>CM065817.1:122137230-124667230 GCA_033398695.1 Orobanche coerulescens
GGTAAGCTCCCAACAGGGTTAATAAAGGGTCAACGACAACCGAGAATACCAACGATATGGTAGACTCCAAACAAGGTCAATAGAGGATCAACGACAACCGAGAATACCAACGATATGGTAAACTCCAAACGAGATGTATAAGAGATCAGTAACGAGCGAGATTACCAACGAAATGGTGAACTCCAAACGAGATCAATGAAGCATCAACAGCAAACGAGAATACTAACAACATGGTAAACATCTCACAAGATCGATAAAGGTCCACAGGGATAGATACACGAGAGAATAAAATCGTCAACCATATACAAATCACATATACGGGATCTCGAAGACAAACCCGACTATCGAACAGATCCGATTATACATGGACTGTGAACGACCAATCAATAAGACTCAAGATGGACGTCACGGTACGTCCGATCCGGACATGTGTCCTTGTACAAGCCAACCACGGGTATTGATCAGATACACGTCTGGTCTCGTACCTAATCAGCCTCACGAAGTACGTCTCGTGTACACGGTTCAATATTGTAATATCCAAAATTTCTACTACTATTGTTTAATGTTATTTTATCCGAGTTATGTTGTACAGCGTGGAATCTGTACAGTATGAATAAAATAAATGAAGGACTGGGACATCTGTATTTGTATAATTGTCGTACTTGGTCGACAATTGCAATTGAGGATATTGTGTATCATATGAGAATATTATTGGATTGAGTATATGTATTCAGTATGTGAGTGTACGTATCCAGTATGTCGAGACGGACGAGAAGAGTTGGAAATGGCTAAGTATAGCCTGATTAGCGCGCGCTAATGTTCAAGTATAGCGCACGCTATCGTTCATGGTTAGCGTACGCTAGAGGCATAATGTAGCGCACGCTAATGCAGTCAGATCGGAAGGAATCTGCGTGTGGACCAGGCCACTTTCGGTGCACGTTCTGATGAGTCAACGGATGTTTGTAATGTAGTACTAACGCACGCTAAACCCTAAAGGTTAGCGCACGCTAATGGTATATTGGACAAAAAGGAATCTTATCCTCGTCAGCACTTTCGGCGTGTGGACCAGTCTTCACAGCATACAGACAAACGAGTCAACTGATATTAGCGCACGCTAAACGCAAGGACTTGCGTACGCTACAGAGTGTAAATTACGTACGCTAATGCATGGGCGCTACGTACGTAAGCACATGTACGAAGCCAGACTGTAGCCTCTGGACTACGATAACGCACGCTAACAAAGTCAGTTAGCGCATGCTAAGGCCGTAGCGCACGCTAAACATAAGGTTTAGCACACGCTAGTAATATACTTTATAAAAAGGGACAGACGGGTGTTATGAAGCATTTCATCCATTTCTTTCCTTTCACTCGATAGAGAGAGCTCTGGGAGGTACTTGAGGTCGAGAAACACTCCGAGATGATGATCTTTATCAAGATTAAGATAGAGAGCATGGATTAAAGCCTTGTTCTTCAAGTTATTCATGGTTCTTGGAATGAAGTTCAAGTGTTGTTCTTCTTGGTTCGTCTAATCCAGGTAATTTTCGTATCCCTTTGATAGTAGTTCGTTTTTAAGGATGATTACTTGTGAGAGAACATGTTGGATAATCATGTGGTGATTTTTATGAGACCTAATGGGATTATGATAAGGGTTTTCAGATGTTATGTAAGATTCTTCAAGTTAATGGTGATTCGTTAAACTTGATGAGGTTGAATCATGGATTTTTGAATCATGATAATTTCAGTGGTCGATTTAGATGAGTTAAATCATGATATGAGGTTTAATTCGAGCTT
This sequence comes from Orobanche coerulescens, assembly GCA_033398695.1. Lineage (NCBI taxonomy): Eukaryota > Viridiplantae > Streptophyta > Magnoliopsida > Lamiales > Orobanchaceae > Orobanche > Orobanche coerulescens. Next base: position 122,139,022 of record CM065817.1, read on the forward strand.
GAGTATGATATGATCCTTGTTATCGAGTTGGTTTGATTGTTGATGTTGTTATTGATATAGGGACATTGATATGATCCTTGTGATAGTTATGGTGTTTTTTATCTTCAAGAGATATGGAGATTTATTTCTCCTTTCATTTTGGATTTTGATGTTAAGATGATATAAGGATATATAACGGTTTTGATTATAAATATGGATAAAATGATTAAAATCAACATTATTATTTTAGTTTCGTATGTTCGTGATAAGATGTGGATCATGATGATGAGATTGAATTTGGAAAAGTTATTGTTAATCTTGGAGTATGGTTTCCTTCTCATTCGGATTCGTAGTCGCAAGATGTTAGTAGATGATTGGAATGCATGCCACTGTACAGCATTAGCGCACGCTAAGCTTACTGGCTAGCGCACGCTACGTTATGCATTTAACGTGCGCTAAGTAGACAGACAGTGCAGTATTTTCGTGTTGTGGTTATGAATTCGTGCTGGTTCGAGTTGAATTGTACAGGCTATGTTTTAGCGAGATATTGTAGGACCGTTGAGTTTGTTGATTGGTTATATTGGTTGTTGATTATTATAGGATATGTGTTAATTGATTACTTCAATAGGTTGAGATTAGTGATCGGTGATTATAACCGTATGTTGCGGCCGTGTTCGAGTATGTTCGTGAATTGCATTGGTCAGGGCCGAGGAGCTTGTAGATGATGGCGATGGAATTGGTAACTGTTAGCCATATTTTTATGCGCTTATTTATCATTATTTTATATCCATTTTGAGTCCAAATCTGCATAAATGAGCTTTTAATGCACTATCTTTGTATGTTTTGTAGGAAATTGGAGTCCGGAAGCTCGAACGACGAAAAACGGGCGAAAACGACAATTTTTGGTCCGGGGCCGCGGCACAATGAAGATGAGCCGCGGCACACTCTCGGCACAGCAAGGGCCGAACGCACTGTACCGGGGGCCGCGGCACGTTGAAGCTGAGCCGCGGCCCATGAAGAAAAACTGCGCCCAGGGCTGCGCGCTGAACATTAGGGGCCGCGGCACGCACTTACTGAGCCGCGGCCCATAGGGCGGTTATGCTAATTTTGTCGCGTTTCTGAGCTGTTTCTGAAGCCCGTTTTCGACCTAACCCACAGACGCGTTTTGGAGACGAAGGATGGTTATAAATAGGGATTAAAGGTCATCAAATGAATCATCGAGGAATAATCGAGGAAGAGGAGAAAACACCAAGGAGCAGAGAGCGGAAGCTAGAGAATGGAGGAATCCGAGTTCTTCAACTGCGTTTGATTTTTATTATGCTTTCTTCAATTCTTTGTGTATTCTTATTTTCTAGCATGTCAGGCTAGAACCCTATTCTAGGATTTTGATGAAACCGAGGTTTTGACGAATTTACTTTTGATTTTGCATTATTAAAATATATTTCCCTTTCTTATTGAGTTTTCCCAATTGTGTTAATTACTATCAATTATGTGGCCTATGATTGATTTGTCTTGATTACGCAACTTGAATCGGGAGAGGAGAGTTGGTAGAAAAAATTGGTGAGAACCATTTTATCTTGTGAGATAGGAATATACTCATAGGAATTTCGTGGCCTTTCTGAAGATTTCGTACTTTTTGCCTATTGACGAATTAATTCACCTAGGAATAGAGTGGGTTATTCGTCTTAGAAAATTCTACTGACCTCGGGAGAGGCAGTAGAGTATTTTAGCAATCTTCGCCTTCAATAAATTGGGAAATCATTTAATTCATATAAATCAAGAGTAATTCGGATAAACCGAGGTGGATTCACAATCCTAGATTATTTTCCTATTTGACCTTCTTTCTTCGAACAAGCGATTTTACATTTTATTCTTTTATTAATTTTCTTTAATTATTATGTGCACCTCAAATTTCGATAGTTCAAATAAAATTAGAATACGCATAAATCGGTAATTAGTAAGTCAGTCCTCGAGGGAACGATATCTTACTCATCACTTTATTACTTGCTTACGATAACGTGCACTTGCGTTCACCGAGATCCGCAACAAGTTTTTGGCCATTGCCAGGGACTGATTATTTTACTAATATCGATTTCAGTATTTCTAGTCTTAATTTGAACATTATTTTATTTTTGTGTAATATTTTTTTTATTTGTTTTCCTTTCAGGAATTTCTGGTTAGTGCATGAGAAAATTCGGTAACGAAGGCCTACTACCTTTGGATACTGAACTCTAGCGCACTCTTCGGAAAACCAAGAAGGAAAAGTGTGAGCTACCGGCAAGAGACACCATGGCCGATAACACAGAAAATCACGGAGTAGATAACCCTATTCAGCAAGCTCAACCGGCATTGGCACTCCGTGATTATGCAATGCCACAGATCAATGCAAACTTTTCGGGGATTCGGCGTCCAACCATCCAAGCGAACAACTTCGAGATTAAGCTGGCTATTATTCAGATGGTGCAAGCAAGCCAATTTTGTGGACTGATGAACGATGATCCCAACGCACACATCGCTTCATTTCTCAAGATATGTGACACCTTCAAGAATAATGGTGTTACCGATGATGCTATTCGTCTGCGGCTTTTCCCTTTCTCTCTGAGGGACAAAGCCAAGTTTTGGTTGAATTCATTACCACCGGGCTCTATCACGACTTGGGCGGAATTAGCACAAGCCTTTCTGGCTAAGTTCTTTCCACCATCAAAGACAGCGAGACTTAGGAACGAGATAACTACCTTCGGGCAATTTGATATGAAGACGCTTCATGAAGCTTGGGAGCGATACAAGGATTTACTACGGAGATGCCCACACCACGGCTTACCGGATTGGCTACAAATTCAAACCTTTTATAACGGACTAAGTGCATCTACACGCACTCTTGTTGATGCAGCCGCTGGAGGAGCGTTAATGGGAAAGACTATGGCGGAAGCTCATTCTCTATTGGAGGCGATGGCTGCAAATGCTTATCAGTGGCCCTCCGAACGAGCGAACCCAAAGCGAGTTATGGGAGTTTCCGACAATGATCCAATATTTACGCTATCGGCCCAAGTTGCCGCCTTGACTCAGCAACTTCAAGCTTTATCACATGCCCCTACCACTGTTACTACAGAATCATGTAATTGGTGTAACGGGTCTCATCCTAGCGCAGAGTGCCAAGTTGGAAATCCTTTCGAGAAACATCCGATGGAACAAGCTCAGTTTGTGGGGAACGGGAATCGACAGAATAATCCGTATTCCAACACATACAATCCGGGGTGGCGAAATCACCCTAACTTTTCGTGGAAAAACGGACAAAACTTAAACCAACCTCAGTTTGCTCAACACCAACAGCAATCTCCTCCCCCTCCAAAGATCTCTCTTGAGGAGGCAATGGTGAAATTAGCAGCAAATACGAGTCAGTTCATGACCCATACGGAAGCAACCTTGCAAAACCATTCCGCCTCTATTCGCAACTTGGAAGTCCAATTGGGTCAAATAGCAAATGTGTTAACAGCCCGCCCTGAGGGTACCTTGCCAAGTACAACTGAGACGAATCCCAGAGAGAGTATTAATGCCATTGGTTTGAGAAGCGGGAAGGAAGTGTGTGAGCAGCCCGGGCAGAACAAAAAGAGAGGTGATGATGAGGAGAAGAAAAATTCGGCGACTGAGGAATAACACATGTCTAGACCATCGAAATTGTTTCCAGATAATCCGACAGCCTATGTGCCTCCCGTCTCGTTTCCACAGCGTTTGCAAAAGCAAAAATTGGACAAACAATTCTCCAAGTTTCTTGACGTCTTCAAGAAACTACATATCAACATTCCATTTGCCGACGCCTTAGAACAAATGCCTAGCTATGTGAAGTTTATGAAGGAAATCTTGTCTAACAAAATGAAGCTCGAGGAATATGAAATGGTGGCACTGACTGAAGAGTGCAGCGCAATCTTGCAGAGAATGCTCCCGCCTAAATTGAAGGATCCAGGAAGCTTCACCATACCGTGCACTATTGGAAACTTGTCTTTTGATAAAGCGTTATGTGATCTCGGCGCTAGTGTTAATCTCATGCCTCTTTCTATTTTCAAGAAGCTAGGAATTGGGGAAGCGAAACCTACTACGGTCTCTTTACAACTAGCCGATAGATCCATCAAGTACCCGAGAGGGGTAATAGAAGATGTCTTGGTCAAGGTCGATAAATTCATTTTCCCTGCTGATTTCATTGTGCTTGATATGGAAGAAGACCATGAGATTCCGATTATCTTGGGTAGACCGTTCTTAGCCACCGGAAGGACCCTTATCGATGTTCAGGAGGGTAAATTAATACTTCGAGTTGAAGATGAGCAAGTCACATTCAAAGTGTTTCGATCTCTCCCGTGTCCAAGAAAGGACCAGAAGTGTTCAAAAATTGATATCTTTGAGAAAAAATCACACTGGGAGAGTTGTCGGTCGAAGTGTTCAGAATCCGTTTTAGTTGCTCCGACGTCTAAGAAAAATGTAGAACGAGTCGCATATCTTAGGCATTTGGACATGTCGTCTTCATCAACCGTTCATACACCAACGAAGAATTCTAATGCTGTCATAAGTTCATTCGTGAAAAAGGAGAATAAGCCGGAAGTGAAACGGCTGCCAAGTCATGTGCAATATGGGTGTTTTGGAAAGTTGTTTTTGTTCAAATCTTTTCGCAAATAACATTGGGTGTCCAAACCGAAAATCGAATTGTTAAAGACCAATGGTCAAAAAATTAAAACACATATTAACGGTTCGATGGACGGGGCGGAGCTCAAATGGTGTTTGCGAAAAGAAAATTGATTTTTAAAAGGTCCGGCTGAAGACTATAAACTTAGCGCTTCTCGGGAGGCAACCCGAGTATTAGTTGTAGATTTTATTTTTCAGTGTTTTCATGCATTTTAGAGTCTTTATTTTTCGTCATTTTTGCTTTGATATGCTTGTCTCTCACGTTCTAGGTGTTTTCCTTTGAAAATTCTGTGCAGAAATCACCCCAGGGGAAAATTCAGTAATGGGCCGCGGCACAATGGAAGCGAGCACACACAAGTTGACACAAAAAGGCTAACCGCACTGTACTCTGTGCCGCGGCACGAACTTACTGAGCCGCGGCACACCCTAAACCTGAGACGCGGCACATATGCATTGAGCCGCGACACGCGAAACGCTCCAGAAATGCCCAGGAATCTGTACTCCGTGCCGCGGCACGGACCAAATGAGCCGCGACACACTTACACTACGAGCTGCGGCACCCGTACGCTGAGCCACGACACACGGCGATAGAACAAAGAAGCCCGGGCAGGCTGTACTCTGGGCCGCGGCTCACTTAAGTTGTGCCGCGGCCCCTGTTTGGAAGTTCAAAAGCCTAGGTCTCCTTCATATACTCAATCGGCCGACACCTGGTAAGTTCCATTCCCTCCTCCACGCAGCACTTGGACGACCGCTATTCATTTTTTCTTCTTCTCGCCTTCTTCCATACAAAGCAAGGTAACTCTCACTCTTAATTTTAATTGCTACATGGTTTGAAAAGTGAGGTGTTGTTCTTCATTCAATATTGCATATGTTGTTAGTTTTTTTTCAAAGTTATATCAAAATTGAGTTGGAGTATGTGATTATTGTTTGATTGGTGATGTTAGTTGTTGATTATCTATGGATTATTGATGTTTTTGCTGTTTTGTCATGACTATCGATTGATGTTGTTATTTTTAGGGATTGGATTTAACCATTATCATCCTTATTCTTAATTTAAACCCATGCATGTTAAGTGAATGCGTCAATGAAAATTTTTGAGCCAAACATTTTAAAACGATATGCAACGAATTTGATTATCGAATTACATTGTACCCCAGCCCTTACATCATGTTTAAATTTGAAAGCTCAGCCTTAATTTCCTCTTACGATGGTGCAAGACTCTATATTCACGTTTAGCGTATCTTAAGTCGAGAGTGGTCTGGTTTTCCTTAAAGGTTGTGTAATTTCCGGTGTTTATCTTTTCAGGAACCTCGCCATGGCTAGAAAAAAGAAGATTAGCACGAGGGCTAGGACACAATCGTCCCCCACAAGAGGGGAGACTTCACGAAGCCAAGCCGAATTGGAATCTCATCAATTTTCCGATCCCGAAATTCACAAAATATTCAATGAGAAAATCCGGCCTCGACCATTAATCCCGGAGCGGGGATTCACGCCCGCCCCCCAGGACGGTGAGCTTCTGACTATGATTGACGAGATGGGATGGGCTCGTTTCACTGCGCCTCCCGAGCCGGCTGTGATCTCTATCGTCCAGGAGTTTTACGCTAGCACTCTATTGCGACATATTCGGGCAGGGCAGATGATAGGAAAATCAGATACTCAGACTCAGGTCGTCGTCCGAGGCCATACTGTGGATTTTTCGGTGGCTGCAATTCGGAGACTATACGAGCTGCCAGTGGTGGACGAGACGGCATATACGCGGAGTATGAGTAGCATCACGAGGGAGTCTCTGCTTGAGGCACTCACACAGCCCGGTTCCGTCTGGGAGACGCGCGCCCCAGGTTCTTCAGCCTGGTTATACTTCCTCTGCGCACGGGTCGATCCTACCTTGCAGATCCGCTCAGTCTTACTCTCTCGGGCCCGACTACTTTATGCTATCACTACCGGGCTCAGATTCGATGTGGCCCCTCATCTGGTCTGATCTATCCTTCAGTGCATTCAAGGAGGGGCCAAGACGGGGCTGAAGCACCCATCTCTCATTTGCGCTCTATGCCGCCAGTCGGGCATGACTTGGTCAGATGATGAGCCAATGCTAGCACCCCAGGGTCCGATTGATCATCGCATTATTTCCCACTTTGACCAGTGGGGTTGAGAATCGGCACATGCTCGGGGACGAGGATTTCTTCTTGACGAGGCACATGAGCAGTCCCCCGAGCCTCTTCTTCTGACGCATGAGCAGGCGGAGTCCAGCCCGCCGCCCGAGAGAGAGCACCTCCAGGCGATGTTTGACGGCTTGGGAGAGGAGATGAGGAGAGAGAGAGAGAGAGCCACCTAGCTGCCCTGAGAGAGGAGATGCGGACAGAGAGAGAGAGCCTCCTCACAGCTGTCCGGGAGGAGATGAGAGAGCAGGCCCGCCGGGACAATCGACGTGAGGAGAGGCATCTGGCAGCGAGAGATGCTTACCACCAGGATTACCTTGCTGCGTGGACGAGCCATGTACTGCACCCGGACGGGCCTTTCATCCCACCAGTTAGGCCATCCACACCACCCTCCTCGCCGGGCGAGGCCGGCACCAGTTCTTGAGCGGACATTAGGGGAGTACTTGACCTTTTCTCTTATTGCATATTACTAGTTGTGTCCATTGAGGTCAATGTACATCCTAAGTTTGGCGGGGGGGGGGGGGGGGTTTACTTTCAGTTATTTTTTTTATTTATTCGTTGCTATTTTTTTTATTTATTCGTTGCTATTTTTTCGTTGTTTTTGACGCTAACCTTGCTTGTCGTGATATTATTTGCATTCGTGGATTTTACGTGCTTTCTTGTGTAAAACTGATGTTATGATACTGATTTCTCTTTGAAGAAACGGTTGAGTTTTGGTCGAGTTTGCAGTCAGCGATATCTGTTTCCTCTGAGTATTCATTTAGGTCTATATTTTTCGTTATTGTAGAAATTTTAGCATATAAGAAAGGAGACATACGTGTTTTCAAATTTCTGTCTATACGTTTGGTTATACTTTTCGCGTAGCTAGTCGTCCAGTAACATGAGTCTTATGGGCACTTAAATTGAGTTTAGAGTCGGACAGTTTTTCCCAAAAAGTTGAGATATTATACAAATTCTATGATGGGAAGTTTAGTAACCGGGGGTATTCACGTGACCCGTTGTTTACTCTCGCGTAAAACGACAACCCTGAATAGACTAATGGTTTAGAAATAGCGCATTACCGATGATGGGAAGACTAGTAACCGGGGGTATTCACGTGACCCGTTGTTTACTCTCGCGTAAAACAACAACCTTGACATGCGGGAATTGCTATTCGAGTTTTTTCTCCGCTGTAGAGGGGGACTTAGTAACTAGAAGCATCCATGTGCCCCATGAGTGTCTTTTTCGTCAAACAGTTCCCCAATACATGAGAATGGAATTCCACCCTAGGATTATCCCGATGAAACATCCCGAGATCCGAACCTAGTGGTTAACTCGAATCTTTATTATGATCATACATAAGGGAATGCTGTCCGAGGATTATTTTTGACGATGAAACTCTTGAATTTTTCCCACTTGACTGTGGGACTGGGCGAGTTAGCTTGTTTACTCTAGCCCTTCGTATTGGCGGTCAGTTAAATTCACGCTTGTTAATCTTTGAGCTTGATTTTCTTTATGAACGATTGATTAGCACTAAAAATGGTTACTTTGTGGAATCAGTGTCCTTGATGTGACTCACTATTACGATACTCGTATACTTCTTTGAGATTTTCAGGGTAGTATTGATTAAGTTGAGCACTATGAATTTGCACGATCATTCACGATACTTTTTATTTGAAATTGATTTTTTTTTATTGAGGACAAGCAATGGCTCAAGTTTGGGGGTATTTGTTAGGCGTATTTTTATGCGCTTATTTATCAGTATTTTATATCCATTTTGAGTCCAAATCTGCATAAATGAGCTTTTAATGCACTATCTTTGTATGTTTTGTAGGAAATTGGAGTTCGGAAGCTCGAACGATGAAAAACGGGCGAAAACGACAATTTTTGGTCCGGGGCCGCGGCACAATGAAGCTGAGCCGCGGTACACGCTCGGCACAGCAAGGGCCGAACGCACTGTACCGGGGGCCGTGGCACGTTGAAGCTGAGCCGCGGCCCATGAAGAAAAACTGCGCCCAGGGCTGCGCGCTGAACATTAGGGGCCGCGGCACGCACTTACTGAGCCGCGGCCCACAGGGCGATTATGCTAATTTTGTCGCGTTTCTGAGCCGTTTCTGAAGCCCGTTTTCGACCTAACCCACGGACGCGTTTTGGAGACGAAGGATGGTTATAAATAGGGATTAAAGGTCATCAAATGAATCATCGAGGAATAATCGAGGAATAGGAGAAAACACCAAGGAGCAGAGAGCGGAAGCTAGAGAACGGAGGAATCCGAGTTCTTCAACTGCGTTTGATTTTTATTATGCTTTCTTCAATTCTTTGTGTATTCTTATTTTCTAGCATGTCAGGCTAGAACCCTATTCTAGGATTTTGATGAAACCGAGGTTTTGACGAATTTACTTTTGATTTTGCATTATTAAAATATATTTCCCTTTCTTATTGAGTTTTCCCAATTGTGTTAATTACTATCAATTATGTGGCCTATGATTGATTTGTCTTGATTACGCAACTTGAATCGGGAGAGGAGAGTTGGTAGGAAAAATTGGTGAGAACCGTTTTATCTTGTGAGATAGGAATATACTCATAGGAATTACGTGGCCTTTCTGAAGATTTCGTACTTTTTGCCTATTGACGAATTAATTCACCTAGGAATAGAGTGTGTTATTCGTCTTAGAAAATTCTACTGACCTCGGGAGAGGCAGTAGAGTATTTTAGCAATCTTCGCCTTCAATAAATTGGGAAATCATTTAATTCATATAAATCAAGAGTAATTCGGATAAACCGAGGTGGATTCACAATCCTAGATTATTTTCCTATTTGACCTTCTTTCTTCGAACAAGCGATTTTACATTTTATTCTTTTATTAATTTTCTTTAATTATTACTTGCACCTCAAATTTCGATAGTTCAAATAAAATTAGAATACGCATAAATCGGTAATTAGTAAGTCAGTCCTCGAGGGAACGATATCTTACTCATCACTTTATTACTTGCTTACTATAACGTGTACTTGCATTCACCGAAATCCGCAGCAGTAACGGCTTCATCGGTATCGAGGCAAGTTATTACTTGCTCAGTTTATAATATTTAATGAATGGTTTCAGTTTCATTCATTTATAATTCGTATAGCAATGTTTATAAATCGTAATCACAGGATTTGGGATTATAGGTTGTATTCGAGTTTTAGGAATTTAAATCATAATGTATATGATTTACAATTGTCGTTGGTATACTTGTTATCGAGGAGACATCATGGTATTGACGAAAACATGAATTATCTACCGTCCGTGATGTTTTGGATCGGTGAATATTCAGAATAATGGTTGGTGATGATTTAGATATCGAGATTGCTCTCGAAAGACTCGGAGCAAGTATTTTAATCATTTCTATAATTTGTGTCGATCACGTTGTGATACGTTCGTGTATCTTTGTTGTCGTGCATTGTGTACTATTGTCTTATGCAGTCGTGCATTGTTGTCATATGTCCACCATGCGTTGGTCCGACGGGATCATCATGGGAATCTATAGTGGTGCGCTTGGATCATTTGGCCGGAGTAATGCCACCATGCGTTGGTCCGACGGGATCATCATGGGAATCTATAGCTGTGTGCGCTGGATCGTTGGATTACCATGTGTTGTTGTTGTGCATATGTACATTATGGGCTTGCCATAAGTATACATTGTTGTTATTGTTGTGATCATATTGACGTCATATGAATATGCATTTGTAGGTCTTGTGTTAGGACCATGTCCGTATGTTGTGTTGATCTGATCTCGGATTAGACTGACGTGATGGTAATGGTATTTCGTATCTTGAGGTATGTTCCGTATTTCCTTGATACTTGTCTTTGATGGACAATCGATTATCGTATTGGAATTGTCAACGTTATCCGATGGATTGAATTGGCCAGAATTGGTATAATTTCCGTATCGCGAGTTATGATAATGTTTTGAGAGCCTTGGGTATTGTTGAGATACCGTACAGATATTTCGGTATTATCTTATTGTGTTGTTAAGGATACGAATCGTGGATTTTCGTAAAGTTACGACGGTAAGATTACATTGGTCGTATTCTTACTTAGTATTTCCATTGATATGTAATTATTGACGTGATGTGATGGTTATCATTGTTGAATATTATGGTTAACCCCGTCGTGGGCTTTCTTTTTAGGTTCTTGGATTATCAAGCTTGTAGCGGTCGTGGAGAGATGAACTTCCCGGAGGATACTGGCTAGGACATGTATTTGTGTATTGAGTTCTGATTAGTTGTTGTATTCCGCTGCTAGAGTATTTTAATTGTTTATCTTTATCCGCTGCGTGAGTATTTTTAAATGGCCTTTTGGTATCTGGTAACTTAGGTTACTTTGGCAATCGTTTTCTAAATTTGTTCTGTCGGTACGTGTAAGCGATAGCTTAACGTATGTTTTTAAACTGTTGAGTTTTGGCATTCCGGGCCTTGTGGTTTCAAATGAGATTTTTACGACGGTTTTGTTAAACGGGTTTTGTAAAGTTTTGGAATGTTTTTAAAGGATGTACCGTCGTTAGCCTCTTGGGCGTTTGTTAATGTTTGCGAAAATTTCGTTCAGCCTTGTGGGTTCCATCTCGGGGCCCACGGCGCTGTAATATTCCTGGATGGCTCTGGGGGTGTTACAGAATATGGTATCAGAGCTTAGGTTGTGAAAACCTAGGCAGTCGGGTCGAGTTGGGTCGTGTTTTTGTCGCGTCATTCGAGTTGTCGATTGACGAATATTAGAGCCGTGAATTTTTGTTGTTTACTCGGGCTTGTGCGTGATGTGATTTACCAGTGTAGTACTAGGGTTGTTGTAAACTTTTCCAAATGGTGTTAACGTGTTTCTTCGGATAGAGCCATGTTGTGTTCTCGAGTTGAGCTGAGTTTGCAAAATGTGTGTTTTGAAAATATCTGTGTCGAGTAATTTCTAGAGTTGAGACATGTGCCAGTATCACAGGGAATCGTCGACTTCACGGTCTGTAAGTATTTGGATTTTTGAATTTCATCGAGATTTATTGCCGTTCTAAGTTCATATGCTTTGAGATTCAGCAGATATTATGCGTTACATTATAAGGTGACAGAGTTAGGACAGGATTGATGATCTTGAGAAGTTATGGTTTAGAAAATCAATATGTCGGTTAGATTTCGGAACAGAGTTATGCATTTGGGAGAAATGCTGTGGATTTTTGAGAAGAACATGTAGTCATGTTAATTCATTTTGAGATATATGAACTGTTTTTGAGTATTTGAAAATGATACTTTTCAAAATGAATGTTTTACGGATGTTTTACCGTAAATGATTTTTGGGCCGAGACCCAATAGATTTTTGAAATAGTTTTATAACTCAGGACTTGGGGTCCAAAAAGGGTTTTCTACTTTAAAGTTTCTTGAATTGCGGAACGAGATACGGGCTTAGACCCTAATGTTTCAAAAAGGCTTTTCTGTTTTCCAAAACTCCCGAGATTTGTAAAACACCTTACCAATTGTTTATGCATTTTATTTTTACCTTTCGGGGTTTTAATTTATTTGTTCAAATGAAACTTCTCGGGAAGTCTTTCGCTGTGTTGATTTGTTTCAATGCATTGCCATAGCATAATTGAGGTGATCCAGGATGAAAAATGGTCGACGGTGCGAGTCATATGTGGAAAAGGAGTTTTAGTCGGAATTTATTGAAATTTCGGAACTCTATCGTGTGGTTTTCCGATGGAATATCAGTGGATATTGGTGACGAACCGAATTGGTATACATGAGTATGGATGTAGTCCAACATTTGCATAGTTTTCATTTTAAACTTCGAAATCGTGTGGAATCGAAGGAAACTGTTATCAAATACTTGGCGCCATCGAGCCAATTTAATTTTTCGAAAATTGATTTTGTGGTCTTACCAAAATTTGGGTTTTGAGCTTTGAAATTTTTGAAAGAACATTCAAAAATTTGTCTTCGTGACAAGATTATATGATTTCAAACTGGTCTTGAAAATGTGATTGATGTACATACGCATTTAGTGCATAATGCATATCGTGGTGAAGTTCTGAGCGAGACTCACGGACTGGATATTTCATCGGTGTGGTACGATGAAAAGATATTCGAACTCTAGTATGGTAGTTTGGTTATCTAGGGATAATCGGTTGATTTATTGAATAAGAGAAATATGCTGCGTGTTGTAGATCCATGCACAGGACGTAATTTTTGGAACTTTGGATTTTGTGAAACTGGAGCATGTGTGCTATGTGGCTCTGTTGATGTGGTGGTAACGTGATTTTACTACTTTTGAATTCTGAGCCGTACTGATTGGTCATTCCCACTCCATGTATGATTTGGGATGTTCGCTGATTTGCGACTGGTTGTTCGTACGCCTGAGAGGTCCGTTCAACAGTCGGTTGTGTTTCGTTGAGATCCACTGTATGTGATTTGTTTAGCGTTTTGAGAATTTTGCTCTTTCGTGTATCTGTGTCTGTGGTTCTGTGTTCAGCCTGTTGGAGCTTACCGTGTGAAGGTATTCTCGATTATCGTTGATCGTTCGTTGGTAATATTGGAGTTTATCATGTTGATGATATTCTCGATTGTGTTTTGACCTTTGGATTGGTCGTATTGGAATTTATCATGTTGATGATATTCTCGATTGTGTTTTGACCTTTAGATTGGTCGTATTGGAATTTATCATGTTGATGATATTCTCGATTGTGTTTTGACCTCTGGTTGGTCATATTGAAGATTATCATGTCGATAATATTCTCGGTAAATTTGTTGGTTGATCGTTGTTAATGATCGTATAAGCGTTCAGATTTTGTGTTGATGTTTCGGGATTCATGTCGTTATTTTGGGCAGTTATTTCTCAGATATATCACTCATTATTGATTGTATCGGAATTGGGACTTGATTGTGTAATCAGGCAGACAGGATTTGACACGGGCATATTATTTTCTTCCGAAGATGATATATTTTTGTTGAGACTCAAGGAACTGTGATTGTAAGCGTATTGAGACTGTACAGTGAGGTCACTTGCTAGTATCTCAGGAGATCGTCGACCTGCGTACTTGTAAGTATGCTTTTTTGGTTATTCACTAATGAAGATGATTGATCGTGTTGTAATAGTTTCGAAATATTTTGGTTGAACGGTATGTTTGTTCGTTTTTATGACGGATTGCAAGTTTCGAGGACGAAACTTATTTTAAGTGGTGTAGTATATAATCTCCAAAATTTCTACTACAATTGTTTAATGTTATTTTATCTGAGTTATGTTGTACAACGTGGAATCTGTACAGTATGAATAAAATAAATGAAGGACTGAGACATCTGTATTTGTATAATTGTCGTACTTGGTCGACAATTGCAATTGAGGATATTGTGTATCATATGAGAATATTATTGGATTGAGTATATGTATTCAGTATGTGAGTGTACGTATCCAGTATGTCGAGACGGACAAGAAGAGTTGGAAATGGCTAAGTATAGCCTTATTAGCGCGCGCTAATGTTCAAGTATAGAGCACGCTATCGTTCATGGTTAGCGCACGCTAGAGGCAGAATGTAGCGCACGCTAATGCAGTCAGATCGAAAGGAATCTGCGTGTGGACCAGGCCACTTTCGGCGCACGTTCTGATGAGTCAACGGATGTTTGTAATGTAGTACTAACACATGCTAAACCCTAAAGGTTAGCGCACGCTAATGGTATATTGGACAAAAAGGAATCTTATCCTCGTCAGCACTTTCGGCGTGTGGACCAGTCTTCGGAGCATACAGACAAACGAGTCAACTGATATTAGCGCACGCTAAACGCAAGGACTTGCGTACGCTAGAGAGTGTAAGTTACGTACGCTAATGCATGGGCGTTACGTACGTAAGCACATGTACGGCTTGTGTAGCCTGCAGGCTGCGATAGCGCACACTAACAAATTCAGTTAGAGCACGCTAAGGCCGTAGCGCACGCTAAACATAAGGTTTAGCGCACACTAGTAATATACTTTATAAAAAGGGACAGACAGGTGTTATGAAGCATTTCGTCCATTTCTTTCCTTTCACTCGATAGAGAGAGCTCTGGGAGGTACTTGAGGTCTAGAAACACTTCGAGATGATGATCTTTATCAAGATTAAGATAGAGAGCATGGATTAAAGCCTTGTTCTTCAAGTTATTCATGGTCCGTGGAATGAAGTTCAAGTGTTCTTCTTCTTGGTTCATCTAATCCAGGTAATTTAGTATCCCTTTGATAGTAGTTCGTTTTTAAGGACGATTACTTGTGAGAGAACATGTTGGATAATCATGTGGTGATTTTTATGAGACCTAATGAGATTATGATAAGGGTTTTCAGATGTTATGTAAGATTCTTCATGTTAATGGTGATTCGTTAAACTTGATGAGGTTGAATCATGGATTTCTGAATCATGATAATTTCAGTGGTCGATTTAGATGAGTTAAATCATGATATGAGGTTTAATTCCGGCTTGAGTATGATATGATCCTTGTTATAGAGTTGGTTTGATTTTTGATGTTGTTATTGATATAGGGACATTGATATGATCCTTGTGATAGTTATGATGTTGTTTATCTTCAAGAGATATGGAGATTTATGTCTCTTTTCATTTCGGATTTTGATGTTACGATGATATAAGGATATATAATGGTTTTGATTATAAATATGGATAAGATGATTAATACCAACATTATGATTTTAGTTTCGTATGTTCGTGATAAGATGTGGATCATGATGATGAGATTGAATTTGGAAAAGCTATTGTCAATCTTGGAGTATGATTTCCTTTTCATTCAGATTCGTAGTCGTAAGGTGTTAGTCGATGATTGGAACGCATGCCACTGTACAGCATTAGCGCACGCTAAGCTTACTGGCTAGCGCACGCTAACGGGAGCGACTTAGCGCACGCTACGTTATGCGTTTAACGTGCGCTAGGTAGACAGACAGTGCAGTATTTTCGTGTTGTGGTTATGAATTCGTGCTGGTTCGAGTTGAATTGTACAGGCTATGTTTTACCGAGATATTGTAGGACCGTTGAGTTTGTTGATCGGTTATATCGGTTTTTGATTATTATCGGATATTTGTTAATTGATTACTTCAATAGGTTGAGATTAGTGATCGGTGATTATAACCGTATGTTGCGGCCGTGTTCGAGTATGTTCGTGAATTACATTGGTCAGGGCCGAGGAGCTTGTAGATGACGGAGATGGAATTGGTAACGGCTTCATCGGTATCGAGGCAAGTTATTACTTGCTCAGTTTATAATATTTAATGAATGGTTTCAGTTTTATTCATTTATAATTCGTATAGCAATGTTTATAAATCGTAATCACAGGATTTGGGATTATAGGTTGTATTCGAGTTTTGGGAATTTAAATCATAATGTATATGATTTACAATTGTCGTTGGTATACTTGTTATCGAGGAGACATCATGGTATTGACGAAAACGTGAATTATCTACCGTCCGTGACGTTTTGGATCGGTGAATATTCAGAATAATGGTTGGTGATGATTTAGATATCGAGATTGCTCTCGAAAGACTCAGAGCAAGTATTTTAATCATTTCTGTCATTTGTGTCGATCATGTTGTGATACGTTCGTGTATCTTTGTTGTCGTGCATTGTGTACTATTGTCTTGTGCAGTCGTGCATTGTTGTCGTATGTCCACCATGCGTTGGTCCGACGGGATCATCATGGGAATCTATAGCCGTGTGCGCTGGATCGCTGGACAGGTAATGCCACCATGCGTTGGTCCGACGGGATCATCATGGGAATCTATAGCTGTGTGCGCTGGATCGTTGGATTACCATGTGTTGTTGTTGTGCATATGTATATTATGGGGTTGCCATAAGTATACAATGTTGTTATTGTTGTGATCATATTGACGTTGTCATATGAATATGCATTTGTAGGTCTGGTGTTAGGACCATGTCCGTATGTTGTGTTGATCTGATCTCGGATTAGACTGACGTGATGGTAATGGTATTTCGTATCTTGAGGTATGTTCCGTATTTCCTTGATACTTTTCTTTGATGGACAATCGATTATCGTATTGGAATTGTCAACGTTATCCGATGGATTGAATTGGCCAGAGTTGGTATAATTTCCGTATCGCGAGTTATGATAATGTTTTGAGAGCCTTGGGTATTGTTGAGATACCGTACAGATATTTCGGTATTATCTTATTGTGTTATTAAGGATACGAATCGTGGATTTTCGTAAAGTTACGACGGTAAGATTACATTGGTCGTATTCTTACTTAGTATTTCCTTTGATATGTAATTATTGACGTGATGTGATGGTTATCATTGTTGGATATTATGGCTGCCCTCGTCATGGGATTTCTTTTTAGGTTCTTGGATTATCAAGCTTGTAGCGGTCGTGGAGAGATGAACTTCCCGGAGGATACTGGCTAGGACATGTATTTGTGTATTGAGTTCTGATCAGCTGTTGTATTCCGCTGCTAGAGTATTTTAATTGTTTATCTTTATCCGTTGCGTGAGTATTTTTAAATGGCCTTTTGGTATCTGGTAACTTAGGTTACTTTGGCAATCGTTTTCTAAATTTGTTCTGTCGGTACGTGTAAGCGATAGCTTAACGTATGTTTTAAAACTGTTGAGTTTTGGCATTCCGGGCCTTGTGGTTTCAAATGAGATTTTTACGACGGTTTTGTTAAACGGGTTTTGTAAAGTTTTCAAATGTTTTTAAAGGATGTACCGTCGTTAGCCTCTTGGGCGTTTGTTAATGTTTGCGAAAATTTCCTTCAGCCTTGTGGGTTCCATCTCGGGGCCTACGGCACTGTAATATTCCTGGATGGCTATGGGGGTGTTACAGAATATGGTATCGAAGCTTAGGTTGTGAAAACCTAGGTAGTCGGGTCGAGTTGGGTCGTGTTTTTGTCGCGTCATTCGAGTTGTCGAATGACGAATATTAGAGCCGTGAGTTTTTGTTGTTCACTCGGGCTTGTGCGTGATGTGATTTACCAGTGTAGTACTGGGGTTGTTGTAAACTTTTCCAAATGGTGTTAACGTGTTTCTTCGGATAGAGCCGTGTTGTGTTCTCGAGTTGAGCTGAGTTTGCAAAATGTGTGTTTTGAAAATATCTGTGTCGAGTAATTTCTAGAGATGAGACATGTGCCAGTATCACGGGGAATCGTCGGCTTCATGATCTGTAAGTATTTGGATATTTGAATTTCATCGAGATTTATTGCCGTTCGAAGTTGATATGCTTTGAGATTCAGCAGATATTATGCGTTACATTATAAGGTGACAAAGTTGGGACAGGATTATGATCTTGAGAAGTTATGGTTTAGGAAATCAATATGTCGGTTAGATTTCGGAACAGAGTTATGCATTTGGGAGAAATGTTGTGGATTGTTGAGAAGAACATGTAGTCATGTTAATTCATTTTGAGATATATGAACTGTTTTTGAGCATTTGAAAATGATACTTTTCAAAATGAATGTTTTACGGATGTTTTACCGTAAATGATTTTTGGGCCGAGACCCAATAGATTTTTTAAATAGTTTTATAACTCAGGACTTGAGGTCCGAAAAAGGTTTTCTACTTTAAAGTTTCTTGAAATGTGGAGCGAGATACGGGCTTAGATCCTAATGTTTCAAAAAGGCTTTTCTGTTTTCCAAAACTCCCGAGATTTGTAAAACACCTTACCAATTGTTTATGCATTTTATTTTTACTTTTCGGGGTTTTAATTTATTTGTTCAAATGAAACTTCTCGGGAAGTCTTTCGCTGTGTTGATTTGTTTCAATGCATTGCCGTAGCATAATTGAGGTGATCCAGGATGGAAAATGGTCGATGTTGCGAGTCATATGTGGAAAAGGAGTTTTAGTCGGAATTTATATATTGAAATTTCGGAACTCTATCGTGTGGTTTTCCGATGGAATATCAGTGGATATTGGTGACGAACCGAATTGGTATACAGGAGTATGGATGCAGTCCAGCATTTACATAGTTTTCATTTTAAACTTCGAAATCGTGTTGAATCGAAGGAAACTGTTATCGAATACTTGGCGCCATCGAGCCAATTTAATTTTTCGAAAATTGATTTTGTGGTCTTACCAAAATTTGGGTTTTGAGCTTTGAAATTTTTGAAAGAACTTTCGAAAATTTGTCTTTGTGACAAGATTATATGATTTCAAACTGGTCTTGAAAATGTGATTGATGTACATACGCATTTAGTGCATAATGCATATCGTGGTGAAGTTCTGAGCGAGACTCTCGAACTGGATATTTCATCGGTGTGGTACGATGAAAAGAGATTCGAACTCTAGTATGGTAGTTTGGTTATCCAGTGATGATCAGTTGATTTATTGAATAAGAGAAATATGCTGCGTATTGTAGATCCATGCACAGGACGTAATTTTGGAACTTTTGATTTTGTGAAACTGGAGCATGTGTGCTATGTGGCTCTATTGATGTGGTGGTAGCGTGATTTTACTACTTTTGAATTTTGAGCTGTACTGATTGGTCATTCCCACTCCATGTATGATTTGGGATGTTCGCCGATTTGCGACTGGTTGTTCGTATGCCTGAGAGGTCCGTTCAACAGTCGGTTGTGTTTTGTCGAGATCCACTGTATGTGATTTGTTTAGCGTTTTGAGAATTTTGGTCTTTCGTGTATCTGTGTCTGTGGTTCTGTGTTCATCGTGTTGGAGCTTACCGTGTGAAGGTATTCTCGATTATCGGTGATCGTTCATTGGTAATATTGGAGTTTATCATGTTGATGATATTCTCGATTATGTTTTGACCTTTGGATTGGTTGTATTGGAATTTATCATGTTGATGATATTCTCGATTGTGTTTTGACCATTGGATTGGTCGTATTGGAATTTATCATGTTGATGATATTCTCGAGTGTGTTTTGACCTCTGGTTGGTCATATTGAAGATTATCATGTCGATAATATTCTCGGTAAATTTGTTGGTTGATCGTTGTTAATGATCGTATAAGCGTTCAGATTTTGTGTTGATGTTTTGGGATTCATGTTGTTATTTTGGGCAGTTATTTCTCAGATATATCACGCATTATTGATTGTATCGGAATTGGGACTTGATTGTGTAATCAGGCAGACAGGATTTGACACGGGCAGATTATTTTCTTCCGAAGATGATATATTTTTGTTGAGACTCAAGGAACTGTGATTGTAAGCGTATTGAGGCTGTACAGTGAGGCCACTTGCTAGTATCTCAGGAGATCGTTGACCTGTGTATTTGTAAGTATGCTTTTTTGGTTATTCAGTAATGAAGATGATTGATCGTGTTGTAATAGTTTCGAAATATTTTGGTTGAACAGTATGTTTGTTCGTTTATATGACGGATTGCAAGTTTCGAGGACGAAACTTATTTTAAGTGGTGTAGTATGTAATATCCGAAATTTCTACTATTATTGTTTAATGTTATTTTATCCGAGTTATGTTGTACAGCGTAGAATCTGTACAGTATGAATAAAATAAATGAAGGACTGAGACATCTGTATTTGTATAATTGTCGTACTTGGTCGACAATTGCAATTGAGGATATTGTGTATCATATGAGAATATTATTGGATTGAGTATATGTATTCAGTATGTGACTGTACGTATCCAGTATGTCGAGACGGACAAGAAGAGTTGGAAATGGCTAAGTATAGCCTGATTAGCGTGCGCTAATGTTCAAGTATAGCGCACGCTATCGTTCATGGTTAGCGCACGCTAGAGGCAGAATGTAGCGCACGCTAATGCAGTCAGATCAGAAGGAATCTGCGTGTGGACCAGGCCACTTTCGGCGCACGTTCTGATGAGTCAACGGATGTTTGTAATGTAGTACTAACACATGCTAAACCCTAAAGGTTAGCGCACGCTAATGGTATATTGGACAAGAAGGAATCTTATCCTCGTCAGCAGTTTTGGCGTGTGGACCAGTCTTCGAAGCATACAGACAAACGAGTCAACTGATATTAGCGCACGCTAAACGCAAGGACTTGCGTACGCTAGAGAGTGTAAGTTACGTACGCTAATGCATGGGTGTTACGTACGTAAGCACATGTACGAAGCCAGACTGTAGCCTCTGGACTGCGATAGCGCACGCTAACAAAGTCAGTTAGCGCACGCTAAGGCCGTAGCGCACGCTAAACATAAGGTTTAGCGCACACTAGTAATATACTTTATAAAAAGGGACAGACAGGTGTTATGAAGCATTTCGTCCATTTCTTTCCTTTCACTCGATAGAGAGAGCTCTGGGAGGTACTTGAGGTCTAGAAACACTTCGAGATGATGATCTTTATCAAGATTAAGATAGAGAGCATGGATTAAAGCCTTGTTCTTCAAGTTATTCATGGTTCTTGGAATGAAGTTCAAGTGTTCTTCTTCTTGGTTCGTCTAATCCAGGTAATTTTCGTATCCCTTTGATAGTAGTTCGTTTTTAAGGACGATTACTTGTGAGAGAACATGTTGGATAATCATGTGGTGATTTTTATGAGACCTAATGAGATTACGATAAGGGTTTTCAGATGTTATGTAAGATTCTTCATGTTAATGGTGATTCGTTAAACTTGATGAGGTTGAATCATGGATTTCTGAATCATGATAATTTCAGTGGTCGATTTAGATGAGTTAAATCATGATATGAGGTTTAATTCCGGCTTGAGTATGATATGATCCTTGTTATTGAGTTGGTTTGATTTTTGATGTTGTTATTGATACAGGGACATTGATATGATCCTTGTGATAGTTATGATGTTGTTTATCTTCAAGAGTATGGAGATTTATGTCTCTTTTCATTTCGGATTTTGATGTTAAGATGATATAAGGATATATAATGGTTTTGATTATAAATATGGATAAGATGATTAATACCAACATTATGATTTTAGTTTCGTATGTTCGTGATTAGATGTGGATCATGATGATGAGATTGAATTTGGAAAAGTTATTGTCAATCTTGGAGTATGATTTCCTTTTCATTCGGATTCGTAGTCGTAAGGTGTTAGTCGATGATTGGAACGCATGCCACTGTACAGCATTAGCGCACGCTAAGATTACTGGCTAGCGCACGCTAACGGGAGCGACTTAGCGCACGCTACGTTATGCGTTTAACGTGCGCTAAGTAGACAGACAGTGCAGTATTTTCGTGTTGTGGTTATGAATTCGTGCTGGTTCGAGTTGAATTGTACAGGCTATGTTTTACCGAGATATTGTAGGACCGTTGAGTTTGTTGATCGGTTATATCGGTTGTTGATTATTATCGGATATGTGTTAATTGATTACTTCAATAGGTTGAGATTAGTGATCGGTGATTATAAACGTATGTTGCGGCCGTGTTCAAGTATGTTCGTGAATTACATTGGTCAGGGCCGAGGAGCTTGTAGATGACGGCGATGGAATTGGTAACGGCTTCATCAGTATCGAGGCAAGTTATTACTTGCTCAGTTTATAATATTTAATGAATGGTTTCAGTTTCATTCATTTATAATTCGTATAGCAATGTTTATAAATCGTAATCACAGGATTTGGGATTATAGGTTGTATTCGAGTTTTGGGAATTTAAATCATAATGTATATGATTTACAATTGTCGTTGGTATACTTGTTATCGAGGAGACATCATGGTATTGACGAAAACGTGAATTATCTACCGTCCGTGATGTTTTGGATCGGTGAATATTCAGAAAAATGGTTGGTGATGATTTAGATATCGAGATTGCTCTCAAAAGACTCGGAGCAAGTATTTTAATCATTTCTGTCATTTGTGTCGATCATGTTGTGATACGTTCGTGTATCTTTGTTGTCGTGCATTGTGTACTATTGTCTTGTGCAGTCGTGCATTGTTGTCGTATGTCCACTATGCGTTGGTCCGACGGGATCATCATGGGAATCTATAGCTGTGTGCGCTGGATCGATGGACAGGTAATGCCACCATGCGTTGGTCCGACGGGATCATCATGTGAATCGATAGCTGTGTGCGCTGGATCGTTGGATTACCATGTGTTGTTGTTGTGCATATGTATATTATGGGCTTGCCATAAGTATACAATGTTGTTATTGTTGTGATCATATTGACGTTGTCATATGAATATGATTTGTAGGTCTTGTGTTAGGACCATGTCCGTATGTTGTGTTGATCTGATCTCGGATTAGACTAACGTGATGGTAATGGTATTTCGTATCTTGAGGTATGTTCCGTATTTCCTTGATACTTGTCTTTGATGGACAATCGATTATCGTATTGGAATTGTCAACGTTATCCGATGGATTGAATTGGCCAGAGTTGGTATAATTTTCGTATCGTGAGTTATGATAATGTTTTGAGAGCCTTGGGTATTGTTGAGATACCGTACAGATATTTCGGTATTATCTTATTGTGTTGTTAAGGATACGAATCGTGGATTTTCGTAAAGTTACGACGGTAAGATTACATTGGTCGTATTCTTACTTAGTATTTCCATTGATATGTAATTATTGACGTGATGTGATGGTTATCATTGTTGGATATTATGGCTGACCTCGTCGTGGGATTTCTTTTTAGGTTCTTGGATTATCAAGCTTGTAGCGGTCGTGGAGAGATGAACTTCCCGGAGGATACTGGCTAGGACATGTATTTATGTATTGAGTTCTGATCAGTTGTTGTATTCCGCTGCTAGAGTATTTTAATTGTTTATCTTTATCCGCTGCGTGAGTATTTTTAAATGGCCTTTTGGTATCTGGTAACTTAGGTTACTTTGGCAATCGTTTTCTAAATTTGTTCTGTCGGTACGTGTAAGCGATAGCTTAACGTATGTTTTTAAACTGTTGAGTTTTGGCATTCCGGGCCTTGTGGTTTCAAATGAGATTTTTACGACGGTTTTGTTAAACGGGTTTTGTAAAGTTTTCAAATGTTTTTAAAGGATGTACCGTCGTTAGCCTCTTGGGAGTTTGTTAATGTTTGCGAAAATTTCCTTCAGCGTTGTGGGTTCCATCTTGGGGCCCACGGCACTGTAATATTCCTGGATGGCTCTGGGGGTGTTACAGAATATGGTATCGAAGCTTAGGTTGTGAAAACCTAGGCAGTCGGGTCGAGTTGGGTCATGTTTTTGTCGCGTCATTTGAGTTGTCGATTGACGAATATTAGAGCCGTGAGTTTTTGTTGTTCACTCGGGCTTGTGCGTGATGTGATTTACCAGTGTAGTACTGGGGTTGTTGTAAACTTTTCCAAATGGTGTTAACGTGTTTCTTCGGATAGAGCCGTGTTGTGTTCTCGAGTTGAGCTGAGTTTGCAAAATGTGTGTTTTGAAAATATCTGTGTCGAGTAATTTCTAGAGTTGAGACATGTGCCAGTATCACGGGGAATCGTCGGCTTCACGATCTGTAAGTATTTGGATATTTGAATTTCATCGAGATTTATTGCCGTTCGAAGTTGATATGCTTTGAGATTCAGCAGATATTATGCGTTACATTATAAGGTGACAGAGTTGGGACAGGATTATGATCTTGAGAAGTTATGGTTTAGGAAATCAATATGTCAGTTAGAATTCGGAATAGAGTTATGCATTTGGGAGAAATGCTGTGGATTGTTGAGAAGAACATGTAGTCATGTTAATTCATTTTGAGATATATGAACTGTTTTTGAGCATTTGAAAATGATACTTTTCAAAATGAATGTTTTACGGATGTTTTACCGTAAATGATTTTTGGGCCGAGACCCAATAGATTTTTGAAATAGTTTTATAACTCAGGACTTGGGGTCCGAAAAGGGTTTTCTACTTTAAAGTTTCTTGAAATGCGGAGCGAGATACGGGCTTAGATCCTAATGTTTCAAAAAGGCTTTTCTGTTTTCCAAAACTCCCGAGATTTGTAAAACACCTTACCAATTGTTTATGCATTTTATTTTTTACCTTTCGGGGTTTTAATTTATTTGTTCAAATGAAACTTCTCGGGAAGTCTTTCGCTGTGTTGATTTGTTTCAATGCATTGCCATAGCATAATTGAGGTGATCCAGGATGGAAAATGGTCGATGTTGCGAGTCATATGTGGAAAAGGAGTTTTAGTCGGAATTTATATATTGAAATTTCGGAACTCTATCGTGTGGTTTTCCGATGGAATATCAGTGGATATTGGTGACGAACCGAATTGGTATACAGGAGTATGGATGCAGTCCAGCATTTGCATAGTTTTCATTTTAAACTTCGAAATCGTGTTGAATCGAAGGAAACTGTTATCGAATACTTGGCGCCATCGAGCCAATTTAATTTTTCGAAAATTGATTTTGTGGTCTTACCAAAATTTGGGTTTTGAGCTTTGAAATTTTTGAAAGAACTTTCGAAAATTTGTCTTTGTGACAAGATTATATGATTTCAAACTGGTCTTGAAAATGTGATTGATGTACATACGCATTTAGTGCATAATGCATATCATGGTGAAGTTCTGAGCGAGACTCTCGAACTGGATATTTCATCGGTGTGGTACGATGAAAAGAGATTCGAACTCTAGTATGGTAGTTTGGTTATCCAGTGATGATCAGTTGATTTATTGAATAAGAGAAATATGCTGTGTGTTGTAGATCCATGCACAGGACGTAATTTTGGAACTTTTGATTTTGTGAAACTGGAGCATGTGTGCTATGTGGCTCTATTGATGTGGTGGTAGTGTGATTTTACCACTTTTGAATTTTGAGCTGTACTGATTGGTCATTCCCACTCCATGTATGATTTGGGATGGTCGCCGATTTGCGACTGGTTGTTCGTATGCCTGAGAGGTCCGTTCAACAGTCGGTTGTGTTTCGTCGAGATCCACTGTATGTGATTTGTTTAGCGTTTTGAGAATTTTGGTCTTTCGTGTATCTGTGTCTGTGGTTCTGTGTTCATCGTGTTGGAGCTTACCGTGTGAAGGTATTCTCAATTATCATTGATCGTTCGTTGGTAATATTGGAGTTTATCATGTTGATGATATTCTTGATTATGTTTTGACCTTTGGATTGGTCGTATCGGAATTTATCATGTTGATGATATTCTCGATTGTGTTTTGACATTTGGATTGGTCGTATTGGAATTTATCATGTTGATGATATTCTCGATTTTGTTTTGACCTCTGGTTGGTCATATTGAAGATTATCATGTCGATAATATTCTCGGTAAATTTGTTGGTTGATCGTTGTTAATGACCGTATAAGCGTTAATATTTTGTGTTGATGTTTCGGGATTCATGTCGTTATTTTGGGCAGTTATTTCTCAGATATATCGCGCATTATTGATTGTATCGGAATTGGGACTTGATTGTGTAATCAGGCAGACAGGATTTGACACGGGCAGATTATTTTCTTCCGAAGATGATATATTTTTGTTGAGACTCAAGGAACTGTGATTGTAAGCGTATTGAGGCTGTACAGTGAGGCCACTTGCTAGTATCTCAGGAGATCGTCGACCTGCGTATTTGTAAGTATGCTTTTTTGGTTATTCAGTAATGAAGATGATTGATCGTGTTGTAATAGTTTCGAAATATTTTGGTTGAACACTATGTTTGTTCGTTTTTATGACGGATTGCAAGTTTCGAGGACGAAACTTATTTTAAGTGGTGTAGTATGTAATATCCGAAATTTCTACTACTATTGTTTAATGTTATTTTATCCGAGTTATGTTGTACAACGTGGAATCTGTACAGTATGAATAAAATAAATGAAGGACTGAGACATCTGTATTTGTATAATTGTCGTACTTGGTCGACAATTGCAATTGAGGATATTGTGTATCATATGAGAATAATATTGGATTGAGTATATGTATTCAGTATGTGAGTGTACGTATCCAGTATGTCGAGACGGACAAGAAGAGTTGGAAATGGCTAAGTATAGCCTGATTAGCGCGCGCTAATGTTCAAGTATAGCGCACGCTATCGTTCATGGTTAGCGCACGCTAGAGGTAGAATATAGCGCACGCTAATGCAGTTAGATCGGAAGGAATCTGTGTGTGGACCAGGCCACTTTCGGCGCATGTTCTGATGAGTCAACGGATGTTTGTAATGTATTACTAACGCACGCTAAACCCTAAAGGTTAGCGCACGCTAATGGTATATTGGACAAAAAGGAATCTTATCCTCGTCAGCACTTTCAGCGTGTGGACCAGTCTTCGGAGCATACAGACAAACAAGTCAACTGATATTAGCGCACGCTAAACGCAAGGACTTGCGTACGCTAGAGAGTGTAAGTTACGTACGCTAATGCATGGGCGTTACGTATGTAAGCACATGTACGAAGCCAGACTGTAGCCTCTGGACTGCGATAGCGCACGCTAAGGTCGTAGCGCACGCTAGTAATATACTTTATAAAAAGGGACAGACGGGTGTTATGAAGCATTTCGTCTATTTCTTTCCTTTCACTCGATAGAGAGAGCTCTGGGAGGTACTTGAGGTCCAGAAACACTCCGAGAAGATGATCTTTATCAAGACTAAGATAGAGAGCATGGATTAAAGCCTTGTTCTTCAAGTTATTCATGGTTCTTGGAATGAAGTTCAAGTGTTCTTCTTCTTGGTTCGTCTAATCCAGGTAATTTTCATATCCCTTTGATAGTAGTTCGTTTTTAAGGACGATTACTTGTGAGAGAACATGTTGGATAATCATGTGGTGATTTTTATGAGACTTAATGGGATTATGATAAGGGTTTTCAGATGTTATGTAAGATTCTCCATGTTAATGGTGATTCGTTAAACTTGATGAGGTTGAATCATGGATTTCTGAATCATGATAATTTCAGTGGTCGATTTAGATGAGTTAAATCATGATATGAGGTTTAATTCCGGCTTGAGTATGATATGATCCTTGTTATCGAGTTGGTTTGATTGTTGATGTTGTTATTGATATAGGGACATTGATATGATCCTTGTGATAGTTATGGTGTTGTTTATCTTCAAGAGATATGGAGACTTATGTCTCCTTTCATTTCAGATTTTGATGTTAAAATGATATAAGGATATATAATGGTTTTGATTATAAATATGGATAAGATGATTAAAACCAACATTATGATTTTAGTTTCGTATGTTCGTGATAAGATGTGGATCATGATGATGAGACTGAATTTGGGAAAGTTATTGTTAATCTTGGAGTATGATTTCCTTTTCATTCGGATTCGTAGTCGCAAGGTGTTAGTCGATGATTGGAACACATGCCACTGTACAGCATTAGCGCACACTAAGCTTACTGGCTAGCGCATGCTAACAGGAGCGACTTAGCGCACGCTACGTTATGCGTTTAACGTGCGCTAAGTAGACAGACAGTGCAGTATTTTTGTGTTGTGGTTATAAATTCGTGCTGGTTTGAGTTGAATTGTACAGGCTATGTTTTACCGAGATATTCTAGGACCGTTGAGTTTGTTGATTGGTTATATCGGTTGTTGATTATTATCGGATATGTGTTAATTGATTACTTCAATATGTTGAGATTAGTGATCGGTGATTATAACTGTATGTTGCGGCCGTGTTCGAGTATGTTCGTGAATTGCATTGGTTAGGGCCGAGGAGCTTGTACATGACGGCGATGGAATTGGTAACGGCTTCATCGGTATCGAGGCAAGTTATTACTTGCTCAGTTTATAATATTTAATGAATGGTTTCAGTTTCATTCATTTATAATTCGTATAGCAATGTTTATAAATCGTAATCACAGGATTTGGGATTATAGGTTGTATTCGAGTTTTGGGAATTTAAATCATAATGTATATGATTTACAATTGTCGTTGGTATACTTGTTATCGAGGAGACATCATGGTATTGACGAAAACGTGAATTATCTACCGTCCGTGATGTTTTAGATCGGTGAATATTCAGAATAATGGTTGGTGATGATTTAGACATCGAGATTGCTCTCGAAAGACTCGGAGCAAGTATTTTAATCATTTCTGTCATTTGTGTCGATCATGTTGTGATACGTTCATGTATCTTTGTTGTCGTGCATTGTGTACTATTGTCTTGTGCAGTCGTGCATTGTTGTCGTATGTCCATCATGCGTTGGTCCGACGGGATCATCATGGGAATCTATAGCTGTGTCTTGGATCATTGGGAGTAATGCCACCATGCGTTGGTCTGACAGGATCATCATGGGAATCTATAGCTATGTGCGCTGGATCGTTGGATTACCATGTGTTGTTGTTGTGCATATGTATATTATGGGCTTGCCATAAGTATACATTGTTGTTATTGTTGTGATCATATTGACATTGTCATATGAATATGTATTTGTAGGTCTTGTGTTAGGACCATGTCCGTATGTTGTGTTGATCTGATCTCGGATTAGACTGACGTGATGGTAATGGTATTTCCTATCTTGAGGTATGTTCCGTATTTCCTTGATACTTGTCTTTGATGGACAATCGATTATCGTATTGGAATTGTCAACGTTATCCGATCGATTGAATTGGCCAGAGATGGTATAATTTCCGTATCTCGAGTTATGATAATGTTTTGAGAGCCTTGGGTATTGTTGAGATACCGTACAGATATTTCGGTATTATCTTATTGTGTTGTTAAGGATACGAATCGTCGATTTTCGTAAAGTTACGACGGTAAGATTACATTGGTCGTATTCTTACTTAGTATTTCCATTGATATGTAATTATTGACGTGATGTGATGGTTATCATTGTTGGATATTATGGCTGACCCCGTCGTGGACTTTCTTTTTAGGTTCTTGGATTATCAAGCTTGTAGCGGTCGTGGAGAGATGAACTTCCCGGAGGATAGTGGCTAGGACATGTATTTGTGTATTGAGTTCTGATCAGTTGTTGTATTCCGCTGCTAGAGTATTTTAATTGTTTATCTTTATCCGCTGCATGAGTATTTTTAAATGGCCTTTTGGTATCTGGTAACATAGGTTACTTTGGCAATCGTTTTCTAAATTTGTTCTGTCCGTACGTGTAAGCGATAGCCTAACGTATGTTTTTAAACTGTTGAGTTTTGGCATTCCGGGCCTTGTGGTTTCAAATGAGATTTTTACGACGGTTTTGTTAAACGGGTTTTGTAAAGTTTTCGAATATTTTTAAAGGATGTACCGTTGTTAGCCTCTTGCGCGTTTGTTAATGTTTGCGAAAATTTCCTTCAGCCTTGTGGGTTCCATCTCGGGACCCACGACGCTGTAATATTCCTGGATGGCTCTGGGGGTGTTACAAATATGAGGTCGAAACCCACACATGCCACACGTGCCCGCCCTGAAAATCCTACACATGACCGATCAGAACGTATCTGACTCCAGGTATGTCAAGATACAACATGACAACGAAACTCGAAGAAACGCATATCCAATAAGGATCAAAAGACTTCTCAAATGAACAATGACAGTTCGAACATGAAAGATCGACACGACCACAATGTAGTATTTCCGTCAGACAACAGTTCACAGCATGCTCAACAATGCTTATATGATTTAACATATAAACCCCAAGGACGCAGCCAAGGGTCAAGGAAGCATCTCACACGAATACTCCGGAACGTAGGTGCCATTTAGGTCTTATCCCCTAACACAGTTCATGCAATCACAAAATACCCTAAGGTCGCAACCAAGGGTCACGGATGCATCTCACAGGAATACTCCGGAACATAGGTTCCATTTAGGTCTTATCCCCTAACACAGTTCATGCAATCACAATATGTAACCAGCAATGATGCACACTCACCACATGAAGCATCAACACACGCATGCAATAATGCAACATGATGATTATCATAATCTAGCAATATTAATTTACCTCAACTAGAGACGCTAACCTTTTCACGATCAACATCACTGAATGAATACACGATTTTCCGAACAATCCAAAATGAAGTACAGTCCCTCATTAATACCAAACCACCATCTCGAGTTCAATGATAACTAGCCTTGATATCTAACTTTTCGTACAATGGTCCAAATATAATTCACGTCTCCGTTTCCACTAAACATCTTTAAAACCTTATACATTATAATTTATCTCAGTCCAAGCATAATATACGTACCATCAACCCGACAATTCATATTCCATGATACCATTGATATATGAATCATAAATGAAATGAAAACGAAATCATTTATTAAACATTATGAACTGAGCAAATATAACTTGCCTCGATACCGATGAAGTTGTTACCAATCCCGTCGTCTTCATCTACAAGCTCCGCAGCCCCGACCAAGGCGATCCATGCATTCTCCAATTCCAATCGCAGCACAACGGTTAATCATCAACGATCACTTAACGCAACCTAATGCATTGATCAATTAAAGATGCGTTCAATAACAATTAACAACCGATATAACCAACCAATCAAACTCAACGGTTCAACGACATCTCGATCATACAAAACCAAACCATATCAACTCTTAACAATGCGAATACAAGACGAAATTCGATAATCAATAATTCTAACAATGTCTTCAACATTCTTGGTTCTGACTTCAACCTTAATTACGGATTAACACGGCTCATATTTGTAAATTCATGGGGATAAAATTACCGATTAGCATCACGAATAATCATATGCCAAAATTAACCGTAATCCTTCCCAATTCCATAAAATCACGACATATATAACTCAAGTGTTCTTCAAGAATATGAACCAATCCATAATCATGTTTGTAGCCAACAAAACGACGTAATTCGATGGGTTCTATCATCTAAACCATCATTTAATTCATAATCCAAGGTATATATCATCATGTTCCTTAACATACGATTCATACAACCTCAAGAATACAACAACAACACCGTAACCATCATTATACGAAGAAGAACGTCAACAACAATATCAAAATCCGAATCAAGTAGAGGATTATCCGACATACCTCTTAGAAGATGAAATACACAAGTGACCACCTCAAGAATCAATGATATCTCCATATCTCAAGCTCCAATCCCATGTTTCCAAGCTCATAATCGACTTAGAAGGGCTGAAAACTCCATCTCTGAGTGTTTGAAGGCGAAAACGAAATGAAATTTTGAAGAGAAATGAAATGACGGGCGTCCACTTATATAAACCTCCAACTCGTTATGTACGTAACACACCAAGGTTAACGTACGTAACATACTCTTACGTACGCTATCTAACCTTGGTAGCGTACGTAATGACGGTCCAGATGTCACTGACTCATTTTGTTCAAAGACTTACGTATGTAATCCCTTCTCCGTAGCGTACGTAATACGTACGTTGACTTGCTACAGTAACACACCTTCTTAGCGTACGTAATGATACATCCTTAACGTACATAAGGCTCGAAGTTGACTCGCCTGTCCACATCCGCGCTGAAAGCTGGCGATAGCGGGCCCCACCTGCCGACCACAGCTCGATCCTATCCAATCCCATTCTTAACGTACGTTGTGTACACAACCTAACGTACGTTAAGCTTGCTTAGTTACGTACGTAAGCTCCATTATGTAGCGTACGTAATGGCTTTCATACTTAGCCATTTCTGCTCCTGTCTGCCGTCTCAATATACTGAATACGTACACGCGACATACTGAATACATGTGCTCGTCCCGATAACATTCTCATACGATACATCTCATGCACGATATCCTCAAATACAACTGTCGACCAAGTACGACAATTGTACGATACTCATACAGTATATCCGACATCGAAAAACATATCAAGCATGTAATATCCTAGAATTAAAAATAATCTCGATAGATATACTGGCACGACTGTCAAAGTTCCCAAAATTATTTATCCATACTGTATCGGTCCCACTCTGTACAGTACAACTCAGATAAAATAATGCGAAAAATCATAGCGAAATTCTAGGATATTACACACATCATCATCTGTTGCGATATTTCTTACACGCAAGTGCACGTCATCGTTTACAAGTAATAAAGTGATAAGTAGAGTATCGTTCCCACGAGGACTGAATCTCTAACTACCGATTTTTGTGTATTCCAATTTTATTTGAACAATCGAATTTGGGTTTGTGCAATTAATGACTAAAACATTTACTAAGCAACTAAACAGTAGAAAACGATATCTTGGATAAAAGAAATCAAATGATGAATAAGTCTAGGATTCTGAATCCGCCTCAGTTTATCCGAATTTACTCTCGATTATCCGTAATAAATAATTTTCCCAATTTATTGAAGGTGGAGATTGCTAATATATTCTACCGCCTCTCCCGAGGTTAATAGATTTATCTAAAGGCGAATAACGCACTCTATCCCTAGGTGAATTAATTCGTCAATAGGCGAAAAGCATAAAATCTCCCAAAGGCCACGTAGTTCCTATGAGTATATTCCTATCTCACAGAATAAAACGGTCCTCACCAATAGTTCCTCACCAAATCTCCTCTCCCGATTCGAAGTGAATGATTAAATCAATACAACTATTGGCCAGATAATTGCAAGCATTAAACACAATTGGGAAAACTCAACAAAAAGGTAATTAATTGGATAATCTCAAGCAATTAGTCAAAACAAAGGTTTCATCAAAACCGTAGATTAGGGCTTTAGCCTGACATACTAATAATTGAAAATACAGAATAAATAAATGAAAGCATAAAATTCAAACGCAGATGAAGCTCGGATTCCTCTGTTCTTCAGCTTCCGCCCTCTGCCTTTGAAGTCTTCTGCTTCCCTCTTCTTCTGCCGTCTCCAAGCTTAAGATCCAAAAGATTCCAGATCAAAAGGTAATTAATTAGGGTCTTAAACCCTATTTATAGCTCAGCATATCCTCCAAATCGCGTCTGTATCCGTAGGTCGAAAACTGGCTTCGAAACGGCCCTAATTCGCGCGGACAACCAAAAACCGCCAAGTGTGCCGCGGCGCACTAAACTCGTGCCGCGCACAGAGCCTTCACTGGATGCCCGGGCATCTTCAATTTCTTCGTGCCGCGCTCACTGGATCAGGCTGCGGCACAGTACAGCTTTACTCGCCTTGGGCCGGGTGTCTTCTGTGCCGCGGCTGCTTCCTTGTGCCGCGGCTCGAGTCCAGATTTGCCGTTACGCCGCTTTGCCTCGTTTTAGCTCCCTGACTTCAATTTCTGTCAATCATACAAAATTAAGGCATTAAAGGCTCATTTAGACAATTTCACTCACCAAAATACTACAAAATAATGATAAATAAGAGTAAAAAAATACGCCTAACAAATACCCCAAACTTAAGCCTTTGCTTGTCCTCAAGCAAAAAGAATTAAATTCAATAAAGAATGTCGTGAATCATCGTGCAACTCATAGTGTTCAACCTAATCAATACTATCCCGTAATTCTCTCTAAATAATACGAGTATCATAAAAGCGAAATACTCGTAATAATGATTCCGCAAAGTAATCAAGTTCAGTCCTAATCACTCGTTCATGAAGAAAATCCAGCTCAAAGATTAACAAAACGTGAGTCAAATCGACCGTCAATATGAAAGGCTAAAATAAACAAGCTAGTTCGTCCCGTTTCACAGTCTAGTGGCACAATTTTCATGAGTTTCATAACAAATAAACCTCGGACAGTATTCCCTTATATATATGCTCAAGAATTTGATTCGAGTTGACCACTAGGTTAGGATCTCGGGATGTTTCATCGGGATAATCCTAGGGTGGAACTTCCATTCTCATGTATTGGAAAACCGTTTGACGTAAAAGACACTCATGGGGCACATGGATGCTTCTAGTTACTAAGTTCCCTTCTACAGTGGAGAAACAACTCGAATATATAATTTCCGCATGTCCGAATCAAGGTCGCCATTTTACGCGAGAGTAAACAGCGGTTCACGCGAATACCCCCGGTTACTAGGCTCCCTAACATCGGCACATGTGAAACCTCTAAATCACTAGTCTAATCAGGGTCGTCGTTTTACGCGAGAGTAAACAACGGGTCACGCGAATGCCCCCGGTTACTAGACTTCCCTTCATAGAACAACATTATCTCGACTTTTGGGAAAAACTGACCGACTCTAAACTCAATCTAAGTGCCAACAAGTGCCAACACGACTAATATAACTGGACGACTAACTAACCGAAAAATGTAACCAAACGTATTGACGGTGATTTTAAAACAAGTATGTATCGTCTCTTATCTGCCAAGACCTCTACAGTCACGAAAAATTTGGACCTAAATGAATACTAAGCAGAACAGAAATAACTGACTACAACGCGACTAGAACTCGACCGTTTCTTCAGAGAGAAAAACAGTGTCGTAACATCAGTATCACACAAATAGAAGCACGAAAAATTCACGAATAAAGGAGAATTAAGACAAGCAAGGCTATTCAAACGTATATAAAAAAAAAATAATGCAAAGCAATGAAAAGTGCAACGAAATAAAGTACAGCAATGAATGTAGCAACTGAAAGTGCAACCCCCCCAAACTTAGGACGTACATTGACCTCAATGGACAAAAAATGACATGCAATAAAAGTAAAAGGTCAAGTACTCCCCTCCAGTCCGCTCAGGAGCTGGTGCCGGCATCATCCGGTGAGCTTGCACGCTTCTTGACTACATCATGCGGAGTGTGAATAAATGAGCTTGCATCATCAAAAAGGAAGTTAAGTACGAGCTCTCAAGTTTAACATGATGTAAGGGTTGGGGATAATGTAATTTGATAACATGATTCATTGCATATAATTTTGAAAATGCCTAGCTTACCAATTTTCCATTGCTGCAATTTATCAAACACCTTGTGTGCACAAGTTAAAATGAAGAACAAGAATTTTGATGGTGAATTCCAAATCCCAAAAATAATAACACAGATAATAACCCTGAATCACGATAACTATCATCAACAATTCGTTCATAAATATCAATTCCATCACAATATCAAATTCCCCATATTCCAGCTCCATTTTAGAAACAACAGTGAAGAACAACTAGCAATATATAACTTCAAATCTTTTCACATCAAGAATCACTTATAATTTAGAAATCAAAAATTACTAGGAGAGTTTGAAAAGGAGACTAATAGAATGGTATCAGCTTACCTCATTGTGTGAAGGAAGGAAGGAAGGGAGGGAAGAAGTACCTTGTGCAGGCCGATCGATTGAATGAGCCCTACCTGGTTGCTCTTATTTTGCGACGGGGGCCGCGGCACAATATAAGTGAGCCGCGGCCCAAAGTACAGTAGGACTGGGACGTTTTGTAATGTCGCCGGGTGCCGCGGCTCAGTTTTCGTGTGCCGCGGCTCATTGTGTTAGTGTGCCGCGGCTCATTATTCGCGTGCCGCGGCACAAAGTACAGTCTCCTGGGCGTTTCTTGGCCATTTGGTGTGCCGCGGCTTAGGTTTAGTGTGCCGCGGCTCAGCGACCTGGTGTGCCGCGGCTCAGCGACCTGGTGTGCCGCGGCTCAGTAAGATCGTGCCGCGGCACAGGGTACAGTTTGATCGGCCATTTTTCATCAGCTGGTGTGTGCCGCGGCTCACCTGGACTGTGCCGCGGCCCATCATTGAATTCCTACCCTTTGCTGATTCCTGCACAGAATTTTTACACGAAAACATCAAGACGAGAGGGAAGGATGGATCAAAGAAGAAAGAAGACAAAGAGAGACTCTAAAAATGCAAGAAAACAATAAAGAATCTACAACTAATACTCGGGTTGCCTCCCGAGGAGCGCTAAGTTTATAGTCTTAAGCCGGACTTTTCTCGCATTCATCCGGCGGTGGATAAGGTGACGCTCGTTTTCTGCGTGTCTATTAGATTTCCCAAGTATGCCTTCAACCGTTGTCCATTAACTTTGAATTTTCGGGCATCTCTTTGAACTTCTACTGCACCATGTGGAAACACTTGAACTACGGTGAACGGTCCCGACCATCGTGAACGCAATTTCCCGGGAACTAACTTTAAGCGAGAGTTAAATAGCAGCACCTCTTGACCCGGGACAAATTCTTTCTGCGTGATGTGCTTATCATGCCAAATCTTTGTCCGCTCCTTATAAAGTTTCGCATTTTCGTATGAGTTGTGGCGAATTTCTTCCAACTCGTTCAGCTGCAAACAATGCTTTTCACCAGCGGATTTTAGATCAAAGTTTAGTTTCTTTATCGCCTAGTAAGCACGGTGTTCCATCTCTACGGGTTGATGGCAACCTTTCCCATAGACCAATCTGTAGGGCGACATTCCGATAGGTGTTTTATACGCAGTCCGGTACGCCCAAAGTGCATCATCAAGTTTAAATGACCAATCTTTTCGAGACGAGCTGACCGTCTTTTCTAGAATCCACTTCAGCTCTCGATTTGATATCTCGACCTGACCGCTCGTCTGAGGATGGTAT
Organism: Orobanche coerulescens; assembly: GCA_033398695.1. NCBI lineage: Eukaryota > Viridiplantae > Streptophyta > Magnoliopsida > Lamiales > Orobanchaceae > Orobanche > Orobanche coerulescens. The sequence continues at coordinate 122,175,949 of CM065817.1, forward strand.
GCTGTAGCAACACGATGAGTGACTCCGTATTTTCTCAAAACAGCATCAAGAAATTTGTTATCGAAGTGTGACCCACCATCACTGATAATAGCACGTGGAGTCCCAAAGCGTGTGAAGATATGTTGTTTAATAAACTTGATTACGACATTGGACCCATTCGTAGGTAGTGCCACCGCTTCAACCCATTTTGAGACATAATCTACGGCCACCAAAATATAGAGATTCTTGTTTGATGGGGGAAATGGACCCATGAAGTCGATCCCCCATACATCGAACAATTCGACTTCAAGTATGGTGTTCAGCGGCATTTCGTGTCGTCTTGAGATGTTTCCCGTCCGTTGACACCGATCACACGCGGACACGAAGGAGTGAGCATCTTTGAATAAGGACGGCCAATAGAATCCCGATTGTAAGACCTTCGCCGCTGTTCTATTACCAGTAAAATGTCCACCGTAGGGTGATGCATGGCAATGGTTCAACACACTGTAGATTTCCTCATCCGGAATGCATCTACGGATAATTTGATCGGGGCAGCGCTTGAAGAGAAAAGGATCGTCCCACAAATAGTACTTAGCATCCGAGATTAGCTTCTTCTTTTGATGACGTGAGAGGTCGTCTAATTGTTTTACTTGCCAAGTAGTTCACTAGATCAGCATACCAAGGCGCGTGTTTTGAATCCAACTTGTAGAGCTGCTCGTCGGGGAAGGTTTCTATGATTTGTGGCTGACTTTCTTCCTTCTCGAGGGGACTCTCTAATCGTGAAAGGTGATCGGCTATAACATTTTCAGTCCCTTTCTTGTCTCGAATCTCCAAGTTGAATTCTTGAAGGAGTAGCACCCACCGAATCAACCTTGGTTTGGCATCCTTCTTTTCCAAAAGGTATTTTATTGCTGAATGATCGGTCCACACTATCACTTTCGTTCCCAATAGATAAGCCCGAAATTTATCGAATGCAAAGATAACCGCCAACAATTCCTTCTCCATTGTGGCATAATTTCTTTGGGCGTCATCGAGTGTTCGGCTCGCATAGTATATGACATGGAACACCTTCCCTAGTCTTTGCCCCAAAACAGCCCCAATGGCAAAGTCGCTAGCATCACACATTAACTCGAATGGAAGGTCCCAATCAGGAGCGACTATCACCGGTGCCGTGCTTAGAGCTTTCTTCAGCAGTTCAAAACTTTCTTTACAAGACTCGTCAAAAGTAAATGGGACATCCTTCATGAGTAGATTGCATAGCGGCTTCGTGATCTTCGAAGAATCCTTAATAAATCGGCGATAGAAACCAGCATGTCCCAAAAAACTTCTAATCCCCTTGACCGAAGTGGGTGGAGGCATCTTCTCAATTGTTTCAATTTTCGCTCGGTCGACTTCAATTCCATGTGAGGATATTCGATGGCCAAGCACAATGCCCTCCTGCACCATAAAATGACACTTCTCCCAATTCAAGACTAAATTGGTCTCTTCGCATCTTCTCAAGACTTTCTGCAAATTTTCCAAACAAATGTCAAACGAATCTCCAAAAACAGAAAAATCATCCATAAAAATCTCAATACACTGCTCTACCATGTCAGAAAAAATAGCCATCATACACCGTTGAAAAGTAGCTGGCGCATTACACAATCCAAAAGGCATGCGCCTATAAGCGAAAATGCCGTAAGGACATGTAAACGTCGTTTTCTCTTGGTCCTCGGGGGCTATGTAAATCTGATTATACCCTGAGTAACCATCAAGAAAGCAATAGAAATCGTGTCCGGCTAATCTATCTAACATCTGATCAATAAAAGGCAAGGGGAAATGATCTTTTCTAGTGGCCTTATTTAATTTCCTATAATCTATGCACATACGCCACCCCGTGACAATCCTGATGGGAATTAATTCATTATTATCGTTTTGAACAACTGTTATCCCACCCTTTTTCGACACAACTTGAACCGGACTTACCCACTTACTATCAGAAATTGGAAAGATCATACCTACGTCGAGGAGTTTTAAAACCTCGACTTTTACCACCTCCTTCATGTTAGGATTCAGCCGGCGTTGATGCTCCACGGATGGTTTGTAGTCTTCCTCCATCAAAATCTTGTGCATGAAAATCGATGGGCTGATCCCCTTAATATCCGCAATAGACCATCCAAGAGCAGATTTGTACTCCCTCAAAACTCTTAATAATTTTGCCTCTTGATCTCCCGCTAAAGTGGCCGAAAGAATAACTGGAAGGGAGTTGTCGCCCCCACGAATGCATATTTCAAATGAGGTGGCAGCTTTTTGAGTTCCAACTTTGGAGGTTTTTCAATCGATGGGGTCGGTCGAGTTAGTGAACTTCCTAGCTCCTCGAATGGTTTACGAATAAAAATTGGCGGGGAAGCATCCATGTGTCATACGTAGGCTGCATGCTCTCCATTTGGTTCTAAATGTTTCAATCAAAACGGATTCCAATGGATCGGGTGGATAATTTTCTCGAAAAGTTCTACTCACGCACGAGTCAATGACGTCAACTTGGAAACAATTTTCAGCGTCACTTGGATATTTTACGGATCGAAAGATATTGAATGTTACTTGCTCCTCTTGAACATGCAAAGTCAGCTTTCCCTTTTCCACATCAATCAACGTTCGGCCTGTTGCCAAAAATGGTCTTCCCAAAATAATTGGGATATCTTGGTCTTCTTTCATGTCAAGTATGATGAAATCGGCCGGAAAGATGAACTTATCAACTTTGACTAAAACGTCCTCTATCACACCCCTCGGATATTTAATGGATCTATCGACCAATTGTAAAGAGACTGTCGTCGGCTTGGCTTCCCCAATCTCCAGCTTTCTAAAAATAGAAAGGGGCATAAGATTTATACTGGCCCCGAGATCGCATAGGGCTCTTTCAAAAGATGAATTTCCGATGATGCAAGGGATGGTGAAACTTCCCGGATCTCTCAATTTAGGTGGGAGCTTCTTTTGTAAAATAGCGCTGCACTCCTCCGTTAAAGCGACCGTCTCATATTCCTCGAGCTTTCTTTTATTGGACAAGACTTCTTTCATGAATTTCACATAACTCGGCATTTGTTCTAATGCGTCGGCAAATGGAATGTTTATGTGCAATTTCTTGAAGACGTCGAGGAATTTTGAAAACTGCTTGTCCAGTTTTTGCTTTTGGAAACGCTGTGGGAATGGAATTTGAGGAGTGGGATGAGTAGTCGATACTTCCTTTGGCTTGGGTGCCTCATCCTTTTCCTTGTCGTTCTGCTCGATCGGCTGCTCTTTGTCATTAATAGGCTGCCCTTTCAACTCCTTTCCGCTTCGTAATTCGATCGCTTGCACATTTTCCTTGGATTTCACTTCGGCTGCGCGGGGCGATGCACCTTGAGACCGAGAAGACAATAAATTAGCAATCTGCCCCATTTGTGTTTCTAGATTTCGGATGGAGGTAGAATGATTTTGGAGGGTCGTCTCAGTGCGGGTCATGAATTGACTTGTGTTAGCCGCCAATTGAGCAAGAGCATCTTCCAAAGATACCTTTGGTGATTGCGGGGACTGCTGTGGGGGATGCGTGAAGTGAGCTTGTGGAGGTTTCAAAGCTTGCCCATTTCTCCATGGAAAATTTTGTTGATTTCGCCACCCTTGATTATAAGTGCTGGGGTAAGAATTGTTTTGTCGATTTCCATTGCCCACGAATTGAGCCTGCTCCATCTGATGTTGTTCAAACGGGTTTCCAACTTGACATTCCGCGCTCGGGTGTGATCCGTTACACCAATTGCATGTCTCTATGGTAATGGGGGCTGGTGCGTGCGAAAATTCTTGGAGCTGTTGGGTCAAAGCGGCGACTTGAGCTGACAAGGTGGAAATCGGATCATTACTTGAAACTTCCATAACTCTCTTCGGTGTCAATCTTTCCGATGGCCATTGGTATGCATTTGTGGCCATATCTTCCAAAAGCGAGTGTGCCTCGGCCATAGACTTTCCCATCAAGGCCCCACCAGAGGCTGCATCCACGAGAGTGCGTGTAGAAGCACTCAAACCAAGATAGAATGTCTGAATCTGAAGCCAATCAGGAAGGCCGTGATGAGGGCATCTTCGTAACAAATCTTTATATCGCTCCCACGCCTCGTGGAGCGATTCCATATCGTACTGACCAAAGGTGGTTATTTCGTTTCTCAACCTTGCCGTCTTAGCAGGTGGGAAAAATTTGGCAAGGAAGGCTTGCGCTAACCCCTCCCATGTTGTAATCGACCCCGGCGGTAAGGAATTTAACCAAAATTTCGCTTTATCCCTCAAAAAGAAAGGGAAAAGCCTCAATCGGATGGCATCGTCGGTGACACCATTGGTCTTGAACGTGTCGCATATCTCAAGGAAAGAAGAAATATGGGCATTCGGGTCGTCATTCGGCAGTCCGCAGAATTGGCTTGCCTGCACCATCTGAATAATAGCCGGCTTGATTTCAAAATTATTGGCTTGGATAGTGGGACGCCGAATTCCCGAAAAATTAGCATTGATCTGCGGTATGGCATAATCTCGAAGAGCTAGTTCCGGTTGAACTTGCCGCACATAATTATCTCCTCCTTGGACTTCGATATTCTCGGCCATGTTGACCGTCGTCTGCAACTCTCTTCTCTCCTTTTTGTTCCTTCTTAGAGTGCGCTCGAGCTCGGTATCCAAAGGTAGTAGGCCTTCGTTACCGAGTTTTCTCATGCACTACACGAAAGGTCCTAAAAGGAAAAACAAATAAACGAAATTAAATACACAAAAATAAAAATAAAACGTTCAAATTAAGACTAGAAATACTTAAATCGATATTAGAAAATTTCACCCTAAGAATAAATCAAAAACTTGTTGCGATATTTCTTACACGCAAGTGCACGTCATCGTTTACAAGTAATAAAGTGATAAGTAGAGTATCGTTCCCACGAGGACTGAATCTCTAACTACCGATTTTTGTGTATTCCAATTTTATTTGAACAATCGAATTTGGGTTTGTGCAATTAATGACTAAAAGATTTACTAAGCAACTAAACAGTAGAAAACGATATCTTGGATAAAAGAAATCAAATGATGAATAAGTCTAGGATTCTGAATCCGCCTCAGTTTATCCGAATTTACTCTCGATTATCCGTAATAAATAATTTTCCCAATTTATTGAAGGCGGAGATTGCTAATATATTCTACCGCCTCTCCCGAGGTCAATAGATTTATCTAAAGGCGAATAACGCACTCTATCCCTAGGTGAATTAATTCACAATAGGCGAAAAGCATAAAATCTCCCAAAGGCCACGTAGTTCCTATGAGTCTATTCCTATCTCACAGAATAAAACGGTCCTCACCAATAGTTCTCACCAAATCTCCTCTCCCGATTCAAGTGAATGATTAAATCAATACAACTATTGGCCGATAATTGCAAGCATTAAACACAATTGGGAAAACTCAACAAAAAGGTAATTAATCGATAATCTCAAGCAATTCCAAAACAAAGGTTTCATCAAAACCCTAGATTAGGGCTTTAGCCGACATACTAATAATTGAAAATACAATAAATAAATGAAAGCATAAAATTCAAACGCAGATGAAGATCGGATTCCTCCGTTCTTCGCCTTCCGCCTCGCCTTTGAAGTCTTCGCTCTCTCTTCTTCTCGTCTCCAAGCTTAAGCTCCAAAAGATTCCAGATCAAAAGATAATTAATTAGGGTCTTAAACCCTATTTATAGCTCAAAGATATCCTCCAAATTGCTCAGATTCGTAGGTCGAAAACTGGCTTCGAAACGGCCCTAATTCGCGCGGACAACCAAAAACCGCCAAGTGTGCCGCGGCGCACTAAACCTGTGCCACGGCACAGAGCCTTCAGCTGGATGCCTGGGCGTCTTCAATTTTTTCTGTGCTGCGGCTCACCTGGACTGTGCCGCGGCACAGAGTACAGTTTACTCTGCCTTCGACTGGGTGTCTTCATGTGCCGCGGCGCTGCTTCCTTGTGCCGCGGCTCAGAGTCCAGATTTGCCGTTTTCGCCTGTTTTGCCTCGTTTTAGCTCCCGGACTTCAATTTCCTGTCAATCATACAAAATTAAGGCATTAAAGGCTCATTTAGACAATTTCACTCTCCAAAATACTACAAAATAATGATAAATAAGCGTATAAAAATACGCCTAACATCATCTCGCGGCCAAAGAAGAATAAGAGAAGCAGGTCTCGGCGTCGAGGAGTGAAGTCCTAAACGTTGGAGTGTTGGTGGTGTTTGATCCGAGCCTAAGTCCTTGTTCCATTCGGTTTCTTTCGCCCTAGTCGACATCAGGTTCTTGATGTTCTAATTTTGCTCTCTTTGATTCGACTTATGCATCATGAAACTTGTCTATTAAGTATATCTAAAATAAGTTAGACGTAGGGTTTAAAAGAGTTTAGGAATTGGTTGTGATTTCATGTGAACAAGCTGTCCAGAAATTTCAAGCTGTCCAGAAATTGGGTCTTTTTGCACAAGGTCTAATTTAATGATAACACATGTTTTTGCATAATTCTTGAGTCTAAAACTAAATTCATGATGTATACTATCTGAATATCAAGTTTTATGGTAATTGGAGGTCGGTAAGGTGGTCTTTTGATTTTTGGGAGTTCAAGTATCAAAACCGGGAAATCAAGTCTGAAAATCAGTCGATATTTTTGATTTTTAGTTTTCTAACCACAAGGTGTTAAGATCTCTCCTTATACAGGAGTTATATATAGGTTATGTGAGAGTTCCCAGATTTTTTTTGGACTTTTCTGAAGTGTCTAAATGGGTTAGTTAAAGGCAAACTTTCTGTATGTATGTGCAGTTAACTTCCTGGGTAGGTCTGGAAATATGATTTTTATATGGTACTTACCCTTCGAAATAAAATCCAAAATAATTATGTTAATTACCTAACGCGTATAACTATCTATGATAATTATTTGAGCACCTCAGTAAGTACATAAGTATGGTTTTAAATTTGTAAACTAAGAGATCTGAACGTGATAAAATTGAAATTATAACATAAGCTAAGGATTTGGTTTAACCTAACATGTTTTGCTCCTAATTCATTTGAAATACCAATCCAAGATACTTTTAAACTATGTTATGAATACTTACTATTTCACATATGAAACCCTAAAACACATTAATGAATGAGCTAATAAGTATTTAAAATCGTTATGACTTTAATGAATGTATAAGTAATATATGATTATAAATTCTGTAGATTCCCCGAAGAAGGAGTGACTCATCCTCTTGTGATCCTTTTTCTTATTGCTTGCTTTTCATAAGGTACATATATTCAGACCTTTCTCTTAAGGTTTCTCATGACTCTTATAAACCTTTTAATTATTAGTTATTTCTAATTATGATACCTTTGCTTTGAGCCTTCTATTATGACACTTCTGATACGGCACTCATGATTGGAGCCTTTGCTATGAGCCTTTATATGAACCCATGTGATGGTATTTTTCTGATGACTTATTTATTCTGTATCATTGCTATGACATTCTGTTTGACCCTTCAGTTTGCTACCCGAGCTTTCACTAGTCATGGAGGTTCCATGACCATGTCATTGAGGCACCAATGGCATGACTCCACGATGGGCGAGTGATGACCCCCTGCGTCCCTTTCTATTATGTATTATGAGCTCAAGTATTATGTTTCTGGCCATTATGATTTCTACAGGGGCGTATGGATGCATCCTAGATCTGATCTGATATGTATATATTATATCTCTGGTGAATGGTGATTGTGTGCCATACACGTCATTCACACTCTGGAGTTAGCTACTCCATTTATGATATTATGATGATATGATGTTATGATGATATGTTTCTATGCTCGTGGTAGAAAACTGTAACCCTTACACCATTTACTACACTTATGTTATACCTTCTGATATTTTCCCATTGCACCATATTCTGTATTTCTCAATTTAGTTTCAGTACTTTGCTATATATATCTGTTCACTGGGCTTTTTAAGCTCAACCACATTTTCTTTTCTTCCACGGCAGGTTATTAAGCTGGGAGCTGGGCTATCTTTGGGCTGAGAGTAGGAGCTGTGTGTGGACTTATCTACCCTAGACTTCCTAGCTTTTGGACTATGTTTTCATTATTTAGACTTGGATTATGTTTCCTTCATTTTGGATTATGGAACTTATGTATTTCTTTTAAGTCATATTGACTTACATTTTGGTATTTATGATTAGAATTCCGCTTGTGTTCTATTATGTATGTTCTGATATACCACCACAATGTTATACTTCTACCCTTGTCGGGTTGGGGTGTTACAGGATCACTTCTTTTGGATTTGGAATCCAGCTTTGTTTTAACTTTAGATGATGTACTTGTTTTGCCCAAGGGGCATAAAAACATTGTATCCATTCCGGTCATGGATCGGAAAGGATTTTTGTATTTATTTTTCACTGGTGATGGTTCCTGCAAAATTTAATATAGAAATAAACTAGTAGGCACTGCTACATTGTTAAATGAACTGTATCATCTTAACCTAAGTAACAAAGTTGTTGTGAATACTATGACTAGGAAGCGTGGTAGGGATGAAACTAATCAAGTTTTGAAATAGCATCTTAGACTTGGTCATGTTGGTCAGACCAAGGTTTACAAAATGGAAAAAGATGGACTTATGGGTCCATTGGGATCAGATCCCCTTCCAACTTGTGAATACTGCCTTAAAGGCAAAATGACTAAGTCCCCATTCACAGGGACTTTTGAAAGAGCCACTGATAAACTTGGATTAGTCCATACCGACGTATGTGGTGCTTTAAAAGCAGCACATGACGGATATCAGTATTTCATTACGTTTACAGATGATCATACTGGGTATGGTTATGTATACTTAATGAAACATAAATCTGAGGCCTTTGAGAAATTCCAGGAATTTAAGGCTCTAGTCGAAAAACAAACTGGTAATCATATCAAAGCACTTCGGTCGGACTGAGGTGGCGAGTATATGATACGGAGTTTGACGAGTTCCTGAAGGAACATGGAATGGTATCATAACTAACACCTCCAGGAACTCCCCAGTTAAATGGTGTGTCAGAAAGAAGGAACCGAACCTTGTTGAACATGGTTCGTTCTATACTGGGCTATACTGACTTACCAATTTACCTGTGGGGGTATGCACTCCTGACTGCCGCTTATATCTTGAACAGACGTCCTTCCAAATCAGTTCCTAAAACTCCACATGAGATGTGGGAGGGCAGAAAACCAAGTCTTAATCACATTAGGATTTTGGGATGTCCCACCTATGTCAAGAAGACTAAGGTAGAGAAGTTGGAAGCGAGGTCCGTGAACGGACGTTTCATTGGATTCCAATCTGGGACGATGGGTTATCTTTTTTACATGCCCGAAGATCGAAAGATCATTGTTGCTTTGCAAGCACACTTCCTGGAAGATGAGTTCATTCAGGAAGGCGGAGCAGGTAGAAGTATTTCTTTGGAAGAATACAATGAAACTCCTCAGGAGACACCTGTACAAGAACTTGGAACCAAACCTTCTGAAACACAAGTACAACCACCTCGTAGGTCTAGTAGGGTGTCTCATTTACCTGAGAGGTATGGCCTTGTGCACCTGGAGGAGCTGGGTCTCCATGAGGTTCCAGGTTATAGCCAAGAGACTGACCCAATGACCTATGACCAAGCAATGGTGGATGTAGAACCTGCGAAATGGCGTAAAGCTATGGAAGATGAGATAGACTTGATGCATGTCAATCAGGTCTGGACTCTAGTATACCACTCCAAGGGCATAGTGCCTATTGGGAACAAGTGGATCTACAAGAGAAAGACTGATGGGGATGGCAAGGTTGACACCTATAAGGCCCGGCTTGTGGCAAAGGGTTATACCCAGAAAGAAGGGATCGATTGCCATGATACCTTATCGCTCGTAGCTATGATCAAGTCTATTCACATGATGCTTGCTATAGCTGCCTACCACGATTATGAGATATGGCAAATGGACATAAAGACGGCTTTCCTCAATGGATTCCTCGAGGAGGAAATCTATATGGAGCAGCCTAAAGGCTTTGTATCCAAAGTTGATATTCAGAAAGTGTGCAAGCTTCAGCGTTCCAGTTATGGACTAAAGCAAGATTCGCATAGTTGGAACCTTTGTTTTGACGAGGCAATCAAAGAGTTTAACTACGTGTAAAATGAAGAGGAACCTTGTGTATACAAGAGGGTTAGTGGGAGCAAGATCGCGTTCTTAGTACTATATGTAAATGACATTCTACTCATAGGAAATGATGTGGGAATGCTCAGTTCTGTGAAAGCTTGGCTTTCGAGTAATTTCTCCATGAAAGACTTGGGAGAAGCAACCTATATTCTTGGTATTCGGCTCTACCGGGATAGAGCTAAGAGAATGATAGGTCTTTCCCAAGCCCTCTATATAGATAAAATCTTAAAGCGATTTAAGATGGATGATTCTAAAAGAGGGTTTCTACTGATGCGACATGGATTAAAACTCTCCTCGAAGATGTGTCCTCAAAGTGAGGAACAACGAAAGGAAATGAGTAATATACCATATGCTTCGGCCGTGGGTAGCCTTATGTATGCAATGTTGTGTACGAGACCTGAGATTGTGTACGCTGTGAGCGTGGTAAGTAGGTTTCAAGCAAACCAAGGTAAGGAATATTGGACTGCCATAAAGAATGTTGTCAAATACTTAAGAAGGACTAGAGATATAGTTCTAATGTATGGCGGTGGAGAACTTGATGTGATGGGCTTCACTGATTCAGACTTCCAAGGACAGAAAGATGATTCGATGTCTACTTATGGCTACATATTTGCTCTTAATGGAGGAGCAGTATCTTGGTGTAGCGCCAAGCAAAGCACGACTGCTGATTCCACCAGTCAGGCTGAGTATCAAGCAGCCTCGGAGGCTTCTAAGGAAGGGTTCTGGATTAAGAAGTTTCTGGGAGAACTTCAAGTGATACCATGTGCTGAGCTGCCTGTTCCACTGTACTGTGACAATGACGGAGCTGTAGCACAGGCCAAAGAGCCAAGGTTTCACAACAGTACCAAACACATTCAGAGGAAGTATCATCTCGTAAGAGAATTTGTTCGCAAGGGATACATTGTGCTACATAGAGTAGACTCAGCCGACAACGTCGCTGATCCACTGACCACGCCACTTTCTCAGACTAGCTTGGAGCGTCATCTAGAGAAAATGGGTATTAGATACCATAGTTTGTGGCATTGAGTGCAAGTGGGAGATTGTTAGGAGTATGCCCCCGACTGCCACTCAGAGGATGTTGAGTGAGGGCATTGTACTTGTTATTATGTAAATCATTATCAAAAGACAATTGTATGTTTATTTATTTACTAGTAGTCACTGGTATTCCTGACTCGTAAATATATATATAGCAACTATTCTGTGTATTTGAGAACAAAACATTCCACTCTTTATTGGATGAGGGGAATGGCACTGGAAATGCTTATGGCTCAAATACTTAATCATTCGCAAGTCGATGAAACTTGACTGGGCGTTAAGTTTATGTGAAGACTTGTATAACATGTTCTTTGACTTGGAGAGTGCCTGTCGAACACTAATGGTTAGTGGGAACACACATTATAGGTATGCTAATTGGATTAGTATACTCGAACCGACTCACCCTCGATTCGTCACACGGATTTCACTCCGGTACAGTGAATGACGGAATCGAAAGGTTGTGATAGGTATTCGTGAACCTTCGACTTGAGGATTTGGTAGGGATGTGCTTGTGACGTTAAGATTTTCATTAGAGTAGTTCGACCCAGAAAACCGGAAGGTGGGGGTCAACCTCGACGTGCATCTTGATGGGCAAGTAGCAGGTCTTACTGAATACCAAGATAGAATTCTTTCTCCTGTTAGTGAACGGGTTATATGTCATATGCGGTTATTGGCAGATGAGATCATAAGTATTTGGCCAAAGCATTGGAGCTAGTTGTATTGGATACGAGAGCTCGATGATCTCGATTTGCATTAACTCATGCATAGCGTGAAGTACATATAGGGTTTGACTGACCGTGACCCTATAACTTGATCGGGACATTTGAAAGAAGGGTTTATACGTATACTGGTATTCACGACAGAATGGTTTTTAAATGATCCCAATCATTTGTTCTCAGTTGGGGTACAGTGTAGGCCGCCATGCTGGCTAGGTGGTGCTACTACTCTTTGGTTCCTCCCATTGCTAACTGAGACGGACCTACCGAGTCGCGCAATAGGATTGACGACGGAATGAATCGAGCTTATTCTCTCTTTATTAGATATTGGATATCTTATTTATTGGACATTGGATGTCTAATTAATTTTGGGAAATTGGATGTCTAAATTAATTAATTGGATAAATTAATTTATGGCCTAATGAATTAAATAAATTACTGGGTGATTAATTTAATTCATGAATATAATAATTTCTTAGAGAAATGAATTATATTATTTTGTATTTGATATGATTAATTAATTAGATTAATTAATTGATATAAATACACCAGAAGGATTGGAGTTTATCTGTTTGGACTCACGGGAGTCCGAACCGAACCAAACTCATCCCGGTTTTTCTAGATGGTCGCCCCCCTCACCTACTCCCCTGTTGGTCTTTGTCTCCATTTTAATAGTGGAAGACTTATGACCTTAAGAGATATCAAATCTCTTTTGATATGGAAAAGGTGATTTGATAAGATAAGTTGAAGAATTAAAAGGAAGACCTCTCTTCATTCCCTTTGAGAAAAAGTCATGACTCATTGCTAAGGAAAGAGAGAAAGAAGATTGTTTTCTTGGTCTTATTCACCATCTTCTTCTTCATTCATCTTCTTCATAATTTTCTTAGAGAAAAATTGTGAGGATATATTGAGAGATTGTGAGTTATACACTTAGAGTGTTATAATCACTTTTGATAGCTTCCATCACTCGATTCTAGCCGTAACCTTGGAGGTTAATTGGAATGTCGTCGTTTACGTTCGTTTCTCAGGCGCGTGGCAAGTAGAGACGCGGTGATTTCGGCGTTGGATCATTCAAGAGCTTGATGAATCAGATTTGTGGGAAGAGCATCTAAAGCTTGGGAATCGTCTTCGAGGAGTGCGCCATTTAATAAACGGACTACAAGGGTATGATTTCGAATCTTCATTTGTTTCGTTTTAATATTCGTATATATGTAGCTTGATCGATCCTCGTAGGGATTCGAATCGAATTAGATTCGTATTTTTGCTTCCGATGCGCCTTCGTTTTAGGCACCGAATCCCAACAGAATATTCTCGAAGGAAATTTGCAATTTGGTCAGCTCGATTATATGAAGTGCATTACATAGCAATAGCAGATGTATTGCCTATGTTTGTTCATATATGCTGATTTTACAGGTTATTTATTTTCTGCTGATATATCAAAGATTACTCATTTATTTTCATTTCAGGTATACACAATATCTTGCATGCAATCATGTAACATATTTTCAGTATCAAAATCTTGGGCTACATAACATTATTTACAGTCTTAGCTTCTTTTACAATTCTCTCATTAAATGTGTTCTTGTTCTATTTCTGGATAAACCTGTAGTATTTCCTTCGTAGCATCACGTGATTATTCCTTAAATTTTTCAGTGCATTTAGTTTTTTAAACATTTAGTTCCACGTTGCAATTTCAGTAGCTTTTTGTGGTTATTTTTTTGTTCTTATCAGTTTCTCGTGGCGGTATGGGGCAGCTCATTTTATTGTGGGACATTAGGGTTTGGTTATATTACTAAAATTGCATGCTCTGCTAAAATAGTTTGGGTTCTTATATTTCATATTCAGTTTCACACTTTATATGTTTGTAAAATTGATTTTGATACTATCGTTATTCAGATCGAATATCTACACTTTCAGGATACTGCTACATTGGGGCAGGTAATTACGAATTTGATTCCACCTCCATATTTTCTTTTCTTTTATAGTTCGGATTCTCCTCACTTTTTTGGCCGCCATTTTTTTTCCTGCACATATGTTTATTTAGGCACCTTCTTGCTAACCTCAATTCAATAGTATTATTAATTATATTTTGTTAGGGCGACCACATATATTTTCTAACCAGGCATATTAGGTACGGTATTAAATAAGATGTCTATTTTCTTGCTCAACAGATTCGTCTTTGTCGCCCAGATCAATAACTGTTGTGTTATTTCTCTTCAAGGTATACTCTATTTTTTTCCTAGCTTCTACCTTTCAGTTTCCGAAATATTTCTTCGCTCTGCCTCTCTAGTGCAGACTTGTTTTGCTTGTATTTGATGTTTGCTTATCGGCTTCAATGTTAATGCATGGTCATCTCTCGGTTATCAGTTTGCTCCATATTGCTTTCATGCATGCAGTGTTCAACCGTACTTGATTTATTTATTTGACCAACTTCCAAATTCCACATTTTCTTGATATTCGTTAGGGTCAGATTCGTCCCCCTTTTTAAAACAGACATTGTGATGGTGTTGTGTGTTTGAGTTTATCGGCTAGAAACCTGACATGGCCCCTTAAAACCTCTGAATAGAGCCTGGGTTTAGGTAACGCCCCGAACAAAAACATACAGTTACTTCACAAATGACTTAGCAATGTTGTTTCTCTTGGAAAATGGACGTTACAAAAAATTACAGTTATTGTTTTATAGAATTGTTCCTTTGATTTAAATATATCATTCTTGGATGGTTTCCCTAAACATGCTCATAAAAGTGTTTTCGTGCTTTTATTTAGTTTGATGACTCTGTGGCAGATGCCTTATGCTTTATATTGCATTGCTTTAATACATTTAATACTATATTCTCTGATATTATATTTTATATCCCGTGGCTGAAAGATTTTCTGTTCCCACAGTAACTACTTTCTTGATTACTGTAATCGTACATGCAAATATTTTTTCCAGCTTTGTATTTGATGGTTGTTTATATCCTGCAGTGTTAATGCATGTTTGTCTCTCGGTTATCGGTTTGCCCCTGATTGCTTTCTGCTCATGCATACAGTGTTGTTCCGTCTTTGATTTTTATATTTGAATAGCTCCTAATTTCTACATTTTCTTGATATTCATTCCTTTTGATTACATCAAGGACTGTCTTCTGTTCTAAAACGCACATTGTGACGGTGTTGTATGTTTTTGTTTATCAGATGGAAACTTGGTATGGTCCCGTAAAACCTCTGAATAGAGCCTGGGTCTAAGTAGGTATAACAATGCCACGAACAAAAACATACAGTTACTTGACAAATGATATAACAATGTTGTCTTTCTTGGAAAATGGACATTACAGAGTCATACATACAGTTACTGTTGTATAGAGTTGTTCATTTGTTTTAAATACACCAGTCTTGAATGCTTCCCTTAAATATGCTCTTGAAAGTGTTAGCATGCTTTATTTTTGTAACACCCCAATAAGGCGGCCATTACAGTGCCGTGGACCCCACACTAGGACCCACCAGGCGATACCCAAAATACAGATTAAATACACATTACATGTGATACCGAACCACAATACATAGTACTTACTCCGATTAGGAGTTTACAGCAGTATGGCCAACGGCCTTATTATACACAGGATCCAAAATATAAGTATAACTAACCCATATGGAGATGGAATATACTTTAAATAACAATACATTTGTTCATAATTAAAACAAAGCGGAAAGATAACATTACACGGTACAAACATGACCGGACAACAAAAGACTTGGGCCCCCCGAACTAGTATCCTTCGAACCCTTCGCCATCACCCTGATCTTCCCGTGCCTTGCCTTTTCCTCGACCTAAAATACAACACAAGTATTTCGCCCAATACAGGGTCAGATATACATGATAAATGATTCTCAAGATATTATAAAATTCACATAAATATTAGAGTTCCAAGGAAACAATCCCGACTAACGAACATTCCCCTTGGGCGTATGAACGGATAGTCACAAAGCATCATACACATCCAAAGATAAATGGACTATGAACGACAAAAATAGTACGGCTCAAGATGGACATCACAGTACGCCCGATCCGGAAATGTGTCAGTGCACATGTCCACCCCGTATACGGAATCCAGGATATACGTGGGACAATGTACCTAATTAGCCTCACGAACTACGTCTCGTGTGCACAGTCCAATACGGAAATATCCACGCATGACTATAAATGTGCCTGGCTAAAAATCCTACACAATAACCAATCAGAACGCAGATATGATCCCGGATATGTCACGATGCAACATGACAACGAATTCAATAAATTACCTATCCAATTAAGGATCAAGAACTTACCAAAAATGACAATAAGGTTCGATGATGTCAATGTTTTAAAAAAAATGACTAACTTGGGAATGCAATCCCACGATGAAAACGGAATATCATCAAGACTAATATCAAATCACGAATCACAATTTTATAAGTGTTTCATTTACACGAAATGCATAATCATCATAAGAATCCACACATCATTATAACCAAGCAAGATAACTTGCCTCAGTACGGAGACGATAATAATCCTTCCTTGTCGAACGAACGAACGGACGGTCCTCGATTCAAAATCGGTTACTCGAACAATCAACCTTGAACGAAGTATATTTTACTCAATAATGCGTTCATATGATCATCTATACCGAATTTTAACGAGACAACATCCTAATTCCCATTTGAGTAGTTCAACTTTTTAAGATATTGAAGTGTTACTCCAAGAACCTTATTCATACCATTTTATTCTTACAATTGATTACAAGATGTTACCAAATATTTGCTGGATTAAGAATTGATCCATAATGTGTTAAACAATAATCTTATACCCTTTAAACTTATCAAGAATATCTCAATTGATTAAAAGTAAAAATCTGCACTTCACTCCATCACTTATGTTAAGTTAACTAGTTATAAATCCATATCATGATCATGAAGACTATCTCAAGTTTAACACCATCCTTATAATCTTCTAACTAACCTGGAGATTCAAAAATCATTCCTCTGAATTCACCTAGCTTAGGTTCAAGAAGATCATTCCATTCTTCTAATGTTCATCAAGGGTTTCTTAAAACATTTTATGGTAATTATTCCAACAAGTTATTTTCATTATAAGGAAACAAGGACTATTATTATCCCAATGGTGTTATTAGTCCAGCAAGAAGAGTGTGGTTTAACTAAACATGATCATCACCATTTAAAACACCAGGAACACATCATTACAAATCCCTTAATCATCATACTCATCATTAAGTTTGTTGAAAGCTTAACTACAAACATGTTTAGCTTGATTAATTCATCACTAGGTGGAGTATACTTAATCACTAACATTATAATTACGAGATTATAGGGTTAAATCGTATAACATACCTTCAGAAATGAAGAACAATACACCAAAACCACAAGAACACAATCTAAGCTTCAAGAATGACTCCAACTTCCAATCAACAAGCTCCAAAATCAAAATGTAAAGCTCAAACACAAGTTGGAAGAAGGTAAATTTGATCTAGGGATGCAGGAGGATGATTATATGGGTGAAAAATCGGTGTTTGGACGTGCAAAATGAAAGACACAAGTTGTCTTTTTTATAACAGCGCAGTTCGTTACGTACGTTATACACCAAAGGATAACGTACGTTAGAAGCTTTACGTACGCTACACAAACAGTGTTACGTACGTAAGCTAATTCCAGAGGCTACTGGACTGAAATACGAACATCATTACGTACATTATCGCTTGGAGCATTACGTACGTAATGTAGGTCAACTAGGTTGCCTCCAAAAGATCAGATATTCTAATCACGCCCGACCCCACACGCCGAAAGTTGAGATCGGATACGACTACAAGTATTACGTACGTAAAAGGCACCACCTAACGTACGTAAATCTCACACTATAACGTATGTTATGCTAAAGGGTTAGCGTACGTTAAGTACAGAATTACTAGCCCAAAAATGCACTTATCTATACAATGCTGAAAATTCAATCATAGTGCGAGTGATAGTTTTTATTAATTCTATTATGATATATTCCAACATCAATAAACATTAAACAAATGCAACAAGACTACAACAGTATTGAATTATCCGAATAATACAACAATAAGCAAGAATTTCCGTCAGATATTACATACTCCCCCCTTAAAAGAAGTTTCGTCCTCGAAACTAAGGGGTAAACAATTCGGGATACCTCTTTTGCATGCTGCTCTCCGTCTCCCACGTGGCCTCCTCGACTCCGTGTCGTGACCATTGAACCTTCAGTAGGGAATTGTCTTATTCCGTAACTGTTTGATCCTCATCTCAAGTATCCGTACGGGGCGCTCCTCGTACGGATGATCCTCCATTATATCGATCTCGCCGAACTAAAGTATATGACTCGGATCAGCAATGTATTTCCTTAACTGGGAGACATGGAACACGTTATGAATCCGGCTCAGAGCTGTTGGCAACGCCAGGCGATAGGCTACATCGCCTACTCGTTCTAAAATCTCAAGCGGCCCGACATATCTCGGACTCAGCTTACCTCTCTTCCCAAAGCGAAAAACACCTCGAGTAGGGGACACCTTCATTAGGACATGGTCGCCGACCTCGAACTCAAGCGGTCGTTGGCGGTTGTCTGCGTAAGACTTCTGTCGGCTTTGAGCCGTCAACAAACGACTCCTAATCAGAGCGATCTTCTCACGGGCTGCTAACAACATATCGGGTTCCGTACCCAAGGATTCAGATGGATCGTCCCAACACAAAGGAGATCTACATCGACGGCCATACAATGCTTCATAGGGTTCCATCTGAATCGAAGCGTGCCAGCTATTATTATAAGTGAATTCCACCAAAGGTAGTTGGGCCTCCCAATCATCCTTCCAATCGAGAACGCACGCCCTCAGCATATCCTCTAAATTCTGGATAGTCCTCTCAGTCTGACCGTCAGTCTGCGGATGAAAAGTTGTGCTGAAGTTCAATTGCGTTCCCATCGCACGATGAACTGCTTTCCAGAAATGTGACACGAATCTCCCGTCACGATCCGATACAATACTCTTGGGAGTACCATGCAACCTTACAATCTCTTTAATAAACAGCTGGGCCAATCTCTCGGGTCCTCATGTGTCTTTAATCTCCAAAAAGTGGGCTGATTTGGTCAGACGATCCACAATCACCCAAATCGTATTCATCCCTCTACGACTCGTCGGTAAGCTGGTGATAAAATCCATCGATATGTCCTCCCATTTCCACTCGGGAATCGGAAGCGGTTTCAGCATTCCTGTGGGTCGCTAATGCTCAATCTTAACTTGTTGACAGGTTAGACACCTCGAAACGAACTCTGCAACTTCACGTTTCATACTTCCCCACCAATAATATTGCTTCAAATCCTTGTACATTTTGCTAGACCCCAGGTGGATAGAGTACGGGGTGGCGTGAGCTTCTCTCAGGATGGAGTTCCTCAATTCGTCTCCTGCGGGTACACAAAGTCGGTTCCTGAAGCGTATCAATCCATCCTCGTGGATCACAAATCCAGGAGGTTTCCCTTGAGTTATTTCATCGCGAACTCGAGATAAGAATGGGTCCGTAACTTACTTCGATCTAATTATATCCTCAAGGGACGATGAAATTTCAAGTGTGAAGAGTTGTCCCTGAATACGCTGTAACCAGACTTCAATTTCCGGCCTCACCAATTCTAACTGCAATTCCCTCTGAACTGTTAAGCGGGCAAGCATCTGTTCCTGTATTGTTTTACGACTCAAAGCATTAACAACTACATTTGCTTTGCCCGGATGATAAAGGATCTCGATATCATAATCTTTGATGAGTTCTAGCCACCTTCTCTGCCTCATGTTTAACTCCTTCTGAGTAAAAATGTACTTCAGGCTCTTGTGATCGGTAAAAATCTGACAGGTAACTCCATACAAATAGTGACACCAAATTTTTAAGGCAAACACCACAGCTGCAAGTTCCAAATCATGGGTGGGGTAATTGACCTCGTAAGGTCGTAGTTGTCTTGATGCATAGGAGATCACCTTCCCGTTCTGCATTAGTACACATCCAAGGCCCTGTTTAGACGCGTCACTATACACCACGAATCCTCCTGTTCCTTTTGGTAGAACTAAGATAGGTGCCGAAATCAACCGACTCTTGAGTTCAATAAAACTCTACTGACATGCCTCTAACCATAAATACTTCTTATCCTTCCTCAACAGGTTAGTCATTGGTTGCGCAATTTTAGAAAAACCTTCCACGAATCGTCGGTAATATCCTGCTAGTCCCAAGATACTGCGTATTTCCTTCACGTTCTTTGGTGGTAGCCAGTCTCGGATAGCTTCTGTCTTCTGTGTGTCTACTCGTACCCCATCAGCTGATATCACATGTCTGAGAAAGATAACTTCACGCATCCAGAATTCACATTTGGAAAATTTCCCATAAAGTTGTTCTCGCCTCAAAGCATCGAGAACTTGATGGAGATGACGCTCATGCTCATCATGATCACAGGAATAAATCAGAATGTCGTCAATAAAAACGACTAGAAAGCAATCCAGATAATTAATAAAGACTCGATTCATCAACTCCATGAATACTGCCGGTGCATTAGTTAGTCCAAAAGGCATCACCACGAACTCATAATGCCCATAGCGAGTACGGAAAGCGGTCTTCGAAATGTCAGACTCATGAATCCTCAACTGATGGTAACCAGACCTTAAGTCGATCTTAGAAAACACATCAGCGCCCTGAAGCTGATCTAATAAATCATCAATACGCGGCAATGAATATTTGTTCTTAATTGTTACCCTGTTCAGCTCACGATAATCAATACACAGACATAGGGATCCGTCCTTCTTCCGTACAAATAGTACTGGTGCTCCCCAAGGGGACGCACTAGGTCTAATATAGCCCTTTTCGGTCACATCCTCAAGTTGGCTCTTCAGCTCCTGCATATCAGTCAGAGCCATACGATACGGTGCTTTTGAAAGTGGGGACGTACCAGGCTCTAACTCAATATGGAACTCTACGTCACGATGTGGAGGTAAGCCTGGAAACTCATCTGGAAATACGTCTAGGTAGTCTCGGACTACCGGAATATCGATCAATTCAACTGGTCGATCCGTTGTCTTGGTCATGTAACACCAATAGCCAATACACCCCTAATTAAGCAGTTTCGCTATTTTCATAGCGCTGATGACTCTCCCAGAAGGGCTGGGATTGTCACCCTGAAAAGTACTCTCAACACCATCGTCAGATGTGACGGTCACAATTCGCTTGTGGACACTAAGTATGGCATCGTGACGGTCCATCCAATCAATACCCAAGATCACATCATCTTTAGGTAAATCGACCACAATTAAATTCGACAACCACTCACGTCGTTCATGCGAATCGGGCAGTCCTGTACCTCACGATTCCCAACAATTCTTCTACCATCGGGTAGACCAATTATATAAGGTTCACAATTGATAACATGATCTAATTGCAAACGACTCAAACAAGAAGCAGATAAAAAGGAGTGTGAAGCACCAGTATAAAAAAGAACACAGACAGGCTGAGATCGGATCTCGAGAGTACCTGCAATCATGCTAGCTTCGGGATCGTCAGCCTTCTTCATCTCGTAGACTCTGGGTTTTGCAGCCCCGACACCAGATGTACCAGCTTGATTTCCACGCCCCATCCCTTTGTTTGCCCCGGTAGTCTGATAAGAAGCGGACGGAAGTACACGGTCCTGAACGGAAGACTGAACTGGAGCATGAGATGCTGCTGGAGTACGTCCTGGTCCATTCATACTATAACGAGCACGATGTCCATTCTTCCCACAAGTATGGCATGCCACGGCTGGCCTTGGGAATTTCGAATTGATGTGCCCCTGGTCTCCACAGTTATAGCATACAACAGATAGGCTGACCGCTCGAGGTTGCGATCTGGTTGGCTTCGACGCCATGGGTTGCCGTTCAGAAGGATTTGGCACTGGTTGGGGCCTCTTGAATGTTCCCCGGTTGCTGTCTGTCTGGTTCTGGTTCCTGAATTTCTTGTTGTTAGACTGTGGTTGCTTCTTGGAAATTTCTTTCACGGTCAATTCGTACTCCAGATCTTTCTCAATGAACTCCGGTAGGGTCGCACAGTGATGGTTCAACAGCTGCATTCTCATTCGGGGTTTAAGCCTTTTGAGAAAGTATTTGATCTTATCAGCCTCCGTTCGGACAATCATCGCGGCAAAAGGAAGGAGTGCCTGGAATTTCTCGACAATAGATAGTACGTCATCATCTTCGGACGGGTCTGGATTCATCAATTCTGATAGTTTGGCCTCGCGGAGAGGACCCGGATAGTAACGGTCTAGCATGAGATTCTTAAATTCCTCCCAAGTACATACGCCATCAGCTGGCCTCACCAAAAGCCACCAAGTGTGGGCGCCCTTGCCCAGGTAGTAAGCTGCTACGGAGACACGATTCTCTGCTGGACAGTCTACCATATCGAACAATTTCTCGAAGTGTTCAATCTAATGCACAATATCAGCAGGCTCAGAGGAACCTTCAAAAATCGGGGGTCGCTGGCAAGAGATGTCGCTGATGATCCGACTCACCGGTCCGCCATGTACAGGAGGTGGCCCCTGATGCTGGTCGGTAGAAACTCTCTGCATAGTTTCCATTAACTGACCCATCTGGGTCATCTGGGCCATCATACCCTGCATCACAGAGTAAGGATCGACACGCGCATCCTCGCGTCCAGTATGGTGTGATTGGTCCTGAGAAGGCGAACCACTGCCTGCGGAACTATGCTCTGCATTCGCATGCCTGTTGGCTCTTGGTATCGAGATTTGGCCCCTTCCGCGGCCTCGTCCCCCTCTGCCACGGCCTCTCAAATTTCTTTCCATACTGAAAGAATCAATTCATAAAGATAACCATAAGTACAGTTCATGATACCAATCAGAATTTATGCTAAGTTAATAGCAACAAGAAATTACATATTCAAGAAAACAGTTCGTAATGAATTATCAACACTACAAGGGTCACACAGAATATCGTATCAACGTTGAGTCGAACAATTTCAATCATATGATCAATCCAAAATTTTATTCATATCACGAATCAGATAATTCCTGCCACAAATCCTTAAAATGCCAAGATCAACACAGAGATCCATTCAGATATCAATATCATGTCAGTAATTAAATCATGGCTCATAAAGTACGTACCGCATTAGGCTCGTAGGATCAGGCGCTCGCACGGGTCACACGTGACACGAAGGTCTCTTGATACTAGTTCAATACATAAAGACTCAAAAGAAAAAAAAATGACTTTTCTCTGATACCATCTTCTGTAACACCCCAATAAGGCGGCCATTACAGTACCGTGGACCCCACACTGGGACCCACAAGGTGATACTCAAAATACAGATTAAATACACATTACATGTGATACCGAACAACAATACATAGTACTTACTCCGATTAGGAGTTTACAGCAGTATGGCCAACAGCCTTATTATACACAGGATCCAAAATATAAGTATAACTCATATGGAGATGGAATATACTTTAAATAACAATACATTTGTTCATAATAAAGCAGAAAGATAACATTACACAGTACAAACATGACCGGACAACAAATGACTTGGGCCCCCCGAACTAGTATCCTTCGAACCCTTCGCCATCACCCTGATCTTCCCGTGCCTTGCCTTTTCCTCGACCTAAAATACAACACAAGTATTTCGCCCAACACAGGATCAGATATACATGATAAATGATTCTCAAGATATTATACAATTTACATAAATATTAGAGTTCCAAGAAAACAATCCCGACTAACGAACATACCCCTCGGGCGTATGAGCGGATAGTCACAAAGCGTCATACACATCCAAAGATAAATGGACTATGAACGACAAAAATAGTACGGCTCAAGATGGACATCACAGTACGCCCGATCCGGAAATGTGTCAGTGCACATGTCCACCCCGTATACGGAATCCAGGATATACGTGGGACAATGTACCTAATTAGCCTCACGAACTACGTCTCGTGCGCACAGTCCAATACGGAAATATCCATGCATGACTATAAATGTGCCTGGCTAAAAATCCTACACAATAACCAATCGGAACGCAGATATGATCCCAGATATGTCACGATGCAACATAACAACGGATTCAATAAATTACCTATCCAATTAAGGATCAAGAACTTACCAAAAATGACGGTAAGGTTCGATGATGTCAATGTTTTTAAAAAAAATGACTAACTTGGGAATGCAATCCCACGATGAAAACGGAATATCATCAAGACTAATATCAAATCACGGATCACAATTTTATAAGTGTTTCATTTACACGAAATGCATAATCATCATAAGAATCTACACATCATTATAACCAGGCAAGATAACTTGCCTCAGTACGGAGACGAGAATAATCCTTCCTTGTCGAACGAACGAACAGACGGTCCTCGATTCAAAATCGGTTACTCGAACAATCAACCTTGAACGAAGTATATTTTACTCAATAATACGTTCATATGATCATCTATACCGAATTTTAACGAGACAACATCCTAATTCCCCTTTGAGTAGTTCAATTTTTTAAGATATTGAAGTGTTACTCCAAGAACCTTATTCATACCATTTTATTCTTACAATTGATTACAAGATGTTACCAAATATTTGATGGATTAAGAATTGATCCATAATGTGTTAAACAATAATCTTATACCCTTTAAACTTATCAAGAACATCTCAATTGATTAAAAGTAAAAATCTGCACTTCACTCCATCACTTATGTTAAGTTAACTAGTTATAAATCTATATCATGATCATGAAGACTATCTCAAGTTTAACATCATCCTTATAATCTTCTAACTAACCTGGAGATTCAAATATCATTCCTATGAATTCACCTAGCTTAGGTTCAAGAAGATCATTCCATTCTTCTAATGTTCATCAAGGGTTTCTTAAAACATTTTATGGTAATTATTCCAACAAGTTATTTTCATTATAAGGAAACAAGGACTATTATTATCCCAATGGTGTTATTAGTCCAGCAAGAAGAGTGTGGTTTAACTAAACATGATCATCACCATTTAAAACACCAAGAACACATCATTACAAATCCCTTAATCATCATATTCATCGTTAAGTTTGTTGAAAGCTTAACTACAAACATGTTTAGCTTGATTAATTCATCACTAGGTGGAGTATACTTAATCACTAACATTATAATTACGGGATTATAGGGTTAAATCGTATAACATACCTTCAGAAATGAAGAACAATACACCAAAACCACAAGAACACAATCTAAGCTTCAAGAATGACTCCAACTTCCAATCAACAAGCTCCAAAATCAAAATGTAAAGCTCAAACACAAGTTGGAAGAAGGTAAATTTGATCTAGGGATGCAGGGGGATGATTATATGGGTGAAAAATCAGTGTTTGGACGTGCAAAATGAAAGAGACAAGTTGTATTTTTATAACAGCACAGTTCGTTACGTACGTTATACACCAAAGGATAACATACGTTAGAAGCTTTACATACACTACACAAACAGTGTTACATACGTAAGCTAATTCCAGAGGCTACTGGACTGAAATACGAACATCATTACGTACGTTATCGCTTGGAGCATTACGTACGTAATGTAATATCCACAAATTCGATTTCCGGTAATTTTCTTTTTTTTTTGACGACTCGCTTGGGACCGTTTCATCATTTTGAGAATGATTAATTCTGCACTTTTTGACATTCGAGTTCGTTTCGATGCCGTTTTGTTGAGTTCTGTGTTTCTTAGCGACTTTTCCCCACTCGAGTTCGATTCTTGTGAATCTCGTTCGAAACTACTGTTTCGGGTTTCCCGTAAGTCCGTTTAACTTTGTTAGACGTGTTGTGAACTTTGGTTTGGTTATTCGATCACGTATCGTGATTTTCGGGCGTTTTGGGTCATTTTGTAATTTACCCAAAGTTGTGGGTATCCACATTCGTATTTGTTGTCTTGACCCTTTTCATGGTCGCGTGTGATTACTTGTTGCATCGTATTTCATTTCGGGTCGATGATGTTGCCCAAGAGCGTTTTTTCGTGTTCGTTCCGTGCGATTTCGGATAATCGAGTCGTCGAGTGCTGGTGGTCGCGCACTGGCTGGACGGTTGCGGGTACTGTCCGGACGGTTGCGGGTACTGGCCGGATGGTTGCGGGTACTAGCCGGACGGTTGCTGGCACTGTCCGGACGGGTGCGGCAGGAACCGGCATAGCGCACGCTACGACCGGAAGGTAGCGCACGCTACGGGCGGGAGGCAGCGCACGCTAGTCGGCCGAGACAGTAGGGGCAGTGAGGTTCTGGACTCGGGTGGATCGGCAGGTAGCGCACAATACTGTCGGACACTGCACACGCTACGACCGGCAGGTAGCGCATGCTACGGCCGGAAGGCTGCGCACGCTACCTGGCCGAGCAGTCTAGTCCAGGAGGTCTCTGGATTGCGGCCCGGGCCGATAGCACACGCTAGCTCGGCAGCCTAGCGCACGCTAGGCTGCACCAGTATAAATGTGACAGAACAGTCGCATTTTCACTCGTTTTTCATTTCCTTTCTTTTCTGTCCGCGGCTGGAGTTTCGGAGGAGGCGAAGCCATGTTGTTGAACAACAAATCCACGAAGTTGTTGAGTTCATATCATTGATTGATCATCCTATATCATCCTTTGATCCAGCGAATCAAGGTGAGATTTCCTAGAACCCTATTTTGAGAAATTTTGGGGTTTTTGCGTTTTTGTCCGATTCGTGTAACACCCCCAATCCGCTCAGGGATATTACACGCCGTAGAACCTTTCCTCAAGGATCTACCAGGCTGATAACAACACCGAAAAACTCAACAACGCCTTTAAGGCTAAAATGACTCAGTAGACCGATTTAGTCTTTCAATAAATACATACAACTCAATTACAATACATGCCCACGCAGGGGTCGAATACAACACACTCCCGTACAACGGGGAAAGAATACTGCAGTGGAAATAAAATACACCTAAACCAATGACCTCATACGGATCCTCGTGTGATTAGTATCGTTCATCTTTCATCATCCTTCGTGCCGACCCTGTATTATGCTCCCAAACCTGAATGCAAAAACAGACATCCACCCCCCGAATACTCGGGGGTTAGCAAAACTCCACTGTTTTGCTAGTGCAAGAACAAAGTGCAAATACGAGCCATACAATACAAGTTCCAAGAACAATAATAACCATGAATCCTCAAAAATCCAAACGTGACGAAAAGTACTTCCCGAGGCAGGAGTTTGGTAAATCATTCTAAAACCGAAAGGTCAAACATCAAGGGAAAACAATTTATAAAACCGTTTAAATGCCATCGAGAGTTTTAATAGAAAACAATTTAGGATTATCAAATCCTTCTCTTTCCAAAATCAACAGGGGTCACAACCCAAAGGTTTTGTTTTCGCAAATAGAAAACCACTAACAATACACAATGTTAAAACTCACGTCACGCGTCCTCGACGGACATAAAACATACACACGCACTCGTGAAGTTTTTACTCGTGAACCCAGAGTGAAGTCATAGATTCCCCCGAGGCCCCGTCGGACCCTCCCGAGGTGAGTAAAATACATTCACTAAACATACACACGCAGCGGTGAAGTTTCACTCGTGAATCCAGGGCGAAACCATTGGACTCCCTCCGTGGCCCCGTCGAACCCTCCCGAGGTGAGCAAACACATTCACAAAACATACACGCACAAGCATCGCCTAGGACCAGGACGCCACCATGAATCCCACCCGAGGCCTCTAAGGACCCTCCCGAGCTGGCTAGCGAAACAATCAAGCACAGGCATCACCTAGGACCAGGACGCCACCATAAATCCCACCCGAGGCCTCTAAGGACCCTCCCGAGCTGGCTAGCGAAACAATCATGCACAAATAACATATCACACCAAGGATATCCAAACAATTCACCCAGAGGCATCAAACACTTAGCAAAACACCACGTCAAACCACAATGCACCGAAATGAAACCATATACGTACACACGCATTACCAAGCGCAACATCAACGCCAAACATATCCAAAGGATTCACATAGTCACTTACAACCCACACAATTTACAACACACACGCGTTTGAAAGTGAGCCTTTAACGAGGCTAGTCGAATCTTTTGAAAACTCGTTTCAAATAATCAAATGAACATATAAAGACAATCACCAATTATCATATTCACAAAACAAGAATTGTATGGACAAGGTACTTGCATCGAAACCACAATCGCAACAAGACGACGGATGAAATACGGTCGAACGGCCCCGAACTCCCGAACATTATCAAGAACGCGATAGCACCGAAATTACTACGTGAATAACACCACACGAATCGTCAATCACCAATGAGATTCAACATCGGAATCCTCGAACACCTATAAACCTCCGGAAGGAACAATAACACATGGTTACGACGAGAATCAAGGCCAAAACAACGGAAATCCCAACAAACTATCGAAGGGAAACTCATTGGGACATTTAATCGAACACTCAATGTTCGATAACTCCCAAGAACACTCGAATCACTAATCGAGTTGAACAAACTTGAAATATGGATATACAATCCATAGAACACGATTAATAAGGTTCAATAACATCAACCAAATCATCGAAATCGGACGAACAACAAAGATTAAAAAGAAATCTCGAAAGTCAACCCTAGGAGATTTCAAGAGATTACCTCGATTCAGCGAAGAACACGGATTATATGTTGATATAATCAACAAGGATCTTCCAAAATGCTTTGGAAATGAGTAGAATCGGCCAAGAACACCTCCTACCGGTCACTCCCGTCCGCAGCCGCACAGAAACGAGGAAAAAATGAAAAAAACGAAGTCTGGCCGAGCCCAGGCTATATATAGCCGGCAGGGTTACGGCCGTAACCGGCAGTGCCTTACGGCCGTACTCGGCAGGTCTTACGGCCGTAACCGGCATTCGTCAAAAAATCTGCCCATCAACTGTCGGACACTTACGGCCGTAACCGGCTTTGGTACGGAAGATGCCCAGCGCCCGTACGGCCATTCCCGATCACGCCTTACGGCTATAACTGGCACACTTTACGTCCGTAACCGGCACCTTACGGCCGTAACTCCGACGGCCCGGACGACCCCGAAACCCGAACTTGAGTAAGAATCGAAGATACGATTATGACATACTCGCAAAGACGAATCTAATAGCTAAGAGAACACACAATTCCGACCACCCGATGGCTCGGTATTCGACAACGGAAGTAATTATCCAAAACTTTGGGAAATTACGAAAATGGCCCAAAACGTCCGAAAATCACGATACGTGATCGAATAACCAAACCGAAGTTCATAACACGTCTAACAAAGTTAAACGGACTTACGGGAAACTCGAAACAGCAGTTTCGAACGAGATTCGCAAGAATCGAACTCAAGTGCGGAAAAGTCGCTAAAAACCTCGGAACTCAACAAAACGATACCGAAACGAACTCGGATGACAAAAAGTGCAGAATTAATCATTCTTAAAATGACGAAACGGTCATGGGCGAGTCGTCAAAACGGACTTCCGCCGAAAAAAAAAGAAATTACCGGAAATCGAAATTACGGGTATTACTTTCTACCCTCCTTAAAAAAAATTTCGTCCCAAAACTTAAAACAAGTAGGGAGAAGCAATATCTCCGCCAGGAAAACTCGACGAGATACACAAAAACCGAAAACTCGCGCCCGACGGCGAAACGTTACAAGCAACGCAAAGGAATATACGGCGTGAAAACGCGCTCCACGACGACCAACACAACGCCACCGATAGAGACAGAATAAAATCAACAAGTGACAAGCGTCATCAAACAGACAATACAATCGAGTCGATTATCCGAACAATCACAAAACACAACGAACGAAAATCAGTACGATTGACCAACCCAATGGTTCATCAATCAAAACGCGAGCCAAAGGGCTGAACAAATACGGAATTCCACCGCCCAAGGGTTGGAAGATCGAAACGAGACTAATTTCCCGAAGGAGTCTGAACGCTCAACAATCACGAGACGAGATCAACAAAAACCGGACAATCAAACGGTTGAGACAACAAAAAGCGAACAATTATGTTCGAATCACGAAGAACAATAAAATTCAAACAACAACTCCAAGGTTCACAAGAATCAAACCGAACTCGGAAAAGTCACAGCGATAACCATATCGACTCAAAACAAGATCACAGCTCGTCCGAACGATGAAACCGAAATACAGAACAAGTTTAGAAAGTATCAACGAACATGAGCGAGTCGATAGATTTGATAGAGAGAAAATGCGGAAGTCAAAATGATACGGGCATTACATTCGACCTCTTATAAAAGAAACGTCGTCCCCGCAACTCACAACAACGGAAACAAGGTAGCAACACAAAAAGCAACCGACAAAAAAATCTCCCATGGGCCTCTAAGAGCCGATTCTTGTATCTGTGCTGAAGCGCGAACTCCGGAAGTCTCAGTAACCAATTCTCAAAACTGAATTATGTGTCCCTCAAGTCCGCACTTGAAATGCGTTACTGACGAGAAGGACAATTTGCACGTGCATTCCTCGGCGCATCACGGTTGAAACGCCTCGGCTCGGCATACCGAAAATACAAATGCTAGATACAATGGGGCATAACGTCGCAAAACAACGTAGCGGAGATGCCAACTCAGCACAACAAGAATCATAACACATATCATATACAATGATTACCATCGTAAAGTAATACACACACAAACACTACAGCAACGACGGTATCGTTCGGCGACCTCAACGGCCCGAACAATAACCAGCACATAATTACAAACATCATGAAACAATCACACATGTACGCAAACGTACAAACCCAAGCTTTAACAGCTCACACAGGTGCGATAACACGCAAGTCACCACGAAATGACAACATTAAAGATCGTCATCACACCTTCCACAAAGGGCTAACAAAACATATGCGTGGCGAACGACTCAACGTTCACACCACCAATTCAATCACAATTCAACAATACCAACATCATACACACCTTCTCCGACCACAAGCAGGAAATGATGGGTTTTAAAAACGAAAACCACCTTTTGAAAACAGTTTGGAAACACCAGTTGATCTTGAGTATCATTTTACAAAAAGTAGTACAAACACCATTATCGAGACTTTGAAAATCATCTTGCGTTTGAACAAAAATGAGGACACCTTTCTTTTAGTGAAAAACTTTCAAAAATATTCGACCCTTAGGTCTAAGCAAAGCATTTCCAAAATTACTGGAAAGAAAAAAAAATATATTTTGGTCCTCAAGGTAGAAGAATTTTGAAACAGATAGTTGCGCTAGTAGGCGCCTTGAAAATACGATCCATTTAAAAGTACGTCTCGAATTTTATTTTCTAAGATACTCAAGGTTTTCAAAGATAATTCAATGGGCTAGAATGCCCAAAAATTTCAGGTAATTGCACGGAACATTATAGCACCGTGGGTCCCGCACCGGAACCCACCAGGATAAAACCATTTACAAAAACGCCAAAAAGGCCGATGACGGTAATACTTCAAAAACTCACAAAAGCCATTTAGAAAATACTAATTACTGTCATAAGAATTTCGCGAAAACGATCAAGGCCATAATGCCAAAAACTCGGTTAATGGAATTTATTTTCGAAATAAAACTCAGTCGGTAAAATACCGAAAGCCATTACAAAAGAACTCACGCAGCGGATAAAAGAAATAAAGTCAAACATGCACAATCCAGTAACACTACTCCTCATATGAACGAAATATGAGGGTCAAATAACCACATATCAAGAAATCAAAATCCATAAGAGGATTCCGTCACTGAAGAAATAATCATAAAAATATAGCTCGTGTCACACGAGGCAAAACACAAAGAAGGGAGACTTACATCCACAGGTCGCACGAAGATGATGATCGCCCCATGATACTAATCACGACCAACAAACTCAGACGACGCGTCGCGACACGACTCGGTTAGACAAAATCCGACGAGACAAAAACTCAACAGACACCACTGACCCGACAACCTAGGTTTCCACAACCTAAGCGCTCTGATACCATTTATGTAACACCCCCAATCCGCTCAGGGATATTACACGCCGTAGAACCTTTCCTCAAGGATCTACCAGGATGATAACAACACCGAACAACTCAACAACGCCTTTAAGGCTAAAATGACTCAGTAGACCGATTTGGTATTTCAATAAATACATACAACTCAATTACAATACATGCCCACGCAGGGGTCGAGTACAACACACTCCCGTACAACGGGGAAAGAATACTGCAGCGGAAATAAAATACAACTAAACCAATGACCTCATACGGATCCTCGTGTGATTAGTATCGTTCATCTTTCATCATCCTTCGTGCCGACCCTGTATTATGCTCCCAAACCTGAATGCAAAAACAGACATCCACCCCCCGAATACTCGGGGGTTAGCAAAACTCCACTGTTTTGCTAGTGCAAGAACAAAGTGCAAATAAGAGCCATACAATACAAGTTCCAAGAACAATAATAACTAGGAATCCTCAAAAATCCAAACGTGACGAAAAGTACTTCCCGAGGCAGGAGTTTGGTAAATCATTCTAAAACCGAAAGGTCACACATCAAGGGAAAACAATTTATAAAACCGTTTAAATGCCATCGAGAGTTTTAATAGAAAACAATTTAGGATTATCAAATCCTTCTCTTTCCAAAATCAACAGGGGTCACAGCCCAAAGGTTTTGTTTTCGCAAATAGAAAACCACTAAAAATACACAATGTTAAAACTCACGTCACGCGTCCTCGACGGACATAAAACATACACACGCACTCGTGAAGTTTTTACTCGTGAACCCAGAGTAAAGTCATAGATTCCCCCGAGGCCCCGTCGGACCCTCCAGAGGTGAGTAAAATACATTCACTAAACATACACACGCAGCGGTGAAGTTTCACTCGTGAATCCAGGGCGAAACCATTGGACTCCCTCCGTGGCCCCGTCGAACCCTCCCGAGGTGAGCAAACACATTCACAAAACATACACGCACAGGCATCGCCTAGGACCAGGACGCCACCATGAATCCCACCCGAGGCCTCTAAGGACCCTCCCGAGCTGGCTAGCGAAACAATCAAGCACAGGCATCGCCTAGGACCAGGACGCCACCATGAATCCCACCCGAGGCCTCTAAGGACCCTCCCGAGCTGGCTAGCGAAACAATCATGCACAAATAACATATCACACCAAGGATATCCAAACAATTCACCCAGAGGCATCAAACACTTAGCAAAACACCACGTCAAACCACAATGCACCGAAATGAACCATATACGTACACACGCATTACCAAGCACAACATCAACGCCAAACATATCCAAAGGATTCACATAGTCACTTACAACCCACACAATTTACAACACACACGCGTTTGAAAGTGAGCCTTTAATGAGGCTAGTCGAATCTTTTGAAAACTCGTTTCAAACAATCAAATGAACATATAAAGACAATCACCAATTATCATATTCACAAAACAAGAATTGTATGGACAAGGTACTTGCCTCGAAACCACAATCGCAACAAGACGACAGATGAAATACGGTCGAACGGCCCCGAACTCCCGAACATTATCAAGAACGCGATAGCACCGAAATTACTACGTGAATAACACCACACGAATCGTCAATCACCAACGAGATTCAACATCGGAATCCTCGAACACCTATAAACATCCGGAAGGAACAATAACACATGGTTACGACGAGAATCAAGGCCAAAACAACGGAAATCCCAACAAACTATCGAAGGAAAACTCATTGGGACATTTAATCGAACACTCAATGTTTGATAACTCCCAAGAACACTCGAATCACTAATCGAATTGAACAAACTTGAAATATGGATATACAACCCATAGAACACGATTAATAAGGTTCAATGACATCAACCAAATCATCGAAATCGGACGAACAACAAAGATTAAAAAGAAATCTCGAAAGTCAACCCTAGGAGATTTCAAGAGATTACATCGATTCGGCGAAGAACACGGATTAGATGTTGATATAATCAACAAGGATCTTCCAAAATGCTTTGGAAATGAGTAGAATCGGCCAAGAACACCTCCTACCGGTCACTCCCGTCCGCATACGCAAAGAAACGAGGAAAAAATGAAAAAAACGAAGTCTGGCCGAGCCCAGGCTATATATAGCCGGCAGGGTTACGGCCGTAACCGGCAGTGCCTTACGGCCGTACCTGGCACACATTACGGACGTAACCGGCACCTTACGGCCGTAACTCGGCCAGGCCAGGCCCTGCCCCGGCCGTGACTCGGCCGTGGCCACTCCGACGGCCCGGACGACCCCATAACCCGAACCTGAGTAAGAATCGAAGATACAGTTATGACGTACTCGCAAAGACGAATCTAAGAGCTAAGAGAAGATACAATTCCGACCACCCGAAGGCTCGGAATTCGACAACGGAAGTAATTACCCAAAACTTTGGGAAATTACGAAAATGGCCCAAAACGTCTGAATATCACGATACGTGATCGAATAACCAAACCGAAGTTCATAACACGTCTAACAAAGTTAAACGGACTTACAGGAAACTCGAAACAGCAGTTTCGAACGAGATTCACAAGAATCGAACTCAAGTGCGGAAAAGTCGCTAAAAAGCTCGGAACTCAACAAAACGATACCGAAACGAACTCGAATGAGAAAAATTGCAGAATTAATCATTCTCAGAATGACGAAACGGTCATGGGCGAGTTGTCAAAATGGACTTCCACCGAAAAAAAAGAAATTACCGGAAATCGAAATTACGGGTATTACAATTCGTTCCCTATTATTGATTAATCCATGATGGGTATGATTAATCTTAGTAGTATTATTGTGTTTAACATCATTTAATCCATTGTTCTTCGCCGAATCAAGTTATATTTCTTGATTTCCTTCGAGTTGACTTTTTGGGGGGATTTGTTCTTGATTTAGTTTTCCATCCGTTTTTGATGAACCAATTGTTGTAAAATGATGTTTTTAAACATATCCTATGGATTGAATATCAATATTTCGGTTGGGAAGTCCATTTTCATGTTTTGCCAGGTCGATTCGTGTTCTTGGCCGTTTTGGGAGAAACCCTTGGACTTTCGTCGTTTGTTCCTTGAATTCAATGGCTTTGGGTCGTACTTTGGAATTCATTTTCGTTGTTATTGTTGTCGTTCATAGTTTATTGTTACGGGTTGTCGTTCGGTGGAGTCGGCGGGTTCGTAGTCGGTTCGTGCCAACCTACTTCGATCGATTCTCCGCGTTGTGGTTATTCGAGGCAAGTACCTTGTCCATACAATTCTTGTCTTATGGATATGATAATTAGTGATCGTCTCCTTGTGTTTATTTGATCGTTTGAATTTCACTTTCAAATATTCGGTTAGCCTTGTTAAAGGCCCTCTTTCAAAACGCGTGAGTTTTGTAGACATTGTGTTCGTGGATGATTACGTGAATTACTATGAATACACTTGGTGTTGTCGTTGTGCTTTGATAATATATATGTATATATATTATCTCATATCGGTGCGTTGTGATTTGACCTTTGCGTCGTGCATTGTGTTTGTTGCCATTGAGTGAATTACTTGGATATTATTGATGTGATATGTTATTTGTGTGAATGTGTGGATATGGTTGAAGGTCTACGGTGACACATGGATTGTGATCATGTGGTCAGGATGCAACAAGTGATTGATCCAACCGTGAGATATGGTGTGTAATTTGTTTAGCTATCCAGCTCGGGAGGGTCCTTAGAGGCCTCGAGTGGGATTTGTGGCTTCGTCCCGGTCCTAGGCGATGCATGTGCGTGATTTGTTTTATGATTGTGGCCAGCTCGGGAGGGTCCTTAGAGGCCTCAAGTGGGATTTGTGGCTTCGTCCCGGTCCTAGGCGATGCTTGTGCGTGATTATGTTGTGTTGATGTTATGTCCGTCGAGGACACATGATATGGGTTCTGACCCTGTGAATTGTTAGTGGTTTTCTATATGCGAAAACACAAACCTCTGGGCTGTGACCCTGTTGATTTTGGAAAGAGAAGGATTTGATAATCCTAAATTGTTTTCTATTGAAATTCCCGAGGGTATTTTAAACCATTTTGCAAACCGTTCTCGTTATTTGTGATCTTTCGGATTTGGAAAGCTTTACCTAAACTCTTGCCTCTGGAAGTATTTTCGTTATGTTTAAATCTTTTAGGATTCTTGATTATTATTGTTCTTGGAACTTGTATTGTATGGCTCGTATTTTTGGACTTGTTCTTGCACTACCAAAACAGTGGAGTTTTGCTAACCCCCGAGTAATCGGGGGGTGGATGTCTGTATTGCATTCAGGTTTTGGAGCATAACACATGGTCGGCATGAAGGATGATGAAAGATGAACGATACTAATCACACGAGGATTCATATGATGTCATTGTTTTAGTTGTATTTTATTTCCGCTGCAGTATTCTTTTCCCATCAGACGGAGTGTGTTGTATTCGACCCCTGTGTGGGCATGTAATGTGTTTGAGTTGTATGTATTTATTGAAAGACTAAATCGGTCTACTGAGTCATTTTAGCCTTAAAGGCGTTGTTGAGATGTTCGATGTTGTTACCAGCCTGGTAGATCCTTGAGAAAAGGTTCTACGGCGTGTAATATCCATGAGCGGATTGGGGGTGTTACATAAATGGTATCAGAGCTTTAGGTTGTGGAAACCTAGGCTGTCGGGTCAAGTGGTGTCTGTTGAGTTTTGTCTCGTCGGATTTTGTCTGACTGAGTCGTGTCGCGACGCGTCATCTGAGTTTGTTGGTCGTGATTAGTATCGTGGGGCGATCATCATCTTCGTGCGACCTGTGGCCGTAAGTCTCCCTTCTTGGTATTGTGCCTCGCGTGACACGAGCTATTTGTTTGATTATTTGTTAAGTGATGGAACCTTCATGTAGATTCTTGGTTTCGTGATGCGTTCGTGTGATTCTCAAATTTCGTTTATATGAGGAGTGTTGTCATTATTTATGTCCTTTTGACTGTGATATTTGACTGTTTGTTTTCCCGGTAAAAGACATGTGCTGTCTCGATTTCGAGCGAGTTGATGCGCGTATTATGATTGTATGTAAGTGAATATTGTTACACGAGAATTTTCGGGCATTCTAGCCCATTGAATTATTTTTGAAAACCTTGAGTATCTTAGAAAATAAATTTCGAGATGTACTTTTAAAATGAATTGTTTTCTCGTGGTACTTACAAGGTGCCACAATGTGTTTCAAAATTCTTCTACCTCGAGGACCAAAATGTTTTGAGATATTTTCAATGATTTAGAAATGCAGTTGCTTAGACCCAAGGGTCGAATATTTCTGAAAGTTTCGATTTAAAGTAAAGTGTCTTCATTTTTATTGAATGCGAAATGGTTTTCGAATGTCTCGATAACGATGTTTCACGTTTGTACTTTTTGAAAGGTGATACTCAAGATCAATCGGTGTTTCCAAAATTATTTTTAAAAGGTGGTTTTCATTTTTTTTTAAAAACCTATCATTCCTGTTTGCGGACCAAAAATGTATGTATGATGTTCGAACTTTCGTTAGGGTGTTGACACCGAATTGTGGTTGAATTGGTGGTGTGAGCCTCGAGGCGTTGCCACGCAATTGTTATACTAGCCCTCTGTGAGAGGTGTGAACTGATATTTACTGTTTGTCGCCTCGTGATGATTTACGTGTTGTCGCACGAGTGTGAGCTGTTGAAGCTTGGGTTGGTACGTTCGTGTATATGTGTGATTGTTCCATGATGTTTTGTGATTATGTGCTGGTTATTGTTCGGGTCGTTGAGATCGCTGAACGATGTCGTTGCTATGATTTTAGTATGCGTGTTGCTTTACGATGGAAATCGTTGTATGTGGTATGTGTTATGATTTTTCTGTTGTGCTGAGTGATTACTTATTCAGTATGCCAAGGGGCCGAGGTCGTGGTCATGACAATCAGACGCGTGGTCGAGATCATGCTTCCGGTGATGATGCCGGTATCGGTGTCGCTACTATTTTACAGCAGGTAGCCACACAGATGACTCAGTTGACTCAGGCAGTTCAGCGTGTTACAGATGTGACCCAGAACACTGGTGCAAATCAGTGGCTTCGAGAAGTGGTTCGTATGAATCCCCCTCATTTCGCTGGTGCTGCAGATGCATTAGGCTGGGATGGTTGTATTTTCCAGTTGGAAAAAATATTCGAGGTAGTTGATTGTACAGAAGAACGTAAGGTCCCGATAGCTCAGTATCTTTTCGACAAGGATGCCGCTAGCTGGTGGGAGGCTGTTAAGCCTCAAGATCGTGTTGTTACATGGGCAGAGTTCTTGAGATTCATGAGAGATGAGTTTTGTCCGGAGCCGATCAGAAGTCAGAAGATTAACGAATTCTTTTTGGCGAAACCGCAGGATATACCGCTGTCTCAAGCTATTATTGATTTGAGCAAAGAGCTCGGCTATGTGCAGAATCAAGTAAGGACAGAGGAGGACAAGATTTGTCATTTTAGTAGGCGGATGAAGCCGGAGATTCGTCAGTACATGGCAGGTCTCGCTTGTACTTCCTTGAGAGATTATCAGAATAGGGCGTTGGCCTATGAGCTATCCAAATTGCCGACCGAGATTATGTCCGCGTCGAAGAAATAGAAAACTGTCGGGGACCTTTCAGGAAATCAGGGGAGTGGGACCCCTGAGTTGGGGACTTCATTTCGTCCTCCTAAGGTGGTTCCTCGATCGCGTGATCAGGGGAGTAGTACCCCTGCAGTGAGTTATGTGAACAACTCGAAGATATGTTATAACTGTAGTCGAGCGGGCCATACTGCCAAGAATTGTCATTCACCGTTAGTCTACTGTTTCGAGTGTGGCCAGGCGGGTCAACGATCCGTACATTGCGAGATGGTAGCTGAGAGATTTGGGGATCGAGGTTGCATCTATGCTCCGAAAGGACACGGAGATGCCTAGTTTGGTTTTGAGGATTTCGGCGTAGTCCGAATTGTTGGTGATTGTCCTTGTGGATCGTTTGTGTGTTTATTTCTATTTTCTTGATTGTGCGTGTTTCCTTGTAATAGGTGCTTAGTGTTTTGTGGTTGTTCGGATAATTGACTTGATTGTATTATCTATTTGATGACGCTTGACACTTGTTGGTTTTATTATGTTTCTACCGGTGGCATTGTGTTGGTCGTCGTGGAGCGCATTTTCATGCCGTATATTCCTTTGCGTTGCTTGTAACGTTTCGCCATTGGGCGTAAGTTACGCATTTCTTGTGTATCTCGTTGAGTTTTCCTGGCGAGATATTGCTTCTCCCTACTTGTTTTAAGTTTCGGGACGAAACTTCTTTTAAGGAGGGTAGTATGTAATATCCGCAAATTCGATTTCCGGTAATTTTTTTTTTTTTGGCCAGAGTCCGTTTTGACAACTCTCTTGGGACCGTTTCATCATTCTGAGAATGATTAATTCTGCACTTTTTGACATCCGAGTTCGTTTCGGTGCCGTTTTGTTGAGTTCCGTGTTTCTTAGCGACTTTTCCGCACTCGAGTTCGATTCTTGTGAATCTCGTTCGAAACTACTATTTCGAGTTTCCCGTAAGCCCGTCTAACTTTGTTAGACGTGTTGTGAACTTCGGTTTGGTTATTCGATCATGTATCGTGATTTTCGGGCGTTTTGGGCCATTTTGTAATTTACCCAAAGTTGTGGGTATCCGCATTCGTATTTGTTGTCTTGACCCTTTTCATGGTCGCGTGTGATTAATTGTTGCATGCTATTTCATTTCGGGTCGATGATGTTGCCCACGAGCATTTTGTCGTGTTCGTTCCGTGCGATTTCGGATAATCGAGTCGTCGAGTCCTGGTGGTCGGGCACTGGCCGGACGGTTGCGGGTACTGGCCGGACGATTGCGGGTACTGGCCGGAAGGTTGCGGTCACTGGCCGGACGGGTGCGGCAGGAATCGGCGTAGCGCACACTACGGCCTGAAGGTAGCGCACGCTACGGCCGGGAGGCAGCGCACGCTACGGCTGGTTTGCTACGCGTGCTAGTCGGCCGAGACAGTAGGGGCAGTGAGGTTCTGGACTCGGGTGGATCGGCAGGTAGCGCACGCTACTGTCGGACACTGCGC
This sequence comes from Orobanche coerulescens, assembly GCA_033398695.1. Classification (NCBI taxonomy): domain Eukaryota; kingdom Viridiplantae; phylum Streptophyta; class Magnoliopsida; order Lamiales; family Orobanchaceae; genus Orobanche; species Orobanche coerulescens. Next base: position 122,215,927 of record CM065817.1, read on the forward strand.
ACGCTACGACCGGCAGGTAGAGCACGCTACTGCCGGAAGGCTGCGCACGCTACCTGGCCGAGCAGTCTAGTCCAGGAGGTCTCTGGATTGCGGCCCGGGCCGATAGCGCATGCTATCTCGGCAGCCTAGCGCACGCTAGGCTGCACCAGTATAAATGTGACAGAGCAATCGCATTTTCACTCGTTTTTCATTTCCTTTCTTTTCTGTCCGCGGCTGGAGTTTCGGAGGAGGCGAATCCATGTTGTTGAATAACAAATCCACGAAGTTGTTGAGTTCATATCATTGATTGATCATCCTATATCATCCTTTGATCCAGCGAATCAAGGTGAGATTTCCTAGAACCCTATTTTGAGAAATTTTGGGTTTTTTGCGTTTTTGTCCGATTCGTTCCGTATTATTGATTAATCCATGATGGATATGATTAATCTTAGTAGTATTCTTGTGTTTAACATCATTTAATCTATTATTCTTCGCCGAATCAAGGTATATTTCTTAATTTCCTTCGAGTTGACTCTTTGGGGGGATTTGTTCTTGATTTCGTTTTTCATCCATTTTTGATGAACCGGTTGTTGTAAAATGATGTTTTTAAACATATCCTATGGATTGAATATCCATATTTCAGTTGGGAAGTCCATTTTCATGTTTTGTCGGGTCGATTCGTGTTCTTGGCCGTTTTGGGGGAAACCCTTGGACTTTCGTCGTTTGTTCCTTGAATTCAACGGCTTTGGGTCGTACATTGGAATTCATTTTCGTTTTTATTGTTGTCGTTCGTAGTTTATTGTTGCGGGTTGTCGTTCGGTGGAGTCGGCGGGTTCGTAGTCGGTTCGTGCCAACCTACTTCGATCGATTCTCCGCATTGTGGTTATTCGAGGCAAGTACCTTGTCCATACAATTCTTGTTTTATAGATATGATAATTAGTGATCGTCTCCTTATGTTTATTTGATCGTTTGAATTTCACTTTCAAAGATTCGGTTAGTCTTGTTAAAGGCCCTCTTTCAAAACGCGTGAGTTTTGTGGACATTGTGTTCGTAGATGATTACGTGAATTACTATAAATACACTTGGTGTTGTCGTTGTGCTTTGACAATATATATGTATATATATTATCTCATATCGGTGCGTTGTGATTTGACATTTGCATCGTGCATTGTGTTTGTTGCCATTGAGTGAATTACTTGGATATTATTGATGTGATATGTTATTTGTGTGAATGTGTGGATATGGTTGAAGGTTTACGGTGACACATGGCATGTGATCATGTGGTCAGGATGCAACAAGCGATTGATCCAACCGTGAGAGCCTGAGATAATCTACGGTGACACATGGCTTGTGATCATGTGGTCAGGATGCAACAAGTGATTGATCCAACCGTGAGATATGGTGTGTGATTTGTTTAGCTAGCCAGCTCGGGAGGGTCCTTAGAGGCCTCGAGTGGGATTTGTGGCTTCGTCCCGGTCCTAGGCGATGCATGTGCGTGATTTGTTTTATGATTGTGGCCAGCTCGGGAGGGTCGTTAGAGGCCTCGAGTGGGATTTTTGGCTTCGTCCCGGTCCTAGGCGATGCTTGTGCGTGATTATGTTGTGTTGATGTTATGTCCGTCGAGGACACATGATATGGGTTCTGACCCTGTGAATTGTTAGTGGTTTTCTATTTGCGAAAACACAAACCTCTGGGCTGTGACCCTGTTGATTTTGGAAAGAGAAGGATTTGATAATCGTAAATTGTTTTCTATTAAAATTCCCGAGGGTATTTCAAACCATTTTGCAAACCGTTCTCGTTATTTGTGATCTTTCGGATTTGGAAAGCTTTACCTAAACTCTTGCCTCTGGAAGTATTTTCGTTATGTTTAAATCTTTTAGGATTCTTGATTATTATTGTTCTTGGAACTTGTATTGTATGGCTCGTATTTTTGCACTTGTTCTTGCACTACCAAAACAGTGGAGTTTTGCTAACCCCCGAGTAATCGGGGGGTGGATGTCTGTATTGCATTAAGGTTTTGGAGCATAACACATGGTCGGCATGAAGGATGATGAAAGATGAACGATACTAATCACACGAGGATTCATATGATGTCATTGTTTTAGTTGTATTTTATTTCCGCTGCAGTATTCTTTTCCCATTGTACGGGAGTGTGTTGTATTCGACCCCTGTGTGGGCATGTAATGTGTTTGAGTTGTATGTATTTATTGAAAGACTAAATCGGTCTACTGAGTCATTTTAGCCTTAAAGGCATTGTTGAGATGTTCGATGTTGTTACCAGCCTGGTAGATCCTTGAGAAAAGGTTCTACGGCGTGTAATATCCATGAGCGGATTGGGGGTGTTACATAAATGGTATCAGAGCTTTAGGTTGTGGAAACCTAGGCTGTCGGGTCAAGTGGTGTCTGTTGAGTTTTGTCTCGTCGGATTTTGTCTGACTGAGTCTTGTCGCGACGCGTCATCTGAGTTTGTTGGTCGTGATTAGTATCGTGGGGCGATCATCATCTTCGTGCGACCTGTGGCCGTAAGTCTCCCTTCTTGGTATTGTGCCTCGCGTGACACGAGCTATTTGTTTGATTATTTGTTAAGTGATGGAACCTTCATGTAGATTCTTGGTTTCGTGATGCGTTCGTGTGATTCTAAAATTTCGTTTATATGAGGAGTGTTGTCATTATTTATGTCCTTTTGACTGTGATATTTGACTGTTTGTTTTCCCGGTAAAAGACATGTGCTGTCTCGATTTCGAGCGAGTTGATGCGCGTATTATGATTGTATGTAAGTGAATATTGTTACACGAGAATTTTCGGGCATTCTAGCCCATTGAATTATTTTTGAAAACCTTGAGTATCTTAGAAAATAAATTTCGAGATGTACTTTTAAAATGAATTGTTTTCTCGTGGTACTTCCAAGGTGCCACAATGTGTTTCAAAATTCTTCTACATCGAGGACCAAAATGTTTTGAGATATTTTCAATGATTTAGAAATGCAGTTGCTTAGACCCAAGGGTCGAATATTTCTGAAAGTTTCGATTTAAAGTAAAGTGTCTTCATTTTTATTGAATGCAAAATGGTTTTCGAATGTCTCGATAACGATGTTTCACGTTTGTACTTTTTGAAAGGTGATACTCAAGATCAATCGGTGTTTCCAAAATTATTTTTAAAAGGTGGTTTTCATTTTTTTTTAAAAACCTATCATTCCTGTTTGCGGACCAAAAATGTATGTATGATGTTCGAACTTTCGTTAGGGTGTTGACACCGAATTGTGGTTGAATTGGTGGTGTGAGCCTCGAGGCGTTGCCACGCAATTGTTATACTAGCCCTCTGTGAGAGGTGTGAACTGATATTTACTGTTTGTCGCCTCGTGATGATTTACGTGTTGTCGCACGAGTGTGAGCTGTTGAAGCTTGGGTTGGTACGTTCGTGTATATGTGTGATTGTTCCATGATGTTTTGTGATTATGTGCTGGTTATTGTTCGGGCCGTTGAGATCGCTGAACGACGTCGTTGCTATGATTTTAGTATGCGTGTTGCTTTACGATGGAAATCGTTGTATGTGGTATGTGTTATGATTTTTCTGTTGTGCTGATTGATTACTTATTCAGTATGCCAAGGGGCCGAGGTCGTGGTCGTGACAATCAGACGCGTGGTCGAGATCATGCTTCCGGTGATGATGCCGGTATCGGTGTCGCTACTATTTTACAAACAGTAGCCACAGATGACTCGATTGACTCAGCGATTCGGCGTGTTACAGATGTGACCTAACACCGGTGCAAATCGGTGGCTTCGAGAAGTGGTTCGTATGAATCCCCTCATTTCGCCGGGTGTGCCGCAGATGCATTAGGTCGATGGTTGTATTTTCCAGTTGGAAAAAATATTCGAGGTAGTTGATTGTCCAGAAGAACGTAAGGTCCCGATAGCTCAGTATCTTTTCGACAAGGATGCCGCTAGCTGGTGGGAGGCTGTTAAGCCTCAAGATCGTGTTGTTACATGGGCAGAGTTCTTGAGATTCATGAGAGATGAGTTTTGTCCGGAGCCGATCAGAAGTCAGAAGATTAACGAATTCTTTTTGGCGAAACCGCAGGATATACCGCTGTCTCAAGCTATTATTGATTTGAGCAAAGAGCTCGGCTATATGCAGAATCAAGCAAGGACAGAGGAGGACAAGATTTGTCATTTTAGTAGGCGGATGAAGCCGGAGATTCGTCAGTACATGGCAGGTCTCGCTTGTACTTCCTTGAGAGATTATCAGAATAGGGCGTTGGCCTATGAGCTATCCAAATTGCCGACCGAGATTATGTCCGCGTCGAAGAAATAGAAAACTGTCGGGGACCTTTCAGGAAATCAGGGGAGTGGGCCCCCTGAGTTGGGGACTTCATTTCGTCCTCCTAAGGTGGTTCCTCGATCGCGTGATCAGGGGAGTAGTACCCCTGCAGTGAGTTATGTGAACAACTCGAAGATATGTTATAACTGTAGTCGAGCGGGCCATACTGCCAAGAATTGTCATTCACCGTTAGTCTACTGTTTCGAGTGTGGCCAGGCGGGTCAACGATCCGTACATTGCGAGACGGTAGCTGAGAGATTTGGGGATCGAGGTTGCATCTCTGCTCCGAAAGGACACGGAGATGCCTAGTTTGGTTTTGAGGATTTCGGCGTAGTCCGAATTGTTGGTGATTGTCCTTGTGGATCGTTTGTGTGTTTATTTCTATTTTCTTGATTGTGCGTGTTTCCTTGTAATAGGTGCTTAGTGTTTTGTGGTTGTTCGGATAATTGACTTGATTGTATTATCTATTTGATGACGCTTGACACTTGTTGGTTTTATTATGTTTCTACCGGTGGCATTGTGTTGGTCGTCGTGGAGCGCATTTTCACGCCGTATATTCCTTTGCGTTGCTTGTAACATTTCGCCATTGGGCGTAAGTTACGCATTTCTTGTGTATCTCGTTGAGTTTTCCTGGCGGGATATTGCTTCTCCCTACTTGTTTTAAGTTTCGGGACGAAACTTCTTTTAAGGAGGGTAGTATGTAATATCCGCAAATTCGATATCCGGTAATTTTTTTTTTTTGGCGAGAGTCCGTTTTGACAACTCGCTTGGGACCGTTTCATCATTCTGAGAATGATTAATTCTGCACTTTTTGACATCCGAGTTCGTTTCGGTGCCGTTTTGTTGAGTTCCGTGTTTCTTAGCGACTTTTCCGCACTCGAGTTCGATTCTTGTGAATCTCGTTCGAAACTACTATTTCGAGTTTCCCGTAAGCCCGTCTAACTTTGTTAGACGTGTTGTGAACTTCGGTTTGGTTATTCGATCACGTATCGTGATTTTCGGGCGTTTTGGGCCATTTTGTAATTTACCCAAAGTTGTGGGTATCCGCATTCGTATTTGTTGTCTTGACCCTTTTCATGGTCGCGTGTGATTAATTATTGCATGGTATTTTATTTCGGGTCGATGATGTTGCCCACGAGCATTTTGTCGTGCTCGTTCCGTGCGATTTCGGATAATCGAGTCGTCGAGTCCTGGTGGTCGGGCACTGGCCGGACGGCTATGGTCGCCGGACGGTTATGGTAATCCGGCCGGACGGCTATGGTATCGCCGGAAGGTTGCGGTCACTGGCCGGACGGGTGCGGCAGGAATCGGCGTAGCGCACACTACGGCCTGAAGGTAGCGCACGCTACGGCCGGGAGGCAGCGCACGCTACGGCTGGTTTGCTACGCGTGCTAGTCGGCCGAGACAGTAGGGGCAGTGAGGTTCTGGACTCGGGTGGATCGGCAGGTAGCGCACGCCATCGTTTGACATCAAGACGCTACGACCGGCAGTAGAGCACGCCATCGCCGGAAGGTCGCAGACGCTACTGGCCGAAAGCGCCTAGTCCAGGAGGTCTCTGGATTGCGGCCCGGGCCGATAGCGCATGCTATCTCGGCAGCCTAGCGCACGCTAGGCTGCACCAGTATAAATGTGACAGAGCAGTCGCATTTTCACTCGTTTTTCATTTCCTTTCTTTTCTGTCCGCGGCTGGAGTTTCGGAGGAGGCGAATCCATGTTGTTGAATAACAAATCCACGAAGTTGTTGAGTTCATATCATTGATTGATCATCCTATATCATCCTTTGATCCAGCGAATCAAGGTGAGATTTCCTAGAACCCTATTTTGAGAAATTTTGGGTTTTTTGCGTTTTTGTCCGATTCGTTCCGTATTATTGATTAATCCATGATGGATATGATTAATCTTAGTAGTATTCTTGTGTTTAACATCATTTAATCTATTATTCTTCGCCGAATCAAGGTATATTTCTTAATTTCCTTCGAGTTGACTCTTTGGGGGGATTTGTTCTTGATTTCGTTTTTCATCCATTTTTGATGAACCGGTTGTTGTAAAATGATGTTTTTAAACATATCCTATGGATTGAATATCCATATTTCAGTTGGGAAGTCCATTTTCATGTTTTGTCGGGTCGATTCGTGTTCTTGACCGTTTTGGGGGAAACCCTTGGACTTTCGTCGTTTGTTCCTTGAATTCAACGGCTTTGGGTCGTACATTGGAATTCATTTTCATTTTTATTGTTGTCGTTCGTAGTTTATTGTTGCGGGTTGTCGTTCGGTGGAGTCGGCGGGTTCGTAGTCGGTTCGTGCCAACCTACTTCGATCGATTCTCCGCATTGTGGTTATTCGAGGCAAGTACCTTGTCCATACAATTCTTGTTTTATAGATATGATAATTAGTGATCGTCTCCTTATGTTTATTTGATCGTTTGAATTTCACTTTCAAAGATTCGGTTAGCCTTGTTAAAGGCCCTCTTTCAAAACGCGTGAGTTTTGTGGACATTGTGTTCGTAGATGATTACGTGAATTACTATAAATACACTTGGTGTTGTCGTTGTGCTTTGACAATATATATGTATATATATATTATCTCATATCGGTGCGTTGTGATTTGACATTTGCATCGTGCATTGTGTTTGTTGCCATTGAGTGAATTACTTGGATATTATTGATGTGATATGTTATTTGTGTGAATGTGTGGATATGGTTGAAGGTTTACGGTGACACATGGCATGTGATCATGTGGTCAGGATGCAACAAGCGATTGATCCAACCGTGAGAGCCTGAGATAATCTACGGTGACACATGGCTTGTGATCATGTGGTCAGGATGCAACAAGTGATTGATCCAACCGTGAGATATGGTGTGTGATTTGTTTAGCTAGCCAGCTCGGGAGGGTCCTTAGAGGCCTCGAGTGGGATTTGTGGCTTCGTCCCGGTCCTAGGCGATGCATGTGCGTGATTTGTTTTATGATTGTGGCCAGCTCGGGAGGGTCGTTAGAGGCCTCGAGTGGGATTTGTGGCTTCGTCCCGGTCCTAGGCGATGCTTGTGCGTGATTATGTTGTGTTGATGTTATGTCCGTCGAGGACACATGATATGGGTTCTGACCCTGTGAATTGTTAGTGGTTTTCTATTTGCGAAAACACAAACCTCTGGGCTGTGACCCTGTTGATTTTGGAAAGAGAAGGATTTGATAATCATAAATTGTTTTCTATTAAAATTCCCGAGGGTATTTCAAACCATTTTGCAAACCGTTCTCGTTATTTGTGATCATTCGGATTTGGAAAGATTTACCTAAACTCTTGCCTCGGGAAATATTTTTGTTATGTTTAAATCTTTTAGGATTCCTGATTATTATTGTTCTTGGAAGTTGTATTGTATGGCTCGTATTTTTGCACTTGTTCTTGCACTAGCAAAACAGTGGAGTTTTGCTAACCCCCGAGTAATCGGGGGGTGGATGTCTGTATTGAATTCAGGTTTTGGAGCATAACACAGGGTTGGCATGAAGGATGATGAAAGATGAACGATACTAATCACACGAGGATCCGTATGATGTCGTTGTTTTAGTTGTATTTTATTTCCGCTGCAGTATTCTTTTCCCGTTGTACGGGAGTGTGTTGTATTCAACCCCTGCGTGGGCATGTAATGTATTTGAGTTGTATGTATTTATTGAAAGACCAAATCGATTTACTGAGTCATTTTAGCCTTAAAGGCATTGTTGAGATGTTCGATGTTGTTACCAGCCTGGTAGATCCTTGAGGAAAAGTTCTACGGCGTGTAATATCCCTGAGCGGACACATAATGTAGGTCAACTAGGTTGCCTCCAAAAGATCAGATATTCGAATCACGCCCGACCCCACACCCCGAAAGTTGAGATCGGATACGACTACAAGTATTACGTACGTAAAAGACACCACCTAACGTACGTAAATCTCACACTATAACATACGTAATGCTAAAGGGTTAGCGTACGTTAAGTACATAATTACTAGCCCAATAATGCACTTATCTATACAACGCTGAAAATTCAATCATAGTGCGAGTGATAGTTTTTATTAATTCTATTATGATATATTCCAACATCAATAAACATTAAACAAATGCAACAAGACTACAACAGTATTGAATTTCCCGAATAATACAACAGTAAGCAAGAATTTCTGTCGGATATTACAATTTTAGTATGCTGACTGCGTAGCAGATGTCCTATGGAACGACTACATTTGCGTTTTATACATGCAAATATTGTGTTCAGGTTTGTATTTGGCGTGTCTCGGTTATTGGTTTGCTTCATATTGCTTTACGCTCATGCATACAATGTTGATCCGTATTTGATTTACTCTCCTTATAAAACAAACATTATGATGGTGTTGTATGTTTGAGTTTATCGGCTGGAAACCTGACATGGCCCCATAAAACCTCTGAATAGAGCCTGGGTCTAAGTAGGTGTAACAATGCCACGAACAAAAACATACAGTTACTTCACAAATGACATAGCAATGTTGTCTCAGTTGAAAAAATGTACATTACAAAAATGTACACATATAAACGTGCTTTCTTTATCTGCTTGCAAATTAGGAGTTGCTGCGTGCATCTCATGATCATCATCATCATCTTGGCCTCTTTTTCCAGCATTAACCTAAATTCAGTACATATAATTATAAATACAAATACAAATTAAATCAGGATATTGTATAATTATAAGTTGGTTATATTATTTCCAGTCACCTTATTAGTTATTACCCATAATCATTTGTGCATGATGTGTATATAGTCAGTAACTTTTTCTGCAGTTTACATTCATCCGTAACGTGCTCCAGACTATATTTTGTTCTATTTAGAAAACTATACTAACTATCTGTCCAGTTTTTTTAGGTTCTCAATATTTTATCAGTGACTATAATTTCATCACGATGGAGCAATGTGATACAAAGTTGCTTAGGGAAATGAACAAGCTATCAAATGCTCCCACATGGGTTAGATCTGCTACAGATATTGCTGAGTGCTTGAGAGTCTTACAAAATTATCAACCAGATACGATAGGGGATATGGAGCAAAGGACTCTCGTTGAGATAGGCATACAAATTCCTGAGTTGCGAAATATTTTTCTTTACGATAGAGGCACACAGCAAAAGCGAGATGACTTTGATACACACACTTTGTTGTTTGAATATCCAGAGTATTAACTGCTATTTCAATGTCCTCCACATAGTCCAGTGCAAATTTCTGATGAACCGCGCCTCACTGTTTTGACTCCGAGGATGCAGATCAGATGTCTCGCTAGCAAATTTTATTCGAGTGTCAGAGCACGGAAAATTATGTACAATACTAGCAGTCAGTGGAATCATATCGGTGACTATCTTAATGAGACGTCTGTTTATAGATCACTCTTAGAGGACTACGATATGACGCAGCGCCGTCACGATCTTGAACGTGCAATTGACGATATTTACTGCGTTCCCATTTTGGCCGAATATGTTCTTAAAAGAGAAATTAGGTAGGGCTTTCCTAAACTACGGGCTCGAGAGAGTACCTAAATTAGGGATAGATTTAGTGTGGTTGTTTAGCTACATAGTTTCAAATCTTCCTGCTTATTTGGTTGTCCTCTTTTTTTGTACGCCTCTCCCGTGTGACTGTACAATATGGATATTGCATATTTATTTCCATAAATTTCTTTATTTTGTTTCCACAATTTTACATTTCATAGTAACAATAAAGAATGTCCTAAACTACTAGCAGGAGTAGAGGCTGTAACAGTTAGAAAATTACAGTCTTCCAAAAAAGAACTCGTCATTCCATGAGTGTACTAAATAATTTCATCTTTGGTAAATTTACTAGCGTTGTTTTTAATTGTAGTGTTCTCGTATTTACTTTCGCCTCTCACTACTATAATGATCTTTACTATATTATCATCTGTAACGCCTCCAAATCCCATTGGGTTATTAAAGTGCTGTGGACCCCGCACTAGGAGATCCACCAGGCGAATACGACTAAAACACCTCAAACTGACCAAAGGGAAATCACAGTTCCTACTATGATATCCGACATAACATTCCGATATGGAATTTCAACTCCAAACTGTCTGACCGACATGAACACTGAAACGACTCGAACTAGTATCACTCGAATGCCTCGTCGCCATCGTCATGCCCCTATGTCTCAACTCTCTCCCCGCAAGCACCTAAAACATGAAAACATGTTCCGCCCCCACGGGGTCAGTCATACAGATAATGAATATCAAATATATGAACAACATGATATGCATCCAAAGGCAGAATAAATGGTACAACAATGGTAATATGAGATGCTCACAAACCAAGGTAAGAACCGAGCATTCGTGAAACACTATGCCCATGACATACGATCAGTACATGCTCAACAGGTTAGAATACAAGTGCCCAACGGCGAATCATCAATATACAACACAACAATGAATTACCCGAAGGTAAACCAAACCAGAGCTGAAATAAATACGAATCACAATGCCCGAAGGCTCCAACGGAACTACCAAAACATCACAATGGCCTGAAAGCCCTCAGCCGAAGCTGCAAAATATCACAATGGCCTGAAAGCCACTCAGCCAAAGCTGCCAATCACCATAATGTCCCGAAGCCAAAACAGCCTGAAGCTGTATCACATGAGGGCTGAAGCTACGGCACGAAGCATATCATAATGAGATCATCCAATAACCGTGACCTGCTAAATTGCAGGTGCTAGGAAACCAACCGCGAAGGTTCAAGCCCCAGACTTACCCATAATGAGATCACCTAGTGACCGTGACCTACTGAACTGTAGGTGTTGGGAAACCAACCGCAAGGGTTCAAGCCCCAAACTTACCCATAATGAGATCATCAACATGACCGTGACCTACTGAACTGTAGGTGTTGGGAAATCAACCGCGAAGGTTCAAGCTCCAAACTTACCCATAATGAGATCATCAACATGACCGTGACCTACTGAACTATAAGTGTTGGGAAACCAACCGCGAAGGTTCAAGCCCCAAACTTACATACCGAGCACTAGTCGAGACTAGTCTCCAAACATTATTTATCACATATGGCAACGATCACAAAATTACCGAATTCACAAGAACGATAGTGTGCTGCCTTGAGTTGGCCAACACGACAACAATAACTCACATATGGGCACCGTCCTCGGCGGTCCCAATTCAATACCTCGACTATCTTTAGAACGGCTAATCGATAACAATGATATCACGGATGGAAAATGTCCTCGACAGTCCCAATTCAATACATCGATTACCTTGGAATGGTCAATCGATAACATCGACTCAACGGATGGGAAATGTCCTCGACAGTCCCAATTCAATACATCGATTACCTTGGAACGGTCAATCGATAACAACAACTCAACGGATGGATATGTCATCGACAGTCCCAATTCAATACATCGATTACCTTGGAACGGTCAATCGATAACAACGACTCAATGGATGGGAAATGTCCTCGATAGTCCCAATTCAATACATCGATTACCTTTGAACGGTCAATCGATAACAAGGACTCAACGGATGGGAAATGTCCTCGACAGTCCCAATTCAATACATTGAATACGTTAGAACGGTCAATCGATAACAACGACTCAATAGATGGGCTCGATAGTCCCAATTCAATACATCGATTACCGTGGAACGGTCAATCGATGACAACGACTCAATAGATGGGAAATGTCCTCGATAGTCCCAATTCAATACATCGATTACCTTGGAACGGTCAATCGATAAACAACGATACAATTAGAACAGATGTCCTGGTGCCTTTAATCGACCACCAGAAACAGAGATGATAATCAAATACGTCAACGCCTTCAATTGGCCAAAACAACATCAATAGAAAAACACCGATATCAATAATAATGATCACAATGATATCTCAATGAAACATCAGTCAACAATAACCATTGATACATCAATTTCCGCAAACCGGCTATCGACAACAACATATTCCAACAAGTATCTCAATGCCTTGAACCGGCCATTAACGAACAACAATAACAACAAGACGATCAATCAACAACGTTGGCAATTGGCATAATTACCAAAGGGTTTTGTATCGAACAATTCCCTAACATAAACAGATCATGAAGAGACTACGTCTTGAAATGATACAACACGTTCATAGACATATATGAGAACATTTATCTCATTGACTAGTACAAGTATAAAACTTGCCTCAAACCGAAGGCGAGAAAGTCCTTCCACGATCAACGTCCTCCCACGAAACGATCAATCACACAAACAACCTTGAACGAAAAGGAATACATTCAATCACAATCATCGACCATCTTGATATAACATCAACGATAGTAAAACTTCGATTCTTACAAGAATTGCTAACACACTTGAATTTTCAAGCCTTAAAGCTTGTGAATCCCCGAATCATTATATCACCTTAATGATTACATCAATAAGGTAATAACGTTCTAAACATGAAATTCATTGGTTTCTTCAAGAACACCAAGAACACAAAAACACCAAGAACACCAAAACACTAAGAACACCAAGAACACCAAATCACCGAGGACATACTTATCATCTTTTCTTCCAAAACATGACAATATATCATCTAGCTACGAAAACAACTCAAGGATAACAATAATCCAACCAAGAATTCGGATATAATCATCAATATATCGAAGAACACCTCTTAAGCATATTAATACACATAATAAGCTCAATAACAACCTCCATAAACCTAATCATATCATAGAATCATCAAGAATAACTCTAGACATGACTAAACTCAATATTAAACTCGAAAATCACTTGAAGAACATGAGATTAAGAAAACTTACCCAAGAAGAACAAGAAGAACTCTACAAACACCAAAGGAGCACCAACAAGCTTCCAACTTCAAGCTTCAAACCAAGCTAGGATGATCAAGATTACATTGGAAGAGTCTAAATATCAAGAACAAGTCCAGAGGGATGGTTCTAGGGAGAGAAGAGAGGTTTTGGTTCGTGAAGAACTGAAATACGAACCTAAGATAGATAATATGGCAATCTCATTACGTACGCTATACACCAAGCGTAACGTACGTAAGGGTCATTACTTATACTACATCAGTAACTTAACATACGTAATGCTACTCCTGAACCTACTGCCCAAAAATATGAAGACCTTAATGTACGTAAACAACCAGCATTTATGTACGTTAACAAGCTGCATGAATAACGTACGTAGAGATCACCTCCTAACATACGTAATGAATCCGTTGATTGCAATAGTCGGCCGGATCAAAGATTCCCAGGACCCACCATCCGAAAGTTGACCACGAGGAAGGTTCCCTCTACCTACCACTCATTACGTACGTAACATAAATAGGATAACGTACGTAATGCCGAACAACGCCTAACGTACGTTAAGCACACAAGCTAAAGTACATTAGCTCAACAAAAGTGGACAACCAAGTTGTTCCATAAAATCTCAACCCGAATGAACGGACACAACCCAACGCACCTAAACAATTATGCATGGTATAACACAACATATGTAATGTTGAAAACGAGATAAATATACAGTTCAACACAACAATAAAAACGAAAAAAATTACCCCCGGATATTACATACTCCCCCCTTAAAAAGAGTTTCATCCCCGAAACTAAGGGTACACAACTCGGGGTACGAACTATCCATCAGGATCTGAAAACAACATCTCAAGGAATACTCCTCACTACGAACCACATCACCTCAGTAACTGGGCCAACCCCCCCGGGGCCCCGCATCTCCTCTGCCTGAACACGGTGAAAACCAAGTGAAATACTCAACCAGCTGCGAGATCAATTGAATCATGACTCCTCCGCTAGAGACCAGCCAGAAGGTCGTACCAACCGCATGACTCCTAACGCCGGCATACACACCTCGCGGGAGCCGCCCATTGCTCATGTCTATAATCATCGGTGTACACTTCCCCATCCCCGTGTGCATAGGACGCCCATGCAATCACTGACTCACGCCACATAAAGATAATAACAATGCATATATAGTCCTCGGGACCATATCAATCGCACGCCCAAGTCCTCACAACTTGACGTCTCGAATCACAATGAACAATTTTCCAGATTATCACGAATTCTCGGGCACAACACCAAAAAGGAAAGAAAAACGCATCAAATGACCTCAATCCTAATATTCTCAAATACTATCATTATAAGATAGATCAACAACAAATGATTCACAACCACAATACATTATTACAGATTAAGTTAAACATTATTCCGAAAAACAAAGAAAGGAAAATACAATTCAAGGCTACATCTCAAATGTACCCAACATCGATATCCTCTAGATCATCTATCTTCTCGATCTCATCAATTCAAGAAAAACCCAAATCTTAGCTCGCTGCTCCTCCTCGGCTATCCTTACCTATGGCTCCCGAAGCCTCATAGGACCCCTTGGATGACGTACGAACTGGAGTAACAAAATCTCTCGAGCCCTGTGAGCTCTCTCCAAACCTACTGGCACTAGAAATCCTGCAATATTTCTGTAGGTGTCCCTGCCTCACTTACAGAAACCAAGCAATAGTCTGCATCGAGCATCGGGTACTGCGATGTCCTATTGTTAAAGCAAACAACGGTCGAACTCGTCGCTGGAGAGGAAGATGCTTTCCCAGTACGAAGACGAGTAGAAAATGACCTCTTGGACGTCGGATCCCGATGTCCCTCTGAACGAACCGGCATCCTAGTCCTCTCACCAGAATAAACTAAAGGGTTCTTCCGAGCAAGCTCCTTGATCAAAAGCTCCGCTCCAAGAGCCTTCTCGATGAATTCACCAAGGGAATTACAATTGTGGTTGAACAACTGCATCCTCAACTGCGGGTTTAGACTCTTGCTAAAATACTTGATCTTATCCGCCTCAGTACGGATAACAGACGAAGCAAACTGAAGAAGTCCATGAAACTTCTCAGCAATGACAACAACACCCTCGTCCTCGACATATTCAGGGTTCAAAACCTTTGATAGTTTGGCTTCACGAAGTGGAGCTGGATAATACCTCTCTAACATGAGAGTCTTGAACTCGCTCCAAACACAACCATGATAGGTGTGTTTTACAGATAGCCACCAATAATAAGCGCCCTTACTCAAGTAGTAAGCCGCTACTGCCACCTTACTCTCTTCCGGACACTGAACCATGTCGAATAGTTTATCAAAATGTTCAAGCCAATAAACAATATTAGCTGGTTCCGACAAACCCTCAAAAGTAGGCGGCCTCTGACGAGAGATATCACCAACAATCTGACTCACTCCCCCAGTCTGCCCATGAAACGGCACCTGGAATCCCTGCTGTGGTAGGCCACGAATCATCGAGGCCTGCATGGTCTCCACTATCTGTGTCATCTGAGTCATCTGGGCCATCATTCAATTCAGAAGCAAGAAAGGGTCGATGTGTCCACTCTCAGTCTGATCGACTTCTCGAGTATGACGTCCCGAAAGAAAATTGATCACGAAGGTAACACCTCCGGCCGAACTCTGATCCATCTCAGCATCCTTACGCGCGTAAACATAAGGTTCTGGGTTCTATCTCGATCTGCAGCCCTTACCCCCTCTGCCACTTCCTCGGATTCCTCTTTCCATACTGAAAGAATAATGTTCGATCATGATCATAACTCAAATATGCCTCAACGGCCATCCAGAATGCTAAGTCAATAGCCAAACACGAGTATACATACTCAAAACAATCACATCAATCATGCTAATCATAGCCAATCCAGAGCCAACATGCTCCAAAACAAATAATCATGAATCAATCGTAACACAAATGTCATATACAGGTTTCAACAAAACATGAATAATCAACGACATACTGAAGGTATGAACATAAAAGAGAATCGAGTCCTTACACAAGTCATACAAAGCTTTGAGGTCTTGCGTTACTAGTCTTCACTGACGACGACTCGATGAAAGAATGACTCATACAGTCGTCCAACTATCATGACTCACAAAACTCGACTGTCCAGATTGTCGTAACCTAACATTCCCACTACAACCGCGTCGGTAGAGCCACATAACTCACATATCAGGGTATCTCATAACCCATTGCTCTGATACCATCATCTGTAACGCCCCCAAATCCCATTGGGTTATTACAGTGCCGTGGACCCCACACCAGGATATCCACCAGGCAGACACGACTAAAACACCTCAAACTGACCAAAGGGGAAATCACAGTACCTACTATGATATCCGACATAACATTCCGATATGTAATTTCAACAACAAAAATGGGCCTACATGGCTAAAATATAAATACAACAACATCCACGATCCTTGCTCGGATAATACAAAATGACAACAACTAACGAAACTGGCGTACTCCAAACTGTCTGACCGACATAAACACCGAAACGACTCGGACTAGTATCGCTCGAATGCCTCGTCGCCATAGTCATGCCCATGTGTCTCAACTCTCTCCTAGCAAGCACCTAAAACATGAAAACATGTACCGCCCCCATGGGGTCAGTAATCCATATAATGAATATCAAATATATGTACAACATGATATGCATCCAATGGCAGAATAAATGGTACAAAAATGGTAATACGAGATGCTCACAAACCAAGGTAAGAACCGAGCATTTGTGAAACACTATGCCCACGGCATACGATCAGTACCTGCTCAACAGGTTAGAACGCAAGTGCCCAACAGCGAATCATCAATATAGAACACAACAATGAATTACCCGAAGGTAAACCAAGCCAAAGCTGAAATAAATACGAATCACAATGCCCGAAGGCTCCAACAGAACTACCAAAACATCATAATGGTCTGAAAGCCCTCAGCCGAAGCTGCAAAATATCACAATGGCCTGAAAGCCACTCAGCCGAAGCTGCCATTCACCATAATGGCCCGAAGCCAAAACAACATGAAGCTGTATCACATGAGGGCCGAAGCCACGGCACGAAGCGTATCACAATGAGATCATCCAATGACCGTGACCTGCTGAATTGCAGGTGCTAGGAAACCAACCGCGAAGGTTCAAGCCCCAGATTTCCCCATAATGAGATCACCCAGTGACCGTGACCTACTGAACTGTAGGTGTTGGGAAACCAACCGCGAAGGTTCAAGCCCCAAACTTACCCATAATGAGATCATCAACATGACCGTGACCTACTGAACTGTAGGTGTTGGGAAACCAACCTCGAAGGTTCAAGCCCCAAACTTACCCATAATGAGATCATCAACATGACCGTGACCTACTGAACTGTAAGTGTTGGGAAACCAACCGCGAAGGTTCAAGCCCCAAACTTACCCACCGAGCACTAGTCTAGACTAGCCTCCAAACAACATTAATCACATACGGCAACAATCACAAAATTACCGAATTCACAAGAACGATAGTGTGCTGCCTTGAGTCCGCCAACACGACAACAATAACTCAAAATGGGCACCGTCCTCGGCGGTCCCAATTCAATACCTCGATTATCTTTAGAACGGCTAATCGATAACAATGATATCACGGATGGAAAATGTACTCGACAGTCCCAATTCAATACATCGATTACCTTGGAACGGTCAATCGATAACATCGACTCAATGGATTGGAATTGTCCCCCGCAGTCCCAATTTATACATCGATTACATTGGAATGGTCAATCGATAACAACGACTCAACAGATGGGAAATGTCCTCGATAGTCCCAATTCAATACATGGATTACCTTGGAACGGTCAATTAATAACAACGACTCAACGGATGGGAAATGTCCTCGAAAGTCCCAATTCAATACATCGATTACCTTGGAATGGCCAATCGATAACAACGACTCAATGGGTGGGAAATGTCCTAGATAGTCCCAATTCAATACATCGATTACCTTGGAACGGTCAATTGATAACAACGACTCAACTGATGGGAAATGTCATTGACAGTCCCAATTCAATATATGGATTACCTTGGAAGGGTCAATCGATAACAACGACTCAACGTATGGGACATGTCCTCGACAGTCCCAATTCAATACATCGATTACCTTGGAACGGTCAATCGATAAACAACGATACAATTAGAAAAGATGTCCCGGTGCTTTTTATCGACCACCAGAAACAGAGATGATAATTGAATACGTCAACGCCTTCAATCGGCCAAAAAACATCAACAGAAAAACACCGATATCAATAACAATGATCACAACGATATCTCAATGAAACATTAGTCAACAATAACCATTGATACATCGATTTCCGCAAACTGGCTATCGACAACAACATAATCCAACAAGTATCTCAATGCCTTGAACCGGCTATTAACGAACAACAATAACAACAAGACGATCAATCAACAACATTAGTAATTGGCATAATTACCGAAGGGTTTTGTATCGAACAATTCCCTGACATCAACAGATCATGAAGAGACTACGTCTTGAAATGATACAACCCGTTCATACACATATATGATAACATTTATCTCATTGACTAGTACAAGTATAAAACTTGCCTCAAATCGAAGGCGAGAAAGTCCTTCCACGATCAACGTCCTCACACGAAATGATCAATCACACGAACACCCTTGAACAAAAAGGAATACATTCAATCACAATAATCGACCATCTTGATATAACATCAACGATAGTACAACTTCGATTCTTACAAGAATCGCTAACTAACACACTCGAATTCTCAAGCCTTAAAGCTTGTGAATCCCCGAATTATTATCTCACCTTAATGATTACATCAATAAGGTAATAACGTTCTAAACATGAAATTCATTGGTTTCTTCAAGAACACCAAGAACATCAAAACACCAAGAACACCAAAACACCAAGAACACCAAATCACCAAGGACATACTTATCATATTTTCTTCCAAAACATGATAATATATCATCTAGCTACAAAAACAACTCAAGGATAACAATAATCCAACCAAGAATTCGGATATAATCATCAATATATCCAAGAACACCTCCTAAGCATATTAATACACGTAATAAGCTCAAGAACAACCTCCATCAACCTAATCATATCATAGAATCATCAAGAATAACTCTAGAATGACTAAACTCAATATTAAACTCGAAAATCACTTGAAGAACATGAGATTAAGAAAACTTACTGTTAGGCGTATTTTTATGCGCTTATTTATCATTATTTTATATCCATCTTGATCCTCAATCAGCATAAATGAGCTTTTAATGCACTATTTTTATATGTTTTGCAGGAAATCGGAGTCCGGAAGCCGAAACGATGAAAAACGGGCGAAAACAGCAGTTTTTGGTCATGAGCCGCGGCACAAACCAAGTGAGCCGCGGCACACGAAGACAACCAGCGAGCCCCGAGTGGACTGTACCGTGAGCCGCGGACCAGGAGGAAAATATGCGCCCAGGCATCCGGCGCTGAGCAGTAGGGGCCGCGGCACAGATTAAGTGAGCCGCGGCCCACAGGGCGGTTTTGGCTGAGCCTTCCGCGTTTCTTCGCCGTTTTGGAGACTGTTCTCGACCTAATCACACGGACGCGTTTTGAAGGCTGATAACAGTTATAAATAGGCATTGAAGGGCTGAAAAAAGGGGGAGATCGATCAGAGGAAGAGCGGAGACACCAAAGGAACTGGTGGAAGAGATTTGTGGGCGACGACAAGACCACAGATCCTTATGGTTTTTCTTAGTTTTTTCGCATCTTAGTTTCTAGATCTATTCGAGTAGGATTGTGATTGTAGCCGATTTCATGACAATTTGATTTATTTATTATTATTTCGATTTACTCGTCATTCGTATTGAGTTGGATTCTTCTTACTGTTCTTAATACTTTTTAATTGTCTGGCCAACAGTTGACTTGTTTTGAATGTCTTTATGGATTCGGGAGATGAAATTTAGGCATAGTTCTTGTGAGACGAATCATAATTTTTGTGAGATATGAATATACTCATGGGAATTGTGAAGCCTATTTATTGTGGGAATTCTTGAACTGTTTTAGCTATTAATTATCTAATTCGAATAGGGATATATCGAGTTAATAATTCGTAGTATTTTCTATCGACCTTGGGAAAGGATTTAGAATAATTTAGGAATTCCTGGCTTACAATCAATTGAATAACGGTGAATTGGATTGAATAAATATCATTCCCGATTGTTTGAGGTGAAAATCATAATCCTACGCCCTTATTAGTATTATTATTATTAGTACTATTATTTATTTTTCTGCAATTAGTTTAGATATAAATTCTATTTAATTGCTCTTCAAATAAAATTGTGAGTTGACTACATTTTGGTACTTAGTGAAATCAGTCCTCGAGGGAACGATATCTTACTTATCACTTTATTACTTGTTGACACCGTGCACTTGCGGCATAGTGTGAGGGATTTCCTCACAACAAGTTTTTGGCGCCGTTGCCGGGGACTGATTTTTCGCTAATATCAATACCAAGCGACTCTAATTTTAATTTGAAGTTTTCTTTAGTCTCTTTATTTTTATTATGTTTTCCTTTGATTATCGTGACCCTTGGCATTTCATAAATCCCAATGTTCTTAATAATTTGCCTAATCGGGTCAGTCAGCCCCCTCCCCCGAAACAAAAGACCATGCTTGAACAATGTGTAGAAGCTCTCAATAATCCTGATAGTACCCCTCTTGAGCGAGAATGTGCAAGTCGTGGTCTTGAGATTCACTACAGTTATTTTCCTGCTCATTGCTTTAGTAGTGAAGTAGAGGGGGAGGTTGAGAAGAAAGACATGCTAAGTTTTAGGGTCGATCCCCCAGCACCTGATAATTACATAAAGTGTGATGAGCTTGTAGAAGAAGTTACCATTGATGATGTTTCCAAAGAAATTTCATTAAATTGTCATCAAACTTCGACTAATAAGGTGAACACTTATGTGCCAAAAATTTTATTAACGGTGCCACGCATAATTTTTCCTAAATCCATAATGGGAGAGATTGATCCCATTACTTATGATTTTGTTGAGGCTGATTCGTTGAGTTCTAATGAGGTTGTTCATGATAAGTCTCTATTGTTTACCCATTCGAACTCTGCTTATTTTTTCGTGCCTTACAATTATTATATTCTTCCATCATTTTTTGGTTGTCCGCATAACTATTCTTACTCATTATTTTCGGCAACCAGGCATGAACCAAAGCCTCCCTTGTGGAATAAGAGGCTTATAGATTGCAAGAAGGGGGCATTTGGCAATCTCCCTAGAAAGAAGCCACGTTAAATTCTTTTTGCCACGTCGTGCTCAAGACGTAAAATAGAGCGCTTGATGGGAGGCAACCCATCATTTTTACTTGCTTTCTAGTTAGTTGTTTTTATTTTATTTTTAGTTAATAATTTTTTTCCTTTGTTTTTTTTTTCGTTAGGATTCGTGTATTCTTGTGGCCCTTATTTCTCTAATATTTTTTTCAACCCCAATAAGCATTATTCTTCATATTCTAGTTTTTCTTGACTTAATGTCTTTAGTTATTTCATGACTAGAGACTAAGTTTGGGGGTTCCTGGTGATGTTGGGCATTACTTGAAGTATGACAGACGATTCCACTCAGACATGTGCTGGCGTTCAAGAAGACATTTGGAATAAGTTTCACTTTTCCTTATCTCTTTTATTTTCACATGAGTTTTATTATTGATGATGTTATTTGTAGTGGAATAAATTGAAGCATGCGATAATTTTCTTAATTTTTCTTGGGTATAAATTGCGATTGCTTTATTGTCCTTGCATGCTGTTGATGGTTAAAAACGTCAATTTTTCGTGAATTTTTCGTGCTTCTTTTTGTGTAAAACTGACGTTACGATACTGATTTCTCGGGGAAGAAACGGTTGAGTTTTAGTTGAGTTGTAGTCAGTGATATCTGTTTCTGTTGAGTATTCATCTAGGGCCGAAATTTTTTGTTTTTGTAGAAATCTTAGCGGATAAGAGAGGAGACATACGTGTTTTCAAATCGCCGCCTATACGTTTGGTTACATTTTTTCGGTTAGCTAGTCGTCCAGTAACATCAGTCGTGTTGGCACTTAATTTGAGTTTAGAGTCGGACGGTTTTTCCCAAGAAAAGTCGAGATATTATTTGTTCTATGATGGGAAATATAGTAACCAGGGGTATTCACGTGACCCGTTGTTTACTCTCGCGTAAAACGACGACCCTGAATAGATTAATAATTTAGAAATATCGCATTACCGATGATGGGAAGCCTAGTAACCGGTGGTATTCACGTGACCCGTTGTTTACTCTCGCGTAAAACAGCAACCTTGACATGCGGGAATTGCTATTCGAGTTTTTTGTCCGCTGTAGAGGGGGGCTTAGTAACTAGAAGCATCCATGTGCCCCATGAATGTCTTTTACGTCAAACAGTTCCCCGATACATGAGAATGGAAATCCACCCTAGGATCATCCCGATGAAATATCCCGAGAGCCGAAACCTAGTGGTTAACTCGAATCATATTATTGATCATACATAAGGGAATGCTGTCCTAGGAGTAATTTTGATAATGAAACTCTTGAATTTTGCCACTAGACTGTGGGACTGGGCGAATTTGCTTGTTTAATTTAACGCTTCATATTGACGGTCGGTTAATTTCACGCTTGTTAATCTTTGAGCTTGATTTTCTTCATGAACGATTGATTAGGACTGAAATTGGTTACTTAGTGGAATCAGTGTCCTGGATGTGACTCGCTATTACGATACTTGTACTATTCTTTGAGATTTTCAGGGTAGTATTTATTAAGTTGAGCACTATGGACTTGCATGATTATTCACGATACATTTTGTTTAAAATTGATAATTTTTTGCTTGAGGACAAGCAAAGGCTCAAGTTTGGGGGTATTTGTTAGGCGTATTTTTATGTGCTTATTTATCATTATTTTATATCCATCTTGAGCCTAAATCAGCATAAATGAGCTTTTAATGCACTATTTTTATATGTTTTGTAGGAAATCGGAGTCCGGAATCCGAAACGATGAAAAACGGGCGAAAACAGCAGTTTTTAGTCATGAGCCGCGGCACAAACCAAGTGAGCCGCGTCACACGAAGACAACCAGCGAGCCCCGAGTGGACTGTATCGTGAGCCGCGGCACAACTTAAGTGAGCCGCGGCCCAGGAGGAAAATATGCACCCAGGCATCCGGCGCTGAGCAGTAGGGGCCGCGGCACAGATTAAGTGAGCCGCGGGTTTTTTTTGGCAGTGTTGCGAACAAGATTTCAGTGAGCTACTTTGGTGGGTAGCCTTTGCAAATGACGTACCGGTACGTGGGCGTTGGATAACCTAATTGGTGGTCGGGCGATCACGGTGAGGCGGTCGTTTGTTTGGGTAAGACATCGGAGTGGAGTGCTATGTTCTCGGCCCACAGGGCGGTTTTGGCTGAGCCTTCCGCGTTTCTTCGCCGTTTTGGAGCCTATTCTCGACCTAATCATACGAACGCGTTTTGAAGGCTGATAACAGTTATAAATAGGCATTGAAGGGCTGAAAAAAGGGGGAGATCGATCAGAGGAAGAGCGGAGACACCAAAGGAACTGGTGGAAGAGATTTGTGGGCGACGACAAGACCACGGATCCTTACGGTTTTTCTTAGTTTTTCCGCATCTAAGTTTCTAGATCTATTCGAGTAGGATTGTGATTGTAGCCGATTTCATGACGGTTTGATTTATTTATTATTATTTCGATTTACTCGTCATTCGTATTGAGTTGGATTCTTCTTACTGTTCTTAATGCTTTTTAATTGTCTGGCCAACAGTTGAATTGTTTTGAATGTCTTTATGGATTCGGGAGATGAAATTTAGGCATAGTTCTTGTGAGACGAATCATAATTTTTGTGAGATAGGAATATACTCATGGGAATTGTGAAACCTATTTATTGTGGGAATTCTTGAACTGTTTTAGCTATTAATTATCTAATTCGAATAGGGATATATCGAGTTAATAATTCGTAGTATTTTATATCGACCTTGGGAAAGGCTTTAGAATAATTTAGGAATTCCTGGCTTACAATCAATTGAATAACGGTGAATTGGATTGAATAAATATCATTCCCGATTGTTTGAGGTGAAAATCATAATCCTACGCCCTTATTAGTATTATTATTATTAGTACTATTATTTACTTTTCTGCAATTAGTTTAGATATAAATTCTATTTAATTGCTCTTCAAATAAAATTGTGAGTTGACTACATTTTGGTACTTAGTGAAATCAGTCCTCGAGGAAACGATATCTTACTTATCACTTTATTACTTGTTGACACCGTGCACTTGCGGCATAGTGTGAGGGATTTCCTCACAACACTTACCCAAGAAGAACAAGAAGAACTCTCCAAACACCAAAGGAGCACCAATAAGCTTCCAACTTCAAGCTTCAAACCAAGCTAGGATGATCAAGATTACGTTGGAAGAGTCTAAATATCAAGAACAAGTCCAGAGGGATGGTTCTAGGGAGAGAAGAGAGGTTTTGGTTCGTGAAGAACTGAAATACGAACCCAAGATATATAATATGGCAATCTCATTACGTACGCTATACACCAAGCGTAACATACGTAAGGGTCATTACTTATGCTACATCAGTAACTTAACGTACGTAATGCTACTCCATAACCTACTGCCCAAAAATATGAAGACCTTAACGTACGTAAACAACCACCATTTATGTACGTTAACAAGCTGCATGAATAACGTACGTAGAGATCACCTCCTAACATACGTAATGAATCCGTTGACTGCAATAGTCGGTCGGATCAAAGATTCCCAGGACCCACCGTCCGAAAGTTGACCACGAGGAAGGTTACTTCTACCTACCACTCATAACGTACGTAACATAAATAGGATAACGTATATAATGTCGAACAACGCCTAACGTACGTTAAGCACACAAGCTAAGGTACGTTAGCTCAATAAAAGTGGACAACCAAGTTGTTCCATCAAATCTCAACCCGAATGAACGAACACAACCCAACGCACCTCAACAATTATGCATGGTATTACATCATCAAGGTATTATGTATTATATTTCTAATACTTCTACAAATTATACTATTCCTCTAGAAAAATTGTCTGTAAAATACAGTAATGAGTTTGTAGCATTGTTGTACAGTACAATCACGATAATTACATGTTTGACTGTGGAGGTTATGTTTTATAGTACGTTACTAGGTTCAGATGTGCAGAGATTGTTCTGTATTCAACTGTATTCTACTGCATCCGTTGGAGTATTCACTGTCTGCAACTGCGTAGAATAGCGACTGCATCAGCTACGTACATGCCTGAGTGGTTCTAACTACTCCCACAGTCGATTATGCTATCTGTATTCATTGGCCTCTCGCAGATGACCTTCAGATATTTCAATCTGCAATTTCTTCTCAGGTCCTTACTATTCTCCATTTATTACCTGTTTATATATTCTAGTTTACCTCGATACATTTCCAAATTTTTTGGGCCATATTACTCTTTAATACGTTCATATGATATATTTATATGCTTCTAAAGATTGTTAATATATTTAAAATAAACATGCTCGTTTTATTTTAGTTTACAAAATATATGTAATGTCCGGGTCAACATCATACTACATTTTCTCGTTTTAAACTTCTGAGTATCAAAACCCTGCTATATATATATATTTTCAAAGGTAATAAACTGCATTTGTTACATTCTTCTTGCACAATTTACTATAGCTCTTTCTTTTCCTATGTTTTTTTGGCAAAGACAGAAATAAATTTAGTGCTGATCCAGGGATTATTGCACTTTACATCAAATGGCAAGTACCTCTCAGCAACAGGCTCAACCAGATCACATGTATGCTTTCAATAATATTTAAATTTTTTCTTCCTCCCCTACACTGTATTTGTTAGATTATAACATTATATTATCCTACTTTCCAGAACAGGGCCTCAAAATAGATGTCCAATCAATGTTCATTCATTACCTTCTGGTATGTTAGCTGTTTGATCCTTTTTTATTTTCATTCTCCCGCAACATCATGAATGAGAAAATTGTTGACTCTTTTTTGTTTTGAACAGGAGGCCACAATGTGATCGGCCCGAAAAAAAATGCAAGAAACGAACCGCATACGCATCAATGGACGTAGAAAAGAAGACCTCCTTGCTAGACAATATAAGATTTAGGTACAAACAACAAGGTAACTTACTTCGTAAATGTAATATCCGACTGTAATTCTTCATACTTACTGTTGTATTGTTCAGATAATTTGAATGTCGTTGAATCATATTGCATTTATTATATGACTACAATGTCGAGATGTTATGGAACTGAGTTAGTTATCATTGTTATTCACTTTATGTTTATTGTTTTGCTGTTAATTGGAGAGTTGCATTTTTGGACCTATTCTGGTGGTGTAGCCTACGCTACATAGTGTGATTAACAAACATTAAGCTTGTGCCTTAACATACGTAATTGGTTATCTGTTGCGTACGTTAAGAGGGAATCAGACATCAGTTGACTTCTGCACGTGAATTTTTTATCTGTTGCCATGCACGTGAAGGGTGATTGGGATGTCGTGTCAGTCAGAGTCAACCATATTTAGCGTACATAATACCTTTTCTTTAGCGTACGCAAATGGCCTGTGAAGTCAAGACAGTAGCACCTGTAAGCCGATTACATACGTAACACCAACTGGTTAGCGTACGTAACACTATTAACGTACGCTAAATTTGTTCGATAGCGTACGTTAAGGTTGTACAGTCTATTTAAAGACACAGCATGTTTTTCATTTCTCCACAACCCAACCCGATTTTCTCTCCGTATATCCCCTCTCCTGCCTCCCTATACCGATATTAACCTTCTCCAACTTGGTTTTGAGCCTTGTAACTTGGAGTGGAGCTCATTGATTCGGAGTTTAGAAGGTGTTCTTGAGCTGGAAGTGTGTTTCTTGTAGTAATGAGGGTTGTTCTTCGTTTCTGGAGGTATGTATATGATTATCCTCTGTATTTTTCGTATGTTGATGTTAGTAATGTTGAATACTTCACCTAGAATTAAATTAATCAAGTAAAACTTGGTTATAAATAAACTTTTAACACTTCTTGATGAATATGATAAATGAGGGTTTGGAATGGAAGTGTTCTTGATATTTTGTTAATAATGTTCATGTTTTTACGAATCAGACTCTTCCTACTGAGTTGTTAACATCACTAATACAATGATAACCATCATCTTTTTCATAGTTAAGTTTAATTGATGAAATGTTGTCTTAAAATGTATAAGAACACCTTGTTGAATGTTAGAAGGTTAGTGTGGTGATTCTTGAACCTAAGCTAGGTGAATTCATAGATGATGTTAGTGGATCCGCCAGGTTAGTAAGGGGGTTGTAAGGATGGTATTGATAATCTTCATGAATATGGTGTAATCTTATAACTAATATAACCTTATTATAAGCTTACTATATTCAATCTAGATGAATGTAGTGTTGAACATACTTGTACAGACTTTAATTAACGTAAGATGATATTGACAACATAAGTGATTGTTTAACTTGTTCTTGATAAATTCTTAGTTAAAAAGAATCATGCGAACATTCGGTAATGTCTTGTAAACCGATTGTAAGGATGAGTTGAGGTACAAAGAATTCTTGGTATAAAACTTCAATATTTTGAGATAGTAAAACTATTCAAATGGAATGTAGGGTGTCGTCTTACTAAATTCAATATCAATAATTATATGGATGTGTTATTGAGTGAAATGTGTTTCTTGCAAGGTTGATTGTTCGAGTAACCGATATTAGTTGAGGACCGTTCGTTCATTTCGACAAGGGAGGATTATTCTCGTCTCCGTATTGAGGCATGTTATCTTGCTTGGTTATAATGATGATTATATTCTTGTGATGTTTATACGTTTCATGTATATGAAATGTTTATGAATTTGTGACTCGTAATTTGATATTGTCCTTGACGTTGTTCAGTTTTTCATCATGGGATTGCATTCCCAAGTATGTCACTTTGAATCGTTGATCTCGTTGGTCCTCGTTGTCACTTCGGTGAGTTTTTCTTGATCCTTAATCGGATATGTGATTTGTTGAATTCGTTGTCATGCTGTATCGTGACATATCTGGAATCATATTTGCGTGCCGATTGGTTATTGTGTAGGATTTTTAGCCGGGCACTTATATAGTCATACGTGGATGTTTTCCGTATTGGACTGTGCACACGAGACGTAGTTCGTGAGGCTAATTAGGTACCTTGTCACACGTATATTCTGGATTCCGTATACGGGGTGGACATGTACACGGACACATTTCCGGATCGGGCGTACTGTGATGTCCATCTTGAGCCATATCATTTAATCGTTCATAGTCCATGTATGATTGGTGATGTTCGACGGTTTTGGGACTGATTGTTCATACGCCCGAGGGGTATGTTCAATAGTCGGGATGTTTTCTTTGAGATCTAATATATGTGAATTGTATAATGTCGGGAGAATCATTTATCATGTATATCTGACCCTGTATTTTGGGCGAAATACTTGTGTTGTATTTTAGGTCGAGGCAAAGGCAAGGCACGGGAAGAGCACGGTGACGGCGAAGGGTTCGAAGGATACTAGTTTGGGGGCCCCATGTCTTCTATGTCCGGTTATTGTTAAAACCGTTTAATGTTACTTTAATTCCGCTTTATTTAAATTATTGTCTGGTTGTATTGATATTTGAAGTATATTCCATCTCCATATGGTTTGTACTTGTATTTCGGATCATGTGTATCATAAGGCCATTGGACATACCATTAATAAACTCCTAATCAGAGTAATGACTATTTATTGTGGTTCGGTATCAGAAAGAAATACTTAGGTAATCTGTATTTTGATATTGCCTGGTGGGTCCCAGTGTGGGGTCCACGGCACTGTAATAGCCGCCTTTTGGGGGTGTTACAGAAGATGGTATCAGAGCATGTTGTTTTCTCTTTAATAGTCGTTGTAGAATGAACTAGTATCAAAACCTTCGTGTCACGTGTGACCTGTGCAAGCACATGACCCTACGAGCCAAATACGGTATGTATTTTATGAGCCATGATTTAATTACTGGCATGATATTGATATCGGAATGAATCTCTTTGTTGATCTTGTTATTTCGTGGATTTGTGGCAGGATGTATCTGATTGATAATTCGAGGTAAATGCTGGATTGATTATATGATTGAAATTGTTCGACTCGACGTTGATGTAATATTCTGTGTGACACTCGTGGTGTCGATAATTTATCGTGAAGTGTTTTCTTGAATATATGATTCCTTGTTGCTATTAACTTAGCATGAATTTTGATTAGTATCTTGAACTGTACTTATGGTTATCATTATGATTGATTCTTTCAGTATGGAAAGAAATCTGAGAGGTCGTGGCAGAGGGGGACGAGGCCGCAGAAGGGGCCGAATCCCGATACCACGAGCCAACAGACGCACGAATATGGAACATAGTTCCGCAGATAGTGGTTCGCCTTCTAGGGACTAATCACACCACATTGGGCGTGAGGATGCGCGTGTCGATCCTTATGTTGTGATGCAGGGCATGATGGATCAGATGACCCAGATGGGTCAATTAATAGAAGCTATGCAGAGGGCCACTACTGGCCAGCAACAGGGGCCTCATCCTCCACATCTTGTGCTTGGCGGACCCGTGAGTCGGATCATCAGTGACATCTCTCGCCAGCGACCTCCGACCTTTGCAGGCTCCTCTGATCGTGCTGACATTGTGCATTGGATTGAACACTTTGAGAAATTGTTCGAGATGGTGGACTGTCCCGAAGAGAATTGCGTATCCATAGCAGCTTACTATCTTAGCAAGGGCGCTCACACCTGGTGGCTTTCAGTGAGGCCAACTGATGGTGTATATACTTGGGAGGAATTTAAAAACCTCATGCTAGACCGTTACTATCCAGGGCCAGTCCATGAGGCCAAGCTATCAGAAATTCTGAACCCGGACCCATCTGAAGACGATGATGTACTATCTGTTGCCGAGAAATTTCAGGCACTTCTTCCTTTTGCCGCGTCGATTGTCCGAACGGAGGCTGATAAAATGAAATATTTTCTCAAGAGGCTTAAACCCCGAATGAGAATGAAGTTGTTGAATCACCACTGTACGACCCTACCGGAGTTCGAGAAAGCTCTGGAATACGAACTCACCGCGAAGGAGATTTCCAAGAAGCAACCACAGTCCAACAACAAAAGATCCAGGAACCAGAATCATACTGAGAGTAACCGGGGGACATTCAGGAAGCCCCAGTCATTGCCAAACCCTTCTGATCGACCACCCATGGCGTCGAAGCCAGTCGGATCGCACACTCGAGCGGTCCCCTCATCTGTTTTGTGTGCTATAACTGCAGAGACCAGGGGCACGTCAGCTCCAAATGCCCGAAGCCGTCCGTCGCATGCCATACTTGTGGGAAGAATGTGCATTGTGCTCGTTTTTGCAGGAATGGACCCGAACGTGAACCAGTAGCGTCACATGCTCCAGTTCAGTCTTCCGTCCAGGACCGTGTGCCTCCGTCCGCTTCTTATCAGACTACCGCGATAAATAGGGGAATGGGTCGTGGGAATCAAAGTGGTACACATGGTGCCGAAGCTGCGAAACCCAGGATTTATGAGATGAAGAAAGCTGATGATCCCGAGGCCAACATGATTTCAGGTATACTCAAGATCCACTCTCAGCCGGTGTGTGTTCTTTTTGATACCGGTGCTTCACATTCCTTTCTACCTACTTCTTGTTTTAGTTGTTTGCCTCTAGACCATGCTATCAATTGTGAGCCTTATGTGATTGGTCTACCCGATGGTAGAAGAATTATTAGAAATCGTGAAGTCCAGGACTGTCCGATTCGTATGAATGACCGCGAGTGGTTGTCAAATCTGATTGTAGTCGATTTACCTAAGGATGATATAATCTTGGGTATCGATTGGATGGATCGCCATGTATCGATCCGTTGTCTTGGTCATGTAACACCAATAGCCAGTACACCCCTGATTAAGCAGTTTCACTATTTTCATAGCGCTGATGACTCTCCCGGAAGGGCTGGGATTGTCACCCTGAAAAGTACACTCAACACCATCGTCAGATGTGACGGTCACAGTTCACTTGCGGACACTAAGTATGGCATCGTGACGATCCATCCAATCGATACCCAAGATCACATCATCTTTAGGTAAATCGACCACAATTAAATTCGACAACCACTCACGGTCGTTCATGCGAATCGGGCAGTCCTGTACTTCACGATTCCCAACAATTCTTCTACCATCGGGTAGAGTAATTATATGAGGTTCACAATTGATAACATGATCTAATTGCAAACGAATCAAACAAGAAGCAAATAAAAAGGAGTGTGAAGCACCAGTATAAAAAAGAACACAGACAGGCTGAGATCGGATCTCGAGAGTACCTGCAATCATGCTATCTTCGGGATCGTCAGCCTTCTTCATCTTGTATACTCTGGGTTTTGCAGCCCCGGCACCAGATGTACCAGCTTGATTTCCACGCCCCATCCCTTTGTTTGCCCCGGTAGTCTGATAAGAAGTGGACGGAAGTACATGGTCCTGAACGGAAGACTGAACTGGAGCATGAAATGCTTCTAGAGTACGTCCTGGTCCATTCCTACAATAATGAGCACGATGTCCATTCTTCCCACAAGTATGGCATGCCACGGCTGACCTTGGGAATTTCGAATTGATGTGCCCCTGGTCTCCACAATTATAGCACACAACAGATAGGCTGACCACTCGAGGTTGCTATTCGGTTGGCTTCGACGCCATAGGTTGCCGTTCAGAAGGATTTGGCACTGGTTGGGTCCTCTTGAATGTTCCCCGGTTGCTGTCTGTCTGGTTCTAGTTCCTGAATTTCTTGTTGTTGGACTGCGATTGCTTCTTGGAAATTTCTTTCACGGTCAATTCGTACTCCAGAGCTTTCTCAATGAACTCCAGTAGGGTCGCACAGTGATGGTTCAACAACTGCATTCTCATTCGGGGTTTAAGCCTTCTGAGAAAGTATTTGATCTTATCAGCCTCCGTGAGGACAATCATCGCGGCAAAAGGAAGGAGTGCCTGGAATTTCTCAGCAATAGATAGTACATCATCATCTTCGGACGGGTTTGGATTCAGCAATTCTGATAGTTTGGCCTCGCGGAGAGGACCCGAATAGTAACGGTCTAGCATGAGATTCTTAAATTCCTCCCAAGTACATACGCCATCAGCTGGCCTCACCAAAAGCCACCAAGTGTGGGCGCCCTTGCCCAGGTAGTAAGGTGCTACGGAGACACGATTCTCTGCTGGATAGTCTACCATATCGAACAATTTCTCGAAGTGTTCAATCAAATGCACGATATCAGCAGGCTCAGAGGAACCTTCAAAAACCGGGGGTCGCTGGCGAGAGATGTCGCTGATGATCCGACTCACCGGTCCGCCATGTACAGGAGGTGGCCCCTGATGCTGGTCGGTAGCAACTCTCTGCATAGTTTCCATTAACTGACCCATCTGGGTCATCTGGGCCATCATACCCTGCATCACAGCGTAAGGATCGACACGCGCATCCTCGCGTCCAGTATGGTGTGATTGCTCCCGAGAAGGTGAACCACTGCCTGCGGAACTATGCTCTGCATTCGCACGCCTGTTGGCTCGTGGTATCGGGATTCGGCCCCTTCTGCGGCCTCGTCCCCCTCTGCCACGGCCTCTCCAATTTCTTTCCATACTGAAAGAATCAATTCATAAAGATAACCATAAGTACAGTTCATGATACCAATCCGAATTTATGCTAAGTTAATAGCAACAAGAAATTACATATTCAAGAAAACAGTTCATAATGAATTATCGACACTACAAGGGTCACACAGAATATCGTATCGACGTTGAGTCGAACAATTTCAATCATATGATCAATCCAAAATTGTATTCGTATCACGAATCAGATAATTCCTGCCACAAATCCTTAAAATGCCAAGATCAACAAAGAGATCCATTCAGATATCAATATCATGTCAGTAATTAAATCATGGCTCATAAAGTACGTACCACATTAGGCTCGTAGGATCAGGCGCTCGCACGGGTCACACGTGACACAAAGGTCTCTTGATACTAGTTCAATACACAAAGACTCAAAAGAAAAAAAATGACTTTTCTCTGATACTATCTTGTGTAACACCCCAATAAGGCGGCCATTACAGTACCGTGGACCCCACACTGGGACCCACCAGGCGATACCCAAAATACAGATTAAATACACATTACATGTGATACCGAACCATAATACATAGTACTTACTCGGATTAGGAGTTTACAACAGTATGGCCAACGATCTTATTATACACAGGATCCAAAATATAAGTATAACCCATATGGAGATGGAATATACTTTAAATAACAATACATTTGTTCATAATAAAGCGGAAAGATAACATTAAACGGTACAAACATGACCGGACAACAAAAGACTTGGGGCCCCCGTACTAGTATCCTTCGAACCCTTCGCCATCACCCTGATCTTCCCGTTCCTTGCCTTTTCCTCGACCTAAAATACAACACAAGTATTTCGCCCAACACAGGGTCAGATATACATGATAAATGATCCTCAAGATGTTATACAATTCACATAAATATTAGAGTTCCAAGGAAACAATCCCGACTAACGAACATACCCCTCGGGCGTATGAACGGATAGTCACAAAGCGTCGTACACATCCAAAGATAAATGGACTATGAACGACAAAAATACTACGGCTCAAGATGGACATCACAGTACGCCCGATCCGGAAATGTGTCAGTGCACATGTCCACCCCGTATATGGAATCCAGGATATACGTGGGACAATGTACCTAATTAGCCTCACGAACTACGTCTCGTGTGCACAGTCCAATACGGAAATATCCACGCATGACTATAAATGTGCCTGGCTAAAAATCCTACACAATAACCAATCGGAATGCAGATATGATCCCGGATATGTCACGATGCAACATGACAACGAATTCAATAAATTACCTATCCAATTAAGGATCAAGAACTTACGAAAAATGACGATAAGGTTCGATGATGTCAATGTTTTTAAAAAAATGACTAACTTGGGAATGCAATCCCACGATGAAAACGGAATATCATCAAGACTAATATCAAATCACGGATCACAATTTTATAAGTGTTTCATTTACACGAAATGCATAATCATCATAAGAATCCACACATCATTATAACCAAGCAAGATAACTTGCCTCAGTACGAAGACAAGAATAATCCTTCCTTGTCGAACGAACGAACGGACGGTCCTCGATTCAAAATCAGTTACTCAAACAATCAACCTTGAACGAAGTATATTTTACTCAATACTACGTTCATATGATCATCTATACCGAATTTTAACGAGACAACATCCTAATTCCCATTTGAGTAGTTCAATTTTTTAAGATATTGAAGTGTTACTCCAAGAACCTTATTCATACCATTTTATTCTTACAATTGATTACAAGATGTTACCAAATATTTGATGGATTAAGAATTGATCCATAATGTGTTAAACAATAATCTTATACCCTTTAAACTTATCAAGAACATCTCAATTGATTAAAAGTAAAAATCTGCACTTCACTCCACCACTTATGTTAAGTTAACTAGTTATAAATCTATATCATGATCATGAAGACTATCTCAAGTTTAACACCATCCTTATAATCTTCTAACTAACCTGTAGATTCAAATATCATTCCTCTGAATTCACCTAGCTTAGGTTCAAGAAGATCATTCCATTCTTCTAATGTTCATCAAGGGTTTCTTAAAACATTTTATGGTAATTATTCCAACAAGTTATTTTCATTATAAGGAAACAAGGACTATTATTATCCCAATGGTGTTATTAGTCCAGCAGGAAGAGTGTGGTTTAACTAAACATGATCATCACCATTTAAAACACCAAGAACACATCATTACAAATCCCTTAATCATCATATTCATCGTTAAGTTTGTTGAAAGCTTAACTACAAACATGTTTAGCTTGATTAATTCATCACTAGGTGGAGTATACTTAATCACTAACATTATAATTACGAGATTATAGGGTTAAATCATATAACATACCTTCATAAATGAAGAACAATACACCAAAACCACATGAACACAATCTAAACTTCAAGAATGACTCCAACTTCCAATCAACAAGCTCCAAAATCAAAATGTAAAGCTCAAACACAAGTTGGAATAAGGTAAATTTGATCTAGGGATGCAGGGGGATGATTATATGGGTGAAAAATCGGTGTTTGGATGTGCAAAATGAAAGACACAAGTTGTCTTTTTATAACAGCACAGTTTGTTACGTACGTTAGAAGCTTTACGTACGCTACACAAATAGTGTTACGTACGTAAGCTAATTCCAGAGGCTACTGGACTGAAATACGAACATCATTACGTACGTTATCGCTTGGAGCATTACGTACGTAATGTAATATCCGCAAATTCGATTTCCGGTAATTTTCTTTTTTTGGCGAGAGTCTGTTTTGATGACTCTCTTGGGACCGTTTCATCATTCTGAGAATGATTAATTCTGCACTTTTTGACATCCGAGTTCGTTTCGGTGCCGTTTTGTTGAGTTCCGTGTTTCTTAGCGACTTTTCCGCACTCGAGTTCGATTCTTGTGAATCTCGTTTGAAACTACTGTTTCGAGTTTCCCGTAAGTCCGTTTAACTTTGTTAGACGTGTTGTGAACTTTGGTTTGGTTATTCGATCACCTATCGTGATTTTCGGGCGTTTTGGGCCATTTTGTAATTTACCCAAAGTTGTGGGTATCCGCATTCGTATTTGTTGTCTTCACCCTTTTCATGGTCGCGTGTGATTAATTTTTGCATGGTATTTCATTTCGGGTCGATGATGTTGCCCACGAGCATTTTGTCGTGTTCGTTCCGTGCGATTTTGGATAATCGAGTCGTCAAGTCCTAGTGGTCGGGCACTGGCTGGACGGTTGCGGCTACTGGCCGGATGGTTGCTGGCACTGGCCGGACGGGTGCGGCAGGAACCAGCGTAGCGCACGCTACGGCCTAAAGGCAGCGCACTCTACGGCCGGTTTGCTGCGCGCGCTAGTCGGCTGAGACAGTAGGGGCAGTGAGGTTCTGGACTCAGGTGGATCGGCAGGTAGCGCACGCTACTGTCGGACACTGCGCATGCTACGACCGGCAGGTAGTGCACGCTACGGCCGGAAGGCTGCACACGCTACCAGGCCGAGCAGTGTAGTCCAGGAGGTCTCTGGATTGCGGCCCCGTCCGGTAGCACACGCTAGCTCGGCAG
The DNA here is from genome assembly GCA_033398695.1 of Orobanche coerulescens. Lineage (NCBI taxonomy): Eukaryota > Viridiplantae > Streptophyta > Magnoliopsida > Lamiales > Orobanchaceae > Orobanche > Orobanche coerulescens. Next base: position 122,252,383 of record CM065817.1, read on the forward strand.
CCTAGCGCACGCTAGGTTGCACCAGTATAAATGTGAGAGAGCAGTCGCATTTTCACTCGTTTTTCATTTCCTTTCTTTTCTGTCCGCGGCTGGAGTTTCGGAGGAGGCGAAGCCATGTTGTTGAACAACAAATCCACGAAGTTGTTGAATTCATATCATTGATTTATCATCCTATATCATCATTTGATCCAGCGAATCAAGGTGAGATTTCCTAGAACCCTATTTTGAGAAATTTTGGGGTTTTTGCGTTTTTGTCCGATTCGTTCCGTATTATTGATTAATCCATGATGGGTATGATTAATCTTAGTAGTATTCTTGTGTTTAACATCATTTAATACATTGTTCTTCGCCGAATCAAGGTATATTTCTTGATTTCCTTCGAGTTGACTTTTTGGGGGGGATTTGTTCTTGATTTCGTTTTCCATCCGTTTTTGATGAACCGATTGTTGTAAAATGATGTTTTTAAACATATCCTATGGATTTAATATCCATATTTCGGTTGGGAAGTCCATTTTCATGTTTTGTCGGGTCGATTCGTGTTCTTGGCCTTTTTGGGACCCTTGGACTTTCGTCGTTTGTTCCTTGAATTAAGCAGCTTTGGGTCATACTTTGGAATTCATTTTCATTGTTATTGTTTTCGTTCGTAGTTTATTGTTGCGGGTTGTCGTTCGGTGGAGTCGGCGGGTTCGTAGTCGGTTCGTGCCAACCTACTTCGATCGATTCTCGGCGTTGTGGTTATTCGAGGCAAGTACCTTGTCCATACAATTCTTGTTTTATGGATATGATAATTAGTGATCATCTCCTTGTGTTTATTTGATCGTTTGAATTTCACTTTCAAAGATTCAGTTAGCCTTGTTAAAGGCCCTCTTTCAAAACGCGTGAGTTTTGTGGACATTGTGTTCGTGGATGATTACGTTAATTACTATGATTACACTTGGTGTTGTCGTTGTGCTTTGATAATATATATGTACATATATTATCTCATATCGGTGCGTTGTGATTTGACCTTTGCGTCGTGCATTGTGTTTATGTTACCATTGAGTGAATTACTTGAATATTATTGATGTGATATGTTATTTGTGTGAATGTGTGGATATGGTTGAAGGTCTACGGTGACACATGGTATGTGATCATGTGGTCAGGATGCAACAAGCGATTGATACAACCGTGAGAGCCTGAGATAATCTACGGTGACACATGGCTTGTGATCATGTGGTCAGGATGCAACAAGTGATTGATCCAACCGTGAGATATGGTGTGTGATTTGTTTAGCTAGCCAGCTCGGGAGGGTCCTTAGAGGCCTCGAGTGGGATTTGTGGCTTCGTCCCGGTCCTAGGCGATGCATGTGCGTGATTTGTTTTATGATTGTGGCCAGCTCGGGAGGGTCCTTAGAGGCCTCGAGTGGGATTTGTGGCTTTGTCCCGGTCCTAGGCGATGCTTGTGCGTGATTATGTTGTGTTGATGTTATGTCCGTCGAGGACACATGATATGGGTTCTGACCCTGTGAATTGTTAGTGGTTTTCTATTTGCGAAAACAAAAACCTTTGGGCTGTGACCCTGTTGATTTTGGAAAGAGAAGGATTTGATAATCCTAAATTGTTTTCTATTAAAATTCCCGAGGGTATTTTAAACCATTTTGCAAACCGTTCTCGTTATTTGTGATCTTTCGGATTTGGAAAGCTTTACCTAAACTCTTGCCTCGGGAAGTATTTTCGTTATGTTTAAATCTTTTAGGATTTCTGATTATTATTGTTCTTGGAACTTGTATTGTATGGCTCGTATTTTTGCACTTGTTCTTGCACTAGCAAAACAGTGGAGTTTTGCTAACCCCCGAGTAATCGGGGGGTGGATGTCTGTATTGCATTCAGGTTTTGGAGCATAACACAGGGTCGGCATGAAGGATGATGCAAGATGAATGATACTAATCACACGAGGATCCGTATGATGTCGTTGTTTTAGTTGTATTTTATTTTCACTGCAGTATTCTTTTCCCATTGTACGGGAGTGTGTTGTATTCGACCCCTGCGTGGGCATGTAATGTGTTTGAGTTGTATGTATTTATTGAAAGACCAAATCGGTCTACTGAGTCATTTTAGCCTTAAAGGCATTGTTGAGATGTTCGATGTTGTTACCAGCCTGGTAGATCCTTGAGAAAAGGTTCTATGGCGTGTAATATCCCTGAGCGGATTGGGGGTGTTACATAAATGGTATCAGAGCTTTAGGTTGTGGAAACCTGGGTTGTCGGGTCAAATGGTGTCTGTTGAGTTTTGTCTCGTCGGATTTTGTCTGACTGAGTCGTGTCGCGACGCGTCGTCTGAGTTTGTTGGTCGTGATTAGTATCGTGGGGCGATCATCATCTTCGTGCAACCTGTGGCCGTAAGTCTCCCTTCTTGGTATTGTGCCTCGCGTGACACGAGCTATTTGTTTGATTATTTGTTAAGTGATGGAACCTTCATGTAGATTCTTGGTTTCGTGATGCGTTCGTGTGATTCTCAAATTTCGTTTATATGAGGAGTGTTTTCATTATTTATGTCCTTTTGACTGTGGTATTTGACTATTTGTTTTTCCGGTAAAAGACATGTGCTGTCTCGATTTCGAGCGAGTTGATGCGCGTATTATGATTGTATGTAAGTGAATATTGTTACACGGGAATTTTTGGGCATTCTAGCCCATTGGATTATTTTTGAAAACCTTGAGTATCTTAGAAAATAAATTTTGAGACGTACTTTTAAAATGAATTGTTTTCTCGTGGTACTTCCAAGGTGCCACAATGTGTTTCAAAATTCTTCTACTTCGAGGACCAAAATGTTTTGAGATATTTTCAATGATTTAGAAATGCAGTTGCTTAGACCCAAGGGTCGAATATTTCTGAAAGTTTCGATTTAATGTAAAGTGTCCTCATTTTTATCGAATGTGAAATGGTTTTCCAAAGTCTCGATAACGATGTTTCACGTTTGTACTTTTTGAAAGGTGATACTCAAGATCAATCGGTGTTTCCAAAATTATTTTCAAAAGGTGGTTTTCATTTTTTTTAAAAACCTATCATTCCTGTTTGCGGACCAGAAATGTATGTATGATGTTTGAACTTTCGTTATGGTGTTGACCCCGGTGGTTGAATTGGTGGTGTGAGCCTCGAGGCGTTGCCACACAATTGTTATACTAGCCCTCTGTGAGAGGTGTGAACTGATATTTACTGTTTGTCGCCTCGTGATGATTTGCATGTTGTCGCACGAGTGTGAGCTGTTGAAGCTTGGGTTGGTACGTTCGTGTATATGTGTGATTGTTACATGATGTTTTGTAATTATGTGTTGGTTATCATTCGGGCCGTTGAGATCGCTGAACGATACCGTCGTTGCTATGATTTTAGTATGTGTGTTGCTTTACGATGGAAATCGGTCTATGTGGTATGTGTTATGATTTTCTGTTGTGCTGAGTGATTACTTATTCAGTATGCCGAGGGTCCGAGGTCGTGGTCGTGACAATCATACGCGTGGTCGAGATCATGCTGCCGGTGATGATGCCGGTATCGGTGTCGCTACTATTTTACAGCAGGTAGCCACACAGATGACTCAGTTGACTCAGGCAGTTCAGCGTGTTATAGATATGACCCAGAACACTGGTGCAAATCAGTGGCTTCGAGAAGTGGTTCGTATGAATCCCCCTCGTTTTGCTGGTGCTGCAGATGCATTAGGATGGGATGGTTGGATTTTCCAGTTGGAAAAAATATTCGAGGTAGTTGATTGTCCAGAAGAACGTAAGGTCCCGGTAGCTCAGTATCTTTTTGACAAGGATGCCGCTAGCTGGTGGGAGGATGTTAAGCCTCAAGATCGTGTTGTTACATGGGCAGAGTTCCAGAGATTAATGAGAGATGAGTTTTGTCCGGAGCCGCTCAGAAATCAGAAGAATAACGAATTCTTTTCGACGAAACCGCAGGATATACCGCTGTCTCAAGCTATTATTGATTTTAGCAAACAGCTCGGCTATGTGCAGAATCAAGTAAGGACAGAGGAGGACAAGATTTGTCATTTTAGTAGGCGGATGAAGCCGGAGATTCGTCAGTACATGGCAGGTCTCGCTTGTACTTCCTTGAGAGATTATCAGAATAGGGCGTTGGCCTATGAGCTATCCAGATTGCCGACTGAGATTATGTCCGCGTCGAAGAAACAGAAAACCGTTGGGGACCTTTCAGGAAATCAGGGGACTGGGCCCCCTGAGTTGGGGACTTCATTTCGTCCTCCTAAGGTGGTTCCTCGATCGCGTGATCATGGGAGTAGTACCCCTGCAATGAGTTATGTGAACAGCTCGAAGATATGTTATAACTGTAGTCGAGCGGGCCATACTACGAAGAATTGTCGTTCACCGTTAGTCTACTATTTCGAGTGTGGCCAGGCGGGTCACCGAGCCGTACATTGCGAGACGGTAGCTGAGAGATTTGGGGATCGAGGTTGCGTCTCTGCTCCAAAAGGACACGGAGATGCCTAGTGTGGTTTTGAGGATTTCGGCGTAGTCCGAATTGTTGGTGATTGTCCTTGTGGATCGTTTGTGTGTTTATTTCTATTATCTTGATTGTGCGTGTTTCCTTGTAATAGGTGCTTAATGTTTTGTGGCTGTTCGGATAATTGACTTGATTGTATTATCTGTTTGATGATGCTTGACACTTGTTGGTTTTATTATGTTTCTACCGGTGGCATTGTGTTGGTCATCGTGGAGCGCGTTTTCACGCCGTATATTCCTTTGCGTTGCTTGTAACGTTTCGCCGTTGGGCGTAAGTTACGCATTTCTTGTGTATCTCGTTGTGTTTTCCTGGCGGGATATTGCTTCTCCCTACTTGTTATAAGTTTCGGGACGAAACTTCTTTTAAGGAGGCTAGTTTGTAATATCCGCAAATTCGATTTCCGGTAATTTTCTTTTTTGTTTGGCGAGAGTCCGTTTTGACGACTCTCTTGGGACTGTTTTATCATTCTGAGAATGATTAATTCTGCACTTTTTGACATTCGAGTTCGTTTCGGTGCCGTTTTGTTGAGTTCTGAGTTTCTTAGCGACTTTTCTGCACTCGAGTTCGATTCTTGTGAATCTCGTTCGAAACTACTGTTTTGAGTTTCCTGTAAGTCCGTTTAACTTTGTTAGACGTGTTGTGAACTTCGGTTTGGTTATTCGATCACGTATCGTGATTTTCGGGCGTTTTGGGCCATTTTGTAATTTACCCAAAGTTGTGGGTATCCGCATTCGTATTTGTTGTCTTGACCCTTTTCATGCTCGCGTGTGATTAATTGTTGCATGGTATTTCATTTCGGGTCGAAGATGTTGCCCACGAGCGTTTTTTCGTGTTCGTTCCGTGCGATTTCGGATAATCGAGTCGTCGAGTCCTGGTGGTCGGGCACTGGCCGGACGGTTGCGGGAACTGGCCGGACGGTTGCGGGCACTGGCCGGACGGGTGTGGCAGTAACCGGCGTAGCGCACGCTATAGCCGGGAGGCAGCGCACGCTACGGCCGGTTTGCTGCGCGCCCTAGTCGGCCGAGACAGTAGGGGCAGTGAGGTTCTGGACTCGGGTGGATCGGCAGGTAGCGCACGCTACTGTCGGACACTGCGCATGCTACGACCGGAAGGTAGCGCACGCTACGGCCGGAAGGCTGCGCACGCTACTTGGCCGAGCAGTCTAGTCCAGGAGGTCTCTGGATTGCGGCCCGGGCCGATAGCGCACGCTAGCTCGGCAGCCTAGCGCACGCTAGGCTGCACCAGTATAAATGTGACAGAGCAGTCTCATTTTCACTCATTTTTCAATTCCTTTCTTTTCTGTCTGCGGTTGGAGTTTCGGAGGAGGCGAAGCTATGTTGTTGAACAACAAATCCACGAAGTTGTTGAGTTCATATCATTGATTGATCATCCTATATCATCCTTTGATCCAGCGAATCAAGGTGAGATTTCCTAGAACCCTATTTTGAGAAATTTTGGGGTTTTTGCGTTTTTGTCCGGTTCGTTCCGTATTATTGATTAATCCATGATGGGTATGATTAATCTTAGTAGTATTCTTGTGTTTAACATCATTTAATCCATTGTTTTTCGCCGAATCAAGGTATATTTCTAGATTTCGTTCGAGTTGACTCTTTGGGGGGATTTGTTCTTGATTTCGTTTTCCATCCGTTTTTGATGAACTGATTGTTGTAAAATGATGTTTTTAAACATATCTTATGGATTGAATATCCATATTTCAGTTGGGAAGTCCATTTTCATGTTTTGTCGGGTCGATTCGTGTTCTTGGCCGTTTTGGGGGAAAACCTCGTCGTTTGTTCCTTGAATTCAGCGGCTTTGGGTCGTACCTTGGGATTCATTTTCGTTGTTATTGTTGTCGTTCATAGTTTATTGTTGCGGGTTGTCGTTCGGTGGAGTCGGCGGGTTCGTAGTCGGTTCGTGCCAACCTACTTCGATCGATTCTCCGCGTTGTGGTTATTCGAGGCAAGTACCTTGTCCATACAATTCTTGTTTTATGGATATGATAATTAGTGATCGTCTCCTTGTGTTTATTTGATCATTTGAATTCCACTTTCAAAGATTCGGTTAACCTTGTTAAAGGCCCTCTTTCAAAACGCGTGAGTTTTGTGGACATTGTGTTCGTGGATGATTAGGTGAATTACTATGAATACACTTGGTGTTGTCGTTGTGCTTTGATAATATATATGTATATATATTATCTCATATCGGTGCATTGTGATTTGACCTTTGCGTCATGCATTGTGTTTGTTGCCATTGAGTGAATTACTTGGATATTATTGATGTGATATGTTATTTGTGTGAATGTGTGGATATGGTTGAAGGTATACGGTGATACATGGCATGTGATCATGTGGTCAGGATGCAACAAGCGATTGATCCAACCGTGAGAGCCTGAGATAATCTACGGTGAGACATGGATTGTGATCATGTGGTCAGGATGCAACAAGTGATTGATCCAACCGTGAGATATGCTGTGTGATTTGTTTAGCTAGCCAGCTCGGGAGGGTCCTTAAAGGCCTCGAGTGGGATTTGTGGCTTCGTCCCGGTCCTAGGCGATGCATGTGCGTGATTTGTTTTATGATTGTGGCCAACTCGGGAGGGTCCTTAGAGGCCTCGAGTGGGATTTGTGGCTTCGTCCCGGTCCTAGGCGATGCTTGTGCGTGATTACGTTGTGTTGATGTTATGTCCGTCGAGGACACGTGATATGGGTTCTGACCCTGTGAATTGTTAGTGGTTTTATATTTGCGAAAACAAAAACCTTTGGGCTGTGACCTTGTTGATTTTGGAAAGAGAAGGATTTGATAATCCTAAATTGTTTTCTATTAAAATTCCCGAGGGTATTTTAAACCATTTTGCAAACCGTTCTCGTTATTTGTGATCTTTCGGATTTGGAAAGCTTTACCTAAACTCTTGCCTCGGGAAGTATTTTTTTTATGTTTAAATCTTTTAGGATTCCTGATTATTATTGTTCTTGGAACTTGTATTGTATGGCTCGTATTTTTTCACTTGTTCTTGCACTAGCAAAACAGTGGAGTTTTGCTAACCCCCGAGTAATCGGGGGGTGGATGTCTGTATTGCATTCAGGTTTTGGAGCATAACACAGGGTCGGCATGAAGGATGATGAAAGATGAACGATACTAATCACACGAGGATCCGTATGATGTTGTTGTTTTAGTTGTATTTTATTTCCACTGCAGTATTCTTTTCCCGTTGTACGGGAGTGTGTTGTATTCGACCCCTGCGTGGGCATGTAATGTGTTTGAGTTGTATGTATTTATTGAAAGACCAAATCGGTCTACTGAGTCATTTTAGCCTTAAAGGCATTGTTGAGATGTTTGATGTTGTTACCAGCCTGGTAGATCCTTGAGGAATGGTTCTACGGCGTGTAATATCCGTGAGCGGATTGGGGATGTTACACGTAATGTAGGTCAACTAGGTTGCCTCCAAAAGATTAGATATTCGAATCACGCCTGACCCCACACGCCGAAAGTTGAGACCGGATACGACTACAAGTATTACGTACGTAAAAGGCACCACCTAACGTACGTTATGCTAAAGGGTTAGCGTACGTTAAGTACAGAATTACTAGCCCAAACATGCACTTATCTATACAACGCTGAAAATTCAATCATAGTGCGAGTGATAGTTTTTATTAATTCTATTATGATATATTCCAACATCAATAAACATTAAACAAATGCAACAAGACTACAACAGTATTGAATTATCCGAATAATACAACAGTAAGCAAGAATTTCCGTCGGATATTACAATTTTAGTATGCTGACTGCGTAGCAGATGTCCTATGGAACGACTGCATTTGCGTTTTATACTTGCAAATATTGTGTTCAGGTTTGTATTTGGCGTGTCTCGGTTATTGGTTTGCTTCATATTGCTTTACGCTCATGCATACAATGTTGATCCGTATTTGATTTACTCTCCTTATAAAACAAACATTGTGATGGTGTTATATGTTTATGTTTATCGGCTGGAAACCTGACATGGCCCCATAAAACCTCTGAATAGAGCCTGGGTCTAAGTAGGTGTAACAATGCCACGAACAAAAACATTCAGTTACTTCACAAATGACATAGCAATGTTGTCTCAGTTGAAAAAATGTACATTACAAAAATGTACACATATAAACGTGCTTTCTTTATCTGCTTGCAAATTAGGAGTTGTTGCGTGCATCTCATGATCATCATCATCATCTTGGCCTCTTTTTCCAGCATTAACCTAAATTCAGTACATATAATTATAAATACAAGTACAAATTAAATCAGGATATTGTATAATTATAAGTTGGTTATATTATTTCCAGTCACCTTATTAGTTATTACCCATAATCATTTGTGCAAGATGCGTATATAGTCAGTAACTTTTTCTGCAGTTTACATTCTTCCGTAACGTGCTCCAGACCATATTTTGTTCTATTTACAAAACTATACTAATTATCTGTCCAGTTTTTTTAGGTTTTCAATATTTTATCAGTGACCATAATTTCATCACGATGGAGCAATGTGATACAAAGTTGCTTAGGGAAATGAACAGGCTATCAAATCCTCACACATGGGTTAGATCTGCTACAGATATTGCTGAGTGCTTGCGAGTCTTACAAAATTATCAACCAGATACGATAGGGGATATGGAGCAAAGGACTCTCGTTGAGATAGGCATACAAATTCCTGAGTTGCGAAATATTTATTTTACGAGAGAGGCACACAACAAAAACGAGATGACTTTGATACACTCACTTTGTTGTTTGAATATCCAGAGTATTAACTGCTATTTCAATGTCCTCCACATAGTCCAGTGCAAATTTCTGATGAACCGCGCCTCACTGTTTTGACTCTGAGGATGCAGATCAGATGCCTCGCTAGCAAATTTTATTCGAGTGTTAGAGCACGGAAAATTATGTACAATACTAGCAGTCAGTGGAATCAGATCGGTGACTATCTTAATGAGACGTCTGTTTATAGACCACTCTTAGAGGACTACGATATGATGAAGCGCCATCACGATCTTGAACGTGCAATTGACGATATTTACCGCGTTCCCAATTTGGCCGAATATGTTCTTAAAAGGGAAATTGGGTAGGGCTTTCCTAAACTACGGGCTCGAGAGAGTACCTAAATTAGGGATAGATTTAGTGTGGTTGTTTAGCTACATAGTTTCAAATCTTCCTGCTTATTTGGTTGTCCTCTTTTTTCGTACGCCTCTCCTGTGTGACTGTACAATATGGATATTGCATATTTCTTTCCACAAATTTCTTTATTTTGTTTCCACAATTTTACATTTCATAGTAACAATAAAGAATGTCCTAAACTACTAGCAGGAATAGAGGCTGTAACAGTTAGAAATTACAGTCTTCCAAAAAAGAGCTCGTCATTCCATGAGTGTACTAAATAATTTCGTCTTTGGTAAATTTACTAGCGTTGTTTTTAATTGTAGTGTTCTCGTATTTACTTTCACCTCTGACTACTATAATGATCTTTACTATATTATCATCTGTAACGCCCCCAAATCCCATTGGGTTATTACAGTTCCGTGGACCCCGCACTAGGAGATCCACCAGGCGAATACGAATAAAACACCTCAAACTGACCAAAGGGAAATCACAGTACCTACTATGATATCCGACATAACATTCCGATATGGAATTTCAACTCCAAACTGTTTGACCGACATGAACACCGAAACGACTCGGACTAGTATCACTCGAATGCCTCATCGCCATCGTCATGCCCCTGTGTCTCAACTCTCTCCTCGCAAGCACCTAAAACATGAAAACATGTTCCGCCCCCACGGGGTCAGTCATACAGATAATGAATATCAAATATATGTACAACATGATATGCATCCAAAGGCAGAATAAATGGTACAACAATGGTAATACGAGATGCTCACAAACCAAGGTAAGAACCGAGCATTCGTGAAACACTATGCCCATGGCATACGATCAGTACCTGCTCAACAGGTTAGAACACAAGTGCCCAACGGCGAATCATCAATATACAACACAACAATGAATTACCCGAAGGTAAACCAAACTAGAGCTGAAATAAATACGAATCACAATGCCCGAAGGCTCCAACGGAACTACCAAAACATCACAATGGCCTTAAAGCCCTCAGCCGAAGCTGCAAAATATCACAATGGCCTGAAAGCCACTCAGCCGAAGCTGCCAATCACCACAATGGCCCGAAGCCAAAACAGCCTGAAACTGTATCACATGAGGGCTGAAGCTACGGCACGAAGCGTATCATAATGAGGTCATCCAATGACCGTGACCTGCTGAATTGCAGGTGCTAGGAAACCAACCGCGAAGGTTCAAACCCCAGACTTACCCATAATGAGATCACCCAGTGACCGTGACCTACTGAACTCTAGGTGTTGGGAAACCAACCGCAAAGGTTCAAGCCCCAAACTTAACCATAATGAGATCATCAACATGACCGTGACCTACGGAACTGTAGGTGTTGGGAACTCAACCGCGAAGGTTCAAGCCCAAAACTTACCCATAATGAGATCATCAACATGACCGTGACCTACTGAACTATAAGTGTTGGGAAACCAACCGCGAAGGTTCAAGCCCCAAACTTATCCACCGAGCACTAGTCGAGACTAGCCTCCAAACATCATTAATCACATATAGCAACGATCACAAAATTACCGAATTCACAAGAACGATAGTGTGCTGCCTTGAGTTGGCCAACACGACAACAATAACTCACATATGGGCACCGTCCTCGGCGGTCCCAATTCAATACGTCGATTATCTTTAGAACGGCTAATCGATAACAATGATATCACGGATGGAAAATGTCCTCGACAGTCCCAGTTCAATACATCGATTACCTTAGAATGGTCAATCGATAACATCGACTCAACGGATGGGAAATGTCCTCGACAGTCCTAATTCAATACATCGATTACCTTGGAACGGTCAATCGATAACAATGACTCAATGGATGGATATGTCCTCGACAGTCCCAATTCAATACATCGATTACCTTGGAATGGTCAATCGATAACAACGACTCAACGGATGGGAAATGTCCTCGACAGTCCCAATTTAATACATCGATTACCTTGGAACGGTCAATCGATAACAAGGACTCAACGGATGGGAAATGTCCTCGACAGTCCCAATTCAATACATCGAATACGTTAGAACGGTCAATCGATAACAACGACTCAATAGATGGGAAATGTCCTCGATAGTCCCAATTCAATACATCGATTACCGTGTAACGGTCAATCGATAACAACGACTCAACGGATGGGAAATGTCCTCGATAGTCCCAATTCAATACATCGATTACCTTGGAACGGTCAATCGATAAACAACGATACAATTAGAACAGATGTCCTGGTGCCTTTAATCGACCACCAGAAACAGAGATGATAATCAAATACGTCAACGCCTTCAATCGGCCAAAACAACATGAAGAGAAAAAAACCGATATCAATAATAATGATCACAATGATATCTCAATGAAACATCAGTCAACAATAACCATTGATACATCGATTTCTGCAAACCGGCTATCGACAACAACATATTCCAACAAGTATCTCGATGCCTTGAACCGGCCATTAACGAACAACAATAACAACAAGACGATCAATCAACAACGTTGGCAATCGGCATAATTACCAAAGGGTTTTGTATCGAACAATTCCCTGACATCAACAGATCATGAAGAGACTACGTCTTGAAATGATACAACATGTTCATAGACATGTATGAGAACATTTATCTCATTGACTAGTACAGGTATAAAACTTGCCTCAAACCGAAGGCGAGAAAGTCCTTCCACGATCAACGTCTTCCCACGAAACGACCAATCACACAAACAACCTTGGACGAAAAGTAATACATTCAATCACAATCATCGACCATCTTGATATAACATCAACGATAGTACAACTTCGATTCTTACAAGAATCGCTAACACACTTGAATTCTCAAGCCTTAAAGCTTGTGAATCCCCGAATCATTATCTCACCTTAATGATTACATCAATAAGCTAATAACGTTCTAAACATGAAATTCATTGGTTTCTTTAAGAACACCAAGAACACCAAAACACCAAGAACACCAAAACACTAAGAACACCAAGAACACCACATCACCAAGGGCATACTTATCATCTTTTCTTCCAAAACATGACAATATATCATCTAGCTACGAAAACAACTCAAGGATAACAATAATCCAACCAAGAATTCGGATATAATCATCAATATATCCAAGAACACCTCCTAAGCATATTAATACACATAATAAGCTCAATAACAACCTCCATAAACCTCATCATATCATAGAATCATCAAGAATAACTCTAGACATGACTAAACTCAATATTAAACTCGAAAATCACTTGAAGAACATGAGATTAAGAAAACTTACCCAAGAAGAACAAGAAGAACTCTACAAACACCAAAGGAGCACCAACAAGCTTCCAACTTCAAGCTTCAAACCAAGCTAGGATGATCAAGATTACGTTGTAAGAGTCTAAATATCAAGAACAAGTCCAGAGGGATGGTTCTAGGAAGAGAAGAGAGGTTTTGGTTCGTGAAGAACTGAAATACGAACCCAAGATATATAATATGGCAATCTCATTACGTACGCTATACACCAAGCGTAACGTACGTAAGGGTCATTACTTATGCTACATCAGTAACTTAACGTACGTAATGCTACTCCTGAACCTACTGCCCAAAAATATGAAGACCTTAACGTACGTAAACAACCACTATTTATGTACGTTAACAAGCTGCATGAATAATGTACGGAGAGATCATCTTCTAACATACGTAATGAATCCGTTGACTGCAATAGTCGGTCGGATCAAAGATTCCCAGGACCCACCGTCCGAAAGTTGACAACGAGGAAGGTTCCCTCTACCTACCACTCATTACATACGTAACATAAATAGGATAACATACGTAATGCCGAACAATGCCTAACGTATGTTAAGCACACAAGCTAAAGTACATTAGCTCAACAAAAGTGGACAACCAAGTTGTTCCATTAAATCTCAACCCGAATGAATGGACACAACCCAACGCACCTCAACAATTATGCATGGTATAACACAACATCTGTAATGTTGAAGACGAGATAAATATACGGTTCAACACATCAATAAAAACGAAAAAAATTACCCCCGGATATTACATACTCCCCCCTTAAAAAGAGTTTTATCCCCGAAACTAAGGGTACACAACTCGGGGTACGAACTATCCATCAGGATATGAAAACAACATCTCAAGGAATACTCCTCACTGCGAACCACATCACCTCAGTAACTAGGCCAACCCCCCCGGGGCCCCGCATCTCCTCTGCCTGAACACGGTGAAAACCAAGTGAAATACTCAACCAAGTGCGAGATCAATTGAGTCATGACTCCTCCGCTAGAGAACAGCCAGAAGGTCGTACCAACCGCATGACTCCTAACACCGGCATACACACCTCGCGGGAGACGCCCATTGCTAATGTCTACAATCATTGGTGTACACTTCCCCATCCCCGTGTGTATCGGATGCCCATGCAATCACTGACTCACGCCACATAAAGATAATAACAACGCATATATAGTCCTCGGGACCATATGAATCGCACGCCCAAGTCCTCACGACTTGACGTCTCGAATCACAATGAACAATTTTCCAGATTATCACGAAATCTCGGGTACAACACCAAAAAGGAAAGAAAAACGCATCAAATGACCTCAATCTCAAGATTCTCAAATACTGTCATTATAAGATAGATCAACAACAAATGATTCACAACCACAATACATTATTACAGATTAAGTTAAACATTATTCCGAAAAACAAAGAAAGGAAAATACAATTCAAGGCTACATCTCAAATGCACCCAACATCGATATCCTCTAGATCATCTATCTCCTCGATCTCATCAATTCAAGGAAAACCCAAATCTTAGCTCGCTGCTCCTCCTCGGCTGTCCTTACCTCTGGCTCCCGAAGCCTCATAGGACCCCTTGGATGACGTACGAATTGGAGTAACAAAATCTCTCGAGGCCTGTGAGCTCTCTCTAAACCTACTGGCACTATAAATCCTGCAATATTTCTGTAGGTGTCCCTGCCTCACATACAGAAACCAAGCCATAGTCTGCATCGAGCATCGGGTACTGCGATGTCCTATTATTAAAGCAAACAACGGTCGAACTCGTCGCTGGAGAGGAAGATGCTTTCCCAGCACGAAGATGACTAGAAAATGACCTCTTGGACGTCAGACCCCGATAGGGTTCTTCCGAGCAAGCTCTTTGATCAAAAGCTCTGCTCCAAGAGCCTTCTCGATGAATTCACCAAGGGAATTAAAATTGTGGTTGAACAACTACATCCTCAACTGCGGGTTTAGCCTCTTGCTAAAATACTTGATCTTATCCGCCTCAGTACGGATAACAGACGAAGCAAACTGAAGAAGTCCATGAAACTTCTCAGCAATGACAACAACACCCTCGTCCTCGACAGATTCGGGGTTCAAAACCTTTGATAGTTTGGCTTCACGAAGTGCAGCTGGATAATACCTCTCTAACATGAGAGTCTTGAACTCGCTCCAAACACAATCATGATAGGTGGGTTTTACAGATAGCCACCAATAATAAGCGCCCTTACTCAAGTAGTAAGCCGCTACTGCCACCTTTCTCTCTTCCGGACACTGAACCATGTCAAAGAGTTTATCAAAATGTTCAAGCCAATAAACAATATCAGCTGGGCACCATCCTCGGCGGTCCTAATTCAATACGTAATGCCGAACAACGCCTAACGTACGTTAAGCACACAAGCTAAAGTACGTTAGCTCAACAAAAGTGGACAACCAAGTTGTTCCATCAAATCTCAACCCAAATGAACGGACACAACCCAACGCACCTCAACAATTATGGATGGTATTACATCATCAAGGTATTATGTATTATATTTCTAATACTTCTACAAATTATACTATTCCTCTAGAAAAATTGTTTGTAAAATACAGTAATGAGTTTGTAGCATTGTTGTACAGTACAATCACGATAATTACATGTTTGACTGTGGAGGTTATGTTTTATAGTACGTTACTAGGTTCAGATGTGTAGAGATTGTTCTGTATTCAACTGAATTCTACTACATCCGTTGGAGTATTCACTGTCTGCAAATGCGTAGAATAGCCACTGCATCAGCTACGTACGTGCCTGAGTGGTTCTAACTACTCCCACAGTCGATTACACTATCTGTATTAATTGGCCTCTCGCAGATGACTTTCAGATATTTCAATCTGCAATTTCTTCTCAGGTCCTTACTATTCTCCATTTATTACCTGTTTATATATTCTACTTTACCTCGATACATTTCCAAATTTTTTGGGCCATATTACTCTTTAATACGTTCATATGATATATTTATATGCTTCTAAAGATTGTTAATATATGTAATGTCCGGGTCAACATCATACTACATTTTCTCGTTTTAAACCTCTGAGTATGAAAGCCTGCTATATATAGATTTTCAAATGTAATAAATTGCATTTGTTACGTTCTTCTTGCACGCTTTACTATAGCTCTTTCTTTTCCTATTTTTTTTGGCAAAGACAGAAATAAATTTAGTGCTGATCCAAGGATTATTGCACTTTACATCAAATGGAAAGTACCTCTCAGGAAGAGGCTCAACCAGATCACATGTATGCTTTCAATTATATTTAAATTTTTTCTTCCTCCTGCTCTACACTGTATTTGTTAGATTATAACATTATATTCTCCTACTTTACAGAACAGGGCCTCAAACTAGATGTCCAATCAATGTTCATTCATTACCTTCTAGTATGTTACCTGTTTGATCCTTTTTTATTTTAATTCTCCACCAACATCATGAATGAGAAAATTGTTGACTCTTTTTTGTTTTGAACAGTAGGCCACAATGTGATCGGCCTGAAAAAAATGCAAGAAACGAACTGCATACGCATCAATGGACGTAGAAAAGAAGACCTCCTTGCTAGACAATATAAGATTTAGGTACAATCAACAAGGTAACTTACTTCGTAAATGTAATATCCGACTGTAATTCTTCATCCTTACTGTTGTATTGTTGAGATAATTTGAATATCGTTGAATCATATTGCATTTATTACATGACTACAATGTCGAGATGTTATGGAACTGAGTTAGTTATCGTTGTTATTCACTTTATGTTTGTTGTTTTAATGTTAATTGAAGAGTTGCATTTTTGGACCTATTCTGGTGGTGTAGCCTACGCTACATAGTGTGATTAACATACATTAAGCTTGTGCCTTAACGTACGTAATTGGTTATCTGTTGCGTACGTTAAGAGGGAATCAAACATCAGTTGACTTCTGCACGTGAATTTGTTATCCGTTGCCATGCACGTGAAGGGTGACTGGGCTGTCGTGTCGGTCAGAGTCAACCATATTTAGCATACGTAATACCTTTTCTTTAGCGTACGCAAATGGCCTGTGAAGTCAAGACAGTAGCACCTGTAAGCCGATTACGTACGTAACACCAACTGGTTAGCGTACGTAACACTATTAACGTACGTTAAATTTGTTCGATAGCGTACGTTAAGGCTGTACAGTCTATTTAAAGACACAACCTGTTTTTCATTTCTTCACAACCCAACCCGATTTTCTCTCTGTATATCCCCTCTCCTGCCTCCCTAGACCGATATTAACCTTCTCCAACTTGGTTTTGAGCCTTGTAACTTGGAGTGGAGCTCATTGATTCGGAGTTTAGAAGGTGTTCTTGAGCTGGAAGTGTGTTTCTTGAAGTATTGAGGGTAGTTCTTTGTTTCTGGAGGTATGTATACGATTATCCTCTGTATTTTTCGTATGTTGATGTTAGTAATGTTGAATACTTCACCTAGAGTTAAATTAATCAAGTAAAACCTGGCTATAAATAAACTTTTAACACTTCTTGATGAATATGATAAATGAGGGTTTGGAATGGAAGTGTTCTTGATATTTTGTTGATAATTTTCATGTTTTTACGAATCAGACTCTTCCTACTGAGTTGTTAACATCACTAATACAATGATAACCATCATCTTTTTCATAGTTAAGTTTAATTGATGAAATGTTGTCTTAAAATGTATAAGAACGCCTTGTTGAATGTTAGAAGGTTAGTGTGGTGATTCTTGAACCTAAGCTAGGTGAATTCATAGATGATGTTAGTGGATCCTCCAGGTTAGTAAGGGGGTTGTAAGGATGGTGTTGATAATCTTCATGAATATGGTGTAATCTTATAACTAATATAACCTTATTATAAGCTTACTATATTCAATCTAGATGAATGTAGTGTTGAACATACTTGTGCAGATTTTAATCAACGTAAGATGATATTGACAACATAAGTGATTGTTTAACATGTTCTTGATAAATTCTTAGTTATAAAGAATCATGCGAATATTCGGTAATGTCTTGTGAACCGATTGTAAGGATGAGTTGAGGTACAAAGAATTCTTGGTATAAAACTTCGATATTTTGAGATAGTAAAACTATTCAAATGGAATGTAGGGTGTCGTCTTACTAAATTCAATATCGATAATTATATGGATGTGTTATTGAGTGAAATGTGTTTCATTCAAGGTTGATTGTTCGAGTAACCGATATTAGTCGAGGACCGTTCGTTCGTTTCGACAAGGGAGGATTATTCTCGTCTCCGTATTGAGGTATGTTATCTTGCTTGGTTATAATGATGACTAGATTCTTGTGATGTTTATACGTTTCATGTATATGAAATGTTTATGAATTTGTGACTCGTAATTTGATATTGTCCTTGATGTTGTTCCGTTTTTCATCATGGGATTGCATTCCCATGTATGTCACTTTGAATCGTTGATCTCGTTGGTCCTCGTTGTCACTTCGGTGAGTTTTTCTTGATCCTTAATCGGATATGTGATTTGTTGAATTCGTTGTCATGTTGTATCGTGACATATCTGGAATCATATCTGCGTGCCGATTGGTTATTGTGTAGGATTTTTAGCCGGGCACTTATATAGTCATACGTGGATGTTTTCCGTATTGGATTGTGCACACGAGACGTAGTTCGTGAGGCTAATTAAGTACCTTGTCACACGCATATTCTGGATTTCGTATACGGGGTGGACATGTACACGGACACATTTCCGGATCGGGCGTACTGTGAAGTCCATCTTGAGCCATATCATTTAATCGTTCATAGTCCATGTATGATTGGAGATGTTCGACGGTTTTGGGACTGATTGTTCATACGCCCGAGGGGTATGTTCAATAGTCGGGATGTTTTCTTTGAAATCTAATATATGTGAATTGTGTAATGTCGGGAGAATCAGTTATCATGTATATCTAACCCTGTATTTTGGGCGAAATACTTATGTTGTATTTTAGGTCGAGGCAAAGGCAAGACATGGGAAGAGCACGATGACGGCGAAAGGTTTGAAGGATACTAGTTTGGGGGCCCCATATCTTTTATGTCCGGTTATTGTTCAAACCGTTTAATTTTACTTTAATTTCGCTTTATTTAAATTATTGTCTGGTTGTATTGATATTTGAAGTATATTCCATCTCCATATGGTTTGTATTTGTATTTCGGATCATGTGTATCATAAGGCCATTAGACATACCATTAATAAACTCCTAATCGGAGTAATGACTATTTATTGTGGTTCGGTATCACAAAGTAATACTTAGTTAATCTGTATTTTGATATTGCCTGGTGGGTCCCAGTGTGGGGTCCACGGCACTGTAATAGCTGCCTTTTGGTGGTGTTACAGAAGATGGTATCAGAGCATGTTGTTTTCTCTTTAATAGTCGTTGTAGAATGAACTAGTATCAAAACCTTCGTGTCACGTGTGACCTGTGCAAGCGCATGACCCTACGAGCCAAATACGGTATGTACTTTACGAGCCATGATTTAATTACTGGCATGATATTGATATTGGAATGGATCTCTTTGTTGATCTTGTTATTTCGAGGATCTGTGGCAGGATGTATCTGATTTATAAGTCGAGGTAAATGCTGGATTGATTATATGATTGAAATTTTTCGAGTCGACGTCGATGTAATATTCTGTGTGACACTCTTGGTGTCGATAATTCATCGTGAACTGTTTTCTCGAATATATGATTCCTTGTTGCTATTAACTTAGCATGAATTTTGATTATAATCTTGAACTGTACTTATGGTTATCATTATGATTGATTCTTTCAGTATGGAAAGAAATCTGAGAGGTCGTGGCAGAGGCGGACGAGGTTGCGGAATGGGCCGAATCCCGATACCACGAGCCAACAGACGCACGAATATGGAACATAGTTCCGCAGACAGTGGTTCGCCTTCTAGGGACCAATCACACCACATTGGGCATGAGGATGCGCGTGTCGATCCTTATGTTGTGATGCAGGGCATGATGGCTCAGATGACCCAGATGGGTCAATTAATAGAAGCTATGCAGAGGGCCACTACTGGCCAGCAACAGGGGCCTCATCCTCCACATATTGTGCTTGGCGGACCCGTGAGTCGGATCATCAGCGACATCTCTCGCCAGCGACCTCCAACCTTTGTAGGCTCCTCTGATCCTGCTGACATTGTGCATTGGATTGGACATTTTGAGAAATTGTTCGAGATGGTGGACTATCCCGAAGAGAATCGCGTATCCGTAGCAGCTTACTATCTTAGCAAGGGCGCTCACACCTGGTAGCTTTCAGTGAGGCCAACTATCCAGGGCCACTCCATGAGGAATTTAAAAACCTCATGCTAGACCGTTACTATCCAGGGCCACTCCGTGAGGCCAAGCTGTCAGAACTTCGGAACCCAGACCCATCTGAAGACGATGATGTACTATCTGTTGCCGAGAAATTTCAGGTACTTCTTCCTTTTGCCGCGTCGATTGTCCGAACGGAGGCTGATAAAATGAAATATTTTCTCAAGAGGCTTAAACCCCGAATGAGAATGCAGTTGTTGAATCACCACTGTACGACCCTACCGGAGTTCGAGAAAGCTCTGGAATACGAACTCACCACGAAGGAGATTTCCAAGAAGCAACCACAGTCCAACAACAAAAGATCTAGGAACCAGAATTATACTAAGAGTAACCGGGGGACATTCAGGAAGCCCCAGTCATTGCCAAACCCTTCTGATCGACCACCCATGGCATCGAAGCCAGCCGGATCGCACACTTGAGCGGTCCCCTCATCTGTTGTGTGCTATAACTGCAGAGACCAGGGGCACGTCAGCTCCAAATGCCCGAAGCCGGCCGTCGCATGCCATACTTGTGGGAAGAATATGCATCGTGCTCGTTTTTGAAGGAATGGACCCGGACATGAACCAGTAGCATCACATGCTCCAGTTCAGTCTTCTGTCCAGGACCGTGTGCCTCCATCCACTTCTTATCAGACTACCACGGCAAACAGGGGAATAGGTCGTGGGAATCAAAGTGGTACTCATGGTGCCGGAGCTGCGAAACCCAGGATTTACGAGATGAAGAAAGCTGATGGTCCCGAGGCCAGCATGATTGCAGGTATACTCAAGATCCACTCTCATCCGGTGTGTGTTCTTTTTGATACCGGTGCTTCACACTCCTTTATATCTACTTCTTGTTTTAGTTGTTTGCCTCTATACCATGTTATCAATTATGAGCCTTATGTGATTGGTCTACCCGATGGTAGAAGAATTATTAGAAATCGTGAAGTCCAGGACTGTCCGATTCGTATGAACGACCGCGAGTGGTTGTCAAATCTGATTGTAGTCGATTTACCTAAGGATGATATAATCTTGGGTATCGATTGGATGGATCGCCATGATGCCATACTTAGTGTCCGCAAGCGGATGGTAACCATCACTTCTGATGATGGTTCGAGTGTATTTTTCGAGGTCATAATCCCAGCCATTCCAGGAGAGTCATCAGCGCTATGAAAGCAGTGAGACTTCTTAATCAGACGTATTTCCAGACGAGTTGCCAGGCTTACCTCCACATCGTGAGGTGGAGTTTATTATTGAGTTAGAGCCAGGTACGTCCCCGATTTCGAAAGCAACATATCGTATGGCTCCGACTGAGATGCAGGAGTTGAAGAACCAGCTTGAGGACTTGACTGGAAAAGACTATATTCGACCTAGTGCGTCCCCTTGGGGAGCACCAGTATTATTTGTACGGAAGAAAGATGGATCTCTGCGTTTATGTATTGATTACAGAGCTGAACAGGGTAACCATCAAGAACAAATATCCTTTGCCTCATATTGATGATTTATTGGATCAACTTTAGGGAGCTGCTGTGTTTTCGAAGATCGATTTAAGGTCCAGTTATCATCAATTGAGGATTCGAGAGTCTGACATTTCGAAGACAACCTTCCGTACTCGCTATGGGCATTATGAGTTTGTGGTGATATCATTTGGATTGACTAATGCACTAGATGTATTAATGGAGTTGATGAATCGGGTTTTTATTAACTATCTGGATTGCTTTGTAGTTGTTTTTATTGACGACATTCTAATTTACTCTCGTGAACACAAAGAGCATGAACGTCATCTCCACCAAGTTCTCGATGTGTTGAGGCGGGAACAGCTTTATGGGAAGTTTTCTAAATGTGAATTCTGGATGCCTGAGGTTACCTTTCTTAGGCATGTGATATCAGACGAAGGAGTGAGAGTGGACCCACAGAAGACAGAATCCATTCGAGATTGGCTATCTCCAAAGAACATGAAGGAAGTTCGTAGTTTCCTCGGCCTAGTAGGTTACTACCAACGGTTCGTGGAAGGATTTTCCAAAATTGTGCAACTGATGACTAACCTACTGAGGAAGGATAAGAAGTATTTGTGGTCATAAGCATGTCAGCAAAGTTTTGATGAGCTAAAGAGTCGATTGATTTCAGCGCCTGTCTTGGTTCTACCAAAAGGAACGGAAGGATTCATGGTGTATAGTGACGCGTCGAGGCAGGGCCTTGGATATGTACTAATGCGGGAAGGGAAAGTGATTGCCTATGCATTGAGACAATTGCGACCCTATGAAGTTAACTATCCGACCTATGACTTGGAGCTAGCAGCCATGGTGTTTGCTTTGAAAATCTGGCGTCACTATCTGTATGGAGTTACCTGTCAGATCTTTACTGATCACAAGAGCCTGAAGTACATTTTTCCTCATAAGGAGTTGAACATGAGACAGAGAAGGTGGCTAGAATTAATCAAAGATTATGATATCGAGATCCTTTATCATCCGGGCAAGGCAAATGTGGTTGTCGATGCCTTGAGCCGTAAGACAGTGCAGGAGCAGATGCTTCGCCGCTTGACAACTCAGAGGCAATTGCAGTTTGATCTCATGAGGCTGGAGATTGAAATTTGGTTACAGCGTGTTGAGGGACAACTTTTCACACTTGAGATTTCTTCATCTCTTGATGATATAATCAGATCAAAGTAGCTTACAGACCCATTCTTATCTCGAGTTCGGGATAAAGTAACTTAAGGGAAATCCCCTGAATTTGTGATCCACGAGGACGGAATGATGCGCTTCAGAAATCGAGCGTGTGTACCCGCAGACAAAGAGTTGAGGAAATCTATCATGAGAGAGGCCCGTACTCTATTCACCCGGGGTCTAGTAAGATGTATAAGGATTTGAAACAATATTATTGGTAGGGGAATATGAAATGTGAGGTTTCCGAATTCATTTCGAGATGTTTAACCTGTCAGCAGGTTAAGATTGAGCACCAGTGACCCAGAGGAATGCTGAAACCGCTCCCGATTCCCGAGTGTAAATGGGAGGACATATCGATGGATTTTATCACTAGCTTGCCGACGAGTCGCCGAGGGATGAATACGATTTGGGTGATTGTGGACCGTCTAACCAAATCAGCCCACTTTTTGGAGATTAAAGACACGTGGGGTCTCGAGAGATTGGCCCAGGTATTTATTAAAGAGATTGTAAGGTTACATGGTACCCCCAAGAGTATTGTATCGGATCGTGACGGGCGATTCGTGTCGAACTTTTGGAAGGCAGTTCATCATGCGATGGGCACGCAGTTGAATTTTAGTACGGCTTTTCATCCGCAGACCGATGGTCAGTCTGAAAGAACTATCCAAACTCTAGAGGACAGGGCGTGTGCTCTTGATGGGAAGGACGATTGGAAAACCAACTACCTTTGGTGGAATTCACTTATAACAATAGTTGGCATGCTTCGATTTAGATGGCTCCGTATGAGGCATTGTATGGCCGTCGTTGTAGGTCCCCTTTGTGTTGGGACGAACTGTCAGAATCTTTGGGTACGGAACCTGATATGTTGTTAGTAGCCCGTGAGAAGATCGCTCTGATTAGGAGTCGTTTGTTAATGGCTCAAAGTCGACAGAAGTCCTACGCAGACCACCGTCGACGACCGCTTGAGTTCGAGGTTGGTGACCATGTGCTAATGAAGGTGTCTCCTACTGGAGGTGTTTTTCGTTTTTAAAAGAGAGGCAAGCTGAGTCCGAGGTACATTGGGCCATTTGAGATTTTGGAGCGTGTAAGTGATCTGGCCTATTGACTGGATTTGGCACCGGCTTGGAGTCGGATTCACAACGTGTTTCATGTCTCCCAGTTGAGGAAGTATGTTGCTGATCCGAGTCATATACTTCAGTTCGAAGAGATTGAAATAGCAGAGGATAATTCGTACGAGGGGAGTCCTGTACAGATACTCGAGAGGAGAATCAAACAGTTGCGGAACAAGAAGATCCCCCTACTGAATGTTCAGTGGTCACGACACGGAGTCGAGGAGGCTACGTGGGAAACCGAGGATAACATGCGAGTGAGATACCCCGAATTATTTGCCCCTTAGTTTCGAGGACGAAACTCCTTTTATGGGGGGGGGTATGTAATATCCGACTATAAGTCTTCATATTTACTGTTGTACTGCTCAGATAATTTGAATATCGTTGAATCATATTGCATTTATTATATGAGTACAATGTCGAGATGTTACAGAACTGAGTTAGTTATCGTTGTTATTCACTTTATGTTTGTTGTTTTAATGTTAATTGGAGAGTTGCATTTTTAGACTATTCTAGTGGTGTAGCGTACGGTACATAGTGTGATTAGCGTACGTTAAGCTTGTGCCTTAACGTACGTAATTGGTTAGCTTGTAACACCCCCTAACCTAGCAGCTGAACCGCAAAGGGGTCCGTGCTACTAAGTTGGGGAGTATTACGCTTTTAAACTTTGAAAATCAATAAAAAGTAGATTTGGTAATGCGAGTACTCAAGGAAATAATGCAAACCGGTATTATTTATTCAAAACGTTACACAACCTTAAGTTTAATACATAGCAAAACCATAACAGAGTGATCTTATTAAAAACAAAACATAGTCTTCCAGCATAGGGGCGAAATAGCTGGGAATGGCATATGGACAAGTCTCCGGCTGTCAACACTGAAGAAGATAGTCAACTCCTAAACATGAGCATCATCACCTGTATCATAAGAATCTAATGAGCTAATGGCTCAGTAAGATGAGACTTCTGTAATAGCAAAGTATCACGTAGCACATTTATCAATGAATAACTACTATATATATAGTCATGTTCTTGTAAAATCCTTTCTTCGGGTACCCTTGAAGTGTGGTACTCGACTGATAGTGATAGGCCATGGTTTTCGGAACCTGTTCATATAATTGGCCAATAAAAGATGTATACGGGGGTTCCCATATTGGTTTTTCAACCAATGGTATTAGCCGTATTCAACCTTTTTCATTCAGTGTGGGTTTCCTTGACCGACTTTCAGCCGCAAGTATTTGCCACCATGTGTTGGGTCCGCCGGTCCCCCGCGTCCCGTGCCTACCCGCCATCAATCAAGTACCATAATTCCTGTTCTTAAACATTCTTTTACATACACATGTCATGCATGATCATTCAATAACAGTCACGTATGAAAATATTAATCAATATATGATCCTTATGATACAACAAGGAAAAGCATCATCTTACCTCAAGTCCTGTGCCTGTTGATGTGAAAAGGTCAGTTTCTATAGATGGATGTGCTAAAATCCTTGAAGAAAATCTGAAACCTCTTTGGGGACTTTTATCAATCACCTTTGAAAAACTGTCAGATTTGAGCTATCTGTTTCATCGGGATTTTTGTGGCCTTTATAATTTTTGGAAGGAAAATATGTTTCGGGCGTTTTAAAGTAGAGTTTCACAACTTCAAAATGATATATTATATGTACAAAACCACGTCCGGGAACATGTATAAATAAGGGCTCAAAGTCGGTTGAAAATCAACCTTACCCGGATAGCTGGAACCCTTATCCGGACAGCTGGCCGAGAAGCTTCTGTCGGTCGTGACTGACCTTATCCGGACACCGATGCCTACTTATCCGGACAGTGGCCGAGAAGCTTCGTGGTCGTGATCGACCTTATCCTGACACCGGACAACTTTATCCGGATAGTGGTCGAAGCTTCGCGGTCGTGGACCGACCTTATCCTGGACAATTGACGGCCTTATCCGGATAGTGGCCTAGAAGCTTCGGCCGCCATGACCGTGATTGTCGATCGGCGTGTCCACGGTGACCGCAAATGTCCGTCAACTTGGCTCACCTGGTTCGACCCCTTCCCGATGTCCAAATTCGATTTTCCGACTGTTCGGACTAAATCGAGTTAAATCTTCGATATGCTCGGAACCAATTTTCGATAATATTAAAATAATAATTTAATATTATTTTTGCGATAAGTGTTACGAAATGAAAATTTTATCGTATCAATTAGAAAATTTTTGAAATTACTTTCATAAATTCTAAAATAATCCTTATAATTTATTTTGAAATCTTTACTTTTAAATCTTTCATTTTATGTTGGAAACATATCGATCCAAGTATTGGACAACTTGTAATTATTGAAATCCATGACCATTAGCAAAATAAATAGCACTTAATTAAGTCTTTGAATTTTCTACAATTATTATTTTATAATCATTTAGCACATCGATCTCCTTACTGAGAAACTGAGCTCCTCACTGCAACAAAACATCTCACAATGACCTTTTATCATGTTAGAGGAGATAATTAACATGTCGTATAAAACGTAATGCAAAAAGGGACATAGCAGTTATTCATGCTCATGAAATGTCTACTTGTATGCCATGCTTTCATAATGCATATTATATAAATGCATTTAGGTATTAAATGGTTATTGGCTTAGGGGATAACCGGGCATTACAGTCCTCCCCTCCTTATAAAATTTCGTCCTCGAAATTGACATACCGAACAGTTCTGGATATTTGCTTTGCATTTCCTCCTCACTTTCCCATGTAGCCTCTTCAACGGCATGATTCCTCCACAAAATCTTTACCAAATGAATTTCCTTGTTCCTTAGTTTCTTTATTTTCCTATCAAGAACCTGTACCGGCTTCTCTTCATAGGACAAGTCTGGGGATAATTCCAACGGCTCATAATTTAACACATGTGAGGGGTTGGAAATATACCTCTTTAACATGGACACATGGAATACGTTGTGTACACCAGATAGCGAAGGAGGTAAGGCTATTCTATAAGCTCTGTCACCAACTCTCTCAAGGATTTCAAATGGGCCAACATATCTCGGGCTAAGTTTTCCTTTCTTCCCAAATCTCATTATGCTTTTCATCGGGGATACCCTCAAGAAGACATAGTCTCCAATGCAATTTCAAATCTCTTCTTCGATTATCTGCATAACTCTTCTGTCTACTTTGTGCAATTTTCATTCGTTCTCTTATCTTTTCTACCGCCATAGCGATCTGTTGTATCATTTAAGGGCCCAGTAGACTTCTTTCTCCAACTTCATCCCAGTGTACGGGAGATCTACATTTTCTCCCATATAGTGCTTCATAAGGTGCCATCCCAATTGTAGATTGGTAGCTGTTGTTGTAGGTGAACTCTACCAATGGAAGCTTTGTATCCCAATTGCCCTTGAAATCTAGTATGCATGCTCTCAACATATCTTCGAGTATTTGAATAACTCTTTACATCGCCCATCACTTTGTGGGTGAAATGCGGTCTTGAAAGCAAGCTTCGTACCCATTGCATTATGTAAACTTTTCCAAAATGCGGATGTGAATTTAGGGTCCTGTCGGATACTATAGATATTGGCACCCCATGTAGCCGGACTATCTCTTTAATATATTCCTGAGCGTATCGATCCATATTATATGTGGATTTTACTGGCAAGAAATGAGCCGACTTGGTCAATCTATCAACAATCACCCATATGGAATTATACCCACTTTGAGTCCTTGGTAGCCCAAGCACAAAATCCATTGTAATGTGTTCCCATTTCCATTGCGGAATTAGTAAAGGCTTCAATAATCCTGCTGGCCTCTGATGTTCAGTTTTGATCTGCTGACAAGTTAGACATTCTGCAACGAATTTTGCAATATCTTTCTTCATGTTAGGCCACCAATAATGTTGTTGCAAGTCTTTATACATTTTTGTGCTACCTGGATGTATTGAATAAGGACTGGAATGGGCTTCCTTCAGAATTTCCCCTATGATGGTTGTGTCAGCTGGCACACACAGTCTCCCTTTATATCGTAATATTTTGTCACCAGAGACTGTGAAGTTTGGTAATTTGCCTTCATCAACTTTTTCCCTTAATTTGCCAATGTACTGATCCGCCTTCTGGGTTTCTTTGATTATATCTTGAAGTGCAGGTTTCAATATGAGTGCTGAAAACGAACAAATCTTTCTTTTGGGCACAATTTCCAGTTCTAACTTTTGCAAGTCTAATAATAATGGCTTCTGTGTGATTAGAAAGGAAGACATAGACTTTCTACTTAATGCATCTGCAACCACATTTGCCTTACCAGGATGATAGTTGATCTCGCAATCATAGTCTTTCACCAATTCCAACCATCTTCGCTGCCGCATATTCAGCTCCTCTTGTGTGAAAAAGTACTTCAAACTTTTGTGGTCTGTATAGATTTCGCACTTTTCGCCATATAGGTAATGCCTCCAAATTTTTAGTGCAAAGACAACAGCAGCCAATCCTAGATCATGTGTTGGATAATTCTTCTCATACTCTTTTAATTGCCTAGAGGCATAGGCTATTACCTTTCCATGTTGCATTAATACAGCACCCAAACCATTCTTAGAAGCATCAGTGTAAACTACAAAGCCACCTGTTCCCATAGGAGTGGCAAGGACAGGAGCCGTAGTTAATCTACGCTTCAATTCCTGGAAACTCCCCTCGCAAGCATCAGTCCAAATAAACTTTGTATTCTTCCTTGTTAACAATGTTAATGGGGTTGCAATCTTCGAGAATCCTTGTACGAATCGTCGGTAGTAGCCGGCTATTCCTAAGAAACTTCGAACCTCTGATACATTCGTTGGCGTTGGCCAGTTTCTCACCGCCTCTACCTTGTTGGGATCAACTGAAATGCCATCCTTGGATACCACATGCCCTAAAAATACCACTTGTTCTATCCAGAATTCACATTTCTTGAATTTAGCATATAACCGTTTTTCTTTGAGAATTTGAAGCACAATTCTGAGGTGTTCTTTATGCTCATCTCTATCATGTGAATAGATAAGGATGTCATCAATAAACACCACCACAAATTTATCGAGGAACTCTTTGAATATCCGGTTCATCAGATCCATAAATGCTGCTGGAGCATTTGTCAAACCAAAAGGCATCACTAAAAATTCATAGTGACCATATCGCGTTCTAAACGCTGTCTTTTGGATATCTTCTTCTTTGACCTTCAGTTGATGATATCCGGAACGTAAATCAATCTTTGAGAATACCGATGCTCCTTGCAACTGATCAAATAAATCATCTATCCTTGGAAGAGGATATTTGTTCTTGATGGTCACCTTATTCAGTTCCCTATAGTCAATGCATAATCGCAATGAGCCATCTTTCTCTTTCACAAATAAGACAGGGGCTCCCCAAGGTGAACAACTAGGACGAATGAATCCCTTATCAAGTAATTCTTGTAGCTGGGTTTTTAATTCTTTCAATTCTGTTGGTGCCATTCTGTATGGGGCTTTAGAAATAGGGGTAGTCCCTGGTATTACATCGATTGCAAACTCAATTTCCCGATCTGGGGGCAACCCTGGTAGATCATCTGGAAACACCTCAGGAAATTTTCTAACCACATCTACATCCTCAGGCTTCAATTTCATTTCAAGGGAGGTGTCCAAAACATTAGCCAAATAGCCAGTACACCCCTTATTTAACATCTTCCTAGCTTTCAGTGCAGTTATAATTAGCAAAGAGCACGAATATGAATTACCTTTAAAAATAAACCCTCCTCCATTTACTGGTTGAAAGGCCACAATCTTCTTATTACAATCAACATTTGCACAATATTTAGATAGCCAGTCCATACCAAGGATAACATCAAAATTAGATATTGGTATGACAACAAGGTCGGCGTAGAGTATCCCTCCATCAATTCGAATTGTACAGGCCCTCAACATTTGGTTAGAATCCATATTTTCTCCAAACGGAGCAGCCACATTATAACCAACTTTCAAGAGTTCTGGTTTAACGCCCGATTTTCTCATAAATGCATATGATGCAAATGAATGTGTAGATCCTGGGTCTATCAATGTAAGTGCAGGAATTCCTGAGATCAGAATGGTACCTGAGACTACGGAAGCATCTGCATCAGCTTCTTCTCGAGTCATTGCAAAGACCCTCCCTTGAACTTTATTCTCTGTGTTTGGGCAATCTCTCGCCATATGTCTGGGCTTCTTGCATCTAAAACAATTATTGGACCCAACAAAACATTCTCCAAAGTGATTTTTCCCACATTTAGTACACTTGGGCTTCTCAGTTGTATTTGGAGCATCTCTCGCTGTAGGATGCTTCTGATTGGCTTTGCGTGGTTTTTGCTCCGATCTCTTCCAATGTGCTGAATTTTTTGAAGCAAATGCTTGCCTCTTCTGTTGATAAGACCTTTGTATCTCCTTTTCGCCAGCTTCTGCGAGCAGTGCTTTGTCAACTATTTCTCTGAACTCGGTTGATGTAGACATCCTCACATCTCTGTAACACCCCGAGATATTCGGAATAATTACAGCGCCGTAAACCCTTTAGATAAGGATTTACAAGGCTGATTTTAAAAGAAGTGTAAAAACAATATAATCGAATAACTGAAGTTCAAATACAGATTTGATTCAACCGATCAAATGAGTTAACTTATACAACCATATCGAATTGACCTTATTAAAACAGACGTACTCGAGTACTAAACGAACCAAGAAGACAAATCACAATAACAATAACATCAATCACATCACTGAGCCATTCCATCGTCTCCGCTTGCATCGTGGTTGCCTCCCGCTCCTCGGCTACCCGAACATCAAAAACAATATCCACCCCGAAGGTTAGCAAAACAATGCTAGTACAAGTATCATCATACAATAAATCATCAATGTATCATAAAACATGCAAAACGGACTTCCGCCATCGAATCCAACGATGCGAATCCTCACGATTCCATCAACACAATACAAGGTAATCCAATGATCCAGCGCCCTCAAAGATAGATCCCCATGATGATCCCGTCGGACCAACGCATGGTGGAAAACCCGTCCCAACGATCCGGCCTCAAAGATAGATCCCCATGATGATCCCGTCGGACCAACGCATGGTGGACATTCGATCCAGCGCCCTCAGCATAGATCCTCATGACCCCCTCGGATCATTTATACCATAATCAATCAATTATGCATACACATATGCATTTCAATATGTTCATCAATATGAACAAACAACAACGAATATCACGAGAATTCTCAAAAATGCATCTCATATTCAACAATATGAATAAAACCACAAGCATGATAAATCGAACTCGACATATGATACTTGCCTCGAAAATGGCAAGGACGAAACACTTCAATGTTCTTGACACGCTCGAAGGCCGCCTCCTTCGATCAACGTAACAAGCTCGAACCTTAACAAAAGGAACGATATACAAATCATCTCAAGTCGAACGATGGCCTAACAATTCGGTCTACGGCCGAAAAGCTCAAAATAACCAATCTGCCTGGACTGCTTAGCGTGCGCTACGTACTCTACGTAACGTGCGCTAAGCAGGCCTGTTAGTGTATGCTATCGTGTAAGACTAGCGTGCGCTAGTTACGAACTGACTGTATGAACCGGCTGATACATAACGTACGCTACGTACGTATCGTATGCTAACTGAACCCCGATAGCGCACGTTAACTCATATATGTTAGTGTGTGCTACCCTTGCATGGCAGAACACTGATAACGGAAAAACTGGGTCGAAAGGTGGTGAATTCATGAATTCTATGACGATACAACAAGTCATCCTCAAGCATGTCATGCTAATTAGGTTTTTTGGAAGTTCCATGATCATGAGGTACAAATATACGGATAATCAACCCAACATCATATCTTTTCTAAGATCTTCAAGAAGTATTCTAAGTTCCGATTATTCCAAGTCCCAAAACATATGATTCTTTACGTAAAACATACGAACTAGGTAATCTCCGATTACTGATCATAAATCGATTTGAAAACGCTTAGGAGTCCACAAACTGAGATGGTTCAAAGGCATACGATAAATAGTGCCGATACGTCAAAAGTATCCTTCTAACATGCGATGACCGATCATAAACGAAATAACTAGCTATCAAAACATGATCAGACGTCCTTAAAAACATTACTAACATCGGTGAAGAATCGCCTACCTCAAAGTAGTGAAGAACACGGAGGAAGTTGAAGCAATCCAACACCGAAAGCTTGAACACCAATCTCCAATGATATACGATCTTCAATCACGAACTAGGGTGTTGATATGAAGTGTTTGGGGTGAAGGAAGTTATGTTCTAAGTGTAGGAATTCGGGTAATGAGAGTAGAGAGAACTGAAATCCCGAATAGGATGCTGTCCTATTTATAATAAATGGCTATTAGCGCGCGCTAGACCCTGTTCGTAGCGTGCGCTAACGGTCTCACAGTCTAAACTGTACTCGGCACTTAGCGTGCGCTACGCATATACCTGTAGCGTGCGCTAAGGCGTTGACTCGGCTTTTCCCCGAAAGCCATCCAGGTACATCCCGACACTATCCGACAGGGGTCCCCCGGCCAGATCTCACCTACCGCACGTCTCAATCAAATTGACCATGCATAGCGTGCGCTAAAGACCCTCAGTAGCATGCGCTATGAATCCACGTTAGCGCATGCTAAACACAGCCGATAGTGTGCGCTACATGCGCAGATTTACAATCTTTAAATCATAACCACGAAATTAAACGCTCGACAACATCGGATTATGAAATACGGAAAATAATACTCAGATCAAGTACAATCAATACAATATCACAAGTTCCAATTACATAACAGAAATCTCAGGTATTACAATCTCTTCTAATTTCAGGTCGGAGGCCTCTTAGGAAATGATCCACCTTCTCAGCATTATCCCTAGCAATATAGGGAACATACCTATAGCCTTCTTCAAATTTCCGAATATATTCTCATACAGTCATATCCGCTTGTTTCAACTCCAAAAACTCTTTGACCTTGAGAGACCGTGTGTCCCTGGTGAAGTATTTATCATAGAATATTACTTTAAATCTCTCCCACGTCAACCCTTCCAAGTTGACTGCAAGTTTGGCTCCTTCCCACCAAGTTCTGGCATCCTTTTTGAGTTGAAAGATCGCACAAAGTATCTTCTCAGCATCGTCGATGTGCATGTAGTCAAAGATAACATCAAGTGATTTGACCCATTCTTCCGCAACCATAGGATCAGCCCCACCATGAAAATCAGGAGGTTCCATTTTCCTAAATTTTTCATACACTGCTGGTCCATTATTGTTTCTTGGTGGAGGAAGTCGGTTTTGTTCTTCGTTCCTTTGTTGCATGTTCAACAATTGTTGCATTTGTTCACCATACATCCTTGTCTGTTGTTGCATCAGCTCCGCCAGATTCTCAAGAAGGTTATGGTTTGGATTTGGGTCATCTCTTGCCTTTCTTTTGGGTGCCATCACATTCGTTGTACTGCCCAATCTTACCCATTCATAAGCCAATAACGATAACATAACGATGATGATGACAACTAATATATTGTAATCTATTAAACACAATACTTAATAGATAAAAGTTGACCATATCCTTCAGTCGAGAATGCCCATATGCCATCTTCTGTCTGCAGGAAAGATTTAAACCTTGCTCCGATACCACAACTGTAACACCCCCTAACCTAGCAGCTGAACCGCAAAGGGGTCCGTGCTACTAAGTTGGGGAGTATTACGCTTTTAAACTTTGAAAATCAATAAAAAGTAGATTTGGTAATGCGAGTACTCAAGGAAATAATGCAAACCGGTATTATTTATTCAAAACGTTACACAACCTTAAGTTTAATACATAGCAAAATCATAACAGAGTGATCTTATTAAAAACAAAACATAGTCTTCGAGCATAGGGGCGAAATAGCTGGGAATGGCATATGGACAAGTCTCCGACTGTCAACACTGAAGAAGATAGTCAACTCCTAAACATGAGCATCATCACCTGTATCATAAGAATCTAATGAGCTAATGGCTCAGTAAGATGAGACCTCTGTAATAGCAAAGTATCACGTAGCACATTTATCAATGAATAACTACTATATATATAGTCATGTTCTTGTAAAATCCTTTCTTCGGGTACCCTTGAAGTGTGGTACTCGACTGATAGTAATAGGCCATGGTTTTCGGAACCTGTTCATATAATTGGCCAATAAAAGATGTATACGGGGGTTCCCATACTGGTTTTTCAACCAATGGTATTAGCCGTATTCAACCTTTTTCATTCAGTGTGGGTTTCCTTGACCGACTTTCAGCCGCAAGTATTTGCCACCATGTGTTGGGTCCGCGGTCCCCCGTCCCGTGCCTACCCGCCATCAATCAAGTACCATACTTCTGTTCTTAAACATTCTTTTACATACACATGTCATGCATGATCATTCAATAACAATCACGTATGAAAATATCAATCAATATATGATCCTTATGATACAAGGAAAAGCATCATCTTACCTCAAGTCACGTGCTGTTGATGTGAAAAGGTCGGTTTCTATAGATGGATGTGCTAAAATCCTTGAAGAAAATCAAACCTCTTTGGGGACTTTTATCAATCACCTTTGAAAAGCATCGATTTGAGCTATCTGTTTCATCGGGATTTTTGTGGCTTTTATAATTTTTGGAAGGAAAATATGTTTGGCGTTTTAAAGTAGAGTTTCACAGCTTCAAAATGATATATTATATGTACAAAACCACGTCCGGAACATGTATAAATAAGGGCTCAAAGTCGGTTGAAAATCAACCTTACTCGACAATTGGAACCCTTATCCGACAAACCGCCGAGAAGCTTCGGTCGTGACCGACCTTATCCGACACCGGATGTACCTTATCCGAGACCTGGCCGAGAAGCTTCCCGGTCGTGGATCGACCTTATCCGGACAATTTGGACACTTTATCCGGATAGTGGTCGAGAAGCTTCGTCGGTCGTGGATCGACCTTATCCGACAATGACGACCTTTATCCGGATAGTGGCCTAGAAGATTCTCGGAAATGACCGTGATTGTCGATCAGCGTGTCCGCGGTGGCCGCAAATGTCCGTCAACTTGGCTCGGTAGTTCGACCCCTTCCCGATGTCCAAATTCGATTTTCCGACTGTTCGGACTGCGAGTTAAATCTTCGATATGCTCTAACCAATTTTCGATAATATTAATATAATAATTTAATATTATTTTTGCGATAAGTGTTACGAAATGAAAATTTTATCGTATCAATTGTGAAAATTTTCGAAAATACTTTCATAAATTCTAAAATAATCCTTATAATTTATTTTGAAATCTTTACTTTTTAAATCTTTCATTTTATGTTGGAAACATATCGATCCAAGTATTGGACAACTTGTAATTATTGAAATCCATGACCATTAGCAAAATAAATAGCACTTAATTAAGTCTTTGAATTTTCTACAATTATTATTTTATAATCATTTAGCACATCGATCTCCTTACTGAGAAACTGAGCTCCTCACTGCAACAAAACATCTCACAATGACCTTTTATCATGTTAGAGGAGATAATTAACATGTCGTATAAAACGTAATGCAAAAAGGGACATAGCAGTTATTCATGCTCATGAAATGTCTACTTGTATGCCATGCTTTCATAATGCATATTATATAAATGCATTTAGGTATTAAATGGTTATTGGCTTAGGGGATAACCGGGCATTACATAGCTGTTGCGTACGTTAAGGGGGAATCAGACATCAGTTGACTTCTGCACGTGAATTTGTTATCCGTTGCCATGCACGTGAAGGGTGATTGGGTTGTCGTGTCGGTCAGAGTCAACCATATTTAGTGTACGTAATACATATTCTTTAGCGTACGCAAATGGCCTATGAAGTCAAGACAGTAGCACCTGTGAGCCGATTACGTACGTAGCACCAACTGGTTAGCGTACGTAACACTGTTAACGTATGCTAAATTTGTTCGATAGCGTACGTTAAGGCTGTACAGTCTATTTAAAGACACAGCCTGTTTTTCATTTCTTCACAACCCAACCCGATTTTCTCTCTGTATATCCCCTCTCCTGCCTCCCTAGACCGATATTAACCTTCCCCAATTTGGTTTTGAGCCTTGTAACTTGGAGTGGATCTCATTGATTCGGAGTTTAGAAGGTGTTCTTGAGCTGGAAGTGTGTTTCTTGTAGTATTGAGGGTTGTTCTTCATTTCTGGAGGTATGTGTACGATTATATATGTATTTTTCGTATGTTGATGTTAGTAATGTAGAATACTTCACCTAGAGTTAAATTAATCAAGTAAAACCTAGTTATAATTAATCTTTTAACACTTCTTGATGAATATGATAAATGAGGGCTTGGAATGGAAGTGTTCTTGATATTTTGTTGATAATGTTCATGTTTTTTACGAATCAGACTCTTCCTACTGAGTTGTTAACATCACTAATACAATGATAACCATCAGCTTTTTCATAGTTAAGTTTAATTGATGAAATGTTGTCTTAAAATGTATAAGAACACCTTGTTGAATGTTAGAAGGTTAGTTTGGTGATTCTTGAACCTAAGCTAGGTGAATTCATAGATGATGTTAGTGGATCCTCCAGGTTAGTAAGTGGGTTGTAAAGATGGTATTGATAATCTTCATGAATATGGTGTAATCTTATAACTAATATAACCTTATTATAAGCTTACTATATTCAATCTAGATGAGATGTAGTGTTGAACATAGTTGTGCTGATTTTTGCTTTCAACTTTGTGATGTTCTTGGAAATTTCAATCAACGTAAGATGATATTGACAACATAAGTGATTGTTTAACATGTTCTTGATAAATCATAGTTAAAGAATCATGCGAATATTCAGTAATGTCTTGTGAACCGATTGTAAGGATGAGTTGAGGTACAAAGAATTCTTGGTATAAAACTTCGATATTTTGAGATAGTAAAACTATTCAAATGGAATGTAGGGTGTCGTCTTACTAAATTCAATATCGATAATTATATGGATGTGTTATTGAGTGAAATGTATTTCGTTCAAGGTTGATTGTTCGAGTAACCGATATTAGTCGAGGACCATTCGTTCGTTTCGACAAGGGAGGATTATTCTCGTCTCCGTATTGAGGCAAGTTATCTTGCTCGGTTATAATGATGATTAGATTCTTGTGATGTTTATACGTTTCATGTATATGAAATGTTTATGAATTTGTGACTCGGAATTTGATATTATCCTTGACGTTGTTCTGTTTTTCATCATGGGATTGCATTCCCAAGTACGTCACTTTGAATCGTTGATCTCGTTGGTCCTCGTTGTCACTTCGGTGAGTTTTTCTTCATCCATAATTGGATATGTGATTTGTTGAATTCGTTGTCATGTTGTATCGTGACATATCTGGAATCATATCTGCGTGCCGATTGGTTATTGTGTAGGATTTTTAGCCGGGCACTTATATAGTCATACGTGGATGTTTTCCGTATTGGACTGTGCACACGAGATGTAGTCCGTGAGGCTAATTAGGTACATTGCCACACGTATATTCTGGATTCCGTATACGGGGTGGACATGCACACAGACACATTTCCGGATCGGG
Source organism: Orobanche coerulescens (assembly GCA_033398695.1). Taxonomy (NCBI): domain Eukaryota; kingdom Viridiplantae; phylum Streptophyta; class Magnoliopsida; order Lamiales; family Orobanchaceae; genus Orobanche; species Orobanche coerulescens. The sequence goes on from CM065817.1 coordinate 122,289,936, forward strand.
CATACTATGATGTCCATCTTGAGCCATATCATTTAATCGTTCATAGTCCATGTATGATTGGAGATGTCCAGCGGTTTTGGGACTGATAGTTCATACGCCCGAGGGGTATGTTCAATAGTCGGGATGTTTTCTTTGAGATCTAATATATGTGAATTATATAATGTCGGGAGAATCATTTATCATGTATATCTGACCCTGTATTTTGGGCGAAATACTTGTGTTGTATTTTAGGTCGAGGTAAAGGAAAGGCACGGGAAGAGCACGGTGACGGCGAAGGGTTCGAAGGATACTAGTCGGTGGCCCTATGTCTTTTATGTCCGGTTATTGTTCAAACCGTGTAATGTTACTTTAATTCTGCTTTATTTAAATTATTGTCTGGTTGTATTGATATTTGAAGTATATTCCATCTCCACATAGTTTGTACTTGTATTTCGGATCCTGTGTATCATAAGGCCATTGGACATACCATTAATAAACTCCGAATCGGAGTAATAACTATTTATTGTGGTTCGGTATCACAAAGTAATACTTAGTTAATCTGTATTTTGATATTACCTGGTGGGTCCCAGTGTGGGATCCACGGCACTGTAATAGCCGTCTTTTGGGGGTGTTACAGTAAATTTTTATTTCTCTGTTACTATTTTCTTTATTCCCCTCTTTTTATTAGCCTTCTACCAAATGTATGTTACATTTTTCCTTCTTTACTAAATGTATGTTACATGTTCTTTTGTGTAGTCGCGACTGCCAATGAGGCACTAGCTTCTACCAGCAGTCAAACTACAGCCTCTCAAGCGAAACGGCCACGAATCACTTCTCTTATCCAAAATGATCTCCTTAGCAGAATGGAGAACATCCCCTTACATGCATGGTCTCTGCCCTTTGCCGCTTCATGCCTTTTATGCAAGGCCCTTCGTTATTCGAGGGAGCCAAAGAGTTTCTGTTGCCTACGTGGTCAAATTTACCTGGCTTTACCTAGAATGCCGCAACAACTTTGGGAGTTATATACTTCGCTGGAGTCCTCTAATGTAGTTCATTTTCGAAGGCTTTGTTGAACTTAACAATATTACTGCTTTTAGTTCACTTGGTATCACCTACGATGAGACCTTGGCCAAATCTAATAAGGTCGTATACAGTCTCAGAATTCAGGGAGCAGTTTATCATTTCATCAGAGATTTGATACCTGCACAGGGTCGTGGGCGGCAACTGCAATTATAGTTTTACGAGACTTAAAACGAACATCAAACTAGACTATCTCAGTCGGGAGAGCTTGATTCACATATTCTGCAAGCCATTGTTGAGTTGATGAAACTTAATCCTTACACAATTTTTTTCTAAGGCCTTCGCGAACTGGTTAATTTACAGGAATACAACATTTTTCTTCGTGCAGACCCATCTTTGGACATGCGTATTTACAATTTGTCGACGGTTAACCAAGTCGCTGCAAGTTGGAATGAAATGACTGGTATTCCTACAGCGCATGTAATATCCGCATTTTCTTTCCCCTTGTATTTTTCTTTTTCGGTGTATTTCTCGGTCGTAGTGACCCTCGTGAACCTTACAGTGTATCTTTCCTGTCGGAACCGTTGTTTCGAGGTTGCCGTGGATCCACTCTATGTTTTGATGCGTCTTGAGGTGTTCCGTTTGATGTTTCGTTCATATTCCGGTGTTGTAGACCGTTTATATTTCGTACCTAGCGCACGCTATCTTTTCTGCATAGCGCACGCTAGGGGTCCCTTAGTAGCGCACGCTATGACTGATTCGTAGCGCGCGCTAGCGAGTTAGCCCTGGGAGTGGCAGCTCTGTTTCCAGCCTTCTGGATGGGCGTATTAGCGTACGCTACGTAGGCTAGCGCACGCTAATGTCGGGAGGCTAGCACACGCTGAGATACCCGGTAGTGTGTGCTAGCGTGAATGTCCAGTACTGGACAGTTTACTACTGAACTCGGTCAGGTGCCAGGTAGCGCACGCTACGCTTGTATGGTAGCGCACGCTAGCGGGTCAGGTGAGTAGTGGACAGTTAACTTCTGGACTCGGCTGATGTCCAGGTAGCGCACGCTATTGGTCGATAGCGCGCGCTACCGAGAGGTTATTAGCGCACGCTACGTTTCGAGTAGCGCACGCTAACGGTCAGAAGTCAGGCTACTGGATTGGGACGCTAACTGTTTGGCCCGTAGTTTTATCCCGTTAGCGCATGCTAACCTTGAGGATTAGCGCGCGCTAACACTCCCTGGCTATATAAACCAGGGAGTTGACCCAGATGAACGTATTACGTTCATTTCTTCTCATCCCCGCGGCTTAGAGCTCCTTTGGCGATTTTGGGCGATTCTTGGCGATTTCTTCTTCCAATCATCTCATCCAGCATCTTCCTCGAATTCTTGGTGTATTATAACAACATCAACACGAATCTATCATCCTAATCCAAGGTAAAATCTCTTAGAACCCTACTTTTTGATAAATTGGGGGTTTGGGGATTTTCGTCTGATTCGTTCCGTTTTGTTGGTGGATTCATGATGATTATGATTAATCTTGTCAATATACGGATTCATGGTATATTTTCATGGCTTTGCGAAATCGAGAGGGTTTGGTTGTGGTCCGCCCTCGTTGTTATTTTTGTACGAATATACATGAATCGTAGGCGGGTTTGCGGGTGTATTCCATTTCCGTATTCGTTTAGAGTTGGTTGTGATTATGTTCTTCGAATCGTTAGGTTCGGTTCCGTTGATTCCTAGCGTTCGTCGGTGATTATCTTTTCCGTTCGTTGCGTCATCAATTATTCAAGGCAAGTATTTTTGGAAACCTTTATGCTTAACGTGGAATGGTAATGTATTTTGTGTGTGATTTGCTCACCTCGTGTTGGTCCGACGGGATCAAGGAGGGAATATCCAAAGGGTTGAGTCCTGGATTCATGAGTTTGTATAGCTAGCCAGTTCGGGAGGGTCTTTAGAGGCCTCGGGCGGTATCAATGATATTACTCTGTTCCCAAGGCGATGCATGTGCGTGTTTTGTTTTTATAATGTGGCCAGCTCAGGAGGGTCCTTAGAGGCCTCGGGCGGGAATCTATGATATTACTCTGTTCCCAAGGCAAATTGTTTGACTGTTTGTTTCCGTAAAAGACATGTCTGGTTTTGGTTTTTGAAATGATATTGGTGCACGTACTATGAAATGTGTAAGCGATTGGTTTGCCTTGATTACTTGTACTAGCGTAATTGCTAACCCCTTTGGGGACCCGTTTTGGGGAAATTCTTGTTATGGATTTCAGGTTATGATTATCCGGACGAGCGAGCACTGGGACAGTACGAGGATGTTGGCCAGGGTCGTTGACATTTGCATTTGGGTCTTCTTATTTCTTTTGTCCATTTCGATATGGTTGTTCCCAGAGTTTTAAACTTATAGATTGTACTCGCGAGTACTTAGGCTTTCATTTCAAACTCCGTATTGTATCACCTTAAATTGTTACATTGTTGGATGATGCTTATTTTGCCGGTTGCTCCGGGCGTATCTTTATATGTCATATTATTAAAATGTGTATCCTCGCTAACCGAGATGGTTAGTCGAGTGGGGTATTTCTTGTTGTAGCCTGATGGGTCCCATGTAGGGGTCCACGGCACTGTAATATACTCCGAATATCTCGGGGTGTTACAGAAAATGGTATCGGAGCTCTAGGTTTATGGATACCTAGGCTTGTTGGTTAATTGGGTCTAGTCGTGTTTTGTTTTGCACATTGTCACACCGCTGCCAGCATCTCGGTACTTCCAGTGCTCGTAAGTTTTCTTATTCGGTCTTTTGTTTTCTTGCATAGTGTTTCCGCTTTTTGAATCGTAGTTGATTATTCCTCCCTTACTCATCATCAATATACTTCTGTTATCCCTTAACACCAGTATGGATGCCGGAGGAAACCGTGGTCGTGGTCGTGGACGTGGCCGAGGACGTGGGGCAGCCGGTGGGGCGGACACATCGCATTCTTCGGGAGCCGGCAGTACCGGTGACCGTCACAGTCATGCTTCTTCTCAGGAGCACGCCGACCTTGGTATTGCGGCCGTTATGCAGCAAATGGTAAACCAAATGGCGGCGATAGCTCAAGTGGTTCAAAACCCCAATCAGGCCCATGCTAATCGGGGCGGAGCAGACCGTTGGCTCCAAGATGTCATCAAGATGCATCCACCTCAGTTTTCGGGAGCATCAGACCCGATCGGCTGGGAGGGGTGGATCAAGGAGATATCTAAGGTCTTCGTTGCCACCAACTGTCTCGAGGACCGCAAGGTCCCTATCGCCCAGTACCTATGGAGCCGAGTGTGAACCAGGGCTCATTTGCTCCGCCGCCTCCACCGAGTGCTGGCCGCGGTAGGGGTCGGGGTCAGCCCGCTAGAGGAGGAGCTTCCAGTGTTGGATCTGCCCAGCCGCGTATTTACGAGATGAGGAGGGCCGATGATCCAGCTCTGCGTGGCGGCAGTGCCGTTCATATCCATTCTCATCCTGTCGGTGTGCTTTTTGATTCGGGTGCTACGCATTCATTCATTTCTCTAGAGTGTGTACGCCGTTTGAGTCTCGACTGCTTGTCACCTTGCGAGCCTTTCATCATTAAACTTCCTAGCGGTGATAGAATTGTCGGTGATCGAGAGGTCCGGGACTATTCTGTGTTTATTTGTGAGAGGGCTTGGCTCTCTAATCTTATTGTCGTGGGTATCGAGGGTGAGGATTTGATTCTCGGGGATGATTGGCTGGAGCGGCATGGTGCAATCATGAACTACCGCACGAGGATCATTACCATGTTAGCCGAGGACGGCACTGAACACTCTTTCGCGGGGCAAAAGAGAAACCAGAAGTTTGTTATTAATGCCTTGAAGGCGATGAAACTCCTGCGAAAGGGGTGTACTGGTTATTGGTGCTATGACTTGAAGGCGGAGAATGGTGGAGTCGAGCTTTCATCGATTCCAGTCGTTAGTGAGTTTCTTGATGTATTTCCTGACGAGTTACTGGGATTGCCACCGGATCGTGAGGTCGAGTTTGCTATAGAGTTAGAGCCGGGCGCGGCTCCTATTTCTAAGGCGTCGTATCGCATGACACCTTCAGAGATGTCAGAGTTGAAGAAGCAGTTGAGTGAGCTTCTTGAGTCAGGATATGTTCGACACATCGCCTCACCTTGGGGCGCACCGGTCCTGTTTGTGCGGAAGAAGGATGGTTCACTGCGTTTATGTATCGACTATCGCGAACTAAACAAGGTGACCATCAAGAACAAATATCCTTTGCCGAGAATTGATGACTTGTTCGATCAGTTACAGGGAGCTGCAATATTCTCGAAGATTGATTTGAGATCGGGGTACTATCAGCTCCGGGTGAGGGAGTCCGATGTGCCGAAAACAGCTTTTCGGACGAGATACGGACATTATGAGTTTGTAGTTATGCCTTTCGGGTTAACTAATGCGCCAGCGGTGTTCATGCAGTTGATGAACAAAGTCTTTATCGAGTATCTGGATAAGTGTGTCAGCGTCTTCATTGACGATATTCTTATCTATTCGAGGAATGAGGGAGAGCATGCCCATCATTTGCGGGTAGTGTTAGACATTTTGAGGACCGAGCAACTCTATGCAAAGTTCTCGAAATGTGAGTTCTGGCTGAAGGAAGTGATGTTTTTAGGTCACGTGATTTGGTGAGGGGTTCAGTGGATCATGAAGATTGAGGCAGTGTTGGATTGGGCACCGCCCAAGAATGTGAAAGAGATTCGTAGTTTCTTGGGTTTGGCTGGCTACTACCGTAGGTTCGTCGAGGGTTTCTCGAAACTAGCTCGGCCATTTACACAGTTGCTCCAGAAATCCAAGAAGTTCGTCTGGAATGACGAGAGGCAATCGAGTTTTGAGGAACTGAAGAAGCGTTTGACCTCAGCCCCGGTTTTGGCGTTGCCATGTGGCAACGAGGGTTTTGCCGTTTATAGTGATGCTTCGGGTCAGGGTCTTGGGTGCGTATTGATGCAGCACGGCAAGACCATTGCCTATGCGTCGAGACAGTTGAGGCCGTATGAGCTGAACTACCCTACTCATGATTTGGAGTTAGCGGCAGTTGTTTTTGCGCTCAAGATTTGGCGTCACTACCTTTTCGGCTCTACATGTCAGATTTTTACCGATCATAAAAGTCTGAAATACATATTTACTCAGTGGGAGTTGAATATGAGGCAGAGGAGTTGGTTAGAACTGATTAAGGATTATGACCTCGAAATCCTCTATCATCCGGGCAAGGCGAACGTCGTGGCCGACGCCTTGAGTCGGAAACCGATTGCGTTGCGAACGCTTGAGGTCCTTGCGTCTCAGTCTGAGCTTCGGTGGGCTTTGATCGAGTTAGATGTTGAGGTTTCGGTGCCTGGAGCTGTCGGGCAACTTTGTGCTTTAGAGGTTTCGTCGTCTTTGATCGATGAAATTAAGCTGAAGCAGTTAGAGGATACGATGATTACTCAAATCCGAGAGAACGTTCTTAAGGGGAAGTCTCCTGGGTTTGTGATTCATGAGGATGGTGTTTTGCGATTTCAGAGTCGGCTTTGTGTACCGAATGACTTAGAATTGAGACAGAGTATTCTGCGGGAGGCCCATGCTACACCTTACTCCATTCATCCTGGTCCGAGTAAGATGTACAAGGACCTGAGAAGGAATTTCTGGTGGAATGATATGAAAGAGGAGGTCGCGCAGTTTGTAGCGAGATGTTTGACTTGTCAGCAGGTCAAAATCGAGCATCAGCGACCGGCTGGGTTATTGCAGTCACTTCCCGTTCCGGAATGGAAATGGGAAGATATATCGATGGATTTCGTTACGAGTTTGCTGAGATCGCGGTCGGGCATGAATATGGTCTGGGTGATTGTTGATCGTCTGACCAAATCGGCACATTTTCTGGGCATCAAGGACACTTGGGGCCCGGAGAAGTTGGCTCGTGTATTTATCGCGCAGATTGTGAGGCTTCACGGTACTCCGAAGTCTATTGTTACGGATCGTGATGGCCGATTTGTATCGCACTTTTGGCAGGCGGTGCATAAAGCGTTGGGTACTTGTTTGCGTTTGAGTACCTCTTTTCATCCCCAGTCAGATGGACTGTCGGAACGCACTATCCAGACATTCGAGGATATGTTGCGTGCTTGTGCTCTCGATTGGAGTAGTGACTGGGAGGAACATTTGCCATTAATCGAATTCACGTACAACAATAGTTGGCACGCGTCGATTCGGATGGCACCGTATGAGGCACTCTACGGACGGCGTTTTCGATCGCCGATTTGTTGGAATGAGGCATCCGATTCGATCGGGACCGAGCCGGATGTTGTTTTAGAGACGAGGCGGAAGATAGAATTGATTCGGGAATGGATGTTAACTGCCCAGAGTCGACAGAAGTCATATGCCGATGTCTGTCGTCGACCTTTAGAATTCGAGGTGGGAGACCACGTTTTGCTGAAAGTGTTGCCGACGAGAGGAGTTTTCCGTTTCGTGAAGAAGGGGAAGTTGAGTCCGAGATTTATTGGGCCCTTCGAGATTCTCGAGCGAGTCGGTGGGTTAGCTTACCGTTTGGCGTTACCCCCGGCCTTGAGTCATGTTCATAGCGTTTTTCATGTTTCCCAGCTGAGGAAATATGTCCCAGATCCTAGTCACGTCATCGATTATGGTGAGATTGACGTCGCCGAGGGTGTTACTTTTGAGGAGCGTCCTTTGAAGATTTTAGAGCATCGGGAGAAACGACTGCGGCATAAGACCATCCCTTTGGTCAAGATGCAGTGGTCGAGACATGGTGTCGAGGAGGCAACTTGGGAAACCGAGGATAGCATGCGTGCTAGGTACCCTGAGTTGTTTGTTTCTTAAGTTTCGGGATGAAACTTGTTTTTAGAAGGGTAGAATTTAATATCTGCATTTTCTTTCCCCTTGTATTTTTCTTTTTCGGTGTATTTCTCGGTCGTAGTGACCCTCGTGAACCTTACAGTGTATCTTTCCCGTCATCTATTGATCTGATTCTCGTTATTGTTGTGCGGAACCGTTGTTTCGAGGTTGCCGTGGATCCACTCTATGTTTTGATGCATCTTGAGGTGTTCCGTTTGATGTTTCGTTCATATTCCGGTGTTGTAGACCGTTTATATTTCGTACCTAGCGCACGCTATCTTTTCTGCATAGCGCACGCTAGGGGTCCCTTAGTAGCGCACGCTACGACTAATTCGTAGCGCGCGCTAGCGAGTTAGCCCTGGGAGTGGTAGCTCTGTTTCCAGCCTTCTGGACGTGCGTATTAGCGTACGCTACGTCGGCTAGCGCACGCTAATGTCGGGAGGCTAGCGCACGCTGAGATACCCGGTAGCGTGCGCTAGCGTGAATGTCCAGTACTGGACATTTTACTACTGAACTCGGTCAGGTGCCAGGTAGCGCACGCTACGCTTGTATGATAGCGCACGCTAGCGGGTCAGGTGAGTAGTTAACTGTTAACTTCTGGACTCGGCTGATGTCCAGATAGCGCACGCTATTGGTCGATAGCGCGCGCTACCGAGAGGTTATTAGCGCACGCTACGTTTCGAGTAGCGCACGCTAATGGTCAGAAGTCAGGCTACTGGATTGGGACGCTAACAGTTTGGCCCGTAGTTTTATCCCTTTAGCGCACGCTAACACTCCCTGGCTATATAAACCAGGGAGTTGACCCAGATGAACGTATTACGTTCATTTCTTCTCCTCCCCGCGGCTTAGAGCTCCTTTGGCGATTTTGGGCGATTCTTGGCGATTTCTTCTTCTAATCATCTCATCCAGCATCTTCCTCGAATTCTTGGTGTATTATAACAACATCAACACGAATCTTTCATCCTAATCCAAGGTAAAATCTCTTAGAACCCTACTTTTTGATAAATTAGGGGTTTTGGGATTTTCATCCGATTCGTTCCGTTTTGTTGGTGGATTCATGATGATTATGATTAATCTTGTCAATATCATTAGTTTTCCTACGGATTCATGGTATATTTTCATGGCTTTGCGAAATCGAGAGGGTTTGGTTGTGGTCCGCCCTCGTTGTTATTTTTGTACGAATATACATGAATCGTAGGGGGGTTTGCGGGTGTATTCCATTTCCGTATTCGTTTAGAGTTGGTTGTGATTATGTTCTTCGAATCGTTAGGTTCGGTTCCGTTGATTCCTAGCGTTCGTCGGTGATTATCTTTTCCGTTCGTTGTGTCATCAATTATTCAAGGCAAGTATTTTTGGAAACCTTTATGCTTAACGTGGAATGGTAATGTATTTTGTGTGTGATTTGCTCACTCGTGTTGGTCCGACGGGATCAAGGAGGGAATCCAAAGGGTTGAGTCCTAGATTCATGAGTTTGTATAGCTAGCCAGTTCGGGAGGGTCCTAAGAGGCCTCGGGCGGGATCAATGATATTACTCTGTTCCCAAGGCGATGCATGTGCGTGTTTTGTTTTTATAATGTGGCCAGATCGGGAGGGTCCTTAGAGGCCTCGGGCGGGAATCTATGATATTACTCTGTTCCCAAGGCAAATTGTTTGACTGTTTGTTTCCGGAAAAGACATGTCTGGTTTTGGTTTTTGAAATGATATTGGTGCACGTACTATGAAATGTGTAAGCGATTGGTTTGCCTTGATTACTTTTACTAGCGTAATTGCTAACCCCTTTGGGGACCCGTTTTGGGGAAATTCTTGTTATGGATTTCAGGTTATGATTATCCGGACGAGCGAGCACCGGGACAGTACGAGGATGTTGGCCAGGGTCGTTGACATGTGCATTTGGGTCTTCTTATTTCTTTTGTCCATTTCGATATGGTTGTTCCCACAGTTTTAAACTTATAGATTGTACTCGCGAGTACTTAGGCTTTCATTCCAAACTCCGTATTGTATCACCTTAAATTGATACATTTTTGGATGATGCTTATTTCGCCGGTTGTTCCGGGCGTATCTTTATATGTCATATTATTAAAATGTGTGTCCTCGCTAACCGAGATGGTTAGTCGAGTGGGGTTTTTCTTGTTGTAGCCTGGTGGGTCCCATGTAGGGGTCCACGGCGCTGTAATATACTCCGAATATCTCGGGGTGTTACAGAGCAGCCGCACGACATTCGTGTCTATACCTCATCAGGAAAAACACACCGTGTACATTATTATTATTACGGCTGCTATGATCCACTTCAGTATCCATTATTATTCCCATACGGCAAAAGCGGGTGGCATACAGGAATTCGCCGAATATCACTCGCTTCTGCTACTACTAGTACCCATCATTGCACACAATGCAGTGGTCAGACTGCTGTTTATCCTCATGGCCATCAATCTGGAGATTCTATTATTTCTGCAGAACTCGAGAGTATGATTCTATAGTTTCTTTACAATATACTTCTTTGCTCAATTTACCTAACCTCACTGTACATGTTTTTGTCTTTTTTTTCGCCAATGCTGCATTATTTCACTTAAACACACTTTTTATTATATGTAACCATTTATCTTATCTGCTTGAAACAGATTTAAATGCAAATAAATGGAAGCGAAACAACGTAGCAGCAAGAGAATTTACTGCTATTTATTTCAGAGTCGACCCACTGACGTCACAAATATACTGCGTACAGGAAGACTAGCACAACAATACCAAATTGACTGCTATGTTAAGATCAAAACTCAACGCCTTGATTATCTAAGAGGCGAACAAATGCATGAAAATCTACGGCTTGAGTCATTCGAAGGTATTGTTAACAGTATGGTATGCAAGCCAATATCAAAGGATCTGATATTGGCCAAAGGTTTGTGCTTCACGCATCGTATATTGGCAGCCCTCCAGACATTCACTGACGTTATCTAAATGCACTGACTCTGGTGCGCGAATATGGGAAGCCAAATTTTTTCATCACCATGACATGTAATCCAAATTGGACCGAAATACGCGCCGGCTTTCTACCTGGTGAGGAGGCTCAAAATTGATCTGACCTCATAGCAAGAGTCTTCATAGGCCGCAATGGGGAATTCAAACATGAGATTCTTAGAGAAAAATTTTTCGGTGAGGTTGCATCATATCTGTATGTTATAGAATTCCAAAAAAGAGACCTCCCGCATGCTCACTGAATCATTATCTTACAACCAAAATATAAAATAACTTCATCCGATGCGTATGATCGTTATGTTAGTGCGGAGTTGCCCAATGTCGGCCTACAACCACATCTTCATGCATGTGTTATCCGGCATATGATGCACAGTCCCTATGGCTTGTTAAATCCTTCTAATATATGCATGCAAGAAAACATGTGCAAAAATAAGTATCCCAAAGATTATGTGGAAAGCTCTTGGCAACGTGAGGACAGTTATTTTTTATACAGAAGAAGAAATGATCACAAAACAGTGCGTGTCTGTGGTCACACTCTTGATAATAGGTGGGTGGTACCATATAACCCCTACCTTTTAGCTAAATTTGACTGTCCTATTAACGTTGAGATATGCGTTGGCTTGAGGCTCATTAAATACTTGTATAAGTACATTTGGAAGGGCACCAACAAGATTGCATTCAACGTTGTGGAGCAGCCAGGTGTTTCGAAACTGGATGAAATTACACATTTTCAGTAGGCTCGGTGGTTGTGCGCTCCTGAGGCTATGTGGAGAATCTATGCTTTTATACTCAGTGAAATCCATCCAGCTGTTCTTGACCTTCATGTTCATTTGCCAAACAAACACCATGTTTCATTCTTGTCCTCACGATCTCTCTCTGTTGTAATAGCCAATCCAAACACTTAAAAAACGCAGCTCACAGAATTTTTTGCCATGAATGCACAGTCACCTACAGTAGCAAAAATGGAATTACTTTACAGAGATTTGCCACGATTTTTGTATGGGATGCGACCAAGAAAACATGGCATCGAAGATTTAGAGGTATCAGCATTGGACGTCTGGTCAGTGTAAGCCCCCTTGACGGAGAGCAGTATTATCTACGGCTACTGCTTAACCATATTCCTGCACCTACATCTTTTGAATATCTCAGAATATACAATGGCATTTTATACCCTATGTTTAGAGCTGCTGCTTTAGCACGGGGTCTATTAGAATCAGATACAGATGTTACAAATTCTCTGGCAGAGGCCTGTTCCTATCAGATGCCATACTCCCTGTGTGGTCTTTTTGCAACAATCTTAATACATAGTACTCCATCTAATCCTCGAGTATTGTGGAATACTTTTAGGATGTTTCTGGAAGATGATTATATTTGTCTCAAAAAATATACCGAAGATGAGGCCTTTCTTAAAGCACTTGAATCTATTGACGTTTTTTTGCTATCTAGCGGTCGAACAATCGACGAGTTCGGTCTGGTTGACTTCATTATTGGAGCCTCACGAGAACAAATACAGAGTCAGGATTTTGAGGAAGAGAAAAATTATCTTGTCTCTGATTTAGATTTGAATTCAATAGCGTTGCTAAATTCAGGGCAACGTCGGGCTTTTGACGAGATTATGAAAACTCTTGACAATAATCGTTTAACTACTTTCTTTGTCGATGGTCCGGCTGAATCTAGAAAAACATTTATGTATCGATCTCTTCTTGTAGCAGTTCGTTCAAGGTATTCGATTGCTCTTGCAGTCGCATCTTCAGGAGTTGCCACATCCTTACTCCCCGGCGGCCATACAGCTCACTCAAGATTCAAACTTCCTATCATTGCAGAGGATGAGACCTACACAATTAGCAAACAGAGTGTACATGCTCGTGTCATTATTGCCGCTAAACTTATTATTTTGGATGAGGCGTCTATGACACACCGAAAAAGTATCGAGGCAGTTGATGCTTTGCCGCGTCACATTATGGAAAGTAACATACCTTTCGGCGGCAAGACCATTGTTTTCGGCGGTGATTTTAGATAGACCATCCCTATAGTTATTGGCGGCACTCATTCTGATGCTATTGATGCTTTTCTAAGTAATTCTCAGTTATGGCATTCTATGCACAAAATCCGTTTAGTCCAGAATATGCGAGCAAGGGACGACCCCAGTTTCAGAAATTTCTTGCTTAAAGTTGGTGACGGCACTCAACCTTATATTTAGAATGAGAATATTAGGCTACCTTCGAAAATGTGTCTCCCTTACAGACCAAACGACAATCCTCTCGACGAACTACTCTCAGAAATTTTCCCAAACTTTGATGCTCACATAGAAGATCTAAAATCGCTCATTCAACATGCTATTCTGACCCCGAAGAATGATTGCGTGCATGAAATCAATAACGCCTTAATTGATAGGTTCCCAAGTTGCAGTGTATATTATTATAGCACGGATCTGACGAGTGACCCTTTCCAACAGGCATATTATCTGTAATATCCGGATTATTTATGGTGTATTTCATCTATATTTGAACCCTGTATTATTTGGAATGATGATAATGATAATTGAAGTATGATATTTATCGTATTTGTATCCTTGTACATGAGTAGGGAAACATATAAATTTTTCTCCATGCATATACATGATAACGTACGCTAAGAATGTAGCTTAACGTACGTTACCTGTTAATAATAACGTACGCTATGAATGAAGCATAGCGTACGTAATGCAGTCAATTATTGAGTAGGTCGGCTAGCACATGGGGTAACTGGTGGTGGGCTCGACCAAGATACCCACCAGATTCGCACGGCATGAACCTGGACACTTTTAAGTCAACGGACTTTAACGTACGTTATGGACAATATGTAGCGTACGCAAATTGTATGGATTACGTACGTAACATGATAAGTGTAGCATACGTAATGAAGTTCAGAAACAAGATAGTGAGCTATTTTGGACGATAATGTACGTTATGAAGTAGTTATAGCGTACGTAACACTCAGAAAGTTATAAATGGGGCAGCACCCCATTTCATTTCATTTAGTTCTTTTGCCTCTAGCTTCACCATATTTCGTCCCCAGAAGATTTCCAGCCCCTTTTAACACACTTAGATCACTTGTTACTGAATCATTGAGATTGGAAGATACTACTTGATCATTGAAGACTACTTATGTTGGACTTTGGAGTGGAAATCATCACAAGTCGGCGTTGCAGCAACCGGAGTTGGATTCTACTTATAGTCTCAGTATTTTCTTCATCTTAAGGTATGTTATATTACTTCCAACCTTGAAGTTATGTTATTAAGGACGATATGATCACATTACCGAGAATAGTAGATCACTTTGACGATGTATGAAACCTAGTATCATGTTTAAACAATGATGATCGAGTTATTATGGTTAAGAACATCGTAGTTGAACCTTGTTATGGGAAAGGATGAGAATAGTGTTCTGAGAATTATAAACCATATCAAATGTTATCGTCATATTGATCGTAAACTTAGTGTTGATTTCCACTTATACTAAATGGAAGTGGACCTTCAAGATAATCCTGGATATAATGACGATATTAGATCAAGTACATCAACCATAGATCAGCCGAACTTTGCATGAGTATTATAATCGAGATTGAGAATAGTGTTACGATGATATTCGTATCCTTGAATTTGGAGATATTAAATCTGTAGATCATTCATGAGCATGATATATATTTGAAGATGTTATAAGTTACTCACTGAGGATTTCGTAATACTCCGTCACTAATCGAGACAGTCATCTGCCCAGTGAGAAACTGACATGCATGTTTAACGTACGTTAAGCTTTGTAACTAACGTACGCTATTTGGCATAGTTAACGTACGCTAGGTTTGGTACGTAACGTACGTTATACTATCAGGCGAGTCAAGTCGACTGATCAGAGAGGAACTGTCGATACATAGTTTACGTACGCTAACGAGTAAGTTTAACGTACGTTACAAAGGATATGAAACATACGTTATGTAGGTCAGACAGCTTTCGTTTTATGAACTTTCGACCGTAATTTGGATTGTTAGATGTTCGTTTGATGTAAGATGAATTCTATATTATTTCTCTTGTTTAAGGTTCGAGCCTTGCTATGTGATTGATCGAGAGTAGATAGCCTCTGAAAATTATAAACCATATCAAATGTTATCGACAGAACCAGAATTGATCGTACAGAACCAGTTGAGGAACAAACCAATCGCTTTGGTCAAGGTTTAGTGGTCGCGCCACAGAGTGGAAGAATCCACTTGGGAAACGGAAGATAGCATGAAATCCAGATATCCAGAGTTATTTTCGTCTTGATTTTCGGGACGAAACTCCTTTTTAGTAGAAGAGTACGTAATATCCGGATTATTTATGGAGTATTTCATCTGTATTTGAACCCTGTATTATTTGGAATGATGATATTGATAATTGAAGTATGATATTTATCGTATTTGTATCCTTGTACATGAGTAGGGCAACATGTAAATTTTTCTCCATGCATATACATGATAACGTACGCTAAGAATGTAGCTTAACGTACGTTACCTGTTAATAATAACGTACGCTACGAATGAAGCATAGCGTACGCAATGCAGTCAATTATTGAGTAGATCGGCTAGCACATGGGGTAATTGGTGGTGGGCTCGACCAAGATACCCACCAGATTCGCACGGCATGAACCTGGACACTTTTAAGTCAACGGACTTTAACGTACGTTATGGACAATATGTAGCGTACGCAAATTGTATGGATTACGTACGTAACATGATAAGTGTAGCGTACGTAATGAAGTTCAGAAACAAGACAGTGAGCTATTTTGGACGATAACGTACGTTATGAATTAGTTCTAGCGTACATAACACTCAGAAAGTTATAAATGGGGCAGCACCCCATTTCATTTCATTTCGTTCTTTTCCTCTAGCTTCACCATATTTCATCCCCAGAAGATTTCCAACCTCTTTTAACACACTCAGATAACTTGTTACTGAATCATTGAGATTGGAAGATACTACTTGATCATTGAAGACTACTTATATTGGACTTTGGAGTGGAAATCATCACAAGTCGGTGTTTAAGCAACCAGAGTTGGATTCTACTTATAGTCTCAGTATTTTCTTCATCTTAAGGTATGTTATATTACTTCCAACCTTGAAGTTATGTTATTAAGGACGATATGATCACATTACCGAGAATAGTAGATCACTTTGACGATCTATGCCAGCTAGTATCATGTTTATACAATGATGATCGAGTTATTATGGTTAAGAACACCGTAGTTGAACCTTGTTATGGCAAAGGATGAGAATAGTGTTCTGAAAATTATAAACCATATTAAATGTTATCGTCATATTGATCGTAAACTTAGTGTTGATTTCCAATTTTATTAAATGGATTTTGGAAAGAATCATCAAAGTTGTACTCTTGCTTATAAGTTGTAATAAGTAGTTCACCTTCAAGATAAGCCTGGATATAATGACGATATTAGATCAAGTACATCAACCATAGATCAGCCGAACTTTGCATGAGTATTATAATCAAGATTGAGAATAGTGTTACGATGATATTCATATCCTTGAATTTGGAGATATTAAATCCGTAGATCATTCATGAGCATGATATATATTTGAAGATGTTATAAGTTACACACTGAGGATTTCGTAATACTCCGTCACTAATCGAGACAGTCATCTGCCCAGTGAGAAACTGACATACATGTTTAACGTACGTTAAGCTTTGTAACTAACGCACGCTATCTGGCATAGTTAACGTACGCTACGTTTGGTACGTAACGTACGTTATACTATCAGGCGAGTCAAGTCGACTGATCAGAGAGGAACTGTCGATACATGGTTAGCGTACGCTAGACTTCATAGTTTACGTACGCTAACGAGTAAGTTTAACGTACGTTACAAAGGATATATAACGTACGTTATGTAGGTCAGACAGCATTCGTTTTATGAACTTTCGACCGTAATTTGGATTGTTAGATGTTCGTTTGACGTAAGATGAATTCTATATTATTTCTCTTGTTTAAGGTTCGAGCCTTGCTACGTGATTGATCGAGGGGGGCGACCTTCGAGTGTTTTGATATTCATAGAAGTATTATTCTTGTCTCCGAATCGAGGCAAGTACTTCAAATGTTTTACGTATTGATGTCATACATATTATTGTGCATGTATGTCGTTGTTGTATGTCCACCTCGTGTTGGTCCGACGGGATCATCGGGGGATCTATGCTAGTGTGCGCTGGATCATCGGATGGGTTTTTCCACCTCGGCTTGGTTTGACGGAATCATCGGGGGGTCTAGGAAGTGAACGCTGGATCATTGGAATTACCATGTGTATGTTGTGAT
The DNA here is from genome assembly GCA_033398695.1 of Orobanche coerulescens. Lineage (NCBI taxonomy): Eukaryota > Viridiplantae > Streptophyta > Magnoliopsida > Lamiales > Orobanchaceae > Orobanche > Orobanche coerulescens. The sequence goes on from CM065817.1 coordinate 122,307,079, forward strand.
TATCATGTGTGTATGCTATTATTGATTTCTTTGCAGGAGAAGACTCGTTGGTTCTTTTGTCATTTATGTTATTATTATTCTTCGTGAGATGTTGAATAATATGTTGTGGTACTTGTACTAGCAATCGTTGTGCTAACCCATGCGGGGGTGAACATTTGTTTATGTTCAGGATCCAGGAGAGCAGGGAAATAACCACTGGAGTTGCATGACGACGAGGGTGCAGAGTGATGTTCCGGCCGGGTTTATTTGTCGGTTGTTTGTATCGTTTTAATAAGTACTCGAGTACGTAGTCGTTTATGATGATTTGGATTTGGTGATGTATTAATACTTTTCCGTTGAACATTCGTACTTTCAGTACTGGTCAAAATTGTTGTATCTTATTTCCGTTATTTTCATACGTTGGTATCTGTTAATGTCTTTTCAGTTCTTCAGCCTTGTAAATCCTTATCTAAAGGATTTACGGCGCTGTAATATTCTTGAATATATCGAGGGTGTTACATTATCAGGATTACTTGAACTCTGTCAACACTCCAGGCCTACCTCCTCATTTACTTCGTCTTAAACTCAATTGTCCTATAATGCTCCTACGTAATATTAACCCCTCTGAGGGACTCTGTAATGGCACCCGCCTTATCTGTCGTCGTCTAGACCAAAATGTTTTGGGTGCCGAAATCGTATCAGGTCAACATACTGGAGATTTTGTATTTATACCGCGTATACCTTTAGAGCCCTCTGACAAGCAAAAATGCCCTATCCCATTTAAAATGAATCAATTTCCTGTTCGTCTCTATTTTGCAATGACATTTAATAAATCACATGGACTAACATTGGACAAGGTCGAACTTTACCTACCTGAACCAATCTTCTCCCACGGACAACTCTACGTTGCTCTCTCTCAGGCTAGAAAGGTAGAGGACATTAGAATATTAATCCACCCCCCTTTGGTTCATACCATCTCAAACAACCTAACGAAAAATATTGTATATAGAGAAATTATTGCTGCTGCAGTTCTGTGACCTCACTATCTCATGTCATTTGAATGAGCATTCGGTAGACATCAATAATAAATTTACATTAACCACTTTCTCATTCCAAACAAAATTCATGTTAATCGGTTGTCTGATGTGCTTTTATTATTTATCTATTTTAATAATATTCTGCATAATTGTTAGATCCTACTTCACAGGGATTTGCCTCATTTTATTATTCTCTTTTTTTTTTCGTTCATTCAAAAGAGAGAGAATCCGCCATGCATTGTATGTATGTGTGTTATGTATGCTCATGTTATATACATAATGTTAGTGGTTCCATTGATTTGGAGTTTCATTCCTGATTCTTTTTCTTTTTAATAGCATTATGTATTTTCCCTATCATTTGTAAAAAAGTATTATTGATTTCATATAAAAAATAAGAGATTTCGGCGTGTATTATGCATATGTGTATTATTATATATGTTCATGCTATGTATATGTATGTCTATGTATGTGCTTTTATGTTTGTAGATACAAATATGTATTCTACTCAATGTTTATAGTGTGTGTCTGTGTGTTGTTTCTTGTGTTTATTATATACACATAATATCGCTGGTTCCATCAGGCTGGAATTTTGGTCGAGAATATTCTTTGTTGTTAACATTATATGTTTCTCCTAGCATTCTTAAAAACTATTAATTATTTTATATCATATTTTCCTGGACGTCTATACTAACTATTACTGTTTTTTTTCTTCAGATTTGTGTTCGTTTCATGCTCTTGTTATCAGGTGCATGTTCAATTCCAATGCTTACTATATTTTTGCCAGTTACTTCTTGTAGTTTGTTTGATAGGTTTATCTTTATATATATTTCTTTGTATGTTAAACTATATTTTGATGATTGCTGATCTTTCGGTGCAAGTCAGCGAAGTTTTTGTTCCGCAATTAGGTTTACCTGCTTTGCCCTCAACCGTTGCCCCGAGGAGATCTCTCATGCTCTATTTTTGGTGTTCATTCTGCAGACATTGCCCTCATTCGTTGCTGCCGCTAGGTTTCTATTTGGTACTTCTTATTAACCTCAGATAATGGTCGTTTTCTACCTCTATCTATATCATGTGCGCTTGCATATTCGTGTTTTGCTTTGATATATCCATGCTATCAAAAGACTTTCATTCTCGTTTCACCTTCTCTTTATTTGTTACATGTGTATCTGCGTTGTTTTGTATGATTATTGTATACACATAATGCGTTGCTGGTTCTAATAGCTCAGATTTTTAGTACTGCTCGTTTTTTTTTACATTATGTGTTCTCCCTGACATTTGTAAAAACTATTAATGGATTTTTAGCATATTTTTGTAAATATCTGTACTGACTATTATTGATTTTCTTCTTCAAATGTGTGTTCTTCTTATACTCTCGTTATCAACTGTATATCCAACTGCGCTGTGTTGTAGTTTCTTTAGTAGGTCTATCTATATATATCTCTTTATGTTAGACTAGGTTTGGATAATTGCTGATCTTTTTGTGCAGATAAGTGAGGTTTTCATTCGACAATTAGGTTTGCCAAAATTAGCCTCAAACGTTGCTTCTAGAAAATTTCTCATTCTATAATTTTAATCCTGATTCTGTCGACGTCGCCTTCAAACATTGCTGCTACCAACCTTATATTTGCTACCTCTTACTATTCTCAGGTGATGATTGCTTTCTACCATTGTTGCTATAAAGAGATTTTCATTGTCATTCCACTTCTTATTTATTTGTTACATAGATGAATGTCATGTTTCTTACATTTTAATATATACAATAATTTTATTATGTTTTTGAGTTTCAAAACTTCAACACAACCTTACCAAGTTTAGTGTATTTCATTATTATCTTACATTCTTCATGAAATAATATAGTCAGCAAATGGAGCCCAAAATATTTCCGCTCGATGCAATAACTCCGGAAACGAGAAACTAGACTGCGAAGGTTTCTGTCCTCAATAAAACAGAACCTCGAACGTTGTCGCAACCCACTGCTGTAAAATTTCATAAGATGCTCCTCGCAGATAACAAGGTAGATTTTTCTCAACAACCACCATTACATCTCATTCTTATTGATATTTTTCACATATCTTCATCTTACACCAAACAAGGAAATAAGGTCGAAGGAATGTTATTGTAACACCCCCGAGATATTCAGGGTATATTACAGTGCCATGGAATCCTACATGGGACCCACCAGGCTAGACACAATTTACCACAGTAAAAATACACATCATCCAATTGAAAATCAAATCACACACCCGGTACAACCGGCAGAATAATCAACAATGTCAAACATAAATAACTTGACGAATACAAATCTTAATCCGAAGAGAAAAAGCCTAAGTACTCGCGAGTACAATCTATAAGTTTCAAAAGTGGACAACAACCATATCGAATGGAATAGCGGAAATAAAAGGATTCAAACACATATGTCAACGACCCTGGCCAACATCCTCGTACTGTCCCAGCGCTCGCTCGTCCGGATGATCATAACCTGAAATCCATAACAAGAATTTCCCCACAACGGGTCCCCAGAGGGGTTAGCAATTACGCTAGTACAAGTAATCAAGTCAAACCAATCGCTTACACATTTCATAGCACATGCACCAATATCATTTCAAAAACCAAAACCAGACATGTCTTTTCCAGAAACAAACAGTCAAATAATCAATTTGCCTAGGACCAGGACGCCACCATGAATCTCACCCGAGGCCTCTAAGGACCCTCCCGAGCTGGCCACTTTATAAAACAAGTCACGCACAGGCATCGCCTAGGATTAGGACGCCACCATGAATCCCACTCGAGGTCTCTAAGGACCCTCCCGAGCTGGCTAGCGAAACAAACTCGTGAATCCAGAGTGAAGTCATAGATTCCCCCGAGGCCCCATCGGACCCTCCCGAGGTGAGTAAAGCACACACAATATACATTACCATTTCATGTTAAGCATAAAGGTTTCCAAAAATACTTGCCTTGAATAATAGACGACGCAACGAACGGAAGGAAAGACGCCGACGAATGCTAGGGACCGACAATTACGAACCTAACAATTCGAAGGACACAATCACCACCAATCCTAATGAATACGGAATTGGAATACACCCGAAAACCCGCATATGATTCATGTATATTCGTATAAAAACAACAACGAGGGCGGACCACAACCAAACCCTCTCGATTACAAAAATACCACGAAATATACCATGAATCCATAGGAAAACCAACAATACCAACAAGATTAATCATATTAATCATGAATTAATTTATCATACAGAACGAATCGGACGAAAACATGAAAACCCCCAATTTACCTAAAAGAAAGTTTTAGGAGTTTACCTCAAATTAAAGACGAAGAACACGATTAGATGTTGATAAAATACTCCAAAAACTCGAAGAAGATGATGGCTCGGAGTTGCTAAGCTTCAAATCGCTGGAAAACACCAAGAAAATCGCCCACGAGTCGGAGGAGAGGAGAAGGATGAAAAATGACTGAAATCGGTCAACTCCTGGGTTTATAAACCCAGGTCGCGTTACGTACGTTAACCACCACTTGCTAACGTACGTAGGCTGTGTTACGTACGTAAGCCATAAGGGCCTTACGTACGTAACCAAAAAGGCAGAAATGCCTGTACCCTTTTACACTAGGACGTTACGTACGTAACCAAAAGGTGTGTTACGTACGTAACATTCTTGTCTGGGAAGTACAGGCCAGAAATAGACAAGGAAGGTACCGAAAAGAATCGAAATATAACGGTGAACAATTCACGATGGTACGAACGTAAAGGACTCGAAACAACGGACTTAAGTGTTGAAGGAAAACATATTCCCGACTACCCAAAGGTTCCGAAAAACAACAACAAACGTAATTTTCCCAACACTTTGGGAAATTTACAAAACGGCCCAAAACATCCGAAATGAATGATACATGGTCGAAACACCAAACAAAAGTTCACAACACGCATAATAACATGAGATGGATCCTCGGCAACCCCGAAACGGCAGTTCCGAACGACGATTTACGAGAATACCCGAAATAGCGATGAAAACAACATGAAACACCAAATCGAGTAAAACGAGTCCGAAACAAGCTCGAACGCCAAAAAGTCCAATATTAAATATCCTCAAAATGTCAATATGGTTACAAGCGAGTTGCCAAAAATGAAAATACACCAAAATGAGAATATTAAGAGAAAGGAAAAATGCGGATATTACATTCTACCCCTCTAAAAACAAGTTTCGTCGAAAAAATTAAGAAATAAACAACTCGGGGTACTTAGCACGCATGCTATCCTTGGTTTCCCAAGTTGCCTCCTCCACACCATGTCTCGACCACTGCACTTTGACCAAAGGAATGGCCTTATGCCTCAGTCGCTTCTCACGGTGCTCCAAAATATTCAAGGGACGCTGCTCGAAGGTAATGTCCTCAGCAATATCGATCTCGCCAAAGTCGATGATATGACTAGGATCCGGAACATATTTCCTCAGCTGCAAAACATGGAAAACGCTACGAACGTGACTCAAGGCCGGAGGTAGCGCCAAACGGTATGCCAACTCACCAACTAGCTCGAGAATCTCAAAGGGTCCAATAAATCTCGGACTCAACTTTCCCTTCTTCCCGAAGCGGAAAACTCCCTTCGTCGGCGACACCTTTAGCAAAACGTGGTCCCCCACCTCAAATTCAAAAGGTCGACGACGGACGTCGGCATACGACTTCTATCGACTCTGAGCGGTCAACATCCGTTCTCGAATCAAATCCACCTTCCGCCTCGTCTCTAGGACAATATCCGGTTCGGTCCCGACCAAATCGGACGCTTCGTTCCAACAAATCAGTGATCGAAAAGGCCACCCATAAAGCGCCTCATACGGTGCCATCCGAATCGACGCGTGCCAACTATTGTTGTACGTGAATTCGATCAATGGCAAATGCTCCTCCCAGTCGTTACTCCAGTCGAGAGCACAAACACGCAATATATCCTCAAACGTCTGGATAGTGCGTTCGGACTGTCCATCTGACTGAGGATGAAAAGAGGTACTCAAACGCAAATGAGTACCCGATGCCTTATGCACCGCCTGCCAGAAATGCGATACAAAATGGCCATCACGATCTGAAACAATAGACTTCGGAGTACCGTGAAGCCTCACAATCTGCGCAATAAACACACGAGCCAACTTCTCCGGGCCCCAAGTATCCTTGATGCCCAGAAAATGTGCCAACTTGGTCAGGCGATCAACAATCACCCAAACCATATTCATGCCCGATCTCGATCTCGGCAAACTCGTAATGAAGTCCATCGATATGTCTTCCCATTTCCATTCTGGAACGGGAAGTGACTGCAATAACCCGGCTGGTCGCTGATGCTCGATTTTGACCTGCTGGCAAGTTAAACATCTCGCTACAAACTGTGCGACCTCCTCCTTCATATCATTCCACCAGAAATTCCTCCTCAGGTCCTTGTACATCTTACTCGAACCAGGATGAACGGAGTAAGGCGTAGCATGGGCCTCACATAAAATACTGTGTCTCAAATCCAAGTCGTTTGGTACAGAAAGCCGACTCTGGAATCTCAACACACCATCTTCATGAATCACAAACCCAGGAGACTTTCCCTTAAGAACATTCTCTCGGATTTTCACAATCATCGGATCCTCCAGCTGTTTCAGTTTAATTTCATCGATCAGAGACGACGAAATCTCTAAAGCACAAAGTCGCCCTATGGCTCCAGGCAACGAAATCTCAACACTCCACTCAATCAAATCCCGCTGAAGCTCGGCTTGAGATGTAAGGACCTCAAGTGTTCGCAACGAGACTGGTTTCCGACTCAAGGCGTCCGCCACGACGTTCGCCTTGCCCGGATGATAAAGAATTTCGAGGTCATAATCCTTAATCAACTCTAACCACCTCCTCTGCCTCATATTCAACTCCCACTGAGTAAATATGTACTTCAGACTTTTATGCTCGGTAAAAATCTGACATGCAGAGCCAAACAGATAGTGACGCCAAATCTTGAGCGCAAAAACAACTGCCGCTAACTCCAAATCGTGAGTATGGTAGTTAAGCTCATACGGACTCAACTGCCTCGATGCAAATGCAATAGTCTTGCCGTGTTGCATCAACACGCACCCAAGACCCTAACCCGAAGCATCGCTATAAACGACAAAACCCTCGTTGCCACATGGCAACGCCAAAATCGGGGCTGAAGTCAAACGCCTCTACAGCTCCTCAAAACTCGACTGCCTCTCGTCATTCCAGACGAACTTCTCGGACTTCTGGAGCAACTGTGTAAGTGGTCGAGCTAGTTTCGAGAAACCCTCGACGAACCTACGGTAGTAGCCAGCTAAACCCAAGAAACTACGGACTTCCTTCACGTTTTTAGGCGGTGCCCAATCCAACACTGCCTCAATCTTCTGCGGGTCCACACGAACACCTTCGGCTAAAATCACGTGACCTAGAAACATCACTTCCTTCAGCCAGAACTCACATTTCGAGAACTTTGCATAGAGTTGCTCGGTCCTCAAAATGTCTAACACCACTCGTAAATGATACGCGTGTTCCTCCTCGTTTCTCGAATAGATAAGGATATCGTCAATGAAGGCGACGACACACTTATCCAAAAACTGGATAAAGACCTTGTTCATCAACTGCATGAACACTGCCGGCGCATTAGTGAACCCGAAAGGCATAACTACAAGCTCATAGTGTCTGTATCTCGTCCGAAAAGTTGTTCTCGGAACGTCTGACTCCTTCACCCGAAGCTGATAGTACCCCGATCTCAAGTCGATCTTCGAGAATACCGCAGCTCCCTGCAACTGATCGAACAAGTCATCAATCCTCGGCAGAGAATACTTGTTCTTGATGGTCACCTTGTTTAGCTCGCGGTAGTCGATACACAAACGCAGTGAACCATCCTTCTTCCGAACAAACAAAACCGGTGCGCCCCAAGGCGAAGCGCTCGGTCGAATATACCACGACTCAAGAAGCTCACTCAACTGCTTCTTCAGCTCGGCCATCTCTGAAGGTGCCATGCGATACGGCGTCTTCGGAATCGGAGCCGCGCCCGGCTCTAACTCTATAGCAAACTCAACCTCACGATCCGGTGGCCATCCCGGTAACTCGTCAGGAAATACATCTGGAAACTCACTAACGACTGGAATCGACGAAAGCTCGACTCCACCATCATCCGCCTTCAAAGTGTAGCACCAATAACCAGTACACCCCTTTCGCAGGAGTCTCATCACCTTCAAAGCGTTAATAACAAACTTCTGGTTTCTCTTTCGCCCCGCGAAAGAGTGTTCGGTGCCGTCCTCGGCTAGCATGGTGATGATCCTCGTGCGGTAGTTCATGATTGCACCATGCCGCTCGAGCCAATCATCCCCGAGAATGAAATCCTCACCCTCAATACCCACAACAATAAGATTAGAGAGCCAAGCCCTCTCACAAATAAACACAGAACAGTCCCGGACCTCTCGATCACCAACGATTCTATCACCGCTGGAAGTTTAACGATGAAAGGCTCGCAAGGTGATAAGCAGTCAAGACTCAAACGGCGCACACACTCCAGAGAAATGAATAAATGCGTAGCATCCGAATCAAAAAGCACGCTGACAGGAAGGGAATGGATATGAACGATACCTGTCACCACAGATGCCACTGGATCATCGGCCCTTCTCATCTCATAGATACGTGGAGGGGCGGAGCCAACACTGGAAGCTCCCCCTATAGCGGGATGACCCCGACCTCTCCCTCGGCTAACACTTGGCGGAGACTGCGGAGCGAACGAGCCCTGATTCACACTCGGCTCCCTAGGTGCTGGAAAAGAAGTCTGAGCACCAAGAAGCCGTCTTGCCCACTCACAAAAGGAAGCCTTGTGGCCCGACTGACCACAAGTATGACAAGTCAGAGGCGGACGAGGACACTCCCGGTTCCGATGGCCCGACTCGCCACAGTTAAAGCATTTGACAGCCCGAACGGAGGCACTGGCAGTACCTCGATAGCCCCCAGAGAAACGAGCCGAATTTCCTCCAGGAATATTCGCAGACTGAGACTTCTGCTGACCTCCACCCTTGTGACCCGAGAAATTTCCGGTGGATTTCTGTTTCTTACTCTCCCGAACCGCCGCACTGGCTGTCACCGACATATCATAAGCAATAGCTCGACTCTGATAATCCTTCAAAGTAGTACAGACGAGCCCAGACATGTAGTCCCGAATTGACAGTTTCATCCTCCTGGAAAAATGGAAAATTTTGTCGCTCGCCTCAACAACTTGGGTCTTCACATAGCCCAACTCCTTGTTAAAATCGGCAATAGCTTGAGATACGGGAATATCTCGTGGTTGAGCATCATAGAAGGCATGGACTCGAGCCTGTCTAACCGGCCACGGGCAGTATTCAGTCTCTATCAATTCCTGAAATTTGGCCCACGAAGCAACATGGTCTTTAGGCCCAACGGCCTCCCACCAATCCGTAGCGTCCCCAGTGAGAAAGTACTGGGCAATAGGGACCTTACGGTCCTCGGGACAGTTGGTAGCAGTGAAGACTTTAGATATTTCCTTGATCCACCCCTTCCAGCCGATCGGGTCCGAAGCTCCCGAAAACTGAGAAGGATGCATCTTGATGACATCCTGAAGCGAACGATCCGTTCCGCCTCGGTTAGCGTGGGACGGATCCGGGTTCTGGACCACCTGAGCTATAGCCGCCATTTGGTTTACCATTTGCTGCATAACGGCCGCAATACCAATGTCGGCGCGCTCCTGAGAAGAAGCATGACTGTGACGGTCGCCGGTACTGCCGGCTCCCGAAGAATGCGACGTGGCCGCCCCACTGGCTGCCCCACGTCCTCGGCCGCGTCCACGACCACGACCACGGTTTCCTCCGGCATCCATACTGGTGTTAAGAGATAACAGAAGTATATTGATGATGAGTAAGGGAGGAAAAAGCAACTACGATTCAAGAAGCGGAAATACAATGCAAGAAAACAAAGGACCGAATAAGAAAACTTACTAGCACTGGAAGTACCGAGATGCTGGCAGCGGTGTGACAATATGCAAAACAAAATAAAACTAGACCCAAATAACCGACAAGCCTAGGTATCCATAAACCTAGCGCTCCGATACCATTTTCTGTAATACCCCCAAGATATTCAGGGTATATTACAATGCTGTGGACCCATACATGGGACCCACCAGGCACAATTTACCACAGTCAAAATACACATCATCCAATTGAAAATCAAACCACACGCCCGGTACAACAGGGCGGAATAATCAACAATGGCAAACATAAATAACTTGACGAATATAAATCTTAATCAGAAGAGAAAAAGCCTAAGTACTCGCGAGTACAATCTATAAGTTTCAAAAGTGGACAACAACCATATCGAATGGAATAACGGAAATAAAAGGACTCAAACGCATATGTCAACGACCCTGGCCAACATCCTCGTACTGTCCCAGTTCTCGCTCGTCCGGATGATCATAACCTGAAATCCATAACAAGAATTTCCCCACAACGGGTCCCCAGAGGGGTTAGCAATTACGCTAGTACAATTAATCAAGGCAAACCAATCGCTTACACATTTCATAGCACATGCACCAATATCATTTCAAAAACCAAAACCAAACATGTCTTTTCCAGAAACAAATAGTCAAATAATCAATTTGCCTAGGACCAGGACGCCACCATGAATCTCACCCGAGGCCTCTAAGGACCCTCCCGAGCTAGCCACTTTATAAAACAAGTCACGCACAGGCATCGCCTAGGATCAGGACGCCACCATGAATCCCACCTGAGGTCTCTAAGGACCCTCCCGAGCTGGCTAGCGAAACAAACTCGTGAATCCAGAGTGAAGTCATAGATTCCCCTGAGGTCCCGTCGGACCCTCCCGAGGTGAGTAAAGCACACACAATATCCATTACCATTTCATGTTAAGCATAAAGGTTTCCAAAAATACTTGCCTTGAATAATAGATGACGCAACGAATGGAAGGAAAGACGCCGACGAATGCTAGGGACCGACAATTACGAACCTAACAATTCGAAGGACACAATCACCACCAATCCTAACAAATACGGAATTAGACTACACCCAAAAACCCGCCTACGATTCATGTATATTCGTATAAAAACAACAACGAGGGCGGACCACAACCAAACCCTCTCAATTACAAAAATACCACGAAATATACCATGAATCCATAGGAAAACCAACAATACCAACAAGATTAATCATATTCATCATGAATTAATCTATCATACGGAACGAATCGGACGAAAACGTGAAAACCCCTAATTTACCTAAAAGAAGGTTTTAGTAGTTTACCTCGAATTAAAGACGAAGATCACGATTAGATGTTGATAAAATACTCCAAAACCTCGAAGAATATGATGGCTCGGAGTTGCTAAGCTTCAAATCGCCGGAAAACACCAAGAAAATCGCCCACGAGTCGGAGGAGAGGAGAAGGATGAAAAATGACCGAAATCGGTCAACTCCTGGGTTTATAAACCCAGGCCGCGTTACGTACGTTAACCACCACTTGCTAACGTACGTAGGCTGTGTTACGTACGTAAGCCATAAGGGCCTTACGTACGTTGTAACACCCCAAACTAGGCGGATAGTACAGTGCCGTGGACCCCCGACTGGGACCCACCAGGCGAATGAAAATTAATGAATTAAATAATATAATCGTAGTACCGAACCACATTATATTATAAAATACTCCGATGAGGAGCTTAAGTACAATACACCAGGACAATAACCGAATACGTGTATATTTTATATGGAGATAAAATATACAACACTGAATGAACTCAATATTCTCTCCCCCTCTCTTCTGCTCTCTTCTTTATATCTTTCACTCTGAAAAGCTCACACACACATGCACGTACACACATATTCTGCTCCGCATACACACACAGACGATTCGGACACACATATTCTTGACACCGATCTCAAAAAGTTTATCGATTCACATTGAAAGGGGCCAAACCCTAGGCCTCTCCCCCCCGCAATTGATACAGAGCTTCCTCTACCAGCTCTGCAAGGGCGTATCACACTGCCACAGCCATGGAGTTCTCTACCGCGATCTCAAGCCCCAAAATCTGCTTCTTGATAAGGATAAAGGTATCCTCAAAATCGCAGATCTCGGCCTCGGCAGGGCTTTCACTGTCCCACTCAAGAGCTACACGCACGAGGTATTATTAACTTGTATGTTCTTCATTTGTTGATTTATCTATTTTTAACTAGAAATTATGAATTGCGGCTAAATTATTTTGATTCGTGTTTTGTAGATCGTCACTGGTATAGAGCGCCCGAAGTTCTTCTAGGATCCACTAATTACTCTCTGCCGTTGATATGTGGTCTGTTGGTTGTATATTTGGTGCGAAAACTCTTCTACTTGCAAATTAACGCATAATGTACTTTCTTTAGAATAAGGAATTATCGGTTAAGTATCTTAGCATCATTTTTGGCCTCTTGCACCGAGATGGCCGTAAGACGAGCTTTGTTTCTGGAGATTCGAGTATCAACAACTGCTCCATATTTTTAGGTGCAGTTCTTTTTTCTCTCTCTTATCTTTCCTTCTTACTCTTAGGTACTTACAGATTTGGCTTATTATCTCATGTGACTTGTGTATTATCTTCAGAAATTTTGGCTTGTTGAATGTCACCTTACAAAAATGTAGATTTAGGGTATGTTACATACACAATGAAGAACTCCTACCAACGTTCTTGATGTTGTTATCCCTCGTGTGTGTTTATTCTGTTGTATGTTTTAGTTTCCAGAACACTAGTATTTGTTAGATAATGTGATGAAAACCAAACCATATTAAGTACAATGGTTCTTGTTTTTTTGGGTACTAGCCCTCAAGCAATATGCACCAGATACGGACTTGCTGTAGGTTCTAATTTTGTGTGGCTTATTTGTATTCTAATAACCATATGCAACCCAATTGCTTATCCGATTGGCAAGGAAATTTGTCATACCATTTATTGATTAGCCTGTTAGACCTTGTTTTGCGAAGTATGTTTCTGGTTATTATGAGAAAAGGGCGTCCCCTGAAATTTGCAAGTACATATATTGCCCAGATTAGAAGAAAATATTGAATTGTGTGATTTTGTATCCTTGGAGATTACTACCCTAGTTATCCCATACTTCTTAGGTACAACCTTTTGAAGTGTCTGTTTCCATGTAATTTTTCTTGAATTTCAGTTGTTGCTCTCTGGCCTATTTTTGTGATTTATTAAACAACTCTCTGACAGTTGATAAATGCATAAGACTATGAGTGTAGAGGTAGTCTACAACATTATCTAACTGTGAGAATTGCACAATGCAGCTCATTGTCTTCAAGATTCTTCTTAGTGCTCTAGGTGATTAAGGTTGTTTTTTATTGGTATTTAAGTTGAACAAAAGGGAATTGTTTGAAGGTTTGTTAGTTTGAACTGATGGTAATTAAATCTTGGGTGTTGTATAAAAAACTGATATCTACTCTAATGACTTTTTTAATGATTTCATGTTGCCATCTATGATGCTGTTTTAATTTTTGGTGTTTCTTTTAAGTTTGATGTTTGAAGTTTGCTAATTTTCTATACTTTAGACATATAGAGAAACATATTTATTTGTTGAAGTTTTTGTATTAGGTAAACTACTTGGTAACCATTGAAATATTTTTGTCTTTGTTCAATCACATGTTTTCCTTTTAAGTAGCAAGTCATTGAATATTTTAGTTTGATTCCTCTTCAAAACTTTGAATGTCCTCTACATTTTCTTAAATTGTTTCTTTAAAATTTTTCAAAGTAGTGATTCAGTGAAGTACTCCTTAAAATTTTTCAAAGTAGTGATTCAGATTCGTGTGGCGAAAGATTTTTGGGGAGACTATCTAGTTGTTGATCGTGCTCGTTATTCTTGGACAGAATGAAGGTAGAAAATCAGTTTTCTTCAGTCTAAATCTTTTGTTTTTAGCCTATGTAAAGTTTCCAAGTATGCTTAGTTTGAAGTTAGTTTTATAGTAACCTTTATATGATTCTTCTCTTTCAATTTTTTCCACTAGCAATGCAGGGGTTTGATGTGGTTGCTGGCAGTACTAAAGTGAGCCCTGAGAAGCTGGCTGCTCTTAGAGGCACACATTTGTCTGTTTGAGAAGATGATTTCTACGTACAACTAGCTAACTTGTCTGCACGTTGCCCCAGAGTTTTTGATGAAAATCGTACATTTTGTGAATAACGAACCAACATCTGAACTTTTCATTGGTCTGTCGGTGATGTGTAGGTGGATGTAATGTAACTAAACTCTGAGCTGCTGATGGTTTTTGACTGGTTTACGATTTGTCTCGTATGAAAACGCTGCGAGGTTTGGATCAGTTCATGTTCTGTTTCCAATTTCTTCTTTGAAGCTGAGTTTCTCTCGGCAAAATTAAAACCGTGAAAACTTCAGGAAATTGTACTGGAGTTGTTCGAAACTAAGGTATGCTTCAAAGTTTAAACAAATTTGGCAGTTTGATGTTTGTAAGAGTATCTCCAGTGGTATCTCCCCATCTCCATATTTTTGTTGACACCATCACACACACACACACTACCAAATCCCATCCTCCCACTTTCACCGCTAACAATCATCCCCAAAGTTAGGGATTTGCTCACGTCATTAGCAACCCTATTTTTCGCTCATTTTTCGACTCACTAAATGTTTATTCACATTTCATTTAAAAAAAATAGACAAAAATAATAAGAAGAACAAAAGTGAACAACCTCTAAGTAGGTTCTCCTCTCATCCCACTATCTTTCCACTACTTCTCCAACCTTTTACCCCCGATGGTAGATTTCGAGGATGTATCGCCAATGCCTTCTATCATTTTGGATGCTCCAAGTGTGATTACATATATATGCTTGGTAATGAGAGTTTTTTTTTGCCAAACCCTGCTCAGTGCTCACAATTGTGATTCTGGTGAGATTTTGAGGTTCAACAGCCTCCTCCTCCAAGGATACAGACAGACTTGTTGATACCATCAATACATTGTCGTTACATTCAACGAATGGATGTCAGCAATTTGAGATGTTGTAATGTTGTTTCCTTTGCCTATAGTGAAACGTACACTGATCTTTGTTTGACCAGTAGGGTCATGTTCGTTTAGAGAAACACTTATGTAGTGTCTGGTTTATATTCAGTAATTCACATTGTGTCTTTACACTTGTTTCAGGACATGGCAGGGTCAATGAAGAAATGGATGCCAAGGTGAATCAGAAGGTCCAGCACAACCTGACATGGATTCTGAAAAAATTAGGTGAAGCCAACCCTGACTTGAAAATTGATATTGGTGCAACACTTTCTGGTGACACACGAGAAGATGGCACTCCAATTGCGTGAGAAGATGGTACTCCAATTACGCAAGAATATGATACTCTAGTTACAGAAGATCATAGCTCTTAGATGTCATCCATTTGTTCTTCTCTTTTGAACAATTTTCCATTTGTCTATTTGGTTGATGTAATGGATTGGTTGATGTTTTTGGTGGATTGATGTACTTGTTTGTTTAATTATAGCTAGGTTAATGATGCAGAATTGTTTTTTATGGGAAATGAAATATTTAAATGCTATATTGTTATTCTGTTCATTTGAGGTGTTACAATAGGTAGTTAGTGTGTTGAAATTGGTTAATATTTTTCAATACACATTGGGTTCCAGTTGTTATCATCTGGTGTTGCATTAACTACGTTTCCACAATATGGGCCCACAGGTGGGCCCCACATGTGTGGACCACACAATATGGTATCTATTTTATTAAATTATAACGTCTATTGCAACACAGATAAAATGTTGCAATAGGGTGCCAAGTATGTTGCCATAGGCTCCTATGGTAACATGAGAATAGGGTGTTACCTTAGGTCGTTCGAATGTTGCCTTTGTGGTCAAAGGCAACTGCTGAGAACACAACACACTTTTGGTGTTACCTTTGCCCTTTTCGGGGCTAAGGCAACACTAAATCAGGTCTATGGTGACACAGTTTAAGGGTTGTTGTAGGCCATCTATGGCGTAGTGAAATATCTTCCCACTTCCATTTTGGAATAGGGAGCGGTTTCAGCATACCCGCCGGTCGCTGATGTTCAATCTTGACTTGTTGACAGGTTAAGCATCTCGAAACAAATTCCGCGACTTCTCGCTTCATATTACTCCACCAGTAATTTTGTTTCAAGTCTTTATACATCTTGCTAGACCCCGGATGAACGGAATAAGGGGTAGCATGAGCTTCTCTCAAAATCGAGTTTTTCAACTCGTCATTCGCCGGTACGCACAATCGATTCTTAAAAGGCAAAAGTCCATCCTCATGGACCATAAACCCGGGGGCTTTCCCCTGAGTCACATCCTCTCGAATGCGTAACAGAAATGGGTCTGAACCCTGATTCTCCCTGATCGCCTCCTCAAGTGGCGATGAAATCTCCAACGTACAAAGTTGCCCTTGTACTACTGTAACTGCACTCGATCTCGGGTCTCAAATTCTATTGAAGTTCCTTCGAATCATTAATCGAGCAAGCATCTGCTCCTGAACGGACTTACGACTCAAGGCGTCGGCGACAACGCTCGCCTTGCCCGGGTGGTAAAGGATCTCGATATCATAATCTTTGATTAGTTCCAACCACCATCTCTGTCGCATATTTAACTCCTTCTGAGTAAATATATACTTTAAACTCTTATGATCGGTGAATATCTGACAGGTAATGCCATAAAGATAATGACGCCAAATCTTCAATGCAAACACCACGGCTGCTAACTCCAGGTTGTGGGTCGGATAATTAACCTCGTAAGGTCTCAATTGCCGTGAAGCATAAGCAATAACTTTCCCGTTCTGCATGAGTACACATCCGAGACCCTGTCCGGACGCATCACTATAAACCACAAATCCTTCCGTCCCTTGCGGTAAAGAAAGGACAGGTGCTGAAGTTAATCGGCTCTTGAGTTCTTCAAAACTCTGTTGACACGCATTGGACCACGTGTATTTCTTATCTTTCTGTAAAAGATTCATCATGGGTTGAGCGATTTTAGAAAATACTTCAACAAACCGCCGATAATAACCGGCTAATCCGAGAAAGCTTTGGATCTCCTTAACATTCTTCGGAGGTAGCCAATCTCGGATAGCCTCCGTCTTCTGAGGGTCGACACGAACTCCGTCTGATGAAATTACATGTCCGAGAAACGTCACTTCGAACATCTAGAACTCACATTTATAAAACTTTCCAAAAAGTTGCTCTCGTCTCAACACGTCGAGCACTTGGTGAAGGTGAAACTCGTGTTCCTCCCGGTCACGAGAATATATCAAAATGTCATCAATGAAGACAACCACGAACTGATCCAAATAGTCGATGAAAACCCGATTCATTAACTCCATGAATACCGCAGGTGCATTAGCCAACCCAAATGGCATAACCACAAACTCATAGTGACCATAGCGTGTTCGGAACGCCGTCCTTGCGATATCCGACTCTCGAATTCGCAACTGATGATATCCAGATCTTAAGTCGATCTTGGAAAATACTGAAGCTCCCTGAAGTTGATCCAAGAGATCATCGATACGGGGTAGAGGATATTTATTCTTGATCGTCACCCGGTTCAATTCCCGATAATCAATACACAAGCGAAACAAACCATCCTTCTTCTTGACAAACAACATTGGTGCTCCCCACGGGGACGCACTCGGTCGGATATAACCTTTCTCGAACAACTCCTCAAGTTGATTCTTTAATTACTTCATTTCGGTCGGGGCCATCCGGTACGGTGCCTTCGATATCGGGGACGTACCGGGCTCCAACTCAATCGTGAATTCTACATCTCTCTATGGAGGCAAACCAGGTAACTCGTCTGGAAACACATCGGCATATTCCCTCACTACCGGAATATCCGTCAACATTACTGGTGATTTCTCGGTTTTGGTCATATAGCACCAATAACCAACACACCCCTGACCGAGTAATTTCACTGCTTTCATCAAGTTAATGACCTTACTGCAGTAATGGATTACCTCCCTGAAAAACACATTCAACCCCATCGTCTGAAATGATAGTGACCATACGCTTACGGACACTAATGATGGCATCGTAACGATCCATCCAATCAATACCCAAAATGACATCGTCTCTCAGAAATCTACCACGATTAGGTCTGCTAGCCATACACGGCCATGAAGCTGAATCGGACAATTCTGAATCTCGCGATTTCCGATAATTCTTCTACCGTCAGGTAGATCAATGACATAAGGCTCACAACTGGTAGTACTACCCAGACGTAGTCTACTCAAACATGACTCGGAAATGAATGAATGCGATGCACCAGTATCAAAAAGGGTACACACAGATTGAGATAGAATATCGAGTGTACCTGAGATCATCTGGGACTCTGGATCGTCGGTCTTCTTCATCTCATAAATTCGGGGCTTTCCGGCCCCTGAACCGGACGCTCCCGTCTGATAGCTTTTGGCTCCGCCTTTATTAGCTCCTGTCGTCTTGAACGACGCTGACTGAGTGGCCTGATTCTGCACCGCTGAATGTCCTGGGGCCTGAGATGACGCCAGAGTAGGTTTAGAGTCCCTTCGGCAAAAACGGGCCCTATGCCCAGCAATTCCACAGTTGTGGCACGTCACAGTCTGCCTCGGACACTTGGTGCTAAAATGACCCTGTTCTTCACAGTTGAAGCAGGTGATGGCCGAACTGGCCGCTCGTGACTCAGATTCCGTGGGTTTAGGCACCATAGGAGGTCGCTCAGAAAAAGTAGAGCCCGCACGTGGTTTCTTGAAATTGGCCTGAGTGCCATCAGACTGGTTGCGATTCTTAGACTTCTTGCCAGCAGATGAAGGTTGTTGCTTGGCAATTTCCTTAGCAGTAAGCTCATAAGTAAGAGCTTTCTCAATGAATTCGGCCAGAGTGGTGCAATTATGATTAAGCAACTGAAGTCGCATACGAGGTTTCAACCTCTTGCTGAAATACTTGATCTTGTCCGCCTCAGAGTGAATGATAGATGAGGCGAACGGAAGAAGTTCATTAAATTTTTCAGCGATGGCGAGAACATCATCGTCCGCTGAGAGGTCGGGAGTGAGTAATTCTGACAACTTGGCCTCCCTGAGTGGGGTCGGATAATACCTCTCTATCATGAGAGTTTTGAATTGATCCCAAGTACATGATCCGTCGGTGGGCTTCAACGATAACCACCATGAATGAGCGCTCTTACCAAGATAGTAGGCCGCAACTGAAACTTTATGCCCTTCAGGGCAATCCACCATAGCAAATAACTTCTCGAAATGCTCAAGCCAATGAACAATATCCGCCGGCTCAGATGAGCCCTCGAAAGTAGGTGGTCGCTGGCAAGAGATATCGCGAATAATACTGCTTACACCCCTCTCTTGCCTCTGAGGTGGCGGCGGAGGAGCCTGTTGATTTTGAGTACTTGAGTTATTCATTGTCTCCATTAGTTGTGCCATATGAGTCATTTGGGCCATCATGCCCTGCTTAAAAGCGAGTGGATCAACCCGAACACCTTCTGACTGAGCTGTGTCCCGGGTACGACTCCCCGATAGTGAATGATCACGTCCAGGTGAATGAGTGACAGCATCACTGCTCGATGAGTTAGCATTATTCCTAGCATTCGCGCGTGTATTCACACGAGCTCTCGGGTTTCGGCCTGCACCACGGCCTCTTCCCCCGCGTCCTCTGCCAGCTCTTTCCATACTGAAGTAAAAAGTCATATGATAATTATATATCTCGTATGAATATCACATTATGATTATATTATGAAATGATGAAAATGAGCATACGTGCTCAAACACAATGATTACATGAATGATCAACTGATGTGACGTGATTATCTGATGAAATTCTTGAAATGAATATCTTGAACAAGTTAACAAGATTAATGATATGATCCTCAAGATAAACAACTGAACAATGAAATGAACTGAGTGATTAATGAATTCACATGATCAACTTGATTATAAATGAAAATGATAGATGAGGAAATCTTATCGTTCTTTGGTCTGAAGGGCTCGGCTCTTGCACAGGTCACACGTGACGCGAAAGTCCAATGATACTAGTCTGATGAATGATGATTTCAAATGAGACATGACTCGGAAGGTAGTATTCAAAACCACGCTCCGATACCAACTCTGTAACACCCCAAACTAGGCGGATATTACAGTGCCGTGGACCCCCGACTGGGACCCACCAGGCGAATGAAAATTAATGAATTAAATAATATAATCGTAGTACCGAACCACATTATATTATCAAATACTCCGATGAGGAGCTTAAGTACAATACACCAGGACAATAAACGAATACGAGTATATTTTATATGGAGATAAAATATACAACACTGAATGAACTCAATATCCAAACGGAAATCTGCAGCGGAAAGAAAATAAGAAAACACGGTGAATGAAAGGACTGGGGCCCCCTACTAGTATCACTGAGACTCCTCGCCGTCAACGTGCTCTCCCCGTGCTTTTGCCTTGCCATGACCTGAAAAATAATATCCCCCAACGTGGTCAGTTACACAGAACAACAATCCTCAAGAGTTGAATAATCACAATCCTGTTGAAAAACATACGCAATCAAACATGCTATATGAAATCAACTAACAATACGGCTCAAGGAATGGCGCCACACTACGCCCGGGATGTAAAAGTGTTCGTGCACAAGCCACCAACGAGTATCGATCGAATACACGTGTGGTCTTGTACCTAATCAGTCTCACGAAGTGATCGTCTCGTGTGCACAGTCCAATGTGAGGCCAACAACCAACACACGACTTTATATGTGCCCGACATGAAAATCCTACACATACCAACCGGCATGCCAGTATGACCCGGAATGCCACGATATAACAAAAGTGACATCGAAAATCAATAATGACTCACCAAGATGAAATGATGGTGAAATGAATGACAACTCAATGAATGATTGGAATTGTCGTTCCTCGTGAGTGAAGTGATTAAGTGACAATTACAAGTCTCAATACGGTTAGTACTTTATGAATGAATTATGACTATGAATGAACAACAACGAAAGGAGTGAATATCCTTTTAACTGAGTAAGAATTAACTTACACAACACCGGTGAACAATGTCCTTCCACGAACAACGTCCTAAAAGAAATGTCGGTCGCTCGAACAACCTTGAATGACAATTACCAACAAACGCTCAATATATGTATCAACCATGATTATAACCAACTCAAAGGTTGATACAACAATATCCGAACTCAAAGATGCACTCTAAAGAGTACGTAGTAAACATCCTACCCGTGGGTTACAACCACCCCCAAATTATCGAAACCAACTTCCAAAAGATTGATTCAAACCAGCAAAACAATATCATTGACATCAATAATCCAATAGGAATCCACAATTCAAGATTACGACAACATCAATCGGAAAATCCCCAAATTAACCGAAGTCAACCCCAAGGGTTCTTGAAATAAATCCTCAAAGCCATTAGATCCGAGATATACACCGAATAACCCATAGGAATACGTGTATGCAAGGTAGATAAACCATATCTCACATATTCCAACAACAATCTAAGTTCAAACGAAGAAATCGAAAGGAAAACCCCGAATATCCAAAATTCTAGGTTCAAGAAATCATTACCTTTGATTTGATGTAATGGAGATGATGAAGTGATGATTAATCCAACTCAAAGACTTGAAGATGATGATTGATGATTACACCTCGAAGAACACTCTCCAAAACGCCCGGAAACACTAAAAACCGATGAAGAACCGAAGAGAAATGACAAATGACGTTAAAGGACTGGACTGTCCTATATATAGCAAATCCCACTTAGCGTGCGCTAGCTCCTGTGCGTAGCGTGCGCTAATGGGTGTACTGGGTAGTCCAGTACCCTCTGATCGCAACGGTAGCGTGCGCTATGTACCTCTTGTAGCGTGCGCTACCCCCTTTAATTAGTGTGCGTTAACACCAATGGTTAGCGTGCGCTAACGAATTATCTGATGCCCATTACTGGAGTCCAGAACCTCCTGTTCTCTGATCTGATCTCGGTAGAGCGCGCTACACACAATATTTAGCGTGCGCTACTACACCGTTTGCGTACGCTAAAACCACTCATAGCGTGCGCTAGGCATTTATCCAAAGCAGACCAGTAGCCACTGGACTCTGCCTGATCCGTTCTTAGCGCGCGCTATACCGGCTGCATAGCGTGCGCTACTCCGACCTATTAGCGCGCGATACTTACCATTCGTAGCGTGCGCTACTTACAACCCAACTGCAGTCCAGTGCCTTCTGGACTGCCCGCTTGAAACATACTAGCGTGCGCTAGTGTTGAGAGGTGGCGTGCGCTACCCGTACTCAATTAGCGCACGCTAAAGAGAGTACGTAGCGTGCGCTACTCCTCACACACAGCACACTATGAAAATGACAACGATGGTAAACACCACACGATTCTCCAACTAGATTGATGATGAATGACGATTAATACACGATACAATTACTCTCAACGATGAATACAATGGTTGAATGTGAGTGACAAATGATCATTAATGAGTGAAAATTACTGAGTGACAAATACTGAATTATAAGTACCGAATGATAATGACTGAGTTACAAACGTGTATTACATACGTAACCAAAAAGGAAGAAATGCTTGTACCCTTTT
Organism: Orobanche coerulescens; assembly: GCA_033398695.1. NCBI lineage: Eukaryota > Viridiplantae > Streptophyta > Magnoliopsida > Lamiales > Orobanchaceae > Orobanche > Orobanche coerulescens. Next base: position 122,329,714 of record CM065817.1, read on the forward strand.
ACACTAGGACGTTACGTACGTAACCAAAAGGTGTGTTACGTACGTAACATTCTTTTCTGGGAAGTACAGGCCAGAAATAGATAAGGAAGGTACCGAAAAGAATCGAAATATAACGGTGAACAATTCACGATGGTACGAACGTAGAGGACTCGAAACGACGAACTTTAGTGTTGAAGGAAAACATATTCCCTACTACCCAAAGGTTCGGAATAACAACAACAAACGTAATTTTCCCAAAACTTTGCGAAATTTACTAAATGGCACAAAATATCCGAAATGTACGATATATGGTCGAAACACCAAACAAAAGTTCACAACACGCATAATAACATGAGATGGATCCTCGGCAACCCCGAAACGGCGGTTCTGAATGATGATTTACGAGAATACCCGAAATAGCGACGAAAACAACATGAAACACCGAATCAAGTAAAATGAGTCCGAAACAAGCTCGAACGACAAAAAGTCCAATATTAAATATCCTCAAACTGTCAATACGGTTACAAGCGAGTTGCCAAAAACGAAAATACACCAAAATAAGAATATTAAGAGAAAGAAAAAATGCGGATATTACAGTTGTATCAAGGAGACATTGAACTGCTCAAAAATAGTTTGCATCTTCATCAAACTTACCTTAAATCAAACACAGCATTGCGCCCAGTGAAACCGGGATTCGAAAATCCTTTGACCAATAACAAATATCAATGGATTATTGGTGCCAGGACAACCGTTTTAGCAGTTGAGGAAGATTCGTCCATCTCCTCCGAACTCGCTCCCAATTTCATACAACACGACAAATTTCGTGATTTTATAGGCACACGAAAATTAATAAGTCAGTTCTTACAAAAATTTAATAGCTATCTCTAACTATAACTGTATTATGTTCTTTCTTACTATTTTGAGTTTATACTCAGCTCTTACCAAGGTCTACTACATATCTTCAACTATAACTCTATTCAGTAAGGAAGAACTGCAAAGAGATTTTCCTCATACTCACAATCAACTCTTACCAAAGCCTACTACATATCTTCAACTATAACTCTATTGTAGGTACTGTCACAATTATAATTGATAGCCATAGTCCAAGAATGGTGTCCTCAAGAGGAAAGCAAAACACGCTCCGTGAATATGCAACAGTAGACGAAATGTACGGAATTGCTGCACTATTTTATATTTGCCATCCTCTCTATTCTTCACTGTTTAATTTTCTCTCTTCGTATTTTATAGCTTCTGCTTATATTAATATATATCATCTTTGTTACTATACATAATTGTCGCCACGTTTTATATTTGCTATCCTATTGTCCCCACCAATTTGTCATCCAGCTATCCCCTCTACACATACATTTTCTGGTGTATTTCTGCAAACTAAAATTTGCCTGAGTCTGTTCATTGCCCAACTGTTATATTGCATTTTAGAATAGTTATTAATCCCACCCATGATCAAATAAACACCAAATATGATTGCACCCTGCACATCTTCCATATTTCAATATGTTTTAATTTTAAAAATATTAATAACTTGTTATCCATTCTGTTCATGATTGCATAGCCTCATTATTACATTTTCCGATTATTTCTACAACTGTCATAATCATATTTACATAATTTTACATATTTGATATCTAATTTCGCAATCTCCTTTGCATGTAAAGATATCTATTTACTATCCTCATCTACAAATGAAATATTGCAAATTATTACAAAGTAATTTTATTCTATTATTGAATATTTTATCACTATGAACAGCAAACGTTATTTATTCCCCACCCACCTTACCGTTACACAATATATTCATTCCCCTTTGCAGGCTCAGACCCATCATTATTACTTTATGGAATGATGCTACGACAGATGATGTCTACAACCTACTCAATTCTATAATAGACAGACATGTTATAGCAGCCTTAAGATTCAGTGCCACAGATTATCACAGTAATATCGCTCTCCCTCGTCCTTCGTTCGATAAAAATCATCATATATAGCAAAACAATTACCTTGCATTTATATTTTCTATTAATCTCTTCCTTCCCTAACTTACTTTCAGATATCCTGTTTAGCTCCACATCTGCATCTCTTATCCTCATGAACTCCAAAATCGACCGTGTCCAAGACCTTCAGAAATGGGGAGTACATTTTTCCAAATGTCTATATTGTTGTTTACAGTTATTATAACAACATATTTTTTACAGGTATTCCATACATAAAGAAAAAATTGACGAACTTCAACAGCAGGGTGATGTTTTTAAGAAGACACAAACCAATTTCAGTATTGATCCTGAAACAATCATATCTGTTCAGACATTCCTTGCAATCGAACAGGTGACCACTTCCAAATAATTCTCAATCGTAGCCACGTATAATATAGATGCACCTTCTCTGACCCCCTATCTCTGATGTTCTCCTCACCCAATACTACATTTACTGAGTTTCATTTCTCCTACATCCAGAGAGATCTAACTTGTTCCTCCGAGGTAAACTATCCCGCAGACATCCAAATTTTATCTACCCCTGCTGCGACAATTGTCACCGTCTGACAATTGCAGAGTACGGCTCTCTATTAGAGTGCCACTCTTGTCAATAAATTAAGACTGCCATTCCAAGGTACAACACAATATATATTCTCGCTCTGCCTCACACTGTCATCGTTTACTCCCATCAATAACCAAAGGTAATTTCGTATTAACATGTTATGCTCATATACATTCACTAAATATATATTACCGCATCTTTCTTATTTCAGAACATCCTCACCCTGACGTACACATCAACATATCATCTCACGGACGAGCATTGAAAGCAAAAAGAGTCGAGTGAATCAACTTTGATGTCTACCTGTATATTCAGACCTAAATCAGCTTTGATGCTGTATATTCAAAGTTCTGCTAATAAAAAAACTGTTACAATTGTTGAATTACAATTGAAAATTTTATGTTATTTTCGTGTTGATTTTCCATAAAAATCTGAGTAACTTACTTTCCACTGTGAATAAGTGTTTCCTGGTCAGTTGTGGTATGATCAGATTCGCTTTATTTCCGCCTCTGCTCTTTCTGTTATAGTAAGATAGTTACTGAGGTAACCTGATTTCTTTTTCTTGAAGAGACTTGCCTGGATCTGAAATACAATGCTGGTGTTTTCTTTTTGCAATTATTTTCTCTTTCTATTACTATTCATTATGCAATTATTGTTATGTAAATTGTCGGTTTATGATTCACTGGGTTTATACCTGTGCTTGATAATAGTCAGTGACAAGTGTAGGATTAAATTGGTTATATTATTTCTTATATCTTTTTGGTGCTGCAGAATTTATCTAAATAAAGGCCAATGTACAGTTTCTTCGATTGTTCTTGATAACTAAAATCGATGTCCAAAATTTGAATGCCTACGTTGGATCATTTTTATTAAAAAGACATTTCCCATATTATAAAATTAGCCTGTTTTATACTTAATGTACATTTACGGCTTATTTTCTTCTGCCATTATAAGCATTATATCATCTTTTTGCAACATGCATGTGCAACCACTAATAAACATAAATGTTGAGTGAATGATTGTTACAAAGTAAAAGTATCAATCGAACCTAAGTTGTGCAACACATTTACATAAATTAAACAGCGAAATTATCGGTTTATGATTCACTTGTAACACCCCCAATCCGCTCAGGGATATTACACGCCGTAGACACCTTTCCGCAAGGAGCTACCAGGCAGGAGACTACATAATGAAACCCACGTGCGGTCAACTTGACCAAAACATAATAGCATAGACTGATTAGGTCTCTCAAAACGCAGCATAACCGTACATTTGGTGAATCAAAAATACAACTTGATCACATAATACATAAAATGTCCATCCCCTCAAGGATGACAAGAACTCAAACCGATAGATCACTGACGGACAACAGACTGCAACTGTGACTAGTATCGCTGCTTTGCATCATCCTCCGAACCAATCTTGTGGTTGCTCACTCTCCAGTCAGAACACCTGGAATAAATATCAAAATCCCCAACGAGGGGTTAGCGATGGAATTGCTAGCAAGTAACCAAGCTATAAATTATACATCAAGAATATAATCGTTATGAAAATAACCTTTCGACAAGGTAGTAACACGATCCCCGAGTCTAAAGTCTTTTCGAAAACATTTCCCATTAGGGAAGATCATAAATATAACTTCAAAACACATTTGAAATAATAATCGAGGACGTCGGGGGTCTCAGTGTAAAATCATGAAAAGAATTATAATTCTCATTTTCAAAAGGATTTTCATTCGAATCATGAAGACAATTCAATTCTCAAACAAGTCTCAAAGATAGAACCACAACACTAATATAAACAGAATCCAAGATTCACACAATCACAATTCAGAGATATCCAACCAAAATACTCAAATCACCTCCGTGGCCTCGGTGGGACCCATCCTGGATTAGATAACGAAAAGCAAGCTCAAACCACCCATAAGTTATCTTGACATCGTACTCGCAAGTAACGATTCTCGGAGCCCTCTCCAGACCTACCCGATTAGATAACCTTATGGTCAAATCATATCAACTGGCCGTACGCGCAAGTAATGCGCCGCCGGAGGCCTCATGTGTCCTTACCCAGTTAACATCATTCAAACACGCCCACAAGTTATCGTGACATCGCACTCGGAAGTGACGATTCTCGAAGCCTTCTCCAGACCTACCCGATTCGATAACTTATGGCGAAATCATATCAACTGGCCGTACCCGCAAGTAACGCGCCGCCGGAGGCCTCACGAGTCCCTACCCGGTAATATCTCAATCACCGATTACACAACAACTAGGTATAATATTTGCCACACACATGAAATCAAGAGTCAATGCCACAAACACTTTCACAAAGCGTAACATTCATGTCACACCGTCATCTAGTACACATTCTAACAAGTGAACAATACAAATATTCCACAATTCCTCGGATAACTACTAACTTCAAAATATCCATCTCGAACATAATACAACATGAGATGGTGGTTGTCATTCTTTAAGAAATTCAAGTTACGTTTTTATTTACTTTCATAGAATCACATATTCATTTAAAAGTAAGTTACGGTCAAGCGTTCAATCACTATCAAGTCCATGTTAAATTCACGACATGCTACATTCTCAAAGTATAAAGATTATAGTTAAGATACTCGCCTTAATAACCGCTACCGAACACTCCGAAGAACACGGTTCAACTGGGAAGCTCGGACCCTGAAGAAGACAATGAACGGAAGGATTCAACCCGGGTTCCTCACAAGAAGATCGACCCTAACATCATATAATTAATAAATCAACGATCATACGAGGAAGAATAATCATAGAACGTCCGAAAACCCCTTTATGACATTCTACCAGACACCTTCAAGGCGTCGATTAAGAACTCGACCAAAGCGACAAATCTATACGATCCGACCATGGAATTGTAATACCTGCGATCTTTATTCCGATTTCGTTGACTTTTTTTGGTCGAACGGACTGTTGTCGTCCGCATCTTTGAGAATCGCATGCTTGTATTGTGGTACGTTGAGCTTCGTAGACTGTTCGTTATTGTTTTGGATCTTAGCCGGTGCGTTCGCATGATCGAGACGTCGTCGAGTATCGAACCGGGCAGTCGGAGGGCAGGTCTGGCCGATTACGGCCGTAAGGCCTGGCCGATTACGGCCGTGAGGCTGCCGAACAGACTGGCCTGGGAGGACTCAGTTACGGCCGTAAGGTCTACCGGGTTACGGCCGTAAGGCTTGTTACGACTGCTAGCTCTGGCCGGTTACGTCCGTAATGTCTCGGCAGAATGCAGGCAGTGGCCACTCGGAGTTCGGTTACGGCCATAAGGCTATGCCGATTACGGCCGTAACGTGCGATCGTTGCGCACGCAACCTGTCGACCATTGCGCACGCTATATGCATTGACAGGGTTACGGCCGTAAGGCCCTGCCGGTTACGGCCGTAACGTGTCCGGCCATATATAGGCCTAACTCGGCCAGAATTCATTCCACTTCGTTTTTCACTCGTTTTTCTCCCCTGTTGGCGGCTGCGGACGGGAGCGACCAGTAGGAGGAGTTCTTGGCCGATTATTCTCATTTCCAAGGCTTTTTGGAAAATCCTTTTAGATTAGATCATCATTTAATCCGCATTCTTCGTCGAATCAAGGTATTTCCTTGCTTAGAACCCTACTTGTATGATTTTTGGGGGTTTTCTTCGTGATTCATTGATTTGTCCGATTTTGATGATTTGGTTATGGTATTCTTGTTGTCTTGGCCATAATCTTCAGACTTTTGTAAACTCGTTTATTGATTTTCACCACCCGGAACATGAATTTCGATTTCCTTGAAGCACCTTTGGATTCTTGACGTTTTTCCGGTAGATTCGGATTTCCGTTTAGCGTTAATTATGCGTGGTGATGTTATTTCATAGCGTTCGTGAAGTTGTCGAAGTCTTGGTCTTTTTGGAGGTTCAAGGGCTAACCGACCGAATCCGTTCGTGGTTCCCGTTGCTCGTGGTATCGAGGCAAGTATCTTGTCCATACGTTTCATGTTTCGTAGGCATAATTATTGATAAATGATTTTATGCGAAATCCAATGTTTAATGAACGTAAAAAGGGATCGGTATGTTCTCGATAAATGTTGTCTTTCAATGATAATTCGTGTACTTCGTGAATATATGTGTTCTCATGATATATCTGTTGGTTTATTATGTTGAAAGATTCTATGATCACTTTGAGTGAGTTTAATAGACCGTAATCCTTTGCCGGGGATTACGTAATGTTATGTGGACTTATTAGGTAAGAACGTAATGTGTGTGATATTAGTTGTTATTCCTTCATGAGGAGGTTGTGACGCTTGTTGTTGTTTGATATTTGTATTTGCTTGTGGTTGTGTGACATTAGTTGTGAGTGTACGTCGACTATAGTGGCCATTCTAGCGAAGTACCTAGCATTTGTATGCATATTCTAGTATTCGAATTATGGCTTCCCATGGCGTTGTGGATGATATGTGTATGTTCACCTAGGGACAGTCCGACGGGGCCTCTAGGGATACGTATTGCCGTGTGTGTGCATATCAGGAACTATGGTTAACCACCCAGGGATGTCTGACGGGGCTCTGCGGGGTACGGTGGCCATGTGTCTCGTACCAAGGTTAACTTTGAAATGTTTTGTTGGAGAACTGTGATTTTTGGCGTATATTTCGTCTGATTAGAATGGCAGTCCAAATAGTATCGTATTTGGCTGGAATGGCACCAGTAAATGTGTTGTGTGTGATTTGTACTTTGGCTGTGATAATTTGGTAAGGGTACGTGAGTCTCGTGGTTGCTTTGTGTATTGTAGCTCTGTGGTGTGTTGAGTTCGACTATATGGTCAAGTTGCAAAGTTGTGCTCTCTGTTGTCGTTCTGTGAGACTGTTGTCATGGTAATGTTTGACACGGTGTAGTTTATGTCAGGTTATTCTTGTGAGTATGTGATGTGAATAAGTTGATTCACGGACCCCGTGCTTGTGGTTGGAATGTTATGATTGGGTCGTGGACCCCATATTTTGTTATCGGAATCGTATTTTAAAATAAATGATTTTCGGGCTGTGTCCCTAAGTGTTTCGAAAGGCTTGAAAATTCTAAAACCCCAAAAGCTTTCAAAACTCCCGAGATCGTAAAATGGTTTTATTCCTAACTTTCATAATTCAAACTGTTTCGATCAAGTGAATTATCTCGGGAAGTATATTCACGATTTCTATGTTCTTGGAGTATGATATGTATGGCTTGCCTTTGTATTTATACTTGCACTAGCAAAACAGCGGAGTTTTGCTAACCCACGAGTATTCGGGGGGTGGATGTCTGTATTGTGTCCAGGTATTTGTAGATGGCTGAGGAGCAATTCACAGGATAGTTACGAAGGATGATGGAAGACGGCGATACTAATCACATGAAGACCGGTGTTGAGTAATTGTTGATGTCTTGTTCTGTCCTTCCGTTGTATTTATTTCTCCCCTTAAGTGGGAACGTTGATTTATGTTAACCCCTGCGTGGTTATGAGTTACGAGAAAGAGTAATGTACGGTTGATGTGTATGTTGTGGTAAAAGACCAAATCGGTCTAATGGTTCGTTATTTAGCCATGTCGGCATGTGTTGTGTTGTTGTGTTTTCTGTATTTAGCCTGGTAGATCCTCATGGAGAGGGTCTGCGGCGCTGTAATATTCCCGAACGGTTTGGGGGTGTTACAGAATATGGTATCACAACTTAGGTTGCGGAAACCTAGGCTGTCGGGTCGAGTTGTGTGTTGTCGGGTCTTGTGTTGTCTTGTCTTGTCAGATCTTGTCTGACTGAGTTGTGTCACGACGCGTCGTCTGAGGTGTCAGTCGTGATTAGTATCGAGGTGCAGCCATCATCTTCGTACGACCTGTGGATGTAAGTCTCCCTACTTTGTTGCGTCTCGTGTTATACGAGCTTGTGTGATTATATGTTATTATGTAGAGTTTAAATGTGCCTCGTGAATACGTACTCCTTACTTGTTTGATTCTCGTATTGTGATAGAATGAAAAGTGATACCAGTGTAGAAATGTGTGTATATATTGTGTGAATCGTTTCATTGAAGTAATGGCTGGGTGTGATCCCGCAAGGAAAGTTTGTCAATGTGATATTTCAAAGTTTAATTGTTTTTGAAGAGTCACGTATATTTTATTTTTAAACATCCTTCAAGAAAGGAAAATTTTCGATTTCGTATGATGACCTCGAGACCGGAATTTTTTTTTAGAACTTAGCTACTTATACTTCATTTTCATCTTGCCTTGCAAGTTTTCAAAATTTGATTTTAAAAACTCAAATGAGGTCTACCAAAATTTACTCGAAAGTGGCTCTTGCTTTCGACTTTTTGATTTCATGACTGTCGGTTCGGAGGTATGTAACACCCCAAAAGACGGCTATTACAGTGCCGTGGACCCCACACTGGGACCCACCAGGCGATATCCAAAAACAGATTAAATAAATATTACTTATGATACCGAGCCACAATAAATAGTCATTACTCCGATTAGGAGTTTATTAAAAATATGGCCAACGGCCTTATGATACACAGGATCCGAAATACAAGTATGAACCATATGGAGATGAAAAATACTTCAAATACCAATACAACCAGATAATAATTTAAATGAAGCGGAAATAAAATAACACAACACGGTTTAACATAACCGGACAACAAATGATTTGGGCCCCCCAAACTAGTATCCTTCGAACCCTTCGCCGTCAACATGCTCTTCCCGTGCCTTGCCTTTGCCTCGACCTAAAATACAACACAAGTATTTCGCCCAAAACACAGGGTCAGATATACATGATAATTAATTCTTCCGACATTATACAATTCACATATATAGATCTCAAGGAAACATCCCGACTATTAATCATACACCTCGAGCGTATGAAACAATCAGTCACAAACCATCGAACACATCCAATCATACATGGACTATGAATGATCAACAATATGGCTCAAGATGGACATCATAATACGCCCGATCCGAAAATGTGTCCGTGTACATGTCCACCCCGTATACGGAATCCAGAATATACGTGTGACAATGTACCTAATTAGCCTCACGAACTATGTCTCGTGTGCACAGTCCAATACGGAAACATCCACGTATGACTATACAAGTGCCTGGCTAAAAATCCTACACAATATCCAATCGGTACGCAGATATGATTCCAGAAATGTTACGATACAACATGACAACGAAATTCAACGAAATACATATCCGATTAAGGATCAAGAAAACTCACTGAAGTGATAATAAGGACCAATGAGATCAATGATTCAAAGCGACGTACTTGGGAATGCAACCCCAATGATGGAAACGGAATAACGTCAAAGACAATGTAAAATCACGACAAACATTTCATAAACATTTCATACACATGAAATGTATAAACATCACAAGAATCTAATCATCATTATAACCAAGCAAGATAAATTTCCTCAATACAGAGACGAGAATAATCCTCTTCTTGTCGGAACGAACGAACGGTCCTCGACTAATATCATTTACTCGCACAATCAACCTTAAACGAAATACATTTTACTCAATAACGTATTCGTATGATTATCAATGTAGGATTAGTAAGACGACACCCTACAATCCTTTAGAGTAGTTCGCTATCTCAAAATGTCGAAGTCTTATGCCAAGAGTTCTTTTTACCTCATTACAACCATAAAATCGGTTCACAATACTTTTACCGAATGTTCACATGATTCTTCATAAATAAGAATTCTATCAAGAACATGTTGAATGACCACTTATGATGTTAAGATCATCTTATGTTGATTAAACTTTCCAAAACATTAAAATGTTGAAAGGACAAAATCTGCACAATTATGTTCATCCACCTCTCATCTAAATTGAATATTAAGCCTACAACAAGGTTATTCGTTATGAGGTTACACCATATTCATGAAGGTTATCAAAATCATTCTTTACCAAGCTGGAAGATCCATTAACATCATTTATGAACCTAACTTTAGGTTTTTAGAATTACCACACTAATATCCTAACATTCAACAAGATGTTCCTATCAATCTTCATGGATTTGTGAATCTGAATTATAATGATGATAAAGTTTCTAAGGTTTCTGAAGTAAGGAAACATTTTTACTATCTTGAACATTGGCAAGATCTTCTCAAGGTAAATGACTATCAAGCATGGTGTTTAAACACTTTATGATATCAGTTTTATTGTTTAAATCCAATTATGGTGAGGTTAACTGATTCAAAGATGTTCCACTGAGCTAAATTCGTCCAGCAAGATGAGTATGATAGTTACAACATGGTTAATATCATTATATCATCAAGAATACATCCATCTCAAACCCTTATTTATCATATTCATCAAGAAGTGTTCCAAAAGTTGGATTAAAACTATGTTTTACTGGATTAATCTAACTCTAGGTGAAGTATACTTCATTACCAACATCAACATATGAAAACAATACAGAGAAGAAAGTACACCTACCTCCAGAAACAAAGAACAACCTCAACACTACGAGAAAGTACACTCCAAGCTCAAGAACACCTCCTAATCTTCAAGGAAATGAGCTCCACTCCAAGATTTAAGGCTTAAAAGCAAGTTGGAGGAGGTTGATATCGATTTGGGGGTGCAGAGGGACGATATATGGAGAGAGAATTGGTTTAGAGTTGTGAAGAAATGAAAAACAGGCTGGTCCTATAAATAGACTGTGTAGACTTAGCGCACGCTATCGCGAAGCTTTAGCGTACGCTAACACACTTACGTACGCTATCCGGTTAATATTACGTACGTAAGCGGCTTACAGTGGCTACTGTCTTGAAACCGCAGGCCATTAGCGCACGCTAATGAAAAGGGGCTCGCACGCTAATAAAAGTTGACTCTGGCCGACACGACAGCTCAGACGTCACCCACATGCATGCCAACGGATAAAAAGTTCACGTGTTGAAGTCAAGTGATGTCAGATTCCTTCTTAGAGTACGCAACAGACAAGGAATTACGTACGTTAAATCACGAGTTTAGCGTACGCTAGTTAAGCTACGTAGCGTACGCTACACCAACAGAAAAAGTTCAAAAATGCAACTATCCAATTAACATCGAATCATTAAGTATGATATGAAATAACAATGATATGAAGCTCAAATATAGTACCTCAACATAATACTAAATGCAACGATCCACGATAATCAATTTATCTGAATATACAACGACAGATAAAAATGAAAAATTACAGTCGGATATTACATACTCCCCCCTTAAAAAGAGTTTCGTCCTCGAAACTAAGGGGTAAATAACTCGGGGTATCTCACTCGCATACTATCCTCGGTTTCCCACGTAGCCTCCTCGACTCCGTGTCATGACCACTGAACCTTCAGTAGGGGGATCGTCTTGTTCCGCAATTGCTTGATCCTCTTCTTGAGTATCCGCACAGGACACTCCTCGTACGAATGATCCTCCGCTAATTCAATCTCTTCGAACTGAAGTACATGGCTCGGATCAGCAAGATATTTCCTCAACTGGGAGACATGAAACACATTGTGAATTCGACTCAAAGCCGGTGGCAAAGCCAATCGATAGGCCAGATCACCTACACGCTCCAAAACCTCAAACGGCCCAATGTACCTCGGGCTCAGCTTGCCCCTCTTCCCGAAACGAAAAACACCTCGGGTAGGAGACACCTTCATTAACACATGGTCACCAACCTCGAACTCAAGCGGTCGTCGATGGTGGTCAGCATAGGACTTCTGTCGACTTTGAGCCGTTAACAACCGACTCCTAATCAAAGTGATCTTCTCACGGGCTGCTAATAACATATCGGGTTCCGTACCCAGAGATTCTGACAGTTCGTCCCAACACAAAGGGGACCTACAGCGACGGCCATACAATGCCTCATACGGAGCCATCTGAATCGAAGCATGCCAACTATTATTATAAGTGAATTCCACCAAAGGTAGCTGGGCTTCCCAATCGTCCTTCCAATCAAGAGCACATTCTCTCAACATATCCTCTAGAGTCTCGATGGTTCTCTCGGACTGACCATCGGTCTGCGGATGAAAAGCCATACTGAAATTCAACTGCGTGCCCATCGCATGGTGAACTGCCTTCCAGAAGTGCGATATGAATCGCCCGTCACGATCCGATACAATACTCTTGGAGGTACCATGTAACCTCACAATTTCCTTAATAAAAAGTTGGGCCAGTCTTTCGGGACCCCACATGTCCTTAATCTCCAAGAAGTGGGCTGATTTGGTCAGATGGTCCATAATCACCCAAATCGTATTGATTCCTCTACGACTCGTCGGCAAGCTAGTGATAAAATCTATAGATACATCCTCCCATTTCCACTCGGGGATCGAGAGCGGTTTCAGCATTCCTGTGGGTCGCTGGTGCTCAATCTTAACCTGCTGACAGGTTAAACATCTCGAAACGAATTCGGCAACCTCACATTTCATATTCCCCCACCAATAATTCTGCTTCAAATCCTTATACATCTTGCTAGATCCCGGGTGAATAGAGTACCAGGTAGCATGGTCTTCTCTCATGATAGAGTTCCTAAACTCTTCGTCTGCGGGTACACAAACTCGATTTCTAAAGCGTGTCAATCCATCCTCGTGGATCACGAGTCCAGGGGCTTTCCCTTGAGTTACTTCATCCCGAACTCGAGATAAGAATGGGTCCGTAACTTGCTTCGATCTGATCATATCATCAAGAGACGAAGAAATCTCAATGGTGCAAAGTTGTCCCTGAACACGCTGTAACCAAACTTCAATTTCTGGCCTCATAAGGTCTAACTGCAACTCCCTCTGTGCTATCAAGCGGCTCAGCATCTGCTCCTGCACTGTCTTACGGCTCAAAGCATCGGCAACCACATTTGCTTTACCCGGATGATAAAGGATCTCGATATCATAGTCCTTGATTAATTCTAGCCACCTTCTCTGCCTCATGTTCAACTCCTTCTGAGTAAAAATATACTTTAGGCTCTTGTGGTCTGTAAAGATTTGGCAGGTAACTCCATACAGATAGTGACGCCATATTTTCAAAGCAAACACCATGGCTTCTAAATCCAAGTCATGGGTCGGGTAGTTAACTTCATAGGGTCTCAATTGTCTCGATGCATAGACAATCACTTTCCCTTCCTGCATGAGTACACATCCAAGGCCATGTCTCGACGCGTCACTGTACACCACGAATCCTTCCGTTCCTTTTGGTAAGACCAAAACAGGTGCTGAAATCAATCGACTCTTGAGCTCATCAAAACTTTGCTGACATGCTTCTGACCACAAATACTTCTTATCCTTTCGCAGTAAGTTAGTCATCGGCTGTGCAATTTTAGAAAATCCTTCTATGAACCGTCGGTAGTAACCTGCTAGGCCGAGGAAACTACGAACTTCCTTCACGTTCTTCGGTGGTAGCCAATCTCGAATGGCTTCTGTCTTCGGTGGGTCCACTCTCACCCCTTCGGCTGATATCACATGTCCAAGAAAGATAACCTCAGGCATCCAGAATTCACATTTAGAAAATTTCCCATAAAGCTGTTCCTGCCTCAACGTATCGAGAACTTGGTGGAGATGATGTTCATGCTCTTCGTGGTCACGAGAGTAAATCAGAATGTCGTCAATAAAAACGACTATAAAGCGATCGAGATAGTTAATAAAAGCTCGATTCATCAACTCCATGAATACCGCCGGTGCATTAGTCAATCCAAATGGCATCACCACGAACTCATAATGCCCATAGCGAGTACGAAAGGCTGTCTTTGAAATGTCAGACTCTCGAATCCTCAACTGATGATAACCAGATCTCAAGTCAATCTTAGAAAACACGGCAGCTCCCTGAAGTTGATCCAATAAATCATTAATACGAGGCAAAGGATATTTGTTCTTGATGGTTACTCTGTGCAGCTCACGGTAATCAATACATAAACGCAGAGATCCGTCCTTCTTTCGTACAAATAACACTGGTGCTCCCCAAGGGGACGCACTAGGTCGAATATAGCCTTTTTCAGTCAACTTCTCAAGTTGGTTCTTCAACTCCTGCATCTCAGTCGGAGCCATACGATATGGTGCTTTTGAAAGCGGGGATGTACCTGGCTCTAACTCAATAATAAACTCCACGTCACGATGAGGAGGTAAGCCTGGCAACTCGTCTGGAAATACGTCTGGGTAGTCTGGGACTACCGGAATGTCGGCCAATTCAACTGGTCGATCTGCTGTTTTGGTCATATAGCACCAATATCCAATACACCATTGATTAAGCAGTTTCACTGCTTTCGTAGCGCTGATGACTCTCCCAGAACGACTGGAATTATCACCTCGAAAAATACACTCGAAACCATCATCCGAAGTGACGGTTACCATCCGCTTGCGGACACTGAGTATGGCATCATGACGATCCATCCAATCGATACCCAAGATTATATCATCCTTAGGTAAATAGACTACAATCAGATTTGACAACCACTCACGGTCGTTCATACGAATCGGAAAGTCCTGGACTTCACGATTCCCAATAATTCTTCTACCATCGGGTAGACCAATCACATAGGGCTCACAATTGATAACATGGTCTAGAGGCAAACAACTCAAACAAGAAGTAGATATAAAAGAGTGTGAAGCACCGGTATCAAAAAGAACACACACCGGCTGAGAGTGGATCTCGAGTATACCTGCAATCATGCTGGCCTCGGGATCGTCAGCTTTCTTCATTTCGTAGATCCTGGGTTTTGCAGCTCCTGCACCATGTGCACCACTTTGATTCCCATGACCTGTTCCCCTGTTTGCCGCGGTAGTCTGATAAGAAGCGGATGGAGGCACACGGTTCTGGACAACAGACTGATTTGGAGTATGAGATGCCACTGGTTCACGCCCGGGTCCATTTCTGCAAAAACGAGCACGATGCCCATTCTTCCCACAAGTATGGCATGCGACGGCCAGCCTCGGGCATTTGGAGCTGACGTGCCCCTGGTCTCCGCAGTTATAGCACACAACAGATGAGGGGACCGCTCGATAGTGCGATCTGGCTGGCTTCGACATCATGGGTGGTCGATCAGAAGGGTTTGGCAATGATTGGGGCTTCCTGAATGTCCCCCGGTTACTCTCAGTCTGGTTCTGGTTCATGGACCTTTTGTTGTTGGACTGTGGTTGCTTCTTAGAAATCTCCTTCGCGGTGAGCTCGTATTCCAGAGCCTTCTCGATGAACTCTGGCAGGGTCGTACAGTGGTGATTCAACAACTGCATTCTCATTCGGGGTTTAAGCCTCTTGAGAAAATATTTGATCTTATCAGCCTCTGTTCGGATAATTGTCGTGGCGAAAGGAAGAAGTGCCTGAAATTTCTCGGCAACAGATAATACATCATCGTCTTCAGACGGGGCGGGGTTCAGTAGTTCTGACAGTTTGGCCTCACGGAGTGGCCTTGGATAGTAACGGTCTAGCATGAGGTTTTTAAATTCCTCCCAAGTATAAACACCATCAGCTGGCCTCACGGAAAGCCACCAGGTATGAGCGCCTTTGCTAAGATAGTAAGCTGCTACAGAGACGCGGTTCTCTTCCGGGCAGTCCACCATTTCGAAAAGTTTCTCAAAATGCTCGATCCAATGCATAATGTCAGGAGGCTCAGAGGAGCCTTCAAAGGTCGGAGGTCGCTGGCGAGAGATGTCGCTGATGATCCGACTCACAGGTCCGTCAAGCACAGGAGGAGGATGAGGACCCTGTTGCTGGCCAGTAGTGGCCCTCTGCATAGCTTCCATTAATTGACCCATCTGGGTCATCTGAGTCATCATACCCTGCATCACAACGTGGATCGACACGCGCATCCTCACGCCCACTGTGGTGCGATTGGTCCCTAGAAGGTGAACCACTGTCTGCGGAACTTTGATCCACATTCGCGCGTCTGTTGGCTCGAGGTATCGAGATTCGGCCCCTTCCGCAACCTCGTCCCCCTCTACCACGACCTCTCAGATTCCTTTCCATACTAAAAGAATCAATCATAATGATAATCATAAGTACAGTTCAAGATACTATTCAAAAATTCATGCTAAGTCAATAGCAACAAGGGATCACATATTCAAGGAAACGGTTCATAATTAATTATCGACACCACGAGTGTCGCACAGACTATTACATTGACGTCGAGTCGAACAATTTCAATCATATAATCAATCCAGCATTTTATCTCGAATTATTAATCAGATAGATCCTGCCACAAATCCTCGAAATAACAAGATCAACAAAGAGGTCCATTCCGATATCAATATCATGCCAGTAATTAAATCATGGCTCAAAAAGTACATACCTTATTTGGCTCGTAGGGTCAGGCGCTTGCACAGGTCACACGTGACACGAAGGTCTCTTGATACTAGTTCTTTTCACAATGACTCATAAAAGGAAAACAACTCTCTGATACCATCTTCTGTAACACCCCAAAAGACGGCTATTACAGTGCCGTGGACCCCACACTGGGACCCACCAGGCGATATCCAAAAATAGATTAAATAAATATTACTTGTGATACCGAACCACAATAAATAGTCATTACTCCGATTAGGAGTTTATTAAAAATATGGCCAACGGCCTTATGATACACAGGATCCGAAATACAAGTATGAACCATATGGAGATGGAAAATACTTCAAATACCAATACAACCAGATAGTAATTTAAATGAAGCGGAAATAAAATAACACAACACGATTTAAAATAACCGGACAACAAATGATTTGGGCCCCCCGAACTAGTATCCTTCGAACCCTTCGCCGTCAATATGCTCTTCCCGTGCCTTACCTTTGCCTCGACCTAAAATACAACACAAGTATTTCGCCCAAAATACAGGGTCAGATATACATGATAATTAATTCTTCCGACATTATACAATTCACATATATAGATCTCAAGAAAACATCCCGACTATTAATCATACCCCTCGGGCGTATGAAACAATCAGTCACAAACCATCGAACACATCCAATCATACATGGACTATGAACGATCAACAATATGGCTCAAGATGGACATCATAGTACACCCGATCCGGAAATGTGTCCGTGTACATGTCCACCTCGTATACGGAATCCAGAATATATGTGTGACAATGTACCTAATTAGCCTCACGAACTACGTCTCGTGTGCACAGTCCAATACGGAAACATCCACGTATGACTATACAAGTGCCCGGCTAAAAATCATACACAATATCCAATCGACACGCAGATATGATTCCAGAAATGTCACGGTACAACATGACAACGAAATTCAACAAAATACATATCCGATTAAGGATCAAGAAAACTCACCGAAGTGACAATAAGGACCAACGAGATCAATGATTCAAAGCGATGTACTTGGGAATGCAACCCCAATGACGGAAACGGAATAACGTCAAAGACAATGTCAAATCACGACAAACATTTCATAAACATTTCATACACATGAAATGTATAAACATCACAAGAATCTAATCATCATTATAACCAAGCAAGATAAATTTCCTCAATACAGAGACGAGAATAATCCTCTTCTTGTCGGAACGAACGAACGGTCCTCGACTAATATCGTTTACTCGCACAATCAACCTTAAACGAAATACATTTTACTCAATAACGTATTCGTATGATTATAAATGTAGGATTAGTAAGACGACACCCTACAATCCTTTAGAATAGTTCGCTATCTCAAAATGTCGAAGTCTTATGCCAAGAGTTCTTTTTACCACATTACAACCATAAAATCGGTTCACAATACTTTTACCGAATGTTCACATGATTCTTCATAAATAAGAATTCTATCAAGAACATGTTAAATAACCACTTATGATGTTAAGATCATCTTATGTTTATTAAACTTTCCAAAACATTAAAATGTTGAAAGGACAAAATCTGCACAATTATGTTCATCCACCTCTCATCTAAATTGAATATTAAGCCTACAACAAGGTTATTAGTTATGAGGTTACACCATATTCATGAAGGTTATCAAAATCATTCTTTACCAAGCTGGAAGATCCATTAACATCATTTATGAACCTAACTTTAGGTTTTTAGAATTACCACACTAATCTCCTAACATTCAACAAGATGTTCCTATCAATCTTCATGGATTTGTGAATCTGAATTATAATGATGATAAAGTTTCTAAGGTTTCTGAAGTAAGGAAACATTTTTACTATCTTGAACATTGGCAAGATCTTCTCAAGGTAAATGACTATCAAGCATGGTGTTTAAACACTTTATGATATCAATTTTATTGTTTAAATCCAATTATGGTGAGGTTAACTGATTCAAAGATGTTCCACTGAGCTAAATTCGTCCAGCAAGATGAGTATGATAGTTACAACATGGTTAATATCATTATATCATCAAGAATACATCCATCTCAAACCCTTATTTATCATATTCATGAAGAAGTGTTCAAAAAGTTGGATTAAAACTATGTTTTACTGGATTAATCTAACTCTAGGTGAAGTATACTTCATTACCAACATCAACATATGAAAACAATACAGAGAAGAAAGTACACCTACCTCCAGAAACGAAGAACAACCTCAACACTACGAGAAAGTACACTCCAAGCTCAAGAACACCTCTTAATCTTCAAGGAAATGAGCTCCACTCCAAGATTTAAGGCTTAAAAGAAAGTTGGAGGAGGTTGATATCGATTTGGGGGTGCAGAGGGACGATATATGGAGAGAGAATCGGTTTAGAGTTGTGAAGAAATGAAAAACAGGCTGGTCCTATAAATAGACTGTGCAGACTTAGCGCACGCTATCGGGAAGCTTTAGCGTACGCTAACATACTTACGTACGCTATCCGGTTAATATTACGTATGTAAGCGGCTTGCAGTGGCTACTGTCTTGAAACCGCAGGCCATTAGCGCATGCTAATGAAAAGGGGCTACGCACTGTAATAAAAGTTGACTCTGGCCGACACGACAACTCAGACGTCACCCACATGCATGCCAACGGATAAAAAGTTCACGTGTTGAAGTCAACTGATGTCAGATTCCTTCTTAGCGTACACAACAGACAAGGCATTACGTACGTTAAATCACGAGTTTAGCATACGCTAGTTAAGCTACGTAGCGTATGCTACACCAACAGAAAAAGTTCAAAAAATGCAACTCTCCAATTAACATCGAATCATTAAGTATGAGATGAAATAACAACGATATGAAGCTCAAATATATAGTACCTCAACATAATACTAAATGCAACGATCCACGATAATCAATTTATCCGAATATACAACGACAGAGAAAAATGAAAAATTACAGTCGGATATTACAAGGTATGTAGTGATGTTGGCATTATTATTTGATCAATAATGCTCAAAATTGTGACTAAGTTTGTGGTGTGAACGTTAAGCCGTCCTCAATGCACTTGTTGTGAGAGTCCTCATTACTAAGAGGTCGGATTTCAGTTTTAGATGTTAATTATCTTTTGGCGGTCGCTTGTGTGATACTGTAATTACGTGGACAGATGATGTTGAAATGTAATTGGATTTGATGGTAATGGATCGTATTTTGATAAAGTGGTAAATTATGTCTGTTGTATGTGTGTTCGAAAATGCTTTTCTGAAAATTTTATAAACTTGAGCAAGTTGTGGAAAATTAAAATTCATAAAGTTTTGATGGTTCGCTCAATCGGCGGCTTCGGGTGGACTTTGAAAATCACTTAAAATTTGTGAGCCGGCCTTGAATTTTCTAATGGAACCCCGACGGTATTGAAAGAATCGTTTTAAAGTACCTTTGAACATTTTGTAAAATGTTACCGTCGTTGATTATTGTATAGTGTTGAGAGGATTTCCGAAAATGATTTTTGACGTATTGTTGTATTTTCAAATAATTCGAGTACGTGATTTTCAGAGATCTTTCACACCATAAAAAAAAATTTATTTTCAAAAACCAATACAATTTTTATTTTCAAAAATATATTGTGAAAGATGAAGGATCTTACTCGATTTAACTTCAAACTCGGAATTAGAAAAGTTTTCTGTACTGAGCCAGTTATTGTGCGTGATCTTGAATCACTCCAAAATGATGATGTGTAGTGGCATAGTGATTTTGATCGTGCCGGTTATAAGTAATATTGTGTTGCAAGTAATTTCAAATGAGACAGTTAAAGTCTGTTGTTTAAAAGTTTTGACAAAAAGACCGAGGTACCAAAAATACTTTTAGAGTTTTATTTTGAATAAACATGCGAATCCAATGATTTTCAAATGACATCATTTATAAGGATACCTCGTGGATCTTCTTATCGAATTGCTATTAGTTTTCTTATGTGATATGTCAAGCCGAGTTGGCAATTTGGTACATTATTTTGTGATGTTATACCATTGTATTGAGAGAGTATCCGCATAATATGCCGAGGGGCAAAGGGCGCGGTCGTCACCATGGTACAGGCAGTCATGGAGATTAGATGCGGGACCAAGAGAAGATTTTCGGGAAGGTTACTATTCTAGTACTTCGTTCTCGTTGTTTAGGTTTCGGGGACAAAACCTCTTTTAAAGGTGATATGGTGTAATACCCATATTTTTCGCTTTCGTTTCATTCGACTCTGTTGCCTCGTTTGCATTCGTCAATATTTTCTAGACTTTTTCTACTCTTCACTTTTTGTTGTTCGAACATGTTGCAGTATTGTTTTGGGTTAATCCAATTATCGTTGTGACTTTTTTTTTCGAATTCAGTTCCGCTCCTGTGAATCTTATGTAAATGCATTGTTGTGTCGAGATTTATTCACCTCGACAGGCGATCGACTACAAGGCCGAACGACTGAGTCCACAACCAATCAAGCTATGGCGAACTCGCCTAAAACGAAGATACCAGACCACCTTCGGGTATCTAGCGATCGACTCCCAAGGCGATCGCCCTTTGGCACCTAGCGATCGACTCTGGTGTCCGACTTAGGACGACCGTCCTGTACCACGAACAGAGACCCTCGTCCGTCAAAGTCCACGAAGACTGGATCTCAAAGCAGCGCCCATGCGCAGATCCGCGACAGGCGCCGCATTTCATGGATCGTTGACCACAGCCTATCACCACCTTATCACCTACCGACAGACCCGCCGAAAGGTGCAAGGTGGGACCGCCCGTGACAGCGACTCAGACGCGTGCAGACTTCTCATTGGACCGCACAACTGACTGCCAGCAACTCCTGCGGACTTTAAGGGGACCAGCCCATGTGCTAAAGACGATCGCCTGCTTATTATAATACAGCAGAGGCGATCGCTCGGCACCTCCCAGTCCTATAAATAGAGAACCTCCAGCAACTGGAGAAAGGTTGGAAAATCATTCCGAAAACATTCACAAAGGTTCTCGATTCAGTTCAGAGAAAGCGCTCAGTTGGCAATTATGTTGGCAATTACATACAAACATACATACTTTCAAGCTCTCGGCTTCATCTCCCGAATCTACCTCAGAATTTCTCTCTCATTACCTCTCAACCAGAAGACGGTCGGCTGAGGCAAGAAGTCTCCACAGCACAGATTCGAAGAGACTCAGAAGTCCAGGAGCTCAAACATATAGCTACTACACACCGTGAGAGACTTTCGATTTCTCACGGTCGTCACAGCTCATCAACGTTATTACAAGAACTCACAGAGATTCATATCTGGTTCTTCCGGCAATCATCACGCTCAATAGCTAAGATAACTAGGGTCTTTACACTCGTTGTAATTGTCCTCTAACATTAATACTTGTACCCCAGAATATTCGTATTAATAATATCTCGCGAGATCATTCAAGCCCGGGACTAACAACCCCGACAAATCTTGTGTTATTTACTCTTCCCACGGAAGTATTCTCGCATTTATTTGCTATCCATCCATTCTAGCAATATCTATCTCCGGATAATATTTTGGGTAGCAACCATTGGCGCTAGACGAAGGGGGGCATCTTAACCTGCATTTTTATTCCTACCGTCCCGAAGAACACTCACTGTTCTCGGGGCATATACTTGAAGTGACACTCACCGCGCTTCAAAAAAAGCCTTCAGAATCATGACGTCCGCCACTACATCGAAGAGAGCCGCTCTCCGAACCGCCGGACACCATATCCCGGCTCAATCCGAGCCCCAGCCGACGGCAGAAGGAAGTCGCGGCAACGCAAGACTCTCGATCCCACACCTGAGGGGTGGCCCCAGCCTCTCACTCGACTAGTTCCGAACTATGGAACAGATCGAGGAGGCTATGGCCATCCTAAAGGAGCGACGGAGAGCATGCGCGGCGCCTGCAATAACTCCCTCGACCATCCGCCGCGTGGGGAAACGGAAGTTCAAAGGGTTACTGGGCGAACGATCGTGAGAAAGCCCCGATTCGCGAGAAAAGGCTCTCGCACGGCCGGACGGTTCCGTATTCAGTCACTTGGGAAGTGACCCATCATAGAGACCGGGGCATTCTGGCCCCAACCACGAGATGGCGGAATCCAAGTCCGTCACCAGGAGTTCGGGCATACCCAACTCCCAACCGAACACAAGTCAACCGTTTGGCTTCCACTCCGAACGCCAGAGGGTCAGTACTTGATCGCCTCGGCTCCCGCTCGGAGCGCCTAGCCGCGAGTAGCCAGGCCACGACGATGGCTTCTATGCGACACCAGCTCGACGAAATGAAAGCGCTCTTCGATACTGGGGCAAGCACCAGTAGAAAGATCATCGGACCGACCAAGCCACTCGCGGTCCACATCGAGCTTGCCCCGGTGCAACCAAGGATCGCCCCTCCCAAAACACCTCTTTATGAAGGGAGATCGGACCCCGAGACCCACCTAAGTAAGTTCCGTATTTACATGACCGGGTTTGGGGCATCAGATGCAACCAAATGCCGAATCTTCACGTTAACATTGGGCGAGCTGTCCCATAGGTGGTACGTCTCACTACCACCGCGATCGATCATCTCCTTTGAGAAACTGGCAAGTGACTTCACGTCATACTTCTCCGCCAAGGTCGCTAGACCAGAAGGCCCCCACCGCATGATGAAAATCAGGAAGGGGGAAGACGAATCCGATGCAGATTACATCGATCGAGTAGACGAAATCGTCCTCACCAGCGAGCCCATCAGCGACGAGCTCGCTCTCTATTCGGTCCTGAGGGGATTCTACGGTCATTCACCCATGTTTAGACATCTCACGAAGGACATCCCCCCAACCTACGCGATCTTCCGTGCTAAGGCTGCCGACTTTCTGGCCAAGCAAAGGCTACTCACCCTCCGCCTAGGCAAGGGAACGCCACCTCCTGTCCGGAAAACGGCAATCGCCAAAACCAAAAAGACGGTCGCCAAGCCATCCGGCGATCTCAGGGCCTTCGAGGATGTGGAAACCCATTTCCTCCATAAGTTCAACCGAACTCGGCCCACATTTTTTACGCCATCAAGGGGCGCGAACCGCTGAACAAGCCAAAGGCGATAAAGGACCACGACCATCTGGACTACAATCAATATTGTGCCTACCACAAGAGTCCCGGCCATAACACCAACCAATGCCGCGACCTCCTCAGACAACTCTGGAGATTGTTCGGAGAAGGCAAGTTGGACAACTTATTGGCTTAGCCGGAGCCCCACCAATCTCCCAACACGGTCGCCCGAGTCGAACGCGAACAAGCCGGAAAGCTCATACGAGCTTACCCCTCGATCGACCTCGGCGACCGTATCTATATGCTTCAATCAAGAGAAAGGAACTTCGGAAGTCTCTTCCCGATTTCCCGCCTCATCAAATCAAAGGCTACTGCCTGAGCAAACGCTTCAAAAAAAAGAGGATGACTCGCTCGCCCTCTAAAACTCGTCATCGACATGATGGACCTAGGCTGCGATCGCCTCCCCTAGCACAACGTATACCGTCGAGGATCGTCATCTGAATTGATGGTCCGAGGTAGAAGAGTGTCGCCATGGTCGTGGGGGATGATGGAACCGTTCTTTGCGCCCATGCAAGGTCCCTTTGGGCCACGATCGCTCGCCCTTCGTTTAAATACGAGACCGGCGTAGTCTGAGGGCCCTCCAAAACTAATCTGTGGTCCCGTTCGCCCGCCCTCAAAGGTCCATCACTTAAAGTGGTGGGTCCTTCTCGGACAATGCGATGCGTCCCTCCCCCCGTCTCAACGTATACCGTCGAGGATCGCCATCTTAATGGCGGGCCGAGGTAGAAGCAGAGCTAACAAGCCGCGGATGTGGAGTTGATTAATCCGACGACGCCCCGCACAAGGAATCTTCCAGACCAAGACTGCACGCCCTTCGTTTAATTGCGAGGCGAGGCGCAGCCTTCGGAGGACCCTACCAATTAATTGAGTCGCGAGAACTTAGCCATCAGACGGAATGTCGCTCGTGCACAAGACATGATCGTGGAGATCGGTCCATCGAACTCCGCGATCGTGCATGGCTCCTTAAGACCGAGATGGATGTCCTTTCAAGGTTTCGACAAAATTGAAGACCGCTCACTCAATGATTTATTTTCGTCCCCTTATTTTCACTAAGTGAACAAAAACAAGGTGGAAGAGTGCGGAGCTAATTATACGACGATCGTCCCTATTCAATGACATATGGAGATCGGCATTTTGCAGATAAGAGTGCGGAGCTAATTATACGACGATCATCCCTATTCAACGACATACGGAGATCGGCATTTTTCAGATGTTTGTGCAGCGATCGAATTTGTTGCAAAAGTTATCTACATGAGTTTATCAATTCACTTGGAGCTACACTCGCAACAATCTCTCCTCGCGCATTTGTACAAAGTCATACAAAGACTCAACAAAGCAATCATTCAAGTAATAAATCGGAGAAACAAACATTCATTTCATTACTTGAAGTTTCAGAAGTACATACACGGTCGCCCGAAGGCCTATGTATTACAAGAGAAAGCTACAAAATTACAAGGTAAAAGAGCTAAAACAATAAGAATGAAGAGCCTCAGGCCCCTGCCTGGCCTTCGCCTTCAGCCTCCGGATCGGCCCGCGACCCTTCGCCAGCTTCCGGAGCGGCCTCCCC
The DNA here is from genome assembly GCA_033398695.1 of Orobanche coerulescens. Lineage (NCBI taxonomy): Eukaryota > Viridiplantae > Streptophyta > Magnoliopsida > Lamiales > Orobanchaceae > Orobanche > Orobanche coerulescens. The sequence goes on from CM065817.1 coordinate 122,355,174, forward strand.
GTCCTCCAGAGCGTCAGGATGAACAAGGTTCGCCGGAGTCGGATACCAGCTCAAGTCCACGCCGATGTCCGCGAGATCCAAGATAGGCAAAGAGAAGGCAGGATGAAGAGGGTGCTCCAATGCATATGCCTTGAAGTTTTCAGCAAGAGGGCCGACCTCCAGCCCTCCCTTCTTAGCAGCTCGGAGTGAGTCAGTGAACGCCATATAATAGGCAAACTCACTGACAAACTCCACGTTGAGAAAGGGATTGGCCTCGGTCGCCTCCTGCTTCCCTTTCAACTCGACAACCGCCTGTTGCACACCCCGGAGCTCGTCCTCCCTTGCAGCCATCTCTCCCCTCGACGCCGCCAGCTCGCTAGTCAGTCAAGCGACAATCACCTTCAGTTGATCGGCCTCCTTCTCAGCGGCCGCCTGCAACCATCGGGTATCTGTCATCCGGTCCCGAAATCGATCGACCGTCGCTCGGGCTTGCTCGGCATCCTGTCTCGCCAGCTCAAGTTCATGACTCGCCCGTTTAGATGCATCTAAGGAGTCCTTCTCCATAGCCACAATACTGTCGGCAAACTCGGCGTTCTCTTTACGAGCGGCCTCGAGGTCCGCCTACAGACGTGTAGTAGAAGGACGCCCCTCAAATTCCTGCACAGCTTGGGCAGCCATCGTCGCCGCCTGGAGAGAGAGAGCGAAAGGAGCTTGCATTGCGCTCCCGGATAGCTGGCGAGCGACCGCATCCAAGTCCGTCGTCCAGGCCTTCGGCAAAGCAGAAATGGCCCGGTTGACGTATAGTGGGATATCACAAGCCTGGCGAGGAGATCGACTCGCTATGAAATCCAGCACCATCGGCGGGCAAGATGGGTTAGTGCTACGGATCCTGCATCAAAACGACAAAAGTTAGCACATCTCCCACGCAAGTGACGAAATTCAACAAACAAACAAAGTCTACCTCTCGGCTCTCTCGGGGTCTCGACCAAAGTATGGCTTCCCGCGAGGGGTCTCAGCCTCAGCGATCGCGATCTCTCGCAAGAATTCCGCAGAGGGCGTAGACTCATCCACCGGAGGGACTGCGGTGATCGGAGGCGCGGCGATCGGCACCTCATCGACAGGGGCGGAAACCTGAGGTTCCCCTGACCTCTGCCGCTTGCGGTTCGTCTGGAGCCCCTCCTCCCGAGGTTCCTCCTCTGCTATGATCGGCTCCACGACAGGCCTCACCTCCGAAATGATAGGTACCGCCACCGTAGGAACCCGAGATGACTTCTTCTAGCGAAGATGGCTCAGAACTCCGGGATTCGACATGGCTATCTCCACTGGAGGCTCCAAGAAACGAGGAAAGCGGACTTCTGCAATAAACAACAATCAAACAACGGTCAGACACACTCTCCAAGCAGGACGATCTCCCAACAATTGGAAATCGCAGAAACTCATACCTGAGACCGAGAGATGTCTCGGAAAACAGAATAGCCGAGCAGACAGCCAAAGAGTCTCCTTGTTAATCCGATGAGCGTCTAAGTCGCCGTCCGATAGACTTTGTCTCCGCTCCCAGACGACCAGAAAATCGAAAGGTAGCTCGTCGATCGCCGGAATGTGGAAACCTGCAAAAGGAAGACCAAATTAGATCAGTTCAAAACATATCCAAACAACGGGAGAGTCAAAACCCTTACTCGGAGTTCTCTCCCGAAAGCCTGTGGGAATGTTCAGCTAGCCCGTGGGGTTGTCACTCGCTGAGGCTTTCCAGGCACCAGCGACCCAGAACCACATTGCCAGATCACCCCAAACCTTGTTCAAGACTCCGACTATCACCCGACCGGATCGGCCTTGAATATGATAGCCTCCGACCGACCCTTTCTGAGCCGTCAGCTTGAACAGGTGGTTCATCTCCAACGGCAAAGGAAGGCGGTACAGTCGGTGACCGCCGAACAGGGTGAGAGTGCAAATGATCTGGAGCCAGGAATTCGGCGTCAACTGGAGCGGCGCCACGTTCCAAGAAGCCAGCAGATGGGAAAACGACAAAGGAAACCGCATCCCAGCCTCCATGATTGCTTCGTTCACGGCGACCATACCCTTAGGAGGCTGATCGGCTAGTTCATTCTCGGCCGGCACAAAAAGATCCACATCTGAAGGGATATGAAACCTCGTCCTCCAGACAGCCAGGTCCTTCCTGGTCGCTGAGCTCCTTATCTGGCCGAGGGACCATAGAGATCGCTGCGCAGCCCGAAAAAGCGACCGCTTAGGAGGTTGATAAGGATGAGCGATCGAGTACTCACGGTAATCGAATTTAGGAGACGGGCCGGCCAACCTCTCCATAATATCAGCGAAGGCCACATAGGCTTGGCCAAAGGCACTATGCTGCTCCCAGTAGGCCCTCACCGCCGAATCTCTCTCCATCTGAGAGCGTCTGTGCTTAACCGCCGCCTCCCTAGCAACGTCGGCTTCATTGAACAATGCCTCGACTTCCGCAGGGTCAATACCAGCCCGGATAGCCTCGGCGGCCGTCTCCAAATAGAAATCTGCGGAGGATCCTCCCCGGGCAATCGAAGCCCCGGCGGCGGAGGTGGTGCCCACTCCGTGCGAAGAAGATGTTCCAGACATTCTCGAAACAAGAAGAGGAGAAAAGGAGTGTTTTCTTACCAAGGATGGAATCGATCGACGATCGGCAGTCAGATCTTCAGAAAAATTCTTCAGCGATATTATCCTTCTTTCTCCGATAAAAGCATGTAAGGGTCTTTACCCTGCAACCCTGCGCCTTTTTATTGGAGATGGCAGGGATTTCTGTGCAATTAAGGAGACTCTCAGGGGTTGGAGTGCAACCGTCGCAATTAATGCTCCATTAAAACCCGTGTACGCGTCTTTTCGAGGACGCGCCAGACGAGGAGTCATAAATGACCATAGGTCTCCCCCAACATGAACCAGACACGTGCCCCGGAGACTTTTCCGCATCTGCTGCCATTTCCCGCTCATTTCAGCGACCGACCAGGTCGTCTAAATTCAAAACCGAACAGCTCAAAGATGATCGCCAATTCCGTAAAATGCAGAGTCACTCGTCAAAGTTAAGCGATCACCAGTAGAACCACCTCACCCCACGTTTCCAACATCGGAGCGAGCTGGGGGGCAATTGTTATGTCGAGATTTATTCACCTCGACAGGCGATCGACTACAAGGCCAAGCGACCGAGTCCACAACCAATCAAGCTATGGAGAACTCGCCTAAAACGAAGATACCAGACCACCTTCGGGTATCTAGCGATCGACTCCCAAGGAAATCGCCCTTTGGCACCTAGCGATCGACTCTGGTGTCCGACTTAGGATGACGTCCTCTACCACGAACAGAGACCCTCGTCCGCCAAAGTCCACGAAGATTGGATCTCAAAGCAGCGCCCATGTGCAGATCCGCGACAGGCGCCGCATTTCATGGATCGTTGACCACAACCTGTCACCACCTTATCACCTACCGACAGACCCGCCGAAAGGTGCAAGGTGGGACCGCCCGTGACAGCGACTCAGACGCGTGCAGACTTCTCATTGGACCGCATAACTGACTGCCAGCAACTCCTGCGGACTTTCAGGGGACCAGCCCATGTGCTAAAGACGATCGCCCGCTTATTATAATACAGAAGAGGCGATCGCTCGGCTCCTCCCAGTCCTAAAATAGAGAACCTCTAGCAACTGGAGAAAGGTTGAAAAATCATTTCGAAAACATTCACAAAGGTTCTCGATTCAGTTAAGAGAAAGCGCTCAGTTGGCAATTACGTTGGCAATTACATACAAACATACATACTTTCAAGCTCTCGGCTTCATCTCCCGAATCTACCTCAGGATTTCTCTCTCAGTACCTCTCAACCAGAAGACGGTCGGCAGAGGCAAGAAGTCTCCACAGCACAGATTCGAATAGACTCACAAGTCCAGGAGCTCAAATATATAGCTACTACACACCGTGAAAGACTGTCGATTTATCACAGTCGTCACAGCTCATCAACGTTGTTACAAGAACTCACAGAGCTTCATATCTGGTTCTTCCGGCAATCTTCACGCTCAATAGCTAAGATAACAAGGGTCTTTACACTCATTGTAATTGTACTCTAACATTAATACTTGTACCCCAGAATATTCATATTAATAATATCTCGCGAGAGCATTCAAGCCCCGGACTAACAACCCCAGCAAATCTTGTGTTGTTTACTTTTCCCACGGAAGTGTTCTCGCATTTGTTTGCTATCCATCCATTCCAGCAATATCTATCTCCGGATAATATTTTGGGTAGCAACATGCATATCTTGTCGTTTTCACCAGATCGTATATATTTTCTTGAGTCGATCTGTGAACTATGGGGATGCTATTATATTTTTGTTATTCGTTATTATTCGTATATGATTGTTTGACCGTTGTTGTCTCGATCATTGTTGTTCGATCGTTTGTTGTCCGGTATTCGTTGATATCGTATCATGATTTTTGAGCGTTCAGACTCCTTCGTAATTTCCTTAAGTTCGGGAAATTAGTTCTGTTTTCGATCTTCCAACCCTTGGACTGTGGAATTTCGTATTTGTTCAGCGAATAGCTCGTGTTTTGATTGATGTACTGTTGAGTTGTTCAACCGTATTGATTTTCGTTCGTTGTGTTTTGCTATTGTCGGCAACGGATATCGTGTGTTATCTGAGTTTGTCTTGCATTGTTCGTTCTATGTTTCAAGTTTCGGGGACGAAACTTCTTTTAAGAGGGGTAGAATGTAATACCCGAGATCTTTATTCCGATTTCGTTGACTTTCTTTGGTCGAACAGACTGTTGTCATCCGCATCTTTGAGAATCGCATGCTTGTATTGTGGTACATTGAGCTTCGTAGACTGTTCGTTATTGTTTTAGATCTTAGCCGGTGCGTTCGCATGATCGAGACGTCGTTGAGTATCGAACCGGGCAGTCGGAGGGCAGGCCTGGCCGATTACGGCCGTAAGGCTGTCGAACAGACTAGCTTGGGAGGACTTGGTTACGGCCGTAAGGTCTACCGGGTTACGGCCGTAAGGCTTGTTACGACCGCTAGCTCTGGCCGGTTACGTCCGTAATGTCTCGGCAGAATGCAGGCAGTGGCCACTGGGAGTTCGGTTACGGCCGTAAGGCTATGCCCATTACGGCCGTAACGTGCGATCGTTGCGCACGCAACCTGTCGACCATTGCGCACGCTATGCGTGTTGACTGGGTTACGGCCGTAAGGCCCTGCTGGTTACGGCCGTAACGTGTCCGGCCATATATAGGCCAAACTCGGCTAGAATTCATTCCACTTCATTTTTCACTCGTTTTTCACCCCTGTTGGCGGCTGCGGAAGGGAGCGACCGGTAGGAGGAGTTCTTGGCCGATTATTCTCATTTCCAAGGCTTTTTGGAAGATCCTTTTTGATTAAATCATCATTTAATCTGCGTTCTTCGTCGAATCAAGGTATTTCCTTGCTTAGAACCCTACTTGTATGATTTTTGGGGGTTTTCTTTGTGATTCATTGATTTGTCCGATTTTGATGATTTGGTTATGGTATTCTTGTTGTCTTGGCCATAATCTTCGTATTTTTGTAAACTCGTTTATTGATTTTCACCACCCGGAACATGAATTTCGATTTCCTTGAAGAACCTTTGGATTCTTGACGTTTTTCCGGTAGATTCAGATTTCTGTTTAGCGTTAATTATGCGTGGTAATGTTATTTCATTGCGTTCGTGAAGTTGTCGAAGTCTTGGTCATTTTTGGAGGTTCAAGGGCTAACCGACCGAATCCGTTCGTGGTTCCCGTTGCTCGTGGTATCGAGGCAAGTATCTTGTCCATACGTTTCATGTTTCGTAGGCATAATTATTGATAAATGATTTTATGCGAAATCCAATGTTTAATGAACGTAAAAAGGGATCAGTATGTTCTCGATAAATGTTGTCTTTCAACGATAATTCATGTACTTCGTGAATATATGTGTTCTCGGGATATATGTGTTGGTTTTGGATGTTGAAAGATACTATGATCACTTTGACTGAGTTTAATAGACCGTAATCCTTTGCCGGGGATTACGTAATGTTATGTGGACTTATTCGGTAATAACGTAATGTGTGTGATATTAGTTGTTATTCCTTCGTGAGGAGGTTGTCACGCTTGTTGTTGTTTGATATTTGTATTTGCTTGTGGTTGTGTGACATTAGTTGTGAGTGTACGTCGACTATAGTGGCCATTCTAGCGAAGTACCTAGCATTTGTATGCATATTCTAGTATTCGAATTATGGCTTCCCGTGGCGTTGTGGATGATATGTGTATGTTCACCTAGGGACGGTCCGACGGGGCCTCTAGGGATACGTATGGCCGTTTGTGTGCGTATCACGAACTATGGTTAACCAACCAGGGATGTCCGACGGGGCTCTGTGGGGTACGGTGGTCGTGAGTCTCATACCAAGGTTAACATTGAAATGTTTTGTTGGAGAACTGTGATTTTTGGCACATATTTCATCTGATTAGAATGGCAGTCCAAATGGTATCGTACTTGGCTGGAATGGCACCAGTAAATGTGTTGTCTATGATTTGTACTTTGGTTGTGATAATTTGGTAAGGGTACGTGAGTCTCGTGGTTGCTCTGTGTATTGTAGCTCTGTGGTGTGTTGAGTTCGACCGTATGGTCAAGTTGCAAAGTTGTGCTCTCTGTTGTCGTTCTGTGAGACTGTTGTCATGGTAACGTTTGACACGGTGTAGTTTATGTCGGGTTATTCTTATGAGTATGTGATGTGAATAAGTTGATTCACGGACCCCGTGCTTGTGGTTGGAATGTTATGATTGGTTCGTGGACCCCGTATTTTGTTATCGGAATCGTATTTTGAAATAAATGATTTTTGGGCTGTGTCCCTAAGTGTTTCGAAAGGCTTGAAAATTCTAAAACGCCAAAAGCTTTCAAAACTCCCGAGATCGTAAAATGATTTTATTCCTATCTTTCATAATTCAAACTGTTTCGATCAAGTGAATTATCTCGGAAAGTATATTCACGATTTCTATGTTCTTGGAGTATGATATGTATGGCTTGCCTTTGTATTTATACTTGCACTAGCAAAACAGTGGAGTTTTGCTAACCCCCGAGTATTAGGGGGGTGAATGTCTGTATTGCGTCCAAGTATTTGTAGATGGCTGGGGAGCAATTCACAGGATCGTTAAGAAGGATGATGGAAGACGGCGATAATAATCACATGAAGACCGGTGTTGAGTAATTGTTGATATCTTGTTTTGTCCTTCCGTTGTGTTTATTTTTCCCCTTAAGCGAGAACGTTGATTTATGTTAACCCCTGCGTGGGTATGAGTTACGAGAAAGAGTAATGTACGGTGTATGTTGTGGTAAAAGACCAAATCGGTCTAATGGTTCGTTATTTAGCCATGTCGGCATGTGTTGTGTTGTTGTGTTTTCTGTATTTAGCCGAGTAGATCCTCACGGAGAGTCTGCGGCGCTGTAATATTCCCGAACGGTTTGGGGGTGTTACAGGAATAACAAGGGAAATGATATAATACATCTAGATAATCATCAATCCATCACAATCCTAAGTTAAATCGGATTAAACGGACGAAAACAAACAAAATATCCAAATTCCCCAAAACTAGATTTCTAGAAAATCTGACCTGATTCGCTCGATCAAAAGATGTTATAGGAGGGATAATCGATGATATGAACTCCAAGACTTCATGGATTCATTGTATGACAACATGCCTCCACGCCCAACAAGTCTCCAGCCGCGGAAGAGAAAGAACGAAGTGAGAAAATGGGTGAAAAACTCGTCTACTGGGCCTTAAATAGGCACCCTGCCGGCCGCCTTACGTACGTAATCGGCCATGGCTTACTGCCGTAACCGGCCATGGCCGAGCCTACTGCCCAGAACTGCCGGCAGTGTTACGTATGTAACCGGCCAAGGCTTACATATGTAACCAGCCTTACGGCCGTAACTCGGCCAGGGGTGGCCTGGCCCCAAGATGCCCGGCCATGACTCAGCCGGGGCCAACTCCGATGGCCCGGACGATCCCGAAACCCGAACCTGAATACAAATTGAAGATACGGTTACTAAGTACTCGCAAAGACGAATTCAAGTACTAAGAGAACACACGATTCCGACCACACGAAGGCTCGAAATTCGACAACGGAAAGTAATTACCCCAAAATTTGGAAAATTACGAAAATGGCCCAAAACATCCGAAATACACGATACACGATCGAAACACCAAGCCAAAGCTCGCAACATGAATAATAACATTAAATGAACTTACGAGAAACTCGAAACAACAGTTTCAGACGAGATTCGCAAGAATCAAACTCAAGTGCGGAAAAACCGCTTAAAAACATGGAACTCAACAAACGATACCGAAACGAACTCGGATGACAAAAAGTGCAGAATTAAATATTCTCGTAATGATGAATCGATCACGAGTGAGTCATCAAAACGGGCTCCCGCCGAAAAAAAAGAAAATCACCGAAATCCGAAATTGCGGATATTACATTATACCCTCCTTAAAAGAAGTTTCGTCCCGAAACATAAAACAAGTAGGGAGAAGCAATATACCACCAGGAATATTTCAATGAGATACACAAGAATGCGTAACTAACGTCCAACGGCGAAACGTTACAAGCAACGCAAAGGAATATACGGTGTGAACACATGCTCCATGACGACCAACACCACGCCACCGATAGAGACATAATAAAACCAACAAGTGACAAGCGTCATCAAACATATAATACAACCAAGTCGATGTAATACCCGGTCGAAAGTCATGTCATTTCAAACCTCTTCATGTTCTTCGAATCGTGATTTGTTGGGCGAACCCTTGTAATCATCGCTTGGAACCACCGTCTTGGGGTTTCCGTACTTCTATTTCGTGTTATTGTTGCCCAGACATTAAATCCTATTGCTTTTATTCTCTTCCCGGGTCATTTTTCATCATTTTAGGACCCGAAGGGGGTGTGAGCCGCGGCACAAGGAGTGTGCGCCGCGGCACACACATTTCCTAAATCTGGCCGAGCGGACTGTACCAGGTGTCGCGGCACACTCCGGCAGTGCCGCGGCACACTGCCGAGTCATTGCCGCGGCACACTGCCGAGTCATTGCCGCGGCACACTTGTGTTGCATCCTCAGCCAAAAACCGCCTGTACCCGATGCCGCGGCACACCTGGGCTGAGCCGCGGCACATTGCCGAAACCTGGGAGCAATTTTTAGGCCTGTGCCGCGGCACACCTGGGCTGAGACGCGGCACACAATGCAGTCAACTGCATAATTCGGCTTTTTAAGCGAGATTTCAGCCCAATTCCTCCATTTCCTTCTTCCACCTGCGAGAGAGAGGGTTTGAGGGAGGAGTTTTCTCACATCTTTCACTTGTGTGTTGGATTTTTACCACTTTCATTCGGTTTGGAAGCCCGGATAGTCGATCTAACGCGTATTCCTTGGATCATAGAGCTTGGATATTCAAGAGGTAATTTCTTCGACATCTTGACTTCTCGATTTTGTGTGGGTATTGACGTTTTGGATGATAAAATCATGGTGTATGATGTGATATATGCGTGATTATGGACATGTTTGAGTATTCATCGGATTATTGAAAGATTATTCAAGAACACTTTGAATTTTGTGTTGGATTTTGGGGGTTTTCGTAGATTCATCCGTTTTATCCGATTGAAGCTTGAGAACCTTGAGATTTTGATATATCTATACCGTATGAGTGTTTTCTTCCGATTTTACGGGTTGGATTGTGCCGTTTTCGGACTTGTGGGAGTTTGGGTGATTTCCCAACCTTTAGTTGTTCACCCGTATATTTTCTTGAATCGTAGACGAGTTTCGGGAGTCTCTTCGTGTAATTTGAGTATGGATAATTAATTGTCATATTCCTTGCGAATCGTTTAGGTGCCGGAAGCGCGTTCTTGGACCTACCGAACTCATACCTTTCCTCCGTTCGATTTCTCGATGTCTCAAAGGCAAGTATACATTTATGATTGTACGTTCTCGACTCTGAAAGTAAGAAATATTGATGGCATATCATGAACGAACTGTTTTTACGGCATTCATAGATATATTGTTGGCATGTAATGAACTAACCGTTTTGACGGCATTCCTACATGTATCGGCGTATGAGGTGAACGAACCGTTTCTACGGCATTCACATACGTAACGGCGTATGAGGTGAACGAACCGTTTCTACGGCATTCACATACGTCTTATGAGATTTTAGTTATTCCGGAATACTAGTCTTGAATTGATGAATTGACGGTTACATTTATTTTATTGTCGAGGAGTATTGTGTTTCATATTGATATACTTGCACTAGCTATTCGACGGCTAACCCCTTTATGGGAGAAATACGTTTCATGTATTTCAGGTTCCAGGAGGTCGGATAGGCAGGTATCGGGTCGGCACGAAGATGGTGGGCAAGTGTGATACTGTGTCTGTCTTCCAGTTATGTTTGGAGTTTCTCGTTCAATGTTGTTGTTCTGGATTGGCTTTTGAATACTCGAGTATTGTTTTCCCTTTTCCTTGATGTTCCGGCCTGTGTTTGCCGAAGTATTGATTCGACTTGTGATGTTTGTGAATACATTGGTTATGTTTCGAATACCTTTGTATTGTTTTTCATTCCATTGTGTGTAGACCTTATCGGTCAATTTTTATGGTTCCACATATGTTTAGCCTTGTGGGTCCCACGGCGGGGCTTACGGCGCTGTAATATCCCTGAATAAATTGGGGGTGTTACAGAATATGGTATCAGAGCTTAGGTCTATGGATACCTAGGCTGTCGGTCTCTTGGGTCGAATGAGTCGTCAATTGTCCACAGTATCACTACTCTGCCATCATCACAGTGCGACCGGTACTTGTAAGACCTCTTACTCTTCTGATGCTTCCTTATTCATTATGCTTCTTCTATGGATATTCTTGAGAATCGATCACCTTAATGACATGCATTTGAATTGTGCTTACGTACCTTATGTGTTCTTCAGTATGTCAGCTGGTAGGGGCCGTGGCCGTGGTCGTGGCCGTGGACTAGGAAGGGGTCGTGGCGCGACCGTTTCCATCAGTTCAGTTGCGGGGTCGACCAACCCCAGTTTGTCGAACTCGGTGCATCCCGACACCGAGAGTCAGCACGACCAGTCAGACGGTCAGGGGAACAACGCAGACGTTGGAGTGGCGAATGCACTTCAACAATTGGCTACTCAGATGACCATTTTAGCCCAAACTGTTCAACTGAATAACCCGAACCCAAACACGGATGCCTTGCTTCAGAATGTAATCCGTATGCACCCTCCACAGTTTGGCGGTGCCACAGACCCGTTAAGTGGGAAGGCGGCTAGCGGAATTAGAGAAGATTTTCGAGGCGGTTGATTGCCCCGAGGTGAGGAAAGTACCAATTGCTCAGTATTTCCTCACTAAGGAGGCCGCTACTTGGTGGAAGGTCATCAAGCCACAGGATCGTATTGCCTCGTGGGATGAATTTAAGGAGCTCTTGGAGGCCGAGTTTTGTCCTTGGCCGGTACGAGAGAGCCGAATCCGAGCCTTCTTCGAGGCTAAACCACAAGATATTCCCGTTTCGCAGGCGATCGTGGAGTATAACCAACAATTGATCCATGTGAAGGATCAAGTGCGTAGCGAGCGTGATAAGATCCGTTATTTTGATATGCGGATGAATTTGGACTTACGGCGGTACATGGCCGGATTTGCTTGTACCACACTGAAAGAGTATCAGGACAGAGCTTTAGCCCATGATATGTTGAGCCCCGACAATGATGCCGTTGAAGAACCGAAGAAGCAGAAAGTCGGGGGAAATTTTTCTGGATCTAAGGGTGGCAACTTTCAGAAGTCACAGACGACTAACCGTTTTGCCGGACAGTCGTCACGTTCTAATAAAGGGAAGAGGGGTTACCGTCCCACTCCGGGTACCTCAAATCGCACAGTGACTTGCTATAATTGTGGTCGTCCAGGCCACTTTAGTTCGGAATGCTACTTTCCACTATTAAAGTGTCACACGTGTGGTCAGATGGGGCATAGAGCGGTTTACTGTTCCGAGCCGAACCAGACTTTGGACACTCGGGCTTCTGCCCCAACACCTCTTGATCAAGGTATTAATCAGCGACAATCTTTTAGTCAACCTCAGCAGAATTTTGGCAGGGGTCGGGGTCGGGGTCAAAACGCTGGAGGGGGGAACTCTAACGTCGGTTCGGTGCAACCACGAGTTTATGAGATGCGTCGAACAGACGAGCCCGACACGGCGGTGGCTTCAGGTACCATCCATATTTTATCTTATCCAGCCCGTGTACTTTTTGATTCGGGTGCTACACATTCTTTTATTTCTTTGGAGTGTGTACGCCGTTTGAATATAACCTGTCTGACTGCTTGCGATCCCTTCATCGTGAGACTGCCGAGCGGGGATAGAATTGTGGGGAACCGGGAGATTAGAGATTTTCTGGTGACTATATCCGGTATGGATTGGTTATCGAATTTAATTGTAGTTTATATGGAAGGCGAGGACGTGATCCTCGGTGAAGATTGGCTTGATAGTCATCAAGCGATTATGAACTACCGTACTAAGGTTATCACCATGATGACTAAAGATGGATCTGAGTACTCATTTTTGGGGCGTAAGTCGGGACTATCCAGGTTACTTATCAGTGCCATGAAGGCCGTAAAACATTTGAATAAAGGTTGTGCGGGCTATTGGTGTTATGCCTTGAAAACGGAAGGAAATGAAATCGATTTCTCTTCGATTCCGGTTGTTAGTGAGTACCCCGATGTTTTCCCGGATGACCTCCCGGGATTACCACCAGATCGAGAGATAGAATTTACCGTGGACTTAGAGCCAGATGCGGCTCCGATTTCTAAAGCACCTTATCGGATGGCACCTTCCGAGATGCAGGAATTGAAGACTCAGTTGGGAGAACTTTTGGAAAAAGGGTACATCAGACCGAGCGCTTCGCCTTGGGGCGCGCCTGTTCTCTTCGTGAGGAAGAAAGATGGTTCACTACGTTTGTGCATCGACTACCGTGAGCTGAATAAAGTAACCATCAAAAACAAGTATCCTTTGCCTCGTATAGACGATTTATTTGATCAATTGCAAGGGGCTGCAGTTTTCTCGAAAATTGATTTAAGATCCGGGTATTATCAACTCAGGGTGAGGGAGTCCGACGTTCTGAAGACGGCGTTCCGGACGAGATATGGGCATTATGAATTTGTAGTTATGCCTTTTGGGTTGTGAATGCGCCGATATTCATGCAGTTAATGAATAAAATATTCATCGAGTACCTCGACAGGTGTGTAGTCGTCTTTATTGACGACATCTTGATCTATTCTCGAGATAGGGAGGAACATGCCCGGCACTTGCGTTTGGTCTTAGACATTTTGAGAACCGAGCACCTCTATGCAAAGTTCTCGAAATGTGAGTTTTGGTTGGAAGAAGTTATGTTTCTCGGCCATGTGATTTCGGCCGAAGGGGTTCGCGTAGACCCGCAGAAGATCGAGGCAGTGCTAGGCTGGGCACCGCCTAAAAATGTTAAGGAGGTTCGTAGATTTTTGGGCCTTGCTGGGTATTACCGTCGGTTTGTCGAGGGGTTCTCGAAACTCGCTCGACCGCTTACGAAATTACTCTAGAAGACAGAAAAGTTTGTTTGGACGGATGAGAGACAACAGAGGTTCGATGAACTAAAGAGACGTTTAACTTCAGCTCCAATTTTAACTTTACCACATGGTAGCGAGGGCTTTGTAGTCTACAGTGACGCTTCGGGTCAAGGCCTGGGCTGCGTTCTTATGCAGCATGATAAGACAATAGCTTTTGCGTCACGACAACTAAAGCCTTATGAGATGAATTATCCTACTCACGATTTAGAGTTGGCCGCAATTGTCTTCGCACTTAAGATTTGGCGGCATTATTTGTATGGTTCACCGTGCCGGATTTATACCGATCACAAGAGCCTGAAGTATATTTTCAGCCAGAAGGAGCTGAATATGAGACAGAGACGTTGGCTAGAGTTGATAAAGGATTATGATCTGGAAATTCTTTACCACCCCGGGAAGGCCAATGTCGTTGCGGATGCTTTGAGTCGCAAATCGGCATCTCTTCAAATGCTCGAGGTTCTTACATCCCAGACGAAAATTCGTCAAGATTTAATTGAGCAAGGGATAGAAGTTTGGCTTCAGCGAGTACAGGGACAGTTGTGTACTCTCGAAATTACTTCGTCCTTAGTTGACGACATCAAAGGGAAGCAGTGGAGTGACCCGATGATTTCTCAACTGAAGGAAGATGTGATTAAAGGAAAAGATCCTGGCTTTATGGTTCACGAGGATAGTATTCTGAGATTTCAGGGCAGGCTTTGTGTTCCGAATGATTTGGAGTTGAGACAGAGGATTCTCCGAGAAGCTCATGCTACGCCTTACTCGATCCACCCCGGAACGAGTAAGATGTACAAAGATTTGAAGAGCAATTTTTGGTGGAATAACATGAAGAAGGATGTTACGGAGTTTGTACTACGATGCTTGACGTGTCAACAAGTCAAGATCGGACATCAACGACCGGCGGGGTTGTTGAAACCACTTCCCATTCCCGAGTGGAAGTGGGAAGACATCTCAATGGATTTCATCACTGGCATGCCGAGAACTCGGACTGGAATGAATATGATTTGGGTAATTGTCGATCGATTGACCAAGTCTGCACACTTTTTGGGTACTAAGGATACTTGGGGACCGGATAGACTGGCTCGAACCTTTATTGCTGAGATCGTGAGGCTACACGGTGCCCCCAAGACTATTGTTTCTGATCGAGACGGCCGCTTTGTATCACACTTTTGGCAGGCCGTTTATCAGGCTCTTGGTACTGAGTTGAGATTGAGCACTTCCTTTCATCCTCAATCGGACGGTCAGACAGAGAGGACGATTCAGACTCTAGAAGATATGTTACGGGCTTGTGCCTTGGATTGGAGTAATGATTGGGAGCTTCACCTACCGTTGATCGAGTTTGCTTACAATAATAGTTGGCATGCGTCGATCAAAATGGCACCCTTCGAGGCACTCTATGGTAGGCGATGTAGGTCGCCATTATGTTGGGACGAGGCTTCTGAGCTAGTTGGGACGGAACCGGATATGTTATTGGAGACCAAGTAAAAGATTTCTATTATCCGAGATCGACATCGATCGCCTGCAGTCGTCAGAAATCTTATGCCGATACTCGTCGTCGACCCTTGGAGTTTGAAGTGGGGGATCACGTCTTGCTCAAAGTATCGCCGACCAGAGGAGTTTTCCGCTTCGGGAAAACGGGAAAACTCAGTCCAAGGTATATCGGACCTTTCGAGATTTTGGACAGAGTTGGAGATTTAGCTTATCGCTTGGCGTTGCCTCCAGCTTTGAGTCACGTCCATAGTGTTTTTCATGTGTCCCAGGTGAGGAAGTACGTACCGGATCCGAGCCACATTATCGACTACAGTGAGATTGACGTAGCTGAGGATATTACCTTTCCGGAGAGACCCGTGAAGATCCTTGAGCGTCGCGAGAAACAGCTTCGGCATAAGACCATTCCACTAGTTAAGGTACAATGGTCGAGGCATGGAGTCGAAGAGGCGACTTGGGAGACGGAAGAGAAGATGCGGGTGGAATACCCCGAACTATTTATTTCTTAAGTTTCGGGACGAAACTTCTTTTTAGAGGGGGAGAATGTAATACCCGGTCGAAAGTCATGTCATTTCAAACCTATTCATGTTCTTCGAATCGTTATTTGTTGGGCGAAC
This sequence comes from Orobanche coerulescens, assembly GCA_033398695.1. Taxonomy (NCBI): domain Eukaryota; kingdom Viridiplantae; phylum Streptophyta; class Magnoliopsida; order Lamiales; family Orobanchaceae; genus Orobanche; species Orobanche coerulescens. The sequence continues at coordinate 122,370,894 of CM065817.1, forward strand.
CCTTGTAATCATTGCTTGGAACCACCGTCTTGGGGTTTCCGTACTTCTATTTCGTGTTATTGTTGCCCAGACATTGAATCCTATTGCTTTTATTCTCTTCCCGGGTCATTTTTCATCATTTTAGGACTCGAAGGGGGTGTGAGCCGCGGCACAAGGAGTGTGCGCCGTGGCACACACATTTCCTAAATCTGGCTGAGCGGACTGTACCGGGTGCCGCGGCACACTCCGGCAGTGCCGCGGCACACTGCCGAGTCATTGCCGCGGCACACCTAGGCTGAGCCGCGGCACACTTGTGTTGCATCCTCAGCCAAAAACCGCCTGTACCCGGTGCCGCGGCACACCTGGGCTGAGCCGCGGCACACTGCCGAAACCTGGGAGCAATTTTTAGGCCTGTGCCGCGGCACACATGGGCTGAGCCGCGGCACACAATGCGGTCAACTGCATAATTCGGCTTTTTAAGCGAGATTTCAGCCCAATTCCTCCATTTCCTTCTTCCACCTGCGAGAGAGAGGGTTTGAGGGAGGAGTTTTCTCACATCTTTCACTCGTGTGTTGGATTTTTACCACTTTCATTCGGTTTGGAAGCCCGGATAGTCGATCTAACGCGTATTCCTTGGATTATAGAGCTTGGTTATTCAAGAGGTAATTTCTTCGACATCTTGACTTCTCGATTTTGTGTGGGTATTGACGTTTTGGATGATAAAATCATGGTGTATGATGTGATATATGCGTGATTATGGACATGTTTGAGTATTCATCGGATTATTGAAAGATTATTCAAGAACACTTTGAATTTTGTGTTGGATTTTGGGGGTTTTCGTAGATTCATCCGTTTTATCCGATTGAAGCTTGAGAACCTTGAGATTTTGATATATCTATACCGTATGAGTGTTTTCTTCCGATTTTACGGGTTGGATTGTGCCGTTTTCGGACTTGTGGGAGATTGGGCGATTTCCCAACCTTTAGTTGTTCACCCGTATATTTTCTTGAATCGTAGACGAGTTTCGGGAGTCTCTTCGTGTAATTTGAGTATGGATAATTAATTGTCATATTCCTTGCAAATCGTTTAGGTGCCGGAAGCGCGTTCTTGGACCTACCGAACTCATAACTTTCCTCCGTTCGATTTCTCGATGTCTCAAAGGCAAGTATACATTTATGATTGTACGTTCTCCACTCTGAAAGTAAGAAATATTGATGGCATATCATGAACGAACCGTTTTTACGGCATTCATAGATATATTGTTGGCATGTAATGAACGAACCGTTTTGACGGCATTCCTACATGTATCGGCGTATGAGGTGAACGAACCGTTTCTACGGCATTCACATACGTAACGGCGTATGAGGTGAACGAACCGTTTCTACGGCATTCACATACGTCTTATGAGATTTTAGTTATTCCGGAATACTAGACTTGAATTGATGAATTGACGGTTACATTTACTTTATTGTCGAGGAGTATTGTGTTTCATATTTATATACTTGCACTAGCTATTCGACGGCTAACCCCCTTATGGGGGAAATACGTTTCATGTATTTCAGGTTCCAGGAGGTCGGACAGGCAGGTATCGGGTCGGCACGAAGATGGTGGGCAAGTGTGATACTGTGTCTGTCTTCCAGTTATGTTTGGAGTTTCTCGTTCAGTGTTGTTGTACTGGATTGGCTTTTGAATACTCGAGTATTGTTTTCCCTTTTCCTTGATGTTCCGGCCTGTGTTTGCCGAAGTATTGATTCGAGTTGTGATGTTTGTGAATACATTGGTTATGTTTCGAATACCTTTGTATTTTTTTTCATTCCATTGTGTGTAGACCTTATCGGTCAATTTTTATGGTTCCACGTATGTTTAGCCTTGTGGGTCCCACGACGGGACTTACGGCGCTGTAATATCCCTGAATAACTTGGGGGTGTTACAGTCGATTATCCGAACAATCACAAAACACAAAGCACCTATTACAAGGAAACACGCACAATCAAGAAAACAGAAATAAACACACAAACGATCCATAAGGACAATCACAAACAATTCGGACTACGCCGAAATCCTCAAAAACCACACTAGGCATCTACGTGTACTTTCGGAGCAGAGACGTAACCTCGATCCCCAAATCTCTCAGCTACCATCCCGCAATGCACGGCTCGGTGATCCACCTGGCCACACTCGAAACAACTGACTAACGGTGAACGACAATTCTTCGTAGTACGAGACCACACAACAACAATCGGACAACCACGATTGAACAATAGTGATCGAACAAAAACTATCGGAGAACAACGATCAAACAACATCGATCGGACAACAACGATTGGACACCAACGACCGAACAACAATGATCGAACAATAATGATCGAACAATGATGATTGAAAAACAATGATCGACAATGATGATCGAAAGACAATGGTCGAACGACGACTCCCAAGTTCACACATCAACTCGAGGCATTAAAAGAATTTGTAGATCTGAAAGACGTTGATTTCGAACAAGGTTCACAAGAATCAAGCCGAACTTAGAAAAGTCACAACGATAACCAGATCGATCCGAAACAAGATCACATCTCGATCGAACAATAAAAACTGAAATACAGAACAAGTTCAAAAATTATCAACGAACACGAGCGAGTCGATAGAATTTAGAAGGAGATAATGCAGAAGTTAAAAATAATACGGGTATTGCATTCGACCTCTTCTAAAAGAAGTGTCGTCCCCGAAACTCATAGAAATCAAGGTAACAACACAACAAGCAACCGACAGAAACATCTTCCATGGGCCTCTGAGAACCGATCCCGATATCTGTGCTGAAGCGCGAACTCCGAAAGTCTTGGTAGTCAATTCGCAAAACTGAATTATGTGTCCCTCATGTCCGCACTTGAAACGCGTTACTGACGAGAAGGATAATTTACACGTGCATGCCCCCGCACATCGCAGTTGAAACACCTCGGCACGGCATACCGAAAATACAAATACTAGATACAATGGGGCATAACGTCGCAAAACAACATAGCGGAGATGCCAACTCAGCACAACAGAGAATCATAACACATATCATACACAACGATTACCATCGTAAAGTAATACTTACACAAACACCACAGCAACGACAGTATCGTTCGGCGACCTCAATGGCCCGAGCGATAACCAGCACGTAATTACAAACATCATGAAACAATCACACATGTACACAAACGTACAAACCGAAGCTTTAACAGCTCACACATGTGCGACAACACGCAATTCACTACGAGGCGACAACATTAAATACCACATTACACCTCTCACAGAGGGCTAGCATAACAAATGCGTGGCGAACGACTCAATGCTCGCATCACCAATTCAATCATAACTCGGGGGTTAACACCCTAACGAAAGTGCGAACATCATACAAATATTACCGGACCGCACACAGGAGCGATAGGTTCTAAAAACAAAAACCACCCTTTGAAAATAATTTTGGAAACATCGGTTAATCTTGAGTATCATCCTTAAAAAAAATAGTACAAACATCGTTGTCGAGACCTTGAAAAAACATCTTGCATTTGATAAAAATGAGGACACTTTTCTTAAAAAAAAAAAACTTTCAGAATATTCGACCCTCGGGTCTAAGCAAATGCGTTTCTAAATAATTGAAAATGTCTCAAAATATTTTGGTCCTCGACTGGAATTTTTTTGAATCATACTGTGGCACCTTGAAAGTACCACGAGAAAATAATTCATTTTAAAATGTACGTCTCGAAATTTATTTTTTAAGATACTCAAGGTTTTCAAAAATTCCATAGGTCAGAATGCCCAAAACTCACAAAATCCTTTATCAAATCGTCATAAAACATTCAAGGCCAAAATGCCGAAACTCGATTTAGGGAATCGATTTTATGAAATAAAACGCAGTTTGCAAAATACTGGAAGTCATTTTTAAATAACTCACGCAGCAGATAAAATACCGTTCGAAAATACATTAGCAACGACGCCGCTCCTTATATAAATAGAATATGAGAGTCGAATACCCACATATCACGAAATCAAAATCCATAGAAGTATTCCATTACTTAACGAATAATCATACAAGTAACTCGCATCAGACGAGGCACAAGAACAAAGAAGGGAGACTTACATCCACAGGTCGCATAGAGATGATAGCTGCACCACGATACTAATCACAACTTAACACAATTGATCACAACGGATCACCACGATCACATTTGTTCACAATTGCTCACCCGGTTGACACGACAAGACACGAATCATCAAGACCCTACTAGACCCAACTGCCTAGGTTTTCGCAAACCTAAGCTCTGATACCATTTATGTAACACCCCCAATCCACTCAGGGATATTGCACGCCGTAGACACCTTTCCGCAAGGAGCTACCAGGTAGGAGACTACATAATGAAACCCACGTGTGGTCAACTTGACCAAAACATAATAGCGTAGACCGATTAGGTCTCTCAAAACGCAGCATAACCGTACATTTGATTAATTAAAAATACAACTCGATCACATAATACATAAAATGTCCATCCCCTCAAGGATGACAAGAACTCAAACTGACATATCACTGACGGACAACAGACTACAACTATAACTAGTATCGCTGCTTTGCATCATCCTCCGAACCAATCTTGTGGTTGCTCACTCTCCAGTCAGAACACTTGGAATAAATATCAAAATACCCAACGAGGGGTTAGCGATGGAATCGCTAGCAAGTAACCAAGCTATAAAGTTATACATCAAGGATATAACCGTTATGAAAATAACCTTTCGACAAGGTAGTGACACGATCCCCGAGTCTAAAGTCTTTTCGAAAACATTTCCCATTAGGGAAGATCATAAAGATAACTTCAAAACACATTTGAAAGAATAATCGAGGACGTCGGGGGTCTCAGTGTAAAATCATGAAAAGAATTATAATTTTAATTTTCAAAAGGATTTTCATTCGAATCATGAAGACGATTCAATTCTCAAACAAGTCTCAAAGGCAGAACCACAACACTAATATAAACAGAATCCAAGATTCACACAATCACAATTCAGAGATATCCAACCAAAATACTCAAATCACCTCTGTGGCCTCGGTGGGACCCATCCCGGATTAGATAACGAAAAGCAACCTCAAACCATCCATAAGTTATCTTGACATCGTACTCGCAAGTAACGGTTCTCGGAGCCCTCTCCAGACCTACCCGATTAGATAACCTTATGGTCAAATCATATCAACTGGCCGTACTCGCAAGTAACGCTCTGCCAGAGGCCTCATGGCTCCCTACCCGATTAACATCATTCAAACACGTCCACAAGTTATCGTGACATCGCACTCGCAAGTGACGATTCTCGGAGCCCTCTCCAGACCTACCCGATTCGATAACTTATGGCGAAATCATATCAACTGGCCGTACTCGCAAGTAACGCGCCGCCGGAGGCCTCATGGGTCCCTACCCAGTAATATCTCAATCACCGATTACACAACAAGGTATAATATTTGCCACACACATGAAATCAAGAGCTAATGCCACAAACACTTTCACAAAGCGTAACATTCACGTCACACCGTCATCTAGTACACATTCTAACAAGTGAACAATACAAATATTCCACAATTCCTCGAATAACTACTCACTTCAAAATATCCATCTCGAACATAATACAACATGAGATGGTGGTTGTCATTCTTTAAGAAATTCAAGTTACGTTTTTATTTACTTTCATAGAATCACATATTCATTTAAAAGTAAGTTACGGTCAAACATTCAATCACTATCAAGTCCACGTTAAATTCACGACACGCTACATTCTCAAAGTATAAAGATTCTAGTCAAGGTACTCGCCTTAATAACCGCTACCGAACACTCCGAAGAACACGGTTCAACTGGGAAGCTCGGACCCCGAAGAAGACAACAAACGGAAGGATTCAACCTGGGTTCCTCGCAAGGAGATCGACCCTAACATCATATAATTAATAAATCAACGATCATACGAGGAAGAATAATCGTAGAACGTTCGAAAACCCCTCTATGACATTCTACCGGACACCTTCAAGGCGTCGATTAAGAACTCCACTAAAATGACAAATCTATACGATCCGACCATGGAATAACAAGGGAAATGATATCATACATCTAAATAATCGTCAATTCATCACAATCCTAAGTTAAATCGGATTAAACGGATGAAAACGAACAAAATACCCAAATTCCCCAAAACTAGATTTCTAGAAAATCTGACCTGATTCGCTCGATCAAAGGATGTTTTAGGATGGATAATCGATGATATGAACTCCAAGACTTCATGGATTCATTGTATGACAACATGCCTCCACACCCAATAAGTCTCCAGCCACGGAAGAGGAAGAACGAAGTGAGAAAATGGGTGAAAAACCCATCTGATGGGCCTTAAATAGGCACCCTACCGGCCGCCTTACGTATGTAATCGGCCATGGCTTACGGCAGTAAATGGCCATGGCCGAGCCTACTGCCCAGAACTGCCGGCAGTGTTACGTACGTAACCGGACAAGGCTTACGTACGTAACCGGCCTTACGACCGTAACTGCCGGGCCTTTACGGCCGTAACTCGGCCAGGGGTGGCCTGTGTAATATCCGGAATTTATACTACTGTTGTTTGATATTATTTTATCCGAGTTATATTGTACAAGTGTGGAATCTGTACAGTATAGATAAAATAAATGAAGGACTGAGATGTCAGTATCGGTATAATTGTCGTACTTGGTCGACAATTGCAATTGAGGATATTATGTATCATATGAGAATATTATGGAATTTAGTATATGTATTCAGTATATGAGTGTGAGTATCCAGTATGTCGAGACAGACGAGAAGAGTTGGAAATGGCTAAGTGTAGTATTATTAGCGCACGCTAATAATCATGTATAACGCACGCTATCGTACTAGTTTAGCGCACGCTAAAGGTAAAAGGCAGCGTACGCTAATACAGTCAGATCATAAGGAATCTACGTGTGGACCAGGCCACTTTCGGCGCACGTTCTGATAGGTCAACGGATGTTGTAATATAGTGTTAGCGCACGCTAATGCATGTTGATTAACGCACGCTAACTGTATATCGGACAATAAGGAATCTTATCCTCGTCAGCACTTTCGGCGTGTGGACCTGTCTTCGGAAACATACAGACAAACGAGTCAACTATGAGTAGCGCACGCTAAGGTTGGACACTTGCGTACGCTAAATAGAGGCATTTACGTACGCTATTGCATAGGCATTGCGTACGTAAATCATTTCATCTGATAAGAAGACGATTGCCTCTCGGACTTTGATAGCGCACGCTAACAAAGACGATTAGCGACGCTAAGTGTGTAACGTGACGTTAGCGAAGATGTTAGCGTACGTTAATAATGTACAGTATATATATAAGTGCAGTTGGCTATTTTTCGTCATTTTCATCCAATTCTTCATGTGAGCCGATAGAGAGAGCCTTGAGAAGTATTTGAGGTTCCAAACACTGGATTAAGGTGGAATTAATCATCCATAACAACATTTCAAGCTTGAAATCATTGGTGATTCTTGGAAATGGATTCAACCTTGGAAATCAATCCATTCCTTCAAAAAGGTAATTACTCTTCACTTTGAGATTTCGTTTTGGATTGTATATGATGTTCTTGAGCTGATGATTATCATATAAAAAAGTTGATAAGTATGATTATGAGTTGGATTACCGGATTATGATGATGTTATTGTTGATATGAAGATATTGATATGAAATGGATGGTTTCGAATGTGTTGTTGGCTAATGTCTTCCTTCAATTCGGATCTTTTATGTTGTTGTTGTTAGTTTCTTCATATGATGGTGAACATGGCATGATTATGAGTTCTTGGTGTTTAGGTTGTTGATATTAAGGAAGATGAAATATGAATATATGACTTGAATTAAGAGTCGGATGATTACCTATATGTTAAAGGATATTGAATTTCGTTGTTTGATAGCTATGAACATGGTTTTGGATCACTTAGTGTTCTTGATAATCGTCATATGTTGATCGGTATCCGAAATACACGCAACTGTACAGCATTAGCGCACGCTAAGCTTACTGCCTAACGCGCGCTAACGGGAGCAACTTAGCGCACGCTACGTTAAGTGATTAACGTGCGCTAAGAAGGCAGAAAGTGCAGTATTTTCTTGTTGTGATTCTAAATTTGTGATCGTTTAAGTTGGTTTGATCAGACTTGTTGTTAACCGAGATATTGTTGAGCCGTTGGGTTTGTGAATTGGTTTTATCGATTATTGTAATAGGTTGAGATTATTGATCGGTGTTTATAACCGTATGTTGCGGTCGTGTTCGAGTATGTTTGTGAATTGCTTTGGTCGGGACCGAGGAACTTGTAGATGACGGCAATAGAATTGGTAACGGCTTCATCAGTATCGAGGCAAGTTATTACTTGCTCAGTTTATAATATTTAATGAATGGTTTCAGTTTCATTCGTTTATAATTCGTATAGCAATGTTTATAATCGTAATCACAGGAGATTTGGGATTATAGGTTGTATTCGAGTTTTGGGAATTAAATCATAAGGTATATGATTTAGATTTATTGTTGGTATACTTGATATCGAGGATACATTGTGGTATAGACGAAGATGCGAATTATTTACCGTCCGTGGTATTTTGTACCATCGAGTATTGGGGATAATTGTTCGTGATGGTTTGGACATCGAGATTTCTCTCGAAGGACTCGGGACAAGTACTCTAATCATTTTGGTCATTTTGTGTCGATCATGTTGTGATACATTTGTGTATCGTTGTTGTCATGCATTTGTACATTGTTGTTGTGTATTGTGTATTGTTGTTTTGTGCAGTTGTGCATTGTTGTCATATGTCCACCATGGTCCGACGGGATCAAGATGGGATATCTATAGGTGTGTGCGCTGGATCGTTGGACAGGTAATTCCACCATGCTTTGGTCCGACGGGATCATCATGGGAATCTATAGGTGTGTGCGCTAGAGTATTTCAATTGTTTATCTTTATCCACTGCGTGAGTATTTTTGAATGGCCTATTGGTATCTGGTAACTTAGGTCACTTTGGCAATCGTTTTCTAAATCTATCATGTCGGTACGTGTAAGCGATAGCCTAACGTATGTTTTAAACTGTTGAGTTCGGGCATTTCAGACCTTATCCTTTCAAATGAGATTTTACGACAGTTTTGATAAATGAGTTTTATATAGTCTTCAAATGTTTTAAATAGATAATACCGTCGATAGCCTCTTGGACGTTTGTAAATGTTTGCGAAAATTTCCTTCAGCCTTGTGGGTTCCATCTCGGGGCCCACGGCGCTGTAATATTCCCGGTCGGCTCTGGGGGTGTTACAGAATATGGTATCGGAGATTAGGTTGTGAAAACCTAGGCAGTCGGGTCGAACTGGGTCGTGTTTTTGTCGCGTCATTCGAATTGTCGATTTGACAAATATTAGAGCCGTGAGTTTTTGTTGTTCACTCGGGCTTGTGCGTTATGTGATTTACCAGTATGATACTGGGGTTGTTGTAAATTTTTTCAAATGGTTTTAACGTGTTTCTTCGGATAGTGATGTGTTGTGTTCTCGAGTTGAACTAAGTTTGCAAAATATGTGTTTTGAAAATATCCGTGTCGAGTATTTTCTAGAGTCGAGACATGTGCCAGTATCACGTGGAATTGTCGGCTTCACGATCTGTAAGTATTTGGATTTTTGAGTTGCATTAAGATTTATTGTCGTTCTAAGTTGATATGCTTTGAGGTTCAGAAAAGATATTATGCGTTACAGTATAAGGTGACAGAATTGGGACAGGATTTATGATCTCGAGGAACTATGATTTTGGAAATCAGTATGTCGGTTAAGTTTGGAACGGAATTGTACATTTGGGAGAAATGTTGTGCATGGTTGAGAAGAGAATGTAGTCATGTTAAGTCATTTTTGTAATACATGAAACTGTTTTTGAGCATTTGAAATGATACTTTTCAAAAAGAATGTTTTACGGAAAATGATTTTTGGGCCGAGACCCAATCGATTTTGAAATGGTTTTATAACTCAGTACTTGGGGTCCGAAAAAGGATTTTGTACTTTTTAAACTTCTTGTAATGCAGAACGAGATACGGGTTGAGACCCTAATGTTTCAAAAAGCTTTTCTGTTTTCTTAAAACTCCCGAGATTTGTAAAACGCTTCACCAATCATTTATCTATTATCCTACTGCCTTTCTGGGTTTTGGATTACTTGATCAAAAGAAACTTCTCGGGAAGTCTTTCGCTGTGTTGATTTGTTTCAATGTTTTGTCATAGCATATTTGAGGTGATCCAGGATGGGATAATGGTCGACGTTGCGAGTCATGTGTGGAAAAAGGACTTTTTGGTCGGAGTTTAAATGCTTAGATTTTGGAACTCGATCGTGTGGTTTTCCGATGTAATATCAGTGGATATTGGTGACGAATCGAATTGGTATATAGGAGTATGGATGTAGTCGAACATTTGCATACTTTTCATTTTAAACTTCGAAATCGTATGGATTCGAAGGAAAACTGTTATCCAATACTTGGCACCAACGGGCCTATTTAATTTTTTGAAAATTGATTTCGTGGTCTTACGAAAATTTATGTTTTGAGTTTTGAAATTTTTGAATGAACTTTCGAAAATTTGTCTTCTTGACGAGATTTATGATTTCAAACTGATTTTGAAAATGTGATTGATATACATACGCATTTAGTGCATAATGCATATCATGGTGAAGTTCTGAGAATGACTCACGAACTGGATGAGACATCAGTATGGAACGATGAATAGAGATTCGAACTTTAGTATGGCAGTTTGGTTATCCAGGGATGATTGGTTGATTTATCGGATAAGAGAATATGCTGTGTGTTGTAGATTCACGCACACGATGTAATTTTGGAACTTTGGATTCTGTGAAACCGGTACATATGTGCAATGTGATTCCATTGGTATGGTAGTAGCGCGATTTTACCATAGTGATTTGGAATGGTTTCCTTGTAAGTGTGGATTTGGGGATGGTACCCCCATGCTGGTTGTTTTGGATATCGAGTGGTCGTTCCCACTCCATGTATGATTGGGTATGTTCGTCGATTTTCGATTGGTGATTCGTACGCCAAGGGGTATGCGCACCAGTCGGGTATGTTTATTGAGATACACTGTATGTGATTGGTGTGTCATTTTGAGAATGTTACTCTTTCGTATTTCTGTTTTTGTGGTTCTGTGTTGATCGTGTTGGAGTTTACTGTGTGAAGGTATTCTCGATTTTCGTTGATCGTTTGTTGGTAATATTGGAGTTTATCATGATGATGATATTCTCGGCCGTGTTTTGACCTTTGGATTGGTCGTATTAGAGTTTATCATGTCGATGATATTCTCAGTTAATTTATTGGTTGATTATTGCTGGTGATCATCTCAGCGTTCAGATTGTCTGTCGATGTTTCGGGATTGGTTGCCATTGTGTTGAGCAGTTGTTTCATAGAAGTATTGTGCATTATTGTTTTTTTTTTTTAGCAGATTGGGACTTGATTGTGTAATCAGGCAGACAAGATTCGACACGAATAAATTATTCCATCCGAAGATGATATATTTTGTTGAGACTCAAGGAATTGTGATTGTAAGCGTATTGAGACTGTACAGTGAGGTCACTTGCTAGTATCTTAGGAGATCGTCGACTTGGCGCATATGTAAGTATGCTCTTTTGGTTATTCGGTAATAATTATGATTGATCGTTGTCGTGATGGTTTCGGGATATTTTGGTTGAACGGTTTGTTTGTTTTCTATGACGGATTGCAAGTTTCGAGGACGAAACTTATTTTAAGTGGTATAGTATGTAATATCCGAAATTTCTACTACTGTTGTTTGATATTATTTTATCCGAGTTATATTGTACAAGCGTGGAATCTGTACAGTATAGATAAAATAAATGAAGGACTGAGATGTCAGTATCGGTATAATTGTCGTACTTGGTCGACAATTGCAATTGAGGATATTATGTATCATATGAGAATATTATGGAATTTAGTATATGTATTCAGTTTGTGAGTGTGCGTATCCAGTATGTCGAGACAGACGAGAAGAGTTGGAAATGGCTAAGTGTAGTATTATTAGCGCACGCTAATAATCATGTATTATGCACGCTATCGTACTAGTTTAGCGCACGCTAAAGGTAAAAGGCAGCGTACGCTAATACAGTCAGATCGGAAGGAATCTACGTGTGGACGAGGCCACTTTCGGCGCACGTTCCGATATGTCAACAGATGTTGTAATGTAGTGTTAGCGCACGCTAATGCATGTTGATTAATGCATGCTAACTGTATATCGGACATTAAGGAATCTTATCCTCGTCAGCACTTTCGGCGTGTGGACCTGTCTTCGGAAACATACAGATAATCGAGTCAACTATGAGTAGCGCACGCTAAGGTTGGACACTTGCGTATGCTAAATAGAGGCATTTACGTACGCTATTGCATGGGCATTGCGTACGTAAATAATTTCATACAATAAGACAGTTGCCTCTGGACTTTGATAGCGCACGCTAACAAAGACAGTGAGCGCACGCTAAGTGTGTAACGTACGTTAACTGAAGATGTTAGCGTATGTTAATAATGTACAGTATATATATAAGTGCAGTTGGCTATTTTTCGTCATTTTCATCCAATTCTTCATGTGAGCCGATAGAGAGAGCCTTGAGAAGTATTTGAGGTTCCAAACACTGGATTAAGGTGGAATTAATCATCCATAACAACATTTGAAGCTTGAAATCATTGGTGATTCTAAGAAATGGATTCAACCTTGGAAATCAATCTATTCCTTCAAAAAGGTAATTACTCTTCACTTTGAGATTTCATTTTGGATTGTATATGATGTTCTTGAGCTGATAATTATCATATAAACAAGTTGATAAGTATGATTATGAGTTGGATTACCGGATTATGATGATGTTATTGTTGATATGAAGATATTGATATGAATTGGATGGTTTCGAATGTGTTGTTGGTTAATGCTTCCTTCAATTCGGATCTTTGATGTTGTTGTTGTTGGTTTCTTCATATGATGGTGAACATGGCATGATTATGAGTTCTTGGTGTTTAGGTTGTTGATATTAAGGAAGATGAAATATGAATATATGACTTGAATTAAGAGTCGGATGATTACCTATATGTTAAAGGATATTGGATTTCGTTGTTTGATAGCTATGAACATGGTTTTGGATCACTTAGTGTTCTTGATAATCGTCATATGTTGATCGGTATCCGAAATACATGCAACTGTACAACATTAGCGCACGCTAAGCTTACTGCCTAACGCGCGCTAACGGGAGAAACTTAGTGCATGCTACGTTAAGTGATTAACGTGCGCTAAGAAGGCAGAAAGTGCAGTATTTTCGTGTTGTGATTCTAAATTCGTGATCGTTTAAGTTGGTTTGATCAGACTTTTGGTTAACCGAGATATTGTTGAGCCGTTGGGTTTGTGAATTGGTTTTATCGATTATTGTAATAGGTTGAGATTATTGATTGGTGTTTATAATCGTATGTTGCGGTCGTGTTCGAGGATGTTCGTGAATTGCTTTGGTCGGGACCGAGGAACTTGTAGATGACGGAAATGGAATTGGTAACGGCTTCATCGGTATCGAGGCAAGTTATTACTTGCTCAGTTTATAATATTTAATGAATGGTTTCAGTTTCATTCATTTATAATTCGTATAGCAATGTTTATAATCGTAATCACAGGAGATTTGGGATTATAGGTTGTATTCGAGTTTTGGGAATTAAATCACAAGGTATATGATTTACATTTATTGTTGGTATACTTGATATCGAGGACACATTGTGGTATAGACGAAGATGCGAATTATTTACCGTCCGTGGTATTTTGTACCGTCGAGTATTGAGGATAATTGTTCGTGATGGTTTGGACATCGAGATTTCTCTCGAAGGACTCGGGACAAGTACTCTAATCATTTTTGTCATTTTGTGTCGATCATGTTGTGATACATTCGTGTATCGTTGTTGTCATGCATTTGGACATTGTTTTTGTGCATTGTGTATTGTTGTTTTGTGCAGTTGTGCATTGTTGTCATATGTCCACCATGCGTTGGTCCGACGGGATCAAGATGGGATATCTATAGCTGTTTGCGCTGGATCGTTGGACAGGTAATTCCACCATGCTTTGGTCCGACGGGATCATCATGGGAATCTATAGCTGTGTGCAATGGATCGTTGGATTACCATGTGTTGTTGTTGTGCATATGTATATTATGGATTTGCCATAAGTATACATTGTCGTTATTGTTGTGATCATATTGACGTTGTCATATGAGTATGCATTTGTAGGTCTTGTGATAGGACCATGTCCGTATGTTGTGCTGATCTGATCTCGGATTAGACTGACGTGATGGTAATGGTATTTCGTATCTTGAGGTATTTTCCGTATTTCCTTGATACTTGTCTTTGATGGATAATCGATTATCGTATTAGAATTGTCGACGTTATCTGATGGATTGAATTGGCCAGAGTTGGTATAATTTCCGTATCACGAGTTATGATAATATTTTGAGAAACCCGGGGTATTGTTGAGATACCGTACAGATATTTTGGTATTATCTTATTGTGTTGTTAAAGATACGAATCGTGGATTTTGGTAAAGTTACGACAGTAAGATTACATTGGTCGTATTATTACTTAGTATTTCCATTGATATGTAATTATTGACGTGATGTGATGGTTATCATTGTTGGATATTATGGCTGACCCCATCGTGGGCTTTCTTTTTAGGTTCTTGGATTATCAAGCTTGTAGCGGTCGTGAAGAGATGAGCTTCCCGGAGGATATTGGCTAGAACATGTATTTGTGTTTTGATTTTCTGATCAGTTGTTGTATTCCGCTGCTAGAGTATTTCAATTGTTTATCTTTATCCGCTGCGTGAGTATTTTTGAATGGCCTATTGGTATCTGGTAAATTAGGTCACTTTGGCAATCGTTTTCTAAATCTATCATGTTGGTATGTGTAAGCGATAGCTTAACGTATGTTTTAAACTGTTGAGTTCGGGCATTTCAGACCTTATCCTTTCAAATGAGATTTTACGACGGTTTTGATAAATGAGTTTTATATAGTCTTCAAATGTTTTAAATAGATAATACCGTCGATAGCCTCTTGGACGTTTGTAAATGTTTGCGAAAATTTCCTTCAGCCTTGTGGGTTCCATATCGGGGCCCACGGCGCTGTAATATTCTCGGTCGGCTCTGGGGGTGATACAGCCTGGCCCCAAGATGCCCGGCCATGACTCGGCCGGGGCCAACTCCGACGGCCCGGACGACCCGGAAACCTGAACCTGAATACGAATTGAAGATACGGTTACGAAGTACTCGCAAATATGAATTCAAGCACTAAGAGAACACACGATTCCGACCACCCGAAGGCTCGAAATTCGACAACGGAAAGTAATTACCCCAAACTTTGGAAAATTATGAAAATGGCTCAAAACGTCCGAAATACACGATATACGATCGAAACACCAAACCAAAGCTCGCAACATGAATAATAACATTAAATGAACTTACAATAAACTCGAAACAACAGTTTCGGACGAGATTCGCAAGAATCGAACTCAAGTGCGGAAAAACCGCTTAAGAACACGGAACTCAACAAAACGATACCGAAACGAACTCGGATGACAAAAAGTGCAGAATTAAATATTCTCGGAATGACGAAACGATCATCATCGAGTCGTCAAAATGGGCTCCCGCCGAAAAAAAAAAAGAAAATCACCGAAATCCGAAATTGCGGATATTACATCACTAGGTTTATACATGTGCTTTATAATAGTCAGTGACAAGTGTAGGATTAAATTCGTTATGTTATTTCTTATATATTTTTGGTGCTGATGAATTTATCTAAATAAAGGCCGACGTACAGTGTATTCGATTGTTCTTGATAACTAAAATGGATGTCCAAAATTTGAATTCCTACATTGGATCATTTTTATTAGAAAGACATTTCCCATATTTGAATGCCTAGGTTTGGTAGAATCTTGTTTCTTTTGTTGGTGTTATGAGGGTAACATGAGATTTTTATTGAAATGTATTTCATTCCCTTATATGATTTTCCCGAGTATGTAGAAATGTGTATGTATATATACATATATAGCCATGTATATACTTGTAATATCCGACGGAAATTATTACTTACTGTTGTATCATTCGGATAATTCAATTACTGTTGTAGTCTTGTTGCATTTGTGTATTGTTATTTATGTTGGAATATATCATAAATAGACATAATAATAACGATCAGTCGCACTATAATTGGATTCTCAACGTCGCATAGATTAATACATTTTTTTGAGGTACTAAACCTGAGTCTAACGTACGCTAATCCTCAAGCATAACGTACGTTATTTTAAGTCCTTTACGTACGTAAAGGGGTACTTGTTACGTACGTAACCAGTGTAATCGTATCCGATCTCAACTTTTGACGTGTGGGGCCGGACAGGATTCGAATATCTGATCTTTTGGAGGCAATCTAGTTGACCTACATTACGTACGTAATGCTTCAATAGGTAACGTACGTAACGATGTTCGTATTTCAGTCCAGTAGCCTCTGGACTTAGCTTACGTACGTAACACTTTCCGTGTAGCGTACGTAAAGCAGTTAACGTACGTTATCCTCTTGTGATAACGTCATGTAACTTGTCTTTGTTATAAAAAGACAACTTGTGTCTTTCATTTTGCACGACCAAACTCTGAGTTTTCACCAATATAATCATCCCCCTTCATCCCTAGATCAAAATTACCTTCTTCCAACTTGTGTTTGAGCTTTACATTTGGATTTTGGAGCTTGTTGATTGGGAGTTGGAGTCACTTTTGAAGCTTAGATTGTGTTCCTGTGGTTTTGGTGTATTGTTCATCAATTCTGAAGGTATGTCATACGTTTTAACCCTAAAATTTCATAGTTATAATGATAGTGATTAAGTATACTCCACCTAGTGATGAATTAATCAAGCTAAACATGTGTATAGTTAAGCTTCCAACAAACTTAATGATGAGTATGATGATTAAGGGTTTTTGTAATGATGTGTTCTTAGTGTTTTAAATGGTGATGATCATGTTTAGTTAAACCAACTCTTATTCCTGGACTAATAACACCAATGGAATACTAATAGTCTTTGTTTCATTATAATGTAAATAACTTATTGGAATAATTACCATAAAATGCTTTAAGAAACCCTTGTTGATCATTAGAAGAATGGAATCACCTTCTTGAACCTAAGCTAAGTGAATCCAAAGGAGTAATGTTTGAACCTCCAAGTTAACTAGAAGATTATAAGGAAGGTGTTGAACTTGAAGTAGTCTTCATGATTATAATGTGGAATTATAACTATTTAACTCCATATAAGTAATTTATTGAAGTGCAGATTTTACTTTTAATCAATTGAGATGTTCTTGATAAGTTTAAAGAGTAGGAGATTATTGTTTAACACATCTTAATCCAGCAAACATTTGGTAAACATCTTGTAATCAATTATAAGAATAGAATGGTATTGAATAAGGTTCTTGGAGTAATCCTCAACATCTTAAAGTTGAACTACTCAAATGAGAATTAGGACGTTGTCTCGTTGAAGTTTGGTATAGATGATCATGTGAACGTATTATTGAGTAAAATATACTTCATTCAAGGTTGATTGTTCGAGTAACCGATTTTGAATCGAGGGCCGGCTGTTCGTTCGACAAAGAAGGACTTTACTCGCCTCCGTATTGAGGCAAGTTATCTTGCTTGGTTATAATGATGTGTGGATTCTTATGATGATTATGCATTTCGTGTATATGAAACACTTATAAACTTGTGTCTTGTGACTTGAGGTTGTTCTTAATGATGTCCCGTTTTCATCGTGGGATTGTATTCCCAAGTTCGTTACTTTTGGACCCTTGATATTGTTGATCTTGTTGTCATTTCGGTGAGTCCTCGATCCTTAATCAGATTTGTGAATTATTGAATTCGTTGTCATGTTGCATCGTGACATATCCGGAGTCATATCTATGTTCCGATTGGATATTGTGTAGGATTTTTAGCCGGGCACATATATAGTCATGCGTGAATATTTTTCCGTGAAGGGCTGTGCACACGAGACGTAGTTCGTTGAGGCTAATTAGGTACATTGTCCCACGTATATCCTGGATTCCATATACGGGGTGGACACGTGCACTGACACATATTCGGATCGGGCGTACTGTGATGTCCCTCTTGAGCCGTACTATCTTAGTCGTTCACAGTCCATTTTTATACTTGGACGTGTTCGACGTTTTGTGACTGAGCGTTCATACGCCCGAGGGGTATGTTCGTTAGTCGGGGCGTTATTCTTGAAATCTTATATACGTGAATTGTATAATATCTTGAGGATCATTTATCATGTATATCTGACCCTGTGTTGGGCGAAATACTTGTGTTGTATTTTAGGTCGAGGAAAAGGCAAGGCACGGGAAGATCAAGGTGATGACGAAGGGTTCGAAGGATACTAGTTCGGGGGCCCCAAGTCCTTCGTGTCCGGTCATGTTCGTACCGTGTAATGTTATCTTTCTGCTTTATTTTAAGTTTGAACAAATGTATTGTTATTTAAGGTATATTTCATCTCCATATGGATTATACTTATGTTTTTGGATCCTGTGTGTAATAAGGCCGTAGGTCATACTGCTGTAAACTCCAGATCGGAGTAAGTACTATGTTTTGTGGTTCGGTATCACATGTATTGTGTATTTAATCTGTACTTTGGGTATCGCCTGGTGGATCCTAGTGTGGGGTCCACGGCACTGAAATGGCCGCCTTATCGGGGTGTTACAGAAGATGGTATCAGAGAGTTTTTGTTTTGCTAGAGGTCGTTTCCTTTCCTTTGAGTCTTTGTGTATTGAACTAGTATCAAGAGACCTTCGTGTCACGTGTGACCCGTGCGAGCGCCTGATCTTACGAGCCAAATGCGGTACGTACTTTATGAACCATGAATAAATTACTGACATGATATTGATCTCTTAATAGATCTCCTCGTTGATCTTGGCATTTTAAGGGTTTGTGACAGGAATTATCCGATTGATGATTCAAATAAAATTCTGGATTGATTATATGATTGAAATCATTCGACTCAAACGTCGATCTGATATTCTGTGTGACTCTCGTAGTGACGATAATTCATTACGAACTGTTTTCTTGAATATGTAATTTCTTACTGCCATTAACTTATCATGAATTCTGATTGGTATCATGAACTGTACTTATGATTATCATTACAAATTGATTCTTTCAGTATGGAAAGAAATTTGAGAGGCCGTGGTAGAGGGGTACGAGGCCGCAGAAGGGTCCGAATCCCAATACCGCGAGCCAACAGACGTGCGAACGCAGAGCATAGTTCCGCATGCAGTGATTCGCCTTCTAGGGACCAATCGCACCACAATGGACGTGAGGATGCTCGTGTCGATCCTTACACTGTAATGCAGGGCATGATGGCTCAGATGACCCAAATGGGTCAGTTAATGGAAACTATGCAGAGAGCTACTACCGACCAGCATCAGGGGCCACCTCCTGTACATGGCGGGCCGGTGAATCGGATCATCAGCGACATCTCGTGCCAACGACCCCCGATTTTTGAAGGTTCCTCTGAGCCGGCTAATATCGTGCATTGGATCGAACACTTCGAGAAATTGTTCGATATGGTAGACTGTCCAGTAGAGAATCGCGTCTCGTGACTTACTACTTGGGCAAGGCGCCCACACTTGGTGGCTTTCGGTGAGGCCGGTGATGGCGTATGTACTTGGGAAGAATTTAAAATCTCATGCTAGATCGTTACTATCCAGTCCTCTCCGCGAGGCCAAACTATCGAATTGCTGAATCCGAACCGTCCGAAGATGATGACGTACTATCTATCGCCGAGAAATTCCGGGCACTTCTCCCTTTTGCCGCGACGATTGTCCACACGAAGGTGATAAGATCAAATACTTTCTCAAAAGGCTTAAACCCGAATGAGGATGCGGTGTTGAACCATCATTGTGTGACCTACCGGAGTTCATCGAGAAAGCTCGAGTACGAATTGACCGTGAAGGAAATTTCCAAGAAGCAACCGCGATCTAACAACAAGAAATTCAGAACCGTAACCAATGACAAAGAATCGGGAACATTCAAGAGACCCCAACCAGTACCAAATCCTTCTGAACGGCAACCTACGGCATCGAAGCCAACCGGATCGCAACCTCGAGCGGTCAGCCTATCTGTTGTGTGCTATAATTGTGGAGACCAGGGGCACATCAATTCGAAATGTCCCAGGCCAGCCGTGTCATGCCATACTTGTGGGAAGAACGGACATTGTGCTCGATATTGTAGGAATGGACCAGTACGTATTCCCGCAGCACCTCATGCTCCAGTACAGTCTTCAGTTCAGGACCGAGTACCTCCATCCGCTTCTTATCATACTACCGGGGCAAACAAGGGGATGGGACGTTGAAATAAAGCTGGTGCATCTGGTGCAGGGGCTGAAAAACCTAGAGTTTACGAGATGAAGAGGGCTGAAGATCCCGAAGCCAGCATGATTGCAGGTACTCTCGAGATCCAATCTCAGCCTGTCTGTGTTCTTTTTGATACTGGTGCTTCACACTCCTTTTTATCTACTTCTTGTTTGAGTCGTTTGCAATTAGAGCATGTTATCAATTGTGAACCTTATATAATTGGTCTACCTGATGGTAGAAGAATTGTTGGGAATTGTGAAGTTCAGGACTGCTCGATTCGAATGAACGACCGTGAGTGGTTGTCAAATTTAATTGTGGTCGATTTACCTAAAGATGATGTGATCTTGTGTATCGATTGGATGGACCGTCATGATGCCATAATTAGTGTCCGCAAGCGAACAGTGACCGTAACATCTGACGATGGTATTGAGTGTACTTTCCAGGGTGATAATCTCAGCCGTTCTGGAAGAATCATCAGCACTATGAAAACGGTGAAACTGCTTAATCAAGGATGTATTGGCTATTGGTGTTACATGACTAAGACAATGGATCGACCAGTTGAATTGACCGATATTCCGATAGTCCGAGACTACCCAGACGTATTTCCAGATGAATTGCCAGGCTTACCTCCGCATCGTGATGTAGAGTTCAATATTGAGTTAGAGCCTAGTACGTCCCCGCTTTCAAAAGCACCGTATCGTATGGCTCCGACTGAGATGCAGGAGCTGAAGAGCCAACTTGAGGATTTGACCGAGAAGGGCTACATTAGACCTAGCGCGTCCCCTTGGGGAGCACCAGTACTATTTGTACGGATGAAGGACGGATCCCTACGTCTGTGTATTGATTATCGTGAGCTGAACAGGGTAACCATTAAGAACAAATACCCATTGCCGCGTATTGATGATTTATTGGATCAGCTTCAAGGGGCTGCTGTGTTTTCTAAGATCGACCTGAGGTCTGGTTACCATCAGTTGAGGATTCGTGAGTCTGATATTTCGAAGACCGCTTTTCGTACTCGCTATGGGCATTATGAATTCGTAGTGATGCCTTTTGGACTGACGAATACACCGACAATATTCATGGAGCTGATGAATCGAGTCTTTATTAATTATCTGGATCGCTTTGTAGTTATTTTTATTGACGACATTCTGATCTATTCTCGTGACCATGAAGAGCACGAGCGTCATCTCCATCTAGTTCTCGAGGCGTTAAGGCGAGAGCAGCTTTATGGAAAATTTTCTAAATGTGAGTTCTGGATGAATGAAGTTATCTTTCTCGGACATGTGATATCAGCTGATGGGGTGCGAGTAGACCCACAGAAGACAGAAGCTATCCGAGTCTGGTTACCACCAAAGAACGTTAAGGAAGTACGCAGTTTCTTGGGACTAGCAGGTTATTACCGACGGTTCGTGGAGGGTTTTTCCAAAATTACCCAACCAATGACTAATTTGTTAAGGATGGATAAGAAGTATTTATGGTCAGAGGCATGTCAGCGGAGCTTTGATGAACTTAAGAGTCAGTTGATTTCGGCACCTATTTTAGTCCTACCGAAAGGAACGGAAGGGTTTGTAGTGTATAGTGACGCATCTAAACAGGGCCTTGGGTGTGTACTAATGCAAAACGGGAAGGTGATCTCTTATGCATCGAGACAGCTACGACCTTACGAGGTCAACTACCCCACCCATGATTTAGAACTCGCAGCCGTGGTGTTTGCTTTAAAAATATGGCGTCATTATCTGTATGGAGTTACCTGTCAGATTTTTACGGATCACAAGAGATTGAAATACATTTTTACTCAGAAGGAGTTAAACATGAGGCAGAGAAGGTGGCTAGAACTCATCAAAGACTATGATATCGAGATCCTTTATCATCCGGGCAAAGCAAATGTAGTTGCTGATGCATTGAGTCGTAAAACAGTACAGGAGCAGATGCTTGCCCGCCTAACAACTCAGAGGGTATTGAAGTTAGAATTGGTGAGGCCGGAAATTGAAGTCTGGTTACAGCGTATTCAAGGGCAACTCTGTACACTTGATATTTCATTGTCCCTTGAGGATATAATTAGATCGAAGCAAGTTACGGACCCATTCTTATCTCGAGTTCGCGATGAAATAACTCAAGGGAAAGCTCCTGGCTTTGTAATACACGAGGATGGATTGATACGCTTCAGAAACCGAGTTTGTGTACCCGCTGATGATGAGTTAAGGAATTCTATCCTGAAAGAAGCTCATGCTACCCTGTACTCTATCCACCCGGGGTCTAGCAAAATGTATAAGGATTTGAAACAATATTATTGGTGGGGAAGTATGAAACGTGAAGTTGCAGAATTCATTTCGAGGTGTTTAACCTGTCAACAAGTTAAGATTGAGCACCAATACGGCAGATTGCTGAAACCGCTTCCGATCCCCGAGTGGAAATGGGAGGACATATCGATGGATTTTATTACCAGCCTGCCGACGAGTCGTCGAGGGATGAATACGATTTGGGTGATTGTGGATCGTTTGACCAAATCAGCCCACTTTCTGGAGATTAAAGATACTTGGGGACCCGAGAGATTGGCCCAACTATTTATCAAAGAAATTGTAAGGTTACATGGTACCCCTAAGAGTATTGTATCAGATCGTGACGGGCGATTTGTGTCACATTTTTGGAAAGCAGTTCATCGTGTGATGGGTACGCAGTTGAACTTCAGCACAGCATTTCACCCGCAGACGGATGGTCAGACTGAGAGAACTATCCAAACTTTAGAGGATATACTGAGGGCGTGCATTCTCGATTGGAAGGATGATTGGGAGGCCCAACTACCCTTGGTGGAATTCACTTATAATAATAGCTGGCACACTACGATTCAGATGGCACCTTACGAAGCATTGTATGGCCGTCGTTGTAGATCCCCTCTGTGTTGGGACGATCCATCTGAAACCCTGGGTACGGAACCCGATATGTTGTTAGCAGCCCGTGAGAAGATCGCCCTGATTAGGAGTCGTTTGTTGACGGCTCAAAGCCGACAGAAGTCCTACGCAGACAACCGTCGGCGACTGCTTGAATTCGAGGTCGGCGACCATGTACTAATGAAGGTGTCCCCTACTCGAGGAGTTTTTCGTTTTGGGAAGAGAGGCAAGCTGAGTCCGAGATATATCGGGCAGTTTGAGGTTTTGGACCGAGTAGGCGATTTAGCCTATCGCCTGGCTTTACCACCAGCCCTGAGCCGGATTCATAACGTGTTCCATGTCTCCCAGTTAAGGAAATACGTTGCTGATCCGAGTCATGTACTTCAGTTCGGTGAGATCGATTTAGCGGAGGATCATTCGTATGAGGAGCGCCCCATACGAATACTTGAGAGGAGGATCAAACAACTGCGTAATAAGACGATTCCCCTACTGAAGGTTCAGTGGTCACGACACGGGGTCAAGGAAGCCACGTGGTAGACGGAGAGAAGCATTCAAGAGAGGTATCTTGAATTTTTTACCCCTTAGTTTCGAGGACGAAACCCCTTTTAAGGGGGGAGTATGTAATATCCGACGGAAATTATTACTTACTGTTGTATCATTCGGATAATTCAATTACTGTTGTAGTCTTGTTGCATTTGTGTATTGTTATTTATGTTGGAATATATCATAAATAGACATAATAATAACGATCACTCGCACTATAATTGGATTCTCAACGTCGCATAGATTAATACATTTTTTTGAGCTACTAAACCTGAGTCTAACGTACGCTAATCCTCAAGCATAACGTACGTTATTTTAAGTCCTTTACGTATGTAAAGGGGTATTTGTTACGTACGTAACCAGTGTAATCGTATCCGATCTCAACTTTCGGCGTGTGGGGCCGGATAGGATTCGAATATCTGATCTTTTGGAGGCAATCTAGTTGACCTACATTACGTACGTAATGCTTCGATAGGTAACGTACGTAACGATGTTCGTATTTCAGTCCAGTAGCCTCTGGACTTAGCTTACGTACGTAACACTTTCCGTGTAGCGTACGTAAAGCAGTTAACGTACGTTATCCTCTTGTGATAACGTACGTAACAAACTGTGCTGTTATAAAAAGACAACTTGTGTCTTTCATTTTGCACGACCAAACTCTGAGTTTTCACCAATATAATCATCCCCCTTCATCCCTAGATCAAAATTACCTTCTTCCAACTTGTGTTTGAGCTTTACATTTGGATTTTGGATCTTGTTGATTGGGAGTTGGAGTCATTTTTGAAGCTTAGATTGTGTTCCTGTGGTTTTGGTGTATTGTTCTTCAATTCTGAAGGTATGTCATACGTTTTAACCCTATAATTTCATAGTTATAATGATAGTGATTAAGTATACTCCACCTAGTGATGAATTAATCAAGCTAAACATCTTTATAGTTAAGCTTCCAACAAACTTAATGATGAGTATGATGATTAAGGGTTTTTGTAATGATGTGTTCTTAGTGTTTTAAATGGTGATGATCATGTTTAGTTAAACCAACTCTTATTCCTGGACTAATAACACCAATGGAATACTAATAGTCTTTGTTTCATTATAATGTAAATAACTTATTGGAATAATTACCATAAAATGCTTTAAGAAACCCTTGTTGATCATGAGAAGAATGGAATCACCTTCTTGAACCTAAGCTAAGTGAATCCAGAGGAGTAATGTTGGAACCTCCAAGTTAACTAGAAGATTATAAGGAAGGTGTTGAACTTGAAGTAGTCTTCATGATTATAATGTGGAATTATAACTATTTAACTCAATATAAGTAATTTATTGAAGTGCAGATTTTACTTTTAATCAATTGAGATGTTCTTGATAAGTTTAAAGAGTAGGAGATTATTGTTTAACACATCTTAATCCAGCAAACATTTGGTAAACATCTTGTAATCAATTGTAAGAATAGAATGGTATTGAATAAGGTTCTTGGAGTAATCCTCAACATCTTAAAGTTGAACTACTCAAATGAGAATTAGGACGTTGTCTCTTTGAAGTTTGGTATAGATGATCATGTGAACGTATTATTGAGTAAAATATACTTCATTCAAGGTTGATTGTCCGAGTAATCGATTTTGAATCGAGGGCCGGCTGTTCGTTCGACAAAGAAGGACTTTACTCGCCTCCGTATTGAGGCAAGTTATCTTGCTTGGTTATAATGATGTGTGGATTCTTATGATAATTATGCATTTTGTGTATATGAAACACTTATAAACTTGTGTCTTGTGACTTGAGGTTGTTCTTAATGATGTCCCGTTTTCATCGTGGGATTGTATTCCCAAGTTCGTTACTTTTGGACCCTTGATATTTTTGATCTTGTTGTCATTTCGGTGAGTCCTCGATCCTTAATCAGATTTGTGAATTATTGAATTCGTTGTCATGTTGCATCGTGACATATCCGGAGTCATATCTACGTTCCGATTGGATATTGTGTAGGATTTTTAGCCGGGCACATATATAGTCATGCGTGAATATTTTTCCGTGAAGGGCTGTGCACACGAGACGTAGTTCGTTGAGGCTAATTAGGTACATTGTCCCACGTATATCCTGGATTCCGTATACGGGGTGGACATGTGCACTGACACATATTCGGATCGGGCGTCCGTGATGTCCCTCTTGAGCCGTACTATCTTAGTCGCTCATACCCATTTTTATACTTGGACGTGTTCGACGTTTTGTGACTGAGCGTTCATACGCCCGAGGGGTATGTTCGTTAGTCGGGGCGTTATTCTTGAAATCTTATATACGTGAATTGTATAATATCTTGAGGATCATTTATCATGTATATCTGACCCTGTGTTGGGCGAAATACTTGTGTTGTATTTTAGGTCGAGGAAAAGGCAAGGCACGGGAAGATCAAGGTGATGACGAAGGGTTCGAAGGATACTAGTTCGGGGGGCCCAAGTCTTTCGTGTCCGGTCATGTTCGTACCGTGTAATGTTATCTTTCCGCTTTATTTTAAGTTTGAATAAATGTATTATTATTTAAGGTATATTTCATCTCCATATGGATTATACTTATGTTTTTGGATCCTGTGTGGAATAAGGCCGTAGGCCATACTGCTGTAAACTCCAGATCGGAGTAAGTACTATGTTTTGTGGTTCGGTATCACATGTATTGTGTATTTAATCTGTACTTTGGGTATCGCCTGGTGGATCCCAGTGTGGGGTCCACGGCACTGAAATGGCCGCCTTATCGGGGTGTTACAATACTAAATTTGTTTCCTCTATAAAATTGGCATGTTTTATACTTAATGTATACTTATGGCTTATTTTTTTCTGGCAATATAAGCATTATATCATCTCTATGCAACATGCATGTGCGACCACTAATAAACTTAATGTTGAGTGAATGCTTGTTACAAAGTAAAAGTATCAATGGAACCTAAGTTGTGCAACACATTTACATAAATTAAACAGCGCAGGCCATTCAATTGATGCAATTCAAATTAAATGATCATTTCTATTTAACTTCAAATATACTTATAGTCGACCTTTTCCTGATCAAATGTATATAAATTCAGAGTAGGTGCAGTCCAACTACTGGGAAAGAATGTTGAACGCAAAAGGAGGATCGTATTTCAAACAATATATGATCTACATAACAAAAGTTGCATAATGAACACTAATAAAAAGTAGTCTAGATAGTGCTGAATCTATTTTAAATATATTTTGAACAAATATCTCTTTTTTCTTGAAGAGACTTGCCTGGATCTGAAATACAGTGCTGGTGTTTTTTTTTTTGCAATTATTTCCTCTTTCTATTACTGTTCATTATGCAATTATTGTTATGTAAATTGTCGGTTTATGATTCGCTGGGTTTATACATGTGCTTGATAATAGTCAGTGACATGTGTAGGATTATATTGGTTATGTTATTTCTTATATCTTTTTGGTGCTGCTGAATTTATCTAAATAAGGCCGACGTATAGTGTCTTCGATTGTTCTTGATAGCTAAGATCGATATCCAAAATTTGAATGCCTACATTGGATCATTTTTATTAGAAAGACATTTCCCATATTATAAAATCGGCCTGTTTTATACTCAATGTACATTTACGGCTTATTTTCTTCTGGCAGTATAAGCATTATATCATCTATTTGCAACATGCATGTGGAACCACTAATAAACTTAAATGTTGAGTTAATGCTTGTTACAAAGTAAAAGTATCAATGGAAACTAAGTTGTGCAACACATTTACATAAATTAAACAGCGAAATCGTCGGTTTATGATTCACTGGGTTTATACCTGTGCTTGATAATACTTAGTGACAAGTGTAGGATTAAATTGGTAATGTTATTTCTTATATCTTTTTGGTGCTGCTGAATTTATCTAAATAAAGGCCGACGTATAGTGTCTTCGATTGTTCTTGATAACTAAAATCGATTTTTCCTTCCTTTATTATAATTGCACGTATTTCTAAAATAACTGTAACATATACAATATAAGTATCTGAAAAGAATTTATTCAACTAAATATAAAACTAAAATGATAATATCGAACATAAAACACCATATATGGGCAATCCCGTGCATTGCATGGGACCAAAAACTAATATATGTATATATATATATATATATATATATATATATATTTTTACCAGTTTTATATTGTAATAAAAAGTGTAGGAAGCAACTAGGTGCTGCCATGTGTCCCAATTAGTCAGCTCCTTTTTTTTTATGCTTACGGGTTGTCAATTTGAATAAACATTACCAGTATATAATCTCTTTTTCTTTCTCAGTATTCGTATCTTCTTTTTTTCTTCTTTTCTCCCCATTCTCAACCACCGTCTTCCCACCGTCTTCCCACCGTTCACCACCGTCTTTCCACCCTTCACCACCGTCTTTCCCACCGTCTTCCACCGTTCACCACCACCTTCCACTATTCCCCAATGCAATAATCCACATTCTTATCCACCGTTCATGTCCGTTGTTGATTATCCCTGATTTTGAAGATGTCTATTGAATCATCAAATATTAATCAGTGTAGTTCATCAACTGATTCATCAACAAATACTAATCAGTGTAGTTCATCAACTGATTCATCAACTAATAGTAAGAATCTTATTCAATATTTATTGCTAGTTTGATGCAGTATTTTTAGGTGTATGATGCAATAGATAGTAGTATAGTGTTTTGTTGTTTAGTTTTTTGATTTTTAGTTTCAAACAGATTAAATTGATATATTGAACCATATACAAACAGATTAAATTGATACAGGTTAGATGTACTAGATGTAAGATTATGATTCACTAGTTCAAATGTTTTTAATTTTTGAGTTTTTTTAATCGTAGTTTTATTGGTTACATTTTGATGATCTGTTATTAAATTTTAGCTTTTGATTTTATAATTATGATGCAGTAGAAATTATTCTATGATGCACTCTTTTATATTATTGTACTTTTTGAAATTTTATGTCTATTTTGAATATTATTATGCAGTGGAGATAAGAGTATGATGCACTAGTAGATAGGTTTTTTATTTTGATCTTTTTAAATATCAGCAATGATTTTGTATATTTGTTGTGGTATAATTAAAACTATGATTCAATTCTTTAATAACATTCTATTTGTTCAACTTTCAGATACTGAGTTCAAAACTATTCGAGTGAGAGATCATGTTGGTTATTATATTTGCGATGATAATGGTAATAGGACATGGTATCCTGATTGCGGCGAAAAACCTATAGAAGGATGTCAGTTTGTTTCAATCGAACAGGCCTATAG
The DNA here is from genome assembly GCA_033398695.1 of Orobanche coerulescens. NCBI lineage: Eukaryota > Viridiplantae > Streptophyta > Magnoliopsida > Lamiales > Orobanchaceae > Orobanche > Orobanche coerulescens. Next base: position 122,400,046 of record CM065817.1, read on the forward strand.
TTTCTATGTATCTTATGGTAAAAAGGCCGGTTTTGATTGTAGAAGAGGTGGACAGTACAAGGCTGCAGGTGGAAAGGAGACAACCATAAAGTACTTCTATTGCTCAAGTGAAGGGTTACATGTAAAAGGGAAATCCGTAGATAAAAATTTAAATGATGATATATAAGGAGAAAGTGATGGTAGTAATGTTTCTTTTAAGTTTGGCGAGTTTAAGAATAAGCAAACAAGGAGGAAGGCTTCTTTTAGATGTGGTTGTTCATCCTCACTTACTCTTAAGAAAATTGGAAATGTGTATGAAGTTACTAAGCTTGTAGAGGGACATAACCATCCTCTCGTAGCAGAAAAAGATATGATTTTTATGAAGAATTCTAGGAATATGGGATATACAAAGCAACATTTTCTTTACCAAGTTTCGAATGCGAATTTCGGTCCTGCTATAGGGTTTAGGTTAATGAAACAGTTGTATGGCGGCTTTGATAGAGTTGGTGTAACAAAGAGTGACTGTAAGAATAATAATAAGAAAATTAGTGTTTTTATTGGTGATCGAGATGCTCAAATGGCTGTTGAGAAGTTGCTTAGTCGAAAGCTTCATTCGCCTGGGTTTTATGTCAATTATTATAAAGGTGATTCACTTGTTCCTTACATCACAGTTATAATCTCTAGTGCATCAAATTTTTAATATTTAGTGCATCACATTATGTCTTAATATTAATTTCAGTTTATGTAGCATTAGTTTCTTACTTTATTAATTTTTTTTGTTTCAGGTGATGACGATCGGTTGGTTGTGCTCTTTTGGGCTGATGAAGAAGCTATTAGGGACTACCATACATTTGGTGATATAGTATCCTTTGATGCGACATTTCGATCTAACAAGTACATTATTTTCCTTATTCTGAAAATTTGTTTAATTACTGTTTTATTTCTAATTTTGCTGACATATATTTTGTTTATATCTTATAAAATTTAGGCATCAAATGGTATTTGTCCCTTTTACTGGTATCAACCATCATAACCATTGCATTACATTTGCTTCTGGGATGCTTGCTGATGAGACTGCTGGAGCGTACATATGGTTACTTGATGAATTCAAAAATGCTTTTGGGAAGGAACCAAATGTTGTTATTACGGATCAAGAGCCATCGATGAAAATAGCTATTGAGGAATGCTTCCCGAATTCAAGGCATCGTTTGTGTATGTGGCATATTATGCAGAAATTGACTACGAAGGTATTTCTTTTGTAGTACTTTATGTCTATGATGCACTTGCTTATATTAGGTGATGTTGTTAATTTTCCATATCCATGGCTATACTGCGTTAATTGTTTCAAAATGATTCACCGAATTTCCGTGACGCACTTAACTATAGTTAACAGTTATACCATACTGAAAAGATTTATATATTGAAAATAGCTTATGTATTATTTTTTTACAATCTGATGCAATTGTATTTATCACATACGCTGATGCAGTAAAATAATTTTTTTCCATTCCTATTATATCTATGATGCACTAATTGTTTTCAAACTGATGCACTTAAATTTTATATTCACAATTTTCTGTTTTTCCAGGTTGGTTCTGCACTATGTAATAGGACAGATTTTAAAAAACGTATATGCGATATTGTATGGACCGACCAGATTCTGCCTGAAGTATTCGAGAGAGAGTGGGATAGTATGATCAATGATTTTGATCTCTGTGACAATAAATGGTTAGCTGATATGTTTGATATGAGAGAGAGATGGATCCCAGCGTACTTGCGTGATGTGCATATGGCAGGGCTAATGCATACGACTTATAGATCTGAAAGTGAGAACCATTTTTTTGGTAAATGGACCAACCCTCATCTTTCCCTTATTGAATTCTTAAGACACTACGACACTGTGTAATACCCACGATTTTCGTTCCGGTTATTTTAGATTTTTTTTGGATATTTCCCGGTTGTCGAGTTCCGGTATTATTTTCTCGACAACTGATTTTGGCATTTAAGACCGTAGGTGATGATTTGTTATCCGTTGTTTTCATTTCGGATCAATGATGTTGTCCCCGAGTATTTTGTCGTGTTCGTTCCGTGCGATTTCGGAAAATCGAGTCGTCGAATCATGGTGGTCAGACACTGGCCGGACGGTTGGGGACGGTGGCCCGACGGCTGCAGGTACTGGCCGGGCGAGTGCAAGCACTGGCCGGGCGATTGCGACAGGAACCGGCGTAGCGCACGCTACGTCCGGAAAGTAGCGCACGCTACGGCCAGGAGGCAGCGCACGCTATGGCCGGTTGGCTGCGAGCGCTATTCGGCCGAGGCAAGGGCGAAAAGGTTACGGATCGGGAAGATTGGCGTGTAGCGCACGCTATCGCTGCCGGACATCAAGACGCCTTCTGGCCGTCGTGAGCGCACGCCACGGCCGGAAGGTCTGCAGACGCTTACTCGCCGAGCCAGAAGTCTCGGATTGTGGGTGGGCCGACAGCGCACGTGTTCGGCCGCATGATGGCGGGCCCGGCCGAACATTCTCGACCATGACCGCCGCTAGCGCACGCTAGCTCGATCTAGCGCACGCTAGCCGCACCAAGATAAATATGACCGAGCAAGATCTGTTTGCACTCATTTTTCATTTTCTCCCTTTCTCTTCCGCGGCTGGATTCTTGGAGGTGACGAAGGCATGTTATTATACAACTAATCCACGAAGTTTGGGAGCTGATAACATCAATTAATCACTCCTTAACATCCTTCAATCCAGCGAATCAAGGTTAGTTTTCCTAAAATCATAGTTTTGGGAAAAATTGGGGATTTTGTGGATTTCGTCCGTTTGATTCGCTATAACTTAGAATAGTGATGGATTGATGATTATTAAGTTGTTTTATATCGAATCCCTTGTTTTTCCACGGTTGGATTGCCGAGGATTCGCTGCTTTATTGAGTTTCAAATCGACACCTTGAAAGTGTTCGATAAAATGTCACAAAGGGGATTCGGGCGTTCTACGATTATTCTTCCTTGTTCGATCGTCGATTTATTCATGGTATGATGTTGGGGTCAGGTTCCTTGCGAAGAACTCGAGCCGGAACCCTTCCGTTCGCCGTTTTCCGATCGGTGGTGTTACCGTCGTTTCCGCCGGAGAGTTGTGGGCATTCGAGGTTTTCCGGTTAATCCACGTTCGTCGGAGTGTGCGGTGTCAACTACCGAGGCAAGTATCTTGCCCATACACTTCGTATTCCGTATACATAATAAATTGGTGATTGTCTATGTGGAAAATTGAATGTTATTTAACTTTCAAAAGAATCAATATATATATATAAGTATATTCCCGATAAAGGTCTTCTTCAAATTAACTTGAGTGTTCAAGAACGAATGTGTCATTTTGAGAATGGGTACTAGTATTATATGTTGTGCCCGGTTTTCGTGTGGTACTGTTAGATGACTGTCGTCACGATGATGTGTGATGTTGTGTGATTTTCCATTGGATTTTTCACTCGGGGATGTCTCAAGGAGGCTCCGAGGTCCGTGGCTTACTAACACAGGATGCGAATAACCCTTGGGAGGATGTCGATGTGAATATTTGGGTCTTGGACCCTGTGATTTGTGATTGGAATTGTATTTTGGAAATAACCTTGGGTTGTGTCCCAAAATGGGTTCCGTAAGGCTGTGAATTCTTTAAAACATTTTACTTGTTGTTTACCTCGTTTCATTCCTACCTTTCATAGTTTGTAGATTATATTGTTAATCTTGCATGTTTCCGATTGGGGAGGCCATTCTGGTGAGTACTCTGAGTATATGGTTTATAGTCCTTTGCATTGGGAGTCGGATATTACTTCTGAGTGTGAGAGTTATATTTGTTCACTCCGAGAGGGCCTGACGGGGCCGAGGAGGGTTCCGTTTATGACGGTTCCACGAACATTTGGGTTAGCCACTCCGAGAGGGCCCGACGGGGTCGAGGAGGGATTCGCGTATTGTCGGATCCACGGTTAACCAGGAGTATTTTTAACCTTGTGACTTGATGTATTTTTGTGATATGTCCGGAGTATCACGATGTTTTGACTTGCCATAATGCTTGGGATGTAAAACATATTCATCAGAGGTGCTTGGACTAGAATGGCTTATGGATGGTGTGTTGTGTGTAATTGGTCCACTGTTGTGAATTGATGTATGGCTATAGGTTTTGTGATTATTTTCCAATCAAAAACTCCCGGGATTCGGAGTTGTTTTCAAAGTGCTTACTTGTTCAATTCTACTTTCAAGACTTGAACTATTTTAACTAAATGAAACATCTCGGGAAGTCTTTCTAAATTAATCAAGTTATTGTATTCCCAGAATATGATATGTATGGCTTGTATTTATATTTTATACTTGCACTAGCAAAATAGTGGAGTTTTGCTAACCCCCGAGTATTCGGGGGTGGATGTCTCAGATTAAGGCCCGGTATTTGCGGAGTTGGGGGAGCGAATCACAGGATCGATACGAAGGATGATGGAAGACGACGATACTAATCACATGAAGACCAATCGTTGAGTATGTTGAATAGTCTTGTTGGTTATTTCTACGATGTATTGTTATCCCGATTTATGGGAGCGCTATTGTATTCCAGCCCCTGCGCGGGTATGAGTTTTGGGAAAGAATCATGTATGTAATGTTGTGTGTTGTGATAAAAGACCAAATCGGTTTAATGGTCCTTTACGTAGCCATGTCGGCATGTGAAGTGATGCATTGTATTGTATTTAGCCTGGTAGATCCTCGCGGAGAGGGTCTGCGGCGCTGTAATATTCCCGAGTGGTTTGGGGGTGTTACAGAATATGGTATCAGAGCTTAGGTTGCGGAAACCTAGGCAATGGGTCCATCGGTATTGTCGTGTCTTGTCTGTCGATTGTGTTTGTCTAAGTCGTGTCGCGACGCGTCGTCTGGAATGTCGGTCGTGATTAGTATCATGGTGCGGCCATCATCTTCGTGCGACACTGGATGTAAGTCTCCCTACTATATTGTGCCTTGTGATATACGAACTTGTATGATTTTGTATTATGATGTGGAGTTTAAAGGTGATTTGTGATTATGTGGCCTATGTTGTTTGGTCCTCGTATGATGCTAGGATAAAAGTGGTACCAACGTATATGTATATATACACACATCCTGATATAAGTCGTTTTTACAAGAATAATGGCCTTGATGTGGTTACGCAAGGAAGAATTCATCAATGTGATATTTTAAAACTTTACATGTTTTGAGGAGTCACGTATATTTTGTTTTAAAACATCCTCCAAAGGGAGGAAAAAGTTTGATTTTCGTATTATGACCTCAAGGCCAAATTTTTTTAAGAAGTCAAACTACCGATATTTTATTTTCATTTTGTATTATAAGTTTTCAAAACACGTTTTTTGAACCCAAGTGAAGTTTACAAAATGTAGACAAGACGTGACTCGTTTTCAACTTATCGGTTTTATGGCTGTTAGTCGAGAAAGACGTGATGATGTTCTTGTTGTTCGGGCAGTGTTGCCAGTTTTAGATTAAAACAGTGATGTGAATGCTAAGTCGTTCGGTATGAGTTAAGACAACTCTCTTTATTAATAGACGAGATTTCGATTTTTGATGACAGTTGTCCTTTGATGGTTGTTCGCGAAGTGTTGTAAGCATGTGAATCGATGGCATTTAGATTCATATGATGCCGTTGTTCATTTGTAACTATCGGTTTTAGTAATGTCGTATATATGTTCGTAATCACGTGCTGAATTCGAGCCGTTAGCGCACGCTAAGTACAAGCTAGCGCGCGCTAATGTGGCATGAGTAGCGCACGCTAATATTGTTGTAACACGCGCTAATGCAGCATGAATAGCGCACGCTAAATAATGGTTGTAGCGTGCGCTAGTTCGCTGGGACTGAGGATGTGGAACCGCATTTTTGCCGTTAGGTCTAACTTTCTGCAGTCAGTCGTCTGTGACTGTATTCTATGTGTGTTGTCTAGTGATGACAACTGTTTTGTGTGAACGTGTGTTGTGACCTTTCATTCGCGCTAAGTGATAATTGATTTTGTTCGGTGAGTTGATGAATTATGTCTGATGTATGTGTGTGTTCGAAAATGTTTTCCTGAAACTTTCATAAGTTTGTGCAAGTTGTGGGAATCAATTTTTTTTAATCTAATTTGACATTTCGATTAATTCGGCGGCTTCGTATGAACTTTGAAAACTGTTTGAAATTTGCGAGCCGGCCTAGGATTCTCAAATAAAACCTCGACGGTATTGAAAGAGTTGTTTTAAAATACCTTGAACATCTTGTAAAATGTTACCGTCGTTGATTCTTGTGTAGTGTTGGGAGAATTTTCAGAAATGACTTTAACATACTATTGTATTTTCGAATAATTCGAGTACATGATTTTCAAAAATCTTTCACATCATAAAATATTTTTTCAAAAACCAGTACGATTTCCTTTTCAAAAATATATAGTGAAAGATAAAAAAAAGAAATCTCACTCGATGTAAAGTTCAAACTCGGATTTGGAAATGTTAGAGTATGTAAGAATGGTTTGATGATCTTTCATGGTGAACTTGTTGTTTGTTAATAGTGATGATGATGCGTAGAGGCATGACGATTTTGATAACGCCGGTTACACAGAAATATTATTTTGGCAAATGATTTCAAATGAAATGGTTAGAGTATGTTGTTTACAAGTTTTGATGAAACAACCCGAGGTACCAAAAGTACTTTTAAAGTTTATTTTTAATAGCATTCAAATCCAAGGATTTTCAAAAGATTTTCTTTAAAAGGATACCTCGTGGATTTTCTTTCCGAGTTGTTATTGGTTACCTTATGTGATATGTCATGCTAAGTTGGTACTTTAGCATATTTAATTTTGCGAAGTGGTGGAATCGTATTGAGTGAGAATCCGCTTAGTATGCCGAGGGACAGAGGACGCGACCGTGACCACAGTACAGTTGGTTATGGAGATTAGATGCGGGACCAAGAGGATATGGCCGGGAAGGTTGATATTCAAGCACTTCGTTTTCGTTATTTAGGTTTCGGGGACGAAACCTCTTTTAAAGGCGCTATGATGTAATACCCATTTTTTTCTTCTTCTTCTCGTTTCCGTTTCGTTCGACCGTATTGAGGCGATTGTGTTCGTTAATGCTTCTGACCTTATGTTGTTTCTCACATTTGTCATTCGAGCGAGTTCTGATATTGTTCCAAATTGATGTGCATATCGTTGTGATCTTTCCAAGTTCGGATCGATTTCTTGTGAACCGTGTTCGAAACTAACACCTCGTGCTTCCTACAAGTTATTGATGTCTTGATTTGAGGTATGAACTTCAAAGGTTATCGTTGTTGTTCGATCATTGCTATTCGTTCGTCGTTGTCCAATCATTATCGTTTGACCTCGAAATCGTGATTATTGTACATATGGGCTATTTTGCGATTTCCATAAGTGTTGGGAAATTTTCTTCATATTCGATCTTCCAAATCTGTGAGTTACTGGAATTTCATACCTTTCAGCGTTGGAATCGTGACTTGATTTTTGTATTGCTTGGTTTTATCAACCGCAATGATTCATGCTCGTTGCTTTTCATAAGCATTCTTGCGTATTGAATCGGATCGTAGTGGCTTTATACTGCATGGAGTTCTGGTGTGTTGTCGAGAGTCTCCTTGCTTTTGGTTTTAAGTTTCGGGACGAAACTTATTTTTAGGGGGGTAGAATGTAATACCCACGATTTTCGTTCCGGTTATTTTAGATTTTTTTTGGATATTTCCCGGTTGTCGAGTTCCGGTATTATTTTCTCGACAACTGATTTTGGCATTAAGACCGTAGGTGATGATTTGTTATCCGTTGTTTTCATTTCAGATCAATGATGTTGTCCCCGAGTATTTTGTCGTGTTCATTCCGTGCGATTTCGGAAAATCGAGTTGTCGAATCATGGTGGTCGGACACTGGCAGGACGGTTGGGGACGGTGGCCGGACGGCTGCAGGTACTGGCCGGGCGAGTGCAAGCACTGGTCGGGCGAGTGCAAGCACTGGCCGGGCGATTGCGACAGGAACCGGCGTAGCGCACGCTACGTCCGGAAAGTAGCGCACGCTACGGCCAGGAGGCAGCGCACGCTATGGCCGGTTGGCTGCGCGCGCTAGTCGGCCGAGGCAGTAAGGGCAGAAAGGTTCTGGACTGGGAAGATCGGCAGGTAGCGCACGCTACTGCCGGACACTGCGCACGCTACGGCCGGCCGGTAGCGCACGCTACGGCCGGAAGGCTGCGCACGCTACCTGGCCGAGCCAGGAAGTCTCTGGATTGTGGCTGGGCCGACAGCGCACGTGTTCAGCGCATGATGGCGGGCCCGGCCGAACATTCTCGACCATGACCGCCCGCTAGCGCACGCTAGCTCGGCAGTCTAGCGCACGCTAGGCTGCACCAGTATAAATATGACCGAGCAGTACTGTTTGCACTCATTTTTCATTTTCTCCCTTTCTCTTCCGCGGCTGGATTCTTGGAGGTGACGAAGGCATGTTATTATACAACTAATCCACGAAGTTTGGGAGCTGATAACATCGATTAATCACTCCTTAACATCCTTGAATCCAGCGAATCAAGGTTAGTTTTCCTAAAATCATAGTTTTGGGAAAAATTGGGGATTTTGTGGATTTCGTCCGTTTGATTCGCTATAACTTAGAATAGTGATGGATTGATGATTATTAAGTTGTTTTATATCGAATCCCTTGTTTTTCCATGGTTGGATTGCCGAGGATTCGTCGTTTTATTGAGTTTCAAATCGACACCTTGAAAGTGTTCGATAAAATGTCACAAAGGGGATTCGAGCGTTCTACGATTATTCTTCCTTGTTCGATTGTCGATTTATTCATGGTATGATGTTGGGGTCAGGTTCCTTGCGAAGAACTCGAGCCGGAACCCTTCCGTTCGCCGTTTTCCGATCGGTGGTGTTACCGCTGCTTCACGGAGAGTTGTGGGCATTCGAGGTTTTCCGGTTAATCCACGTTCGTCGGAGTGTGCGGTGTCAACTACCGAGGCAAGTATCTTGCCCATACACTTCGTATTCCGTATACATAATAAATTGGTGATTGTCTATGTGGAAAATTGAATGTTATTTAACTTTCAAAAGAATCAATATATATATATATATAAGTATATTCCCGATAAAGGTCTTCTTCAAATTAACTTGAGTGTTCAAGAACGAATGTGTCATTCTGAGAATGGGTACTAGTATTATATGTTGTGCCCGGTTTTCGTGTGGTACTGTTAGATGACTGTCGTCACGATGATGTGTGATGTTGTGTGATTTTCCATTGGGTTTTTCACTCGGGGATGTCTCAAGGAGGCTCCGAGGTCCGTGGCTTACTAGCACGGGATGCGAATAACCCTTGGGAGGATGTCGATGTGAGTATTTGGGTCTTGGACCCTGTGATTTGTGATTGGAATTGTATTTTGGAAATAACCTTGGGTAGTGTCCCAAAATGGGTTCCGTAAGGCTGTGAATTCTTTAAAACATTTTACTTGTTGTTTATCTCGTTTCATTCCTACCTTTCATAGTTTGTAGATTATATTGTTAATCTTTCTTGTGTCCGATTGGGGAGGCCATTCTGGTGAGTACTCTGAGTATATGGTTTATAGTCCTTTGCATTGGAAGTCGGATATTACTTCTGAGTGTGAGAGTTATATTTGTTCACTCCGAGAGGGCCTGACGGGGCCGAGGAGGGTTCCGCTTATGACGGTTCCACGAACATTTGGGTTAGCCACTCCGAGAGGGCCCGACGCGGTCGAGGAGGGATTCGCGTATTGTCGGATCCACGGTTAACCATGAGTATTTTTAACCTTGTGACTTGATGCATTTTTGTGATATGTCCGGAGTATCACGATGTTTTGACTTGCCATAATGCTTGGGATGTAAAACATATTCATCAGAGGTGCTTGGACTAGAATTGCTTATGGATGGTGTGTTGTATGTAATTGGTCCACTGTTGTGAATTGATGTATGGCTATAGGTTTTGTGATTATTTTCCAATCAAAAACTCCCGGGATTCGGAGTTGTTTTCAAAGTGCTTACTTGTTCAATTCTACTTTCAAGACTTGAACTATTTTAACTAAATGAAACATCTCGGGAAGTCTTTCTAAATTAATCAAGTTATTGTATTCCCAGAATATGATATGTATGGCTTGTATTTATATTTTATACTTGCACTAGCAAAACAAAGGAGTTTGCTAACCCCGAGTATTCGGGGTGGATGTCTCAGATTGCGTCCCGTATTTGCAAAGGTTCCGGGAGCGAATCACAGGATCGATACGAAGGATGATGGAAGACGACGATACTAATCACATGAAGACCAATCGTTGAGTATGTTGAATAGTCTTGTTGGTTATTTCTACGATGTATTGTTATCCCGATTTATGGGAGCGCTATTGTATTCCAGCCCCTGCGCGGGTATGAGTTTTGGGAAAGAATCATGTATGTAATGCTGTGTGTTGTGATAAAAGACCAAATAGGTTTAATGGTCCTTTACGTAGCCATGTCGGCATGTGAAGTGATGCATTGTATTGTATTTAGCCTGGTAGATCCTCGCGGAGAGGGTCTGCGGCGCTGTAATATTCCCGAGTGGTTTGGGGGTGTTACACACTGCTATCGAGTATTAGAGGTACATTGAGCGTAAGAATGACCATGATTCAAGGTATAGATCTCCAGAATTCAAAACAGATCTTCTGATGGAGGAAGAAGCCTCTAACCTATATACAAGAACAATATTCTTTGATGTGCAAGATGAGATGCTTGCTTCTTATGAGTTCTGTATTGCATTGAACGTTGTTCAAACTGAGACTATGGAAAAATATACAGTTCGCGATTCCCAGTTTAAGAAGAGAAAACTCGTTGACAACGTTTGTCAGGTATCATATGTTACTGCATCACTTTTTTATATCTAGTGCATCACTTAGTTTGAATGTATTACATCAGAGTTATATATCTAGTGCATCATAGGTTTTATATATCATTTTCAAACAAAAATTGTAGGTTAAATTTTGTAAGTCTGAGATGAAGGTTCAATGTAGCTGTAATCGGTATGAGTCGTATGGTCTTTTATGTCGTCATGCATTCTATGTTCTAAGGATGAACAGTGTAAAGGAGTTTCCCCAAAACTACTTAGAGAAACGGTGGTTAAAGAACGTGAAACCTTCGAAATCTGCTCTTCCCAGAATCATTGTGCATCTAATGCAATACGGAATGAAGTTTTGCATTTGTATGAGATTTTTGAGTCTACTGTTGATCGTTTGGTACATGAGTTGAGCAAGATGCATATCTACAAAGAAAAGATGCAAGAGTTATTGAATCAAGCTATTATTGATATTCCAACAGTTCCAAAAATGAATGGGAAAGCTGTTATTGGCTCAATGCTTGGTGTCAAAGAGCCTGAAAAACATACATTAAACAATCCATTGAAGAGTAAAACTAAAGAAACTGGTGTCTTTTCAAGAATGAAGCCCAGAGTTGAAGTATCTGCTAAAGATCTGTCAAAGGGAAGGGCATGTGGGGTATGTGGAGAGAAGGAAGGACACAATGCCAGGAGTGAACAGGCTTTGCCAGTATCGAACAAACCAAAGCAACAAGATACAACAAAAAGAGCTGGTTTGAGAGAATCTACACGCAAAAAATGAATATTCTTGTCTATATTTCTCTCACGCAAAATATGAATATCCTTTTTTAAAATATGATAAAAGACTGATTCAATTGTAAAGAATGAAAGGTTTATCATACAGTTTTAATGGAAGATTGTCTTAGTTACAATATTTTCATCATGCTATTATATTGTTTTAGTGCATCATGATGCATTTTTTTTATAAATTTTCTTTCAACAGTTATTTACATTCTTGTTAAGTAGGTTTATATATTTTTGATGCAGTAAATTCTAAAATTATGATGTTGTGGATTTATAGATTGTATCAAAGTAATTTCACATAATTGTGATGCATTCTTGCAGTATAATATAAAATATGATGCAGTAACAGATAAAGATTGATGCACACCATATAAGCATTGATTCGGTACAGTATGAACTGTGATGCTGTAACAGGTAAATATTGATGCAGTAATTACGAAACCCAAACCATAAATAAAAGCAATTACTAAGACTGATCATTAGAATTTAAAGTACTTAGTTTTCAACAACCATCAACCAAAAGAATTTCTTCCCATTCAGTAAAACATATCCAAAAGATTTCAGTTTTTAAGTAATCCTAATGCAAATTTCCCATCAGCCTTAAACTGTCTTGACTAGAGTTCGTTAAACCTCTTCATCAAATTTTCATCCACTTTGACATCAATATGAGATAAAATCTCGGTGCTTTTTGCTTGCCTCTTCCCAAATGCTTCTGCTGCTTTCACTAATTCCATCCTTTTGAGATTAAGATCTTTGAGTAATATCTTTGCCAAGTACTTTACGCGAAGCATTTTCAGTGGTCCTTTTTGTGCTGCACCTTCCTTTTGTAGTTCATGGCAAAATGCTTTGTGGCCAAGATATGTTTCCATGTGCCTCATGACAAAGATACCACAATCAACACCGTTGTAGGTTGTCTTCCATTTTATCTTCACTAGTCTTGGATTCGCCATTAAAATATCACCGATTTTTGGGTGCTTTTTCCTTTCTAGGTAATTGATAAATTTATCAATCTGTGAAAATAATAAGATTCTGTTAAATTAATTTTAGTTTCTTATATGCACTATATATAACACTTTGATGCAGTAAAAATAATTAAATGTTTTTACTTGTAACATTTGATGCAGTAAAAAAAATCTTAGTATTTTTAGTTATACTTACCAAAGCCGTTGCATAATTCCCATATCTTTCTTTGATATTTTCAATTCCAGGCATTACAGTATAATTATTCATATTTGAAATATATATTCGCATTTGATAAAGTTATTATTAAATAGTCATATATTTTTAGAAAGTAAAGATTATTTTCATAATTGACATTATTTAGAAATTATACCAAAAAATAGTAAATATTTATAAAAAGATGGTATTTAACTAATATACCATAACTATATTAATTTTTGGATCAAAGTTATACATTGTTTCGGGATATGTTTGGTGTCTTGCCTAATACTGATTGTAGGAAGATACACTACACCAGAATCACAATTTTGTGACTGCCAAAAACTCTCACAAATAGCAGAAAAAGACACAAATGAATGTCACAGAATCACTAACATAATTTATTTTGTGATCACAAAAACAAGAATAAAACAAAGGACGAAACCTCATTTATATGACTTTACAATACCACTTTTCATGGCAGTCACAAATATCACTTATGACTGTCATTAGCAGTCACGAATTTCATCTTTTGTGACAGTCATTAGCAGTCACTGAGTTTCATCTTTTGTGACAGTCATTAGCAGTCAAAAATTTTAACTTTCCTGACTTCCATGGACAGTCACAAATATCATTTTTCTTGACTGTCTTGTGACCGTTTTTAGAAGTCACAAATATTGAAAAAAAATAGTAAAACCCTATTTTTGTCTAAATGCAATCTAATTATTTTTCACAATGAATTCATAATACAATCCAAGCATATTTCTCGAAGTATTCACACAAAATTCCAATTAATTTTTACAAGACATATAAAAATCACAATGTAATGTTTAAAATTAACACATGTAAAAAAAAACTCCAAAATAGAATAAGTACGGATTATTAGTTATATATTGAAAAATATCAACAACAACTAACAAGTTAAATTAATAGAATCCTAAAAAAGAATCATAAGCTTCATCCATGGAACACATAGGTGGAGCAACGCCTGCTAAAACAACGGTTTCGAGAGCATCTTTTGCCTGAACAATAAATAAAATATATAAATCAGTCATTAACCAAAATAAATAAAGATAAACATTCCTTGATGTGCAGTACTACATTAAGATATAATTTGGGAATACAAAGAGCAACAATAACTATTTAGTTCAATTGAATATGTCGACCAAATAATCTTAATATATCTGTTCCACTACAATATTCAAGGATTGGAGAGAAGCCACAATTTCGTTTAGTATCGTAAATGCAGTAACGTATTGTAAACAATAGTTGAACTCGGACCAAGAACATGACAAGGATATAATACTAGTTATACTCCACATTTTTCTACGAACCAAGGCATTGTAACAGTAACCCTCTTTAAATATATCAAAAGAATGGAGTACACAAACACCTTACCTCAGATGGTATGTAGGAGAAATTAGATTATTGCAGAAGATTACGACTGCATTGCCATATAGAGAGTAGGAGGATGAGGATTAAACCTGTCAAAATGGTGGACTGGGAAAGAGAAAGAAAAATCAAACCAGTACCAAATTATCGACAATGTTGGTGTCATGATATATACCAACAGTATTGAACATATATGATTTCACTTTAACACCTTTACATGAACTGCCTTGTAAGAAGAGTTACAACCATTCAGGCGGAAGTCACAAAATCACAAGAGCATCGGCAAAGTAAATTACCCCGCTAAACAACATCACATATGAATATAAAAGTTACTCTGTTAACTGTCTAATGATATACAAGAAGTCTGTCCTTTCCAATATTAATAAGAACGTAAATATTTTACACTTAACAGACTTCAGAAAGAGCATCTGGGCTGAATTGAAGCACTAAGACATCATTTCAAATAAATATGCAAGTAAATATAATAATTTAAATATTTGCACCTCATGTTTGAGATTCTTCTTTACTGAATCAATAAAAAATAACTAATGCTCCCATCAGATATTGCCAAAGGAAAACCCATTCAAGTTGTGTTTAATAACAAACTAGATGCACGGACACAATGCTAGAATTAAGTTAATAAATATTCAAAAGAATAAAGGACAAAAGAATTGCATATATACCTGTTCAATAATGGCAAAATAATGTGAATTAGCCTTTAGAAAGATGGAACAAACAATCAGTATGATTAAACCGCTCAACATTATCAAAATATCAAGCCACTTTCAACAGAAATAAATAAATAGTAAAAATTAACAAAAAACATTTTTCATCCAATATGACTGAAACAATCCTCTAAAATAATTTTACCTCTGAATTAAATCTCAAAATGCACGTGATTTGTGTAGGCAATGATGCAGCTTAATTATATAAAGAAGTCAATCAACATTATAGTGTCTTGACATTATAAATCAAAGTTGTGCAGACCCCTAAACACAGACAGGTTAATCTTAATTACATGAACTCAAATATGCAGATACAATAGCAAAGAGAAATCTATGAATTAAGTCACCCGACACACACACACACACACACACACACACACACACACACACAGAGAGAGAGAGAGAGAGAGAGAGAGAGAGAGAGAGAGAGAGAGAGAGATAGAGAGATTACCTTATCATTCATCACCCATCCACCTCCAACAATTTCCAGCTATCCAATCTGCATTAAATTGATGAAGGATTCTCTTTTCACGTCTGAAGCATCCCTTCACCATCTCTCCAAATAAGACATCTCTTCCCAGATGAATTTTCGTCGATTATCCTACATAAAACTCAGCGAATGAAGTTTAAATCTACAAGATCACTCAAGCTTTAACCACGAGCAATCGAGATCCACGCTGAAATAGCGACCACCTATGAATTTTCGAACAAACCCAAATCAGAAAGAAAAACTCATCCCCAACACCAAATCGGCCCAAACCAGTACCAAATTATGAATTTTAAGCCCGATCTTATCTAAAAAAAATCGCCATCTGACCTAAATTTGTGTTCAAAACTATCCCACAATCAAATACAGAAGAGCACCATACGATTACAATAGAATTCAAAAAGAACAAAAATAATAAAGCTTGGATCTCTTTGTACTTGAGAATCGGTCGAAGGCCATTCACCACCAATTTTCATCCGTGTGTGTGTGTGTTTATTTCAGGGAGAGAGAGAGAGAGAGAGAGAGAGACAGAGAGACAGAGAGACAGAGAGAGAGAGAGAGAGAGAGAGAGAGAGGAGAGGAGAGGTTAGAGGGGAGAGAGAGAGGGGTACGGTGAGAATAGAAATAGTGAGAGATAGAACCGACTCGTTTAGAGAGAGAGAGAGAGAGAGAGAGAGAGAGAGAGAGAGAGAGAGAGAGAGAGAGAGAGAGAGAGAGAGAGAGAGAGAGAGAGAGAGAGAGAGAGAGAGAGAGAGAGAGAGAGAAAGAAGCGGTGGGCTACGGCTCAAGCGATGGGCTATTATCCTTTAACTTGAAATTTTATAACTATTCAAGGCAGTCACTACACTTGTGACGGTCATTAACAGTCACAAACATTGGATTTATCACTGTTTGGTCATTATGACTGTTATTGACCGTCATAAAGTTGTGACTGTCATTGATAGTCACAAATCCAAGGAGTTTCAATGTCCTAAAATCCTATTTTTGGTGTAGTGATACATAGATGGAAGGTTCTAGATCTTTATAGAGGTAGTAGAATCCCATTAGATGTGTTACTTTATCTAGAAATCCCATGTATGGAAGGACTCTCATTGTAATGCATATATAAAGGCCCCCTCTGTCAGTGTTACGAATACAATTGATTGACTCATATTTACAGCTTACTTTCTCCCGAAACACGTTATCAGCACGTAGCTCTAGAATTTGTTTACAAATTCCGAAAAAAATTGACCCTTAACCCTCGTCGAACCCCTGACATACACCAACCAATATGCCAGACCTCCGTCGGACCCCTACCGGACCTGTGCTGCAAACCAACCACCCTGCCGGACCCCTGTCGGACCTCGGACCGACCTTGATCGACCACTGCGGCATCTTGCCGTACGCCGCCGTGTCCAGTCTGCCCTAACCCCTGCCGCACTGCCCCGATCGACCTTGATCGACCACTGCCGCACGCCGCCAAGACCAGTCCGCCCAGACCCGTGCCGCACTACCGCGATCGACCTTGATCGACCACTGCCACATCCTGCCGCGCGACGATGCGTCCAGTCTGTTCGGACCCCTGCCACACTCTGATCGATCATGATCGATCTTGATCGGTACTACTGCAGCAATCCGACCCAGCCCCGATCGCCCCGCTCGGCTGTAATACATGTATTTTTTATTTCTATATTTTTTGATTCCATGACTCGCTCATGTTTATTAACACATTTTAGACATGTTTTGTTCGGCACTTTTCATCATTCGAGCGAGTTTTGATATTATTTTGGATTAATCAACATATTATTTTGGCTTTTCCATTTTTGGGTTCGATTCTTGTGGATCTTATTCGAAACTGTTGTTTTATTGTTCCTACAAGTTCACTCAACATTTATAGTAATGTTGTGATCTCTAAAGTTGTTAGTCGATCTCGTATCGTGATCTTTCGGATATTTGGGCCATTTCGTAATTTCTCAAAGTTTTGGGTACTCGCTTACGTGCTCATTTTTACCTACCTTTGGGTTGTCAGAATCGAATGTTTGTTTAGCGCTTTAGTTTGTTGTTGAGAATACTTCATCGCATGTTGAGACCATTCTGGACTGATCAGACATTTTCTCAAAAGTATTGTGCATCAAGTTCGACTTTGAAAAATCACCATCAATTTTTGGAAGATCCAAAAATTCTTAAACTTTATAGTATGATAGAGCATCAAGTTAGATTTCCAATCGGAGTCCGGACGAAGGAGTTATGGTTAAAATAGCTAATACTACACTGTCAGCATATAGTTTATAATTAGCGCACGCTAATGCAGCTATTAGCGCGAGCTAACTGTTAGGGACAGGGCGTACTGTCCTTCACTGGACTGCCTCATTTGCGCACGCTAATGCATTGATTAGCGTGTGCTAATGGATCGAGACAGAATGCCCAGTTATTTTTCAGGCTCGTTAGCGCACGCTAAGTAGGAGAGGTTAGCGCGCGCTAACAGTACTGATATATATATATATATATATATATATATATATATATAGGACAGATGCGTTTTTCAGCCCCATTTCACTTCTCTCTCTCTCTCTCGGTTTTGGGCGATTTGACAAGGGTTTCGATCCTTGGACATATTACCACCATATATTGAGGTCTTGATCATGTTTAACATCATCGTTTATCGATTCTACATCTGGATTGAGGTAATTCTTTGAAAATCCTTTTTTTAACTATTTTTAGGATTTTACTCTTGATTTCGATTTTGGTCTGATTGTGATGAATTGGTTATGTAATTCTTATTATTTGAGTTGTAATCTGTGGATTATAATTCTGTTTATCAATTTCGTTTCACCCGGAGCATGATTTTGGCTTCCTTGAGAAAACCCTTGAACCCTCGTTGTTATTGTTGTTTCGCAGCGAGTTAGAGTCGGGTTTTGAGGAGTATTATTAGTTCGTTGTGGATTTATTCTCGTAGTGTTCCGGAGTTGCCACTTGCTCACTGAAATTGGAAGTTCCATGATTGTTCGGTTGCATCCATTCGTTATTTTGCTCACTCGTGGTTTCGAGGCAAGTACCTTGCCCATACATTTCATGCTTCGTAGATATAATAGGTGGTAATCGATTATGTGTGTTACTTGCATGCTTATAATGAACTTTCAAAAGAATCGGTATATTTTCAATAAAAGTTTCCTGTAAAGACAACTCGTGTGTTTTGTGAACGAATGTGCTGTTCTGAATATGTGTATTAGTGTTGTATATTGGAATACTTTATTTTCGTGTGGTGTCGTTGTGTGCGACTATGTCGCTTGTGGACTTAAAGCTCTATCCCTTTGTCAAGGTGTGTGTGTGGATACATGTGCTTGTTGATGAATATGTGGTGTTGTGTGTTATTGGTTGCGACTCTTTTGTAAGGAGGTCGTGCCATTCGACGTTGTTGGAAAAATATACTTTCTTATTGGTATGTGATCGTTGTAAAGTGATGTTCCGCCGGTAGAGTTCGTTGGAGCCTCCAGGATCCGTCCTTGCTAGTACTGGTCGGGTTTGACCATAGGGTTATCCAAACCGGGTCTGTATCGAGGAGGCTCCGAGGTTCGTGGCTTGCTAGCACGATGTCATACTTCTCGTGAGTTATCCAAACTGGGTATGTCTCGAGGAGACTACAAGGTTCATCGCTTGTTAGCACGATGCCAAGATAACTATGAATATACGTTATGATGATGTATGATATGTAATTGGCATGCTTGTTTATTGGTGTAAACGCATGTGTGTATGTGTGGTTGTTCTTCCATCCGGGGATGTTCTGATGAGGCCTCTGGGGGCCGATACTAAGGGGTACGGCCGCGGAATTAGTTTCCCACCCGGGGACGGTTCGATGGGACCTCTGGAGGTCGATACTAGTGGGAACGGCCGTGGGTTATCAGGTATGGTTTAGTGACGACGAAATATGATGATATGGTTTATGAAGATGATGTTTGATGACAATGTGGTATTCTGAAATATGGTTTTCGTAAATTTTTTCCAAAACAAAACTCTCGAGATCTTAAAATACTTTACAAGATGTTTACTCATTCCATTCCTACTTTTCATGGTTTTAACTATCTTACTCAAGTGAATTATCTCGGGAAGCCTTTCATTACATTTAACTTGTTAATTGTTCAAGATTATTCTGTTCTCGGGGTATGTTGTGCATGGCTCGTATTTGTACTTTATAGTTGCACTAGCAAAATTACATTTTGCTAACCCCCGAGTAATCGAGGGGTGGATGTCTTTATTGTGTCCAGGTACATGCAGGTTCTTGGGGAGCAAAACACAGGATCGGTATGAAGGATGATGGAAGACAAATGATACTAATCACATGAAGGCCAGTACTGGGTACCATTGGTCGAATTGTATTGTCCTTTCCGCTGTAGTATTTTCTGTCGTATGAGTTGTTAGTGTATTTGTCCCTTGCATGGGTATGAGTCGAGATAGAGATGTGTATGTTTAAGTCGTATGTCATTCATGAAAGACCAAATTGGTCTACTGATTCGTTATTTAGCCATGTAGGCATGTAATGTGATGTTTTGTGTCGGTATTTAGCCTGGTAGATCATCATGGAGAGGGTCTACAGTGCTGTAATATTCCCAAGTGGATTGGGGGTATTACATCGGCGAGTCCGCCCATGCCGACCAGATCCCATTCGAAGCCTGCCGTTCTAGCCTAGTCGCGACCACAGTCCACTCGTGCTGACCGTGCCACGTGTAACACCCCGAGATATTCGGAATAATTACAGCGCCGTAAACCCTTTAAGTAAGGATTTACAACGCTAATTTAAAAGAAATGTAAATATAATCCAACAAATACCACTGAAGTTCAAAATACAGAAGCGGTTCAACTGATCCAGTGAGTTAATTTATACAACCATATCGAAATTGACATTATTAAAACACACGCGTACTCGAGTACTGAAAATGAATCAAGAAGACAAATCATAGAAACAACAAACATCAACCACATCACTGAGCCATTTCATCGTCATGTCGGTACTGTGGCTGCCTCCCCGCTCCTCGGCTACTTAAACATCAAAACAAATGTCCACCCCCGAAGGGGTTAGCAAAACGATGCTACTACAAGTATCACAATATAAATTTCATCAAATGCATTATAAAACATACAAAATGGACTTCCGTCATCGGAATCTAATGATGCGAATCCTCACGATTCCATCAACACGATACAGGGTAATCCAACGATCCAGCGCCCTCAGTATAGATCCCCATGATGATCCCGTCGGACCAACGCATGGTGGAAAACCCATCCAACAATCCAGCGCCCTCAGCATAGATCCCCATGATGATCCCGTCATACCAACGCATGGTGGACAATCGATCCAGCGCCCTCAGTATAGATCCTCATGATCGCCTCGGATCATTTTCAACACAACCATTATAATTATGCATACACATATGCAAATCAACACGTTCATCAACGTAAATATCATGACAGCTCAAGAATATAGTCACATGTTCAACAACGTGAATAAATCGCACACATGATCAATAATGCAATATCAATAAACTTAAAATACGATACTTGCCTCAAAGATGGCAAGAACAAATCACTCCAATGAATCTCAACACACTCGAAGACCGTCTCCCTCGATCAATGTAGCAAGCTCGAACCTTAACAAAAGAAATAGTAAAGAATTTATCTTATGTCGTACGAATGTTTAACAACCCGGTCTACGGCCGAAAGCTCTAAAAATGCAGTCTGCCTGAACTACTTAGCGTACGCTACGTACTCTACGTAACGTGCGCTAATCCTGCCCGTTAGCGTACGTAAACGACGAAGTCTAGCGTGCGCTAACTTATGTACCGGCAGTCCTCTCTGATCAGTCGACTGACTCGCCTGGAGTCATTTACGTACCAAACGTAGCGTACGTTAATCATTCCCGGTAGCGCACGTTAATATATACATCTTAGCGTGCGCTACCTGTGCATGGCAGTTTACTACTGGGCAGAAAACATGATCTGATGGTGATAAAACCCATGAACTCTTCAGTGCTAATACATGTCATCTTCGTGTATTTCATGCTTATACGGTTAGTGAAAGATCTTTATCGATTAGTCGACTATGAGATACAAGGATACTTTATAATCATCACAACATCATAATTCATCTTGATCTTCAAGAAAATATCCTTAGTTCAATCCATTTCATGTCCCAAAACGTATGATTCTATTATGTAAAGACTTAAGAACTTGTAAATCTCCATATACTGGTAACAATCGGTTTTGAAGCTTCATGAATATGCTAGGAGTTCAAACACTAATAGGTTCAATGGATTATACGATGAATAAGTCCCGAAACATCGAAAATATCCTCATAACACATGATGTTCGACTATTTACGACTTTATCTGACTAGATAAATCCCGAATCATGATCAAAACATCCTTCAGAATACTACTAATATTAGTGAAGAATCACCTACCTCAAAGTAGCGAAGAACACGAAGCAACTTTGAAGAAATCCAACACCGAGAGCTTGAATACCAATCTCCAATGATCTACAATCTTCAACTCGGGCTAGGGTGATTATATGAAGGGCTTAGGATGGAGAGAATGACTCTCTATGTCTCAGAATTCGGGTTTGGGAAGTGATGAAAACTGAAGAAATGAAAAAGTGTGCTGTCCTATATATAAAAAGGGTTATTAGCACGCGCTAGCCCATATCCATAGCGTGCGCTAACGTCCATTCGAAAACTTACTGACTTCAATGTACTCAGTATTTAGCGTGCGCTATTTCATATCAGTAGCGTGCGCTACTGCGTTGACTTGGCTTTATCCCAAAAGCCGTCCAGGTTCATCCCGACATGATCCGACCGAGATCCTCAGCCGATCTCACCTACCACCCTGTCTTAATCATGTTTACTACGTATAGCGTGCGCTAAGGTTCATGCACAGCGTGCGCTACGGATCCACCTTAGCGTACGCTACACATAGTCGATAGCGTGCGCTACATGCGCAGAATCACAATTTAGATCACATTCATGAAATCATGCGCTCAACAACACCGGATCAAGGAATACGAAGAATAATACTCAGATCAAAATGTAACAAATACAATATCACAAGGTTCAAATACATATCAGAAATCTCGGGTATTACATCCTTCCTCCCTAAAAAGAAGTTTCGTCCCGAAACTTAAGATGAAAACAACTCTAGATATCTAGTCTTCATATTGTCCTCCGTTTCCCAAGTGGCCTCTTCAATTCCGTGGCGTGATCATTGTACCTTAACCAAGGGTATTGGTTTATTCCTCAATTGTTTGATCCGACTCTCAAGTATCTTGATTGGTCTCTCCTCGAAGGTGCCATCATTAGCTATCTCGATCTCATCTAACTCAATGATATGAATGGGATCCGGTACATACTTCCGCAATTGGGATACGTGAAACACATTGTGAACGTGACTCAGCGATGGCGGTAAGGCCAACCTGTATGCTAAATCCCCAACTCTCTCGAGGATCTCAAATGGTCCGATATATCTCGGACTTTAGCTTACCTTTCTTCCCAAAACAAAAAATTCCTCGTGTAGGAGACACCTTCAATAGTACGTGGTCCCCACTCTCGAACTCTAGCGGGAGACGACGCACATCAGCATAAGACTTCTGTCGACTCTGGGCAGTGAACAGTCTTTCCCGAATCAAAGCTATCTTTTCTTGAGTCTGAACTATCAATTCCGGTTCCGTCCCAATCAATTCCGAAGAATCATCCCAGCACAGGGGTGATCGGAATCTCCTCCCGTACAAAGCTTCAAACGGTGCCATCTTAATAGAAGCATGCCAACTATTGTTATATGTGAATTCAATCAACGGCAAGTGAACTTCCCATTCAGTTGACCAATCGAAGGCACACGCTCTAAGCATGTCTTCTACTGTCTGAATAGTCCTTTCGGACTGACCGTCCGTCTGAGGATGATAAGCCGTGCTAAAGTTCAGCTCGGTCCTTAAAGCCCTGTGAACTGCCTTCCAGAAGTGCGACACGAAGCGACCATCCCGATCTGAAATAATGGTCTTCGGTGTCCCATGTAATCTGACTATCTCTGTAATAAATACTCGCGCCAATCTCTCAGGTCCCCAAGTATCTTTAATTCCTAGGAAATGAGACGACTTGGTTAGTCGATCAACTACAACCCAAATCATGTTCATTCCCGTCTTGGTCCTTGGCATACCGGTGATGAAATCCATCGAGATATCCTCCCACTTCCACTCAGGGATCAGAAGTGGCTTCAACATTCCGGCAGGTCGTTGATGTTCAATCTTAACCTGCTGACAAGTCAAACACTTCGAAACGTATTCTGCTACGTCCTTCTTCATATTTCTCCACCAGAAGTTTTGTTTTAAATCCTTATACATCTTACTACTGCCCGGGTGAATGGAATAGGGCGCGCTGTGAGCTTCCTTCAGAATTGTCTGTCTCAAAACATCATCATTGGGAACGCAAAGTCGACTCTGAAATCTCAGAACTCCATCATCTTGTATCACGAATCCTGGGGCTATTCCTTTCTTTACTTCGTCACATAACCGAAGGATCAGAGAATCGTTCAACTGCTTAGATTTGATTCCCTCGACTAGTGACGAAGTCAGTTCCATCACACATAGTTGCCCTTGGATTCCTGGTGCCCATACATCAATCCCTTCGCGGATTAGATCTCGTTGAATGCTGGTTTGGGGCGTAAGTGCTTCCAGCACTCGAAGAGAAACAGGTTTACGGCTCAATGCATCGGCTACCACGTTTGCTTTACCCGGATGATAGAGAATCTCCAAATCATAATCCTTGATCAATTCTAGCCACCTTCTCTGCCTCATGTTTAATTCTTTCTGACTGAAAATGTACTTGAGGCTTTTATGATCTGTAAAGATCTGACAGTGAGTGCCGTATAAATAATGTCGCTAGATTTTCAAGGCAAAGACCACAGCTGCTAACTCCAGATCATGAGTCGGGTAATTTACTTCGTACGGTTTCAACTGCCGAGAAGCATAGGCAATCACCTTATCCTTTTGCATCAACACACATCCCAGACCCTGATTTGAAGCGTCGCTGTATTCCATGAATCCATCAGTTCCATCTGGTAACGCTAATATAGGCGCTGTCGTCAGTCTCCTTTTGAGATCATCAAAACTCGCCTGGCATTTCTCATTCCATGCGAACTTTTGAGTTTTCTGTAACAGTTGGGTGAGCGGACGAGCAATTTTGGAAAATCCTTCTACAAAACGGAGATAATATCCAGCAAGTCCTAAGAAGCTTCGGACTTCTTTCACGTTATTAGGAGCCTCCCATTCCAATATTGCTTCGACTTTCTTCGGGTCCACCTGAACTCCGTCCGCTCATATCACATGCCCAAGGAAAGTTACTTCCCTAAGCCAGAACTCGCATTTGGAAAGTTTCGCATAAAGCTGTTCATTCCTCAAGGTGCTCAAAATCACACGCAAATGCTCGGCATGCTCTTCTGTGTCTTACGAATAGATCAAGATGTCATCAATGAAAACGACCACGAACTTATCCAAGTATTCTAAGAATACCCGATTCATCAATTGCATAAATACCGCAGGAGCATTGGTAAGTCCGAATGGCATCACTACGAATTCATAATGCCCGTACCGGGATCTGAAAGCAGTTCGGTATATTAGATTCCTTAATCCTCAGCTGGTGATATCCTGATCGCAAGTCGATCTTAGAGAATATTCTGGCCCCCTGCAGTTGATCAAACAAGTCGTCGATCCGAGGTATAGGATACTTGTTCTTGATTGTCACCTTGTTTAGCTCCCTCTAATCGATACATAATCGGAGGGATCCATCTTTCTTCCGGACAAATAGGACGGGTGCTCCCCAAGGAGAAACGCTAGGTTGAATGTAACCCTTCTGCAATAATTCCTCCAGTTGCTTCTTTAGTTCAAATATCTCGGTTGGCGCCATACGGTATGGTGCTCTGGCAATAGGAGCGGCTCCAGGTTCTAATTCGATATTGAACTCCACTTCTCTCTGCGGAGGTAACCCAGGTAGTTCGTCAGGGAATACATCTGAGAATTCATTCACAACAGGAATAGACGAGAGCTCTACTCCTCCTTCTTTCTTCATGGCGTAGCACCAAAATCTGTGACAACCCTGCTTCAGCAATTTCGCAGCTTTCATCGCTTTGATCAATTTTCCCGAGCTTCCCGGTCTCCATCCTCTGAATAAATGTTCAGATCCATCATCAGCAATGATAGAAATGACAATAAGATTCAGAATAGCTCCATAACGGTTGAGCCAATCGTTAATTCAGAATAGCTCCATAACGGTTGAGCCAATCGTCTCCGAGAATTAAATCGTCACCATGGAAGTCAACTACAATAAGATTCGATGGCCAATCTCTCCCTCTTATAGATACTGGAAGGGTTCCCACAATTTTCTCTCCGCTCGGTAATCCCACAACATAAGGTTCACAATCATACAAGCAAGATATCTTCAAACGATTAACACAGTTCAAAGATATAAAAGAATGCGTAGCTCCTGAATCGAATAAGACACTAACTGGTTGCAAAAGGATCTGAATCGTACCTTATGCAACAGCCGTGTTCTGATCGTCTGACTTCTTCATCTCGTAAATACGCGGAGGAATGGACCCAGCACTGGATGCCTCTCTTTTCCCAACATTCTGTTGCTGGAATCCACTCTGCTGCGTCTGGTTCACACTTATCTCCTTCGGAACTGGCGCTGGAGTGCGAGTACCAAAAGATCGAGTCGCATTTCCACAAAATGTTGTGCGATGTCCTTCCTGTCCACACTAAACAGTCACAAGAAAGCGAAGCCACGTCGAACATGCCCTGTTTTGCCACAGTTATAACATTTCTTCCCTGCGTCTGAAACGGTTGATGCTGCCCGGAACTTCTTTCCACCTCGAGAAGGATGCGGAGGCCTCTTAGATGAATGAAATGAGGACTGGCCCTTGCAGGGCCCACTACTCTTATTCTCCGTGAAGTTGCCAGACACTTTCTGCTTCTTTGCTTCTGTTGACTTCTCTACTGCCGCCTCTTTCATATCATAGGCCAATGCTTTGTCCTGATACTGTCGCAAGGTGGTACATTCAAATCCGGACATATACTGCTGAATTTTCGGCTTCATCCGCATGTCAAAATGAAAAATCCTCTCTGCCTCGGTCCTGACCAAGTGGCGCACATAAGTCAACTGGTGATTAAAAGTCTTAATCACGTCTGTCACATATGCCTCTAAATTTTGTGGTGAGAAAAACTCCCGAACTCCGTCCAGTCAGCATTATGCTCCCCAGGTCGAATGGCCTCCCACCAATTGAAAGCCTCCCCAGTCAGAAGATACTGGGCGATCGGAACCTTTCTGTCGTTGGGACAGTTAATCCCAGCAAAGATCTTCTCTAACTCCTTCAGCCAGTGATCCCAAGAAAGCGTCTCAGCAGAACCGTCAAATTTCGGAGGGTGCAATTTGACCACCTCAGTAAGCCATTTGTCCCCCCGATTTTCCTCGTTATGCTGCTGTCCAATCGCCGTCTGCATGTGATCAACAACCTGAGCAAACTGGTTTATCTGAGCAACCACCTGTTGAAGCACTCCCGACACGTTAGGATCTACATTATTATTTGCTGATCCCTGCTGTCCTCCGGAATGGGAATCTGTTCGACTAGCGGTTATTTCTGGGGTAGACACCGAATCTTCCTGTCTCGCATTTCCACGTCCGCGTCCACGACCGCATCCGCGTCCACGACCTCCCCTCAACATACTGTAAACACAAATACTCAATATCCAGGGCAAACTTTCTAAAAGAAAGTCCGTCAATGTTCACAAAACATGAATTAAATAAAACGGTAGTATTTGAGATTAGGAAACTTACAACCACGGTCCACACGACGATGCTGGCTCAGCAGTGATGTTACAAACGACCAATAATCAAATAACGTAAATGCACTCCAACTAACCCGACTGCCAAGATATCCATGAATCTTAGCTCTGATACCATATTCTGTAACACCCCGAGATATTCGGAATAATTACAGCGCCGTAAACCCTTTAAGTAAGGATTTACAAGGCTAATTTAAAAGAAATGTAAATATAATCTAACAAATACCACTGAAGTTCAAAATACAGAACCGGTTCAACTGATCCAGTGAGTTAATTTATACAACCATATCGAAATTGACATTATTAAAACACACGCGTACTCGAGTACTGAAAATGAACCAAGAAGACAAATCACAGAAACAACAAACATCAACCACATCACTGAGCCATTTCATCGTCATGCCGGTACTGTGGCTGCCTCCCCGCTCCTCGGCTACCTGAACATCAAAACAAATGTCCACCCCCGAAGGGGTTAGCAAAACGATGCTAGTACAAGTATCACAATACAAATTTCATCAAATGCATTATAAAACATACAAAACGAACTTCCGTCATCGGAATCCAACGATGCGAATCCTCACGATTCCATCAACACGATACAGGGTAATCCAACGATCCAGCGCCCTCAGTATAGATCCCCATGATGATCCCGTCGGACCAACGCATGGTGGAAAACCCGTCCAACGATCCAGCGCCCTCAGCATAGATCCCCGTGATGATCCCGTCAGACCAACGCATGGTGGACAATCGATCCAGCGCCCTCAGCATAGATCCTCATGATCCCCTCGGATCATTTTCAACACAACCATTATAATTATGCATACACATATGCAAATCAACACGTTCATCAACGTAAATATCATGACATCTCAAGAATATAGTCACATGTTCAACAACGCGAATAAATCGCACACATGATCAATAATGCAATATCAATAAACTTAAAATACGATACTTGCCTCAAAGATGGCAAGAACAAATCACTCCAATGAATCTCAACACACTCGAAGACCGTCTCCCTCGATCAATGTAGCAAGCTCGAACCTTAACAAAAGAAATAATAAAGAATTTATCTTATGTCGTACGAATGTCTAACAACCCGGTCTACGGCTGAAAGCTCTAAAAATGCAGTCTGCCTGAACTACTTAGCATATGCTACGTACTCTACGTAACGTGCGCTAATCCTGCCCGTTAGCGTACGTAAACGACGAAGTCTAGCGTGCGCTAACTTATGTACCGGCAGTCCTCTCTGATCAGCCGATTGACTCGCCTGGAGTCATAATGTACGTTACGTACCAAACGTAGGGTACGTTAATCATTCCCGATAGCACATGTTAATATATACATCTTAGCGTGCGCTACCTGTGCATGGCAGTTTACTACTGGGCAGAAAACTTGATCTGATGGTGATAAAACCCATGAACTCTTTAGTGCTAATACATGTCATCTTCGTGTATTTCATGCTTATACGGTTAGTGAAAGATCTTTATGGATTAGTCGACTACGAGATACAAGGATACTTTATAATCATCACAACATCATAATTCATCTTGATCTTCAAGAAAATATCCTTAGTTCAATCCATTTCATGTCCCAAAACGTATGATTCTATTATGTAAAGACTTAAGAACTTGTAAATCTCCATATACTGGTCACAATCGGTTTTGAAGCTTCATGAATATGCTAGGAGTTCAAACACTAATAGGTTCAATGGATTATACGATGAATAAGTACCGAAACATCGAAAATATCCTCCTAACACATGATGTTCGACTATTTACGACTTTATCTGACTAGATAAATCCCGAATCATGATCAAAACATCCTTCAGAATACTACTAATATTGGTGAAGAATCACCTACCTCAAAGTAGAGAAGAACACGAAGGAACTTTGAAGAAATCCAACACCGAGAGCTTGAACACCAATCTCCAATGAGCTACAATCTTCAACTCGGGCTAGGGTGATTATATGAAGGGCTTAAGATGGAGAGAATGACTCTCTATGTCTCAGAATTCGGGTTTGGGAAGTGATGAAAACTGAAGAAATGAAAAAGTGTGCTGTCCTATATATAAAAAGGGTTATTAGCGCGCGCTAGCCCATATCCATAGCGTGCGCTAACGTCCATTCGAAAACTTACTGACTTCACTGTACTCAGTATTTAGCGTGCGCTATTTCATATCAGTAGCGTGCGCTACTGCATTAACTTGGCTTTATCCCAAAAGCCGTCCAGGTTCATCCCGACATGATCCGACCGAGATCCTCAGCCGATCTCACCTACCACCCTGTCTTAATCATGTTGACTACGTATAGTGTGCGCTAAGGTTCATGCACAGCGTGCGCTACGGATCCACCTTAGCGTACGCTACACATAGTCGATAGCGTGCGCTACATGCGCAGAATCACAATTTAGATCACATTCATGAAATCATGCGCTCAACAACACCGGATCAAGGAATATGGAGAATAATACTCATATCAAAATGTAACAAATACAATATCACAAGGTTCAAATACATATCAGAAATCTCGGGTATTACACCACACATCCATCCCGATCCAACCCGACCATGATCGACCCTGCTCGGCGCCGGCCGAACACTGCCACCACAGTCCGCCTGTGCCGACTGTTCCCCGCATCCGCCCCGATCCAACCCTGCTCGGCCACTGCCGAACCACACTGCGATCCAACTTTCGCGATCTCGACCAACTCCAACCTGGGCCGCCATTGCTAAAAGCCGCGACCCAATCTAGCCCAGACGGTCCGACCCAGTTCAAAGTCTCGGTCCAAAGACCCGAACATAGATTTAATTTATTTTCTGAAACCACCAAAATTGTGCCTCCGGTTTCATGTCATCACATCGAGCAACCATCGGTAGATCGGAGCACACCACCAATTACTCAATATCACGTGCCTAATTTTATAATCGAGGTAATTATCTAAACTTGTCCTTATTTCAGTATTCTCTTTTTGGGAATTTTTTCTGGGACATGGGTTATTGGGTTCTTTATCTCCCACGCTACTTTGCGGTGGATGAGACCGCGAGAGAAGTCGGTATCTCTACGTGTCGAAGAAAACTATGTGACGGTCCTGGGGGAGTCGCGGAATTGTTGAAAGTCGATACTTGTGGTTGTTGCATACACCACGTATCTGGGTGCGATTTGGTATCGCCATTTTTGTTGACTTTACTAACAACAATTAAGGGAAGTACATCGAGTAATAGTTATATTTCACGCTTTTAAAAGCATCAATTGTGACCGTTTACATTGTCACTGGGAATCCAACAAGACTAACTTTCTCTTGTTTATATCTTGTAGATGGTATAAAGCTCCAATATTCACCCGGAGTTCGAAATTCTTGACCATGCTGGTAAGGAGTACCATAGGTGTCGCTTGGCGTTCGTCGATAAGAGATTTACTACCACCATCTTTCTCTCTAATGAGCCTACCGCTCAAGAACTGACTGAGGAAACCAAGGCTAATGCACTGATGTACTTACGTAAACATAAACATCCGTTGTTAGAAAAGTGTTATATGAATTTGCAAACCCCCAAAGATCTATGAGATACACTCGAACAATATTTTAATAATATGCATGATCAGAGGGGGCAAATCCAGTTTTTGGATTATGCAAATGTGGAGGCCTATAATCAAGCCGTCCTCGATCTTCGCACTGATCTTGGTTTTTGTGGTGTCAAGAAGTCTGATCAAGACTTGATTGAGAAGACTCTTAACACGTTTCCCGTGGGAGCAAGTGTGATTGCTGATTAGCTGCGCGTTGCCTATGAGGAAGGGAGAATTAAAAATTTTAGTGACCTTGTCTCCCACCTCGCGAAAAACAAAGGCACCATGAGATTATTCTCAACAGCAATGCGTGCCCAGCTGGTACGAAGTCGATTCCAGAAGTGAATCACGTTACCCACAGGAAGGCACCACGATAAAATAGAAAAAGCAATGCTGATCAGGTTTTGCAAACACCACAGATGCATGACTCGAGCAAGCGAGGGCAAAGATAAGGTCATCGTTCCAATGTGTGGAAGTGCAAGGTGGCTCGGCCGCCGGTCCTAGTGGTGCCAAACCACGTAGACCACCTCCTGCCACCGGGAATGGACCCACTCCAAAGGAAGGCCGGAATTGCTATACTTGCGGTTCAAAGAAGCACACTTACCGTAATTGCAAGGTGCCAAAGAACAACCAAGCCTACTACAAGCACTATAACCAGTACTTGACTCAAGAGTCGAATTACATGGAGAAAGATAATGAGAATATGGAGGTGAACCATGTTGATATCCCTCCTCTCACCATTGCGGACAAAGACCAGCATTTGGATGTTGCTGACTTTTACTAGATCATTATAGTTTGACTAGTTTTTACGCTTTGGTTATATTTTGTCTTGGTTCTAGTTTTCTTTTGAGAACTACTTTGGGATTTTCGATGAATGTAATAAAGTTGGCCATGATGAATAAAAAAATTTCAATTATTGTGATTATGAAAAAATGAATTTTATTTTTCCCGCAAATAGCATGTTTGGTTTAATACAAAACAATTGCTCAGTAGGAATTGCTTGGTTAATTTGATGCATTGGTGTTCAAAACTTTTGGTCACGACTAGGCGCATCCTCCTTGGTATTTGTTTATGCTTTGAATGTTTAATCGGAATCAGTGGTTTTTAAACAATTTTTAGTCAGACTCGACATTCATACTTTCTCTGCAAGTCTATCAAGTTGGAATTACCAAAAGGATCATTAGTCGAGATATAAATCAAACACCCCGATTTATTTTAAAATGTTTAGACGCTCCTATGGCCATTATTTCCATAGTATTGTATCAATAATAATGCCTTGGGAAAAGGCTTCAACCTTGCTCTATAACTAAAAGAATAGGGAAATACCAAAATAGCAACTTGAAACGAGCACTACAATCTGAGTTTAATGATCCAGAAAGTGCACGAACTATGGATGGAAAGATACGAAATTCTAGCTTCCAGAACAAATGACTGTTAGTCCATATACTTTTTTTTGTTAGTCCATAGACTTCTTAACGAAGGGGTTATTGCTGTTTTAGTGAACAAAGGTTAAGTTGCGCAAAAATTATTCCCAGTGATTGTGCTAACTTTGATCCTAACCAACTTGGTTGAATTTCCCCAAACTCAAAGTTAGTGAGTTTTTGCTATGTCTTTCATCACAAGACTAATCAAGTTTCATGTCTTATTATAGATGTCTCGTGGAGAAATTGAGTGCCTTGCTGATAGTGGAACAATCCACACTATTCTTCGGAATAGGCAATTATTTAGGGATATTGTGCCATACATATCCTCACCGACAACAATGATTGGTTCCTCCCAAGTAATTCAAGGGAGAGGACCTGCTCATTTCTGGCTACCTAATGATACGCATATTAATGTCACAAATGCTCTCTATGCCCCAAGAGCAAACCGACCCTTGCTTAGTTTTAGGGACATCTGTGCCAACGATTATCAACTTGATACACACAGTGAGAATGGGATAGAATTTTTGTGCGTTACTCTGCAGAATGCGGAAGATGCCACGTTCTCGAGAAACTTATGAGTTTAAGTAGTGGTTTATACCAAACTACAATAAGGGTTATTGAATCCTAAGGTGTGAGTCACAAACTTTGTGATTCGAAGTATACCAATTGTGGCATGACCGACTCGGTCACCGTGGACACAACATGATTATTCGTAATTTGAAAAACTCACACGATCATCCATTTTTCAAGTCCGAAAAATGATTGGAAGCACTGCTCGATATCAGCATTATTATGAGTGAGTCTGATACCGTATCACAAAGATTGAAGATCGCACGCCCTAATGAGGTTAACAATGCATCTTCTGCAAATCCCGAGGTTTTCGTGGCAATTGGGATTGAAGTTGAACATCCCGCCCCCCACGTCCATTCACAGAATGGCCTTGCTGAGGCTATGATTAAGCAGTTACAGCTTATCGCCCGAGCATTGGTATTGCGCACCAACTTGTTGATTTCTACCTGGGGTTATGTAATTTTGCATGCATCTATACTTATTCTCTTTCGACCCACTGTCAATCAACCGTTTAGTGCGTACAAGTTGGTAACTGGACATGAGCCTGATATTTCACACTTATGCATTTTTTGTTGTGCAGTCTATGTGCCAATTACGCTTCCAAAGCGAATGGGTACGCAAAGACGATTAGGTATATATGTTGGCTATGAATCGCCTAATATTATCCAATACTTGAAACCTTTGACAGGAGATCTGTTTACTGCATGCAGACAGTCACTTTGAGAAGACAAACTTCCCGTCGTTAGGGGGACAGAGGAGTCGAACAATTCTAGTTGAATGCCAAGAAATTGTTTGGTGTGCTCCTTATTTGCCTCATCAAGATCCCCGCACGGCTCAATCCGAGCTGGAGGTGCAACATATTCCGAGTCTTCAGAAAGTTGCGGATTTGTTGCCCGACAACTTTACTGATACTACAAAAGTGACAAGATCTACCATTCCCACTGCGAATGTTCCTGCAAGGTTAGAAGTCCCAGTTATAGGGCAAGCTTTAGCCTCCCAAAGGTATGATGCCCCCGGCGTCGACCTTAGTGGTGGGACGGCTGCTTTGACTGCTCTTATCCCTGCTCGATAGAGGGGGAGGCCAGTGGGTAGAAAGGATATCGAACCTAGAAAGAGAAGAGGCGGAGGCACAAAATCCTCTCATTATTGACACAATGACTTCGTCACATGAGATTATTTATTACTACGAATATGTCCTCGAATAATTATTTATTACTGCGAATATGTCCTCGAATAAACAATGGAATGATCGACGGACGAGTCGGAAACTTTGTTGATGTCAGGGAATATATATATCTTGATGCAATGTACGAGCAAATACGTACTATTGGACAGGTCTTCCATGCTAGTCAATGATGCTTTTGCCCACTTCGTCGCTCAAGAAATTATTAAAGACGGTGATGTTAAGCCGCGCTCAGTTGCTGATTGTCAACAACGAGCTGATTGATCGAAATGGAAAGATGTAATGCAAGCTGAATATGACTCAATCGCTAAACGTGAGGTATTTGGGCGCATCGAGCCAGTACCCGTGGGCGTTATACCAGTTGGACATAAGTGGGTCTTTGTTCTTAAATACAATGATAAGAATGAGGTCATGCATTACAAAGCAAGACTAGTTGCCCAAGGCTTCTCGCAGTGCCCTGGCATTGATTACGAGGAGACATATTCTCCCATTATGGACATCATCACTTTCTGCTACTTAGTCAATTTGGTAGTATCCGAAAAACTGAATATGCTACTTATGGATGGGGTTACAATGTATCTTTATGGGGATTTAGATACGGATATTTATATGAAAGTCTAAACCACGGAGCGCTTACACTATAAATTGCATCGTTCACTGTATGGGATGAAGCAATCCAGAAGGATGTGGTACAACCGCCTACGTGAATACTTGACTGGGAAGAGATACAAGAACAGTGATATATGTCCATGCATTTTCATGAAAAGAACAGACACATGATTCATAATTGTAGCCGTCTATGTAGATAACCAGAATGTTATCAGTACCGTAGATGAAGTCAATGAAACAGCCTGCTACCTTAAGTCCGAATTCGAGATGAAAGACCTGGGTAGGACTCGATTCTGCTTAGTTTTAGAGATAGAACATCGAGATGATGGTATACTCATTTATCAAGCTGCCTATGTCCATAAGTTGCTCAGGCAATTTAGCATGGACAAGGATCCGTTTCGTCCTAAAGAGGAGGATGAAGAGGTCCTTACACCGTACCTTCGCACAATCGGTGCATTGTTGTATCTGGCGCAATGTACTCTCCCAAACATTGAATTCTCTTTGAATATGCTAGCGAGATTCAGCTCTGATCCCACGATAAGGCATTGGAATGGAGTAAAACACATCTTTCGTTACTTGAAAGGCTCCAGTGATCTTGGATTATTCTTTCCCTATGCAAGAGAGAGAGATATTCTGAAAGGAATTTTTGAGGTTAAGACGATACATACAGACCGTCGATCTCCCTCTAATATTGCAGCTAAGTATGGCAACTTGACTACCAGAAGTGCTAATTCAAGCAAGCTTACCCCCTATACAGAGAATCCTAAGAATATGTTAGTTGGATTTGCTGATGCCGATATCTCTCTGACCCGCATAAATGATGTTCCCAACCTGGTTATGTGTTCACCATTGGGAATACAGTGATATCTTGGCGATCGACCAAGCATACCCTGGTTGCTACTTTCCCGAACCATGCAGAGATACTTGCATTGCACGAATCCGTAAGGGAGTGTATTTGGCTTCAGTCAATCATAGACCATATTCGAGGAACTTGTGGATTAGTGTCCACTACAGCGACCCCTACTTGCATCTTTGAGGACAATGCGGCATGCATTGAGCAGATGAAGTTAGGTTTTATTAAGGGTGACAATACCAAGAATATCTCGCCGAAGTTCTTCTACAATCAGCAATAGCAGAAATTGCTGAATATCAAAGTGAAACAAGTGAGTTCCAATGAGAATATCGCATATTTGTTCACTAAGTCTCTGCCAAAATCTACATTAGAGAAACATGTTAGGAGCATTGGCATGCGTCGATTGTTCGAGCTAGTGATAACCCATTTGAATGAGTTGTTGTGTATACTTCGGGGAGAGTGTACTCCACATGATTCTGGTATTTGTAGTGGGCGTTGTGCTCTTTTTCCTCACCAAGTCTTTGTTTCTCTCACGGAGTTTTGTTTGACTTGGAACGTTTTTTACCGAGGCCACATCTTATGCACCATGACAGTATTAGTGCTCGACACAGGGGGAGTGTTCCGGGATATCCTTCCCTTGTTGGTGTCTTCCTAATACTGGTTGTAGGAAGATACATAGATGGAAGGTTCTAGATCCTTCTAGAGGTAGTAGGATTACATACCTTATCTAGGAATCCTATATATGGAAGGACTCTCATTGTAATGCCTATATAAAGGCCACCTCTATCAGTGTTATGAATACAATTAATTGACTCATATTTACAGCTTTCTTACTTTCTCCTGAAATATACATTATTTTTTTGAAAAAACTTATA
Source organism: Orobanche coerulescens (assembly GCA_033398695.1). NCBI lineage: Eukaryota > Viridiplantae > Streptophyta > Magnoliopsida > Lamiales > Orobanchaceae > Orobanche > Orobanche coerulescens. Next base: position 122,436,351 of record CM065817.1, read on the forward strand.
ATGGTAATTTTGGATCATCTAATGTCAATTGCAATCCATAAAATGATAGTTTTTATTCGAGATATTTAATTAAGAATATATATTTAAATTAACTTATAAAGAGAGAGTATTTAAGTAATATACCATAAATATAATTTTTAGTACTAAAGAAGCTATATATTATTTATAATTTAACAAATGTGACATAAATATGATTTTATTACCATCAAATCTATATTACAATAATTTTAAAATATATACATACAAAATAGTTCCATGTTTAACCAAGATATATAGGTATACTTTATTACCATAAAATATGTTTATCATAATATTTTCTGAATTAACACATACCCATATATATATATGTATATATATATATATATATAAACATATTAATTCTAAAACCATTTTGATGGAAAATATTTCATGATAATAGTATCATATTTATGGTATCTTAGTTAACTAAGATTATTTGATTATATATAATTATGAAATATTTTGATATAGAGATTTTATGGTAGTAAATCATATTATTGTATATGCTTTAAAGATAAATTTGGATATATATACTTTATTGTAATAAAGTTAAATTTATGGTACGTTAAATAAATAATAAATTATTTTGATATATATATATATATATATATATATATGTGTGTGTGTGTGTGTGTGTGTTAATTCAGTAGTTATTTTGATCAATATATGTTAGGCGCTTTGATCCAAAGCTAGAAAGATAAAATAAAATTGATCCAAATAAAATTACTTTAATTTTTTGACCCATAACCCAAATCTGTTGCAAAGTACCAAAAATATCCATAAGTAACATTTGGCCCGGCGGTATACTCCATCCCATAAACTAACACCTCGGGATGGCGTTTCGGCAAAAAGTATTGTTAACCGAAGACTTCTTTTCCCCTCCATTTACTTTTCTCTATGCCACCGAGAGCAGAATTTTGAAATCCTCAAACTGAGGCGGTGTGGGGTATAAAGAAAAGAAAGCAAACCGACTTTTGGGTGCTTCCCTGTTTTAACGTGAATGGAAAAGGTCAAACACGGAACCATATCAGCATGTAAGAGTGTTCCCGAGCCCTATTTTCGGTCGCCGGAGTTTATATGACTTTCATTTTGTATTTTATTTATTGTTTAAAGTTAATAATTAGAGATTACCATATGGTAATTTTAGATTTGGGGTATCCTCTCTTCCTAGGTGAACAGAGAAGGTTAATTACACAACCACATCGACATGAATGATTGGTTCTCAGCCCTATTTTTTGTGCGTTGGAGTTTATTGATTGGTTCTCAGCCCTATTTTCGTTCGCTGTAGTTTATATATTTCGTTTTCTTTTGGTTGTTTAAAGTCACTTAATGCTTGTTTATTGGTAAGGTGACTTACCGCCACTACGCCATAGATGGTCTATCGCCACCTCATGGGCATGGTGTTGCCTTCTCAGGTGTTGCAGTAGCTATGAAATTTTGGCCCTATCGCAACCTTGTAATTTTGGTGTTACCGTAGACATAAATCTATGTTGCTGTAGCTATAAATAGGTGTTACACACTGCAACACTATGCATGTGTTGCCTTAGACTATTAATAAATAAAAAGATAAATTTCTTTAAAAATAAAAATTATACTTTAAGACTAATTAAAATTTAATAAAACCAAAAAATATATTTTATATAAAATATGTCTCCACTAAATAAATAATATATTTATTTTTTTCAAAATTTTCTTACAAATTATAATTTTATTAAAAATTAAAAAAATAATATATAAAAAATTATTAAAACAAAAAAAGATATTTTATACCAAATATGTCTTCGTTAAATAAATACTATTTTTTTTTTCAAAATTTTCTTACAATATGTAATTTTATTAAAAATTTTAAAAAAATAATATATGAAAATTAATAAATTTGGAACGAAATTATTAAAATTGTATAAAAAAAGAAATTTTAATGTAAAACACCTAATATTATAAACAACAGGTCTCTAATATGTCAAAAGAGCCCGCTATTTTTTTATGAGAGACATTAGAGACCAGTTATCACTACTACCCATTTCAACTTAGGATACAACACTTACGTAGAGTTTTTTTGGAAGTGTTATGGAAGTATGTTACTTAGATAGCGTTTTTAGAAAAATGTTATGCAAGTGATTATATTTTAGAATAAAATAAAAATAAAACAAAATAAAAAAATACTTGCATAGCGTTTAATTAGGAAGCGCTATGCAAGAGTAAACTTACATAGCGTTTATGAAAAATATTGACTTAGGTTCCATATTTTAGGTAGTATTTTATTTATTTTTCGTAAATTTTTAAATATATGTTTGCTCTTCTATAGCAGTTTTGGAAGCACTATCTAAATAATTGTATTTTAAGTATTATTCATATATTTCTCAATTTATTTTATTAAGCATTCATAGCGTTCCAAACAACGTTTTTGTGAGTAAAATAAGAGATCCGTTATTTGATTTAACGGGTCTCTAATGTATATTAATAAGAGATCTGTTGTCTGATTTAACGGGTCTCTATCGTGTCAAATAGAAAAAGAGACCCGTTATATGAAATAACGGGTCTCTTACCCATAAAGCACAAAACCTAAAAAGAAATATCGCTTTCTCCCTCTTTCTCCCGATCTCTCTATTCTTCGCCCGCCGCCCCCTTGTCCTACCTCTCTTCCCTTTCATCTTGTAAATTACGTACACACACTCAACACTGTATTATACACACGCTACCCGCTGTCGGCAGGCAACGACAACGACAAGAGGTGGTAGTCGATGAGTGTAACACCCCCGATATATTCAGGAATATTACAGCGCCGTAAATCTTTTACAAAAGAATTTACAAGGCTGAATAAAGGAAATGACAATAGTAGATACCAAATTATGAAATTTCTGAAATAAAATACAACCGTCTGGTTTAAAACAGAGAATACAAATATCCAATGAAGAGTTATTATTATTACATCATTAAAATTCAAACATTATAAACTGACGACGTACTCGAGTACTTATTGAAATAACCAACAACCAACAGACAGTAAATCCGGCCGGAACATGACTCTGCACCCTCGTCGCCATGCATCTCCAGTGGTTGTTTCCCCGCTCTCCTGGATCCTGAACATACACAAATGTTCACCCCCGAAGGGGTTAGCACAACAATGCTAGTACAAGTACAATAATCATACAACAATGATATAATCAACAGTTATATCATAACAAGTTTCTCCAACGAGAAATATTAACAACACATATCATATCATAACAGTTTCAACATACTGATGGTATTCCAACGATCCAGCGCACACAGCTATAGATTCCCATGATGATTCCTGTTGGATCAAAGCATGGTGGACATTTAATCACAACACATAATACACAATACAATCACAATATACTTGTCATAATATAGACAATTCTAATTAGAGTACTTGCCTCGGTTTGTTGACAAGAATAAACTTCCACAAGTAACAAAATACTCGAAGGTCGTCCCCTTCGATCAATCACGTGTTAAGCTCGAACCTTAACAAAAGAAATAGCATAGAATTCATTTCATGCCGAACGAACGTCTAACAATTCAACAATTATGGTAGAAAGTCCTTAATATGCAATCTGTCTGGATAGCTTAACGTACGCTACGCATCCTATGTAGCGTACATTAATGCTACTCGTTAGCGCACGCAATACACACAGCCTAGCGTACGCTAACCATGCACGGTCAGAACCTCACTGGTCAGCCGACTGACTCGCCTGATGACTTAGCGCATGCTAAGTTGCAAATGTGGCGTACGCTAAACATACACGATAGCGCACGTTAATTCACGTAGCTTAGCGCACGCTAAGAGTGCATGGCAGTTCACTGGAGGGCAGCAGATTATACAAATGGTGATGAAGTAAGCGAATTCCTCAGTGATTTGATGTTTGTTATCCGACTTCATGTTATGTTCATAACCCTTAAGAATGATCTCAAGGATAATAATAACTTCAAGATGCAAGTATATGTATAATCATCATAACACCATAATCCATCTTGATTGCAATTCTCATGCGAAGTTGGTGATCTCCGGTTGATGTATTAGATTCTACTATCATTATACATATTCAGACTTCATCTTGAGGTGAACTAACAATTCCCACTTATACGAAAGAATATTTCCTAAGATGATTCTTCCTTTAAGTTCTTATAATATGACCTCCAATTCATGATCACAAAGATAATATAAATCATACGGATTGTTAACTTCAGAATGTTTCTATCATCATTTCAAGTACTAGGATTTCGACTTCAATGTTCCAACAATAATATCGTAATTGTAGACATTCCAATCTTCTAAACATGATGTTGTTGAATAATTCACTAATGAAATTCAATATCTCGTTAACATGATCATCTTATCCCTTGGAATCCAAATCTAAGACTGGTGATAGGTTGAACATACCTTAATATGCCGAAATCACTGAACCACAAGGTAGAATCCGACTTTGGTTGGTTATGTGCCACTCCAAGGTGTTACTTCTCTTCAATGATCACTCACAAGTGATAACCAATATTCAAGGATCACTAATATATGTTCTAAGTGTGTTAGAGGGATGATTAAAGCTCTCTGGACTCTCAAGAATGAAGAATGGGCGAAAGAAATGAAAGCCAAAACGGGTTGTTGTCCCATTTATAATATTCTGCATTTTAGCTAATTAGCGCATGCTATAATACATACTTAGCGCGCGCTAATGAGTGTTGACTCCAAATCTGTCCAGGTTCGTCCGCGGGAATCTTATCCGGACCCATGTCCCAGCTGGCGCATGTGCTAGCCACCTACCTCAATAATTCAGTGTCTAGCGCACGCAACCCCTATACGTAGCGTGCGCTAGTAATAGCCGATAGCGCGCGTTAAGCTACGTTCTTAGCGTGCGCTATCATGAGTTTGCATGAGAAAATTTGCATGATGCTATACTTAAGTACAAGGGTGCCAATGCAAGAAATATCATACTCCAATAATCAAAACCACAAATCCGAATAATACAGGGTTCGAATACAGGTAAAATACACAGTAATAAATCCGGATATTACATACTCTCCTACTAAAAAGGAGTTTCGTCCCGAAACTCAAGACGAAAATAATTCGAGATATCTGGACTTCATGCCATCTTTCGTTTCCCATGTGGCTTCTTCCACTCCATGGCGTGACCATTGAACTTTGACCAAAACAATTGGTTTGTTCCTCAACTGCTTAACTCGACTCTCGAGTATCTTGACCGGTCTTTCTTCAAACGTCCCATCTTGAGAAACTTCGATCTCTCCGAAATCAATGACATGACTAGGATCTGGTATATACCTTTGTAACTGGGATACGTGGAACACGTTATGAACATGGCTCAATGACGGCGGCAATGCTAATCTGTATGCCAATTCTCCAACTCTCTCAAGGATCTCAAATGGTCCGATATATCTCGGACTCAGCTTTCCTTTCCTTCCAAAACGAAAGATTCCCCGAGTAGGAGAAACCTTTAAAAGTACGTGGTCTCCCGTACTGAACTCCAAAGGGCGACGGCGTACGTCTGCATAAGATTTCTGTCGACTCTGGGCGGTCAACAGTCTTTCACGAATCAAGGCTATCTTCTCTCGAGTCTGCACGATCAACTCTGGTTCTGTTCCGATCAAGTCTGATGAATCATCCCAGCATAGGGGCGGTCTGCATCTCCTCCCGTATAACGCCTCAAACGGTGCCATCTTAATGGAAGCATGCCAACTATTATTGTAGGTAAATTCAATCAACGGTAGGTGAACTTCCCAATCAGTTGACCAATCTAAGGCAGAAGCCCTCAGCATATCTTCCACTGTTTGAATAGTCCTCTCGGACTGTCCATCAGTCTGTGGGTGATAAGCTGTGCTGAAGTTCAATTCGGTCCCCAAGTCCTTATTAACTGCTTTCCAAAAGTGAGACACAAAACGGCCGTCTCGATCAGAAACAATGGTTTTCGGCGTACCATGCAATCGAACTATCTCCGAAATAAATACTCGTGCCAATCTCTCTGGTCCCCATGTGTCCTTAATACCTAGGAAATGAGCTGATTTGGTTAAACGATCAACTATCACCCAAATCATGTTCATTCCCGTCTTGGTCCTTGGCATACTAGTGATAAAGTCCATTGATATGTCCTCCCACTTCCATTCAGGAATCGGGAGCGGCTTCAACATTCTGGCAGGCTATTGATGCTCGATCTTAACTTGCTGACAAGTCAAGCATTTCGAAACATAGTCCGCTACATCTTTCTTCATGTTGCCCCACCATAAATTTTGCTTCAAGTCTTTATACATCTTACTGGTGCCTGGGTGGATAGAATAGGGCGAACTGTGAGCTTCCTTCATAATCATCTGTTTCAGAACATCGATATCAGGAACGCAGAGTCGGTTCTGGAATCTCAAAACTCCATCATCATGAATTAGGAATCCGGGGGCCTTTCCCTTGATTACTTCATCATGTAACTGAATCATCAGAGGATTATCCGCCTGTCTAGATTTGATTTCTTCGGTTAATGATGAAGTTAATTCCATTACGCACAGTTGTCCTTGGACTCTTTGTAACCACACTTCAATTCCTTCTCGAATCATCTCTCGTTGAAGGCTAAGTTGGGAGGTCAGCGTCTCTAGCATCTGAATAGAAACAGGCTTGTGGCTAAGTGCATCGGCCACTACATTTTCTTTGCCTGGATGATACAAAATCTCCAAGTCATAGTCCTTGATCAGCTCTAACCATCTTCTTTGTCGCATGTTCAGCTCTTTCTGACTGAATATGTAATTGAGACTCTTATGATCCGTAAAGATCTGACAGTGAGCCCCGTATAGATAATGCCTCTAGATCTTCAAAGCAAAAACTACTGCTGCTAGCTCCAAATCATGTGTTGGGTAATTCACTTCATAAGGTTTCAGTTGTTGCGACACATAAGCGATCACCTTATCATTCTGCATCAATACACATCCAAGTCCTTGGTTCGAAGCATCACTGTAAACTATAAATCCTCCAGTTCCCTGTGGAAGTGATAGAATCGGTGTCGTCGTCAATCTCTTCTTCAATTCGTCAAAGCTAATCTGACACAACTCATTCCACTCAAACTTTTGAGTTTTCTGCAGGAGTCGAGTAAGTGGGCGGGAGATTTTGGAAAACCCTTCCACGAACCGACGATAATACCCAGCGAGTCCTAAGAAACTTCGGACTTCTTTCACGTTCTTTGGAGGCTTCCAATCGAAAATCGCTTCGATCTTCTGCGGATCTACTCGGACTCCTTCTGCTGATACCACGTGACCGAGGAACATTACTTCCTTTAGCAAGAATTCACACTTAGAGAGTTTGGCGTACAATTGCTCGCTTCTCAAAAGTTCTAATACAATCCGCAGATGTTGCGCATGCTCTTCCGGGCTCTTAGAATACACCATAATGTCATCAATGAACACAACCACAAATTTATCCAAATATTCGATGAACACTCGGTTCATCAATTGCATGAATACAGCAGGTGCATTAGTGAGACCAAACGGCATCGCTACAAACTCATAGTGTCCATAACGAGTTCTGAATGCTGACTTTGGAACATCAGATTCCTTAATCCTCAGCTGATGGTATCCTGATCTCAGATCGATTTTAGAAAACACTGTTGCTCCTTGCAACTGGTCAAACAGATCATCAATCCGTGGCAACGGATACTTGTTCTTAATCGTCATCTTGTTCAGCTCTCGATAGTCGATATACAGTCGAAGCGATCCATCCTTCTTTCAGACAAAAAGGACTGGCGCTCCCCAGGGTGAAACGCTTGGCTGAATATAGCCTTTATCCAGTAACTCCTCCAGCTGCTTCTTTAGTTCATACATTTCAGTAGGTGCCATACGATACGGCGCCTTAGAAATTGGTGTAGCTCCGGGTTCCAGTTCAATGGTAAATTCTACATCCCTTCGCGGAGGTAGTCCAGGTAACTCGTCAGGGAATACATCTGGAAATTCATTCACAACAGGAATGGATGAAAGTTCCATAATTTCGTCTTCCTTCTTCATTGCATAGCACCAATACCCGGTACAGCCCTGCTTCAACAATTTGATAGCTTTCATTGCTTTGATCAACTTTCCAGAGCTCCCTGGTTTCCATCCTTCAAACAGTACTTCAGAGCCATCGTCAGTGATCAGCGAAATATTCCTCCTTCGGTAGTTTACAATAGCTCCATATCGATTAAGCCAATAGTCTCCGAGTATCAGGTCGTCTCCTTGCATTTCTATCACAATCAGATTTGAGAGCCACTCCCTACCCCCAAATGATACAGGGAAATCTCTAGTCTCTAAGTTCCCAACAATCCTTTCTCCACTCGGTAAACCAACAACATAAGGTTCACAAGTATGAAAACCGAAAATATTCAAACGATTTACACATGACAAAGATATAAAAGAATGCGTAGCTCCTGTATCGAATAAAACGCTAACTGGCTGGGAAAGGATTTGGACAGTACCTGATGCGACAGAAGTATCCTGATCGTCCGTCCTCCTCATCTCATACAGACGTGGGGGAACATATCCGGAACTCGATGTCCCCTTTTCGGTCCCATTGTCCTCTGCCTCGTCCGCGGCCAAAATTTTGAGACATCTGAACACTTTGTTGCGTCTGTTGGATACTAGCTTCCTTCTGAACTGGCTGTGATGAACGGGTTCCATTGTACTTAGTGGCGTCCTTACAAAACGTCGCACGGTGCCCTTCCTGTCCGCACTCAAAACATGTAACTGGAGTGTGCAAACAATCACGCCAAAGGTGGCCTGGGCGACCACAGTTAAAGCACTTCCTAGCTGTATCCGTCGTGGTGACATTGTTAAGTAATTCTTTACTGCTCTTAGATGGGTGCGGAGGTTTCTTGAAAGAAAAGAAGATTGGGCCTTGCGGGGCCCCTTTGTTCTTGTGCTCTGTAAACGTACCGAGACTTTTTGTTTCTTTGACTCCATAAACTTCTCCATTCTTGCTTCTTTTATTTAAACGCCAACGCCTTATCCTGGTATTGGCGGAGAGTGGTACATTCAAAACCGGACATGTACCTCTGGATTTCTGGTTTCATCCTCATTTCAAAATGAATCATCATCTCGCATACATTACGACCGGATGTCGAACAAATGCTAACTGCTGGTTAAACGTCTTAATCGTCTGGGATACGGGTTCATCTGATGGCTGAGCGGAGAAAAACTCCCGAATTTTGGCTTCCCTCACAGGACGAGGGCAATACTGAGCTTCCATCATCATTTTAAATTCCGTCCAATCGACATCATGATCTGCAGGTCGGATAGCTTCCCACCACTCGGATGCCTCCCCAATCAGAAAGTACTGGGCAATAGGAGCTCTTCTGTCATCTGGGCAATTAATTCCAGCAAAAATATTCTCCAATTCCTTCAAACAATGGTCCCAAGTGGGAGTCTCGGAAAAGCCGTCAAATTTGGGTGGTTGCATCTTTGCCACCTCTTGTAACCATCGGTCACCTCGATTTCCCATTTCTGGAATCCTTTGTTGTCCATCTCCCTGCTGAATTCCTGCCGCTACTTGCATTCGGTCCACGACCTGAGCGAACTGAGTCATCTGGTTCACGACTTGATGAAGGATTTCTGGTACACCAGGTTCCGGTTCGTTATTGATGGATTGTTGCGTCTCGCCTGAGCTATGACTAGCCTGATTAGAAGGCGACGCCTCCCTTTCAGCATTCCTTCGTCCGCGTCCACGACCGCGACCACGTCCACATCCGCCTCTCAACATACTGTAAGCACAAATACTTAATATACAGGAAACAACATCGTTCTATTGTTCAAGCATAAAGAGATACAACATGTAAAGAACGAGATAGAGTTTAGGAACTTACAACCACCGTTCGCATGAAGACATAGGCAGTACAGTGATGTCATTCACGGCCGGTTACCTCAAAAGACGTAAATGACCCCTAGTTTAACCCAATGGCCAAGATATCCATAATCTTAGCTCTGATACCATATTCTGTAACACCCCCGATATATTCAGGAATATTACAGCGCCGTAAATCCTTTACATAAGAATTTACAAGGCTGAATAAAGGAAATGACAATAGTAGATACCAAATTATGAAATTTCTGAAATAAAATACAACCGTCTGGTTTAAAACAGAGAATACAAATATCCAATGAAGAGTTATTATTATTACATCATTAAAATTCAAACATTATAAACTGACGACGTACTCGAGTACTTATTGAAATAACCAACAACCAACAGACAGTAAATCCGGCCGGAACATCACTCTGCACCCTCATCGCCATGCATCTCCAGTGGTTGTTTCCCCGCTCTCCTGGATCCTGAACATACACAAATGTTTACCCCCGAAGGGTTTAGCACAACAATGCTAGTACAAGTACAATAATCATACAACAGTGATATAATCAACAATTATATCATAACAAGTTTCTCCAACGAGAAATATTCACAACACATATCATATCATAACAGTTTCAACATACTGATGGTATTCCAACGATCCAGCGCGCACAGCTATAGATTCCTATGATGATCCCGTCGGACCAAAGCATGGTGGAACTACCCGTCCAACGATCCAGCACACACAGCTATAGATTCCCATGATGATTCCCGTCGGATCAAAGCATGGTGGACATTTAATCACAACACATAATACACAATATAATCACAATATACTTGTCATAATATAGACAATTCTAATTAGAGTACTTGCCTCGGTTTGTTGACAAGAATAAACTTCCACAAGTAACAAAATACTCGAAGGTCGTCCCCTTCGATCAATCACGTGTTATGCTCGAACCTTAACAAAAGAAATAGCATAGAATTCATTTCATGCCGAACGAACGTCTAACAATTCAACAATTACGGTAGAAAGTCCTTAATATGCAATCTGTCTGGATAGCTTAACGCACGCTACGCATCCTATGTAGCGTACGTTAATGCTACTCGTTAGAGCACGCAATACACACAGCCTAGCGTACGCTAACCATGCACGGTCAGAACCTCACTGGTCAGCCGACTGACTCGCCTGATGACTTAGCGCACGCTAAGTTGCAAATGTGGCGTATGCTAAACATACACGATAGCGCACGTTAATTCACATAGCTTAGCGCACGCTAAGAGTGCATGACAGTTCACTGGAGGGCAGCAGATTATACAAATGGTGATGAAGTAAGCGAATTCCTCAGTGATTTGATGTTTGTTATCCGACTTCATGTTATGTTCATAACCGTTATGAATGATCTCAAGGATAATAACAACTTCAAGATGCAAGTATACATATAATCATCATAACACCATAATCCATCTTGATTACAATTCTCATGCGAAGTTGGTGATCTCCGGTTGATGTATTAGATTCTACTATCATTATACATATTCAGACTTCATCTTGAGGTGAACTAAAAATTCCCACTTATACGAAAGAATATTTCCTAAGATGATTCTTCCTTTAAGTTCTTATAATATGACCTCCAATTCATGATCACAAAGATAACATAAATCATACGGATTGTTAACTTCAGAATGTTTCTCTCATCATTTGAAGTACTAGGATTCCGACTTCAATGTTCCAATAATAATATCGTAATTGTATACATTCCAATCTTCTAAACATGATGTTGTTGAATAATTCACTAATGAAATTCAATATCTCATTAACATGATCATCTTATCCCTTGGAATCCAAATCTAAGACTGGTGATAGGTTGAACATACCTTAATATGCCGAAATCACTGAACCACAAGGTAGAATCCGACTCCGGTTGGTTATGTGCCACTCCAAGGTGTTACTTCTCTTCAACGATCACTCACAAGTGATAACCAATATTCAAGGATCACTAATATATGTTCTAAGTGTGTTAGAGGGATGATTAAAGCTCTCTGGCCTCTCAAGAATGAAGAATGGGCGAAAGAAATGAAATCCAAAACGGGTTGTTGTCCCATTTATAATATTATGCATTTTAGCTAATTAGCGCACGCTATAATACATACTTAGCGCGCGCTAATGAGCGTTGACTCCAAATCTATCCAGGTTCGTCCGCGGGAATCTTATCCGGACCCATGTCCCGGCTGGCGCATGTGCTAGCCACCTACCTCAATAATTCAGTGTCTAGCGCACGCAACCCCTATACGTAGCGTGCGCTAGTAATAGCCGATAGCGCACGTTAAGCTACGTTCTTAGCGTGCGCTATCACGAGTTTGCATGAGAAAATTTGCATGATGCTATACTTAAGTACAAGGGTGCCAATGCAAGAAATATCATACTCCAATAATCAAAACCACAAATCCGAATAATACAGGGTTCGAATACAGGTAAAATACACAGTAATAAATCCGGATATTACAATGAGTAGGTAAGCAACTGATGGGGTTAGATTGCTGATATTTCCAGCAAGACGCGACGGTCGCAGCAACCAGATGAGGTGACTCCACCGTGCACCGAATGATTCTCGATCCGTCGGAGGACTAAGTCACGATGGCTTCAGTTTGTACAATCGGAATTTTTGACTGATTTCATCCGGAAACTCCATAGTTTTCCAACCGTAACAGGTCGAGCTTAGACTCGATTGACTCGGTAATATATGGTTTCTACTGGTCGCTCAATCTAGTTCGAGCAATTATTCAGCTTCGTATCTTCGGTGAACACGGTAGGCCAGTGATGGGAGCTCGCCGTTTGGTCATAGATTCTGGATAATCCGAGAGCGGACTGGACTCGCAACAAGAATCTGGTTTGAAGTGTTATTTGTATGAATATTATGTGTTTGATCTTGAGTTGGTGTCATTCAGATTTTCTCATTTTCTGAAATTTCCACAATAATAACCATTAATTACATATGTTATATGTACTAGACGCATCAATGTCATTGGGCTCAAGCGCGTCTAGTTCTGTGTTTGGATCAATCAAAATGAATGAGGGGACTTATCTTCGAATCTGGACTCGACAAGCCAAATGAGGCAAAGAGGGTCTGAGTTCTGAGAATTGCTCTGCTGCCACCCCTATCACTGTGCCTGATGATGATGATGAATATGATACTAATGATTCCTTCATTAATGATGTTGAGTTGGTGAGCGTTGCTCATTAATATGTTCATCTGTGTTTCTTAACTGGTGATGCCATTGAATTAGCATATTCATGTTTGATATTTCATGGTTCTTGAATTGATGTGCTTAACTTCTGAACAGGACGACTATTTCCAAGTTGATAACTCGGCAATTAAACATCATGCTTTTTTCGTTAACCATGGGAAGTTGGAACGCATGTAAGCTTGTTATAATTTGTCTTTGATGCTTTTGATAGATGATCTTATTATCGTGGTTCTATTCTTTTTTCACCTTATGGTGTCTTAATAGAATTTAGCTAAGAGTTACGCAATGTGTTTCCTGGAACCTATGAGTAGTGCGTTTGAGTATTCTCGAAATATTGACCTGTTCTTTGATTTGGCTATTCTTCGATTCAGAACTCGTCTTCAAAAGGTTTCACCACAAATTTGGAACTCATTTTAAAAGGTTTGGGTCCGATTTGGATTTTCAATTTTCAAAAGGAAGTTTTTATTTTTAAAACCTATCCATTCCCGTTTGAGGGCTGGATATGTATGTATGATGTTTGCTTTGTCGTTATGATGTTGCTCTCGAGTATGATCGAATTGGTGGCATGAACGACGAGGTGTTGCCACGCATTTTTTGTACTAGCCCTCTGTGAGAGGTGTGAACTGGTGTTTACTGTTTATCGCCTCGTGGTGATTTGCGTGTTGTCGCACGAGTGTGAGTTGTTAAAGCTTGGATTTTTGTGCGTTTATGCACATGTGTGATTGTTTCATGATGTTTGTAATTATGTGCTGGTTATCGTTCGGGCCGTTGAGGTCGCCGAACGATACCGTCGTTGCTGTAGTGTTTGTGTGTGTTACTTTACGATGGTAATCGTTATATATGATATGTGTTATGATTCTTTGTTGTGCTGAGTTGGCATCTCCGCTATGTTGTTTTGCGACGTTATGCCCCATTGTATTTTCAACCGAAGCGTTTCAACCGTGATGTACCGGGGCATGCACGTGTAAATTGTCCTTCTCGTCGGTAACACATTTCAAGTGTGGACTCGAGGGACACCGAATTCGGTTTTGCGAATTGGCTACCGAGACTTTCGGAGTTCGCACTCTAGCACATATATCAGGATCGGCTTTGAGAGGCCTTCGAAGGATGTTTCTGTCGGTTGTTTGTTGTGTCGTCACCTTGATTTCGTTGTTGTGAGTTTCGGGGACGACACTTCTTTTAGAAGAGGTCGAATATAATACCCGTATTATTGTTGGCTTCTGCATTTTCTCTTTCTCAATACTATCGACTCGCTCGTGTTCGTTGATACTTTCTGAACTTGTTCTGTATTCCGGTTTCATCGTTCGAACGAGCTGTGATCTTGTTTTGGGTCGATCTGGTTATCGCTGTGACTTTTCCGAGTTCGGTTCGATTCTTGTGAACCTTGTTCGGAAGTAACATTTTTTTTCGGTTCTACTAGTTCTTTTATTCGAAGTGGATTGGATTTTGAACTTTTGTGTTTTCGACTCTGTCGACTCGTTTATGTTCGTTGACATTTTCTGAGCTTGTCCTGCCTCTTGCTTTTGTTGATCGAACGAGTGTGGTATTATTTCGGAATAACTCGTTTGTCGTTGTGACTTTTCAATCGCAATTCCCTTTCCTGTGGATCTTATGGGAATGCATGTCTTGTAGTTCTCACCAGATCATCCTGGGAGTTGTTGTTTGAATTTTATTATCCTTCGTGTTTCGGACATGATTGTTCGATTTTTGTTGTCTCGATCGTTTGTTTGTTCGATTCTTGTTCTTGTTTCGTGATTGTTTAGCGTTCAGGCTCCTTCCTAATTCCCTTAAGTTCGGGAAATTAGTCTTGTTTTCGATCTTCCAACCCTTGGGCGGTGGAATTCCGTATTTGTTCAGCGATTGGCTCGCGTTTCGATTGATGTACCGTTGGGTTGGTCAATCGTATTGATTTTCGTTCGTTGTGTTTTGTGATTGTTCGGATAATTGACTTGATTGTATTATCCATTTGATGACGCTTGTCACTTGTTGGTTCTATTATATCCCTAACGGCGACGTTGTGTTGGTCGCCGTGGAGCGTGTTTTCACGCCGTATATTCCTTTGCGTTGTTTGTAACATTTCGCTGTTGGGCGTTAGTTACGCATTCTTGTGTATCTCATTGAAATATTCCTGGTGGTATATTTCTTCTCCCTACTTGTTTTAAGTTTCGGGACGAAACTTCTTTTAAGGAGGGTAGAATGTAATATCCGCAATTTTCGATTTTCGGTAAATTTCTTTTCTCGGCCGGAGTCCGTTTTGACGACTCGCTCATGACCGGTTCGTGATTCTGAGAATGATTAATTCTACACTTTTTGACATCCGAGTTCGTTTCGGTGCCGTTTTGTTGAGTTCCGTGCTTTTTAGCGATTTTTCCCACACTTGAGTTCGATTCTTGCGAATCTCGTCCGAAACTGTTGTTTCGACTTTCTCGTAAGTTCATTTAATGTTATTATTCATGTTGCAAGCTTCGGCTTGGTGTTTCGATCATGTATCGTGATTTTCAGACGTTTTGGGCCATTTTCGTAATTTCCCAAAGTTTAGGGTAATTACTTTCCGTTGTCGAATTTCGAGCCTTCGGATGTTCGGAATCGTGTATTCTCTTAGTGCTCGAATTCGTATTTATGAGTATTTCGTAACCGTATCTTCGATTCGTATTCAGGTTCGGGTTTCGGGGTCGTTCGGGCCGTCGGAGTTGGCCCCGGCCGAGTCATGGCCGGGCAATCTGGGCCCAGGCCGGCACTGGCCGAGTTACGACCGGTAGTTCTCGGCAATTACTTCTGGCCGAGCAGGCCGTACCGTGGGCCGCCGCACATGCCGGCAGGGCCGCGGCACACTCGTGTTGCATTTTTCGGCCAAACCGTCTGTACCTTGTGCCGCGGCACATGTCGGTCGGGCCGCAGCACACTACCGAGCCCTGGGAGCAGTTTTTGGGCCTGTGCCGCGGCACACTTCGGCTGGGCCGCGGCACACTATGCAGTCAGCCTATTTAAGGCCAGCAGGCGTTTTTCTCCAGCCATTTCTCACTCGATTTCTTCCCGGCGTTTCAACCGTGATGTGCCGGGGCATGCACGTGTAAATTGTCCTTCTCGTCGGTAACACATTTCAAGTGTGGACTCGAGGGACACCGAACTCGGTTTTGCGAATTGGCTACCGAGACTTTCGGAGTTCGTGCTCCAGCACAGATATTAGGATCGGCTTTGAGAGGCCTTCGAAGGATGTTTCTGTCGGTTGTTTATTGTGTCGTCACCTTGATTTCGTTGGTGTGAGTTTCGGGGACAACACTTATTTTAGAAGAGGTCGAATATAATACCCGTATTATTGTTGGCTTCTGCATTTTCTCTTTCTCAATTCTATCGACTCGCTCGTGTTCGTTGATACTTTCTGAACTTGTTCTGTATTCCGGTTTCATCGTTCGAACGAGCTGTGATCTTGTTTTGGGTCGATCTGGTTATCGCTGTGACTTTTCCGAGTTCGGTTCGATTCTTGTGAACCTTGTTCGGAAGTAACATTTTTTTTCGGTTCTACTAGTTCTTTTATTCGAAGTGGATCGGATTTTGAACTTCGTGTTTTCGACTCTGTCGACTCGTTTATGTTCGTTGACATTTTACGAGCTTGTCACGCCTCTTGCTTTTGTTGATCGAACGAGTGTGGTATTATTTCGGAATAACTCGTTTGTCGTTGTGACTTTTCAATCGCTATTTCCTTTCCTGTGGATCTTATGGGAATGCATGTCTTGTAGTTCTCACGGATCATCCTCGGAGTTGTTGTTTGAATTTTATTATCCTTCGCTTTTCTGGACATGATTGTCCGATTTTGTTGTCTCGATCGTTTGTTTGCTCGGTTCTTGTTCTCGTTTCGTGATTGTTGAGCGTTCATGCTCCTTCCTAATTCCCTTAAGTTCGGGAAATTAGTCTCGTTTTCGATCTTCCAACCCTTGGGCGGTGGAATTCCGTATTTGTTCAGCGATTAGCTCGCATTTCGATTGATGTACCGTTGGGTTGGTCAATCGTATTGATTTTCGTTCGTTGTGTTTTGTGATTGTTCGGATAATTGACTTGATTGTATTATCCATTTGATGACGCTTGTCACTTGTTGGTTCTATTATATCCCTAACGGCGACGTTGTGTTGGTCGCCGTGGAGCGTGTTTTCACGCCGTATATTCCTTTGCGTTGTTTGTAACATTTCGCCGTTGGGCGTTAGTTACGCATTCTTGTGTATCTCATTGAATTATTCCTGGTGGTATATTTCTTCTCCCTACTTGTTTTAAGTTTCGGGACGAAACTTCTTTTAAGGAGGGTAGAATGTAATATCCGCAATTTTTGATTTTCGGTAAATTTCTTTTCTCGGCCGGAGTCCGTTTTGACGACTCGCTCATGACCGGTTCGTGATTCTGAGAATGATTAATTCTACACTTTTTGACATCCGAGTTCGTTTCGGTGCCGTTTTGTTGAGTTCCGTGCTTTTTAGCGATTTTTCCCACACTTGAGTTCGATTCTTGCGAATCTCGTCCGAAACTGTTGTTTTGACTTTCTCGTAAGTTCATTTAATGTTATTATTCATGTTGCAAGCTTCGGCTTGGTGTTTCGATCATGTATCGTGATTTTCAGACGTTTTGGGCCATTTTCGTAATTTCCCAAAGTTTAGGGTAATTACTTTCCGTTGTCGAATTTCGAGCCTTCGGATGTTCGGAATCATGTGTTCTCTTAGTGCTAGAATTCGTATTTATGAGTATTTCGTAACCGTATCTTCGATTCGTATTCAGGTTCGGGTTTCGGGGTCGTTCGGGCCGTCGGAGTTGGCCCCGGCCGAGTCATGGCCGGGCAATCTGGGCCCAGGCCGGCACTGGCCGAGTTACGACCGGTAGTGCTCGGCAATTACTTCTGGCCGAGCAGGCCGTACCGTGGGCCGCCGCACATGCCGGCAGGGCCGCGGCACACTCGTGTTGCATTTTTCGGCCAAACCGTCTGTACCTTGTGCCGCGGCACATGTCGGTCGGGCCGCAGCACACTACCGAGCCCTCGGAGCAGTTTTTGGGCCTGTGCCGCGGCACACTTCGGCTGGGCCGCAGCATACTATGCAGTCAGCCTATTTAAGGCCAGCAGGCGTTTTTCTCCAGCCATTTCTCACTCGATTTCTTCCCGGCGTTTCAACCGTGATGTGCCGGGGCATGCACGTGTAAATTATCCTTCTCGTCGGTAACACATTTCAAGTGTGGACTCGAGGGACACCGAACTCGGTTTTGCGAATTGGCTACCGAGACTTTCGGAGTTCGTGCTCCAGCACAGATATCAGGATCGGCTTTGAGAGGCCTTCGAAGGATGTTTCTGTCGGTTGTTTATTGTGTCGTCACCTTGATTTCGTTGGTGTGAGTTTCGGGGACAACACTTCTTTTAGAAGAGGTCGAATATAATACCCGTATTATTGTTGGCTTCTGCATTTTCTCTTTCTCAATTCTATCGACTCGCTCGTGTTCGTTGATACTTTCTGAACTTGTTCTGTATTCCGGTTTCATCGTTCGAACGAGCTGTGATCTTGTTTTGGGTCGATCTGGTTATCGCTGTGACTTTTCCGAGTTCGGTTCGATTCTTGTGAACCTTGTTCGGAAGTAACATTTTTTTTCGGTTCTACTAGTTCTTTTATTCGAAGTGGATCGGATTTTGAACTTCTGTGTTTTCGACTCTGTCGACTCGTTTATGTTCGTTGACATTTTCTGAGCTTGTCCTGCCTCTTGCTTTTGTTGATCGAACGAGTGTGGTATTATTTCGGAATAACTCGTTTGTCGTTGTGACTTTTCAATCGCTATTTCCTTTCCTGTGGATCTTATGGGAATGCATGTCTTGTAGTTCTCACCAGATCATCCTCGGAGTTGTTGTTTGAATTTTATTATCCTTCGTTTTTCGGACATGATTGTCCGATTTTTGTTGTCTCGATCGTTTGTTTGCTCGGTTCTTGTTCTCGTTTCGTGATTGTTGAGCGTTCATGCTCCTTCCTAATTCCCTTAAGTTCGGGAAATTAGTCTCGTTTTCGATCTTCCAACCCTTGGGCGGTGGAATTCCGTATTTGTTCAGCGATTAGCTCGCATTTCGATTGATGTACCGTTGGGTTGGTCAATCGTATTGATTTTCGTTCGTTGTGTTTTGTGATTGTTCGGATAATTGACTTGATTGTATTATCCATTTGATGACGCTTGTCACTTGTTGGTTCTATTATATCCCTAACGGCGACGTTGTGTTGGTCGCCGTGGAGCGTGTTTTCACGCCGTATATTCCTTTGCGTTGTTTGTAACATTTCGCCGTTGGGCGTTAGTTACGCATTCTTGTGTATCTCATTGAAATATTACTGGTGGTATATTTCTTCTCCCTACTTGTTTTAAGTTTCGGGATGAAACTTCTTTTAAGGAGGGTAGAATGTAATATCCGCAATTTTCGATTTTCGGTAAATTTCTTTTTTCTTCCGAAGTCTGTTTTGACGGCTCGCTCATGACCGTTTCGTCATTCTGAGAATGATTAATTCTACACTTTTTGACATCCGAGTTCGTTTCGGTGCCGTTTTGTTGAGTTCCGTGCTTTTTAGCGGTTTTTCCCACACTTGAGTTCGATTCTTGCGAATCTCGTCCGAAACTGTTGTTTCGACTTTCTCGTAAGTTCATTTAATGTTATAATTCATGTTGCAAGCTTCGGCTTGGTGTTTCGATCATGTATCGTGATTTTCGGACGTTTTGGGCCATTTTCATAATTTCCCAAAGTTTAGGGTAATTACTTTCCGTTGTCGAATTTCGAGCCTTCGGATGGTCAGAATCGTGTGTTCTCTTAGTGCTTGAATTCGTCTTTACGAGTATTTCGTAACCATATCTTCGATTCGTATTCAGGTTCGGGTTTCGGGGTCGTTCGGGCCGTCGGAGTTGGCCCCGACCGAGTCATGGCCGGCAACTGGCCTGTGCAGCATCGCCGAGTTACGGCCAGTAGTGCTCAGCATTACCGGCCGAGCAGGCCGTACCGTGGGCCGCGGCACATGCCGGCAGGGCCGCGGCACACTCGTGTTGCATTTTTCGGCCAAACCGTCTGTACCTTGTGCCGCGGCACATGTCGGCCGGGCCGCGGCACACTACCGAGCCCTGGGAGCACTTTTTGGGCCTGTGCCGCGGCACACTTCCGCTGGGCCGCGGCACACTGTGCAGTCAGCCTATTTAAGGCCAGCAGGCGTTTTTCTCCAGCCATTTCTCACTCGATTTCTTCCCTTCCGCGGCTAGAGCTTGGTTAATCATGGAGAGATGTAGTTGGACAATAAATCCATGAAGTCTTGGAGTTCATATCATCAATCATCCATCCTATAACATCCTCCGATCTACCGAATCAGGTCAGATTTTCTAAAAATCTAGTTTTGGGGAATTTTGGTATTTTGGTTGTTTTCGTCCGATTAATCCGATTTAACTTAGGATTATGATGGATTGATGATTATTTAGATGTATTATATCATTTCCCTTGTTATTCCATGGTTGTATCGTATCGATTCGTTGTTTTGGTCGAGTTCTTGATCGACACCTTGAAGATGTCCGGTAGAATGTCATAGAGGGGTTTTCGGGCGTTCTACGATTATTCTTCATCGTATGATCGTTGATTTATTAATTGTATGATGTTAGGGTCGTGTTTCTTGCGAAGAAACCGTGTTGAACCCTTCCGTTCGTCGTCGTCTTCCTTTTCGATAGCATCGGGCGTTTCGAAGCTTTCCGGTTGAGCCGTGTTCGTCGGAATACTTGCGTGCCAATTTCGAGGCAAGTACCTTGTCCATACTATTCTTGTTTTGTGGATATGATGATTGGTGATCGTCTTGGTGTGTTTTTTTGTTTGTTTGAAATGAGTTTTCAAAAGATTTGGTTAGCCTTGTTAAAGGCCCTCTTTCAAAACCGCGTGTGTTTTGTGATTTGTGTGTTTCGTGAACGAGTATGTGACTCCTGTGGATGTGTTTGGTGTTGATGATGCACTTGGTGTTGCGTGTGGATGTATATTGTTTCATTTCGGTGCATTGTGGCTTGACGTGGTGTTTTGCTAAGTGTTTGATGCCTCTGGTTGAATTGTTTGGACATCCTTGGTGTGATATGTTACTCGTGCTTGATTATTTCGCGGCCAGCTCGGGAGGGTCCTTAGAGGCCTCGAGTGGGATTCGTGGCTTCGTCCCGGTCCTAGGTGACGTGTGGTGCTTGAGTATTTTGCTAGCCAGCTCGGGAGGGTCCGACGGGATCACGGAGTGGGATTTGTGGCTTCGTCCCGGTCCTAGGCGATGCGAGTACATGTTTTGTGAATGTGTTTGCTCACCTCGGGAGGGTTCGACGGGACCACGGAGGGAATTCCAATGGCTTCGACCTGGCTTCACGAGTGAAACTTCACCACTACGTGTGTATATTTTGTGATTGTTTTCGCTCACCTCGGGAGGGTCCGATGGGATCACGGAGGGAGTCCAATGGTATAACCCTGGATTCACGAGTGCGGTTGCTTATGTTTTGTGAATGTGTTTGCTCACCTCGGGAGGGTTCGACGCGACCATGGAGGGAATTCCAATGGCTTCGACCTGGGTTCACGAGTGAAACTTCACCAGTTGGTATTGATTTTATGTCCGTCGAGGACGCGTGACGTGGGTTTTAACCCTGTGTATTGTTGTCGGTTTTCTATTTGCGAAAACAAAACCTTTGGGCTGTGACCCTGTTGATTTTTGGAAAGCTAAGGATTTGATAATCCTAAGTTGTTTTCTATCAAAACTCTCGATGGCATTTAAACGGTTTTATAAATTGTTTCCCTTGATTTGTGACCTTTCGGTTTTAGAATGTTTTACCAAACTCCTGCCTCGGGAAGTACTTTTCGTCACGTTTGGATTTTTGAGGATTCGTGATTATTATTGTTCTTGGAACTTGTATTGTATGGCTAGTATTTGCACTTTGTTCTTGCACTGGCAAAACAATGGAGTTTTGCTAACCCCCGAGTATTCGGGGGGTGGATGTCTGTTTTTGCATTTAGGTTTGGGAGCATAACACAGGGTCAGCACGAAGGATGATGAAAGATGAACGATACTAATCACACGAGGATCCATTGATGTCGTATTGGTCTAGTTGTATTTTCTTTTCCGCTGCAGTATCTTTTCCCCGTTGTACGGGAGTTTATTGTATTTTGACCCCTGCGTGGGTATGTGTTTGGGTCTGAGTTGTATGTTATTATTGAAAGACCAAATCGGTCTACTGAGTCATTTTAGCCTTAAAGGCGATGTTTAGATGTTTGATTTTAGTTATCAGTCTGGTAGATCCTCGAGGAGAGGGTCTACGGCGTGTAATATCCCTGAGTGGATTGGGGGTGTTACATAAATGGTATCGGAGCTTAGGTTGTGGAAACCTAGGCTGTCGGGTCAGTGGTGTCTGTTGAGTTTTGTCTTGTCGGATTTTATCTGGCTGAGTCGTGTCGCGACGCGTGGTCTGAATATGTTTGTCGTGATTAGTATCATGGGGCGATCATCATCTTCATGCGACCTGTGGATGTAAGTCTCCCTTCTTTGTGTTGTGCCTCGTGTGACACGAGCTATTTTTATGATTATTTGTTAAGTGAAGGAATCCTCATATGGATTTTGATTTCTTGATATGTGATTATTTGACTCTCATATTTCGTTCATGTGAGAAGCAGTGTTGCTGGATTGTGCATGTTGGACTATATTTCTTTTATCCGCTGCGTGAGTTCTTTTGTAATGGCTTTCGGTATTTTACCGACTGAGTTTTATTTCGAAAACCGATTCCCTTAACCGAGTTTTTGGCATTATGGCCTTGATCATTTTGGCGAAATTCTTATGACGATATTTAGTATTTTGTAAATGGCTTTTGTGAGTTTTTGAAATATTACTGTCATCGGCCTTTTTGGCATTTTTGTAAATGGTTTTTAGCCTGGTGGGTTCCGGCGCGGGACCCACGGCGCTATAATGTTTCGTATAATTATCTGAAATTTTTGGGCATTCTAGTCCATTGAATTATTTTCGAAAACCTTGAGTATCTTAGAAAATAAATTTCGAGACGTACTTTTAAAATGAATTATTTTCTCGTGGTACATCCAAGGTGCCACTATATGTTTCAAAATTCTTCTACCGCGAGGAACCAAAATGTTTTGAGATATTTTCAATGTTTTAGAAACACTTTTACTTAGACCCGAGGGTCGAATATTCTGAAAGTTTTTCACTAAGAGAAAGTGTCCTCATTTTTATCAAATGCGAAATGGTTCTCCAAAGTCTCGATAACGATGTTTCACGTTTGTACTTTTTTGGAAGGTGATACTCAAGATCAACCGGTGTTCTTCTAAGTTATTTTCAAAAGGATGTTTTCATTTTTAAAACCTATCCATTCCCGTTTGAGGGCTGGATATGTATGTATGATGTTTGCTTTGTCGTTATGATGTTGCTCCCGAGTATGATCGAATTGGTGGCATGAACGTCGAGGCGTTGCCACGCATTTGTTGTACTAGCCCTCTGTGAGAGGTGTGAACTGGTGTTTACTGTTTATCGCCTCGTGGTGATTTGCGTGTTGTCGCACGAGTGTGAGTTGTTAAAGCTAAGATTTTTTTGCGTTTATGCACATGTGTGATTGTTTCATGATGTTTGTAATTATGTGCTGGTTATCGTTCGGGCCGTTGAGGTCGCCGAACGATACCGTCGTTGCTGTAGTGTTTGTGTGTATTACTTTACGATGGTAATCGTTATATATGATATGTGTTATGATTCTTTGTTGTGCTGAGTTGGCATCTCCGCTATGTTGTTTTGCGACGTTATGCCCCATTGTATTTTCGGTATGCCGAGCCGAGGCGTTTCAACCGTGATGTGCCGGGGCATGCACGTGTAAATTGTCCTTCTCGTCGGTAATACATTTCAAGTGTGGACTCGAGGCACACCGAATTCGGTTTTGCGAATTGGCTACCGAGACTTTTGGAGTTCGCGCTCCAGCACAGATATCAGGATCGGCTTTGAGAGGCCTTCGAAGGATGTTTCTGTCGGTTGTTTGTTGTGTCGTCACCTTGATTTCGTTGGTGTGAGTTTCGGGGACAACACTTCTTTTAGAAGAGGTCGAATATAATACCCGTATTATTGTTGGCTTCTGCATTTTCTCTTTCTCAATTCTATCGACTCGCTCGTGTTCGTTGATACTTTCTGAACTTGTTCTGTATTCCGGTTTCATCGTTCGAACGAGCTGTGATCTTGTTTTGGGTCGATCTGGTTATCGCTGTGACTTTTCCGAGTTCGGTTCGATTCTTGTGAACCTTGTTCGGAAGTAACATTTTTTTTCGGTTCTACTAGTTCTTTTATTCGAAGTGGATCGGATTTTGAACTTCTGTGTTTTCGACTCTGTCGACTCGTTTATGTTCGTTGACATTTTCTGAGCTTGTCCTGCCTCTTGCTTTTGTTGATCGAACAAGTGTGGTATTCTTTCGGAATAACTCGTTTGTCGTTGTGACTTTTCAATCGCTATTTCCTTTCCTGTGGATCTTATGGGAATGCATGTCTTGTAGTTCTCACCAGATCATCCTGGGAGTTGTTGTTTGAATTTTATTATCCTTCGTGTTTCGGACATGATTGTTCGATTTTTGTTGTCTCGATCGTTTGTTTGTTCGGTTCTTGTTCTCGTTTCGTGATTGTTGAGCGTTCAGGATCCTTCCTAATTCCCTTAAGTTCGGGAAATTAGTCTCGTTTTCGATCTTCCAACCCTTGGGCGGTGGAATTCCGTATTTGTTCAGCGATTGACTCGCATTTCGATTGATGTACCGTTGGGTTGGTCAATCGTATTGATTTTCGTTCGTTGTGTTTTGTGATTGTTCGGATGATTGACTTGATTGTATTATCCATTTGATGACGCTTGTCACTTGTTGGTTCTATTATATCCCTAACGGCGACGTTGTGTTGGTCGCCGTGGAGCGTGTTTTCACGCCGTATATTCTTTTGCGTTGTTTGTAACATTTCGCCGTTGGGCGTTAGTTACGCATTCTTGTGTATCTCATTGAAATATTTCTGGTGGTATATTTCTTCTCCCTACTTGTTTTAAGTTTCGGGACGAAACTTCTTTTTAGGAGGGTAGAATGTAATATCCGCAATTTTCGATTTTCGGTAAATTTCTTTTTTCGTCCGTAGTCCGTTTTGACGACTCGCTCATAACCGTTTCGTCATTCTGAGAATGATTAATTCTACACTTTTTGACATCCGAGTTCGTTTCGGTGCCGTTTTGTTGAGTTCCGTGCTTTTTAGCGGTTTTTCCCACACTTGAGTTCGATTCTTGCGAATCTCGTCCGAAACTGTTGTTTCGACTTTCTCGTAAGTTCATTTAATGTTATTATTCATGTTGCAAGCTTCGGCTTGGTGTTTCGATCATGTATCGTGATTTTCGGACGTTTTGGGCCATTTTCATAATTTCCCAAAGTTTAGGGTAATTACTTTCCGTTGTCGAATTTCGAGCCTTCGGATGGTCAGAATCGTGTGTTCTCTTAGTGCTTGAATTCGTCTTTACGAGTATTTCGTAACCATATCTTCGATTCGTATTCAGGTTCGGGTTTCGGGGTCGTTCGGGCCGTCGGAGTTGGCCCCGACCGAGTCATGGCCGGGCAATCTGGGCCCAGGCAGGCACTGGCCGAGTTACGGCCGGTAGTGCTCGGCAGTTACTTCTGGCCGAGCAGGCCGTACCGTGGGCCGCGGCACATGCCGGCAGGGCCGCGGCACACTCGTGTTGCATTTTTCGGCCAAACCGTCTGTACCTTGTGCCGCGGCACATGTCGGCCGGGCCGCGGCACACTGCCGAGCCCTGGGAGCAGTTTTTGGGCCTGTGCCGCGGCACACTTCGGCTGGGCCGCGGCACACTATGCAGTCAGCCTATTTAAGGCCAGCAGGCGTTTTTTCCAGCCATTTCTCACTCGATTTCTTCCCTTCCGCGGCTGGAGCTTGGTTAATCATGGAGAGATGTTGTTGGACAATAAATCCATGAAGTCTTGGAGTTCATATCATCAATCATCCATCCTATAACATCCTCCGATCTACCAAATCAGGTCAGATTTTTTAAAAATCTAGTTTTGGGGAATTTGGGTATTTTGGTTGTTTTCGTCCGATTAATCCGATTTAACTTAGGATTATGATGGATTGATGATTATTTAGATGTATTATATCATTTCCCTTGTTATTCCATCGTTGCATCGTATCGATTCGTTGTTTTGGTCGAGTTCTTGATCGACGCCTTGAAGGTGTCCGGTAGAATGTCATAGAGGGGTTTTCGGGCGTTCTACGATTATTCTTCATCGTATGATCGTTGATTTATTAATTGTATGATGTTAGGGTCGTGTTTATTGCGAAGAAACCGTGTTGAACCCTTCCGTTCGTCGTCGTCTTCCTTTTCGATAGCATCGGGCGTTTCGAAGCTTTCCGGTTGAGCCGTGTTCGTCGGAATACTTGCGTGCCAATTTCGAGGCAAGTACCTTGTCCATACTATTCTTGTTTTGTGGATATGATGATTGGTGATCGTCTTGGTGTGTTTGTTTGTTTGTTTGAAATGAGTTTTCAAAAGATTTGGTTAGCCTTGTTAAAGGCCCTCTTTCAAAACCGCGTGTGTTTTGTGATTGGTGTGTTTCGTGAACGAGTATGTGACTCCTGTGGATGTGTTTGGTGTTGATGATGCACTTGGTGTTGCGTGTGGATGTATATTATTTCATTTCGGTGCATTGTGGCTTGACGTGGTGTTTTGCTAAGTGTTTGATGCCTCTGGTTGAATTGTTTGGACATCCTTGGTGTGATATGTTACTCGTGCTTGATTATTTCGCGGCCAGCTCGGGAGGGTCCTTAGAGGCCTCGAGTGGGATTCGTGGCTTCGTCCCGGTCCTAGGTGACGTGTGGTGCTTGAGTATTTCGCTAGCCAGCTCGGGAGGGTCCGACGGGATCACGGAGTGGGATTTGTGGCTTCGTCCCGGTCCTAGGCGATGCGAGTACATGTTTTGTGAATGTGTTTGCTCACCTCGGGAGGGTTCGACGGGACCACGGAGGGAATTCCAATGGCTTCGACCTGGCTTCACGAGTGAAACTTCACCACTACGTGTGTATATTTTGTGATTGTTTTCGCTCACCTCGGGAGGGTCCGATGGGATCACGGAGGGAGTCCAATGGTATAACCCTAGATTCACGAGTGCGGTTGCTTATGTTTTGTGAATGTGTTTGCTCACCTCGGGAGGGTTCGACGGGACCATGGAGGGAATTCCAATGGCTTCGACCTGGGTTCACGAGTGAAACTTCACCAGTTGGTATTGATTTTATGTCCGTCGAGGACGCATGACGTGGGTTTTAACCCTGTGTATTGTTGTCGGTTTTCTATTTGCGAAAACAAAACCTTTGGGCTGTGACCCTGTTGATTTTTGGAAAGATAAGGATTTGATAATCCTAAGTTGTTTTCTATCAAAACTCTCGATGGCATTTAAACGGTTTTATAAATTGTTTCCCTTGATTTGTGACCTTTCGGTTTTAGAATGTTTTACCAAACTCCTGCCTCGGGAAGTACTTTTCATCACGTTTGGATTTTTGAGGATTCCTGGTTATTATTGTTCTTGGAACTTGTATTGTATGGCTCGTATTTTCACTTTGTTCTTGCACTAGCAAAACAGTGGAGTTTTGCTAACCCCCGAGTATTCGGGGGGTGGATGTCTGTTTTTGCATTCAGGTTTGGGAGCATAACACAGGGTCGGCACGAAGGATGATGAAAGATGAACGATACTAATCACACGAGGATCCGTTGATGTCGTATTGGTCTAGTTGTATTTTCTTTTCCGCTGCAGTATCTTTTCCCCGTTGTACGGGAGTTTATGGTATTTTGACCCCTGCGTGGGTATGTGTTTGGGTTTGAGTTGTATGTTATTATTGAAAGACCAAATCGGTCTACTGAGTCATTTTAGCCTTAAAGGCGATGTTTAGATGTTTGATTTTAGTTATCAGCCTGGTAGATCCTCAGGGAGAGGGTCTACGGCGTGTAATATCCCTGAGTGGATTGGGGGTGTTACAGGGGAAGCGTCCGAGTGTTGGGAAGCCATCCGGCCTGTAGATCATGATGCTGACTGGACAGAATTTAAATTGATGATGGAAGCTCAATACTGCCCTCGTCCTGTAAGGGAAGCCATAGTTCGGGAATTTTTCTCCGCACAGCCATCAGACGAGCCAGTATCCCAAACGATTAAGACGTTTAACTAACAGATGACATTTGTTCGACACCTGGTCAGAACAGACGCGGAAATGATGATCCATTTTGATATGAGGATGAAACCAGAAATCCAGAGGTACATATCCGGTTTTGAATGTACCACTCTTCATCAATATCAGGATAAAGCATTGGCATATGAGATCAAAGAAGCAGCGATGGAAAAGTTTGCAGAATCGAAGAAGCAGAAAGTCTCTGGTAGTTTCACAGAGCACAAGAGCAGTGGGCCCCGCAAGGCCTAGTCATCCTTTCACTCTTTCAAGATGTAACACCCCCAAAACCTTACGGGAGTATTACACGCCGTGGGCCCCGCGCCGGAACCCACCAGGCTAAAAACCAATTACAAAAACGCCCAAAAAGGCCGATGACGGTAGTATTTTCCAAAACTCACAAAATCATTTGAAAACACCAACTACCGTCATTGGCCTTTTTGGGCGTTTTTGTAATTGGTATTTAGCCTGGTGGGTTCCGGCGCGGGGCCCACGGCGTGTAATACTCCCGTAAGGTTTTGGGGGTGTTACAATTATGGTATCGGAGACCAAGGTTTCGTGATAACCGGGCATGTGTGTTATGTGGCTCTACCGGTGTGGTAGTAGCGTGATGTTTGTGATGTTTTGGAACTGTGTGATTTTTGAGTACTGTCGTGGTGATGTGTGGGTTTGGGGATTGTTGGTGTTCCCGAGACCGACGAGGCTGGGAGTGAACGCCGGTGCCGTGGTCATGTGCAATGTGCGGCTCCAATCGGGAAGTGAATGCCGGTGCGAGGCACGTGCAATGTGCGGCTTTCGATGTGGAGTGGAACGCCGGTGATACGTGCATGTGACAAGGAGCGGCTCATGCGCTTTAGGTGAGGAGACACAGCGTCACAGATCCCACAAAACTCGACAGTGCTCTAAACTTGGTGTGGTCTTGGCGGAGACCAATCGTTTTCAAATTGTGATTATTCCTGTTTTGGCATTCTTGTTGTGTCGAGATTTTTGAAATGGTGTCATATGCTAGTATCACGGGAGATCTTCGTCTTCACTGACCTGTAAGTATGTTGTTCGGATTATTCGATAATTCTTGGTTATCTTGGTGATTTTGGATCTTCCGTTGAAATGTTGTTTGTGCGAGTGATTCAAGTTTCGAGGACGAAACTTATTTTAAGGGGGGTAGAGTGTAATACCCCGATTTTTCGGATATATTTTTCGTTTATATATTGGATATCGTGGATGGTTAATTATGCTCGAGGACATTGTGAACGTTTGATAATGTTATTGAATTGAGTATATGTATTGATTTTTGCCGTATGCTCGTATTTGGTATGACGTGACTTTGGACAGGAATTGCTGAAATTGGCTAAGTATGGAATTGTTACGTACGTTAACAAGGTGAGCTTACGTACGTAATATTGGCATGGTTACGTACGTTAAGGCTAAGGTATTACGTACGTAACGAAGGCATCGGACAGGACCGAGTCACAGTCGGCAGTGGGACCACTGTCGGCAACTTTCGGCGGAGGATGTTGACAGGTGAGTCAACGTACGTGTTACGTACGTTATACAGGACGTGTTACGTACGTAACACGACCATTGTACTGTAGCAAGTCAACTGGTATATTACGTACGTTATATGGTATGGGTTACGTACGTAATGGACTTCACGGAATGAGACAGTGAGTTTGTTACGTACGCTATGGATTCCGGATTACGTACGTTAAGGTTGTTACGTACGTTAAGTAAGGACACTTACGTACGTAACGAGATGCGCAGTTTATATATTAAGATCTGGTCTTTCATTTGTTCACGAAAGGAAACTCATTTCTCCCACCCCAGCTCGTCCCTCTTCACTTCAAAGAGTGTTCTAAACACTTCTAACATGATTGTGAGCTTGGAATCATGGAATTAGAGCTTGGTTATGGAAGTATTGTTGATTCTTGAAGTGATTTATTGTGTTATCGATATTCTATGAGGTATGTTGGATATTTCTCCTTTTCATTTCGGAATTTTGATGTTATAGTTGATGAATGATTCGTATGAAGATGATTATGATGTTGTTATTGCGATTCTTGAGGATATATGAGGTTTATGTTGAAGGAAGATAATGATATGCTTTGAATATGTTGATTATGATTATGGAATCATAGAGTTCTTGATGTTCTTGAGGCCATATGATGACTATGATGATTTGATAATTCGTTTAACCGATTTAAGATGATATTCTAAATCATAGTGATGATAGTGGTTGATTTAGATGAGATGAATCTTGATATGAGGTTGAATTCCGGATTGAATATGTTATGATCATTTTTACCAAGTTGGTTTGATTATTGATATGATTATTGTTCTAGGTTGATTAACCAATAGGTATAATCATTTTGCCGCGGTGAAAAGCCGTAGATTCCGTCAAGTCGGGGCTGAAGAGCTCGTAGACGAGGGCGATGAGTTCGGTGTTGGTTTTGTCATGTTGGTATCCAGGCAAGTGTTTACTTGTTCGGTTGTAATGTTTTGACGAGTAATTCCATTTACATTTCATAAGTATTTTATGTTGTATTGCATATTGACGAATGTTCAGTGATGTTCTAAAAGGATTAGAATGCACAGTTGATGATTGTTGAGATACTTGGACAATCTTGGGAAGATTGTAGTATTCGGATATTTTTGATGTCATTTATGATATTCGTGGTCTATGGTATACATTTCGGAAGGAAGTCCGGATAGAGGTATGTTTTGTGGTAATCGTACATAGAAGATTGTGTACGGGAAGGTATTCGGTATTGAGGTATTATGTGGTATTATCGTGATATTGGGATTTTGATGAGAATTGTTGGATTACCGGAAGTGGTAAGGTTATCGTTGAGGTTATTATTCTCATGATGCATGGCATGTGAATATTTTTGTTTATGTACTTGTGGTTATTTGTCGGGCATTATTGCTGACCCCGTTGTGGGACTTGTTTTTCAGGTATTGAGGACTTTGATGGTAGCGGTCGTGAAGCGAGGATTCCGGACGATACTGGCTATGGCATATTGTTGGGGAATCGTGTATTTTGTTGTGTATATCATTATTGATGTATATGTATATTGGACTGTATTTCTATCCGCTGCGTGAGTTCTTTCAAATGGCTTTCGGCTTTTTGCCAACTGAGTTTGACTTCGAAAACCGATTCCCTTAACCGAGTTTTTGGCCTTGATTATCTTGACGGTAGTTGGTGTTTTCAAATGATTTTGTGAGTTTTGGAAAATACTACCGTCATCGGCCTTTTTGGGCGTTTTTGTAATTGGTTTTTAGCCTGGTGGGTTCCAGCGTGGGGCCCACGGCATGTAATACTCCCGTAAGGTTTTGGGGGTGTTACACAAGAAACCTCCGCAACCATCTAAGAGCGGAAATAATTTCGGTGCAGTGTCAGCCACGACGGATACATCTAGGAAGTGCTTTAACTGTGGTCGCCTAGGCCACATTTGGCGTGATTGTCTCTCCGTACTCCAGTTACATGTTTTGATTGTGGGCAGGAAGGGCACCGTGCGACGTTTTGCAAGGATGCCACCAAGATCAATGGAACCTGTACATCACAGCCAGCTCAGAGAGAAGCCAGTATCCAACAGACGCGGAAAAGTGTTCAGATGCCTCAGAATTTTGGCCGCGGACGAGGCAGAGGACAGTGGGACCGAAAGGGTACATCGAGTGCCGGATCTGTTCCCCCACGTCTGTACGAGATGAGGAGAACAGACAATCAGGATGCTGCTGTCGCATCAGGTACTGTTCAGATCCTTTCCTAGCCAGTTAGCGTTTTATTCGATACAGGAGCTACGCATTCATTTATATCCTTATCTTGTGTAACTTGTTTGAATATTTCTGGTTTTCATAATTGTGAACCTTATGTTGTGGGTTTACCGAGCGGAGAGAGGATTGTTGGAAACTTAGAAACTAGAGATTTTCCTGTATCATTTGGAGGCAAAGAGTGGCTCTCAAATATGATTGTGATAGAAATGCAAGGAGATGACCTGATACTCGGAGATGATTGGCTTAATCGATATGGAGCTATTGTAAACTACCGAAGAGGAATATCTCGCTGATCGCTGACGATGGTTCCGAAATACTGTTTGAAGGATGGAAACCAGGGAGCTCAGGAAAGTTGATCAAGGCGATGAAAGCTGTCAAATTGTTGAACCAGGGTTGTACGGCATACTGGTGCTATGCAATGAAGAAAGAATACAAAATTGTGGAACTTTCATCCATTCCTGTTGTGAACGAATTTCCGGATGTATTTCCTGACGAATTGCTTGGACTACCTCCACAACGGGATGTGGAATTCACCATTGAGCTGGAACCAGGAGCTACACCAATTTCAAAGGCGCCGTATCGTATGGAACCGACTGAAATGTACGAGTTGAAGAAGCAACTGGAAGAGTTACTGGACAAAGGCTATATCCAGCTGAGCGTTTCGCCCTGGGGTGCACCAGTTCTTTTAGTCCGAAAGAAGGATGGATTGCTTCGACTATGTATTGAATATCGAGAACTGAATAAGATGACAATTAAGAACAAATATCCGTTGCCACGGATTGATGATTTGTTTGACCAGTTGCAAGGAGCAACAGTATTTTCTAAAATCGACCTGAGATCAGGATATCATCAGCTGAGGATTATGAAATCTGATGTTCCGAAATCAGCATTCAAAACTCGCTACAGACACTATGAGTTTGTAGTGATGTCGTTTGGTCTCACTAATGCACCTGCTGTATTCATGCAATTGATGAACCGAGTGTTCATTGAATATTTGGATAAATTTGTGGTTGTGTTCATTGATGACATTCTGGTGTATTCTAAGATCCCGGAAGAGCATGCACAGCATTTACGGATTGTGTTAGACCTGTTGAGAAATGAACAATTGTACGCCAAACTTTCTAAGTGTGAATTCTGGCTAAAGGAAGTGATGTTCATCGGCCATGTGGTATCAGCTGAAGGAGTCCGAGTAGATCCTCAGAAAATCGATGGATTGGAAGCCTCCTAAGAACGTGAAAGAATTCTGGAGTTTCTTAGGACTTGCTGGATATTATCGTCGGTTCGTGGAAAGGTTTTCCAAAATTTCCCGCCTACTTACTCGACTACTACAGAAAACTCAAAAGTTTGAGTGGAATGAGATGTGTCAGAAGAGATTTGATGAATTGAAGAGGAGATTGACGACAGCACCGATTTTAACACTTCCACAAGGAACTGGAGGATTCATAGTTTACAGTGATGCTTCGAACCAAGGACTCGGATGTGTATTGATGCAGATGATAAGGTGATCGCCTATGCGTCAAGACAGCTAAAACCTTATGAAGTGAATTACCCAACGTATGATTTGGAGCTAGCAGCAGTAGTTTTTGCTTTGAAAATATGGAGACATTACCTGTACGGGACTCATCGTCAGATCTTTACGGATCACAAGAGTCTCAAATACATATTCAGTCAGAAAGAGTTGAACATGCGGCAAAGGAGATGGCTGGAACTTATTAAGGACTATGACTTGGAGATTTTTTATCATCCAGGCAAAGCGAATGTAGTTGCCAATGCACTTAGCCGCAAGCCTGTTTCTATTCAGATGCTGGAGACTCTGACCTCCCAGCTCAGCATTCAACGAGAAATGACTCGTGAAGGAATTGAAGTGTGGTTACAAAGAGTCCAAGGACAACTGTGTGTGATGGAAATAACTTCATCGTTAACTGAAGAAATCAAATCTAAGCAAGTAGATGATCCTCTGATGATTCGGTTACATGATGAAGTGATCAAGGGAAAGGCCACCAGATTCGTAATTCATGATGATGGAGTTTTGAGATTTCAGAACCGACTTTGCGTTTCCGATGTCGATGTTCTGAAGCAGACAATTATGAAGGAAGCTCACAGCACGCCCTACTCTATCCATCCGGGCACCAGTAAGATGTATAAGGACTTGAAGCAGAACTTTTGGTGGGGCAATATGAAGAAAGATGTAGCGGATTATGTTTCGAAATGCTTGACTTGTCAGCAGGTTAAGATCGAGCATCAACGACCTGCTGGAATGCTGAAGCCTCTCCTGATTCCTAAATGGAAGTGGGAGGACATATCGATGGACTTTATCACTAGTATGCCGAGAACCAAGACAAAAATGAACATGATTTGGGTGATAGTTGGTCGTCTAACCAAATCGGCTCATTTTCTAGGCATTAAGGACACTTGGGGACCCGAGAGGTTAGCACGAGTATTTATTTCAGAGATAGTTCGATTGCATGGTATGCCGAAGACCATTATTTCTGATCGAGATGGCCGTTTTGTGTCTCATTTTTGGAAAGCAGTTCATAAGGCCTTGGGGACCGAATTGAACTTCAGCACAGCTTATCACCCTCAAACAGATGGAGAATCCGAGAGGACTATTCAAACAGTGGAAGATATGCTGAGGGCTTGTGCCTTAGATTGGTCAACTGATTGGGAAGTTCATCTACCGTTGATTGAAATTACCTACAACAATAGTTGGCATGCTTCCATTAAGATGGCACCGTTTGAGGCTTTATACCGGAGGAGATGCAGATCGCCCCTATGTTGGGACGATTCATCAGACTTGATCAGTACAGAACCAGAGTTGATCGTACAGACACGAGAGAAGATAGACTTGATTCGTGAAAGGCTGTTGACCGCCCAGAGTCGACAGAAATCTTATGCATACATATGCCGTCGCCCATTGGAGTTCAGTACTGGAGACCACGTACTTTTAAAGGTTTCTCCTACTTGGGGAATCTTTCGTTTTGGAAGGAAGGGAAAGTTGAGTCCAAGATATATCGGACCATTCGAGATCCTTGAGAGAGTTGGAGAATTGGCATACAGATTGGCATTACCGCCGTCATTGAGCCATGTTCATAACGTGTTCCACGTATCCCAGTTACGGAGATATATACCGGATCCTAGTCATGTCATTGATTTCGGCGAGATCGAAGTCGCTCAGGATGGAACGTTTGAAGAAAGACCGGTCAGGATACTCGAGAGTCGAGTTAAGCAGTTGAGGAACAAACCATTTGCTTTGGTCAAAGTTCAGTGGTCACACCACGGAGTGGAAGAAGCCACTTGGGAAACAGAATATAAAATGAAGTCCAGATATGCAGAGTTATTTTCGTCTTGAGTTTTGGGACGAAAATCCTTTTTAGTAGGAGAGTATGTAATATCCGGATTTATTATTGTGTATTTCATCTGTTTTGAACCCTGTAATATTCAGAATTGTGATATCGATAATTGAAGTATGATACTCGTATTTGAACCCTTGTACATGAGTATGGCAACATGTAATTTTTCCCATGCAAATACGTGATAACGTACGATAACAAGGATAGCTTAACGTACGTTATCTGTTAGAATTAGCGTATGCTACGAATATAGCATAGTGTGCATTAACCAGTCAATTATTGAGATGGGCGGCTAGCACATGCGCCAGTCAGACGTGGGTCCGGATAAGATTCCTGCGAACAAACCTGGATAGTTTTGGAGTCAACGATTATTAGCATGCGCTAACGATAGTAGGATAGCGTGCGGTAATCAGCTAATGTGCAGAAAACTTTATATAAGGGACAGCACTCCATTTCTTCTTGTTCCCTTCACTCGTCCTCATTTCGTGATAGTCCAGAGAACCTTCACTCTTTCTTAAACACACATAGACCACCTCCACTTAATCATTGGAGATTGTATGTCACTTGTGATTGATCATTGGAGTGTAGAAACGTCTTGACTTGGAAAACAAGCAACCGGAGTCGGATTCTACTTGTTGTCTCGGTGTTTTCTTCATCTTAAGGTATGTTATACTACTTTCAACCTTGAATTCATGTTCTTAAGGATATGAAGATCATACTATCGAAATATTGAGTTCCATTGATGAATTATCCAAACAACATCATGTTTATAAGTTAGAATGATTATGCTTAAGATATCATCGTTGGAAACATCATGATTAGCATCCTACCATGTCGAATGATGAGAGATATATTCTGAGATTGGTTATCCGTATGGATAACGCTACCATATGGATCGTAGATGTAAAGTTGATGTCACTTTTGTTAGAAGGACTTAGGAAAGAATCATAGAAGATTTCATCCTTTCATATAAGTTGGAATTGTTAGTTCATCTTCATGGTTAAATTCGGATGTATTGATGATATTGGAATCTAGTGCATCAACCTTAAGAACACCGAACTTCGCATGAGAATTGTAACTAAGATGGAATATGGTGTTGTGATAATTATGCGTATTCTTGCACCTCGAAGGTATTTGAATCCGTGAGAACATTTGTAATAGGATGAACGTAATATGCAGGGAGATAACGTATATTAAACACTGAGGATTTCGTAAGTTTTATCATGGTTAGAACAGTCGACTGCCCAGGAAGAACTGTCATACATGATTCGCATGCGCTAAAGCTTTATGGTTAACATGCGCTATCGAGCATAAGTCAACGTACGCTACACTTGGAACGTAACGTGCGTTATGTTATCAGAGGAGTCAGTCGACTGATCAGTGAGGTACTGACAGTGCATGGTTAGAGTACGCTAGACTTCGTATCTTTGCATGATCTAACGAGTAGCCTTACAGTACACTACATAGGATACGTAGCGTGCGTTAAGCAAGCCAGGCAGATTATAATTTATGTACTTCCGACCATAATTTAGATTGTTAGACATTTGTACGACGTGGGATGAATTCTATATTATCTCTGTTGTTAAGGTTCGAGCTTAGCAACGTGATTGATCGAAGGGAGCGACCTTTGAGTGTCTTGATATTCGTGGAAACTCTATTCTTGTCATCGAATCGAGGCAAGTACTTTAATTAGAATTGTTTATATTATGTGAGTTATATTGTGATTGTATTAGGTACATGTGTTATGATTAAATGTCCACCATGCGTTGATCCGACGGGAATCATCATGGGAATCTATAGCTGTGTGCGCTGGATCGTTGGACAGGTAGTTCCACCATGCGTTGGTCCGACGGGATCATCATGGGAATCTATAGTTGTGTGCGCTGGATCATTGGAATGACATCAGTATGTTGAGACTGTTATGATATGATATGTGTTGTTTTTTCTCGTTGGAGAAACTTGTTATGATGATTGTTTGATTACATCACTGTTGTATGATTATTGCACTTGTACTGGCATCGTTGTGCTAACCCCTTCGGGGGTGAACATTTGTTTATGTTCAGGATCCAGGAGAGCGGGGAAACAACCACTAGAGCTGCATGACGACGAGGGTGCAGAGTGATGTTCCGGCTGGGTTTATTGTATGTTGTTGGTTATTTTAATAAGTACTCGAGTATGTCGTAATTCGTGATGTTTTTATTTCAGTGATGTATTATTATTATTCATTTGGATATTTGCATTCTCAGTATTGAACCAGAACTGTCGTATTTTATTTCAGTGATTTAATGATTTAGTATCTGTTATTGTCTTTTCATTTATTCAGCCTTGTAAATTCTTATGTAAAGGATTTACGGCGCTGTAATATTCCTGAATATATCGGAGGTGTTACATCTGGGATTCAAGGCACCTATCTGTGATGAAGTGTTTGAGGGTGATAAGGTTGTTGAGTCGGGTGGTCAACAAATGGCAGTAAGAGAAGAAAAATAGTTGGAGACTCAGCATTTGAGTACCGATGACGATGTTGAAAAAGTGGGTGAAGAGTTGAGTTTAAAAAGAGTGTCATGTCTTGATTTGGTCTTATGTGTACCATTGGCATGTAATACCCCCAAGATATTCAGGGTATATTACAACGCCGTGGACCCCTACATGGGACCCACCAGGCTAATTAAGAATAACCACTCGTCTAACCATCTCGGTTAGCGAGACAACACACATCACCAGGATGAAATTGGATAAACGGTATAACCGGTAAAAGAGACATCACCGACAATCATAAATAACATTTAATGATACAAACCATAATCCGAGTAAAAGTGCCTAAGTACTCGCGAGTACCATTTATAAGTTCATAAGTTAGAAAACAACCATATCGAAAATAGACAACGGAGATAAAGTAACACATTTGCACTCGTCAACAACCCTGGCGAGCATCCTTGTACTATCCCAGCGTTCGCTCATCCGGA
Source organism: Orobanche coerulescens (assembly GCA_033398695.1). NCBI lineage: Eukaryota > Viridiplantae > Streptophyta > Magnoliopsida > Lamiales > Orobanchaceae > Orobanche > Orobanche coerulescens. The sequence goes on from CM065817.1 coordinate 122,474,740, forward strand.
TGAACATAACCTGAAATTCATAACGATAATTTTCCCAAAACAGTTCCAAAGGGGTTAGCAATTATGCTAGTACAAGTAATCAAGGCAAACCATTCGCTTACACATTTCATAGTACATGCATCAAGTCATTTCAAAATGCCAAAACGAGACATGCCTTTTCCCGGAAAACAAACAATCAATAATCAATTTGTAATACCCGGTTGAATTTCATTCATTTTTATTCAATATTAATCAGTCAGTAATTATCATTCAGTAAACTTCACACATTATTAATCACTCATCATTCATGATTCATTCATTGCGTTCACTGTTGGTATGTTGTAATCGTATATGAGTTACCGATCGTCATTTCATCTCCGTTTATAGATCGAGACGGGAATATTATCATTTTCATCGAGATTGGTAGTCTTGTACTGGGAGTATCATTTTTGGCATGTGTTAGACCTGTTCGCTTTCACATTCGTATGATTTGTCGGATCATTCATCAGTCGTAGCGAGGAATCGGAGTTATCGGATTTTCACCATGTCCAGCATTGAGTTACGGCCGTAAGGATTGTAGGTTACGGCCGTAACAAGGGTTCGTTGATGTCAGGCCGTTTTGGACGAACGGGACTTACGGCCGTAAGGTTTCGGAATACGGCCGTAAGTTGAGCAGGTACGGCCGTAAGGCTTGGCCGATTACGGCCGTACGTGTCGAGCAGGGTGCCCAGGCATTTTTGGCCGAAGGTGAGTTATGGCCGTAAGGGTTGCGGCATACGGCCATAAGGCGAGGGAGATACGGCCGTAAGGCTTGGCCGGATACGGCCGTATGTTACAGGCAGGGTACCTGGTCATTTTCGACGAAGGGGGCTTACGCCCATAAGTTTGGCCGGATATGGCCGTATCATCCGAGTTACGCCCGTAAGGTGTGCGGGTACGACCGTAAGGATGTCGGCAGATGTTTTAGACGAGGGCGAGTTACGCCCGTAAGTCAGGGCGGATACGGTCGTAAGGCTGTCGGCAGGTTTTTGGACAAAGCCGAGTTACGGCCGTAAGGCCGTTGACCTGGGATGTTACGGCCGTATGAAGGCCGAGTTACGGCCGTAACTTCCGGCAGTTTATAAGGACTGGATCGGGACTTTCAGCTCATTTCATCATTTCTTTCACATTCTTCCGAGAGAGAGAGCTTGAGAGAGGGATTTTCCTTCATCGATCACTTGAGTGTTAGAGTTTCATCATCTTCATTCGGTTGGGAAGCTTGGATACTCGTTTTAACTCGTGTTTTTCGGATCGAAGTGGTTGGATCTTCAAGAGGTAATTTCTTCAACATCTTGGATTTCGATTTTGTGTTGAGATATGATGTTTTAGACGTTATAATCATGTTATATGAAAGGATATGCATATGATTATGAGTTTGTATAAAGATTCATTGGACTATTGAAGGATTATTCAAGAACACTTTGAATATCAAGTTGGATTTGGGGGTTTTCGATTAATTGTTGTTGTAATCACGAATTTAGATATTCATTTTGGATTATTGATCGTATTGAAGATGTTTTGTTGGTTTGAAACACTTCTTGGGGGATTTGATATTGGTATATTGAGGTTTGATTGTAAACAATCGGAGTTTGGCCACAACGTGTTTGATATAATGCCCCATTGGACTTGGTTTAGTCGTATCGACGTTTTGAGTTCGTTATATTCGTGTTTGATTCGTATATTGAGCGGATTGTTGGTAATTGTATTATTCAAGGTTGTTCGAGCGACCGATATCTCAATTAGGACGTTGTTCGTGGAAGGATAATCGTCACCGGTGTGGTGTAAGTTAATCATATTGAGACTTGTAATTGTCGAATAATCACTTCATTAACGAGGAACGGCGGTTCCAATCATTTCATTGAAACTATCAATCACTTCATTATTACTTTCATCTTGGTGAGTCATTCTTGACTTTGTCAGATTATTATTATTCATTGATATTCATTATGGTCATTCTCGTTCATATGACCTTCTGGGTTAATATTGCGTGGCCGGGTGCGGATGTGTGGAATTTTTAGTCGGGCACGTGATGGCCATGTATTGGGAGTGATACATTGGACTGTGCACACGGTAAAGATTAACTCCGTGAGACTAATTAGGTACAAGGACGGGTGTGTCCGGTCATCCGTCCTGTACACTTGCACAGAACACTACGGGCGTACTATGATACTCCTCTTCAGCGTAATTCATAACTAGGGATATTTCATAACTTCAGTTAAATCATGATTGTGTATTTTTCAACCCTTGAGGATTGTTGTTACGTAACCGACTCCCATTGGGATTTTGTTTTTCAGGTCATGGCAAGGCAAAGGCACGGGAATAGCATGCTGACGTCGAGGAGTCCCAGTGATACTAGTAGGGGCCCCGATCTTTCAGCTATTCATGTTGTTGTCCTTTAATTTCCGCTGCAGACTTTCATTTGGATACTCCGCTTCATTCGGTGTTGTGTATTTTATCTTCATATAAAATATACTAGTATTGATATTGTCTGGTGTGTTGTACTTAAACTCCTCATCGAGTATTTGGTAATATAATGTGGTTCGTTACTACAATTATATTATTTAATTCATCATTTTCATTCGCTGGTGGGTCCCAGTTGGGGATTCACGACCGTAATATCCGCCTAGTTTGGGGTGTTACTGAGTTGGTATCGTAGAGTGGTTTTGAATACTACCTTCCGAGTCTTGTCTCATTTGAAATCATCGTCATCGGACTAGTATCATTGGACTTTCGCGTCACGTGTGACTGTGCAAATGCCGAGCCAATCGATCGAAAGAAGCGTAAGATTTCTAACGCCATGGTATAATTTACGCAATAGTCATTCATTCATCATTCATCAATTAACAATCCTCAAACATCATCATTCATAGTGATTAGGGCGATCAAGTTAACTCATTAATCACTTAATTCATTTCATTACTCAGTTAATGATCAGGACGATCATGTTAACTCATTAATTACTCAATTCATTTCATTACTCAGTTGTCGATCTGGATGATCATATTATTAATCTTGTTAAGTTGTTCAAGATAATCATTTCAAGAATTTCATCAGATAATCATGTCACTTCAGTAAATCATTCATATAATCACTAAGTTAGAGCATGTATACTCATTTTCATCATCTCATGACATAATCATAACGTGATAATCATGCGGGAAATATAATCATTATGCGACCTTCCTACTTCAGTATGGGGAGAGCTGTCAGGGGATGCACGGGGAGAGGCCGCGGTGCGGGCCGAAACCCATGAAATAATCACTCACTGTCGGGAAATCGTACCCAGGACTCGGCTCGATCAGAAGATGTTCGGGTTGATCCACTCACTTTATGCAGGCCATGATGACCCATGTGCAATTGCTCAATCATCATTGCGCCACTCTGGCCGGATTAATCGAGAGAACTCTCCCGTATGAGCCTGCTGCTAAGGAAATTGCTGAACAACAACCTTCATATGTCAGCAAGAAATCAACGAAGCGTAATCAATCCGAAGGCAGTCAGTCAACCTTCAAGAAGCCTCGTGTGAGTCCTATCGTTTCTGAGCGACCTTTTACGGTGCTTAATCGTGTGGGATCTCAGTCCCGAGCGGCCAGTTCGACTATCACCTGCTTCAACTGTGGAGTGCCGCGTCATTACAGCACTAAGTGTCTGAAACCGTCTATCACGTGCCATAATTGTGGGAATTTTGGGCATAAGGCCCGTTTTTGCCGAAAGGACTCCAAGTCGGCTCCGGCGGCATCTCAGGCCCCGAAGCAATCAGCGATTCAGAATCAGACTGCTCTGTCAACGTCGTTTAAGACAATGGAAGCAAATAAAGTTGGAGATCATATTTATCAGACGGGAGCGTCCGGTTCGGGGGCCGGCAAGGCCCGGATTCATGTGATGAAGAGGATCGACGATCCGGTGGCCCGAATGATCTCAGGTATACTCGTAATTTTATTTCAACCTGTGTGTACCTTTTGATACTGGTACACCGCATTCATTCATTTTCGAATCATGTTTGAATCGACTTATTTTGGGATAGTCCTATTGCTTGTGGACCTCATACCATCGGTCTACCTGACGATGGAAGAATTTTCGGAAATCATACCGAAGTAAGCTTAAAGGCCGCGATTGATTGGTGGACCTAATCGTGGTGAATTTATCTGAGGACGATGTAATATTGGGTATTAGTTGGATGGATCGTCATGATACTATCCTTAGTGCTGTAAGCGTTTGGTCACTATCATTCCGTCGTTAGTTGTCGAATGTGTGCTTCAGGGAAGTAATCTCTGTTGTTCCAGAAGAATTATTATTATGACGGAAGCAGAGAAATTCCTCAATCGAGTTGTTCAATCATTCATGGTATTGTTTTCATCGATTGGCCGTTCTAAGGCAATCGAGTTGTTCAATCATTCATTGTATCATTTTCATTGATTGGTCTTTCTAAGGCAATCGAGTTATTTAATCATTCATTGTATCATTTTCATCGATTGGTCTTTCTAAGGCAATCGAGTTATTCAATCATTCATTATATTATTTTCATCGATTTGCCGTTTTAAGGCAATCGAGATGTTTAATCATTCATTGTATCACTTTTTATCGATTGACCATTCTAGGGCAATCGAAATGTTCAATCATTCATGGTATCATTGTCATCGATTTACGATATATTTCCATACGAGTTATCTGGTTGCCTTCACATAGAGTAGTGGAATTCAGGAGTGAGTTGGAGCCCGGTACGTCCCCGTTATCGAAGGCACCATATCGGATGGCCCCGACCGAAATGCAGGAGTTGAAGATTCAACTTGAGGAATAGTTCGAGAAAGGTTATCTCCGACCGAGTGCATCCCCGTGAGGAGCACCAGTGTGATCTGTCAAGGAGAAGGTTGGCTCATCTCGTGTGTGTATTAACTATCAGGAGTTGAACAGGGTGATGAATAAGATTAGTATCCCCTACCCCGTAATGATGATCTCTTAGATCAACTTCAGGGAACTACTTAAGATCTGGATATCATCAGTTGCGAATTCAAGAGTCGGGTATCGCAAGGACGGCGTTTCGTACACGTTATGGTCATTATGAGTTCGTAGTTATGCCATTCGGGCTAACTAATGCACCTGTGGTATTCATAGAGTTAATGAATCGGGTTTTCATCGACTTTTTGGATCAGTTGTTGTTGTCTTCATCGATGACATTTTGATTTATTCTCGTGATCGAGAGGAACACGAGGTACGTCTTCATCAGGTTCTCGACGTGTTGAGACGCGAGCAACTTTATGGAAAGTTTTCTTAATATGAGTTCTGGATGTCCGAAGTGACTTTTCTCGGGCATGTAATTTCATCAGACAGAGTTCATGTCGACCCTCAGAAGACGGAGGCTATCCGAGATTGGCAACCTCGAAAGATGTTAAGGAAATCCGAAGTTTCCTCGGATTAGCTGGTTAATTATCCGACCCACGACTTGGAGCTAGCAGCCGTGGTTTTCGCGTTGGAAATTTGGCGTCATTACCTTTATGGCGTCACCTGTCAGATCTTCACTGATCACAAGAGTTTGAAGTATACATTTACTCAGAAGGAGTTAAAAATGCGACAGAGGCGGTGGTTGGAACTAATCAAAGATTATTATATCGAGATCCTTTACCACCTGGGCAAGACGAATGTTGTCGCCGACGCCTTGAGTCGTAAGTCCGTTCAGGGGCAGATGCTTGCTCGTTTAATAGTTCAGAAGGAGCTTCAGCAGGAATTTCTTAGACCCGAGATCGAGGTCCGGCTTCAGCGAGTTCAAGGACAACTTTGTATGTTAGAGATTTCATCATCACTTGAGGAGAAAATCAGGGAGAATCAGGGTTCAGAACCAGCATTGTTGCGCATCTGTGAGGACGTGGCTCAGGGGAAAGCCCCTGGATTCGTGGTCCACGAGGATGGACTTTTGAGATTTAAGAATCGGTTGTGCGTACCGGTGAATGACAAGTTGAAAAACTCGATTTTGAGAGAAGCTCATGCTACCCCTTATTCTGTTCATCTGGGGTCTAGCAAGATGTACAAGGACTTGAAACAGAATTACTGGTGGAGTAATATGAAGCGAGAAGTCGCGGAATTTGTTTCGAGATGCTTAACCTGTCAGCAAGTCAAGATAGAACATCAGTGACCGGTGGGTATGCTGAAACCTCTCCCGGTTCCAGAATGGAAGTGGAAAGACATTTCTATGGATTTCATCACGAGTTTGCCGACGAGTCGTCGTGGCATGAATACGATCTGGGTGATCATGGACAGCTTAACTAAATCAGCTCATTTCCTTGAGATCAAAGATATATGGGGTCCCGAGAGACTTGCCCAGCTGTTTAACAAAGAGATAGTGAGACTGCACGGTACTCCTAAGAGTATCGTTTCCGATCGTGACGGACGGTTTGTGTCTCATTTTTGGAATCAGTCCATCGTGCTATGGGAACTCAGCTTAATCTCAGTACCGCTATTGCTATTAACAGCAAGACACTGACCCGAAGCATTGCTATTAACAGCAAAACCCTTATTGCCACACGGCAACGCTAGAATCGAGGCTGAAGTCAAACACCTCTTCAGCTCCTCGAAACTCGACTGTCTTTCATCATTCCAGACGAACTTCTCAGATTTTTAAGCAACTGCGTAAGTGGCCGAGCCAGTTTCGAGAAGCCCTCGACGAACCTACGATAGTAGCCAGCCAAACCCAAGAAACTACGGACCTCCTTCACATTCTTAGGCGGTGCCCAATCCAGAACTGCCTCAATCTTCTGTGGATCCACACGGACCCCCTCGGCTGAAATCACATGACCCAGAAACATCACTTCCTTCAGCCAAAACTGACATTCGAGAAATTCGCATAGAGTCGCTTGGTTCTCAAAATGTCTAACACCGCACGCAGATGATGTTCATGCTCCTCCTCATTCTTCGAATAGATAAGGATATCGTCAATGAAGACGACGACACATTTATCCAAATACTCGATAAAGACCTTGTTCATCAACTGCATGAACACTGCCGGAGCGTTAGTTAACCCGAAGGGCATAACCACAAACTCATAATGTCCGTATCTCGTCCGAAAAGCTATTTCGAAACATCGAACTCCTTCACCCGAAGCTGATAGTACCCTGATCTCAAGTCGATCTTCGAGAATACCGCAGCTCCCTGCAAGTAATCAAACAAGTCATCGATCCTCGGCAAGGGATATTTGTTCTTGATGGTCACTTTGTTTAGCTCGCGATAGTCAATACATAAACGCAGTGAACCATCCTTCTTCCGCACAAACAGGACCGGTGCGCCCTAAGGCGAAGCACTTGGTCGAATATACCCCAACTCAAGAAGCTCACTCAACTACTTCTTCAACTCAGCCATCTCTGAAGGTGCCATACGATATGGCGCCTTCGAAATCAGAGCCACACTCGGCTCTAACTCGATAGCGAACTCAACCTCACAGTTGTAACACCCCCATAATCAAACCGGGAATATTACACGCCGTAGACCCTCTCCGTGAGGATCCATCAGGCTAGACATCCAAACAACACAATGCATTACATACCGACATGATAAAATACCAAATCAATAGACCAACTTGGTCTTTCGTCACTAACATGCAAGTCAAAAATACTCATTTCTATCTCGACTCATACCCATGCAAGGGTAAAATACACTCACAAACCAAAAGTACAACAGAAGAAAGACCATACACAAACTCCGACTGACTGCATCCAACACTGGCCTTCGTGTGATTAGTATCATTCGCCTTCCATCATCCTTCGCGCCGATCCTGTGTTTTGCTCCCAAACTTGCATGTACCTGGATGCAAAACAGACATCCAGCCCCCGAATACTCGGGGGTTAGCAAAACTCCACTGTTTTGCTAGTACAAGTATAAAGTGAAAATATGAGCCATACATAACACATTCCGAGAATACAACAAAAGATTTCCCGAGATATTTTGATTTAAAAATAGTTTAAGTCTTGAAAGTAAAACGAAACAAGTAAGTACTTTGTAAACACATCCAAATCTCGGGTGTTTTAAAAACATTTGTGATTGAAAGTTCTTAATTCATCGAAAGCCACTTAGGGTCACAGCCCCAAATTTCATTTTCCAAAATACAAATCCGTTAACAAAACACGGGGTCCACGACCCGATCATTCCGATCACCAAACACAGGGTCCACGACCCGATCATTTCGATCACCAAACACAGGGTCCACGACCCGTTCATACACTGCAATTCACTTCCAAAAATACATTACACATAACACATTATTTTTATGCCATTTTAGCCAAACACCAAGACTCGATATATAATGTCTCTCGACCTCGAGAACCAAGCATTGTGATACTCCGGACATATTACAATTAATCATCAGTACAAACACTCTGGCAATTCTCACGAGCCGGTCCAGCCTCCGGTCCTGCCGTAAGGCCACCAAGTCCCTGTGCGCCCCGTCGAGCGACCCCAAGTGAGAATGCCCACTCGAAGTACCTATCGCAACCCGGTCCAGCCGCTAAGCCACCAGGTCCCCGTGTAACCCCGTCGAGTCAATCCCCGAGTGAGAGTACCCGAGAAAAACCTTACAACTCTCATCAATTCTCATTTCCAAAACCACAATCCTCAAGAGTCAATCACAATATATATAGTCGAGGTATTTTGCTAAAATGGCCAAACTATCCAACACATACTCACGACCCAGAATTAATATTATCCACAAGGAAACACACTTATCTCAACAACACCAAACGACACACCTAATATCACACAAGTCACATATTCACCGATAACCACATGACTCCACGCACAATTTTTAACATAAGGATTGAACCTTCAATTACCGACGGCATAATCACACATAATTACATCACCCGAAGATAAGGAGGTCCTATACTCAACACTAACACACATAGTCAATTAAGCACATTAAGTCCCGAACACAAGAGTCGTCTATTAAGAAAACCATGATTGTAAATATACCGATTCTTTTGAGAAAAGGTTGTAAACATTCATTTAGCAAATATCATCAATTTTCAACCATTATATTCAAAAAACATGTAATTTATGGGCAAGATACTTGCCTCGATAGTCGATACCGGACACTCCGACGAACATGGCTCAACCGGGAAACCTCGAACGCCCACAACTTTGCGGCGGAATGACGGTAACATAACCGATCGGAAAACGGCGAACGGAAGGGTTCCGACTCGAGTTCTTCGCAAGGAACCTGACCCTAACATCATACCGTCAATAATCAACGATTGTACGAGGAAGAATAATCGTAGAACGCCCAAAACCCCCCTCTAAGGATTTTCACCGGACACCTTCAAGGCACCGATTAGGAACTCAACAAAACGAAGAATCTTTAGTAATCGAACCATGGATCAACAAGGAAATTGGTATAATATGACTTAATAATCATCAATCCATCACAAATATAAGTTATCACGGATCAAACGGGCGAAATCAAGCAAAACCCCCAATTTTCCCAAAAACTAGGATTTTAGGAAAACTAACCTTGATTCGCTGGATTGAAGGATGTTAGGGAGTGATTAATCGATGATATGAGCTCCCAAACTTCGTGGATTAGTTGTATAACAACATACCTTCAAGTTCAACAAGGATCCAGCCGCAGAAGAGAAAGAGAGAAATGGGAAAAATGACTGAAACTGGACTGCTCGGCCATATTTATACTGGTGCAGCCTAGCGTGCTCTAGGCTGCCGAGCTAGCGTGCGCTAACGGGCGGTCATGGTCGAGAATGTTGGGCCAGGACCCGCCATCATGCGCTGGACACGTGCGCTGTCGGCCCGGGCCGCAATCCAGAGACTTCCTGGACTAGACCGCTCGGCCAGGTAGTGTGCGCAGCCTTCCGGCCGTAGCGTGCGCTACCTGCCGGCCGTAGCGTGCGCAGTGTCCGACAGTAGCATGCGCTACCTGCCGATCCTCCCAAGTGCAGAACCTCTCTGCCCCTACTGTCTCGGCCGACTTGCGCGGGCAGTTAACCGGCCGTAGCGTGTGCTGCCTCCCGGCCGTAGCGTGCGCTACGCCAGGTCCTGCTGCACCCGTCCGGCCAGTGCCCGCAACCGTCCGGCCAGTGCCCGACCACCATGATTCGACGACTCGATTTTCCGAAAACCCACGGAACGAACACGACAAAACGCTCACGGACAATATTATCGATCCGAAATGAAAACAACATACAACAAAACACCACTTCCGGCCATAAACACCAAAATCAGTTGTCGAGAAAATAATTTTAGCGCTCGGCAACCGGGAAATATCCAAAAAAATCCAAAATTACCGGAACGGAAATCGTGGGTATTACATTCTACCCCCCCTAAAAATAAGTTTCGTCCCGAAACTTAAAACAAAGCAAGGTAACTCTCAACAACACATCAGAGCTCCATGCAGTATAAAGCCACTACGATCCGATTCAATATGCAAGAATGCTTACGAAAAGCAATGAGCATGAATCCCTGCGGTTGATAAAATCGAGCAATACAAAAATCAAATCACGATTCCAACGCTGGAAGGTATGAATTCCAGTAACTCAAAGATTTGGAAGACCAAATGCGAAGACCAAATTACGAAATGGCCCAGATGTTCAATCACGATTACGAGATCAAACAATAATGATTGGACAACACCGAAAAAATGGCAGTGATCGAACAACAACGATCAACTCTGAAGTTCACACCCCAAATCAAGACATTAATATACTTATAGGGACCATGAGGTGTTAATTTCGAACACGGTTCTCAAGATCCAAACTTGGATGGATCACAACGATATACACATCAATTTGGAATAATATCAGAACTCGCTCGAATGACAAAGGTGAGAAACAATACAAGGTCAGAAGCATTAACGAACACAATCGCCTCAATACGGTCGAACGAAATGGAAACGAGAAGAAAAAAATGTTGGTATTACATCATATCACCTTTAAAAGAGGTTTCGTCCCCGAAACCTAAACAACAAGAACGAAGTGCTTGAATAGCAACCTTCCCGGCCATATCCTCTTGGTCTCGCATCTAATCTCCATAACCAACTGTACCGCGGTCACGACCGCGTCCTCTGTCCCTCGGCATACTAAGCGGATTCTCACTCAATACGATTGCACCACTTTGCAAAATATTATACTAAAGTACCAACTCAGCATGACATATCACATAAGGTAACTAATAATAACTCGATAAGAAAATCCATGAGGTATCCTTTTAAATGATATCATTTGAAAATCCTTGGATTTGTATGCTATTCAAAATAAACTTTAAAAGTACTTTTGGTACCTCAGGTTGTTTCATCAAAACTTGTAAACAACATACTTTAACCGTCTCATTTGAAATCATTTGCAAAATGATAATTCCTTGTAACATGCGTTATCAGAATCATCATGCTTCTACGCATCATCATCACCGTTAACAACCAACAAGTTAACCATGCAAGATCATCAAACCATTCTTACATACTCTAACATTTCCAAATCCGAGTTTGAACTTTACATAGAGTGAGATTTTTCATCTTTCACTATATATTTTTGAAAATAAAAATCATATTGGTTTTTGAAATAAAATATTTTTATGATGTGAAAGATTTTTGAAAATCATGTGCTTGAATTATTTTAAAATACAATAGTACGTTAAAAATCATTTTCAAAAATTCTCCCAACACTTATGCAAGAATCAACGACGGTAGCATTTTACAAAATGTTCAAGGTACTTTAAAACAACTCTTTCAATACCGTCGAGGTTTTATTTGAGACTCCTAGGCCAGCTCGCAAATTTCAAACAATTTCCAAAGTTCATACGAAGCCGCCATTTTACTCGCAATGTCAAAACTTTATAAAATTTTTCAAGAAAGGGTTTTCAAATACACACACAGCAGTCATAATTTATCAATTCATCAAACACAATCAGTTATCACCAAGCTCTTACGAAAAGTCATAACACATTTACACACAAAACAGTTTTCATCACTAGACAACACACATAGAATACAGTTACGGGTGATCGACTGCCAAGGTTAGGCCTAACAGTTAAAGAAAATGTGGTTCTCTAGCCTATGTCCCAGCTAACTAACGCACGCTACAACAATTATTTAGCGTGCGCTATCCATGCTGCATTAGCGCGCACTAGCCTCGCACTCAGCGTGCGCTAGCTGCTCCAACTCAGCAACATGATCGCGAACATATATACGACATTACTAGAATCGATGGTCACAAGTAAACAACAACATGTTTGAATCTCAAAGCCATCGATTTAACACTTCATGAGCAACCATCAAAAGACAATTGTCATCTAAAATGGAAATCTCGTCTATTAATAAGGAGAACTGTCTTAACTCATACCGAACGACTTAGCATTCACATCACTATTTTAATCTAAAACTGGCAACACTGCCCGAACAACGAGAACATCATCACGTATTTCTCGACTAACAACCATAAAACCGATAAGTTGAAGGCGAGAGTCATGTCTTGATTACATTTTGTAGACCTCATTTGAGTTTAAAAATTGTGTTTTGAAAACTTATAATACAAGATGAAAATAAAATATCGGTAGTTTGAATTCTCAAAAAAATTTCGACATTGAGGTCATCATACGAAAATCAAACATTTTCCTCCCTTTGGAGGATGTTTTAAAACAAAATTTACGTATCTCCCCAAAAACATATAAAGTTTTGAAATATCACATTGATGAATTTTTCTTTGTGTAACCACACCAAGGCCATTATTCTTGTAAAATGACTTATATCAGGATGTGTGTATATATACATATACGTTGGCACCACTTTCATTCTAGCATCATACGAGGATCAAACAACATAGGCCACATAATCACAAATCACCTTTAAACTCCACATCATAACACAAAATCATACAAGCTTGTATATCACAAGGCACAATATAGTAGGGAGACTTACATCCACAGGTCGCGCGAAGATGATGGCTGCACCTCGATACTAATCACGACCGACATCACAGACGACGCGTCGTGACACGACTTAGACAGGCACAATCTGATAGAACAAGACACGACAACACCCGACTGGACCCGACAGCCTAGGTTTCCGCAACCTAAGCTCCGATACCATAAATGTAACACCCCCAGAATCAAACCGGGAATATTACACGCCATAGACCCTCTCCGTGAGGATCCACCAGGCTAGACATCCAAACAACACAATACATTGCATACCGACATGATAAAATACAAAATCAATAGACCAACTTGGTCTTTCATCACTAACATGCAAGTAAAAAATACTCATTTCTATCTCGACTCATACCCATGCAAGGGTAAAATACACTCACAAACCAAAAGTACAACAGAAGAAAGACCATACACAAACTCCGACTGACTGCATCTAACACTGGCCTTCGTGTGATTAGTATCATTCGCCTCCCATCATCCTTCGCGCCGATCCTGTGTTTTGCTCCCAAACCTGCATGTACCTGGATGCAAAACAGACATCCACCCCCCGAATACTCGAGGGTTAGCAAAACTCCACTGGTTTGCTAGTACAAGTATAAAGTGCAAATACGAGCCATACATAACACATTCCAAGAATACAATAAAAGATTTCCCGAGATATTTTGATTTAAAAATAGTTTAAGTCTTGAAAGTAAAACGAAACAAGTAAGCACTTTGTAAACACTTTCAAATCTCGGGATTTTTAAAAATATTTGTGATTGAAAGTTCTTAATTCATCGAAAGCCACTTAGGGTCACAGCCCAAAAGTTCATTTTCCAAAATACAAATCCGTTAACAAAACACGGGGTCCACAACCCGATCATTCCGATCACCAAACACAGGGTCCACGACCTGATCATTTCGATCACCAAACACAGGGTCCATGACCCGTTCATACACTTCAATTCACTTCCAAAAACACATTACACATAACACATTATTTTTATGCCATTTTAGCCAAACACCAAGACTTGATATATAATGTCTCTCGACCTCGAGCACCAAGCATTGTGATACTCCAGACATATCACAATTAATCATCAGTAAAAACACTCTGGCAATTCTCGCGACCCGGTCCAGCCTCCGGTCCCGCCGTAAGGCCACCAAGTCCCTGTGTGCCCCGTCGAGCGACCCCAAGTGAGAATGCCCACTCGAAGTACCTCTCGCGACCCGGTCCAGCCGCTAAGCCACCAGGTCCCCGTGTGACCCCATCGAGTCAATCCCCGAGTGAGAGTACCCGGGAAAAACCTTACAACTGTCATCAATTCTCATTTCCAAAACCACAATCCTCAAGAGTCAATCACAATATATATAGTCGAGGTATTTTGCTAAAATGGCCAAACTATCCAACACGGGATAGAATTTTTTTACATCCCATAACTTTTTACTTTTTCCAAAAACGTCTTAAAAAAGTTAATTTATCCAACTACATCCCAATTTTACGCTAACTTTACAATTTACGTCCCAAAGTGTTTTTTTAATTAGAAATTTCCGGTGACCTAGCCTATGTGGATTTACGTGGCACCAGTTGACCAATGAAATAATAGGAGATGGACACATCGGGATAGAATTTTTTTACGTCCCATAATTTTTTTAGGCGTCCCAATAATAGGACATGGACCCAAAAAAATTAATTTATCCAATTACGTCCTAATTTCACTAGGGGTGTTCAAAACTGGATATCCGGAATTTCGGATATCTGCAAATTCGAATAGTATATTTTGATATCCGATATCCGTATCCAAAAAAAGTATAAATTATATTCGGATATCTTTATATTCGAAAAAAATATTCGGATTTAGGGTGTGAAAAATAGTTTCTTTTCTTCTTTTTTTTTTATTTTTTTTTGTTTAATATCTATTACAATTAATGATGTGTCCATCTCCTATTATTTCATTGGTCAACTGGTGCCACGTAAATCCACATAGGCTAGGTCACCGGAAATCCCTAATTAAAAAAACACGTGAGCGGCACAGGGGGCGAAACGGCGTCATTTCGTGCTTGCCGGCGTTTTTTGGGACGTAAATTGTAAAGTTAGGGTAAAATTGGGACGTAATTGGATAAATTAACCTTTTTGGGACATTTTTGGAAAAAGTAAAAAGTTATGGGACGTAAAAAAATTATATCTCTATCCAACACATACTCACGACCCAGAATTAATACTATCCACAAGGAAACACACTTATCTCAACAACACCGAACGACACAACTAATATCACACAACTCACATATTCACCGATAACCACATGACTCCACGCACAATTTTTAACATAAGGATTGAACCTTCAATTACCGACGGCATAATCACACATAATGACATCACCCGAAGGTAAGGAGGTCCTATACTCAACACCAACACACATAGTCAATTAAGCACATTACGTCCCGAACACAAGAGTCGTCTTTTAAGAAAATCATGATTGTAAATATACCGATTCTTTTGAGAAAAGGTTGTAATCATTCATTTAGCACATATCGTCAATTTTCAACCATTATATTCACAAAACACGTAATGTGTGGGCAAGATACTTGCCTCGATAGTCGATACCGAACACTCCGACGAACATGGCTAAACCGGGAAACCTCGAACACCCACACTCTCTGGCAGAAATGATGGTAACATAACCGATCGGGAAACAGAGAACGGAAGGTTCCGACTCGAGTTCTTCGCAAGGAACCTGACCCTAACATCATACCATCAATAATGAACGATCGTAGGAGGAAGAATAATCGTAGAACGCCCAAAACCCCCTCTAAGGATTTTCACCGGACACCTTCAAGGCACCGATTGGGAACTCAACAAAACGAAGAATATTTAGCAATCGAACCATGGATCAACAAGGAAATTGGTATAATATGACGTAATAATCATAAATCGATCACAAATATAAGTTATCACGGATCAAACGGGCAAAATCAAGCAAAACCCCCAATTTTCCCAAAACTAGGATTTTAGGAAAACTAACCTTGATTCGCTGGATTGAAGGATGTTATGGAGTGATTAATCGATGATATGAGATCCCAAACTTCGTGGATTAGTTGTATAACAGCATGCCTTCAAGTTCCCCAAGGATACAGCCTCGGAAGAGAAAGAGAGAAATGGGAAAAATGACTGAAACTGGACTGCTCGGCCATATTTATACTGGTGCAGCCTAGCGTGCGCTAGGCTGCCGAGCTAGTGTGCGCTAACGGGCGGTCATGGTCGAGAATGTTCGGCCGGGACCTGCCATCATGCGCTGGACACGTGCGTTGTCGGTCCGGGCCGCAATCCAGAGACTTCTTGGACTAGACCGCTCGGCCAGGTAGCGTGCGCAGCCTTCCGGCCGTAGCGTGCGCTACCTGCCGGCCGTAGCGTGCGCAGTGTCCGACAGTAGCGTGCGCAGTGTCCGACAGTAGCGTGCGCTACCTGCCGATCCTCCCGAGTCCAGAACCTCTCTGCCCCTACTGTCTCGGCCGACTATCGCGCGCAGCTAACCGGCCGTAGCGTGCGCTGCCTCCCGACCGTAGCGTGCGCTACCTTCCGGTCGTGGCGTGCGCTACGCCGGGTCCTGCCGCACCCGTCCGGCCAGTGCCCGCAACCGTCCGACCAGTGGCCGCACCCGTCCGGCCAGTGCCCGACCACCATGATTCGACGACTCGATTTTCCGAAAACCCACGGAACAAACACGACAAAACGCTCGCGGACAATATTATCCATCCGAAATGAAAACAACATACAACAAAACACCACTTCCGGCCATAAACACAAAAATCAGTTGTCGAGAAAATAATTTCAGCACTCGGCAACCGAGAAATATCGGAAAAAAATCCAAAATAACTGGAACGGAAATCGTGGGTATTACAATGGTCCGGTGGTAACCCCAACAACTCATCAGGAAAAACTTTTGGGAACTCATTAACGAATGAAATCGATGAAAACTCGACCCCACCATTCTCCGTCTTCAAGGCGTAACACCAATAACCAGTACACCCCTTCCGCAGGAGTCTCATCGCCCTCAAGGCGCTAATTACGAACTTCTAGTTTCTCTTTTGCCCCTCAAAAGAGTGCTCGGTGCCGTCCTCAGCTGACATGTTGATGATTCTCGTGTGGTAGTTCATGATTGCACCATGCCGCTCGAACCAATCATCCCCGAGAATCAAATCCTCACCCTCAATATTCACAACAAAAAGATTAGAGAGCCACGCCTCTCATAAATAAACACAGAAAAGTCTCGGACCTCTCGATCACCAACGATTCTATCACCGATAGGAAGTTTACTGATGAAAGGCTCGCAAGCCAACAAACAGTCAAGACTCAAACGGTGCACACACTCTAGAGAGATGAATGAATGCGTAGCATCCGAATCAAAAAGCACACTGACAGGATGAGAATGAATATGAACGGTACCTGTAGCCACGGTAGTCGCCGGATCATCGGCCCTCCTCATCTCATACACATGCGGATGAGCGGAGCCGACACTGGAAGCATCATAAAAAGCATGGACAAAGGCCTGACGAACCGGAATATCTTGAGGCTGAGCATCATAAACAGCATGGACACAGGCCTGACGAACCGTCCATGGACAGTATTCAGCTTCCATAAGGCCCCTGAACTTGGCCCAAGAAGCAACATGATCCCGAGGCTCAATGGCCTCCCATCAATCAGCATCCTCCCTAGTGAGAAAATATTGGGTGATACGGACCTTGCGATCCTCAGGGTAGTTGGTGGCAACAAAGATCTTAGACATCTCCTTGATCTACCTCTCCCAATCGATCAGGTCTGAAACCCCTAAGAACTGAGAAGGATGTATCTTGATGACGTCCTAAAGCCAGCAATCTGTTTCGGCCCGAGCAGTACGATCTAGAGCCGGGTTCTGAACCGCCTGGGCTATAGTAGCCATTTGGTTCACCATTTGTTGCATCATAGCTGCAACACCAATGTCGGCGCCATTGCCGGCTATATCATCTTGATTGGCCATGTGGCCCTGACGACCATCATTAATGCCGACTCCCGAAGAGTGTGACGTGTCCGCCCCACATCCCCGGCCGCGTCCACGACCACGGCCACGACCTCTACCACGGCCTCTTCCAGCATCCATACTGGAGATAAGGAGTAGCAAAAGCAATTTGATGATAAGTACAAGAGGAAAAATAGTCACAGTTCAAGAAACGGAAGTACGATACAAGAAAACAAGGAATCGAGTAAGGAAAACTTACGAGCACTGGAAGTACCGAGATGATGGCAGCGGGGTGACGATGTGCAAAACAAAACACGACTAGACCCAATTGACCGAAAAGCCTAGGTATCTATACACCTAATGCTCTGATACCATTTTCTGTAACACCCCCAAGATATTCAGGGTATATTATAGCGCCGCGGACCCCTACATGGGACCCACCAAGCTAATTAAGAATTACCACTCGTCTAACCATCTCGGTTAGCGACACAACACACATCATCAGGACGAAATTCAATAAACGGTATAACCCGTAAAACAGACATCACCGACAATCATAAATAACATTTGATGATACAAACCATAATCCGAGTAAAAGTGCCTAAGTACTCGCGAGTACCATCTATAAGTTCATAAGTTAGAAAACAACCATATCGAAAATAGAAAATGGAGATAAAGTAACTCATTTGCACTCGTCAACAACCCTGGCTAGCATCCTCGTACTGTCCCAGCGCCCGCTCGTTCGGCTGAACATAACCTGAAATTCATAACAAGAATTTCCCCAAAACGGGTCCCCAAAGGGGTTAGCAATTATGCTAGTACAAGTAATCAAGGCAAACATTCGCTTACACATTTCATAGTACATGCATCAAGTCATTTTAAAATCCCAAAACCAGACATGCCTTTCCCTGGGAAACAAACAATCAATAATCAATTTGCCTAGGACCGGGACTAAACCACTGGTACCATCCGAGGCCTCTATGGACCCTCCTGGACTGCTAGCCAACAAACTCGTGAATCCGGGGCTAAACCACTGGATTCCTCCGAGTCCCCGTCGGACCCTCCCGGAGTGAGCAAAGCACACAATATTATACATCACCATTTCATGTTAAGCATAAAGGTTTCACCAGAATACTTGTCTTGAGTAATTGACGACGAAAACGAACGGAACGGAGAATCAACTATGATTGCTAGGAACCGATGAACCCGAACCTAACGATTTGAAGAATACAATCACAACCATTCCTAAACGAGTAAGGAAATGGACTATACCCGAAAACCCACCTACGATTCATATAAGTTCGTACAAAGACAACGACGAGGATGGATCGCAATCGAACCCTCTCGATTTCACAAATATCACGAAACTTACCATGAACTCGTAGGGAAAACAAGAATACCACCAAGATTAATCATATACATCATGGATTAATCATCAACATGGAACGAATTGGACAAAAACTCAAAAAACCCCAAATTTACCAAAATAGGGTTCTAGGAGATTACCTTGGATCGAGGAGGAAGAACACGAGTAGATGTTGTTAATCTACACCAATAACTCAAGGAAAATGATAACTGAAGTGATTGAAAGAAGGAAATCGACTCTGAATTGCCTGGGAATAGCTAAGTCATGGTAAGGGGAAGAAATGAGTAAAGTGGCGTATCTGGGTCAACTCTAGGGTATATATAACCAGAGAGCTTAGCGTGCGTTAACGGTCCACGATTAGCGCGCGCTACCCAGTCAAAACTAGTCCAGAACCTACGGTGCTGGCCTGTTAGCGTGTGCTTCCAGAAAATAGCGTGCGCTAACAACCCCTCGATAGCACTAGCGTGTGCTACCTCAACACCAGACTGAGTCCAAAAACATTCTGCCCAGTCTGGACTACCGAATTAGCGTGCGATACCGGACATCCAGCGTGTGCTAAGCCTAAACCATAGCGTGCGCTAATATACAAATTTAGCGTGCGCTAAGCTGATCGTCCAGAGAGCAGAGAGCATAAACAACCTACTGCCACTGCTGTGCTCAAGTTTTTAGCGCGCGCTACAAAACGAACGTAGCATGCGCTACTCAACGACACTAGCGTGCACTATACAATAGAAATAGCACGCGCTAGGCAACATAATTACTAAACGGCTCAAACACCCGAAAGACACGATACATGATCGAAACATCAAACAGAAGCTCACAACACACATAATAGCATAAGATGGATTTACAGCAACCCCGAAACGGCGGTTCCGAACAACGATTAGGAGAATCGAAACAAATAGCGATGGAAAAGCCAATAAATGCGGAATTGAGGAAAACAAGTCCGAAACAAGCTCGGATGACAAAAAGTCCAGTAATAAGTATTCTCGAAATACCAATACAGTTACAAGCGAGTCACTAAAAGCGAGAAATACACAAAAATGAAAAATACCAGAAAAAGAAAAATGCGGATATTACATGGCAAAAGAGACAATTGATAGAAAAACAGTTAGGACGAGACAGAAAATACATGTGGTTTGTTGACACAAGTGTTTGACGATGATACATTGACGGAATGTGATGATATTGTCTGAAGAGTGTCCGAGGAAGCTGTTTGGCAAGCAAAATGTAATACCTGATTGTAAACTCATTCATTTTCATTCATTAATTGTCATTCAGTGTATTGGCACTCAGTAATTTTTCACTCAGTAATAATCACTCATCATTAATATTCATTCGTTGTGTTCACCCTTCGGAATAATTCGTTTCATATATCAGTTATCATTCACCATCAATCCGGTTGGGGATTCGAGCCGAGTATATCATCATTTTCATCTTTGTAGTGGGTTGTGTGTGAGGAGTAGCGCACGCTACGTACTCTCTTTAGTGCGCGCTAATTGAGTACGGGTAGCGCACGCTATTGTGGTTCAGGCAGACAGTCCAGAAGGCACTGGACTACAGTTGAGTTGTGGTAGCGCACGCCACGAATGGTAAGTAGTGCGCGCTAGTATCTTGGGGTAGCACACACTAAACAATCGGTGTAGCGCACGTTAAGGTCGATCAGGCAGAGTCCAGTGGGTACTGGACTGAATTAAAATAATTCATAGCGCATGCTATGCGTAGATATTAGCATACGCTAATGGTGTAGTAGCGCACGCTGAGTCTTGGGTGTAGCGCACGCTATCGCAAGCAGATCCGAGGACAGAAGGTTCTGGACTTCAGTTACTGGGCATCAGATATTCAGTTAGCGCACGCTAACACAAGATTAACGCACACTAATAATAGACGATTAGCGCACGCTACCAAGGCAAGTAGCATACGCTAGCGAGGCAGTCAGCGGGTACTGGACCACCTGGTAAGTTCGTTAGCGCGCGCTAAGCTAAGGAATTAGCGCAAGCTAAACTGGGATTACTATATATTGGACAATTTCACCTATTTTCGCCATTTCTTCACATCTTCTCCTCCTTCCGTCGGTTTTGGGCGATCTTGAGCTTTTTGAGAAGTATTCTTCGGGCTACAATCATCTACCAACATCCACAAGCTTATAATTCGGAGTAATCATCATTCCATCATCTCCAAACATCAAACCAAGGTAATCACTTCTTGAATCTAGAATTTCGGAGTTCAAGTGTTTTCTTCCCGATCTATTCGTGTGAGCTTGATATTATGTTGGAATGTATTAGATATGGATTTTCTACCTTGAATACACGTATTCCTATGGATTATTGGTGTATATTTTGGATTTAACGAATATTTGGAGATTTATTTCAAGAACCCTTGGGGTTGACTTCGATTATTTGCGGGTTTTTCGTTTGATGTTGTCGTAACCTTGAATTGTGGTTTCCTATTGGATTATTGATGACATTAATGAAGTTTTGTTGGGTTGAATCATTCCTTAGAGGTTTGGTATCGATATTGTTGTGGGTTGGTTCTAACCAAAGGGTAGAATGTTTGCAACGTAGTCGTTAGAATGTCCCAATGAGTCTGATTATGGTTGTATCGACGTTTGAGTCGGTTGTTATCGTGCTTGATACGCATACTAAGCGGATTGTTGGAAATTGTGTTATTCAAGGTTGTTCGAGCGACCGATATCTCATTTTAGGACGTTGTTCGAGGAAGTACATTCTTCACCGGTGTTGAGTAAGTTAAATCTTACTCGGTTAACGGGATATTCATACCTTATGTTGTTGTTCATTCATACATGTAATTCATTCATGATGTATCATTCATGTTAAAACTTGTAATTATCAACTAATCATGTAACTCACGAGGAACGACGGTTCCAAATCATTTCATTGAAGCTATCACTCGTTGTATGATTATTTCATCTCGGTGAGTCGTTCTTTATCCTGGTCTCATTATCTCTCATCTTGGTCGCTTTTCACTACAAAAAAACAGTTTTTATCGACGCCAAACGCCGTTGGTAAAACAGAAAATGGCGTTGGTAAAAAAATTACCGACGCCATTACCGACGGTAATAGGCCGTTGTAAAAACGCTCGATGGTAATTTTTTACCGACGCCATTACCGACGCCGCCATTTACCGACGCCATTTTTGGCGTCGTTAAATTAAAAAAAAAAATCTAAAAAAGTCAGGTCAGGACTCAGGCGGGTAACGTCCGGTCTCAGGCGGGGCTCAGGCGGGTTAGGTCCGGGCTCAGGTGGGGGTTAGGTTCAGTCAGGTCCAGGTCCGGGTGTAATACCCAGTTGTAACTCAGTAATTATCATTCAGTATTTATCATTCAGTCATTATCACTCAGTAATTTCACTCATTGTTGATCATTTGTCACTCATATTCAGTCATGGTATTCATCATTCAGAGTAATTGTATCGTGTATCAATCGTCATTCATCACTAATCTGATTGGAGTTTCGTGCCGTGTTTATCATCATTGTCATTTTCGTTGCAAGCTGTGCTTGAGGAGTAGCGCACGCTACATACTCCTTTTAGCGTACGCTAATTGGGTATAGGTAGCGCACGCTACCGCTCAGCTTTAGCGCACGCTAAGGCTACCTTGGCTGCAGTCCAGAAGGTACTGGACTGCAGGTGAGAATATTTGTAGCGCACGCTACGAGTGGTAAGTAGCGCGCGCTAACGGGTTGTAGTAGCGCACGCTATATGTGTGGAGTAGCGCGCGCTAGGGACGGATTAGGTCGAGTCCAGTGGCTACTGGACTGCACTGGATAAATTCATAGCGTACGCTATGCATTGTTGTTAGCGTACGCAATCGATTCTATAGCGCACGCTAAAAATTGGTTGTAGCGCACGCTATCGAGGTTAGATCAGAGGTCAGACAGTTTTCTGTACTCCAGTACTGGGCGTCAAATATTTCGCTAGCGCACGCTAACAATGGATATTAGCGCACGCTAGTAGTATGGCCGTAGCGCACGCTACAAAGAGGTACGTAGCGCGCGCTACCGTGTTCGGACAGTGGGTACTGGACTACCCAAATTACTCGTTAGCGCACGCTATGCACAAGGAGGCTAGCGACGCTAACTGGGTGACTATAAATTGGACAGTTTAGTCAGAGTTCGTCATTATTCATCTCATTTCATTCCTTCGGTAGTTTTGGGCGATTTCGAGCGATTCAGAGAGGATTCTTCGAGGTGTAATCATCAATCATCATCTTCAAGCTCATCTTTCGGATTAATCATCATTTCATCATCTTCATCGCATCGAATCAAAGGTATTAATCTCTTGGATCTAGAATTTCGGATTTTTGGGTTTTCCTTCCGATTTCTTCGTATAAGATTGGATTATCATTGGAATATGTTAGTTATGGATTATCTAACTTGGATAAATATATTCCTACGGAATTAATGGTTATTTTCGGAATTATTCCAAGAACCCTTGGGGTTGACTTCGGTTATTTTGGGGATTTCCGATTGTCGTTATTATAAACATGAATTGTGGAATTCTTTGAGATTATTGATGTCATTGATAATGTTGTACTGGTTTGAATCAATCATTTTGGAGTTGGTTCGATGATTTCGGTTTGGTTTTAACCAACGGGTATCTCAACGTTTTCGTTAGAGTACATCTACGAGTTCGGATATTGTTGTATCGACGTTTGGGTCGGTTATGGTCGTATTTGCGTCGTGTATTGATCGGTTGTTGGTAACTATTGTTGTTCAAGGTTGTTCGAGCGGCCGACTTCTCATTTAGGACGTTGTTCGTGGAAGGACATTCTTCATCGGTATTGTGTAAGTTAATTCTTACTCGGTTAAAAGGATATTCATTCCTTTTGTCGTTGTTCATTCATAATCGTAACTCATTCATCATTGTATTAACCGTATCAAAACTTGTCATTGTCAATTAATCACTTCAGTCATAAGGAACGACGGTTCCGATCATTTCATTGAGCTATCATTCATTTCACCATCATTCAATCTTGGTGAGTCATTATTCATTTTCATTGTCACTTTTGTCATATTGTGGCATTCCGGGTCATACTGGCGTGCCGGTTGGTATGTGTAGGATTTTCATGTCGGGCACATTATAGTCGTGTGTTGGTTGGTGGCCTCACATTGGACTGTGCACACGAGTCGATTGCTCGTGAGACTGATTAGGTACAAGACCATGCGTGTATTGATCGTTGGTGGCTTGTGCACGGACACATTTCCATCCCGGACGTAGTGTGGCACCATTCCGTTGAGCCGTACTGATAGTCGATTCATATAGCATGTTTGATTGCGTATGTTTCGACAGGATAATTCATAAATTCAGATATATCATGATTGTGTTTTTTCAACCCTTGAGGATTGTTGTTACGTATGGCGGCCGTTGGGGATCTTGTTTTGTCATGGCAAGGCTAAGGTACGGGAGAGCACGGTGACGGCGAGGAGTCAGTGATACTAGTAGGGGCCCCGATGCATTCGATCATTCATTCAGTAATTTATGTTTCCTTTATTTATTCCGCTGCAGACATTCCGTTTGAATGCTCATTTCATTCAGTGTTGTGTATTTTATCGTCACATAAAATACACATGTATTCTATTTTATCCTGGGTGTTGTATAAAACTCCTCATCGGAGTAATTGATGTTGTAATGTGGTTCGGTACTACATTTACCTGTGTAATTCATTCATTCTCATTCGCCTGGTGGGTCCCAGTCGGGGGTCCACGACACTGTAATATCCGCCTAGTTTGGGGTGTTACAGAGTTGGTATCGGAGCGTGGTTTTGAATACTACCATCCAAGTCATGTCTCATTTGAAATCATCGTCATCGGACTAGTATCATTGGACTTTCGCGTCACGTGTGACCTGTGCAAATGCCGAGCCAATCAGACCAAGAACTGTAAGATTTCTAATGCCATGGTATAATTTCTGGCATTAATCATTCATTCATAATTCATCAGTTAACAATCCTCAATCATCATTGTCATTTTGACCGGGACGGTCAGGTTAACTCATTAATCAGTCAATTCATTTCATTGTTCAGTTGTTGATCAGGAAGATCAAATCATTAATCTTGTTAATTCATTCAAGATAATCACTTCAATAATTTCATCAGATAATCATGTCACGTCAATTAATCATTCATGTAATCGCTGTATTTGAGCGCGTATGCTCATTTTCATCATTTCATAATATAATCATAATGTGATACTCATGCGAGATATATAATCATCATATGACTTTCCACTTCAGTATGGAAAGGGCTGGCAGAGGACGTGGAGGACGAGGCCGTGGAGCGGGCCGAATCCCGAGAACTTGTGCGAATACCCGTGCAAATGCCAGGAATAATACTAACTCATCGAGCAGCGACGCTGCCACTCACTCACCTGGACGCGATCATTCACTATCGGGAGTCGCACTGGACACGGCTCGGTCGAGAGGGTGTCCGGTTGACCCACTCGCATTTATGCAGGGCATGATGGCCCAAATGACCCAGATGGCTCAGTTGATAGAGACGATGCATAACTCCGTCAATCAAAATCAGCAGGCTCCTCCGCCGCCACCTCAGAGGCAAGAGAGGGGTGTAAGCAATATCATTAGCGATATCTCTCGCCAGCGACCACCTACTTTTGAGGGCTCATCTGAGCCGGCGGATATTGTTCATTGGCTTGAGCATTTTGAGAAGTTATTTGCTATGGTGGATTGCCCTGAAGGGCATAAAGTTTCAGTTGCGGGTTACTATCTCGGTAAGAGCGCTCATTCATGGTGGTTATCGTTGAAGCCCACAGACGGAACATGTACTTGGGATCAGTTCAAGACTCTCATGATGGAGAGGTATTACCCGGCCCCACTCAGGGAGGCTAAGCTGTCGGAATTACTCACTCCCGACCTTTCGGCGGATGATGATGTTCTCGCCATCGCCGAAAAATTTCAGGAACTTCTTCCGTTCGCCTCATCTATCATTCACTCAGAAGCGGACAAGATCAAGTATTTCAGCAAGAGGCTGAAACCCCGTATGAAACTTCAGTTGCTTAATCATAAGTGTACCACTCTGGCCGAGTTCATTGAGAAAGCTCTCACCTACGAGCTTACTGCTAAGGAAATTGCTAAGCAGCAACCTTCGTCTGCTAGCAAGAAGTCCAAGAACCGTAATCAATCTGACGGGAGTCAGGCCACTTTCAAGAAACCGCGGGCGGGCTCTACTTTTTCTGAGCGACCTCCCCTGGCGTCTAAACCCGCGGAATCTCAGTCTCGAGCGGCCAGTTCGGCCATCACCTGTTTCAACTGTGAGGAACATGGTCATTTCAGCACCAAATGTCCGAAGCAGTCTGTCACGTGCCACAACTGTGGGATTGCTGGGCATAGGGCCCGTTTATGCAGTAGGGCATTTAAACACACTCCGGCGTCAACTCAAGCCCCTGGTCATTCGGTGCGTAATCAGGCCACTCAGTCAGCGTCGTTCAAAACGACAGGAGCTAAAGGCGGAACCAAGAGCTATCAGACGGGAGCGTCCGGTTCGGGGGCCGGCAAGCCCCGAATTTATGAGATGAAGAAGACCGATGATCCCGAGGCCCGAATGATCTCAGGTACACTCGATATTCTATCTCAACCTGTGTGTACCCTTTTCGATACTGGTGCATCTCATTCATTCATTTCCGAGTCATGTTTGAGTAGACTACGTCTGGGTAGTGCTACTAGTTGTGAGCCATATTTCATTGGCCTACCTGATGGTAGACGAATTATCGGAAGTCGTGAGATTAAGAATTGTCCGATTCAGCTTCATGGTCGTGTATGGCCAGCGGACCTCATCGTAGTAGATTTGCCGAGGGACGACATCATCTTGGGTATTGATTGGATGGATCGTCATGATGCCATCATTAGTGTCCGAAAGCGTTTGGTCACTATCATTTCAGACGATGGAGTCGAATGTGTGTTTCAGGGAGGTAATCCCGGCTGTTCTGGTAAAGTCATTAATTTGATGAAAGCAGTAAGGTTACTCAATCAGGGATGTGTCGGTTATTGGTGCTATATGGCCAAAACCGAGAAATCATCAGTAATATTGACGGATATTCCGGTGGTGAGGGAATATGCCGATGTTTTTCCAGACGAGTTACCTGGTTTGCCTCCACAGAGGGATGTGGAATTCACGATTGAGTTGGAGCCTGGTACGTCCCCGATATCGAAGGCACCGTACCGGATGGCCCCGACCGAAATGCAGGAATTAAAGAACCAACTTGAGGAGTTGTTCGAGAAAGGTTACATCCGACCGAGTGCGTCCCCGTGGGGAGCACCAGTGTTGTTTGTCAAGAAGAAGGATGATTCATTCCGCTTATGTATTGATTATCGGGAGTTGAACAGGGTGACGATCAAGAATAAGTATCCCTTACCCCGTATTGATGATCTCTTAGATCAACTTCAGCGAGCTTCAGTATTTTCCAAGATCGACTTAAGATCTAGATATCATCAGTTGCGGATTCGAGAGTCGGATATCGCGAGGACGGCGTTTCGAACACGCTATGGTCATTATGAGTTTGTGGTTATGCCGTTCGGATTGACTAATGCACCTGCGGTATTCATGGAGTTAATGAATCGGGTCTTCATCGACTTTTTGGATCGGTTTGTTGTTGTCTTCATCGATGACATTTTGATTTATTCTCGTGACCGGGAGGAACACGAGTTTCACCTTCATCTAGTGCTCGACGTGTTGAGACGAGAACAACTTTATGGGAAGTTTTCTAAATGTGAGTTCTGGATGTCCGAAGTGACTTTTCTCGGACATGTAATTTCATCAGACGGAGTTCGTGTCGATCCTCAGAAGACGGAGGCTATTCGGGATTGGCTACCTCCGAAGAACGTTAAGGAAATCCGAAGTTTTCTCGGTTTAGCAGGTTATTATCGGCGGTTTGTGGAAGGATTTTCTAGAATCGCTCAACCCTTAACGAACCTTTTGCGGAAGGATAAGAAATACACGTGGTCCGACGCGTGCCAACGGTTTGAGGAACTCAATAGCCGGTTAATGTCAGCACCTGTACTTTCCTTACCGCAGGGGACGGAAGGATTTGTGGTCTATAGTGATGCGTTCGGACAGGGTCTCGGATGTGTACTCATGCAGAACGGGAAGGTTATTGCCTATGCTTCATGGCAATTGAGACCTTACGAGGTTAATTATCCGACCCACGACCTGGAGCTAGCAGCCGTGGTGTTCGCTTTGAAGATTTGGCGTCATTATCTTTATGGCGTTACCTGTCAGATATTCACCGATCATAAGAGCTTAAAGTATATATTTACTCAGAAGGAGTTAAATATGCGTCAGAGACGGTGGTTGGAATTAATCAAAGATTATGATATCGAGATCCTTTACCACCCGGGCAAGGCGAACGTTGTCGCCGACGCCTTGAGTCGTAAGTCCGTTCAGGAGCAGATGCTTGCCCGTTTAACAGTTCATAAGGAGCTTCAGCAGGAATTCCTTAGAACCGAGACCGAGGTCTGGCTTCAGCGAGTTCAGGGACAGCTTTGTATGTTAGAGATTTCATCGTCACTCGAGGAGGAAATCCGAGAGAATCAGGGTTCGGACCCATCATTCTTGCGCATCCGAGAGGATGTGGCTCAGGGGAAAGCCCCTGGATTTGTGGTCCACGAGGATGGACTTTTGAGGTTTAAGAATCGGTTGTGCGTACCGGCGAATGACGAGTTGAAAAACTCGATTTTGACAGAAGCTCATGCTACCCCTTATTCTGTTCATCCGGGGTCCAGCAAGATGTACAAGGACCTGAAACAAAATTACTGGTGGAGTAATATGAAGCGAGAGGTCGCCGAATTTGTTTCGAGATGCTTAACCTGTCAACAAGTTAAGATCGAACATCAACGACCAGCGGGTATGTTGAAACCTCTTCCTATTCCCGAGTGGAAGTGGGAAGACATTTCTATGGATTTCATCACGAGTTTGCCGACGAGTCGTCGTGGCATGAATACGATCTGGTTGATCGTGGACCGCTTAACCAAATCAGCTCATTTCCTTGAGATCAAGGATACGTGGGGTCCCGAGAGACTTGCTCAACTGTTCATCAAAGAGATAGTCAGACTGCACGGTACTCCTAAAAGTATCGTTTCCGATCGCTACGGACGGTTTGTGTCGCATTTTTGGAAATCAGTTCATCGTGCTATGGGAACTCAGCTTAATCTCAGTACCGCTTTTCATCCTCAGTCCGACGGACAATCAGAGAGGACTATTCAGACCTTAGAGGACATGTTGAGGGCATGCGTCCTCGATTGGAAAGACGATTGGGAAGCCCAACTACCATTGATCGAGTTCACGTATAATAATAGTTGGCATGCTTCGATCAAGATGGCACCTTACGAGGCCTTGTATGGTCGTCGTTGTCGATCTCCGTTGTGTTGGGATGACTTATCAGAATCGATCGGCACCGAGCCCGATATGCTTATAGCCGCCCGTGAGAAGGTAGCTTTGATCAGGAGTCGTTTGTTGACCGCTCAGAGTCGACAGAAATCATATGCAGATAACCGTCGTCGACCATTAGAGTTCGAGACAGGTGACCACATGTTGGTCAAGGTATCCCCGAGTCGTGGTATCTTCCGTTTTGGGAAGAGGGGGAAATTGAGTCCGAGATTCATTGGACCGTTTGAGATTTTGGATCGGGTAGGCGAGTTAGCTTATCGATTGGCTTTACCTCCGGCGTTGAGCCGAATTCATAATGTGTTTCATGTCTCTCAGTTGCGGAAGTATGTTGCCGACCCGAGTCACATACTTCAGTTCGACGAAATCGAGATCGCCGACGATCATTCATATGAGGAACGTCCTATACGAGTTTTAGAGCGGCGAATCAAACAGTTGAGGAATAAGACGATTCCTTTGGTTAAAATTCAGTGGTCTAGACACGGAGTCGAAGAGGCTACTTGGGAAACCGAGGATAGTATGCGGGAGAGTTATCCCGAGTTGTTTGACCCTTAGTTTCGGGGACGAAACTCTTTTAAGGGGGAGTGTATGTAATACCCAGTTGTAACTCAGTAATTATCATTCAGTATTTATCATTCAGTCATTATCACTCAGTAATTTCACTCATTGTTGATCATTTGTCACTCATATTCAGTCATGGTATTCATCATTCAGAGTAATTGTATCATGTATCAATCGTCATTCATCACTAATCTGATTGGAGTTTCGTGCCGTGTTTATCATCATTGTCATTTTCGTTGCAAGCTGTGCTTGAGGAGTAGCGCACGCTACATACTCCTTTCAGCGTACGCTAATTGGGTATTGGTAGCGCACGCTACCGCTCAGCTTTAGCGCACGCTAAGGCTACCTTGGCTGCAGTCCAGAAGGTACTGGACTGCAGGTGAGAATATTTGTAGCGCACGCTACGAGTGGTAAGTAGCGCGCGCTAACGGGTTGTAGTAGCGCACGCTATATGTGTGGAGTAGCGCGCGCTAGGGATGGATCAGGTCGAGTCCAGTGGCTACTGGACTGCACTGGATAAATTCATAGCGTACGCTATGCATTGTTGTTAGCGTACGCAATCGATTCTATAGCGCACGCTAAAAATTGGTTGTAGCGCACGCTATCGAGGTTAGATCAGAGGTCAGACAGTTTTCTGGACTCCAGTACTGGGCGTCAAATATTTCGCTAGCGCACGCTAACAATGGATATTAGCGCACGCTAGTAGTATAGCCGTAGCGCACGCTACAAAGAGGTACGTAGCGCGCGCTACCATGTTCGGACAGTGGGTACTGGACTACCCAAATTACTCGTTAGTGCACGCTATGCACAAGGGCTAGCGCACGCTAACCTGGACTGACTATAAATTGGACAGTTTAGTCAGAGTTTGTCATTATTCATCTCATTTCATTCCTTCGGTAGTTTTGGGCGATTTCGAGCGATTCGGAGAGGATTCTTCGAGGTGTAATCATCAATCATCATCTTCAAGCTCATCTTTCGGATTAATCATCATTTCATCATCTTCATCGCATCGAATCAAAGGTATTAATCTCTTGGATCTAGAATTTCGGATTTTTGGGTTTTCCTTCCGATTTCTTCGTATAAGATTGGATTATCATTGGAATATGTTAGTTATGGATTATCTAACTTGGATAAATATATTCCTACGGAATTAATGGTTATTTTTGGAATTATTCCAAGAACCCTTGGGGTTGACTTCGGTTATTTTGGGGATTTCCGATTGTCGTTATTATAAACATGAATTGTGGAATTCTTTGAGATTATTGATGTCATTGATAATGTTGTACTGGTTTGAATCAATCATTTTGGAGTTGGTTCGATGATTTGGGTTTGGTTTTAACCAACGGGTATCTCAACGTTTTCGTTAGAGTACATCTACGAGTTCGGATATTGTTGTATCGACGTTTGGGTCGGTTATGATCGTATTTGCGTCGTGTATTGATCGGTT
Organism: Orobanche coerulescens; assembly: GCA_033398695.1. Taxonomy (NCBI): domain Eukaryota; kingdom Viridiplantae; phylum Streptophyta; class Magnoliopsida; order Lamiales; family Orobanchaceae; genus Orobanche; species Orobanche coerulescens. Next base: position 122,506,430 of record CM065817.1, read on the forward strand.
GTTGGTAACTATTGTTGTTCAAGGTTGTTCGAGCGGCCGACTTCTCATTTAGGACGTTGTTCGTGGAAGGACATTCTTCATCGGTATTGTGTAAGTTAATTCTTACTCGGTTAAAAGGATATTCATTCCTTTTGTCGTTGTTCATTCATAATCGTAACTCATTCATCATTGTATTAACCGTATCAAAACTTGTCATTGTCAATTAATCACTTGATCATAAGGAGCAGCGGTTCGATCATTTCATTGAGCTATCATTCATTTCACCATCATTCAATCTTGGTGAGTCATTATTCATTTTCATTGTCACTTTTGTCATATTGTGGCATTCCGGGTCATACTGGCGTGCCGGTTGGTATGTGTAGGATTTTCATGTCGGGCACATTATAGTCGTGTGTTGGTTGGTGGCCTCACATTGGACTGTGCACATGAGTCGATTGCTCGTGAGACTGATTAGGTACAAGACCACGCGTGTATTGATCGTTGGTGGCTTGTGCACGGACACATTTCCATCCCGGACGTAGTGTGGCGCCATTCCGTTGAGCCGTACTGATAGTCGATTCATATAGCATGTTTGATTGCGTATGTTTCGACAAGATAATTCATAAATTCAGATATATCATGATTGTGTATTTTCAACCCTTGAGGATTGTTGTTACGTATGGCCCGGCCCGTTGGGGATCTTGTTTTGGTCATGGCAAGGCTAAGGTACGGGAGAGCACGGTGACGGCGAGGAGTCAGTGATACTAGTAGGGGCCCGATGCATTCGATCATTCATTCAGTCATTTATGTTTCCTTTATTTATTCCGCTGCAGACATTCCGTTTGAATGCTCATTTCATTCAGTGTTGTGTATTTTATCGTCACATAAAATACACATGTATTCTATTTTATCCTGGGTGTTGTATAAAACTCCTCATCGGAGTAATTGATGTTGTAATGTGGTTCGGTACTACATTTACCTGTGTAATTCATTCATTCTCATTCGCCTGGTGGGTCCCAGTCGGGGGTCCACGGCACTGTAATATCCGCCTAGTTTGGGGTGTTACACCGGGCGGGTCAGGTTCGGGCTCCATTGAATTTCAAATGGTTGAGAAAGATTTTGGTTTATAAACCACATAAAACACTACTGTTTTTTCGATGTGGGGTAGTGTAAAAAATTTACCGACGCCGAAATGGCGTCGGTAATGGCATAAACGGCGTCGTTAAATTAAAAAAAAAAAATAATACCAACGCCAAAATGGCGTCGGTAAAGGCGTCGGTAAATGGCGTCGGTAAACGGCGTCGTTAATTGTGAAAAAAGAAAAAAAGATAATAATAAAAATTTACCAACACCAAAATGGCGTCGGTAAATGGCGTCGGTAAACGGCGTCGTTAATTGTGAAAAAAAAGAAAAAAAATAAGTCTGCGAACCGGTCGTCGGCAATGGCGTCGGTAAATCAATTAAATAACGGGCGTCGGTAATGGTGTCGGTAAATTATAAGTTTAACAACGGCGGGTACGGTGTCGGTAAATGGCATCGGTAAAAAATATTTTTTTTGTAGTGTTTGTTCTTGTGACCTTTCCGGGATTGTATTGCGTGGCCGGGTGGCGTATGTGTGGAATTTTTAGTCGGGCACACTATGGTCATGTGTATATGCGGGACTCCGGACATATTGGACTGTGCACACGGTAAAGTACCTCCGTGAGACTAATTAGGCCAAGTAGCGGGTGTATATGCGGGACTCCGGACACTCGGCTACTTGTGCACTTGCACATTCCATTCGGGCGTACTATGATGCCCATCATTCAACTCAATTCATTAATTCATTCATGTGATTATTGTATATTGTTCAACTCTTGAGGATTGTTGTTCTGTGTAACTGACCCCATTGGGGATTATTGTTTTTAGGTCATGGCAAGGCGAAAGCACGGGAAGAGAACGTAGACGGCGTGGAGTCCCAGTGATATTAGTAGGGGCCCCCAGTCCCCTCATTTTATTCATGTTGTCTTTTCATGTATTTTCCGCTGCAATTCCGTTTATACTATATTTCACTCAGTATTGTATATTTTATCTTCACATGAAATATACATGTATTCTGTTCTCCTGGGTGTGTTGTGTTTGAAACTCCTCATCGGAGTAATTGTTGTCGTAATTTGGTTCGGTACTACATTTACACCGTCGGGGTTCCACGGCACTGTAATATTCGCCTAGTTGGGGTGTTACAGAGTTGGTATCGGAGAGTGGTTTTAAATACTACCTCCGAGCCATGTCTCATTTGAAATAATCGTTCATCAAACTAGTATCATTGGACTTTCGCGTCACGTGTGACCTGTGCAAGCGCCAAGCCCCTCAGACCAAAGAACTGTAAGTTTTCTGATGCCATGGTATAACTTCTAGCAATAAGAATCACTCATTCATCATTCATCAATCAACAATCCTCAATCACCATTTTCATTTTGATCATGTCGATCATGTTAACTCACTAATTACTCAGTTCATTTCACTGCTCAGTTGTTGATCTTGAGGAGCGTATCATTAATCTTGTAACCTGTCCAAGATAATCATTTCAAGAATTTCATCAGATAATCATGTCACCTCAGTTGATCATTCATGTGATCATTGTATTAGAGTGCGGCTCATTATCATCATTTCATGACGTAATCATAATGCGGTATTCATGCGAGATCAATTACTATCATGTGACTTTCCTACTTCAGTATGGAGAGAGCTGGCAGAGGACGCGGGGGAAGAGGCCGCGGTGCAGGCCAAAGCCCGAGAGCTTGTGTGAATACACGCGCAAATGTGAGGAATAATGCTGATTCATCGAGCAGCGACATTGCCACTAATTCACCTGGAATTGATCATTCACTATCAGAGAGCCGTACCCAGGACACAGCTCATTCAGAAGGTGTTCGGGTTGATCCACTTGCCTTTATGCACGGCATGATGGCCCAGATGACGCAAATGGCATGACTAATGGAGACGATGCAGAACTCAATGGCTTAGAATCAACAGGCTCCTCCACCGCCACCTCAGAGGCATGAGAGGACTCTCAGCAACGTCATCAATGACATTTCTCATCAGAGGCCGCCTGCCTTCGAGGGCTCATCTGAGCCGGCGGACATTATTCACTGGTTGGAGCATTTCGAGAAAATATTTGCTATGGTGGAGTGTCCCGAAGGACACAGAGTTTCAGTCGCAGCTTACTATCTGGGTAAGAGTGCTCACTCGTGGTGGCTATCTCCGAAACCCACCGATGGAGAGTGTACGTTGGACCAGTTCAAGACTTTCATGATGGAAAGATATTATCCGGCCCCACTCAGGGAGACCAAGCTATTGGAGTTACACAGTCCCGATCCCTCAACGGAGAATGATGTTCTCTCCATTGCCGAGAAATTTCAGGAGCTACTCCATTTCGCCTCATCTATCATCCATTCAGAGGCGGGTAAAATCAAGTATTTCAGCAAGAGGTTGAAACCTCGCATGCGGCTTCAATTGCTTAACCATCATTGCACCACTTTGTCCGAATTCATCGAGAAGGCTCTCGCTTATGAGCTTACTGCTAAGGAAATTTCTAAGAATCAAACTTCGTCTTGTAGCAAGAAGTCGAAGAAGCGTAATCAGTCTGAAGGCAGCCAGGCCACTTTCAAGAAGCCTAGAGCGGGCTCTACTATTTCGGAGCGACCTCCGACGGTGCCTAAGCCTGCGGAATCTCAGTTCCGAGCGGCCAGCTCGGCCGTCACCTGTTACAACTGTGGTGAACAGGGTCATTTCAGCACAAAGTGTTTGAGGCAAACTGTCACGTGCAATAACTGTGGGATTGCGGGGCATAAGGCCCGTTTTTTCCGAAGGGACTCCAAACCCACTCCGGCGACATCTCAAGCCCCAAAGCGATCATTTATTACGAATCGAGCCACTCGATGCAAGTCGTTTAAGATGACAGGAGCTAACAAAGGCGGAGCCACGGCTATCGACAGAGCATCCGGTTAGGGCGGCAAACCCCAAATTTATGAGACGAAGAGAGCTGATGATCCGGAAGCCCGAATGATCTCGTGTACACTCAAAATTCTATCTCAACTTTGTGTGTACCCTTTTTGATACTGGTGCATCGCATTCATTTATTTCTGAGTCATGCGTGAGTAGACTTCATCTGGATAGTGCTACTAATTGTGAACCTTATATCATTGGACTACCTGACGGTAGGAGAATTATTGGAGATCGCGAGATTAAGAATTGTAATCATCCTAAGAACATTATCAACATATTAGTGTAGTGATCAACACCTTCAAGAGTCATCCACACACCCGATTATCTTGAACATACATATATGCTATATTTGTGTTCCTTACCATCTATCATCATCCTTTAAGAGTGTATTCAAAACATAATTACTTCATTGAGGGTTTTTGAAACTCTAAAGACATTATCAAGTTCTCCTCAATGAATTGCTAGACTTTGTCCAATATGTGATTATAACATCGTGAAATCCTCCTAACCATTAAGAACACATTCATAACTATATCCTCTTGATTCTAACATGATTATATAAGGGTTCTATATTGAACATGTTATCCCACATCTTCATTAATTCTTCAAGGAATGGTTCTAACAATAATATCATGATCCTAACTAAATTTGCAAATAACTTCCATGTTTATCATGATTTATTAAGTATTCAACTACTAACATTAATAATCATATGAATAACAAGATTGAGATAACCAACCTCAAGAAAGGATGAAGAATAGCACCAAATCTTCCAATAACACACTCCTATCTTCTAGTTACCAAGCCATAATCCAAGTGTTGTGGCTCTAATACGAGATTGGAAGGCAAGAATATGGTTTATGGGAGCAGGGGATCGATTCTAAAGGAGGGAGGATGAAGTCGAGTTGTGGAGAAATGAAAGGAAACACATATTTTTATAATCCAGGATTTACATTACGTACGTTATAAAGTGAGTTTAACGTACGTTAAACTGCTTACGTATGTAGTATTATGAACACTACGTACGTAGCCATATTACCAGAAGTTTCTGACTTAAAATGCATATAACGCTACGTACGTAAGGAAATAGCCATTACGTACATAATAGCCATTGACTTGGCTGTCGCAATCGACTTCCGACCATTACCTACACGCTCGGCCCCATCCGCTGAAAGGTGATCTGCTGAAGAATCCCCCGGATTACGTACGTTGACGTGGAAAGGTTACGTACGTAATTCGACTTATATAGCATACGTAAACTAAGTGTGCTAACGCACGTTAAGAGCAATATCAACAAGTAAAATGAAATTTCCACTAATCCTCTAATAAGCAACTATAGTGCGAATGACTAAGATCTTTCAATTTGACAGAACTCATCCATATATTTATTACAAGAAACACATATATGGTACGTCGATGCTCGACTTAAATTGTAAAATACAATAGTAAAGGAGAGGGTATTACAGCATCCACAGTGTATAATGCTTTTAAATTAATAATACCTCAAAAGATTTTGATTTGAACTCTTTGTTTGCTTCATCCATATCAACTGTTCCATATAGTCCATATTTAAGATCAATTGTTGGAGTCTGTAGTTGAGTTACAAGGTTTTTTCTTCGTCCCCTATTAGTAAATCAACATCGAATTCAATTAGAAATAAACAAGTTTTACAAAATGTAATAAATTTTTATATATTATACCTGTTTCACTCTTTTGTTTTTATTCAATTTCTTCTTTTTTGGAGTCTTTTTCGTCGGTGGTCCAATCATTTTCATCTGTGGTTCAATCACCTCCACACCTTCCGCAATTGTGGACAACCAAAACCAAATTCAAGTTATTCTTTTTGTCTTTGAAACAAAAGTCTTGAACTCCATGCTTTGAGCATTTGGAACAGTTTTTTCCACTTTGATAGACTCAGATGTCGTTGAATTAACGTATATGATCTGCAACAAATAAATTAGTTTTAAAATATAATAGTAAGTGTATTATTTTGTTTAATATGTATTACATCATAGTTTAAAATTCATTGAATGAGAGTGTGAAATATAGTGCATCAATGTTTCATGTCTACCGCATCATAGTAGTCAAAATCAGTCAATCATAGTTTTATATCTAGTGCATTCCTATTTCAAACTTATTGCATCACAGTTTTAAATTTACTGCATCTTAGTCTCATAATCAGTACATCATACTTTGAATTATTAGTGCATTACAAAGTAAATAAATATAGAAAACTTACAGCCAACAAAAGTAATGGTCCACTGAAATATTTGTTTGGTTGATATCTGGAACACTCATTCACCATACACTCTACAACGTACGAGCACCAATCCATCTGAGAAATGTTATCAGTATTAGAGAGAATTGGTATAATTCTCTCATTTACCTGCCCATCTTTGTTTTCTTGGCCAAATATAGAGAAAAAGAGGATAGTGAAACAAACTCGAAATTCCCAATCAACTTCTGTCAGACAGCACAAATGTTCCTCCAACTTTCCTATAAAATTTTATTTTTAACAACAATACTTTGCAATAATTCTCTCCATTTCGCAGTAGTCACTTCAAATAGATTTTTCTCTTTAAGTGATTCAACTTTCATATCCCCCATTGGGATTCCAAGCATATCCCGAATCAATTGTCGAGTAATTTTTATCTTTCTTCCATCTTTCATTTTTATCGAGCAAGTTTTTTTATCAAAATTTCTAACCACCCACATCCCTAATTCTGATGGTGTAGAATCAAAGTTGAAATTATTATGAAAATCACCAAATCCCATCTTTTCTAATTCCTCCACCTGAGGAGTTCTCAATTTCTCAAGAACCTTTTGCAAACTTCTCGGTGACATTCTATTCATGATAGATTTGGGTTCGTTCTTTTTAACGTCTTCTTTTGTTACAACAGCCAGTTCTGAATTCAAACTTTCATCGTCATTTGCTATTTTTACTTTCTTTTTCTTTTTGACCGGTGTTGTATCAAAATCTGAATCCATCTCTATTGCAGCCCTTTTACCCTTAATCTTCTTTTTACTTTTGCTGCATTCAGTAATAGAAATGGGATTCTTCTTCTTAACAGTTTTCACTTTAGTTGCAGTACGTTTAGTAATCTTCTCAACTACATCATGTTTAGCATGATTTCCTGCTGCTTTTTTATTTTTTTTTGCCGGATGTTCAAGAATAAGACCTTCCAATAATTCATTCCATTTTGCTTTAGCTGCCTCTTCAATAGCAGCTGTATCAATTGTATCTTCTTCGTCTGTTTCTACCTCATCTCTTTCATTATAACCAATTGTAACTTAGTTCAAGTTCTATTACATCAAAGAAACTGTCAAGCATATAATCACTTTCGAACATCATAGAAACTGTCAAGCATACAATATCATTTTCACACATCACACAAACTACGTTTAACCTAACTTATGTTCATACGCCGCAAATTAAAAGCTACTACATCTCAATTCAACTTCTAGTGCATCACAAAAACTGTCAAGCTTACAATCTCATTTTCACACATCACACAAACTACATTTAACCTAACTTATGTTCATACGCCACAAACTAAAAGCTACTGCATCTTTAATTCAACTACTAGCGCATCACATAAACCGTCAAGCATACAATATCATTTTCACACATCACACAAACTACGTTTAACCTAACTTATGTTCATACACCGCAAACTAAAAGCTACTGCATCTCAATTCAACTTCTAGTGCATCACAGAAACTGTCAAGCATACAATCTCATTTTCACACATCACACAAACTACGTTTAACCTAACTTATGTTCATACGCTGCAAACTAAAAGCTACTGCATCTTAATTCAACTACTAGCGCATCACATAAACTGTCAAGCATACAATATCATTTTCACACATCAGACAAACTACGTTTAATCTAACTTATGTTCATACACCGCAAACTAAAAGCTAATGCATCTCAATTCAACTTCTAGTGCATCACATAAACTGTCAAGCATACAATCTCATTTTCACACATCACACAAACTACGTTTAACCTAACTTATGTTCATACGCCGCAAACTAAAAGCTACTGCATCTTAATTCAACTACTAGCGCATCACAGAAACCATCAGTTTTACAAAATCTATTTTGCACATCTCATAGACTTCATTTAACCTAATTTATGCTCATATTGCACAAAATAAAAGCTGCTGCATCTTATTTCAACAGCTATTGCATCGTAATAACAAAATTTACTTGATATTTTTGTAATTGATTTTTCAGCAGCTTCAATCAACAATTGAGTCCTTTTATTTTCTAAATTTATAACAAAATAAACTATTTTAGTAATACATATAGCAAATCGATGCAGTCAAAGATGATTATCCATTAATAATACACTTACTAGGTGGGAGTTTCTTCTTCGCCATTGAAGATGCAGTAATTTTTAAGAATTTCTTAGGGTTGATTTTTAGAGAGAGAAATTAGTAGAAGTGGAAGAGAGAGAGAGAGAGAGAGAGGGAAAATGATCGTTTTTTTGGGGGAAAATGAAACGCGTGTGGAATTATTAACGCGGCGTAATTTTTATATACTACATCTTTTACCCCTCAAGTTTCTCTTATTTTCAAAAATGCCACTCCTCTTTTTTAATCTTGCAACGTAAATTCAACGGTTGAGATCGCTTCCTACACTTTTTATTATAACAGACTTTTTAGAATAACCCACCCTATTGCACCATCTATTAATATTGGTATACACCTTATGTCTTAAAAAATAATATTCTGCACACCATAGCTTTGGTATATGTAACACCCCGATATATTCGGAATAGTTACAGCACCGTAAATCCTTTATATAAGAATTTACAAGGCTGATTTGAGAATTACGGAATATAATACTAAAGTGTAATTAAGATTAAAACTCAAAACCAGTTCAACAAATTCAAATGAGTCCATTATTACAAAACATCTCCAAAACATCTACAACATATGCGTACTCGAGTACTGAAAAATAACCAGGAAATAAGACAACAAAATCCACATCACTAAGACACATCATCGTCATGTCGGTACTGTGGTTGCTTCCCTGCTCCTCGGCTACCTGAACATCAAACAATGTCCACCCCCGAAGGGTTAGCAAAATGATGCTAGTACAAGTATCATAATACATAAATCAACAATGCATCATAAAACATACAAAACGGACTTCCGTCACCGGAATCCAGCGATGCGAATCCTCACGATTCCATAAACACAATACAGGATAATCCAACGATCCAGCGCCCTCAACATAGATTCCCATGATGATCCCGTCAGACCAACGCATGGTGGAAAACCCGTCCAACGATCCAGTGCCCTCAGCATAGATCCCCATGATGATCCCGTCGGACCAACGCATGGTGGACATTCGATCCAGCGCCCTCAGCATAGATCCTCATGACCCCCCTCAGATCATTTACAATATAAACCATGCAATTATGCGTGCACATAGCAAATCAATATGTTCATCGATATCCAATAACGAATACCACGATAATTCAAAGAAAATAATCTCATATTCGACAATATGAATAAAACCGTATGCATGATCAAAGTTCCAATATAAACCAATTTCAAAATATGATACTTGCCTCAAAGATGGCAAGAATTAAATACTTCCACGAATGTCACACGTCTGAAGGTCGCCGCCCCTCGATCGATCACCTTGTACAAGGGAATAACAAGGAATTCAATGAATCTCCCGAAACTAACGCACGAGTACCAAACGCCTTAAGTTATAATCGAGTTATTAATAACGGACAATCGGTTTTCGGCCCTATTTTTCGACGAGTACTAAGTTTGTAAAGAGGCATACGAATTCAAGAGATCGTAACGGAACACAAAGTCGGTGTCTACAATTCCAAAGACATTCATCATATCATTATATCCCATGTTCCATATTCTAATTCCGATTATTAACTCGAATGCTTGGTTCGGTTGCCACTACGATGCATAATGAGATAATCATGATCAACCTAGTTCTAGGTTGATTCGAATCTACGATTCTTGTTCGTCCGCGGGTAATTCTTCTTATCAAATTCTTTATTCAAAATAATTGTTCCAAATATCCTTTCATGGTTCTAATCATTCAATAAGATTACCAACAAGTTCATCTAAGGAAAGAATTATAATTGAACACACTTCCCATTCAACTTCATGAATTCATCTTACCCTGGGGTAATTCTAAACACTTGTTCAATAAAAGAGTGTTGCGAAAGCATCAACAAGGTGTGTTTATCTCAGAAAATTCCATCCTTAAGGTTGGTAAAGATTATGGCTCAACTATTAACAATGGAAACCTTAATTCAACCAATATACTCATCCCCAACATGGTGTTGGATTTATAACGACGAAACAAGCTCACTAATCTCGGGGAAAAGCTCAAAATATAACTAAGAACAAAATCCTCATCTTGGTGCAGAGTTAACATACCTTAAATAGGAGAAGGACAATTGAAATCTTGAATAAACTCTTCACCGGAATCTTGATCACCAATCCACATGGTCCAAGCTCCCCAAAATTGGATGTAGATGATGATATGAGGGATATGAAGTGAGGGATAATCTCAAGAACTCGGAATTTTGTCCAAGGTAGGAGTAAGAAATGAAATGGGGTTGAAGTCTATAAATAGACGTCTGACCATTACGTACGTTATGCAGAACACCTTGCGTACGTAACAAACATTACGTACGCAATACTCAGATATTAGCGTACATAATCGTTTGGCCAGAGCTCACTGACCTGTTTCTGGCATTGTCTTACGTACGTTAGCCCAAGGGTTTTACGTACGTAATCTCCAGGTCCTTAGCGTACGTTAAGCATACACCATAACGTACATAAAATCCATGTCTAGGTTCACGTGGAGCATCTCACGAATCTTCCCCGGCCCCCACACGCCGACCCTTATCTAATCTCGAGTTGACTGAGCTTACGTACGTTAAGCTAAACATATAACGTACGTTATACAGCAGAAGTAGCGTACATTATGCGTAATACGTAGCGTACGTAAACACATGCATAACCATGCACGCGGAATGTTGTAGATATAAAAACGTAAGGGTACGAATACGGGAAACCAATATTCGATTAATTACATCACGAAGTTAAATAATACGAGTTCGAATACAAGATAATTACACAATTATTATCCGGGCATTACATACTACCCCTCTAAAAAGATGTTTCGGCCCGAAACTTAAAATGAAAACTGTTCCTGGTATCTCGACTTCATACTATCCTCCGTCTCCCAAGTTGCTTCTTCGACTCCATGTCGAGACCACTAAACTTTTACCAAGGATATTGGTTTATTCCTCAACTGTTTGACTCGAATCTCGAGTATCTTGATTGGCTTTTATTCGAACGAGCCATCATTAGCCATTTCAATCTCGTCAAAATCAATGATATGATTGGGATCCGGTACATATTTCTGCAATTGGGATACGTGGAATACACTATGAACGTGACTTAGCGATGGCGGTAAGGCCAACCTGTACGCCAATTCCCCAACTCTTTCCAGGATCTAGAATGGTCCGATATATCTCGGACTCAGCTTTCCTTTCCTCCCAAAACGAAAAATTCCCCGGGTAGGAGAAACCTTCAATAGTACGTGATCCCTAATCTCAAACTCCAACAGGCGACGACGCACGTCTGCATAAGACTTTTGTCGACTCTGAGCAGTCAACATCCTTTCACGAATCAGAGCTATCTTCTCTTGAGTCTGAACTATCAATTCCGGTTCCGTCCCGATCAAGTCAGAAAAATCATCCTAACACAGGGGTGATCTGCATCTTCTCCCGTACAACGCTTCAAATGGTGTCATCTTAATGGAAACATGCCAACTATTGTTGTAGGTGAATTCAATCAACGGCAAATGAATCTCCCAATCAGTTGACTAATCTAAGGCACAAGCTCTAAGCATATCCTCTACTGTCTGTATAGTCCTTTCGGACTAACTGTCCGTCTGAGGATGATAGGCCGTGCTAAAGTTCAGTTCGGTTCCCAAAGCCCTGTGAACTACCTTCCAAAAGTGCGACACGAAGTGACCAACTCGATCCGAAATAATGGTCTTCGGCGTTCCATGCAATCGGAATATCTCTGTAATAAACACTCTTGCTAATTTCTCGGGTCCCCAAGTTTCTTTAATACACAGGAAATGAGCTGACTTGGTTAGTCGATCAACTATGACCCAAATCATGTTCATTCCCGTCTTGTTCCGTGGAATATTGGTGATGAAGTCCATCGATATATCTTCCCACTTCCACTCAGGGACCGAAAGTGGCTTCAACATTCCGGCAGGTCGCTGATGTTAAATCTTAACCTGCTGACAGGTTAAACACTTCGAAACGTACTCTGCTACGTCCTTCTTCATATTTCCCCACCAAAAATTTTGTTTTAGATCCTTATACATCTTACTGGTGTCCGGGTGAATGTAATAGGGTGCGTTGTGAGCTTCCTTCAGAATTGTCTGTCTCAATACATCATCATCGGGAACGCATAGTCGACTCTAAAATCTCAGAACTCCATATTCTTGGATTACGAATCCTAGGGCCTTCCCTTTCTTTACTTCGTCACATAACCGAAGAATCAGAGAATCATTCAACTGCTTAGATTTGATTTCCTCGATTATCGACGAAGTTAGTTCCATCACGTATTGTTGCCCTTGGACTCCTTGTGACCATACTTCAATCCCTTCACGGATCAGTTCGCGTTGAATGCTAATTTGGGACGTAAGCGCTTCCAACACTCGAAGAGAAACAGGTTTGCGGCTCAGTGCATCACCTACCACGTTCGCTTTGCCTGGATAATAGAAAATCTCTAGGTCGTAATCCTTGATTAATTCCAGCCACCTTCTCTGTCTCATATTTAATTCCTTCCGAATGAAAATATACTTAAGGCTCTTATGGTCTGTGAAGATCAGACAATGAGTGTCGTACAAATAATGTCGCTAAATTTTTAAAGCAAAAACTATAGATGCTAACTCCAGATCATGAATCGGGTAATTAACTTCATATGGTTTCAACTGTCGAGAGGCATAGGCAATCACCCTAACCTTTTGCATCAATACACATCCCAGACCCTGATTTGAAGCATCGCTGTATACCATGAATCCATCAGTTCCATCCGGCAATGCTAGTATAGGCGCTATCGTCAGTCTTCTCTTAAGTTCATCAAAACCCGCCTGGCATTTCTCATTCCACACAAATTTCTAAGTCTTCTGTAATAGCTGAGTAAGTGGACGAGCGATTTTGGAAAATCCTTCTACAAAACGGCGATAATACCCAGCAAGTCCCAAGAAACTCCGGACTTCTTTCACATTATTAGGAGATTCCCACTCCAAGATTGCTTCGACTTTCTTCCGGTCTACCTGAACTCCGTCAGCTGATATCACATGCCCAAGGAAGGTTACTTCCTTAAGCCATAATTCGCATTTAGAAAGTCTCGCATAAAGATGTTCATTCCTCAAGGTGCTCAAAACAATACGCAAATGCTCTGCTTGCTCCTGTGGGTCATTCGAATAGATCAAGATGTCATCAATGAAAACAACCACGAATTTATCTAAGTATTCTAAGAATACCCGATTCATCAATTGCATAAATACCGCAGGAGCATTGGTAAGTCCTAATGGCATTACCACAAATACATAGTTCCCGTACCGGGATCTGAAAGCAGATTTAGATATGTCCGATTCCTTAATTCTCAACTAATGGTATCCTGATCGCAAGTCAATCTTATAGAATACTTTGGGCCCCTAAAGTTGGTCAAAAAGGTCGTCGATCCGAGGTATAGGATACTTGTTCTTGATCGTCACCTTGTTCAGCTCCCTGTAATCAATACATAATCGGAGTGATCCATCTTTCTTCCGGATAAAGAGAACGGGTGCTCCCCAAGGACAGACGCTTGGTTGAATGTAACCCTTCTGCAATAGTTCCTCAAGCTGCTTCTTTAGTTCATACATCTCGGTTGGCGCCATACGGTATGGTGCTCTGGAAATAGGTGCCGCTCCAGGCTCTAATTCGATATTAAACTCTACTTCTCTTCGCGGAGGTAACCCAGGTAGTATGTCAGGAAATACGTCTGAGAATTCGTTCACAACTGGGATAGATGAGATTTCTACTCCTTCTTCTTTCTTCACGGCGTAACACCAAAATCCGTGACAACCCTACTTCAGCAATTTAACTGCTTTCATGGCTTTGTTCAATTTTTCTAAGCTTCCCGGTCTCCATCCTTTGAATACATTTTCGGATCCGTCATCAGCAATGATCGAAATAACTCTTTTCCGGTAATTCAAAATAGCCCCATAACGGTTGAGCCAATCGTCTCCAAGAATTAGATCGTCACCATAGATGTCGACCACAATAAGATTTGATGGCCAATCTCTCCCCCATATAGATACTGGAAAATCTCTAGTTTCTAGGATTCCCACAATTCTCTCTCCACTCGGTAATCCCACAATATAAGGCTCACAATCATGTAAACATGAGATTTTCAAACGATTCACACAGTTCAAAGATGTGAAAAAATGCGTAGCTCCTGAATCGAATAAGACACTAACTGGTTGCAAAAGGATCTGAATCGTACCTGATGCAACAACAGTGTTTTGATCGTCTAATCTCCTCATCTCGTAAAGGCACGTAGGAACGGACCCAGCAATGGACGCTTCTCTTTTCCCGACATTCTGCTGCTGGAAACCACTTTGCTGCGTCTGGTTCACACTCATATCCTTCGGAACCGGTGCAGGAGTGTGAGTACCAATAGATCTAGTCGCATTTCCACAAAACGTCGTACGATGCCCTTCCTGTCCACACTCAAAGCAGGTCACAGCAAGTGCATAACAATCACGTCGAACATGCCCGGCTTTGCCACACTTTTAACACTTCCTCGCTGCGTCTGAAACTGTTGATGTGGTTCGGAACTTCTTTCCACCTCGAGAAGGATGCTGAGGTTTCCGAGATGAATAAAATGAAGACTGGCCCTTGCGGGGCCCACTACTCTTGTTTTCCGTGAAGTTGCCGGACACTTTTTGATTTTTTGCTTCCATCGATTTCTCCACCACTGCCTCTTTCATGTCGTAGGTCAGTGCTTTGTCCTGATACTGTCGCAAAGTAGTACACTTGAATTCGGACATCTACTGCTGAATCTCCGGCTTCATCCGCATATCGAAATGGAAAATCTTTTCTGCCTCGGTCCTGACCAAATGTCGCACACAGGTTAGCTGGTGATTAAAAGTCTTGATTATATCTGTCAAAGATGCCTCTGAACTCTGCGGCGACAAAAACTCTCGGACTCTAGTCTCTGTAACTGGACGAGGACAATATTGTGCTTCCATCATTAATTTGAATTCCATCCAGTTAGCATTATGATCCTCCGGTCGAACGGCCTCCCACCAGTCGAAAGCCTCCCCAGTCAGAAGGTACTGGGCGATCGGAACCTTCCGGTCATCGGGATAGTTAATCCCTGCAAATATTTTCTGTAACTCCTTCAGCCAGTGATCCCAAGTAGGCATCTCGGTAGAACCATCGAATTTGGGTGGGTGGAGCTTGACCACTTCAGTAAGCCACTTGTCTCCTCGGTTATCCTCATTACGCTGCTGGTCCATCGTCATCTGTATGTGGTTAACCACCTGAGCAAACTGAGTCATCTGGGCGACCACCTGCTGAAGTACTCCTGGCATGTTGGGATTTCCGTCATTATTTGCTGATCCCTGTTGTCTTCCAGGATGGGAATCAGTTCGGCTAGCTGATAACTCTGGGGTAGTCGCTGAATCCTCTAGTCTCGCATTACCACATCCGCATCCACGACCGCGTCCGTGTCCACGACCTCCCCTCAACATACTGTAAACACAAATACTCAATATCCAGGGCAAAATTTTCTAAAAATGAAAGTCCGTCAATATCAATAAAACAGAAAATAAATAGAATGGTAGTATATGAGATTAGGAAACTTACAACCACGGTCTACATGACGACGCTGGCTGTACAGTGATGTTACAACCGACCTATAAATCGAATGACGTAAACAGGCCCAACTAAACCCTACTGCCAAGATATCCATGAATCTTAGGCTCCGATACCATATTCTATAACACCCCGATATATTCGGAATAGTTACAGCGCCGTAAATCCTTTGAATAAAAATTTACAAGGCTGATTTGAGAATTACGGAATATAATACTAAAGTGTCATTAATATTAAAACTCAAAACCAGTTCAACAAATTCAAATGAGTACATTATTACAAAACATCCCCAAAACATCTACAACATATGCGTACTCGAGTACTAAAAAATAACCAGGAAATAAGACAACAAAATCCACATCACTGAGCCACGTCATCGTCATGTCGGTACTGTGGTTGCTTCCCTGCTCCTTGGCTACCTGAACATCAAACAATGTCCACCCCCGAAGGGGTTAGTAAAACGATGCTAGTACAAGTATCATAATACATAAATCAACAATGCATCATAAAACATACAAAATGGACTTCCGTCACCGGAATTCAACGACGCAAATCCTCACGATTCCATCAACACAATACAGGGTAATCCAATGATCCAGCGCCCTCAGCATAGATCCCCATGATGATCCCATCGGACCAACGCATGGTGGAAAACCTGTCCAACGATCCAGCGCCCTCAGCATAGATCACCATGATGATCCCGTCAGACCAACGCATGGTGGACATTCGATCCAGCGCCCTCAGCATAGATCCCCATGACCCCCCTCAGATCATTTACAATATAAACCATGCAATTATGCGTGCACATATGCAAATCAATATGTTCATCGATACGAACAATCAAGAATCCAATAACGAATACCACGACAATTCAAAGAAAATAATCTCATATTCGACAATATGAATAACAAAGTTCCAATATAAACCAATTTCAAAATACGATACTTGCCTCAAAGATGGCAAGAATTAAATACTCCCACGAATGTCACACGTCCGAAGGTCGCCGCCCCTCGATCGATCACCTTGTACAAGGGAATAACAAGGAATTCAATGAATCTCCCGAAACTAACGCACGAGTACCAAACGCCTTAAGTTATAATCTAGTTATTAATAACGGACAATCAGTTTTCGGCCCTATTTTTTGATGAGTACTAAGTTTGTAAAGAGGCATACGAATTCAAGAGATCGTAACGGAACACAAAGTCAGTGTATACAATTCCAAAGACATTCATCATATCATTATATCCCATGTTCCATATTATAATTCCGATTATTAACTCGAATGCTTGGTTCGGTTGCCTCTACGATGCATAACGAGATAATCATGATCAACCTAGTTCTAGGTTGATTCGACTCTACGATTCTTGTTCTTCCGCGGGTAATTCCTCTTATCAAATTCTTCATTCAAAATAATTGTTCCAAATATCCTTTCATGGTTCTAATCATTCAAGAAGATTACCAACAAGTTCATCTAAGGCAAGAATTATAATTGAACACACTTCCCATTCAACTTCATGAATTCATCTTACCCTGGGGTAATTCTAAACACTTGTTCAATAAAAGAGTGTTACGAAAGCATCAACAAGGTGTGTTTATCTCAGAAAATTCCATCCTTAAGGTTGGTAAAGATTATGGCTCAACTATTAACAATGGAAACCTTAATTCAACCAATATACTCATCCCCAACATGGTGTTGGATTTATAACGACGAAACAAGCTCACTAATATCGGGGAAAAGCTCAAAATATAACTAAGAACAAAATCCTCATCTTGGTGCAGAGTTAACATACCTTAAAGAGGAGAAGGACAATTGAAATCTTGAATAAACTCTTCACCGGAAGCTTGATCACCAATCCACATGGTCCAAGCTCCCCAAAATCGGATGTAGATGATGATATGAGGGATATGTAGTGAGGGATAATCTCAAGAATTCGGAATTTTGGCCAAGGTAGGAGTAAGAAATGAAATGGGGTTGAAGTTTATAAATAGACGTTTGACCATTACGTACGTTATGCAGAACACCTTGCGTACGTAACAAACATTACGTACGCTATACTCAGATATTAGCGTACGTAATCGTCTGGCCAGAGCTCACTAACCTGTTTCTGGCATTGTCTTACGTACGTTAGCCTAAGGGTTTTACGTACGTAATCTCCAGGTCCTTAGCGTACGTTAAGCATACACCATAACGTACGTAAAATCCATGTCCAGGTTCACGCGGAGCATCTCACGAATCTTCCCCGGCCCCCACACACCGACCCTTATCTGATCTCGAGTTGACTGAGCTTACGTACGTTAAGCTCAACATATAACGTATGTTATATAGCAGCGGTAGCGTACGTTATGCGTAATACGCAGCGTACGTAAACACATGCAGAACCATGCATGCGGAATGTTGGAGATATAAAAACGTAATGGTACGAATATGGGAAACCAATCTTCGATTAATTACATCACGAAGTTAAATAATACGAGTTCGAATACAAGATAATTACACAATTATTATCCGGGCATTATAGTATAATTATTCATATTTGAAATATATGTTCGCATTTGATAAAGTTATTATTAAATAGTCATATATTTTTAGAAAGTAAAGATTATTTTCATAATTGACATTATTTGGAAATTATACCAAAAAATAGTAAAATTTATAAAAAGATGGTATTTAACTAATATACCATAAATATATTAATTTTTGGATCAAAGTTATACATTGTTTCGGGATATGTTTGGTGTCTTGCCTAATCGATTGTAGGAAGATACACTACACGGAATCACAATTTTGTATTTGCCAAAAACTATCACAAATAGCAAAAAAGACACAAATGAATGTCACATAATCACAGGTCACAATTTATTTTGTGATCACTTGATAACAAAGGATTGTGAAACCTCATTTATATGACTTTACAATACCACTTTTCATGGCGATCACAAATATCCCTTATGACTGTCATTAGCAGTCACGAATTTCATCTTTTGTGACAGTCATTAGCAGTCACTGAGTTTCATCTTTTGTGACAGTCATTAGCAGTCAAAAATTTTAACTTTCCTGACTTCCATGGACAGTCACAAATATCATTTTTCTTGACTGTCTTGTGACCGTTTTTAGAAGTCACAAATGTTGAAAAAAATAGTAAACCCCTATTTTTGTCTAAATGCAATCTAATTATTTTTCATAATGAAATCATAATACAATCCAAGCATATTTCTCAAAGTATTCACACAAAATTCTAATTAATTTTTACAAGACATATAAAAATCACAATGTAATGTTGAAAATTAACACATGTAAAAAAAACTCCGAAATAGAATAAGTACGGATTATTAGTTATATATTGAAAAATATCAACAACAACTAACAAGTTAAATTAATAGAATCCTTAAAAAGAATCATAAGCTTCATCCATGGAACACACAGGTGGAGCAACGCCTGCTAAAACAACAGTTTCGAGAGCATCTTTTGCCTGAACAATAAATAAAATATATAAATAAGTCATTAACCAAAATAAATAAAGATAAAAATTCCTTGATGTGCAGTACTACATTAAGATATAATTTGGGAATACAAAGAGCAGCAATAACTATTTAGTTCAATTGAATATGTCGACCAAATAATTTTAATATATCTGTTCCACTACAATATTCAAGGATTGGAGAGAAGCCACAATTTCGTTAAGTACCGGAAATGCAGTAACGTATTGTAAACAATAGTTGAACTCGGACCAAGAACATAACAAGAATATAATACTAGTTATACTCCACTTTTTTCTACGAACCAAGGCATTGTAACAGTAACCCTCTTTAAATATATCAAAAGAATGGAGTACACCAACACCTTACCTCAGATGGTATGTAGGAGAAATTAGATTATTGCAGAAGATTACGACTGCATTGCCATATAGAGAGTATCGTCTCCAAGAATTAGATTGTCACCATAGATGTCGACCACAATAAGATTTGATGGCCAATATCTCCCCCATATAGATACTGGAAAATCTCTAGTTTCTAGGATTCCCACGATTCTCTCTCCACTCGGTAATCCCACAATATAAGGCTCACAATCATGTAAACATGAGATTTTCAAACGATTCACATAGTTCAAAGATGTGAAAAAATGCGTAGCTCCTGAATCGAATAAGACACTAACTGGTTGCAAAAGGATCTGAATCGTACCTGATGCAACAGCAGTGTTCTGATCGTCTAATCTCCTCATCTCGTAAAGGCACGTAGGAACGGACCCAGCAATGGACGCTTCTCTTTTCCCGACATTCTGCTGCTGGAAACCACTTTGCTGCGTCTGGTTCACACTCATATCCTTCGGAACCGGTGCAGGAGTGTGAGTACCAATAGATCTAGTCGCATTTCCACAAAACGTCGCACGATGCCCTTCCTGTCCACACTCAAAGCAGGTCACAGCAAGTGCATAACAATCACGTCGAACATGCCCGGCTTTGCCACACTTTTAACACTTCCTCACTGCGTCTGAAACTGTTGATGTGGTTCGGAACTTCTTTCCACCTCGAGAAGAATGCGGAGGTTTCCGAGATGAATAAAATGAAGACTGGCCCTTGCGGGGCCCACTACTCTTGTTTTCCGTGAAGTTGCCAGACACTTTTTGATTTTTTGCTTCCATCGATTTCTCCACCGCTGCCTCTTTCATGTCGTAGGTCAGTGCTTTGTCCTGATACTGTCGCAAAGTAGTACACTAGAATTCGGACATCTACTGCTGAATCTCCGGCTTCATCCGCATATCGAAATGGAAAATCTTTTCTGCCTCGGTCCTGACCAAATGTCGCACACAGGTTAGCTGGTGATTAAAAGTCTTGATTATATCTGTCAAAGATGCCTCTGAACTCTGCGGCGAGAAAAACTCTCGGACTCTAGTCTCTGTAACTGGACGAGGACAATATTGTGCTTCCATCATTAATTTGAATTCCATCCAGTCAGCATTATGATCCTCCAGTCGAACGGCCTCCCACCAGTCGAAAGCCTCCCCAGTCAGAAGGTACTGGGCGATCGGAACCTTCCGATCATCGGGATAGTTAATCCCTGCAAATATTTTCTCTAACTCCTTCATCCAGTGATCCCAAGTAGGCATCTCGGTAGAACCATCGAATTTGGGTGGGTGGAGCTTGACCACTTCAGTAAGCCACTTGTCTCCTCGGTTATCCTCATTACGCTGCTGGTCCATCGTCGTCTGTATGTGGTTAACCACCTGAGCAAACTGAGTCATCTGGGCGACCACCTGCTGAAGTACTCCTGGCATGTTGGGATTTCCGTCATTATTTGCTGATCCCTGTTGTCTTCCAGGATGGGAATCAGTTCGGCTAGCTGATAACTCTGGGGTAGTCGCTGAATCCTCTAGTCTCGCATTACCACATCCGCATCCACGACCGCGTCCGTGTCCACGACCTCCCCTCAACATACTGTAAACACAAATACTCAATATCCAGGGCAAAATTTTCTAAAAAGGAAAGTCCGTCAATATCAATAAAACAGAAAATAAATAGAACGGTAGTATATGAGATTAGGAAACTTACAACCACGGTCTACATGACGACGCTGGCTGTACAGTGATGTTATAACCGACCTATAAATCGAATGACGTAAACAGGCCCAACTAAACCCTACTGCCAAGATATCCATGAATCTTAGGCTCTGATACCATATTCTATAACACCCCGATATATTCGGAATAGTTACAGCGCCGTAAATCCTTTGAATAAAAATTTACAAGGCTGATTTGAGAATTACGGAATATAATACTAAAGTGTCATTAAGATTAAAACTCAAAACCAGTTCAACAAATTCAAATGAGTACATTATTACAAAACATCCCCAAAACATCTACAACATATGCGTACTCGAGTACTAAAAAATAACCAGGAAATAAGACAACAAAATCCACATCACTGAGCCACGTCATCGTCATGTCGGTACTGTGGTTGCTTCCCTGCTCCTTGGCTACCTGAACATCAAACAATGTCCACCCTCGAAGGGGTTAGTAAAACGATGCTAGTACAAGTATCATAATACATAAATCAACAATGCATCATAAAACATACAAAATGGACTTCCGTCACCGGAATTCAATGACGCAAATCCTCACGATTCCATCAACACAATACAGGGTAATCCAATGATCCAGCGCCCTCAGCATAGATCCCCATGATGATCCCATCGGACCAACGCATGGTGGAAAACCCGTCCAACGATCCAGCGCCCTCAGCATAGATCACCATGATGATCCCGTCGGACCAACGCATGGTGGACATTCGATCCAGCGCCCTCAGCATAGATCCTCATGACCCCCCTCAGATCATTTACAATATAAACCATGCAATTATGCGTGCACATATGCAAATCAATATGTTCATCAATACGAACAATCAAGAATCCAATAACGAATACCACGACAATTCAAAGAAAATAATCTCATATTCGACAATATGAATAAAACCGTATGCATGATCAAAGTTCCAATATAAACCAATTTCAAAATACGATACTTGCCTCAAAGATGGTAAGAATTAAATACTCCCACGAATGTCACACGTCCGAAGGTCGCCGCCCCTCGATCGATCACCTTGTACAAGGGAATAACAAGGAATTCAATGAATCTCCCGAAACTAACGCACGAGTACCAAACGCCTTAAGTTATAATCGAGTTATTAATAACGGACAATCAGTTTTCGGCCCTATTTTTCGACGAGTACTAATTTTGTAAAGAGGCATACGAATTCAAGAGATCGTAACGGAACACAAAGTCAGTGTATACAATTCCAAAGACATTCATCATATCATTATATCCCATGTTCCATATTATAATTCCGATTATTAACTCGAATGCTTGGTTCGGTTGCCTCTACGATGCATAACGAGATAATCATGATCAACCTAGTTCTAGGTTGATTCGACTCTACGATTCTTGTTCTTCCGCGGGTAATTCCTCTTATCAAATTCTTCATTCAAAATAATTGTTCCAAATATCCTTTCATGGTTCTAATCATTCAAGAAGATTACCAACAAGTTCATCTAAGGCAAGAATTATAATTGAACACACTTCCCATTCAACTTCATGAATTCATCTTACCCTGGGGTAATTCTAAACACTTGTTCAATAAAAGAGTGTTACGAAAGCATCAACAAGGTGTGTTTATCTCAGAAAATTCCATCCTTAAGGTTGGTAAAGATTATGGCTCAACTATTAACAATGGAAACCTTAATTCAACCAATATACTCATCCCCAACATGGTGTTGGATTTATAACGAAACAAGCTCACTAATATCGGGGAAAAGCTCAAAATATAACTAAGAACAAAATCCTCATCTTGGTGCAGAGTTAACATACCTTAAAGAGGAGAAGGACAATTGAAATCTTGAATAAACTCTTCACCGGAAGCTTGATCACCAATCCACATGGTCCAAGCTCCCCAAAATCGGATGTAGATGATGATATGAGGGATATGTAGTGAGGGATAATCTCAAGAATTCGGAATTTTGGCCAAGGTAGGAGTAAGAAATGAAATGGGGTTGAAGTTTATAAATAGACGTTTGACCATTACGTACGTTATGCAGAACACCTTGCGTACGTAACAAACATTACGTACGCTATACTCAGATATTAGCGTACGTAATCGTCTGGGCAGAGCTCACTAACCTGTTTCTGGCATTGTCTTACGTACGTTAGCCTAAGGGTTTTACGTACGTAATCTCCAGGTCCTTAGCGTACGTTAAGCATACACCATAACGTACGCAAAATCCATGTCCAGGTTCACGCGGAGCATCTCACGAATCTTCCCCGGCCCCCACACACCGACCCTTATCTGATCTCGAGTTGACTGAGCTTACGTACGTTAAGCTCAACATATAACGTACGTTATATAGCAGCGGTAGCGTACGTTATGCGTAATACGTAGTGTACGTAAACACATGCAGAACCATGCATGCGGAATGTTGGAGATATAAAAACGTAATGGTACGAATATGGGAAACCAATCTTCGATTAATTACATCACGAAGTTAAATAATACGAGTTCGAATACAAGATAATTACACAATTATTATCCGGGCATTATAGTATAATTATTCATATTTGAAATATATGTTCGCATTTGATAAAGTTATTATTAAATAGTCATATATTTTTAGAAAGTAAAGATTATTTTCATAATTGACATTATTTGGAAATTATACCAAAAAATAGTAAAATTTATAAAAAGATGGTATTTAACTAATATACCATAAATATATTAATTTTTGGATCAAAGTTATATATTGTTTCGGGATATGTTTGGTGTCTTGCCTAATACTGATTGTAGGAAGATACACTACACCAGAATCACAATTTTGTGACTGCCAAAAACTATCACAAATAGCAAAAAAAGACACAAATGAATGTCACATAATCACCAGTCACAATTTATTTTGTGACTGTCAAAAACAGTAACAAAACAATGACGAAACCTCATTTATATGACTTTACAATACCACTTTTCATGGCAGTCACAAATATCACTTATGACTGTCATTAGCAGTCACGAATTTCATCTTTTGTGACAGTCATTAGCAGTCACTGAGTTTCATCTTTTGTGACAGTCATTAGCAGTCAAAAAGTTTAACTTTCCTGACTTCCATGGACAGTCACAAATATCATTTTTCTTGACTGTCTTGTGACCGCTTTTTAGAAGTCACAAATGTTGAAAAAAATAGTAAACCCCTATTTTTGTCTAAATGCAATCTAATTATTTTTCATAATGAAATCATAATACAATCCAAGCATATTTCTCAAAGTATTCACACAAAATTCCAATTAATTTTTACAAGACATATAAAAATCACAATGTAATGTTGAAAATTAACACATGTAAAAAAAACTCCGAAATAGAATAAGTACGGATTATTAGTTATATATTGAAAAATATCAACAACAACTAACAAGTTAAATTAATAGAATCCTTAAAAAGAATCATAAGTTTCATCCATGGAACACACAGGTGGAGCAACGCCTGCTAAAACAACGGTTTCGAGAGCATCTTTTGCCTGAACAATAAATAAAATATATAAATCAATCATTAACCAAAATAAATAAAGATAAAAATTCCTTGATGTGCAGTACTACATTAAGATATAATTTGGAAATACAAAGAGCAGCAATAACTATTTAGTTCAATTGAATATGTCGACCAAATAATCTTAATATATCTGTTCCACTACAATATTCAAGGATTGGAGAGAAGCCACAATTTCGTTAAGTACCGGAAATGCAGTAACGTATTGTAAACAATAGTTGAACTCGGACCAAGAACATGACAAGAATATAATACTAGTTATACTCCACATTTTTCTACGAACCAAGGCATCGTAACAGTAACCCTCTTTAAATATATCAAAAGAATGGAGTACACCAACACCTTACCTCAGATGGTATGTAGGAGAAATTAGATTATTGCAGAAGATTACGACTGCATTGCCATATAGAGAGTAGGAGGATGAGGATTAAACCTGTCAAAATGGTGGACTAGAAAAGAGAGAGAAAAATCAAACCAGTACCAAATTATCGACAATGTTGGTGTCATGATATATACCAACAGTATTGAAGGTATATGATTTCACTTTAACACCTTCACATGAACTGCCTCGTAAGAAGAGTTACAACCATTCAGACGGAAGTCACAAAATCACAAGAGCATCGGCAACGTAAATTACCCCGCTAAACAACATCACATATGAATATAAAAGTTACTCTGTTAACTGTCTAATGATATACAAGAAGTCTGTCCTTTCCAATATTAATAAGAACGTAAATATTTTACACTTAACAAACTTCAGAAAGAGCATCTGGGCTGAATTGAAGCACTAAGACATCATTTCAAATAAATGTGCAAGTAAATATAATAAAATATTTGCACCTCATGTTTGAGATTCTTCTTTACTGAATCAATAAAAAATAACTAATGCTCCCATCAGATATTGCCAAAGGAAAACCCATTCAAGTTGTGTTTAATAACAAACTAGATGCACGGACACAATGCTAGAATTAAGTTAATAAATATTCAAAAAAATAAAGGACAAAAGAATTGCATATATACCTGTTCAATGATTGCAAAATAATGTGAATTAGCCTTTAGAAAGATGGAACGAACAACCAGTATGATTAAACCGCTCAACATTATCAAAATATCAAGCCACTTTCAACAGAAATAAATAAATAGTAAAAATTAACAAAAAACATTTTTCATCCAATATGACTGAAACAATCCTCTAAAATAATTTTACCTCTGAATTAAATCTCAAAATGCATGTGAGTTGTGTAGGCAATGATGCAGCTTAATTATATAAAGAAGTCAATCAACATTATAGTGTCTTGACATTATAAATCAAAGTTGTGCAGACCCCTAAACACAGACAGGTTAATCTTAATTAGATGAACTCAAATATGCAGATACAATAGCAAAGAGAAATCTATGAATTAAGTCACCCGACACACACACACACACACACACACACACACACACACACACACACACACACACACACACAGAGAGAGAGAGAGAGAGAGAGAGAGAGATTACCTTATCATTCATCACCCATCCACCTCCAACAATTTCCAGCTGTCCAATCTGCATTAAATTGATGAAGGATTCTCTTTTCACGTCTGAAGCATCCCTCCACCATCTCTCCAAATAAGACATCTCTTCCCAAATGAATTTTCGTCGATTATCCTACATAAAACTCAGCGAATGAAGTTTAAATCTACAAGATCACTCAAGATTTAACCACGAGCAATCGAGATCCACACTGAAATAGTGACCACCTATGAATTTTTGAACAAACCCAAATCAGAAAGAAAAACTCATCCCCAACACCAAATCGGCCCAAACCAGTACCAAATTATGAATTTTAAGCCCGATCTTATCTAAATAAATCTCCATCTGACATAAATTTGTGTTCAAAACTATCCCAAAATCAAATACAGAAGAGCACCATACGATTACAATAGAATTCAAAAAGAACAAAAATAATAAAGCTTGGATCTCTTTGTACTTGAGAATCGGTCGAAGGCCATTCACCACCAATTTTCATCCGTTTGTGTGTGTGTGTTTATTTAAGGGAGAGAGAGAGAGAGAGAGAGAGAGAGAGAGAGAGAGGGAGAGAGAGAGAGGTACGGTGAGAATAGAAATAGTGAGAGATAGAACCGACTCGTTTAAAGAGAGAGAGAGAGAGAAAGAAGCGGTGGGCTACGGCTCAAGCGACGGGCTATTATCCTTTAACTTGAAAGTTTATAACTGTTCAAGGCAGTCAATACACTTGTGACGGTCATTAACAGTCACAAACATTGGATTTATCACTGTTTGGTCATTATGACTGTTATTGACCGTCATAAAGTTGTGACTGTCATTGACAGTCACAAATCCAAGGAGTTTCAATGTCATAAAATCCTATTTTTGGTGTAGTGATACATATATGGAAGGTTCTAGATCCTTATAGAGGTAGTAGGATCCCATTAGATGTGTTACTTTATATAGAAATCCCATGTATGGAAGGACTCTCATTGTAATGCATATATAAAGGCCCCCTCTGTCAGTGTTACAAATACAATTGATTGACTCATATTTACAACTTACTTTCTCCCGAAACACGTTATCAGCACATAGCTCTAGAATTTGTTTACAAATTCCGAAAAAAATTGACCCTTAACCCTCGTCGAACCCCTGCCGTACACCAACCAATATGCCAGACCTCCGTCGGACCCCTACCGGACCTCTGCTGCACACCAACCACCCTGCCGGACCCCTGTCAGACCTCGGACCGACCTTGATCGACCAATGCTGCATCTTGCCGTACTCCGCCGTGTCCAGTCCCCCCGGACCCCTGCCGCACTGCCCCGATCGACCTTGATCGACCACTGCCGCACGCCGCCAAGACCAGTCCACCCAGACCCGTGCCGCACTACCGCGATCGACCTTGATCGACCACTGCCACATCCTGACGCGTGACAATGCATCCAGTCTGTTTGGACCCCTGCCACACTCTGTCGCGATCGATCGTGATCGATCTTGATCGGTACTATTACAGCAATCCGACCCAGCCCCGATCGCCCTGCTCGGCTGTAATACATGTATGTTTTATTTCTATATTTTTTGATTCCACGACTCGCTCATGTTTATTAACACATTTTAGACATGTTTTGTTCGGCACTTTTCGTCATTCGAGCGAGTTTTGATATTATTTTGGATTAATCAACATATTATTTTGGCTTTTCCATTTTTGGGTTCGATTCTTGTGGATCTTATTCGAAACTGTTGTTTTCTTGTTCCTACAAGTTCACTCAACATTTATAGTGATGTTGTGATCTCTAAAGTTGTTAGTCGATCTCGTATCGTGATCTTTCGGATATTTGGGCCATTTCGTAATTTCTCAAAGTTTTGGGTACTCGCTTACATGCTCATTTTTACCTACCTTCGGGTTGTCAGAATCGAATGTTTGTTTAGCGCTTTAGTTTGTTGTTGAGAATACTTCATAAACACTTCGTCATATTTCTGGAATCATCGCATGTTGAGACCGTTCTGGACTGATCAGACATTTTCTCAAAAGTATTGTGCATCAAGTTCGACTTTGAAAAATCACCATCAATTTTTGGAAGATCCAAAAATTCTTAAACTTTTTAGTATGATAGAGCATCAAGTTAGATTTCCAATCGGAGTCCGGACGAAGGAGTTATGGTCGAAATAGCAAATACTACAGTGTAAGCATATAGTTTATAATTAGCGCACGCTAATGCAGCTATTAGCGCGAGCTAACTGTTAGGGACAGGGCGTTCTGTCCTTCACTGGACTGCCTCATTTGCGCATGCTAATGCATTGATTAGCGTGTGCTAATGGATCGAGACAGAATGCCCAGTTATTTTTCAGGCTCGTTAGCGCACGCTAAGTAGAAGAGGTTAGCGCTAGCGTATATATATATATATATATATATATATATATATATATATATATATATATATATATATATATATATATATATATATATATATATATATATATATATAGGACAGATGCGTTTTTCAGCCCCATTTCCCTTCTCTCTTTCTCTCTCTCGGTTTTGGGCGATTTGACAAGGGTTTCGATCCTTGAACATATTACCATCATATATTGAGGTCTTGATCATGTTTAACATCATCGTTTATCGATTCTTCATCTGAATTGAGGTAACTCTTTGAAAATTCTTTTTTTAACTATTTTTAGGATTTTACTCTTGATTTCGATTTTGGTCTGATTGTGATGAATTGGTTATGTAATTCTTGTTATTTGAGTTGTAATCTATAGATTATAATTCTGTTTATCGATTTTGTTTCACCCGGAGCATGATTTTGGCTTCCTTGAGAAAACCCTTGAACCCTCGTTGTTATTGTTGTTTCGCAGCGAGTTAGAGTCGGGTTTTGAGGAGTATTATTAGTTCGTTGTGGATTTATTCTCGTAGTGTTCCGGAGTTGCCACTTGCTCACTAAAATTGGAATTTCCATGATTGTTCGGTTGCATCCATTCGTCATTTTGTTCGCTCGTGGTTTCGAGGCAAGTACCTTGCCCATACATTTCATGCTTCGTAGATATAATAGGTGGTAATCGATTATGTGTGTTATTTGCATGCTTATAATGAACTTTTAAAATAATCGGTATATTTTTAATAAAAGTTTCCTGTAAAGACAACTCGTGTGTTTTGTGAACGAATGTACTGTTCTGAATATGTGTATTAGTGTTGTATATTGGAATACTTTATTTTCATGTGGTGTCGTTGTGTGCGACTATGTCGCTTGTGGACTTAAAGCTCTATCCCTTTGTCAAGGTGTGTGTGTGGATACATGTGCTTGTTGATGAATATGTGGTGTTGTGTGTTATTGGTTGCGACTCTTTTGTAAGGAGGTCGTGCCATTCGACGTTGTTGGAATAATATACTTTCTTATTGGTATGTGATCGTTGTAAAGTGATGTTCCGCCGGTAGGGTTCGTTGGAGCCTCCAGGATCCGTCCTTGCTAGTACTGGTCGGGTTTGACCATAGGGTTATCCAAACCAGTGCAGACGAGGAGGCTCCGAGGTTCGTGGCTTGCTAGCACGATGCCATACTTGTCGTGAGTTATCCAAACCGGGTATGTCTCGAGGAGACTACAAGGTTCATCGCTTGTTAGCACGATGCCAAGATAACTATGAATGTACGTTATGATGATGTATGATACGTAATTGGCATGCTTGTTTATTGGTGTAAACGCATGTGTGTATGTGTGGTTGCTCTTCCATCCGGGGATGTTCTGATGAGGCCTCTGGGGGCCGATACTAAGGGGTACGGCCGCGGAATTGGTTTCCCACCCGGGGACGGTTCGACGGGACCTCTGGATGTCGATACTAGTGGGTACGGTCGTGGGTTATCAGGTATGGTTTAGTGACGACGAAATATGATGATATGGTTTATGAAGATGATGTTTGATGACAATGTGGTATTTTGAAATATGGTTTTCGTAAATGTTTTCCAAAACAAAACTCTCGAGATCTTAAAATACTTTACAAGATGTCTACTCATTCCTGTAATATCCGCAATTTTCGATTTTCGGTAAATTTCTTTTTTCGGCCAGAGTCCATTTTGACGGCTCGCTCATGACCATTTCGTCATTCTGAGAATGATTAATTCTACACTTTTTGTCATCCAAGTTCGTTTCGGTGTTGTTTTGTTGAGATCTGTGCTTTTTAGCGACTTTTCCGCACTTGAGTTCGATTCTTGCGAATCTCGTCTGAAACTGCTGTTTCGAGTTTCCCGCAAGTCAGTTTAACTTTGCTAGACGTGTTGTGAACTTCGGTTTGGTTATTCGATCACGTATTGTGATTTCCAGGCGTTTTGGGCCATTTTGTAATTTCTTGAAAGTTACGGGCATACATATCTGTATTTGTCGTCTTGACCCCTTTCTTGGTCGCGTATGATTAATTATTGCATTACGTTTTCATCTCGAGTCGTTGATGTCGTCCGCGAACTTTTCGTCGTGTTCGTTCCGTGCGTTTTTGGAAATCGAGGCATCGGGTCGTGGCGGCCGAAAGGTGGCCAGGACGGTGCGGCATCGCTTGGCGTGCTGGCAATCGCCGAGCAGTTCGACAGAACCGGCGAGCGCACGCTATGGCCGGACGCCGCGCGCTAGCTCGGCATGTAGCGACGCTGCCGAGTCACCCGCACGCCATCGGCCCGGGCGTATGATTCTCGTGTTCGACTCGGTCAGATCGGCAGTAGCGCACGCCATCGCCGTAGCGCGCGCTAACCGGGCAGGGGTAGCGACGCCGCGGCCGACTAGCGACGCACGGGATGAGTTTGTTAGTCTAGTGGCTCTTTGGGCGAGTCGGCTAGCGCGGCAAGCTTCCGGCCGTAGCGCACGCTAGCGGGAGTCGGGCCGAGTCATGGTCGGCACTGGTCGGTGGTGCCGGTCGTGCGGGCCATGGCCGATAGTGCTCGGCCGAGCATCGGCCGATAAGCGCACGCTAGTCGGAAGGCTAGCGCACGCTAGTTCCGCCAAGATATAAATGACAGACTGACTTTCTCCGTCATTTTTCATTTCATTTCTCTTCGGTCCGCGGCTGGGGTTTCGGAGGAGACGAAACCATGTTGTTGAACAACAAATCCATGAAGTTTCTGAGTTTATATCACCGATCAATCGTCCTATAACATCCTTCGATCCATCGAATCAAGGTTAGATCTTTAGAACCCTACTTTTGGGTAGATTTGGGGGTTTTCGCGTTTTTGTCCGATTCGTTCCGTTTTGTCGATTAATTCATGATGAATATGATTAATCTTGTTGGTATTTTTAGTTTCCCTATGGATTCATGGTATATTTCGTGATTTTTACGGAATCGAGAGGGTTTGGTTGTGGTCCGCCCTCGTTGTTGATTATATACGAATATACATGAATCGTAGGCGGGTTTTCGGGTGTATTCCAATTCCATATTCATTTAGAAATGGTTGTGATTGTATTCTTCGAATCGTTAGGTTCGGTTTCATTGGTTCCTAGCGTTCGTCGGTGACTTTCCTTTCCGTTCGTTGCGTCGTCAATAATTCAAGGCAAGTATTTTTTTGGAAACCTTTAAGCTTAACATGAAATGGTGATGTATATTACTTGTGTGTAACTCACCTTGTGTTGGCCTGACGGGGTCAAGGAGGGAAATCTATGCTGCCGCCCTGGATTTCACGAGTTTTCGTACCGCTAGCCAACTCGGGAGGGTCCTTGTGAGGCCTCGAGTGAGAATGTATGCGGCCGCCCTGTTCTCACGACATAGCGTGTGCGTGGTTTTGTTTTTCTGAAATTGTAGCCAACTCGGGAGGGTCCCTGCGAGGCCTCGATTGAGAATGTATGCTGCCGCCCTGTTCTCAAGGCTAATTGTGGACTGTATATTTTCCGGAAAAGACATGTCTAGTTTTGGTTTTTGAAATGATATTGGTGCATGTACTATGAAATGTGTAAGCGATTGGTTTGCCTTGAATACTTGTACTAGCGTAATTGCTAACCCCTTTGGGGACCCGTTGTCGGGGAAATTCTTGTTATGGATTTCAGGTTATGTTCTTGCCAGACGAGCGGCTACGGGATGGTACGAGGATGTCGGCCAAGGTTGTTGACATGTGCAATTGAGTCTTGTTATTTCCTACTGTCTCTTTTGATGTGGATGTTTTCCAAATTGTAAACTTATAGATTGTACTCGCGAGTACTTAGGCTTTTTCCTTTCGGATTGTGTTTGGACTTCTTTGGAGTTACCCTATTTGTCGGTTGATGTTTATTATGCCAGTTGTACCGGACGTGTTGTATTATGTTCTTGTTGTTAACAATTGTTTCCTTGCTAACCGAGACGGTTAGTCGAGAGGTGTTTTCTTGTGTTAGCCTGGTGGATCCCATGTAGGGGTCCACGGCGCTGTAATACACCTCGAATATCTTGGGGGTGTTACAGAAAATGGTATCAGAGAGCTCTAGGTTTATGGATACCTAGGCTTGTTGGTTATTTGGGTCTAGTGTGTTTTGTTTTGCACATTGTCACACCGCTGCCGGCATCTCAGTATATCCAGTGCTCGTAAGTTTTCCTTACTCGATTCCCTTGTTTTCTCGTATTGAAATTCCACTTCTTGAACTGTGATTGCCTCTCTCGTACTTATCGTCGAGTTGTTTTTCGATCCATCCGGTTTGTGTGCTTTTGATTCTAGTATTGCGCCGTCCTTTGTCTCTCTCGAGTATGTGCGCCGTTCTGGGCTTGACCGTTTGTCGTTTTACGAGCTTTCCATCGCTAAACTTCCTAGCATTGGTGGGATCGTTGGTGATCGAAAGATCCGAGTTTTGCTCCGTGGTATATTGTGAGAGGGCTTGACTCCCTAGTCTTTTGTTGTATGATGGAATCTATGTTTGTTAATTGCGATATACTTAATGTATGTTGAGCCGAATGTACCGATGAGTTCGACACCGAAGGGTGAAGTATGATGTAGAAGTTTTGAACATTGATATGTTCCGGTATAGGTATTGATGGCAGAGTTTGTTGAGAAACTCACATAGCTGGTTTCGACATACGTCCAAATCGGTGATCTTTGGTTACGCTGTTAAACTTGAAAAGATAGTTTGACATATGCTTGGAATTAGTATTTCCGAGTTGCGCTTTTTGAACTGGTGATTTTTGAACATCGTATATGAGTGTGTCCGGGAATTGTTGGTACTTGGCTAATTATTGTTATTTACAACCAATGTGTTTCTATTAATAATAATACATGCGGCGTGCATGCTTGAAAATCTCTGAGACTTGATCGTATTGTGGGTTTTTGAAAAGTGACATGAATTTGGGCGAGCCAGCCTTGTATTTTCAGATAAAACCTTGTGTCGTATTTAAAGGTCGTGTTTAAAAGTGTTTAGGACATTTTATAAAATGCTACCGCTATTAAGCCCTTGTCGTGTTTAAAAGGGTCTTGAAAACGATTTTTAACTTATCGGTTTTATTTTCGAATAACTAGAGTATACGATTTTAAAATTAGATTAGCCTGAGGAAAAACTAGGCCGTCGAGTCAAGTTGTGTTGGTTGAGTTTTGTCTCGTCGGATTTTGTCTGACTTAGTCGCATCGCGACGCGTCGTTTGAGATCATTGGTCATGATTAGTATCGAGGGGCGGTCGTCACTTATGTGCGATCTATGGTTGTAAAACTCCCTTCTTTATGTTGTGCCTCGTGTGACGCAAGTTATTTGTATGATTTGTTGCTTAATGACAGAATCCTCTTACGGATTTTGATTTATTGATATGTGTTTATTAGACTCTCGTATTTGGTTTATACGAGGAGTGTCGTCACTGCTGATGTATTTTAGTACCGTATTTTATCCGCTGCGTGAGTTCTTTCAAATGGCTTTCGGTATTTTGCAAACTGAGTTTTATTTCGTAAAATCGATTCCTTGAATCAAGTTTTGGCATTTTGGCCTTGAATATTTCATGATGGTTTGACAAATGATTTTGTGAGCTTTGGAAAAATATTACCGTCATTGGTCTTTTTAGCATTTTCGAAATGAGATGGGAAATTGTGCTTAGCCTGGTAAACCCGTGTGAGAAAGGTTTACGGCATGTAACTTTTCGGATATGTTTTGTTGTTGTCTCTGTGGGTCATTAGCGCACGCTACGCTTTGCGGCTAGCGCGCGCAAGAGTGCATTAGTAGCACACTAAGGGGAGGATAGCGCACGCTACCTGGTAGTTCAGGGCAGTCCAAGAGCTACTGGACTGGGTCTGAAGTTCTCGTTAGCGCACGCTAACACTTGGGGTTAGCGCACGCTAACAGTGTATTTTTGGTCAGGAGTTTTGTTTGGTGCCGTGATAGCGCACCTAACCTTAATGATTAGCGTACGCTAATTGTGTCCAGTATAAATACTGGACACCAGTCTAGAAGTTGCATTTTTCTTCATTTCTTCTTCTTCCTCCATGAGTTTGAGACGTAGCGACTCGGTTTCGCATCTGGGCTGATTTTTCTTCCGTCCAAAGGTGTTTTGGAGTATCCTAGATGATTTTTAACATCATCTAATCCACTGTTCTTCGCCGAATCTAGGTATTTTCTTGAATCCCTAGAGTTGACTTTTTGGAGTTTTGTTCTTGATATCGTTTTCCATCCAGTTTTGATAAACCGATTGTTGTTTTAACGATGTTGTTAAACATATCCTGAGGATTGTATATCATTGTCGTGATTTTGAGCGATTTGATGCGTGTGATATGATGTGTTTAAGTAAATGTTGATACGTGCGAATTTTGGGCATTTTGGCCTATTGTACTTCTGAAAAACCTTGAGTATCTTAGAAAATAAACCTCGAGACGTACTTTTAAAATAAATTATTTTCTCACAGTGCTCTCAAGATGCCTACTAGTGCCACGCTATGTTTCAAAATTATTCTACCTTGAGGATCAAAATATTTTGAAATATTTCTAATGATTTAGAAATGCATTCGCTTAGACCCGAAGGTAGAATATAGCTGAAAAGTTCTAATTTAACGAAAGGTGTCTTCATTTTTTTTCAAACGCAAGATGATTTTTTTTAAGTCTCGATGACGATGTTTGTACTACTTTTTGATATATGATACTCAAGATCAACTGGTGCTTGCAAGTTATTTTCAAAAGATGGTTTTCGTTTTCAAAACCTATCATTCCTATTTGTGGTCCGGGAATATATGTGTGATGTTCGTGCTCTCATTAGGGTGTTAACCCCCGAGTTGTTGTTGAATTGGTGGTGTGAGCGTTGAGTCGTTCTCCACACAGCTGTCGTGGTAGCCTCTGTGAGGGGTGTGATATTGGTATTGGATGTTGTCGCCTCGTAGCGGTTTATGCGTTATCGCATATATGCGAGCTGTTAGAGATCGGGTTGGTATGATTGTGTGCATGGGTGATTGTTCCGCGTTGTGTCGGTTGCTTGTTGTATTGTTACCTTGGTTCCGTTGTTGTGAGTTTCGGGGGCGAGGTCAAAGGTAATACCCGTACTATTTTGACTTCTATATCTTCTCTTTCTCCAGTCTATCGATTCGCTCGTGTTCATTGATACCTTCTGAACTTGTTCTGTACCTTGGATTCATCGTTCGAATGAGTCATGTCCGATTTTGAGTCGATCTGGTTATTGCTTGTGACTTTTCCGAATTCGGTTCGATTCTTGTGAACCTTGTTCGGAAGTAACATCTTTAGTTCTAATAGTTCTTTTATTCAAGTGGATCGGATTTTGAACTTCTGTATTTTCGGCTCTATCGACTCGTTTATGCTCGTTAACATTTCTGAACTTTCCCTATCCCTTGTTTTTGTTGATCGAATGAGGGTGGTATTGTTTCGGAATAACTCATATGTCGTTGTGGCTTTTCAATCGCTATTCCCTTTCCTGTGGATCTTATGGGAATGCACATCTTGCTGCTCTCACCAGGTCATTCTGGGAGTTGTTGTTTGAATTTTATTATCCTACGTGTTTCGGACAAGATTGTTCGATTTTTGTTGTCTCAATCGTTTGTTTGTTCGGTTTTTGTTCTCGTTTCGTGATTGTTGAGCGTTCAGGCTCCTTCGTAATTCCCTTAAGTTCGGGAAATTAGTCTCGTTGTTGATCTTCCAACCCTTGGGCGGTGGAATTCCGTATTTGTTCAGCGTTGACTCGCATTTTGGTTGATGAGCCGTTGGGTTGGTCAATCGTATTGATTTTCGTTCGTTGAGTTTTGTGATTGTTCGGATAATCGACTCGATTGTATTGTCTATTTGATGACGCTTGTCACTCGTTGATTTTTGTATGTCTCTTTGCGTTACTTGCAGCGTTTCGCCATCGGGCGCGAGTCTTTGGTTTTTGTGTATTTCGTCGAGTTTTCCTGGCAGGGGATATTGCTTCTCCCTACTTATTTTAAGTTTCGGGACGAAACTTCTTTTAAGGAGGGTAGAATGTAATATCCGCAATTTTCGATTTTCGGTAAATTTCTTTTTTTGGCCAGAGTCCGTTTTGACGGCTCGCTCATGACCATTTCGTCATTCTGAGAATGATTAATTCTACACTTTTTGTCATCCGAGTTCGTTTCGGTGTTGTTTTGTTGAGATCTGTGCTTTTTAGCGACTTTTCCGCACTTGAGTTCGATTCTTGTGAATCTCGTCCGAAACTGCTGTTTCGAGTTTCCCGCAAGTCCGTTTAACTTTGTTAGACGTGTTGTGAACTTCGGTTTGGTTATTCGATCACGTATCGTGATTTCCAGGCGTTTTGGGCCATTTTGTAATTTCTTGAAAGTTACGGGCATACATATCTGTATTTGTCGTCTTGACCCGTTTCTTGGTCGCGTATGATTAATTATTGCATTACGTTTTCATCTCGAGTCTTTGATGTCGTCCGCGAACTTTTCGTCGTGTTCGTTCCGTGCGTTTTCGGAAATCGAGGCATCGGGTCGTGGCGGCTGAGCAGCTGGCCGGACCGGTGCGGCACTGTCGGAAATCTTGGCAATCGCCGAGCAGCCCGGCAGAACCGCGTAGCGCACGCTATGGCCGGACGCTGCTAGCTCGGCAGCGATGTAGCGCACGCTGCCGAGTCACCAGCAGACGCTATCGGGCCCAGGCGAAGGATTCTCGTGTTCGACTCGGCCAGATCGGCAGTAGCGCACGCCATCGTCGGTCGTAGCGCGCGCTAACCGGCAGGGGTAGCGACGCCGCGGCCGACTAGCGACGCACGGGATGAGTTTGTTAGTCCGGTGGCTCTGGACGGAGTCGGCTAGCGCGCGCAGCTTCCGGCCGTAGCGCACGCTAGCGGAGTCGGGCGGTCGAGTCATGGTCGGCATAATTGGTTTGCCGGTCGTGCGGCCATGGCGAAAGTGCTCGGCCGAGCATCTTGCCGATAGCGCACGCTAGGCGGGAAGGCTAGCGACGCTAGTTCCGCCCAAGATATAAATGACAGACTGACTTTCTCCGTCATTTTTCATTTCATTTCTCTTCGGTCCGGTCGGGTTTTGAGGAGACGAAACCATGTTGTTGAACAACAAATCCATGAAGTTTCGAGTTTATATCACCGATCAATCGTCCTATAACATCCTTCGATCCAATGAATCAAGGTTAGATCTTTAGAACCCTACTTTTGGGTAGATTTGGGGTTTTCGCTTTTGTCCGATTCGTTCCGTTTTGTCAATTAATTCATGATGAATATGATTAATCTTGTTGGTATTCTTAGTTTCCCTACGGATTCATGGTATATTTCGTGATTTTTACGGAATCGAGAGGGTTTGGTTGTGGTCGCCCTCGTTGTTGTTTATATACGAATATACATGAATCGTAGGCGGGTTTTCGGTGTATTCCAATTCCGTATTCATTTAGAAATGGTTGTGATTGTATTCTTCGAATCGTTAGGTTCGGTTTCATTGGTTCCTAGCGTTCGTCGGTGACTTTCCTTTCCGTTCGTTAAGGCCAATAATTCAAGGCAAGTATTTTTTGGAAACCTTTAAGCTTAACATGAAATGGTGATGTATATTACTTGTGTGTAACTCACCTTGTGTTGGCCGACGGGGTCAAGGAGGGAAATCTATCTCCGCGCTGGATTTCACGAGTTTTCATCGCTAGCCAACTCGGGAGGGTCCTTGTGAGGCCTCGAGTGAGAATGTATGCCGCCGCCCTGTTCTCACGGCATAGCGTGTGCGTGGTTTTGTTTTTCTGAAATTGTAGCCAACTCGAGAGGGTCCCTGCGAGGCCTCGAGTGAGAATGTATGCTGCCGCCCTGTTCTCAAGGCTAATTGTGGACTGTATATTTTCCGGAAAAGACATGTCTAGTTTTGGTTTTTGAAATGATATTGGTGCATGTACTATGAAATGTGTAAGCGATTGGTTTGCCTTGAATACTTGTACTAGCGTAATTGCTAACCCCTTTGGGGACCCGTTGTCGGGGAAATTCTTGTTATGGATTTCAGGTTATGTTCACCATTTAGCGGCTACTGGATGGTACGAGGATGTCGGCCAAGGTTGTTGACATGTGCAATTGAGTCTTGTTATTTCCTACTATCTCTTTTGATGTGGATGTTTTCCAAATTGTAAACTTATAGATTGTACTCGCGAGTACTTAGGCTTTTTCCTTTCGGATTGTGTTTGGACTTCGTTGGAGTTACCGTATTTGTCGGTTGATGTTTATTATGCCGGTTGTACCGGACGTGTTGTATTATGTTCTTGTTGTTAACAATTGTTTCCTTGCTAACCGAGACGGTTAGTCGAGAGGTGTTTTCTTGTGTTAGCCTGGTGGATCCCATGTAGGCGTCCACGGCGCTGTAATACACCTCGAATATCTTGGGGGTGTTACAATTCCATTCCTACTTTTCATGGTTTTAACTATCTTACTCAAGTGAATTATCTCGGGAAGCCTTTCATTACATTTAACTTGTTAATTGTTCAAGATTATTCTGTTCTCGGGGTATGTTGTGCATGGCTCGTATTTGTACTTTATACTTGCACTAGCAAAATTCCATTTTGCTAACCCCCCGAGTAATCGAGGGGTGGATGTATTTATTGTGTCCAGGTACATGCAGGTTCTTGGGGAGCAAAACACAGGATCGGTATGAAGGATGATGGAAGACAAATGATATTAATCACATCAAGGCCAGTATTGGGTACCGTTGGTCGAATTGTATTGTCCTTTACACTGTAGTATTTTCTGTCGTATGAGTTGTTAGTGTATTTGACCCTTGCATGGGTATGAGTCTAGATAGAGATGTGTATGTTTAAGTCGTATGTCATTGATGAAAGACCAAATCGGTCTACTGATTTGTTATTTATCCATGTAGGCATGTAATGTGATGTTTTGTGTCGGTATTTAGCCTGGTAGATCCTCATGGAGAGGGTCTAGAGTGCTGTAATATTCCCGAGTTGATTGGGGGTATTACATCGGCGAGTCCGCCCATGCCGATCAGATCCCGTTCGACGCCTGCCGTTCTAACCTAGTCGCGACCACAGTCTGCTCGTGCTGACCGTGCCACGCATCCGTCCCGATCCAACCCGACCATGATCGACCCTGCTCGGCGCCGGCCGAACACTGCCACCATAGTCCGCCTGTGCCGACTGTGCCCCGCATCCGCCCCGATCCAACCCTGCTCGGCCATTGCCGAACCCTGCCTGCGATCCAACTCAGCCGCGATCTGACCAACACCAACCCAGTCGCCCGCTGCCAAAAGCCGCGACCCAATCTAGCCCAGACGGTCCGACCCAGTTCAAAGTCTCAGTCCAAAGACCCGAACATAGATTTAATTTATTTTCTGAAACCACCAAAATTGTGACATGGGTTATTGGGTTCTTTATCTCCCACGCTACTTTGCGGTGGATGAGACCGCGAGAGAAGTCGGTATCTCTGCGTGTCGAAGAAAACTATGTGACGGTCCTGGGGGAGTCGCGGAATTGTTGAAAGTCGATACTTATGGTTGTTGCATACACCACGTATCTGGGTGCGATCTGGTATCGCCATTTTTGTCGACTTTACTAACAACAATTAAGGGAAGTACATCGAGTAATAGTTATATTTCACGCTTTTAAAAGCATCAATTGTGACCGTTTACATTGTCACTGAGAATCCAACAAGACTAACTTTCTCTTGTTTATATCTTGTAGATGGTACAAAGCTCCAATATTCACCCGGAGTTCGAAATTCTTGACCATGCTGGTAAAGAGTACCATAGGTGTCGCTTGGCGTTCGTCGATAAGAGATTTACTACCACCATCTTTCTCTCTAATGAGCCTACCGCTCAAGAACTGACCGAGGAAACCAAGGCTAATGCACTGATGTACTTACGTAGACATAGACATCCATTGTTGGAAAAGTGTTATATGAATTTGCAAACCCCCAAAGATCTATGAGATACACTCGAACAATATTTTAATAATATGCATGATCAGTGGGAGAAAATCCAGTTTTTGGATTATGAAAATGTGGAGGCCTATAACCAAGCCGTCCTCGATCTTCGCACTGATCTTGGTTTTTGTGGTGTCAAGAAATCTGATCAAGACTTGATTGAGAAGACTCTTAACACGTTTCCTGTGGGAGCAAGTGTGATTGCTGATTAGCTGCGCGTTACCTATGAGGAAGGGAGAATTAAAATTTTTAGTGACCTTGTCTCCCACCTCGCGAAAAACAAAGGCACCATGAGATTATTCTCAACAGCAATGCGTGCCCAGCTGGTACAAAGTCGATTCCAGAAGTGAATCACGTTACCCACAGGAAGGCACCACGATAAAATAAAAAAGGCAATGCTGCTCAGGTTTTGCAAACACCACAGATGCATGACTCGAGCAAGCGAGGGCAAAGATAAGGTCATCGTTCCAATGTGTGGAAGTGCAATATGGCTCGGCCGCCGGTCCTAGTGGTGCCAAACCACGTAGACCACCTACTGCCACCGGTAATGGACCCACTCCAAAGGAAGGTCGGAATTGCTATACTTGCGGTTCAAAGAATCACACTTACCGCAATTGCAAGGCGCCAAAGAACAACCAAGCCTACTACAAGCACTATAACCAGTACTTGACTCAAGAGTCGAATTACATGGAGGAAGATAATGAGAATATGGAGGTGAACCATGTTGAGATCCCTTGTAGTTTGACTAGTTTTTACGCTTTGGTTATATTTTGTCTTGGTTCTAGTTTTCTTTTGAGAACTACTTTGGTATTTTCGATGAATGTAATAAAGTTGGCCATGATGAATAAAAAATTTTCAATTGTTGTGATTATGCAAAAATGAATTTTATTTTTCCCGCAAATAGCATGTTTGGTTTATTACAAAACAATTGCTCAGTAGGAATTGCTTGGTTAATTTGATGCATTGGTGTTCAAAACTTTTGGTCACGACTAGGCGCATCCTCCTTGGTATTTGTTTATGCTTTGAATGTTTAATCGGAATCAGTGGTTTTTAAACAGCCTTAGTTGTACCGACATTCATACTTTCTCTGCAAGTCTATCAAGTTGGAATTACCAAAAAGATCATTAGTCGAGATATAAATCAAACACCCCGATGTATTTTAAAATGTTTAGACGCTCCTATGGCCATCATTTCCATAGTATTGTATCAATAATAATGCCTTGGAAAAAGGCTTCAACCTTGCTCTATAACTAAAAGAATAGGGAAATACCAAAATAGCAACTTGAAACGAGCACTACGATCTGAGTTTAATGATCCAGAAAGTGCACGAACTATGGATGGAAAGATACGAAAGTCTAGCTTCCAGAACAAATGACTGTTAGTCCATATACTTTTTTTTATTAGTCCATAGACTTCTTAACGAAGGGGTTATTGCTGTTTTAGTGAACAAAGGTTAAGTTGCGCAACTTGGTTGAATTTCCCCAAACTCAAAGTTAGTGAGTTTTTGCTATGTCTTTCATCACAAGACTAATCAAGTTTCATGTCTTATTGTAGATGTCTCGTGGAGAAATTGAGTGCCTTGCTGATAGTGGAACAATCCACAATATTCTTCAGAATAGGCAATTATTTAGGGATATTGTGCCATACATATCCTCACCGACAACAGTGATTGGTTCCTCCCAAGTAGTTCAAGGGAGAGGACCTGCTCATTTCTTGATACCTAATGATACGCATATTAATGTCACAAATGCTCTCTATGCCCCAAGAGCAAACCGACCCTTGCTAAGTTTTAGGGATATCTGTGCCAACGATTATCAACTTGATACACACAGTGAGAATGAGATAGAATTTTTGTGCGTTACTCTGCAGAATGCGGAAGACGCCACGTTCTCGAAAAACTTATGAGTTTAAGTAGTGGTTTATACAAAACTACAATAAGGGTTATTGAATCCTAAGGTGTGAGTCACGAACTTTGTGATTCGAAGTATACCAATTGTGGCATGACCGACTCGGTCACCGTGGACACAACATGATTATTCATAATTTGAAAAACTCACACGATCATCCATTTTTCAAGTCCGAAAAATTATTGGAAGCACTGCTCGATATCAGCATTATTATGAGTGAGTCTGATACCGTATCACAAAGATTGAAGATCGCACGCCCTGATGAGGTTGACAATGCATCTTCTGCAAATCCCGAGGTTTTCGTGGCAATTGGGATTGAAGTTGAACATCCCGCCCCCCATGTCCATTCACAGAATGGCCTTGCTGAGGCTATAATTAAGCAGTTACAGCTTATCGCCCGAGCATTGGTATTGCACACCAACTTGTCGATTTCTACCTGGGGTTATGTAATTTTGCATGCATCTATACTTATACTCTTTCGACCCACTGTCAATCAACCGTTTAGTGCGTACAAGTTGGTAACTGGACATGAGCCTGATATTTCACACTTATGCATTTTTGGTTGTGCAGTCTATGTGCCAATTACGCTTCCACAGCGAATGGGTACGCAAAGACGATTAGGTATATATGTTGGCTATGAATCGCCTAAGATTATCCAATACTTGGAACCTTTGACAGGAGATCTGTTTACTGCATGCATACAGTCACTTTGAGAAGACAAACTTCCCGTCGTTAGGGGGACAGAGGAGTCGAACAATTCCAGTAGAATGCCAGGAAATTGTTTGGTGTGCTCCTTATTTGCCTCATCAAGATCCCCGCACGACTCAATCCGAGCTAGAGGTGCAACATAGTCTCAGTCTTCAGAAAGTTGCGGATTTGATGCCCGACAACTTTACTGATACTGCAAAAGTGACAAGATCTACCATTCCCACTGCGAATGTTCCTGCAAGGTTAGAAGTCCCAGTTATAGGGCAAGGTTTAGCCTCCCAAAGGAATGATGCCCCCGGCGTCGACCTTAGTGGTGGGACGGCTGCTTTGACTGCTCTTATCCCTGCTCGATAGAGGGGGAGGCCAGTGGGTAGAAAGGATATCGAACCTAGAAAGAGAAGAGACGGAGGCACAAAATCCTCTCATTATTGACACAATGACTTCGTCACATGAGATTATTTATTACTACGAATATGTCCTCGAATAATTATTTATTACTACGATTATGTCCTCAAATAAACAATGGAATGATCGACGGACGAGTCGGAAACTTTGTTGATGTCAGGGAATATATATATCTTGATGCAATGTACGAGCAAATACGTACTATTGGACAGGTCTCCATGCTAGTCGATGATGCTTTTGCCCACTTCGTCGCTCAAGAAATTATTAAAGATGGTGATGTTGAGCCGCGCTCAGTTGTTGATTGTCAACAACGAGCCGATTGATCGAAATGGAAAGATGTAATGCAAGCTGAATATGACTCAATGGCTAAACGTGAGGTATTTGGGCGCATCGAGCCAGTACCCGTGGGCGTTATACCAGTTGGACATAAGTGGGTCTTTGTTCGTAAATACAATGATAAGAATGAGGTCATGCATTACAAAGCAAGACTAGTTGCTCAAGGCTTCTCGCAGCCCCCTGGCATTGATTACGAGGAGACATATTCTCCCATTATGGACATCATCACTTTCTGCTACTTAGTCAGTTTGGTAGTATCCGAAAAACTGAATATGCTACTTATGGATGTGGTTACAATGTATCTTTATGGGGATTTAGATACGGATATTTATATGAAAGTCTAAACCAC
The DNA here is from genome assembly GCA_033398695.1 of Orobanche coerulescens. Taxonomy (NCBI): domain Eukaryota; kingdom Viridiplantae; phylum Streptophyta; class Magnoliopsida; order Lamiales; family Orobanchaceae; genus Orobanche; species Orobanche coerulescens. The sequence continues at coordinate 122,550,904 of CM065817.1, forward strand.
GGAGCGCTTACACTGTAAATTGCATCGTTCACTGTATGGGATGAAGCAATCCAGAAGGATGTGGTACAACCGCCTACGTGAATACTTGACTGGGAAGAGATACAAGAACAGTGATATATGTCCATGCATTTTCATGAAAAGAACAGACACAGGATTCATAATTGTAGCCGTCTATGTAGATAACAAGAATGTTATCAGTATCGTAGATGAAGTCGATGAAACAGCCTGCTACCTTAAGTCCGAATTCGAGATGAAAGACCTGGGTAGGACTCGATTCTGCTTGGTTTTAGAGCTAGAACATCGAGATGATGGTATACTCATTCATCAAGCTGCCTATGTCCATAAGTTGCTCAGGCAATTTAGCATGGACAAGGTATATCCTCTTGCTACCCCCATGGTTGGTCGAAGTCTAGAAATGGACAAGGATCCGTTTCGTCCTAAAGAGGAGGATGAAGAGGTCCTTACACCGTACCTTCGCACAATCGGTGCATTGTTATATCTGGCGCAATGTACTCGCCCAAACATTGAATTCTCTATGAATATGCTAGCGAGATTCAGCTCTGATCCCACGATAAGGAATTGGAATGGAGTAAAACACATCTTTCGTTACTTGAAAGGCTCCAGTGATCTTGGACTATTCTTTCCCTATGCAAGAGAGATAGATATTCTGAAAGGAATTGTTGAGGTTAAGACGATACATACCGACCGTCGATCTCCCTCTAATATTGCAGCTAAGTATGGCAACTTGACTACCAGAAGTGCTCATTCAAGCAAGCTTACCCCCTATGCAGAGAATCCTAACAATATGTTAGTTGGATTTGCTGATGTCGATATCTCTCTGACCCGCATAAATGATGTTCCCAAACTGGTTATGTTTTGACCATTGGGAATACAGTGATATCTTGGCGATCAACCAAGCATACCCTGGTTTCTACTTCCCCGAACCATGCAGAGATACTTGCATTGCACGAATCCGTAAGGGAGTGTATTTGGCTTCAGTCAATCATAGACCATATTCGAGGAACTTGTGGATTAGAGTCCACTACAGCGACCCCTACTTGCATCTTTGAGGACAATGCGGCATGCATTGAGCAGATGAAGTTAGGTTTTATTAAGGGTGACAATACCAAGAATATCTCGCCGAAGTTCTTCTACAATCAGCAATAGCAGAAATTGCTGAATATCAAAGTGAAACAAGTGAGTTCCAATGAGAATATCGCATATTTGTTCACTAAGTCTCTGCCAAAATCTACATTAGAGAAACATGTTAGGAGCATTGGCATGCGTCGATTGTTCGAGCTCAACTAGTGATAACCCATTTGAATGAGCTGTTGTGTATACTTCGGGGAGAGTGTACTCCACATGATTCTGGTATTTGTAGTTGGCATTGTTCTCTTTTTCCTCACCAAGTCTTTGTTTCTCTCACGGAGTTTTGTTTGACTTGGAACGTTTTTTACTGAGGCCACATCTTATGCACCATGACAGTATTAGTGCTCGACACAGGGGAAGTGTTCCGGGATATCCTTCCCTTGTTGGTGTCTTCCTAATACTGGTTGTAGGAAGATACATAGATGGAAGGTTCTAGATCCTTCTAGAGGTAGTAGGATTACATACCTTATCTAGGAATCCTATATATGGAAGGACTCTCATTGTAATGCCTATATAAAGGCCACCTCTATCAGTGTTATGAATACAATTAATTGACTCATATTTACAACTTTCTTACTTTCTCCTGAAATATACATTATTTTTTTGAAAAAAACTTATAATGGTAATTTTGGATCATCTAATGTCAATTGCAATCCATAAAATGATAGTTTTTATTCGAGATATTTAATTAAGAATATATATTTAAATTAACTTATAAAGAGAGAGTATTTAAGTAATATACCATAAATATAATTTTTAGTACTAAAGAAGCTATATATTATTTATAATTTAACAAATGTGACATAAATATGATTTTATTACCATCAAATCTATATTACAATAATTTTAAAATATATACATACAAAATAGTTCCATGTTTAACCAAGATATATAGGTATACTTTATTACCATAAAATATGTTTATCATAATATTTTCGGAATTAACACATACGCACATATATATATATATAAACATATGAATTCTAAAACCATTTTGATGGAAAATATTTCATGATAATAGTATCATATTTATGGTATCTTAGTTAACTAAGATTATTTGATTATATATAATTATGAAATATTTTGATATAGAGATTTTATGGTAGTAAATCATATTAATATATATGCTTTAAAGATAAATTTGGATATATATACTTTATTGTAATAAAGTTAAATTTATGGTACGTTAAATAAATAATAAATTAATTTGATATATATATATATATATATATATATATATATATATATGTGTGTGTGTGTGTGTGTGTGTAGTTATTTTGATCAATATATGTTAGGCGCTTTGATCCAAAACTAGAAAGATAAAATAAAATTGATCCAAATAAAATTACTTTAATTTTTTGACCCATAACCCAAATCTGTTGCAAAGTACCAAAAATATCCCTAAGTAACATTTAGCCCGGCGGTACACTCCATCCCATCAACTGACACCTCGGGATGGCGTTTCGGCAAAAAGTATTGTTAACCGAAGACTTCTTTTCCCCTCCATTTACTTTTCTCTATGCCACCGAGAGCAGAATTTTGAAATCCTCAAAGTGAGGCGGTGCGGGGTATAAAGAAAAGAAAGCAAACTGACTTTTGGGTGCTTCCCTGTTTTAACGTGAATGGAAAAGGTCAAACACGGAACCATATCGGCATGTAAGAGTGTTCTCGAGCCCTATTTTCGGTCGCCGGAGTTTAAATGACTTTCATTTTGTATTTTATTTATTGTTTAAAGTTAATAATTAGAGATTACCATATGGTAATTTTAGATTTGGGGTATCCTCTCTTCCTAGGGGAACAGAGAAGGTTAATTACACAACCACATCGACATGAATGATTGGTTCTCATCCCTATTTTTTGTGCGTTGGAGTTTATTGATTGGTTCTCAGCCCTATTTTCGTTCGCTGGAGTTTATATATTTCGTTTTCCTGTGGTTGTTTAAAGTCACTTAATGCTTGTTTATTGGTAAGGTGACTTACCGCTTAAAACCTGCATCAGCATGCAAGATTATTTCCGAGCCCTATTTTTGTTCGTTGGAGTTTATATGTGTTCTGTTACTGCTTTTTATATGTTTTACAGAAAATAATTTAAGATTACATGTGAAAATTACAGACTGTTACATATATGAGAATCTGAAACTACCATATGGTAATAAACAACCGGTATTTGTCCTTATCAAATTACAAGACATCGTAACATTACATATTAGTATTATGAAGAAAATGACCATTCGTCGTGGACCAGTCAGGTTATGGTAATCATGGTAATTATGCTCAACTACATGAATTTGTAATGGCCATAATGTAGAAATCATAACCTTAAAGGGAATTACTCGGATAAGTAAAGTTACCAGCTAAAAATAATAAAGTGCAATTTAACCAGGCTGAAGTGCTTCACATTATATTAAATCTATAACTGTTGGATAATGTTATTTTAACTGTTGAGGAATTTATGTATATCTAATGGTTAGGAATGTATATTAGCAGGTATTACAGATACCTACATGTAATATGAATCATCACCTGATTTTTAGGAAAACATAAAAATTGTAAATTATGTTATATTTATTCTGCTCATTTTAAATGAAGTGTGATGTTCTTGATGTAGTAAGCAATTGAAATTAAGAATGGGAAGAAAATGAAGTGTACCGCACTCCGAGGTAGCAGCAGAGGATGCTACAAAAACGTTGAAGAAACCACACACAAGGACATCATATATAGCTTTACAGAAAATAATGTCCGCGCAGAAGGGAAAAAAGAAAATTGAATCATCAAAAGCCAAAAGTGTTGCACATTGTGGTGATGCAATAAAGAAGAAAACCATTAATGACAACCAGAAGCAAAATGATGTTGTGGAACAAAGATGTAGTATTTCTGCGCTCCTACGGTTGGTGGAAGTTTTTCGCGATAAGATTCCAAGTGAAACTTGGAAGATTTTGAAAAAAACAACACCATTTGTAATTATTTTTATGTGCTTTAAGAATTCACTTGTCACTTATCTTAATTTTAAGAAGAGTGATTTGAATTTTGAGATTATCCCAAGGCATTTTATGGTAAATGAAAGTTATGCCCAATTTGGTGCGGAGTGCCGGTACACTGAGGAGGTTGACGTGGAAATGTTGTTATACATTCTGGCTTATTACCTGCAGAGTCTAACAGTAAAAAATCCAACGAATGTTGCGGATGATGGGCATGGATCCCCAAAAAAGATGTTCCCCATGATCAAGAAATAAAACGGGCCAAATACCGCAAATATTAGGGAACGGTTGGTAGAGGAGCTTGAAAAGGAGGAAGTTGATGCCAGTAAGGTTGCGTCGCTATTGTCAATGTATTTGCTTACATCAATCTTTTTCTGCAGGAGTGGTTTGAACATTAGTGAGGATCTTGTGAGGATCTGTTTGGAGTTAGAAAAGTTGAATAAATACAACTGGGCTGGGTTGGTGGTTTCTTTTTTGACGAGAGGACTACGTAAGGATGAAAAGGATAACCCCAAAACAATCAATGGGAGTGTTTGATAACACGAAGGTGAAAAAATCCTGTAAGGATGAAGCCCTCCGAGGCATGCCAAGGTTTGTACAATGGAACCTGTACAAAATGTTTGATAAGAAAAGGACTGTGTAGAGTAATTCAAAAATGCTTGAAGTAAATTATATTGAGTACTCAAATGTGATTTAATGTATTCATGTTCATTTGTATACCAAAATACTGATGTATTTGCTTGATTCTTTTTTCTAGAAGGACATGATACGTGAGGGTATGTGAACTTCGGAGGATCAGGGCAGAAGTGATGGTGAAGGAAAGGGTGTAATGATTGATAGCGACAAATATATATAATGGATAAAATACGACATGAAGTTCTAAGTACCGATTATTTTTAACAAAATCCATTATCTTTGTATGTGAGCCTAATAGTTATGAAACTAACAAATCTTTAATATGAGGAAGCCAATGAACTTATTATTGATACCATATAATTATATAAATTACTCCAAGAATTTATGAATATCGTGATATTTAATGCAAACGATTATAAAATTACGTTAACAGTAAGAGTGTCAGAACAAGGTCATTTTAATAACTTAATGGTAAGTCTTACACATTAAGTAGTTGCCATTGTAATTCTATAATTATGAATACACCCTTCTGATTATGTCTGACTACTGGCCCATTTATATCAAAATTAACAGGTTCCAAGGCAGAAGAATGTGACTAAATTATGGAGGAGAAGTTGGAGGATCTGAAGAACATAGTCAGGAAATTGTTGTCGCTGGTGGCGGAGGAGAAGAATGAAGAGGCTGGAGGATTGTTGAAGCAACATTCGAGAAAACGGTTGACATTCGTAAAACAATTTCGATGAACTTGATGGAATAGGACTCTAAGATACATAAACTTGGGATAAAACGATATGAAGACAAAATAATAGTTTCCATACAAGAAAAAAGTATGACTGTGTTGTCGGTAAAAATGGTATGGGCCCAAGTGATAAAAATAGCTATGACTGGACAATTTCGGTGTCGTTGAGACTAAAAATGATGAAACAAGTGGGGATAAGGAGGTCCTCATCTAAAAACAGGTGAGTGGCTATGACACAGGTGTTGCTGCTGAGTTTGTGGTGCTATTGGTGACTGTAGGTAGAACGATGGTGAAGCTGGTGTAATATCCGGATTTATTATTGTGTATTTCATCTGTTTTGAACCCTGTATTATTCAAAATTGTGATATCGATAATTGAGCTATGATATTCTCGTATTTGAACCTTTCTACATGAGTATGGCAACATGTAATTTTTCCCATGCAAATATGTGATAACGTATGCTAACAAGGATAGGTTAACGTACGTTATCTGTTAGAATTAGCGTACACTACGAATGTAGCGTAGCGTGCGTTAACCAGTCAATTATTGAGCTGGGCGGCTAGCACATGCGCCAGCCGGACGTGGGTCCGGATAAGATTCCCGCGGACGTACCTGGATAGTTTTGGAGTCAACGTTTATTAGCATGCGCTAAGGATAGTAGGATAGCGTGCGCTAATCAGCTAATATGCAGAAAACTTTATATAAGGGACAACACTCCATTTCTTCTTGTTCCCTTCACTCGTCCTCATTTCGTGATAGTCCAGAGAACCTTCACTCTTTCTTAAACACACATAGACCACATCCACTTAATCACTGAAGATTGGATGTCACTTGTGATTGTTCATTGGAGTGGAGAAACGTCTTGATTTGGCAAACAAGCAACCGGAGTCGGATTCTACTTGTTGTCTCGGTGTTTTCTTCATCTTAAGGTATGAATTCGTGTTCTTAAGGATATGAAGATCATACTATCAAAATATTGAGTTCCATTGATGAATTATCCAAACAACATCATGTTAATAAGTTAGAATGATTATGCTTAAGATATCATCGTTGGAAACATCATGATTAGCATCCTACCACGTCGAATGATGAGAGATATATTCTGAGATTGATTATCTGTATGGATAACGCTACCATATGGATCGTAGACGTAAAGTTGATGCCACTTTTGTTAGAAGGACTTAGGAAAGAATCATAGAAGATTTCATCCTTTCATATAAGTTGGAATTGTGAGTTCATCTTCATGGTTAAATCGGGATGTATTGATGATATTGGAATCTAGTGCATCAACCTTAAGAACACCGAACTTCCCATGAGAATTGTAACTAAGATGGAATATGGTGTTGTGATAATTATGCGTATTCTTGCACCTCAAAGGTATTTGAATCCGTGAGAACATTTGTAATAGGATGAACGTAATATGCAGGGAGATAACGTATATTAAACACTGAGGATTTTTAAGTTTTATCACGGTTAGAACAGTCGACTGCCCAGGAAGAACTGCCATACATGATTAGCGTGCGCTAAAGCTTTATGGTTAACGTGCGCTATCGAGCATAAGTTAACGTACGCTACGCTTGGAACGTAACGTGCATTATGTTATCAGACGAGTCAGTCGACTGATCAGTGAGGTACTGACAGTGCATGATTAGTGTACGCTAGACTTCGTATCTTTGCATGCGCTAACGAGTAGCCTTAGCGTACGCTACATAGGATACGTAGCGTACGTTAAGCAAGCCAGGTAGAATATAATTTATGTACTTCCAACCATAATTTAGATTGTTAGACATTTGTACGACGTGAGATGAATTCTATATTATCTATGTTGTTAAGGTTTGAGCTTAGCAATGGGATTGATCGAATGGGGCGACCTTAGAGTGTCTTGATATTCTTGGAAACTTTATTCTTGTCATCGAACCGAGGCAAGTACTTTAATTAGAATTGTTTATATTATGTCAGTTATATTGTGATTGTATTATGTACATGTGCTATGATTAAATGTCCACCATACGTTGATCCGACGGGAATCATCATGGGAATCTATAGCTGTGTGCGCTGGATCGTTGGACAGGTAGTTCCACCATGCGTTGGTCCGAGGGGATCATTATGGGAATCTATAGCTGTGTGCGCTGGATCGTTGGAACACCATCAGTATGTTGAGACTATTATGATTTGATATGTGTTGTTGTTGTTTCTCGTTGGAGAAACTTGTTATGATGATTGTTTGATTAAATCGCTATTTTATGATTATTGTACTTGTACTGGCATCTTTGTGCTAACCCCTTTGGGGTGAACATTTTTTTTTGTTCAGGATCAAGGAGAGTGGGGAAACAACCACTAGAGCTGCATGACGACGAGGGTGCAGAGTAACATTCCGGTCGGGTTTATTGTCTGTTGTTGGTTATTTTAATAAGTACTCGAGTACCTCGTAATTCGTGATGTTTGTATTTCAGTGATGTATTATTATTCTTCATTTGGATATTTGCATTCTCGGCATTGAATCAGAACTGTCGTATTTTATTTCAGTGATTTAATGATTTAGTATCTGTTATTGTCTTTTCATTTATTCAGCCTTGTAAATTCTTATGTAAAGGATTTACGGCGCTGTAATATTCCTGAATATATCGGGAGTGTTACAGAATATGGTATTGGAGCTAAGATTATGGATATCGTGGCCATTGGGTTAAAATAGGGGTCATATATGTCTTTTGAGGTAACCGGCCGCGAATAACATCACTGTACTGCCTGTGTCTTCATGCGAACGGTGGTTGTAAGTTCCTAAACTCTATCTCGTTCTTTACATGTTGTATCTCTTTATACTCGAACATTAGAACGATATTGTTTTCTGTATATTGAGTATTTATGCTTACAGTATGTTGAGAGGTGGACGTTGACGTGGTCGCGGTCGCGGACGCAGACGAAGGAATGCCGAGAGAGAAGCTTCGCCTTCTAATCAGGACAGCCACAGCTCAGGCGAGCCACAGAGATCTATTAATAATGAACCGGAACCTGCTGTGCCCGAAATCCTTTGTCAGGTGGTGAATCAGATGACTCAGTTCGCCCAAGTCGTGGACCGAATGCAGGTGCCGGCAGGGTTACAACAAGGAGATCGACAACAAGGTATCCCAGACATGGGGAACCGAGGCGACCGATGGCTGCAAGAGGTGGCAAAGATGCAACCACCCAAATTCGACGGCTTTTCTAAGACACCAACGTGGGATCACTGGAGAAAAATTTTGCCGGAATTAATTGCCCAGACGACCAGAGAGCCTCTATTGCCCAGTACTTTCTGGTAGGGGAAGCATCCGAGTGGTGGGAAGCCATCCGGACTGTAGATCATGATCCTGACTGGACAAAATTTAAATTGATGATGGAAGCTCAGTACTGCCCTTGTCCTGTAAGGGAAGCCAGAGTTCGGGAATTTTTCTCCGCACAGCCATCAGACGAGCCAGTATCCCAAACGATTAAGACGTTTAACCAACAGATGACCTTTGTTCGACACCTGGTCAGAACAGACGCGGAAATGATGATCTATTTTGATATGAGGATGAAACCAGAAATCCAGAGGTACATGTCCGGTTTTGAATGTACCACTCTTCATCAATATCAGGATAAAGCATTGGCATATGAGATCAAAGAAGCAGTGATGGAAAAGTTTGCAGAATCCAAGAAGCAGAAAGTCTCTGGTAGTTTCACAGAGCACAAGAGCAGTGGGCCCCGCTAGGCCCAGTCATCATTTCACTCTTTCAAGAAACCTCCGCACCCATCTAAGAGCAGAAAGAATTTCGGTGCAGTGTCAGCCACGACGGATACATCTAGGAAGTGCTTTACCTGTGGTCGCCCAGGCCACCTTTGGCGTGATTGTCTCCGTACTCCAGTTACATGTTTTGATTGTAGGCAGGAAGGGCACCGTGCGACGTTTTGCAAGGATGCCACCAAGATCAATGGAACCTGTACATCACAGCCAGCTCAGAGAGAAGCCAGTATCCAACAGACGCAGCAAAGTGTTCAGATGCCTCAGAATTTTGGCCGCGGACGAGGCAGAGGACAGTGGGACCGAAAGGGTACATCGAGTGTCGGATCTGTTCCCCCACGTCTGTACGAGATGAGGAGAACAGACAATCAGGATGTTCTTTGCCGCATCGTGCAATCGCTCGCATCCTTTCCTATCCAGTTAGCGTTTTATTCGATACAAGAGCTACGCATTCATTTATATCCTTATCTTGTGTAACTCGTTTGAATATTTCTGGTTTTCATAATTGTGACCCTTATGTTGTGGGTTTACCGAGCGGAGAGAGGATTGTTGGAAACTTAGAAACTAGAGATTTTCCGGTATCATTTGGAGGCAAAGAGTGGCTCTCAAATCTGATTGTGATATAAATGCAAGGAGACGACCTGATACTCGGAGATGATTGGCTTAATCGATATGGAGCTATTGTAAACTACAGAAAGAGGAATATCTCGCTGATCGCTGACGATGGTTCCGAAATACTGTTTGAAGGATGGAAACCAGGGATCTCAGGAAAGTTGATCAAGGTGATGAAAGCTGTCAAATTGTTGAACGAGGGATGTACGGCATACTGGTGCTATGCAATGAAGAAAGAAGACAAAATTGTGGAACTTTCATCCATTCCTGTTGTGAACGAATTTCCGGATGTATTTCCTGACGAATTGCCTGGACTACCTCCACAACAGGATGTGGAATTCACCATTGAGCTGGAACCAGGAGCTACAGCAATTTCAAAGGCACCGTATCGTATGGAACCGAATGAAATGTACGAGTTGAAGAAGCAACTGTAAGAGTTACTGGACAAAGGCTATATCCAGCCGAGCGTTTCGCCCTGGGGTGCACCAGTTCTTTTTGTCCGAAAGAAGGATGGATCGCTTCGACTATGTATTGACTATCGATAACTGAATAAGATGACGATTAAGAACAAATATCCGTTGCCACGGATTGATGATTTGTTTGACCAGTTGCAAGTAGCAACAGTATTTTCTAAAATCGACCTGAGATCAGGATATCATCAGCTGAGAATTAAGAAATCTGATGTTCCGAAATCAGCATTCAGAACTCGCTACAGACACTATGAGTTTGTAGTGATGTCGTTTGGTCTCACTAATACACCTGTTGTATTCATGCAAGTGATGAACCGAGTGTTCATCGAATATTTGGATAAATTTGTGGTTATGTTCATTGATGACATTCTGGTGTATTCTAAGAGCCCGGAAGAGCATGCACAGCATTTACGGATTGTGTTAGACCTGTTGAGAAATGAACAATTGTACGCCAAACTTTCTAAGTGTGAATTCTGACTAAAGGAAGTGATGTTCATCGGCCATGTGGTATCAGCTGAAGGAGTCCGAGTAGATCCTCAGAAAATCGAAGCAGTTATGGATTGGAAGCCTCCTAAGAACGTGAAAGAAGTCCGGAGTTTCTTAGGACTTGCTGGATATTATCGTCGGTTCGTGGAAGGGTTTTCTAAAATTTCCCGCCTACTTACTCGACTACTACAGAAAACTCAAAAGTTTGAGTGGAATGAGATGTGTCAGAAAAGCTTTGATGAATTGAAGAGGAGATTGACGACAGCACCGATTTTAACACTTCCACAAGGAACTGGAGGATTCATAGTTTACAGTGATGCTTCGAACCAAGGACTCGGATGTGTATTGATGCAGATGATAAGGTGATCGCCTATGCGTCACGACAGCTAAAACCTTATGAAGTGAATTACCCAATGTATGATTTGGAGCTAGCAGCAGTAGTTTTTGCTTTGAAAATATGGAGACATTACCTGTACGGGACTCATTGTCAGATCTTTACGGATCACAAGAGTCTCAAATACATCTTCAGTCAGAAAGAGTTGAACATGCGGCAAAGGAGATGGATGGAACTTATTAAGGACTATGACTTGGAGAATTTTTATCATCCAGGCAAAGCGAATGTGGTTGCCGATGCACTTAGCCACAAGCCTGTTTCTATTCAGATGCTGGAGACTCTGACCTCCCAGCTCAGCATTCAACGAGAAATGACTCGTGAAGGAATTGAAGAGTCCAAGGACAACTGTGTGTGATGGAAATAACTTCATCGTTAATTGAAGAAATCAAATCTAAGCAAGTAGATGATCCTCTGATGATTTGGTTACGTGATGAAGTGATCAAGGGAAAGGCCCCTGGATTCGTAATTCATGATGATGGAGTTTTGAGATTTTAGAACCGACTTTGCGTTTCCTATGTCGATGTTCTGAAGCATACAATTATGAAGGAAGCTCACAACACGCCCTACTCTATCCATCCGGGCACCAGTAAGATGTATAAGGACTTGAAGCAGAACTTTTGGTGGGGCAATATGAAGAAAGATGTAGCGGATTATGTTTCGAAATGCTTGACTTGTCAGCAGGTTAAGATCGAGCATCAACGACCTGCCAGAATGCTGAAGCCGCTCCCGATTCCTGAATGGAAGTGGGAGGACATATCGATGGACTTTATCACTAGTATGCCGAGAACCAAGACAGAAATGAACATGATTTGGATGATAGTTGATCGTCTAACCAAATCGGCTCATTTTCTAGGCATTAAGGACACTTGGGGACCCGAGAGGTTAGCACGAGTATTTATTTCAGAGATAGTTCGATTGCATGGTACGCCGAAGACCATTATTTCTGATCGAGATGGCCATTTTGTTTCTCATTTTTGGAAAGCAGTTCATAACGCCTTGGGGAACAAATTGAACTTCAGCACAGCTTATCACCCTCAGACAGATGGAGAATCCGAGAGGACTATTCAAACAGTGGAAGATATGTTGAGGGCTTGTGCCTTAGATTGGTCAACTGATTGGGAAGTTCATCTACCGTTGATTGAATTTACCTACAACAATAGTTTGCATGCTTCCATTAAGATGGCACCGTTTGAGGCTTTATACTGGAGGAGATGCAGATCGCCCCTATGTTGGGACGATTCATCAGACTTGATCAGGACAGAACCAGATTTGATCGTACAGACACGAGAGAAGATAGCCTTGATTCGTGAAAGGCTGTTGACCACCCAGAGTCGACAGAAATCTTATGCAGACATACGCCGTCGTCCATTGGAGTTCAGTACTGGAGACCACGTACTTTTAAAGGTTTTTCCTACTTGGGGAATCTTTCGTTTTGGAAGGAAGGGAAAGCTGAGTCCAAGATATATCGGACCATTCGAGATCATTGAGAGAGTTGGAGAATTGGCATACAGATTGGCATTACCGCCGTCATTGAGCCATGTTCATAACGTGTTCCTCGTATCCCAGTTACGGAGATATATACCGGATCCTAGTCATGTAATTGATTTCAGCGAGATCGAAGTCGCTCAGGATGGAACGTTTGAAGAATGACCGGTCAGGATACTCGAGAGTCGAGTTAAGCAGTTCAGGAACAAACCATTCGCTTTGGTCAAAGTTCAGTGGTCACGCCACAGAGTGGAAGAAGCCACTTGGGAAACAGAAGATAAAATGAAGTCCAGATATGCAGAGTTATTTTCGTCTTGATTTTCGGGACGAAACTCCTTTTTAGTAGGAGAGTATGTAATATCCGGATTTATTATTGTGTATTTCATCTGTTTTGAACCCTGTATTATTCAGAATTGTGATATCGATAATTGAAGTATGATACTCGTATTTGAACACTTGTACATGAGTATGGCAACATGTAATTTTTCCCATGCAAATATGTGATGACGTACGCTAACAAGGATAGCTTAACGTACGTTATCTGTTAGAATTAGCATACGCTACGAAATTAGCATAGCGTGCGTTAACCAGTCAATTATTGAGCTGGGCGGCTAGCACATGCGCCAGCCGGACGTGGGTCCGGATGAGATTCCTACGAACGAACCTGGATAGTTTTGGAGTCAACGATTATTAGCGTGCGCTAACGATAGTAGGATAGCGTGCGGTAATCAGCTAATGTGCAGAAAACTTTATATAAGGGACAACACTCCATTTCTTCTTGTTCCCTTCACTCGTCCTCATTTCGTGATAGTCCAGAGAAACTTCACTCTTTCTTAAACACACATAGACCACCTCCACTTAATCACTAGAGATTGGATGTCACTTGTGATTGATCATTGGAGTGGAGAAACGTCTTGATTTGGAAAAGAAGCTACCGAAGTCGGATTCTACTTGTTGTCTCGGTGTTTTCTTCATCTTAAGGTATGTTATACTACTTTCAACCTTGAATTCGTGTTCTTAAGGATATGAAGATCATACTATCAAAATATTGAGTTCCATTGATGAATTATCCAAACAACATCATGTTTGTAATAGGATGAACGTAATCTGCAGGGAGATAACGTATATTAAACACTGAGGATTTCGTAAGTTTTATCACGGTTAGAATAGTCGATTGCCCAGGAAGAACTCTCATACATGATTAGCATGCGCTAAAGCTTTATGGTTAACATGCGCTATCGAGCATAAGTCAACGTACGCTATGCTTGGAACGTAATGTGCATTATGTTATCAAACGAGTCAGTCGACTGATCAGTGAGGTACTGACAGTGCATGGTTAACGTATGCTAGACTTCGTATCATTGCATGCGCTAATGAGTAGCCTTACAGTACGCTACACAGGATACGTAGCGTGCGTTAAGCAAGCCAGGCAGATTATAATTTATGTACTTCCGACCATAATTTAGATTGTTAGACATTTGTACGACGTGAGATGAATTCTATATTATCTCTGTTGCTAAGGTTCGAGCTTAGCAACGTGATTGATCGAAGGGAGCGACCTTTGAGTGTCTTGATATTTGTGGAAACTTTATTCTTGTCATCGAACCGAGGCAAGTATTTTAATTAGAATTGTTTATATTATGTCAGTTATATTGTGATTGTATTATGTACATGTGTTATGATTAAATGTCCACCATGCGTTGATCCGATGGGAATCATCATGGGAATCTATAGCTGTGTGCGCTGGATCGTTGGACAGGTAGTTCCACCATGCGTTGGTCCGACGGGATCATCATGGGAATCTATAGCTGTGTGCGCTGGATCATTGGAATACCATCAATATGTTGAGACTGTTATGTTATACAATGTGTTGTTTTTTCTCGTTGGAGAAACTTGTTATGATGATTGTTTGATTACATCACTGTTGTATGATTATTGCACTTGTACTGGCATCGTTGTGCTAACCCCTTCGGGGGTGAACATTTGTTTATGTTCAGGATCCAGGAGAGCGGGGAAACAACCACTAGAGCTGCATGACGACGAGGGTGCAGAGTGATGTTCCGGCCGGGTTTATTGTATGTTGTTGGTTATTTTAATAAGTACTCGAGTACGTCGTAATTCGTGATGTTTGTATTTCAGTGATGTATTATTATTCTTCATTTGGATATTTGCATTCTCAGTATTGAACCAGAACTGTCGTATTTTATTTCAGTGATTTAATGATTTAGTATCTGTTATTGTCTTTTCATTTATTCAGCCTTGTAAATTCTTATGTAAAGGATTTACGGTGCTGTAATATTCCTGAATATATCGGGAGTGTTACATCTGGGATTCAAGGCACCTATCTGTGACGAAGTGTTTGAGGGTGATAAGGTTGTTGAGTCAGGTGGTCAACAAATGGCTGTAAGAGAAGAAAAAGAGTTGGAGACTCAGCATTTGAGTACCGATGACGATGTTGAAAAAGTGGGTGAAGAGTTGAGTTTAAAAAGAGTGTCATGTCTTGAAACTTCACCACTACGTGTGTATATTTTGTGATTGTTTTCGCTCACCTCGGGAGGGTCCGATGGGATCACGGAGGGAATCCAATGGTATAACCCTGGATTCACGAGTGCGGTTGCTTATGTTTTGTGAATGTGTTTGCTCACCTCGGGAGGGTTCGACGGGACCATGGACGGAATTCCAATGGCTTCGACCTGGGTTCACGAGTGAAACTTCACCAGTTGGTATTGATTTTATGTCCGTCGAGGACGCGTGACGTGGGTTTTAACCCTGTGTATTGTTGTCGGTTTTCTATTTGCGAAAACAAAACCTTTGGGCTGTGACCCTGCTGATTTTTGGAAAGATAAGGATTTGATAATCCTAAGTTGTTTTATATCAAAACTCTCGATGGCATTTGAACGGTTTTATAAATTGTTTCCCTTGATTTGTGACCTTTCGGTTTTAGAATGTTTTACCAAACTCCTGCCTCGGGAAGTACTTTTCGTCACGTTTGGATTTTTGAGGATTCCTGGTTATTATTGTTCTTGGAACTTGTATTGTATGGCTCGTATTTGAACTTTGTTCTTGCACTAGCAAAACAGTGGAGTTTTGCTAACCCCCGAGTATTCGGGGGGTGGATGTCTGTTTTTGCATTCAGGTTTGGGAGCATAACACAGGGTCGGCACGAAGGATGATGAAAGATGAACGATACTAATCACACGAGGATCCGTTGATGTCGTATTGGTCTAGTTGTATTTTATTTCCCGATGCAGTATCTTTTCCCCGTTGTACGGGAGTTTATTGTATTTTGACCCCTGCGTGGGTATGTGTTTGGGTTTGAGTTGTATGTTATTATTGAAAGACCAAATCGGTCTACTGAGTCATTTTAGCCTTAAAGGCGATGTTTAGATGTCTGATTTTAGTTATCAGCCTGGTAGATCCTTGAGGAGAGGGTCTACGGCGTGTAATATCCCTGAGTGGATTGGGGGTGTTACAGGGGAAGCGTCCGAGTGGTGGGAAGCCATCCGGCCAGTAGATCATGATGCTGTATGGACAGAATTTAAATTGATGATGGAAGCTCAGTACTGCCCTCGTCCTGTAATGGAAGCCAGAGTTCGGGAATTTTTCTCCGCACAGCCATCAGACGAGCCAGTATCCCAAACGATTAAGACGTTTAACTAACATATGACATTTGTTCGACACCTGGTCAGAACAGACGCGGAAATGATGATCCATTTTGATATGAGGATGAAACCAGAAATCCAGAGGTACATGTCCGGTTTTGAATGTACCACTCTTCATCAATATCAGGATAAAGCATTGGCATATGAGATCAAAGAAGCAGCGATGGAAAAGTTTGCAGAATCCAAGAAGCAGAAAGTCTCTGGTAGTTTCACAGAGCACAAGAGCAGTGGGCCCCGCAAGGCCCAGTCATCCTTTCACTCTTTCAAGAAACCTCGGCAACCATCTAAGAGCGGAAATAATTTCGGTGTAGTGTCAGCCACGACGGATACATCTAGGAAGTGCTTTAACTGTGGTCGCCCAGGCCACATTTGGCGTGATTGTCTCCGTACTCCAGTTACATGTTTTGATTGTTGGCAGGAAGGGCACCGTGCGACGTTTTGCAAGGATACCACCAAGATCAATGGAACCTGTACATCACAGCCAGCTCAGAGAGAAGCCAGTATCCAACAGACGCGAAAAAGTGTTCAGATGCCTCAGAATTTTGGCCGCGGACGAGGCAGAGGATAGTGGGACCGAAAGGGTACATCGAGTGCGGATCTGTTCCCCCATGTCTGTACGAGATGAGGAGAACAGACAATCAGGATGCTTCTGTCGCATCAGGTGCTGTTCAGATCCTTTCCTAGCCAGTTAGCGTTTTATTCGATACAGGTGCTACGCATCCATTTATATCCTTATATTGTGTAACATGTTTGAATATTTCTGGTTTTCATAATTGTGAACCTTATGTTGTGGGTTTACCGAGCGGAGAGAGGATTGTTGGAAACTTAGAAACTAGAGATTTCCCTATATCATTTGGAGGCAAAGAGTGGCTCTCAAATCTGATTGTGATAGAAATGCAAGGAGACGACCTGATACTCGGAGATGATTGGCTTAATCGATATGGAGCTATTGTAAACTACCGAAAGAGGAATATCTCGCTGATCGCTGACGATGGTTCCGAAATACTGTTTGAAGGATGGAAGCCAGGGAGCTCAGGAAAGTTGATCAAGGCGATGAAAGCTGTCAAATTGTTGAACCAGGGCTGTACGGCATATTGGTGCTATGCAATGTAGAAAGAATACAAAATTGTGGAACTTTCATCCATTCCTGTTCTGAACGAATTTCCGGATGTATTTCCTGACGAATTGCCTGGACTACCTCCACAACGGGATGTGGAATTCACCATTGAGCTGGAACCAGGAGCTACACCAATTTCAAAGGCGCCGTATCGTATGGAACCGACTGAAATGTACGAGTTGAAGAAGCAACTAGAAGAGTTACTGGACAAAGGCTATATCCAGCCGAGCGTTTCGCCCTGGGGTGCACCAGTTCTTTTAGTCCGAAAGAAGGATGGATTGCTTCGACTATGTATTGACTATCGAGAACTGAATAAGATGACGATTAAGAACAAATATCCGTTGCCACGGATTGATGATTTGTTTGACCAGTTGCAAGGAGAAACAGTATTTTCTAAAATCGACCTGAGATCAGGATATCATCAGCTGAGGATTATGAAATCTGATGTTCCGAAATCAGCATTCAAAACTCGCTACAGACACTATGAGTTTGTAGTGATGTCGTTTGGTCTCACTAATGCACCTGCTGTATTCATGCAATTGATGAACCGAGTGTTCATCGAATATTTGGATAAATTTGTGGTTGTGTTCATTGATGACATTCTGGTGTATTCTAAGATCCCAGAAGAGCATGCACAGCATTTACGGATTGTGTTAGACCTATTGAGAAATGAACAATTGTACGCCAAACTTTCTAAGTGTGAATTCTGGCTAAAGGAAGTGATGTTCATCGGCCATGTGGTATCAGCTGAAGGAGTCCGAGTAGATCCTCAGAAAATCGAAGCAGTTATGGATTGGAAGCCTCTTAAGAACGTGAAAGAAGTCCGAAGTTTCTTAGGACTTGCTGGATATTATCGTCGATTCGTGGAAGGGTTTTCCAAAATTTCCCGCCTACTTACTCGACTATTACAGAAAACTCAAAAGTTTGAGTGGAATGAGATGTGTCAGAAAAGATTTGATGAATTGAAGAGGAGATTGACGACAGCACCGATTTTAACACATCCACAAGGAACTGGAGGATTCATAGTTTACAGTGATGCTTCGAACCAAGGACTCGGATGTGTATTGATGCAGATTATAAGGTGATCGCCTATGCGTCACGACAGCTAAAACCTTATGAAGTGAATTACCCAACGTATGATTTGGAGCTAGCAGCAGTAGTTTTTGCTTTGAAAATATGGAGACATTACCTGTACGGGACTCATTGTCAGATCTTTACGGATCACAAGAGTCTCAAATACATATTCAGTCAGAAAGAGTTGAACATGCGGCAAAGGAGATGGCTGGAACTTATTAAGGACTATGACTTGGAGATTCTTTATCATCCAGGCAAAGCGAATGTAGTTGCCGATGCACTTAGCCGCAAGCCTATTTTTATTCAGATGCTGGAGACTCTGACCTCCCAGCTCAGCATTCAACGAGAAATGACTCGTGAAGGAATTGAAGTGTGGTTACAAAGAGTCCAAGGACAACTGTGCGTGATGGAAATAACTTCATCGTTAACTGAAGAACTCAAATCTAAGCAAGAAGATGATCCTATGATGATTCGGTTACATGATGAAGTGATCAAGGGAAAGGCCACCGGATTCATAATTCATGATGATGGAGTTTTGAGATTTCAGAACCGACTTTGCGTTTCCGATGTCGATGTTCTGAAGCAGACAATTATGAAGGAAGCTCACATCACGCCCTACTCTATCCATCCGGGCACCAGTAAGATGTATAAGGACTTGAAGCAGAACTTTTGGTGAGGCAATATGAAGAAAGATGTAGCGGATTATGTTTCGAAATGATTGACTTGTTAGCAGGTTAAGATCGAGCATCAACGACCTGCTGGAATGCTGAAGCCTCTCCCGATTCCTAAATGGAAGTGGGAGGACATATCGATGGACTTTATCACTAGTATGCCGAGAACCAAGACAGAAATGAACATGATTTGGGTGATAGTTGGTCGTCTAACCAAATCGGCTCATTTTCTAGGCATTAAGGACACTTGGGGACCCGAGAGGTTAGCACGAGTATTTATTTCATAGATAGTTCGATTGCATGGTACGTCGAAGACCATTATTTCTGATCGAGACGGCCGTTTTGTGTCTCATTTTTGGAAAGTAGTTCATAAGGCCTTGGGGACCGAATTGAACTTCAGCACAGCTTATCACCCTCAAACAGATGGAGAATCCGAGAGTACTATTCAAACAGTGGAAGATATGCTGAGGGCTTGTGCCTTAGATTGGTCAACTGATTGGGAAGTTCATCTACCGTTGATTGAAATTACCTACAACAATAGTTGGCATGCTTCCATTGAGATGGCACCGTTTGAGGCTTTATACCGGAGGAGATGCAGATCACCCCTATGTTGGGACGATTCATCAGACTTGATCAGGACAGAACCAGAGTTGATCGTACATACACGAGAGAAGATAGCCTTGATTCGTGAAAGGCTGTTGACCGCCCAGAGTCGACAGAAATCTTATGCAGACATACGCCGTCGCCCATTGGAGTTCAGTACTGGAGACCACGTACTTTTAAAGGTTTCTCCTACCTGGGGAATCTTTCGTTTTGGAAGGAAGGGAAGGCTGAGTCCAAGATATATCGGACCATTCGAGATCCTTGAGAGAGTTGGAGAATTGGCATACAGATTGGCATTACCGCCGTCATTGGGCCATGTTCATAACGTGTTCCACGTATCCCAGTTACGGAGATATATACCGGATCCTAGTCATGTCATTGATTTCGGCGAGATCGAAGTCGCTCAGGATGGAACGTTTGAAGAAAGACCGGTCAGGATACTCGAGAGTCGAGTTAAGCAGTTGAGGAACAAACCATTCGCTTTGGTCAAAGTTCAGTGGTCACGCCACGGAGTGGAAGAAGCCACTTGGGAAACGGAATATAAAATGAAGTCCAGATATGCAGAGTTATTTTCGTCTTGAGTTTCGGGACGAAAATCCTTTTTAGTAGGAGAGTATGTAATATCCGGATTTATTATTGTGTATTTCATCTGTTTTGAACCCTGTATTATTCATAATTGTGATATCGATAATTGAAGTATGATACTCGTATTTGAACCCTTGTACATGAGTATGGCAACATGTAATTTTTCCCATGCAAATACATGATAACGTACGCTAACAAGGATAGCTTAACGTACGTTATCTGTTAGAATTAGCGTATGCTACGAATATAGCATAGTGTGCGTTAACCAGTCAATTATTGAGCTGGGCGGCTAGCACATGCGCCAGTTGGACGTGGGTCCGGATAAGATTCCTGCGAACAAACCTGGATAGTTTTGGAGTCAACGATTATTAGCGTGCGCTAACGATAGTAGGATAGCGTGCGGTAATTAGCTAATGTGCAGAAAACTTTATATAAGGGACAGCACTCCATTTCTTCTTGTTCCCTTCACTCGTCCTTATTTCGTGATAGTCCACAGAACCTTCACTCTTTCTTAAACACACATAGACCACCTCCACTTAATCACTGGAGATTGTATGTCACTTGTGATTGATCATTGGAGTGGAGAAACGTCTTGATTTGGCAAACAAGCAACCGGAGTCGGATTCTACTTGTTGTCTCGGTGTTTTCTTCATCTTAAGGTATGTTATACTACTTTCAACCTTGAATTCGTGTTCTTAAGGATATGAATATCATACTATCGAAATATTGAGTTCCATTGATGAATTATCCAAACAACATCATGTTTATAAGTTAGAATGATTATGCTTAAGATATCATCGTTGGAAACATCATGATTAGCATCCTACCACGTCGAATGATGAGAGATATATTCTGAGATTGGTTATCCGTATGGATAACGCTACCATATGGATCATAGATGTAAAGTTGATGTCACTTTTGTTAGAAGGACTTAGGAAAGAATCATAGAAGATTTCATCCTTTCATATAAGTTGGAATTGTTAGTTCATCTTCATGGTTAAATTCGGATGTATTGATGATATTGGAATCTAGTGCATCAACCTTAAGAACACCAAACTTCGCATGAGAATTGTAACAAAGATGGAATATGGTGTTGTGATAATTATGCGTATTCTTGCACCGCGAAGGTATTTGAATCCGTGAGAACATTTGTAATAGGATGAACGTAATATGCAGGGAGATAACGTATATTAAACACTGAGGATTTCGTAAGTTTTATCACGGTTAGAACAGTCGACTGCCCAGGAAGAACCGTCATACATGATTAGCATGCGCTAAAGCTTTATGGTTAACATGCGCTATCGAGCATAAGTTAACGTACGCTACACTTGGAACGTAACGTGCGTTATGTTATCAGACGAGTCAGTCGACTGATCAGTGAGGTACTGACAGTGCATGGTTAACGTACGCTAGACTTCATATCTTTGCATGCGCTAACGAGTAGCCTTACAGTACACTACATAGGATACGTAGCGTGCGTTATGCAAGCCAGGCAGATTATAATTTATGTACTTCCAACCATAATTTAGATTGTTAGACATTTGTACGACGTGGGATGAATTCTATATTATCTCTGTTGTTAAGGTTCGAGCTTAGCAACGTGATTGATCGAAGGGAGCGACCTTTGAGTGTCTTGATATTCGTGGAAACTTTATTCTTGTCATCGAACCGAGGCAAGTACTTTAATTAGAATTGTTTATATTATGTCAGTTATATTGTGATTGTATTATGTACATGTGTTATGATTAAATGTCCACCATGCGTTGATCCGACGGGAATCATCATGGGAATCTATAGATGTGTGCGCTGGATCGTTGGACAGGTAGTTCCACCATGCGTTGGTCCGACAGGATCATCATGGGAATCTATAGTTGTGTGCGCTGGATCATTGGAATGACATCAGTATGTTGAGACTGTTATGATATGATATGTGTTGTTTTTTCTCGTTGGAGAAACTTGTTATGATGATTGCTTGATTACATCACTGTTGTATGATTATTGCACTTGTACTGGCATCGTTGTGCTAACCCCTTCGGAGGTGAACATTTGTTTATGTTTAGGATCCAGGAGAGCGGGGA
Source organism: Orobanche coerulescens (assembly GCA_033398695.1). NCBI lineage: Eukaryota > Viridiplantae > Streptophyta > Magnoliopsida > Lamiales > Orobanchaceae > Orobanche > Orobanche coerulescens. Next base: position 122,573,396 of record CM065817.1, read on the forward strand.
AACAACCACTAGAGCTGCATGACGGCGAGGGTGCAGAGTGATGTTCCGGCCGGGTTTATTGTATGTTGTTGGTTATTTTAATAAGTACTCGAGTACGTCGTAATTCGTGATGTTTTTATTTCAGTGATGTATTATTATTCTTCATTTGGATATTTGCATTCTCAGTATTGAACCAGAACTGTCGTATTTTATTTCAGTGATTTAATGATTTAGTATCTGTTATTGTCTTTTCATTTATTCAGCCTTGTAAATTCTTATGTAAAGGATTTACGGCGCTGTAATATTCCTGAATATATCTGGGGTGTTACATCTGGGATTCAAGGCACCTATCTGTGACGAAGTGTTTGAGGGTGATAAGGTTGTTGAGTCGGGTGGTCAACAAATGGCAGTAAGAGAAGAAAAAGAGTTGGAGACTCAGCATTTGAGTACCGATGACGATGTTGAAAAAGTGGGTGAAGAGTTGAGTTTAAAAAGAGTGTCATGTCTTGATATGGTCTTATGTGTACCATTGGCATGTAATACCCCCAAGATATTCAGGGTATATTACAACGACGTGGACCTTACATGGGACCCACCAGGCTAATTAAGAATAACCACTCGTCTAACCATCTCGGTTAGCGAGACAACACACATAACCAGGATGAAATTGAATAAACGGTATAACCGGTAAAAGAGACATCACCGACAATCATAAATAACATTTAATGATACAAACCATAATCCGAGTAAAAGTGCCTAAGTACTCGCGAGTACCATTTATAAGTTCATAAGTTAGAAAACAACCATATCGAAAATAGACAACGGAGATAAAGTAACTCATTTGCACTCGTCAACAACCCTGTACATTATCCTTGTACTATCCCAGCGCTCGCTCGTCCGGATGAACATAACCTGAAATTCATAACAATAATTTCCCCAAAACGGTTCCAAAGGGGTTAGCAATTATGCTAGTACAAGTAATCAAGGCAAACCATTCGCTTACACATTTCATAGTACATGCATCAAGTCATTTCAAAATCCCAAAACGAGACATGCCTTTTCCCGGGAAACAAACAATCAATAATCAATTTGTAATACCCGGTTGAATTTCATTCATTTTTATTCAATATTAATCAGTCAGTAATTATCATTCAGTAAACTTCACTCATTATTAATCACTCATCATTCATGATTCATTCATTGTGTTCACTGTTGGTATGTTGTAATCGTATATCAGTTACCGATCGTCATTTCATCTCCGTTTATAGATCGAGATGGGAATATTATCATTTTCATCAGGATTGGTAGTCTTGTACTGGGAGTATCATTTTTGGCATGTGTTGGACCTGTTCACTTCACATTCGTATGATTTGTCGGATCATTCATCAGTCGTAGCGAGGAATCGGAGTTATCGGATTTTCACTATGTCCAGCATTGAGTTACGGCCGTAAGGATTGTAGGTTACGGCCGTAACAAGGGTTCGTTGATGTCAGGCCATTTTGGATGAACGGGACTTACGGCCGTAAGGTTTCGGAATACGTCCGTAAGTTGAGCAGGTACGGCCGTAAGGCTTGGCCGATTACGGCCGTACGTGTCGAGCAGGGTGCCCAGGCGTTTTTTGCCGAAGGCGAGATACGGCCGTAAGGGTTGCGGCATACGGCCGTAAGGCGAGGGAGATACGGCCGTAAGGCTTGGCCGGATACGGCCGTATGTTACAGGCAGGGTACCTGGTCATTTTCGACGAAGGGGGCTTACGCCCATAAGTTTGGCCGGATACGGCCGTATCATCCGAGTTACACCCGTAAGGTGTGCGGGTACGGCCGTAAGGATGTCGGCAGATGTTTTAGACGAGGGCGAGTTACGCCCGTAAGTCAGGGCGGATACGGCCGTAAAGCTGTCGGCAGGTTTTTGTACAAAGCCGAGTTACGGCCGTAAGGCCGTTGACCTGGGATGTTACGGCCGTATGAAGGCCGAGTTAAGGCCGTAACTTCCGGCAGTTTATAAGGACTGGATCGGGACTTTCAGCTCATTTCATCATTTCTTTCACCTTCTTCTGAGAGAGAGAGCTTGAGAGAGGGATTTTCCTTTATCGGTCACTTGAGTGTTAGAATTTCATCATCTTCATTCGGTTGGGAAGCTTGGATACTCGTTTTAACTCGTGTTTTTCGGATCGAAGTGGTTGGATCTTCAAGAGGTAATTTCTTCAACATCTTGGATTTCGATTTTGTGTTGAGATATGATGTTTTAGACGTTATAATCATGTTATATGAAAGGATATGCATATGATTATGAGTTTGTATAAAGATTCATTGGACTATTGAAGGATTATTCAAGAACACTTTGAATATCAAGTTGGATTTGGGGGTTTTCGATTGATTGTTGTTGTAATCACGAATTTAGATATTCATTTTGGATTATTTATCGTATTGAAGATGTTTTGATGGTTTGAAACACTTCTTGGGGGATTTGATATTGGTATATTGAGGTTTGATTGTAAACAATCGGAGTTTGGCGACAACGTGTTTGATATAATGCCCCATTGGACTTGGTTTAGTCGTATCGACGTTTTGAGTTCGTTATATTCGTGTTTGATTCGTATATTGAACGGATTGTTGGTAATTGTATTATTCAAGGTTATTCGAGCGACCGATATCTCAATTAGGACGTTGTTCGTGGAAGGATAATCGTCACCGGTGTGGTGTAAGTTAATTCTTACTCGGTTAATAGGATATTCATTCATTTTGTTGTTGATCATTCATAATCATAACTCATTCATCATTGTATTAATCATATTGAGACTTGTAATTGTCGAATAATCACTTCATTAACGAGGAACGGCGGTTCCAATCATTTCATTGAAACTATCAATCACTTCATTATTACTTTCATCTTGGTGAGTCATTCTTGACTTTGTCAGATTATTATTATTCATTGATATTCATTATGGTCATTCTCGTTCATATGACCTTCTGGGTTCATATTGCGTGGTCGGGTGCGGATGTGTGGAATTTTTAGTCGGGCACGTGATGGCCATGTATTGGGAGTGATACATTGGACTGTGCACACGGTAAAGATGAACTCCGTGAGACTAATTAGGTATAAGGACGGGTGTGTCCGGTCATCCGTCCTGTACAGTTGCACAGAACACTACGGGCGTACTATGATATTCCTCTTCAGCGTAATTTATAACTAGGGATATTTCATAACTTCAGTTAAATCATGATTGTGTATTTTTCATCCCTTGAGGATTGTTGTTCTGTGTAACTGACCCCGGCTGGGGATTTTGTTTTTCAGGTCATGGCAAGGCAAAAGCACGGGAATAGCATGCTGACGTCGAGGAGTCCCAGTGATACTAGTAGGGGGCCCCGATCTTTCAGTTATTCATGTTGTTGTCCTATAATTTCCGCTGCAGACTTTCATTTGGATACTCCATTTCATTCAGTGTTGTGTATTTTATCTTCATATAAAATATACTAGTATTCGGTATTGTCCTGGTGTGTTGTACTTAAACTCCTCATCGGAGTATTTGGTAATATAATGTGGTTCGGTACTACAATTATATTATTTAATTCATCATTTTCATTCGCCTGGTGGGTCCCAGTTGGGGATTCACGGCACTGTAATATCCGCCTAGTTTGGGGTGTTACAGAGTTGGTATCAGAGAGTGGTTTTGAATACTACCTTCCGAGTCTTGTCTCATTTGAAATCATCGTCATCAGACTAGTATCATTGGACTTTCGCGTCACGTGTGACCTGTGCAAATGCCGAGCCAATCAGACTGAAAGAACTGTAAGGGTTGCGGCATACGGCCGAAAGGCTTGGCCGGATACGGCCAGACGCTACGTGCGTGGTACACGGTCATTTTCGACGAAGGGGCTTACGCCCGTAAGTTTGGCTGATACGGCCGTATCATCCGAGTTACGCCCGTAAGGTGTGCGGGTACGGCCGTAAGGATGTCGGCAGATGTTTTAGACGAGGGCGAGTTACGCCCGTAAGTCGTATGATACGGCCGTAAGGTCCGCTTGCAGGTTTTGGACGAAGCCGAGTTACGGCCGTAAGGCCGTTGACTGGGATGTTACGGCCAGATGAAGGCCGAGTTACGGCCGTAACTTCCGGCGGTTTATAAGGACTTGATCGGGACTTTCAGCTCATTTCATCATTTCTTTCACCTTCTTCCGAGAGAGAGAGAGCTTGAGAGAGGGATTTTCCTTTATCGATCACTTGAGTGTTAGAGTTTCATCATCTTCATTCGGTTGGGAAGCTTGGATACTCGTTTTAACTCGTGTTCTTCGGATCGAAGTGGTTGGATCTTCAAGAGGTAATTTCTTCAACATCTTGGATTTCGATTTTGTGTTGAGATATGATGTTTTAGACATTATAATCATGTTATATGAAAGGATATGCATATGATTATGAGTTTGTATAAAGATTCATTGGACTATTGAAGGATTATTCAAGAACACTTTGAATATCAAGTTGGATTTGGGGGTTTTCGATTAATTGTTGTTGTAATCACGAATTTAGATATTCATTTTGGATTATTGATCGTATTGAAGATGTTTTGTTGGTTTGAAACACTTCTTGGGGGATTTGATATTGGTATATTGAGGTTTGATTGTAAACAATCGGAGTTTGGCCACAACGTGTTTGATATAATGCCCCATTGGACTTGGTTTAGTCGTATCGACGTTTTGAGTTCGTTATATTCGTGTTTGATTCGTATATTGAATGGATTGTTGGTAATTGTATTATTCAAGGTTGTTCGAGCGACCGATATCTCAATTAGGACGTTGTTCGTGGAAGGATAATTGTCACCGGTGTGGTGTAAGTTAATTCTTACTCGGTTAATAGGATATTCATTCCTTTTGTTGTTGATCATTCATAATCATAACTCATTCATCATTGTATTAATCATATTGAGACTTGTAATTGTCGAATAATCACTTCATTAACGAGGAACGGCGGTTCCAATCATTTCATTGAAACAATCAATCACTTCATTATTACTTTCATCTTGGTGAGTCATTCTTGACTTTGTCAGATTATTATTATTTATTGATATTCATTATGGCCATTCTCGTTCATATGACCTTCTGGGTTCATATTGTGTGGTCGGGTGCGGATGTGTGGAATTTTTAGTCGGGCACGTGATGTCCATGTATTGGGAGTGATACATTGGACTGTGCACACGGTAAAGATTAACTCCATGAGACTAATTAGGTACAAGGACGGGTGTGTCCGGTCATCCGTCCTGTACACTTGCACAGAACACTACGGGCGTACTATGATACTCCTCTTCAGCGTAATTCATAACTAGGGATATTTCATAACTTCAGTTAAATCATGATTGTGTATTTTTCAACCCTTGAGGATTGTTGTTACGTAATCGACCCCCTGGGATTTTGTTTTTCGTGTCATGGCAAGGCAAAAGCACGGAAGAGCATGCCGACGCCGAGGAGTCAGTGATACTAGTAGGGGCCCCGATCTTTCGATTATTCATGTTGTTGTCCTTTAATAAACGCAGCAGACTTTCATTAGGATACTCCGTTTCATTCAGTGTTGTGTATTTTATCTTCATATAAAATATACTAGTATTCGGTATTGTCCTGGTGTGTTGTACTTAAACTCCTCATCGGAGTATTTGGTAATATAATGTGGTTCGGTACTACAATTATATTATTTAATTCATCATTTTCATTCGCCTGGTGGGTCCCAGTTGGGGATTCACGGCACTGTAATATCCGCCTAGTTTGGGGTGTTACAGAGTTGGTATTAGAGAGTGGTTTTGAATACTACCTTCCGAGTCTTGTCTCATTTGAAATCATCGTCATCAGACTAGTATCATTGGACTTTCGCGTCACGTGTGACCTGTGCAAATGCCGAGCCAATCAGACCGAAAGAACTGTAAGGGTTGCGGCATACGGCCGTAAGGCTTGGCCGGATACGGCCGTACGTTACAGGCAGGGTACCTGGTCATTTTCGACGAAGGGGGCTTACGCCCGTAAGTTTGGCCGGATACGGCCGTATCATCCGAGTTACGCCCGTAAGGTGTGCGGGTACGGCCGTAAGGATGTCGGCAGATGTTTTAGACGAGGGCGAGTTACGCCCGTAAGTCAGGGCGGATACGGCCGTAAGGCTGTCGGTAGGTTTTTGGACGAAGCCGAGTTACGGCCGTAAGGCCGTTGACCTGGGATGTTACGGCCGTATGAAGGCCGAGTTACGGCCGTAACTTCTGGCAGTTTATAAGGACTTGATCGGGACTTTCAGCTCATTTCATCATTTCTTTCACCTTCTTCCGAGAGAGAGAGAGCTTGAGAGAGGGATTTTCCTTTATCGATCACTTGAGTGTTAGAGTTTCATCATCTTCATTCGGTTGGGAAGCTTGGATACTCGTTTTAACTCGTGTTCTTCGGATCGAAGTGGTTGGATCTTCAAGAGGTAATTTCTTCAACATCTTGGATTTCGATTTTGTGTTGAGATATGATGTTTTAGACGTTATAATCATGTTATATGAAAGGATATGCATATGATTATGAGTTTGTATAAAGATTCATTGGACTATTGAAGGATTATTCAAGAACACTTTGAATATCAAGTTGGATTTGGGGGTTTTCGATTAATTGTTGTTGTAATCACGAATTTAGATATTCATTTTGGATTATTGATCGTATTGAAGATGTTTTGTTGGTTTGAAACACTTCGGGGGATTTGATATTGGTATATTGAGGTTTGATTGTAAACAATCGGAGTTTGGCCACAACGTGTTTGATATAATGCCCCATTGGACTTGGTTTAGTCGTATCGACGTTTTGAGTTCGTTATATTCGTGTTTGATTCGTATATTGAATGGATTGTTGGTAATTGTATTATTCAAGGTTGTTCGAGCGACCGATATCTCAATTAGGACGTTGTTCGTGGAAGGATAATTGTCACCGGTGTGGTGTAAGTTAATTCTTACTCGGTTAATAGGATATTCATTCCTTTTGTTGTTGATCATTCATAATCATAACTCATTCATCATTGTATTAATCATATTGAGACTTGTAATTGTCGAATAATCACTTCATTAACGAGGAACGGCGGTTCCAATCATTTCATTGAAACTATCAATCACTTCATTATTACTTTCATCTTGGTGAGTCAATCTTGACTTTGTCAGATTATTATTATTTATTGATATTCATTATGGTCATTCTCGTTCATATGACCTTCTGGGTTCATATTGCGTGGTCGGGTGCGGATGTGTGGATTTTTTAGTCGGGCACGTGATGGCCATGTATTGGGAGTGATACATTGGACTGTGCACACGGTAAAGATTAACTCCATGAGACTAATTAGGTACAAGGACGGGTGTGTCCGGTCATCCGTCCTGTACACTTGCACAGAACACTACGGGCGTACTATGATACTCCTCTTCAGCGTAATTCATAACTAGGGATATTTCATAACTTCAGTTAAATCATGATTGTGTATTTTTCAACCCTTGAGGATTGTTGTTACGTAATCGACCCTACCGGGATTTTGTTTTTCGTGTCATGGCAAGGCAAAAGCACGGGAATAGCATCTCGACGTCGAGGAGTCCCAGTGATACTAGTAGGGCCCCCCTATCTTTCAGTTATTCATGTTGTTGTCCTTTAATTTCCGCTGCAGACTTTCATTTGGATACTCCGTTTCATTCAGTGTTGTGTATTTTATCTTCATATAAAATATACTAGTATTCGGTATTGTCCTGGTGTGTTGTACTTAAACTCCTCATCGGAGTATTTGGTAATATAATGTGGTTCGGTACTACAATTATATTATTTAATTCATCATTTTCATTCGCCTGGTGGGTCCCAGTTGGGGATTCACGGCACTGTAATATCCGCCTAGTTTGGGGTGTTACAGAGTTGGTATTAGAGAGTGGTTTTGAATACTACCTTCCGAGTCTTGTCTCATTTGAAATCATCGTCATCAGACTAGTATCATTGGACTTTCGCGTCACGTGTGACCTGTGCAAATGCCGAGCCAATCAGACCGAAAGAACTGTAAGGGTTGCGGCATACGGCCGAAAGGCTTGGCCGGATACGGCCGTACGTTACAGGCAGGGTACCTGGTCATTTTCGACGAAGGGGGCTTACGCCCGTAAGTTTGGCCGGATACGGCCGTATCATCCGAGTTACGCCCGTAAGGTGTGCGGGTACGGCCGTAAGGATGTCGGCAGATGTTTTAGACGAGGGCGAGTTACGCCTGTAAGTCAGGGCGGATACGGCCGTAAGGCTGTCGGTAGGTTTTTGGACGAAGCCGAGTTACGGCCGTAAGGCCGTTGACCTGGGATGTTACGGCCGTATGAAGGCCGAGTTACGGCCGTAACTTCTGGCAGTTTATAAGGACTTGATCGGGACTTTCAGCTCATTTCATCATTTCTTTCACCTTCTTCCGAGAGAGAGAGAGCTTGAGAGAGGGATTTTCCTTTATCGATCACTTGAGTGTTAGAGTTTCATCATCTTCATTCGGTTGGGAAGCTTGGATACTCGTTTTAACTCGTGTTCTTCGGATCGAAGTGGTTGGATCTTCAAGAGGTAATTTCTTCAACATCTTGGATTTCGATTTTGTGTTGAGATATGATGTTTTAGACGTTATAATCATGTTATATGAAAGGATATGCATATGATTATGAGTTTGTATAAAGATTCATTGGACTATTGAAGGATTATTCAAGAACACTTTGAATATCAAGTTGGATTTGGGGTTTTCGATTAATTGTTGTTGTAATCACGAATTTAGATATTCATTTTGGATTATTGATCGTATTGAAGATGTTTTGTTGGTTTGAAACACTTCTTGGGGGATTTGATATTGGTATATTGAGGTTTGATTGTAAACAATCGGAGTTTGGCCACAACGTGTTTGATATAATGCCCCATTGGACTTGGTTTAGTCGTATCGACGTTTTGAGTTCGTTATATTCGTGTTTGATTCGTATATTGAATGGATTGTTGGTAATTGTATTATTCAAGGTTGTTCGAGCGACCGATATCTCAATTAGGACGTTGTTCGTGGAAGGATAATTGTCACCGGTGTGGTGTAAGTTAATTCTTACTCGGTTAATAGGATATTCATTCCTTTTGTTGTTGATCATTCATAATCATAACTCATTCATCATTGTATTAATCATATTGAGACTTGTAATTGTCGAATAATCACTTCATTAACGAGGAACGGCGGTTCCAATCATTTCATTGAAACTATCAATCACTTCATTATTACTTTCATCTTGGTGAGTCAATCTTGACTTTGTCAGATTATTATTATTTATTGATATTCATTATGGTCATTCTCGTTCATATGACCTTCTGGGTTCATATTGCGTGGTCGGGTGCGGATGTGTGGATTTTTTAGTCGGGCACGTGATGGCCATGTATCGGGAGTGATACATCGACTGCGGTACACGAAAGATTAACTCCATGAGACTAATTAGGTACAAGGACGGGTGTGTCCGGTCATCCGTCTGTACACTTGCACGCAACACTACGGGCGTACTATGATACTCCTCTTGGCGTAATTCATAACTAGGGATATTTCATAACTTCGATTAAATCATGATTGTGTATTTTTCAACCCTTGAGGATTGTTGTTACGTAATCGACCTACCGGGATTTTGTTTTTCGTGTCATGGCAAGGCAAAAGCACGGAATAGCATCTCGACGTCCGAGGAGTCCCAGTGATACTAGTAGGGCCCCCGATCTTCAGCTTATTCATGTTGTTGTCCTTTAATTTCCGCTGCAGACTTTCATTTGGATACTCCGTTTCATTCAGTGTTGTGTATTTTATCTTCATATAAAATATACTAGTATTCGGTATTGTCCTGGTGTGTTGTACTTAAACTCCTCATCGGAGTATTTGGTAATATAATGTGGTTCGGTACTACAATTATATTATTTAATTCATCATTTTCATTCGCCTGGTGGGTCCCAGTTGGGGATTCACGGCACTGTAATATCCGCCTAGTTTGGGGTGTTACAGAGTTGGTATTAGAGAGTGGCTTTGAATACTACCTTCCGAGTCTTGTCTCATTTGAAATCATCGTCATCAGACTAGTATCATTGGACTTTCGCGTCACTTGTGACCTGTGCAAATGCCGAGCGAATCAGACCGAAAGAACTGTAAGGGTTGCGGCATACGGCCGAAAGGCTTGGCCGGATACGGCCGTACGTTACAGGCAGGGTACCTAGTCATTTTCGACGAAGGGGGCTTACGCCCGTAAGTTTGGCCGGATACGGCCGTATCATCCGAGTTACGCCCGTAAGGTGTGCGGGTACGGCCGTAAGGATGTCGGCAGATGTTTTAGACGAGGGCGAGTTACGCCCGTAAGTCAGGGCGGATACGGCCGTAAGGCTGTCGGCAGGTTTTTGGACGAAGCCGAGTTACGGCCGTAAGGCCGTTGACCTGGGATGTTACGGCCGTATGAAGGCCGAGTTACGGCCGTAACTTCCGGCAGTTTATAAGGACTTGATCGGGACTTTCAGCTCATTTCATCATTTCTTTCACCTTCTTCCGAGAGAGAGAGAGAGAGCTTGAGAGAGGGATTTTCCTTTATCGATCACTTGAGTGTTAGAGTTTCATCATCTTCATTCGGTTGGGAAGCTTGGATACTCGTTTTAACTCGTGTTCTTCGGATCGAAGTGGTTGGATCTTGAAGAGGTAATTTCTTCAACATCTTGGATTTCGATTTTGTGTTGAGATATGATGTTTTAGACGTTATAATCATGTTATATGAAAGGATATGCATATGATTATGAGTTTGTATAAAGATTCATTGGACTATTGAAGGATTATTCAAGAACACTTTGAATATCAAGTTGGATTTGGGGTTTTCGATTAATTGTTGTTGTAATAACGAATTTAGATATTCATTTTGGATTATTGATCGTATTGAAGATGTTTTGTTGGTTTGAAACACTTCTTGGGGGATTTGATATTGGTATATTGAGGTTTGATTGTAAACAATCGGAGTTTGGCCACAACGTGTTTGATATAATGCCCCATTGGACTTGGTTTAGTCGTATCGACGTTTTGAGTTCGTTATATTCGTGTTTGATTCGTATATTGAATGGATTGTTGGTAATTGTATTATTCAAGGTTGTTCGAGCGACCGATATCTCAATTAGGACGTTGTTCGTGGAAGGATAATTGTCACCGGTGTGGTGTAAGTTAATTCTTACTCGGTTAATAGGATATTCATTCCTTTTGTTGTTGATCATTCATAATCATAACTCATTCATCATTGTATTAATCATATTGAGACTTGTAATTGTCGAATAATCACTTCATTAACGAGGAACGGCGGTTCCAATCATTTCATTGAAACTATCAATCACTTCATTATTACTTTCATCTTGGTGAGTGATTCTTGACTTTGTCAGATTATTATTATTCATTGATATTCATTATGGTCATTCTCGTTCATATGACCTTCTGGGTTCATATTGCGTGGCCGGGTGCGGATGTGCAGAATTTTTAGTCGGGCACGTGATGGCCATGTATTGGGAGTGATACATTGGACTGTGCACACGGTAAAGATCAACTCCGTGAGACTAATTAGGTACGAGGACGGGTGTGTCCGGTCATCCGTCTTGTACACTTGCACAGAACACTACGGGCGTACTATGATACTCCTCTTCAGCGTAATTCATAACTAGGGATATTTCATAACTTCAGTTAAATCATGATTGTGTATTTTTCAGCCCTTGAGGATTGTTGTTCTGTGTAACTGACCCCGGCTGGGGATTTTGTTTTTCAGGACATGGCAAGGCAAAAGCACGGGAATAGCATGCTGACGTCGAGGAGTCCCAGTGATACTAGTAGGGGGCTCCGATCTTTCAGTTATTCATCTTGTTGTCCTTTAATTTCCGCTGCAGACTTTCATTTGGATACTCCGTTTCATTCAGTGTTGTGTATTTTATCTTCATATAAAATATACTAGTATTCGGTATTGTCCTGGTTTGTTGTACTTAAACTCCTCATCGGAGTATTTGGTAATATAATGTGGCTCGGTACTACAATTATATTATTTAATTCATCATTTTCATTCGCCTGGTGTCTCCCAGTTGGGGATTCACGGAACTGTAATATCCGCCTAGTTTGGGGTGTTACACAATTTGCCTTGGACCGGGGCTAAACTACTGGTCCCATCTGAGGCCTCTATAGACCCTCTCGGACTGGCCATAGTTAAAATCAAATCATGCACATGCATCGCCTAGGACCGAGGCTAAACCACTGGTCCCATCCGAGGCCTCTGTGGACCCTCCTGGACTGGCTAGCAAACAAGCTCGTGAATTCGGGGCGAAACCACTGGATTCCTCCGAGGCCCCATTGGACCCTCCCGGAGTGAGCAAAGCACACAATATTATACATCACAATTTCATGTTAAGCATAAAGGTTTCACAAGAATACTTGCCTTGAGTAATTGACGATGAAAATGAACGGAACGGAGAATCAACCACGATTGCTAGGAACCGACGAACCCGAACCTAAAGATTCGAAGAATACAATCACAATCATTCCTAAACGAGTACGGAAATGGAATACACCCGAAAACCCACCTACGATTCATATAAGTTCGTACAAAGACAACGACAAGGATGGATCGCAACCGAACCCTCTCAATTTCACAAATATCACGAAACATACCATGAACTCCTAGGGAAAACAAGAATACCACCAAAATTAATCATATACATCTTAGATTAATCAACAAAATGGAACGAATCGGACAAAAACTAAAAAACCCCCAAATTTCCCAAAATAGGGTTCTAGGAGATTACCTTGGTTAAGGACGAAGAACACGAGTAGATGTTGTTAATGTACACCAAGAACTCAAGGAAAATGAAATCTGAAGTGATTAGAAGAAGGAAATCGCATCAAAATCGCCTGGGAATCTCTCAGCCGCGGGGAAGGAGAAGAAATGAGTAAAGTGGCGAATCTGGGTCAACTCTCGGGTATATATAACCAGAGAGCTTAGCGTGTGCTAATGATCTACAGTTAGTGCTTACTACCCAGTCAAAACTAGGCCAGAACCTGTGGTGCTGGCCTACTAGCGTGCGCTACTAGAAAATAGCGTGCCCTACCTGAATACCAGACCGAGTCCAAAAATATTCTGCCCAGTCTGGACTACCGAATTAGCGCGCGCAACCGGACATCCAGTGTGTGCTAAGCCTAAACCAAAGCGTGCGCTAATATACAAATTTAACGTGCGCAAAGCTGATCATCTAGAGAGCAGAGAGCAGAAACAACCTACTGCCACTGTTGTGCTCAAGTCTTTAGCGCGCGCTACAAAACGAACGTAGCGTGCGCTACTCAACGACACTAGCGTGCACTATACAATAGAAATAGAGCGCGCTAGGCAACAGAATTAGTAAACGGCTCAAACACCCGAAACACACGATACACGATCGAAATATCAAACAAAATCTCACAACACACATAATAGCATAAGATGGATTTACGGCAACCCCGAAACGGCAGTTCCGAACAACGATTAGGAGAATCGAACCAATTAGCGATGGAAAAGCCAATAAACGCGGAATTGAGTAAAACAAGTCCGAAACAAGCTTGGATGACAAAAAGTCCAGTAATAAGTATTCTCGAAATACCAATACGGTTACAAGCGAGTCACTAAAAGTGAGAAATATGCAAAAATGAAAAATACCAGAAAAAGAAAAATGCGGATATTACATTCTCCCTCTCTAAAAACAAGTTTTGTCCCGCAAATTAAGAAACAAACAACTCGGGGTACCTAGCACGCATGCTATTCTCAGTTTCCCATGTTGCCTCCTCGACACCATGCCTTGACCAATGCACCTTGACCAAAGGAATGGTCTTATGCCTCAGTCGCTTCTCACGGTGCTCCAAAATCTTCAAGGGGCGCTCTTCGAAGGTAATATCCTCAGCGATATCGATCTCACCATAGTCGATGATGTGACCAGGATCCAGAACATATTTCCTCATCTGGGAAACATGAAAAATTCTATGAACGTGGCTCAAAGCCGGGGGCAATGCCAAATGGTATGCCAACTCGCTGACTCTCTCGAGAATCTCAAAGGGCCCAATAAATCTCAGACTCAATTTTCCCTTCTTCCCGAAGCGGAAAACTCCTCTCGTCGTGACACCTTTAGCAAAATGTGGTCTCCCACCTCGAATTCCAAAGGTCGAAGACGAATGTCGGCATAGGATTTCTATCGACTCTGAGCAGTCAACATCTTTTCCCGAATCAATTACACCTTCTGCCTCGTCTCCAAGGCGATATCCGGTTCGGTCCCGACCAAATCGGATGCCTCGTTCCAACAAACCGGCGATCGACAATGCCACCCATAAAGCACCTCATACGGTGCCATCTTGATCGATGCATGCCAACTATTGTTGTACGTGAACTCGATCAATGGCAAATGCTCCTCCCAGTCGCCGCTCCAATCGAGAGCACAAGCACGTAACATATCCTCAAATGTCTGGATAGTGCGTTCCGATTGCCCATCCGACTGAGGGTGAAAAGAAGTACTCAGACGGAAACGAGTACCCAACGCCTTACGTACCGCCTGCCGAAAGTGCGATACAAAACGGCCATCCCGATCCAAAACAATAGACTTCGGAGTACCTTGAAGCCGCACAATCTGTGCAATGAACACACGAGCCAACCTCTTTGGGCCCCAAGTATCCTTGATGCCTAGAAAATGTGCCGACTTGGTCAGACGATCCACAATCACCCAAACCATATTCATACCAAACTTCGATTTCGACAAGCTCATGACCAAGTCCATCGATATATCTTCCCATTTCCATTCCGGAACGGGAAGCGACTGCAATAACCCGGCCGGTCGCTGATGCTCGATTTTGACCTGCTAACAAGTCAAACATCTCGCTACAAACCGTGCGACCTCCTCCTTCATGTCGTGCCACCAAAAGTTCCTCCTTAGGTCCTTGTACATCTTACTCGAACTAGGATGAACTGAGTAAGACATAGCATGGGCCTCACGCAAAATTCTCTATCTCAATTATAAGTCGTTCGGTACACAAAGTCGACTCTGGAATCTCAACACACCATCCCCGTGAATCACAAACACATGAGACTTTCCCTTAAGAACATTATCTCGGATCTGAGTAATCATCGGATCCTCCTATTGCTTCAGCTTAATTTCATCGATCAGCGACGATGAAATCTACAAAGCGCAAAGTTGCCCGACTACTCCCGGCAACAAAATCTCAACACCCAACCCGATCAAAACCCGCTGAATATCAGATTGAGACGTAAGTATCTCAAGCGTCTGCAACGCAGCTGGTTTCCAGCTCAAGGCGTCTGCCACGACGTTCGCCTTACCCGGATGATAAAGGATTTCAAGGTCATAATCCTTAATCAACTCCAACCACCTCCTATGCCTCATATTCAACTCCCGCTGAGTAAATATGTACTTCAGACTTTTATGAGATGTAAAAATCTGACATACAGAGCCAAAAAGACAGTGACGCTAAATCTTGAGCGCGAAAACAACTGCCGCTAACTCCAAATCGTGAGTAGGGTAGTTAAGCTCATACGGCCTCAACTGTCTCGATGCATACGCAATAGTTTTGTCGTGCTGCATCAACACGCACCCAAGACACTGACCCGAAGCATCGCTATTAACAGCAAAACCCTTATTGCCACACGGCAACGCTAGAATCGAGGCTGAAGTCAAACACCTCTTCAGCTCCTCGAAACTCGACTGTCTTTCATCATTCCAGACGAACTTCTCAGATTTTTAAGCAACTGCGTAAGTGGCCGAGCCAGTTTCGAGAACCCCTCGACGAACCTACGATAGTAGCCAGCCAAACCCAAGAAACTACGGACCTCCTTCACATTATTAGGTGGTGCCCAATCCAGAACTGCCTCAATCTTCTGTGGATCCACACGGAACCCCTCGGCTGAAATCACATGACCCAGAAACATCACTTCCTTCAGCCAAAACTCACATTCGAGAAATTCGCATAGAGTCGCTTGGTTCTCAAAATGTCTAACACCGCATGCAGATGATGTTCATGCTCCTCCTCATTCTTCGAATAGATAAGGATATCGTCAATGAAGACGACGACACATTTATCCAAATACTCGATAAAGACCTTGTTCATCAACTGCATGAACACTGCCGGCGCGTTAGTTAACCCGAAGGGCATAACCACAAACTCATAATGTCCGTATCTAGTCCGAAAAGCTGTTTCGAAACATCGAACTCCTTCACCCGAAGCTGATAGTACCCCGATCTCAAGTCGATCTTCGAGAATACCGCAGCTCCCTGCAAGTAATCAAACAAGTCATCGATCCTCGGTAAGGGATACTTGTTCTTGATGGTCACTTTGTTTAGCTCGCGATAGTCAATACATAAACGCAGTGAACCATCCTTCTTCCGCACAAACAGGACCGGTGCGCCCTAAGGCGAAGCACTTGGTCGAATATACCCCAACTCAAGAAGCTCACTCAACTACTTCTTCAACTCAGCCATCTCTGAAGGTGCCATACGATATGGCGCCTTCGAAATCAGAGCCACACTAGGCTCTAACTCGATAGCGAACTCAACCTCACGGTTGTAACACCCCCATAATCAAACCGGGAATATTACACGCCGCAGACCCTATCCGTGAGGATCCATCAGGCTAGACATCCAAACAACACAATGCATTACATACCTACATGATAAAATACCAAATCAATAGACCAACTTGGTCTTTCATCACTAACATGCAAGTCAAAAATACTCATTTCTATCTCGACTCATACCCATGCAAGGGTAAAATACACTCACAAACCAAAAGTACAACAGAAGAAAGACCATACACAAACTCCGACTGACTGCATCCAACACTGGCCTTCGTGTGATTAGTATCATTCGCCTTCCATCATCCTTCGCGCCGATCCTGTGTTTTGCTCCCAAACCTGCATGTACCTGGATGTAAAACAGACATCCAGCCCCCGAATACTCGGGGGTTAGCAAAACTCCACTGTTTTGCTAGTACAAGTATAAAGTGAAAATATGAGCCATACATAACACATTCCGAGAATACAACAAAAGATTTCCCGAGATATTTTGATTTAAAAATAGTTTAAGTCTTGAAAGTAAAACGAAACAAGTAAGTACTTTGTAAACACATCCAAATCTCGGGAGTTTTAAAAACATTTGTGATTGAAAGTTCTTAATTCATCGAAAGCCACTTAGGGTCACAGCCCCAAATTTCATTTTCCAAAATACAAATCCGTTAACAAAACACGGGGTCCACGACCCGATCATTCCGATCACCAAACACAGGGTCCACGACCCGATCATTTCGATCACCAAACACAGGGTCCACGACCCGTTCATACACTTCAATTCACTTCCAAAAACACATTACACAACACATTATTTTTATGCCATTTTAGCCAAACACCAAGACTCGATATATAATGTCTCTCGACCTCGAGCACCAAGCATTATGATACTCCGGACATATTACAATTAATCATCAGTACAAACACTCTGGCAATTCTCGCGAGCCGGTTCAGCCTCCGGTCCTGCCGTAAGGCCACCAAGTCCCTGTGCGCCCCGTCGAGCGACCCCAAGTGAGAATGCCCACTCGAAGTACCTCTCACAACCCGGTCCAGCCACTAAGCCACCAGGTCCCCGTGTGACCCCGTCGAGTCAATCCCCGAGTGAGAGTACCCGAGAAAAACCTTACAACTCTCATCAATTCTCATTTCCAAAACCACAATCCTCAAGAGTCAATCACAATATATATAGTCGAGGTATTTTGCTAAAATGGCCAAACTATCCAACACATGCTCACGACCCAGAATTAATACTATCCACAAGGAAACACACTTATCTCAACAACACCAAACGACACAACTAATATCACACAAGTCACATATTCACCGATAACCACATGACTCCACGCACAATTTTTAACATAAGGATTGAACCTTCAATTACCGATGGCATAATCACACATAATTACATCACCCGAAGATAAGGAGGTCCTATATTCAACACCAACACACATAGTCAATTAAGAACATTAAGTCCCGAACACAAGAGTCGTCTATTAAGAAAACCATGATTGTAAATATACCGATTCTTTTGAGAAAAGGTCGTAAACATTCATTTAGCACATATCGTCAATTTTCAACCATTATATTCAAAAAACACGTAATTTATGGGCAAGATACTTGCCTCGATAGTCGATACCGGATACTCCGACGAACATGGCTCAACCGGGAAACCTCGAACGCCCACAACTCTGCGGCGGAATGACGGTAACATAACCGATCGGAAAACGGCGAACGAAAGGGTTCCGACTCGAGTTCTTCGCAAGGAACCTGACCCTAACATCATACCGTCAATAATCAACGATTGTACGAGGAAGAATAATCGTAGAACGCCCAAAAACCCCCTCTAAGGATTTTCACCGGACACCTTCAAGGCACCGATTAGGAACTCAACAAAATGAAGAATATTTAGTAATCGAACCATGGATCAACAAGTAAATTGGTATAATATGATTTAATAATCATCAATCCATCACAAATATAAGTTATCACGGATCAAACGGGCGAAATCAAGCAAAACCCCCAATTTTCCCAAAAACTAGGATTTTAGGAAAACTAACCTTGATTCGCTGGATTGAAGGATGTTAGGGAGTGATTAATCGATGATATGAGCTCCCAAACTTCGTGGATTAGTTGTATAACAACATACCTTCAAGTTCCCCAAGGATCCAGCCGCAGAAGAGAAAGAGAGAAATGGGAAAAATGACTGAAACTGGACTGCTCGGCCATATTTATACTGGTGCAGCCTAGCGTGCGCTAGGCTGCAGAGCTAGCGTGCGCTAACGGGCGGTCATGGTCGAGAATGTTTGGCCAGGACCCGCCATCATGCGCTGTCGGCCCGGGCCGCAATCCAGAGACTTCCTGGACTAGACCGCTCGGCCAGGTAGTGTGCGCAGCCTTCCGGCCGTAGCGTGCGCTACGTGCCGGCCGTAGCGTGCGCAGTGTCCGACAGTAGCATGCGCTATCTGCCGATCCTCCCGAGTGCAGAACTTCTCTGCCCCTACTGTCTCGGCCGACTTGCGCGGGCAGTTAACCGGCGGTAGCGTGTGCTGCCTCCCGGCCGTAGCGTGCGCTACCTTCCGGCCGTAGCGTGCGCTACGCCAGGTCCTACTGCACCCGTCCGGCCAGTGCCCGCAACCATCCAGCCAGTGCCCGCAACCGTCCGGCCAGTGCCCGACCACCATGATTCGACGACTCGATTTTCCGAAAACCCACGGAACGAACACGACAAAACGCTCACGGGCAATATTATCGATCCAAAATGAAAACAACATACAACAAAACACCACTTCCGGCCATAAACACCAAAATCAGTTGTCGAGAAAATAATTTCAGCGCTCGGCAACCGGGAAATATCCAAAAAAATCCAAAATTACCGGAACGGAAATCGTGGGTATAACATTCTACCCCCCCTAAAAATAAGTTCCGTCCCGAAACTTAAAACAAAGCAAGGTAACTCTCAACAACACACCAGAGCTCCATGCAGTATAAAGCCACTACGATCCGATTCAATATGCAAGAATGCTTATGAAAAGCAATGAGCATGAATCGCTGCGGTTGATAAAACCGAGCAATACAAAAATCAAATCACGATTCCAACGCTGAAAGGTATGAAATTCCAGTAACTCAAAGATTTGGAAGACCAAATGCGAAGACCAAATTACGAAATGGCCCAGATGTTCAATCACGATTACGAGATCAAACAATAATGATTGGACAACACCGAAAAAATGGCAGTGATCGAACAACAACGATCAACTCTGAAGTTCACACCCCAAATCAAGACATTAATATACTTATAGGGACCATGAGGTGTTAATTTCGAACACGGTTCTCAAGATCCAAACTTGGATGGATCACAACGATATACACATCAATTTGGAATAATATCAGAACTCGCTCGAATGACAAAGGTGAGAAACAATACAAGGTCAGAAGCATTAACGAACACAATCGCCTCAATACGGTCGAACGAAACGGAAACGAGAAGAAAAAAATATGGGTATTACATCATATCACCTTTAAAAGAGGTGTCGTCCCCGAAACCTAAACAACGAGAACGAAGTGCTTGAATAGCAACCTTCCCGGCCATATCCTCTTGGTCTCGCATCTAATCTCCATAACCAACTGTACCGCGGTCACGACCGCGTCCTGCATCCTCGGCATACTAAGCGGATTCTCACTCAATACGATTGCACCACTTCGCAAAATATTATACTAGAGTACCAACTCAGCATGACATATCACATAAGGTAACTAATAATAACTCGATAAGAAAATCCACGAGGTATCCTTTTAAATGATATCATTTGAAAATCCTTGGATTTGTATGCTATTCAAAATAAACTTTAAAAGTACTTTTGGTACCTCGGGTTGTTTCATCAAAACTTGTAAACAACATACTTTAACCGTCTCATTTGAAATCATTTGCAAAATAATAATTCCTTGTAACATGCGTTATCAGAATCATCATGCTTCTACGCATCATCATCACCGTTAACAACCAACAAGTTAACCATGCAAGATCATCAAACCATTCTTACATACTCTAACATTTCCAAATCCGAGTTTGAACTTTACATAGAGTGAGATTTTTCATCTTTCACTATATATTTTTGAAAATAAAAATCATATTGGTTTTTGAAATAAAATATTTTTATGATGTGAAAGATTTTTGAAAATCATGTGCTTGAATTATTTGAAAATACAATAGTACGTTAAAAATCATTTTCAAAAATTCTCCCAACACTTATGCAAGAATCAACGACGGTAGCATTTTACAAAATGTTCAAGGTACTTTAAAACAACTCTTTCAATACCGTCGAGGTTTTATTTGAGACTCCTAGGCCATCTCACAAATTTCAAACAATTTCCAAAGTTCATACGAAGCCGCCATTTTACTCGCAATGTCAAAACTTTATAAAATTTTTCAGGAAAGGGTTTTCAAATACACACACAGCAGTCATAATTTATCAATTCATCAAACACAATCAGTTATCACCAAGCTCTTATGAAAAGTCATAACACATTCACACACAAAACAGTTGTCATCACTAGACAACACACATAGAATACAGTTACGGGTGATCGACTGCCAAGGTTAGGCCTAACAGTTAAAAGAAATGCGGTTCTCTAGCCTATATCGACTAACTAGCACGCTACAACAATTATTTAGCGTGCGCTATCCATCTTGCATTAGCGCGCACTAGCCTCGCACTCGGCGTGCTTCATTATCCCAACTCAGCAACATGATCGCGAACATATATACGACATTACTAGAATCGATGGTCACAAGTAAACAACAACATGTTTGAATCTCAAAGCCATCGATTTAACACTTCATGAGCAACCATCAAAAGACAATTGTCATCTAAAATGGAAATCTCGTCTATTAATAAGGAGAACTGTCTTAACTCATACCGAACGACTTAGCATTCACATCACTATTTTAATCTAAAACTGGCAACACTGCCCGAACAACGATAACATCATCACGTATTTCTCGACTAACAACCATAAAACCGATAAGTTGAAGGCGAGAGTCATGTCTTGATTACATTTTGTAGACCTCATTTGAGTTTAAAAATTGTGTTTTGAAAACTTATAATACAAGATGAAAATAAAATATCGGTAGTTTGAATTCTCAAAAAAATTTCGACATTGAGGTCATCATACGAAAATCAAACATTTTCCTCCCTTTGGAGGATGTTTTAAAACAAAATTTACGTATCTCCCCAAAAACATGTAAAGTTTTGAAATATCACATTGATGAATTTTTCTTTGTGTAACCACACCAAGGCCATTATTCTTGTAAAATGACTTATATCATGATGTGTGTATATATACATATACGTTGGCACCACTTTCATTCTAGCATCATACGAGGATCAAACAACATAGGCCACATAATCACAAATCACCTTTAAACTCCACATCATAACACAAAATCATACAAGCTCGTATATCACAAGGCACAATATAGTAGGGAGACTTACATCCACAGTTCGCGCGAAGATGATGGCTGCACCTCGATACTAATCACGGCCGACATCACAGACGACGCGTCGCGACACGACTTAGACAGGCACAATCTGATAGAACAAGACACGACAACACCCGACTGGACCCGACAGCCTAGGTTTCCGCAACCTAAGCTCCGATACCATAAATGTAACACCCCCAGAATCAAACCGGGAATATTACATGCCATAGACCCTCTCCGTGAGGATCCACCAGGCTAGACATCCAAACAACACAATACATTACATACCGACATGATAAAATACAAAATCAATAGACCAACTTGGTCTTTCATCACTAACATGCAAGTAAAAAATACTCATTTCTATCTCGACTCATACCCATGCAAGGGTAAAATACACTCACAAACCAAAAGTACAACAGAAGAAAGACCATACACAAACTCCGACTGACTGCATCTAACACTGGCCTTCGTGTGATTAGTATCATTCGCCTTCCATCATCCTTCGCGCCGATCCTGTGTTTTGCTCCCAAACCTGCATGTACCTGGATGCAAAACAGACATCCACCCCCCGAATACTCGGGGGTGAGCAAAACTCCACTGTTTTGCAAGTACAAGTATAAAGTGCAAATACGAGCCATACATAACACATTCCGAGAATACAACAAAAGATTTCCCGAGATATTTTGATTTAAAAATAGTTTAAGTCTTGAAAGTAAAACGAAACAAGTAAGCACTTTGTAAACACTTTCAAATCTCGAGATTTTTAAAAATATTTGTGATTGAAAGTTCTTAATTCATCGAAAGCCACTTAGGGTCACAGCCCAAAAGTTCATTTTCCAAAATACAAATCCGTTAACAAAACACGGGGTCTACGACCCGATAATTCCGATCACCAAACTCAGGGTCCACGACCCGATCATTTCGATCACCAAACACAGGGTCCATGACCCGTTCATACACTTCAATTCACTTCCAAAAACACATTACACATAACACATTATTTTTATGCCATTTTAGCCAAACACCAAGACTTGATATATAATGTCTCTCGACCTCGAGCACCAAGCATTGTGATACTCCAGACATATCACAATTAATCATCAGTACAAACACTCTGGCAATTCTCGCGACCCGGTCCAGCCTCCGGTCCCGCCGTAAGGCCACCAAGTCCCTGTGTGCCCTGTCGAGCGACCCCAAGTGAGAATGCCCACTCGAAGTACCTCTCTCGACCCGGTCCAGCCGCTAAGCCACCAGGTCCCCGTGTGACCCCATCGAGTCAATCCCCGAGTGAGAGTACCCGAGAAAAACCTTACAACTCTCATCAATTCTCATTTCCAAAACCACAATCCTCAAGAGTCAATCACAATATATATAGTCGAGGTATTTTGCTAAAATGCCCAAACTATCCAACACGGGATATAATTTTTTTACATCCCATAACTTTTTACTTTTTCCAAAAACGTATTAAAAAATTTAATTTATCCAACTACATCCCAATTTTACGCTAACTTTACAATTTACGTCCCAAAGTGTTTTTTTAATTAGAAATTTCCGGTGACCTAGCCTATGTGGATTTACGTGGCACCAGTTGACCAATGAAATAATAGGAGATGGACACATCGGGATAGAATTTTTTTACGTCCCATAATTTTTTAGGGGTCCCAATAATAGGACATGGACCCAAAAAATTAATTTATCCAATTACGTCATAATTTCACTAGGGGTGTTCAAAACTGGATATCCGGAATTTCGGATATCTGCAAATTCGAATAGTATATTTTGATATCCGATATCCGTATCCAAAAAAAATATAAATTATATTCGGATATCTTTATATTCGAAAAAAATATTCGGATTTAGGATGTCAAAAATTGTTTCTTTTCTTCTTCTTTTTTTATTTTTTTTGTTTAATATCTATTACAATTAATGATGTGTCCATCTCCAATTATTTCATTGGTCAACTGGTGCCACGTAAATCCACATAGGCTAGCTCACTGGAAATCCCTAATTAAAAAAACACGTGAGCGGCACAGGGAGCGAAACGACGTCATTTCGTGCTTGCCGGCGTTCTTTGGGACGTAAATTGTAAAGTTAGGGTAAAATTGGGACGTAATTGGATAAATTAACCTTTTTGGGACATTTTTGGAAAAAGTAAAAAGTTATGGGACGTAAAAAAATTATATCCCTATACAACACATACTCACGACCCAGAATTAATACTATCCACAAGGAAACACACTTATCTCAACAACACCGAACGGCACAACTAATATCACACAACTCACATATTCACCGATAACCACATGACTCCACGCACAATTTTTAACATAAGGATTGAACCTTCAATTACCGACGGCATAATCACACATAATGACATCACCCGACGGTAAGGAGGTCCTATACTCAACACCAACACACATAGTCAATTAAGCACATTACGTCCCGAACACAAGAGTCGTCTTTTAAGAAAATCATGATTGTAAATATACCGATTCTTTTGAGAAAAGGTTGTAATCATTCATTTAGCACATATCGTCAATTTTCAACCATTATATTCACAAAACACGTAATGTATGGGCAAGATACTTGCCTCGATAGTCGATACCGGACACTCCGACGAACATGGCTAAACCGGGAAACCTCGAACGCCCACACTCTCTGGCAGAAACGACGGTAACATAACCGATCGGGAAACAGAGAACGGAAGTTTCCGACTCGAGTTCTTCGCAAGGAACCTGACCCTAACATCATACCGTCAATAATCAACGATCGTAGGAGGAAGAATAATTGTAGAACGCCCAAAACCCCCCTCTAAGGATTTTCACCGGACACCTTCAGGGCACCGATTAGGAACTCAACAAAACGAAGAATCTTTAGCAATCGAACCATGGATCAACAAGGAAATTGGTATAATATGACATAATAATCATAAATCGATCACAAATATAAGTTATCACGGATCAAACGGGCAAAATCAAGCAAAACCCCCAATTTTCCCAAAACTAGGATTTTAGGAAAACTAACCTTGATTCGTTGGATTGAAGGATGCTATGGAGTGATTAATCGATGATATGAGATCCCAAACTTCGTGGATTAGTTGTATAACAACATGCCTTCAAGTTCCCCAAGGATACAGCCGAGCTAGTGTGCGCTAACGGGCGGTCATGGTCGAGAATGTTCGGCCGGGACCTGCCATCATGCGCTGGACACGTGCGTTGTCGGCCCGGGCCGCAATCCAGAGACTTCTTGGACTAGACCGCTCGGCCAGGTAGCGTGCGCAGCCTTCCGGCCAGGTAGCGTGCGCAGCCTTCCGGCCGTAGCGTGCGCTACCTGCCGGCCGTAGCGTCTTGATGTCAAGCGATAGCATGCGCGATGTCAAACGATGGCGTGCGCTACCTGCCGATCCTCCCGAGTCCAGAACCTCTCTGCCCCTACTGTCTCGGCCGACTATCGCGCGCAGCTAACCGGCCGTAGCGTGCGCTGCCTCCCGACCGTAGCGTGCGCTACCTTCCGGTCATGGCGTGCGCTACGCCGGGTCCTGCCGCACCCGTCCGGCCAGTGCCCGCAACCATCCGACCAGTGGCCGCAACCGTCCGGCCAGTGCCCGACCATCATGATTCGACGACTCGATTTTCCGAAAACCCACGGAACAAACACGACAAAACGCTCGCGGACAATATTATCAATCCGAAATGAAAACAACATACAACAAAACACCACTTCCGGCCATAAACACAAAAATCAGTTGTCGAGAAAATAATTTCAGCGCTCGGCAATCGGGAAATATCGGGAAAAAATCCAAAATAACTGGAACGGAAATCGTGGGTATTACAATGGTCCGGTGGTAACCCCAACAACTCATCAGGAAAAACTTCTGGGAACTCATTAACAAATGAAATCGATGAAAACTCGACCCCACCATTCTCCGTCTTCAAGGCGTAACACCAATAACTAGTACACCCCTTCCGTAGGAGTCTCATCGCCCTCAAGGCGCTAACTACGAACTTCTAGTTTCTCTTCTGCCCCTCAAAAGAGTGCTCGGTGCCGTCCTCGGCTGACATGGTGATGATTGTCGTGTGGTAGTTCATGATTGCACCATGCCGCTCGAACCAATCATCCCCGAGAATCAAATCCTCACCCTCAATATTCACAACAATAAGATTAGAGAGCCAGGCCTCTCATAAATAAACACAGAAAAGTCTCGGACCTCTCGATCACCAACGATTCTATCACCGATAGGAAGTTTAATGATGAAAGGCTCGCAAGGCAACAAACAGTCAAGACTCAAACGGTGCACACACTCTAGAGAGATGAATGAATGCGTAGCATCCGAATCAAAAAGCACACTGACAGGATGAGAATGAATATGAACGGTACCTGTAGCCACGGTAGTTGCCGGATCATCGGCCCTCCTCATCTCATACACATGCGGATGAGCGGAGCCGACACTGGAAGCATCATAAAAAGCATGGACAAAGGCCTGACGAACCGGAATATCTCGAGGCTGAGCATCATAAAAAGCATGGACACAGGCCTGACGAACCGGCCATGGATAGTATTCAGCTTCCATAAGGCCCCTGAACTTGGCCCAAGAAGCAACATGATCCCGAGGCTCAATGGCCTCCCATCAATCAGCATCCTCCCCAGTGAGAAAATATTGGGTGATACGGACCTTGCGATCCTCAGGGCAGTTGGTGGCAACAAAGATCTTAGACATCTCCTTGATCCACCTCTCCCAATCGATCAGGTCTGAAACCCCTAAGAACTGAGAAGGATGTATCTTGATGACGTCCTAAAGCCAGCGATCTGTTCCGGCCCGAGCAGTACGATCCAGAGCCGGGTTCTGAACTGCCTGGGCTATAGTAGCCATTTGGTTCACCATTTGTTGCATCATAGCTGCAACACCAATGTCGCCGCTATTGCCGGCTATATCATCTTGATTGGCCGTGTGGCCCTGACGACCATCATTAATGACGGCTCCCGAAGAATGTGACATGGCCGCCCCACGTCCCCGGCCGCGTCCACGACCACGACCTCTACCACGGCCTCTTCCAGCATCCATACTGGAGATAAGGAGTAGAAAAAGCAATTTGATGATAAGTACAAGAGGAAAAATAGTCACAGTTCAAGAAACGGAAGTACGATACAAGAAAACAAGGAATCGAGTAAGGAAAACTTACGAGCACTGGAAGTACCGAGATGATGGCAGCGGGGTGACGATGTGCAAAACAAAACACGACTAGTCCCAATTGACCGAAAAGCCTAGGTATCTATACACCTAATGCTCTGATACCATTTTCCGTAACACCCCCAAGATATTCAGGGTATATTATAGCGCCGCGGACCCCTACATGGGACCCAACAAGCTAATTAAGAATTACCACTCGTCTAACCATCTCGGTTAGCGACACAACACACATCATCAGGACGAAATTCAATAAACGGTATAACCCGTAAAACAGACATCACCGACAATCATAAATAACATTTGATGATACAAACCATAATCCGAGTAAAAGTGCCTAAGTACTCGCGAGTACCATCTATAAGTTCATAAGTTAGAAAACAACCATATCGAAAATAGAAAATGGAGATAAAGTAATTCATTTGCACTCGTCAACAACCCTGGCCAGCATCCTCGTACTGTCCCAGCGCCCGCTCGTTCGGCTGAACATAACCAGAAATTCATAACAAGAATTTCCCCAAAACGGGTCTCCAAAGGGGTGAGCAATTACGCTAGTACAAGTAATCAAGGCAAACATTCGCTTACACATTTCATAGTACATGCATTAAGTCATTTTAAAATCCCAAAACCAGACATGCCTTTCCCTGGGAAACAAACAATCAATAATCAATTTGCCTAGGACCGGGACTAAACCACTGGTCCCATCCGAGGCCTCTATGGACCCTCCCGGACTGCTAGCCAACAAACTCGTGAATCCGGGGCTAAACCACTGGATTCCTCCGAGTCCCCGTCGGACCCTCCCGGAGTGAGAAAAGCACACAATATTATACATCACCATTTCATGTTAAGCATAAAGGTTTCACCAGAATACTTGTCTTGAGTAATTGACGACGAAAACGAACGGAACGGAGAATCAACTACGATTGCTAGGAACCGATGAACCCGAACCTAACGATTCGAAGAATACAATCACAACCATTCCTAAACGAGTAAGGAAATGGAATATACCCGAAAACCCACCTACGATTCATATAAGTTCGTACAAAGACAACGACGAGGATGGATCGCAATCGAACCCTCTCCATTTCACAAATATCACGAAACTTACCATGAACTCGTAGGGAAAACAAGAATACCACCAAGATTAATCATATACATCATGGATTAATCATCAACAGGGAACGAATTGGACAAAAACTCAAAAAACCCCAAACTTACCAAAATAGGGTTCTAGGAGATTACCTTGGATCGAGGAGGAAGAACACGAGTAGATGTTGTTAATCTACACCAATAACTCAAGGAAAATGATAACTGAAGTGATTGAAAGAAGGAAATCGACTCCGAATTGCCTGGGAATCGCTAAGTCATGGGAAGGGGAATAAATGAGTAAAGTGGCGAATCTGGGGTATATATAACCAGAGAGCTAAGCGTGCGCTAACGGTCCACGGTTAGCGCGCGCTACCTAGTCAAAACTAGTCCAGAACCTACGGTGCTGGCCTGTTAGCGTGTGCTTCCAGAAAATAGCGTGCGCTAACAACCCCTCGATAGCACTAGCGTGCGCTACCTGAACACCAGACTGAGTCCAAAAACATTCTGCCCCGTCTGGACTACCGAATTAGCGCGCGATACCGGACATCCAGCATGTGCTAAGCCTAAACCATAGCGTGCGCTAATATACAAATTTAGCGTGCGCTAAGCTGATCGGCCAGAGAGCAGAGAGCATAAACAACCTACTGCCACTGTTGTGCTCAAGTTTTTAGCGCGCGCTACAAAACGAACGTGGCATGCGCTACTCAACGACACTAGCGTGCACTATACAATAGAAATAGCACGCGCTAGGCAACAGAATTACTAAACGGCTCAAACACCCTAAACACACGATAAACGATCGAAACATCAAACAGAAGCTCACAACACACATAATAGCATAAGATGGATTTACAGCAACCCCGAAACGGCGGTTCCGAACAACGATTAGGAGAATCGAAACAAATAGCGATGGAAAAGCCAATAAACGCGGAATTGAGGAAAACAAGTCTGAAACAAGCTCGGATGACAAAAAGTCCAGTAATAAGTATTCTAGAAATACCAATATAGTTACAAGAGAGTCACTAAAAGTGAGAAATACACAAAAATGAAAAATACCAAAAAAAAAAAAATGCGGATATTACATGGCAAAAGAGACATTTGATAGAAAAACAGTTAGGACGAGACAGAAAATACATGTGGTTTGTTGACACAAGTCTTTGACGATGATACATTGATGGAATGTGATGATATTGTCTGAAGAGTGTCCGAGGAAGCTGTTTGGCAAGCAAAATGTAATACCTGATTGTAAACTCATTCATTTTCATTCATTAATTGTCATTCAGTATATTGGCACTCAGTAATTTTTCACTCAGTAAAAATCACTCATCATTAATATTCATTCGTTGTGTTCACCCTTCGGAATAATTCGTTTCATATATCAGTTATCATTCACCGTCAATCCGGTTGGGGATTCGAGCCGAGTATATCATCATTTTCATCCTTGTAGTGGGTTGTGTGTGAGGAGTAGCGCACGCTACGTACTCTATTTAGTGCGCGCTAATTGAGTATGGGTAGCGCACGCTACCTCTTAACATTTGCGCACGCTATTGTGGTTCAGGCATACAGTCCAGAAGGCACTGGACTACAGTTGAGTAGTGGTAGCGCACGCCACGAATGGTAAGTAGCGCGCGCTAGTATCTTGGGGTAGCACACACTAAACAATCGGTGTAGCGCACGTTAAGGTCGATCAGGCAGAGTCCAGTGGGTACTGGACTGAATTAAAATAATTCATAGCGCACGCTATGAGTAGATATTAGCATACGCTAATGGTGTAGTAGCGCACGCTGAGTCTTGGGTGTAGCGCACGCTATCGCGAGCAGATCAGAGGAAAGAATGTTCTGGACTTCAGTTTCTGGGCATCAGATATCCAGTTAGCGCACGCTAACACAAGATTAACGAACACTAATAATAGACGATTAGCGCACGCTATCAAGGCAAGTAGCATACGCTAGCGAGGCAGTCAGCGGGTACTGGACCACCTGGTAAGTTCATTAGCGCGCGCTAAGCTAAGGAATTAGCGCAAGCTAAACTGGGATTACTATATATTGGACAATTTCACCTATTTTCGCCATTTCTTCACATCTTCTCCTCCTTCCGTCGGTTTTGGGCGATCTTGAGCTTTTTGAGAAGTATTCTTCGGGCTACAATCATCTACCAACATCCACAAGCTTATAATTCGGAGTAATCATCATTCCATCATCTCCAAACATCAAACCAAGGTAATCACTTGTTGAATCTAGAATTTCGGAGTTTAAGTGTTTTCTTCCCGATCTATTCATGTGAGCTTGATATTATGTTGGAATGTATTAGATATGGATTATCTACCTTGAATACACGTATTCCTATGGATTATTGGTGTATATTTTGGATTTAACGAATATTTGGAGATTTATTTCAAGAACCCTTGGGGTTGACTTCGATTATTTGGGGGTTTTTCGTTTGATGTTGTCGTAACCTTGAATTGTGGTTTCCTATTGGATTATTGATGACATTAATGAAGTTTTGTTGGGTTGAATCATTCCTTAGAGGTTTGGTATCGATATTGTTGGGGGTTGGTTGTAACCAAAGGGTAGAATGTTTGCAACGTAGTCGTTAGAATGTCCCAATGAGTTTGATTATGGTTGTATCGACGTTTGAGTCGGTTGTTATCGTGCTTGATATGCATACTAAGCGGATTGTTGGAAATTGTGTTATTCAAGGTTGTTCGAGCGACCGACATCTCATTTTAGGACGTTGTTCGAGGAAGGACATTCTTCACCGGTGTTGAGTAAGTTAAATCGTACTCGGTTAACGGGATATTCATATCTTATGTTGTTGTTCATTCATACATGTAATTCATTCATGATGTATCATTCATGTTAAAACTTGTAATTATCAACTAATCATGTAACTCACGAGGAACGACGGTTCCAAATCATTTCATTGAAGCTATCACTCGTTGTATCATTATTTCATCTCGGTGAGTCGTTCTTTATCCTGGTCTCATTATCTCTCATCTTGGTCGCTTTTCACTACAAAAAAACAGTTTTTACCGACGCCAAACGCCGTTGGTAAAACAGAAAATGGCGTTGGTAAAAAAACTACCGACGCCATTACCGACGGCAATCCACCTTTGGAAAAATGCTCGATGGTAATTTTTTACCGACGCCGCCATTTACCGACGCCATTTTTGGCGTCGTTAAATTAAAAAAAAAATCTAAAAAAGTCAGGTCAGGACTGAGGCGGGTCACGTCCGGGCTCAGGCGGGGCTCAGGCGGGTTAGGTCCGGGCTCAGGCGGGGGTTAGGTTCGGTCAGGTCCAGGTCCGGGCGGGTCAGATTCGGGCTCCATTGAATTTCAAATGGTTGAGAAAGATTTTGGTTTATAAACCACATAAAACACTACTGTTTTTTCGATGTGGGATAGTGTAAAAATTTTACCGACGCCGAAATGGCATCGGTAATGGCATAAACGACGTCGTTAAATTAAAAAAAAATAATACCAACGCCAAAATGGCGTCGGTAAAGGCATCGGTAAATGGCGTTGGTAAACGGCGTCGTTAATTGTGAAAAAAGAAAAAAAGATAATAATAAAAATTTACCAACGCCAAAATGGCGTCGGTAAATGGCGTCGGTAAACGGCATCGTTAATTGTGAAAAAAAAAAAAAAATAAGTCTGCGAACCGGTCGTCGGCAATGGCGTCGGTAAATCAATTAAATAACGGGCGTCGGTAATGGCGTCGGTAAATTATAAGTTTAACAACGGCGGGTACGGCGTCGGTAAATGGCATCGGTAAAAACTGTTTTTTTGTAGTGTTTGTTCTTGTGACCTTTCCGGGATTGTATTGCGTGGCCGGGTGGCGTATGTGTGGAATTTTTAGTCGGGCACACTATGGTCATGTGTATATGCGGAACTCCGGACATATTGGACTGTGCACACGGTAAAGTACCTCCGTGAGACTAATTAGGCCAAGTAGCGGGTGTATATGCGGGACTACGGACACTCGGCTACTTGTGCACTTGCACATTCCATACAGACGTACTATGATGCCCATCATTCAACTCAATTCATTAATTCATTCATGTGATTGTTGTATATTGTTCAACTCTTGAGGATTGTTGTTCTGTGTAACTGACCCCATTGGGGATTATTGTTTTTAGGTCATGGCAAGGCGAAAGCACGGGAAGAGAACGTAGACGGCGAGGAGTCCCAGTGATATTAGTAGGGGCCCCCAGTCCCCTCATTTTATTCATGTTGTCTTTTCATGTATTTTCCGTTGCAATTCTGTTTAGACTATATTTCACTCAGTATTGTATATTTTATCTTCACATGAAATATACATGTATTCTGTTCTCCTGGGTGTGTTGTGTTTGAAACTCCTCATCGGAGTAATTGTTGTCATAATTTGGTTCGGTACTACATTTACACCGTCGGGGTTCCACGGCACTATAATATTCGCCTAGTTGGGGTGTTACAGAGTTGGTATCGGAGAGTGGTTTTAAATACTACCTTCGAGCCATGTCTCATTTGAAATCATCGTTCATCAAACTAGTATCATTGGACTTTCGCGTCACGTGTGACCTGTGCAAGCGCCAAGCCCCTCAGACCAAAGAACTGTAATTTTTCTGACGCCATGGTATAACTTCTAGCAATAAGAATCACTCATTCATCATTCATCAGTCAATAATCCTCAATCACCATTTTCATTTTGATCATGTCGATCATGTTAACTCACTAATTACTCAGTTCATTTCACTGCTCAGTTGTTGATCTTGAGGAGCGTATCATTAATCGTGTAACCTGTCCAAGATAATCATTTCAAGAATTTCATCAGATAATCATGTCACCTCAGTTGATCATTCATGTGATCATTGTATTAGAGCGCGGCTCATTATCATCATTTCATGACGTAATCATAATGCGGTATTCATGCGAGATCAATTACTATCATGTGACTTTCCTACTTCAGTATGGAGAGAGCTGGCAGAGGACGCGGGGGAAGAGGCCGCGGTGCGGGCCAAAGCCTGAGAGCTTGTGTGAATACACGCGTAAATGTGAGGAATAATGCTGATTCATCGAGCAGCGACGCTGCCACTAATTCACCTGGAATTGATCATTCACTATCAGGGAGCCGTACCCATGACACAGCTCATTCAGAAGGTGTTCGGGTTGATCCACTTGCCTTTATGCAGGGCATGATGGCCCAGATGACGCAAATGGCACGACTAATGGAGACGATGCAGAACTCAACGACTCAGAATCAACAGGCTCCTCCGCCGCCACCTCAGAGGCATGAGAGGACTGTCAGCAACGTCATCAATGACATTTCTCATCAGAGGCCGCCTACCTTCGAGGGCTCATCTGAGCCGGCGGACATTATCCACTGGCTGGAGCATTTCGAGAAAATATTTTCTATGGTGGAGTGTCCCGAAGGACACAGAGTTTCAGTCGCGGCTTACTATCTGGGTAAGAGCGCTCACTCGTGGTGGCTATCTCTGAAACCCACCGATGGAGAGTGTACGTTGGACCAGTTCAAGACTTTCATGATGGAAAGATATTATCCGGCCCCACTCAGGGAGGCCAAGCTATCAGAGTTACTCAGTCCCGATCCCTCAACGGAGGATGATGTTCTCGCCATTGCCGAGAAATTTCAGGAGCTACTCCCTTTCACCTCATCTATCATCCATTCAGAGGCGGATAAAATCAAGTATTTCAGCAAGAGGTTGAAACCTCGCATGCGGCTTCAATTGCTTAACCATCATTGCACCACTTTGTCCGAATTCATCGAGAAGGCTCTCGCTTATGAGCTTACTGCTAAGGAAATTTCCAAGAATCAAACTTCGTCTTGTAGCAAGAAGTCGAAGAAGCGTAATCAGTCTGAAGGCAGTCAGGCCACTTTCAAGAAGCCTAGAGCGGGCTCTACTATGTCGGAGCGACCTCCCACGGTGCCTAAGCCTGCGGAATCTCAGTTCCGAGCGGCCAGCTCGGCCGTCACCTGTTACAACTGTGGTGAACAGGGTCATTTCAGCACAAAGTGTTTGAGGCAAACTATCACGTGCAATAACTGTGGGATTGCGGGGCATAAGGCCCGTTTTTTCCGTAGGGACTCCAAACCCACTCCGGCGACATCTCAAGCCCCAAAACAGTCAGCTGTTACGAATCAGGCCACTCAGTCTGCGTCGTTTAAGACGACAGGAGCTAACAAAGGCGGAGCCCACAGCTATCAGACAGGAGCATCCGGTTCCGGGACTGGCAAACCCCAAATTTATGAGACGAAGAGAGCTGATGATCTGGAAGCCCGAATGATCTCAGGTACACTCAAAATTCTATCTCAACCTGTGTGTACCCTTTTTGATACTGATGCATCGCATTCATTCATTTCCGAGTCATGCGTGAGTAGACTTCATCTGGATAGTGCTACTAATTGTGAACCTTATATCATTGGACTACCTGACGGTAGGAGAATTATTGGAGATCGCGAGATTAAGAATTGTAATCATCCTAAGAACATTATCAACATATTAGTGTAGTGATCAACACCTTTAAGAGTCATCCACACACCCGATTATCTTGAACATACGTATATGCTATATTTGTGTTCCTTACCATCTATCATCATCCTTTAAGAGTGTATTCAAAACATAATTACTTCATTGAGGGTTTTTGAAACTCTAAAGACATTATCAAGTTCTCCTCAATGAATTGCTAGACTTTGTCCAATATGTGATTATAACATCATGAAATCCACCTAACCATTAAGAACACATTCATAACTATATCCTCTTGATTCTAACATGATTATATAAGGGTTCTATATTGAACATGTTATCCCACATCTTCATTAATTCTTCAAGGAATGGTTCTAACAATAATATCATGATCCTAACTAAATTTGCAAATAACTTCCATGTTTATCATGATTTATTAAGTATTCAACTACTAACATTAATAATCATATGAATAACAAGATTGAGATAACCAACCTCAAGAAAGGATGAAGAATAGCACCAAATCTTCCAATAACACACTCCTATCTTCTAGTTACCAAGCCATAATCCAAGTGTTGTGGCTCTAATACGAGATTGGAAGGCAAGAATATGGTTTATGGGAGCAGGGGATCGATTCTAAAGGAGGGAGGATGAAGTAGAGTTGTGGAGAAATGAAAGGCAACACATATTTTTATAATCCAGGATTTACATTACGTACGTTATAAAGTGAGTTTAACGTACGTTAAACTGCTTACGTACGTAGTATTATGAACACTACGTACGTAGCCATATTACCAGAAGTTTCTGACTTAAAATGCATATAACGCTACGTACGTAAGGAAATAGCCATTATGTACATAATAGCCGTTGACTTGCCTGTCGCAATCGACTTCCGACCATTACCTACACCCTCGGCCCCATCCGACGAAAGGTGATCTGCTGAAGAATCCCCCGGATTACGTACGTTAATGTGGAAAGGTTACGTACGTAATTCGACTTATATAGCGTACGTAAACTAAGTGTGCTAACGCACGTTAAGAGCAATATCAACAAGTAAAATGAAATTTCCACTAATCCTCTAATAAGCAACTATAGTGCGAATGACTAAGATCTTTCAATTTGACAGAACTCATCCATATATTTATTACAAGAAACACATATATGGTACGTTGATGCTCGACTTAAATTGTAAAATACAATAGTAAAGGAGAGGGTATTACAGCATCCACAGTGTATAATGCTTTTAAATTAATAATACCTCAAAAGATTTTGATTTGAACTCTTTGTTTGCTTCATCCATATCAACTGTTCCATATAGTCCATATTTAAGATCAATTGTTGGAGTCTGTAGTTGAGTTACAAGGTTTTTTCTTCGTCCCCTATTAGTAAATCAACATCGAATTCAATTAGAAATAAACAAGTTTTACAAAATGTAATAAATTTTTATATATTATACCTGTTTCACTCTTTTGTTTTTATTCAATTTCTTCTTTTTTGGAGTCTTTTTCGTCGGTGGTCCAATCATTTTCATCTGTGGTTCAATCACCTCCACACCTTCCGCAATTGGCAGACAACCAAAACCAAATTCAAGTTATTCTTTTTGTCTTTGAAACAAAAGTCTTGAACTCCATGCTTTGAACGCTGGAACAGTTTTTTCCACTTTGATAGACTCAGATGTCGTTGAATTAACGTATATGATCTGCAACAAATAAATTAGTTTTAAAATATAATAGTAAGTGTATTATTTTGTTTAATATGTATTACATCATAGTTTAAAATTCATTGAATGAGAGTGTGAAATATAGTGCATCAATGTTTCATGTCTACTGCATCATAGTAGTCAAAATCAGTCAATCATAGTTTTATATCTAGTGCATTCCTATTTCAAACTTATTGCATCACAGTTTTAAATTTACTGCATCTTAGTCTCATAATCAGTACATCATACTTTGAATTATTAGTGCATTACAAAGTAAATAAATATAGAAAACTTACAGCCAACAAAAGTAATGGTCCACTGAAATATTTGTTTGGTTGATATCTGGAACACTCATTCACCATACACTCTACAACGTACGAGCACCAATCCATCTGAGAAATGTTATCAGTATTAGAGAGAATAGGTATGATTCTCTCATTTACCTACCCATCTTTGTTTTCTTGGCCAAATATAGAGAAGAAGAGGATAGTGAAACAAACCCGAAATTCCCAATCAACTTCTGTCAGACAGCACAAATGTTCCTCCAACTTTCCTATAAAATTTTATTTTTAACAACAATACTTTGCAATAATTCTCTCCATTTCGCAGTAGTCACTTCAAATAGATTTTTCTCTTTAAGTGCTTCAACTTTCATATCCCCATTGGGATTCCAAGCATATCCCGAACCAATTCTCGAGTAATTTTTATCTTTCTTCCATCTTTCATTTTTATCGAGCAAGTTTTTTTATCAAAATTTCTAAACAACCCACATCCCTAATTCTGATGGTGTAGAATCAAAGTTGAAATTATTATGAAAATCACCAAATCCCATCTTTTCTAATTCCTCCACCTGAGGAGTTCTCAATTTCTCAAGAACCTTTTGCAAACTTCTCGGTGACATTCTATTCATGATAGATTTGGGTTCGTTCTTTTTAACGTCTTCTTTTGTTACAACAGCCAGTTCTGAATTCAAACTTTCATCGTCATTTGCTATTTTTACTTTCTTTTTCTTTTTGGTAGTGTCGTATCAAAATCGAATCCATCTCTATTGCAGCCCTTTACCCTTAATCTTCTTTTTACTTTTCGCATTGAAGAATAGAAATGGGATTCTTCTTCTTAACAGTTTTCACTTTAGCTGCAGTACGTTTAGTAATCTTCTCAACTACATCATGTTTAGCATGATTTCCTGCTGCTTTTTTATTTTTTTTGCCGGATGTTCAAGAATAAGACTTTCCAATAATTCATTCCATTTTGCTTTAGCAGCCTCTTCAATAGCAGCTGTATCAATTGTATCTTCTTCGTCTGTTTCTACCTCATCTCTTTCATTATAACCAATTGTAACTTAGTTCAAGTTCTATTACATCAAAGAAACTGTGAAGCATATAATCACTTTCGAACATCATAGAAACTGTCAAGCATACAATATCATTTTCACACATCACACAAACTACGTTTAACCTAACTTATGTTCATACGCCGCAAATTAAAAGCTACTGCATCTCAATTCAACTTCTAGTGCATCACAGAAACTGTCAAGCATACAATCTCATTTTCACACATCACACAAACTACATTTAACCTAACTTATGTTCATACGCCACAAACTAAAAGCTACTGCATCTTTAATTCAACTACTAGCGCATCACATAAACCGTCAAGCATACAATATCATTTTCACACATCACACAAACTACGTTTAACCTAACTTATGTTCATACACTGCAAACTAAAAGCTACTGCATCTCAATTCAACTTCTAGTGCATCACAGAAACTGTCCAGCATACAATCTCATTTTCACACATCACACAAACTACGTTTAACCTAACTTATGTTCATACGCCACAAACTAAAAGCTACTGCATCTTAATTCAACTACTAGCGCATCACATAAACTGTCAAGCATACAATATCATTTTCACACATCACACAAACTACGTTTAATCTAACTTATGTTCATACACCGCAAACTAAAAGCTAATGCATCTCAATTCAACTTCTAGTGCATCACATAAACTGTCAAGCATACAATCTCATTTTCACACATCACACAAACTACGTTTAACCTAACTTATGTCCATACGCCACAAACTAAAAGCTACTGCATCTTAATTCAACTACTAGCGCATCACAGAAACCATCAGTTTTACAAAATCTATTTTGCACATCTCATAGACTTCATTTAACCTAATTTATGCTCATATTGCACAAAATAAAAGCTGCTGCATCTTATTTCAACAGCTATTGCATCATAATAACAAAATTTACTTGATATTTTTGTAATTGATTT
The DNA here is from genome assembly GCA_033398695.1 of Orobanche coerulescens. Classification (NCBI taxonomy): domain Eukaryota; kingdom Viridiplantae; phylum Streptophyta; class Magnoliopsida; order Lamiales; family Orobanchaceae; genus Orobanche; species Orobanche coerulescens. The sequence goes on from CM065817.1 coordinate 122,612,175, forward strand.
TTCAGCAGCTTCAATCAACAATTGAGTCCTTTTATTTTCTAAATTTATAACAAAATAAACTATTTTAGTAATACATATAGCAAATCGATGCAGTAAAAGATGATTATCCATTAATTATACACTTACTAGGTGGGAGTTTCTTCTTCGCCATTGAAGATGCAGTAATTTTTAAGAATTTCTTAGGGTTGATTTTTAGAGAGAGAAATTAGTAGAACTGGAAGAGAGAGAGAGAGAGAGAGGGAAAATGATCGTTTTTTTGGGGGAAAATGAAACGCGTGTTGAATTATTAACGCGGCGTAATTTTTATATACTACATCTTTTACCCCTCAAGTTTCTCTTATTTTCAAAAATGCCACTCCTCTTTTTTATTCTTGCAACGTAAATTCAACGGTTGAGATCGCTTCCTACACTTTTTATTATAACAAACTTTTTAGAATAACCCACCCTATTGCACCATCTATTAATATTGGTATACACCTTATGTCTTAAAAAATAATATTCTGCACACCATAGCTTTGGTATATGTAACACCCCGATATAGGCGGAATAGTTCCAGCGCATTAAATCCTTTATATAAGAATTTACAAGGCTGATTTGAGAATTACGGAATATAATACTAAAGTGTCATTAAGATTAAAACTCAAAACCAGTTCAACAAATTCAAATGAGTCCATTATTACAAAACATCCCCAAAACATCTACAACATATGCGTACTCGAGTACTGAAAAATAACGAGGAAATAAGACAACAAAATCCACATCACTAAGCCACGTCATCGTCATGTCAGTACTGTGGTTGCTTCCCTGCTCCTCGGCTACCTGAACATCAAACAATGTCTACCCCCGAAGGGTTAGCAAAATGATGCTAGTACAAGTATCATAATACATAAATCAACAATGCATCATAAAACATACAAAACGGACTTCCGTCACCGGAATCCAGCGATGCAAATCCTCACGATTCCATAAACACAATACAGGATAATCCAACGATCCAGCGCCCTCAACATAGATTCCCATGATGATCCCGTCAGACCAACGCATGGTGGAAAACCCGTCCAACGATCCAGTGCCCTCAGCATAGATCCCCATGATGATCCCGTCGGACCAACGCATGGTGGACATTCGATCCAGCGCCCTCGGCATAGATCCTCATGACCCCCCTCAAATCATTTACAATATAAACCATGCAATTATGCGTGCACATAGCAAATCAATATGTTCATCGATATGAACAATCAAGAATCCAATAACGAATACCACGACAATTCAAAGAAAATAATCTCATATTCGACAATATGAATAAAACTGTATGCATGATCAAAGTTCCAATATAAACCAATTTCAAAATACGATACTTGCTTCAAATATGGCAAGAATTAAATACTCCCACGAATGTCACACGTCTGAAGCTCGCCGCCCCTCGATCGATCACCTTGTACAAGGGAATAACAAGGAATTCAATGAATCTCCCGAAACTAACGCACGAGTACCAAACGCCTTAAGTTAACTCGAATGCTTGGTTCGGTTGCCACTACGATGCATAATGAGATAATCATGATCAACCTAGTTCTAGGTTGATTCGACTCTACGATTCTTGTTCTTCCGCGAGTAATTCTTCTTATCAAATTCTTTATTCAAAATAATTGTTCCAAATATCCTTTCATGGTTCTAATCATTCAATAAGATTACCAACAAGTTCATCTAAGGCAAGAATTATAATTGAACACACTTCCCATTCAACTTCATGAATTCATCTTACCCTGGGGTAGTTCTAAACACTTGTTCAATAAAAGAGTGTTGCGAAAGCATCAACAAGGTGTGTTTTTCTCAGAAAATTCCATCCTTAAGGTTGGTAAAGATTATGGCTCAACTATTAACAATGGAAACCTTAATTCAACCAACATACTCATCCCCAACATGGTGTTGGATTTATAACGACGAAACAAGCTCACTAATCTCGGGGAAAAGATAAAAATATAACTAAGAACAAAATCCTCATCTTGGTGCAGAGTTAACATACCTTAAAGAGGAGAAGGACAATTGAAATCTTGAATAAACTCTTCACCGGAAGCTTGATCACCAATCCACATGGTCCAAGCTCCCCAAAATCGGATGTAGATGATGATATGAGGGATATGAAGTGAGGGATAATCTCAAGAACTCGGAATTTTGTCCAAGGTAGGAGTAAGAAATGAAATGGGGTTGAAGTCTATAAATAGACGTCTGACCATTACGTACGTTATGCAGAACACCTTGCGTACGTAACAAACATTAAGTACGCTATACTCAGATATTAGCGTACGTAATCGTCTGGCCAGAGCTCACTGACCTGTTTCTGGCATTGTCTTACGTACGTTAGCCCAAGGGTTTTACGTACGTAATCTCCAGGTCCTTAGCGTACGTTAAGCATACACCATAACGTACATAAAATCCATGTCTAGGTTCACGTGGAGCATATCACGAATCTTCCCCAGCCCCCACACGTCGACCCTTATATAATCTCGAGTTGACTGAGCTTACGTACGTTAAGCTCAACATATAACGTACGTTATACAGCAGCAGTAGCGTACGTTATGCATAATACGTAGCGTACGTAAACACGTGCAGAACCATGCACGCGGAATGTTGTAGATATAAAAACGTAAGGGTACGAATACGGGAAACCAATATTCGATTAATTACATCACGAAGTTAAATAATACGAGTTCGAATACAAGATAATTACACAATTATTATCCGGGCATTACATACTACCCCTCTAAAAAGAAGTTTAGGCCCGAAACTTAAAATGAAAACAGTTCATGGTATCTCGACTTCATACTATCCTCCGTCTCCCAAGTTGCTTCTTCGACTCCATGTCGAGACCACTGAACTTTTACCAAGGAGATTGGTTTATTCCTCAACTGTTTGACTCGAATCTCGAGTATCTTGATTGGCTTTTCTTCGAACGAGCCATCATTAGCCATTTCAATCTCGTCAAAATCAATGATATGACTGGGATCCGGTACATATTTCTGCAATTGGGATACGTGGAATACACTATGAACGTGACTTAGCGATGGCGGTAAGGCCAACCTGTACGCCAATTCCCCAACTCTTTCCAGGATCTAGAATGGTCTGATATATCTCGGACTCAGCTTTCCTTTCCTCCCAAAACGAAAAATTCCCCGGGTAGGATAAACCTTCAAGAGTACGTGATCCCTAATCTCAAACTCTAACAGGCGACAACGCATGTCTGCATAAGACTTTTGTCGACTCTGAGCAGTCAACAGCCTTTCACGAATCAGAGCTATCTTCTATTGAGTCTGAACTATCAATTCCGGTTCCGTCCCGATCAAGTCAGAAGAATCATCCCAACACAGGGGTGATTTGCATCTTCTCCCGTACAACGCTTCAAACGGTGTCATCTTAATGGAAGCATGCCAACTATTGTTGTAGGTGAATTCAATCAACGGCAAATGAATCTCCCAATCGGTTGACTAATCTAAGGCACAAGCTCGAAGCATATCCTCTACTGTCTGCATAGTCCTTTCGGACTAACTGTCCGTCTGAGGATGATAAGCCGTGCTAAAGTTCAGTTCGGTTTCCAAAGCCCTGTGAACTGCCTTCCAAAAGTGCGACACGAAGTGACCAACTCGATCCGAAATAATGGTCTTCGGCGTTCTATGCAATCGGAATATCTCTGTAATAAACACTCGTGCTAATTTCTCTGGTCCCCAAGTTTCTTTAATACACAAGAAATGAGCTGACTTGGTTAGTCGATCAACTATGACCCAAATCATGTTCATTCCCGTCTTGGTCCGTGGAATATTGGTGATGAAGTCCATCGATATATCTTCCCACTTCCACTCAGGGGCCGGAAGTGGCTTCAACATTCTGGCAGGTCGCTGATGTTAAATCTTAACCTGCTGACAGGTTAAACACTTCGAAATGTACTCTGCTACGTCCTTCTTCATATTTCCCCACCAAAAATTTTGTTTTAGATCCTTATACATCTTACTGGTGCCCGGGTGAATGGAATAGGGTGCGTTGTGAGCTTCCTTCAGAATTGTCTGTCTCAATACATCATCATCGGGAACGCATAGTCGACTCTAAAATCTCAGAACTCCATCTTCTTGGATTACGAATCCTGGGGCCTTCCCTTTCTTTACTTCGTCACATAACCGAAGAATCAGAGAATCATTCAACTGCTTAGATTTGATTTCCTCGATTATCGACGAAGTTAGTACCATCACGTAGAGTTGCCCTTGGACTCCTTGTGACCATACTTCAATCCCTTCGCGGATCAGTTCGCGTTGAATGCTGGTTTGGGACGTAAGCGCTTCCAACACTCGAAGAGAAACAGGTTTGCGGCTCAGTGCATCACCTACCACGTTCGCTTTGCCTGGAAAATAGAAAATCTCTAGGTCGTAATCCTTGATTAATTCCAGCCACCTTCTCTGTCTCATATTTAATTCCTTCTGACTGAAAATATACTTAAGGCTCTTATGGTCTGTGAAGATCAGACAATGAGTGTCGTACAAATAATGTCGCCAAATTTTTAAAGCAAAAACTACAGATGCTAAATCCAGATCATGAGTCGGGTAATTAACTTCATATGGTTTCAACTGTCGAGAGGCATAGGCAATCACCCTATCCTTTTGCATCAATACACATCCCAGACCCTGATTTGAAGCATCGCTGTATACCATGAATCCATCAGTTCCATCTGGCAACGCTAGTATAGGCGCTGTCGTCAGTCTTCTCTTAAGTTCATCAAAACCCGCCTGACATTTCTCATTCCACACAAATTTTTAAGTCTTATGTAACAACTGAGTAAGTGGACGAGCGATTTTGGAAAATCCTTCTACAAAACGGCGATAATACCCAGCAAGTCCCAAGAAACTCCGGACTTCTTTCAGATTATTAGGAGATTCCCACTCCAAGATTGCTTCGACTTTCTTCCGGTCTACCTGAACTCCATCAGCTGATATCACATTCCCAAGGAAGGTTACTTCCTTAAGCCATAATTCGCATTTAGAAAGTTTCGCATAAAGCTGTTCATTCCTCAAGGTGGTCAAAACAATACGCAAATGCTCTGCATGCTCCTCTGGGTCATTCGAATAGATCAAGATGTCATCAATGAAAACAACAACGAATTTATCTAAGTATTCTAAGAATACCCGATTCATCAATTGCATAAATACCGCAGGAGCATTGGTAAGTCCGAATGGCATTACCACAAATACATAGTGCCCGTACCGGGATCTGAAAGCAGATTTCGATATGTCCGATTCCTTAATTCTCAACTGATGGTATCCTGATCGCAAGTCAATCTTATAGAATACTTTGGCCCCCTAAAGTTGGTCAAAAAGGTCGTCGATCCGAGGTATAGGATACTTGTTCTTGATCGTCACCTTGTTTAGCTCCCTGTAATCAATACATAATCGGAGGGATCCATCTTTCTTCCGGATAAAGAGAACGGGTGCTCCCCAAGGACAGACGTTTGGTTGAATGTAACCCTTCTGCAATAGTTCCTCAAGTTGCTTCTTTAGTTCATACATCTCGGTTGGCGCCATACGGTATGGTGCTCTGGAAATAGGTGCAGCTCCAGGCTCTAATTCGATATTAAACTCTACTTCTCTCCGCGGAGGTAACCCAAGTAGTTTGTCAGGAAATACGTCTGAGAATTCGTTCACAACTGGGATAGATAAGATTTCTACTCCTTCTTCTTTCTTCATGGCGTAACACCAAAATCCGTGACAACCCTACTTCAGCAATTTAACTGCTTTCATGGCTTTGATCAATTTTCCTAAGCTTCCCGGTCTCCATCCTTTGAATACATTTTCGGATCCGTCATCAGCAATGATCGAAATAACTCTCTTCCGGTAATTCAAAATAGCCCCATAACGGTTGAGCCAATCGTCTCCAAGAATTAGATTGTCACCATGGATGTCGACCACAATAAGATTTGATGGCCAATCTCTCCCCCATATAGATACTGGAAAATCTCTAGTTTCTAGGATTCCCACAATTCTCTCTCCACTCGGTAATCCCACAATATAAGGCTCACAATCATGTAAACATGAGATTTTCAAACGATTCACACAGTTCAAAGATGTGAAAAAATGCGTAGCTCCTGAATCGAATAAGACACTAACTGGTTGCAAAAGGATCTGAATCGTACCTGATGCAACAGCAGTGTTCTGATCGTCTAATCTCCTCATCTCGTAAAGGCACGTAGGAATGGACCCAGCAATGGACGCTTCTCTTTTCCCGACATTCTGCTGCTGGAAACCACTTTGCTGCATCTGGTTCACACTCATTATCTTCGGAACCGGTGCAGGAGTGTGAGTACCAATAGATCTAGTCGCATTTCCACAAAACGTCGCACGATGCCCTTCCTGTCCACACTCAAAGCAGGTCACAGCAAGTGCATAACAATCACGTCGAACATGCCCGACTTTGCCACACTTATAACACTTCCTCGCTGCGTCTGAAACTGTTGATGTGGTTCGGAACTTCTTTCCACCTCGAGAAGGATGCGGAGGTTTCCTAGATGAATAAAATGAAGACTGGCCCTTGCGGGGCCCACTACTCTTGTTTTCCGTGAAGTTGCCGGACACTTTTTGCTTTTTTGCTTCCATCAATTTCTCCACCGCTGCCTCTTTCATGTCGTAGGTCAGTGCTTTATCCTGATACTGTCGCAAAGTAGTACACTTGAATTCGGACATCTACTGCTGAATCTCCGGCTTCATCCGCATATCGAAATGGAAAATCTTTTCTGCCTCGGTCCTGACCAAATGTCGCACACAGGTTAGCTGGTGATTAAAAGTCTTGATTATATCTGTCAAAGATGCCTCTGAACTCTGCGGCGAGAAAAACTCTCGGACTCTAGTCTCTGTAACTGGACGAGGACAATATTGTGCTTCCATCATTAATTTGAATTCCATCCAGTCAGCATTATGATCCTCCGGTCGAACGGCCTCCCACCAGTCGAAAGCATCCCCAGTCAGAAGGTACTGGGCGATCGGAACCTTCCGGTCATCGGGACAGTTAATCCCTGCAAATATTTTCTCTAACTCCTTCAGCCAGTGATCCCAAGTAGGCATCTCGGTAGAACCATCGAATTTGGGTGGGTGGAGCTTGACCACTTCAGTAAGCCACTTGTCTCCTCGGTTATCCTCATTACGCTGCTGGTCCATCGTCGTCTGCATGTGGTTAACCACTTGAGCAAACTGAGTCATCTGGGCGACCACCTGCTGAAGTACTCCTGGCATGTTGGGATTTCCATCATTATTTGCTGATCCCTGTTGTCTTCCAGGATGGGAATCAGTTCGGCTAGCTGATAACTCTGGGGTAGTCGCTGAATCCTCTAGTCTCGCATTACCACATCCGCATCCACGACCGCGTCCGTGTCCACGACCTCCCCTCAACATACTGTAAACACAAATAATCAATATCCAGGGAAAAATTTTCTAAAAAGGAAAGTCCGTCAATATCAATAAAACAGAAAATAAATAGAACGGTAGTATATGAGATTAGGAAACTTACAACCACGGTCTACATGACGACGCTGGCTGTACAGTGATGTTATAACCGACCTATAAATCAAATGACGTAAACAGGCCCAACTAAACCCTACTGCCAAGATATCCATGAATCTTAGGCTCCGATACCATATTCTATAACACCCGGATATATTCGGAATAGTTACAGCGCCGTAAATCCTTTGAATAAAAATTTACAAGGCTTATTTGAGAATTACGGAATATAATACTAAAGTGTCATTAAGATTAAAACTCAAAACCAGTTCAACAAATTCAAATGAGTCCATTATTACAAAACATCCCCAAAACATCTACAACATATGCGTACTCGAGTACTAAAAAATAACCAGGAAATAAGACAACAAAATTCACATCACTGAGCCACATCATCGTCATGTCGGTACTGTGGTTGCTTCCCTGCTCCTTGGCTACCTGAACATCAAACAACGTCCACCCCCGAAGGGGTTAGTAAAACGATGCTAGTACAAGTATCATAATACATAAATCAACAATGCATCATAAAACATACAAAATGGACTTCCGTCACTGGAATTCAACGACGCAAATCCTCACGATTCCATCAACACAATACAGGGTAATCCAATGATCCAGCGCCCTCAGCATAGATCCCCATGATGATCCCATCGGACCAACGCATGGTGGAAAACCCGTCCAACGATCCAGCGCCCTAAGCATAGATCACCATGATGATCCCGTCGGACCAACGCATGGTGGACATTCGATCCAGCACCCTCAGCATAGATCCTCATGACCCCCCTCAGATCATTTACAATATAATCCATGCAATTATGCGTGCACATATGCAAATCAATATGTTCATCGATACGAACAATCAAGAATCCAATAACGAATACCACGACAATTCAAAGAAAATAATCTCATATTCGACAATATGAATAAAACCGTATGCATGATCAAAGTTCCAATATAAACCAATTTCAAAATACGATACTTGCCTCAAAGATGGCAAGAATTAAATACTCCCACGAATGTCACACGTCCGAAGGTCGCCGCCCCTCGATCGATCACCTTGTACAAGGGAATAACAAGGAATTCAATGAATCTCCCGAAACTAACGCACGAGTACCAAATGCCTTAAGTTATAATCGAGTTATTAATAACGGACAATCAGTTTTCAGCCCTATTTTTCGACGAGTACTATGTTTGTAAAGAGGCATACGAATTCAAGAGATCGTAACGGAACACAAAGTCAGTGTATACAATTCCAAAGACATTCATCATATCATTATATCCCATGTTCCATATTATAATTCCGATTATTAACTCGAATGCGTGGTTCGGTTGCCTTTACGATGCATAATGAGATAATCATGATCAACCTAGTTCTAGGTTGATTCGACTCTACGATTCTTGTTCTTCCGCGGGTAATTCCTCTTATCAAATTCTTCATTCAAAATAATTGTTCCAAATATCCTTTCATGGTTCTAATCATTCAAGAAGATTACCAACAAGTTCATCTAAGGCAAGAATTATAATTGAACACACTTACCCTGGGGCAATTCTAAACACTTGTTCAATAAAAGAGTGTTACGAAAGCATCAACAAGGTATGTTTATCTCAGGAAATTCCATCCTTAGGGTTGGTAAAGATTATGGCTCAACTATTAACAATGGAAACCTTAATTCAACCAATATACTCATCCCCAACATGGTGTTGGATTTATAACGATGAAACAAGCTCACTAATATCAGGGAAAAGCTCAAAATATAACTAAGAACAAAATCCTCATCTTGGTGCAGAGTTAACATACCTTAAAGAGGAGAAGGACAATTGAAATCTTGAATAAACTCTTCACCGGAAGCTTGATCACCAATCCACATGGTCCAAGCTCCCCAAAATCGGATGTAGATGATGATATGAGGGATATGTAGTGAGGGATAATCTCAAGAATTCGGAATTTTGGCCAAGGTAGGAGTAAGAAATGAAATGGGGTTGAAGTTTATAAATAGACGTTTGACCATTACGTACGTTATGCAGAACACCTTGCGTACGTAACAAACATTACGTACGCTATACTCAGATATTAGCGTATGTCATCGTCTGGCCAGAGCTCACTGACCTGTTTCTGGCATTGTCTTACGTACGTTAGCCTAAGGATTTTACGTACGTAATCTCCAGGTCCTTAGCGTACATTAAGCATACACCATAATGTACGTAAAATCCATGTCCAGGTTCACGCGGAGCATCTCATGAATCTTCCCCGGCCCCCACACACCGACCCTTATCTGATCTCGAGTTGACTGAGCTTACGTACGTTAAGCTCAACATATAACGTACGTTATATAGCAGCGGTAGCGTACGTTATGCGTAATACGTAGCGTACGTAAACACATGCAGAACCATGCATGCGGAATGTTGGAGATATAAAAACGTAATGGTACGAATATGGGAAACCAATCTTCGATTAATTACATCACGAAGTTAAATAATACGAGTTCGAATACAAGATAATTACACAATTATTATCCGGGCATTATAGTATAATTATTCATATTTGAAATATATGTTCGCATTTGATAAAGTTATTATTAAATAGTCATATATTTTTAGAAAGTAAAGATTATTTTCATAATTGACATTATTTAGAAATTATACCAAAAAATAGTAAAATTTATAAAAAGATGGTATTTAACTAATATACCATAACTATATTAATTTTTGGATCAAAGTTATACATTGTTTCGGGATATGTTTGGTGTCTTGCCTAATACCGATTGTAGGAAGATACACTACACGAGAATCACAATTTTGTGATTGCCAAAAACTATCACAAATAGCGAAAAAGACACAAATGAATGTCACATAATCACTAAATAATTTATTTTGTGATCACAAAAACAAGAATAAAACAAGGACGAAACCTCATTTATATGACTTTACAATACCACTTTTCATGGCGATCACAAATATCCCTTATGATGTCATTAGCGATCCATAATTTCATCTTTTGTGACAGTCATTAGCAGTCACTGAGTTTCATCTTTTGTGACAGTCATTAGCAGTCAAAAATTTTAACTTTCCTGACTTCCATGGACAGTCACAAATATCATTTTTCTTGACTGTCTTGTGACCGTTTTTAGAAGTCACAAATGTTGAAAAAAATAGTAAACCCCTATTTTTGTCTAAATGCAATCTAATTATTTTTCATAATGAATTCATAATACAATCCAAGCATATTTCTCAAAGTATTCACACAAAATTCCAATTAATTTTTACAAGACATATAAAAATCACAATGTAATGTTGAAAATTAACACATGTAAAAAAAACTCTGAAATAGAATAAGTACGGATTATTAGTTATATATTGAAAAATATCAACAACAACTAACAAGTTAAATTAATAGAATCCTTAAAAAGAATCATAAGCTTCATCCATGGAACACACAGGTGGAGCAACGCCTGCTAAAACAACGGTTTCGAGAGCATCTTTTGCCTGAACAATAAATAAAATATATAAATCAGTCATTAACCAAAATAAATAAAGATAAAAATTCCTTGATGTGCAGTACTACATTAAGATATAATTTGGGAATACAAAGAGCAGCAATAACTATTTAGTTCAATTGAATATGTCGACCAAATATTCTTAATATATCTGTTCCACTACAATATTCAAGGATTGGAGAGAAGCCACAATTTCGTTAAGTACCGGAAATGCAGTAACGTATTGTAAACAATAGTTGAACTCGGACCAAGAACATGACAAGAATATAATACTAGTTATACTCCACATTTTTCTACGAACCAAGGCATTGTAACAGTAACCCTCTTTAAATATATCAAAAGAATGGAGTACACCAACACCTTACCTCAGATGGTATGTAGGAGAAATTAGATTATTGCAGAAGATTATGACTGCATTGCCATATAGAGAGTAGGAGGATGAGGATTAAACCTGTCAAAATGGTGGACTGGAAAAGAGAAAGAAAAATCAAACCAGTACCAAATTATCGACAATGTTGGTGTCATGATATATACCAACAGTATTGAACGTATATGATTTCACTTTAACACCTTCACATGAACTGCCTCGTAAGAAGAGTTACAACCATTCAGACGGAAGTCACAAAATCACAAGAGCATCGGCAACGTAAATTACCCCGCTAAACAACATCACATATGAATATAAAAGTTACTCTGTTAACTGTCTAATGATATACAAGAAGTCTGTCCTTTCCAATATTAATAAGAACGTAAATATTTTACAATTAACAGACTTCAGAAAGAGCATCTGGGCTGAATTGAAGCACTAAGACATCATTTCAAATAAATATGCAAGTAAATATAATAATTTAAATATTTTCACCTCATGTTTGAGATTCTTCTTTACTGAATCAATAAAAAATAACTAATGCTCCCATCAGATATTGCCAAAGGAAAACCCATTCAAGTTGTGTTTAATAACAAACTAGATGCACGGACACAATGCTAGAATTAAGTTAATAAATATTCAAAAGAATAAAGGACAAAAGAATTGCACATATACCTGTTCAATGATTGCAAAATAATGTGAATTAGCCTTTAGAAAGATGGAACAAACAACCAGTATGATTAAACCGGTCAACATTATCAAAATATCAAGCCACTTTCAACAGAAATAAATAAATAGTAAAAATTAACAAAAAACATTTTTCATCCAATATGACTGAAACAATCCTCTAAAATAATTTTACCTCTGAATTAAATCTCAAAATGCACGTGATTTGTGTAGGCAATGATGCAGCTTAACTATATAAAGAAGTCAATCAACATTATAGTGTCTTGACATTATAAATCAAAGTTGTGCAGACCCCTAAACACAGACAGGTTAATCTTAATTAGATGAACTCAAATATGCAGATACAATAGCAAAGAGAAATCCATGAATTAAGTCACCCGACACACACACACACACACACACACACACACACACACACACACACACACACACACACAGAGAGAGAGAGAGAGAGAGAGAGAGAGAGATTACCTTATCATTCATCACCCATCCACCTCCAACAATTTCCAGCTGTCCAATCTGCATTAAATTGATGAAGGATTCTCTTTTCACGTCTGAAGCATCCCTCCACCATCTCTCCAAATAAGACATCTCTTCCCAAATGAATTTTCGTCGATTATCCTACATAAAACTCAGCGAATGAAGTTTAAATCTACAAGATCACTCAAGCTTTAACCATGAGCAATCGAGATCCACGCTGAAATAGCGACCACCTATGAATTTTTGAACAAACCCAAATCAGAAAGAAAAACTCATCCCCAACACCAAATCGGCCCAAACCAGTACCAAATTATGAATTTTAAGCCCGATCTTATCTAAAAAAATCGCCATCTCACATAAATTTGTGTTCAAAACTATCCCAAAATCAAATACAGAAGAGCACCATACGATTACAATAGAATTCAAAAAGAACAAAAATAATAAAGCTTGGATCTCTTTGTACTTGAGAATCAGTCGAAGGCCATTCACCACCAATTTTCATCCGTGTGTGTGTGTGTGTGTGTTTATTTAAAGGAGAGAGAGAGAGAGAGAGAGAGAGGAGAGGTTAGAGGGGAGAGAGAGAGAGGGGTACGGTGAGAATAGAAATAGTGAGAGATAGAACCGACTCGTTTAAAGAGAGAGAGAGAAAGAAGCGGTGGGCTACGGCTCAAGTGACGGGCTATTATCCTTTAACTTGAAAGTTTATAACTGTTCAAGGCAGTCACTACACTTGTGACGGTCATTAACAGTCACAAACATTGGATTTATCACTGTTTGGTCATTATGACTGTTATTGACCGTCATAAAGTAGTGACTGTCATTGACAGTCACAAATCCAAGGAGTTTCAATGTCATAAAATCCTATTTTTGGTGTAGTGATACATAGATGGAAGGTTCTAGATCCTTATAGAGGTAGTAGGATCCCATTAGATGTGTTACTTTATATAGAAATCCCATGTATGGAAGGACTCTCATTGTAATGCATATATAAAGGCCCCCTCTGTCAGTGTTACGAATACAATTGATTGACTCATATTTACAGCTTACTTTCTCCCGGAACACGTTATCAGCACGTAGCTCTAGAATTTGTTTACAAATTCCGAAAAAAATTGACCCTTAACCCTCGTCGAACCCCTGCCGTACACCAACCAATATGCCAGACCTCCGTCGGACCCCAACCGGACCTCTGCTGCACACCAACCACCCTGCCGGACCCCTGTCGGACCTCGGACCGACCTTGATCGACCACTGCTGCATCTTGCCGTACGCCGCCGTGTCCAGTCCGCCCGGACCCCTGCCGCACTGCCCCGATCGACCTTGATTGACCACTGCTGCATCTTGCCGTACGCCGCCGTGTCCAGTCCGCCCGGACCCCTACCGCACTGCCCCGATCGACCTTGATCGACCACTGCTGCACGTCGCCAAAACCAGTCTGCCCAGACCCGTGCCGCACTACCGCGATCGACCTTGATCGACCACTGCCACATTCTGCCGCGCGACGATGCATCCAGTCTGTTCGGACCCCTGCCACACTCTGTCGCGATCGATCGTGATCGATCTTGATCGGTACTACTACAGCAATCCGACCCAGCCCCGATCGCCCCGCTCGTCTGTAATACATGTATTTTTTATTTCTATGTTTTTTGATTCCATGACTCGCTCATGTTTATTAACACATTTTAGACATGTTTTGTTCGGCACTTTTCGTCATTCGAGCGAGTTTTGATATTATTTTGGATTAATCAACATATTATTTTGGCTTTTCCATTTTTGGGTTCGATTCTTGTGGATCTTATTCGAAACTGTTGTTTTATTGTTCCTACAAGTTCACTCAACATTTATAGTCATGTTGTGATCTCTAAAGTTGTTAGTCGATCTCGTATCGTGATCTTTCGGATATTTGGGCCATTTCGTAATTTCTCAAAGTTTCGGGTACTCGCTTACGTGCTCATTTTTACCTACCTTCGGGTTGTCAGAATCGAATGTTTGTTTAGCGCTTTAGTTTGTTGTTGAGAATACTTCATAAGCAATTCGTCATATTTCTGGAATCATCGCATGTTGAGACCGTTCTGGACTGATCACACATTTTCTCAAAAGTATTGTGCATCAAGTTCGACTTTGAAAAATCACCATCAATTTTTGGAAGATCCAAAAATTCTTAAACTTTATAGTATGATAGATCATCAAGTTATAGTTCCAATCGGAATTCGGACGAAGGAGTTATGGTCGAAATAGCAAATACTACACTGTAAGCATATAGTTTATAATTAGCGCACGCTAATGCAGCTATTAGCGCGAGCTAACTGTTAGGGACAGGGCCTTCTGTCCTTCATCGGATCGCCATTTTGCGACGCTAATGCATTGATTAGCGTGTGCTAATGGATCGAGACAGAATGCCCAGTTATTTTTCAGGCTCGTTAGCGCACGCTAAGTAGAAGAGGTTAGCGCGCGCTAACTGTACTGATATATATATATATATATATATATATATATATATATATATATATATATGCGTTTTTCAGCCCCATTTCCCTTCTCTCTTTCTCTCTCTCGGTTTTGGGCGATTTGACAAGGGTTTCGATCCTTGAACATATTACCATCATATATTGAGGTCTTGATCATGTTTAACATCATCGTTTATCGATTCTTCATCTGAATTGAGGTAATTATTTGAAAATTCTTTTTTTAACTATTTTTAGGATTTTACTCTTGATTTCGATTTTGGTCTGATTGTGATGAATTGGTTATGTAATTCTTGTTATTTGAGTTGTAATCTATGGATTATAATTCTGTTTATCGATTTCGTTTCACCCGGAGCATGATTTTGGCTTCCTTGAGAAAACCCCTGAACCCTCGTTGTTATTGTTGTTTCGCAGCGAGTTAGAGTCGGGTTTTGAGGAGTATTATTAGTTCGTTGTGGATTTATTCTCGTAGTGTTCCGGAGTTGCCACTTGCTCACTGAAATTGGAAGTTCCATGATTGTTCGGTTGCATCCATTCGTCATTTTGTTCGCTCGTGGTTTCGAGGCAAGTACCTTTCCCATACATTTCATGCTTCGTAGATATAATAGGTGGTAATCGATTATGTGTGTTACTTGCATGCTTATAATGAACTTTTAAAATAATTGGTATATTTTTAATAAAAGTTTCCTATAAAGACAACTCGTGTGTTTTGTGAACGAATGTGCTGTTCTGAATATGTGTACTAGTGTTGTATATTGGAATACTTTATTTTCGTGTGGTGTCGTTGTGTGCGACTATGTCGCTTGTGGACTTAAAGCTCTATCCCTTTGTCAAGGTGTGTGTGTGGATACATGTGCTTGTTGATGAATATGTGGTGTTGTGTGTTATTGGTTGCGACTCTTTTGTAAGGAGGTCGTGCCATTAGACGTTGTTGGAATAATATACTTTCTTATTGGTATGTGATCGTTGTAAAGTGATGTTCCGCCGATAGGGTTCGTTGGAGCCTCCAGGTTCCGTCCTTGCTAGTACTGGTCGGGTTTGACCATAGGGTTATCCAAACCGGGTCTGTATCGAGGAGGCTCCGAGGTTCGTGGCTTGCTAGCACGATGCCATACTTCTCGTGAGTTATCCAAACCGGGTATGTCTCGAGGAGACTACAAGGTTCATCGCTTGTTAGCACGATGCCAAGATAACTATGAATGTACGTTATGATGATGTATGATACGTAATTGGCATGCTTGTTTATTAGTGTAAATGCATGTGTGTATGTGTGGTTGCTCTTCCATCCGGGGATGTTCTGATGAGGCCTCTGGGGGCCGATACTAAGGGGTACGGCCGCGGAATTGGTTTTCCACCCGGGGACAGTTCGACGGGACCTCTGGATGTTGATACTAGTGGGTACGGCCGTGGGTTATCAAGTATGGTTTAGTGACGACGAAATATGATGATATGGTTTATGAAGATGATGTTTGATGACAATGTGGTATTCCGAAATATGGTTTTCGTAAATGTTTTCCAAAACAAAACTCTCGAGATCTTAAAATACTTTACAAGATGTCTACTCATTCCATTCCTACTTTTCATGGTTTTAACTATCTTACTCAAGTTAATTATCTCGGGAAGCCTTTCATTACATTTAACTTGTTAATTGTTCAAGATTATTCTGTTCTCGGGGTATGTTGTGCATGGCTCGTATTTGTACTTTATACTTGCACTAGCAAAATTCCATTTTGCTAACCCCCCGAGTAATCGAGGGGTGGATGTCTTTATTGTGTCCAGGTACATGCAAGTTCTTGGGGAGCAAAACACAGGATCGGTATGAAGGATGATGGAAGACAAATGATACTAATCACATGAAGGCCAGTATTGGGTACCGTTGGTCGAATTGTATTGTCCTTTCCACTGTAGTATTTTCTGTCGTATGAGTTGTTAGTGTATTTGACCCTTGCATGGGTATGAGTCGAGATAGAGATGTGTATGTTTAAGTCGTATGTCATTGATGAAAGACCAAATCAGTCTACTGATTCGTTATTTATCCATGTAGGCATGTAATGTGATGTTTTGTGTCGGTATTTAGCCTGGTAGATCCTCATGGAGAGGGTCTACAGTGCTGTAATATTCCCGAGTGGATTGGGGGTGTTACATCGGCGAGTCCGCCCATGCCGACCAGATCCCGTTCGACGCCTGCCGTTCTAGCCTAGTTGCGACCACAGTCCGCTCGTGCTGACCGTGCCACGCATCCGTCCCGATCCAACCCGACCATGATCGACCCTGCTCGGCGCCGGCCGAACACTGCCACCACAGTCCGCCTGTGCCGACTGTGCCCCGCATCCGCCCCGATCCAACCCTGCTCGGCCACTGCCGAACCCTGCCTGCGATCCAACTCAGCCGCGATCTGACCAACTCCAACCCAGTCGCCCGCTGCCAAAAGCCGCGACCCAATCTAGCCCAGACGGTCCGACCCAGTTCAAAGTCTCGGTCCAAAGACCCGAACATAGATTTAATTTATTTTCTGAAACCACCAAAATTGTGCCTCCGGTTTCATGTCATCACATCGAGCAACCATCGGTAGGTCGGAGCACACCACCAATTACTCAATATCACGTGCCTAATTTTATAATCGAGGTAATTATCTAAACCTGTCCTTATTTCAGTATTCTCTTTTTGGGAATTTTTTTTGGGACATGGGTTATTGGGTTCTTTATCTCCCACGCTACTTTGCGGTGGATGAGACCGTGAGAGAAGTCGGTATCTCTGCGTGTCGAAGAAAACTATGTGACGGTCCTGGGGGAGTCGCGGAATTGTTGAAAGTCGATACTTGTGGTTGTTGCATACACCACGTATCTGGGTGCGATTTGGTATCGCCATTTTTGTCGACTTTACTAACAACAATTAAGGGAAGTACATCGAGTAATAGTTATATTTCACGCTCTTAAAAGCATCAATTGTGACCGTTTACATTGTCACTGAGAATCCAACAAGACTAACTTTCTCTTGTTTATATCTTGTAGATGGTACAAAGCTCCAATATTCACCCGGAGTTCGAAATTCTTGACCATGCTGGTAAAGAGTACCATAGGTGTCGCTTGGCGTTCGTCGATAAGAGATTTACTACCACCATCTTTCTCTCTAATGAGCCTACCGCTCAAGAACTGACCGAGGAAACCAAGGCTAATGCACTGATGTACTTACGTAGACATAGACATCCGTTGATGGAAAAGTGTTATATGAATTTGCAAACCCCCAAAGATCTATGAGATACACTCGAACAATATTTTAATAATATGCATGATCAGTGGGAGCAAATCCAGTTTTTGGATTATGAAAATATGGAGGCCTATAACCAAGCCGTCCTCGATCTTCGCACTGATCTTGGTTTTTGTGGTGTCAAGAAGTCTGATCAAGACTTGATTGAGAAGACTCTTAACACGTTTCCTGTGGGAGCAAGTGTGATTGCTGATTAGCTGCGCGTTACCTATGAGGAAGGGAGAATTAAAAATTTTAGTGACCTTGTCTCCCACCTCGCGAAAAACAAAGGCACCATGAGATTATTCTCAACAGCAATGCGTGCCCAGCTGGTACGAAGTCGATTACAGAAGTGAATCATGTTACCCACAGGAAGGCACCACGATAAAATAAAAACGGCAATGCTGCTCAGGTTTTGCAAACACCACAGATGCATGACTCGAGCAAGCGAGGGCAATGATAAGGTCATCGTTCCAATGTGTGGAAGTGCAAGGTGGCTCGGCCGCCGGTCCTAGTGGTTCCAAACCACGTATACCACCTCCTGCCACCGGTAATGGACCCACTCCAAAGGAAGACCGGAATTGCTATACTTGCGGTTCAAAGAAGCACACTTACCGCAATTGCAAGGCGCCAAAGAACAACCAAGCCTACTACAAGCACTATAACCAGTACTTGACTCAAGAGTCGAATTACATGGAGGAAGATAATGAGAATATGGAGGTGAACCATGTTGAGATCCCTCCTCTCACCGTTGCGGACAAAGACCAGCATTTGGATGTTGCTGACTTTGACTAGATCATTGTAGTTTGACTAGTCTTTACGCTTTGGTTATATTTTGTCTTGGTTCTAGTTTTCTTTTGAGAACTACTTTGGTATTTTCGATGAATGTAATAAAGTTGGCCATGATGAATAAAAAATTTTCAATTGTTGTGATTATGCAAAAATGAATTTTATTTTTCCCGCAAATAGCATGTTTGGTTTATTACAACACAATTGCTCAGTAGGAATTGCTTGGTTAATTTGATGCATTGATGTTCAAAACTTTTGGTCACGACTAGGCGCATCCTCCTTGGTATTTGTTTATGCTTTGAATGTTTAATCGGAATCAGTGGTTTTTAAACAGCCTTAGTTGTACCGACATTCATACTTTCTCTGCAAGTCTATCAAGTTGGAATTACCAAAAGGATCATTAGTCGAGATATAAATCAAACACCCCGATGTATTTTAAAATGTTTAGACGCTCATATGGCCATCATTTCCATAGTATTGTATCAATAATAATGCCTTGGAAAAAGGCTTCAACCTTGCTCTATAACTAAAAGAATAGGGAAATACCAAAATAGCAACTTGAAACGAGCACTACGATCAGAGTTTAATGATCCAGAAAGTGCACGAACTATGGATGGAAAGATACGAAAGTCTAGCTTCCAGAACAAATGACTTTAGTCCATATACTTTTTTTTATTAGTCCATAGACTTCTTAACGAAGGGGTTATTGCTGTTTTAGTGAACAAAGGTTAAGTTGCGCAAAAATTATTCCCAGTGATTGTGCTAACTTTGATCCTAACCAACTTGGTCGAATTTCCCCAAACTCAAAGTTAGTAAGTTTTTTCTATGTCTTTCATCACAAGACTAATCAAGTTTCATGTCTTATTGTAGATGTCTCGTGGAGAAATTGAGTGCCTTGCTGATAGTGGAACAATCCACACTATTCTTCGGAATAGGCAATTATTTAGGGATATTGTGCCATACATATCCTCACCGACAACAATGATTGGTTCCTCCCAAGTAGTTCAAGGGAGAGGACCTGCTCATTTCTTGATACCTAATGGTACGCATATTAATGTCACAAATGCTCTCTATGCCCCAAGAGCAAACCGACCCTTGCTAAGTTTCAGGGATATCTGTGCCAACGATTATCAACTTGATACACACAATGAGAATGGGATAGAATTTTTGTGCGTTACTCTGCAGAATGCGGAAGACGCCACGTTCTCGAAAAACTTATGAGTTTAAGTAGTGGTTTATACCAAACTACAATAAGGGTTATTGAATCCTAAGGTGTGAGTCACGAACTTTGTGATTCGAAGTATACCAATTGTGGCATGACCGACTCGGTCACCGTGGACACAACATGATTATTCGTAATTTGAAAAACTCACACGATCATCCATTTTTCAAGTCCGAAAAATGATTGGAAGCACTGCTCGATATCAGCATTATTATTAGTGAGTCTGATACTGTATCACAAAGATTGAAGATCGCACGCCCTGATGAGGTTGACAATGCATTTTCTGCAAATCCCGAGGTTTTCGTGGCAATTGGGATTGAAGTTGAACATCCCGCCCCCCATGTCCATTCACAGAATGGCCTTGCTGAGGCTATGATTAAGCAGTTACAGCTTATCGCCCGAGCATTGGTATTGCACACCAACTTGTCGATTTCTACCTGGGGTTATGTAATTTTGCATGCATCTATACTTATTCTCTTTCGACCCACTGTCAATCAACCGTTTAGTGCGTACAAGTTGGTAACTGGACATGAGCCTGATATTTAACACTTATGCATTTTTGGTTGTGCAGTCTATGTGCCAATTACCCTTCCACAGCGAATGGGTATGCAAAGACGATTAGGTATATATGTTGGCTATGAATCGCCTAAAATTATCCAATACTTGGAACCTTTGACAGGAGATCTGTTTACTGCATGCAGACAGTCACTTTGAGAAGACAAACTTCCCGTCGTTAGGGGGACAGAGGAGTCGAACAATTCCAGTAGAATGCCAGGAAATTGTTTGGTGTGCTCCTTATTTGCCTCATCAAGATCCCCGCACGGCTCAATCCGAGCTGGAGGTGCAACATATTCTCAGTCTTCAGAAAGTTGCGGATATGATGCCCGACAACTTTACTGATACTGCAAAAGTGACAAGATCTACCATTCCCACTGTGAATGTTCCTGCAAGGTTAGAAGTCCCAGTTATAGGGCAAGGTTTAGCCTCCCAAAGGAATGATGCCCCCGGCGTCGACCTTAGTGGTGGGGCCAGGCGCTTTGATCGCTCTTATCCACCTTTCGATAGAGGGGGAGGCCAGTGGGTAGAAAGGATATCGAACCTAGAAAGAGAAGAGACGGAGGCACAAAATCCTCTCATTATTGACACAATGACTTCGTCACATGAGATTATTTATTACTACGAATATGTCCTCGAATAATTATTTATTACTACGAATATGTCCTCGAATAAACAATGGAATGATCGACGGACGAGTCGGAAACTTTGTTGATGTCAGGGAATATATATATATATCTTGATGCAATGTACCAGCAAATACGTACTATTGGACAGGTCTCCATGCTAGTCGATGATGCTTTTGCCCACTTCGTCGCTCAAGAAATTATTAAAGATGGTGATGTTGAGCCGCGCTCAGTTGCTGATTGTCAACAACGAGCCGATTGATCGAAATGGAAAGATGTAATGCAAGCTGAATATGACTCAATGGCTAAACGTGAGGTATTTGGGCGCATCGAGCCAGTACCCGTGGGCGTTATACCAGTTGGACATAAGTGGGTCTTTGTTCATAAATACAATGATAAGAATGAGGTCATGCATTACAAAGCAAGACTAGTTGCTCAAGGCTTCTCGCAGCGCCCTCGCATTGATTACGAGGAGACATATTCTCCCATTATGGACATCATCACTTTCTGCTACTTAGTCAGTTTGGTAGTATCCGAAAAACTGAATATGCTACTTATGGATGTGGTTACAATGTATCTTTATGGGGATTTAGATACGGATATTTATATGAAAGTCTAAACCACGGAGCGCTTACACTGTAAATTGCATCGTTCACTGTATGGGATGAAGCAATCCAGAAGGATGTAGTACAACCGCCTACGTGAATACTTGACTGGGAAGAGATACAAGAACAGTGATATATGTCCATGTATTTTCATGAAAAGAATAGACACAGGATTCATAATTGTAGCCATCTATGTAGATAACAAGAATGTTATCAGTACCGTAGATGAAGTCGATGAAACAACCTGCTACCTTAAGTCCGAATTCGAGATGAAAGACCTGGGTAGGACTCGATTCTGCTTGGTTTTAGAGCTAGAACATCGAGATGATGGTACACTCATTCATCAAGCTGCCTATGTCCATAAGTTGCTCAGGCAATTTAGCATGGACAAGGTATATCCTCTTGCTACCCCCATGGTTGGTCGAAGTCTAGAAATGGACAAGGATCCGTTTCGTCCTAAAGAGGAGGATGAAGAGGTCCTTACACCGTACCTTCGCACAATTGGTGCATTGTTGTATCTGGCGCAATGTACTCGCCCAAACATTGAATTCTCTATGAATATGCTAGCGACATTAAGCTCTGATCCCACGATAAGGAATTGGAATGGAGTAAAACACATCTTTCGTTACTTGAAAGGCTCCAGTGATCTTGGACTATTCTTTCCCTATGCAAGAGAGATAGATATTCTGAAAGGAATTGTTGAGGTTAAGACGATACATACCGACCGTCGATCTCCCTCTAATATTGCAGCTAAGTATGGCAACTTGACTACCAGAAGTGCTCATTCAAGCAAGCTTACCCCCTATGCAGAGAATCCTAACAATATGTTAGTTGGATTTGCTGATGCCGATATCTCTGTGACCCGCATAAATGATGTTCCCAAACTGGTTATGTTTTGACCATTGGGAATACAGTGATATCTTGGCGATCGACCAAGCATACCCTGGTTTCTACTTCCCCGAACCATGCAGAGATACTTGCATTGCACGAATCCATAAGGGAGTGTATTTGGCTTCAGTCAATCATAGACCATATTCGAGGAACTTGTGGATTAGAGTCCACTACAGCGACCCCTACTTGCATCTTTGAGGACAATGCGGCATGCATTGAGCAGATGATGTTAGGTTTTATTAAGGGTGACAATACCAAGAATATCTCGCCGAAGTTCTTCTACCATCAGCAATAGCAGAAATTGCTGAATATCAAAGTGAAACAAGTGAGTTCCAATGAGAATATCGCATATTTGTTCACTAAGTCTCTGCCAAAATCTACATTAGAGAAAGATGTTAGGAGCATTGGCATGCATCGATTGTTCGAGCTCAACTAGTGATAACCCATTTGAATGAGCTGTTGTGTATACTTCGGGGAGAGTGTACTCCACATGATTCTGGTATTTGTAGTTGGCATTGTGCTCTTTTTCCTCACCAAGTATTTGTTTCTCTCACGGAGTTTTGTTTGACTTGGAACGTTTTTTACTGAGGCCACATCTTATGCACCATGACAGTATTAGTGCTCGACACAGGGGGAGTGTTCCGGGATATCCTTCCCTTGTTGGTGTCTTCCTAATACTGGTTGTAGGAAGATACATAGATGGAAGGTTCTAGATCCTTCTACAGGTAGTAGGATTACATACCTTATCTAGGAATCCTATATATGGAAGGACTCTCATTGTAATGCCTATATAAAGGCCACCTCTATCAGTGTTATGAATACAATTCATTGACTCATATTTACAACTTTCTTACTTTCTCCTGAAATATACATTATTTTTTTGAAAAAAACTTATAATGGTAATTTTGGATCATCTAATGTCAATTGCAATCCATAAAATGATAGTTTTTATTCGAGATATTTAATTAAGAATATATATTTAAATTAACTTATAAAGAGAGAGTATTTAAGTAATATACCATAAATATAATTTTTAGTACTAAAGAAGCTATATATTATTTATAATTTAACAAATGTGACATAAATATGATTTTATTACCATCAAATCTATATTACAATAATTTTAAAATATATACATACAAAATAGTTCCATGTTTAACCAAGATATATAGGTATACTTTATTACCATAAAATATGTTTATCATAATATTTTCTGAATTAACACATACGCATATATATATATATATATAAACATATTAATTCTAAAACCATTTTGATGGAAAATATTTCATGATAATAGTATCTTATTTATGGTATCTTAGTTAACTAAGATTATTTGATTATATATAATTATGAAATATTTTCATATAGAGATTTTATGGTAGTAAATCATATTAATATATATGCTTTAAAGATAAATTTGGATATATATACTTTATTGTAATAAAGTTAAATTTATGGTACGTTAAATAAATAATAAATTATTTTGATATATATATATATATATATATATATATATGAGTGTGTGTGTGTGTGTGTGTGTTAATTCAGTAGTTATTTTGATCAATATATGTTAGGCGATTTGATCCAAAACTAGAAAGATAAAATAAAATTGATCCAAATAAAATTACTTTAATTTTTTGACCCATAACCCAAATCTGTTGCAAAGTACCAAAAATATCCCTAAGTAACATTTGGCCCGGCGGTACACTCCATCCCATCAATCGACACCTCGGGATGGCGTTTGGCAAAAGTATTGTTAAGAAGACTTCTTTTCCCCTCCATTTACTTTTCTCTATGCCACCGAGAGCGAAATTTTGAAATCCTCAAAGTGAGGCGGTGCGGGTATAAAGAAAAGAAAGCAACCGACTTTTGGGTGCTTCCTGTTTTAACGTGAATGGAAAAGGTCAAACACGGAACCATATCGGCATGTAAGAGTGTTACCGATCACTATTTTCGGTCGCCGGAGTTTATATGACTTTCATTTTGTATTTTATTTATTGTTTAAAGTTAATAATTAGAGATTAGCATATGGTAATTTTAGATTTGGGGTATCCTCTCTTCCTAGGTGAACAGAGAAGGTTAATTACACAACCACATCGACATGAATGATTGGTTCTCAGCCCTATTTTTTGTGCGTTGGAGTTTATTGATTGGTTCTCAGCCCTATTTTCGTTCGCTGGAGTTTATATATTTCGTTTTCCTGTGGTTGTTTAAAGTCACTTAATGCTTGTTTATTAGCAGGTATTACAGATACCTACATGTAATATAGGAATGTATATTAGCAGGTATTACAGATACCTACATGTAATATGAATCATCACCTGATTTTTAGGAAAACATAAAAATTGTAAATTATGTTATATTTATTCTGCTCATTTTAAATGAAGTGTGATGGTCTTGATGTAGTAAGCAATTGAAATTAAGAATGGGAAGAAAATGAAGTGTACCGCACACCGAAGTAGCAGCAGAGGATGCTACAAAAACGTTGAAGAAACCACACACAAGGACATCAGATATAGCTTTACAGAAAATAATGTCCGCGCAGAAGGGAAAAAAGAAAATTGAATCATCAAAAGCCAAAAGTGTTGCACATTGTGGTGATGCAATAAAGAAGAAAACCATTAATGACAACCAGAAGCAAAATGATGTTGTGGAACAAAGATGTAGTATTTCTGCGCTCCTACAGTTGGTGGAAGTTTTTCGCGATAAGATTCCAAGTGAAACTTGGAAGATTTTGAAAAAATCAACACCATTTGTAATTATTTGTATGTGTTTTAAGAATTCACTTGTCACTTATCTTAATTTTAAGAAGAGTGATTTGAATTTTGAGATTATCCCAAGGCATTTTATGGTAAATGAAAGCTATGCCCAATTTGGTGCGGAGTGCCGGTACACTGAGGAGGTTGACGTGGAAATGTTGTTATACATTCTGGCTTATTACATGCGGAGTCTGACAGTAAAAAATCCAATGAATGTTGCGGATGATGGGCATGGATCCCCAAAAAAGATGTTCCCCATGATCAAGAAATAAAACGGGCCAAATACCGCAAATATTAGGGAACGGTTGGTAGAGGAGCTTGAAAAGGAGGAAGTTGATGCCAGTAAGGTTGCATCGCTATTGTCAATGTATTTGCTTACATCAATCTTTTTCTGCAGGAGTGGTTTGAACATTAGTGAGGATCTTGTGAGGATCTGTTTGGAGTTAGAAAAGTTGAATAAATACAACTGGGCTGGGTTGGTGGTTTCTTTTTTGACGAGAGGACTACGTAAGGATGAAAAGGATAACCCCAAAACAATCAATGGGAGTGTTTGATAACACGAAGGCGAAAAAATCCTGTAAGGATGAAGCCCTCCGAGGTATGCCAAGGTTTGTACAATGGAACCTGTACAAAATGTTTGATAAGAAAAGGACTGTGTAGAGTAATTCAAAAATGCTTGAAGTAAATTATATTGAGTACTCAAATGTGATTTAATGTATTCATGTTCATTTGTATACCAAAATACTGATGTATTTGCTTGATTCTTTTTTCTAGAAGGACATGATACGTGAGGGTATGTGGACTTCGGAGGATGAGGGCAGAAGTGATGGTGAAGGAAAAGGTGCAACGATTGATAGCGACAAATATATAGAATGGATAAAATACGACATGAAGTTCTAAGTACCAATAATTTTTTAAAAACCATTATCTTTGTATGTGAGCCTAATAGTTATGAAACTAACAAATCTTTAATATGAGGAAGCCAATTAACTTATTATTGATACCATATAATTATATAAATTACTCCAAGAATTTATGAATATCGTGATATTTAATGCAACCGATTATAAAATTACGTTAACAGTAAGAGTGTCAGAACAAGGTCATTTTAATAACTTAA
Source organism: Orobanche coerulescens (assembly GCA_033398695.1). Taxonomy (NCBI): domain Eukaryota; kingdom Viridiplantae; phylum Streptophyta; class Magnoliopsida; order Lamiales; family Orobanchaceae; genus Orobanche; species Orobanche coerulescens. Next base: position 122,639,007 of record CM065817.1, read on the forward strand.
TGGTAAGTCTTACACATTAAGTAGTTGCCATTGTAATTCTATAATTATGAATACACCCTTCTGATTATGTCTGACTACTGGCCCATTTATATCAAAATTAACAGGTTCCAAGGCAGAAGAATGTGACTAAATTGTGGAGGAGAAGTTGGAGGATCTGAAGAACATAGTCAGGAAATTGTTTTCGCTGGTGGCGGAGGAGAAGAATGAACAGGATGGAGGATTGTTGAAGCAACATTTGAGAAAACGGTTGACATTCGTAAAACAATTTCGATGAGCTTGATGGAATAGGACTCTAAGATACATAAACTTGGGATAAAACGATATGGAGACAAAATAAAAGTTTCCATACAAGAAAAAAGTATGACTGTGTTGTCGGTAAAAATGGTATGGGCCCAAGTGATAAAAATAGCTATGACTGGACAATTTCAGTGTCGTTGAGACTAAAAATGATGAAACAAGTGGGGATAAGGAGGTCCTCATCTAAAAACAGGTGAGTGGCTATGACACAGGTGTTGCTGCTGAGTTTGTGGTGCTATTGGTGACTGTAGGTAGAACGATGGTGAAGCTGGTGTAATATCCGGATTTATTATTGTGTATTTCATCTGTTTTGAACCCTGTATTATTCAGAATTGTGATATCGATAATTGAAGTATGATATTCTCTTATTTGAACCTTTGTACATGAGTATGGCAACATGTAATTTTTCCCATGCAAATACGTGATAACGTATGCTAACAAGGATAGGTTAACGTACGTTATCTGTTAGAATTAGCGTACACTACGAATGTAGCGTAGCGTGCGTTAACCAGTCAATTATTGAGCTGGGCGGCTAGCACATGCGCCAGCCGGACGTGGGTCCAGATAAGTTTCCCGCGGACGTACCTGGACAGTTTTGGAGTCAACGCTTATTAGCATGCGCTAAGGATAGTAGGATAGCGTGCGGTAATCAGCTAATATGCAGAAAACTTTATATAAGGGACAGCACTCCATTTCTTCTTGTTCCCTTCACTCGTCCTCATTTCGTGATAGTCCAGAGAACCTTCACTCTTTCTTAAACACACATAGACCACATCCACTTAATCACTGAAGATTGGATGTCACTTGTGATTGTTCATTGGAGTGGAGAAACATCTTGATTTGGCAAACAAGCAACCGGAGTCGGATTCTACTTGTTATCTCGGTGTTTTCTTCATCTTAAGGTATGAATTCGTGTTCTTAAGGATATGAAGATCATACTATCGAAATATTGAGTTCCATTGATGAATTATCCAAACAACATCATGTTAATAAGTTAGAATGATTATGCTTAAGATATCATCGTTGGAAACATCATGATTAGCATCCTAACACGTCGAATGATGAGAGATATATTCTGAGATTGATTATCTGTATGGATAACGCTACCATATGGATCGTAGACGTAAAGTTGATGCCACTTTTGTTAGAAGGACTTAGGAAAGAATCATAGAAGATTTCATCCTTTCATATAAGTTGGAATTGTTAGTTCATCTTCATGGTTAAATCGGGATGTATTGATGATATTGGAATCTAGTGCATCAACCTTAAGAACACCGAACTTCCCATGAGAATTGTAACTAAGATGGAATATGGTGTTGTGATAATTATGCGTATTCTTGCACCTAAAAGGTATTTGAATCCGTGAGAACATTTGTAATAGGATGAACGTAATATGCAGGGAGATAACGTATATTAAACACTGAGGATTTCGTAAGTTTTATCACGGTTAGAACAGTCGACTGCCCAGGAAGAACTGCCATACATGATTAGCGTGCGCTAAAGCTTTATGGTTAACGTGCACTATCGTGCATAAGTTAACGTACGCTACGCTTGGAACGTAACGTGCGTTATGTTATCAGACGAGTCAGTCGACTGATCAGTGAGGTACTGACAGTGCATGATTAACGTACGCTAGACTTCGTATCTTTGCGTGCGCTAACGAGTAGCCTTAGCGTACGCTACATAGGATACATAGCGTACGTTAAGCAAGCTAGGTAGAATATAATTTATGTACTTCCGACCATAATTTAGATTGTTAGACATTTGTACGACGTGAGATGAATTCTATATTATCTATGTTGTTAAGGTTTGAGCTTAGCAATGTGATTGATCGAATGGGGCGACCTTAGAGTGTCTTGATATTCTTGGAAACTTTATTCTTGTCATCGAACCGAGGCAAGTACTTTAATTAGAATTGTTTATATTATGTCAGTTATATTGTGATTGTATTATGTACATGTGCTATGATTAAATGTCCACCATACGTTGATCCGACGGGAATCATCATGGGAATCTACTGGATCGTTGGACAGGTAGTTCCACCATGCGTTGGTCCGACGGGATCATTATGGGAATCTATAGCTATGTGCGCTGGATCGTTGGAACACCATCAGTATGTTGAGACTATTATGATATGATATGTGTTGTTGTTGTTTCTCGTTGGAGAAACTTGTTATGATGATTGTTTGATTAAATCGCTATTTGATGATTATTGTACTTGTACTGGCATCATTGTGCTAACCCCTTCGGGGTGAACATTTGTTTATGTTCAGGATCAAGGAGAGCGGGGAAACAACCACTAGAGCTGCATGACGACGAGGGTGCAGAGTAACGTTCCGGTCGGGTTTATTGTCTGTTGTTGGTTATTTTAATAAGTACTCGAGTACGTCGTAATTCGTGATGTTTGTATTTCAGTGATGTATTATTATTCTTCATTTGGATATTTGCATTCTCGGTATTGAATCAGAACTGTCGTATTTTATTTCAGTGATTTAATGATTTAGTATCTGTTATTGTCTTTTCATTTATTCAGCCTTGTAAATTCTTATGTAAAGGATTTACGGCGCTGTAATATTTCTGAATATATCGGGGGTGTTACAGAATATGGTATTGGAGCTAAGATTATGGATATCGTGGCCATTGGGTTAAAATAGGGGTCATATATGTCTTTTGAGGTAACCGGCCGCGAATAACATCACTGTACTGCCTGTGTCTTCATGCGAACGGTGGTTGTAAGTTCCTAAACTCTATCTCGTTCTTTACATGTTGTATCTCTTTATACTCGAACATTAGAACGATATTGTTTCCTGTATATTGAGTATTTATGCTTACAGTATGTTGAGAGGTGGACGTGGACGTGGTCGCGGACGCGGACGAAGGAATGCCGAAAGAGAAGCTTCGCCTTCTAATCAGGCCAGCCACAGCTCAGGCGAGCCACATAGATCTATTAATAATGAACCGGGACCTGCTGTGCCCGAAATACTTTGTCAGGTGGTGAACCAGATGACTCAGTTCGCCCAAGTCGTGGACCGAATGCAGGTGCCGGTTGATAGTTTGGTACAGCCACTAGAAGGGGGGTTGAATAGTGCGGTTAAGAGTATTATACTCTTTTCGTGCGGAAGCAAAAATATCGGAGTAATAAAAGTGCTGAAAAGAAAGAACACAAGGAATTGTTCGAGAGGTTCGGCTATTAACGAAGCCTACGTCCCCTACCTAGTTTTATCGACTAGGACTTTTCTTAGAACTTGGAATTTGCACTTTCTAGTTTAGTGCCAACTTCTTACAACTTCTTGATTTCCGGGCTCAAGAACAACCTCACAAAAACACTCTTGTTTTTCTAGGTACAAGATAACCAATACACAAAATAAGTGCGAGTAGAAACTCGGCTTTCACGATATATCGCTCTAAGATACAAGAATGAAGATTGGAAATTATAGAACAAATCTTCTCGTATCACAATCTAGAATAAGAATATCTCTCAGAATGATTGCTTGATATTGCTTGAGTATGCTAGTAGGCTCAGAATTCTTGTGTATCTTCAATCTCCATGAAGGTGGCTATTTATAGCCTTCTTGAGCTCAATTTCCCGTTGGAACAGTATAAAGGGTTACGTACGTTATATGCTGCGGATTACGTACGTTACGTACGTTACGTACGTTATATGAGCCGAATAACGGCCGTAATGAAAGTGCCGAAACTGTCCAGTGAAATATGATGAAATGCGTTACGTACGTTATGAACCTCATGGTTACGTACGTAATATCCTGGTCAAGGATCCGTTGATTGAGACGACTTGTTGCAACGGCTAGTGGCTTTTCCAACGGTCAGAAAAATTCAAGCCTTACGTACGTTATATGATCCCGGTTACGTACGTTACCTGTAAAGAAAAACTTACGAAAATAGTGAATGTTACGTACGTTATAAAAGATGCGTTACGTACGTTAACTATAGAATGTTACGTACGTTAATGTGATATGTGTTACGTACGTTAACTGAAGAGAAAGAATGTTTTAAGTAAATTTTGGTTTTAATAACACATCATCAAAACGATCTAAAAAATATTGTTCCAACAATCTCCCCCTTTTTGATGATGACAAAATTTACTTATGTGAGTTTTTGAAAACATGATTTTAATAAAAATTAAAAACTCCCCCTGAACACGAGCACTGCAAAAATTAATATGCTCCCCCTGAAAACGCGCACGGGTTATTTCAAAAGTTGATTTAAAAAACGAATACATATTATTGTATCTCCCCCTTTTTGTCATTAACAAAAAGTTGAGAAAACCTGCAAGAAACATCAATGATACGCATAATAATCAACATAAACCAAGTCAATGATTAAACAAAACGAGAACCAAAATGATGCATAAAAAGACAGTCATTACAGGCAAAGCATAAACATGAAATGTTTGGTCTTTTAATAAAACAGGAAACATCATCATTAGAAAGGATAGCCCGACTAGTCAAGGTCCGCTTCCGGCGGTGTCGGCGGTATCCCAAAATTTGTGCAAATGTTCTTCACCATGATCTTGATGTCGCTCATGTCTTTCTCAAGCCTATCCATTCGAGAAGCCATCTGGGAAGAAGAGGATTCCGGACGAGGACGGGAGGAACCAAGCTGTGATGACGGACGAGGTCTAGTATGTTCGAGCCCCCTCGATGTGATCCTCTCCTCCGGTCTCGGAAGAGTGCCCCCATCTATGAGCCGATCATCATCCTTGATATAAGCAAAGTATATCCATCCACGATTTCTCGTGCGAAGATACCTCATCGTCCGTAACGTCCCTTCGGTGACGAGGCTCCCTCTAGGAATCGGAACCCCGTGGACCCCGGACAGATCAACTCCAGCTTTCTCAAAAATTTCAGTTAAGATAGAACCAAAAGGCATTCCTGATTTCCTCTGTCGATCAACTTTTGCGTAGCTCTTTTTGTGGAAAATTTGCCCCTTTTCCACGAACTATTTTAGCACAATAGACGCGAAGTTGACTTGGTGATCCTTCCACACATGATAAATAATCTCCATATCGATATTCACAAGTCGAAGTTGTGCATTCACTTTAGGCATAAGACAACGAGTGATAGCATCATGAAGCAAACGAATGTTTATCCCAAAGTCATTGTTTTCAAACCGCCCGGAATGAACATTTAAAACGGCTTTGTCCGACAAAAAGTCACGGACTTTGGACTCGTGAACACCATAGCTTTCATCATCGGACCAGTCGTTAAAGACTTCATCCGGAGGAGCAAACTCTCCTTTGCATCGAAAACCCTCATTAGGGAGTCCAAAAATCTCCGAAAGCTTTGCTTCATCAAACGATATTGATTTACCACGCACAAGCGAATTAACAACAGCAAGTCCGTCGGCATCATAAGTGACAAAAAAATTCGCATAAAACTCTTTTACACATTCCTCATAAATTGGTCGAGCAAGACTAACGAACCTATTGATCCCAAGCATATCGAAGAATTCTTCGATAGCAACACCAGCACTGTTCAGAGATTCAAAATCAAAGTGGTGACTCGGAGTTACCTCTTCGTCAATAAGGATTTCGTTGAAAACTTTCATGGCTTGAGCATTCCGAAATGATAGATCGCCGGAAGCCGTGGAGGATGTTTGGGAGGTTTCTCCTCTTCTCTTTTTGCCGGTTCTGGAAGCCATGAGGATTGAATTGGTCGAAAAGTGAAGTTTTTGATGGATAATTTTGAAGTTTTGATAGGGTTTGCCGGAACAGTTCGTCGCTTGTCGTTAGGGATTTGTAGGAAATGAACAGGGAACTGACGATGGGTTTATATATGAGATGGTCAACGATCGCTTACGTACGTTATATTTCTTTAATAACGTACGTAACGCAAAAACCTAGACTTTCTGGAGTAAAACCTGCGTTTCGTTACGTACGTAGCGAACCAACCTGTAACGTACGTAAGGTCCTATTACGTACGTAATGGACCGCGTATACCGTACGTAAGCAAGACCAAATGAATAGTCTTTTCCTTTCGATGATGTCCCGATTTAAATGACCATTTAATGTGACTATGATGAGTATGCAATATTTAAAAATGATCAGCATGTCCCATTCCTAAATTTATGCGAATAAAGTTGAAAGCTTCTTCGGGTAATGGTTTTGTAAAAATATCCGCCAATTGAACATTATTACCAACAAATTGGACGAACATTCCGTTTTGGACATGGTCACGAATAAAATGGTGACGAATTTCGATGTGCTTTGTCCTACTATGCAAAATGGGGTTTTTACTTAAATTAATGGCACTTGTATTGTCACAAAAAATAGGAGTATTTTTAAGTTCGATGCCATAATCAAGTAATTGATTTTTGATCCAAAGAACTTGTGCACATGCACTTCCCGACCACATATTACTTCAATTTGTGGAAGTAGCGACACTAGTCTGTTTCTTACTTTCCCATGAAATTAAACATGAACTCATAAAATGACAAGTTCCGGTGGTGCTTTTTCTATCAATTTTACAACCACCAAAATCGGCATCACTATATGCAAAGAGTTGAAAATCAATGCTGGAAGGATACCATAGGCCTAAACCAGCAGTATATTTTAAATATCGAAAAATTCGTTTACATGCTATGAGGTGAGATTCTTTAGGGTTAGCTTGAAAACGAGCACATAGACAGGTAGCAAACATTATATCAGGTCTAGATGCAGTTAAGTAAAGTAAGGATCCGATCATACCTCGATACTGTTTTTGGTCAACAAATTTACCTTTTTCATCTTTATCGAGTTTAAGAGTGGAAGACATAGGAGTGGATATTTCTTTGCAATCTTCCATCTTAAATTTCTTTAGAAGCTCATTGACGTACTTGGATTGGTGAATGAAAATTCCGTCATTGAGTTGCTTAATTTGGAGTCCGAGAAAGTTTTTCAACTCTCCCATCATACTCATTTCGAACTCTCCCTTCATAAGATTTGAAAATTCTTTGGACAGAGTTTTGTTAGTTGCACCAAAAACAATATCGTCCACATAGATTTGACAAATTAACATATCATCATTTAAGAACTTAAAGAATAGAGTATTATCAACATTACCTCTTTTATAACCATTTGAGATAAGAAAAGAGCTTAGACGATCATACCATGCTCTCGGAGCTTGTTTTAATCCATAGAGAGCTTTATGGAGCTTGTACACATGATCCGGATGATCATAGTCTTCAAAACCTGGAGGTTGCTTGACATAAACTTCCTCCTGGATGATTCCATTTAGGAACGCACTTTTTACATCCATTTGATGGAGTTTGATCTTCTTGTATGCGGCAAAGGCACAGAGAAGACGAATAGCTTCAAGACGAGCAACAGGAGCGAACGTCTCTTCATAGTCCAAGCCTTCTTCTTGATTATAACCTTGGGCGACCAACCTCGATTTATTTTTAATAGGGAGACCATCATCATCGGTTTTGATTTTATGAACCCATTTGGTACCAATGATTGATTTGCCTACCGGTCTTTGGAACTAATTCCCAAACTTTATTTCTTTCGAATTGGTTTAGCTCTTCTTGCATAGCAATAGCCCAATTCTCATCATTTATGGCCTCATCGATATTCTTTGGTTCTGTAAGAGAAATAAATGCAATATTGTTAATACAATCATTTATATTTCTCCTAGTTCGTACTCCTTCATCGATTTTTCCGAGAATTTGTTCCATCGGATGGTCTTTCACATTTGCCCAATCTTTAGGAAGGTTGTAAGTATTTTCCTCCTGTTTGTCCGAGCTTACGTCGAGCTTCTCCAACTCCTTTGATACTTGGATACTTCTTTATTGGAACCATACCGCATCATCATCAAAAACAACCTTTCTCGGGGTAAAAGCTGTATCATCGAATTTTACATGAATGGACTCTTCTACCGAGCCTCTTCTACAATTAAATACACGATAAGCTTTACTATTAGTAGAATAACCAAGAAAAATTCCAATATCTGATTTAGAATCGAATTTACCCAAATTGTCTTTTCCATTATTATGAATGAACACTTTACACCCAAATGGATGAAAATAAGATAAATTGGGCTTTTTACCTTTAAAAATCTCATAGGGAGTCATCATTTTATTTCTCCTGAGATGGACACGATTAATAACATAACAAGCAGTGTTAACGGCTTCGGCCCAAAAGTATTTAGGAAGACCATACTCGTTGAGCATTGTTCGGCTCATCTCTTATAGAGAGCGATTCTTCCTCTCGACAACTCCATTTTGTTGAGGTGTCCGAGGTGCCGAAAAGTTGTGCCCAATACCATATTTATCGCACCAATCTTCAAAGAGATTAGAATCAAATTCTCCACCATGATCGGTTCGAATGGCGATAGCGGTAATCCTTTTTCCTTACAGGTAACCTTACACCACTTAACAAACTCGTTAAATGCATCATCTTTATTGGCTAAGAATTTTACCCAAGTAAATCTAGAAAAATCATCGACAATAACTAAGGTATAAAGTTTACTGTTAGGCGGCATGTCGAGACGGACCAATTAAATCCATATGAATTAATTCAAGAATGCGACGGTGGAAATTTCCATTTTGGTTTAAACGAGCCTCTTGTATGTTTACCTTTAATACAGGCCTCACAAATGTGGTCTTTTCTAAAATTCGATTTTGGTAGACCACGAACAATATCATTTTGGCCAATTTTGAAAGAAGTGGTAAAGAGGCATGTCCCAATTTTCGGTGCCAAACAACGGCATTTTCATCGTATGAAAGTAGACATTTTCGTTAAACGAAGATTCATCTTGGAGATCAACAATGTAAATATTTCCATATCGCAATCCAATAAAAGCGATTTGGTCTTTTCTCATTGTGCAATGCGTAATTTCAAAAATTAATTTAAGACCGGTGTCACATAGTTGGGAAACACTTAGGAGATTATGGCAAAGTCCATCAACAAATAGAACATTTTCAATAGTGGGTAAAGGTTTCTTACCAATTTTACCTGTCCCTTTTATTTGGCCCTTTTTATTATCGCCAAAGGTAACTGACCACGATCTTCCTTTTCGGCTCAGTGAAGAGATGTTCATTTCCACTCATGTGGTTTGAACATCCACTATCAACATACCATTTATTTGATAATGTTGTCTTCCTTGCTTGTACCTACAAAAACCATTTTCTTCCGTTTTATAGGTACCCAGGCTAATTTGGGTCCTGATGAGTTAGATATAAAAATTTGGTTTTTAATAACGGTCCCTTTTGGTACCCAAATTTGCTTAACCCTTATAGTACGTCTAGAGTTTCGACAGTAGGTTTCGGTATGTCCAGGTTTTAAACATTTTGGACATGATGGGATACCCGTTTTTAAAGTGTCCGAATCTTTTGTGGTAATTTCTAAGGACTTTTTCATTGGAAATGAATTATATCCAAGTCCTTGTTTTGAAAGAGAAATTTTTTGACCAAATAATAATTGCTCGAATTTGTCATTACCACATGAAAATTTTCTGAAATAAAGTTTAAATTCTTTCTGAGTTTTATGCAATTCATCTTTCAAATTTTCTCAGTTTCCAAGCAAATTTGCATGATCAATAGAAACTTCCTTGCTTTTCAATAATTTAGCATTTTCAATTTCAAGGAGTTTTATTTTCTTTTTCAAATCTTTATTGCTATTGCAAGCCTTTTCGTATTCATTATTTAGAGATTCAAAAGCATCAAGTAGTTCTTCATGAGAATCACTAACCTCGACTTCTTCGTCACTCTCTTCGGATGCGCGGGCCATTAGAGCAAGATTGGTTTGGATTTGTGGTTCATCATCCTCATCATCGTCACTCCATGTGGCGACATAAACCTCCTTCTTTTTGAACTTTTCATGAGGTGGTTTTGATTAACTTATTGGAGCAGCAGCACGACAATCTTTTGCAAAATGGCCTGGAACGCCGCACCTTCAACAAGTGTTGTCGAACTTTTTGTTTTGAGGGAAGTGAGTCTTTTTGGATTCATCCCTTGATTCTTGCTTGATATCTCTCCGGCGCCTTTGAAGAAGGTTTTTAAATTTCTTTATGTTTTTGGCATAAAAGGCGGTTTCTTCGTCCTCTTCTTCGATAGGTTCATCCTCTAGGTCGCTTTCTTCTTTGGCTTTGAAAGCGATAGTCCTTTCTCTCTCCTTAGGTTTTGGTTTCGAGCTACGAGATTTGATGACGATCTCATAATTGATGAGAGATCCGATGAGAGCGCTGAATTCTATTGTATTGAGGTCTTTCGACTCCATAATAGCCGTAACGGTAGCGTCCCATTCTCTTGGTAGAGACCGAAGGATATTCTTGGCTTTATCACTGCTTGATATCGGTTTCCCGAATGAAGCTAGCACATTTGTGATTGCCGAGAAACGGTCAAGCATAGTGGTGATGCTTTCTGCTTCTTTCATGGTGAAGAGTTCATAATCGTGAAGAAGCATATTAATTTTGGTTTCCTTGACTTGACTCGTACCTTCATGGGTGATCTCTAACATTTTCCAGATTTCTTTTGCCGTCTCGCAGGAAGAGATTCTATTGTGATCTTCTGGATTGAGAGCACAATAAAGCAATTGAGTGGCTTTACTGTTGAAGTGGTCGTTCTTCCAGTCAGCATCGTCGTACTCTTCGAAACTTTTGAGAGAGCCATCCGACTTCTTAGGAATGGTAGGTCCAACGGCAATGACCTTCCATATTTCAATATCGTGTGCTCGGATGAAGATGGACATCTTCTTCTTCCATGTCATAAAGTTTGAACCATCGAATAAGGGAGGGCGATTGAGAGCGTTTCCTTCAACGGAGGAGTGGATAAAGGCCATATGGAACTTTTCTCTAGCGGGTGTTAATCCGGTGATAAAGAGACCGCTCCGATACCAATTGATAGTTTGGTACCGCCACTAGAAGGGGGGTTGAATAGTGCGGTTAAGAGTATTGTACTCTTTTCGTGCGGAAGCAAAAATATCGGAGTAATAAAAGTGCTGAAAAGAAAGAACACAAGGAATTGTTCGAGAGGTTCGGCCCTACCTAGTTTTATCGACTAGGACTTTTCTTAGAACTTGGAATTTGCACTTTCTAGTTTAGTGCCAACTTCTTACAACTTCTTGATTTCCGGGCTCAAGAACAACCTCACAAAAACACTTTTGTTTTTCTAGGTACAAGATAACCAATACACAAAATAAGTGCGAGTAGAAACTCGGCTTTCACGATATATCGCTCTTAGATACAAGAATGAAGATTGGAAATTATAGAACAAATCTTCTCGTATCACAATCTAGAATAAGAATATCTCTCAGAATGATTGCTTGATATTGCTTGAGTATGCTAGTAGGCTCAGAATTCTTGTGTATCTTCAATCTCCATGAAGGTGGCTATTTATAGCCTTCTTGAGCTCAATTTCCCGTTGGAACAGTATAAAGGGTTACGTACGTTATATGCTGCGGATTAAATGCGTTAAATGCGTTATATGAGCGAATAACGGCCGTAATGAAAGTGCGAAGCGTCGGTGAAATATGATGAAATGCGTTACGTACGTTATGAACCTCATGGTTACGTACGTAATATCCTGGTCAAAGATCCGTTGATTGAGACGACTTATTGCAACGGCTAGTGTCTTTTCCAACGGTCAGAAAAATTCAAGACTTACGTACGTTATATGATCCCGGTTACGTATGTTACCTGTAAAGAAAAACTTACGAAAATAGTGAATGTTATGTAAGTTATAAAAGATGCGTTACGTACGTTAACTATAGAATGTTACGTACGTTAATGTGATATGTGTTACGTACGTTAACTGAAGAGAAAGAATGTTTTAAGTAAATTTTGGTTTTAATAACACATCATCAAAACGATCTAAAAAATATTGTTCCAACACCGGTAGGGTTACAACAAGGAGATCGACAACAAGATATCCCAAACATGGGAAACCGAGGCGACCGATGGCTGCAAGAGGTGGCAAAGATGCAACCACCCAAATTCGACGGCTTTTCTAAGACACCAACGTGGGATCACTGGTTAAAGGAACTGGAGAAAAATTTTGCCGGAATTAGGTGCCCAGACGACCGGAGAGCCTCTATTGCCCAGTACTTTCTGGTAGGGGAAGCATCCGAGTGGTGGGAAGCCATCCGGCCTGTAGATCATGATGATGACTGGATAGAATTTAAATTGATGATGGAAGCTCAGTACTGCCCTCATCCTGTAAGGGAAGCCAGAGTTCGGGAATTTTTCTCCGCACAGCCATCAGACGAGCCAGTATCCCAAACGATTAAGACGTTTAACCAACAGATGACATTTGTTCGACACCTGGTCAGAACAGACGCGGAAATGATGATCCATTTTGATATGAGGATGAAACCAGAAATCAAGAGGTACATGTCCGGTTTTGAATGTACCACTCTTCATCAATATCAGGATAAAGCATTGGCATATGAGATCAAAGAAGCAGCGATGGAAAAGTTTGCAGAATCCAAGAAGCAGAAAGTCTCTGGTAGTTTCACAGCGCACAAGAGCAGTGGGCCCCGCAAGACCCAGTCATCCTTTCACTCTTTCAAGAAACCTCCGCAACCATCTAAGAGCGGAAATAATTTCGGTGCAGTGTCAGCCACGACGGATACATCTAGGAAGTGCTTTAACTGTGGTCGCCCAGGCCACATTTGGCGTGATTGTCTCCATACTCCAGTTACATGTTTTGATTGTGGGCAGGAAGGGCACCGTGCGACATTTTGCAAGGATGCCACCAAGATCAATGGAACCTGTACATCACAGCCAGCTCAGAGAGAATCCAGTATCCAACAGACGCGGAAAAGTGTTCAGATGCCTCAGAATTTTGGCCGCGGACAAGGCCGAGGACAGTGGGACCGAAAGGGTACATCGAGTGCCGGATCTGTTCCCCCACGTCTGTACGAGATGAGGAGAACAGACAATCAGGATGCTGCTGTCGCATCAGGTACTTTTCAGATCCTTTCCTAGCCAGTTAGCGTTTTATTCGATACAGGAGCTATGCATTCATTTATATCCTTATCTTGTGTAACTCGTTTTAATATTTCTGGTTTTCATAATTGTGACCCTTATGTTGTGGGTTTACCGAGCGGAGAGAGGATTGTTGGAAAATTAGAAACTAGAGATTTTTCTGTATCATTTGGAGGCAAAGAGTGGCTCTCAAATCTGATTGTGATAGAAATGCAAGGAGACGACCTGATACTCGGAGATGATTGGCTTAATCGATATGAAGCTATTGTAAACTACATAAAGAGGAATATCTCGCTGATCGCTGACGATGGTTCCGAAATACTGTTTGAAGGATGGAAACCAGGGGAAAGTTGATCAAGGCGATGAAAGCTGTCAAATTGTTGAACCAGGGCTGTACGGCATACTGGTGCTATGCAATGAAGAAAGAAGACAAAATTGTGGAACTTTCATCCATTCCTGTTGTGAACGAATTTCCGGATGTATTTCCTGACGAATTGTCTGGACTACCTCCACAACGGGATGTGGAATTCACCATTGAGCTGGAACCAGGAGCTACACCAATTTCAAAGGCACCGTATCGTATGGAACCGAATGAAATGTACGAGTTGAAGAAGCAACTGGAAGAGTTACTGGACAAAGGCTATATCCAGCCGAGCGTTTCGCCCTGGGGTGCACCAGTTCTTTTTGTCCGAAATAAGGATGGATCGCTTCGACTATATATTGACTATCGAGAACTGAATAAGATGACGATTAAGAACAAATATCCGTTGCCACGGATTGATGATTTGTTTGACCAGTTGCAAGGAGCAACAGTATTTTCTAAAATCGACCTGAGATCAGGATATCATCAGCTGAGAATTAAGAAATCTGATGTTCCGAAATCAGCATTCAGAACTCGCTACAGACACTATGAGTTTGTAGTGATGTCGTTTGGTCTCACTAATGCACCTGCTGTATTCATGCAAGTGATGAACCTAGTGTTCATCGAATATTTGGATAAATTTGTGGTTGTGTTCATTGATGACATTCTGGTGTATTCTAAGAGCCCGGAAGAGCATGCACAGCATTTACGGATTGTGTTAGACCTGTTGAGAAATGAACAATTGTACGCCAAACTTTCTAAGTGTGAATTCTGACTAAAGGAAGTGATGTTCATCGGCCATGTGGTATCAGCTGAAGGAGTCCGAGTAGATCCTCAGAAAATCGAAGCATTTATGGATTGGAAGCCTCCTAAGAACGTGAAAGAAGTCCGGAGTTTCTTAGGACTTGCTGGATATTATCATCGGTTCGTGGAAGGGTTTTCCAAAATTTCCCGCCTACTTACTCAACTACTACAGAAAACTCAAAAGTTTGAGTGGAATGAGATGTGTCAGAAAAGCTTTGATGAATTGAAGAGGAGATTGACGACAGCACCGATTTTAACACTTCCACAAGGAACTGGAGGATTCATAGTTTACACTGATGCTTCGAACCAAGGACTCGGATGTGTATTGATGCAGATGATAAGGTGATCGCCTATGCGTCACGACAGCTAAAACCTTATGAAGTGAATTACCCAACGTATGATTTGGAGCTAGCAGCAGTAGTTTTTGGTTTGAAAATATGGAGACATTACCTGTACGGGACTCATTGTCAGATCTTTACGGATCACAAGAGTCTCAAATACATCTTCAGTCAGAAAGAGTTGAACATGCGGCAAAGGAGATGGCTGGAACTTATTAAGGACTATGACTTGGAGATTTTTTATCATCCAGGCAAAGCGAATGTAGTTGTCGATGCACTTAGCCGCAAGCCTGTTTCTATTCAGATGCTGGAGACTCTGACCTCCTAGCTCAGCATTCAACGAGAAATGACTCGTGAAGGAAATGAAGAGTCCAAGGACGACTGTGCGTGATGGAAATAACTTCATCGTTAACTGAAGAAATCAAATCTAAGCAAGTAGATGATCCTCTGATGATTCGGTTGCGTGATGAAGTGATCAAGGGAAAGGCCCCCAGATTCGTAATTCATGATGATGGAGTTTTGAGATTTCAGCACCGACTTTTCGTTTCCGATGTCGATGTTCTGAAGCAGACAATTATGAAGGAAGCTCACAGCACGCCCTACTCTATCCATCCGGGCACCAGTAAGATGTATAAGGACTTGAAGCAGAACTTTTGGTGGGGCAATATGAAGAAAGATGTAGCGGATTATGTTTCGAAATGCTTGACTTGTCAGCAGGTTAAGATCGAGCATCAACGACCTGCCGGAATGCTGAAGCCGCTCCCGATTCCTGAATGGAAGTGGGAGGACATATCGATGGACTAGTATGCCGAGAACCAAGACAGAAATGAACATGATTTGGATGATAGTTGATCGTCTAACCAAATCGGCTCATTTTCTAGGCATTAAGGACACTTGGGGACCCGAGAGGTTAGCACGAGTATTTATTTCAGAGATAGTTTGATTGCATGGTACGCCGAAGACCATTGTTTCTGATCGAGATGGCCGTTTTGTGTCTCATTTTTGGAAAGCAGTTCATAAGGCCTTGGGGACCGAATTGAACTTCAGCACAGCTTGTCACCCTCAGACAGATGAAGATTCCGAGAGGACTATTCAAATGCTAGAAGATATGCTGAGGGCTTGTGCCTTAGATTGGTCAACTGATTGGGAAGTTCATCTACCGTTGATTGAATTTACCTACAACAATAGTTGGCATGCTTCCATTAAGATGGCACCGTTTGAGGCTTTATACCGGAGGAGATGCAGATCGCCCCTATGTTGGGACGATTCATCAGACTTGATCAGGACAGAACCAGAGTTGATCGTACAGACACGAGAGAAGATAGCCTTGATTCGTGAAAGGCTGTTGACTGCCCAGAGTCGACAGAAATCTTATGCAGACATACGCCGTCGTCCATTGGAGTTCAGTAGTGGAGACCACGTACTTTGAAAGGTTTCTCCTACTTGGGGAATCTTTCATTTTGGAAGGAAGGGAAAGCTGAGTCCAAGATATATCGGACCATTCGAGATCGTTGAGAGAGTTGGAGAATTGGCATACAGATTGGCATTACCGCCGTCATTGAGCAATGTTCATAACGTGTTCCACGTATCCCAATTACGGAGATATATACCGGATCCTAGTCATGTCATTGATTTCAGCGATATCGAAGTCGCTCAGGATGGAACGTTTGAAGAATGACCGGTCAGGATACTCGAGAGTCGAGTTAAGAAGTTGAGGAACAAACCATTCGCTTTGGTCAAAGTTCAGTGGTCACGCCACGGAGTGGAAGAAGCCACTTGGGAGACAGAAGATAAAATGAATTCCAGATATGCAGAGTTATTTTCGTCTTGAGTTTCGGGACGAAAATCCTTTTTAGTAAGAGAGTATGTAATATCCGGATTTATTATTGTGTATTTCATATGTTTTGAACCCTGTATTATTCAAAATTGTGATATCGATAATTGAAGTATGATACTCGTATTTGAACCCTTGTACATGAGTATGGCAACATGTAATTTTTCCCATGCAAATACGTGATAACGTACGCTAACAAGGATAGATTAACGTACGTTATCTGTTAGAATTAGCGTACGCTACGAATATAGCATAGCGTGCGTTAACCAGTCAATTATTGAGCTAGGCGGCTAACACATGCGCCAGCCGGACATGGGTCTGGATAAGATTCCTGCGAACGAACCTGGATAGTTTTGGAGTCAACGATTATTAGCGTGCGCTAACGATAGTAGGATAGCGTGCGGTAATCAGCTAATGTGCAGAAAACTTTATATAAGGGACAACACTCCAGTTCTTCTTGTTCCCTTCACTCGTCCTCATTTCGTGATAGTCCAGAGAAACTTCACTCTTTCTTAAACACACATAGACCACCTCCACTTAATCACTGGAGATTGGATGTCAGTTTTGATTGATCATTGGAGTGGAGAAACGTCTTGATTTGGCAAAGAAGCTACCGAAGTCGGATTCTACTTGTTGTCTCGGTGTTTTCTTCATCTTAAGGTATTTTATACTACTTTCAACCTTGAATTCATGTTCTTAAGGATATGAAGATCATACTATCGAAATATTGAGTTCCATTGATGAATTATCCAAACAACATCATGTTTGTAATAGGATGAACGTAATCTGCAGGGAGATAACGTATATTAAACACTGAGGATTTCGTAAGTTTTATCACGGTTAGAACAGTCGACTGCCCAGGAAGAACTGTCATACATGATTAGCATGCGCTAAAGCTTTATGGTTAACATGCGCTATCGAGCATAAGTCAACATACGCTATGCTTGGAACGTAATGTGCATTATGTTATCAAACGAGTCAGTCGACTGATCAGTGAGGTACTGACAGTGCATGGTTAACGTATGCTAAACTTCGTATCATTGCATGCGCTAATGAGTAGCCTTACAGTACGCTACATAGGATACGTAGCGTGCGTTAAGCAAGCCAGACAGATTATAATTTATGTACTTCCGACCATAATTTAGATTGTTAGACATTTGTACGACGTGAGATGAATTCTATATTATCTCTGTTGTTAAGGTTCGAGCTTAGCAACGTGATTGATCGAAGGGAGCGACCTTTGAGTGTCTTGATATTCGTGGAAACTTTATTCTTGTCATCGAACCGAGGCAAGTATTTTAATTAGAATTGTTTATATTATGTCAGTTATATTGTGATTGTATTATGTACATGTGTTATGATTAAATGTCCACCATGCGTTGATCCGACGGGAATCATCATGGGAATCTATAGCTGTGTGCGCTGGATCGTTGGACAGGTAGTTCCACCATGCGTTGGTCCGACGGGATCATCATGGGAATCTATAGTTGTGTGCGCTGGATCATTGGAATACCATCAGTATGTTGAGACTGTTATGATATGATATGTGTTGTTTTTTCTCGTTGGAGAAACTTGTTATGATGATTGTTTGATTACATCACTGTTGTATGATTATTGCACTTGTACTGGCATCGTTGTGCTAACCCCTTCGGGGGTGAACATTTGTTTATGTTCAGGATCCAGGAGAGCGGGGAAACAACCACTAGAGCTGCATGACGACGAGGGTGCAGAGTGATGTTCCGGCCGGGTTTATTGTATGTTGTTGGTTATTTTAATAAGTACTCGAGTACGTCGTAATTCGTGATGTTTGTATTTCAGTGATGTATTATTATTCTTCATTTGGATATTTGCATTCTCAGTATTGAACCAGAAGTGTCGTATTTTATTTCAGTGATTTAATGATTTAGTATCTGTTATTGTCTTTTCATTTATTCAGCCTTGTAAATTCTTATGTAAAGGATTTACGGCGCTGTAATATTCCTGAATATATCGGGGGTGTTACATCTGGGATTCAAGGCACCTATCTGTGACGAAGTGTTTGAGGGTGATAAGGTTGTTGAGTCGGGTGGTCAACAAATGGCAGTAAGAGAAGAAAAAGAGTTGGAGACTCAGCATTTGAGTACCGATGACGATGTTGAAAAAGTGGGTGAAGAGTTGAGTTTAAAAAGTGTGTCATGTCTTGAAACTTCACCACTACGTGTGTATATTTTGTGATTATTTTCGCTCACCTCGGGAGGGTCCGATGGGATCACGGAGGGAGTCCAATGGTATAACCCTGGATTCACGAATGCGGTTGCTTATGTTTTGTGAATGTGTTTGCTCACCTCGGGAGGGTTCGACGGGACCATGGAGGGAATTCCAATGGCTTCGACCTGGGTTCACGAGTGAAACTTCACCAGTTGGTATTGATTTTATGTCCGTCGAGGACGCGTGACGTAGGTTTTAACCCTGTGTATTGTTGTCGGTTTTCTATTTGCGAAAACAAAACCTTTGGGCTATGACCCTGTTGATTTTTGGAAAGATAAGGATTTGATAATCCTAAGTTGTTTTCTATCAAAACTCTCGATGGCATTTAAACGGTTTTATAAATTGTTTCCCTTGATTTGTGACCTTTCGGTTTTAGAATGTTTTACCAAACTCCTACCTCGGGAAGTACTTTTCGTCACGTTTGGATTTTTGAGGATTCCTGGTTATTATTGTTCTTGGAACTTGTATTGTATGGCTCGTATTTGCACTTTGTTCTTGCACTAGCAAAACAGTGGAGTCTTGCTAACCCCCGAGTATTCGGGGGGTGGATGTCTGTTTTTGCATTCAGGTTTGGGAGCATAACACAGGGTCGGCACGAAGGATGATGAAAGATGAACGATACTAATCACACGAGGATCCGTTGATGTCGTATTGGTCTAGTTGTATTTTATTTTCCGCTGCAGTATCTTTTCCCCATTGTACGGGAGTTTATTGTATTTTGACCCCTGCGTGGGTATGTGTTTGGGTTTGAGTTGTATGTTATTATTGAAAGACCAAATCGGTCTACTGAGTCATTTTAGCCTTAAAGGCGATGTTTGGATGTTTGATTTTAGTTATCAGCCTGGTAGATCCTCGAGGAGAGGGTCTACGGCGTGTAATATCCCTGAGTGGATTGGGGGGGTTACAGGGGAAGCGTCCGAGTGGTGGGAAGCCATCCGGCCTGTAGATCATGATGCTGACTGGACAAAATTTAAATTGATGATGGAAGCTCAGTACTGCCCTCGTCCTGTAATGGAAGCCAGAGTTCGGGAATTTTTCTCCGCACAGCCATCAGACGAGCCAGTATCCCAAACGATTAAGACGTTTAACTAACAGATGACATTTGTTCGACACCTGGTCAGAACAGACGCGGAAATGATAATCCATTTTGATATGAGGATGAAACCAGAAATCTAGAGGTACATGTCCGGTTTTGAATGTACCACTCTTCATCAATATCAGGATAAAGCATTGGCATATGAGATCAAAGAAGCAGCGATGGAAAAGTTTGCAGAATCCAAGAAGCAGAAAGTCTGGTAGTTTCACAGAGCACAAGAGCAGTGGGCCCCGCAAGGCTCATCCTTTCACTCTTTCAAGAAACCTCCGCAACCATCTAAGAGCGGAAATAATTTCGGTGCAGTGTCAGCCACGACGGATACATCTAGGAAGTGCTTTAACTGTGGTCGCCCAGGCCACATTTGGCGTGATTGTCTCCGTATCTAGCTTACATGTTTTGATTGTAGGGGGAAGGGCACCGTGCGACATTTTGCAAGGATGCCACCAAGATCAATGGAACCTGTACATCACAGCCAGCTCAGAGAGAATCCAGTATCCAACAGACGCGGAAAAGTGTTCAGATGCCTCAGAATTTTGGCCGCGGATGAGGCAGAGGACAGTGGGACCGAAAGGGTACATCGAGTGCCGGATCTGTTCCCCCACGTCTGTACGAGATGAGGAGAAGCATAATCAGGATGCTTCGCTGCATCGTGCATCGCTCGCATCCTTTCCTAGCCAGTTAGCGTTTTATTCGATACAGGAGCTACGCATTCATTTATATCCTTATCTTGTGTAACTTGTTTGAATATTTCTAGTTTTCATAATTGTGAACCTTATGTTGTGGGTTTACCGAGCGGATAGAGGATTGTTGGAAACTTAGAAACTAGAGATTTTTCTGTATCATTTGGAGGCAAAGAGTGGCTCTCAAATCTGATTGTGATAGAAATGCAAGGAGACGACCCGATACTAGGAGATGATTGGCTTAATCGATATGGAGCTATTGTAAACTACCGAAAGAGGAATGTCTCGCTGATCGCTGACGATGGTTTCGAAATACTGTTTGAAGGATGGAAACCAGGGAGCTCAGGAAAGTTGATCAAGGCGATGAAAGCTGTCAAATTGTTAAACCAGGGCTGTACGGCATATTGGTGCTATGCAATGAAGAAAGAATACAAAATTGTGGAACTTTCATCCATTCCTGTTGTGAACGAATTTCCGGATGTATTTCCTGACGAATTGCCTGGACTACCTCCACAACGGGATGTGGAATTCACCATTGAGCTGGAACCAGGAGCTACACCAATTTAAAAGGCGCCGTATCGTATGGAACCGACTGAAATGTACGAGTTGAAGAAGCAACTGGAAGAGTTACTGGACAAAGGTTATATCCAGCCGAGCGTTTCGCCCTGGGGTGCACCAGTTCTTTTAGTCCGAAAGAAGGATGGATTGCTTCGACTATGTATTGACTATCGAGAACTGAATAAGATGACGATTAAGAACAAATATCCGTTGCCACGGATTGATGATTTGTTTGACCAGTTGCAAGGAGCAACAGTATTTTCTAAAATCGACCTGAGATCAGGATATCATCAGCTGAGGATTATGAAATCTGATGTTCCGAAATCAGCATTCAAAACTCGCTACAGACACTATGAGTTTGTAGTGATGTCGTTTGGCCTCACTAATGCACCTGCTGTATTCATGCAATTGATGAACCGAGTGTTCATCGAATATTTGGATAAATTTTTGGTTGTGTTCATTGATGACATTCTGGTGTATTCTAAGATCCCGGAAGAGCATGCACAGCATTTACGGATTATGTTAGACCTGTTGAGAAATGAACAATTGTATGCCAAACTTTCTAAGTGTGAATTCTGGCTAAAGGAAGTGATGTTCATCGGCCATGTGGTATCAGCTGAAGGCGTCCGAGTAGATCCTCAGAAAATCGAAGCAGTTATGGATTGGAAGCCTCCTAAGAACGTGAAAGAATTCCGGAGTTTCTTAGGACTTGCTGGATATTATCGTCGGTTCGTGGAAGGGTTTTCCAAAATTTCCCGCCTACTTACTCGACTACTACAGAAAACTCAAAAGTTTGAGTGGAATGAGATGTGTCAGAAAAGATTTTATGAATTGAAGAGGAGATTGACGACAGCACCGATTTTAACACTTCCACAAGGAACTGGAGGATTCATAGTTTACACTGATGCTTCGAACCAAGGACTCGGATGTGTATTGATGCAGATGATAAGGTGATCGCCTATGCGTCACGACAGCTAAAACCTTATGAAGTGAATTACCCAACGTATGATTTGGAGCTAGCAGCAGTAGTTTTTGGTTTGAAAATATGGAGACATTACCTGTACGGGACTCATTGTCAGATCTTTACGGATCACAAGAGTCTCAAATACATCTTCAGTCAGAAAGAGTTGAACATGCGGCAAAGGAGATGGCTGGAACTTATTAAGGACTATGACTTGGAGATTTTTTATCATCCAGGCAAAGCGAATGTAGTTGTCGATGCACTTAGCCGCAAGCCTGTTTCTATTCAGATGCTGGAGACTCTGACCTCCTAGCTCAGCATTCAACGAGAAATGACTCGTGAAGGAAATGAAGAGTCCAAGGACGACTGTGCGTGATGGAAATAACTTCATCGTTAACTGAAGAAATCAAATCTAAGCAAGTAGATGATCCTCTGATGATTCGGTTACATGATGAAGTGATCAAGGGAAAGGCCACCGGATTCGTAATTCATGATGATGGAGTTTTGAGATTTCAGAACCGACTTTGCGTTTCCGATGTCGATGTTCTGAAGCAGACAATTATGAAGGAAGCTCACAACACGCCCTACTCTATCCATCCGGGCACCAGTAAGATGTATAAGGACTTGAAGCAGAACTTTTGGTGGGGCAATATGAAGAAAGATGTAGCGGATTATGTTTCGAAATGCTTGACTTGTCAGCAGGTTAAGATCGAGCATCAACGACCTACCGGAATGCTGAAGCCGCTCCCGATTCCTGAATGGAAGTCGGAGGACATATCGATGGACTTTATCACTAGTATGCCGAGAACCAAGACAGAAATGAACATGATTTGGATGATAGTTGATCGTCTAACCAAATCGGCTCATTTTCTAGGCATTAAGGACACTTGGGGACCCGAGAGGTTAGCACGAGTATTTATTTCAGAGATAGTTTGATTGCATGGTACGCCGAAGACCATTATTTCTGATCGAGATGGCCGTTTTGTGTCTCATTTTTGGAAAGCAGTTCATAAGGCCTTGGGGACCGAATTGAACTTCAGCACAGCTTATCACCCTCAGACAGATGGAGAATCCGAGAGGACTATTCAAATGCTGGAAGATATGCTGAGGGCTTGTGCCTTAGATTGGTCAACTGATTGGGAAGTTCATCTACCGTTGATTGAATTTACCTACAACAATAGTTGGCATGCTTCTATTAAGATGGCACCGTTTGAGGCTTTATACCAGAGGAGATGCAGATCGCCCCTATGTTGGGACGATTCATCAGACTTGATCAGATGTAACCGAGTTGATCGCATGCAGACACGAGAGAAGATAGCCTTGATTCGTGAAAGGCTGTTGACTGCCCAGAGTCGACAGAAATCTTATGCAGACATACGCCGTCGTCCATTGGAGTTCAGTACTGGAGACCATGTACTTTTAAAGGTTTTTCCTACTTGGGGAATCTTTCGTTTTGGAAGGAAGGAAAAGTTGAGTCCAAGATATATCGGACCATTCGAGATCCTTGAGAGAGTTGGAGAATTGGCATACAGATTGGCATTACCGCCGTCATTGAGCCATGTTCATAACGTGTTCCACGTATCCCAGTTACGGAGATATATACCGGATCCTAGTCATGTCATTGATTTCAGCGAGATCGAAGTCGCTCAGGATGGAACGTTTGAAGAATGACCGGTCAGGATACTCGAGAGTCGTGTTAAGCAGTTGAGGAACAAACCATTCGCTTTGGACAAAGTTCAGTGGTTACGCCACGGAGTGGAAGAAGCCACTTGGGAAACAGAAGATAAAATGAATTCCAGATATGCAGAGTTATTTTCGTCTTGAGTTTCGGGACGAAACTCCTTTTTAGTAGGAGAGTATGTAATATCCGGATTTATTATTGTGTATTTCATATGTTTTGAACCCTGTATTATTCCGAATTGTGATATCGATAATTGAAGTATGATACTCGTATTTGAACCCTTGTACATGAGTATGGCAACATGTAATTTTTCCCATGCAAATACGTGATAACGTACGCTAACAAGGATAGCTTAACGTACGTTATCTGTTAGAATTAGCGTACGCTACGAATATAGCATAGCGTGCGTTAACCAGTCAATTATTGAGCTGGGCAGCTAACACATGCGCCAGCCGGACGTGGGTCCGGATAAGATTCCTGCGAACGAACCTGGATAGTTTTGGAGTCAATGATTATTAGCGTGCGCTAACGATAGTAGGATAGCGTGCGGTAATCAGCTATTGTGCAGAAAACTTTATATAAGGGACAACACTCCAGTTCTTCTTGTTCCCTTCACTCGTCCTCATTTCGTGATAGTCCAGAGAAACTTCACTCTTTCTTAAACACACATAGACCACCTCCACTTAATCACTGGAGATTGGATGTCAGTTGTGATTGATCATTGGAGTGGAGAAACGTCTTGATTTGGCAAAGAAGCTACCGAAGTCGGATTCTACTTGTTGTCTCGGTGTTTTCTTCATCTTAAGGTATGTTATACTACTTTCAACCTTGAATTCGTGTTCTTAAGGATATGAAGATCATACTATCGAAATATTGAGTTCCATTGATGAATTATCCAAACAACATCATGTTTGTAATAGGATGAACGTAATCTGCAGGGAGATAACGTATATAAAACACTGAGGATTTCGTAAGTTTTATCACGGTTAGAATAGTCGACTGCCCAGGAAGAACTGTCATACATGATTAGCATGCGCTAAAGCTTTATGGTTAACATGCGCTATCGAGCATAAGTCAACGTACGCTATGCTTGGAACGTAATGTGCATTATGTTATCAAACGAGTCAGTCGACTGATCAGTGAGGTACTGACAGTGCATGGTTAACGTACGCTAGTCTTCGTATCATTGCATGCGCTAATGAGTAGCCTTACAGTACGCTACATAGGATACGTAGCGTGCGTTAAGCAAGCCAGGCAGATTATAATTTATGTACTTCCGACCATAATTTAGATTGTTAGACATTTGTACGACGTGAGATGAATTCTATATTATCTCTGTTGTTAAGGTTCGAGCTTAGCAACGTGATTGATCGAAGGGAGCGACCTTTGAGTGTCTTGATATTCGTGGAAACTTTATTCTTGTTATCGAACCGAGGCAAGTATTTTAATTAGAATTGTTTATATTATGTCAGTTATATTGTGATTGTATTATGTACATGTGTTATGATTAAATGTCCACCATGCGTTGATCCGACGGGAATCATCATGGGAATCTATAGCTGTGTGCGCTGGATCGTTGGACAGGTAGTTCCACCATGCGTTGGTCCGACGGGATCATCATGGGAATCTATAGTTGTGTGCACTGGATCATTGGAATACCATCAGTATGTTAGACTGTTATGATATGATATGTGTTGTTTTTTCTCGTTGGAGTAACTTGTTATGATGATTATTTGATTACATCACTGTTGTATGATTATTGCACTTGTACTCGCATCGTTGTGCTAACCCATTCGGGGGTGAACATTTGTTTATGTTCAGGATCCAGGAGAGCGGGGAAACAACCACTAGAGCTGCATGACTACGAGGGTGCAGAGTGATGTTCCGGCCGGGTTTATTGTATGTTGTTGGTTATTTTAATAAGTACTCGAGTACATCGTAATTTGTGATTTTTGTATTTCAGTGATGTATTATTATTCTTCATTTGGATATTTGCATTCTCAGTATTGAACCAGAAGTGTCGTATTTTATTTCAGTGATTTAATGATTTAGTATCTATTATTGTCTTTTCATTTATTCAGCCTTGTAAATTCTTATGTAAAGGATTTACGGCGCTGTAATATTCCTGAATATATCGGGGGTGTTACATCTGGGATTCAAGGCACCTATCTGTGACAAAGTGTTTGAGGGTGATAAGGTTGTTGAGTCGGGTGGTCAACAAATGGCAGTAAGAGAAGAAAAAGAGTTGGAGACTCAGCATTTGAGTACCGATGACGATGTTGAAAAAGTGGGTGAAGAGTTGAGTTTAAAAAGAGTGTCATGTCTTGAAACTTCACCACTACGTGTGTATATTTTGTGATTATTTTCGCTCACCTCGGGAGGGTCCGATGGGATCACGGAGGGAGTCCAATGGTATAACCCTGGATTCACGAATGCGGTTGCTTATGTTTTGTGAATGTGTTTGCTCACCTCGGGAGGGTTCGACGGGACCATGGAGGGAATTCCAATGGCTTCGACCTGGGTTCACGAGTGAAACTTCACCAGTTGGTATTGATTTTATGTCCGTCGAGGACGCGTGACGTGGGTTTTAACCCTGTGTATTGTTGTCGGTTTTCTATTTGCGAAAACAAAACCTTTGGGCTGTGACCCTGTTGATTTTTGGAAAGATAAGGATTTGATAATCCTAAGTTGTTTTCTATCAAAACTCTCGATGGCATTTAAACGGTTTTATAAATTGTTTCCCTTGATTTGTGACCTTTCTGTTTTAGAATGTTTTACCAAACTCCTGCCTCGGGAAGTACTTTTCGTCACGTTTGGATTTTTGAGGATTCCTGGTTATTATTGTTCTTGGAGCTTGTATTGTATGGCTCGTATTTGCACTTTGTTCTTGCACTAGCAAAACAGTGGAGTTTTGCTAACCCCCGAGTATTCGGGGGGTGGATGTCTGTTTTTGCATTCAGGTTTGGGAGCATAACACAGGGTCGGCACGAAGGATGATGAAAGATGAACGATACTAATCACACGAGGATCCGTTGATGTCGTATTGGTCTAGTTGTATTTTCTTTTCCGCTGTAGTATCTTTTCCCCGTTGTACGGGAGTTTATTGTATTTTGACCCCTGCGTGGGTATGTGTTTGGGTTTGAGTTGTATGTTATTATTGAAAGACCAAATCGGTCTACTGAGTCATTTTAGCCTTAAAGGCGATGTTTAGATGTTTGATTTTAGTTATCAGCCTGGTAGATCCTCGAGGAGAGGGTCTACGGCGTGTAATATCCCTGAGTGGATTGGGGGTGTTACAGGGGAAGCGTCCGAGTGGTGGGAAGCCATCCGGCCTGTAGATCATGATGCTGACTGGACAAAATTTAAATTGATGATGGAAGCTCAGTACTGCCCTCGTCCTGTAATGGAAGCCAGAGTTCGGGAATTTTTCTCCGCACAGCCATCAGACGAGCCAGTATCCCAAACGATTAAGATGTTTAACTAACAGATGACATTTGTTCGACACCTGGTCAGAACAGACGCGGAAATGATGATCCATTTTGATATGAGGATGAAACCAGAAATCCAGAGGTACATGTCCGGTTTTGAATGTACCACTCTTCATCAATATCAGGATAAAGCATTGGCATATGAGATCAAAGAAGCAGCGATGGAAAAGTTTGCAGAATCCAAAAAGCAGAAAGTCTCTGGTAGTTTCACAGAGCACAAGAGCAGTGGGCCCCGCAAGGCCCAGTCATCCTTTCACTCTTTCAAGAAACCTCCGCAACCATCTAAGAGCGGAAATAATTTCGGTGCAGTGTCAGCCACGACGGATACATCTAGCAAGTGCTTTAACTGTGGTCGCCCATGCCACATTTGGCGTGATTGTCTCCGTACTCCAGTTACATGTTTTGATTGTGGGCAGGAAGGGCACCGTGCGACATTTTGCAAGGATGCCACCAAGATCAATGGAACCTGTACATCACAGCCAGCTCAGAGAGAATCCAGTATCCAACAGACGCGGAAAAGTGTTCAGATGCCTCAGAATTTTGGCCGCGGACGAGGCAGGGGACAGTGGGACCGAAAGGGTACATCGAGTGCCGGATCTGTTCCCCCACGTCTGTACGAGATGAGGAGAAGCATAATCAGATGCTTCGCCGCATCGTAATCGCTCGATCCTTTCCTAGCCAGTTAGGGTTTTATTCGATACAGGAGCTACGCATTCATTTATATCCTTATCTTGTGTAACTTGTTTGAATATTTCTGGTTTTCATAATTGTGAACCTTATGTTGTGGGTTTACCGAGCGGATAGAGGATTGTTGGAAACTTAGAAACTAGAGATTTCCCTGTATCATTTGGAGGCAAAGAGTGGCTCTCAAATCTGATTGTGATAGAAATGCAAGGAGACGAACCGATACTCGGAGATGATTGGCTTAATCGATATGGAGCTATTGTAAACTACCGAAAGAGGAATATCTCGCTGATCGCTGACGATGGTTCCAAAATACTGTTTGAAGGATGGAAACCAGGGAGCTCAGGAAAGTTGATCAAGGCGATGAAAGCTGTCAAATTGTGGAACCAGGGCTGTATGGCATACTGGTGCTATGCAATGAAGAAAGAATACAAAATTGTGGAACTTTCATCCATTCCTGTTGTGAACGAATTTCCGGATGTATTTCCTGACGAATTGCCTGGACTACCTCCACAACGGGATGTGGAATTCACCATTGAGCTGGAACCAGGAGCTACACCAATTTCAAAGGCGCCGTATCGTATGGAACCGACTGAAATGTACGAGTTGAAGAAGCAACTGGAAGAGTTACTAGACAAAGGCTATATCCAGCCGAGCGTTTCGCCCTGGGGTGCACCAGTTCTTTTAGTCCGAAAGAAGGATGGATTGATTCGACTATGTATTGACTATCGAGAACTGAATAAGATGACGATTAAGAAAAAATATCCGTTGCCACGGATTGATGATTTGTTTGACCAGTTGCAAGGAGCAACAGTATTTTCTAAAATCGACCTGAGATCAGGATATCATCAGCTGAGGATTATGAAATCTGATGTTCCGAAATCAGCATTCAAAACTCGCTACAGACACTATGAGTTTGTAGTGATGTCGTTTGGTCTCACTAATGCACCTGCTGTATTCATGCAATTGATGAACCGAGTGTTCATCGAATATTTGGATAAATTTGTGGTTGTGTTCATTGATGACATTCTGGTGTATTTTAAGATCCCGGAAGAGCATGCACAACATTTACGGATTGTGTTAGACCTGTTGAGAAATGAACAATTGTACGCCAAACTTTCTAAGTGTGAATTCTGGCTAAAGGAAGTGATGTTCATCGGCCATGTGGTATCAGCTGAAGGCGTCTGAGTAGATCCTCAGAAAATCGAAGCAGTTATGGATTGGAAGCCTCCTAAGAACGTGAAAGAAGTCCGGAGTTTCTTAGGACTTGCTGGATATTATCGTCGGTTCGTGGAAGGGTTTTCCAAAATTTCCCACCTACTTACTCGACTACTACAGAAAACTCAAAAGTTTGAGTGGAATGAGATGTGTCAGAAAAGATTTGATGAATTGAAGAGGAGATTGACGACAGCACCGATTTTAACACTTCCACAAGGAACTGGAGGATTCATAGTTTACAGTGATGCTTCGAACCAAGGACTCGGATGTGTATTGATGCAGATGATAAGGTGATCGCCTATGCGTCACGACAGCTAAAACCTTATGAAGTGAATTACCCAACGTATGATTTGGAGCTAGCAGCAGTAGTTTTTGCTTTGAAAATATGGAGACATTACCTGTACGGGACTCATTGTCAGATCTTTATGGATCACAAGAGTCTCAAATACATATTCAGTCAGAAAGAGTTGAACATGCGGCAAAGGAGATGGCTGGAACTTATTAAGGACTATGACTTGGAGATTCTTTATCATCCAGGCAAAGCGAATGTAGTTGCCGATGCACTTAGCCGCAAGCCTGTTTCTATTCAGATGCTGGAGACTCTGACCTCCCAGCTCAACATTCAACGAGAAATGACTCGTGAAGGAATTGAAGTGTGGTTACAAAGAGTCCAAGGACAACTGTGCGTGATGTAAATAACTTCATCGTTAACTGAAGAAATCAAATCTAAGCAAGTAGATGATCCTCTGATGATTCGGTTACATGATGAAGTGATCAAGGGAAAGGCCACCGGATTCGTAATTCATGATGATGGAGTTTTGAGATTTCAGAACCGACTTTGCGTTTCCGATGTCGATGTTCTGAAGCAGACAATTATGAAGGAAGCTCACAGCACGCCCTACTCTATCCATCCGGGCACCAGTAAGATGTATAAGGACTTGAAGCAGAACTTTTGGTGGGGTAATATGAAGAAAGATGTAGCGGATTATGTTTCGAAATGCTTGACTTGTCAGCAGGTTAAGATCGAGCATCAACGACCTGCTGGAATGCTGAAGCCTCTCCCGATTCCTAAATGGAAGTGGGAGGACATATCGATGGACTTTATCACTAGTATGCCGAGAACCAAGACAGAAATGAACATGATTTGGGTGATAGTTGGTCGTATAACCAAATCGGCTCATTTTCTAGGCATTAAGGACACTTGGGGACCCGAGAGGTTAGCACGAGTATTTATTTCATAGATAATTTGATTGCATGGTACGCCGAAGACCATTATTTCTGATCGAGACGGCCGTTTTGTGTCTCATTTTTGGAAAGCAGTTCATAAGGCCTTGGGGACCGAATTGAACTTCAGCACAACTTATCACCCTCAAACAGATGGAGAATCCGAGAGGACTATTCAAACAGTGGAACATATGCTGAGGGCTTGTGCCTTAGATTGGTCAACTGATTGGGAAGTTCATCTACCGTTGATTGAAATTACCTACAAAAATAGTTGGCATGCTTCCATTAAGATGGCACCGATTGAGGCTTTATACCGGAGGAGATGCAGATCGCCCCTATGTTGGGACGATTCATCAGACTTGATCAGGACAGAACCAGAGTTGATCGTACAGACACGAGAGAAGATAGCCTTGATTCGTGAAAGGCTATTGACCGCCCAGAGTCGACAGAAATCTTATGCAGACATACGCCGTCGCCCATTGGAGTTCAGTACTGGAGACCACGTACTTTTAAAGGTTTCTCCTACTTAGGGAATCTTTCATTTTGGAAGGAAGGGAAAGCTGAGTCCAAGATATATCGGACCATTCGAGATCCTTGAGAGAGTTGGAGAATTGGCATACAGATTGGCATTACCGCCGTCATTGAGCCATGTTCATAACGTGTTCCACGTATCCCAGTTACGGAGATATATACCGGATCCTAGTCATGTCATTGATTTCGGCGAGATCGAAGTCGCTCAGGATGGAACGTTTGAATAAAGACCGGTCAGGATACTCGAGAGTCGAGTTAAGCAGTTGAGGAACAAACCATTCGCTTTGGTCAAAGTTCAGTGGTCACGCCACGGAGTGGAAGAAGCCACTTGGGAAACGGAATATAAAATGAAGTCCAGATATGCAGAGTTATTTTCGTCTTGAGTTTCGGGACGAAAATCCTTTTTAGTAGGAGAGTATGTAATATCCGGATTTATTATTGTGTATTTCATCTTTTTTGAACCCTGTATTATTCCGAATTGTGATATCGATAATTGAAGTATGATACTCGTATTTGAACCCTTGTACATGAGTATGGCAACATGTAATTTTTCCCATGCAAATACGTGATAATGTACGCAAACAAGGATAGCTTAACGTACGTTATCTGTTAGAATTAGCGTATGCTACGAATATAGCATAGTGTGCGTTAACCAGTCAATTATTGAGCTGGGCGGCTAGCACATGCGCCAGTCGGACGTGGGTCCAGATAAGATTCTTGCGAACGAACCTGGATAGTTTTGGAGTCAACGATTATTAGCGTGCGCTAACGATAGTAGGATAGCGTGCGGTAATCAGCTAATGTGCAGAAAACTTTATATAAGGGACAGCACTCGATTTCTTCTTGTTCCCTTCACTCGTCCTCATTTCGTGATAGTCCAGAGAACCTTCACTCTTTCTTAAACACACATAGACCACCTCCACTTAATCACTGGAGATTGTATGTCACTTGTGATTGATCATTGGAGTGGAGAAACGTCTTGATTTGGCAAACAAGCAACCGGAGTCGGATTCTACTTGTTGTCTCAGTGTTTTCTTCATCTTAAGGTATGTTATACTACTTTCAACCTTGAATTCGTGTTCTTAAGGATATGAAGATCATACTATCGAAATATTGAGTTCCATTAATGAATTATCCAAACAACATCATGTTTATAAGTTAGAATGATTATGCTTACGATATCATCGTTGGAAGCATCATGATTAGCATCCTACCACGTCGAATGATGAGAGATATATTCTGAGATTGGTTATCCGTATGGATAACGCTACCATATGGATCGTAGATGTAAAGTTGATGTCACTTTTGTTAGAAGGACTTAGGAAAGAATCATAGAAGATTTCATCCTTTCATATAAGTTGGAATTGTTAGTTCATCTTCATGGTTATATTCGGATGTATTGATGATATTGCAATCTAGTGCATCAACCTTAAGAACACCGAACTTCGCATGAGAATTGTAACTAAGATGGAATATGGTGTTGTGATAATTATGCGTATTCTTGCACCTCAAAGGTATTTGAATCCGTGAGAACATTTGTAATAGGATGAACGTAATATGCAGGGAGATAACGTATATTAAACACTGAGGATTTTTAAGTTTTATCACGGTTAGAACAGTCGACTGCCCAGGAAGAACTGCCATACATGATTAGCGTGCGCTAAAGCTTTATGGTTAACGTGCGCTATCGAGCATAAGTTAACGTACGCTACGCTTGGAACGTAACGTGCGTTATGTTATCAGACGAGTCAGTCGACTGATCAGTGAGGTACTGACAGTGCATGATTAGTGTACGCTAGACTTCGTATCTTTGCATGCGCTAACGAGTAGCCTTAGCGTACGCTACATAGGATACGTAGCGTACGTTAAGCAAGCCAGGTAGAATATAATTTATGTACTTCCAACCATAATTTAGATTGTTAGACATTTGTACGACGTGAGATGAATTCTATATTATCTATGTTGTTAAGGTTTGAGCTTAGCAATGTGATTGATCGAATGGGGCGACCTTAGAGTGTCTTGATATTCTTGGAAACTTTATTCTTGTCATCGAACCGAGGCAAGTACTTTAATTAGAATTGTTTATATTATGTCAGTTATATTGTGATTGTATTATGTACATGTGCTATGATTAAATGTCCACCATACGTTGATCCGACGGGAATCATCATGGGAATCTATAACTGTGTGCGCTGGATCGTTGGACAGGTAGTTCCACCATGCGTTGGTCCGAGGGGATCATTATGGGAATCTATAGCTGTGTGCGCTGGATCGTTGGAACACCATCAGTATGTTGAGACTATTATGATTTGATATGTGTTGTTGTTGTTTCTCGTTGGAGAAACTTGTTATGATGATTGTTTGATTAAATCGCTATTTTATGATTATTGTACTTGTACTGGCATCTTTGTGCTAACCCCTTCGGGGGTGAACATTTGTTTATGTTCAGGATCCAGGAGAGCGGAGAAACAACCACTAGAGCTGCATGATGACGAGGGTGCAGAGTGATGTTCCGGCCGGGTTAATTGTATGTTGTTGGTTATTTTAATAAGTAATCGAGTACGCGTAATTCGTGATGTTTTTATTTCAGTGATGTATTATTATTCTTCATTTATATATTTGCATTCTCAGTATTGAACCAGAACTGTCGTATTTTATTTCAGTGATTTAATGATTTAGTATCTGTTATTGTCTTTTCATTTATTCAGCCTTGTAAATTCTTATGTAAAGGATTTACGGCGCTGTAATATTCCTGAATATATCGGGGGTGTTACATCTGGGATTCAAGGCACCTATCTGTTACGAAGTGTTTGAGGGTGATAAGGTTGTTGAGTCGGGTGGTCAACAAATGGCAGTAAGAGAAGAAAAAGAGTTGGAGACTCAGCATTTGAGTACCGATGACGATGTTGAAAAAGTGGGTGAAGAGTTGATTTTAAAAAGAGTGTCATGTCTTGATTTGGTCTTATGTGTACCATTGGCATGTAATACCCCCAAGATATTCAGGGTATATTACAACGCTGTGGACCCCTACATGGGACCCACTAGGCTAATTAAGAATAACCACTCGTCTAACCATCTCGGTTAGCGAGACAACACACATCACCAGGATGAAATTAGATAAACGGTATAACCGGTAAAAGAGACATCACCGACAATCATAAATAACATTTAATGATACAAACCATAATCCGAGTAAAACTGCCTAAGTACTCGCGAGTACCATTTATAAGTTCATAAGTTAGAAAACAACCATATCGAAAATAGACAACGGAGATAAAGTAACACATTTGCACTCGTCAACAACCCTGGCGAGCATCCTTGTATTATCCCAGCGTTCGCTCGTCCGGATGAACATAACCTGAAATTCATAACGATAATTTCCCCAAAACAGTTCCAAAGGGGTTAGCAATTATGCTAGTACAAGTAATCAAGGCAAACCATTCGCTTACACATTTCATAGTACATGCATCAAGTCATTTCAAAATCCCAAAATGAGACATGCCTTTTCCCGGGAAACAAACAATCAATAATCAATTTGTAATACCCGGTTGAATTTCATTCATTTTTATTCAATATTAATCAGTCAGTAATTATCATTCAGTAAACTTCACTCATTATTAATCACTCATCATTCATGATTCATTCATTGCGTTCACTGTTGGTATGTTGTAATCGTATATCAGTTACCGATCGTCATTTCATCTCCGTTTATAGATCGAGACGGGAATATTATCATTTTCATCGGGATTGGTAGTCTTGTACTGGGAGTAACATTTTTGGCATGTGTTGGACCTGTTCATTTTCACATTCGTATGATTTGTCGGATCATTCATCAGTCGTAGCGAGGAATCGGAGTTATCGGATTTTCACCATGTCCAGCATTGAGTTACGGCCGTAAGGATTGTAGGTTACGGCCGTAACAAGGGTTCGTTGATGTCAGGCCATTTTGGACGAACGGGACTTACGGCCGTAAGGTTTCGGAATACGGCCGTAAGTTGAGCAGGTACGGCCGTAAGGCTTGGCCAATTACGGCCATACGTGTCGAGCAGGGTGCCCAGGCGTTTTTGGCCGAAGTCGAGTTACGGCCGTAAGGGTTGCAGCATACGGCCGTAAGGCGAGGGAGATATGGCCGTAAGGGTTGGCCGGATACGGCCGTATGTTACAGGCAGGGTACCTGGTCATTTTCGACGAAGGGGCCTTACGCCCATAAGTTTGGCCGGATACGGCCGTATCATCCGAGTTACGCCCGTAAGGTGTGCGGGTACGGCCGTAAGGATGTCGGCAGATGTTTTAGACGAAGGCGAGTTACACCCGTAAGTCAGGGCGGATACGGCCGTAAGGCTGTCGGCAGGTTTTTGGACGAAGCCGAGTTACGGCCATAAGGCCGTTGACCTGGGATGTTACGGCCGTATGAAGGCCGAGTTACGGCCGTAACTTCCGGCAGTTTATAAGGACTGGATCGGGACTTTCAGCTCATTTCATCATTTCTTTCACCTTCTTCCAAGAGAGAGAGCTTGAGAGAGGGATTTTCCTTTATCGATCACTTGAGTGTTAGAGTTTCATCATCTTCATTCGGTTGGGAAGCTTGGATACTCGTTTTAACTCGTGTTTTTCGGATCGAAGTGGTTGGATCTTCAAGAGGTAATTTCTTCAACATCTTGGATTTCGATTTTGTGTTGAGATATGATGTTTTAGATGTTATAATCATGTTATATGAAAGGATATGCATATGATTATGAGTTTGTATAAAGATTCATTGGACTATTGAAGGATTATTCAAGAACACTTTGAATATCAAGTTGGATTTGGGGTTTTCGATTAATTGTTGTTGTAATAACGAATTTAGATATTCATTTTGGATTATTGATCGTATTGAAGATGTTTTGTTGGTTTGAAACACTTCTTGGGGGATTTGATATTGGTATATTGAGGTTTGATTGTAAACAATCGGAGTTTGGCCACAACGTGTTTGATATAATGCCCCATTGGACTTGGTTTAGTCGTATCGACGTTTTGAGTTCGTTATATTCGTGTTTGATTCGTATATTGAACGTATTGTTGGTAATTGTATTATTCAAGGTTGTTCGAGCGACCGATATCTCAATTAGGACGTTGTTCGTGGAAGGATAATCGTCACCGATGTGGTGTAAGTTAATTCTTACTCGGTTAATAGGATATTCATTCCTTTTGTTGTTGATCATTCATAATCATAAATCATTCATCATTGTATTAATCATATTGAGACTTGTAATTGTCTAATAATCACTTCATTAACGAGGAACGGCGGTTCCAATCATTTCATTGAAACTATCAATCACTTCATTATTACTTTCATCTTGGTGAGTCATTCTTGACTTTGTCAGATTATTATTATTCATTGATATTCATTATGGTCATTCTCGTTCATATGACCTTCTGGGTTCATATTGCGTGGCCGGGTGCGGATGTGTGGAATTTTTAGTCGGGCACGTGATGGCCATGTATTGGGAGTGATACATTGGATTGTGCACACGGTAAAGATTAACTCCGTGAGACTAATTAGGTACAAGGACGGGTGTGTCCGGTCATCCGTCTTGTACACTTGCACATAACACTATGGGCGTACTATGATACTCCTCTTCAGCGTAATTCATAACTAGGGATATTTCATAACTTCAGTTAAATCATGATTGTGTATTTTTCAACCCTTGAGGATTGTTGTTACGTAATCGCCCGGCCCGGGATTTTGTTTTTCGTGTCATGACAAGGCAAAAGCACGGAATAGCATCTCGACGTCGAGGAGTCCCAGTGATACTAGTAGGGGGCCCCGATCTTTTAGTTATTCATGTTGTTGTCCTTTAATTTCCGCTGCAGACTTTCATTTGGATACTCCGTTTCATTCAGTGTTGTGTATTTTATCTTCATATAAAATATACTAGTATTCGGTATTGTCCTGGTGTGTTGTACTTAAACTCCTCATCGGAGTATTTGGTAATATAATGTGGTTCGGTACTACAATTATATTATTTAATTCATCATTTTCATTTGCCTGGTGGGTCCCAATCGGGGATTCACGGCACTGTAATATCCGTCTAGTTTGGGGTGTTACAGAAACACTTCTTGGGGGATATGATATTGGTATATTGAGGTTTGATTGTAAACAATCGGAGTTTGGCCACAACGTGTTTGATATAATTCCCCATTGGACTTGGTTTAGTCGTTCCGACGTTTTGAGTTCGTTATATTCGTGTTTGATTCGTATATTGAATGGATTGTTGGTAATTGTATTATTCAAGGTTGTTCGAGCGACCGATATCTCAATTAGGACGTTGTTCGTGGAAGGATAATCGTCACCAGTGTGGTGTAAGTTAATTCTTACTCGGTTAATAGGATATTCATTCCTTTTGTTGTTGATCATTCATAATCATAACTCATTCATCATTGTATTAATCATATTGAGACTTGTAATTGTCGAATAATCACTTCATTAACGAGGAACGGCGGTTCCAATCATTTCATTGAAACTATCAAGCACTTCATTATTACTTTCATCTTGGTGAGTCATTCTTTACTTTGTCAGATTATTATTATTCATTGATATTCATCATGGTCATTCTCGTTCATATGACCTTCTGGGTTCATATTGCGTGGCCGGGTGCGGATGTGTGGAATTTTTAGTCGGGCACGTGATGGCCATGTATTGGGAGTGATACATTGGACTGTGCACACGGTAAAGATTAACCCCGTGAGACTAATTAGGTACAAGGACGGGTGTGTCCGGTCATCCATCTTGTACACTTGTACAGAACACTACGGGCGTACTATGATACTCCTCTTCAGCGTAATTCATAACTAGGGATATTTTATAACTTCAGTTAAATCATGATTGTGTATTTTTCAACCCTTGAGGATTGTTGTTCTGTGTAACTGACCCCGGCTGGGGATTTTGTTTTTCAGGACATGGCAAGGCAAAAGCACGGGAATAGCATGCTGACGTCGAGGAGTCCCAGTGATACTAGTGTAATACCCGGTTGTGAATTCATTTATTATCATTCAGTAACTGTCACTCAGAATTTTTTTCACTCAGTAATAATCATTCATCATTCATATTCAGTCAACTATGTTCACCATTCGGCGTATTTTGGGATCATCACTGTTTGAGATCGAGCCGAGATTATTGTCATCATCATCATCATGTTTTGATTTTCAGTTTGAGAGGTAGCGCACGCTACACATTGTAGTTAGCGCGCGCTAATGAGGTGCATGTAACGCACGCAATGATTCAGTACTAGCGCACGCTAGCGCAAGTGAGGCAGACAGTCCAGAAGGTACTGGGCTGATTTGGGAAATTCGTAGCGCACGCTACGAGTGGTAAGTAGCGTACGCTAACTATGCGGGTAACGCACGCTAAGACTTCAGAGTAGCGCACGCTAGCGCGCTCAGAACAGAGGACAGTAGGTTCTGGACTCCAGGATTTTGGATATCAACTATCAGGTAGCGCACGCTAACATAAGGTTAAC
This sequence comes from Orobanche coerulescens, assembly GCA_033398695.1. Classification (NCBI taxonomy): domain Eukaryota; kingdom Viridiplantae; phylum Streptophyta; class Magnoliopsida; order Lamiales; family Orobanchaceae; genus Orobanche; species Orobanche coerulescens. The sequence goes on from CM065817.1 coordinate 122,677,431, forward strand.
GTACGCTAAGGTCAGGCTGTTAGCGCACGCTACCAAAGGTACTTAGCGCACGCTAACGATTCAGTCAGGGGGGTACTGGACTACCCGGTACACGCGTTAGCGCACGCTAACATCAGGAGTTAGCGCGCTAAATCGGGATGATATATAGGACAGTTTGGTCCAACGTTCGTCATTTCTTCATTTCTCAATCATTTCGGACGAGCTCGGGCGATTCAGAAAGGTCTTTTCGAGCTACAATCATCTAGCATCATCTTCAACCTTCTAAGTTGGATTAATCATCATCTAAATCAGTTTCATCACTCCAAAGCAAGGTAATGATTCTTGGATCTAGAATTTCGGATCTTGGGTGTTTTGCTTTCGATCTCTTCGTGTTAAATCGATATTATGTTGGAATATGTTAGATATGGATTATCTATCTTGGATACATGTATTTCTACGGATTCATTGGTGTAATTTTCGGAACTTGTGAATAATTGAGGAATTGTTCAAGAACCCTTACGGGTTGACTTTGGAATTTTGGGGGTTTTCGACTAAATGTTGTTGAAATATCATTCTAAGTATTCCTATTGGATTATTGATAGTATTCATGAGTTTTTGTGGTTTTGAATCATTCATTGGGAGTTGGTTTCGGATGTAAATGAGTTTTGGTTGTAAACAATTGGAGATTGTTTACAACGCGTTTGTTTAAATGCCCCCATGAGTTTCAGGTATTGTTGTATCGACTTTTGAGTTGGTTGTGATTATGCTTGATTCATGTATTAAGAGAATTGTTGGTTTTTGTGTTGTTTAAGGTTGTTCGAGCGGCCGGTAATTTCATTAAGGACGTTGATCGTGGAAGTACCTTCTCGCCTTCGGTTTGAGGCAAGTTTTATACTTGTACTGGTCAATGAGCTAATGTCATCATGTATGTGTATGAATGTGTTGTATCATTCCGAGACTTAGTCTCTTCATGAATTCATTGATATCAAGAGATCGTTCGATACGATACCTTTCGGCAATTTTGCCAAATGTTATTGTTCGTTAACGGCCGATTCAAGGCATTGTGATACTCATTATTAATGTCATTGTCGATAGCGGTTCGCGGTATCGATGTATCGATTGTTGTTAATATAGATGTCAATTTAAGATATCGTTGAGATCATTGTTATTCTGTTCGGATTGTCATTAAAAGCATGCAGTGCCGATTTAAGGCATCGGCTTACTCATTTCTCATCTTCGCCGCCAGAATCGATTAAAGGTGCCGAGGCATCCTTCATATCATTGTTATCGAATTGCCGTTCTCGTGTAAATCGAAATGTTCAATCATTCACTAAATCATTGTTATCGATTGACCTTTCTAAGGCAATCGAGGTATTCACTCATTCATCGTATCATTGTTATCGATTGGCGTTCTCGTGCAAATCAAGTGTTCAATCATCCACGCATCATTGTTGTCGGTTGGCCATTCTAAGGCAATCGAGGTGTTAATTTGGGACTGCCAAGGACGGTGTCTATCCGTGTGTTACTATCATCGTGTTGGCCGACTCAAGGCAAGACACTATCCCTAATTGTGATACGGCCGATGCCGGCTTCGCCCTAATTGTGATACGGTGGATGCCGTGGCTTCGCCCTAATTGTGATACGGCCGATGCCGTGGCCGCCCTAATTGTGATACGGTGGATGCCGTGGCTTCGCCCTAATTGTGATACGGTGGATGCCGTGGCTTCGCCCTCATTGTGATACGGCTTCGTGCCGTGGCTTCGCCCTCATTGTTCTGACTTAATGTTTGACTTCAGTGTTTGTGATATTTGTTAATTTCCATTGAATGACTTTCGTGCCTTTATTATTGTCTGGTAATTTCATTGAGCCTTCGGGCATTGTGATTCATAATTAATTCATCTGGTTTGGTTCATGTCTTGTCATTCATTGTGGTATTCGTGATTTTGATTCGCCGTCGGGCACTTATGTTCTAACTCGTCGAATGGCAGGTATTAATAGTATCGTGGGCATAGTATTGCACGAATGCTCGGTTCTTACCTTGGTTTGTGAGCATTTCGTATCATTATCATCAAAGTACCAATTCATTCTCGCTTTGGATGCATATCATGTTATACATGTATTTGATGTTCATTATCCGGATGATCGACCCGTGGCGGAACATGTTTTTCATGTTTTAGGTGCTTGCGAGGAGAGAGTTGAGACACGGGGCATGATGATGGCGACGAGGCATTCAAGCGATACTAGTACGAGTTGTTCATTGTCGGTCGATCGGTTGGAGAGTACTCCGGTCTTGTCGGTGTTGTCGTGTTGTATTACAGACAGATGTTCGTGGATGTTGTTGTATTTCATTTTTAGCCATGTAGGCTACTTTTGTCGTTAAAATTCCTTATCGGAATATTGTGTCGGATATCATGGTAGGGACTATGATTTTCCCTTGTTGTGTTAATTAATGTATTTTTAGTCATGTTCGCCTGGTGGATCTCCTGGCGTGGGGTCCACAGCACTGTAATAACCCAATAGGATTTGGGGGTGTTATAGAAATGGTATCGGAGATTTGGGTTGTGAAATACCCTGAGATGTGAGTTATGTGGTCCTACCGACGCGGTAGTAGTGGGATTGTCAGGTTATGACAATCTAGTCAGTCAGGTTTTGTGAGTCGTAATATTAGTACGACTGCACGAGTCATTCATTCATCGAGTCGTCGCTGAAGACTAGTATCGCGAGACCTCGAAGCTTCGTATGACACGTAAGGACTCGATTCTCTTTATGTTCATACATTCATCATGTCATTAATTGTTCGTGCCTTGTTGAAACCTATATGTGATATTAGTGTTATGATTGATTCATGACTAATTGTTTTGGGACACGTGTGGCTTGTGTAAGCATTAAGGATCAACTCATTCATCGGTTAATAATCCTCAATCGTCATGCTGATCTTGTCGATTATGTTAATTCATTCATTACTCACCAATATCATTACTCACCAATTCATCACTCGGATAATTCATTCATTACTTAGTCAATATCATTACTCACCAATTCATCACTCGGATAATTCATTCATTACTCAATGATATCATTACTCACCAATTCATCACTCGATAATTCATTCATTACTCACCAATATCATTACTCACCAATTCATCACTCGATAATTCATTCATCACTCACCAATATCATTACTCACCAATTCATCACTCGATAATTCATTCATCACTCACCAATATCATTACCCAGCTTAATTCATCACTCGCTTAACTCATTCATCACTCAGTTAATTCATTCATCATTCACCAATATCAATTACTCGATTGCTTCGCTCATCACTCAATTAACCTCATCGCTCAGCTAATTCATTCATCACTCAATTAATCTCATCGCTTAGCTAATTCACTCGCCACTACCAATCTCATTGCTCGCTTAATTCATTCCTCATTCAAATAATCTCATTGTTCAGTTAATTCATTAATCATTCAGCCCATCTCACGGTTCAGTTGTTGATCTTGAGGATCTAATTTTCAACCTTGTTAACTTGTTCAAGGTAATCATTTCAGGAATTTCATCAGGCAATCCTGTTACCTCATTTGATGTTTCATACGGTCTTATCATACTCTGACGTAATGTCGACGATCATTTCATTAAATCATTAATGCATTCATTGTGTTAGAGCGTGTATGCTCATTGTTGTCACTCTGTAACGTAATCATAATACGATTTTCATGCGGAATCTATAATCATGTGACTTTCCTACTTCAGTATGGATAGAGCTGTCAGAGGACGCAGGGGAAGAGGCCGCAGTGCGGGCCGGAACCCGGGATCTCGTGTGCATGCCCACACGAACGCGAGGGATATCATTAATTCATCAAACAGCGAGGCTACTCATTCATCAGCAGATAATCATTCACTGTCAGGGAGTCGTACCCGAGAGGCATCTCACTCGGAAGGTGTTCGGGTTGATCCATTCATATTTATGCAGGGCATGATGGCCCAGATGACTCAGATGACGCGGATAGTGGAGACCATGCAGACCTCGATGGGTTGTGGTCCACCGCAACAGGATACCAGTGCCATTTCATGGACAGATGGAGGAGTGAATCGATTGTTGGCTATATCTCTCGCCGATGCCGCCTACTTTTGAGGGTTCGGTAACAATGATATTGTTCATTGGCTCGAGCATTTTGATAAACTCTTCGACATGGTTCGGTGTCCTGAGGAGAGTAAAGTGGCGAGCGGCTTATTACTTGAGTAAGGGCGCTTATTCGTGGTGGCTTTCGTGAAACCCATCGATCGTGATTGTATTTGGAGCGAGTTCAAGACTCTCATGTTAGAGAGGTATTATCCGGCTCCACTTCGTGAAGCTAAGTTGTCGATGTTTTGAACCCCGAACCCGATGGGGACGAGGGTGTTATTGTCATCGGAGAAGTTTCAGGACTACTTGATTTGCTTCGTCAATTATCCGTACCGAGGCGGATAAAATTAAGTATTTTAGCAAGAGGCTAAATCCATGATTGAGGATGCGCTTGTTCAATCACAATTGTAATTCACTTAGTGAGTTCATCGGGAAGGCTCTTGGAGCAGAGCTTTTGATCAAGGAGCTTACTCAAGCATCCTTGCCTTCTTGGTGTGACAGGACTAGAATCGGCTCGCTCGAGAGGGACATCGGGCTCCGACATCCAAGGGTCGTTTTCTAGTCGTCTTCGTCGGGACAAAGATCTTCCTCTCGAGCGACGAGTTCGAGCCGCTTGCTTTAATCGTGATTCAAGAGTCACGTTAGTACCCGGTGTACGGTGCCAGCTATTGTGTGTTTTCTGTGTGGGAGGCAGGGACACCGGCAGAAATACTGCAGGGGTTCTAGCGCCAGTAAATCTCAAGAGAGCTCAAGGGCCTCGAGAGACTTCGTTACTCCAGCCCGTGCATCATCCAAGGGACCCTATCAGGCCTCGAGGGCCAGAGGTAAGGACATTCATCACCGGTTTGAACAAGTTAATTCTTGTGCGTTAATAGTATAATCATCATTTCATTGTCGTTCATTCATTCATATAATTCATTCATCATATATATCAATCATATGGGGACTCATAATTATCGATTAATCATTCAATTCACGAGGAACGGCGGTTCCAATCACTTCAGGAACTATCACTCATGACATTAGTAATTCACCTTGGTGAGTCATTCTAAATCCGTGTCGGATTTGTAGTCATTTATCATTCATCATTCATTTTTGTCACTTTCATTCTCGTGACCTTCTGAGGTCTTAGTTAGCGGCGAGTTCATCGTCGGATATACCTTAAATCGTTGAGATAGAGGAAATCGATGATGTGGGAGGATATCGATGTTGGGTACATTTGAGGTGTAACCTTGTTTTTGGATGACTGTGTTAATCTATCAGTAATAATGTATCGTGACTGTGGATCATTTATTGTTGATCTATCTTATTATGATCATACTCGAGAATCTTGAGATCTGGGTCATTTGTTGGGAGTTCATCCCTTCGACGTTGTGCTCGAGATTTCGTGATAATTTGGGAAATCGTTCACCGTGTTTCGAGACGCCAAGTCTTGGGGACTTGGGCTTGCGGTTGATTTGGTCCCGAGGACTATTTGGGCGTTATTGTTTTCGATCGTGATGGATAGTTCATATCCCGAGTTGTTTACCCTCGCCCGAGGACGAAACTCTTTTAAGGGGGAGTATGTAATACCGGTTGTGAATTCATTTATTATCATTCAAGAATCACACTGTAATTTTTTTCACTCAAGAATAATCATTCATCATTCATATTCAAATAACTATGTTCACCATTCGCGATTTTGGGATCATCACTATTTGAGATCGAGCCGAGATTATTGTCATCATCATCATCATGTTTTGATTTTCAGTTTGAGAGGTAGCGCACGCTACACATTGTAGTTAGCGCGCGCTAATGAGGTGCATGTAACGCACGCAATGATTCAGTATTAGCGCACGCTAGCGCAAGTGAGGCGCATACCCGTAAGGTACCGGGCTGATTTGGGAAATTCAGAGCGCACGCTACGAGTGGTAAGTAGCGACGCTAACTATGCGGGTAACGCACGCTAAGACTTCGAGTAGCGCACGCCAGCGCGCCAAAACAGAGGATGAGGGTTCGGACTCCGTGATTTCGATATCAACTATCGTGCAGCGACGCTAACATAAGGTTAACGACGCTAAGGTCAGCCGTTAGCGCACGCTACCAAAGGTACTTAGCGCACGCTAACGATTCAGTGGGGGTACTGACTACCGGTACACGTTAGCGCACGCTAACATCGGGAGTTAGCGCGCTAAATCGGGACAAGATATATAGGACAGCTTTGGTCCAACGCTCGTCATTTCTTCATTTCTCAATCATTTCGACGAGCTCGGCGATTCGTAAAGGTCTTTTCGAGCTACAATCATCTAGCATCATCTTCAACCTTCTAAGTTGGATTAATCATCATCTAAATCAGTTTCATCACTCCAAAGCAAGGTAATGATTCTTGGATCTAGAATTTCGGATCTTGGGTGTTTTGCTTTCGATCTCTTCGTGTTAAATCGATATTATGTTGGAATATGTTAGATATGGATTATCTATCTTGGATACATGTATTTCTACGGATTCATTGGTGTAATTTTCGGAATTTGTGAATAATTGAGGAATTGTTCAAGAACCCTTACGGGTTGACTTTGGAATTTTGGGGGTTTTCGACTAAATGTTGTTGAAATATCGTTCTAAGTATTCCTATTGGATTATTGATAGTATTCATGAGTTTTTGTGGTTTTGAATCATTCATTGGGAGTTGGTTTCGGATGTAAATGAGATTTGGTTGTAAGCAATTGGAGATTGTTTACAACGCGTTTGTTTAAATGCCCCCATGAGTTTCGGGTATTGTTGTATCGACTTTTGAGTTGGTTGTGATTATGCTTGATTCATGTATTAAGAGAATTGTTGGTTTTTGTGTTGTTTAAGGTTGTTCGAGCGTCCGGTAATTTCATTAAGGACGTTGATCGTGGAAGTACCTTCTCGCCTTCGGTTTGAGGCAAGTTTTATACTTGTACTGGTCAATGAGCTAATGTCATCATGTATGTGTATGAATGTGTTGTATCATTCCGAGACTTAGTCTCTTCATGAATTCATTGATATCAAGAGATCGTTCGATACGATACCTTTCGACAATTTTGCCAAATGTTATTGTTGTTCGTTAACGGCCGATTCAAGGCATTGTGATACTCATTATTAATGTCATTGTCGATATCCGTTTCGATGTATCGATTTTTAGTTTGTTTTTAATATAGATGTCAATTTAAGATATCGTTGAGATCATTGTTATTCCTGCTCGGATTGTCATTAAAGCATGTGCCGATTTAAGGCATTGCTTACTCATTTCTCATCTTCGCCGCTTCAGAATCGATTAAAGGTGCCGAGGCATCCTTCATATCATTGTTATCGAATTGCCGCTCTCGTGTAAATCGAAATGTTCAATCATTCACTAAATCATTGTTATCGATTGACCTTTCTAAGGCAATCGAGGTATTCACTCATTCATCGTATCATTGTTATCGATCGCCGCTCGTGCAAATCAAGTGTTCAATCATCCGCCGCATCATTGTTGTCGGTTGGCCGCTCTAAGGCAATCGAGGTGTTAATTTGGGATCGCCAAGGACGGTGTCTATCCGTGTTACTATCATCGTGTTGGCCAACTCAAGGCAAAGACACTATCCCTAATTGTGATACGGCCGATGCCGTGGCTTCGCCCTAATTGTGATACGGCCGATGCCGTGGCTTCGCCTCTAATTGTGATACTACCGATGCCGTGGCTTCGCCCTAATTGTGATACGGCCGATGCCGTGGCTTCGCCCTAATTGTGATACGGCCGATGCCGTGGCTTCGCCCTAATTGTGATACGGCCGGATGCCGTGGCTTCGCCCTCATTGTGATACGGCTTGCCGTGGCTTCGCCCTCATTGTTACAAATGGGCCGCTTTTGACTTCGTGTTTGTGATATTTGTTAATTTCCACGAATGACTTTCAGGCCTTTATTATTGTCCTGGTAATTTCATTGGAGCCTTCGGGCATTGTGATTCATAATTAATTCAGTCCTGGTTTGGTTCATGTCTTGTCATTCATTGTGGTATTCTGTGATTTTGATTCGCCGTCGGGCACTTATTTTCTAACCTGTCGAACAGGTATTAATAGTATGCCGTGGGCATAGTATTGCACGAATGCTCGGTTCTTACCTTGGTTTGTGAGCATTTCGTATCATTATCATCATTGTACCATTTCATTCTGCCTTTGGATGCATATCATGTTATACATGTATTTGATGTTCATTATCTGGATGACTGACCCCGTGGGGGCGGAACATGTTTTTCATGTTTTAGGTGCTTGCGAGGAGAGAGTTGAGACACAGGGGCATGATGATGGCGACGAGGCATTCAAGCGATACTAGTACGAGTTGTTCATTGTCGGTCAGTCGGTTGGAGAGTACTCCAGTCTTGTCAGTGTTGTCGTGTTGTATTACCCGAACAGATGTTCGTGGATGTTGTTGTATTTCATTTTTAGCCATGTAGGCTACTTTTGTCGTTAAAATTCCTTATCGGAATATTGTGTCGGATATCATGGTAGGGACTATGATTTTCCCTTGTTGTGTTAATTAATGTATTTTTAGTCATGTTCGCCTGGTGGATCTCCTGGCGTGGGGTCCACGGCACTGTAATAACCCAATAGGATTTGGGGGTGTTACAACTAGTAGGGGGCCCCGATCTTTCAGTTATTCATGTTGTTGTCCTTTAATTTCCGCTGCAGACTTTCATTTGGATACTCCGTTTCATTCAGTGTTGTGTATTTTATCTTCATATAAAATATACTAGTATTGATATTGCATTGGGTGTGTTGTACTTAAACTCTTCATCGGAGTATTTGGTAATATAATGTGGCTCGGTACTACAATTATATTATTTAATTCATCATTTTCATTCGCCTGGTGGGTCCCAGTTGGGGACCGGGGCTAAACTACTGGTCCCATCTGAGGCCTCTATAGACCCTCTCGGACTGGCCATAGTTAAAATCAAATCATGCACATGCATCGCCTAGGACCGAGGCTAAACCACTGGTCCCATCCGAGGCCTCTGTGGACCCTCCTGGACTGGCTAGCAAACAAGCTCGTGAATCCGGGGCGAAACCACTGGATTCCTCCGAGGCCCCATTGGACCCTCCCGGAGTGAGCAAAGCACACAATATTATACATCACCATATTATACCCTCCCGGAGTGAGCAAAGCACACAATATTATACATCACCATTTCATGTTAAGCATAAAGGTTTCACAAGAATACTTGCCTTGAGTAATTGACGATGAAAACGAACGGAACGGAGAATCAACCACGATTGCTAGGAACCGATGAACCCGAACCTAACGATTCGAAGAATACAATCACAACCATTCCTAAACGAGTACGGAAATGGAATACACCCGAAAACCCACCTACGATTCATATAAGTTCGTACAAAGACAACGACAAGGACGGATCGCAACCGAACCCTCTCAATTTCACAAATATCACGAAACTTACCATGAACTCCTAGGGAAAACAAGAATACCACCAAAATTAATCATATACATCATAGATTAATCAACAACATGGAACGAATCGGACAAAAACTAAAAAACCCCCAAAATAGAGTTCTAGGAGATTACCTTGGTTAAGGACGAAGAACACGAGTAGATGTTGTTAATATGCACCAAGAACTCAAGGAAAATGAAATCTGAAGTGATTAGAAGAAGGAAATCGCATCAAAATCGCCTGGGAATCTCTCAGCCACGGGGAAGAAGAAGAAATGAGTAAAGTGGCGAATCTGGGTCAACTCTCGGGTATATATAACCAGAGAGCTTAGCGTGTGCTAATGATCTACGGTTAGCGCTTACTACCCAGTCAAAACTAGGCCAGAACCTGTGGTGCTGGCCTACTAGCGTGCGCTACTAGAAAATAGCATGCGCTACCTGAATACCAGACCGAGTCCAAAAATATTCTGCCCAGTCTGGACTACCGAATTAGCGCGCGCTACCGGACATCCAGCGTGTGCTAAGCCTAAACCATAGCGTGCGCTAATATAAAAATTTAACATGCGCTAAGCTGATCATCTAGAGAGCAGAGAGCAGAAACAACCTACTGCCACTGCTGTGCTCAAGTCTTTAGCGCGCGCTACAAAACGAACGTAGCGTGCGCTACTCAACAACACTAGCATGCACTATACAATAGAAATAGAGCGCGCTAGGCAACAGAATTACTAAACGGCTCTAACACCCGAAACACACGATACACGATCGAAATATCAAACAGAATCTCACAACACACATAATAGCATAATATGGATTTACGGCAACCCCGAAACGGCAGTTCCGAACAACGATTAGGAGAATCGAACCAATTAGCGATGGAAAAGCCAATAAATGCGGAATTGAGTAAAACAAGTCCGAAACAAGCTCGGATGACAAAAAGTCCAGTAATAAGTATTCTCGAAATACCAATACGGTTACAAGCGAGTAACTAAAAGTGAGAAATATGCAAAAATGAAAAATACCAGAAAAAGAAAAATGCGGATATTACATTCTCCCTCTCTAAAAACAAGTTTTGTCCCGCAAATTAAGAAACAAACAACTCGGGGTACCTAGCACGCATGCTATTCTCAGTTTCCCATGTTGCCTCCTCGACACCATGCCTTGACCAATGCACCTTGACCAAAGGAATGGTCTTATGCCTCAGTCGCTTCTCACGGTGCTCCAAAATCTTCAAGGGGCACTCTTCGAAGGTAATATCCTCAGCGATATCGATCTCACCATAGTCGATGATGTGACCAGGATCCAGAACATATTTCCTCATATGGGAAACATGAAAAATGCTATGAACGTGGCTCAAAGCCGGGGGCAATGCCAAATGGTATGCCAACTCGCTCACTCTCTCAAGAATCTCAAAGGGCCCAATAAATCTCAGACTCAATTTTCCCTTCTTCCCGAAGCGGAAAACTCCTCTCGTCGTGACACCTTTAGCAAAACGTGGTCTCCCACCTCGAATTCCAAAGGTCGAAGACGAACGTCGGCATAGTATTTCTATCGAATCTGAGTAGTCAACATCCTTTCCCGAATCAATTACACCTTCTGCCTCGTCTCCAAGGCGATATCCGGTTCGGTCCCGACCAAATCGGATGCCTCGTTCCAACAAACCGGCGATCGACAATGCCACCCATAAAGCACCTCATACGGTGCCATCTTGATCGATGCATGCCAACTATTGTTGTACGTGAACTCGATCAATGGCAAATGCTCCTCCCAGTCGCCGCTCCAATCGAGAGCACAAGCACGTAACATATCCTCAAATGTATGGATAGTGCGTTCCGATTGCCCATCCGACTAAGGGTGAAAAGAAGTACTCAGACGGAAACGAGTACCCAACGCCTTACGTACCGCCTGCCAAAAGTGCGATATAAAACGGCCATCCTGATCCGAAACAATAGACTTCGGAGTACCGTGAAGCCCCACAATCTGTGCAATGAACACACGAGCCAACCTCTTTGGGCCCCAAGTATCCTTGATGCCTAGAAAATGTGCCGACTTGGTCAGACGATCCACAATCACCCAAACCATATTCATACCAAACTTCGATTTCGACAAGCTCGTGACCAAGTCCATCGATATATCTTCCCATTTCCATTCCGGAACGGGAAGCGACTGCAATAACCCGGCCGGTCGCTGATGCTCGATTTTGACCTGCTAACAAGTCAAACATCTCGCTACAAACCGTGCGACCCCCTCCTTCATGTTGTGCCACCAAAAGTTCCTCCTTAGGTCCTTGTACATCTTACTCGAACTAGGATGAACTGAGTAAGACATAGCATGGGCCTCACGCGAAATTCTCTACCTCAATTCTAAGTCGTTCGGTACACAAAGTCGACTCTGGAATCTCAACACACCATCCTCGTGAATCACAAACACAGGAGACTTTCCCTTAAGAACATTCTCTCGGATCTGAGTAATCATCGGATCCTCCTATTGCTTCAGCTTAATTTCATCGATCAGCGACGATGAAATCTACAAAGCGCAAAGTTGCCCGACAACTCCCGGCAACAAAATCTCAACACCCAACCCGATCAAAACCCGCTGAATATTAGATTGAGACGTAAGTATCTCAAGCGTCTGCAACGTAGCTGGTTTCCAGCTCAAGGCGTCTGCCACGAAGTTCGCCTTACCCGGATGATAAAGGATTTCAAGGTCATAATCCTTAATAAACTCCAACCACCTCCTATGCCTCATATTCAACTCCCGCTGAGTAAATATGTACTTCAGACTTTTATGAGATGTAAAAATCTGACATACAGAGCCAAAAAGATAGTGACGCTAAATCTTGAGCACGAAAACAACTGCCGCTAACTCCAAATCGTGAGTAGGGTAGTTAAGCTCATACGGCCTCAACTGTCTCGATGCATACGCAATAGTTTTGTCGTGCTGCATCAACACGCACCCAAGACACTGACCCGAAGCATCGCTATTAACAGCAAAACCCTTATTGCCACACGGCAACGCTAGAATCGAGGCTGAAGTCAAACACCTCTTCAGCTCCTCGAAACTCGACTGTCTTTCATCATTACAGACGAACTTCTCATATTTTTAAGCAACTGCGTAAGTGGCCGAGCCAGTTTCGAGAACCCCTCGATGAACCTACGATAGTAGCCCGCCAAACCCAAGAAACTACGGACCTCCTTCACATTCTTAGGCGGTGCCCAATCTAGAACTGCCTCAATCTTCTGTGGATCCACACGGACCCCCTCGGCTGAAATCACATGACCCAGAAACATCACTTCCTTCAGCCAAAACTCACATTCGAGAAATTCGCATAGAGTCGCTTGGTTCTCAAAATGTCTAACACCGCACGCAGATGATGTTCATGCTCCTCCTCATTCTTCGAATAGATAAGGATATCGTCAATGAAGACGACGACACATTTATCCAAATACTCAATAAAGACCTTGTTCATCAACTGCATGAACACTGCCGGCGCGTTAGTTAACCCGAAGGGCATAACCACAAACTCATAATGTCCGTATCTCGTCCGAAAAGCTGTTTCGAAACATCGAACTCCTTCACCCGAAGCTGATAGTACCCCGATCTCAAGTCGATCTTCGAGAATACCGCAGCTCCCTGCAAGTAATCAAACAAGTCATCGATCCTCGGCAAGGGATACTTGTTCTTGATGGTCACTTTGTTTAGCTCGCGATAGTAAATACATAAATGCAGTGAACCATCCTTCTTCCGCACAAACAGGACCGGTGCGCCCTAAGGCGAAGCACTTGGTCAAATATACCCCAACTCAAGAAGCTCACTCAACTACTTCTTCAACTCAGCCATCTCTGAAGGTGCCATACGATATGGCGCCTTCGAAATCAGAGCCACACTAGGCTCTAACTCGATAGCGAACTCAACATCACGGTTGTAACACCCCCATAATCAAACCGGGAATATTACACGCCGTAGACCCTCTCCGTGAGGATCCATCAGGCTAGACATCCAAACAACACAATGCATTACATGCCGATATGATAAAATACCAAATCAATAGACCAACTTGGTATTTCATCACTAACATGCAAGTCAAAAATACTCATTTCTATCTCGACTCATACCCATGCAAGGGTAAAATACACTCACAAACCAAAAGTACAACAGAAGAAAGACCATACACAAACTCCGACTGACTGCATCCAACACTGGCCTTCGTGTGATTAGTATCATTCGCCTTCCATCATCCTTCGCGCCGATCCTGTGTTTTGCTCCCAAACCTGCATGTACCTGGATGCAAAACAGACATCCAGCCCCCGAATACTCGGGGGTTAGCAAAACTCCAATGTTTTGCTAGTACAAGTATAAAGTGAAAATATGAGCCATACATAACAAATTCCGAGAATACAACAAAAGATTTCCCGAGATATTTTGATTTAAAAATAGTTTAAGTCTTGAAAGTAAAACGAAACAAGTAAGTAATTTGTAAACACATCCAAATCTCGGGAGTTTTAAAAACATTTGTGATTGAAAGTTCTTAATTCATCGAAAGCCACTTAGGGTCACAGCCCCAAATTTCATTTTCCAAAATACAAATCGGTTAACAAAACACGGGGTCCACGACCCGATCATTCCGATCACCAAACACATGGTCCACGACCCGATCATTTCGATCACCAAACACAGGGTCCACGACCCGTTCATACACTTCAATTCACTTCCAAAAAGACATTACACATAACACATTATTTTTATGCCATTTTAGCCAAACACCAAGACTCGATATATAATGTCTCTTGACCTCGAGCACCAAGCATTGTGATACTCCGGACATATTACAATTAATCATCAGTACAAATACTCTGGCAATTCTCGCGAGCCGGTCCAGCCTCCGGTCCTGCCGTAAGGCCACCAAGTCCCTGTGCGCCCCGTCGAGCGACCCCAAGTGAGAATGCCCACTCGAAGTACCTCTCGCAACCCGGTCCAGCCACTAAGCCACCAGGTCCCCGTGTGACCCCGTCGAGTCAATCCCCGAGTGAGAGTACCCGAGAAAAACCTTACAACTCTCATCAATTCTCATTTCCAAAACCACAATCCTCAAGAGTCAATCACAATATATATAGTCGAGGTATTTTGCTAAAATGGCCAAACTATCCAACACATACTCACGACCCAGAATTAATACTATCCACAAGGAAACACACTTATCTCAACAACACCAAACGACACAACTAATATCACACAAGTCACATATTCACCGATAACCACATGACTCCACGCACAATTTTTAACATAAGGATTGAACCTTCAATTACCGACGGCATAATCACACATAATTACATCACCCGAAGATAAGGAGGTCCTATACTCAACACTAACACACATAGTCAATTAAGCACATTAAGTACCGAACACAAGAGTCGTCTATTAAGAAAACCATGATTGTAAATATACCGATTCTTTTGAGAAAAGGTTGTAAACATTCATTTAGCACATATCGTCAATTTTCAACCATTATATTCAAAAAACACGTAATTTATGGGCAAGATACTTGCCTCGATAGTCGATACCGGACACTCCGACGAACATGGCTCAACCGGGAAACCTCGAACGCCCACAACTCTGCGGCAGAATGACGATAACATAACCGATCGGAAAACGGCGAACGGAAGGGTTCCGACTCGAGTTCTTCGCAAGGAACCTGACCCTAACATCATAACGTCAATAATCAACGAGTGTACGAGGAAGAATAATCGTAGAACGCCCAAAACCCCCCTCTAAGGATTTTCACCGGACACCTTCAAGGCACCGATTAGGAACTCAACAAAACGAAGAATCTTTAGTAATCAAACCATGGATCAACAAGTAAATTGGTATAATATGACTTAATAATCATCAATCCATCACAAATATAAGTTATCACGGATCAAACGGGCGAAATCAAGCAAAACCCCCAATTTTCCCAAAAACTAGGATTTTAGGAAAACTAACCTTGATTCGCTGGATTAAAGGATGTTAGGGAGTGATTAATCGATGATATGAGCTCCCAGACTTCATGGATTAGTTGTATAACAACATACCTTCAAGTTCCCCAAGGATCCAGCCGCAGAAGAGAAAGAGAGAAATGGGAAAAATGACTGAAACTGGACTGCTCGACCATATTTATACTGGTGCAGCCTAGCGTGCGCTAGGCTGCCGAGCAAGCGTGCGCTAACGGGCGGTCATGGTCGAGAATGTTGGGCCAGGACCCGCCATCATGCGCTGGACACGTGCGCTGTCGGCCCGGGCCGCAATCCAGAGACTTCCTGGACTAGACCGCCGCCGTGTAGTGTGCGCACTTTCCGGCCAGAAGGCGTGCTCTACTCACGGGCCAGAAGGCGCAGCAGGTCCGACGCAGCATGTGCTACCCGCCGATCCTCCCGAGTGCAGAACCTCTCGCCCCTACTGTCTCGGCCGACTTGCGCGGCATTAACCGGTAGCGCAGCCGCTCCCGGCCAGAAGGCGCTACCTTCCGGCCAGAAGGCGCTTACGCCAGTCCTACCGCACCCGTCCGGCCAAGGTGCGCAACCATCCGGCAAGGTTGCCGCAACCGGCCAAGGTTCGACCACCATGATTCGACGACTCGATTTTCCGAAAACCCACGGAACGAACACGACAAAACGCTCACGGACAATATTATCGATCCGAAATGAAAACAACATACAACAAAACACCACTTCCGGCCATAAACACCAAAATCAGTTGTCGAGAAAATAATTTCAGCGCTCGGCAACCGGGAAATATCCAAAAAAAAACCAAAATTACCGGAACGGAAATCGTGGGTATTACATTCTACCCCCCCTAAAAATAAGTTTCGTCCCGAAACTTAAAACAAAGCAAGGTAACTCTCAACAACACACCAGAGCCCTATGCAGTATAAAGCCACTACGATCCGATTCAATATGCAAGAATGCTTACGAAAAGCAATGAGTATGAATCGCTGCGGTTGATAAAACCGAGCAATACAAAAATCAAATCACGATTCCAACGCTGAACGGTATGAAATTCCAGTAACTCAAAGATTTGGAAGACCAAATGCGAAGAACAAATTACGAAATGGCCCAGATGTTCAATCACGATTACGAGATCAAACAATAATGATTGGACAACACCGAAAAAATGGCAGTGATCGAACAACAACGATCAACTCTGAAGTTCACACCCCAAATCAAGACATTAATATACTTATAGGGACCATGAGGTGTTAATTTCGAACACGGTTCTCAAGATCCAAACTTGGATGGATCACAACGATATACACATCAATTTGGAATAATATCAGAACTCGCTCGAATGACAAAGGTGAGAAACAATACAAGGTCAGAAGCATTAACGAACACAATCGCCTCA
Source organism: Orobanche coerulescens (assembly GCA_033398695.1). NCBI lineage: Eukaryota > Viridiplantae > Streptophyta > Magnoliopsida > Lamiales > Orobanchaceae > Orobanche > Orobanche coerulescens. The sequence continues at coordinate 122,694,343 of CM065817.1, forward strand.
ATACGGTCGAACGAAACGGAAACGAGAAGAAAAAAATGTGGGTATTACATCATATCACCTTTAAAAGAGGTTTCGTCCCCGAAACCTAAACAACGAGAACGAAGTGCTTGAATAGCAACCTTACCGGCCATATCCTCTTGGTCTCGCATCTAATCTCCATAACCAACTGTACCGCGGTCACGACCGCGTCCTCTGTCCCTCGGCATACTAAGCGGATTCTCACTCTATACGATTGCACCACTTCGCAAAATATTATACTAAAGTACCAACTCAGCATGACATATCACATAAGGTAACTAATAATAACTCGATAAGAAAATCCACGAGGTATCCTTTTAAATGATATCATTTGAAAATCCTTGGATTTGTATTCTATTCAAAATAAACTTTAAAAGTACTTTTGGTACCTCAGGTTGTTTCATCAAAACTTGTAAACAACATACTTTAACCGTCTCATTTAAAATCATTTGCAAAATAATAATTCCTTGTAACATGCGTTATCAGAATCATCATGCTTCTACGCATCATCATCACCGTTAACAACCAACAAGTTAACCATGCAAGATCATCAAACCATTCTTACATACTCTAACATTTCCAAATCCGAGTTTGAACTTTACATAGAGTGAGATTTTTCATCTTTCACTATATATTTTTGAAAATAAAAATCATATTGGTTTTTGAAATAAAATATTTTTATGATGTGAAAGATTTTTGAAAATCATGTGCTTGAATTATTTGAAAATACAATAGTACGTTAAAAATCATTTTCAAAAATTCTCCCAACACTTATGCAAGAATCAACGACGGTAGCATTTTACAAAATGTTCAAGGTACTTTAAAACAACTCTTTCAATACCGTCGAGGTTTTATTTGAGACTCCTAGGCCAGCTCGCAAATTTCAAACAATTTCCAAGGTTCATACGAAGCCGCCATTTTACTCGCAATGTCAAAACTTTATAAAATTTTTCAGGAAAGGGTTTTCAAATACACACACAGCAGTCATAATTTATCAATTCATCAAACACAATCAGTTATCACCAAGCTCTTACGAAAAGTCATAACACATTCACACACAAAACAGTTGTCATCACTAGACAACACACATAGAATACAGTTACGGGTGATCGACTGCCAAGGTTAGGCCTAACAGTTAAAAGAAATGCGGTTCTCTAGCCTATGTCCCAGCTAACTAACGCACGCTACAACAATTATTTAGCGTGCGCTATCCATGCTGCATTAGCGCGCACTAGCCTCGCACTCAGCGTGCGCTAGCTGCTCCAACTCAGCAACATGATCGCGAACATATATACGACATTACTAGAATCGATGGTCACAAGTAAACAACAACATGTTTGAATCTCAAAGCCATCGATTTAACACTTCATGAGCAACCATCAAAAGACAATTGTCATCTAAAATGGAAATCTCGTCTATTAATAAGGAGAACTGTCTTAACGCATATCGAACGACTTAGCATTCACATCACTATTTTAATCTAAAACTGGCAACACTGCCCGAAGAACGAGAACATCATCACGTATTTCTCGACTAACAACCATAAAACCGATAAGTTGAAGGCGAGAGGCATGTCTTGATTACATTTTGTAGACCTCATTTGAGTTTAAAAATTATGTTTTGAAAACTTATAATACAAGATGAAAATAAAATATCGGTAGTTTGAATTCTCAAAAAAATTTCGACATTGAGGTCATCATACGAAAATCAAACATTTTCCTCCCTTGGGAGGATGTTTTAAAACAAAATTTACGTATCTCCCCAAAAACATGTAATGTTTTGAAATATCACATTGATGAATTTTTCTTTGTGTAACCACACCAAGGCAATTATTCTTGTAAAATGACTTATATCAGGATGTGTGTATATATATACATATACGTTGGCACCACTTTCATTCTAGCATCATACGAGGATCAAACAACATAGGCCACATAATCACAAATCACCTTTAAACTCCACATCATAACACAAAATCATACAAGCTCGTATATCACAAGGCACAATATAGTAGGGAGACTTACATCCACATGTCGCGCGAAGATGATGGCTGCACCTCGATACTAATCACGGCCGACATCACAGACGACGCGTCGCGACACGACTTAGACAGGCACAATCTGATAGAACAAGACACGACAACACCCGACTGGACCCGACAGCCTAGGTTTCCACAACCTAAGCTCCGATACCATAAATGTAACACCCCCAGAATCAAACCGGGAATATTACACGCCATAGACCCTCTCCGTGAGGATCCACCAGGCTAGACATCCAAACAACACAATACATTACATACCGACATGATAAAATACAAAATCAATAGACCAACTTGGTCTTTCATCACTAACATGCAAGTAAAAAATACTCATTTCTATCTCGACTCATACCCATGCAAGGGTAAAATACACTCACAAACCAAAAGTACAACAGAAGAAAGACCATACACAAACTCCGACTGACTGCATCTAACACTGGCCTTCGTGTGATTAATATCATTCACCTTCCATCATCCTTCGCGCCGATCCTGTGTTTTGCTCCCAAACCTGCATGTACCTGGATGCAAAACAGACATCCACCCCCCGAATACTCGGGGGTTAGCAAAACTCCACTGTTTTGCTAGTACAAGTATAAAGTGCAAATACGAGCCATACATAACACATTCCGAGAATACAACAAAAGATTTCTCGAGATAGTTTGATTTAAAAATAGTTTAAGTCTTGAAACTAAAACGAAACAAGTAAGCACTTTGTAAACACTTTCAAATCTCGGGATTTTTAAAAATATTTGTGATTGAAAGTACTTAATTCATCGAAAGCCACTTAGGGTCACAGCCTAAAAGTTCATTTTCCAAAATACAAATCCGTTAACAAAACACGGGGTCCACGACCCGATCATTCCGATCACCAAACACAGGGTCCACGACCCGATCATTTCGATCACCAAACACAGGGTCCATGACCCGTTCATACACTTCAATTCACTTCCAAAAACACATTACACATAACACATTATTTTTATGCCATTTTAGCCAAACACCAACACTTGATATATAATGTCTCTCAACCTCGAGCACCAAGCATTGTGATACTCCAGACATATCACAATTAATCATCAGTACAAACACTCTAGCAATTCTCGCGACCCGGTCCAGCCTCCGGTCCCGCCGTAAGGCCACCAAGTCCCTGTGTGCCCCGTCGAGCGACCCCAAGTGAGAATGCCCACTCGAAGTACCTCTCTCGACCCGGTCCAGCCGCTAAGCCACCAGGTCCCCGTGTGACCCCATCGAGTCAATCCCCGAGTGAGAGTACCCGAGAAAAACCTTACAACTCTCATCAATTCTCATTTCCAAAACCACAATCCTCAAGAGTCAATCACAATATATATAGTCGAGGTATTTTGCTAAAATGGCCAAACTATCCAACACGGGATAGAATTTTTTTACATCCCATAACTTTTTACTTTTTCCAAAAACGTCTTAAAAAAGTTAATTTATCCAACTACATCCCAATTTTACGCTAACTTTATAATTTACGTCCCAAAGTGTTTTTTTAATTAGAAATTTCCGGTGACCTAGCCTATGTGGATTTACGTGGCACCAGTTGACCAATGAAATAATAGGAGATGGACACATCGGGATAGAATTTTTTTACGTCCCATAATTTTTTTAGGGGTCCCAATAATAGGACATGGACCCAAAAAAATTAATTTATCCAATTACGTCCTAATTTAACTAGGGGTGTTCAAAACTGGATATCCGGAATTTCGGATATCTGCAAATTCGAATAGTATATTTTGATATCCGATATCCGTATCCAAAAAAAATATAAATTATATTCGGATATCTTTATATTCGAAAAAAATATTCGGATTTAGGATGTGAAAAATAGTTTCTTTTCTTCTTTTTTTTTTATTTTTTTTGTTTAATATCTATTACAATTAATGATGTGTCCATCTCCTATTATTTCATTGGTCAACTGGTGCCACGTAAATCCACATAGGCTAGGTCACCGGAAATCCCTAATTAAAAAAACACGTGAGCGGTACAGGGGGCGAAACGACGTCATTTCGTGCTTGCCGGCGTTCTTTGGGACGTAAATTGTAAAGTTAGTGTAAAATTGGGACGTAATTGGATAAATTAACCTTTTTGGGACATTTTTGGAAAAAGTAAAAAGTTATGGGACGTAAAAAAATTATATCCCTATCCAACACATACTCACGACCCAGAATTAATACTATCCACAAGGAAACACACTTATCTCAACAACACCGAACGACACAACTAATATCACACAACTCACATATTCACCGATAACCACATGACTCCACGCACAATTTTTAACATAAGGATTGAACCTTCAATTACCGACGGCATAATCACACATAATGACATCACCCGAAGGTAAGGAGGTCCTATACTCAACACCAACACACATAGTCAATTAAGCACATTACGTCCTGAACACAAGAGTCGTCTTTTAAGAAAATCATGATTGTATATATACCGATTCTTTTGAGAAAAGATTGTAATCATTCATTTAGCACATATCGTCAATTTTCAACCATTATATTCACAAAACACGTAATGTATGGGCAAGATACTTCCCTCGATAGTCGATACCGGACACTCCGACGAACATGCCTAAACCGGGAAACCTCGAACGCCCACACTCTCTGGCAGAAACGACGGTAACATAACCGATCGGGAAACAGAGAACGGAAGGTTCCGACTCGAGTTCTTCGCAAGGAACCTGACCCTAACATCATACCGTCAATAATCAACGATCGTAGGAGGAAGAATAATCATAGAACGCCCAAAACCTCCCTCTAAGGATTTTCACCGGACACCTTCAAGGCACCGATTAGGAACTCAACAAAACGAAGAATCTTTAGCAATCGAACCATGGATCAACAAGGAAATTGGTATAATATGACATAATAATCATAAATCGATCACAAATATAAGTTATCACGGATCAAACGGGCAAAATCAAGCAAAACCCCCAATTTTCCCAAAACTAAGATTTTAGGAAAACTAACCTTGATTCGCTGGATTGAAGGATGTTATGGAGTGATTAATCGATGATATGAGATCCCAAACTTCGTGGATTAGTTGTATAACAACATGCCTTCAAGTTCCCCAAGGATACAGCCGCGGAAGAGAAAGAGAGAAATGGGAAAAATGACTGAAACTGGATGGCTCGGCCATATTTATACTGGTGCAGCCTAGCGTGCGCTAGGCTGCCGAGCTAGTGTGCGCTAACGGGCGGTCATGGTCGAGAATGTTCGGCCGGGACCTGCCATCATGCGCTGGACACGTGCGTTGTCGGCCCGGGCCGCAATCCAGAGACTTCTTGGACTAGACCGCTCGGCCAGGTAGCGTGCGCAGCCTTCCGGCCGTGAAGGCGCTACTCGCCGGCCGTAGAAGGCGCAGATGTCCGACAAGAGCGCGCATGTCCGACAAAGAGCGTGCGCTACCTGCCGATCCTCCCGAGTCCAGAACCTCTCTGCCCCTACTGTCTCGGCCGACTATCGCGCGCAGCTAACCGGCCGTAGCGTGCGCTGCCTCCCGACCGTAGCGTGCGCTACCTTCCGGTCGTGGCGTGCGCTACGCCGGGTCCTGCCGCACCCGTCCGGCCAGTGCCCGCAACCGTCCGACCAGTGGCCGCAACCGTCTGGCCAGTGCCCGACCACCATGATTCGACGACTCGATTTTCCGAAAACCCACGGAACAAACACGACAAAACGCTCGCGGACAATATTATCGATCCGAAATGAAAACAACATACAACAAAACACCACTTCCGGCCATAAACACAAAAATCAGTTGTCGAGAAAATAATTTCAGCGCTCGGCAACCGGAAAATATCGGAAAAAAATCCAAAATAACTGGAACGGAAATCGTGGGTATTACAATGGTCCGGTGGTAACCCCAACAACTCATCAGGAAAAACTTCTGGGAACTCATTAACGAATGAAATCGATGAAAACTCGACCCCACCATTCTCCGTCTTCAAGGCGTAACACCAATAACCAGTACACCCCTTCCGCAGGAGTCTCATCGCCCTCAAGGCGCTAATTACAAACTTCTAGTTTCTCTTTTGCCCCTCAAAAGAGTGCTCGGTGCCGTCCTCGGCTGACATGGTGATGATTCTCGTGTGGTAGTTCATGATTGCACCATGCCGCTCGAACCAATCATCCCCGAGAATCAAATCCTTACCCTCAATATTCACAACAATAAGATTAGAGAGCCAGGCCTCTCATAAATAAACACGAAAAAGTCTCGGACCTCTCGATCACCAACGATTCTATCACCGATAGGAAGTTTAATGATGAAAGGCTCGCAAGGCAACAAACAGTCAAGACTCAAACGGTGCACACACTCTAGAGAGATGAATGAATGCATAGCATCCGAATCAAAAAGCACACTGACAGGATGAGAATGAATATGAACGGTACCTGTAGCCACGGTAGTCGCCGGATCATCGACCCTCCTCATCTCATACACATGCGGATGAGCGGAGCCGACACTGGAAGCATCATAAAAAGCATGGACAAAGGCCTGACGAAGCGGAATATCTCTAGGCTGAGCATCATAAAAAGCATGGACACAGGCCTGACGAACCGGCCATGGACAACATTCAGCTTCCATAAGGCCCCTGAACTTGGTCCAAGAAGCAACATGATCCCGAGGCTCAATTGCCTCCCATCAATCAGCATCCTCCCCAGTGAGAAAATATTGGGTGATACGGACCTTGCGATCCTCAGGGCAGTTGGTGGAAACAAAGATCTTAGACATCTCCTTGATCCACCTCTCCCAATTGATCAGGTCTGAAACCCCTAAGAACTGAGAAAGATGTATCTTGATGACGTCCTAAAGCCAGCGATCTGTTCCGGCCCGAGCAGTACGATCCAGAGCCGGGTTCTGAACCGCCTGGGCTATAGTAGCCATTTGGTTCACCATTTGTTGCATCATAGCTGCAACACCAATGTCGGTGCCATTGCCGGCTATATCATCTTGATTGGCCGTGTGGCCCTGACGACCATCATTAATGCCGGCTCCCGAAGAGTGTGACGTGGCCGCCCCACGTCCCCGGCCGCGTCCACGACCACGGCCACGACCTCTACCACGGCCTCTTCCAGCATCCATACTGGAGATAAGGAGTAGCAAAAGCAATTTGATGATAAGTACAAGAGGAAAAATAGTCACAGTTCAAGAAACGGAAGTACGATACAAGAAAACAAGGAATCGAGTAAGGAAAACTTACGAGCACTAGAAGTACCGAGATGATGGCAGCGGGGTGACGATGTGCAAAACAAAACACGACTAGACCCAATTGACCGAAAAGCCTAGGTATCTGTACACCTAATGCTCTGATACCATTTTCTGTAACACCCCCAAGATATTCAGGGTATATTATAGCGCCGCGGACCCCTACATGGGACCCACCAAGCTAATTAAGAATTACCACTCGTCTAACCATCTCGGTTAGCGACACAACACACATCATCAGGACGAAATTCAATAAACGGTATAACCCGTAAAACAGACATCACCGACAATCATAAATAACATTTGATGATACAAACCATAATCCGAGTAAAAGTGCCTAAGTACTCGCGAGTACCATCTATAAGTTCATAAGTTAGAAAACAACCATATCGAAAATAGAAAATGGAGATAAAGTAACTCATTTGCACTCGTAAACAACCCTGGCCAGCATCCTCGTACTGTCCCAGCGCCCGCTCGTTCAGCTGAACATAACCTGAAATTCGTAACAAGAATTTCCCCAAAACGGGTCCCCAAAGGGGTTAGCAATTACGCTAGTACAAGTAATGAAGGCAAACATTCGCTTACACATTTCATAGTACATGCATCAAGTCATTTTAAAATCCCAAAACCAGACATGCATTGCCCTGGGAAACAAACAATCAATAATCAATTTGCCTAGGACCGGGACTAAACCACTGGTCCCATCCGAGGCCTCTATGGACCCTCCCGGACTGCTAGCCAACAAACTCGTGAATCCGGGGCTAAACCACTGGATTCCTCCAAGTCCCCGTCGGACCCTCCCGGAGTGAGCAAAGCACACAATATTATACATCACCATTTCATGTTAAGCATAAAGGTTTCACCAGAATACTTGTCTTGAGTAATTGACGACGAAAACAAACGGAACGGAGAATCAACTACGATTGCTAGGAACCGATGAACCCGAACCTAACGATTCGAAGAATACAATCACAACCATTCCTAAACGAGTAAGGAAATGGAATATACCCGAAAACCCACCTACGATTTATATAAGTTCGTACAAAGACAACGACGAGGATGGATCGCAATCGAACCCTCTCGATTTCACAAATATCACGAAACTTACCATGAACTCGTAGGGAAAACAAGAATACCACCAAGATTAATCATATACATCATGGATTAATCATCAATATGGAACGAATTGGACAAAAACTCAAAAAACCCCAAATTTACCAAAATAGGGTTCTAGGAGATTACCTTGGATCGAGGAGGAAGAATGTAATACCCGGTTGTAGTTCAGTTATTATCATTCAGTATTTATCATTCAGTAATTGTTACTCAGTAATTTCACTCATTAATGATCATTTGTCACTCATATTCAATCATGGTATTCATCATTCAGAGGAATTGTATCGTGTATCAATCGTCATTCATCACTAATCTAATTAGAGTTTTGTGCCGTGTTTATCATCATCGTCATTTTCGTTGTGGACTGTGCGTGAGGAGTAGCGCACGCTAATTCAGTATAGGTAACGCACTCTACCACTCAGCATTAGCGCACGCTAATGTTACCCTGGGTGCAGTCCAGAAGGTACTGGACTGCAGGTGAGTTATTAGTAGCGCACGCTACGAGTGGTAAGTAGCGCGCGCTAGTGCGTTGTTGTAGCGCACGCTAAAATGTGGTGTAGCACGCGCTAAGGACGGATCAGGTTGAGTCCAGTGGCTACTGGACTGCACTGGATTAATTCATAGCGCACGCTATGAGTAGTTTTAGCGTACGCAAGCGGTGTAGTAGCGCACGCTACTTGTTGGTTGTAGCGGACGCTACCGAGGTAAGATCAAAGGACAGACGGTTTCTGGATTCCAGTACTGGGCATCTAATAATTCGTTAGTGCACACTAACCATGGGTATTAACGCACGCTAATGGTATGGTTGTAGCGCACGCTACAAAAGGTACGTAGCGCGCGCTACCGTTTTCGGACAGTGGGTACTGGACTACCCAAATTACCCGATAGCGCACGCTAACCTGGAGTGACTATATATTGGACAGTTAGCCTGAGTTTCGTCATTTCTCATTTCCCTTCGTTTTTGGAGCGACTTCGGGCATTTTTGGGCGACTTGGAGTGTTCTCTTCGAGCTGCTATCACCTATCACCATATTCAAGGCTTTGAGTTGGATTATCACCACTTCATCATCTCCTTAACATCAAATCAAAAGTATTAATCTCTTGGATCTAGAATTTCGGATTTTTGGGTTTTTCCTTCCGATTTCTTCGTGTAAGCTTGGATTATTGTTGGAATACATTAGATATGGATTATCTACCTTGGATAAATGTATTCCTACGGATTTAATGGCTATTTTAGGAATTATTTCAAGAACCCTTAGGGTTGACTTCGGTTAATTTGGGGATTTTCCGATTGTTGTTGTCGTAAACTTGAATTGTGGATTTCTATGAGATTATTGATGTCATTGATAGTGTTTTGCTGGTTTGAATCAATCATTTGGAGTTGGTTCGATAAATTGGGTTTGGTTTTAACCAACGGGAAGGATATTCTCAACGTATTCGTTAGAATGCCAATATGAGTCTGATTATCGTTGTATCGACTTTTGGGTTAGTCGTGTTTTGTTGCTTGATACGTGTATTGAACGGTTGTTGGTAATTATTGTTATTCAAGGTTGTTCGAGCGACCGGTATCTCGATTAGGACGTTGTTCGTGGAAGGACATTGTCATCGGTATTGTGTAAGTTGATTCTTACTCGGTTAAAAGGATATTCATTTCTTTTGTTGTTGATCATTCATAACCATAACTCATTCATCATTGTATTAATCATATTGAGACTTGTAATTGTTGAATAATCACTTCATTAGCGAGGAACGGTGGTTCCAATCATTTCATTGAAACTATCAATCACTTCATTATCACTTTCATATCGGTGAGTCATTCTTGACTTTGTCAGTTTATTATTATTCATTGATATTCATATTGGTCATTTTCGTTCATATGACCTTCTGGGTTCGTATTGCATGTCCGGGTGTGGCTGTGTGGAATTTTTAGTCGGGCACACGATGGTCATGTATTGGGTTCACCGATACATTGGACCGTGCACACGGTAAATCTTAACTCCGTGAGACTAATTAGGTACAAGGACGAGTGTGTCCGGTCATTCGTCTTGTACACTTGTACAGAACATTACGGGCATACTATGATACTCCTCTTCAGCGTAAATCATAACTAAGGACATTTCATAACTTCAGTTTGATCATGATTGTGTATTTTCAACCCTTGAGGATTGTTGTTCTGTGTAACTGACCCCGTTGGGGGATTTTGTTTTCAGGTCACGGCAAGGCAAAGGCACGGGAAGAGCATGTTGACGGCGAGGAGTCCCAGTGATACTAATAGGGGGGCCCAGTCATTCCGTTTATTTCAGTCATTTCAGTCATTTCCGTCATTTGTATTTTCTACTGCAAAATTCCGTTTGAGATGTTGTTTATTCAGGGTGGTGTATTTTATCTTCATATAAAATATACTAGTATTCGGTATTGTCCTGGTGTGTTGTACTGAAACTCCTCATCGGAGTACCTGGTAATATAATGTGGTTCGGTACTACAATTATATTATTTAATTCATCATTTTCACTTGCCTGGTGGGTCCCAGTCGGGGATTCACGGCAGTGTAATATCCGCCTAGTTTGAGGTGTTACAGAGTTGGTATCGGAGAGTGGTTTTGAATACTACCCTCCAAGTCATGTCTCATTTGAAATCATCGTCATCGTACTAGTATCATTGGACTTTCGCGTCACGTGTGACCTGTGCAAATGCCGAGCCAATCAGACCAAGAACTGTAAGATTTCTAACGCCATGGTATAATTTCTGGCAAGAATCATTCATTCATAATTCATCATTTAACAATCCTCAACCATCATTTTCATTTGACCAGGACGATCATGTTAACTCGTTAATCACTCAATTCATTTCATTATTCAGTTGTTGATCAGGAAGATCAAATCATTAATCATGTTAACTTGTTCAAGATAATCATGTCACCTCAGTTAATCATTCATGTAATCACTGTGTTAGAGCGCGTATGCTCATTTTCATCATCTCATGTCATAATCATAACGTGATATTCATGCGGGAAATATAATCATCATGTGACTTTCCTACTTCAGTATGGAGAGGGCAAGAAGAGGACGTGGAGGACGAGGCCGTGGTGCGGGCCGAATCCCGAGGGCTCGTGTGAATACCCGTGCGAATGCGAGAAATAATGCTAATTCATCGAGCAGCGACGCTGCCACTCATTCACCTGGACGCGATCATTCACTATCGGGGAGTCGTACCCGGGACACGGCTCAGTCAGAAGGTGTTCGGGTTGACCCACTTGCTTTTATGCAGGGCATGATGGCCCAAATGACTTAGATGGCACAACTTATGGAGACGATGCATAACTCCGTCAATCAAAATCAACAGGCTCCTCCGCCGCCACCTCAGAGGCAAGAGAGGAATGTGAGCAGTATCATCGGCGACATCTCTCGCCAAAGGCCACCTACTTTTGAAGGCTCATCTGAGCCGGCGGACATTGTTCATTGGCTCGAACACTTCGAGAAGTTGTTTGCTATGGTAGAGTGTCCCGAGGGACACAAAGTTTCTGTTGCGGCTTACTACCTGGGTAAGAGCGCACATTCTTGGTGGTTGTCGTTGAAGCCCACCGAAGGATCATGTACTTGGGATCAGTTCAAGACTCTCATGATGGAGAGGTATTATCCGGACCCACTCAGAGAGGCCAAGCTGTCAGAATTGCTCACCCCCGACCCCTCAGCAGACGAGGATGTTCTCGCCATTGCCGAGAAATTTCAGGAACTTCTTCCGTTCGCCTCATCCATCATTCATTCAGAGGCGGATAAAATCAAGTATTTCAGCAAGAGGCTGAAACCCCGTATGAGACTTCAGTTGCTTAATCATAATTGCACCACGTTGGCCAAATTCATTGAGAAAGCTCTCACTTATGAGCTTACTGCTAAGGAAATTGCTAAGCAACAACCTTCGTCTGCTAGCAAGAAATCGAAGAATCGTAATCAGTCTGAAGGCGGTCAGACAAGCTTCAAGAAACCTCGTGCGGGCTCTGCTTTTTCTGAGCGACCTCCTGTGTCGTCTAAACCCGTGGAATCTTAGTCTCGAGCGGCCAGTTCGGCCATCACCTGTTTTAACTGTGGGGATCTTGGTCATCTCAGTACCAAGTGTCCGAGACAGACTATCACGTGTCATAATTGTGGGATTGCTGGGCATAAGGCCCATTTTTGCCGTAGGGACTCCAAACCTACTCAGACGTCATCTCAGGCCCCTAAGGTCACTGCTCGTAATCAAAGCCACTCAATCAGCGTCGTTTAAAACGACAGGAGCGACTAAAGGTGGAGCCTTTAGCCAATAGACGGGAGCGTCAGGTGCCGGGACTAGCAAGCCCCGGATTTATGAGATGAAGAGGACCGATGATCCCGAGGCCCGAATGATCTCAGGTACACTCGATATTCTATCTCAACCTGTGTGTACCCTTTTTGATACTGGTGCATCCCATTCATTCATTTCCGATTCATGTTTGAGTAGACTACGTCTGGGTAGTGCTACTAGTTGTGAGCCTTATGTCATTGGCCTACCTGATGGTAGACGAATCATCGGTAATCGTGAGATTCAGAATTGTCCGATTCAGTTTCATGGTTGTATATGGCCAGCGGACCTAATCGTAGTATATTTGCCGAGAGACGACGTCATCTTGGGTATTGATTGGATGGATCGTCATGATGCCATCATTTGTTTCCATAAGCGTATGATCACTATCATTTCAGACGATGGGGTTGAATGTGTGTTTCAGGGAGGTAATCCCGGCTGTTCTGGTAAGGTCATTAATTTGATGAAAGCAGTGAGATTACTCAATCAGGGGTGTGTTGGTTATTGGTGCTATATGGCCAAAACCGAGAAATCATCAGTAATGTTGACGGACATTCCGGTAGTGAGGGAATATGCCGATGTTTTTCCAGACGAGTTACCTCGTTTGCCTCCATAGAGGGATGTGGAAATCATGATTGAGTTGGAGCCTGATACGTCCCCGATATCGAAGGCACCGTACCGGATGGCCCCGACCGAAATGCAGGAATTAAAGAACCAACTTGAAGAGTTGTTCGAGAAAGGTTATATCCGACCGAGTGCGTCCCTGTGGGGAGCACCAGTGTTGTTTGTCAAGAAGAAGGATGGTTCATTTCGCTTATGTATTGATTATCGGGAGTTGAATAGGGTGACAATCAAGAATAAGTATCCTTTACCCCGTATCGATGATCTTTTGGATCAACTTCAGGGAGCTTCAGTATTTTCCAAGATCGACTTAAGATCTGGATATCATCAGTTGCGGATTCGAGAGTCGGATATCGCGAGGACAGCGTTTCGTACGCGCTATGGTCATTATGAGTTCGTAGTTATGCCGTTCGGACTAACTAACGCGCCTGCGGTATTCATGGAGTTAATGAATCGGGTTTTCATCGACTTTTTGGATCAGTTTGTTGTTGTCTTCATCGATGAGATTTTGATTTATTCTCGTGACCGAGAGGAACACGAGTTTCACCTTCATCAAGTGCTCGACGTGTTGAGACGAGAACAACTTTATGGGAAGTTTTCCAAATGTGAGTTCTGGATGTCCGAAGTGATGTTTCTCGGACACGTAATTTCTTCAGACGGAGTTCGTGTCGATCCTCAGAAGACGGAGGCTATTCGATATTGGCTACCTCCGAAGAATGTTAAGGAAATCCGAAGTTTCCTCGGATTAGCGGGTTATTATCAGCGATTTGTGGAAGGATTTTCCAAAATTGCTCAACCATTGACGAACCTTTTGCGAAAGGATAAGAAATACACGTGGTCCGACGCGTGTCAACGGAGTTTTGAGGAACTCAAGAGCCGGTTAATGTCAGCACCTGTACTTTCCTTGCCGCAAGGAACGGAAGGATTTGTGGTTTATAGTGATGCGTCCGGACAGGGTCTCGGATGTGTGCTCATGCAGAATGGAAAGGTTATTGCCTATGCTTCACAGCAATTGAGACCTTACGAGGTTAATTATCCGACCCACGACCTGGATCTAGCAGCCGTGGTGTTCGCTTTGAAGATTTGGCGCCATTACCTTTATGGCGTTACCTGTCAGATATTCACCGATCATAAGAGTTTAAAGTATATATTTACTCAGGAGGAGTTAAATATGCGACAGAGACGGTGGTGGTTGGAATTAATCAAGGATTATGATATCGAGATCCTTTACCACCTGGGCAAGGCGAACGTTGTCACCGACGCCTTCAGTCGTAAGTCCGTTCAGGAGCAGATGCTTGCTCGCTTAACAGTTCAGAAGGAGCTTCATCAGGAATTCCTTAGACCCGAGATCGAGGTCTGGCTTCAGCGAGTTCAGGGACAACTTTGTATGTTAGAGATTTCATCATCACTCGAGGAGGCAATCCGAGAGAATCAGGGTTCGGACCCATCATTGTTGCGCATCCGTGAGGATGTGGCTCAGGGGAAAGCCCCTGGATTCGTGGTCCACGAGGATGGACTTTTGAGATTTAAGAATCGGTTGTGCGTACCGGCGAATGACGAGTTGAAAAACTCGATTTTGAAAGAAGCTCATGCTACCCCTTATTCTGTTCATCCGGGGTCCAGCAAGATGTATAAGGACTTGAAACAAAATTACTGGTGGAGTAATATGAAGCGAGAAGTCGCAGAATTTGTTTCGAGATGCTTAACCTGTCAACAAGTCAAGATTGAGCATCAGCGACTGACGGGTATGCTGAAACCCCTCCCTATTCCAGAGTGGAAGTGGGAGGACATTTCTATGGATTTCATCACGAGTTTGCCGACGAGTCGTCGTGGCATGAATACGATCTGGGTGATTGTGGACCGCTTAACTAAATCAGCTCATTTCCTTGAGATCAAGGAGACGTGGGGTCCCGAGAGACTTGCTCAACTATTCATCAAAGAGATAGTGAGACTGTACGGTACTCCTAAAAGTATCGTTTCTGATCGTGACAGACGGTTTGTGTCGCATTTTTGGAAATCAGTTCATCGTGCTATGGGAACTCAGCTTAATCTCAGTACCGCTTTTCATCCTCAGTCTGACGGGCAATCAGAGAGGACTATTCAGACATTAGAGGACATGTTGAGGGCATGCGTCCTCGATTGGAAAGACGATTGGGAAGCCCAACTTCCATTGATCGAGTTCACGTATAATAATAGTTGGCATGCTTCGATTAAGATGGCACCTTACGAGGCCTTGTATGGTCGTCGTTGTCGATCTCCGTTGTGTTGGGACGACCTATCAGAATCAATCGGCACCGAGCCCGATATGCTTATAGCTGCCCGTGAGAAGGTAGATTTGATCAGGAGTCGTTTGTTGACCGCTCAGAGTCGACAGAAATCATATGCAGATAACCGTCGTCGACCGTTAGAGTTCGAATCAGGTGACCACGTGTTGGTCAAGGTATCCCCAAGTCATGGTATTTTCCGTTTCGGAAAACGGGGGAAGTTGAGTCCGAGATTTATTGGACCGTTTGAGATTTTGGATCGAGTAGGCGAGTTAGCTTATCGATTGGCTTTACCTCCGGCGTTGAGCCGAATTCATAATGTGTTTCATGTCTCTCAATTGCGGAAGTATGTTGCCGACCCGAGTCACATACTTCAGTTCGATGAAATCGAGATCGCCGATGATCATTCATATTAGGAACGTCCTATACGAGTTTTAGAGCGGCGAATCAAACAGTTGAGGAATAAGACGATTCCTTTGGTTAAGATTCAGTGGTCTACGCACGGAATCAAAGAGACTACTTGGGAAACCGAGGATAGTATGCGGGAGAGTTATCCCGAGTTGTTTGACCCTTAGTTTCGAGGACGAAACTCTTTTAAGGGGGGGTGTATGTAATACCCGGTTGTAATTCAGTTATTATCATTCAGTATTTATCATTCAGTAATTGTTACTCAGTAATTTCACTCATTAATGATCATTTGTCACTCATATTCAATCATGGTATTCATCATTCAGAGGAATTGTATCGTGTATCAATCGTCATTCATCACTAATCTAATTAGAGTTTCGTGCCGTGTTTCTCATCATCGTCATTTTCGTTGTGGACTGTGCGTGAGTAGTAGCGCACGCTACGTACTCTTTTTAGCGCACGCTAATTGAGTATAGGTAACGCACGCTACCACTCAGCATTAGCGCACGCTAATGTTACCCTGGCTATAGTCCAGAAGGTACTGGACTGCAGGTGAGTTATTAGTAGCGCACGCTAGGAGTGGTAAGTAGTGCGCGCTAGTGGGTTGTTGTAGCGCACGCTAAAATGTGGTGTAGCGCGCGCTAAGGACGGATCAGGTTGAGTCCAGTGGCTACTAGACTGCACTGGATTAATTCATAGCGCACGCTATGAGTAGTTTTAGCGTACGCAAGCGGTGTAGTAGCGCACGCTACTTGTTGGTTGTAGCGCACGCTACCGAGGTAAGATCAGAGGACAGATGGTTTCTGGATTCCAGTACTGGGCATCTAATAATTCGTTAGCGCACGCTAACCATGGGTATTAACGCACGTTAATGGTATGGTTGTAGCGCACGCTACAAAAGGTACGTAGCGCGCGCTACCGTTTTCGGACAGTGGGTACTGGACTACCAAAATTACCCGATAGCGCACGCTACGCACAAGGGCTAGCGCACGCTAACCTGGAGTGACTATATATTGGACAGTTAGCCTGAGTTTCGTCATTTCTCATTTCCCTTCGTTTTTGGAGCGACTTCGGGTGATTTTGGGCGACTTGGAGTGTTCTCTTCGAGCTGCTATCACCTATCACCATATTCAAGGCTTTGAGTTGGATTATCGCCACTTCATCATCTCCTTAACATCAAATCAAAGGTATTAATCTCTTGGATCTAGAATTTCAGATTTTTGGGTTTTTCCTTCCGATTTCTACGTGTAAGCTTGGATTATTGTTGGAATACATTAGATATGGATTATATACCTTGGATAAATGTATTCCTATGGATTTAATGGCTATTTACGGAATTATTTCAAGAACCCATAGGGTTGACTTCGGTTAATTTGGGGATTTTCCGATTGTTGTTGTCGTAAACTTGAATTGTGGATTTCTATGAGATTATTGATGTAATTGATAGTGTTTTGCTGGTTTGAATCAATCATTTGGAGTTGGTTCGATAAATTGGGTTTGGTTTTAACCAACGGGAAGGATATTCTCAACGTATTCGTTAGAATGCCAATATGAGTTTGATTATCGTTGTATCGACTTTTGGGTTAGTCGTGTTTTGTTGCTTGATACGTGTATTGAACGGTTGTTGGTAATTATTGTTATTCAAGGTTGTTCGAGCGACCGGTATCTCGATTAGGACGTTGTTCGTGGAAGGACATTGTCATCGGTATTGTGTAAGTTGATTCTTACTCGGTTAAAAGGATATTCATTCCTTTTGTTGTTGATCATTCCTAACCATAACTCATTCATCATTGTATTAATCAGATTGAGACTTGTAATTGTTGAATAATCACTTCATTAGCGAGGAACGGCGGTTCCAATCATTTCATTGAAACTATCAATCACTTCATTATCACTTTCATATCGGTGAGTCATTCTTGACCTTGTCAGTTTATTATTATTCATTGATATTCATATTGGTCATTTTCGTTCATATGACCTTCTGGGTTCGTATTGCGTGGCCGGGTGTCGCTGTGTGTAATTTTTAGTCGGGCACACGATGGTCATGTATTGGGTTCACCGATACATTGGACCGTGCACACGGTAAAGCTTAACTCCATAAGACTAATTAGGTACAAGGACGGGTGTGTCCGGTCATTCGTCTTGTATACTTGCACAGAACATTACGGGCGTACTATGATACTCCTCTTCAGCGTAATTCATAACTAAGGACATTTCATAACTTCAGTTTAATCATGATTGTGTATTTTCAACCCTTGAGGATTGTTGTTCTGTGTAACTGACCCCGTTGGGGGATTTTGTTTTCAGGTCACGGCAAGGCAAAGGCATGGGAAGAGCATGTTGACGGCGAGGAGTCCCAGTGATACTAGTAGGGGCCCCCAGTCAATCCGTTTGTTTCAGTCATTTCAGTCATTTCCGTCATTTGTATTTTCCGCTGCAAAATTCCGTTTGAGATGTTGTTTATTCAGGGTGGTGTATTTTATCTTCATATAAAATATACTAGTATTCGGTATTGTCCTGGTGTGTTGTACTGAAACTCCTCATCGGAGTACCTGGTAATATAATGTGGTTCGGTACTACAATTATATTATTTAATTCATCATTTTCACTTGCCTGGTGGGTCCCAGTCGGGGATTCACGGCACTGTAATATCCGCCTAGTTTGGGGTGTTACAAAGAACACGAGTAGATGTTGTTAATCTACACCAATAACTCAAGGAAAATGATAACTGAAGTGATTGAAAGAAGGAAATCGACTCCGAATTGCCTGGGAATCGCTAAGTCATGGGAAGGGGAAGAAATGAGTAAAGTGGCGAATCTGGGTCAACTCTAGGGTATATATAACCAGAGAGCTTAGCGTGCGCTAACGGTCCACGGTTAGCGCGCGCTACCCAGTCAAAACTACTCCAGAACCTACGGTGCTGGCCTGTTAGCGTGTGCTTCCAGAAAATAGCGTGCGCTAACAACCCCTCGATAGCACTAGCGTGCGCTACCTGAACACCAGACTGAGTCCAAAAACATTCTGCCCAGTCTGGACTACCGAATTAGCGCGCAATACCGGACATCCAGCGTGTGCTAAGCCTAAACCATAGCGTGCGCTAATATACAAATTTAGCGTGCGCTAAGCTGATCATCCAGAGAGCAGAGAGCATAAACAACCTACTGCCACTGCTGTGCTCAAGTTTTTAGCGCGCGCTACAAAACAAACGTAGCATGCGCTACTCAACGACACTAGCGTGCACTATACAATAGAAATAGCACGCGCTACGCAACAGAATTACTAAACGGATCAAACACCCGAAACACATGATACACGATCGAAACATCAAACAGAAGCTCACAACACACATAATAGCATAAGATGGATTTACAGCAACCCCGAAACGGCAGTTCCGAACAACGATTAGGAGAATCGAAACAAATAGCGATGGAAAAGCCAATAAACGCGGAATTGAGGAAAACAAGTCCGAAACAAGCCCGGATGACAAAAAGTCCAGTAATAAGTATTCTCGAAATACCAATACAGTTACAAGCGAGTCACTAAAAGCGAGAAATACACAAAAATGAAAAATACCAGAAAAAGAAAAATGCGGATATTACATGGCAAAAGAGACAATTGATAGAAAAACAGTTAGGACGAGACAGAAAATACATGTGGTTTGTTGACACAAGTGTTTGACGATGATACATTGACGGAATGTGAAGATATTGTCTGAAGAGTGTCCGAGGAAGCTGTTTGGCAAGCAAAATGTAATACCTGATTGTAAACTCATTCATTTTCATTCATTAATTGTCATTCAGTATATTGGCACTCAGTAATTTTTCACTCAGTAATAATCACTCATCATTAATATTCATTCGTTGTGTTCACCCTTCGGAATAATTCGTTTCATATATCAGTTATCATTCACCGTCAATCCGGTTGGGGATTCGAGCTGAGTATATCATCATTTTCATCTTTGTAGTGGGTTGTGTGTGAGGAGTAGCGCACGCTACGTACTCTCTTTAGTGCGCGCTAATTGAGTACGGGTAGCGCACGCTACATCTTAACATTTGCGCACGCTATTGTGGTTCAGGCAGATAGTCGAGAAGGCACTGAACTACAGTTGAGTTGTGGTAGCGCACGCCACGAATGGTAAGTAGCGCGCGCTAGTATCTTGGGGTAGCACACACTAAACAATCGGTGTAGCGCACGTTAAGGTCGATCAGGCAGAGTCCAGTGGGTACTGGACTGAATTAAAATAATTTATAGCGCACGCTATGAGTAGATATTAGCATACGCTAATGGTGTAGTAGCGCACGCTGAGTCTTGGGTGTAGCGCACGCTATCGCGAGCAGATCAGAGGACAGAAGGTTCTGGACTTCAATTACTGGGCATCAGATATTCAGTTAGCGCACGCTAACACAAGATTAACGCACACTAATAATAGACGATTAGCGCACGCTACCAAGGCAAGTAGCATACGCTAGCGAGGCAGTCAGCGGCTACTGGACCACCTGGTAAGTTCGTTAGCGCGCGCTAAGCTAAGGAATTAGCGCAAGCTAAACTGGGATTACTATATATTGGACAATTTCACCTATTTTCACCATTTCTTCACATCTTCTCCTCCTTCCGTCGGTTTTGGGCGATCTTGAGCTTTTTGAGAAGTATTCTCCGGGCTACAATCATCTACCAACATCCACAAGCTTATAATTCGGAGTAATCATCATTCCATCATCTCCAAACATCAAACCAAGGTAATCAGTTCTTGAATCTAGAATTTCGGAGTTCAAGTGTTTTCTTCCCGATCTATTCATGTGAGCTTGATATTATGTTGGAATGTATTAGATATAGATTATCTACCTTGAATACACGTATTCCTATGGATTATTGGTGTATATTTTGGATTTAACGAATATTTGGAGATTTATTTCAAGAACCCTTGGGGTTGACTTCGATTATTTGGGGGTTTTTCGTTTGATGTTGTCGTAACCTTGAATTGTGGTTTCCTATTGGATTATTGATGACATTAATGAAGTTTTGTTGGGTTGAATCATTCCTTAGAGGTTTGGTATCGATATTGTTGGGGGTTGGTTGTAACCAAAGGGTAGAATGTTTGCAACGTAGTCGTTAGAATGTCCCAATGAGTTTGATTATGGTTGTATCGACGTTTGAGTCGGTTGTTATCGTGCTTGATACGCATACTAAGCAGATTGTTGGAAATTGTGTTATTCAAGGTTGTTCGAGCGACCGACATCTCATTTTAGGACGTTGTTCGAGGAAGGACATTCTTCACCGGTGTTGAGTAAGTTAAATCTTACTCGGTTAACGGAATATTCATACCTTATGTTGTTGTTCATTCATACATGTAATTCATTCATGATGTATCATTCATGTTAAAACTTGTAATTATCAACTAATCATGTAACTCACGAGGAACGACGGTTCCAAATCATTTCATTGAAGCTATCACTCGTTGTATCATTATTTCATCTCGGTGAGTTGTTCTTTATCCTGGTCTCATTATCTCTCATCTTGGTCGCTTTTCACTACAAAAAAAATAGTTTTTACCGACGCTAAACGCCATTGGTAAAACAGAAAATGGCGTTGGTAAAAAAATTACCGACGCCATTACTGACGGCAATCCGCCGTTGGAAAAATGCTCGATGGTAATTTTTTACCGACGCCATTACCGACGCCGCCATTTACCGACGCCATTTTTGGCGTCGTTAAATTAAAAAAATCTAAAAAGTCGTCGGGACTCGGGGTCACGCCCGGCTCAAAGCGGGTTCAGGCGGGTTAGGTCCGGGCTCAGGTGGGGGTTAGGTTCGGTCAGGTCCAGGTCCGGGCGGGTCAGGTTCGGGCTCCATTGAATTTCAAATGGTTGAGAAAGATTTTGGTTTATAAACCACATAAAACACTACTGTTTTTTCGATGTGGGATAGTGTAAAAATTTTACCGACGCCGAAATGGCGTCGGTAATGGCATAAACGGCGTCGTTAAATTAAAAAAAATAATAATACCAACGCCAAAATGGCGTCGGTAAAGGCGTCGGTAAATGGCGTTGGTAAACGGCGTCGTTAATTGTGAAAAAAGAAAAAAAGATAATAATAAAAATTTACCAACGCCAAAATGGCGTCGGTAAATGGCGTCGGTAAACGGCGTCGTTAATTGTGAAAAAAAAGAAAAAAAAATAAGTCTGCGAACCGGTCGTCGGCAATGGCGTCGGTAAATCAATTAAATAACGGGCGTCGGTAATGGCGTCGGTAAGTTATAAGTTTAACAACGGCGGTGCGGCGTCGGTAAATGGCATCGGTAAAAACTGTTTTTTTGTAGTGTTTGTTCTTGTGACCTTTCCGGGATTGTATTGCGTGGCCGGGTGGCGTATGTGTGGAATTTTTAGTCGGGCACACTATGGTCATGTGTATATGCGGGACTCCGGACATATTGGACTGTGCACACAGTAAAGTACCTCCGTGAGACTAATTAGGCCAAGTAGCGGGTGTATATGCGGGACTCCGGACACTCGGCTACTTGTGCACTTGCACATTCCATTCGGGCGTACTATGATGCCCATCATTCAACTCAATTCATTAATTCATTCATGTGATTGTTGTATATTGTTCAACTCTTGAGGATTGTTGTTCTGTGTAACTGACCCCATTGGGGATTATTATTTTTAGGTCA
This sequence comes from Orobanche coerulescens, assembly GCA_033398695.1. NCBI lineage: Eukaryota > Viridiplantae > Streptophyta > Magnoliopsida > Lamiales > Orobanchaceae > Orobanche > Orobanche coerulescens. The sequence goes on from CM065817.1 coordinate 122,717,019, forward strand.
TGGCAAGGCGAAAGCATGGGAAGAGAACGTAGACGGCGAGGAGTCCCAGTGATATTAGTAGGGGGCCCCAGTCCCCTCATTTTATTCATGTTGTCTTTTCAGGTATTTTCCGCTGCAATTCCGTTTAGACTATATTTCACTCAGTATTGTATATTTTATCTTCACATGAAATATACATGTATTCTGTTCTCCTGGGTGTGTTGTGTTTGAAACTCCTCATCGGAGTAATTGTTGTCGTAATTTGGTTCGGTACTACATTTACACCGTCGGGGTTCCACGGCACTGTAATATTCGCCTAGTTGGGGTGTTACAGAGTTGGTATCGGAGAGTGGTTTTAAATACTACCTCCGAGCCATGTCTCATTTGAAATCATCGTTCATCAAACTAGTATCATTGGAATTTCGCGTCACGTGTGACCTGTGCAAGCGCCAAGCCCCTCAGACCAAAGAACTGTAAGTTTTCTGACGCCATGGTATAACTTCTAGCAATAAGAATCACTCATTCATCATTCATGAGTCAACAATCCTCAATCACCATTTTCATTTTGATCATGTCGATCATGTTAACTCACTAATTACTCAGTTCATTTCACTGCTCAGTTGTTGATCTTGAGGAGCGTATCATTAATCTTGTAACCTGTCCAAGATAATCATTTCAAGAATTTCATGAGATAATCATGTCACCTCAGTTGATCATTCATGTGATCATTGTATTAGAGCGCGGCTCATTATCATCATTTCATGACGGTATTCATGCGAGATCAATTACTATCATGTGACTTTCCTACTTCAGTATGGAGAGAGCTGGCAGAGGACGCGGGGGAAGAGGCCGCAGTGCGGGCCAAAGCCCGAGAGTTTGTGTGAATACATGCGCAAATATGAGGAATAATGTTGATTCATCGAGCAGCGACGCTGCCACTAATTCACGTGGAATTGATCATTCACTATCAGGGAGCCGTACCCAGGACACAGCTCATTCAGAAGGTGTTCGAGTTGATCCACTTGCCTTTATGCAGGGCATGATGGCCCAGATGACGCAAATGGCACGACTAATGGAGACGATGCAGAACTCAATGGCTCAGAATCAACAGGCTCCTCCGCCGCCACCTCAGAGGCATGAGAGGACTATCAGCAACGTCATCAATGACATTTCTCATCAGAGGCCGCCTACCTTCGAGGGCTCATCTGAGCCGGCGGACATTATTCACTGGCTGGAGCATTTCGAGAAAATATTTGCTATGGTGGAGTGTCCCGAAGGACACAGAGTTTCAGTCGCGGCTTACTATCTGGGTAAGAGCGCTCACTCATGGTGGCTATCTCTGAAACCCACCGATGGAGAGTGTACGTTGGACCAGTTCAAGACTTTCATGATGGAAAGATATTATCCGGCCCCACTCAGGGAGGCCAAGCTATCGGAGTTACTCAGTCCCGATCCCTCAACGGAGGATGATGTTCTCGCCATTGCCGAGAAATTTTAGGAGCTACTCCCTTTCGCCTCATCTATCATCCATTCAGAGGTGGATAAAATCAAGTATTTCAGCAAGAGGTTGAAACCTCGCATGCGGCTTCAATTGCTTAACCTTCATTGCACCACTTTGTCCGAATTCATCGAGAAGGCTCTCGCTTATGAGCTTACTGCTAAGGAAATTTCCAAGAATCAAACTTCGTCTTGTAGCAAGAAGTCGAAGAAGCGTAATCAGTCTGAAGGCAGTCAGGCCACTTTCAAGAAGCCTAGAGCGGGCTATACTATTTCGGAGCCCTCCCACGGTGCCTAAGCCTGCGGAATCTCAGTTCCGAGCGGCCAGCTCGGCCGTCACCTGTTACAACTGTGGTGAACAGGGTCATTTCAGCACAAAGTGTTTGAGGCAAACTGTCACGTGCAATAACTGTGGGATTGCGGGGCATAAGGCCCGTTTTTTCCGAAGGGACTCCAAACCCACTCCGGCGACATCTCAAGCCCCAAAACAGTCAGCTGTTACGAATCAGGCCACTCAGTCTGCGTCGTTTAAGATGACAGGAGCTAACAAAGGCGGAGCCCACAGCTATCAGACAGGAGCATCCGGTTCCGGGACTGGCAAACCCCAAATTTATGAGACGAAGAGAGCTGATGATCCGGAAGCCCGAATGATCTCAGGTACACTCAAAATTCTATCTCAACCTGTGTGTACCCTTTTTGATACTGGTGCATCGCATTCATTTATTTCTGAGTCATGCGTGAGTAGACTTCATCTGGATAGTGCTACTAATTGTGAACCTTATATCATTGGACTACCTGACGGTAGGAGAATTATTGGAGATCGCGAGATTAAGAATTGTAATCATCCTAAGAACATTATCAACATATTAGTGTAGTGATCAACACCTTCAAGAGTCATCCACACACCCGATTATCTTGAACATACGTATATGCTATATTTGTGTTCCTTACCATCTATCATCATCCTTTAAGAGTGTATTCAAAACATAATTACTTCATTGAGGGTTTTTGAAACTCTAAAGACATTATCAAGTTCTCCTCAATGAATTGCTAGACTTTGTCCAATATGTGATTATAACATCATGAAATACTCCTAACCATTAAGAACACATTCATAACTATATCCTCTTGATTCTAACATGATTATATAAGGGTTCTATATTGAACATGTTATCCCACATCTTCATTAATTCTTCAAGGAATAGTTCTAACAATAATATCATGATCCTAACTAAATTTGCAAATAACTTCCATGTTTATCATGATTTATTAAGTATTCAACTACTAACATTAATAATCATATGAATAACAAGATTGAGATAACCAACCTCAAGAAAGGATGAAGAATAGCACCAAATCTTCCAATAACACACTCCTATCTTCTAGTTACCAAGCCATAATCCAAGTGTTGTGGCTCTAATACGAGATTGGAAGGCAAGAATATGGTTTATGGGAGCAGGGGATCGATTCTAAAGGATGGAGGATGAAGTAGAGTTGTGGAGAAATGAAAGGCAACACATATTTTTATAATCCAGGATTTACATTACGTACGTTATAAAGTAAGTTTAGCGTACGTTAAACTGCTTACGTACGTAGTATTATGAACACTACGTACGTAGCCATATTACCAGAAGTTTCTGACTTAAAATGCATATAACGCTACGTATGTAAGGAAATCGCCATTACGTACATAATAGCCATTGACTTGGCTATCGCAATCGACTTCCGACCATTACCTACACCCTCGGCCCCATCCGCCGAAAGGTGATCTGCTGAAGAATCCCCCGGATTACGTACGTTAACGTGGAAAGGTTACGTACGTAATTCGACTTATATAGCATACGTAAACTAAGTGTGCTAACGCACGTTAAGAGCAATATCAACAAGTAAAATGAAATTTCCACTAATCCTCTAATAAGCAACTATAGTGCGAATGACTAAGATCTTTCAATTTGACAGAACTCATCCATATATTTATTACAAGAAACACATATATGGTACGTCGATGCTCGACTTAAATTGTAAAATACAATAGTAAAGGAGAGGGTATTACAGCATCCACAGTGTATAATGCTTTTAAATTATTAATACCTCAAAAGATTTTGATTTGAACTCTTTGTTTGCTTCATCCATATCAACTGTTCCATATAGTCCATATTTAAGATCAATTGTTGGAGTCTGTAGTTGAGTTACAAGGTTTTTTTCTTCGTCCCCTATTAGTACATCAACATCGAATTCAATTAGAAATAAACAAGTTTTACAAAATGTAATAAATTTTTATATATTATACCTGTTTCACTCTTTTGTTTTTTATTCAATTTCTTCTTTTTTGGAGTCTTTTTCATCGGTGGTCCAATCATTTTCATATGTGGTTCAATCACCTCCACACCTTCCGCAATTGGCAGACAACCAAAACCAAATTCAAGTTATTCTTTTTGTCTTTGAAACAAAAGTCTTGAACTCCATGCTTTGAACGCTGGAACAGTTTTTTCCACTTTGATAGACTCAGATGTCGTTGAATTAACGTATATGATCTGCAACAAATAAATTAGTTTTAAAATATAATAGTAAGTGTATTATTTTGTTTAATATGTATTACATTATAGTTTAAAATTCATTGAATGAGAGTGTGAAATATAGTGCATCAATGTTTCATGTCTACTGCATCATAGTAGTCAAAATCAGTCAATCATAGTTTTATATCTAGTGCATTCCTATTTCAAACTTATTGCATCACAGTTTTAAATTTACTGCATCTTAGTCTCATAATCAGTACATCATACTTTGAATTATTAGTGCATTACAAAGTAAATAAATATAGAAAACTTACAGCCAACAAAAGTAATGGTCCACTGAAATATTTGTTTGGTTGATATCTGGAACACTCATTCACCATACACTCTACAACGTACGAGCACCAATCCATCTGAGAAATGTTATCAGTATTAGATAGAATTGGTATAATTCTCTCATTTACCTGCCCATCTTTGTTTTCTTGGCCAAATATAGAGAAGAAGAGGATAGTGAAACAAACTCGAAATTCCCAATCAACTTCTGTCAGACAGCACAAATATTCCTCCAACTTTCCTATAAAATTTTATTTTTAACAACAATACTTTGCAATAATTCTCTCCATTTCGCAGTAGTCACTTCAAATAGATTTTTCTCTTTAAGTGCTTCAACTTTCATATCCCCCATTGGGATTCCAAGCATATCCCGAACCAATTCTCGAGTAATTTTTATTTTTCTTCCATCTTTCATTTTTATCGAGCAAGTTTTTTTATTAAAATTTCTAACCACCCACATCCCTAATTCTGATGGTGTAGAATCAAAGTTGAAATTATTATGAAAATCACCAAATCCCATCTTTTCTAATTCCTCCACCTGAGGAGTTCTCAATTTCTCAAGAACCTTTTGCAAACTTCTCGGTGACATTCTATTCATGATAGATTTGGGTTCGTTCTTTTTAACATCTTCTTTTGTTACAACAGCCAGTTCTGAATTCAAACTTTCATCGTCATTTGCTATTTTTACTTTCTTTTTCTTTTTGACTGGTGTCGTATCAAAATCTGAATCCATCTCTATTGCAGCCCTTTTACCCTTAATCTTCTTTTTACTTTTGCTGCATTCAGTAATAGAAATGGGATTCTTCTTCTTAACAGTTTCACTTTAGCTGCAGTACGTTTAGTACTCTTCTCAACTACATCATGTTTAGCATGATTTCCTGTTGCTTTTTTATTTTTTTTTTGCCGGATGTTCAAGAATAAGACTTTCCAATAATTCATTCCATTTTGCTTTAGCAGCCTCTTCAATAGCAGCTGTATCAATTGTATCTTCTTCGTCTGTTTCTACCTCATCTCTTTCATTATAACCAATTGTAACTTAGTTCAAGTTCCATTACATCAAAGAAACTGTCAAGCATATAATCACTTTCGAACATCATAGAAACTGTCAAGCATACAATATCATTTTCACACATCACACAAACTACGTTTAACCTAACTTATGTTCATACGCCGCAAATTAAAAGCTACTGCATCTCAATTCAACTTCTAGTGCATCACAGAAACTGTCAAGCATACAATCTCATTTTCACACATCACACAAACTACATTTAACCTAACTTATGTTCATACGCCACAAACTAAAAGCTACTGCATCTTTAATTCAACTACTAGCGCATCACATAAACCGTCAAGCATACAATATCATTTTCACACATCACACAAACTACGTTTAACCTAACTTATGTTCATACACCGCAAACTAAAAGCTACTGCATCTCAATTCAACTTCTAGTGCATCACAGAAACTGTCAAGCATACAATCTCATTTTCACACATCACACAAACTACGTTTAACCTAACTTATGTTCATATGCCGCAAACTAAAAGCTACTGCATCTTAATTCAACTACTAGCGCATCACATAAACTGTCAAGCATACAATATCATTTTCACACATCACACAAACTACGTTTAATCTAACTTATGTTCATACGCCGCAAAGTAAAAGCTAATGCATCTCAATTCAACTTCTAGTGCATCACATAAACTGTCAAGCATACAATCTCATTTTCACACATCACACAAACTACGTTTAACCTAACTTATGTTCATACACTGCAAACTAAAAGCTACTGCATCTTAACTCAACTACTAGCGCATCACAGAAACCATCAGTTTTACAAAATCTATTTTGCACATCTCATAGACTTCATTTAACCTAATTTATGCTCATATCGCACAAAATAAAAGCTGCTGCATCTTATTTCAACAGCTATTGCATCATAATAACAAAATTTACTTGATATTTTTGTAATTGATTTTTCAGCAGCTTCAATCAACAATTGAGTCCTTTTATTTTCTAAATTTATAACAAAATAAACTATTTTAGTCATACATATAGCAAATCGATGCAGTAAAAGATGATTATCCATTAATAATACACTTACTAGGTGGGAGTTTCTTCTTCGCCATTGAAGATGCAGTAATTTTTAAGAATTTCTTAGGGTTGATTTTTAGAGAGAGAAATTAGTAGAAGTGGAAGAGAGAGAGAGAGAGAGAGAGGGAAAATGATCGTTTTTTGGGGGAAAATGAAACGCGTGTTGAATTATTAACGCGGCGTAATTTTTATATACTACATCTTTTACCCCTCAAGTTTCTCTTATTTTCAAAAATGCCACTCCTCTTTTTTAATCTTGCAATGTAAATTCAACGGTTGAGATCGCTTCCTACACTTTTTATTATAACAAACTTTTTAGAATAACCCACCCTATTGCACCATCTATTAATATTGGTATACACCTTATGTCTTAAAAAATAATATTCTGCACACCATAGCTTTGGTATATGTAACACCCCGATATATTCGGAATACTTACAGCGCCGTAAATCCTTTATATAAGAATTTACAAGGCTGATTTGAGAATTACGGAATATAATACTAAAGTGTCATTAAGATTAAAACTCAAAACCAGTTCAACAAATTCAAATGAGTCCATTATTACAAAACATCTACAACATATGCGTACTCGAGTACTGAAAAATAACCAGGAAATAAGACAACAAAATCCACATCACTAAGCCACGTCATCATCATGTCGGTACTGTGGTTGTTTCCCTGCTCCTCGGCTACCTGAACATCAAACAATGTCCACCCCCGAAGGGTTAGCAAAATGATGCTAGTACAAGTATCATAATACATAAATCAACAATGCATCATAAAACATACAAAACGGACTTCCGTCACCGGAATCCAGCGATGCGAATCCTCACGATTCCATAAACACAGTACAGGATAATCCAACGATCCAGCGCCCTCAACATAGATTCCCATGATGATCCCGTCAGACCAACGCATGGTGGAAAACCCGTCCAACGATCCAAAGGTTCTCAAAGATAGATCCCCATGATGATCCCGTCGGACCAACGCATGGTGGACATTCGATCCAGCGCCCTCAGCATAGATCCTCATGACCCCCCTCAGATCATTTACAATATAAACCATGCAATTATGCGTGCACATAGCAAATCAATATGTTCATCGATATGAACAATCAAGAATCCAATAACGAATACCACGACAATTCAAAGAAAATAATCTCATATTCGACAATATGAATAAAACCGTATGCATGATCAAAGTTCCAATATAAACCAATTTCAAAATACGATACTTGCCTCAAAGATGGCAAGAATTAAATACTCCCACGAATGTCACACGTCTGACGGTCGCCGCCCCTCTCTTGTACAAGGGAATAACAAGGAATTCAATGAATCTCCCGAAACTAACGCACGAGTACCAAATGCCTTAAGTTATAATCGAGTTATTAATAACGGACAATCGGTTTTCGGCCCTATTTTTCGACGAGTACTAAGTTTGTAAAGAGGCATACGAATTCAAGAGATCGTAACGGAACACAAAGTCGGTGTCTACAATTCCAAAGACATTCATCATATCATTATATCCCATGTTCCATATTCTAATTCCGATTATTAACTCGAATGCTTGGTTCGGTTGCCACTACGATGCATAATGAGATAATCATGATCAACCTAGTTCTAGGTTGATTCGACTCTACGATTCTTGTTCTTCCGCGGGTAATTCTTCTTATCAAATTCTTTATTCAAAATAATTGTTCCAAATATCCTTTCATGGTTCTAATCATTCAATAACATTACCAACAAGTTCATCTAAGGCAATAATTATAATTGAACACACTTCCCATTCAACTTCATGAATTCATCTTACCCTGGGGTAATTCTAAACACTTGTTCAATAAAAGAGTGTTGCGAAAGCATCAACAAGGTGTGTTTATCTCAGAAAATTCCATCCTTAAGGTTGGTAAAGATTATGGCTCAACTATTAACAATAGAAACCTTAATTCAAACAACATACTCATCCCCAACATGGTGTTGGATTTATAACGACAAAACAAGCTCACTAATCTCGGGGAAAAGCTCAAAATATAACTAAGAACAAAATCCTCATCTTAGTGTAGAGTTAACATACCTTAAAGAGGAGAAGGACAATTGAAATCTTGAATAAACTCTTCACCGGAAGCTTGATCACCCATCCACATGGTCCAAGCTCCCCAAAATCGGATGTAGATGATGATATGAGGGATATGAAGTGAGGGATAATCTCAAGAACTCGGAATTTTGTCCAAGGTAGGAGTAAGAAATGAAATGGGGTTGAAGTCTATAAATAGATGTCTGACCATTACGTACGTTATGCAGAACACCTTGCGTACGTAACAAACATTACGTACGCTATACTCAGATATTAGCGTACGTAATCGTCTGGCCAGAGCTCACTGACCTGTTTCTGGCATTGTCTTACGTACGTTAGCCCAAGGGTTTTACGTACGTAATCTCCAGGTACTTAGCGTACGTTATGCGTAATACGTAGCGTACGTAAACACGTGCAGAACCATGCACGCGGAATGTTGTAGATATAAAAACGTAAGGGTACGAATACGGGAAACCAATATTCGATTAATTACATCATGAAGTTAAATAATACGAGTTCGAATACAAGATAATTACACAATTATTATCCGGGCATTACATACCACCCCTCTAAAAAGAAGTTTCGGCCCGAAACTTAAAATGAAAACAGTTCCTGGTATCTCGACTTCATACTATCCTCCGTCTCCCAAGTTGCTTCTTCGACTCCATGTCGAGACCACTGAACTTTTACCAAGGAGATTGGTTTATTCCTCAACTGTCTGACTCGAATCTCGAGTATCTTGATTGGCTTTTCTTCGAACGAGCCATCATTAGCCATTTCAATCTCGTCAAAATCAATGATATGACTGGGATCCAGTACATATTTCTGCAATTGGGATACGTGGAATACACTATGAATTTGACTTAGCGATGGCGGTAAGGCCAACCTGTACGCCAATTCCCCAACTCTTTCCAGGATCTAGAATGGTCCGATATATCTCGGACTCAGCTTTCCTTTCCTCCCAAAATGAAAAATTCCCCGGGTAGGAGAAACCTTCAATAGTACGTGATCCCTAATCTCAAACTCCAACAGGCGACGACGCACGTCTGCATAAGACTTTTGTCGACTATGAGCAGTCAACAGCCTTTCACGAATCAGAGCTATCTTCTCTTGAGTCTGAACTATCAATTCCAGTTCCGTCCCGATCAAGTCAGAAGAATCATCCCAACACAGGGGTGATCTGCATCTTCTCCCGTACAACGCTTCAAATGGTGTCATCTTAATGGAAGCATGCCAACTATTGTTGTAGGTGAATTCAATCAACGGAAAATGAATCTCCCAATCGGTTGACTAATCTAAGGCACAAGCTCTAAGTATATCCTCTACTGTCTGTATAGTCCTTTCGGACTAACTGTCCATTTGAGGATGATAGGCCGTGCTAAAGTTCAGTTCGGTTCCCAAAGCCCTGTGAACTGCCTTCCAAAAGTGCGACACGAAGTGACCAACTCGATCCGAAATAATGGTCTTCGGCGTTCCATGCAATCGGAATATCTCTGTAATAAACACTCGTGCTAATTTCTCGAGTCCCCAAGTTTCTTTAATACACAGGAAATGAGCTGACTTGGTTAGTCGATCAACTATGACCCAAATCATGTTCATTCCCGTCTTGGTCCATGGAATATTGGTGATGAAGTCCATCGATATATCTTCCCACTTCCACTCAGGTACCGGAAGTGGCTTCAACATTCCGGCAGGTCGCTGATGTTAAATCTTAACCTGCTGACAGGTTAAACACTTCGAAATGTACTCTGCTACGTCCTTCTTCATATTTCCCCACCAAAAATTTTGTTTTAGATCCTTATACATCTTACTGGTGCTCGGGTGAATGGAATAGGGTGCGTTGTGAGCTTCCTTCAGAATTGTCTGTCTCAATACATCATCATCGGGAACGCATAGTCGACTCTAAAATCTCAGAACTCAATCTTCTTGGATTACGAATCCTGGGGCCTTCCCTTTCTTTACTTCGTCACATAACCGAAGAATCAGAGAATCATTCAACTGCTTAGATTTGATTTCCTCGATTATCGACGAAGTTAGTTCCATCACTTATAGTTTCCCTTGGACTCTTTGTGACCATACTTCAATCCCTTCGCGGATCAGTTCGCGTTGAATGCTGGTTTGGGACGTAAGCGCTTCCAACACTCGAAGAGAAACAGGTTTGCGGCTCAGTGCATCACCTACCACGTTCGCTTTGCCTGGATAATAGAAAATCTCTAGGTCGTAATCCTTGATTAATTCCAGCTACCTTCTCTGTCTCATATTTAATTCCTTCCGACTGAAAATATACTTAAGGCTCTTATGGTCTGTGAAGATCAGACAATGAGTGTCGTACAAATAATGTCGCCAAATTTTTAAAGCAAAAACTACAGATGCTAACTCCAGATCATGAGTCGGGTAATTAACTTCATATGGTTTCAACTGTCGAGAGGCATAGGCAATCACCCTATCCTTTTGGATCAATACATATCCCAGACCCTGATTTGAAGCATCGCTGTATACCATGAATCCATCAGTTCCATCTGGCAACGCTAGTATAGGCGCTGTCGTCAGTCTTCTCTTAAGTTCATCAAAACCCGCCTGACATTTCTCATTCCACACAAATTTTTAAGTCTTCTGTAACAGCTGAGTAAGTGGACGAGCGATTTTGGAAAATCCTTCTACAAAACGGCGATAATACCCAGCAAGTCCCAAGAAACTCTGGACTTCTTTCACATTATTAGGAGATTCCCACTCCAAGATTGCTTCGACTTTCTTCCGGTCTACCTGAACTCCGTCAGCTGATATCACATGCCCAAGGAAGGTTACTTCCTTAAGCCATAATTCGCATTTAGAAAGTTTCGCATAAAGCTGTTCATTCCTCAAGGTGCTCAAAACAATACGCAAATGCTCTGCATGCTCCTCTGGGTCATTCGAATAGATCAAGATGTCATCAATGAAAACAACCACGAATTTATCTAAGTATTCTAAGAATACCCGATTCATCAATTGCATAAATACTGCAGGAGCATTGGTAAGTCCGAATGGCATTACCACAAATACATAGTGCCCGTACCGGGATCTGAAAGCAGATTTCGATATGTCCGATTCCTTAATTCTCAATTGATGGTATCCTGATTGCAAGTCAATCTTATAGAATACTTTGGCCCCCTAAAGTTGGTCAAAAAGGTCGTCGATCTGAGGTATCGGATACTTGTTCTTGATCGTCACCTTGTTTAGCTCCCTGTAATCAATACATAATCGGAGGGATCCATCTTTCTTCCGGATAAAGAGAACGGGTGCTCCCCAAGGACAGACGCTTGGTTGAATGTTACCCTTCTGCAATAGTTCCTCAAGCTGCTTCTTTAGTTCATACATCTCGGTTGGCGCCATACGGTATGGTGCTCTGTAAATAGGTGCAGCTCCAGGCTCTAATTCGATATTAAACTCTACTTCTCTCCGCGGAGGTAACCCAGGTAGTTTGTCAGGAAATACGTCTGAGAATTCGTTCACAACTGGGATAGATGAGATTTCTACTCCTTCTTCTTTCTTCATGGCATAACACCAAAATCCGTGACAACCCTACTTCAGCAATTTAACTGCTTTCATGGCTTTGATCAATTTTCCTAAGCTTCCCGATCTCCATCCTTTGAATACATTTTCGGATCCGTCATCAGCAATGATCGAAATAACTCTCTTCCGGTAATTCAAAATAGCCCCATAACGGTTGTGCCAATCGTCTCCAAGAATTAGATCGTCACCATGGATGTCGACCACAATAAGATTTGATGGACAATCTCTCCCCCATATAGATACTAGAAAATCTCTAGTTTCTAGGATTCCCACAATTCTCTCTCCACTCGGTAATCCCACAATATAAGGCTCACAATCATGTAAACATGAGATTTTCAAACGATTCACACAGTTCAAAGATGTGAAAAAATGCGTAGCTCCTGAATCGAATAAGACACTAACTGGTTGCAAAAGGATCTGAATCGTACCTGATGCGACAGCAGTGTTCTGATCGTCTAATCTCCTCATCTCGTAAAGGCACGTAGGAACGGACCCAGCAATGGACGCTTCTCTTTTCCCGACATTCTGCTGCTGGAAACCACTTTGCTGCGTCTGGTTCACACTCATATCCTTCGGAACCGGTGCAGGAGTGTGAGTACCAATAGATCTAGTCGCATTTCCACAAAACGTAGCACGATGCCCTTCCTGTCCACACTCAAAGCAGGTCACATCAAGTGCATAACAATCACGTCGAACATGCCCGGCTTTGCCACACTTATAACACTTCCTCGCTGCGTCTGAAACTGTTGATGTGGTTCGGAACTTCTTTCCACCTCGAGAAGGATGCGGAGGTTTTCTAGATGAATAAAATGAAGACTGGCCCTTGCGGGTCCATCTACTCTTGTTTTCCGTGAAGTTGCCGGACATTTTTTGCTTTTTTGCTTCCATCGATTTCTCCACAACTGCCTCTTTCATGTCGTAGGTCAATGCTTTGTCCTGATACTGTCGCAAAGTAGTACACTTGAATTCGGACATCTACTGCTGAATCTCCGGCTTCATCCGCATATCGAAATGGAAAATCTTTTCTGCCTCGGTCCTGACCAAATGTCGCACACAGGTTAGCTGGTGATTAAAAGTCTTGATTATATCTGTCAAAGATTCCTCTGAACTCTGCGGCGAGAAAAACTCTCGGACTCTAGTCTCTGTAACTGGACGAGGACAATATTGTGCTTCCATCATTAATTTGAATTCTATCTAGTCAGCATTATGATCCTCCGGTCGAATGGCCTCCCACCAGTCGAAAGCCTCCCCAGTCAGAAGGTACTGGGCGATCGGAACCTTCCGGTCATCGGGACAGTTAATCCCTGCAAATATTTTCTCTAACTCCTTCAGCCAGTGATCCCAAGTAGGCATCTCGGTAGAACCATCGAATTTGGGTGGGTCGAACTTGACCACTTCAGTAAGCCATTTGTCTCCTCGGTTATCCTCATTACGCTGCTGGTACATCGTCGTCTGCATGTGGTTAACCACCTGAGCAAACTGAGTCATCTGGGCGACCACCTGCTGAAGTACTCCTGGCATGTTGGGATTTCCGTCATTATTTGATGATCCCTGTTGTCTTCCAGGATGGGAATCAGTTCGGGTAGCAGATAACTCTGGGGTAGTCGCTGAATCCTCTAGTCTCGCATTACCACATCCGCATCCACGACCGTGTCCGTGTCCACGACCTCCCCTCAACATACTGTAAACACAAATACTCAATATCCAGGGCAAAATTTTCTAAAAAGGAAAGTCCGTCAATATCAATAAAACAGAAAATAAATAGAACGGTAGTATATGAGATTAGGAAACTTACAACCACGGTCTACATGACGACGCTGGCTGTACAGTGATGTTATAACCGACCTATAAATCGAATGACGTAAACAGGCCCAAATAAACCCTACTGCCAAGATATCCATGAATCTTAGGCTCCGATACCATATTCTATAACACCCCGATATATTCGGAATAGTTACAGCGCCGTAAATCCTTTGAATAAAAATTTACAAGGCTGATTTGAGAATTACGGAATATAATACTAAAGTGTCATTAAGATTAAAACTCAAAACCAGTTCAACAAATTCAAATGAGTCCATTATTACAAAACATCCCCAAAACATCTACAACATATGCGTACTCGAGTACTAAAAAATAACCAAGAAATAAGACAACAAAATACACATCACTGAGCCACGTCATCGTCATGTCGGTACTGTGGTTGCTTCCCTGCTCCTTGGCTACCTGAACATCAAACAATGTCCACCCCCGAAGGGGTTAGTAAAACGATGCTAGTACAAGTATCATAATAAATAAATCAACAATGCATCATAAAACATACAAAATGGACTTCCGTCACCGGAATTCAACGACGCAAATCCTCACGATTCCATCAACACAATACAGGGTAATCCAATGATCCAGCGCTCTCAGCATAGATCCCCATGATGATCCCATCGGACCAACGCATGGTGGAAAACCCATCCAACGATCCAGCGCCCTCAGCATAGATCACCATGATGATCCCGTCGGACCAACGCATGGTGGACATTCGATCCAGCGCCCTCAGCATAGATCCTCATGACCCCCCTCAGATCATTTACAATATAAACCATGCAATTATGCGTGCACATATGCAAATCAATATGTTCATCGATACGAACAATCAAGAATCCAATAACGAATACCACGACAATTCAAAGAAAATAATCTCATATTCGACAATATAAATAAAACCGTATGCATGATCAAAGTTCCAATATAAACCAATTTCAAAATACGATACTTGCCTCAAAGATGTCAAGAATTAAATACTCCCACGAATGTCACACGTCCGAAGGTCGCCGCCCCTCGATCGATCACCTTGTACAAGGGAATAACAAGGAATTCAATGAATCTCCCGAAACTAACGCACGAGTACCAAACGCCTTAAGTTATAATCGAGTTATTAATAACGGACAATCAGTTTTCGGCCCTATTTTTCACCGAGTACTAAGTTTGTAAAGAGGCATACGAATTCAAGAGATCGTAACGGAACACAAAGTCATTGTATACAATTCCAAAGACATTCATCATATCATTACATCCCATGTTCCATATTATAATTCCGATTATTAACTCGAATGCTTGGTTCGGTTGCCTCTACGATGCATAACGAGATAATCATGATCAACCTAGTTCTAGGTTGATTCGACTCTACGATTCTTGTTCTTCCGCGGGTAATTCCTCTTATCAAATTCTTCATTCAAAATAATTGTTCCAAATATCCTTTCATGGTTCTAATCATTCAAGAATATTACCAACAAGTTCATCTAAGGCAAGAATTATAATTGAACACACTTCCCATTCAACTTCATGAATTCATCTTACCCTGGGGTAATTCTAAACACTTGTTCAATAAAAGAGTGTTACGAAAGCATCAACAAGGTGTGTTTATCTCAGAAAATTCCATCCTTAAGGTTGGTAAAGATTATGGATCAACTATTAACAATGGAAACCTTAATTCAACCAATATACTCATCCCCAACATGGTGTTGGATTTATAACGACGAAACAAGCTCACTAATATCGGGGAAAAGCTCAAAATATAACTAAGAACAAAATCCTCATCTTGGTGCAGAGTTAACATACATTAAAGAGGAGAAGGACAATTGAAATCTTGAATAAACTCTTCACCGGAAGCTTGATCACCAATCCACATGGTCCAAGCTCCCCAAAATCGGATGTAGATGATGATATGAGGGATATGTAGTGAGGGATAATCTCAAGAATTCGGAATTTTGGCCAAGGTAGGAGTAAGAAATGAAATGGGGTTGAAGTTTATAAATAGACGTTTGACCATTACGTACGTTATGCAGAACACCTTGCGTACGTAACAAACATTACGTACGCTATACTCAGATATTAGCGTACGTAATCGTCTGGACAGAGCTCACTGACCTGTTTCTGGCATTGTCTTACGTACGTTAGCCTAAGGGTTTTACGTACGTAATCTCCAGGTCCTTAGCGTACGTTAAGCATACACCATAACGTACGTAAAATCCATGTCCAGGTTCACGCGAAGCATCTCACGAATCTTCCCCGGCCCCCACACACCGACCCTTATCTGATCTCGAGTTGACTGCGCTTACGTACGTTAAGCTCAACATATAACGTACGTTATATAGCAGCGGTAGCGTACGTTATGCGTAATACATAGCGTACGTAAACACATGCAGAACCATGCATGCGGAATGTTGGAGATATAAAAACGTAATGGTACGAATACGGGAAACCAATCTTCGATTAATTACATCACGAAGTTAAATAATACGAGTTCGAATACAAGATAATTACACAATTATTATCCGGGCATTATAGTATAATTATTCATATTTGAAATATATGTTCGCATTTGATAAAGTTATCATTAAATAGTCATATATTTTTAGAAAGTAAAGATTATTTTCATAATTGACATTATTTAGAAATTATACCAAAAAATAGTAAAATTTATAAAAAGATGGTATTTAACTAATATACCATAACTATATTAATTTTTGGATCAAAGTTATACATTGTTTCGGGATATGTTTGGTGTCTTGCCTAATACTGATTGTAGGAAGATACACTACACCAGAATCACAATTTTGTGACTGCCAAAAACTATCACAAATAGCAGAAAAAGACACAAATGAATGTCACATAATCACCAGTCACAATTTATTTTGTGACTGTCAAAAACAGTAACAAAACAGTGACGAAACCTCATTTATATGACTTTACAATACCACTTTTCATGGCAGTCACAAATATCACTTATGACTGTCATTAGCAGTCACGAATTTCATCTTTTGTGACAGTCATTAGCAGTCACTGAGTTTCATCTTTTGTGACAGTCATTAGCAGTCAAAAATTTTAACTTTCCTGACTTCCATGGACAGTCACAAATATCATTTTTCTTGACTGTCTTGTGACCGTTTTTAGAAGTCACAAATGTTGAAAAAAATAGTAACCCCCTATTTTTATCTAAATGCAATCTAATTATTTTTTCATAATGAATTCATAATACAATCCAAGCATATTTCTCAAAGTATTCACACAAAATTCCAATTAATATTTACAAGACATATAAAAATCACAATGTAATGTTGAAAATTAACACATGTAAAAAAAACTCCGAAATAGAATAAGTACGGATTATTAGTTATATATTGAAAAATATCAACAACAACTAACAAGTTAAATTAATAGAATCCTTAAAAAGAATCATAAGCTTCATTCATGGAACACACAGGTGGAGCAACGCCTGCTAAAACAACGGTTTCGGGAGCATCTTTTGCCTGAACAATAAATAAAATATATAAATCAGTCATTAACCAAAATAAATAAAGATAAAAATTCCTTGATGTGCAGTACTACATTAAGATATAATTTGGGAATACAAAGAGCAGCAATAACTATTTAGTTCAATTGAATATGTCGACCAAATAATCTTAATATATCTGTTCCACTACAATATTCAAGGATTGGAGAGAAGCCACAATTTCGTTAAGTACCGGAAATGCAGTAACGTATTGTAAACAATAGTTGAACTCGGACCAAGAACATGACAAGAATATAATACTAGTTATACTCCACATTTTTCTACGAACCAAGGCATTGTAATAGTAACCCTCTTTAAATATATCAAAAGAATGGAGTACACCAACACCTTACCTCAGATGGTATGTAGGAGAAATTAGATTATTGCAGAAGATTAAGACTGCATTGCCATATAGAGAGTAGGAGGATGAGGATTAAACCTGTCAAAATGGTGGACTGGAAAAGAGAAAGAAAAATCAAACCAGTACCAAATTATCGACAATGTTGGTGTCATGATATATACCAACAGTATTGAACGTATATGATTTCACTTTAACACCTTCACATGAACTGCCTCGTAAGAAGAGTTACAACCATTCAGACGGAAGTCACAAAATCACAAGAGCATCGGCAACGTAAATTACCCCGCTAAACAACATCACATATGAATATAAAAGTTACTCTGTTAACTGTCTAATGATATACAAGAAGTCTGTCCTTTCCAATATTAATAAGAACGTAAATATTTTACACTTAACAGACTTCAGAAAGAGCATCTGGGCTGAATTGAAGCACTAAGACATCATTTCAAATAAATATGCAAGTAAATATAATAATTTAAATATTTGCACCTCATGTTTGAGATTCTTCTTTACTGAATCAATAAAAAATAACTAATGCTCCCATCAGATATTGCCAAAGGAAAACCCATTCAAGTTGTGTTTAATAACAAACTAGATGCACGGACACAATGCTAGAATTAAGTTAATAAATATTCAAAAGAATTAAGGACAAAAGAATTGCATATATACCTGTTCAATGATTGCAAAATAATGTGAATTAGCCTTTAGAAAGATGGAACAAACAACCAGTATGATTAAACCGCTCAACATTATCAAAATATCAAGCCACTTTCAACAGAAATAAATAAATAGTACAAAAAACATTTTTCATCCAATATGACTGAAACAATCCTCTAAAATACTTTTACCTCTGAATTAAATCTCAAAATGCACGTGATTTGTGTAGGCAATGATGCAGCTTAATTATATAAAGAAGTCAATCAACATTATAGTGTCTTGACATTATAAATCAAAGTTGTGCAGACCCCTAAACACAGACAGGTTAATCTTAATTAGATGAACTCAAATATGCAGATACAATAGCAAAGAGAAATCTATGAATTAAGTCACCCGACACACACACACACACACACACACAGAGAGAGAGAGAGAGAGAGAGAGAGAGAGAGAGAGAGATTACCTTATCATTCATCACCCATCCACCTCCAACAATTTCCAGCTGTCCAATCTGCATTAAATTGATGAAGGATTCTCTTTTCATGTCTGAAGCATCCCTCCACCATCTCTCCAAATAAGACATCTCTTCCCAAATGAATTTTCGTCGATTATCCTACATAAAACTCAGCGAATGAAGTTTAAATCTACAAGATCACTCAAGCTTTAACCACGAGCAATCGAGATCCACGCTGAAATAGCGACCACCTATGAATTTTTGAACAAACCCAAATCAGAAAGAAAAACTCGTCCCCAACACCAAATCGGCCCAAACCAGTACCAAATTCTGAATTTTAAGCCCGATCTTATCTAAAAAAATCGCCATATGACATAAATTTGTGTTCAAAACTATCCCAAAATCAAATACAGAAGAGCACCATACGATTACAATAGAATCAAAAAGAACAAAAATAATAAAGCTTGGATCTCTTTGTACTTGAGAATCGATCGAAGGCCATTCACCACCAATTTTCATCCGTGTGTGTGTGTGTTTATTTAAGGGGGAGAGAGAGAGAGAGAGAGAGAGAGAGAGAGAGAGAGAGAGAGAGAGAGAGAGAGAGAGGAGAGAGGTTAGAGGGGAGAGAGAGGGGTACGGTGAGAATAGAAATAGTGAGAGATAGAACCGACTCGTTTAAAGAGAGAGAGAGAGAGAGAGAAAGAAGCGGTGGGCTACGGCTCAAGCGACGGGCTATTTTCCTTTAACTTGAAAGTTTATAACTGTTCAAGGCAGTCACTACACTTGTGACGGTCATTAACAGTCACAAACATTGGATTTATCACTGTTTGGTCATTAGGACTGTTATTGACCGTCATAAAGTTGTGACTGTCATTGACAGTCACAAATCCAAGGAGTTTCAATGTCATAAAATCATATTTTTGGTGTAGTGATACATAGATGGAAGGTTCTAGATCCTTATAGAGGTAGTAGGATCCCATTAGATGTGTTACTTTATATAGAAATCACATGTATGGAAAGACTCTCATTGTAATGCATATATAAAGGCCCCCTCTGTCAGTGTTACGAATACAATTGATTGACTCATATTTACAGCTTACTTTCTCCCGAAACACGTTATCAGCACGTAGCTCTAGAATTTGTTTACAAATTCCGAAAAAAATTGACCCTTAACCCTCGTCGAACCCCTGCCGTACACCAACCAATATGCCAGACCTCCGTCGGACCCCTACCGGACCTCTGCTGCACACCAACCACCCTGCCGGACCCCTGTCGGACCTCGGACCGACCTTGATCAACCACTGCTGCATCTTGCCGTACGCCGCCGTGTCCAGTCTGCCCGGACCCCTGCCGCACTGCCCCGATCGACCTTGATCGACCACTGCCGCACGCCGCCAAGACTAGTCCGCCCAGACCCGTGCCGCACTACCGCGATCGACCTTGATCGACCACTGCCACATCCTGCCGCGCGATGATGCATCCAGTCTGTTCGGACCCCTGCCACACTCTGTCGCGATCGATCGTGATCGATCTTGATCGGTACTACTACAGCAATCCGACCCAACCCCGATCGCCCCGCTCGGCTGTAATACATGTATTTTTTATTTCTATATTTTTTTATTCCACGACTCGCTCATGTTTATTAACACATTTTATACATGTTTTGTTCGGCACTTTTCGTCATTCGAGCGAGTTTTGATATTATTTTGGATTAATCAACATATTATTTTGGCTTTTCCATTTTTAGGTTCGATTCTTGTGGATCTTATTCGAAACTGCTGTTTTATTGTTCCTACAAGTTCACTCAACATTTATAGTCATGTTGTGATCTCTAAAGTTGTTAGTCGATCTCGTATCGTGATCTTTCAGATATTTGGGCCATTTCGTAATTTCTCAAAGTTTTGGGTACTCGCTTACGTGCTCATTTTTACCTACCTTCGGGTTGTCAGAATCGAATGTTTGTTTAGCGCTTTTGTTGTTGTTGAGAATACTTCATAAGCACTTCGTCATATTTCTGGAATCATCGCATGTTGAGACCGTTCTGGACTGATCAAACATTTTCTCAAAAGTATTGTGCATCAAGTTCGACTTTGAAAAATCACCATCAATTTTTGGAAGATCCAAAAATTCTTAAACTTTATAGTATGATAGAGCATCAAGTTAGATTTCCAATCGGAGTCCGGACGAAGGAGTTATGGTCGAAATAGCAAATACTACACTGTAAGCATATAGTTTATAATTAGCGCACGCTAATGCAGCTATTAGCGCGAGCTAACTGTTAGGGACAGGGCGTTCTGTCCTTCACTTGACTGCCTCATTTGCGCACGCTAATGCATTGATTAGCGTGTGCTAATGGATCGAGATAGAATGCCCAGTTATTTTTCAGGCTCGTTAGCGCACGCTAAGTAGAAGAGGTTAGCGCGCGCTAACTGTACTGATATATATATATATATATATATATAGGACAGATGCGTTTTTCAGCCCCATTTCCCTTCTCTCTTTCTCTCTCTCGGTTTTGGGCGATTTGACAAGGGTTTCGATCCTTGAACATATTACCATCATATATTGAGGTCTTGATCATGTTTAACATCATCGTTTATCGATTCTTCATCTGAATTGAGGTAATTCTTTGAAAATTCTTTTTTTAACTATTTTTAGGATTTTACTCTTGATTTCGATTTTGGTCTGATTGTGATGAATTGGTTATGTAATTCTTATTATTTGAGTTGTAATCTATGGATTATAATTCTGTTTATCGATTTCGTTTCACCCGGAGCATGATTTTGGCTTCCTTGATAAAACCCTTGAACCCTCATTGTTATTGTTGTTTCGCAGCGAGTTAGAGTCGGGTTTTGAGGAGTATTATTAGTTCGTTGTGGATTTATTCTCGTAGTGTTCCGGAGTTGCCACTTGCTCACTGAAATTGGAAGTTCCATGATTGTTCGGTTACATCCATTCGTCATTTTGTTCGCTCGTGATTTCGAGGCAAGTACCTTGCCCATACATTTCATGCTTCGTAGATATAATAGGTGGTAATCGATTATGTGTGTTACTTGCATGCTTATAATGAACTTTTAAAATAATCGGTATATTTTTAATAAAAGTTTCCTGTAAAGACAACTCGTGTGTTTTGTGAACGAATTTGCTGTTCTGAATATCTGTATTAGTGTTGTATATTGGAATACTTTATTTTCGTGTGGTGTCGTTGTGTGCGACTATGTCGCTTGTGGACTTAAAGCTCTATCCCTTTGTCAAGGTGTGTGTGTGGATACATGTGCTTGTTGATGAATATGTGGTGTTGTGTGTTATTGGTTGCGACTCTTTTGTAAGGAGGTCGTGCCATTCGACGTTGTTGGAATAATATACTTTCTTATTGGTATGTGATTGTTGTAAAGTGATGTTCCGCCGGTAGGGTTCGTTGGAGCCTCCAGGATCCGTCCTTGCTAGTACTGGTCGGGTTTGACCATAGGGTTATCCAAACCGGGTCTGTATCGAGGAGGCTCCGAGGTTCGTGGCTTGCTAGCACGATGCCATACTTGTCGTGAGTTATCCAAACCGGGTATGTCTCGAGGAGACTACAAGGTTCATCGCTTGTTAGCACGATGCCAAGATAACTATGAATGTACGTTATGATGATGTATGATACGTAATTGGCATGCTTGTTTATTGGTGTAAACGCATGTGTGTATGTGTGGTTGCTCTTCCATCCGGGGATGTTCTGATGAGGCCTCTGGGGGCCGATACTAAGGGGTACGGCCGTGGGTTATCAGGTATGGTTTAGTGACGACGAAATATGATGATATGGTTTATGAAGATGATGTTTGATGACAATGTGGTATTCCGAAATATGGTTTTCGTAAATGTTTTCCAAAACAAAACTCTCGAGATCTTAAAATACTTTACAAGATGTCTACTCATTCCATTCCTACTTTTCATGGTTTTAACTATCTTACTCAAGTGAATTATCTCAGGAAGCCTTTCATTACATTTAACTTGTTAATTGTTCAAGATTATTCTGTTCTCGGGGTATGTTGTGCATGGCTCGTATTTGTACTTTATACTTGCACTAGCAAAATTCCATTTTGCTAACCCCCCGAGTAATCGAGGGGTGGATGTCTTTATTGTGTCCAGGTACATGCAGGTTCTTGGGGAGCAAAACACAGGATCGGTATGAAGGATGATGGAAGACAAATGATACTAATCACATGAAGGCCAGTATTGGGTACCGTTGGTCGAATTGTATTGTCCTTTCCACTGTAGTATTTTCTGTCGTATGAGTTGTTAGTGTATTTGACCCTTGCATGGGTATGAGTCGAGATAGAGATGTGTATGTTTAAGTCGTATGTCATTGATGAAAGACCAAATCGGTCTACTGATTCGTTATTTATCCATGTAGGCATGTAATGTGATGTTTTGTGTCGGTATTTAGCCTGGTAGATCCTCATGGAGAGGGTCTACAGTGCTGTAATATTCCCGAGTGGATTGGGGGTATTACATCGGCGAGTCCGCCCATGCCGACCAGATCCCGTTCGACGCCTGCCGTTCTAGCCTAGTCGTGACCACAGTCCGCTCGTGCTGACCGTGCCACGCATCCGTCCCGATCCAACCCGACCATGATCGACCCTGCTCGGCGCCGGCCGAACACTGCCACCACAGTCCGCCTGTGCCGACTGTGCCCTGCATCCGCCCCGATCCAACCCTGCTCGGCCACTGCCGAACCCTGCCTGCGATCCAACTCAGCAGCGATCTGACCAACTCGGCCCGATCGCCCAGCCCCGCGACCCAATCTAGCCCAGACGGTCCGACCCAGTTCAAAGTCTCAGTCCAAAGACCCGAACATAGATTTAATTTATTTTCTGAAACCACCAAAATTGTGCCTCCGGTTTCATGTCATCACATCGAGCAACCATCGGTAGATCGGAGCACACCACCAATTACTCAATATCACGTGCCTAATTTTATAATCGAGGTAATTATCTAAACTTGTCCTTATTTTAGTATTCTCTTTTTGGGAATTTTTTTTGGGACATGTGTTATTGGGTTCTTTATCTCCCACACTACTTTGCGGTGGACGAGACCGCGAGAGAAGTCGGTATCTCTACGTGTCGAAGAAAACTATGTGATGGTCCTGGGGGAGTCGTGGAATTGTTGAAAGTCGATACTTGTGGTTGTTTCATACACCACGTATCTGGGTGCGATTTGGTATCGCCATTTTTTGTCGACTTTACTAACAACAATTAAGGGAAGTACATCGAGTAATAGTTATATTTCACGCTTTTAAAAGCATCAATTGTGACCGTTTACATTGTCACTGAGAATCCAACAAGACTAACTTTCTCTTGTTTATATCTTGTAGATGGTACAAAGCTCCAATATTCACTCGGAGTTCGAAATTCTTGACCATGCTGGTAAAGAGTACCATAGGTGTCGCTTGGCGTTCGTCGATAAGAGATTTACTACCACCATCTTTCTCTCTAATGAGCCTACCGCTCAAGAACTGACCGAGGAAACCAAGGCTAATGCACTGATGTACTTACGTAGACATAGACATCCGTTGTTGGAAAAGTGTTATATGAATTTGCAAACCCCCAAAGATCTACGAGATACACTCGAACAATATTTTAATAATATGCATGATCAGTGGGAGCAAATCCAGTTTTTGGATTATGAAAATGTGGAGGCCTATAACCAAGCCGTCCTCGATCTTCGCACTGATCTTGGTTTTTGTGGTGTCAAGAAGTCTAATCAAGACTTGATTGAGAAGACTCTTAACACGTTTCCTGTGGGAGCAAGTGTGATTGCTGATTAGTTGCGCGTTACCTATGAGGAAGGGAGAATTAAAATTTTTAGTGACCTTGTCTCCCACCTCGCGAAAAACAAAGGCACCATGAGATTATTCTCAACAGCAATGCGTGCCCAGCTGGTACGAAGTCGATTCCAGAAGTGAATCACGTTACCCACAGGAAGGCACCACGATAAAATAAAAAAGGCAATGCTGCTCAGGTTTTGCAAACACCACAGATGCATGACTCGAGCAAGCGAGGGCATAGATAAGGTCATCGTTCCAATGTGTGGAAGTGCAAGGTGGCTCGGCCGCCGGTCCTAGTGGTGCCAAACCACGTAGACCACCTCCTGCCACCGGTAATGGACCCACTCCAAAGGAAGGCCGGAATTGCTATACTTGCGGTTCAAAGAAGCACACTTACCGCAATTGCAAGGCGCCAAAGAACAACCAAGCCTACTACAAGCACTATAACCAGTACTTGACTCAAGAGTCGAATTACATGGAGGAAGATAATGAGAATATGGAGGTGAACCATGTTGAGATCCCTCCTCTCACCATTGCGGACAAAGACCAGCATTTGGATGTTGCTGACTTTGACTAGATCATTGTAGTTTGACTAGTTTTTACGCTTTGGTTATATTTTGTCTTGGGTCTAGTTTTCTTTTGAGAACTACTTTGGTATTTTCGATGAATGTAATAAAGTTGGCCATGATGAATAAAAAATTTTCAATTGTTGTGATTATGCAAAAATGAATTTTATTTTTCCCGCAAATAGCATGTTTGGTTTATTACAAAACAATTGCTCGTAGGAATTGCTTGGTTAATTTGATGCATTGGTGTTCAAAACTTTTGGTCACGACTAGGCGCATCCTCCTTGGTATTTGTTTATGCTTTGAATGTTTAATCGGAATCAGTGGTTTTTAAACAGCCTTAGTTGTACCGACATTCATACTTTCTCTGCAAGTCTATCAAGTTGGAATTACCAAAAGGATCATTAGTCGAGATATAAATCAAACAACCCGATGTATTTTAAAATGTTTAGACGCTCCTATGGCCATCATTTCCATAGTATTGTATCAATAATAATGCCTTGGAAAAAGACTTCAACCTTGCTCTATAACTAAAAGAATAGGGAAATACCAAAATAGCAATTTGAAACGAGCACTACGATCTGAGTTTAATGATCCAGAAAGTGCACGAACTATGGATGGAAAGATACGAAAGTCTAGCTTCCAGAACAAATGACTGTTAGTCCATATACTTTTTTTTATTAGTCCATAGACTTCTTAACGAAGGGGTTATTGCTGTTTTAGTGAACAAAGGTTAAGTTGCACAAAAATTATTCCCAGTGATTGTGCTAACTTTGATCCTAACCAACTTGGTTGAATTTCCCCAAACTCAAAGTTAGTGAGTTTTTGCTATGTCTTTCATCACAAGACTAATCAAGTTTCATGTCTTATTGTAGATGTCTCATGGAGAAATTGAGTGCCTTGCTGATAGTGGAACAATCCACACTATTCTTCGGAATAGGCAATTATTTAGGGATATTGTGCCATACATATCCTCACCGACAACAATGATTGGTTCCTCCCAAGTAGTTCAAGGGAGAGGACCTGCTCATTTCTTGATACCTAATGGTACGCATATTAATGTCACAAATGCTCTCTA
The DNA here is from genome assembly GCA_033398695.1 of Orobanche coerulescens. NCBI lineage: Eukaryota > Viridiplantae > Streptophyta > Magnoliopsida > Lamiales > Orobanchaceae > Orobanche > Orobanche coerulescens. The sequence goes on from CM065817.1 coordinate 122,743,306, forward strand.
TGCCCCAAGAGCAAACCGACCCTTGCTAAGTTTTAGGGATATCTGTGCCAACGATTATCAACTTGATACACACAGTGAGAATGGGATAGAATTTTTGTGCGTTACTCTGCAGAATGCGGAAGACGCCACGTTCTCGAAAAACTTATGAGTTTAAGTAGTGGTTTATACCAAACTACAATAAGGGTTATTGAATCCTAAGGTGTGATTCACGAACTTTGTGATTTGAAGTATACCAATTGTGGCATGACCGACTCGGTCACCGTGGACACAACATGATTATTCGTAATTTGAAAAACTCACACGATCATCCATTTTTCAAGTCCGAAAAATGATTGGAAGCACTGCTCGATATCAGCATTATTATGAGTGAGTCTGATACCGTATCACAAAGATTGAAGATCGCACGCCCTGATGAGGTTGACAATGCATCTTCTGCAAATCCCGAGGCTTTCGTGGCAATTGGAATTGAAGTTGAACATTCCGCCCCCCATGTCCATTCACAGAATGGCCTTGCTGAGGCTATGATTAAGCAGTTACAGCTTATCGCCCGAGCACTGGTATTGCACACCAACTTGTCGATTTATACCTGGGGTTATGTAATTTTGCATGCATCTATACTTATTCTCTTTCGACCCACTGTCAATCAACCGTTTAGTGCGTACAAGTTGGTAACTGGACATGAGCCTGATATTTCACACTTATGCATTTTTGGTTGTGCAGTCTATGTGCCAATTACGCTTCCACAGCTAATGGGTACGCAAAGACGATTAGGTATATATGTTGGCTATGAATCGCCTAAAATTATCCAATACTTGGAACCTTTGACAGGAGATCTGTTTACTGCATGCAGACAGTCACTTTGAGAAGACAAACTTCCCGTCGTTAGGGGGACAGAGGAGTCGAACAATTCCAGTAGAATGCCAGGAAATTGTTTGGTGTGCTCCTTATTTGCCTCATCAAGATCCCCTCACGGCTCAATCTGAGCTGGAGGTGCAACATATTCTCAGTCTTCAGAAAGTTGCGGATTTGATGCCCGACAACTTTACTGATACTGCAAAAGTGACAAGATCTCCCATTCCCACTGCGAATGTTCCTGCAAGGTTAGAAGTCCCAGTTATAGGGCAAGGTTTAGCCTCCCAAAGGAATGATGCCCCCGGCGTCGACCTTAGTGGTGGGACGGCTGCTTTGACTGCTCTTATCCCTGCTCGATAGAGGGGGAGGCCAGTGGGTAGAAAGGATATCGAACCTAGAAAGAGAAGAGACGGAGGCACAAAATCCTCTCATTATTGACACAATGACTTCGTCACATGAGATTATTTATTACTACGAATATGTCCTCGAATAATTATTTATTACTACGAATATGTCCTCGAATAAACAATGGAATGATCGAAGGACGAGTCGGAAACTTTGTTGATGTCAGGGAATATATATATCTTGATGCAATGTACGAGCAAATACGTACTATTGGTCAGGTCTCCATGCTAGTCGTGTAACACCCCAAACTAGGTGGATATTACAGTGCCGTGGACCCCCGACTGGGACCCACCAGGCGAATGAAAAAGGATGAATTACACAGGGTAAATGTAGTACCAAACCACATTACAACATCAATTACTCCGATTAGGAGTTTCATACAACATACCCAGGATAAAATAGAATACATGTGTATCTTATGTGACGATAAAATACACAACACTGAATGAAACGAGTATTCAAACGGAATGTCTGCAGCGGAATAAATAAAGGAAACATAAATGACTGAATAAGTATTTGAGCAATGAGGCCCCCTTCTAGTATCATTGGGACTCCTCGCCGTCAACATGCTCTCCCTGTGCCTTTGCCTTGCCATGACCTGAGAAACAAATATCCCCAAACGGGGTCAGTTATACAGAAAAACAATCCTCAAGGGTTGAAAATACACAATCATGATATATCTAAAGTTATGAATTATCCTTAGTTATGAATTACGCTGAAGAGGAGTATCATAGTACGCCCGTAGTGTTTTGTGCAAGTGTACAAGACGAATGTCCGGACACACCCGTCCTTGTACCTAATTAGTCTCACGGAGTTAAGCTTTACCGTGTGCACAGTCCAATGTATCACTCCCGATACACGGCCATCACGTGCCCGACTAAAAATTCCACACATCCGCACCCGGCCACGCAATATGAACCCAGAAGGTCATATGAACGAGAATGACCATAATGAATATCAATGAATAATAATAATCTGACAAAGTCAAGAATGACTCACCGAGATGAGAGTAATAATGAAGTGATTGATAGTTTCAATGGAATGATCGGAACCGCCGTTCCCGTTAATGAAGTGATTGTTCAACAATTACAAGTCTCAATATGATTAATACAATGATGAATGAGTTATGATTATGAATGATCAACAACAAAAGGAATGAATATCCTTTTAACCGAGTAAGAATTAACTTACACAATACCGGTGACAATTATCCTTCCACGAACGACGTCCTAATTGAGATATCGGTCGCTCGAACAACCTTGAATTATACAATATCCAACAACCCGTTCAATATACGAATCAAATACGAATATAACGAACTCAAAACGTCGATACGATTAAACTAAATCCATTGAGGCATTAAATCAAACACGTTGCGGCCAAACTCCGATTGTTTACAATCAAACCTCAATATACCAATATCAAATCCCCCAAGAAGTGTTTCAAACCAACAAAACATCTTCAATATGATTTAATAATCCAAGACGAATATCCGAAAACGTGATTATAACGACAATTAATCGAAAACCCCCAATTTCAACTCGATAATCAAAGTGTTCTTGAATAATCCCTCAATAATCCAATGAATCCTTATACAAACTCATAATCATATGCATATCCCTTCATATAACATGATTATAACGTCCAAAACATCATATCTCAACATAGAATCGAAATCCAAGGTGTTGAAGAAATTACCTCTTGAAGATCCAACCACTTCGATCCGAAGAACACGAGTTTAATCGAGTATCCAAGCTTCACAACCGAATGAAAATGATTAAAAACCACACTCAAGTGATAGGTGAAGAGAATTTTCTCCCTCAAGCCTCTCTCTCTCGTATGAAGGTGGAAGAAATGGAAGGAATGGGCTGAAATGCTCAAAAAACGAATTTATAGGGGTTGACTGCCCTGTCGGACACGGCCCGTGCCGATCGGCACGGTTGCGGCGCGCAACTGGCCGGCAGGGACTCGACCATGTCCTGCTTGACACGGTCGCGGCGCGAAGGGCCTTCCGATAGTGACCTGTCCGACAGCGACTCGGCATGACTCGACCGTGTCCTGGAACACGGTTGGGCGTCTGGGCAGTCGGTTCTGGCTTATCCGGAAGAGTTTGACTCGGCCGTGCTAGACGACACGGTCGAGTCCTGTGGGCAGAGACTTCGGCATTTCCGGACGAGTACAGCACGGGCCGTGTCGGACGACACGGCCGAGTTCGGTCGGCAGTGATCGGCCAATAATTGAAAAATGAGCGGGTGAGATAAAACGACCATAACTCTCTCGTCCGGACTCCGATTGACTCACCGTTTGAACCATTGGAGTTACCAAAAATTAATGGTGATCTAACAAAGTCGAACTCATATGCGGAAAGTTGAAACAATGGACAATAACGATACACAACTCGAAGTTTTTCCGAACGGTGAACACGAGTGAATTAACATGATTGATGAATGATTATAAATGAGTGAAAAGCCACTGAGTGACAATCACCGAATGAAATTACTGAATGATAATGACTGAATTACAACCGGGTATTACAAGTCGATGATGCTTTTGCCCACTTCGTCGCTCAAGAAATTATTAAAGATGGTGATGTTGAGCCGCGCTCAGTTGCTGATTGTCAACAACGAGCCGATTGATCAAAATGGAAAGATGTAATGCAAGCTGAATATGACTCAATGGCTAAACGTGAGGTATTTGGGCGCATCGAGCCAGTACCCGTGGGCGTTATACCAGTTGGACATAAGTGGGTCTTTGTCGTAAATACAATGATAAGAATGAGGTCATGCATTACAAAGCAAGACTAGTTGCTCAAGGCTTCTCGCAGCGCCCTGACATTGATTACGAGGAGACATATTCTCCCATTATGGACATCATCACTTTCTGCTACTTAGTCAGTTTGGTAGTATCTGAAAAACTGAATATGCTACTTATGGATGTGGTTACAATGTATCTTTATGGGGATTTAGATACGGATATTTATATGAAAGTCTAAACCACGGAGCGCTTACACTGTAAATTGCATCGTTCACTGTATGGGATGAAGCAATCCAGAAGGATGTGGTACAACCGCCTACGTGAATACTTGACTGGGAAGAGATACAAGAACAGTGATATATGTCCATGCATTTTCATGAAAAGAACAGACACAGGATTCATAATTGTAGCCGTCTATGTAGATAACAAGAATGTTATCAGTACTGTAGATGAAGTCGATGAAACAGCCTGCTACCTTAAGTCCGAATTCAAGATGAAAGACCTGGGTAGGACTCGATTCTGCTTGGTTTTAGAGCTAGAAAATCGAGATGATGGTATACTCATTCATCAAGCTGCCTATGTCCATAAGTTGCTCAGGCAATTTAGCATGGGCAAGGTATATCCTCTTGCTACCCCCATGGTTGGTCGAAGTCTAGAAATGGACAAGGATTCGTTTCGTCCTAAAGAGGAGGATGAAGAGGTCCTTACACCGTACCTTCGCACAATTGGTGCATTGTTGTATCTGGCGCAATGTACTCGCCCAAACATTGAATTCTCTATGAATATGCTAGCGTGGTTCAGCTCTGATCCCACGATAAGGAATTGGAATGGAGTAAAACACATCTTTCATTACTTGAAAGGCTCCAGTGATCTTGGACTATTCTTTCCCTATGCAAGAGAGATAGATATTCTGAAAGGAATTGTTGAGGTTAAGACGATACATACCGACTGTCGATCTCCCTCTAATATTGCAGCTAAGTATGGCAACTTGACTACCAGAAGTGCTCATTCAAGCAAGCTTACCCCCTATGCAGAGAATCCTAACAATATGTTAGTTGGATTTGCTGATGCCGATATCTCTCTGACCCGCATAAATGATGTTCCCAAACTGGTTATGTTTTGACCATTGGGAATACAGTGATATCTTGGCGATCGACCAAGCATACCCTGGTTTCTACTTCCCCGAACCATGCAGAGATACTTGCATTGCACAAATCCGTAAGGGAGTGTATTTGGCTTCAGTCAATCATAGACCATATTCGAGGAACTTGTGGATTAGAGTCCACTACAGCGACCCCTACTTGCATCTTTGAGGACAATGCGGCATGCATTGAGCAGATGAAGTTAGGTTTTATTAAGGGTGACAATACCAAGAATATCTCGCCGAAGTTCTTCTACAATCAGTAATAGCAGAAATTGCTGAATATCAAAGTGAAACAAGTGAGTTTCAATGAGAATATCGCATATTTGTTCACTAAGTCTCTGCCAAAATCTACATTAGAGAAACATGTTAGGAGCATTGGCATGTGTCGATTGTTCGAGCTCAACTAGTGATAACCCATTTGAATGAGCTGTTGTGTATACTTCGGGGAGAGTGTACTCCACATGATTCTGGTATTTGTAGTTGGCATTGTGCTCTTTTTCCTCACCAAGTCTTTGTTTCTCTCACGGAGTTTTGTTTGACTTGGAACGTTTTTTACTGAGGCCACATCTTATGCACCATGACAGTATTAGTGCTCGACACAGGGGGAGTGTTCCGGGATATCCTTCCCTTGTTGGTGTCTTCCTAATACTGGTTGTAGGAAGATACATAGATGGAAGGTTCTAGATCTTTTTAGAGGTAGTAGGATTACATACCTTATCTAGGAATCCTATATATGGAAGGACTCTCATTGTAATGCCTATATAAAGGCAACCTCTATCAGTGTTATGAATACAATTAATTGACTCATATTTACAGCTTTCTTACTTTCTCCTGAAATATACATTATTTTTTTGAAAAAACTTATAACGGTAATTTTGGATCATCTAATGTCAATTGCAATCCATAAAATGATAGTTTTTATTCGAGATATTTAATTAAGAATATATATATTTAAATTAACTTATAAAGAGAGAGTATTTAAGTAATATACCATAAATATAATTTTTAGTACTAAAGAAGCTATATATTATTTATAATTTAACAAATGTGACATAAATATGATTTTATTACCATCAAATCTATATTACAATAATTTTAAAATATATACATACAAAATAGTTCCATGTTTAACCAAGATATATAGGTATACTTTATTACAATAAAATATGTTTATCATAATATTTTCGGAATTAACACATACGCATATATATATATATATATATATATATATATATATATATATATATAAACATATTAATTCTAAAACCATTTTGATGGAAAATATTTCATGATAATAGTATCATATTTATGGTATCTTAGTTAACTAAGATTATTTGATTATATATAATTATGAAATATTTTGATATAGAGATTTTATGGTAGTAAACCATATTAATATATATGCTTTAAAGATAAATTTGGATATATATACTTTATTGTAATAAAGTTAAATTTATGGTACGTTAAATAAATAATAATTATTTTGATATATATATATATATATATGTGTGTGTGTGTGTGTGTGTGTTAATTCAGTAGTTATTTTGATCAATATATGTTAGGCGCTTTGATCCAAAACTAGAAAGATAAAATAAAATTGATCCAAATAAAATTACTTTAATTTTTTGACCCATAACCCAAATCTGTTGCAAAGTACCAAAAATATCCCTAAGTAACATTTGGCCCGGCGGTACACTCCATCCCATCAACTGACACCTCGGGATGGCGTTTCGGCAAAAAGTATTGTTAACCGAAGACTTCTTTTCCCCTCCATTTACTTTTCTCTATGCCACCGAGAGCAGAATTTTGAAATCCTCAAAGTGAGGCGGTGCGGGGTATAAAGAAAAGAAAGCAAACTGACTTTTGGGTGCTTCCCTGTTTTAACGTGAATGGAAAAGGTCAAACACGGAACCATATCGGCATGTAAGAGTGTTCCCGAGCCCTATTTTCGGTCGCCGGAGTTTATATGACTTTCATTTTGTATTTTATTTATTGTTTAAAGTTAATAATTAGAGATTACCATATGGTAATTTTAGATTTGGGGTATCCTCTCTTCCTAGGTGAACAGAGAAGGTTAATTACACAACCACATCGACATGAATGATTGGTTCTCAGCCCTATTTTTTGTGCGTTGGAGTTTATTGATTGGTTCTCAGCCCTATTTTCGTTCGCTGGAGTTTATATATTTCATTTTCCTGTGGTTGTTTAAAGTCACTTAATGCTTGTTTATTGGTAAGGTGACTTACCGCTTAAAACCTGCATCAGCATGCAAGATTATTTCCGAGCCCTATTTTTGTTCATTGGAGTTTATATGTGTTCTGTTACTGCTTTTTATATGTTTTAAAGAAAATAATTTAAGATTACATGTGAAAATTACAGACTGTTACATATATGAGAATCTGAAACTACCATATGGTAATAAACAACCGGTATTTGTCCTTATCAAATTACAAGACATCGTAACATTACATATTAGTATTATGAAGAAAATGACCATTCGTCGTGGACCCGTCAGGTTATGGTAATCATGGTAATTATGCTCAACTACATGAATTTGTAATGGCCATAATGTAGAAGTCATAACCTTAAAGGGAATTACTCGGATAAGTAAAGTTACCAGCTAAAAATAATAAAGTGCAATTTAACCAGGCTGAAGTGCTTCACATTATATTAAATCTATAACTGTTGGATAATGTTATTTTAACTGTTGAGGAATTTATGTATATCTAATGGTTAGGAATGTATATTATCATGTATTACAGATACCTACATGTAATATGAATCATCACCTGATTTTTAGGAAAACATAAAAATTGTAAATTATGTTATATTTATTCTGCTCATTTTAAATGAAGTGTGATGGTCTTGATGTAGTAAGCAATTGAAATTAAGAATGGGAAGAAAATGAAGTGTACCGCACACCGAGGTAGCAGCAGAGGATGCTACAAAAACGTTGAAGAAACCACACACAAGGACATCAGATATAGCTTTTTAGAAAATAATGTCCGCGCAGAAGGGAAAAAAGAAAATTGAATCATCAAAAGCCAAAAGTGTTGCACATTGTGGTGATGCAATAAAGAAGAAAACCATTAATGACAACCAGAAGCAAAATGATGTTGTGGAACAAAGATGTAGTATTTCTGCGCTCCTACAGTTGGTGGAAGTTTTTCGCGATAAGATTCCAAGTGAAACTTGGAAGATTTTGAAAAAAACAACACCATTTGTAATTATTTTTATGTGTTTTAAGAATTCACTTGTCACTTATCTTAATTTTAAGAAGAGTGATTTGAATTTTGAGATTATCCCAAGGCATTTTATGGTAAATGAAAGCTATGCCCAATTTGGTGCGGAGTGCCGGTACACTGAGGAGGTTGACGTGGAAATGTTGTTATACATTCTGGCTTATTACATGCGGAGTCTGGCAGTAAAAAATCCAACGAATGTTGCGGATGATGGGCATGGATCCCCAAAAAAGATGTTCCCCATGATCAAGAAATAAAACGGGCCAAATACCGCAAATATTAGGGAACGGTTGGTAGAGGAGCTTGAAAAGGAGGAAGTTGATGCCAGTAAGGTTGCGTCGCTATTGTCAATGTATTTGCTTACATCAATCTTTTTCTGCAGGAGTGGTTTGAACATTAGTGAGGATCTTGTGAGGATCTGTTTGGAGTTAGAAAAGTTGAATAAATACAACTGGGCTGGGTTGGTAGTTTCTTTTTTGACGAGAGGACTACGTAAGGATGAAAAGGATAACCCCAAAACAATCAATGGGAGTGTTTGATAACACGAAGGTGAAAAAATCCTGTAAGGATGAAGCCCTCCGAGGCATGCCAAGGTTTGTACAATGGAACCTGTACAAAATGTTTGATAAGAAAAGGACTGTGTAGAGTAATTCAAAAATGCTTGAAGTAAATTATATTGAGTACTCAAATGTGATTTAATGTATTCATGTTCATTTGTATACCAAAATACTGATGTATTTGCTTGATTCTTTTTTCTAGAACGACATGATACGTGAGGGTATGTGGACTTCGGAGGATGAGGGCAGAAGTGATGGTGAAGGAAAGGGTGCAACGATTGATAGCGACAAATATATAGATTGGATAAAATACGACATGAAGTTCTAAGTACCAATTATTTTTAACAAAATCCATTATCTTTGTATGTGAGCCAAATAGTTATGAAACTAACAAATCTTTAATATGAGGAAGCCAATTAACTTATTATTGATACCATATAATTATATAAATTACTCCAAGAATTTATGAATATCGTGATATTTAATGCAACCGATTATAAAATTACGTTAACAGTAAGAGTGTCAGAACAAGGTCATTTTAATAACTTAATGGTAAGTCTTACACATTAAGTAGTTGCCATTGTAATTCTATAATTATGAATACACCCTTCTGATTATGTCTGACTACTGGCCCATTTATATCAAAATTAACAGGTTCCAAGGCAGAAGAATGTGACTAAATTGTGGAGGAGAAGTTGGAGGATCTGAAGAACATAGTCAGGAAATTGTTGTCATTGGTGGCGGAGGAGAAGAATGAAGAGGCTGGAGGATTGTTGAAGCAACATTTGAGAAAACGGTTGACATTCATAAAACAATTTCGATGAGCTTGATGGAATAGGACTCTAAGATACATAAACTTGGGATAAAACGATATGGAGACAAAATAAAAGTTTCCATACAAGAAAAAAGTATGACTGTGTTGTCGGTAAAAATGGTATGGGCCCAAGTGATAAAAATAGCTATGACTGGACAATTTCGGTGTCGTTGAGACTAAAAATGATGAAACAAGTGGGGATAAGGAGGTCCTCATCTAAAAACAGGTGAGTGGCTATGACACAGGTGTTGCTGCTGAGTTTGTGGTGCTATTGGTGACTGTAGGTAGAACGATGGTGAAGCTGGTGTAATATCCGGATTTATTATTGTGTATTTCATCTGTTTTGAACCCTGTATTATTCAGAATTGTGATATCGATAATTGAAGTATGATATTCTCTTATTTGAACCTTTGTACATGAGTATGGCAACATGTAATTTTTCCCATGCAAATACGTGATAACGTATGCTAACAAGGATAGGTTAACGTACGTTATCTGTTAGAATTAGCGTACACTACGAATGTAGCGTAGCGTGCGTTAACCAGTCAATTATTGAGCTGGGCGGCTAGCACATGCGCCAGCCGGACGTGGGTCCAGATAAGTTTCCCGCGGACGTACCTGGACAGTTTTGGAGTCAACGCTTATTAGCATGCGCTAAGGATAGTAGGATAGCGTGCGGTAATCAGCTAATATGCAGAAAACTTTATATAAGGGACAGCACTCCATTTCTTCTTGTTCCCTTCACTCGTCCTCATTTCGTGATAGTCCAGAGAACCTTCACTCTTTCTTAAACACACATAGACCACATCCACTTAATCACTGAAGATTGGATGTCACTTGTGATTGTTCATTGGAGTGGAGAAACATCTTGATTTGGCAAACAAGCAACCGGAGTCGGATTCTACTTGTTGTCTCGGTGTTTTCTTCATCTTAAGGTATGAATTCGTGTTCTTAAGGATATGAAGATCATACTATCGAAATATTGAGTTCCATTAATGAATTATCCAAACAACATCATGTTAATAAGTTAGAATGATTATGCTTAAGATATCATCGTTGGAAACATCATGATTAGCATCCTACCACGTCGAATGATGAGAGATATATTCTGAGATTGAGTATCTGTATGGATAACGTTACCATATGGATCGTAGACGTAAAGTTGATGCCACTTTTGTTAGAAGGACTTAGGAAAGAATCATAGAAGATTTCATCCTTTCATATAAGTTGGAATTGTTAGTTCATCTTCATGGTTAAATCGGGATGTATTGATGATATTGGAATCTAGTGTATCAACCTTAAGAACACCGAACTTCCCATGAGAATTGTAACTAAGATGGAATATGGTGTTATGATAATTATGCGTATTCTTGCACCTCAAAGGTATTTGAATCAGTGAGAACATTTGTAATAGGATGAACGTAATATGCAGGGAGATAACGTATACTAAACACTGAGGATTTCGTAAGTTTTATCACGGTTAGAACAGTCGACTGCCCAGGAAGAACTGTCATACATGATTAGCGTGCGCTAAAGCTTTATGGTTAACGTGCGCTATCGAGCATAAGTTAACGTACGCTACGCTTGGAACGTAACGTGCGTTATGTTATCAGACGAGTCAGTCGACTGATCAGTGAGGTACTGACAGTGTATGATTAGCGTACGCTAGACTTTGTATCTTTGCGTGCGCTAACGAGTAGCCTTAGCGTACGCTACATAGGATACGTAGCGCACGTTAAGCAAGCCAGGTAGAATATAATTTATGTACTTCCGACCATGATTTAGATTGTTAGACATTTGTACGACGTGAGATGAATTCTATATTATCTATGTTGTTAAGGTTTGAGCTTAGCAATGTGATTGATCGAATGGGGCGACCTTAGAGTGTCTTGATATTCTTGGAAACTTTATTCTTGTCATCGAACCGAGGCAAGTACTTTAATTAGAATTGTTTATATTATGTCAGTTATATTGTGATTGTATTATGTACATGTGCTATGATTAAATGTCCACCATACGTTGATCCGACGGGAATCATCATGGGAATCTATAGTGTGTGCGCTGGATCGTTGATGTAGTTCCACCATACGTTGGTCCGACGGGATCATTATGGGAATCTATAGCTGTGTGCGTTGGATCGTTGGAACACCATCAGTATGTTGAGACTATTATGATATGATATGTGTTGTTGTTGTTTCTTGTTGGAGAAACTTGTTATGATGATTATTTGATTAAATCGCTATTTTATGATTATTGTACTTGTACTGGCATCATTGTGCTAACCCCTTCGGGGTGAACATTTGTTTATGTTCAGAATCCAGGAGAGCGGGGAAACAACCACTAGAGCTGCATGACGACGAGGGTGCAGAGTAATGTTCCGGTCGGGTTTATTGTCCGTTGTTGGTTATTTTAATAAGTACTCGAGTACGTCGTAATTCGTGATGTTTGTATTTCAGTGATGTATTATTATTCTTCATTTGGATATTTGCATTCTCGGTATTGAATCAGAACTGTCGTATTTTATTTCAGTGATTTAATGATTTAGTATTTGTTATTGTCTTTTCATTTATTCAGCCTTGTAAATTCTTATGTAAAGGATTTACGACGCTGTAATATTCCTGAATATATTGGGGGTGTTACAGAATATGGTATTAGAGCTAAGATTATGGATATCGTGACCATTGGGTTAAAATAGGGGTCATATATGTCTTTTGAGGTAACCGGCCGCGAATAACATCACTGTACTGCATGTGTCTTCATGCGAACGGTGGTTGTAAGTTCCTAAACTCTATCTCGTTCTTTACATGTTGTATCTCTTTATACTCGAACTTTAGAACGATATTGTTTCCTGTATATTGAGTATTTATGCTTACAGTATGTTGAGAGGTGGACGTGGACGTGGTCGCGGTCGCGGACGCGGACGAAGGAATGCCGAAAGAGAAGCTTCGCCTTCTAATCAGGCCAGCCACAGCTCAGGCGAGCCACAGAGATCTATTAATAATGAACCGGAACCTGTTGTGCCCGAAATCCTTTGTCAGGTGGTGAACCAGATGACTGAGTTCGCCCAAGTCGTGGACCGAATGCAGGTGCCGGTAGGGTTACAACAAGGAGATCGACAACAAGGTATGTCATACATGGGGAACCGAGGCGACCAATGGCTGCAAGAGGTGGCAAAGATGCAACCACCCAAATTCGACGGCTTTTCTAAGACACCAACGTGGGATCACTGGTTAAAGGAACTGGAGAAAATTTTTGCCGGAATTAATTGCCCAGACGACCGGAGAGCCTCTATTGCCCAGTACTTTCTGGTAGGGGAAGCATCCGAGTGGTGGGAAGCCATCCGGCCTGTAGATCATGATGCTGACTGGACAGAATTTAAATTGATGATGGAAGCTCAGTACTGCCCTCGTCCTGTAAGGGAAGCCAGAGTTCGGGAATTTTTCTCCGCATAGCCATCAGACGAGCCAGTATCCCAAACGATTAAGACGTTTAACTAACAGATGACATTTGATCGACACCTGGTCAGAACAGACGCGGAAATGATGATCCATATTGATATGAGGATGAAACCAGAAATCCAGAGGTACATGTCCGGTTTTGAATGTACCACTCTTCATCAATATCAGGATAAAGCATTGGCATATGAGATCAAAGAAGCAGCGATGGAAAAGTTTGCAGAATCCAAGAAGCAGAAAGTCTCTGGTAGTTTCACAGAGCACAAGAGCAGTGGGCCCCGCAAGGCCCAGTCATTCTTTCACTCTTTCAAGAAACCTCCGCACCCATCTAAGAGCGGAAAGAATTTTGGTGCAGTGTCAGCCACGACGGATACATCTAGGAAGTGCTTTACGTGTGGTCGCCCATGCCACCTTTGGCGTGATTGTCTCCGTACTCCAGTTACATGTTTTGATTGTGGGCAGGAAGGGCACCGTGCGACGTTTTGCAAGGATGCCACCAAGATCAATGGAACCTGTACATCACAGCCAGCTCAGAGAGAAGCCAGTATCCAACAGACGCAGCAAAGTGTTCAGATGCCTCAGAATTTTGGCCGCGGACGAGGCAGGGGACAGTGGGACCGAAAGGGTACATCGAGTGCCGGATCTGTTCCCCCACGTCTGTACGAGATGAGGAGAACAGACAATAAGGATCTTTGCCGCATCGTGCATTCGAGATCCTTTCCTAGCCAGTTAGCGTTTTATTCGATACAGGAGCTACGCATTCATTTATATCGTTATCTTGTGTAACTCGTTTGAATATTTCTGGTTTTCATAATTGTGACCCTTATGTTGTGGGTTTACCGAGCGGAGAGAGGATTGTTGGAAACTTAGAAACTAGAGATTTTCCTGTATCATTTGGAGGCAAAGAGTGGCTCTCAAATCTGATTGTGATAGAAATGCAAGGAGACGACCTGATCCTCGGAGATGATTGGCTTAATCGATATGGAGCTATTGTAAACTACAGAAAGAGGAATATCTCGCTGATCGCTGACGATGGTTCCGAAATACTGTTTGAAGGATGGAAACCAGGGAGATCAGGAAAGTTGATCAAGGCGATGAAAGCTGTCAAATTGTTGAACCAGGGCTGTACGGCATACTGGTGCTATGCAATGAAGAAAGAAGACAAAATTGTGGAACTTTCATCCATTCCTGTTGTGAACGAATTTCCGGATGTATTTCCTGACGAATTGCCTGGACTACCTCCACAACGGGATGTGGAATTCACCATTGAGCTGGATCCAGGAGCTACACCAATTTCAAAGGCACCGTATCGTATGGAACCGAATGAAATGTACGAGTTGAAGAAGCAACTGGAAGAGTTACTGGACAAAGGCTATATCCAGCCGAGCGATTCGCCCTGGGGTGCACCAGTTCTTTTTGTCCGAAAGAAGGATGGATCGCTTCGACTATGTATTGACTATCGAGAACTGAATAAGATGACGATTAAGAACAAATATCCGTTGCCACGGATTGATGATTTGTTTGACCAGTTGCAAGGAGCAACAGTATTTTCTAAAATCGACCTGAGATCAGGATATCATCAGCTGAGAATTCAGAAATCTGATGTTCCTAAATCAGCATTCAGAACTCGCTACAGACACTATGAGTTTGTAGTGATGTCGTTTGGTCTCACTAATGCACCTGCTGTATTCATGCAAGTGATGAACCGGGTGTTCATCGAATATTTGGATAAATTTGTGGTTGTGTTCATTGATGACATTCTGGTGTATTCTAAGAGCCTGTAAGAGCATGCACAGCATTTACGGATTGTGTTAGACCTGTTGAGAAATGAACAATTGTATGCCAAACTTTCTAAGTGTGAATTCTTACTAAAGGAAGTGATGTTCATCGGCCATGTGGTATCAGCTGAAGGAGTCCGAGTAGATCCTCAGAAAATCGAAGCAGTTATGGATTAGAAGCCTCCTAAGAACGTGAAAGAAGTCCGGAGTTTCTTAGGACTTGCTGGATATTATCGTCGGTTCGTGGAAGGGTTTTCCAAAATTTCCCGCCTACTTACTCGACTACTACAGAAAACTCAAAAGTTTGAGTGGAATGAGATGTGTCAGAAAAGCTTTGATGAATTGAAGAGGAGATTGACGACAGCACCGATTTTAACACTTCCACAAGGAACTGGAGGATTCATAGTTTACAGTGATGCCTCGAACCAAGGACTCGGATGTGTATTGATGCAGATGATAAGGTGATCGCCTATGCGTCACGACAGCTAAAACCTTATGAAGTGAATTACCCAACGTATGATTTGGAGCTAGCAGCAGTAGTTTTTGCTTTGAAAATATGGAGACATTACCTGTACAGGACTCATTGTCAGATCTTTACGGATCACAAGAGTCTCAAATACATATTCAGTCAGAAAGAGTTGAACATGCGGCAAAGGAGATGGCTGGAACTTATTAAGGACTATGACTTGGAGATTTTTTATCATCCAGGCAAAGCGAATGTAGTTGCCGATGCACTTAGCCGCAAGCCTGTTTCTATTCAGATGCTGGAGACTCTGACCTCCCAGCTCAGCATTCAACGAGAAATGACTCGTGAAGGAATTGAAGAGTCCAAGGACAACTGTGCGTGATGGAAATAACTTCATCGTTAACTGAAGAAATCAAATCTAAGCAAGTAGATGATCCTCTGATGATTCGGTTACGTGATGAAGTGATCAAGGGAAAGGCCCCCGGATTCGTAATTCATGATGATGGAGTTTTGAGATTTCAGAACCGACATTGCATTTCTGATGTCGATGTTCTGAAGCAGACAATTATGAAGGAAGCTCACAGCACGCCCTACTCTATCCATCCGGGCACCAGTCAGATGTATAAGGACTTGAAGCAAAACTTTTGGTGGGGAAATATGAAGAAAGATGTAGCGAATTATGTTTCGAAATGCTTGACTTGTCAGCAGGTTAAGATCGAGCATCAACGACCTGCCGGAATGCTGAATCCACTCCCGATTCCTGAATGGAAGTGGGAGGACATATCGATGGACTTTATCACTAGTATGCCGAGAACCAAGACAGAAATGAACATGATTTGGATGATAGTTGATCGTCTAACCAAATCGGCTCATTTTCTAGGCATTAAGGACACTTGGGGACCCGAGAGGTTAGCACGAGTATTTATTTCAGAGATAGTTCGATTGCATGGTACGCCGAAGACCATTATTTCTGATCGAGATGGCCGTTTTGTGTCTCATTTTTGGAAAGCATTTCATAAGGCCTTGGGGACCGAATTGAACTTCAGCACAACTTATCACCCTCAGACAGATGGAGAATCCGAGAGGACTATTCAAATGCTGGAAGATATGCTGAGGGCTTGTGCCTTAGATTGGTCAACTGATTGGGAAGTTCATCTACCGTTGATTGAATTTACCTACAACAATAGTTGGCATGCTTCCATTAAGATGGCACCGTTTGAGGCTTTATACCGGAGGAGATGCAGATCGCCCCTATGTTGGGACGATTCATCAGACTTGATCAGGACAGAACCAGAGTTGATCGTACAGACACGAGAGAAGATAGCCTTGATTCGTGAAAGGCTGTTGACCGCCCAGAGTCGACAGAAATCTTATGCAGACATACGCCGTCGTCCATTGGAGTTCAGTACTGGAGACCACGTACTTTTAAAGGTTTTTCCTACTTGGGGAATCTTTCGTTTTGGAAGGAAGGGAAAGCTGAGTCCAAGATATATCGGACCATTCGAGATCCTTGAGAGAGTTGGAGAATTGGCATACAAATTGGCATTACCTCCGTCATTGAGCCATGTTCATAACGTGTTCCACGTATCCCAGTTACGGAGATATATACCGGATCCTAGTCATGTCATTGATTTCAGTGAGATCGAAGTCGCTCAGGATGGAACGTTTGAAGAAAGACCGGTCAGGATACTCGAGAGTCGAGTTAAGCAGTTGCGGAACAAACCATTCGCTTTGGTCAAAGTTCAGTGGTCACGCCACGGAGTGGAAGAAGCCACTTGGGAAACAGAAGATAAAATGAAGTCCAGATATGCAGAGTTATTTTCGTCTTGAGTTTCGAGACGAAACTCCTTTTTAGTAGGAGAGTATGTAATATCCGGATTTATTATTGTGTATTTCATCTGTTTTGAACCCTGTATTACTCAGAATTGTGATATCGATAATTGTAGTATGATACTCGTATTTGAACCCTTGTACATGAGTATGGCAACATGTAATTTTTCCCATGCAAATACGTGATAACGTACGCTAACAAGGATAGCTTAACGTACGTTATCTGTTAGAATTAGCGTACGCTACGAATATAGCATAGCGTGCGTTAACCAGTCAATTATTGAGCTGGGCGGCTAGCACATGCGCCAGCCGGACGTGGGTCCGGATAAGATTCCTGCGAACGAACCTGGATAGTTTTGGAGTCAACGATTATTAGCGTGCGCTAACGATAGTAGGATAGCGTGCGGTAATCAGCTAATGTGCAGAAAACTTTATATAAGGGACAACACTCCATTTCTTCTTGTTCCCTTCACTCGTCCTCATTTCGTGATAGTCCAGAGAAACTTCACTCTTTCTTAAACACACATAGACCACCTCCACTTAATCACTGGAGATTGGATGTCACTTGAGATTGATCATTGGAGTGGAGAAACGTCTTGATTTGGCAAAGAAGCTACCGAAGTCGGATTCTACTTGTTGTCTCGGTGTTTTCTCCATCTTAAGGTATGTTATACTACTTTCAACCTTGAATTCGTGTTCTTAAGGATATGAAGATCATACTATCGAAATATTGAGTTCCATTGATGAATTATCCAAACAACATCATGTTTGTAATAGGATGAACGTAATCTGCAGGGAGATAACGTATATTAAACACTGAGGATTTCGTAAGTTTTATCACGGTTAGAACAGTCGACTGCCCAGGAAGAACTGTCATACATGATTAGCATGCGCTAAAGCTTTATGGTTAACATGTGCTATCGAGCATAAGTCCACGTACGCTATGCTTGGAACGTAATGTGCATTATGTTATCAAACGAGTCAGTCGACTGATCAGTGAGGTACTGACAGTGCATGGTTAACATACGCTAGACTTTGTATCTTTGCGTGCGCTAACGAGTAGCCTTAGCGTACGCTACATAGGATACGTAGCGCACGTTAAGCAAGCCAGGTAGAATATAATTTATGTACTTCCGACCATGATTTAGATTGTTAGACATTTGTACGACGTGAGATGAATTCTATATTATCTATGTTGTTAAGGTTTGAGCTTAGCAATGTGATTGATCGAATGGGGCGACCTTAGAGTGTCTTGATATTCTTGGAAACTTTATTCTTGTCATCGAACCGAGGCAAGTACTTTAATTAGAATTGTTTATATTATGTCAGTTATATTGTGATTGTATTATGTACATGTGCTATGATTAAATGTCCACCATACGTTGATCCGACGGGAATCATCATGGGAATCTATAGCTGTGTGCGCTGGATCGTTGGACAGGTAGTTCCACCATACGTTGGTCCGACGGGATCATTATGGGAATCTATAGCTGTGTGCGTTGGATCGTTGGAACACCATCAGTATGTTGAGACTATTATGATATGATATGTGTTGTTGTTGTTTCTTGTTGGAGAAACTTGTTATGATGATTATTTGATTAAATCGCTATTTTATGATTATTGTACTTGTACTGGCATCATTGTGCTAACCCCTTCGGGGTGAACATTTGTTTATGTTCAGAATCCAGGAGAGCGGGGAAACAACCACTAGAGCTGCATGACGACGAGGGTGCAGAGTAATGTTCCGGTCGGGTTTATTGTCCGTTGTTGGTTATTTTAATAAGTACTCGAGTACGTCGTAATTCGTGATGTTTGTATTTCAGTGATGTATTATTATTCTTCATTTGGATATTTGCATTCTCAGTATTGAACCACAACTGTCATATTTTATTTCAGTGATTTAATGATTTAGTATCTGTTATTGTCTTTTCATTTATTCAGCCTTGTAAATTCTTATGTAAAGGATTTACGGCGCTGTAATATTCCTGAATATATCGGGGGTGTTACATCTGGGATTCAAGGCACCTATCTGTGACGAAGTGTTTGAGGGTGATAAGGTTGTTGAGTCGGGTGGTCAACAAATGGCAGTAAGAGAAGAAAAAGAGTTGGAGACTCAGCATTTGAGTACCGATGACGATGTTGAAAAAGTGGGTGAAGAGTTGAGTTTAAAAAGAGTGTCATGTCTTGATTTGGTGTTATGTGTACCATTGGCATGTAATACCCCCAAGATATTCAGGGTATATTACAACGCCGTTGACCCCTACATGGGACCCACCAGGCTAATTAAGAATAACCACTCGTCTAACCATCTCGGTTAGCGAGACAACACACATCACCAGGACGAAATTGGATAAACGGTATAACCGGTAAAGAGACATCACCGACAATCATAAATAACATTTAATGATACAAACCATAATCCGAGTAAAAGTGCCTAAGTACTCGCGAGTACCATTTACAAGTTCATAAGTTAGAAAACAACCATATCGAAAATAGACAACGGAGATAAAGTAACTCATTTGCACTCGTCAACAACCCTGGCCAGCATCCTTGTACTATCCCAGCGCTCGCTCGTCCGGATGAACATAACCTGAAATTCATAACAATAATTTCCCCAAAACGGTTCCAAAGGGGTTAGCAATTATGCTAGTACAAGTAATCAAGGCAAACCATTCGCTTACACATTTCATAGTACATGCATCAAGTCATTTCAAAATCCCAAAACGAGACATGCCTTTTCCCGGGAAACAAACAATCAATAATCAATTTGCCTTGGACCGGGGCTAAACTACTGGTCCCATCCCGCTAACTAGAAAGCCAGGCAGGAGTTCAAATTCGATCAGTTCGGAGTTCCCGAGGCCTCTATAGACCCTCTCGGACTGGCCATAGTTAAAAGCAAATCACGCAGATGCATCGCCTAGGACCGAGGCTAAACTACTGGTCCCATCCGAGGCCTATATGGACCCTCCTGGACTGGCTAGCAAACAAGCTCGTGAATCCGGGGCGAAACCACTGGATTCCTCCGAGGCCCCGTTGGACCCTCCCGGAGTGAGCAAAGCACACAATATTATACATCACCATTTCATGTTAAGCATAAAGGTTTCACAAGAATACTTGCCTTGAGTAATTGACGATGAAAACGAACGGAATGGAGAATCAACCATGATTGCTAGGAACGACGAACCCAAACCTAACGATTCGAAGAATACAATCACAACCATTCCTAAACGAGTACAGAAATGGAATACACCCGAAAACCCACCTACGATTCATATAAGTTCCTACAAAGACAACGAGAAGGACGGATCGCAACCGAACCCTCTCAATTTCACAAATATCACGAAACTTACCATGAACTCCTAGGGAAAACAAGAATACCACCAAAATTAATCATATACATCATGGATTAATCAACAACATGGAACGAATCGGACAAAAACTCAAAAACCCCCAAATTTCCCAAAATAGGGTTCTAGGAGATTACCTTGGTTAAGGACGAAGAACACGAGTAGATGTTGTTAATGTACACCAAGAACTCAAGGAAAATGAAATCTGAAGTGATTAGAAGAAGGAAATCGCATCAAAATCGCCTGGGAATCTCTCAGCCGCGGGGAAGAAGAAGAAATGAGTAAAGTGCGAATCTGGGTCAACTCTCGGGTATATATAACCAGAGAGCTTAGCGTGTGCTAATGATCTACGGTTAGCGCGCACTACCCAGTCAAAACTAGGCCAGAACCTGTGGTGCTGGCCTACTAGCGTGCGCTACTAGAAAATAGCGTGCGCTACCTGAATACCAGACCGAGTCCAAAAATATTGTGCCCAGTCTGGACTACCGAATTAGCGCGCGCTACCGGACATCCAGCGTGTGCTAAGCCTAAACCATAGCGTGCGCTAATATACAAATTTAACGTGCGCTAAGCTGATCATCTAGAGAGCAGAGAGCAGAAACAACCTACTGCCACTGCTGTGCTCAAGTCTTTAGCGCGCGCTACAAAACGAACGTAGCGTGCGCTACTCAACGACACTAGCGTGCACTATACAATAGAAATAGAGCACGCGAGGCAACAGAATTACTAAACGGCTCAAACACCCGAAACACACGATACACGATCGAAATATCAAACAGAATCTCACAACACACATAATAGCATAAGATGGATTTACGGCAACCCCGAAACGGCAGTTCCGAACAACGATTAGGAGAATCGAACCAATTAGCGATGGAAAAGCCAATAAATGCGGAATTGAGTAAAACAAGTCCGAAACAAGCTCGGATGACAAAAAGTCCAGTAATAAGTATTCTCGAAATACCAATACGGTTACAAGCGAGTCACTAAAAGTGAGAAATATGCAAAAATGAAAAATACCATAAAAAGAAAAATGCGGATATTACATTCTCCCTCTCTAAAAACAAGTTTTGTCCCGCAACTTAAGAAACAAACAACTCGGGGTACCTAGCACGTATGCTATTCTCAGTTTCCCATGTTGCCTCCTCGACATCATGCCTTGACCACTGCACCTTGACCAAAGGAATGGTCTTATGCCTCGGTCGCTTCTCACGGTGCTCCAAAATCTTCAAGGGGCGCTCTTCGAATTATCCTCAGCGATATCGATCTCACCATAGTCGATGACGTGACCAGGATCCAGAACATATTTCCTCATCTCGGAAACATGAAAAATGCTGGGGGCAATGCCAAACGGTATGCCAACTCGCCGACTCTCTCGAGAATCTCAAAGGGCCCAATAAATCTCAGACTCAATTTTCCCTTCTTCCCGAAGCAGAAAACTCCTCTCGTCGTGACACCTTTAGCAAAACGTGGTCTCCCACCTCGAATTCCAAAGGTCGAAGACAAACGTCGGCATAGGATTTCTATCGACTCTGAGCAGTCAACATCCTTTCCCGAATCAATTCCACCTTCTGCCTCGTCTCCAAGGCGATATCCGGTTCGGTCCCGACCAAATCGGATGCCTCGTTCCAACAAACCGGCGATCGACAATGCCACCCATAAAGCACCTCATACGGTGCCATATTGATCGATGCATGCCACCTATTGTTGTACGTGAACTCGATCAATGGCAAATGCTCCTCCCAGTCGCCGCTCCAATCGAGAGCACAAGCACCTAACATATCCTCAAATGTCTGGATAGTGCGTTCCGATTGCCCATCCGACTGAGGGTGAAAAGAAGTACTCAGACGGAAACGAGTACCCAATGCCTTACGTACCGCCTGCCAAAAGTGCGATACAAAACGGCCATCCCGATCCGAAATAATAGACTTCGGAGTACCGTGAAGCCTCATAATCTTTGCAATGAACACACGAGCCAACCCTTTTGGGCCCCAAGTATCCTTGATGCCTAGAAAATGTGCCGACTTGGTCAGACGATCCACAATCACCCGAACCATATTCATACCAAACTTCGATTTCGGCAAGCTCATGACCAAGTCCATCGATATATCTTCCCATTTCCATTCCGGAACGGGAAGCGACTGCAATAACCCGGCCGGTTGCTGATGCTCGATTTTGACCTGCTGACAAGTCAAACATCTCGCTACAAACCATGCGACCTCCTCCTTCATGTCGTGCCACCAAAAGTTCCTCCTTAGGTCCTTGTACATCTTACTCGAACTAGGATGAACTGAGTAAGACGTAGCATGGGCCTCACGCAAAATTCTCTGCCTCAATTCTAAGTCGTTCGGTACACAAAGTCGACTCTGGAATCTCAACACACCATCCTCATGAATCACAAACACAGGAGACTTTCCCTTAAGAACATTCTCTCGGATCTGAGTAATCATCGGATCCTCCTATTGCTTCAGCTTAATTTCATCGATCAGCGATGATGAAATATACAAAGCGCAAAGTTGCCCGACAACTCCCGGCAACAAAATCTCAAAACCCAACCCGATCAAAATCCGTTGAATCTCCGATTGAGACGTAAGTATCTCAAGCGTCTGCAACGCAGCAGGTTTCCGGCTCAAGGCATCTGCCACAACGTTCGCCTTACCCGGATGATAAAGGATTTCAAGGTCATAATCCTTAATCAACTCCAACCACCTCCTATGCCTCATATTCAATTCCCGCTGAGTAAATATGTACTTCAGACTTTTATGAGCTGTAAAAATCTGACATACAGAGCCAAAAAGACAGTGACGCTAAATCTTGAGCGCGAAAACAACTGCCGCTAACTCCAAATTGTGAGTAGGGTAGTTAAGCTCATATGGCCTCAACTGTCTCGACGCATACGCAATAGTTTTGTCGTGCTGCATCAACACGCACCCAAGACCCTGACCCGAAGCATCGCTATTAATAGCAAAACCCTTATTGCCACACGGAAACGCTAGAATCGAGGCTGAAGTCAAACACCTCTTCAGCTCCTCGAAACTCGACTGTCTTTCATCATTCCAGACGAACTTCTCAGATTTCTGAGCAACTGCATAAGTGGCAGAGCCAGTTTCGAGAACCCCTCGACGAACCTACGATAGTAGCCAGCCAAACCCAAGAAACTACGGACCTCCTTCACATTCTTAGGCGGTGCCCAATCCAGAACTGCCTCAATCTTCTGTGGATCCACATGGACCCCCTCGGCTGAAATCACGTGACCCAGAAACATCACTTCCTTCAGCCAAAACTCACATTCGAGAAATTCGCATAGAGTCGCTTGGTTCTCAAAATGTCTAACCCCGCACGCAGATGATGTGCATGCTCCTCCTCATTTTTCGAATAGATAAGGATATCGTCAATGAAGACGACGACACATTTATCCAAATACTCGATAAAGACCTTGTTCATCAACTGCATGAACACTGCCGGCGCGTTAGTTAACCCGAAGGGCATAACCACAAACTCATAATGTCCGTATCTCGTCCGAAAAGCTGTTTCGAAACATCGGACTCCTTCACCCGAAGCTGATAGTACCCCGATCTCAAGTCAATCTTCGAGACTACCGTAGCTCCCTGCAAGTAATCAAACAAGTCATCGATCCTCGGCAAGGGATACTTGTTCTTGATGGTCACTTTGTTTAGCTCGCGATAGTCGATACATAAACGCAGTGAACCATCCTTCTTCCGCACAAACAGGACCAGTGCTCCCCAAGGCGAAGTACTTGGTCGAATATACCCCAACTCAAGAAGCTCACTCAACTACTTCTTCAACTCAGCCATCTCTGAAGGTGCCATACGATACGGCGCCTTCGAAATTAGAGCCACACTCATCTCTAAATCGATAGAAAACTCAACCTCACGGTTGTAACACCCCCATAATCAAACCGGGAATATTACACGCCGTAGACCCTCTCCGTGAGGATCCATCAGGCTAGACATCCAAACAACATAATACATTACATACCGACATGACAAAATACCAAATCAATAGACCAACTTGGTCTTTCATCACTAACATGCAAGTCAAAAATACTCATTTCTATCTCGACTCATACCCATGCAAGGGTAAAATACACTCACAAACCAAAAGTACAACAGAAGAAAGACCATACACAAACTCCGACTGACTGCATCCAACACTGGCCTTCGTGTGATTAGTATCATTCGCCTTCCATCATCCTTCGCGCCGATCCTGTGTTTTGCTCCCAAACCTGCATGTACCTGGATGCAAAACAGACATCCACCCCCCGAATACTTGGGGGTTAGCAAAACTCCACTGTTTTGCTAGTACAAGTATAAAGTACAAATACGAGCCATACATAACACATTCCGAGAATACAACAAAATATTTCCCGAGATATTTTGATTTAAAAATAGTTTAAGTCTTGAAAGTAAAACGAAACAAGTAAGTACTTTGTAAACACATCCAAATCTCGGGAGTTTTAAAAACATTTGTGATTGAATGTTCTTAATTCATCGAAAGCCACTTAGGGTCACAGCCCCAAATTTCATTTTCCAAAATACAAATCCGTTAACAATACACGGGGTCCACGACCCGATCATTCCGATCACCAAACACAGGGTCCACGACCCGATCATTTCGATCACCAAACATAGGGTCCACGACCCGTTCATACACTTCAATTCACTTCCAAAAACACATTACACATAACACATTATTTTTATGCCATTTTAGCCAAACACCAAGACTCGATATATAATGTCTCTCGACCTCGAGCACCAAGCATTGTGATACTCCGGACATATTACAATTAATCATCAGTACAAACACTCTGGCAATTCTCGCGACCCGGTCCAGCATCCGGTCCCGCCGTAAGGCCACCAAGTCCATGTGCGTCCCGTCGAGCGACCCCAAGTGAGAATGCCCACTTGAAGTACCTCTCGCAACCCGGTCCAGCCGCTAAGCCACCAGGTCCCCGTGTGACCCCGTCGAGTCAATCCCCGAGTGAGAGTACCCGAGAAAAACCTTACAACTCTCCTCAATTCTCATTTCCAAAACCACAATCCTCAAGAGTCAATCATAATATATATATATAGTCTAGGTATTTTGCTAAAATGGCCAAACTATCCAACACATACTCACAACCCAGAATTAATACGATCCACAAGGAAACACACTTATCTCAACAACATCGAACGACACAACTAATATCACACAAGTCACATATTCACCGATAACCACATGACTCCACGCACAATTTTTATCATAAGGATTGAACCTTCAATTACCGATGGCATAATCACAAATAATGACGTCACCCGAAGATAAGGAGGTCCTATACTCAACACTAACACACTAGTCAATTACGAACATTAAGTCCCGAACACAAGAGTCGTCTATTAAGAAAACCATGATTGTAAATATACCGATTCTTTTGAGAAAAGGTTGTAAACATTCATTTAGCACATATCGTCAATTTTCAACCATTATATTCACAAAACACGTAATGTATGGGCAAGATACTTGCCTCGATAGTCGCTACCGGACACTCCGACGAACATGGCTCAACCGGGAAACCTCGAACGCCCACAACTCTCCGGCGGAATGACGGTAACATAACCGATCGGGAAATGGCGAACGAAAGGGTTCCGACTCGAGTTCTTCACAAGGAACCTGACCCTAACATCATACCGTCAATAATCAACGATTGTACGAGGAAGAATAATCGTAGAACGCCCAAAACCCTCGTCTAAGGACTTTCACCGGACATTTTCAAGGCACCGATTAGGAACTCAACAAAACGAAGAATCTTTAGTAATCGAACCATGGATCAACAAGGAAATTGGTATAATATGACTTAATAATCATCAATCCATCACAAATATAAGTTATCACGGATCAAACGGGCGAAATCAAGCAAAACCCCCAATTTTCCCAAAAACTAGGATTTTAGGAAAACTAACCTCGATTCGCTGGATTGAAGGATGTTAGGGAGTGATTAATCGATGATATGAGCTCCCAAACTTCGTGGATTAGTTGTATAACAACATACCTTCAAGTTCCCCAAGGATCCAGCCGCAGAAGAGAAAGAGAGAAATGGGAAAATGATCAAATCGACTGCCGCCATATTTATCGGCCATATTTATCTTGGTGGCGCTAGCGTCGCTAAGAAGCGTGCGCTAACGGGCGGTCATGGTCGAGAATGTTTGGCCGGGACCCGCCATCATGCGCTGGACACGTGCGCTGTCGGCCCGGGCCGCAATCCAGGGACTTCCTGGACTAGACCGCTCGGTCAGGTAGTGTGCGCAGCCTTCTGGCCGTAGCGTGCGCTACCTGCCGGCCGTAGCGTGCGCAGTGTCCGACAGTAGCATGCGCTACCTTCCGATCCTCCCGAGTGCAGAACCTCTCTGCCCCTACTGTCTCGGCCGACTTGCGCGGGCATCTCACCGGTCGTAGCGTGTGCTGCCTCCCGGCCGTAGCGTGCGCTACCTTCCGGCCGTAGCGTGCGCTACGCCGGGTCCTGCTGCACCCGTCCGGCCAGTGCCCGCAACTGTCCGGCCAGTGCCCGCAACCGTCCGGCTAGTGCCCGCAACCGTCCGGCCAGTGCCCGACCACCATGATTCGACGACTCGATTTCCCGAAAACCCACAGAACGAACACGACAAAACGCTCACGGACAATATTATCGATCCGAAATGAAAACAACATACAACAAAACACCACTTCCGGCCATAAACACCAAAATCAGTTGTCGAGAAAATAATTTCAGCCCTCGGCAACCGGGAAATATCCAAAAAAATTCCAAAATTACCGGAACGAAAATCGTGGGTATTACATTCTACCCCCCTAAAAATAAGTTTCGTCTCGAAACTTAAAACAAAGCAAGGCAACTCTCAACAACACACCAGAGCTCCATGCAGTATAAAGCCACTACGATCCGATTCAATACGAAAGAATGCTTACGAAAAGCAATGAGCATGAATCGATGCGGTTGATAAAACCGAGCAATACAAAAATCAAATCACGATTCCAACGCTGAAAGGTATGAAATTCCAGTAACTCAAAGATTTGGAAGACCAAATACGAAGACCAAATTACGAAATGGCCCAGATGTTCAATCACGATTACGATATCAAACAATAATGATTGGACAACACCGAACAAATGGCAGTGATCGAACAACAACGATCAACTCTGAAGTTCACACCCCAAATCAAGACATTAATATACTTGTAGGGACCACGAGGTGTTAATTTCGAACACGGTTCTCAAGATCCAAACTTGGATGGATCACAATGATGTACACATCAATTTGGAATAATATCAGAACTCGCTCGAATGACAAAGGTGAGAAACAATACAAGGTCAGAAGCATTAACGAACACAATCGCCTCAATACGGTCGAACGAAACGGAAACGAGAAGAAAAAAATTTGGGTATTACATCATATCACCTTTAAAAGAGGTTTCGTCCCCGAAACCTAAACAACGAGAACGAAGTGCTTGAATAGCAACCTTCCCGGCCATATCCTCTTGGTCTCGCATCTAATCTCCATAACCAACTGTACCGCGGTCACGACCGCGTCCTCTGTCCCTCGGCATACTAAGCGGATTCTCACTCAATACGATTGCACCACTTCGCAAAATATTATACTAAAGTACCAACTCAGCATGACATATCACATAAGGTAACTAATAATAACTCGATAAGAAAATCCAAGAGGTATCCTTTTAAATGATATCATTTGAAAATCCTTGGATTTGTATGCTATTCAAAATAAACTTTAAAAGTACTTTTGGTACCTCATGTTGTTTCATCAAAACTTGTACACAACATACTTTAACCGTCTCATTTGAAATCATTTACAAAATAATAATTCCTTGTAACATGCGTTATCAGAATCATCATGCTTCTACGCATCATCATCACCGTTAACAACCAACAAGTTAACCATGCAAGATCATCAAACCATTCTTACATACTCTAACATTTCCAAATCCGAGTTTGAACTTTACATATAGTGAGATTTTTCATCTTTCACTATATATTTTTGAAAATAAAAACCATATTGGTTTTTGAAATAAAATATTTTTATGATGTGAAAGATTTTTGAAAATCATGTGCTTGAATTATTTGAAAATACAATAGTACGTTAAAAATCATTTTCAAAAATTCTCCCAACACTTATGCAAGAATTCAACGACGGTAGCATTTTACAAAATGTTCAAGGTACTTTAAAACAACTCTTTCAATAACGTCGAGGTTTTATTTGAGACTCCTAGGCCAGCTCGCAAATTTCAAACAATTTCCAAAGTTCATACGAAGCCGCCATTTTACTCGCAATGTCAAAACTTTATAAAAATTTTCAGGAAAGCGTTTTCAAATACACACACAGCAGTCATAATTTATCAATTCATCAAACACAATCAGTTATCACCAAGCTCTAACGAAAAGTCATAACACATTCACACACAAAACAGTTGTCATCACTAGACAACACATATAGAATATAGTTACGGGTGATCGACTGCCAAGGTTAGGCCTAACAGTTAAAAAAAATGCGGTTCTCTAGCCTATGTCCCAGCTAACTAACACGCGCTACAACAATTATTTAGCGTGCGCTATCCATGTTGCATTAGCGCGCGCTAGCCTCGCACTCAGCGTGCGCTAGCTGCTCCAACTCAGCAACATGATCGCGAACATATATACGACATTACTAGAATCGATGGTCACAAATAAACAACAACATGTGTGAATCTCAAAGCCATCGATTTAACACTTCATGAGCAACCATCAAAAGACAATTGTCATCTAAAATGGAAATCTCGTCTATTAATAAGGAGAACTGTCTTAACTCATACCGAGCGACTTAGCATTCACATCACTATTTTAATCTAAAACTGGCAACACTGCCCGAACAACGAGAACATCATCACGTATTTCTCGACTAACAACCATAAAACCGATAAGTTGAAGGCGAGAGTCATGTCTTGATTACATTTTGTAGACCTCATTTGAGTTTAAAAATTATGTTTTGAAAACTTATAATACAAGATGAAAATAAAATATCGGTAGTTTGAATTCTCAAAAAAATTTCGACCTTGAGGTCATCATACGAAAATCAAACTTTTTCCTCCCTTTGGAGGATGTTTTAAAACAAAATTTACGTATCTCCCCAAAAACATGTAAAGTTTTGAAATATCACATTGATGAATTTTTCTTTGCGTAACCACACCAAGGCCATTATTCTTGTAAAAATGACTTATATCAGGATGTGTGTGTATATATACATATACGTTGGCACCACTTTCATTCTAGCATCATACGAGGATCAAACAACATAGGCCACATAATCACAAATCACCTTTAAACTCCACATCATAACACAAAATCATACAAGCTCGTATATCACAAGGCACAATATAGTAGGGAGACTTACATCCACAGGTCGCGCGAAGATGATGGCAGCACCTCGATACTAATCACGGCCGACATCACAGACGACGTGTCGCGACACGACTTAGACAGGCACAATCTGATAGAACAAGACACGACAACACCTGACTGGACCCGACAGCCTAGGTTTCCGCAACCTAAGCTCCGATACCATAAATGTAACACCCCCAGAATCAAACCGGGAATATTACACGCCATAGACCCTCTCCGTGAGGATCCACCAGGCTAGACATCCAAACAACACAATACATTACATACCGACATGATAAAATACAAAATCAATAGACCAACTTGGTCTTTCATCACTAACATGCAAGTAAAAAATACTCATTTCTATCTCGACTCATACCCATGCAAGAGTAAAATACACTCACAAACCAAAAGTACAATAGAAGAAAGACCATACACAAACTCCGACTGACTGCATCTGACATTGGCCTTCGTGTGATTAATATCATTCGCCTTCCATCATCCTTCGCGCTGATCCTGTGTTTTGCTCCCAAACCTGCATGTACCTGGATGCAAAACAGACATCCACCCACAGAATACTCGGGGGTTAGCAAAACTCCACTGTTTTGCTAGTACAAGTATAAAGTGCAAATACAAGCCATACATAACACATTCCAAGAATACAACAAAAGATTTCCCGAGATATTTTGATTTAAAAATAGTTTAAGTCTTGAAAGTAAAACGAAACAAGTAAGCACTTTGTAAACACTTCCAAATCTCGGGATCTTGAAAAACATTTGTGATTGAAAGTTCTTAATTCATCGAAAGCCACTTAGGGTCACAGCCCCAAAGTTCATTTTCCAAAATACAAATCCGTTAACAAAACACGGGGTCCACGACCCGATCATTCCGATCACCAAACACAGGGTCCACGACCCGATCATTTCGATCACCAAACACAGGGTCCATGACCCGTTCATACACTTCAATTCACTTCCAAAAACACATTACACATAACACATTATTTTTATGCCATTTTAGCCAAACACCAAGACTTGATATATAATGTCTCTCGACCTCGACCACCAAGAATTGTGATACTCCGGACATATCACAATTAATCATTAGTACAAACACTCTGGCAATTCTCGCGACCCGGTCCAGCCTCCGGTCCCGCCGTAAGGCCACCAAGTCCCTGTGCGCCCCGTCGAGCGACCCCAAGTGAGAATGCCCACTCGAAGTACCTCTCGCGACCCGGTCTAGCCCCTAAGCCACCAGGTCCCCGTGTGACCCCATCGAGTCAATCCCCGAGTGAGAGTACCCGAGAAAAACCTTACAACTCTCATCAATTCTCATTTCCAAAACCACAATCCTCAAGAGTCAATCACAATATATATAGTCGAGGTATTTTGCTAAAATGGCCAAACTATCCAACACGGGATAGAATTTTTTTACTTCCCATAACT
The DNA here is from genome assembly GCA_033398695.1 of Orobanche coerulescens. Lineage (NCBI taxonomy): Eukaryota > Viridiplantae > Streptophyta > Magnoliopsida > Lamiales > Orobanchaceae > Orobanche > Orobanche coerulescens. The sequence continues at coordinate 122,774,818 of CM065817.1, forward strand.
TTTTACTTTTTCCAAAAACGTCCCAAAAATGTTAATTTATCCAACTACATCCCAATTTTACGCTAACTTTACAATTTACGTCCCAAAGTGTTTTTTTAATTAGAGATTTCCGGTGACCTAGCCTATGTGGATTTACGTGGCTCCAGTTGACCAATGAAATAATAGGAGATGGACACATCGGGATAGAATTTTTTTACGTCCCATAATTTTTTTAGGGGTCCCAATAATAGGAGATGGACCCAAAAAAAATAATTTATCCAATTACGTCCTAATTTCACTAGGGGTGTTCAAAACTGGATATCCGAAATTTTGGATATCTGCAAATTCGAATAGCATATTTTGATATCCGATATCCGTATCTAAAAAAAATATAAATTATATTCGGATATCTTTATATTCGAAAAAAAATATTCGGATTTAGATATCGGATATCCGAATATCCGAAAAAAACTTCGGATATGGATATCGGATATCCGAATATCCGAATACCTTTTATTATTTAAAATATAAAAAATTAAAATTTTTAGGATATCCGATTTTTCTGAAAACTACTATCCGATATCCGAATCCGATGTTCCGGATATCCAAACTTCGGATATCCGAATTTTCGGATATCCGGAACTTCATATTTTCTGATATTTCGGATCGGATATCGGATATTTTTGAACACCCCTAAATTTCACCGATGGGAATGTTGGGCATCATTTTTTAGGATGTGAAAAATAGTTTATTTTCTTCTTTTTTTTTTGTAGTTTAATATCTATTACAATTAATGATGTGTCCATTTCCTATTATTTCATTGGTCAACTGGTGCCACGTAAATCCACATAGGCTAGGTCACCGGAAATCCCTAATTAAAACAACACGTGAGCGGCACAGGGGGCGAAACGACGTCGTTTCGTGCTTGCCGGTGTTCTTTGGGACGTAAATTGTAAAGTTAGGGTAAAATTGGGACGTAATTGGATAAATTAACTTTTTTGGGACGTTTTTGGAAAAAGTAAAAAGTTATGGGACGTAAAAAAATTATATTCCTATCCAACACATACTCACGACCCAAAATTAATACTATCCACAAGGAAACACACTTATCTCAACAACACCGAACGACACAACTAATATCACACAACTCACATATTCACCGATAACCACATGACTCCACGCACAATTTTTAACATAAGGATTGAACCTTCAATTACCGACGACATAATCACACATAATGACATCACCCGAAGGTAAGGAGGTCCTATACTCAACACCAACACACATAGTCAATTAAGCACATTACGTCACGAACACAAGAGTCGTCTTTTAAGAAAATCATGATTGTAAATATACCGATTCTTTTGAGAAAAGGTTGTAATCATTCATATAGCACATATCGTCAATTTTCAACCATTATATTCACAAAACACGTAATGTATGGGCAAGATACTTGCCTCGATAGTCGATACCGGACACTCCGACGAACATGGCTAAACCGGGAAACCTCGAACGCCCACACTCTCTGGCAGAAACGACGGTAACATAACCGATCGGGAAACAGAGAACGGAAGGTTCCGACTCGAGTTCTTCGCAAGGAACCTGACCCTAACATCATACCGTCAATAATCAACGATCGTACGAGGAAGAATAATCGTAGAACGCCCAAAACTCCCCTCTAAGGATTTTCACCGGACATCCTCAAGGCACCGATTAGGAACTCAACAAAATGAAGAATCTTTAGCAATTGAACCATGGATCAACAAGGAAATTGGTATAATATGACTTAATAATCATCAATACATCACAAATATAAGTTATCATGGATCAAACGGGCGAAATCAAGCAAAACCCCCAATTTTCCCAAAACTAGGATTTTAGGAAAACTAAACTTGATTCGCTGGATTGAAGGATGTTATGGAGTGATTAATCGATGATATGAGCTCCCAAACTTCGTGGATTAGTTGTATAACAACATGCCTTCAAGTTCCCCAAGGATACAGCCGCGAAAGAGAAAGAGAGAAATGGGAAAAATGACTGAAACTGGACTGCTCGGCCATATTTATACTGGTGCAGCCTAGCGTGCGCTAGGCTGCCGTGTGCCCTAACGGGCGGTCATGGTCGAGAATGTTCGACTGGGACCTGCCATCATGCGCTGGACACGTGCGCTGTCGGCCCGGGCCGCAATCCAGAGACTTCCTGGACTAGACCGCTCGGCCAGGTAGCGTGTGCAGCCTTCCGGCCGTAGCGTGCGCTACCTACCGGCCGTAGCGTGCGCAGTGTATGACAGTAGCGTGCGCTACCTGCCGATCCTCCCGAGTCCAGAACCTCTCTGCCCCTACTGCCTCGGCCGACTAACGCGCGCATCTAACCGGCCGTAGCGTGCGCTGCCTCCCGACCGTAGCGTGCGCTACCTTCCGGTCGTAGCGTGCGCTACGCCGGGTCCTGCCGCACCCGTCCGGTCAGTGCCCACAACCGTCCGACCAGTGGCCACAACCGTCCGGCCAATGCCCGACCACCATGATTCGACGACTCGATTTTCCGAAAACCCACGGAACGAACACGACAAAACGCTCGTGGACAATATTATCGATCCGAAATGAAAACAACATACAACAAAACACCACTTCCGACCATAAACACCAAAATCAGTTGTCGAGAAAATAATTTCAGCGCTCGGCAACCGGGAAATATCGGGAAAAAATCCAAAATAACTAGAACGGAAATCGTGGGTATTACAATGTTCCGGTGGTAACCCCAACAACTCATCAGGAAAAACTTCTGGGAACTCATTAACGAATGAAATCGATGAAAACTCGACCCCACCATTCTCCGTCTTCAAGGCGTAACACCAATAACCAGTACACCCCTTCCGCAGGAGTCTCATCGCCCTCAAGGCGCTAATTACGAACTTCTAGTTTCTGTTTTGCCCCTCAAAAGAGTGCTCGGTGCCGTCCTCGGCTGACATGGTGATGATTCTCGTGTGGTAGTTCATGATTGCACCATGCCACTCGAACCAATCATCCCCGAGAATCAAATCCTCACCCTCAATATTCACAACAATAAGATTAGAGAGCCAGGCCTCTCATAAATAAACACAGAACAGTCTCGTACCTCTTGATCACCAACGATTCTATCACTGATAGGAAGTTTAATGATGAAAGGCTCGCAAGGCAATAAACAGTCAAGACTCAAACGGTGCACACACTCTAGAGAGATGAATGAATGCGTAGCATCCGGATCAAAGAGCACACTGACAGGATGAGACTGAATATGAAAGGTACCTGTAGCCATGGTAGCCGCCAGTTCATTGGCCCTCCTCATCTCATACACACGCGGATGAGCAGAGCCGACACTGGAAGCATCATAAAAAGCATGGACACAGGCCTGACGACCCGGAATATCTCGAGGCTGAGCATCATAAAAAGCATGGACACAGGCCTGACGAACCGGCCATGGACAGTATTCAGCTTCCATAAGGCCCCTGAACTTGGCCCAAGAAGCAACATGATCCCGAGGCTCAATGGCCTCCCATCAATCAGCATCCTCCCCAGTGAGAAAATATTGGGTGATACGGACCTTGCGATCCTCAGGGCAGTTGGTGGCAACAAAGATCTTAGACATCTCTTTGATCCACCTCTCCCAATCGATCAGGTCTGAAACCCCTAAGAACTGAGAAGTATGTATCTTGATGACGTCCTGAAGCCAGCGATCTGTTCCGGCCCGAGCAGTACGATCCAGAGCCGGGTTCTGAACCGCTTGGGCTATAGTAGCCATTTGGTTCACCATTTGTTGCATCATAGCTGCAACACCAATGTCGGCGCCATTACCGGCTATATCATCTTGATTATCCTTGTGGCCCTAGCGACCATCATTACTGCCGGCTCCCGAAGAGTGTGACGTGGCCGCCCCACGTCCCCGGCCACGTCCACGACCACGGCCACGACCTCTACCATGGCCTCTTCCAGCATCCATACTGGAGATAAGGAGTAGCAAAAGCAATTTGATGATAAGTACAAGAGGAAAAATAGTCACAGTTCAAGAAACGGAAGTACGATACAAGAAAACAAGGAATCGAGTAAGGAAAACTTACGAGCACTGGAAGTACCGAGATGATGGCAGCGGGGTGACGATGTTCAAAACAAAACACGACTAGACCCAATTGACCGAAAAGCCTAGGTATCTATACACCTAATGCTCTGATACCATTTTCTGTAACACCCCCAAGATATTCAGGGTATATTACAGCGCCGCGGATCCCTACGTGAGACCCACCAGGCTAATTAAGAATTACCACTCGTCTAACCATCTCGGTTAGCGACACAACACACATCATCAGGACGAAATTCAATAAACGGTATAACCGGAAAAACCGACATCACCGACAATCATAAATAACATTTGATGATACAAACCATAATCCGAGTAAAAGTGCCTAAGTACTCGCGAGTACCATATATAAGTTCATAAGTTAGAAAACAACCATATCGAAAATAGAAATTGGAGATAAAGTAACTCATTTGCACTCGTCAACAACCCTGGCCAGCATCCTCGTACTGTCCCAGCGCCCGCTCGTTCGGCTGAACATAACCTGAAATTCATAACAAGAATTTCCCCAAAACGGGTCCCCAAAGGGGTTAGAAATTACGCTAGTACAAGTAATCAAGGCAAACATTCGCTTACACATTTCATAGTACATGCATCAAGTCATTTTAAAATCCCAAAACCAGACATGCCTTTCCCCGGGAAACAAACAATCAATAATAAATTTGCCTAGGACCGGGACTAAACCACTGGTCCCATCCGAGGCCTCTATGGACCCTCCCGGACAGCTAGTCGACAAACTCGTGAATCCGGGGCTAAACCACTGGATTCCTCCGAGTCCCCATCGGACCCTCCCGGAGTGAGCAAAGCACACAATATTATACATCACCATTTCATGTTAAGCATAAAGGTTTCACCAGAATACTTGTCTTGAGTAATTGACGACGAAAACGAACGAAACGGAGAATCAACTACGATTGCTAGGAACCGATGAACCCGAACCTAACGATTCGAAGAATACAATCACAACCATTCCTAAACGAGTAAGGAAATGGAATATACCCGAAAACCCACCTACGATTCATATAATTTCGTACAAAGACAACGACGAGGATGGATCGCAATCGAACCCTCTCGATTTCACAAATATCACGAAACTTACCATGAACTCGTAGGAAAAACAAGAATACCACCAAGATTAATCATATACATCATTGATTAATCAACAACATGGAACGAATTGGACAAAAACTCAAAAACCCCCAAATTTCCCAAAATAGGGTTCTAGGAGATTACCTTGGATCGAGGACGAAGAACACGAGTAGATGTTGTTAATCTACACCAATAACTCAAGGAAAATGATAACTGAAGTGATTGAAAGAAGGAAATCGACTCCGAATCGCCTGGGAATCACTAAGTCATGGGAAGGGGCAGAAATGAGTAAAGTGGCGAATCTGGGTCAACTCTAGGGTATATATAACCAGAGAGCTTAGTGTGCGCTAACGGTCCACGGTTAGCGCGCGCTACCCAGTCAAAACTAGTCCAGAACCTACGGTGCTGGCCTGTTAGCGTGCGCTACTAGAAAATAGCGTGCGCTAACAACCCCTCGATAGCACTAGCGTGCGCTACCTGAACACCAGATCGAGTCCAAAAACATTCTGCCCAGTCTGGACTACCGAATTAGCGCGCGATACCAGACATCCAGCGTGTGCTAAGCCTAAACCATAGCGTGCGCTAATATACAAATTTAGCGTGCGCTAAGCTGATCGTCCAGAGAGCAAAGAGCATAAACAACCTACTGCCACTGCTGTGCTCAAGTTTTTAGTGCGTGCTACAAAACGAACGTAGCGTGCGCTACTCAACGACACTAGCGTGCACTATACAATAGAAATAGCGCGCGCTAGGCAACAGAATTACTAAACGGCTCAAACACCTGAAACACACGATACACGATCGAAACATCAAACAGAAGCTCACAACACGCATAATAGCATAAGATGGATTTACAGCAACCCCGAAACGGCGGTTCCGAACAACGATTAGGAGAATCCAAACAAATAGCGATGGAAAAGCCAATAAACGCGTAATTGAGTAAAACAAGTCCGAAACAAGCTCGGATGACAAAAAGTCCAGTAATAAGTAGTCTCGAAATACCAATACAGTTACAAGCGAGTCACTAAAAGCGAGAAATACACAAAAATGAAAAATACCAGAAAAAGAAAAATGCGGATATTACATGGCAAAAGAGACAATTGATAGAAAAACAGTTAGGACGAGACAAAAAATACATGTGGTTTGTTGACACAAGTGTTTGACGATGATACATTGACGGAATGTGATTATATTGTCTGAAGAGTGTCCGAGGAAGCTGTTTGGCAAGCAAAATGTAATACCTGATTGTAAACTCATTCATTTTCATTCATTAATTGTCATTCAGTATATTGGCACTCAGTAATTTTTCACTCAGTAATAATCACTCATCATTAATATTCATTCGTTTTGTTCACCCTTCGGAATAATTCGTTTCATATATCCATTATCATTCACCGTCAATCCGGTTGGGGATTCGAGTCGAGTATATCATCATTTTCATCTTTGTAGTGGGTTGTGTGTGAGGAGTAGCGCACGCTACGTACTCTCTTTAGCGCGCGCTAATTGAGTACAGGCAGCGCACGCTACCTCTTAACATTTGCGCACGCTATTGTGGTTCATGCAGACAGTACAGAAGGCACTGGACTGCAGTTGAGTTGTGGTAGCGCACGCTACGAATGGTAAGTAGCGCGCGCTAGTATCTTGGGGTAGCACACACTAAACAATCGGTGTAGCGCGCGTTAAGGTCGATCAGGCAGAGTCCAGTGGGTACTGGACTGAATTAGCATACGCTAATGGTGTAGTAGCGCACGCTGAGTCTTGGGTGTAGCGCACGCTATCGCGAGCAGATCAGAGGACAGAAGGTTGTGGACTTCAGTTACTGGGCATCAGATATTCAGTTAGCGCACGCTAACACAAGGTTAACGCACACTAATAATAGACAATTAGCGCACGCTACCAAGGCAAGTAGCGTACGCTATCGAGGCAGTCAGCGGGTACTAGACCACCCGGTAAGTTCGTTAGCACGCGCTAAGCTCAGGAATTAGTGCAAGCTAAGCTGGGATTACTATATATTGGACAATTTCACCTATTTTCGTCATTTCTTCACATCTTCTCCTCCTTCCGTCGGTTTTGGGCGATCTTGAGCTTTTTAAGAAGTATTCTTCGGGCTACAATCATCTACCAACATCCACAAGCTTATAATTCGGAGTAATCATCATTCCATCATCTCCAAACATCAAACCAAGGTAATCACTTCTTGAATCTAGAATTTCGGAGTTCAAGTGTTTTCTTCCCGATCTATTCGTGTGAGCATGATATTATGTTGGAATGTATTAGATATGGATTATCTAACTTGAATACACATATTCCTATAGATTATTGGTGTATATTTTGGATTTAACGAATATTTGGAGATTTATTTCAAGAACCCTTGGGGTTGACTTCGATTATTTGGGGGTTTTTCGTTTGATGTTGTCGTAACCTTGAATTGTGGTTTCCTATTGGATTATTGATGACATTAATGAATTTTTGTTGGGTTGAATCATTCCTTAGAGGTTTGGTATCGATATTGTTGGGGGTTGGTTGTAACCAAAGGGTACAATGTTTACAACGTAGTCGTTAGAATGTCCCAATGAGTTTGATTATGGTTGTATCGACGTTTGAGTCGGTTGTTATCGTGCTTGATACGCATACTAAGCGGATTGTTGGAAATTGTGTTATTCAAGGTTGTTCGAGCGACCGACATCTCATTTTAGGACGTTGTTCGAGGAAGGACATTCTTCACCGGTGTTGAGTAAGTTAAATCTTACTCGGTTAACGGGATATTCATACCTTATGTTGTTGTTCATTCATACATGTAATTCATTCATGATGTATCATTCATGTTAAAACTTGTAATTATCAACTAATCATGTAACTCACGAGGAATGACGGTTCCAAATCATTTTATTGAAGCTATCACTCGTTGTATCATTATTTCATCTCGGTGAGTCGTTCTTTATCCTGGTCTCATTATCTCTCATCTTGGTCGCTTTTGTTCTTGTGACCTTTACGGGATTGTATTACGTGGCCGAGTGGCATATGTGTGGAATTTTTAGTCCGGCACACTATGGTCATGTGTATATGCGGGACTCCGGACATATTGGACTGTGCACACGGTAAAGTACTTCCACGAGACTAATTAGGCCAAGTAGCGGGTGTATATTGAAATACCCGCAATTTTGGATTTCAGTGATTTTCTTTTTTTCCGGCGGGAGCCCATTTTGACGACTGGATCGTGATCGTTTCGTCATTCCGAGAGTATTTAATTCTGCACTTTTTGTCATCCGAGTTCGTTTCGGTATCGTTTTGTTGAGTTCCGTGTTCTTAAGCGGTTTTACCGCACTTGAGTTCGATTCTTGCGAATCTCGTACGAAACTGTTGTTTCGAGTTTCTCGTAAGTTCATTTAATGTTATTATTCATGTTGCGAGCTTTGGCTCGGTGTTTCGATCGTGTATCGTGTATTTCGGACATTTTGGGCCATTTTCGTAATTTCCCAAAGTTTGGGGTAATTACTTCCGTTGTCGAATTCCGACACTTTGGGTGGTCGGAATCGTGTGTTCTATTAGCTCTTAGATTCGTCTTTGCGAGTACTTCGTAACCGTATCTTTGGTTTATATTCAGGTTCGGGTTTCGGGGTTGTCCGGGCCGTCGGAGTGGCCACGGCCGAGTCACGGCCGCACTTCTTGGAGCAGGGCCTGGCCTGGCCGAGTTACGGCCGTAAGGTGCCGGTTACGGCCGTACGTGCTCGGCAGACATGGCTGGACGAATGCCGGTTACGGCCGTAAGGGCTATCAGTTACGGCCGTACGGGTGCCAGGCAGTGTTCGGGCGAATGCCGGTTACGGACGTAAGGACCTGCCGGGTACCGCCGTAAGAGCCGAGTTACGGCCGTAAGGCCCTATCGGTTACGGCCGTAAGCGATCGGCAGACGCTGGGCAGATTTTGACGAATGCCGGTTATGGCCGTAAGGCCCTGCCGGTTACGGCCGTCACCCTGCCGGCTATATATAGCCTGCGCTCGGCCAGACTTCATTTTTCTCACTTTTTCCTCGTTTTTGTGCAGCTGCGGATGGGAGTGACTGGTAGGAGTTGTTCTTGGCCGATTCTACTCATTTCCAAGGCCTTTTTGAAGATTCTTGTTTATTATATCATCATCCAATCCGTGTTCTTCACCGAATCAAGGTATATTTCTTGATTTTCCTTCAAGTTGACTTTTTGGAGAATTTGTTCTTGATTTCGATTCTAGTCCGATTTTGATACATCAGTTGGTGTAGTATGATGTTATTAATCGTGTTATATGGGTTGTATATCCTTATTTCGAGTTTGTTCAACTCGATTAGTGATTCGAGTGTTCTTGGGAGTTATCGAACATTGAGTGTTCGATTAAATGTCCCAATGAGTTTCCCTTCGATAGTTTGGTGGGATTTCCGTTGTTTTTTACCTTGATTCTCATTGTGATCGTATCTTTGTGTTCTTGGCCATTTTGGGGGAAACCCTTGAAATTGTGTCGTTCGTCCCTTCAATTCAACGACTTTCGGTCGTGCTATGGAATTCATTTTCATTGTTGTTATTATTGTCGTTCGTAGTTTATTGTTGCGGGTTGTCGTTCGGCGGAGTCGGCGGATTCGTAGTCGGTTCGAGTCTCCTCACTTCGGTCGATTATCCGCGTTGTGGTTATTCGAGGCAAGTACCTTGTCCATACAATTCTTGTTTTGTGGATATGATAATTAGTGATCGTCTTTATGTGTTTGTTTGATCATTTGTATTGAACTTTCAAAAGATTTGATTTAGCCTCGTTAAGGGCTCACTTTCAAAACGTGTGTGTTTTGTGGATATTGTGCTCCATGAATGATTAAGTGAACCCTATGAATTCGCTTGTTGACGTTGTTGTCGTTGTTATGCGTTGATAATATATATATATACATATTATCTCTTTTCGGCGCGTTATGGTTTGACGTGGTGTTTTGCTAAGTGTTTGATGCCTCTGGATGAATTGTTTGGATATCCTTGGTGTGATATATTATTTGTGCATGATTGCTTCGCTCACCTCGGGAGGGTCTGATGGGGCCACGGAGGGAGTCCAATGGGAGAGCCCTGGATTCACGAGTGGTGAATGTATTTTACTCACCTTGGGTAGGTTCGACGGGGCCTCGAAGGGAGTCCAATGGGAGAGCCCTGGATTCACGAGTAAAAACTTCACGAGTGGTGTGTATGTTTGGTGAATGTATTTGCTCACCTCGTGAGGATTCGACGGAGCCACAGAGGGAGTCCAATGGGAGAGCCCTGGATTCACGAGTAAAAACTTCACGAGTGGTGTGTATATTTGGTGAATGTATTTGCTCACCTCGGGAGGGTTCGACGGAGCCACGGAGGGAGTCCAATGGGAGAGCCCTGGATTCACGAGTAAAAACTTCATGAGTGGTGTGTATGTTTGGTGAATGTATTTGCTCACCTCGGGAGGGTTCGACGGAGCCACGGAGGGAGTCCAATGGGAGAGCCCTGGATTCACGAGTAAAAACTTCACGAGTTGGTATTGATTTTTATGTCCGTCGAGGACACGTGACATGGGTTTTAACCCTGTGTATTGTTGTTTGATTCATTTGCGTAAACAAAACCTTTGAGCTATGACCCTGTTTATTTTTGGAAAGAGAAGGATTTGATAATCCTAAGTTTTTTCTATTAAAACTCTCGATGGCATTTTAAATCATTTTATAAATTGTTTCCCTTGACTTGGGGTTTTTCGATTTTGGGAAGCTTTACCTAAACTCTTGCCTCGGGAAGTACTTTTCGTTACGTTTGGATCTTTCATGATTCCAGGTTATTGTTATTCGTGGAAATGTGAATTGTATGGCTCGTATTTCTTTGCACTTTGTACTTGCACTAGCAAAACAGTGGAGTTTTGCTAACCCCCGAGTATTCGGGGGGTGGATGTCTGTTTTTGCATTTAGGTTTGGGAGCATAACACAGGGTCGGCACGAAGGATGATGAAAAATGATCGATACTAATCACACGAGGACCCATACATTGTCGTATTGGTTTAGTTGTATTTTATTTTCACTGCGGTATTCTTTCCCCGTTGTACGGGAGTGTGTTGTATTCGACCCCTGCGTGGGCATGTAATATGTTTGAGTTGTATGTAATTATTGAAAGACCAAATCGGTCTACTGAGTCATTTTATCCTTAAAGGCGATGTTTAGATGTTTGATTTTAGTTACCAGCCTGGTAGATCCTTGAGGAGAGGGTCTACGGCGTGTAATATCGCTGAGTGGATTGGGGGTGTAACATAAATGGTATCGGAGCTTTAGGTTGTGGAAACCTAGGCTGTCGGGTTTAGTGGTGTCTGTTGAGTTTTTATCTCGTCGGATTTTGTCTGACTGAGTCGTGTCACGACGCGTCGTCTGAGTTTGTTGGTCGTGATTAGTATCGTGGGGCGATCATCATCTTCGTGCGACCTATGGCCGTAAGTCTCCCTTCTTGTGTTGTGCCTCGTGTGATACGAGCTATTTGTTTGATTATTTGTTAAGTGATGGAATCTTCATGTAGATTCTTAGTTTTGTGATGCGTTTATGTGACTCTCATGTTTCGTTTATATGAGGAATGTAGTCATTATTTATGTTCTTTTGACTGTGATATTTGACTGTTGTTTCCGGTAAAAGACAGGTGTTGTCTTGGTTTTGAACGAGTTGATGCGTGTATTATGATTGTATGTAAGTGAATGTCGATACGTGTGAGTTTTGGGGATTCTGGCCTATTGGATTTTTGAAAACCTTGAGTGTCTTAGAAAATAAAATTTGAGGCGTACTTTTAAATGGATTGTATTTTCGGGGCGCCTACTAGCGCAACTATCTATTTCAAAATTCTTCTACTTTGAGGACCAAAATATTTTGAGATATTTTCAATTATTTTTAGAAATGCAGTTGCTTAGACCCAAGGGTCGAATATTTCTGAAAGTTTCAATTTAAAGGAAAGTGTCCTCGTTTTATCAAACGCAAGATGGTTTTCAAAGTCTCGATAATGGTGTTTGTACAACTTTTTGAAAATGTAATACTCAAGATCAACTGGTGTTTCCAAATTGTTTTCAAAAGGTGGTTTTCGTTTTTAAAACCTATCATTGCGGCCCGGGAATATATATATATATATGTGATATTCGCATTGTCGTTAGAATGTTAGCTCCCGAGTATGATGGAATCGGTGGCGCGAACGTTGAGTCGTTTGCCACGCATTTGTTGTGATTAGCCCTCTGTGAGAGGTGAGATGTTAGTATTGAATGTTGTCGCTTTGTGATGATTTGTATGTTATCGCACCAGTGCAAGCTGTTGGAACTTGAGTTTGCACGTTTGTGTAAATACGTGATTGTTTCATGCTGTTTTGTGATTATGTGCTGGTTATCGTTCGGGCCGTTGAGATCGCCGAACGATGCCGTCGTTGCTGTGGTGTTGATGTGTGTGTCGCTTTATGATAGTAACCATCGTATGTGTTGCGTGATACGATTCTGTTGTGCTGAGTTGGCATCTCCGGTTTGTTATTTGGCAATGTTATATTCCATTGTACCTAGTAGTTGTATATTCGGTATGCCGAGCCGAGGTGTTTCAACCGTGATGTGACGGGGGCATGCACGTGCAATTGTCTTTCTCGTCGGTAACGCGTTTAAAGTGTGGACTCGAAGGACACATAATTCAGTTTTGTGAATTGGTTACCGAGACTTCCGGAGTTTGCGCTTTAGAACAATTATCAGGATCGGCTTTGAGAGGCCTTTGAAAGATGTTTCTGTCAGTTGCTTGTTGTGTTGTCACCTTGCTTCCGTTGTTGTGAGTTGCGGGGACGACATTTCTTTTATAAGAGGTCGATTGTAATATCCGTATTATTTTTAACTTCTGCACTTTCTCCTTCTAAATTCTATCAACTTGCTCGTGTTCGTTGATACTTTTTAAACTTGTTTAGTATTCCGGTTGTCATCGTTCGAACTGGTTGTGACCTTGTTTCAGATCTATTTGTTTATCATTGTGACTTCTCCGAGTTCGGTTCAATTCTTGTGAACCTTGTTCGTAAGTAACATCTTTCACTTTCTACCAGTTCTTTTAATGTTTGGAGTTGAAGTGGGGACTTCGGAGTCATTGTTCGACTGTTGTCATTCGATCATTGTTGTTCGATCGTTGTTACTCGATCATTGTTTTTTTTATCGTTGTTGTTCGATCATTGTTATTTGATCATTGTTGTTCGATCATTGTTATTTGATGATTGTTGTTCGGTCGTTGTTGTTCGATCGTTGTTGTTCGATCGGGGCTGTCTGACTGTTGTTGCCTGATCTCGTACCGCGAAGAATTGTCGTTCACTGTTAGTCTGTGGTTTCGAGTGTGGCCAGGTTGGTCACCGAGCCGTGCATTGCAAGACGGTAACTGAGAAATTTGGGGATTGAGGTTGCGTCTCTGCTCCGAAAGGACACAGAATGCCTAGTGTAGTCTTTGAGGATTTTGGCGTAGTCCGAATTGTTTGTGATTGTCCTTGTGAATCGTTTGTGTTTATTTTCTGTTTTCTCGACTGTGCGTGTTTCCTTGTAATAGGTGCTTTGTGTTTTGTGTTTGTTCGGATAATCAACTTGGTTGTATTATCTACTTGATGACGCGTGTCATTTGTTGGTTTTATTGTAACTCTACCGGTGACGTTGTGTTGGTCGTCGTGTAGCGTGTTTTCAAGCCGTCTGTTCCTTTGTGTTCTTTGTAACGTTTTGTCGTTGGGCGTTAGTTACGCATTCTTGTATCTCATTGAAATATTCCTGGTGGTATATTGCTTCTCCTTACTTGTTTTAAGTTTCAGGACGAAACTTCTTTTAAGGAGGGTAGAATGTAATACCCGCAATTTCGGATTTCAGTGATTTTCTTTTTTTTCGGCGGAAGCCCGTTTTGACGACTCGCTCGTGATCGTTTCGTCATTCCGAGAGTATTTAATTCTGCACTTTTTGTCATCCGAGTTCGTTTCGGTATCGTTTTGTTGAGTTCTGTGTTCTTAAGCGGAATTTCCGCACTTGAGTTCGATTCTTACGAATATCGTCCGAAACTATTGTTTCAGGTTTCTCGTAAGTTCATTTAATGTTATTATTCATGTTGCGAGCTTCGGCTTGGTGTTTCGATCGTGTATCGTGTATTTCGGACGTTTTGGGCCATTTTCGTAATTTCCCAAAGTTTGTGTTAATTACTTCCATTGTCGAATTCCGACACTTTGGGTGGTCGGAATCATGTGTTCTCTTAGCTCTTAGATTCGTCTTTGAGAGTACTTCGTAACTGTATCTTCGGTTTATATTCAGGTTTGGGTTTCGGGTGTTATCCGGGCCGTCGGAGTGGCCACGGCCGAGTCACGACCGCACTTCTTGGAGTAGGGCCTGGCCTGGCCGAGTTACGGCCGTAAGGTCCCGATTACGGCCGTACGTTCTCGGCAGACATGGCTGGACGAATGCCGGTTACGGTCGTAAGGGCTGTCAGTTACGGCTGTACTGGTGCCAGGCAGTGTTCGGACGAATGCCGGTTACGGCCGTAAGGCCCTGTCAGTTACGGCCGTAAGTGATCGGCAGACGCTGGGTGGATTTTGACGAATGCCGGTTACGGCCGTAAGGCCCTGCCGGTTACGGCCGTAACCCTGCCGGCTATATATAGCCTGGGCTCGACCAGACTTCGTTTTTCTCTCTTTTTCCTCGTTTTTGTGCGGCTGCGGACGGGAGTGACCGGTAGGAGTTGTTCTTGGCCGATTCTACTCATTTACAAGGCCTTTTTGAAGATTCTTGTTGATTATATCATCATCCAATCCGTAAGGTATATTTCTTGATTTTCCTTCAAGTTGACTTTTTGGAGAATTTGTTCTTGATTTCGATTCTAGTCCGATTTTGATACATCAGTTGGTGTAGTATGATGTTATTAATCGTGTTCTATGGGTTGTATATCCATATTTCGAGTTTGTTCAACTCGATTAGTGATTCGAGTGTTCTTGGGAGTTATCGAACACTGAGTGTTCGATTAAATGTCCCAATGAGTTTCCCTTCGATAGTTTGGTGGGATTTCCGTTGTTTTTTACCTTGATTCTCATTGTGATCGTATCTTTGTGTTCTTGGCCATTTTGGGGGAAACCCTTGAAATTGTGTCGTTCGTCCCTTCAATTCAACGACTTTAGGTCGCGCTATGGAATTCATTTTCATTGTTGTTATTGTTGTCGTTCGTAGTTTATTGTTGTGGGTTGTCGTTCGGCGGAGTCGGCAGGTTCGTAGTCGGTCCGAGTCTCCTCACTTTGGTCGATTCTCCGCGTTGTGGTTATTCGAGGTAAGTACCTTGTCCATACAATTCTTGTTTTGTGTATATGATAATTATTGATCATCTCTATGTGTTTGTTTGATCGTTTGAATTGAACTTCCAAAAGATTTGATTTAGCCTCGTTAAGGGCTCACTTTCAAAACGCGTGTGTTTTGTGGATATTGTGCTCCGTGAATGATTAAGTGAACCCTATGAATTCGCTTGTTGATGTTGTTGTCGTTGTTATGCGTTGATAATATATATACACATATTATCTCTTTTCGGTGCGCTATGGTTTGACGTTGTGTTTTGCTAAGTGTTTGATGCCTCTGGGTGAATTGTTTGGATATCCTTGGTGTGATATGTTATTTGTGCATGATTGCTTCGCTCACCTCGGGACGGGCCAACGGGGCCACGGAGGGAGTCCAATGGGAGAGCCCTGGATTCACGAGTGGTGAATGTATTTTACTCACCTTGGGTAGGTTCGACGGGGCCTCGAAGGGAGTCCAATGGGAGAGCCCTGGATTCACGAGTAAAAACTTCACGAGTGGTGTGTATGTTTGGTGAATGTATTTGCTCACCTCGGGAGGGTTCGACGGAACCACGGAGGGAGTCCAATGGGAGAGCCCTGGATTCACGAGTAAAAACTTCACGAGTGGTGTATATGTTTGGTGAATGTATTTGCTCACCTCGGGAGGGTTCGACGGAGCCACGGAGGGAGTCCAATGGGAGAGCCCTGGATTCACGAGTAAAAACTTCACGAGTGGTGTGTATGTTTGGTGAATGTATTTGCTCACCTCGGGAGGGTTCGACGGAGCCACGGAGGGAGTCCAATGGGAGAGCCCTGGATTCACGAGTAAAAACTTCACGAGTTGGTATTGATTTTTATGTCCGTCGAGGACATGTGATGTGGGTTTTAACCCTGTGTATTGTTGTTGGATTCATTTGCGAAAACAAAACCTTTGGGCCGTGACCCTGTTTATTTTTGGAAAGAGAAGGATTTGATAATCCTAAGTTGTTTTCTATTAAAACTCTCGATGGCATTTTAAATTATTTTATAAATTGTTTCCCTTGACTAGGGATTTCTCGATTTTGGGAAGCTTTACCTAAACTCTTGCCTCGGGAAGTACTTTTCGCTATGTTTGGATCTTTGAGGATTCCTGGTTATTGTAATTTGTGGAAATGTGAATTGTATGACCCGTATTTCTTTACACTTTGTACTTGCACTAGCAAAACAGTGGAGTTTTGCTAACCCCCGAGTATTCGGGGGGTGGATGTCTATTTTTACATTCAAGTTTGGGAGCATAACACAGGGTCGGCACGAAGGATGATGAAAGATGATCGATACTAATCACACGAGGACCCGTACATTGTCGTATTGGTTTAGTTGTATTTTATTTCCGCTGCGGTATTCTTTCCCCGTTGTACGGGAGTGTGTTGTATTCGACCCCTGCGTGTTCATGTAATATGTTTGAGTTGTATGTAATTATTGAAAGACCAAATTGGTCTACCGAGTCATTTTAGCCTTAAAGGCGATGTTTAGATGTTTGATTTTAGTTACCAGCCTAGTAGATCCTTGAGGAGGGGGTCTATGGCGTGTAATATCCCTGAGTGGATTGGGGGTGTTACATATATGCAGGACTCCGAACACTCGGCTACTTGTGCACTTGAACATTCCATTCGGGCGTACTATGATGCCCATCATTCAACTCAATTCATTAATTCATTCATGTGATTTTTGTATATTGTTCAACTCTTGAGGATTGTTGTTCTGTGTAACTGACCCCATTGGGGATTATTGTTTTTAGGTCATGGCAAGGCGAAAGCACGGGAAGAGAATGTATATGGCGAGGAGTCCCAGTGATACTAGTAGGGCCCCCCAGTCTCTTCATTTTATTCATATTGTCTTTTCATGTATTTTCCGCTGCAATTCCGTTTAGACTATATTTCACTCAATATTGTATATTTTATCTTCACATGAAATATACATGTATTCTGTTCTCCTGGGTGTGTTGTGTTTGAAACTCCTCATCGGAGTAATTGTTGTCGTAATGTGGTTCGGTACTACATTTACACCGTGTAAGTCATTCATTTTCACTTGCTTGGTGGGCCCCAGTCGGGGGTCCACGGCACTGTAATATTCACCTAGTTGGGGTGTTACACAAAAATGCCAAGTGTTCGGGGTAATACTTTTTCTATCAAGCGTGGCGTGAAGAATAATAAAAGCAATGTTGGTCCACCCATGAAGAACAATGACTATATTTTTTGGAGTTCATGATTGATCTGCCATTGGTTAATTCAACACTGGACTTGGTATCCCAACAAACACGAACACTTGGATATTGTTGTCGTAGAGTTTGCGAGAGCATTATATACGTTTCTTCCAGTCAAATGAGTACGTTAATTGAAGATCATTATCTCTTATACTAACCAATGCATTAAGCATGCATAAAATGGGTTCGTGTACTTCTCTGTTCTCAGGGAGACATATTACGTCAAGAACGAAGAATAATTTGAGATTACCCGAGATATGCTGCTAGAAGTTATCGAGGAGACGGATGTGGATGTGATTGTAATAAAGAACTATATATAATATGCCATATTAAAATACTTTATTCAATATCTACAGGTTAACATATTCACCTGATGGATATATATCGCCGTATGATATACTTACGTACAATACATTTATATAGTTGACCTTAGGATAATTTTAATATCGCCTGTTATTCGAACGAAGCTCAGCGAACATACTTGTACTTAGATAATGAAGCAATATGTTGACATAATGGAGGCCGACATAGATAATGTACAATGTGCGAAGATTAGTTTCGTCCCCATTGAAGCGTTGTAAGTAACTAAAATTGGAAAGTTTCATAAATATTTTGTCAATGGTTAAATGTCGTGGCATTCACGTTATTTGCAATGCTTTCAGTATTTTTGTGCTTTGCGGTTTGCAAAGCAGGAGAATTCACAAGATGAGAGTTTTATGATGCCAACATTTCCATGATTCCAGATGAGTGTTTGTGGAAAATCATTCCTAGGAGAACTAAACCGATCCCATTTCATCATTGTTACAACAGATACTTTACCCTTCTAGTCATCAAGAATGATAGAAGAAAATTTGTGCATATGTACCCGTCCAAGATGAGGGACCCTGAACCGGATTATATCGAACGATGCAGAGTCTATGGTGTGGAATTAGATAGTATTTCTTCCAATTTCGATGATTATAAGTATTTTTTATTTTGGCTTCCAACTATGTTTGTTTTCAAACAGAAAAAACACATTTGGGGATGGAGGGATGCAATTGTTGGTCTCGGAAATTTGACTCACCTCCAAAACTCCCAAGATTATTCTGTTGTGCGTGAGAATGTAGTAGGGGCCGACAATAAGGGGAGAATTGTTATAGATCACATTCCTCAAAGCCTCGTCGAAGCGCAGACTAGAAATTTCATCATGCACAAATTAGGTGAATATTCTTATGGTTTCCGAAAGGGTGAATGTCCACAACAGAAACTAACCACGTAAGTGACAATTAGTTCATAAAGACCCATTTACATACTTGTCATATGTTTAATAGACTGACATATTGTACTATTTAATATCATATGATTATTAATGGACTTCATTGATGAGGACATTTCATGTATGTTTATTAGGAAATCGCAAATAGATTTCTCCATGGGCACGTTATTATGCATATAGTAACATATTAGTGTTTTGTGCATTTTAAGGCATGTTTCAAATAGTGTTTTATTACCTTTTTTTATTACCATATGGTTATTATTATGATTCAAATATTATAAATATAATATGTCATGCAGAACTATAGTAACTTGATTATTTATCTACATCCCTTCAGTTCAGAAATCGAAACTATTTTACCGGAAAGTTCATCATCCATTTCATTGGGCGATATTTAGTTACAATACGGTTAACAGGCATGTTAATAATTTCCATATATTATGTTTGCCCCAAGACAATTAAATATTTTGTCAACATACAGTGATTGTGGACCATTTACGTTGCAGTTCATGGAGCATTTTATCAATGTAGTCGTATATATTAGCGTTGGGATGTTGCTACATAGTGGCCAGAGCATGAGGACACGAGAAGTAGTCTATCTGACATTTGATGCAAGAACATATCCTACCATTTAGGTCCAAAACCCATTTGTGTTCGGGCCTAACCTCGAACACACTGTCTCCCGGACCATGCACAGCAAAAGCACGACTATTAGCTAGATCTTTTTGTAGCCTAATTTTGATCTTAGGTGTAAGAAATATGGTCCATGTAAGAGACACACGCCTTGAATTATTTAACGTGATAAGTTTAACTCTCATCTCTTCAAAAGTGAAAGCATGAGCAAATGTTCTGTGATAATCCAACTATTAAAAGATTCAGCGATATTATTATCCATAGTCCTATAACGACAACCCTTAAAAAGGCACGACACCGGCTCTCAATCGGGATTTGTGCTAGAAAATCATCAATTTTATTTCTGACTCCCTCGTTTCTCAATAATTGTATATTATGATATATTCCTTCTCATTGGATGAATATGCTAGCCTGAAGAAAAAAATCTTAGTATATTGCTCATTGTATAAAACATGCCTTGGCCATTGTACCTCTGATTGAGGTTCATCCCTAAATGCTTGTAACATAATAATTGAGGATTCCCCCAGAAAATTTGATAGAATGTACTCAATAGACTAATGTCACTGTCATTTATGATTTTAGTCACCCTTTCCTAACGTTTTAGCAAAATCTTGAAATCAGGGAAGAAAAAGTTCCAATTATCTTCATTCTCACTATCGCATAAATATACAGCCAAGGGAAAGAACCCTTTGAATACATGATTAATTTAGAATACATTATTCAAATCCGATTAAATACGACATTACATATGACAGGGTAAATTACCAATTAGTAATTTAGATTACATTATTCAAATCTGAAATGGTTAAAACATTAACCATTTGGTTAAGTATATACCTGTACGGTTAATTGATATCATTTATGCATTGGTATTTGACCTATCTCTATTAACCTATCGGTTATAGATTTTACTTGTTTGATATGTATGTAAACACAGAGAATTGCATGTGGTGTTGTTTATAGTATCATACAAAATATATTACCTTTATTGTCATTGTGTCCAGTTGTTGCAAGGACCTGACCCTTGTACAAAGTTTTACTAAAAGCATAGACTACCGAGAGACAGAATTCAAAACCATCAATGTCGCCTCCAAAAGCTAAAAACCTCTCTTAAATCATCTAGTATGTGGATCTACTTCTCTTTCAAATATAGAGTTCACGTTTGCCTCCAAAACAGCATCCCTAGACCATGGCAACTTGTCAAATGATTCAACATTGTTGTCATAACGGCTATCGATGGCCTTTTCCTTTGCATTTAAAACAACTTTGTAGGTGATTTTAAATTCACAGTTAGCAAGCATCTTCTTCATTATATCCTTAGGACGAACGTGAACATTATACATGATGTCTAATTGAATGCAATTCATGATAATATCAGCATCGACCATCGGATGTTTGTGTATGCGCACACCCCTCCACAACTATGTACATTATCCAACCCATTCATTTAAGAAAAGGTTAGATTCAACTATAGAACCTTTTACAAATCACTTGCACAATCTTTCATAACTATACCTACACATTCGTGATTTTCTGATACGATATCCTCCTTAAATATCACATAATTGTTACAGTTAGCAAGATATACCGCGGGTATTCCTATAGAAAGCATATTCATATCCAGTCGCAGCAGCATGCATTTTAGGGATTCGTTGAAATTCATCTATACCACCCGTGAACTTTTGACCAACACTAGTATTAGAAAGTACATGCACCAAATAAGTATGACTACTGATCTCCTTACCTAAAAGGCAAACCAAGATAATCATCTTCGTTGACACTTTCGCAACTATTTTGCAACAATGTCCTCCATGAATTATCATTATCTCTCGTGACTGATATATCAACAATCTCTAAGATATATATATATATATATATATATATATGGCACCCATGTAACTTCATCGCAAAATTATTATGAACTTGTAATAATTATTTTTCACCATGTCTCAATGAGTACCGCAAAATAATTGCATCTGTTGATCGAAAATGGACTCGACGATTATTCTCTTGACACAATAATTCATATTTTACGGATGGAACAATAGGATCTAAAAAGGAATCTCATCCCATGCACAACGAGCAATGAGTGTAGAATCTTCTTTGCTACACGAAAAACATAAACGTATTAGTGCATGCATATCATATGGAAATGATATAACAAACGACCGTAAACTTAACAAATGAACATTAGGATATGAAAATTATAGCGCGGATATTTTGGCCCAAGGGAGAATTGCTCTATTATCAAAATTATCATATGGTTTTAATAATTATGCTCTGGTAAATTTTCTTATGATATTGTTAGAGGTAATCTGAGCATCATTATGATTGCACCATTATTCGTAAACGTATTAGTGCATGAATATCATATGAAAACGATACAACAAGTGACCCCAAACCTGACAAATGAACATTAGGATATGAAAATTCTACCACGAGTATTATGACCCGAGGGGGAATTGCTCTACTATGAAAATTCATAGATGGTTTTAATAATTATGATATGGTAATTTTCTCTATGATATTGTTAGCGGTAGTATGAGCACTATTATGATTGCACCATTATTCGTAGATATATTAGTGCGTGCATATCATATGAAAATGATACAATAAATGACCCCAAACTTGAAAATGAATATTAGTATATGAAGATTCTAGCACGAATATTTTGCCCGACAGGGACTTGCTCTGATTCTCACATTATTACATAGTTATTAACAATAGTCACATGGTTATTTTGGTTATCTTCTATTTGAAGTGATCTGATCACCATTATTTGTGCAAAGTGAACTAGTTTACTACTTGTTAGCATGTTATTCTTGGTAATTTGATAATTATTAACATGGTGCTGGGATATGCATTTTCTTGCCGCTAGCAAAAATAAAAACACAAATAATGGTGTTGAGGGATGCTTCATATCCAAACCAGAATCCAAACATGCTTCGTATGAAATATATATATATATATATATATATATATATATATGGGGATATTACATCCAACTACCTTATTAGATTGCCTGTTTACAGTTTAGTCCGTATTGTTTCACAAATTACAGTGAAGGACAGAAATCTGATTTGGTGTTGACTTCCAATAAAAAGATGAAAATACCCCCGTATTTACTTGAATAAAATATTTCTTTTAAAATATATTTCAGATTAAACAAATAACCTAATTTTTTTAATTTGCAATTCATTTCTCCTTTCTCCCTTTTCTCTCTCAACCCGCCACTTCACATGACTTCGCCGGAGAAGATATCTACGGACTCGCTGGGCTTGTTATTCTGTTGACAATCACCGTCAACTCTCTTTTATCTGGACGTACTCTTCATCGCAACTCTAATTTTGCTGCCATGAGAACCATCACAGAAATCAGAATCGAACTTGGTGCAAACAACTATTCTTATGTCAGATATTAAAGTTAACCCTAAATCGACCTCCGCCGTCGTGAACTCGTGGAGGTCCTTTCGTCATCTCCGGAGAGAGAATCCCAGAAACATCCAACGCCACATCAGACTAGAATCGGCCATCGGAAAATCCGACTAGCCTATTTCTCCATCGTCGGAAACGACATACCGCCCGCTCGTGTCCTCCGTCCATGCTTGCTCGTAGCCACTGATGTTGCTGTCCTGTTGCCGCAGCTGTCGACCGCTGCTACAACTGAGTATCTCGGACTCCTCCTCTCGCCGTTGATTTTGCCGCCGTTAGTGAGTCAATTAGTGATTTCGTGTGTGTTACAGGTGTGTGTGTGAGTGAGTTACTGAGAGGAAGTAAAAGATGAAGGGGGGGATGTAGAGAGAGAGATAGATGATGACCAATGGAGAAGAGATAGAGAAGAGGGAGAGATGGGCAGATGACGGATGAGGGAAATGAGAGATAGTACAAATCTGGAATATTAGTACACTCTCTCGTATGATATCATGTGAAACTTTGACTTTTGTCTTTCGTTGTAAATATAATTTCTAGACAGAGCAAAATTTGTTCCTCCTTGTAATATCTGAAACAATAGGGACTAAATTGTAATTAGGCCATCTAGAAAGGTAGTCAGATGTAAATCGCCTATATATATATATATATGTGTGTGTGTGTGTGTGTGTGTGTCTGTCCGCGCGCGTGTGTGTGTATCATGTTAGCGTTGTTCATCTGTGTCCCAAATTAGTTTGCTGTATCGAAGTGTTCATCACTGCAGATCAATATCCCATATGCGTTTAGGTATGATCATCTACATTCCTCATATTGACTCTGCATACACACACACACACACACACACACACACAAACACACACACACAAAAACACACACACACACACACACACACACATATATATATATATATATATATTGTTGTGAGGAAATCCCTCATACTATGCCGCAAGTGCACGGTGTCAACAAGTAATAAAGGATAAGTAAGATATCGTTCCCTCGAGGACTGATTTCACTAAGTACCAAAATATAGTCTACTCGTAATTTTATTTGAAGAACAATTAAATAGAATTTAATTCTAAACTAATTGCAGAAAAATAAATAGAAAATAATAACAGTAATAATAAAAATAATAATAATAATAATAAGGGCGTAAGATTATGATTTTCACCTCAAACAATCAGGAATGATTTTTATTTAATTCAATTCACTTTTAATCACTTCATTGTAAGCCAGGAATTCCTAAATTATTCTAAAGTCTTTCCCAAGATCGATAGAAAATACTAAGAATTATTAACTCGATATATCCCTATTCGAATTAGATAATTAATAGCTAAAACTGTTCATGAATTCCCACAATAAACAGGCTTCACAATTCCCATGAGTATATCCCTATCTCATGACAATCATGATTTTTGTCACAAGAACTATGCCTAAATTTCATCTCCCGAGTCCATAAAGACATTCAAATCAATTCAACTGTTGGCCAGACAATTAAAAGGTATTAAGAGCAATGAGAAAAATCCAACTCAATACTAATAACGAATGAATTGAAATAGAAATAAATAAATCAAACCGTTATGTAATCGGCTACAATCACAATCCTACTCAAACAGATCTAGAAAATAAGATGCGGAAAAATTAAGAAAAACCGTAAGGGATCCGTGGTCTTGTCGTCGCCCCACAAATCTCCTACTCTTGTGTTCTTCGATCTCCTCCTTCCTCCTCTTCAATCTTTATTTATAGTTGTCCTTAGCCTCCAAAACGCATCCGGGAATTAGGTTGGGAACAGGCTCCAAAAACGGCCCAGAATCGCGACCAACACATCAAAACCGCCCCGTGGGCCGCGGCTCACTTAATCTGTGTCGCGGCTCCTATCCTTCAGCGCCGGATGCCTGGGCGCATGTTTTCTTCATGGGCCGCGGCTCACTATCCTTGTGCCGCGGCCCCCGGTACAGTCCACTCGGGGCTTCTGTGTGCCGTGCGTGTGCCGCGGCTCACTTTCCTTGTGCCGCGGCCCCTGGCCAAAAATTACCATTTTCGCCCGTTTTTCGTCGTTCGAGCTTCCGGACTCCAGTTTCCTGCAAAACATAAAAGAATAGTGCATTAAAAGCTCATTTATGCAGATTTAGGCTCAAAGTGGATATAAAATAATGATAAATAAGCGCAATAAAATACGCCTAACAAATACCCCCAAACTTGAGCCTTTGCTTGTCCTCAAGCAAAAAAAAATCAATTTTCAAATAAAAAGAATCGTGAATGATCGTGCAAATCCATAGTGCTCAACTTAATCAATACTACCCTGAAAATCTCAAAGAATAACACGAGTATCGTATTAGTGAGTCACATTCACGAACATTTATTCCAAAAAGTAGTCATTTTCAGTCCTAACCAATCGTTCATGAAGAAAATCAAGCTCAAAGATTAACAAGCGTGAATTTAACCGACCGCCAATATGAAGGGTTAGAGTAAACAAGCTAACTCGCCAGCCCCACAGTCTAGTGGCAAAATTCAAGAGTTTCATAATCAAAATTACTCCTGACAAAGATTCCCTTATGGATGATCATAATAATGATTCGAGTTAACCACTAGGTTCGGATCTCGGGATGTTTCATCGGGATAGTCCTAGGGTGGATTTCCATTCTCATGTTTTGGGGAACCGTTTGACATAAAAGACACTCATGGGGCACATGGATGCTTCTAGTTACTAAGTCCTCCTCTACAGTGGAGAAAAAACTCGAATAGCAATTTCCGCATGTCAAGGTTGCCGTTTTACGCGAGAGTAAACAACGGGTCACGTGAATACCCCTGGTTACTAGGCTTCCCATAATCGGTAATGCGATATTTCTTAACCATTAGTCTATTCAGGGTTGTCGTTTTACGCGAGAGTAAACAACGGGTTGCTTGAATACCCCCCGTTACTAGACTTCCCATCATATAACAAATATAGTTTCTCAACTTTTTGGGCGAAACTGTCCGACTCTAAACTCAATCCAAGTGCCAACACGACTCATGTTACTGGATAACTAGCTACGCGAAAAGTATAACCAAACATATAGACGGCGATTTGAAAACACGTATGTCTCCTTTCTTATACGCTAGAATTTCTACAAAAACGAAAAAATTTCGGACCTAAATGAATACTCAACGGAAACAGATATCGCTGACTGCAACTCGACCAAAAGTCAACCGTTTCTTCAAAAAGAAATCAGTATCGTAACATCAGTTTTACACACGGAAGCACGAAAAATTCACGAACAATTCACGCTTTTTTGGAAAAAACTATCAACAGCATGCGAGGACAATAAAGCAATGATGAAATCGCAATTTATAACCAAGAAAAATTAAGAAAATATCGCATGCTTCAATTTATTCCACTACACATAAGATCATCAACAATAAAACTCATGTGAAAATAAAAGAGATATGGAAAAGTGAATCTTATTCCAAATGTCTTCTTGAACGCTAGCACATGTCTGAGTGGAATCGACTGTCAATCCATACTTCAAATAATGCTCAACATCACCAGGGACCCCCAAACTTAGTCTCTAGTCATGAAACAACTATAGATATTAAGTCAAGAAAGACTAGAATATGAAGGATAATAACTCATTGGGGTTATATAAACAAAATAATAGAGAAATAAGGGCCAACAAGAATACACGAATCCAAACGAAATAACAAAACAAAGAAAAAAAATTAATAACGAAAAAAATCAAATAAAAACAATTAACTAGAAAGCAAGTAAAAATGATGGGTTGCCTCCCATCAAGCGCTCTATTTTACGTCAACACGACGTGGCAGATAAAAAAATTAACGTGGCTTCTTTCTAGGGAGATTGCCAAATACCCCCTTCTTGCAATCTATAAGCCTCTTATTCCACGAGGGAGGCTTTGGTTCATGCCTGGTTGCCAAAAATAATGAGTAAGAATAATTATCCGGACAACCAAGAAATAATGGAAGAATATAATAATGATAAGGTATGTAAAAATAAGCAGAGTTCGAATGATATTAGCGAAAAATCAGTCCCCGGCAACGGCGCCAAAAACTTGTTGTGAGGAAATCCCTCACACTATGCCGCAAGTGCACGGTGTCAACAAGTAATAAAGGATAAGTAAGATATCGTTCCCTCGAGGACTGATTTCACTAAGTACCAAAATATAGTCTACTCATAATTTTATTTGAAGAACAATTAAATAGAATTTAATTCTAAACTAATTGCAGAAAAATAAATAGAAAATAATAACAGTAATAATAAAAATAATAATAATAATAATAATAAGGGCGTAAGATTATGATTTTCACCTCAAACAATCAGGAATGATTTTTATTTAATTCAATTCACTTTTAATCACTTCATTGTAAGCCAGGAATTCCTAAATTATTCTAAAGTCTTTCCCAAGATCGATAGAAAATACTAAGAATTATTAACTCGATATATCCCTATTCGAATTAGATAATTAATAGCTAAAACTGTTCATGAATTCCCACAATAAACAGGCTCCACAATTCCCATGAGTATATCCCTATCTCATGACAATCATGATTTTTCTCACAAGAACTATGCCTAAATTTCATCTTCCGAGTCCATAAAGACATTCAAATCAATTCAACTGTTGGCCAGACAATTAAAAGGTATTAAGAGCAATGAGAAAAATCCAACTCAATACTAATAACGAATGAATTGAAATAGAAATAAATAAATCAAACTGTTATGTAATCGGCTACAATCACAATCCTACTCAAACAGATCTAGAAAATAAGATGCGGAAAAATTAAGAAAAACCGTAAGGGATCCGTGGTCTTGTCGTCGCCCCACAAATCTCCTACTCTTGTGTTCTTCGATCCCTCCTACGATGCCTCTTCGATCTCCTCCTTCCTCCTCTTCAATCTTTATTTATAGCTGTCCTTAGCCTCCAAAACGTGTCCGGGAATTAGGTTGGGAACAGGCTCCAAAAACGGCCCAGAATCGCGGCCAACACATCAAAACCGCCCCGTGGGCCGCGACTCACTTAATCTGTGCCGCGGCTCCTATCCTTCAGCGCCGGATGCCTGGGCGCATGTTTTCTTCATGGGCCGCGGCTCACTATCCTTGTGCCGCGGCCCCCGGTACAGTCCACTCGGGGCTTCTGTGTGCCGTGCGTGTGCCGCGGCTCACTTTCCTTGTGCCGCGGCCCCTGGCCAAAAATTACCATTTTCGCCCGTTTTTCGTCGTTCGAGCTTCCGGACTCCAGTTTCCTGCAAAACATAAAAGAATAGTGCATTAAAAGCTCATTTATGCAGATTTAGGCTCAAAGTGGATATAAAATAATGATAAATAAGCGCAATAAAATACGCCTAACAAATACCCCCAAACTTGAGACTTTGCTTGTCCTCAAGCAAAAAAAAAAATCAATTTTCAAATAAAAAGAATCGTGAATGATCGTGCAAATCCATAGTGCTCAACTTAATCAATACTACCCTGAAAATCTCAAAGAATAACACGAGTATCGTATTAGTGAGTCACATTCACGAACATTGATTCCAAAAAGTAGTCATTTTCAGTCCTAACCAATCGTTCATGAAGAAAATCAAGCTCAAAGATTAACAAGCGTGAATTTAACCGACCGCCAATATGAAGGGTTAGAGTAAACAAGCTAACTCGCCAGCCCCACAGTCTAGTGGCAAAATTCAAGAGTTTCATAATCAAAATTACTCCTCGGACAGCATTCCCTTATGGATGATCATAATAATGATTCGAGTTAACCACTAGGTTCGGATCTCGGGATGTTTCATCGGGATAGTCCTAGGGTGGATTTCCATTCTCATGTTTTGGGGAACCGTTTGACATAAAAGACACTCATGGGGCACATGGATGCTTCTAGTTACTAAGTCCTCCTCTACAGTGGAGAAAAAACTCGAATAGCAATTTCCGCATGTCAAGGTTGCCGTTTTACGCGAGAGTAAACAACGGGTCACGTGAATACCCCCGGTTACTAGGCTTCCCATAATCGGTAATGCGATATTTCTTAACCATTAGTCTATTCAGGGTTGTCGTTTTATGCGAGAGTAAACAACGAGTTGCTTGAATACCCCCCGTTACTAGACTTCCCATCATAGAACAAATATAATTTCTCAACTTTTTGGGCGAAACTGTCCGACTCTAAACTCAATCCAAGTGCCAACACGACTCATGTTACTGGATAACTAGCTACGCGAAAAGTATAACCAAACATATAGACGGCGATTTGAAAACACGTATGTCTCCTTTCTTATACGCTAGAATTTCTACAAAAACGAAAAAATTTCGGACCTAAATGAATACTCAACGGAAACAGATATCACTGACTGCAACTCGACCAAAAGTCAACCGTTTCTTCAAAAAGAAATCAGTATCGTAACATCAGTTTTACACACGGAAGCACGAAAAATTCACGAACAATTCACGCTTTTTTGGAAAAAAACTATCAACAGCATGCGAGGACAATAAAGCAATGATGAAATCGCAATTTATAACCAAGAAAAATTAAGAAAATATCGCATGCTTCAATTTATTCCACTACACATAAGATCATCAACAATAAAACTCATGTGAAAATAAAAGAGATATGGAAAAGTGAATCTTATTCCAAATGTCTTCTTGAACGCTAGCACATGTCTGAGTGGAATCGACTGTCAATCCATACTTCAAATAATGCTCAACATCACCAGGGACCCCCAAACTTAGTCTCTAGTCATGAAACAACTATAGATATTAAGTCAAGAAAGACTAGAATATGAAGGATAATAACTCATTGGGGTTATATAAACAAAATAATAGAGAAATAAGGGCCAACAAGAATACACGAATCCAAACGAAATAACAAAACAAAGAAAAAAAATTAATAACGAAAAAAATCAAATAAAAACAACTAACTAGAAAGCAAGTAAAAATGATGGGTTGCCTCCATCAAGCGCTCTATTTTACGTCTTGAGCACGACGTGGCAGATAAAAAAATTAACGTGGCTTCTTTCTAGGGAGATTGCCAAATACCCCCTTCTTGCAATCTATAAGCCTCTTATTCCACGAGGGAGGCTTTGGTTCATGCCTGGTTGCCAAAAATAATGAGTAAGAATAATTATCCGGACAACCAAGAAATAATGGAAGAATATAATAATGATAAGGTATGTAAAAATAAGTAGAGTTCGAATGATATTAGCGAAAAATCAGTCCCCGGCAACGGCGCCAAAAACTTGTTGTGAGGAAATCCCTCACACTATGCCGCAAGTGCACGGTGTCAACAAGTAATAAAGGATAAGTAAGATATCGTTCCCTCGAGGATTGATTTCACTAAGTACCAAAATATAGTCTACTCGTAATTTTATTTGAAGAACAATTAAATAGAATTTAATTCTAAACTAATTGCAGAAAAATAAATAGAAAATAATAACAGTAATAATAAAAATAATAATAATAATAATAAGGGCGTAAGATTATGATTTTCACCTCAAACAATCAGGAATGATTTTTATTGAATTCAATTCACTTTTAATCAATTCATTGTAAGCCAGGAATTCCTAAATTATTCTAAAGTCTTTCCCAAGATCGATAGAAAATACTAAGAATTATTAACTCGATATATCCCTATTCGAATTAGATAATTAATAGCTAAAACTGTTCATGAATTCCCACAATAAACAGGCTTCACAATTCCCATGAGTATATCCCTATCTCATGACAATCATGATTTTTCTCACAAGAACTATGCCTAAATTTCATCTCCCGAGTCCATAAAGACATTCAAATCAATTCAACTGTTGGCCAGACAATTAAAAGGTATTAAGAGCAATGAGAAAAATCCAACTCAATACTAATAACGAATGAATTGAAATAGAAATAAATAAATCAAACCGTTATGTAATCGGCTACAATCACAATCCTACTCAAACAGATCTAGAAAATAAGATGCGGAAAAATTAAGAAAAACCGTAAGGGATCCGTGGTCTTGTCGTCGCCCCACAAATCTCCTACTCTTGTGTTCTTCGATCTCCTCCTTCCTCCTCTTCAATCTTTATTTATAGCTGTCCTTAGCCTCCAAAACGCGTCCGGGAATTAGGTTGGGAACAGGCTCCAAAAACGGCCCAGAATCGCGACCAACACATCAAAACCGCCCCGTGGGCCGCGACTCACTTAATCTGTGCCGCGGCTCCTATCCTTCAGCGCCGGATGCCTGGGCGCATGTTTTCTTCATGGGCCGCGGCTCACTATCCTTGTGCCGCGGCCCCTGCATACCCACTGGCTTCGTGCCAGGCGTGTGCCGCGGCTCACTTTCCTTGTGCCGCGCCCCCGGCCAAAAATTACCATTTTCGCCGCTTTTCGCTGCTCGAGCTTAGGACTCAGCTTCTGCAAAACATAAAAGAATAGTGCATTAAAAGCTCATTTATGCAGATTTAGGCTCAAAGTGGATATAAAATAATGATAAATAAGCGCAATAAAATACGCCTAACAAATACTCCCAAACTTGAGCCTTTGCTTGTCCTCAAGCAAAAAAAAATCAATTTTCAAATAAAAAGAATCGTGAATGATCGTGCAAATCCATAGTGCTCAACTTAATCAATACTACCCTGAAAATCTCAAAGAATAACACGAGTATCGTATTAGTGAGTCACATTCACGAACATTGATTCCAAAAAGTAGTCATTTTCAGTCCTAACCAATCGTTCATGAAGAAAATCAAGCTCAAAGATTAACAAGCGTGAATTTAACCGACCGCCAATATGAAGGGTTAGAGTAAACAAGCTAACTCACAAATTACCCAGTCTAGTGGCAAAATTCAAGAGTTTCATAATCAAAATTACTCCTCGGACAGCATTCCCTTATGGATGATCATAATAATGATTCGAGTTAACCACTAGGTTCGGATCTCGGGATGTTTCATCGGGATAGTCCTAGGGTGGATTTCCATTCTCATGTTTTGGGGAACCGTTTGACATAAAAGACACTCATGGGGCACATGGATGCTTCTAGTTACTAAGTCCTCCTCTACAGTGGAGAAAAAACTCGAATAGCAATTTCCGCATGTCAAGGTTGCCGTTTTACGCGAGAGTAAACAACGGGTCACGTGAATACCCCCGGTTACTAGGCTTCCCATAATCGGTAATGTGATATTTCTTAACCATTAGTCTATTCAGGGTTGTCGTTTTACGCGAGAGTAAACAACGGGTTGCTTGAATACCCCCCGTTACTAGACTTCCCATCATAGAACAAATATAATTTCTCAACTTTTTGGGCGAAACTGTCCGACTCTAAACTCAATCCAAGTGCCAACACGACTCATGTTACTGGATAACTAGCTACGCGAAAAGTATAACCAAACATATAGACGGCGATTTGAAAACACGTATGTCTCCTTTCTTATACGCTAGAATTTCTACAAAAACGAAAAAATTTCGGACCTAAATGAATACTCAACGGAAACAGATATCGCTGACTGCAACTCGACCAAAAGTCAACCGTTTCTTAAAAAAGAAATCAGTATCGTAACATCAGTTTTACACACGGAAGCACGAAAAATTCACGAACAATTCACGCTTTTTTGGAAAAAACTATCAACAGCATGTGAGGACAATAAAGCAATGATGAAATCGCAATTTATAACCAAGAAAAATTAAGAAAATATCGCATGCTTCAATTTATTCCACTACACATAAGATCATCAACAATAAAACTCATGTGAAAATAAAAGAGATATGGAAAAGTGAATCTTATTCCAAATGTCTTCTTGAACGCTAGCACATGTCTGAGTGGAATCGACTGTCAATCCATACTTCAAATAATGCTCAACATCACCAGGGACCCCCAAACTTAGTCTCTAGTCATGAAACAACTATAGATATTAAGTCAAGAAAGACTAGAATATGAAGGATAATAACTCATTGGGGTTATATAAACAAAATAATAGAGAAATAAGGGCCAACAAGAATACACGAATCCAAACGAAATAACAAAACAAAGAAAAAAAATTAATAACGAAAAAAATCAAATAAAAACAACTAACTAGAAAGCAAGTAAAAATGATGGGTTGCCTCCCATCAAGCGCTCTATTTTACGTCAGCACGACGTGGCAGATAAAAAAATTAACGTGGCTTCTTTCTAGGGAGATTGCCAAATACCCCCTTCTTGCAATCTATAAGCCTCTTATTCCATGAGGGAGGCTTTGGTTCATGCCTGGTTGCCAAAAATAATGAGTAAGAATAATTATCCGGACAACCAAGAAATAATGGAAGAATATAATAATGATAAGGTATGTAAAAATAAGCAGAGTTCGAATGGGTAGATAATTAAGACATATCATGAACAACCTCATTAGAACTCAAAGAATCAGCCTCAACCAAATCACAAGTAATGGGGTCAATCTCTCCCATTATGGATTAAGGAAAAATTATGCGTGGCACCGTTAATAGAATTTTAGGCACAAAAGTGTTCACCTTATTATTCGAAGTTTGATGACAATTTAATGAAATTTCTTTGGAAACATCATCAATGGTAACTTCTTCTACAAGCTCATCACACTTTATGTAATTATCAGGTGCTGGGGGATCGACCCTAAAACTCAGCATGTCTTTCTTCTCAACCTCCCCCTCAACTTCACTACTAAAGCGATGAGCTGGAAAATAACCATAGTGAATCTCAAGACCACGAGTTGCACATTCTCGCTCAAGAGGGGTACTATCAGGATTTTCGAGAGCGTCTACACAATGTTCAAACATGGTCTTTTGTTTCGGGAGAGGGGGCTGACTGACCCTATTAGGCAAATTATTAAGATCATCGAAATTTATGAAATGCCAAGGGTCACGATAATCAAAGGAAAAATAATGAAAAAAAAACAAAAATATAGTAGCTAAAGAAAAGAAACTTCAAATTAAAATTAGAGTCGCTTGGTAATGATATTAGCGAAAAATCACTCCCCGGCAACGGCGCCAAAAACTTGTTGTGAGGAAATCCCTCACACTATGCCGCAAGTGCACGGTGTCAACAAGTAATAAAGTGATAAGTAAGATATCGTTCCCTCGAGGACTGATTTCACTAAGTATCAAAATATAGTCAACTCGTAATTTTATTTGAAGAACAATTAAATAGAATTTAATTCTAAACTAATTGCAGAAAAATACATAGAAAATAATAACAGTAATAATAAAAATAATAATAATAATAATAAGGGCGTAGGATTATGATTTTCACCTCAAACAATCAGGAATGATTTTTATTTAATTCAATTCACTTTTAATCAATTGATTGTAAGCCAGGAATTCCTAAATTATTCTAAAGTCTTTCCCAAGATCGATAGAAAATACTAAGAATTATTAACTCGATATATCCCTATTCGAATTAGATAATTAATAGCTAAAACTGTTCATGAATTCCCACAATAAACAGCCTTTACAATTCCCATGAGTATATCCCTATCTCACGACAATCATGATTTTTCTCACAAGAACTATGCCTAAATTTCATCTCCCGAGTCCATAAAGACATTCAAATCAATTCAACTGTTGGCCAGACAATTAAAAGGTATTAAGAGCAATGAGAAAAATCCAACTCAATACGAATAACGAATGAATTGAAATAGAAATAAATAAATCAAACCGTCATGTAATCGGCTACAATCACAATCCTACTCAAACAGATCTAGAAAATAAGATGTGGAAAAATTAAGAAAAACCGTAAGGGATCCGTGGTCTTGTCGTCGCCCCACAAATCTCCTACTCTTGTGTTCTTCGATCCCTCATACGATACCTCTTCGATCTCCTCCTTCCTCCTCTTCAATCTTTATTTATAGCTGTCCTTAGCCTCCAAAACGCGTCCGGGAATTAGGTTGGGAACACGCTCCAAAAACGGCCCAGAATCGCGGCCAACACATCAAAACCGCCCCGTGGGCCGCGGCTCACTTAATCTGTGTCGCGGCTCCTATCCTTCAGCGCCGGATGCCTGGGCGCATGTTTTCTTCATGGGCCGCGACTCACTATCCTTGTGTACAGTCCACTCGGGGCTTCTGTGTGCCGTGCGTGTGCCGCGGCTCACTTTCCTTGTGCCGCGGCACCTGGCAAAAAATTACTGTTTTCGCCCGTTTTTCGTCGTTCGAGCTTCCGGACTCCAATTTCCTGCAAAACATAAAAGAATAGTGCATTAAAATCTCATTTATGCAGATTTAGGCTCAAAATGGATATAAAATAATGATAAATAAGCGCAATAAAATACGCCTAACATATATATCGGCCATTTCCTCATTGATGAACACTTCGATATAACAAACTAATTTGGGACACAGATGAACAACGCTAACACGATTGTGGAGTTCCCAGCTAGATGAACACTTCTCCGCCTACGAAGATTAACCACGCTGACACGATTGTGGAGTTCCGAGCGAGACGAACTTACTTGCTACCTACTTCGATCATTCACCCCCAAAATCCTATTGGGTTATGTAACACCCCCAAAATCCTATTGGGTATTACAGTGCCGTGGACCCCACGCCAGGAGATCCACTAGGAGAACATGACTAACATACATCAATCTGACCAAAAAGGAAAATCACAGTTCCTACTATGATATCCGACCCAATATTCCGACGTGGAATTTCAATGACAATGATGGGCCTACATGGCCAAAATAAAAATACTACAACATCCACGAGCCTTGCTCGGATAACACAAAATGACAAAAACTGACAAACTGGAGAACACTCCAAACTGATTGTCCATCATGAACACCGACACAACTCGGGACTAGTATCGCTCGAATGCCTCGTCGCCATCGTCATGCCTCTTTGTCTTAACTCCCTCGCACATACCTAAAACATGAAAACATGTTCCGCCCCCACGGGGTCAGTCATTCATATAATGAATATCAAATACATGTACAACATGACATGCATCCAAGGCACAACAAATAGTACAACAATGGTAATACGAAATGCTCACAAACCAAGGTAAGAACCTAGCATTCTTGAAACACTATGCCCACGACATACGATCAATACCTCCTCAACAGGTTAGAACACAAGTGCCAAATGTCGGATCATCAATATAGGACATAATAATGAATTACCCGAAGGTAAACCAAACTAAAGCTGAAATAGACACGAACCACAATGCCCGAAGGCTACAATAGAAACACCAATACATCACACATGGCCTAAAATCCCTCAACCGAAGCTGCAAAATATCACAATGGCCTGAAAGCCACTCAGCCGAAGCTGCAAATCATCACAATGGCCTAAAAGCCACTCAGCCGAAGCTGTCAATCATCACAATGGCCTAAAACCCCTCAGTCGAAGCTGCAAATCATCACAATAGCCTGAAAGCCCTCAGCCGAAGCTGCAAATCATCACAATGGCCTGAAGCCAAATAGCCCGAAGCTGTAACACATGAGGGGCCGAAGCCACACAGCCGAAGCTGTATCACAATGAGGGGCCGAAGCCACACAGCACGAAGTTGTATCACAATGAGGGGCCGAAGCCACACATCACGAAGCTGTATCACAATGAGGGACTGAAGCCACACAGCACGAAGCTGGGCCGAAGCCACACAGCACGAAGCGGTATCACAATGAGGGGCCGAATCCACACAGCACGAAGTTGTATCACAATGAGGGGCCGAAGCCACACAACATGAAGCTGTATCACAATGAGGGCACGAAGCCACACAACACAAAGTTGTATCACAATGAGGGGCCGAAGCCACACAGCACGAAGCTGTATCACAATGAGGAGCCGAAGCCACACAGCACGAAGCTATATCACAATGAGGGGCCGAAGCCACACAGCACGAAGCTGTATCACAATGAGGGGCCAAAGCCACATAGCACGAAGCTGTATCACAATGAGGGGCCAAAGTCACACAGCACGAAGCTGTATCACAATGAGGGGCCAAAGCCACACAGCATGAAGCTATATCACAATGAGGGGCCGAAGCCACACAGCAGGAAGCACTAAGCTGTATCACAATGAGGGGCCGAAGCAACACAGCACGAAGCACGAAGCTGTATCACAATGAGGGGCCGAAGCCATACAGCACGAAGCTGTATCACAATGAGGGGCTGAAGCCACACAGCATGAAGCTGTATCACAATGAGAACATCCAATGACCGTGATCTGCTGAATTGTAGGTGCTGGGAATCCAACTGCGAAGGTTCAAGACCCAGACTTACCCATCGAGCACTAGCCGAGACTAGCCTCCAAAACACAATTAATCACAAGCGGCAACGATCACAAGATTACCGAATTCACAAGAATGATATTATGCTGCCTTGAGTCGGCCAACACGAAAACAATAACTCACGAATGGGCACCATCCTCGGCGTCCCAATTCAAATACCTCGATTACCTTGGAATGGTCAATCGAGAACAACGACTCAGTGGATGGGAACAATCCTCGACAGTCCCAATTCAATACCTCGATTGTCTTAGAACGACCAATGAATAACAAAAACACAGCGGATGTGTACTATCCTCGACAGTCCCAATTCAATGCCTCGATTGTATTAGAATGACCAATCGATAACAACGACTCAACGGATGCCTCGGTACCTTTAATTGGCTACCGACGACGGAAATGATAATCAAATACGTCAATGCCTTCAATCGGCCAAAACAACATCAATAAAAAAACACTGATATCAATAGCAACACTCATATCGATGTCTTAATCGAACATCACTATCAACAATAATAATCGATACATCGATACCGCGAACCGGCTACCGACAACAACAATAATGACAAGGCGATCAACAATAACATTTGGCCTAACTACCAAAGGGTATCGTATCAAACAACCCCCTGATATCAACGAAAATCATGGAGAGACTACGTCTGGAAATGATACAACACATTCATACACATACAAGATAACATTAATCTCATTGACCAGTACAAGTATAAAACTTGCCTCAAACCGAGGGCGATGAAATCCTCCAAAGAACGACGAATGGCGTCCTCCAACAACCACAAGCACTCGTATAACCTTGAATGAAATACAATTCATTCAATAACACAATATCGATCGAAAACAACACAATAGACAACCTCGATTCAAACACAACTTGATCAAACCACACAAATGAATATCATAGTCTTCAACTATGAATTCTAACATCCTCCAATCATCTCAATGATCAATTAATATGATCATAATGTTCTTAACACTTGTGAAGAACAATTCAACGAGGATTATCAAGAACAACATCAAATTAATCATCCTATAATGATAATATTACCAATATCATCACTATCATCTCAAGAACATCATCATCACAACAAACATGATGTCTCCACCAATATCAATCACCAATTCCTCAAGAATTTCGAATTAACAACAAGATTAACTTAACCATTTCAAGACTATGATAATCATCTCTTAATTCATCATAACTCCTTACTAAAATGGTTATAATCTCTCAAGAACACAACCAACAACAATAATCATCTCAAGGTTGAAGAGATAAATTTACCACTAGAAGGGGGGTTGAATAGTGGTAATGAGGAATAACGAAATTTCTTACGAATAAATGTAAGATTGTGCGAAATTTAAGGACTCAAAGATTTATAGAGGTTCGGCAACTTGCCTACATCCTCTCTCCGACTTTCTTTTTCTATTGGCTCAAGAACAACCACAATCTTGACTCGTATTCGATCGGTCCGAGTACACAACCGTTACAATCGCTTTTCTTCTATCGGTCCAAGCTCAACCTCCCTCTCAATATAAATATTTGTTTATCTAGTGTTCTATAGGAACTAGATAATCCTCACTATACGAATATGGGAGTATAATCCTAACAATGCCGGATCAAAGATCCTAATAACACCGGATTAGTGACTCTTGATTCGTTTCTTTTACGCTCAAGTGTAAGTGATGAAACACTTACAATCCGATGAAAGAATACAAAGTATAATAGATATTACAATGAAAATCACTCTTGTATCTTTCTTTTCTCACAACTTGAAATGCAATAAAAGATATAAAACTGAGCTCAAGTATGCTTTGATTGCTTGTATGCTTGTATGCTTGAAGTTGTGTGTTTCATACCCAAGTCCTTTGGGTATTTATAGGTGAGAGCCATCCTTCAAATACTGAAAAACGTATTATTAGCGTGCGCTAATAATGTCTTCTAGCGTGCGCTATCGATCTGACTTGACTTTTCTGAACGGTCACAAATGTAACACCCCAATACACAAAGGGGACATTACACGCCGTAGAAACCTCGTGAGGTCTACCAGGCTAACACAAGACACATAACCACAATGACAAACCCAAATGATGCACTCAAAAGTAAACAGGGCCGTGGCCTCGGCCAAAACATTTCAACGGAGTACATGAAACATATTGTAAATATCAATTCATTGCCCACGCAGGGGACTTAAACCAAATTCAGAAGTAAGCAGTTTAACTCCAATACTCAACAAATGCAATGACGAAAAATAAAAAGTACAATACAGACTCGAGCCACTATCATCAAGCCACCCCATCCTTCGCGTGCGTGCCGTACTGCTCCTCGGCTCTTAGGTGCACAGAAATGCATAAGACGCATTTCCCCCATTTAAGGGGTTAGCATTCGAATAGCTAGTGCAAGTACACAATTACACAACATTATATACAAAATACAGTTTTTACACAATCGTCCCAACCATAAGTCATTTGCCACATATATATTCCGGAATACTACATCGGCAATCACATCAATTTCCAATCATCACGATATCACAAAATCACAACTGGTATCCCGTGGCCGTACCCCTTAGTATCGACCCCCAGACATCCCGTCGAACACTCCGGGTGGGATACCACTTCCGCGGCCGTACCCCTTAGTATCGACCCCCAGACATCCCGTCGGACACTCCGGGTGGAAGTTCAACCACACACGCACCCAAGTCCACTTCCGCGGCCGTACCCCTTAGTATCGACCCCCAGACATCCCGTCGGACACTCCGGGTGGAAGGAACACAACTCACGCACTCAAAAATCACCATTCATCATTCATTTCGAAAATTACAATATACATAACGAAATGTAATACATGTACTTGCCTGAGTAATACTACGTGAAGGAAAACGGCGAACGGAAAGGTTTCGGCCCGAACAACCTTCACAAATCCGATCCTAACACAATAACGATGGACAACAAATCTTAAAACTACGTAATTGATGGAATACATCCTAGTTCAACCCAGAAACCCTTAGTCGAACAAAACTTGGGTATAAATGACTATAAGTGACGAACAATGGAAAACTTGGAATTTAAAACCACGAATCATCAATAAAATGAAGGGTTACAAGTGCACGATCGAAGTCTAGCGATAGCCCAAGAATAATTCGGACTAAGAGAGTTAAATCCCAAGAAATCCCCAA
Organism: Orobanche coerulescens; assembly: GCA_033398695.1. Classification (NCBI taxonomy): domain Eukaryota; kingdom Viridiplantae; phylum Streptophyta; class Magnoliopsida; order Lamiales; family Orobanchaceae; genus Orobanche; species Orobanche coerulescens. The sequence goes on from CM065817.1 coordinate 122,815,197, forward strand.
AATTCCCAAAATCTCAAAACAAGGGTTTTGGGAATATTTACCTTGATTCGGATGGTGGAAAGTGATTAGGAGCTTGAAGAATCCACGCAAGGAATGCACGGTGGTAGTGTATGGTGATCTACAATCGGAATCGGCCCTAACCCCCGCTGGAATCGCTCAAAGCCGAGAAGGATAGGAAATGAAGGAAAAATGACGAAGTTGATTTCTTTGTCCTATTTATATTTATGAGACTTAGCGCACGCTATGCATAAGCATTAGCGTGCGCTAGCGGGCATGGCGAGCAGTCGCCTTCGACTTCCCGTTAGCGACGCAAACTAACATGGTTAGCGTGCGCTAGTACTGGGATTAGCGTGCGTTAACTTGATTAGCGTCTGTTGCACAGTCGATGCGAGTCGAACCCATCGAGCGCATCGAAATCGATAGCGCACGCTCTTAACCCCAGGTTAGCGTCGCTAACCACACAATGATAGCGCCGCGCAAGTAAATCCCGAGTAGCGTGCGCTACTCAGTACGCTTCGCATGATCCTGCGCGGCCAGCGCCTGAAGTGCCGAAAAACGAAGCAAGACCAGAATCCGTAATCATAAACACGTAATAACCAAGACGACAAAGTTGAGCGTTGAAAGAGAATATAATCTCGATCACTAGAGAGTTTGAAACGAAGCAAATAAGGCGAAATTCCCCAAACTTATGAAAATTACAAAAACGGCCCAAATGCCCGAAAAATCGCGATACAACGTCGGATTAACAAACCGAAAGTTCCAACACGACCAACTCAACCATACAAACTTATACGAATCGAGAAATAAGGAAAACGAACAAGTTTTACGAGAATCGAACGCACATGCGGCAAGGTATAATTCAAAATGAAATTATGCAAAAGCATCCTCGAAACTCGACCAGACGGAAAAACTCCAAGAACAAAATAGATTCAGAATTCCAAAACAGTGCTAAGCGAGTTGTCCGGAACGAACATACATCAAAAATAGAAATTACCGAAAATAGAAACGCGGATATTACATTATCTCCCCCTAAAAATAAGTTTCGTCCCGAAACTTACAACGCGAACAACTCGGGGTATCTCGACTGCATACTCTCCTCCGTCTCCCACGTGGCTTCTTCGGACCCATGTCTCGACCATTGAACTTTAACCAGAGGGATGGTTTTATGACGAAGTTGCTTCACCCGACGCTCTAAAATCTGAATCGGCCTCTCCTCAATGGTAAGGTCGGGTCCCACCCGATCTCTCCAAAATCGATAATATGGCTAGGGTCCGATATGTACCTCCTAAGTGGGAAACATGAAATACGTTATGAACGTGGCTCGGGACGGCGGTAAACCTAACCGATATGCAAGCTCTCCGACTCTCTCTAGGATCTCGAACGGCCCAATAAATCTCGGACTAAGTTTACCCTTCCGACCGAAGCGGTAAACTCCCGTGTCGGCGACACCTTAAGCAACACATGATCTCCCACCTCAAACTCCAACGGCCGGCGACGCGTGTCGGCATAAGACTTTGCCGACTGGGCCGTCAACAATCTATCGCGAATGAGAGCAATCTTCTCCCTCGTCTCAACTACCATATCGGGCTCGGTACCCATCAGCTCGGACGCATCGTCCCAACACAACGACGATCTGCACCTCCTCCCATACAATGCCTCGAATGGTGCCATCTTGATCGAGGCGTGCCAGCTATTGTTGTACGTGAACTCGATCAATGGCAAGTGCGACTCCCAATCATCCTTCCAATCTAAAGCACAGGCTCGCAACATATCCTCTAGCGTCTGTATCGTCCGCTCAGACTGTCCGTCTGTCTGAGGGTGGTAGGATGTGCTAAGTCTCAGCTCGGTCCCCAAGGCTCTATGAACGGACTGCCAAAAATGTGATATGAACCGGCCATCACGATCCGAAACAATACTCTTAGGGGTCCCATGTAACCTCACGATCTCCGAAACAAACACTCGTGCAAGTCTCTCTGGCCCCCAAGTGTCCTTAATACCCAGGAAATGAGCCGATTTGGTTAGTCGATCGACAATGACCCAAATCATGTTCATCCCATTACTAGTCTTAGGCATACCGGTAATGAAATCCATAGAAATATCCTCCCATTTCCACTCCGGGATAGGAAGTGGTCGTAAAAGCCCCGCGGGTCGCTGATGCTCGATCTTAACCTGCTGACAGGTCAAACACCTCGACACAAACTCGCTAACGTCTGTCTTTAAATTACTCCACCAGTAGTTACTCCTCACATCCTTGTACATTTTACTCGATCGGGATGTACGGAGTAAGGCGTGGTATGAGCTTCACTCAAGATCTTCTGTCTCAACTCAACAACATTCGGTACACATAGTCCGCCGCGAAATCTCGAACGCCATCATCCCGAACCACAAATCCAGGGGCTTTCCCGCCTCACATCCTCCCTCAACTGGACCAAACACGGATCATCATCTGTCGCCTTGATATCATCGATCAAGGACGAAGTGATCTCTAATGCACATAATCGGCCTGAACTCTACGAACCCAAACCTCAATATTCGACAAATAAGATCTCATTTGGATCCTACTCTGCGGAGTAAGTACTTCTAACATCTGCAACGCTATCGGCTTACGGCTCAACGCATCCGCCACTACGTTAGCCTTACCCGGATGGTAAAGTATCTCGAGGTCGTAATCTTTAATTAGCTCCAACCACCTACGTTGTCTCATATTTAACTCCTTCTGACTGAAGATATACTTCAAACTCTTGTGATCGGTAAAAATCTTACATGACGACCCATAGAGATAATGCCTCCAGATCTTTAAGGCAAAAACGACCGCAGCTAATTCCAAATCATGCGTGGGGTAATTCACCTCATAAGGTTTCAACTGGCGGGACGCATACGCAATCACTCTGTCTCTGCATCAAAACACATCCTAGACCAAGGCCCGAAGCATCACCGTACACTACGAAATCCTCGTTCCCCGAGGCAACGCTAACACGGGTGCGGTAGTCAAACGTCTCTTTAACTCATCAAAGCCCCGCCTGTCTGCGGTCCACTCGAACTTCGAGTTTTCTGGAGCAACCGAGTGAGCGGTCTAGCGATCTTCGAAAATCCCTCAACGAATCTACGGTAATAGCCGGCAAGACCAGAAAACTCCTCACCTCCTTCACATTTTTAGGCGGCTCCCAAGCCATCACCGCCTCTATCTTCTGCGGATCTACCCGAACTCCTCTGCTGAAATCACATGCCCGAGGAACGTAACTTCCTCGAGCCAAAACTCACACTTAGAGAACTTCGCGTACAACTGCTCAGCCCTCAAAGTGTCTAATACAATCCGAAGATGTAAGGCGTGCTCCTCCCGACTCCGTGAATAGATGAGAATATCGTCAATAAAAACGACTACGAATTTGTCCAGATACTCAATAAAAACTTTGTTCATCAACTGCATGAACACTGCTGGGGCATTGGTTAGCCCGAAAGGCATAACCACAAACTCGTAATGGCCATATCTCGTCCGAAAGGCAGCTTTCGGAATATCGACGTCCCGAATCCTCAACTGGTAGTAGCCCGATCGCAAATCAATCTACGAAAAGACTGTCGCCCCCTGAAGCTGATCCAACAAATCGTCAATCCTGGGCAAAGGGTATTTATTTTTGATGGTTAGCTTGTTTCATTCGCGATAGTCGATGCATAAACGAAGCGATCCATCCTTCTTCTTGACAAAAAGTACAGGCGCACCCCAAGGCGATGCGCTCGGTCGAATATACCCTTTATCTAACAACTCTCCCAACTGATTCTTCAACTCTAGCATCTCCGACGGTGCCATACGGTACGGTGCTCGAGAAATAGGGGCCGCATTCGGCTCAAGGTCAATAGGAAACTCCACCTCTCGATGTGGTGGTAATCCCGGCAAGTCATCCGGAAATACATCGGGATACTCGCTAACAACTGGAATCGACAATATGTCAACCCCACCATCTTCCGCTTTGTAGAGCGAAACACCGATGCCGACACAACCTTGGTTCAAAAGTTTCATCGCCTTCAAGGCGCTAATCACACTCCCGATCTACCCGGCTTACAACCGACTAGAGTATGCTCGGTGCCGTCCTCGGCAACTATCGAGATGGTACGAGTCCGATAGTTCATGATAGCACCGTGACGATCTAACTAATCGTCCCCGAGGATCAAAACCTCACCCTTAAGGACTATAACAATGAGATTAGAGGGCCAATCCCGGCGCCCGATCATCACTGGGCAATCACAAACATCCAGGTCACCAACCAAACGATCTCCACTTGGAGTACCCACTACAAAAGGCACACACTCAAACAAGTCAAAACCAATACGACTCACACAATCCGAAGCAATAAAGGAATGGGTAGCACCCGAATCAAAAATCTTGGCTGGATGAGTAAGGATCTGAGTGGTACTGACGCCATGGAACGTCTGTCTCCTCTGTACGCCTCATCTGATACTACCGGTGGTGAACCCGAACTCGACGGCAGACGGTGATCGGTGACCCGAGCCCTACCACGGCCCGAACCTGCGGAACATGAGTAACTCGAATCTTGTGCTCCCTCCGATCGGCGGTGGTAGTCGGGACTCTAGCGGCCACGTGGCCCTCTCACAATGGGTGCCGATGCGATCCGCCGCAAGTAAAACAAATAATCGGAGGAAAAGGGCAATCCTTCATCAAATGCTCATATTGGTTGCGGCTAAAACAAACCACCTTACGGAAGCAATTTGGGTGAACGATTACCTGAGATCCCCGGTAATTTGAAATGGTCTCTTCCGTGTGTAGGAACGAACGAGACCTCGAAATCGACCACCTTCTGGCCGAGAACCCGCGGTGGTCTTACGCTTCTTAGCTTCGAAACCGACTCGATTAGGGATGACCATCTCGATCGCTGAGCGCGATCCAGATATTCCTTCAAGGTGGCACACATGAGCGGTGCCATACTGCACGATATGCGGTTTCATGCGCATATTGAAGTAACGGATTTTATCAGCCTCCGTCCTCACCTGATCTCTCACAAAACCCAACTGCTGATTGTAGGAAATAATGGCCTGAGAAATCGGCACATCCTGAGGTGTAGCGGTGAAAAACTCCACAATTCTGCGCTCCTTTACTGGCGGTGGACAATATTCTGCTTCCATAGCAGCCCTGAACTCATCCCAAGTGGCCCGAAGATCTCTGGACGCAACGGCCTCCCACCACTCCACAGCTTCCTTATCCAGGAGGTACTGGGCAATATGTACCCTCCTGTCTTCGGGACAAGCTACGGCATCAAAGGCCCTCGACAGCTGAAAGAGCCAATTCTCCCAACCGAGGGAGTCAGAAGATCCGGAGAAACGAGGAGGGTGCATCTTAGACACCGTCTGAAGCCACTTACTAGCTTCCTCTTCAGGTGTCGGGGGCGGTCAAGGCGTCCACCACAGGCTATCCGAGCAAGCCGGTCTACTAGGCTGGCTGAAATGCAGATAGCCGGCGTCGGCATTATTACCCGACGGCACTGAGTGAGAGGCCGAGTCTGCAGAGGACCGAGAAAGTGAGCCCTCTTCATTATCGGCACCCGACCACGGCCTCGGCCGCGTCCCTAGGCCGGTCTACCACGACCTCTCAACATACTGAGGAAAATACGAAAAGAACAAGATCAGAAAAATTCACAATTTACAAGGTTGGTAATCATAATCCTCAATTCCGAACAACGCAAGAAAACGAATACAGAATAAAAGAGTTTGAGAAGACCTACAGCCACGGGTCGCACGAAAAGACGGTAGCATGATGATATTAGGCTCAGCAGTGACTCTAATGACGCAACTAATGAGACTCCAAAATTAACCGACTAGGTATTCAAAACCTAAGCTCCGATACCATAAATGTAACACCCCAATACACAAAGGGGACATTACACGCCGTAGAAACCTCGTGAGGTCTACCAGGCTAACACAAGACACATAACCACAATGACAAACCCAAATGATGCACTCAAAAGTAAACAGGGCCGTGGCCTCGGCCAAAACATTTCAACGGAGTACATGAAACATATTGTAAATATCAATTCATTGCCCACGCAGGGGACTTAAACCAAATTCAGAAGTAAGCAGTTTAACTCCAATACTCGACAAATGCAATGACGAAAAATAAAAAGTACAATACAGACTCGAGCCACTATCATCAAGCCACCCCATCCTTCGCGTGCGTGCCCCGTGCCTGCTCCTCAGCTCTTCCGGTACCTGAAATGCATAAGACGCATTTCCCCCATTTAAGGGGTTAGCATTCGAATAGCTAGTGCAAGTACACAATTACACAACATTATATACAAAATACAGTTTTTACACAATCGTCCCAAACATAAGTCATTTGCCACATATATATTCCGGAATACTACATCGGCAATCACATCAATTTCCAATCATCACGATATCACAAAATCACAACTGGTATCCCGTGGCCGTACCCCTTAGTATCGACCCCCAGACATCCCGTCGAACACTCCGGGTGGGATACCACTTCCGCGGCCGTACCCCTTAGTATCGACCCCCAGACATCCCGTCGAACACTCCGGGTGGAAGTTCAACCACACACGCACCCAAGTCCACTTCCGCGGCCGTACCCCTTAGTATCGACCCCCAGACATCCCGTCGGACACTCCGGGTGGAAGGAACACAACTCACGCACTCAAAAATCACCATTCATCATTCATTTCGAAAATCACAATATACATAACGAAATGTAATACATGTACTTGCCTGAGTAATACTACGTGAAGGAAAACGGCGAACGGAAAGGTTTCGGCCCGAACAACCTTCACAAATCCGATCCTAACACAATAACGATGGACAACAAATCTTAAAACTACATAAATGATGGAATACATCCTAGTTCAACCCGCTGAAACCCTTAGTCGAACAAAACTTGGGTATCATCGACTATAAGTGACGAACAATGGAAAACTTGGAATTTAAAACCACGAATCATCAATAAAATGAAGGGTTACAAGTGCACGATCGAAGTCTAGCGATAGCCCAGTAATAATTCGGACTAAGAGAGTTAAATCCCAAGAAATCCCCAAAATTCCCCCAAAATCTCAAAACAAGGGTTTTGGGAATATTTACCTTGATTCGGATGGTGGAAAGTGATTAGGAGCTTGAAGAATCCACGCAAGGAATGCACGGTGGTAGTGTATGGTGATCTACAGTCGGAATCGGCCCTAACCCCGCTGGAATCGCTCAAAGCCGAGAAGGATAGGAAATGAAGGAAAAATGACACAGTTGACTGCTGCTGTCCTATTTATATTTAAAATACTTTGCGCAAGCTATGTATAAGCATTAGCGTGCGCTAGCGGGCATGGCGAGCAGTCACGCCTTCGACTTCCCGTTAGCGTCGCAAACTAACATGGTTAGCGTGCGCTAGTACTGGGATTAGCGTGCGTTAACGCCGATTAGTGTCTGTTGCACAGTCGATCGGAGTCTTGAACCCATCGACCGAAGCGCACGAAATCGATAGCGCACGCTGAACCCCGTGTTAGCGACGCTAACCACACAATGATAGCGCCGCGCAAGTAAATCTGAGTAGCGTGCGCTACTCGAGTACGCTTACGCATCAGCTGCGCCCAGCGCCGCACAAGTGCCGAAAAACGAAGCAAGACCAGAATCCAGAATCATAAACACGTAATAACCAAGACGACAAAGTTGAGCGTTGAAAGAGAATATAATCTCGATCACTAGAGAGTTTGAAACGAAGCAAATAAGGCGAAATTCCCCAAACTTATGAAAATTACAAAAACGGCCCAAATGCCCGAAAAATCGCGATACAACGTCGGATTAACAAACCGAAAGTTCCAACACGACCAACTCAACCATACAAACTTATACGAATCGAGAAATAACGAAAACGAACAAGTTTTACGAGAATCGAACGCACATGCGGCAAGGTATAATTCAAAATGAAATTATGCAAAAGCATCCTCGAAACTCGACCAGACGGAAAAACTCCAAGAACAAAATAGATTCAGAATTCCAAAACAGTGCTAAGCGAGTTGTCCGGAACGAACATACATCAAAAATAGAAATTACCGAAAATAGAAACGCGGATATTACAACAAATACTTTTCCAATGGTAAAATTGTATGGCTAGCGTGCGCTAGTCATGTATTCGTAGCGTGCGTTATCGGCTGGTCAACAGGTCTTCAATCTTGACTTTGAAAGTATCGGTTTGTCTCCCCAACGTCTCTTTATCCAACGGCTAGATTTGAGCTTAGCGTGCGCTAGCAAGTATGCATAGCGTGCGCTAGTATTAATTAAATCCAACTTTTCCAGCTTTCACGGATCTTCTTTGACTCTTGCCTCCCAACGGTAGAAAATCCAACGGTAAGATGCTGACTCCTTTTAGCGTGCGCTAATGATTATGCCTTAGCGTGCGCTAAATATTTCTTTCAGTAACGTACGTTACCCTGTGTAGCGTACATAATGAGTCCAGTAGATACTGGACTACTGACCATAATATCGGTAGCGTGTAAGTAGATGTTTGTGGCGTGCGCAAAAATCGTTTCCTTTTCCTTCCAAACCTTATTGTCTTCTGGAATGATGCGATAGCGTGCGTTAATATTGATTGTATAGCGTGCGCTAACTGTAGTTACTTAGCATGCGCTAATGTTGAATGACTTGCGTGCGCTATCCATCAGGTGACTTCACTGGACTGCAGCTGACTGACTGGGCTGTACATGCATTTCTTCGATAGTGTGCGCTACTATGATATGGGTAGCGTGCGCTAACACTATTTAGCTCCTTCAATATAATATCGAACTGAGATTGATCTAATTAAATGTTTTGAATGGAATTATCATCAAAATACATTTTGAGTCAACAATCTCCCCCTTTTTGATGATGTAATTTAAACCTGCAAAAAACATTTTAAATGATTCGAATCAAGGTAACTTGTTCGATATATTAGTATATTTCGGTTTTTGGAGTATTCTCCCCCTTTTTGACAGAAACAAAAAGGAACTCCCCCTGAATTGTTGCATTTTAACAAACACCAACGAAAATGCCATTAACCAAAGCGAAATTACGTAAATAACCATACACGTAAACAACAGATACCAAATGAAGTGAAATGCGAATATCATTAAGATAGAGTTCAAGCAATACATAAAGTTTTCATGACATGAGACATAAAGATCATTCGAATAATAAGATTCTACAACCAAGCATCAAATTCCTAAATTCTAGGATGCAGGATTGGAAGAGGACGATGGGAAAGGGAACGACGGGTGTGTGTAACGGATGAAATCGGAGATCAGCCCACGAACTTCCCCGACTTCCGAACGAAGAGACCCGACTTCCGCGCGAAGAGACCGAACATCCTCTCGTATTTCCAGCTGAGAGGTCTCGATGCTCCGCATCCGAGCACAAAGATCGCTCTCTTCTTCCTCCGAGACAACGTCTCTCATCGGGCACTTCCCTTTCATCTTCGGATGACGAACAAATGATTTGGATTGCATCTCCCTAAGCGTATGGGGTCCTCGGTGCGTCACACGCTCGACCGATGTTGGCATCCGCATCCCCTTCGGTACTAGATCATCATCTCGGAGATACGGAAACAATACCCAACCTCGATTGAATGTCTCAACATAATGCATGGCCTTGAGGGTTAGGTTGCTTATTTCGTGTTCCCGAGACACCGTAACGGGTGCCTCACTAGACAAGTCGACGCTAAAATGCCAGAAAATCACCGTGAGAATTGAGCCAAAAGGAAGTCCAGATTTCCGAGTCCTCGACATGTAATTCTTCGACCGAAAAGAATCCGCTTTCGCTTTCATCCAGCTTAGCACAATACCAGTGAAATCCACTCTATCATCCTTCAACACCCGATACACCACATTCTTATCAATGCCTACGAGCTTGTGTTGGGTATTAACTTTTGGCATTAAACACTTTGTTAGAGCGGCCAACAACAAGCGAATGTGGATACCGAAACCGTTATTCTCGAAGACGTCATCTGTGACTTCGATGACCGTTTTCGAACATAAAAAATCAGCGATATCTCTCTCGGACACAAGAGACTCTTCGGCAATAGATTTCCCACAACAATCATATCCATCTTTTGATAAGCCAAATAACTCGTGAGGTATTTCCGAAGAAATCTTCACCACAGTTTCATTCACCCGGCTACCAAGCACTAATCCTCCATCACTATCACTATCACCCAAGTGCAGATTTGCATAAAATTCACGGACATACGCAGGGTATACAATCTCCTTGCACTCAACAAACCGTGCTATTCCTAATGCCTCAAAGAAATCGCGAATACTGACCTTGACCCGTTCAAGGCTGCTGAAATTGAAGAAATAGCAATCGGTCAGACTCTCCTGAGGAAGGATATCGAAGAATACCTTCTATGCAACGTAGGAGACGAATCGGGTCGCGTCATAATCGTTATTGCGAGGGCGTTTGTAGTTTTTCTCCATGGTTTTTCGATTCTTGCTTGACATTATGAAGTTTTGAGGGAGAAAATGGAAGATTGTAGGTTCGGATTTGCGGCTACGGTTTTTCGCTGGAAGGGAATTTCTTTGCGATTGCGTACGTTAGGAAGGGTGAATGTGTTTCTGGGTCGTACGGAATATATATAGTCAACGGATTTTTAATTAGCGTACGCTAGGAACATAGAGTTAGCGTACGTTAGGTAAAAATGAAAAGCTTACTGGACTGTCCAGTAGCTAATATGGAATTAGAAAGGTTTTAGTTAGCGTACGCAAGACAGATATGGTTGACGTACGCTATCGAAAGCAGAAATTAGCGCGCGTTAAGGAAGTGAAGCTAGCGCGCACTAGCGAATGAAGCGAATCAAGGATATTGATATCTTGAGTAGTAAGCTTATTTCAAAAATTGTCTACATGTCCCATACCAAGTTGTAAACGAATGGAATTAAATGATTCTTCGGGAAGAGGTTTTTGTAAAAATATCAGCAAGTTGGTCCTTCGTCCCGACAAAAATTAAACAGATATCCTTTTTCTGAACATGATCGCGTAGAAAATGATGTCTAATGTCTATATGTTTAGTTCTACTATGCAACACAGGATTTTTACTCAGATTTATTGCACTGGTATTATCACATAGAATAGGGGTATTTTCAAAGTATATGCCGTAGTCGCGGAGTTGATTTTTAATCCATAATACTTGAGCACAGGCGCTCCCTGCAACGACATATTCGGCCTCAGCTGTAGATAATGCTACACTGGTTTGCTTTTTACTTCCCCAAGATATTAAGCATGATCCAATAAAATGACAAGTACCACTAGTACTCTTTTTGTCAATTTTACATCCGTCGAAATCGGCGTCACTATATACAATTAAATTAAAATCTAAGCAAGAAGGATACCATAGACCTAGTCCAATAGTTCCTTTCAAGTAGCGAAAAATGCGTTTACAAGCAATTAAATGTGATTCCTTGGGATTAGCTTGGAATCGAGCACATAAACATGTATCAAATATTAGGCCTAGATGCAGTCAAATATAGCAAAGATCCGATCATACCTCGATATAATTTTTGATCTACGGATTTGCCATTTTCATCTTTTTCAAGCTTCAATGATGAGGACATTGGCGTAGATATCACCTTGCTGCTTTCCATTTTGAATTTCTTGAGGAGGTCGTTTGAGTACTTTGTTTGATGGATAAAGATTCCATCTTCACATTGCTTGATTTGAAGCCCGAGGAAGAACGTTAATTCTCCCATCATACTCATTTCGAACTCTCCTTTCATAAGATTAGAAAAATCTTGGCACAAAGATTCATTAGTAGCTCCAAATACAATGTCATCAACGTAGATTTGGCAAACAAGTATATCATCATTCAATATTTTAACAAACAAGGTATTATCGACTTTGCCTCTTTTATAGTCATTTGCAATTAAAAATTGACTTAAACGATCATACCATGCTCGGGGTGCTTGCTTCAACCCGTAGAGTGCCTTGTTGAGCTTGTAGACATGATCCGGAAATTGATGATCTTCAAAACCGGGAGGTTGCTTGACGTAGACTTCTTCTTGAATGTACCCATTCAAGAATGCACTTTTCACATCCATTTGAAATAGTTTGATCTTTTTATGGGTGGCAAATGCACATAACAAGCGAATGGCTTCGAGTCGAGCCACGGGAGCAAAACTTTCTTCGTAATCAAGACCTTCCTCTTGATTATACCCTTGAGCGACCAAACGAGATTTATTTCGAATTGGATAACCGTCTTCGTCACTCTTAATTTTATGCACCCATTTAGTTCCGATAATTGTTTTATCTTTAGGAGCGGGAACTAAATTCCATACATTATTGTGCATGAATTGCACAAGCTCCTCTTGCATTGCCATCACCCAACTTTCATCATCGAGAGCTTCAGATATATTCTTGGGAACTATTTCGGATACAAAAGCACAATGAGCCATAAAATCGGTGGTTCTCCTTCGGGTCTGAACACCGTCTTCAATGTTTCCAATCACGAGATCCTTTGGATAGTCTTTGATGTGCCTCCAATCTTTCAGTAAATCAACGATTGTGTTCGTTTCGATTTCCGAAATTTTCTTCACTTCAGGTGAGGGATCCGGAAAAATACCTGCATCATCAAAATATTCTACCTTTCTCGGGGGTGAGATCATATCATTGAATTTAACATGTATAGATTCTTCAACTTTATTCGTTCTAATATTATAAACACGATATGCTTTGCTATTAGTGCAATAACCAAGAAATATTCCGGAGTCGGATTTAGCATCAAACTTGCCCAAGTTATCCTTACCATTGTTTAAAATAAATACATTGCAACCAAAAGGATGAAAATAAGCAATATTGGGCTTTTTGCCCTTCCATAATTCATACGGGGTCTTAAGTTGAGTTCTACGAACATGAACCCGGTTAATCACATAGCATGCCGTAAAGATTGCTTCGGCCCAAAAATATCGTGGAAGAGAGTATTCATTAAGCATAGTCCTCGACATTTCTTCCAAAGATCGGTTTTTCCTTTCAACAACTCCATTTTGTTGAGACGTTCTAGGAGCCGAAAAGTTATGATTAATCCCGTATTTATCACATAGGAGTTCAAACGGAGTGCAATCAAATTCACCTCCGTGATCGGTGCGGATAGAGATTATGGAATGATTTTTCTCATTTGATACCAAACGACACCATTTAGAAAACTCGGAAAATGCATCATCTTTATGTGCTAAAAATCTAACCCAAGTAAATCGAGAGAAATCATCAACAATAACCAAGTTGTAAAGCTTACCATTTAAACTAACATGTCTAGATGGTCCAATCAAATCCATATGCACAAGTTCAAGAACTCGACTAGTGGAAACCTCGAATTTTGGTTTAAAAGATTCTCGAGTGTGTTTCCCTTTTATGCATGATTCACACAAATGCTTTCTATCAAACTTGAGTTTGGGCAAACCACGAACAAGGTCGTGTCTAGATAAAATAGAAATGATAGGTAAAGAAGTATGCCCCAATTTTCGATGCCATAAATATGCATTATCATCCAAGGTAATAAGACATTTTTCATTGAATGAACTTTTATCATTGAGATCAACAATATAGATGTTTCCACATCTCAAACCAATGAAAGCAATTTTATTATTTCTAAATGCCGTGCAATGCGTTTGCTCAAATAGAATTTTAAAACCTTCATCGCAAAGTTGTGAAACGCTAAGAAGATTATGATGCAAACCTTCAACAAACAATACTTTGTTGATAGAAGGAGAAGGTTCCTTACCGACTTTGCCGATGCCTTTGATTTTTCCTTTTTGATTATCTCCAAAGGTCACATGTCCTTGTTCTTGATATTCGAGGTCTTCAAATAAGTCCTCGGAGCCGCACATGTGCCTTGAGCATCCGCTATCAATGTACCACTTGCTTTTCCTTGGTGCCGGTACCTACAAAAATAGAATTTCTCGGTTGTTTCGGTACCCAAGCCCGTTTGGGTCCTCCAAAGTTAACTATGCTTATAGCATTCGGAACAATTGTCCCTTTAGGGACCCATATTTGTTTAACTTTGATGGTTCTCAACTTTGAACGAACATTAGCATTATCAACTCATTTGGGAAGATCTTTTGAGTTCTCGGTTTCGGTTTTCTTTATTTTGTCAAGGTTGATAAGGGATTGTTCCCGTTTAAAAGGATCGAAACCAAGACCGTGTTTGAGCAAGGGCGATTTTTGAATAGATAGAAGCCTTTCGAATTTCTCGTTTCCGAGAGTAAATTTGTTCATAATATATTTTACCTCCTTTTGAGTTTTTGTCAACTCGATTTTCAAAACATTTTCTTTTTCAAGGCATAATGTATGGTCGATCTCAATAGTTTTGCCTTTGTTTTGAAGAGAGGAATTTTCGAGTTCTAGAGATTTTATTTTTCTCTTTAAAGATATGTTTAATTTAACCATCTCGTCATACTCCGTATTCAAGGATTCAAACGCACTCAATAACTCATCGTCATGATGAACTTCTTGTGAATCACAAAAATCAAAAGAATCATATTCGTCATCATTGAGTTTAGAACTTACCTCGATATTACTTTCGGAGTCGAGTGCCATGAATGCGAGATTTGTGTCTAGAGATCTTTCAATCTCCTCCTCGTCATCACTCCAAGAAGCGATTAGGACCTCCTTCTTTTTGAATCTTTCCATTTGAGGTTTTGAAGAGGATCCTCGGCATTCTTTGGCATAGTGACCGGCTTGACCACATTTCCGACAATTATTTTCGAACTTCTTTATGGGAGTATATCCACTCTTCTTTTGCTCCGGTTTGCCATCCCGACCAAGAAAACTTCGCCTCTTTTGAATTAGGCTTTTATACCTTCTAAAGTTTTTGGCATAGAGAGCGAGTTCCTCGTCATCTTCATCTTCGGGAACATCTTCCTCAGCGTCGCTATCAACATTGAATGCGACTACTCTTTCCCGAGGCTTTGGTTTGGTGCCTCTAGACTTGAGAACGATCTCATAATTGATGAGTGACCCGATGAGGGCACTAAATTCAAGCTTGTTGAGATCTTTGCACTCCATGATTGCGGTGACCGTGGCATCCCATTCTCGTGGTAACGATCGAAGAATTTTCTTAGCTTTGTCGCTGCTCGATATAGGCTTTCCGAAAGATGCAAGACCATTGGTTATAGCCGAAAATCGATCCAACATATTTGTGATCGTTTCCTCGTCTTTCATGGAGAATAGTTCGTAGTCATGGAGTAACATGTTGATTTTGGTCTCCTTGACTTGGGTGGTTCCCTCATGAGTGACTTCGAGAATTTCCCAAATTTCTTTTGTGCTTTCATAGGACGATATCCTATTGAGTTCTTTGGGATTAAGAGCGCAATAGAGGAGTTGAGTAGCTCGTGAGTTGACATGTGTGTTTCTCCAATCCTCGTCATTGAATTCGTCGATCTTTTTCAATGATCCATCCTCTTTCTTAGCAAGCTTAGGACCAAGAGCAATAACTTTCCAGATTTTGATATCGTAGGCTTGAACGAAGATAGCCATTTTCTTTTTCCATGTCATGAAATTGGAACCGTCGAAGAAAGGCGGACGGTTGAGAGCATTTCCTTCAATTTGGCCAAGAAGTGCCATTTGCGGATCTTTTTCTCTTAGGTGGTTAAACCTTTAAAAAGAGACCCGCTCCGATACCAACTGAAGAGATAAATTTACCACTAGAAGGGGGGTTGAATAGTGGTAATGCGGAATAACGAAATTTCTTACGAATAAATGTAAGATAGTGCGGAATTTAAAGACTCAGAGATTTATAGAGGTTCGGCAACTTGCCTACGTCCTCTCTCCGACTTTCTTTTTCTATTGGCTCAAGAACAACCACAATATTGACTCGTCTTCGATCGTTCCGAGTACACAACCGTTACAATCGCTTGTCTTCTATCGGTCCAAGCTCAACCTCTCTCTCAATATAAATATTTGTTTATCTAGTGTTCTATAGGAACTAGATAATCCTCACTATACGAATATGGGAGTATAATCCTAACAATGCCGGATCAAAGATCCTAATAACACCGGATTAGTGACTCTTGATTCGTTTCTTTTACGCTCAAGTGTAAGTGATGCAACACTTACAATCCGATGAAAGAATACAAAGTATAATAGATATTACAATGAAAATCACTCTTGTATCTTTCTTTTCTCACAACTTGAAATGCAATAAAAGATATGAAACTGAGCTCAAGTATGCTTTGATTGCTTGTATGCTTGTATGCTTGAAGTTGTGTGTTTGATACCCAAGTCCTTTGGGTATTTTTAGGTGAGAGCCATCCTTCAAATACTGAAAAACGTATTATTAGCATGCGCTAATAATGTCTTCTAGCATGCGCTATTGATGTGACTTGACTTTTCTGAACGGTCACAAAGAATTTTCCAATGGTAAAATTGTATGGCTAGCGTGCGCTAGTCATGTATTCGTAGCGTGCGTTATCGGATGGTCAACAGGTCTTCAATCTTGACTTTGAAAGTGTCGGTTTCTCTCCCCAACGTCTCTTTATCCAACGGCTAGATTTGAGCTTAGCGTGCGCTAGCAAGTATGCATAGCGTGCGCTAGTATTAATTAAATCCAACTTTTCCAGCTTTCACGGATCTTCTTTGACTCTTGCCTTCCAACGGTAGAAAATACAACGGTAAGATGCTGACTCCTTTTAGCGTGCGCTAATGCTTATACCTTAGCGTGCGCTAAATATTTCTTTCAGTAACGTACGTTACCCTGTGTAGCGTACATAATGAGTCCAGTAGCTACTGGACTACTGACCATGATATTGGTAGCGTGCGCAAGTAGTGAATAATAACGTGCGCTAAATCCTTGTATTAGCGTACGTAAGTAGATGTTTGCGGCGTGCGCAAAAAAACGTTTCCTTTTCCTTCCAAACCTTACTGTCTTCTGGAATGATGCGATAGCGTGCGTTAATATTGATTGTATAGCGTGCGCTAACTGTAGTTACTTAGCGTGCGCTAATGTTGAATGACTTGCGTGCGCTATCCATCAGGTGACTTCACTGGACTGCAGCTGACTGACTGGGCTGTACATGCATTTCTTCGATAGCGTGCGCTACTATGATATGGGTAGCGTGCGCTAACACTATTTAGCTCCTTCAATATAATATCGAACTGAGATTGATCTAATTAAATGTTTTGAATGGAATTATCATCAAAATACATTTTGAGTCAACAAAGGTTATGTTAATCATCTAGCAATCTTAACATTACTCTTCCTAAACATGATTATAATCTCCAAGTATTCTTAAACATCAAGAACACAATCAACCTCAAGCCATAATCACCATGTTCTTCATCATAAGTTCATAAAACTATGAAGAATCATACTATCCTCCAACAAAGAACAACAACACGAGGTAATCATCAAAGACATCATCATAATCTCAAGGTAAACATAAGATTAACCAACATACCTCTTGAAAGTGAAGAACAACCTCAAACATTCAAGAATCCACTCCAATCTTCAAGCTCCTAAGCTCCAATCCAAGTTAGGAAGCTCCAAAACAAGTTGGGAGGGGCTGGAAATCACTAAGTTATGCAGACGGATGATTTATAGGGAGAGGAATCGAAAATGGATCGTAAAAAAATGAAGACGAAGCATGTTTTTTATAATCTGCATAGTTCATTACGGACGCTAACCTCTATGCATAACGTACGTTGTAACCCTTACGTACGTTATGCTCACTACGTAGCATACGCTACGTCCTGCCAGAACTCACTGCCTCAAAACGGAACCCCCCTTACGTACGTTAGCAAATAGACGTACGTAACAACCACAACATTACATATGTTAGCATCCATGCATAGCGTATGTAATGGGCGTTGACAAAGCCACCTCAAAAAGACAAATATCCGGATCATGCATGGCCCTTCACGCCGAAAATCAGATGTGATCTGATACTCTTCGTTACGTACGTAACCCTCGCAGTTTAACGTACATAAGCCTCAACACATATCATATGTGATGCTATACATATAGCGTATGCTATGGCTAGTATACTTAGCCAAAAATCTAAACTGACCAAGCAACATCCAAACGGAAAATACTATACCGACGACAAGTATAAATATTTCTTTTCCAAAATATCCCAATATAATATACATTACATCAGTCAAATACACTAGCTCTTGTACAATTCTAAATGAATACATACAACCCAACAGTAAAAACAAAAAAAAATATCCCTTGATATTACATACTCCCCCCCTTAAAAAGAGTTTCGTCCCCAAAACTAGGGGTATACAACTCGGGATATGAACTATCCATCAGGATCTGAAAACAACATCTCCAGGAATACTCCTTAATGCGAACCACTTCGCCTGAGCAACTAGGCCAACCCCTCGAGTCCCCGCATCTCCTTTGCCTGAAAAAGGCGAAAACCAAGTGATAAAAAACTCAACACAATGTGAGATCAGTCGAATCATGAATCCTCCGCTAGAGATCAGCCAGAATGTCATACCACCCGCATGACTTGTAACACCGGCGTACACACCCCACAGGAGCCGCCCGTTGTACATATCTACAATCATCGGTGTGCACTTCCCCGTTCTGGTCGGCATCGGATGCCCATGCAATCACTGACTCATGCCACAAAAGGAAAACAACAATGCATATATATAGTCCTCGGGACCATATCAATCGCACGCCCAAGTCCTCACGACTTGATGCCTCGAACCACAACAAGGTTTTACCCATATTATCAAAAAATATTAGGTACAACACCAAAAGAAAATTGGAAGCGAATCAAATCAAACAATCTCAAGTCTCAAGATTATCAAATACTATCGTTACAAGATAGATCAACAACAAATGGTTCACAACCACAATACACTATTACAGAATAAGTTAAACATTAATCTGAAAATCAAAGAAAGGAATACACAAATCAAGGCTACATCTCAAATGTACCCGACATCAGTATCCTCTAGATCATCGATCTCCTCATTCTCACTAATTCGAGGAAGTCCCAAATATGAGCTAGCTGCTCCTCCTCGGTTGTCCTTACCTCTGGCTCTCAAAGCCCGATAGGACCTCTTGGATAAAGTACGGATTGGAGTAACAAAATCTCTCGAGGCCCGTGAGCTCTTTCGAGATTTACTGACAATAGGACTCATGTAGTATTTCTGGAGGTGTCCATGCCTCCCACACAGAAAACAAGCAAAAGCTGGCACCGTACACCGAGTGCTAATGTGCCCCACTAAATCACAGTTAAAGCAAACAACAGTCGAACTCGTCATCTAAGAGGATGATGCTTTCCCAGCGCGAAGGCGACTAGAACACGACCTCTTCGACGTCGCAGCCCGATGTCCCTATGAACGAACCAGCATCCTAGTCTTCTGGCTAGGAGAAATTGAAGGGTTCTTCTGGGCAAGCTCCTAGATCAAAAGCTCTGCTCCAAGAGCCTTCTCAATGAATTCACCAAGTGAGTTACAATTATGATTGAACAATTGCATCCTCAAATGCGGGTTTATACTCTTGCTAAAATACTTGATCTTATCCGCCTCAGTACGGATAACAGAAGAAGCAAATTGAAGAAGTCCATGAAACTTCTCAGCAATGACAACAACACCCTCGTCCTCGATGGATTCGGGGTTCAACACCTCTGATAACTTGCCTTCATGAAGTGGAGCCGGATAATATCTCTCTAACATGAGGGTCTTGAACTCGCTCCAAAAACAATCACGATCAGTGGGTTTCACAGAAAGCCACCTTGAATAAGCGCCTTACTTAAGTAGTAAGCCGCTACTGCCACCTTACTCTCTTCCGGACATTGAACCATGTCGAAGAGTTTATCAAAATGTTCAAGCCAGTGAACAATATCAAATGGTTCCGACAAACCCTAAAAAGTAGGCGGCCTCTGATGAGAGATATCGCCAACAATGTGACTCACTCCCTCAGTCTGCCCATGAAACGGCACCTGGAATCCCTGTTGTGGTAGACCACGAACATCGAGGACTGCATGGTTTCCACTATCCACGTCATCTGAGTTATCTGGGCCATCATGCCATTCATAAGCAAGGAAGGATCGATGTGTCCACTCTCAGTCTGATTAGTTTCTCGAGCATGACGTCCCGAAGGGGAATCGGTCACGTAGGTAACACCACTGGACGAACTATGATCCATCTCGGCATTCGAACGCGCATAAACATGAGTTTCTAGGTTCCGGCCCGCTCTGCAGCCTTTTCCCCCTCTGCCACATCCTCGGATTTCTCTTTACATACTGAAAAAATAACGTTCGATCATGATCGTAGCTCAAATATGCCTCAACGGCTAATCCAGAATGCTAAGTCAATAGCCAAACACGAGTATATATACTCAGCATGTAGACAATCATATCAATCGCGCTAATCATAGCGGATACTGAGCCGACACGCTCCAGAACAAATAATCATGCATCAACCGTACCACAAATATCACATACAGGTTTCAAAAAAACATGTATAATCAATGACATAATGAATGTATGAACATAAAAGAGAATCGAGTCCTTACACAGGTCATACGAGGCTTCGAGGTCTTGCGATGCTAGTTCTCACTGACAATGACTCGATGAAAGAATGACTCATACAGTTATCCAACTATCACGACTAACAAAACCCGACTGCCCAAGTTGTCATAACCTGACAGCCCCACTACTACCGCGTCGGTAGAGCCACATAACTCACATATCAGGGTATCTCACAACCCATTTCTCTGACACCATCTTCTGTAACACCCCCTAAATCCCATTGGGTTATTACAGTGCGTGGACCCCACGCCAGGAGATCCACCAGGCGAATACGACTAACATACATCAATCTGACCAAAAAGGAAAATCACAGTCCCTATTATAATATCCGACACAAAATTCCGACGTGGAATTTCAATGACAATGATGGTCCTACATGGCCAAAATAAAATACAACAACGTCTACGAGCCTTGCTCGGATAACACAAAATGACAACAACTGATAAACTGGAGAACACTCCAAACTGACTGTCCATCATGAAAACCGAAACAACTCGGGACAAGTATCGCTCGAATGCCTCGTCACCATCATCATGCCTCTGTGTCTTAAATCCCTCCTCGCATAAACGTAAAACATGAAAACATGTTTCCGCTTGTGATTAATTGTGTTTTGGAGGCTAGTCTCGGCTAGTGCTCGATGGGTAAGTCTAGGTTGAACCTTCGCGATTGGTTTCCTAGCACCTGCAATTCAACAGGTCATGGTCATTGGACGATCTCGTTGTGATACAGCTTCATGATGTGTGGCTTCGGCCCCTCATTGTGATACAGCTTCGTGCTGCCTGGATTCGGCCCCTCATTGTGATACAGCTTAGTGCTGTGTGGCTTCGGTGGCAGTACGGACTAGAGTAACAAAATCTCTCGAGGCCCGTGAACTCTTTCGAGATTTACTGGCACTAGGACTCATGCAGTATTTCTAATGGTGTCCATACCTCCCACACAAAAAACAAGCAAAAGTTGGCACCGTACACCGAGTGCTAATGTGCCCCGCTGAATCACAGTTAAATTAAACAACAGTCGAACTCGTCGTCTGAGAGGATGATGCTTTCCCAGCGCGAAGGTGACTAGAACACGACCTCTTGGACGTCGGAGCCCGATGTCCCTCTGAACGAACTGGCATCCTAGTCCTCTCACTAGGAGAAACTGAAGGGTTCTTCCGGGCAAGCTCCTTGATCAAAAGCTCTGCTCCAATAACCTTCTCAATGAATTCACCAAGTGAGTTACAATTATGATTGAACAACTGCATCCTCAATGTAGGTTTAGACTCTTGCTAAAATACTTGATCTTATCCGCTTCAGTAAGGATAACAGAAGAAGCAAATTGAAGAAGTCCATGAAACATCTCAGCAATGACAAAACACCCTCGTCCTCGACGGATTCGGGGTTCAACACCTCTCATAACTTGCCTTCATGAAGTGGATCCGGATAATATGTCTCTAACATGATGGTCTTGAGCTCGCTCTAAATACAATCACGATCAGTGGGTTTCACAGAAAGCCACCAAGAATAAGCACCCTTACTTTAGTAGTAAAGCCGCTACTGCCACCTTACTCTCTTCCAGACACTGAACCATGTCGAAGAGTTTATCAAAATGTTCAAGCCAGTGAACAATGTCAGCTGGTTCCGACGAACCCTCAAAAGTAGGCAGCCTCTGATGAGAGATATCGCCAATAATCTGACTCACTCCCCCAGTCTGCCCATGAAACAGCACCTGGAATCCCTGCTGCGGTGGACCACGAACCATCGATGTAATATCATGAATTTCTACTATAGTTGTTTAATGTAATTTTATCCAAGTTATACTGCACAGTGTGGAATCTGTACAGTAGGGATAAAACAATTGAAGAACTGAGACATCTATATTGGTAATATTGTCGTACTTGGTCGACAATTGCATTTGAAGATATGGTGTGTCAAGCAAATTGTATGAGAATATTATTGGAAGGGATATATGTATTCTGTATGTCGTGTGTATGTATCTAGTATATCGAGACAACAGACAAGAACAATTGAAATTGGCTAAGTATAGCCTGATTAGCGCATGCTAATATTCAAGCATAGCGGACATTATTGTGCAAGATTAGCGCACGCTATGTTTATAGACTAGCGCGCGCAAGGCCATGTCAGAAGTAATCCGAGTGGTAGGTAAGGTTTTCGATAGCTTCCAGTTTTCATGTGTTAACGGCACTTAGCGCACGCTGAACATAAGGATTAGTGCACGCTAATTGTAGACCGTTCAAAGGGAATCTTGTCTTTATTAGTTACTTTCGGCGTGTAGGACCAAGGCATATTTGGAGCATGTGCAGATTTTTGAGTCAACGAAGATTAGCGCACGCTAAGGTTGAAGATTAGCGCATGCTAATGGTGTGTATTACTGTAGCAAGTCAACATCTCTATAACGAACGCTATGACCTTGGTGTTACGTACGTAAACTATTATGTGAAGCAAGGCAGTAGCCTCTGGACCTTGATATCACACACTAACAAAGTAAGTTAGCACACGCTAAAGCATGTAATGTACACTAAATAAAGATGTTATCACATGCTAGTAATGTGCTGTATATATATGGCAGTTGAGGATTTTTATTCATTTCGGCCATTTCCTCCCTTCATCCGATAGAGAGTGTTCTTGGAGGAGGTTTTGAGGTTCCAAACACTTGAGTATTTGTAGAGTTGATCATCCTTAACATTATTGAGCTTGGAAGTAATTGGAAACGGAATCAACCTTGAGAATCAACCCATTTCTTCGAAGAGGTAATTAATATTCACTTTGGATCTCGTTTTGGATTGAATATTGATGTTCTTAAGTTGATGATTAGCATATAAACGAGTTGATAAGTATGATTATGAGATGGATTGCCGAATTATGTTGACCTTGTTGTTGATATATGGATATTGATATGATTCTTGTGGTTTGAATTGTGTTGTTCGTCTTCTGAGATAGGTTGGTTAATCCTTCTCCTCATTTTTGGATGTTGATGTTGTTGTTGATAATTACTCCCTGTAATGATAGATTATGGAAGTGTTGTGATGATTCTTGGTGTTTTATGGAGCTTGGGTTTAGGAAGATGATGATATGATGATATGTATATATATATATATTGAATTATGTTACTTTGTTATGAAAGTGGTTATGGATTATTTGGTGTTCTTAAAGAACTTCTTGGTGAATATAACATAGCAAGATGACTATATGTTGAAGTATTGATGTTTTCGGATATGAACATGGAATGTTCAAATCTAGAATTAAGTTATGTTGATTGATAATGTGATTTCCATATAACAATATGACTATGGGGATGAGATTGAATTTTGGAAAGGTTATTATTGATCTTGGAGCATGATTTCCTTTACATTCGTATTCGTAATCGCAAGTTGTTGATCGGTACCTGTAATGCATGCAACTGCATGATGTTAATGCACGCTAGACGACTGGCTAACGCATGCTAAATTGGAATATTTAGCGTACGTAAATATTGAGGTATTACGTATGTAAACTATGTTCTGAAGATACAAGTCAGTGACAATTAGCACACACTATGTAATGTGACTAGCATACGCTAAGTCAACAGACATCGTACGTATATCGTATTGTGGTTATAGATTCGTAAGTGTTTGAGTTGGATTGTTCAGACTGTGTTTCATCGAGATATTGTAGAACCGTTGGGTTTGTTGATTGGTTATATCTGTTGTTGATTGTTATCGGATTGTGGTTTATTGATTATTACAATAGGTTGTGAGGATTGATCGTTGATTAGAATAATATGTTGCGGTCGAGTTTGAGAATGTTCGTGAATTACTATGGTCAGATCTGAGGAGCTTGTGGACGAAGGCAAGGAAATTGGTAACTGCTTCATTATCATCGTATCGATATCGAGGCAAGTTATTACTTGTTCAGTTTATAATACTTAATGAATGGTTTCAGTTTCATTTCGGTTATGATGCATATAACAACGATTATTATTGTGAACTCTGGAGATTTGGATTGTATGTTGTTTTTCGATTTTTGGGAGTTAAATCATAATGTATATGATTTCCATTCGTTATTGGTATATTTGGGTATCGAGGATATATTGTGGTAAATGTGAAGATATGAGTTATCTATAGTTCGTGGTACTTTTGGATCGTCGAATATTGAGGAAATTGTTAGTGATGGTTTTGACATCGAGATTGCTCTCGAAGGACTCGAGGCAAGTACTCTAATCAATTTTGTCATTTAGTGTTGATCATGTTGTGATACATTCGTGTATTGTTGTTGTCTTGCATTTGTGTATTGTTGTTTTATGCAGTTGTGCATTGTAGTCGTTCGTCCACCATGCGTTGGTCCGACGGGATCATCAGGGGAATCTATAGCTATGTGCGCTGGATCATTGGACGGGCTTTCCACCATTCGTTGGTCCGACGGGATCATCATGGGAATATATAGCTGTGTGCGCTAGATCGCTGGATTACCATTTACTGTTGTTGTACATATGTATATTATTAGTTATCCACCTCGTGTTGATCTAACAAGATTATCTTGGGATCTATGCTTTGTGCGCTGGATCATCGGATTTCCATTCAATATACATTGTTGTTATTATTGTGGGCATATTGATGTCGTCATGTGAGTATCGTATCTTGTAGGACCAGGTCCATATGTTGTATTGATCTGATCTCCGATTGGACTGACATGATTGTCATGGCATTGCGTATCTTGAGGTATGTTCCGTAATTCCTATTTGGTATGTCTTTTGATGGACAATCGATTATCGTGTTGATATTTGATGATGTTAATCGATGGATTGTATGGATCAGAGTTGGTATATTTCCGTATTGGCGAGTTATGATGCTGTTCTCAGAATTCTTGGTTATTGTTTGAGGTTTGGTATAGATGTCGTGTATGAGTTTATCGTTTAATTGAGAATACGAGATGTGGAATATGGTGAAGTTGTTACGATGAAGATTATCACGTATTAGTAAGATTACATTGGTAATATTTTTTAGTATTTTCATTGGTATGTAATTATTGACGTGATGTGATCGTTATCATTGTTGAGTATTATGGCTGACCCCGTCGTGGGCTTTCTTTTTAGGTTCTGTGGATATTGATCTTGTAGCGGTGGTGAAAAGATGAGCTTCCTAGAGGATACTGGCTATAGCGTTTGTTTGTGAATCGAGTACTTTAACTAGTTATTATATTCCGCTGCTAGAGTATTCTTAACTGTTTGTCATTTTCGCTGTGTGAGTATTTTACATGCCCTTTTGCTATTTGACAACTTAAGTTATTTTGGAAAATCATTTTCTAAACTATTTTGTCGGTACGTGTAAGCGGTGGCTCTGGGGGTGTTACAGAATATGGTATCAGAGCTTAGGTTGTGAAAACCTAGGCTGTTGGGTCAAGTCGAGTCGTGCTTTTGTCACGTCATTTGAGTTGGCGGTTGGCAAATATTTGAGCCCTGGGTATTTGTTGTTCACTCGGGCTTGTGTATTACTGTCGGGATTCGGTGCCTAAAACGAAGGTGCAGCGGAAGCAATATATGAATCTAATTCGATCTAAATCCCATAAGAGGATCGATCAAGCTACGTATATACAAATATTAAAACGAAGCAAAGGAATATTCGAAATCATACTCTCGTATTCCGTTGATTAGATGGTGTACTCCACGTATGTGATTCCCCAAGTTTTAGGTGATCTTCCCACGAATTCGATTTGTCAAGCTCTTGGATGATCTAACGCCGAAAATACCGCGTCTCTACTTTCCACGTGCCGGAGAAACGATCGGAACGACTTACACTTCGTTGTCCTCTAAGGACACGGCTAGAACAAAGTGATAGAAGCTTGCAAATATAATTATAACACTCTTAGTGTATAACTCACAATATCTCAATGATATCTTGAATTTTCTCCAAGAAAAACTCAAGAAGAATGAATGAAGAAGATGAAGACTTCGAGAATATTTCTCTCTATTTCTTTTCTTGCCAAAACCGTGAGTTTCAAGTTGTGGGAGAAAAATGAAGTCTTCACTTTCTTTTATTCACTTTCAACACCAAACCACCAACCCATATCTCTCATGAGATATTGTCCCATATGTGTCATTGGTCTTCCACATATTAAGGTGGAGACAAAGACCAAGACTTAGGTGAGGTAGGTAGGGCGGCCTCTAGAAGATCCAGACGAGTTCGGTTCGTTTCGTACTCCCGTGAGTCTAATTAGATAAACTCCAATTCCGTTCCGATACATTTATATCAATTAATTAATCCAATTAATTAATCATATCAAATACAAAATAACATAATTAATTTCTCCAAGAAATAATTATATTCAGGAATTAAATTAATCTCCTAGTATTATATTTAATTCATTAGGCCGTAAATTAATTTATATAATAAATTAATTTAGACATCAAATGTCCCAAAATTAATTAGACATCCAATGTCCAATAAATTAGATATCCAATATCTAATACTTATAAAGAGAGAATTAGCTCGATTCATTCCATCGTCAATCCTATTGCGCGACTTGGTAGGTCCGTCTCAGTTAGCAATGGGAGGAACCAAAGAGTAGTACCACCACCTAGCCAGCCTGGCGTCCTACATTGTACCTTAACTAACAATAATGATGGGGATCATTCCAAAACCTTTCTGCCGTGAATACCAGTAAATGTATAAACCCTTCTTTCAAATGTCCCGATCAAGTTATAGGGTCACGGTCAGTCAAACCCTATCTGTACTTGACGCTATGCATCAGTTAATGTAAATCGAGATCATCGAGCTCTCGTGTATCCACTACAACTGGCTCTAATGCTTTGGCCAAAGACTTATGATCTCACCTGCCAATAACCGCAGAGGATATATAACCCGTTCACTAACCGGAGAAAGAATCCTATCTTGGTATTTAGTAGAACCTGCTACTTGCCCGTTAATACGCATGTCGAGGTTGACCCTCACCTTCCGGTTTTTTGGGTCGAACTATTCTAATGAAAATCTTAACGTCACAAGCACATCCCTACTAAATCCTCAAGTCGAAGGTTCACGAATACCTATCACAACCTTTTGATTCCGTCATTGACTGTCCCGGAGTGAAATCCGTGTGACGAATCGAGGGTGAGTCGGTTCGAGTATACTAATCTAATTAGCATACCTTTAACGTGTGCTTCCACTAACCATTAGTGTTCGACAGTCACTCTCCAAGACAAAGAACACGTCATACAAGTCTTCACATAAACTTAACGCCCAGTCAAGTTTCATCGACTTGCGAACGATTAGTATTTGAGCCATAAATCTTTCCAGTGCCATTCCTCTTATCCAATAAGTAGTAGAATGTTTTGCTCTCAAATACATGGACTAGTTTCTATATATATTTACGAGTCAGGAATACCAGTGACTACCAGTAAATAAAGAAACATACAATTGCCTTCTGATAATCTTTTTCATAATAAAAAGTACAATGCCCTCACTCAACATCCTCTGAGTGGCATTCGAGGGCATACTCCTAACAATCTCCCACTTGCAGTCAATGCCACACACTATGGTATCTAATACCCATATTCTCCAGATGACGCTCCAAGCTAATATAAGAAAGTGGCTTAGTCAGTGGATCAACGACGTTGTTGGCTGAGTCTACTCTATGAAGCATAATGTATCCCTTGCGAACAAATTCTCTCACAAGATGATACTTCCTCTCAATGTGTTTGGTACTGTTGTGAAACCTCGGCTCCTTGGCCTGTGCTACTGCTCCATTGTTATCGTATAAAAACGAAAACAGGCAGCGCAGCACATGGTGTCACGTGAAGTTTACCCAGTAACTTCTTAATCCAAAAATCCCTTCCTTTGGAGGCCTCTGTGGCAGCTTTATACTCAGCATAACAAGTGGAATCAGCAGTTGCGCTATGATTGGCACTATGCCAAGATACTGCTCCTCCATTAAGAGTAAAATGTAGCCAGAAGTAGACATAGAGTCGTCTTTCTGTCCTTGGAAGTCTGAATCAGTGAAGCCCATCACATTCAGTTCTCCACCGCCATACATAAGAACCAGATATCTAGTCCTTCTCAAGTACTTGAGAACGTTCTTTTCAGCAGTCCAATGATTTATGCCCCTTGGGCAAAACAAGTACATCATCTAAAGTCAAAACAAAGCCGGATTCTAAATCCAAAAGAAGTGATCCTATGTCAGTTGCTTCAACACTATGCCCGCTACTGACAGTAATCATCACTTCCCCAGCTCCAAGTGTACCACCTCAAAACTTCCCGGGCATTACAGTGCCGTGAATCCCGTGTGGGACCCACAAGACTATTTTAGAAGGTTGATATTTTAAATAAGATATTATAAATCGGATGAGTCCATGATTACATAGCGCGAAACAGAATGGTTTTGAAAGAAGTACAATTCTAGACATAATTATTACATAAACAGAATTTCTGGAAATCAAAGTAAAACATGCGGTAACCAAGTTTTATCCCAATGCCGTTGAAGTCTGACCGGAACTATTGGGGATGTCCTGCACATATTCAACAAATTTACCTGGCACGACGAATCATGCCAGACAAAACGGGGTCAGAGAATGATAATCCATAACAGTGTTTCACAACAAGTACATGATTTATCAACACTGTACCACAAAACGTATAGATGATACTTCAAAGTATAACCGACGTTGTCTTTATCTTTCAACACATAATCCCCAAGGTCGCAACCAAGGGTCACGGAAGTATCTACACAGAAATACTCCGGAACGTGGGTGCTATTTAGGTCTTATTCCTCAACACATTTCCACACGGGTACCATTCAGGTTTATCCCCAACACATCGGCCATTCGTAACACAATTTCTAGAGAAAGATAATCGTTCAACATTCATCACACAACGGCACATTCACGTATTTCGAATATTGTAAGTAAAATTAACACATCTCGAGCGATATTTTACTTGCCTCAAATCCGATGGTAAGTGCCCTACGACCACTTGGATTCCCTCTACCGATCGAGCTCAACCTAATCACATATTCCTCGATTAACATTTCGTACGGATAACGGCGAATAAATTTAGTTCCCGTTCCCTCTCCCAACCGAATTCTTAACTTAGTTCGATTTAACAAAACTAATACCATGTTTCTAAGTTCAATAACAATACTCATTATTACGTTGTTCAATTCATCGATTAACGATTGTTCTAACAATTTACTAAACAAGATTATCCTCAACATTATTCCGGTTGACATCAATCGACTATAGCGTCATTGAATCCCATAGCTACTAATTAAATTCTCTATTTCGAGATTTCAGTTCGGTGGATTACCGTTTCACATAACGATAACAATGGTCGATTCCTAACGATGGTAATACTATCAATCTTGATTCGTTAATTAACATTCGAAGACTATACATTCAAGGTGGATTTCAACGAGTTAGCGTAAGGTGAACGGATCCTTAACACAATTTCCCCTACAATTGATTTGTTCGGTTTATGTTTCCATGTTCGATTGAAATGGGAATTCCACATATGATTAATACAACAAGATAAAAGATTTAATGGTTCGTAAACGAAATATGCTTACATGATAGTTTTGATTACTACAAGTTCATCCGATCAAATTGCCTACGAGAGTTAACAAGCTACCCCAAATACCCGTAATCCAAAAGGCATAACAACAATATCGAAGAGGTAACCTCAAGGATTGATAGACTTACCTTAATAGAGGACGAACAATGAAGAATGATGACGAATCAACAAGGAACAAAAAGGAGGGATGAAGAACGGATTGATCAACCTAGATAATCTCCTCCGGAGCTTGAGTAATCCCCTCCTTTGTGCTCAAACAAGTGTTTGGAAGTCTAGAAATCGCCTAAGGGGGATGGGGAAGGTTTTTCAATGGGTTGCTCAAGTTTTTAGGCCGGAGGAAATGAAGGAAGAGGTGTTGATTTATAATACACGATTGATTTTACGTACGTTAACACCCATGGTTTAACGTACGTAAAGCACATTACATACGTAGCGATCTCCAGATAACGTACGTAATGGTCGCCCAGAGGCTACTGCCTGGAATGTCCCTACTCATTACGTACGTAAGTATATTAATCGTATGTAAGCTGCCTTGCCATAACGTACGTTAGGCTTGACGTATAACATACGTTACAGGCAGTTGAATCGTTTGTCTTCTAGCCCGCCGAAAGTACCCTGTCTGCGTCAAAAGGAAAGATCCTGGTCGGAAGACCAATTCACCCTTTACGTACGTAACCAAGTCGGGTTAATGTACGTAATATTACGAAGCTAACGTACATTATGTAGGTTATCTAGCGTACGTTAGTCATTCAGTTCCTTAGTCAATTATCACATTATAACCATCTCGGAGTGACCCTTTTCACTCGTCGAACAATTATTCGAGGAACAAGACATTGGCCGCCATCATATTCGCACAGACAATTATCCAACAGCGTCAAGATATGTCACCTCCATTCCATTCACATCACACAATCATATCATAATAGCACTTTTATGTAACCACTTAATATATGAAGACAACATCGAAATGATAGAAATTGAACGGTAGAAATTGTATTTTAATTTATGAAATACATGGTAATTAAAGCATGAAATACCCATGGTATTACATATCCTCCCCCTTAAAATAATTTTGTCCCGAAACTAAGAAAATAACTCAGGATGAATTTCTCTTGAGCTCGACTCAGTCTCGCAAGTTGCTCCCTCCATGCCGTGGTGCGACCACTGGACTTTCACAAGGGGCATGGCTTTATTTCGTAACGTTTTCATACGCTGATCCAAGATAGCGATCAGCACTTCTCTAAATATAGCATCATCAGAAATTTCCACTTCTTCAAAATTGAGCTTGTGACTCGGATCATAGACATACTTCCTTAACTGGGAGACATGAAAAATATTATGCACTCCATCCAAATGCGGCGGCAGGTCTAGTCGATACACAAGTTTTCCGACTCAGTCCAATATCTCGAACGGGCCTATGAACCTTGGGCTTAATTTTCCCTTCTAGCCGAATCGCCGGATACCTCGCATAGTTGATACTTTGACCCAAACATGATTCCCAACCGTAAATTCCAATGGTCACTACCGGTTCTCGCATATGATTTCTGTCGGCTTTGCACTGCTAACATATGTTTTCGAACAACCTAGATCTTCTTAATGGATTCCTAGATCAGATCTAACTCGGTCTCCAAGGTATCAGAATCATCATCCCAGCATAACGGCGACTTACATCTTCGTCCGTACAAAGCCTCAAATGGTGCCATGCCTATGCTCGCGTGCCAGCTGTTGTTGTAGGAAAACTCTACTAACCCGATATACTTAGCCCAATCTTTTCCCCAATCGAGCACACATGCTCTCAACATATCCTACAGGGTCTGTATCATATGCTCGGTCTGTCCATCCATCTGGGGGTGATAGGCCATGCTAAAATGCAACTGGGTCCCCATAGCTTTATGGACGGCTTTCCAAAAACGTGACACGTACCTGGTGTCCCTATCCGAAATGATGGATGAGGGAACGCCGTGCAATCTCACGACTTTTCGGATGTAAATAGTGGCTAACTGCTCTGTTTTGGTCGTCTCCTGAACTGGGATAAAATGCGCGCTGATTTCGTCAATTGATCAACGATAACCCAAATTGCGTCCTTCCCTCCCACCGCCGTTGGTAACTTAGTGGCAAAATCCATTGATATGCTTTCCCATTTCTACTCCAGAATGGGTAAGGGTTGCATGATTCCGGCTAGTTTGCGGTGTTCTATTTTAACTTGTTGGCACGTCATACATCAGGCAACGAATCTAGCCACTTCCTGTTTCATATTTTCCACCAAAAACTCTGTCGCGGATCCTTGTACATTTTGCTTGCTTCGGGGTGAATGGAGTGCGGAGTGGAGTGTGCTTCTCTTAGTATAGTTTGCTTCAGCTCGTCGTTTGGCGGAATACAGATCCTATTCTTGAATGTCACCAAGTCCCCCTGGATCCTGTAGTCGGAAACATTCCCCCCTTCGATTCCTGCACCGATTGCACGTAGTTCGGGATCTTCCATATGTGCTAGACGTATCTCGTCTAATAAGGACGAGTGTATATTGATTGAGCATAATTGTCCCTGACTGTGTTGTACCCCTACTTCAATACCACTCCTTTTGATGGCTTGCTGAAGTTCTCGTTGAACCGTTAGGCTGGATAACATTATTTCCTGTGTAGTCTGTAACACCCCCAATCCGCTCAGGGATATTACACGCCGTAGAACCTTTCCTCAAGGATCTACCAGGCTGGTAACAACATAGAACATCTCGACAATGCCTTTAAGGCTAAAATGACTCAGTAGACCGATTTGGTCTTTCACTAAAAACATACAACTCGATTACAATACTTGCCCACGCAGGGGTCGAATACAACACACTCCCGTACAACGGGGAAAGAATACTGCAGCGGAAATAAAATACAACTAAACCAATATAACATCAAACGGTCCTCGTGTGATTAGTATCGTTCATCTTTCATCATCCTTCATGCCGACCTTGTGCTATGCTCCAAAACCTGAATGCAATACAAACATCTACCCCCCGAATACTCGGGGGTTAGCAAAACTCCACTGTTTTGCTTGTGCAAGTACAAGTGCAAAAATACGAGTCATACAATTCACAGTCCACGAATAACAATAGCCACGAAATCCTCAAAAAGCCATACGAAACGAAAAGTACTTCCCGAGGCAAGAGTTTGAGGAAAATATTCCAAAACCGAAAGATCACCAATCAATTGAAATAATTTATAAAACAGTTTAGAATGCCATCGAGAGTTTTAATAGAAAAACAATTTAGGATTATCAAATCCCACTTAAAAAAACCTAAAAGACGAAAGGGGTCACCACCCCGAAGGTTTACTTTCCGTAAAATGACTTTTACAAAACCGTTGAGATTTTAGCCCCAAATCTCATCAACTCACAGTACACGGGGACGACAACAAGGTTCGTCTTCCAACATCAAAACTCCACAATTAAAGGATTTAACACATACAACAAAATACTTTAGTGCCATACTAGCCAAGTAAGCCAAACGAACAACTTACCTCTTACACACTTAGTCGATGCATGCAATCATGAAAACCGTTCAAAAGCACTCATTTCCGGAAATGCCATAATCGAATCACATTTGTAAAATGCACCACAATTAACCGTCGATCCACATCTCTGTGGACCCCTACCGAGACCCCGTCGGATCTAACTCGTAGTGGTTAAAAGCAAGCTCGTCGATCCACATCTCTGTGGACCCCTACCGAGACCCAGTCGGATCTAACCCGTAGTGAGCATACAGACACACACGTTACTCATGCAATACTAATATGATAAGAATGTAAGTTCATCAAGAATACTTACTAGAGATGGTCACTTATCCGACACCATTATCAAACTCTTAAGGACACAATAACAAGATTAAATACGGAATACACGATTCCATAACTTTAAACAACAGGGGTATCGTCAAAGCCTTCAACGTTCAGAATAATCAAATTATAATCAATTCCCAAAACACAACGTTCACAAAACACACACGCATTTTGAAAGAGAGCCCTTAACGAGGCCAAAACAAATCTTTTGAAAATTCATTTGCAAATAACCAAACAAACACACCAAGACGACCACCGATCATCATATTCACAAAATGAGAAGCGTATGAACAAGGTACTTGCCTCGAATAAGAACAACGCGGAGAATCGACCGAAGTAGGTTGACACGAACCGACTACGAACCCGCCGACTCCACCAATGGCCAACTCGCGTTCATAAACTACGAAGGACAATAACAACAATGAAATGAATTCCATAACACGACTCAAAATCGTTGAATTCAAAGAACGAATGACTAAAGTTCAAGTGTTTTCCCCAAAACGGCCAAGAACACGATTCGTCCCGACAAAACACGAAAATGGAATTCCAAGTCGAAATATGGATATACAGACCATAGAATATGTTTAACAACATCATTTAACCACAATCGATCCAACAAAAACAGATGGAAAACGAGATCGAGAAAAAATCCCCCAAAAAGTCGATTCGAAGGAAATCAAGAAATGTACTTCGATTCGACGAAGAACAATGGATTAAATGATGTTAAACACAAGAATACTACCAAGATTAATCATGCCCATCATGAATTAATCAACAACACGGAACGAATCGGACAAAAATGCAAAAACCCCAAAATTCAAGAAACTAGGGTTCTAAGAAGAGATTACCTTGATTCGCTGGATCAAAGGATGATATAGGATGACCAATCAATGTTATGAACTCAAGAACTTCATGGATTTGTTTTTCAACAACATGGCTTCGAGATCCCCAAGGCTCCAGCCGCGGAAGAGAAAGAGAGAAATGGGAAAAATAACCGAAACTGGACTGCTCTGTCACATTTATACTGGGCCGGACTAGCGTGTGCTAGGCTGCCGAGTTAGCGTGCGCTATCGGCCCAGACCATAATCCAGAGCCCCCACTGCCCTACTGACTCGGCCAGGTAGCATGCGCAGCCTTCCGGCCGTAGCGCGCGCTACCTGCCGGTCGTAGCGTGCGCAATGCCCGACAGTAGCGTGCGCTACTCCGCGATCGTCCCGAGTCGATACTCGGTAACCCCCACCCGGCCGACGGCGTCTGGCGGCCGATAAGCGTCGCTAAACTGCCGGTTAGCGCGCGACCTACGACCATAGCGTGCGCTATGCGGTTCGGCCGTGCTGCCGGCGATGCCAGACTTCCGGCCGTGCTGCCGCTGTCTGGCGATCTTAGCCGTCATGATCCGACGACTCGATTTCCGAAAACATACGGAACGAACATGACGAAAAGCTCGCTGACAACATCATCGACCCGAAATGAAAATATAATGCAATAATTAATCATACGCGACCAAGAGATGGTCGAGACAACAAATACAGATACGAATACCCATAACTTTGGGTAAATTACAAAATGGCCCAAAACGCCCGAAAATCATGATACGTGATCGAATAACCAAACCGAAGTTCACAACACGTCTAACAAAGTCAAACGGACTTACGGGAAACTCGAAACAGCAGTTTCGAACGATATTCGCAAGAATCGAACTCAAGTGCGGAAAAGTCGCTAAAAAGCACGGAACTCAACAAAACAACACCGAAATGAACTCGGATGTCAAAAAGTGTAGAATTAATCATCCTCAGAATGACGAAACGGTCATGAGGGAGTCGTCAAAATGGACTTCCGCTGAAAAAAATAATTTACCGGAAATCGAAATTACGGGTATTACATAGTCTTCCGACTGAGTGCATCAGCTACGACATTAGATTTTCCGGGGTGGTATGAGATTTCCACATCGTAATCCTTGATTAGCTCCAACCAGCACCTGTGCCTCATGTTTAATTCCCTATGGGTGAAGATATATTTCAAACTCTTAGGGTCCGTGAAAATCTCACAAGTAACTCCATAAAGATAATGCCTCCAAATATTTAGGTCGTGTACCACTGCGGCTAGCTCTAAGTCATGCGTCGGGTAATTCATTTCGTACGGCTTCAGTTGTCGAGATGCGTACGCAATAACTCTATCGTTTTGCATGAAAACACATCCCAGCCCATGCTTAGATGCGTCTGTATATATAACGAATCCCTCCGTGTCCTGTGGTAGTACTAAAACTGGAGCAGTAGTCAACCTCCTCTTGAGTTCATCAAAGCTCGTCTGATAATCCGTAGTCCAAATAAACTTGGTACTTTTCCTTAGAAGGTTCATTAGTGGTCTAGCGATACAGGAAAAAGCCTTGATGAATCTTCGATAATATCCTGCCAACCCTAGAAAACTCCTTACCTCCTTGACGTTCTTCGGAGGTTCCCAAGTCATTATCGTTTTGATCTTTTGTGGATTGACCTTAACGCCTTCCGCCGAGACAACATGTCCGAGGAAAATTACTTCCGGCATCCAGAATTCGCACTTGGAAAGTTTTGCATAAAGTTGGTGTTGCCTCAACACACTCAGTACCTGCCTCAAATGTTCCTCATGTTCCTGTCGGCTTCGAGAATAGATTAGAATTTCATCAATAAAAACCATGATGCACTTACCGAGGAAATCTATTAAAACTCTGTTCATCAACTCCATGAAAACGGCTGGGGCATTGGTCAACCCGAAAGATACCACAATGTACTCATAATGTCCATACCTTGATTGAAATGCGGTCTTTGGCATATCTTCCTCCCGAATCCTCAGTTGGTGATATCCGGACCGTAGATCGATCTTTGAAAACACAACCAACCCCTGTAATTGATCTAGGATATCGTCGATCCTCGGAAGTGGATAAAAATTCTTGATAGTGACCTTGTTTAATTCTCTATAATCAATGCACAGGCGTAGAGAGTTATCCTTCTTTTTAACAGACAGTACTGGTGCGCCCCACGGCGAGGTGCTCGGGCGGATCAATCCCTTCGCCAGCAGATCTTCGAGCAGTATCTTCAATTCTTTCATCTCAGCTGGTACCATCCTGTAAGGAGCTTTGGAAATAGGTCTCGTTACCGGCTCAAGTTCAATAGAGAGATCAACTTCTCGATGCGGCGGCAGCCCTGGTAGCTCATCGGGAAAGACGTCCGGAATTCACCACCATAATGTTCACGATCGAAAGTTGTGATGTATCCTCTTGGAGAACATAACACCAATAGTACGTTTCTCGGGAGTTGCAGGAGACCTCCGGTGCAAGAAGGCTGAGAGACCCTTTTGTACTGAAGTGTTCTCGACCCTTGATAACGTGAGTGGTACCATCGCAAGCCATGATGGAAATAGTCAAGTGGTAGGTATCCAATATCGTCCTATGCAAGGGCATCCAGTCCATACCTAAAATGAAATCTTCATTCTGGAGTGGGAAAACCATAAGATTTACAGTCCAGCCACGATCATTGATGCGGATCTGGCAGTCTCGAACTTCTAGATTACCGCCTACTCTACTACCCTCAGGTAGTTTAACAGTAAAGGATTCACGAGGCACACAAGCAAGATTCAAACGCTCAACACATTCCACAGATATAAACGAGTGTGTATCTCCGGTATTAAATAGTACATGAACAGGCTGGGAGTTAACAAGAAGTGTGCCTGAGATAGCTGGTGCGGACTGAGCATCCGTAGCCCTCAGTTCAAATACATGGGATGGCAATGACTCAGAAAAGGATGCGGTACCACAGCCGCGCCCACGACCTCGACCGGCACCGTGTGGTGGTGGTTGAGTCTGATGGGGTGGATCTCAGTAGTTAGAGACAGCAGGTGTCCTTCTGTTAGTACGAAATTGGTGAATTGAAAGAAGGCACGGACCCCGAGTTCGTCTTGTTTGTACTTCCTGAATAATTAGATGTCTTATGCTTCTTTGGATTATGTCCGGCGTCAGCGTTAACAACAGTACTGGCATATGCTGTGACTACATCCTTGTACACCCTCAGAGTCGTACAGTGGAATCCAGCGACATAGCGTTGTACATCTTCCATCAATCTCTGCGCAAGGTGACAGATTCGTTGATCTTCCGATGGAACCATCTATGAGACGTAACTTAACTCAGTATGGTAGGCCCGAAAGATCTCTGGTACTGGAAAATTCTATGGTCTGGCACTGAAAAAGTCTCATGCACGAGCGATTTAGGCTGATCTAGGACAGTATTCGTTCCTCAATAGCCGGGCAAATTCAGCCCACCCGACTACTCGGTTTTCGGGCTTGTAAGTTCTCCACCAGTGGGCAGCAGTGTCGCGGAGCTGATTAAGCCCGAGCGGCACCTTTCGGTTCTCTGGACAGCCGATCACTTTGAAGGCGGTCTCCATTTCGGAAATCCAGTCGTCTACATATTCTCCCCTGCTCCATCAACCAGTGGCGGCCTAGCTTTCAGCATCTCACCCAGTTATCAGTCTCTCCCTACATTCTCCTCCATGTTGATGACCGGTATCCGTTCTGCTTGGTTGACTTGAGCCTTCAGGGTTGTTATTCTTATGCTCTGCCCCCGTATCGTTTTGATTAGTCGGCGGCGGATGGTCCCCAGGTGGAACGGTCTCGGTAGTGTTCCTGTTCTCATTCTGGTTCACGGCGGAACCCTGAGCATCGTACTATCCTCCTAGCTCCACGGCGTGCCATTACAGATGATATTAATCTAAGGTCCAGTTCAACACACAGTTATCTTATGTAATATAAATGTTGCACCCAAACGGAAACACATACACTACTTACTTTGCATTCCTCTGAAGAGTTACGGTCGCTTGGGGCGTTGGGCTAGGGTAAGATTTTTGGAAGTAAAATAATATCGGCTCTGATACCATTTTCTGTAACACCCCAAAACTTCCCGAGCATTACAGTGTCGTGAATCCCGTGTGGGACCCACAAGGCTATTTTAGAAAATTGATATTTTAAATAAGATATTATAAATCGGATGAGTCCATCACATTCAGTTCTCCGCCACCATACATAAGAACCAGATCTCTAGTCCTTCTCAAGTACTTGAGAACGTTCTTTACAACAGTCCAATGTTCCCTACCTAAGTTTGCCTGAAACTTACTTACCATGCTTACAACGTGCACAATGTCAGGTCTCGTACGCAACATTACATACCTAAGGCTGCCCACGGCCGAAGCATATAGTATATTTCGCATTTCCTTTCATTGTTCCTCACTATGAGGACAAATCTTCGAGGTGAGTTTTATTCCATGTCGCATCGGTAGGAACGCTCATTTAGAATCATCCATCTTAAATCGCTTTAAGATTTTATCTATATAGAGGGCTTGGGAAAGACCTATCATTCTCCTCTCTTAATCCCGGTAGAGCCGAATTCTAAGAATATAGGTAGCTTCTCCCAAGTCTTTCATGGAGAACCTACTTGAAAGCCAAGCTTTCACAGAACTGAGCATCCCCACATCATTTCCTATTAGTAGAATGTAATCTATATATAGTACTAAGAATGTGATCTTGCTCCTACTAACCCTCTTGTATACACAAGGTTTCTCTTCATTTTACATGAAGTTAAACTCTTGGACTGCCTCGTCAAAACGAAGGTCCCAACTACGTAAAGACTGCTCCAGTCTATATCACAGAGTCTACATCCACCATCGCTTGGTCATAGGTCGCGAGGTGGTTGTACTTGTATTTCAGAAGGTTTGGTTCCAACTTCTTGTACAGGTGTCTCCTGAGGAGTTTCATTATATTCTTCCAAAGAAATACTTCTACCTGCTCTGCCTTGCTGAATGAACTCATCTTCTAGGAAGTGTGCTTGCAAAGCAACAATGATATTTCGATCTTCGGGCATGTATAATAGATAACCCATCGTCCTAGATGGGAATCCGATGAAACGTCCCTTCACGGACCTTGCTTCTATTTTCTCCACCTTAGTCTTCTTGACATAGGGTGGACATCCCCAAATCCTAATGTGATTAAGACTTGGTTTCCTGCCCTCCCACATCTCATGTGGAGTTTTAGGAACGGACTTGGAAGGACATCTGTTCAAGACATAAGCACCAGTCAGGAGTGCATACCCCACAGGTAAATTGGTAAGTTAGTATAGCTAAGCATAGAATGGACCATGTTTAACAAGGTTCGGTTCCTTCTTTCTGACACACCATTTAACTGAGGAATTCCTGGAGGTGTTAGTTGTGATACTATTCCGTGCTCCTTTAGAAACTTGTCAAATTCTGTACTCATATACCCGCCAACTCAGTTCAACTGAAGTGCTTTGATATGATTACCAGTTTTTTTTTCGACGAGGGCCTTAAATTCTTGGAATTTCTCAAAGGCCTCGGATTTATGTTTCATTAAGTATACATAACCATACCTAGTATGATCATCCGTAAACGTAATGAAATACTGATATCTGTCACATGCTGCTTCTAAATCACCACATACGTCGGTATGGACTAATCCAAGTTTATCGGCGGTTCTTTAAAAAGTCCATGTGAAGAGGGATTTAGTCATTTTGCCTTTAAGGTAAGATTCACAAGTTGGAAAGGATCTGATACCAATGGACCCATAAGTCCATTTTTTTCCATTTTGTAAACCTTGTCTGACCAACATGACCAAGTCTAAGATACCATTTCAAAACTTGATTAGTTTCATCCCTACCATGCTTCCTAGTCATAGTATTCACAACTACTTTGTTACTAAGGTTTAGAT
Source organism: Orobanche coerulescens (assembly GCA_033398695.1). NCBI lineage: Eukaryota > Viridiplantae > Streptophyta > Magnoliopsida > Lamiales > Orobanchaceae > Orobanche > Orobanche coerulescens. Next base: position 122,855,809 of record CM065817.1, read on the forward strand.
GGTACAGTCCATTTAACAATGTAGCAGTGCCTACTAGTTTATTTCTAAAATAAATTTTCCAGGACCCATCACCAATGAAAAATAAAAAGCCTTTCCGATCCATGACCGGAATGGATACAATGTTTTATGCCCCTTGGGCAAAACAAGTACATCATCTAAAGTCAAAACAAAGCCGGATTCTAAATCCAAAAGAAGTGATCCTATGTCAGTTGCTTTGACATTATGCCCGCTACCGACAGTAATCATCACTTCCCCAGCTCAAAGTGTAACAACCTAAAACTTCCCGGGCATTACAGTGCCGTGAATCCCGTGTGGGGACCCACAAGACTAATTTAGAAAATTGATATTTTAAATAAGATATTATAAATCGGACGAGTCCATGGTTACATAGCGCGAAATGGAATGTTTTTGAAAGAAGTACAATTCAAGACACGATTATTACATAAACAGAATTTCTGGAAATCAAATTAAAACATGCGGTAATCGAGTTTTATCCCAATGCCGTTCAAGTCTGACCGGAAGCCTCGGGGATGTCCTGCACATATTCAACAAATTTACCTAGCACGACGAATCATGCCAGACAAACCGGGGTCAGAGAATGATAATCCATAACAGCGTTTCACAACAAATACATGATTTATCAACACTGTACCGCAAAATATATAGATGGTAATTCACAGTATAACCGACGTTGTCTTTCTCTTTCAACACATAAACCCCAAGGTCGCAACCAAGGGTCACGGAAGTATCTACACATAAATACTCCAGAACGTGGGTGCCATTTAGGTCTTATCCCTCAAGACATAACACAATTTCTAGAGAAAGACAATCATTCCACTACTAGAAAACTAACATTAAGTAACACACATAAAGTGCTACCTAAATGCCCGAAAATGTTACTATAGCTCATAGGTAACAGTTTTGTGGGTGATACTCCTGCTCGTGTTCCTTATGCTCTTAAGTATCACTTTCAACCATTTTTGGTAACAGTTTAACAAGTGTTCTATTAAGTCATTTTATGTATCACTTTTCGTAACACTTCCAAAGTGTTCTCTAAATTTCTTAAGTAACACTATTTTACTTTTAGTAATATTTCTAAAGTGTTCTCCAAATTTATTAGGTAACACTATTTCACTATTAGTAACAGTTCTAAAGTGTTCTCCAAATTTATTAGGTAACACTATTTCACTATTAGTAACATTTTTAAAGTGTTCTTCAAATTTCTTAAGTAACACTATTTCACTATTAGTAACATTTTTAAAGTTTTCTTCAAATTTCTTAAGTAACACTATTTCACTATTAGTAACATTTTTAAGATACATTAAGAACACTATTCCAACTTATATGTATCACTTTTTATCAACTCATGTAACACATTGATCATTATAAAGTAACACTTATTTTTATTATTATGATTATTATTATTATTATTTTTATTATTACTATCATTATTATTATTATTATTATTATTATTTTTATCATATATAATAAATAAGAAGTACATTAATAAAATTAATAAACGCAAACAAAAATATTTCATAACAAAAATATTGTTTCAATAGATGAAAATAATTCAATGACATAATCCATATTCTGTAGACAATAACCAAAATGACAATGAAAATAATTCAATGACATAATCCATATTCATCATTTATAACAATATATAAATTGAATAAATACAACTAAAGTCCAAAGATTAATATAATTATATTATTTCTATGCCACGACTTTTCAATATTCGATCATACGCCATCTCTATGCCTCCGAGATGCATTACTCCACCTCATCGTCTTGATCCTACAAGAGAAAAATAAACACATGATGAATATTTGTTTTTGTTAAATTAGTGATCTTATAAAACTAAAAAATAAGGCTACAATACAAATGGTTGTAAATAAGTCAATAAAACTCGGAAAAATAAAATGAAAAAAATATTTTGTCTATAAAAGAAACACACACCTGAACATATTCTCCAGAAGGATTTTTGGCATTATCGCGTTCTTGATCAGTTTTTAATTCTGGAACATATAAACCACCGAGTGTTTGACTCAAATTAGCAAAGGTTTCCGGGTGGAGTTGTTGCGTGAACATCTTTATTACTTCTCCAACAGTGTCTTTCATAATTTGCTCTTTAATTGGTTGTAGATACTCATCGGGAATTATTATGCCACCAATAAACCCTCTTACTCTGTCCGTTGATGATAGAGCACTTCCTCAATTGCATTTGACTTTTTGACTTATCGGACTCCATTACTTCACAATATGCACTATCTCCATCAACTTTCCTTTCTAATTGGACTTGATCCATCTTGTCCTACATTAAAACTAAAGAATTAACAAGATGAAACATAAGTGCAGAATAAAATCTGCAATATAATGATGTAACTAAAGTGAACAGGGGAAAAGGGGAACAGGGGAGCAGGGTAAGGCAGTGATGCAACTAAAATGATGCAAATAAAATCTGTAATTGATTCATTTAAACAGGGGAAGGCATTTGATACAACATCATTTAAACTACAAATTTCAGTTTCATTGGTTTGATCAGGAGGATCATCATACAATCATACTCGGCAAAACAAAGATAACCAACACTACTGTCAAGATTCAAGATTCTACCTATGAAATCCTCATCCTATAGCTCTAGAAACGAGATCCTGACAAGAATTCATAATCATAATGCGCTCATAAGATTTTAAGAAACACCATAATGACCACCTCTTACTGTGGTCGTCATGGATTCATTCCTGACAATAATTCATATGAGAAGTTAGATGTGCATAGTTAAGTAATTAGAGACAATGGCACTATGTTACTTTGAATAGCCTCATATGGCGTTTTGTATTTGTTACCGCCTTTTTTTTTCCGAGTTTCTTTGTACATACAAGCTTGGGATGGTGGCCTCTTCTCTGCATCTTGTTGTTGCTATCACAAAATTTCAAATTACAGAAATAGTTTACATTGGGATAAAAGGATAAAATAGTGTTATAGTAAATAAAGCGAATCATTAACAGTTCATTCACCAATTCATATTGCTTCCTCGCAAAGCTCATAGGACCCATGGTGTGCCTATCTATTTGGTTCGTACTGCTTTCCTGTTTCTTTTTGCTTTCTGCCTGTTTTTTCAGAATAAAACAACCCATAAGAAAAGGTCGAATCTGTGTCTCTAATGATATAGGTTAAAATTACAGTGTGAGTTTCAGTTTGAACCACTTAGTCGAGTTACTCGAATTTACTGTGGTTCCCAGATACATTTCAATATCATTTCTTTACATGCAATGAACTCGAGAACTAATGCTTCAACGTTACACGTCTATCCCCAACTTTAGCTTATTAAATCCACAAAATGGTCCTACATTCTTAATCAATGTCTAGAAGCCTGACTTCATTATAAATCTCAACAACAATTTTCCAGGATCTCATCACATATCACATTCTACAAATAGTTATCCACATATACTACTACTGCATATTCCTAGGAAAATGGTTGGAACTAAATCTTATAGTACAATTTATATCCTAGTACTCTTCATGCCTTTTGTTGTGCGAGGGGGTGTAGTCCTATAATTATGCAATAACAAACTCCACCAATTCAACCGATTGAAAAATGCTTGTTACCATATACCCAGGCCTGGCATAAGACTATAAGGTCCAAAGATATTTTGCTCCACAAAGGTGATAGTTCTAAGGAAAACAATAGCATACCTGCACTATTTCCAAATTCCAATACTCTAACAAGTCTGTAAAATGCTTTTCTGGAATTGTATTCGGAGCATGTTCTAGCCTATCATCATCATTGTTAAAGGCAAAATAGTGCTTTGCCTTGACATTGGATTTGTGTTTACGCCAGAGTCTTCCTACGCTCCCAAGCACATGTCTTTTACCTTGTTCAGATATAATGTACTTCTTCTGCATCAAATATTATTCATAGTTGAGTTTTCATCTGAGTTCATACTATATATAAAACCAACTCTAACAGTATAAAGTATTTCAACATCTTAAAAAAAGGTTACCTTGACTTAATTCCAAATGTTATCCTTATCTAGAACATAATGCCAACTGATCTTGTTCAATGGTGCAAGCGTAGAATTACGAGCTAACGTACCTAGGAAACTAGAAAATTTATCCAAAGTCTCCTTATCAGGACCAATAGGCTCCCCCCTTTCATTTAAAATGATAGGTTTACGCTGATCGAATGTCCATTCATGGACATCTTTGCACAGAGTTGGCCCTCTAGTTCGCTTTATCTTTGGTCTTGAAGGCTCTGCAATTAGGTTACAAACCTTGATTACTAAATATAAATGTGTGGTTTAAAGTGCATCAGAATTATATATTAATATTTGACGCGTAAATAATTAGCAATGTAGTTGTTTACCTTCCTGGTCTTGGTCAATTACTGGATCAAATTCCATCTCCAGTTGATCATCATTACCAATATGCACTCCATCACTGCAATCAACACCTTCTTCTCTTTCTACTACTAAACCACATTCACTTAAACTCATAGAATTGTCGTACTCTTCCCCTGATACATGTCCAAGTGGTTGTGAATCACTTCTACGTATTACGGGGGTGCTAGAGCGCTTATATTTTGCAGTTAGCAATTCTTGATTCTGGAGACAAAGTTTCTGCACCAATGCATCACTTTGTTTCCCTCTCAATTCTTTTTCTCTTAATTTGATCTGATGAACTCTGCTGTTTGGTTTGTGCTACAACTTCTGTTTGTGGCTCATTTTCCAAGCATCTGTTCTTGTTATTTGAATGGCGCATCTTCACTAAATCAGACATTGCTATGGAAGGAGTATTTGAAACCTTAAAACAATTAACAATGACAATTATTACAGATATACACAAATAAGTAGCAATTAAGTGAGGAAGCAAAGAGGAAAAAAGTTTCACAAATGCCAAAACATAAAGAACGACCTTCTTTGAGCGAGAGCGCAACCGCATGATGTTAATCATTGGCTCATTTTCGTCTTCACTTGAGTTGAGTTCAAGATTTCCAAATGGTGTGTACTCGTCATTATCGTTCTTTGAATTAGGCTTTGAATGCATCTTACTTATCTTCTTGGAATTCTTGTTTAACTGGCTCATCACATTAGCCGCTTTTTTGAGCCCATATTCTTCCATTTTCAGTCTATTTTCTTCTATCCTTTTTTGCCTTATTTTCTCGTAAGATGCCATCTAAATACCTGTAATAGAAAAACAAAAGCCACACAATCAGAGGCAATAATCAGAGCCACACAATCAGGATCAACAAACAATAGCATATAAAAGACATTTAATATGGAATGATGAAACCGAGTTACCACGCCTTGTCACTAAAATCAGGAGAACAAAATAAAACTGGAGATTCATGATCCAAAGTAGAAAGTAGATTAAAGTTCGATATTTCCCAGTAACGACATCTACCACACAAACATAAGAATAAATTACTAAAGTACTTGAAGCTATAACAATAAATGTAACCGTACACGCCTTGTGACTAAAGTCGGGAGAATAAAAAAAAAGGAAAGATGGAGATTCATGATCCAAAGTAGAAAATAGATTAAAGTACGATGTTTCACAGTAAGAACATAAACCACACAAACATAAGAATAAATTACTAAAGTTCCCTTCCGTAGCAGCAAAAAAAAAAAATTACTAAAGTTTGTAGCTATAACAATAAATATAATTGTAGCACGTTAGTTCATTGGTTCCATCCAATCCCAGTCTGTTTCATCAACATCAGAACTGTTTTCATTCCTCAACTCTTTCGGAAACACCTTCTCTGCACAACCTTATATCATCATCATTAACCGTAGCTTGATTTTGGATCTCGACACGTTCACGAAGTTTGCTCATATATGTATCTTCATATTGCCCCTCAGCATATTCAAAGTCTCGTGGCAACATTTGATTCACATGGTGCCAATCTGTGTCAACACCATCTTCCATGTAGAAAACTTGATGAACTTGTGATGCCAAGACGAATCGGTCATCTTTAGAACACAATTTACTAAAATTCACACGACTTAGACCAAGATCGTCTACTTCTGTATGAAACCAATCACACTCAAATAGCACGACACTAAATACGCTCCAATAATCTATCTCAATTATTGATCTTATAACCCCATGGTAAGTGACGTTACCAAGAACAGGATTAAGATCCTTACTACTAGCAAAAACTTGGAGTTAAAGCTGATAATGAAACTCCACTATTCTGCGTTTTGCATTTATCATCGTGCTCTTTTGTGTAGAACTTGTAACCATTACAGAAATATCCAGTATATCTCCTTGCAATACTAGAAGGACCCAATGCTAACCACTTAATGTAGTCAGGGGCATTATCCAACTCAACATTTTCTTTGAACCAACTCATAAATTCATTGCTATGTTTTTGCGCCTCCGTCCACCTTCTCTTCCTTTCACTTCTCGACTTCTTTTTTACAAACTGTTCATGTTCCCTACATTTACAACAACAATAAAATAAGCATGTAAAACATAAAACTAGTCAGTTGATCATATACAAAAAAAAATACAAAAAACTTACTTGATGTAATTCTTAACCTGCTCATTGTCACAATTGAACAGAACATATCGATGCGCTAAAACCTTTATGTCCGAATCCAGAGTATATGCCTTCCCTTGCTTTCTTCCTTTCTTCTTCCTCCCAAGAGGATAGCCTATCTTAGGAAACAAAGGTGATTCCTCGGCAACTGTGTCGACCTGGTCAGTTTCAGTACTCCGATTGAGATTTTCGGATCGCTTACTTGCACCATTATGCAAATATCTAGAGCAGAATATCAAGCACTCTTCCGCTAAATAACCTTATGCAATGGAAGCCTCTGGGCGGCATCTATTTTTAACATATGATTTCAGCTTTCCGGGGTATCTCTCTATAGGGTACATCCACCAATCACAGATAGGGCCACCAAGTTTTATTTCATTGACCAAATGTATCGGGAGATGGACCATGATGTCAAAAAAAGACGGTGGAAATATTCTTTCAAGCTCACAAACAATCTCAGAAATTTCAACTTGGAGACGATCCAAATCATTTCGATTGATGACTCTTTTACAAATATATCGAAAGAAGCCACTCAGTCTAATAAGAGGTAAAGCGACATGTTTTGGCAGAGTGTTTCTAACAGCAGCTGGAAGTAAATATTGCTTCATAATATGCGCATCATGGCTCTTATACCCTGATATTTTTCCCTCCTTCACTTGCACACACCTTGATATATTAGATGCAAAACCCTTTGGTAACTTCACCTTTTTAATAACACTGCAGAATATACTCTTCTCCTCTTTTGACATTGAAAATGATGCCTTGGGTAGCAACACATACCGATCATCACCTGAAGCTTGAGGATGTAATTCTGGCCGAATCCCCATTTGTTTCAAATCTAATCGAGCATTATGCTGATCTTTGGATTTTCCAGGAATACTTAACAAAGTTGCAAGCACACTATCGCATATATTTTTTTATATATGCATGACATCCAAATGATGGCAACACCTAATATATTTCCAGTATGGCAAACAGTGAAAGATGGAAGACTTTCTCCACGGACACTCATCAAGTTTCTTCTTTGGTTGTAACTTCCCAAAACTATTTTCCCAATTTTTCAGCAACTCTAAAATCTCGGACCCTGTTAAAGGTTCCGGAGCAGCCCTCTCCTCTGTCTCTCCGTCAAACGCCTTAGTATCATAGCGCCAAGGATGATCAGCTTCTAAAAACTGACGATTACCCAAATAACATGACTTGTTACTATTACTCAACGATCGATGGTCAGTTTCATAATGACAATGGGGACAAGCAAATTTCCCTTTGGTACTCCAACCAGACAACATTGCATATCCTGGAAAATCGCTTGTCGTTGATCTTAATGCTGCATGCATTCTGAAGGTCTGGTTCTTCGATGAGTCATAGGTGTCTAACCCATTAAACCATAGATCTTTCAGCTCTTCTACTAATGGTTGAAGGTAGACATCAATGTCATTACCGGGAGAGTCAGGCCCTGGAATAAGCAAAGAAAGCATCAGGAACTCTGACTTCATGAACAACCAGGGTGGTAAGTTATAATTCATTAAAACAATAGGTCATGTACTGTGTTGTGTGCTCATAGTTCGAAAGGGATTAAATCCATCACTTGCAAGACCCAAACGAACATTGCGTGCTTCACTTCGAAAGTTTGGGTATAGTTGATGAAATTCTTGCCAATCGTCACCATCAGCAGGATGCCTCAGTAGCCCATATTTTTCTCTTTTTTCATCATGCCACCTCATTAGCTATGCTGTTTCAGAGCACATGTACTGTAATACCCGGATTTTCAGTATAAATTTTTCGCGTTATTTTATCTGAGATATACTGTATAGTTTGGTATCTATACAGTATGGATAAAATAAATTGAGAACCGAGACAGTTATACTGGTGTGGTTACTGTTTTGGATTGACAGATATATTCAGGATATGTTGTATCAGGTTGAACTGATTTGGATATCAGGTATACCATATGAGAATATTTTTGGATTCAGTATGTGTATTCAGTATGCCGTATGTTCGTATTTGTTATGTCGAGACGTTGGAAAGGAATTGCTGTAAATGGCTAAGTATGGAAGCCATTACGTACGTTATGTGTTGAAGCTTACGTACGTTAAATTGGTAGAGTTATGTACGTTATGTCCGAGACATTACGTACGTAACATGGGAATCAGACGATCGAGTCGTGGTCGGCAGGTGGGACCCTGTGTCGGCAACTTTCGGCGGAGGATGTTGGCAGGTGAGTCAACGTACGTGTTACGTACGTTATACAGGACGTGTTACGTACGTAACACGACCATCAGATCAGAGCAAGTCAACTGGTATGTTACGTACGTTATATGGCATGGGTTACGTACGTAAGGAAGTTCATGTTTTGAGGCAGTAGGGTCTGGGATGGCATTACGTACGCTAACCAGGACAAGATAGCGTACGTAAGAGGTGTTACGTACGTTAACTTGGAAATGTTACGTACGTAACGAGCGGGGAGTTTATATAAGGAATGGCCGTCATTTCATTTCACTTCAGCATTTCTCTTCGTTTTTCATCTCTAAACATTGAGAGAGGGATATTTTGGCTCTCCTAATTCGATTTTGAGCTTGAGGGCTTAGATTTGGAGCTTGGATATGGAGTTATTGATTATTCTTGAAGTGATTTCTTGTGTATTCCATCTTCTAAGAGGTATGTTGGATAATCCTCCTTTTCATTTCGGATTTTTGATGTTGTTATTGATAAATGATTCGTATGAAGATGATTAAGATGTTGTTGTTTCGATTCTTGAGGTTATATGAGGTGTATGTTGAAGCAAGATGATGATATGTTGGATTATGTCTTGATTATGTTGTTATGATTATGGAATCATAATATTCTTGATGTTCTTGGTAGTATTGCTTCGATTTTTGATGCTAAGAAGATCATATGTTGAAGGACATGATTATATACACCTTGAATTATGATTAAGGGTTGTTTAGATGTTAGAAAACATCGGGTTATGTTGTTTTATGGATTATGAACGTGAATTCGGATAATTCGTGTTCTTAAAGAACTCTTGAGTTACATGTTATGATTTTGGAAGGATTTCGGTTAATTTGGAATGTGATTATTCACGATAATAATCGGTAAATTGTTTTCTACGAATTTACAAGTATGAACAAGAAGGAGTTTTGTCTTCGTATTTGGAGTTGAAGTTGGAATAGAATATGTTATAAAATCCTTAATGTCGAGAAGAATTGATCATTGAATTGATGAATATGTTTAAGTGATGTTGGTGTTTTGGATATGAATATGGAATATTCATATCTAAAACTAAGTTATGTGTCTTAGTACAATATTCGTATAGGAATACGAATATGATTTCGAGTTTGATTGGAATTATTATTCATGTTTGAATTTGGATATTCATACTTATTGAATAAGTGTTCAATTCGGATAATGGAATTAGTTGGGACCTTTGGAATATGGTTATCTATGATGTTGAATTAATCGGATCGTCCGGATTGATGATGATAACCGGTAATTGGTTTATATTATGAATTTACAAGGAGGAAACTTGTATCCGTATTTAAGATTGAATTTGGAATCGGTAATGTTAGACCCTTGTTGGTTTAAATTGATTATTGATATGATCTTCGGATTTTGGAATCGTATTGTGGTTTTGAATTCGTGTTTGATTGGTTCGGGTTGTTTGGATATGTGTTTAATCGGGATATTGTAGAACCGTTGTTGATCGGTTATTGATTGTTATTTGTGATCATCAAGTTACGGCTTGTATCGTGGATATGGGTTCGTATTTGTTGAGTTGGATTATTTGGTATTATGTATATGATCGGGGTATTGTTGAACCGTTGAGTTTGTTGGTTGAGTATGTCGGTTATTGATTTTTATCGAATGTGTGTTAATCGGTTATTGCAATAGGTTGTGATGTTTTGATCGTGGATTATGACCGTTGAGTTGCGGTTGAGGCTGAAGAGTTCGTGTATTGCTTTGTTCGGGGCTGAGGAGCTCGTGGACGAAGGCAATGGATTTTGGTAACGGCTTCGTGGTATCGGTATCGAGGCAAGTTTATACTTGTTCAGTTTATAATATTTGATGAATGGTTTCGTTTTCATTTCATTTATAATTCGTATAGCAATGTTGTTAGAAATGTAAGTTGTCGGGATAATGGTTTGTATATCTTGCTCTGGTTGTATTAAATCATAAGGTATATGATTTAATTGTGTTCAGGGAAGACGTGAGTTATCTTTGGTCAAGGATATAGAATATCGGATATCGAGGATAGTTATCGTGATGATATAAGTATCGGGATAAAGGTTTTTGGTATTGAATGGATGATACTTTATTTGAGATTATTTGTATAACTGTGTATTCGTTCAGGGATATTGTTCGTGGAAAGGATGTTGTCTTCGGCTTCGAGGTAACTTATGTATTGTTCAGTTATGAGATAATTATTACGTTGAGTTGTTGTATATGTTATAGGTTGAGGTTTTGGATATTGAGATTCGGACTGGTTGTTCGTTGAGGGGTGTTGATCCCAGGACTGTTGTATTGAGATTGTAGATCGTGTTGGTCATTCATTTGGGGATGATGATCCCATGATTGATGTTTTGGATATTGATTAGTCGTGTCGACTTTTCATTGTCAGTCTGTTGTTGTTCACTTCGGTGAGTCTTTTGATCCTTATTGGATATGTGTTTCTTTGAGTTTCGTTGTCATGTTGCATCGTGACATATCTGGAGTCATATCTACGTGCCGATTGGTTATTGTGTAGGATTTTTAGCCGGGCACATGATGGTTATGTGTTGATATTTCCACATTGAACCGTGCACACGAGACGTAGTTCGTGAGGGTAATTAGGTACAAGACCACACGTGTATGTGATCAATACCCGGGATGGCTTGTGCACGGACACATTTCCGGATCGGGCGTACTATGACGTCAATCTTTGAGCCATATTGTTTGGTCGTTCATCCTCCATTTATGGTTGGGTATGTTCGACGGTTTGTGACTGGTTGTTCATACGCCCGAGGGGTATGTTCGACAGTCAGAGTTATTTCTTTGAGATCCATTATTGTTGATCATTTGGAGTTTACCTTGTTGATGGTATTCTCGATTATTGTTGATCCTTTGTTGATCGTGTCGGAGTTATCATGTTGATGGTATTCTCAGTTATCGTGATCCTTCGTTGGTCATATTGGAGCTATAATGTCGACGATATTCTCAGTGATGTATTGGTTGATCATTGTTATTGATCGTATGAGCATTCGGACTATATGTCGATGTTTTAGGATTTGTTATCATTATCATGTGGTAGTTGATCTACAGATATGTTGTGTATTATTGGTTTATACATGTTGAGATTTGATTGTGTAATCCCACGGACAGGATTTGACACAGATTGGATTATTTCCACACTTATGAGTTATGATGATGTTTTGAGGATTGTCGGTATTTTTGGAATACAGTAGAGATGATTGTTGTTGAATTTATTTCGTCATTCGAGGATGCGAAATGTGGATTATGGTAAGGATTGGATTGTTGTGGATTGGTAAGGTTATGTCGGTAAGATTACTTTGGTAGTATTCTTACTATATTTTTACATTGGTATGTAATTATTTATGATGATGTGATCGATATCATTATTGAGTATTGTGGCTGACCCCGTCGTGGGCTTTATTTTTAGGTACTCGGAGATCAAGCTAGTAGCGGTCGTGAAGGGATGAGCTTCCAAATGTGATCTTGTTTGTGGCTTGTTTTCGGAGAATTGAGTATTCTTTTCCGGTTATTTATTTCCGCCGCAAATGTGTATTTTAAACTGTGTTTTTATTCGCTGCATGTGTATATTTCAAAATAGCTTTTCGGTATCTTTATCCGCTGCGTGTGTGTATTCTTAAATGGCCCTTTTGGCATTTTACGAACTTGGGTTATTTTTGTCAAACTCTTTTTCCCAAATTATTTTATCGGTACGTTTAAGCGGCGTCTTAACGTACATTTTGAACTGTTGAGATTTGGCACTTCGCCTTGTATTTTGAAATGGTATTTTATGACGGTATTTGAGAACTATGCTTTTGAAATTATTTGAGTATTTGCAAAATATTACCGTCATCGGCCTTTTGGCGTTTTTAAACGTTTTTGAATTGGTTTTGTAAACGGTTTTTAGCCTGGTGGGTTCCGGCGCGGGACCCACGGCGCTGTAATATCCCGGATGGTTTTGGGGGTGTTACAGAAGATGGTATCGGAGCTTGGGTTTTTTGAAACCCAGGCGTGTGTGTTATGTGGCTTTACCGGTACGGTAGTAGCGTGATTTTTGAAAATGAGTTTTCTCACTTTTGAGTCAAATCGATTTTTGGAGTTTCCAAAATTTTCGAGATTCTTTTCAAACTGCTATTTGTGATATTGGTGTGTGTTGGTTGTGTTGAGACTTCATGTGGGAGTCGTGTGCTAGTATCACGGGAGATCATCGGCTTCACGCACCTGTAAGTATATTGGTTTGGTTATTTCGCTTGTGGCGACGCTTGATTGTTTTGTGATGAGTTGTAAAATTTTGGATTTATTTGTTGTTGGCGACAGGTTGCAAGTTTCGAGGACGAAACTTATTTTAAGGGGGGTAGTATGTAATACCCGGATTTTCAGTATAAATTTTTCGCGTTATTTTATCTGAGATATACTGTATAGTTTGGTATCTATATAGTATGGATAAAATAAATTGAGAACCGAGACAGTTATACTGGTGTGGTTACTGTTTTGGATTGACAGATATATTCAGGATATGTTGTATCAGGTTGAACTGATTTGGATATCAGGTATACCATATGAGAATATTTTTGGATTCAGTATGTGTATTCAGTATGCCGTATGTTCGTATTTGTTATGTCGAGACGTTGGACAGGAATTGCTGTAAATGGCTAAGTATGGAAGCCATTACGTACGTTATGTGATGAAGCTTACGTACGTTAAATTGGTAGAGTTACGTACGTTATGGCCGAGACATTACGTACGTAACATGGGAATTAGACGATCGAGTCGTGGTCGGCAGGTGGGACCTTGTGTCGGCAACTTTCGGCGGAGGATGTTGACAGGTGAGTCAACGTACGTGTTACGTACGTTATACAGGACGTGTTACGTACGTAACACGACCATTGTACTGTAGCAAGTCAACTGGTATGTTACGTACGTTATATGGCATGGGTTACGTACGTAAGGAAGTTCATGTTTTGAGGCAGTAGGGTCTGGGATGGCATTACGTACGCTAACCAGGACAAGATAGCGTACGTAAGAGGTGTTACGTACGTTAACTTGGAAATGTTACGTACGTAACGAGCGGGGAGTTTATATAAGGAATGGCCGTCATTTCATTTCACTTCAGCATTTCTCTTCGTTTTTCATCTCTAAACATTGAGAGAGGGATATTTTGGCTCTCCTAATTCGATTTTGAGCTTGAGGGCTTAGATTTGGAGCTTGGATATGGAGTTATTGATTATTCTTGAAGTGATTTCTTGTGTATTCCATCTTCTAAGAGGTATGTTGGATAATCCTCCTTTTCATTTCGGATTTTTGATGTTGTTATTGATAAATGATTCGTATGAAGATGATTAAGATGTTGTTGTTTCGATTCTTGAGGTTATATGAGGTGTATGTTGAAGGAAGATGATGATATGTTGGATTATGTCTTGATTATGTTGTTATGATTATGGAATCATAATATTCTTGATGTTCTTGGTAGTATTGCTTCGATTTTTGATGCTAAGAAGATCATATGTTGAAGGACATGATTATATACACCTTGAATTATGATTAAGGGTTGTTTAGATGTTAGAAAACATCGGGTTATGTTGTTTTATGGATTATGAACGTGAATTCGGATAATTCGTGTTCTTAAAGAACTCTTGAGTTACATGTTATGATTTTGGAAGGATTTCGGGTAATTTGGAATGTGATTATTCACGATAATAATCGGTAAATTGTTTTCTACGAATTTACAAGTATGAACAAGAAGGAGTTTTGTCTTCGTATTTGGAGTTGAAGTTGGAATCGAATATGTTATAAAATCCTTAATGTCGAGAAGAATTGATCATTGAATTGATGAATATGTTTAAGTGATGTTGGTGTTTTGGATATGAATATGGAATATTCATATCTAAAACTAAGTTATGTGTCTTAGTACAATATTCGTATAGGAATACGAATATGATTTCGAGTTTGATTGGAATTATTATTCATGTTTGAATTTGGATATTCATACTTATTGAATAAGTGTTCAATTCGGATAATGGAATTAGTTGGGACCTTTGGAATATGGTTATCTATGATGTTGAATTAATCGGATCGTCCGGATTGATGATGATAACCGGTAATTGGTTTATATTATGAATTTACAAGGAGGAAACTTGTATCCGTATTTAAGATTGAATTTGGAATCGGTAATGTTAGACCCTTGTTGGTTTAAATTGATTATTGATATGATCTTCGGATTTTGGAATCGTATTGTGGTTTTGAATTCGTGTTTGATTGGTTCGGGTTGTTTGGATATGTGTTTAATCGGGATATTGTAGAACCGTTGTTGATCGGTTATTGATTGTTATTTGTGATCATCAAGTTACGGCTTGTATCGTGGATATGGGTTCTTATTTGTTGAGTTGGATTATTTGGTATTATGTATATGATCGGGGTATTGTTGAACCGTTGAGTTTGTTGGTTGAGTATGTCGGTTATTGATTTTTATCGAATGTGTGTTAATCGGTTATTGCAATAGGTTGTGATGTTTTGATCGTGCATTATGACCGTTGAGTTGCGGTTGAGGCTGAAGAGTTCGTGTATTGCTTTGTTCGGGGCTGAGGAGCTCGTGGACGAAGGCAATGGATTTTGGTAACGGCTTCGTGGTATCGGTATCGAGGCAAGTTTATACTTGTTCAATTTATAATATTTGATGAATGGTTTCGTTTTCATTTCATTTATAATTCGTATAGCAATGTTGTTAGAAATGTTAGTTGTCGGGATAATGGTTTGTATATCTTGCTCTGGTTGTATTAAATCATAAGGTATATGATTTAATTGTGTTCAGGGAAGACGTGAGTTATCTTTGGTCAAGGATATAGAATATCGGATATCGAGGATAGTTATCGTGATGATATAAGTATCGGGATAAAGGTTTTTGGTATTGAATGGATGATACTTTATTTGAGATTATTTGTATAACTGTGTATTCGTTCAGGGATATTGTTCGTGGAAAGGATGTTGTCTTCGGCTTCGAGGTAACTTATGTATTGTTCAGTTATGAGATAATTATTACGTTGAGTTGTTGTATATGTTATATGTTGAGGTTTTGGATATTGAGATTCGGACTGGTTGTTCGTTGAGGGATGTTGATCCCAGGACTGTTGTATTGAGATTGTAGATCGTGTTGGTCATTCATTTGGGGATGATGATCCCATGATTGATGTTTTGGATATTGATTAGTCGTGTCGACTTTTCATTGTCAGTCTGTTGTTGTTCACTTATTGAGTCTTTTGATCCTTATCGATATGTGTTTCTTTGAGTTTCGTTGTCATGTTGCATCGTGACATATCTGGAGTCATATCTACGTGCCGATTGGTTATTGTGTAGGATTTTTAGCCGGGCACATGATGGTTATGTGTTGATATTTCCACATTGAACCGTGCACACGAGACGTAGTTCGTGAGGCTAATTAGGTACAAGACCACACGTGTATGTGATCAATACCCGGGGTGGCTTGTGCACGGACACATTTCCGGATCGGGCGTACTATGACGTCCATCTTTGAGCCATATTGTTTGGTCGTTCATCCTCCATTTGTGGTTGGGTATGTTCGACGGTTTGTGACTGGTTGTTCATACGCCCGAGGGGTATGTTCGACAGTCAGAGTTATTTCTTTGAGATCCATTATTGTTGATCATTTGGAGTTTACCTTGTTGATGGTATTCTCGATTATTGTTGATCCTTTGTTGATCGTGTCGGAGTTATCATGTTGATGGTATTCTCAGTTATCGTGATCCTTCGTTGGTCATATTGGAGCTATAATGTCGACGATATCCTCAGTGATGTATTGGTTGATCATTGTTATTGATCGTATGAGCATTCGGACTATATGTCGATGTTTTAGGATTTGTTATCATTATCATGTGGTAGTTGATCTACAGATATGTTGTGTATTATTGGTTTATACATGTTGAGATTTGATTGTGTAATCCCACGGACAGGATTTGACACAGATTGGATTATTTCCACACTTATGAGTTATGATGATGTTTTGAGGATTGTCGGTATTTTTGGAATACAGTAGAGATGATTGTTGTTGAATTTATTTCGTCATTCGAGGATGCGAAATGTGGATTATGGTAAGGATTGGATTGTTGTGGATTGGTAAGGTTATGTCGGTAAGATTACTTTGGTAGTATTCTTACTATATTTTTACATTGGTATGTAATTATTTATGATGATGTGATCGATATCATTATTGAGTATTGTGGCTGACCCCGTCGTGGGCTTTATTTTTAGGTACTCGGAGATCAAGCTAGTAGCGGTCGTGAAGGGATGAGCTTCCCAATGTGATACTGGCTGTGGCTTGTTTTCGGAGAATTGAGTATTCTTTTCCGGTTATTTATTTCCGCTGCAAATGTGTATTTTAAACTGTGTTTTTATTCGCTGCATGTGTATATTTCAAAATAGCTTTTCGGTATCTTTATCCGCTGCGTGTTTGTATTCTTAAATGGCCCTTTTGGCATTTTACGAACTTGGGTTATTTTTGTCAAACTCTTTTTCCCAAATTATTTTATCGGTACGTTTAAGCGGCGTCTTAACGTACATTTTGAACTGTTGAGATTTGGCACTTCGCCTTGTATTTTGAAATGGTATTTTATGACGGTATTTGAAAACTATGCTTTTGAAATTATTTGAGTATTTGCAAAATATTACCGTCATCGGCCTTTTGGCGTTTTTAAACGTTTTTGAATTGGTTTTGTAAACGGTTTTTAGCCTGGTGGGTTCCGGCGCGGGACCCACGGCACTGTAATATCCCGGATGGTTTTGGGGGTGTTACATGTACATCCTCTGAAGCCTAGTTTTAAGAGGAAAATGCCAAACAACTTTAGCAGGAATTGGACGACCACTTTCAGTTTGTTGATTTTCATTATTTTCTGGGTTTCTGACCTCTTTCTCTTTCCACCTTGGTGCCTGACACACATGACATAATGTATCATCATAATGCTCCTTCCAATATAACATACAATCATTATGGCATGCATCAATTTTGACGTAATGAAGGCCTAAATCTTTGACTACTTTCTTTGCTTCATAAAAAGATCTTGGCAACTTAGCTTCTGGCAATAGCTCCCAAATCAACTCCAACAAATCTGAAAATGCATTATTACTTATTCCATGAGTGCACTTCAATAGGTACATGCGAATGATAAATGACAGCTTTGAAAATGTTTTGCAACCAGGGAACAATTCCTGTTTCCCATCTTCAACCAACTTATAAAACCTTTTAGCCTCTGCATTTGGTTGATCTCCAACCCCTTCATGGTTGTTCGGTAACCTTTCTGCCACATCTCTATGAATTTCGTACAATAACCGACCAAGATCATCATGAGTGTCATGTGTATTATCTTTAGCCAACCCCTCTAAAACTGACGTCGGGGGTATACCATCGTCATTGCAATACCAGTCTTCGGTGCCCGGCTCAATCCCATTAGCTATCAAATGATTGAAAACTGTCTCTCTACGATGCCAGAAACGATGATAACATTCCTTACAAGGACAAGTAATTTGATCTCCTATTGCTCGTGTTGCAAATGCTTTATTTAAATAAGCTTCCACACCTTTTTCATACTCATTACTAGATTGTAGGAAATTGGTCCAACTACTCATTTCGTCACCTTTATCAAGGTATAAGAAATTTGCTCTTAGGGATTAAAAACATTAAGATATAATTATATGATATGTGTAAAATAGGAAATAAATGTATAAATAACTATGTACAGTTTAGTTACATGAATTTTATTATACATCAGTTGGGAAACAAATTATCATTATTATAAGTCAGTTGGGAAAAAAAAATCATTTTCACATACAAGTTTCAGATTTTTTCAACAACATAAATATACCTTAACAAATAAATTGTTCACATATTTCAGACACAAAAAGAGTGCAGCAAAGGATAATTCAAAAAATCCTGAGTTCTAGAACTCATATACTATTGGCTCTAATACTTTGTTTCAGGCAACATTATTCATCAGGAACCTATATCTGGAAATGCAAGGAGAAGCTCCAAGAGTGGCATGGCACATGATGATTACAAGAAACATTGCTCCTCCCAAGTTCATGTTTATAACTTGGTTGGCTATTATGAAAAGACTCTCTACCTGTGATCATTTGGTGAAGTTTGGGGTTCAATGTGAGCAAGAATGTTGTCTCTGTTTACAAGAAAATGAGTCACATAACCATTTGTTCTTTAAGTGTTCTTTCTCTTTGATGGTGTGGAGGCAAATTGCTGATTGGTGTGGGTTTCATACTCATGTATATGAATGGCAGGATGAGCTGGAATATATGAAGACCCAATACACAACCAAATATGGTAAATAGTTCCTTTACAGATTGGTTTTGTCCATGCAGATGGGAGCTTCTCTGTTTCTTCTGCATATCTATTGTTAACCCGTGATACTTCTCCAGGTGTAGATGTCACCAAACTATTTGCACGGGTCTGGCGGGTTATAGCACTAGAACGGGTAAGGTTCTTCTTGTGGCTTGCTACGAACCAAGCAATCATGACCAATGTCGAGAGATTACGCCGACACCAAAGCAATACTGAGGTATGTCAAATCTGTAAAGGTGGAGCTGAGACCATCTTACATGTGTTAAGAGATTGTCCTGCCATGGAGGGAGTTTGGAGAAAGTTAGTCCCACGTCGCAGATTGAATGAGTTTTTGGAGAAGTCACTTATCGAATGGCTATATATGAATTTGGGTGAACATAGCGATATTGATGGTGTTCCATGGTCGATAATGTTCTCAATTACAGTGTGGTAGGGTTGGAAATGGAGATGTGGGAACATCTTTGGCGGCAATGGTAGGTGTCGAGATAGGGTTCGATTCTTACGAGAGCTTGCTAAGGAAGTGACAGTAGCTAACGAGAAGCTAAAGTCTCAACTTCGAGGAGGGGAGCGAGTAGAGAGAACGATTCATTGCACTCCTCCAAGAGATGACTGGTTGAAACTAAATATGGATGAGGCCTCTCATGGAAATCCCGATTTGGCAACGGCAGGCGGAGTGCTTCGGGATTGTTATGGGAATTAGCGAGGAGGTTTTGCACTAAACATAGGCATATGCTCCGCCCCTTTAGCTGAGTTGTGGGGAGTTTATTATGGCCTTTTCATAGCTTGGGAGAGTGGAGCTCGCAAGGTAGAGCTCGAGGTTGATTCGGAGATAGTGGTGGGTTTCTTAAAGACAGGGATAAGCGACGCTCATCCGCTGTCATTCCTAGTACGCTTGTGCTATGGCTTCATATCGAAGGACTGGATTGTCCGAGTTTCTCATGTGTATAGGGAAGCTAATCGTCTTGCCGACGGTCTATCTAACCATGCTTTCTCCTTACCTTTAGGTTTTCATGATTTGGTTGTGAGTCCTGATGTTGTTGATTTGATTTTGTTAGCAGATCAGACCGGGGCGGCAAGCTTCCGAAGTGTGAGAGTGTAATTTTAAGTTCTTGTTTTTTGCAATAATATGGGAGCCTAGCCTCCCTTTTTTTCCACCAAAAAAAAAGATTGGTTTTGTCCACAGTGGTGTATTGGCTTTGGAAAGAGAGAAATAGAAGAAAGTTTTGTGATAAGAGTAGTCCAGTGGAAAGACTGGTAAGGCAATGTCAATTATCCATTGCCACAGTAGGGGATCAATATGGCAAAGCGATGCAGTATTTGAAGTCATAGAGGTTAGAGTAGATGATAGAATTGAGTAGTTTGTTGGATTGTTGGTTGTATAGCTTTGCTTACAATGCTTCACTTGGTAATAAAAATCATTCTAATTACCCCCCCCCCCCCCCCCAAAAAAAAAAAAGAGTGCAACAAACAATTTTATGATGCACTGTATATAAGTAACATAAATGTACTACAAATCATGACAAGTATTTTAAAACAAGAGATTAAAGTTAGGACGACAACTAAAAACGAAAACGGAACGACTTTGTATATAAAATATAACAAATTTCATTACAACTTAAACACGCTCCTCAACTATAGCATACATAAATCTAAACCAGATTAGGTCATATCAATTTCTCAGTCTAATAAGCATCAAACTATTAAGAGCAGTTCATTAAACCAAATTTCTAAATTTAAACAAGTCCAACAAGAGAATCAATTTCTACACAAGAATAAAAACCAAAACTGATAAAAAATGAGCAACAAAAACATAAGTTACATAACATAACATACCTTACTAATGTCTGGATTCAACAACCGCAGCAATGACCAAGCTATTGAATCCTAATTATGTGAATTGCAGCAGAACTGGAAAAAAATAGAAAATTAACCATACTGCAGCAATTTCAATCGATACCAATAACTACAATTAACAAAACACTAAATAATAATACCAATGCTAATAACAACATCAACTCAGGTTTACAATTTCAATCGAATATTCATAATTAGTGTTAAAAATTAAAAACATAAATTCATACAAATTGAAAAGGAACGAAAAAGAGGATGAGGATTAGGCAAAAAAATTTGAAACTTACAAAGATAGTGTCGATTAAGAGAAGGAATTCACTTAATCCCCATTTTTTCTTCACAGAGGAGTTCACCAAGGGAGTAGGGCACTGCGGCTGCGCGGGAACAGTATTGATTGTATTCTTTTTGTTGTCGATCTCCTTTGTGCTGGGATGACTTATCAGAATCAATCGGCACCGAGCCCGATATGCTCTTAGCCGCCCGTGAGAAGGTAGCTTTGATCAGAAGTCGTTTGTTGACCGCTCAGAGTCGACAGAAATCATATGCAGATAATCGTCGTCGACCATTAGAGTTCGAGACGGGTGATCATGTTTTGGTCAAGGTATCCCCGAGCCGTGGTATCTTCCGTTTTGGGAAGAAGGGAAAGTTGAGTCCGAGATTCATTGGACCGTTTGAGATTTTGGATCGAGTAGGCGAGCTAGCTTATCGATTGGCCTTACCTCCGGCGTTGAGCCGAATTCATAATGTGTTTCACGTCTCTCAGTTGCGGAAGTATGTTGCTGACCCGATCACATACTTCAGTTCGACGAAATCGAGATCGCCGATGATCATTCATATGAGGAACGTCCTATACGAGTTTTAGAGCGGCGAATCAAACAGTTGAGGAACAAGACGATTCCTTTGGTGAAAATTCAGTGGTCTAGACATGGATTCGAAGAGGCTACTTGGGAAACCGAGGATAGTATGCGGGAGAGTCATCCCGAGTTGTTTGACACTTAGTTTCGGGGACGAAACTCTTTTAAGGGGGGTGTATGTAATACCCGGTTGTAATTCAGTCATTATCATTCAGTCATTATCATTCAGTAATTGTCACTCAGTAATTTTCACTCATTAATGATCATTTGTCACTCATATTCAATCATTGTGTTCACCGTTCAGAGTAATTGTATCGTGTATCAATCGTCATTCATCATCAATCTAATTGGAGAATCATGCCGTGTTTATCATCATTGTCATCTTCATTGTGGGCTGTGCGTGAGGAGTAGCGCACGCTAGGTACTCTCCTTAGCGCGCGCTAATTGAGTACAGGTAGCGCACGCTACCACTCAACATTAGCGCACGCTAATGTTGCCCTGGCTGCAGTCCAGAAGGCACTGGACTGCAGGTGAGTTATAAATAGCGCACGCTACGAATGGTAAGTAGCGCGCGCTAGTGGTTTGTAGTAGCGCACGCTAATTTTTGGTGTAGCGCGCGCTAACGTCGGATCAGGTTGGGTCCAGTGGCTACTGGACTGCATTGGATTAATTCATAGCGCACGCTATGGGTGGTTTTTAGCGTACGCAATCGGTGTAGTAGCGCACGCTAAATATTGATTGTAGCGCACGCTACCGCGATCAGATGAGAGGACAGAAGGTTCTGGACTCCAGTACTGGGCATCAGATAATTTGTTAGCGCACGCTAACATTTTGGGGCTAGCGCACGCTAAGTGTATAGCCGTAGCGCACGCTCCAAAAAGGTACGTAGCGCGCGCTACCGTTTTCGGACAGTGGGTACTGGACTACCCAAAACACCCGTTAGCGCACGCTAAGAACTGGGAATAGCGCGCGCTAAACTGGGATTTCTATAAATTGGACAGTGTAGCCTAGATTTCGGCATTTGTCATTTCTTCTCATTCTCTCATCGGTTCCGGGCGATTTAGAGCGATTTGGAGAGTATTCTTCGAGGTGTAATCATCAATCATCATCTTCAAGTCTTTGAGTGGGATTAATCATCACTTCATCATCTCCTAAACATCAAATCAAAGATATTAATCTCTTGGATCTTGAATTTCGGATTTTTGGGTTTTTCCTTCCGATTTCTTCGTGTAAGCTTAGATTGTTGTTGGAATATGTTAGATATGGATTATCTACCTTGGATAAATATATTCCTATGGATTTAATGTCTATTTTGGGGTTTTATTTCAAGAACCCTTGGGGTTGACTTCGGTTAATTTGGAGATTTCCGATTGATGTTGTTGTAATCTTGAATTGCGGATTCCTATTGGATTATTGATGCCTTTGATATTGTTTTGCTGGTTTGAATCAATCATTTGATAGTTGGTTTCGATAATTTGGGTTTGGTTGTAATCAACGGGAAGGATTTTTGCTACGTATTCGTTTGAATGCCCCGATGAGTTTAATTATCGTTGTATCGACGTTTGAGTTGGTTATAATCGGGTTTGATACGTGTATTGAACGGATTATTGGTAATTGTGTTATTCAAGGTTGTTCGAGCGATCGACATTTCATTTAGGACGTTGTTCGTGGACGGACATTCTTCATCGGTGTTGTGTAAGTTAATTCTTACTCAGTTAAAAGGATATTCATTCCTTTCGTTGTTGTTCATTCATAATCATAATTCATTCATAAAGTACTAACCGTATTGAAACTTGTAATTGTCACTTAATTACTTCATTCACGAGGAACGACGGTTCCAATCATTTCATTGAGCTGTCATTCATTTCACCATCATTTCATCTTGGTGAGTCATCATTTATTTCCGATGTCACTTTTGTTATATCGTGGCATTCCGGGTCATACTGGCGTGCCGGTTGGTATGTGTAGGATTTTCATGTCGGGCACATTTAAGTCGTGTGTTGGTTGTTGGCCTCACATTGGACTGTGCACACGAGTCGATTGCTTCGTGAGACTGATTAGGTACAAGACCACACGTGTATTCGATCGATACTCGTTGGTGGCTTGTGCACGGACACATTTCCATCCCGGACGTAGTGTGGCGCCATTCCTTTGAGCCGTACTGTTAGTTGATTCATATAGCATGTTTGATTGTGTATGTTATCAACAGGATTGTGTGTATTCAACTCTTGAGGATTGTTGTTACGTATGGCCCGGCCGTTGGGGATATTGTTTTTCGGTCATGGCAAGGCAAAAGCACGGGAGAGCACGTTGACGGCGAGGAGTCTCGGCGATACTAGTAGGGGCCCACTTTTTCAGTCATTTATGTTTCCTTCATTTTATTCCGCTGCAGACATTCCGTTTGAATACTCATTTTACTCAGTGTTGTATATTTTATCTCCATATAAAATATACATGTATTCTGTAATATCTTCGGTGTGTTGTATGAAACTCCTCATCGGAGTAATTAATGTTGTAATGTGGTTCGGTACTACATTTACCCTGTGTAATTCATTCATTTTCATTCGCCTGGTGGGTCCCAGTCGGGGGTCCACAGCACTGTAATATCCGCCTAGTTTGGGGTGTTACAGTTCACTCCCCTCAACCTATACGGTTTCTATAGTTCGTGAACAAGTTAAGTTTATACCATCGACGCAAATCAGTTTCACAATTGAATATTATCCGGCAACCGAACAGGTTTCTAGGGATAAAATTTGCTCCAATCGAAGGCATCCAATGCACTCTTGGTAATTTATCGATCCTCTCCGAATGACTACCCCGATAACTCGGAAGCATAGCACATCCGGTTTGGATTTCAATTTTCCGAAAGCTCGATGGAGGGAAGAAAAACCTTGAAACCTTTTAAACTTAATAATTTGACGTGGGAGAATTTCGCGATTAATGTTACACTTTGCACATTAATTCATTTAAGCGCGTTTGTAGCATTCATACCATATGAATAAACATTCACAACCTAGTTGCTACCAACATGTAGTTCATGGACCGTTCCTAGAACAAAAACGTCGTGATCTAATTACAAGTCTTCTTTATTGAATCTTCGTCTTCTCGAACGGATCTTCCTACGGTCTTCGTCATTACATATAAATTTTACATTTGAAAAATTACATCCTATACAAATTTTTCTAGTAAAATAAATAGGCTCAAAACGGCCTTTACGACCCAATCGAATAAAACCAAACGATTCAAAACTAGGTCCATGAACCACATCACCATTCAAATATAATGCATCAAACACATTAAAATAAATGGCATTCATAATTAATATAAATATTGATCCAATCAATATATTCATTCGAACGAATTAATCCAATTAATTAAAACAACCGTTAATTTTAACTTGTTCCGGATGAGAAAATATTTCATTAAATTAATTCCCCTAAGAATAAAATTACCATAATTTTATCTTAGTCAAATTAAATCCAATTTAATTTATGGAAAATTAATTACCGGACGAAATATAAAAACGGAGTCGAAAAATACAGTCGGGCCAAGCCCGGGGCACTACTCAGCAAGCTGCCGAGCAGGACCGGCCTGGATCGCGATCCACTGCCTAGCAGCGGCCGGCAGGCTGTCGAGCAGGGCCGGACCGCAGAGTCCGGATCGCGATCTGCTGCTTGGGATCGCAAGGCAGCGCCCGGCAAGCTCCAAGTTGCCGAGTTCGTTTACGTTTTTGGCTCGTTTTTTGCCTCGATTCCAAAAAAATATATTTTTCTAATCTTTATATTACATATTAAATACGTTTTTCAAAAGAAAAATAGATTTATGTTGTAACATAAAATCATGAAAAATTAATTCGTAGATGAACAATAGAAAATCAACGATTATGATTCCAAATCATAAGAACATCCAATCGAGCATTCCAAATGCTAAATATCATATATACGATCGCAAGACCTCGCTCTGAAACCACTGTTGGGATTCGGTGCCTATAACGAAGGCCAGCAGAAGCAATATACGAATCTAATTTGATCTGAATCCTATAAGAGGATCGATCAAGCTACGTATATACGAATATCAAAACAAAGCAAAGGAAGATTCGAAATCATACCCTCATAGTCCGTTTATTAGATGGTGTACTCCACGTATGCGATTCCCCAAGCTTTAGTTGATCTTCCCACGAATCTGATTCGTCAGGCTCTTGGATGATCCAATGCCGGAGAAATGATCGGAACGACTTCCACTTCGTTGTCCTCTAAGGACATGGCTAGAACAAAGTGATAGAAGCTTTCAAATGTAATTATAACACTCTTAGTATATAACCCACAATCTCTCAATGATCTCTTGAATTTTCTCCAAGAAAAACTCAAGAAGAAAGAATGAAGAAGATGAAGACTTGGAGAATATTTCTCTCTTTCTTTTCTTGCCAATACCGTGAGTTTCAAGTTGTGGGAGAAAAATGAAGTCTTCACTTCCTTTTATTCACTTTCAACACCAAATCACCAACCCATATCTCTCATGAGATATTGTCCCATATGTGTCATTGGTCTTCCACTATTAAGGTGGAGACAAAGAACAAGACTTAGGTGAAGTATGTGGAGCCTCTAGAAGATCCGGATGAGTTCGGTTTGTTTCGAACTCCCGTGAGTCCAATCAGATAAACTCCAATTATGTTCCAATGTATTTATATCAATTAATTAATCCAATTAATTAATCATATCAAATACAAAATAACATAATTAATTTCTCCAAGAAATAATTATATTCAGGAATTAAATTAATCACCCAGTATTATATTTAATTCATTAGGCCATAAACTAATTTATTCAATAAATTAATTTATACATCCAATGTCCCAAAATAATTAGACATCCAATGTCCAATAAATTAGATATCCAATATCTAATACTTATAATGAGAGAATGAGCTCGATTCATTCCGTCGTCAATCCTATTGCGTGACTTGGTAGGTCCGTCTCAGTTAGCAATGGGAGGAACCAAAGAGTAGTAGCACCACCTAGCTAGCATGGCGGCCTACACTGTACCCTAACTGAGAATGAATGATGGAGATCATTCCAAAACCTTTCTGTCGTGAATACCAGTAAACATATAAAGCCTTCTTTCAAATATCCCGATCAAGTTATAGGGTCACGGTCAGTCAAACCCTATCTGTACTTGACGCTATGCATGAGTTAATGCAAATTGAGATCATCGAGCTCTCGTGTATCCAATACAACTAGCTCCAATGCTTTGGCCAAAGACTTTTGATCTCACCTGCCAATAACCGCATAGGATATATAACCCGTTCACTAACAGGAGAAAGAATCATATCTTTGTATTTAGTAGAACCTGCTACTTTCCCGTCAAGACGCACGTCGAGGTTGACCCCCACCTTCGGTTTTCTGGGTCGAACTACTCTAATGAAAATCTTAACGTCACAAGCACATCCCTACTAAATCCTCAAGTCGATGGTTAATGAATACCTATCACAACCTTTTGATTCCATCATTGACTGTCCCAGAGTGAAATCAGTGTGACGAATCGAGGGTGAGTCGGTTCGAGTATACTAATCTAATTAGCATACCTATAATGCGTGCTCCCACTAACTATTAGTATTCGGCAGGCATCTCCAAGTCAAAGAACACGTCATACAAGCCTTCACATAAACTTATCGCACAGTCAAGTTTCATCGACTGGCGAACGATTAAGTATTTGAGCCATAAACATTTCTAGTGCCATTCCCCTTATCAATAAGGAGTGGAATGTTTTGCTCTCAAATACACGGACTAGTTTCAATATATATTTACGAGTCAGGAATACCAGTGACTACCAGTAAATAAAGAAACATACAATTACCTTCTGATAATGTTTTTCATCATAAAAAGTACAATGCCCTCACTCAACATCCTCTGAGTGGCATTCGAGAGCATACTCTAAACAGTTATGTGGTTTACCAGTGTGGTACTGTGGTTGTTTTAAACTTATCCAAATAGTATTAACGTGATTCTTTGGAAAGAGATGTGTTGTGTTCTCGAGTGGAACTGATTTTGCAAAATGTATGTTTTGAAAATATCTGTATCGAGTATTTTCTAGAGTTGAGACATATGCCAGTATCACGGGGAATCGTCGGCTTCACGATCTGTAAGTATTTGGATTTTTGAATTACATTGAGGTTAATTTCAGTTCTAAATTGATATGCTTTGGGATTCAGAAGAATACTATGTATTACTATATGAGGTAGCAGAATATAATAGTTGGGATAAAACCAATGATCTTGAGAAGCTATGATTATGGATAATCGATATGGCGGTTAAACTTGGGAAAAATATTGTGGATTGTTGAGAGAGACATGTAGTCATGCTAGTTCACTTTGAGATATACCAAAACTATTTTTGAACATCTGGAAATAATACTTTTCAAAATGATATATTTTGAATAAACTATTTTGCTCGCTGTCATGAAAATATATTTTATTAAATTTATTTAGAGAGACAATATTGTTGTCTTTAAAAACATGTTTCTTCATGGCATAGTTGAAGTGTTGCAGAATGGAATAATGGTCGATGTTGCAAGTCATATGTGGAAAAGATGATTTCAACGAAGTCTATACAATAAGATTTTGGATTCTATCGTGTGATTTTCCGACCGAATGTCAGTGGAACTGGTGACGAGCCGAATTGGTATACAGGAATATGGATGTGGTCAATCATTTACATAATTCATTTTATTTAATCGTGTGTATTCGAAAATAATTGTCATCGAGAACTTGACATAAGCGAGCCAGTTCAACTCTTCGAAAATTGATTTCGTTGTCTAACAAAATATATGTTTTGAGTTTTGAAATTCCTGAAAGAACTTTCGAAAATTGGTTTTTATTGACTAGATTATATGATTTCAAACTGTTTTGAAAATGTGATTGGAATACGTACAAATCTAGTGCATGCTGCATATCATATTGAAGTTATAAGTGAGACTAACAAACTGGATAACACATTAATGGTATGATGAAAAGAGATTCGAACTTTAGTATGGTAGTTTGGTTATTCATGAATGATCGGTTGGTTGATCAGATAAGAGGAATATGATGCGTGTTGTAGATTCATGTACAGAATATGATTTTGGAACTTTGGGTTTTGTGAAACCGGGGATAGGTGTTATATGGCTCTATTGGTGTGGTAGTAGCGTGCTTTTGGTATAGTGATTTTTGACTTTTGAGTCAACTGATTTTTCTTCGCATGTGGTATTTTGAGTGCTTTCTTAGTAAGTGTAGATTTGGGGATGGTAACCCCAGGATGGTTATTTTGGATATTGATTGGTTGTGTCCACTCCATATATGGTTGGGTATGTTCGACGGTTTGTGACTGGTTGTTCATACGCCTGAAGGGTATGTTCAACAGTTGGATGTGTTTCTTTGAGATCCACGGTATGTGATTTTTGTAACGTTTTGAGAAATTTATTCTTTCGTGTATTTATCCCTGTGGTTCTGTGTTGATCGTGTTGGAGCTTACCGTGTGAAGGTATTCTCGGTTATTGTTGATCGTTCGTTGGTAATATTAGAGTTTATCATGTGGATGATATTCTCGGTTGTGTTTTGACATTTGGTTGGTCGTATTGGATTTTATCATGTCGATCATATTCTCGGTTAATTTATTGATTGATCATTGTTGGTGATCATCTGAGCGTTCGGACTTTGTGTCGATGTTTCAGGATTTGTTTTGTTTTGGGCAGTTGTTTCACAGATGTATCGTGTATTATTCATTTTATCAGAATTGGGACTTGATTGTGTGATCAGGCAGACAGGCTTTGACATGGATGGATTACTCCATAATTGAGTTATACCGACGCATTTTGTTGAATTCATGAACTTGTGATAGTAAGCATGTTGAGGCTTTGAAGGGGAATCATTTGCTAGTAATCACGGGAGATAATCGACTTCGTATACTTGTGAGTATTCTGTTTTGGTTATTTGCGTGTGGTGATGATTGATCGTTGTCGTGATGGTTTCATGATATTTTGGTTGAACGGTTCGTTTTTTATGACGGATTGCAAGTTTCGAGGACAAAACTTATTTTAAGTGGTGTAGTATGTAATATCCTTAATTTCTGCTATAGTTGTTTAATGTTATTTTATCCAAGTTATACTGCACAGTGTGGAATCTGTACAGTAGGGACAAAACAATTGAAGGACTGAGACATCTGTATTGGTAATATTGTCATACTTGGTCGACAATTGCATTTGAAAATATGGTGTGTCAAGCATATTGTATGTGAATATTATTGGAAGGGATATATATATTCAGTATGTCGTGTGTATGTATCTAGTATATCGAGACGACAGACGAGAACAGTTAGAATTGGCTAAGTATAGCCTGATTAGCGCACGCTAATATTCAAGCATAGGGGACGCTATTGTGCAAGCTTAGCTCACGCTAAGGGTACAGACTAGCGCGCACAAGGCCATGTCAGAAGTAATTCGAGTGGTAGGTAAGGTTGTCGACAGCTTCCGGTTTTCATGCGTCAACGGCATTTAGCGCACGCTGAACATAAGGATTAGCGCACGCTAATGGTAGATCGGTCAATGGGAATCTTGACTTTATTGGTTACTTTCGGTATGTAGGACCCAAGCATATTCGAAGCATGCGCAGATTGTCGAGTCGATGAAGATTAGCGCATGCTAAGGTTTAAGATTAGCGCACGCTAATGGTGTGTTTTATTGTAGCAAGTTAACGTCACTATAAGGTATGATATGACCTTGGTGTTACGTACGTAAACTATTGTGCGAAGCAAGGCAGATGGACCTCGATAGCGAATGCTAACAAAGTAAGTTAGTGAACGCTAAAGCATGTAAGATACACTAAATGAAGACGTTAGCGCATGCTAGTAATGTGCAGTATATATATGTGCATTTGAGGATTTTTATTCATTTCGGCCATTTCCTCCCTTCATCCGATAGAGAGTGTTCTTGGATGAGGTTTTGAGGTTCCAAACACTTGAGCATTTGTAGAGTTGATCATCCTTAACGTTATTGACCTTGGAAGTAATTTGAAACGGAATCAACCTTGAGAATCAACCCATTTCTTCGAAGAGGTAATTAATATTCACTTTGGATTTCATTTTGTATTGAATATTGATGTTCTTGAGTTGATGATTAGCATATAAATGAGTTGATAAGTATGATTATGAGATGGATTGCGGAATTATGTTGACCTTGTTGTTGGTATATGGATATTGATATGATTCTTGTGGTTTGAATTGTGTTGTTCGTCTTCTTGAGATAAGTTGGTTAATCCTTCTCCTCATTTTTGGATGTTGATGTTGTTGTTGATAATTACTCCCTGTAATGATAGATTATGGAAGTGTTGTGATGATTCTTGGTGTTTCATGGAGCTTGGGTTGAGGAAGATGATGATATGATGATATATATATATATATTGAATTATGTTACTTTGTTATGAAAGTGGTTATGGATTATTTGGTGTTCTTAAAGAACTTCTTGGTGAATATAACATAGCAAGATGACTATATGTTGAAGTATTGATGTTTTCGGATATGAACATGGAATGTTCATATCTAGAATTAAGTTATGTTGATTGATAATGTGATTTCCATATAACAATACGACTATGGGGATGAGATTGAATTTTGGAAAGTTTATTATTGATCTTGGAGCATGAATTCCTTTACATTCGAATTCGTAATCACAAGGTGTTGATCGGTACCTGTAATGCATGCAACTGCATGACGTTAACGCACGCTAGACAACTAGCTAACGCACGCTAAATTGAAATATTTAGCGTATGTAAATATTGAGGTATTACGTACGTAAACTATGTTCTGAGTATGATACAGGTCAGTGACAATTAGCACACGCTATGTAATGAGACTAGAGTACGCTAAGTCAACAGACAGCGTATGTATATCGTATTGTGGTTATGGATTCGTAAGTGTTTGAGTTGGATTGTTCAGACTGTTTTTCATCGAGATAATGTAGAACCATTGGGTTTGTTGATTGGTTATGTTGGTTGTGGATTGTTATCGGATTGTGGTTTATTGATTATTACAATAGGTTGTGAGGATTGATCGTTGATTAGAATAATATGTTGCGGTCGAGTTCGAGGATGTTCGTGAATTACTATGGTCAGATCCGAGGAGCTTGTAGATGAAGGCAAGGAAATTGATAACGGCTTCATTATTATTGTATCGATATCGAGGTAAGTTATTTCTTGTTCGGTTTATAATACTTAATGAATGGTTTCAGTTTCATTTCGGTTATAATGCATATAGCAATGATTATTATTGTGAACTCTGGAGATTTGGATTGTATGTTGTTTTTCGATTTTTGGGAGTTAAATCATAATGTATATGATTTTCATTCGTTATTGGTATATTTGGGTATCGAGGATATATTGTGATAAATGCGA
Source organism: Orobanche coerulescens (assembly GCA_033398695.1). NCBI lineage: Eukaryota > Viridiplantae > Streptophyta > Magnoliopsida > Lamiales > Orobanchaceae > Orobanche > Orobanche coerulescens. The sequence continues at coordinate 122,888,063 of CM065817.1, forward strand.
AGATATGAGTTATCTATAGTCCGTGGTACTTTTGGATCGTCGAATATTAAGGAAATTGTTAGTGGTGGTTTTGACATCGAGATTGCTCTCGAAGGACTCGAGGCAAGTACTCTAATCATTTTTGTCATTTAGTGTCAATCATGTTGTGATACATTCGTGTATTGTTGATGTCGTGCATTTGTGTATTGTTGTTTTATGCAGTTGTGCATTGTAGTCGTTCGTCCACCATTGATTGGTCCGACAGGATCATTATGGGAATCTATAGCTGTGTGCGCTGGATCGTTGGATGGGTTTTCCACCATGCGTTGGTCCAACGGGATCAACATTGGAATCTATATCTATGTACGATGGATCGTTGGATTACCATGTATTTTTGTTGTGCATATGTATATTATTGGTTATCCATCTCGTGTTGATCTAACAGGATCATATTGGGATCTGTGCTGTGTGCGCTGGATCATTGGATTTCCATTCAGTATACATTGTTGTTATTATTGTGGGCATTGTTGACTCAAAATGTATTTTGATGATTATTACATTCAAAACATTTAATTAGATCAATCTCGGCTCGATAATACTTTGAAGGAGCAAAATAGAGCTAGCGCACGCTACTCATCATATAGTAGCGCACGCTATCGGGACATACATATACAGACCAGTCAAGTCATCTGCAGCCTAGTAAAGTCGCCTGATCGATAGCGCACGCAAGCTATTCAATGTTAGCGCACGCTAAGAACCTACAGTTAGCGCACGCTATACAGTAAAAATAACGCTCGCTATCGCAAGTCTCCAGAGGTCAGTGAAGTCTGGAAGGAAATCAGAACTGGACGTTGCGCACGCTACACATATAATCTTACGTACGCTAAAGTGAGAACATAGCGCACGTTACTTATCATCTCTAGCGCACGCTACCAATTTTATGGTTAGTAGTCCAGTAGCTACTGGACTCAATTCGTTAAGGCTTTTACGTACGCTACACAAGGTAACGTACGTTAATGAAAGAACTCAGTAGCGCACGCTAAGGTAAAGGTATTAGCGCACGCTAAAAGGAGTCTGCATATTACCGTTTGAATTTCAACCGTTGGAAGGCAAGAGTCAATGCAGATCCAGGAAATCTGGAAAAGTTGGATTTAATTAATGCTAGCGCACGCTATGCATACTTGCTAGCGCACGCTAATCATAAATTTAGCCGTTGGATAAAGAGTCGTTGGAGAGAAAATCGGACATTGTCAAAGTCAAGATCGAAGACCAGTTGACCAGGGGTTAACGCACGCTACCATTACATTACTAGCGCACGCTAGACATGGTATTTTACCGTTGCAACAGTCTTTGTGACCGTTCAGAGATTTCAAGTCAAAAACCGTTAACGCACGCTACAAGGCACTATTAGCGCACGCTAATAGTATGTTTTTCAGAATTTGAAGGATGTCTCACACCTATAAATACCTGAAGGACTTGGGTATCAAACACACAACTTCAAGCATTCAAGCATACAAGCATACAAGCAATCAAAGCATTCTTGAGCTCAGATTTATATATATTTTATTGCATTACAAGTTGTGAGAAAAGAAAGATACAAGAGCGATTTCAATTGTAATATCTATTATTCTTTATATTCTTTCATTTGGTTGTAAGTGTTGCATCACTTACACTTGAGCGTAAAAGAAACGAATCAAGAGTCACTAATCCGGTGTTATTAGGATCTTTGATCCGGCATTGTTAGGATTATACTCCCATATTCGTATAGTGAGGATTATCTAGTTCCTATAGAACACTAGATAAACAATCATTCATATTGAGGGAAAGGTTGAGCTTGGACCGATAGAAGACAAGCGGATTGTAATGGTTGTGAACTCGGACCGATAGAAGACCAGTTAAGTTTGTGGTTTTTCTTAAGCCAATAGAAAAAGAAAGTCGGAGAGAGGACGTAGGCAAGATTGCCGAACCTCTATAAATTCCGCACTATTTTCTATTTTCTCGCAAGAAATTTCGGTATTCCGCATCACCACTATTCAACCCCCCTTCTAGTGGTGAATTTATCTCTTCAGTTGGTATCGGAGCGGGTCTCTTTTTAAAGGTTTAACCACCTAAGTGAAAAAGATCCGCAAATGGCACTTCTTGGCCAAATTGAAGGAAATGCTCTCAACCGTTCTCCTTTCTTCGACGGTTCCAATTTCATGACATGGAAAAAGAAGATGGCGATCTTCGTTCAAGCCTACGATATTGAAATCTGGAAAGTTATTGCTCTCGGTCCTAAACTTGCTAAGAAAGAAGATGGATCGTTGAAAAAGATCGAAGAATTCAACGATGAGGATTGGAGAAACACGCATGTCAACTCACGAGCTACTCAACTCCTCTATTGCGCTCTCAATCCCGAAGAACTCAATAGGATATTGTCCTATGAAAGTGCAAAAGAAATTTGGAAAATTCTCGAAGTCACTCACGAGGGAACCACCCAAATCAAGGAGACCAAAATTAATATGTTACTCCATGACTACAAATTATTTTCCATGAAAGACGAGGAAACGATCACAAATATGTTGGATCGATTTTCGGCTATAACAAATGGTCTTGCATCTTTCGGAAAGCCTATATCGAGCAGCGACAAAGCTAAGAAAATTCTTCGATCATTGCCACGAGAATGGGATGCCACAGTCACCGCGATCATGGAATCCAAGGATCTCAACAAGCTCGAATTTAGTGCCCTCATCGGGTCACTCATCAACTATGAGATCGTTCTCAAGTATAGAGGCACAAAACCAAAGCCTCGGGAAAGAGTAGTCGCATTCAATGTTGACAGCGACGTTGAGGAAGATGTTGCCAAAGATGAAGACGACGAGGAACTCGCTCTTTATGCCAAAAACTTTAGAAGGTACAAAAACCTAATTCAAAAGAGGCGAAGTTTTCTTGGTCGGGATGGCAAACCGGAGCAAAAGAAGAGTGGCTACACACCTATCAAGAAGTTCGACAATAATTGTCGGAAATGTGGTCAAGCCAGTCATTATGCCAAAGAATGCCGAGGATCCTCTTCAAAACCGCAAATGGAAAGATTCAAAAAGAAGGAGGTTCTAATCGCTTCTTGGAGTGATGACGAGGAGGAGATTGAAAGATCTCTAGACGCAAATCTTGCATTCATGGCCCTCGACTCCGAAAGCAATATCGAGGTAAGTTCTAAACTCAATGATGACGAATATGACTCTTTTGATTTTTGTGATTCACAAGAAGTTCATCAAGATGATGAGTTGTTGAGTGCGTTTGAATCGTTAAATACGGAGTATGACGAGATGGTCAAGTTAAATATATCTTTAAAGAGAAAAATAAAATCTCTAGAACTCGAAAACTCCTCGCTTCAAAACAAGGGCAAAACTATTGAGACCGACCATACTTCATGTCTTGAAAAAGAAAATGTTTTGAAAATTGAGTTAACAAAAACTCAAAAGAAGCTAAAATATATTTTGAACAAATTTACTCTCGGAAACGATAAATTCGAAAAGCTCCTATCTATTCAAAAATCGCCCTTGCTCAAACACGGTCTTGGTTTCAACCCTTTTAAACGGGAACAATCCCTTATTAACCTTGACAAAATAAAGAAAACCGAAACCGAGAACTCAAAAGATCAGTTCAAACGAGTTCACAATGTTAATATTCATTCAAAGTTAAGAACTATCAAAGTTAAGCAAATATGGGTTCCGAAAGGGACGATTGTTCCGAATGCTATAAGCATAGTTAACTTTGGAGGACCCAAACGGGCTTGGGTACCGAAACAACCGAGAAATTCTACTTTTGTAGGTACCGGCACCAAGGAAAAACAAGTGGTACATTGATAGCGGATGCTCAAGGCACATGTGCGGCTCCGAGGACTTATTTGAAGACCTCGAATATCAAGATCAAGGACATGTGACCTTTGGAGATAATCAAAAGGGAAAAATCAAAGGAATCGGCAAAGTCGGTAAGGAACCTTCTCCCTCTATCAACAAATTACTATTTGTTGAAGGTTTGCATCATAATCTCCTTAGCGTTTCGCAACTTTGTGATGAAGGTTTTAAAATTCTATTTGAGCAAACGCATTGCACGGCATTTAGAAATAATAAAATCGCATTCATTGGTTTGAGATGTGGAAACATCTATATTGTTGATCTTAATGATAAGAGTTCATTCAATGAAAAATGTCTTATTACCTTGGATGACAATGCATATTTATGGCATCGAAAATTGGGGCATACTTCTTTACCTATTATTTCTATTTTATCTAGACACGACCTTGTTCGTGGATTGCCCAAACTCAAATTCGATAGAAAACATCTGTGTGAATCATGCATAAAAGGGAAACATACTCGAGAATCGTTTAAACCAAAATTCGAGGTTTCCACTAGTCGAGTTCTTGAACTCGTGCATATGGATTTGATTGGACCATCTAGACATGTTAGTTTAAATGGTAAACTTTATACTTTGGTTATTGTTGATGATTTCTCTCGATTTACTTGGGTTAGATTTTTAGCTCATAAAGATGATGCATTTTCCGAGTTTTCTAAATGGTGTCGTTTGGTATCAAACGAGAAAAACCTCTCCATAATTTCTATTCGCACCGACCACGGAGGTGAATTTGATTGCACCCCGTTTGAACTTTTATGTGATAAATACGGTATTAATCATAATTTTTCGGCTCCTAGAACGCCTCAACAAAATGGAGTTGTTGAAAGGAAAAACCGATCTCTGGAAGAAATGTCGAGGACAATGCTAAATGAATACTCTCTTCCACGATACTTTTGGGCCGAAGCAATTTTTACGGCATGCTATGTGATTAATCGAGTTCACGTCCGTAGAACTCATCTTAAAACTCCGTATGAATTATGGAAGGGCAAAAAGCCCAATATTGCTTATTTTCATCCCTTTGGTTGCAATGTATTTATTTTGAACAATGGCAAGGATAACTTGGGCAAGTTTGATGCCAAATCCGACTCTGGAATATTTCTTGGCTATTGTACTAATAGTAAAGCATATCGTGTGTATAATATTAGAACGAATAAAGTTGAAGAGTCCATACACGTTAAATTCAATGATATGATCTCACCCCCGAGAAAGGTAGAATATTTTGATGATGCAGGTACCTTTCCGGATCCCTCACCCGAAGTGAAGAAAATTTCGGAAATCGAAACGAACACAATCGTTGATTTACCGAAAGATTGGAGGCACATCAAAGACCATCCGAAGGATCTCGTGATCGGAAACATTGAAGACGGTGTTCAAACCCGAAGGAGGACCACCGAATTTATGGCTCATTGTGCTTTTGTATCCGAAATAGTTCCCAAGAATATATCCGAAGCTCTCGATGATGAAAGTTGGGTGATGGCAATGCAAGAGGAGCTTTTGCAATTCAAGCACAATAATGTATGGAATTTAGTTCCCGCACCTAAAGATAAAACAATTATCGGAACTAAATGGGTGCATAAAATCAAGAGTGACGAAGACGGCTATCCTATTCGAAATAAATCTCGCTTGGTCGCTCAAGGATATAATCAAGAAGAAGGTCTTGATTACGAAGAAAGTTTTGCTCCCGTGGCTCAACTCGAAGCCATTCGCTTGCTTTGTGCATTTGCCGCTCATAAGAAGATCAAACTATTTCAAATGGATGTCAAAAGTGCATTCTTGAATGGTTTCATTCAAGAAGAAGTCTACGTCAAGCAACCTCCCGGTTTTGAAGACCATCATTTTCCGGATCATGTCTACAAGCTCAACAAGGCACTCTACGGGTTGAAGCAAGCACCCCGAGCATGGTATGATCGTTTAAGTCAATTCTTAATTTCAAATAATTATAAAAGAGGCAAAGTCGATAATACCTTATTTGTCAAAATACTAAATGATGATATACTTGTTTGCCAAATTTACGTTGATGACATTGTTTTTGGAGCTACTAATGAATCCTTGTGCCCAGATTTTTCTAATCTTATGAAAGGAGAATTCGAAATGAGTATGATGGGAGAATTAACGTTCTTCCTCGGGCTTCAAATCAAACAATGCGAAGATGGAATTTTTATCCATCAAACGAAGTACTCAAACGACCTCCTCAAGAAATTCAATATGGAAAATAGCAAGGTGATATCTACGCCAATGTCGTCATCATTAAAGCTTGAGAAAGATGAAAATGGCAAATCCGTAGATCAAAAATTATATCGAGGTATGATCGGATCTTTGCTATATTTGACTGCATCTAGGCCAGATATAATATTTGCTACATGTCTATGTGCTCGATTCCAAGCTAATCCCAAGGAATCACATTTAATTGCTTGTAAACGCATTTTTCGCTACTTGAAAGGAACTATTGGACTAGGTCTATGGTATCCTTCTTGCTTGGACTTTAATTTAATTGCCTATAGTGACGCCGATTTCAAGGATGCAAAATTGACAAAAAGAGTACTAGTGGTACATGTCATTTTGTTGGATCTTGTTTAATATCTTGGGGAAGTAAAAAGCAAACCAGCGTAGCATTGTCTACAGCTGAGGCCGAATATGTCGCTGCAGTGAGCGCCTGTGCTCAAGTACTATGGATTAAAAATCAACTACGCGACTACGGCATTCATTTTGAAAATACCCCTATCTTATGTGATAACACTAGTGCAATTAATTTGAGCAAAAATCCTGTTTTGCACAGTAGAACCAAACATATAGATATTAGACATCATTTTTTACGTGATCATGTTCAGAAAAAAGACATCTGTTTAATTTTTGTCGGGACAAAGGATCAACTTGCTGACATCTTTACAAAACCTCTTCCCGAAGAATCTTTTAACTCCATTCGTTTACAACTTGGCATGGGACATGTAGACAACTTTTGAAATAAGCTTACTACTCAAAACATCAAAATCCTTGATTCAGATCACTCGCTAGCGCGTGCTAGCTTCATATTCTTAACGCGCGCTAAAATCTGCATTCGATGGCGTACGCTAAACCCTACCTTCTTGCGTACGCTAATTAAAAGTTTTTCGAATTCCACTGGACAGTCCAGTAAGCCTCTCTTTTCTGCCTAACGTACGCTAATCTTATAAATCCTAGCGTACGCTAACTTAAAGCTCGTTGACTATATATATGCTGTACAACCCTAAAACACAACACACTCCCTAACGCATGCAATCGACTGCAAATTCTCATCTTGCCAAAAACCCTAGCCGCTAATCGATCTCTCCAAACTTCAATTCCTTCTCCGATCAATGTCGAGCAAGAACCGCACAGCCATGGGAAAACAATACAACAACCTCAAACGACCTCTCAACGCCCAATTTGATGCGAATCGGTTCATCTCCGCCACCGCCTCGAGGGTTTTATTTGATATTCTTCCTCAAGAACATATCACCGACTGTTACTTCTTCAATCTCTCAAGTCTAGAACGGGTAAACGTTGATATTTCCAATTTCTTCTCCTCGCTTGGTATTTCCCGTTTTGTCGAATGCAAAAACCCTATCTTCCCTGAACTCGTCCGAGATTTTTATGCCAACCTTCATGTGGGCGAAAGTGAAGGGTCTTCAGCCCTTGTGTTAGGAAGTCATGTCGGAGGAACTCCGGTGAAAGTTTCTTCAGATGTTTTGTATCAGATTTTTGGTTTACCTTATGATGGTTTTGTTTGTACTGGAAAATCCTTGGCCGATGATAATGAAGTCGGTGAAATAGATGTGAAAGAGTTTCTGAGCTCGAAGGCCGTTATTGACATAACGGACAACTTTTTCGAAAACAACAACTTTGGGGTCAATATTCGCCTGCTTTTGGTAGCTCTCACGAAATGCCTTATGCCGAAGGTTAATTCCCAGCACAAACTAGTGGGAGTGGACAAGCAAGTGGTGTACCGCGTTCTCAACGACGATAAAGTTAATTTCTCCGACATCATAATCACTTGGATGAAGGTGAAGGGAGACTTGTTTCGGTCGAAAAACTATGCCTCTCGTTCTCGCAAGGCTGGAATGCCTTATGGCTCAATCCTTTCGGCCATTTTCAGTTTTCATCAAGTCGACTTGTCGAAGGACAAGACAGTCCCCGTCTCCCTCGGACATGAGATCTCGGACGCTTCGCTTAAAGCTATGCACTACATCCGGACGTCCAACAGAGGCTGGATCCTTTTTCCGTACCTATGCGACGATGACCAAGTAGAGAAAGGGTCACGGATGCCTACTGCAGAAGAAAAGATCACTCGTCGGGGACCTCATACCCTTCGAGAAATGCAGACTGGGGAATTCGTAAGGAAGCCTACGTCGAAAGGAAAATGCCCAATGAGAGATGTGGTGACGGAAGAAGAGGAAAGTGATCTCTGTGCTCGGATGCGGGGCATCGAGACCTCACAGGCTGAGATACGAGAGGATGTACGGGCTCTGCGATCAGAAGTCCGGGAAGTGCGTGGGCTGATATCCGAGTTCATTCGTTTCACACACCCCTCGTTCCCTTTCCCTTCATCTTCTTCCGACCCTTAGATTTGAGGATTTTATCTTTGATGTTTGATGTAGAATCTTGTTGATCGAACAATCTATATGTCTTCTGCCATGAAAACTCGTTGTATTCCTTGCATTTTATCTTAATGAAATTCGCATTTCTTCATTTGGCATTTGTTATGTACAAGTATTTGCTATTTACAAGAATTGTTACTGTTGTTTACTAGTATTGTTGATTGCACCTTGAATAATGGCAATTTTCGTTAATATTTATTAATAATGCAACAATTCAGGGGGAGTTCCTTTTTGTTTATGTCAAAAAGGGGGAGAATACTCCAAAAACTACTAATATATCGAACAAGTTTACCTTGATTCGAATAATTTTAAAATGTTTTTGCAGGTATTAATTAAATGTTTTGACATCATCAAAAAGGGGGAGATTGTTGACTCAAAATGTATTTTGATGATTATTACATTCAAAACATTTAATTAGATCAATCTCGGCTCGATAATACTTTGAAGGAGCAAAATAGAGCTAGAGCACGCTACTCATCATATAGTAGCGCACGCTATCGGGACATACATATACAGACCAGTCAAGTCAGCTGCAGCCTAGTAAAGTCGCCTGATCGATAGCGCACGCAAGCTATTCAATGTTAGCGCACGCTAAGAACCTACAGTTAGCGCACGCTATACAGTAAAAATAACGCACGCTATCGCAAGTCTCCAGAGGTCAGTGAAGTCTGGAATGAAATCAGAACTGGACGTTGCGCACGCTACACATATAATCTTACGTACGCTAAAGTGAGAACATAGCGCACGTTACTTATCATCTCTAGCGCACGCTACCAATTTTATGGTTAGTAGTCCAGTAGCTACTGGACTCAATTCGTTAAGGCTTTTACGTACGCTACACAAGGTAACGTACGTTAATGAAAGAACTCAGTAGCGCAAGCTAAGGTAAAGGTATTAGCGCACGCTAAAAGGAGTCTGCATATTACCGTTTGAATTTCAACTGTTGGAAGGCAAGAGTCAATGCAGATCCGGGAAATCTGGAAAAGTTGGATTTAATTAATGCTAGCGCACGCTATGCATACTTGCTAGCGCACGCTAATCATAAATTTAGCCATTGGATAAAGAGTCGTTGGAGAGAAAATCGGACATTATCAAAGTCAAGATTGAAGACCAGTTGACCAGGGGTTAACGCACGCTACCATTACATTACTAGCACACGCTAGACATGGTATTTTACCGTTGCAACAGTCTTTGTGACCGTTCAGAGATTTCAAGTCAAAAACCATTAACGCACGCTACAAGGCACTATTAGCGCACGCTAATAGTATGTTTTTCAGAATTTGAAGGATGTCTCACACCTATAAATACCCGAAGGACTTGGGTATCAAACACACAACTTCAAGCATTCAAGCATACAAGCATATAAGCAATCAAAGCATTCTTGAGCTCAGATTTATATATATTTTATTGCATTACAAGTTGTGAGAAAAGAAAGATACAAGAGCGATTTCAATTGTAATATCTATTATTCTTTGTATTCTTTCATTTGGTTGTAAGTGTTGCATCACTTACACTTGAGCGTAAAAGAAACGAATCAAGAGTCACTAATCCGGTGTTATTAGGATCTTTGATCCGGCATTGTTAGGATTATACTCCCATATTCGTATAGTGAGGATTATCTAGTTCCTATAGAACACTAGATAAACAATCATTCATATTGAGGGAAAGGTTGAGCTTGGACCGATAGAAGACAAGCGGATTGTAACGGTTGTGAACTCGGACCGATAGAAGACGAGTTAAGTTTGTGGTTTTTCTTAAGCCAATAGAAAAAGAAAGTCGGAGAGAGGACGTAGGCAAGATTGCCGAACCTCTATAAATTCTTGAGTCTTTAAATTCCGCACTATTTTCTATTTTCTCGCAAGAAATTTCGGTATTCCGCATCACCACTATTCAACCCCCCTTCTAGTGGTGAATTTATCTCTTCAGGCATATTGATGTCGTCATGTGAGTATGCATTTGTCACTATAAGAATAAACGTCAAAGACTTCGGATAATATCTGAAGTAAAAATGTTATAATTACCGAAGTCTATGTTCGTGTAGTTAAAGGTATACTTTAGACTTCGCTTATTAGGCGAAGTCTAATATCGTAATAACCGAAGTCTATCTCGGTTTTTAGAATCCGAATATGGGGGTTTGCGAAGTAAAAAAGGTCCTTCCACTTCACTTATCTTATAATCGCTGAAGTGTATATTTCGTATTCGCTTCAGTAAAATATATACAGATGAAGTGAAATAATGTTATCGACTTCGCTTGTTAATAGGCAACGAAGTTAAAGATACCACATTTACTTCACTTTTATTTGTTTAGCCGAAGCATTACACTCCTTTTTACTTCGCTTATTCTATTTTGTGTCGCTAATTATATATCTCGACTTCATTTTTATCCGAAGTAAATAACCACATTGCATATTTCTTTTCAATTTGTAAATATAGAATCCTGTTGTACAAAAACATGATCCATCCAATAAAAACCTCAATTCACAAGATTGCAACAACACAACCTCAAATACATCAATCAACCTCATTAAAAATCCAACAAACTCAAATCACAAGATCCCAATTCAATAACATAAGATCATAAGCATTGATAATAGTAATAAACAACACTTTCATATATAAACGGCGGATTGTCGTACAAAAATGCCAAATATTGATTCGCGTGATTCACAAGTTTGCATTGGGAATAACTATAATATGCCAACATCAAATAAACTTCCACAATGTCTACGAGACACATGCAGGTCTAGATAATGGATCGCACATCAACCAAACATTCACCATATTTCGCGGAAGTCAACACTGTCTTCTTAGTTTGTGGCGCTAATTCAAACACATTCGCCAATTATCAAAAAATTTGTTAATATTAGAACAAAACATCAACAAATATCTGATATCATATAAAACACATATATAACATTGCAACATTTAGTCGGATCCATAAAAACAAGACGGAAGACGGATCCATAAAACGTTATCGAGTCCGGTGGTGATATTTTAAGTAAAACACGGTGCTACACAACTTACAAAATTGATGATGGTCCTTTTCACCAATATCGAGCAACTAGTGGAATCAACAAAATCAAAATCGATATCTTCTTCGTTTCCGGTAGGAGGTTCTAACACGCTTAAAGCATTCCTTTGGAGCTTAACCTCAACCCGTTCTTTAAAATCAAGGCATATCTTATGTTAGTTTACCAAAAAAACAACTGAAATTGGGAAGAACAATGAACTCAATGAGATGTAACAAAACTAAAAGAGAACATAAGTGTCGGAACAACACATGCCAATAAAAACCCCGACACATTTAAACAAAATCGGGAAATTTTCTTGAAAATTGACAATCTTCAAACCCCATTCCTTGGTTTTATCACTTTCGGTTGCGTATGGAAAATCAAGAAATAATTTCCAAAATTTGAAGGGGTTCCAAGAATTTATTGATCAATAGACAAACTGGCCCTGCGGAACAAACACCACTAAACAACTTTTGGAATTGAGAATAAAAACATATCACGGCAAAAAGCAGACTTGAAATATACCACACAACAGCAGGGGAAGGTGGGACCTGTATTGGCATTTAAAGTCTTTCATGCAATGTGTTAATTCATCTTCAATACTTTTACAATGTGAATAATAAAGAGAACATTAATGTATTTGCATCGAAAAGGTTTGAACATTGTACAACATATGCTAACACAACCCACCAGCTTTCTATCAAATATACATTTCTTAAGATTAGATCGTATGAAATGATATATATTCTGGCTTCCAAAAAGGAATGAAATAGTCGAAAGAAAAAAGCAGAGAAAAATGAAAACAGATATAACAAAATACGATTAACCGAATGACAAGACTAGTATATATAATTTGATATAGGTCATCAGATTAACTCAGTTTCTGTCTTACATCTTGTACCCATCAGACGTGTAAACCTCCTTCAGGTTTGATATCCTCTGATCAAAGGCAACCATTTTACCAGCATCATAATCTTTGACAAGCACTTGTCTCTCAGCACTAGCCTGCAAGATATACATTATACTAAAACAGTGTCGACAACATCATGCAGAAGATATTAGAACAGCTATAAGGAGATCAAAGATAAAAATATCATTGCAAATCCGTATAAAAGGGGACATTAAGTGTTTGTGTTAACTGTACTCTCCAACAAACCACCAATGGCCATATCTCCACAAGCAGGTCTCTGTAGTAGTTTTCTAAATGTTAAATCATGTAGAGTAGCATGTTATGTGCATGTAGCAAAAATGTGAAAAAAAAAAAAGAAAATGCAAGACTAGCTTATAGACAGAACAATATAAATAGAAGTGAAAAACAAGAGTTCTCAAGGAAGTGCGAAGTTTACCACATCAACCAAAACATTCATCACTGTAGGGTTGTCAGAATGCATAACAGAGAATGCAGTGGGATGATTAGTATGGGGAAGCATGTGCCTCGGAATGTCAATTCTACCAAGAGAAAACAAATCATCTTGGAAAATGTTCATTTGACAAAAGTAATTGGGAATTGATTCCACTTAAGACGCCCAGCCTGTTACCTTGGCATGGAAAAGTCATAAATGATAATCTGTAGCCGGTTATAGTTCGCTTCCTTCGCACATGCTCTTAGAATGCGGGCATCTTGATGATCTGTGACAATGAAAGCATTGAGTACCACCTTATTGCATTTTCAATAGCTACGGACCACATATCTCCATATTCCAATTTCGCAATAAATAATTGAACCAAAACAAGGAGCAGATCAAAGTGTAACTAAAAATAACACGCCCTCACATACATGGAAAACAAAAAGATCCTTGTCTTCACAACCGTAAGAGGGATACCGACATTTCCGAACTTCATTAAGTGACACCAAGATAACGATAATACTGTGCAATATACCTAATATACCAATATTGTGTGTATATATATACATATAACACCCTTCGCCAATGTTCCATTCCTTAGTTGTGGAATCATCAAAACCTTTTAGTGCCACTTGTTTCCACCTCGCGACTGCTTTGGTCTTGGTAAAGATTTCCTTCTATAAACAAAGCAGCACGTCAATGTACAAATCATTCACTTACACATTAACAGATCAATAGAAAAGAAAATGTTAACCCTCTAACCTTGTCGATGGAGAGGAATTATGACGGGTTTTACGGAACCAACGAAAAAGAAAAAAATCATCAAATGAAATATACAGAGAACAATCTCAAGTCCGAAATCGGGTAAATAAGTGAAGCGGCATTAGGCACTTCAAAATTCTAGAGCATACCTTCCAATAGCGGGACCTTCAAATTTGGTCCTTCGCTCATCGATTTAGCCTTAATATTTTGGTTGTGGTGCCATAAAGTGAAAGGAACACATAACGCAGAGAAAACTTAAACATCAATATCTAGTTATTGTAGGGACAGAAAAGCAAAACCTACACTTCTTGGAAGTTTGGTGTCATTTGTAGCTTGAATCTTGTTTAGTCTCATGTCAGTCTGTTTTCATAGGCAAGCTCGGAGCTTGATAAAGAATTGGTAAAAAAGAGAAACTAATATATTGGAAGTGTATGGCATCATCATTTTCACGGACTAGCAACGTCCATTGCACTGGACGCACTATAATGCAATCGGCATATAGGAAATAATTATAGAGCTTGATATCGCTATCTCCACTCATAATCTAGGTTCGATCAACCATATTAGAAGTACGCAAAAGAAAAATTACATGCTTAAAGTTTCACAATAAGGAGCCTTTTCATAAACAAAGAAAATAAACAAATGAGCACCAGAAATAAATAATCTCCGACAATCCGATTGCCTAATGCTCATTCTTTAGATGATACGACTAGAATAACTAGGTACCACTGTATACCAGAAATTAGCTTCATTTTTACAAGAAAAAAGTGTTGGGTAACTAATATCCCTATATGAATATCTCTTAGCAAAGAGATCTTTGCCTCCTTTGCTCTGAATTTAATGGAAAGACGGTTATTCAGGGCTATATACCATATATATAAATACCAGATAGCCAATCAACCAAAGACTCTCCTACTATAAGCACAAATAATGCAACATATTGAAGATCAGCCGATTGAAAAGCTAAGCCGGACATAATACTCAACCTTGAAAGTTGCAGCAGCATCGGAAGCTATGTCGAAATTTGGGAGTTGTATATAATCAAAAAATTTCTTCATATGCTCTGATTCCAATACATATCTGTAGACCGAAGCAGAGTATAGAGCTATAAATGAAATTTTGACATGTGACATGTAGTAATTCAATATCAAACTAAACCAACCACTCACTTTGCAACACTTTGGTGGCGTATGCATTCCCTCAACATTGCACCGTAATGTAATGCCACCAAGATTCTCATAACTAGTACCCAAAAAATCTCAAGGCAATTTAAAGTCAATACATTATGAAAGAAAACATCATTTAAAATTGAAAAGATGGGGTAAGAAAAAATACATGAACCCACACAATGGAGCAACAGATTAAAACACCACTCTTTCCCAAAGCTCCCTCAACAGGATGTACCAAAAGAAAATCAAATAAATTCAAGAAATACATAAGAGACTTTAATTATAAGTTACCCCCTCAGTGGACCATTATTCAACAAACTATAATGCAGTTTCAGCAGAAGGAAGTTTCAGAAATGTAAATTCTTTGAACACATACAGTAATGACTACTGCAGAAACTAATCAGATGGAAGTGTAAAACCGAACAGGTCTTCATTTGTCACTATGAAAAGATGAGCCATTATCCTCAAATCTATACATCTTGATGTATGGATACTTCAATTCCAACTCAGAATTATGTGTCAGAACAGTTGCTTGTAATAGAAGTATACGGATACCTTTTGCAAACATGACAGACCATATAAAGCTCCACTATTCAGTACAAGGAAGGACAAGGAGAAGAATAGACAATCCAAAAATTAAGGTGCCTCTAGACCTCAAACTCGGAGCACCAACAAATCCAATTGTTATTATATGAATAACATCTCAGCAAAGAAAATCCACTTGTTGACTATGATATAACTCCATACTAATTAATCTCAAATTCATCTTTCAGGGAAATAAATGAAACTCACTCACAATGAAATAAATGCATGGACAGAGTCTGATTAGGCATAAACTCAGCCACCAGCAACCTCTCCTCCCCATCAGAGCAACATCCAATTAAATTTGCCAATCTTTCACTTCTGAGGTTCCCCACAGCCTTAGCTTCATCCTTCAATAAACCAACATAAAAGTTGTTAACAAACAACAAATTATCAAAAAGAGACAAACTAATTCTTGATCCTTATTTAGACCTAACAGAGACAAACATCATTATAATAATCATAACAATAATAATCCCCACACACACACACTCACTCACACACACACACACACACACACAGAGAGAGAGAGAGAGACTGTAAATTGGCGAGAATCAGGCCAAGCAGATTTGTTGAAACGCTTAATAGCAATCCAGCCTTGATTTTGAAGGAAACCTTTGTAGACAACATTAGGAGCCTTTTCACCATGCTCTGAAACAATGTTGTCGGAAGAAAAACCTTCTGTCGCAGCTTTTAGTTCCTCCCATGTAAACTCTTTGAAGCTTGACAAAGAATTTTTCTCCCCAATCCCTACATATTACAAACCCCCCCAAGAAATGTTTAAAATTAAAAAAAAATCAAAACATTTTTTTTCATTTTTTTTATATCTGCAGAAACCCACAAAACCGAAAACCAATCAATATATATATATATTATATTGGGAGCATAAATAAAACTAACCCAGGTCGGAGGATTGAAGAACAGATGACTTGAAATGAGGCTGCCACCAGCAGAAGGAAAATTTCGAGCAACTCGCACCCATTTAATAATTCAGATAAAAAAAACAATATGCAGCAGAAACTGTGTGGGAAAGAAGAATTCCGAATTTAGAGGTGAAGGTCGATTCATTGATGAGCTTAAAGATGATCCAAAGAGATGTGGAAACCCTAGCTTACCTTGTAGATCTAGTTCGAGAGTGCCAGGAGCTTATCAAGATGCCTTGGACGATCTGATTGAGATGGGTGCCTCGCTGCAAACCGCCTTGCAGATTTTCTCGCCGCATTTGGAACTGAAGAGGAAAGGAGTGAAATCGCTTTCCCTTTTCTTCTCGTGATTTCAGAGAACTACATATGATTTAGGTGATTAGAGGAGGAGTTGAGACCGAGAGCTGGGGAGAGATTGAGGGGGCGGTTCCAGTAGGGTTTGGGTAAAATCCCGGTTAAGATATACGTTACTTCACTAATGGGGATATATTTTTAATCAAAAAAATTCATTGCGCTTTTTACTTCAGTAATTATCAAATTAGCGAAGTCTTTGTAACTTAAATTTTCTAACTAGCTCCTACTTTTTTGTTTGGTACCATTTAGTGAAGTCTATGTGGATTTTTGACTTCAGTAAATTGAAAAGCGAAGTTGTTGTTTGTTTTTACTTCGCTAATATACATTACCGAAGTGAGACGTACCGAAGTCTTTGACGTTTATTCTACTAGTGTGTAGGTCTCTTGTAGGACCAGGTCCATATGTTCTATTGATCTGATCTTAGATTAGACTGACATGATTGTCGTGTCATTGCGTATCTTGAGGTATGTTCCGTAATTTCTATTTGGTATTTGTCTTTTGATGGATAATCGATTATCGTATTGAGATTTGACGATGTTAATCGATGGATTGAATGGGTCAGAGTTGGTATATTTCCGTAGTGGCGACTTATGATGATGTTCTGAGAATTCTCGGTTATTGTTTGAGGGTCGGTATAGATGTCGTGTATCAATTTATCGTTTAATGGAGAATACGAGATGTGGAATATGGTGAGGTTGTTTTGATGAAGATTATCACGTATTGGTAAGATTATGATGGTAAGATTATATTAGTAGTATTTTTACTTAGTATTTTCATTGGTATGTAATTATTGACGTGATGTGATCGTTATCATTGTTGAGTATTATGGCGGGCCCCGTCGCAGGCTTTCTTTTTAGGTTCTTGGGATATCGAGTTTGTTGCGGTCGTGAAGAGATGAACTTCCCGAAGGATACTGGTTATGGCGTGTGTTTTTGAATCGAGTACTTTGACTAGTTGTTATATTCCGTTGCTAGAGCATTTTTAACTGTTTGTCATTTCCACTGTGTGTGTATTTTTAAATGCCCTTTTGGTATTTGACAACTTAAGTTATTTTGGAAAATCGTTTTCTAAACTACTTTGTCGGTACGTGTAAGCGGTGGCTTAACGTATAGTTTTGGAATCGTCGAGTTTAGGCATTTTGGCCTTGCACTTTCAAATGAGATGTTCGACGGTATTAGATAAATGGATTTTTTATAGTCTTCGAATATTTTTAAAATATTACCGTCATCGCCGCTTAGGCGTATTTGAAATGTTTGTGAAAATGTCTTTAGCCTTGTGGGTTCCATTTTGGGGCCCACGGCGCTATAATATTCCCAGATGGCTCTGGGGTGTTACAATCGAGGCCTGCATGATTTCCACTATCTGCGTCATCTGAGTCATCTGGGCTATCATGCCATTCATAAGAAAGAATGGTCGATGTGTCCACTCTCAGTCTGATTAGTTTCTCGAGCATGACGTCCTGAAGGGGAATCGGTCGCATAGGTGACACCACCGGCCGAACTCTGATCCATCTCAGCAACCGCACGTGCATAAACATGAGGTTATGGGTTCCGGCCTGCTCTGCAGCCTTTATCCCCTCTGCCACGTCCTTGGATTTCTCTTTTCATACTAAAACAATAACGTTTGATCATGATTGTAGCTCAAATACGCCTCAACAGCCAATCCAGAATGCTAAGTGAATAGCCAAACACGATTATATATACTCAGCAGGTAGATAATCATATCAATCGTGCTAATCATAGCCGATACAGAGCCCACACGCTCCAGAACAAATAATTATGAATCAACCGTACCACAAATGTCACATACAGGTTTCAACAAAACATGTATAATCAATGACATAATGAATTTAGGAACATAAAAGAGAATCGAGTCCTTACACAGGTCATACGAGGCTTCGAGGTCTTGCGATACTAGTTCTCACTGACAACGACTCGATAAAAGAATGACTCATACAGTCGTCCAACTATCACGACTCACAAAACCCGACTGCCCAGGTTGTCATAACCTGACAACCCCACTACTACCGCATCGGTAGAGGCACATAACTCACATATCAGGGTATCTCACAACCCATTTCTCTGATACCATCTTCTGTAACACCCCCAAAATCCCATTGGGTTTTTACAGTGCCGTGGACCCCACGCCAGGAGAACCAGCAGGCGAACACAACTAACATATATCAATCTGACCCAAAAGGAAAATCACAGTCCCTACTATGATATCCGACACAATATTCCGACGTGGAATTTCAATGAAAATGATGGACCTACATGGCTAAAATAAAAATACAACAACATCCACGAGCCTTGCTCGGATAACACAAAATGACAACAACTGATAAACTGGAGAACACTCCAAACTAACTGTCTATCATGAATACCGAAACAACTCGGGACTAGTATCGCTCGAATGCCTCGTCGCCATCGTCATGCCCCTATGTTTCAACTCCCTCCTCGCACATACCTAAAACATGAAAACATGTTCCACCCCCAAGGGGTCAGTCATCCAGATAATGAATATCAAATATATGTACAACATGATATGCATCCAAGGCACAACAAACGGTACAACAATGGTAATATGAAATGCACACAAACCAAGGTAAGAACCGAGCATTCGTGAAACACTATGCCCACGACATACGATTAATACCTGCTCAATAGGTTAGAACATAAGTGCCCAACGAAGAATCATCAATATAGGATATAACAACGAATTACCCTAAGGTAAACCAAACCAAAGCTAAAATAGACACGGACCACAATGCCCGAAGGCTCCAACGGAAACACCAATACATCACACATGGCCTAAAAAGCCCTCAGCCGAAGCTGCAAAATATCACAATGGCCTGAAAGCCACTCAGCCAAAGCTGCAAATCATCATAGTGGCCTGAAATCCACTCAGCCGAAGATGTCAATCATCACAATGGACTGAAAGCCACTCAGTCGAAGCTATCAATCATCACAAAGGCCTGAAGCCCTCAGCCGAAGCTGCAAATCATCACAATGGCCTGAAGCCAAATATCCCGAAGTTGTAACACATGAAGGGCGGAAGCCATACAACAGAAACTATATCATAATGAGGTACCGAAGCCACATAGCACGAAACTATATCACAATGAGGGGCCTAAGCCACACAGCACGAAACTGTATCGCAATGAGGGGCCGAAGCCACACAACACGAAGCTGTATCATAATGAGGGGCCGAAGACACACAAAATGAAGCTGTATTGTTGGTGCAATATTGGTTGGTATCGCCATTTGGAGATAGAGTTATAAAACTCTTTCGCGTTGCGGAAATGATTTAAAATAAAGGAGCGGAAAAGGATTTATAGAGGTTCGGCCAAACGTGCCTACGTCCTCTCTCGGTATCTTTTTCTATAGGCTAAAGATAAACCTCTGCACCTCTCTTTTATCGGTCAAGGGATAACCATTACAAACTCGTATTCTATCGGTCCGAGTAAACCGTTCAATCACTTGTCTTTATGTCGGTCCAAGTTAAACCGTTTTCCTTTTCTATTGGACAAGGAACCAACCAATCTAGCTATAAATGGGTACTAGATAAACCTCACGTAGATATCGATTGCGATTGTAACAATGCCGGATCCTTGATCCTAATAACACTGAATCCAATCATATCCTTTCTTTTTCCTCTCTTGTATGATTTCGTGTGTAACACTCAATCACTAAACAATATAAGCTCAAATACAACTACTAGAATGATTACAATGATATATCAAGTATGAATGCTTTGCTCAAGGTTGTTGTGTTGTTTGATACCAAGTGATTTGGTATTTATAGCCATTTTCATCCAACTAGACGTTAGCTCCTGTTGACTAATTAGCGTGCGCTAGCCTTTCTGCATAGCATGTGTTATGGCTCATTACGTACGTTATTGATATCCCTTAACGTACGTTATCGGCTTCCAGGTTCAGTCCAGTAGCTTTCGTTTCTTCTGTTACGTGCGTTATCACTTCATATTACGTACGTTATCATTATGCATTAGCGTACGTTATCTTCGCATCGTAGCGTGCGTTAGCCCATATATCCGTTGCCTATAATTTGTCAAACTGTCTGTTGAGTCTTTGACTTTAACCAGAATCTTTCCAACGTTCATCTGTTTGAATTCGTATTCAAACTTCATTACGTACATTAACACCTTTGTGTTACGTATGTTAAATCACTACGCCATAAATGGCCTTCAGCAACACCCAAAAAAGTGTGCTCAAAGGGGTAAAAAGTGTTGCTGAAAGCAAAAAAACATGCTACGGTAACACTTTTCCGAAATTTGATGGTGTTACAAAAACGGCCGCTACCATAGGGGTCTATGCCAAAACTTTTTAACTTTATGGTAACACAGGGAAATTGTGTTGCTACAGACCCCAATACCAACATTTTACCTCTGTAGCAACAACAATAAAAGTGTTACTGTAGACCAATGGCAACACCAATATCTCTGTAGCAACACCCATAAACATGTTACTATAGTCCAATGGCAACACCACTAATCCCTACTGTAACGTCAGATGTTGAAACACATTTTTGTTTTGGCAACACCCTTTTCCATTATTGTAACATTTATTTTGTGAACACTCATTTGTTTCGGTAATAGTTTAAACCATAATAAAACCATTCAAATAAACCATAATCAAATAAACTGTCAAAGTTTTACATAAACAAGGCTTTTCAAGCCATCCAAATAAACCACGACATTATCATCATTCGACATAAATAAACCAGTCAAAAGCTAACTTAAGTACCATAGAATAACTAACTTAGTACCATCCAAAAGCTAACTTCAGTACCACCGCATTAATACCATCACAATCCGAAAACAATCCGAAGGATAACGTAAATACTAAGAAAGACGTAAATCCGGATTCTGGCCAGCCAATTTTTTCATAATCTCTCGAACTTTTTGGTCAAGTTTCTCATCCATCTTTTGCTGACGTTGAGGCTGAATCTTTTCAGTTAAGTCTGATATGCACTGATCTGGAACGGACGTTGTTGAAGAAGACTTTTACTTTGACTCTGACATACCACTTTGCTCAATTGCTTTCCGAACCAGTTCTTCAGGAAACTTCATGTCATAGATCAACCTAAATTTTGCAGAACCTGCAGAAGAACATCCCTGGCATGCAAAAGATGAAGTCAGTGGTCACTCCAAAGGATTTGAGGAATATATTAGTACATGTAAACAAAACATCTAAAAGACAACACTGCTAAGAGAAGAAATCAAGAAGTGCATAAAATATTAATAATCATGGAAATCTATTTTGTACCACTCAAAACAATGCAGACTACCATGATTGTCATCTGCCTGTTTTACAATAAAAAATAAAAAATAATGAGTTAGATTAAAACCGTAAAGTATAAATGGAATCTAGTAATTTGTCGAAGTAAAAGACTTGGTATAATTTTACCTGCAGTATGTTAATAATGAAGTTAAAAAACTTAGGCAACGATCTGCTCCCTCTGTAGGCTTCTGCAGTAACATATTTATATGCTCAAATCTGACTTCTATTGTTGGCAACTGAATTCCAACTCTGAGTAACAACACAAAATAAATGCATGGGAAAAGCTTGGAGTAAGAAAAAAAATTATTTTGTTTAGAAGCCTCTCGAGCAAATCATTTCATTCTTGAAATCCAATATATCCTATATTAACTTCACTGGTTTCACCTCCGGGTCCCACTAAAATACCTCTCGTCAAACGATCGTAAGTAGGAAATTTTTCGAGCGCGACCCACTTTAAAGCCTCATCGTCATTGTTTTCGTGTCGTGTTGAATTCGAAAAAGCTTCCAAACCACCATTCCACCAGTATTTGGACCCGCTTCGTCTCAAGCTAGAATTCCCTCTATAAAGATCACCTTGATCCATTTTCTTATAATCAATCAAGACTGCAAAAAGAAGAAGAAAATGAAAGAGAAAATACAATTCCAATCAATCTCTAATATGGTTCACGAGATTTAAAACCGCGCATGGTTTGATGAAAAAGATGTATGTTCTAAATTCGTAATGCTCTTTAAACTGACCAGTGAAGGGCAATTGTAAGGAACCCAAGCTGTTTTGTATATTTAGAAAACGAAACTGGATTGATGTTATAAAAATCGCATGAAAATTTAGGACTTTAGGGTGGTTAAGAATTAATAACTCTAAGGGTATTATTCGAAATATGCATGTTTTACCATCGAACATGGAAAAGAAGGTCATCACAAATGCTACACAAAATGCCTTTGTGATGGCATACCTGTTACCACAGAGATTAGAGACATCATCAACATCAAATCTTTGCAAAATAGAAGGTATTTATACGGGATTCTATCAACGGCGATAGTACAAAAACTTCATCAAAAATTTTAACAAAAATAAACCAACTTAGGTCTCTTCAGGAATTTTACTCTCTAGACAACCGCCTCATCCTCCCTCACATTTCAGTCAGAAATGAATTACATGAAATCAATGGAGCCTGTCCAGAGCATTTGCGGATGTTTTATCAAAGAGATATTGGTGTATAAGAATTATACCTTTTTTATTTCATTCGGCATTCGAAATCGTAAATTATATCGAATTCGAAAAATAAGAACATGAATCGAGATAAGTATAATTTTTTCAGATTCATATATTATGTGTATACGATATATTCCACTCGAGTATTCAAAGATATATATATATATAATATATATAATATAATATAATAAATATTTATAAGTCACTCATACATAATATTTAAAAGTGTATTTCCCCTATTTATAAAAATCACTAATGTAAGATATATTGCATGCGCATTTATATAAGACACTAGCATTTAAATTGTTTCAAAATGGTTCGTGATTTGGAGAACAACTACTTCTAATTTATTTTGATTTATATTTGATATGTAATGATGATTGAGTGTCTGATATATGATGTTCAATATGGTTCTTACTAAGTATTATATGGATACATATATTTTATTTGAGAGTTCCATGGAAATAGATTTTAGTTATTGTTGAAATCTAATAAGATTTTGTGGGGAAAAAATAAACGTTAGATTTGAAATACGAATATATTTGAGTACAATTTACGATGGAAATTAGTTTTAATATTTGATATTAAAAGAATACTAATAAGAAATATTTCTTGTATTCGAATATTGATAAAATATACGAACAGAATATCCTGGTATTCGTCTCAATTTGATTCTTATACACCGCCATCAACAGAACTTACTATCCACAAAATTCAAAGAAAAAAATATATTCCATGTGCCATTTTCAGTTTAAACAAAAAATAGGACGAGGAAAGAGAAAACAGTCCAGAAAATGCAGTTACATTTAATGCACCCCAAGGGTGGAGCACGGACGCACACCTGATTACTTCATATCATTGAGCGTCGAATTTGTGATGCCAGATAACAGCTGAGACATTTTAAAGAAGGCATAATACAGAAAAGGAGGACTAATTCAAGAAACAAAATAGTTTTTTCTAACTTAAGCCACTGATGTAGAAAGTAGAAACACCTATATTGAGGAATGTTAGCACATACCGAGACTTCGGTATACCGAGATATCGGTATGAAACATAGCACATACCGTCGTTACCGATGCCGTACCATTTTTCGGTATAACACACGGTAATTCGGCATACCGTATATTCAAGGTATACCAAAAGTACCATCATACCGTTCTGTACCGAATCGACATATTGACATACCCAAAACAAAATATACATCCACGATTTGGATAAGGCACCATGATTCCATGAACATAAAAATAAAGTAGATGAACATAATAAAAACTCTTACACATAAACATAAAACAACAACACATTACAAATCAAAAATTACAACATAAAAGTCATTGCACTGCTTGTGGTGTGCATCTGACCAGTGAGGCATACAGAAGATAAGAGTGGCATCCCTGCACCTACACCTACTTTCATTTGGAAAAATAGAACAAAGGTTGTTCTTATACCACCCCTACACCTCACTGCTTGTGGCATACAAAAGATTTCTTGGCATCTACAAACAAAGTAGATGAAGAGAAAATCTAAGAACGATCTTAAATAATAAATCTGTTTGTAGATTTTATTAGAAGCTTTACTAAATAAATCTTTCCTTTAAATACAGACAGAGAGCGAGTATTGCTCATATCTTCCCAGGAAAATAGCTATAACTTCTCAGATTTGCAAAAGAAACTAGGGAAGCCTTTGATTTCTATACCGGTAGGAAAAATGAACAGATTCAAACAAAGGAGATCGCTTAAGCAATCAGAGCCACATATGGTAACTCGCTCTCTTACTCACTCACGTTTTTCTCACCCTGTTCTTTTGGCAGCACTTGGTTAGTAAGATTAGGGATTAAGATTAGGGATTATATTAAATCAAAATTCAAACTCTATAAATTGAAGATTAAGAAATAAGAATCACCACAAAATTAAGAGACATTAGACTCGAACTCACCACGAAAATTTAGACTGGCTGCACGTCGTACGGGTTGCTCCGCCATGAAGAGCTCCGTCGTACAGGTTGCTATGCCGTGAAAGAGGTCGTTGTGCACATTCGTCGTCATGAAAGAGCCTCAGATTGAAAGGAATTTGAAAAAGCCTCACCGTCGCTGTGCCGCACCGTTGTGTTGAAAGTGAAGGCAGTGTGTGTGTCTGATTGCGTGAGGTGAGAGCCGTGAGGTAGTCTGGTTTGTGAATTAGGTTTAGGTTTGGTTAATATTTAAGTATTAAAATAATATAATTTATATATTATATATATATATTATTTTACAAGTGACGGTATGATATTGAGCAATATACCGTGTTTACGGTACATACCATACCACAGTATATACCCGTATGTAACGGTATATTGTACTTTCCGTACGGCACGGTATACCGCCGATATGCAAATATTCAAGCCATTTCCATATCAAAAATGTCCGGTACGGTATTATACCATACCGCACCTTAAGGTGTAGCGATAATTCGGTATTTTTTCGGTATTGTTCGGTACGGGAACTGTGGTATTTCGGTATTATTTCCCACCCCTAGTTTTGAGCGATAGGGGAATGAGTTTTGAGTGAGAGGTGTGCGTTTTGTTTTTTAGTTTTTAGATAAAATAATAACTGAGCGGGCTATGGTTTCAGAGTCAATTATTTGGATAAAATAGCAGCTCATTTTTTGGGCAAAATTGAAGACTGGTTTTGACCCGCCCAAATATTAAGTGTAAGTCCGCCTATTTTTTTTCTTCCCTAGTAACGCTTTTTTTAAAGATCAACGGTAACACCGAATTTGGTGTTACCATAGATACTATGGCAACACCGGTTACTATCCACTATAACGCTAAAAAGAAGTGTCAGCGTAGGTGAATTTTAAGGCATCTATGCTATCACTTTTGCTTGTAACATGGAAATAAACGTTGTTGAAGGCCATTTGTGGCGTAGTGAATGCCTTCGATAGCTTGCGTTATTCTTCAGCTGTAGCGTGCGCTATCTTTATCAGGTAGGTCCTTCAGGTAAATTTGTAACTCGTCTGATATTTAGATAACTTTAACATTACGTACATTATCTGCTCCTTGTTACGTACTGTAATGCCCCGACTTTCTAGGGTAATTAATGGGGAAAATAAATAAAAGATAATTTTGACAAAAATAATTTTCTTTGAGAATATTAAAATTCTCGCCTACAAAGTCGAGTCGCTACACTGAAGTAAAATTTAATACCTTTAAATAAGGCAACATTTCATCATAGATACGAGGTAAAAATTTACGGCGGAAGAATAATTCATAAATTATAAATTCCTAGTCAACGTTTCTCCAAATAAGTTTTAAAACATTGACATAAAGAAACATCATGTAATAAATTCTCTTTCATATGCCCTCTCGGCTCGCTCCTTCTTCCATCCGACTCGATTTAACCTGCAGGATCAATAA
Source organism: Orobanche coerulescens (assembly GCA_033398695.1). NCBI lineage: Eukaryota > Viridiplantae > Streptophyta > Magnoliopsida > Lamiales > Orobanchaceae > Orobanche > Orobanche coerulescens. The sequence goes on from CM065817.1 coordinate 122,914,598, forward strand.
AGGTGGGGGTGAGCTTCTTTCAGCTCGTGGAAATTACACTGAACACAATAATATACAATCTCATGGAAAGCATAACATGAATAATCTATCATATTTTTCCTCAATGTAAATGCATACTCACAATATTACGTATAGCATGAATCGAGCACGCATAACACGAATATTGAGGTTGTGCAGGTGCCCCCACAACAACATCAAACATACACACAATACCACATATAACATGAATCGAGCACGCATGTGAATATTGAGGTTGCGCAGGTGTCCCCGCAACAACATATATCTTAAGATAGCCTCTTACACGAATACAGGTGAGCCTTATTTACAACGTGCATCATAATTTTAAACATGAATAGAATATCATATATACAATCCAATTAAAGTGATAGTGAATATTCCAACCTGAATAAATGATGATGTCTGACTTGAATATAAAGAATGTTCGAGTCACAGTCCTAAGCCCGTAAATCCTCGATAAAGTCTACATATAATAATAATTTAATCATTACATAATATTATGATATAATGACTGGAATTAAAATATATATATGCATAAATTCAGATTAAATATTAATATTAATGGAAAGTCAACATTTTAAATGTCTTGGTCATAATTAGGACCGAATTAAAGTTTTAAAGTTGACTGAGGTGAAATTTCACATGAACATGAAGTTTGGGCTGAGATTGAATGAACTGAAAAATGGATTGGGGTCAAGTTGCAAGACCTGAGAAGTTTGGGGTCTAAAATGAAAAACCCTAAAAATTACGGGTATATAAGCCTTCTTCCTAACCTCAGCCGACAAACACCTCTTCTTCACTTCTCATTTCTCTCTCGACCCTCTTCCCTCTCCTAAAATCCTCCCCCTCCCGTCTCTATCTATCCCTCTCGGCTGGAATCGGATTGCAGAAAACAAAAACACACTCCTCTCTCTTCCCACCGTAAACACACACACACTGATGTGAATCGAGATATTATGAAGAACCCGGATGAGGACTTGAGCATGCCGACTGGACCAATAACGAGGTCTCAATCAAAGAAGTTCAAAAATAATTTATCGACACTCGTCACTGATATGTTTAAAAATAACTATGTTATCAAAGACAACAAATTCGTGAGTAGTATCGAAATTGTCGAACAATAAGTTTTTCGTTTATTTTATCTTGGTGTATTTTAATTTGAATTGTATTTCTTGAATAGTATTGTTATATTTTGAGTTATATATAATCGATTCGTGTAATATTAAAGTCGATGACGATCGTAAAAGACGAACAAACAAACAAGGATGCAAATTCCCGCGCGTAAGACTTGACACATAGCAGTCTCGTATTTTGGCCATAACTTACTCGTCCGAAATCCGATTCAGGTGATTCAGGTGTTTATGGAAAGCTAAGAAAGAGAGATACAAATATTGTTAAGACCATAGGACCAAAAGATTTTATGAAATTTGAGAGTGTTTGTATTAACAAACCTTTGTGAGTACTTTCTTGTTTTGTTGAGTGTGTCTCCAAAACATCCCTTGTGTGATTTATATACTTATCAAGTACAATCTTGTTAGTATTTATATTCCACCCCTTCCGAGTTGCTACGGCGTGTCACGTAGAGGTTTGGAAGTAAAGCCCCATTTTGCCTATTTTGGAAACATCCTGGGAACGAATTCATCTAGCGGTGTCGGTTATCATAGCGTGTCGTGTGGGGGTCGCATCAGTTGGCTTCGGAGCTCGGTTATTCCAAAACTAAGTGGTATCATCTTTTTTACCTCATTACCATAATCTTCCTATCTTACCATCCTATCATTTCCTTCATCTTCTAAATCTTCCATCTTCTTCACAAAAAAAAAAACAAAAAAAAAATATATAAGTGGTGAAGGTTTTGATTGTTTTTGATAACTCTTCAAGCCGAGGCCATGGGAAGAACTTGTTCCTTAGCCTTCGGGCGTCTGGTGATTTTAAGCTTGCGGATCGAATATCAAATATCAATCCATTCATTTCATTACTAAAAAAAATTATAAGTGGTGAAGGTTTTGATTGTTTTTTATAACTCTTCAAGTCGAGGTCAGGGGAATAACTTGTTCCTTAGCCTTCGGGCGTCTGGTGATTTTAAGCTTGCGGATCGAATATCAAATATCAATCCATTCATTTCATTAAAAAAAAAGAAGAGAAAAAAAAATATCAAGGAAGAAGAGAAGAACGAATTTGATCGATCTTATCAAACAATTATCATACTTTTCGTTCCGTTCCATATTGCTAAACTATTCCAAAATCTTTTGCTCCCATCCTTCCATTTTTTTTCTTATCGTCATTCGCAATCTTTGGGGGGATCGTGGGATTTGAGTTCTTTCAAGAAGAAACTTGATTTGAATCACCTAATATCACCTTGTAAGTTGTGTGGAAAAAAAAAATTTGAGGAATTAAGAAAAAGAAAAAAAAGCCAAACGAGAGATACGCGAATGTAAGTGACTGAGCGATACATGTGAGGATCTTGTGAGAAAATTTTCTTGTAAAAAAAAGGAAAGAAAAAAAAAAGAAAAAAAAAAGAAAAAAAAAGAAAAAAAAGAAAAAAAAGGAAAAAACAAGGGGAAAAAAGAGGAAAAAAAAAGAAAAAAAAGAAAAAAAAAAGGAAAAGAAAAAAAAATGTCAGGAACTGAATGAAACGAGCAAAATCTTATCCTTCAAAAAATTATAAAACAACTTGCTCAAATAGTCAGAAGACTAGATAAATAAGAGGAAACAATTGCTACTCTCACGAAGGGTAGAGAAGAGGAGCCCGTACGAAGGGGACCGGAACTCATTCGATTTGGAGGCTATGATGATGAAGATTCGATGAATTCCGAGGAGGAAACTCCGAGGTTTGTACATCGAGGAGAGCGGGGAGGACGAGGAGGAAGGAGAGAGTATGAAGGAAGGCGAGGAAGATATGTCCGAGACGAGGAGGATCGGAGTATGGGAAACATCAAAATGAAAATCCCATCTTTCGAAGGGAGAAGTGCTCCGGACACATATCTCGATTGGGAAAGGAAGTTGGAGACCATTTACGATTGCCACAACTATTCCAATGAGAAGAAAATGAGGTTAGCAATAACCGAATTTTCAGAATATGCAAGCATTTGGTGGGACCAACTTGTGACGGAGAGAAGGAGGATTCGGGAGAGACCGGTTAGCGGTTGGGAAGAATTGAAGGTTGTTATGCGGAAAAGATTTGTTCCTAATTACTATCTTAAGGAACTATTTTCTCGCTTACAATCTTTAAAACAAGGCTCGATAAACATTGAAGATTTTCGAAAGGAAATGGAGATGTTGATGATCCGGGCCAATGTTCGGGAATCGAGAGAGGCCACCATGGTGCGGTTTTTGTTGGGATTCGGTGCCTAAAACGAAGGCCCAGCGGAAGCGGTAAAATGAAAATTAATTCGATCCGAATCCCTACGAGGATCGATCGAGCTACGTATATACGAATATCAAAAATGAATTCACAAGAGATATAGAAACTCACCCTTGTAGACCGTTGATTAGATAGATAACCTTCTCTTGAGCTATTCCCCAAGCTCTTGAACGATCCAACGCCGAAAGCACCGCGTCTCTACTTGCCACGCGCCGGAGAAACGACCGGAATGACAACACCTTGCTATCCTCCGAGGATACGGCTAGAGCTAGGTGATGAAGTTATTGATTTTGATGAATATACTCCAAGTATGTTTATCAAAATTCTCTCAATATTTTTCTCTCAATTTTCTCCAAGAAAAATGAAGAAGAAGTTAGTGAAGAAGATGAAGATGAGTATGAACACCATGAAATGAACTCTAAGTTCTTTTCTCTCTCTCCTTCAAACTCTCTTACGTCTCTCTCTCTCTCTCAAAGTGTGAAATATGTATGTGATATTATATCTTCTCAATCACAAGTCTACATCTTATTCTTTATACACCTTCCACCAACTTATACAACTCATTCACATGAGAGGTATCCCCACCATGTCAATATCATCCATATAAAATGGAAACAAAAGACAAGGGGAAATTAGGTGGAAAAGAGGAGGGTGGCCATGATGAAAAACGGACGAGTTTGGTTCGTTTCGGACTCCCGAAAGTCCAAACAGATAAACTCCGATTCCGTTTCGATGTATTTATATCGATTAATTAATCCAATTAATTAAACATATCAAATACAAAATAATATAATTAATTTCTCCAAGAAGTAATTATATACATGAATTAAATTAATCACCCAGTAATTTATTTAATTCATTAGGTCGTAAATCAATTTATCCAATAAATCGATTTAGACATCTAATGTCCTAAATTTAGATATCCAATATCTAATACACATAATGAGATAATTAGCTTGATTCATTCCATCGTCAATCCTAATGCGCTAATCGGTAGGTCCGTCTCAGTCAGCAATGGGAGGAACCAAAGAGTAGTAGCACCACCTAGCCAGCCCGGCGGCCTACACTGTACCCCAACTGAGAACGAATGATTGGGATCATTCAAGAACCATTCTGTCGTGAATACCAGTATATGTATAAACCCTTCTTTCAAATGTCCCGATCAAGTTATAGGGTCACGATCTGTCAAACCCTATCTGTACTTGACGCTATGCATGCGTTAATGCAAATCGAGATCATCGAGCTCTCGTGTATCTAATACAGCTAGCTCCAATGCTTTGGCAAAATACTTATGATCTCATCTGCCAATAACCGCATAGGACATATAACCCGTTCACTAACAGGAGAAAGAATTCTATCTTGGTATTCAGTAGGACCTGCTACTTGCCCATGAAGATGCACGTCGAGGTTGACCCCCGCCTTCTGGTTTATAGGGTCGAACTACTATAATGAAAATCTTGACGTCACAAGAACATCCCTACTAAATCCTCAAGTCGAAGGTTCACTAATACCTATCACAACCTTTCGATTCCATCATTGACTGTCCCGGAGTGAAATCCGTGTGATGAATCGAGGGTGAGTCGGTTCGAGTATACTAATACAATTAGCATACCTATAACGTGTGCTCCCACTAAACATTAGCGTTCGACAGGCACTCTCCATGTCAAAGAACACGTCATACAAGTCTTCAGATAAAATTTAACGCCCAGTCAAGTTTCATCGACTTGCGAACGATTAAGTATTTGAGCTATAACCCTTTCCAGTGCCGACCCCCTTATCCAATAAGGAGTGGAACGTTTTTCTCTCAAATACACGGACTAGTTTCTATATATTTATTTACGAGTTAGGAATGCCAGTAACTACCAGTAAATAAAGAAAATTCCTTTGCCTTATATTAATGGTTTACATAATTACAAGTACAATGCCCTCACTCAACAACCTCTGAGTGGCATTTGAGGGCATACTCCTAACAATCTCCCACTTGCACTCAATGCCACACACTATGGTATCTAATACCCATGTTCTCCAAATAACGCTCTAAGCTAATCTGAGAAAGTGGCTAGGTTAGTGGATCAGCGACGTAGTCGGCTGACTCTACTCTATGCAGCTCAATGTATCTCTTTGCGAACGAATGCTCTTACGAGATGATACTCTCTCTCAATATGTTTGGTACTGTTATGAAACCTTGGCTCCTAGGCTGTGCTCTTTGCTCGTGTAGCATGCAGTGTCACGTGAAGTTTACCCAGTAACTTCTAAATTCTTCCTTTGGAGGCCTCCGAGGCCGCTTTATACTCAGCCTAACAGGTGGAATTAGCAGTCGCGCTATTCTTGGCACTATGCCAAGATACTGCTCCTCCATTAAGAGTAAATGTAGCCAGAAGTAGACATAGAATCGTCTTTCTGTCCTTGGAAGTCCAATACAGTGAATCCCATCACATTCAGTTCTCCACCACCATATATAAGAACCAGATCTCTAGTCCTTCTAAAGTACTTGAGAACGTTCTTTATGGCGGTCTAATGTTCCCGAACTGGGTTAGCCCGAAACCTACTTACCACGCTCCCAGCATGCGCAATGTCAGGTCTCGTACACAATAAAGCATATGTGAGGCTACCCACTGCCGAATCATATGGTATATAACTCATTTTCTTTCATTGTTCCTCACTATGAGGACACATCTTCAAGGTGAGTTTTATTCCATGTCGCATCAGAAGGAACCCTCTTTAAGATCTAATCTATATAGAGGGCTTAGGAAAAACTTATCATTCTCTTCGATCTATCCCAGTAGAATCGAATCCCAAGAATATAGGTTTCTTCTCCCAAGTCTTTCATGGAGAAATTACTCGAAAACCAAGCTTTCCCAGAACTGAGCATTCCCTCATCATTTCCTATTAGTAGAATGTCATCTACATATAGTACTTAGAATGTGATCATGCTCCCACTAACCCTCTTGTATACACAAGATTCCTCTTCATTTTGCACGAAGTCAAAATCTTTGACCGTCTCATCAAAATAAAGGTCCCAACTACATGAAGACTGCTACAGTCCATTTCATGGAGTCTACATCCACCATTGCTAGGTCATTGGTCATGGGTCGGTCTCTTGTTTATCACTTGGAACCTCGAGGAAACCCAGTTCCTCCAAGTACATAAAACTATACCTCTCAGGTAATTGAGACACCCTACTAGACCTACGAGGTGGTTGTACTTGTGTTTGAGAAGGTTCGGTTCTAATTTCTTGCACAGGTGTCTCCTTAGGAGTTTCATTGTATTCTTCCAAAGAAATACTTCTACCTGCTCCGCCTTCCTGAATGAACTCATCTTCCAGGAAGTGTGCTTGTAAAGCAACAACGATCTTTCGATCTTCGGGCATGTAGAATAGATATCCCATCGTCCCATACGGGAATCCAATGAAATGTCCCTTCGCAGATCTAGCTTCCAACTTTTTCACCTTAGTCTTCTTGACATAGGCGGGACATCCCCAAATCCTAATATGATTAAGACTTGGTTTCCTTCCTTCCCACATCTCATGTGGAGTTTTAGGAACGGATTTGGAAGTACATCTGTTCAAGATATATGCGGCAGTCAGGAGTGCATACCCCCACAGGTAAATCGGCAAGTCAGTATAGCCTAGCATGGAACGGACCATGTTCAACAGGGTCCGGTTCCTTCTTTCTGACACACCATTTAACTGAGGAGTACCTGGAGGTGTTAGTTGTGAAACTATTCCATGTTCCTTAAGGAACTCGTCAAACTCCGTACTCATATACTCGCCACCTCGGTCCGACCGAAGTGCTTTGATATGATTACCAGTTTGTTTCTCGACTAGGGCCTTGAATTCCTAGAATTTCTCAAAGGCCTCGGATTTATGTTTCATTAAGTATACATAACCATACCTAGTATGATCATCTGTAAACGTAATGAAATATTGATATCCGTCACGTGCTGCTTCCAAAGCACCACAAACGTCAGTATGGATTAATCCCAGTTTATCAGCGGCTCTTTCAAAAGTCCCTGTGAAGGGGGACTTAGTCATTTTGCCTTTAAGGCAAGATTCCAAGTAGAAAAGGGATCCGATCCCAATGGACCCATAAGTCCATCCTTTTCCATCTTGTATGTAACACCCCCAGATCCGACTGGGAATATTACAGCACCGTTGGCCCCGAGATGGAACCCACAAGGCTGAAGGAAATTTTCGCAAACATTTACAAACGTCCAAGAGGCTATCGACGGTATTATCTATTTAAAACATTTGAAGACTTTATAAAACTCATTTATCAAAACCGTCGTAAAATCTCATATGAAAGGATAAGACCTGAAATGCCCGAACTCAACAGTTTAAAACATACGTTAAGCTATAAACACACGTGCACGAGATAGATTTAGAAAACGATTGCCAAAGTGACCTAAGTTACCATATACCAATCGGCCATTCAAAAATACTCACGCAGCGGATAAAGATAAATAATTGAAATACTCTAGCAGCGGAATACAACAACTGATCATAAAATCAAAACACAAATACATGTCCTAGCCAGTATCCTCCGGGAAGCTCATCTCTCCACGACCGCTACAAGCTTGATAATCCAAGAACCTAAAAAGAAAGCCCACGATGGGGTCAGCCATAATATCCAACAATGATAACCATCACATCTCGTCAATAATTACATATCAATGGAAATACTAAGTAAGAATACGACCAATGTAATCTTACCGTCGTAACTTTACGAAAATCCACGATTCATATCCTTAACAACACAATAAGATAATACCGAAATATCTGTACGGTATCTCAACAATATCCAAGGTTCTCAAAACATTATCATAACTCGCGATACAGAAATTATACCAACTCTGGCCAATTCAATCCATCGGATAACGTCGACAATTCCAATACGATAATCGATTGTCCATCAAAGACAAGTATCAAGGAAATACGGAACATACCTCAAGATACGAAATACCATTACCATCACGTCAGTCTAATCCGAGATCAGATCAACACAACATACGAACATGGCCCTAACACAAGACCTACAAATGCATACTCATATGACAACGTCAATATGATCACAACAATAACGACAATGTATACTTATGGCAAGCCCATAATATACATATGCACAATAACAACAACACATGGCAATCCGATGATCCAGCGTTCACTGCCTAGATCCCACGATGACCCCGTCAGACCAACCGTGGTAGAAAACCCGTCCTATGATCCAGCGCACGCTAGCATAGATCCCCCGATGATCCCGTCGGACCAACACGAGGTGGACATATGACAACAATGCACAACTGCACAAAACAACAGTACACAATACACGACAACAATAATGCACAAATGCATGACAACAACGATACACGAATGTATCACGACATGATCGACACAAATGATAAAAATGATTAGAGTACTTGCCCCGAGTCCTTCGAGAACAATCTCAATGTCTAAACCATCACGAACTATTATCCTCAATACTCGACGGTCCAAAGTATCACGGATTGCAGATAATTCATATCTTCGTCTTTATCACAATATATCCTCGATATACAAGTATACCAATAACAAAAGTAAATCATATACATTATAAACACCGATCAATAATCCCAACCTATTACAATAATCGATAAACAACAAGTTCGACAACAATCAACAATCGATAAAACCGATTCACAAACCTAACGGCTCAAAAATATCTCGATTAAACACTATTCGGATCAATCCAACTCAAACCAGCACGAATTCATAACCACAACACGAAAATACTGCACTTTCTGCCCTCTTAGCGCACGTTAATCACTTAACGTAGCGTGCGCTAAGTTGCTCCCGTTAGCGTGCGCTAGCCAGTAGGCTTAGCGTGCGCTATTGCTGTACAGATTGCATGTTTTTCGGATACCGGTCAACATATGACGATTATCAAGAACACTAAGTGATTCTAAACCATGTACATAGCTATCAAAACAACGAAATCTGATATCCTTTAACATATAAACAAGCATCCAACTTATAATCCAAGTTCTATATCCATATATCATCTTCCTTAATATCAATACATGAAACATCAAGAACGTAACAACACTCCCTTAATATTCCATTACAGAGAGTAATCATCGACAATAACATCAACATCCGAAACTGAGGAGAATGATTAATCCACTTATCTCAAGAAAACGAACAACACAATTCAAACCACAAGAATCATATCAATATCTTCATATCAACAATAACATCATCATAATCCGGTAATCCATCTTATAATCATGCTTATCAACTTGTTTATGTAATAATCATCAACTCAAGAACATCAACATTCAATCCAAAACGAAATCCAAAGATGAAGAGTGATTACCTTTATGAAGGAATGGATTGATTTCCAAGGTTGAATCCATTTCCAAGAATCACCAATGATTTCAAGAACAAAGCTTTAATCCATGATTTCTATCTTAATCTTGTTAAAGATCACCACCTCACCGTGCTTGGGAACCTCAAGAACCTCCCAAAGCTCTCTCTATCGACTGAAAGTGAAAGAATGGACGAAATGCTTCATAATACCCGTCTGTCCCTTATATAGACTGCATTACTAGCGTGCGCTAACATCTCATGTTTAGCGTGCGCTAAGGCTTTAGCGTGCGCTAACTGACTTTGTTAGCGTGTGCTATCGCAGTCCAGAGGCTACTGTCTAGCTTCGTACATGCGCTTACGTACGTAATGCCCATGCATTAGCGTACGTAATTTACACTCTCTAGCGTACGCAAGTCCTTGCGTTTAGCGTGCGCTAATATCAGTTGACTCGTTTGTCTGTATGCTCCAAAGACGGGTCCACACGCCGACAGCTCTGACTAAGATAAGATTCCTTTTTGTCCAATATACAGTTAGCGTGAGCTAATCAACATGCATTAGCGTGCGCTAACACTACATTACAACATCCGTTGACTTATCAGAACGTGCGCCGAAAGTGGCCTGGTCCACACGCAGATTCCTTCCGATCTGACTGCATTAGCGTGCGTTATCTTATATCCGTAGCGTGCGCTAAACCTGCACGATAGCGTGCGCTACTCATGATTATTAGCATGCGCTAATAATGTTACACTTAGCCATTTTCAGCTATTCTTGTCCAACGTCTCAACATACAGAATACGAACATACGGCATACTGAATACATATACTTCTTAAATGTAATTGTCAACCAAGTACGACAATTATACCAATACAGATGTCCCAGTCCTTCATTTATTTTATTCATACTGTACGGATACCACACTGTACAACATAACTCGGATAAAATAATGTTAAATAACAGTAGTAGAATTTCCGGATATTACATACTACACCACTTAAAATAAGTTTCGTCCTCGAAACTTGCAATCCGTCACAGAAAAACAAACAAACCGTTCGACCAAGATATTCCAAAACCATCACGACGACGATCAGTCGTCAAAATTAACGAATAACCGAAACAGCACACTTACAATTGCGCAAAGTCAACGATCTCCTGAGATCCTAGCAAGCGATCTCACTGTACAGTCCCAATTCCAATAAGATGAATAATATACAACACATCTGCGAAACAACTGCCCAAAACAATGATACGAATCCCGAAACGTTGACACTAAATCCGAACGCTCAGATGATCACCAACAATGATCAACAATCAATCGAATTTATCATCGATATGATAAATTCCAATATGAACAACCAGAGGTCAAAACACAATCGAGAATATTATCAACATGATAAACTCCTATTATTACCAACGAACGATTAACGGTAATCGAGAATACCTTCACACAGTAAGCTCCAACACGATCAACGCAGAACCACAGAAACCGATATACGAACGAATAAAGTTCTCAAAACGACATACCAATCATACCGACTAGTGAACATACTCCTCGGCATACGAACAACCAATCACAAATCTACGAACATATCCAATCATACACTGAGTGGAAACGACCACTCAATATCCAAAACAACCAGTATGGGGTCACCATCCCCAAATCTACGCTTACAAGGAAATCATTCCAAAATCACTATGGTAAAATCGCGCTACTACCATACCAATGGAATCACATAGTACATATGTTCCGGTTTCACAAAATCCCAAGTTTCCAAAATAATATTATGTGCATGAATCTACAACACGCAACATATTTCTCTTATCCGATAACTCAACCGATCATCACCGGATAATCAAACTACCATACTGAAGTTCGAATTCCTTTTCCATCGTACCATCAATATGATATGCACTATGCACTAAATGCGTATGTATATCAATCACATTTTCAAAACCAGTTTGAAATCATAAAGTCTCGTCAAGAAGACAAATTTTCGAAAGTTCTTTCAAAAATTTCAAAACTAAAAACATAAATTTTGGTAAGACCACAAAATCAATTTTCGAAAAATTAAATTGGCTCGATGGTGCCAAGTACTCGATAACAGTTTCCTTCGAATCCACACGATTTCGATGTTTTAAAATGAAAAGTATGCAAATGCTCGGCTACATCCATACTACTGTATACCAATTCGGTTCGCTATTCCATCGGAAAACCACACGACCGAGTTCCAAAATCTCAGTATATAAACTCCGACCAAAAACTCCCTTTTCCACATATGACTCACAACGTCAATCATTAACCCATCCTGGATCACCTCAAATATGCTATGACAAAACATTGAAACAAATCAATACAACGAAAGACTTCATGAGAAGTTTCATTTGATCAAGTAAACCAAAACCTCAAAAGGTAGGAACAAAATAAATAAACGATCGATAAAGAGTTTTACAAATCTCGGGAGTTTTCTAAAACAGAAAAGCTTTCTTTTGAAACATTAGGGTCTCGGCCCGTATCTTGTTCCATATTACAGGAAGTTTAAAAAGTAGAAAACCCTTTTGGACCCCAAGTCCTGAGTTATAAATCTATTTCAAAATTGATTGGGTCTCGGCCCAAAAATCATTTTACGTAAAACATCCATAAAACATTCATTTTGAAAAACATCGTTTTCAAATGCTCAAACACAGTTCATATATCACAAAATGAACTAACATGACTACATGTTCTCCTGAACAATCCATAATATTTCTCCCAAATGCACAACTCCGTTACAAAACTTAATCGACATATTGATTTCCAAAATCATAACTTCTCCAGATCATCAATCCTGTCCTAACTCTGTCATCTCATACCATAACACATAATATCTTTCTGAATCTCAAAACATATCAACTTAGAACGGCAATAAATCTCAGTGCAATTCAAAAATCCAAATACTTACAGATCGTGAAGCCGACGATTCCCCGTGATACTGGCACATGTCTCGACTCTAGAAAATACTCGACACAGATCTTTTCAAAACACACGTTTTGCAAAATCAGTTCGACTCAAGAACACATTACATCTCATTCCAGAGAATCTCGTTAACACCATTTGGAAAGGTTCACCATAAACCCAGTACCACACTGGTAAATCACATAACGCACAAGCCCGAGTGAAAAACAAAAACTCAAGGCTCTAGAATTAGTCAATCGACAACTCGACTGACGCGATAAAACACGACCCAACTCGACCCAAATGCCTAGGTTTTCTCAACCTAAGCTCCGATACCATATTTTGTAACACCCCCAGATCCTACCGGGAATATTATAGCGCCGTGGGCCCCGAGATGGAACCCACAAGGCTGAAGGAAATTTTCGCAAACATTTACAAACGTCCAAGAGGCTATCGACGGTATTATCTATTTAAAACATTTGAAGACTTTATAAAACTCATTTATCAAAACCGTCGTAAAATCTCATATGAAAGGATAAGGCCTGAAATGCCTGAACTCAACAGTTTAAAACATACGTTAAGCTATCGCTTACACGTACCGACAGGATAGATTTAGAAAACGATTGCCAAAGTGACCTAAGTTACCAGATACCAATAGGCCATTCAAAAATACTCACGCAGCGGATAAAGATAAATAATTGAAATACTCTAGCAGCGGAATACAACAACTGATCATAAAATCAAAACACAAATACATGTCCTAGCCAGTATCCTCCGGGAAGCTCATCTCTCCATGACCGCTACAAGCTTGATAATCCAAGAACCTAAAAAGAAAGACCACGACGGGGTCAGCCATAATATCCAACAATGATAACCATCACATCTCGTCAATAATTACATATCAATGGAAATACTAAGTAAGAATACGACCAATGTAATCTTACCGTCGTAACTTTACGAAAATCCACGATTCGTATCCTTAACAACACAATAAGATAATATCGAAATATCTGTACGGTATCTCAACAATACCCAAGGTTCTCAAAACATTATCATAACTCGCGATACAGAAATTATACCAACTCTGGCCAATTCAATCCATCGGATAACGTCGACAATTCCAATACGATAATCGATTGTCCATCAAAGACAAGTATCAAGGAAATACGGAACATACCTCAAGATACGAAATACCATTACCATCACGTCAGTCTAATCCAAGATCAGATCAACACAACATACGGACATGGCCCTAACACAAGACCTACAAATGCATACTCATATGACAACGTCAATATGATCACAACAATAACGACAATGTATACTTATGGCAAGCCCATAATATACATATGCACAATAACAACAACACATGGCAATCCGATGATCCAGCGTTCACTGCCTAGATCCCACGATGACCCCGTCAGACCAACCGTGGTAGAAAACCCGTCCTATGATCCAGCGCACGCTAGCATAGATCCCCCGATGATCCCGTCGGACCAACACGAGGTGGACATATGACAATAATGCACAACTGCACAAAACAACAGTACACAATACACGACAACAATAATGCACAAATGCATGACAACAATGATACACGAATGTATCACGACATGATCGACACAAATGATAAAAATGATTAGAGTACTTGCCCCGAGTCCTTCGAGAACAATCTCAATGTCTAAACCATCACGAACTATTATCCTCAATACTCGACGGTCCAAAGTATCACGGATTGCAGATAATTCATATCTTCATCTTTATCACAATATATCCTCGATATACAAGTATACCAATAACAAAAGTAAATCATATACATTATGATTTAGATTCCCAAAACTCGAATATGATTTATAATCCCAAATCTCCTGTGATTACGATTATAAACATTGCTATACGAATTATAAACGAATGAAACGGAAACCATTCATTAAATACTATAAACTGAGCAAGTAATAACTTACCTCGATACCGATACGACGATGATGAAGCCGTCACTAATCTCATTGTCTTCGTCTACTAGCTCCTCGGCCCTGACCAATGCCATTCACGAACACGACCGCAACATACGGTTATAAACATCGATCAATAATCCCAACCTATTACAATAATCGATAAACAACAAGTTCGATAACAATCAACAATCGATAAAACCGATTCACAAACCCAACGGCTCAAAAATATCTCGATTAAACACTAGTCGGATCAATCCAACTCAAACCAGCACGAATTCATAACCACAACACGAAAATCGCACTTTACGCCTCTTAGCGCACGTTAATCACTTAACGTAGCGTGCGCTAAGTTGCTCCCGTTAGCGTGCGCTAGCCAGTAGGCTTAGCGTGCGCTACTGCTGTACAGTTTGCATGTTTTTCGGATACCGATCAACATATGACGATTATCAAGAACACTAAGTGATTCTAAACCATGTACATAGCTATCAAAACAACGAAATCTGATATCCTTTAACATATAAACAAGCATCCAACTTATAATCCAAGTTCTATATCCATATATCATCTTCCTTAATATCAATACATGAAACATCAAGAACGTAACAACACTCCCTTAATCTTCCATTACAGAGAGTAATCATCGACAATAACATCAACATCCGAAACTGGGGAGAATGATTAATCCACTTATCTCAAGAAAACGAACAACATAATTCAAACCACAAGAATCATATCAATATCTTCATATCAACAATAACATCATCATAATCCGGTAATCCATCTCATAATCATGCTTATCAACTTGTTTATGTAATAATCATCAACTCAAGAACATCAACATTCAATCCAAAATGAAATCCAAAGATGAAGAGTGATTACCTTTATGAAGGAATGGATTGATTTCCAAGGTTGAATCCATTTCCAAGAATCACCAATGATTTCAAGAACAAAGCTTTAATCCATGATTTCTATCTTAATCTTGTTAAAGATCACCACCTCACCGTGCTTGGGAACCTCAAGAAACTCCCAAAGCTCTCTCTATCGACTGAAAGTGAAAGAATGGACGAAATGCTTCATAATACCCGTCTGTCCCTTATATAGACTGCATTACTAGCGTGCACTAACATCTCATGTTTAGCGTGCGTTAAGGCTTTAGCGTGCGCTAACTGACTTTGTTAGCCTGTGCTTTTGCAGTCCAGAGGCTACTGTGTGGCTTCGTACATGCGCTTACGTACGTAATGCCCATGCATTAGCGTACGTAATTTACACTCTCTAGCGTACGCAAGTCCTTGCGTTTAGCGTGCGCTAATATCAGTTGACTCGTTTGTCTGTATGCTCCAAAGACGGGTCCACACGCCGACAGCTCTGACTAGGATAAGATTCCTTTTTGTCCAATATACAGTTAGTGTGCGCTAATCAACATGCATTAGCGTGCGCTAACACTACATTACAACATCCGTTGACTTATCAGAACGTGCGCCGAAAGTGGCCTGGTCCACACGCAGATTCCTTCCGATCTGACTGCATTAGCGTGCGTTATCTTATATCCGTAGCGTGCGCTAAACCTGCACGATAGCGTGCGCTACTCATGATTATTAGCGTGCGCTAATAATGTTACACTTAGCCATTTTCAGCTATTCTTGTCCAACGTCTCAACATACAGAATACGAACATACGGCATACTGAATACATATACTTCTTAAATGTAATTGTCAACCAAGTACGACAATTATACCAATACAGATGTCTCAGTCCTTCATTTATTTTATTCATACTGTACAGATACCACACTGTACAACATAACTCGGATAAAATAATGTTAAATAACAGTAGTATAATTTCCGGATATTACATTGTAAACCTTGGTCTGACCAACATGACCAAGTCTAAGATGCCATTTCAAAACTTGATTGGTTTCATCCCTACCACGTATTCTAGTCATAGTATTCACAACTACTTTGTTGCTGAGATTTAGATGATACAATCCATTTAATAATGTAGCAGTACCCACTAGTTTATTTCTAAAGTAAATTTTGCACGAACCATCACCAATGAAAAATGAAAAGCCTTTTCGGTCCATGACCGGAATGGATGCAATGTTTTTGTGCGCCTTGGGCAAAACAAGTACATCTTGTAAAGTCAAAACAAAGCCGGATTCTAAACCCAAAAGAAGTGATCCTATTTCAGTCGCCTCAACACTATGCCCGCTTCCGACTATGATCATAACTTCTCTAGCTCCAAGCTTCCTACTTTGTTCCAGATCCTGATTCACGGTACAAATATGAGAACTAGCACCAGAATCCAGTATCCAGGAAGTAGAAAATACAGTAGCAGAACAATTTGTTTCTAAAACTAAAAGTTCTGTACCTGAAGTGCCATGAAGAATCGGACAGTCTCTAGCCCAGTGGCCTAGCTCACCGCATTTGAGACAAGCACCCTTCTTGTTCTTGTTCTTCGGAACCATCGGGGCCTTACACTTACCCTTAAGGTCCTTAGCTTGCGGTCCAGTCCGCTTATTGGTCTTTTTCTTCTTATTCCGAGACTTCCGAAGTCCAGAAGAAATCACAAGGGCAGACTCCTTCATCCGCGGAGTCTTCATCTAAGACTGAGCGGTCACAAGTTTGTTCATTAACCCAACTAAATTACATGCAATCTCATTGCAGTTGAAGTTCATAAAAAACTGTGAGAAGGAATCAGGGAGAGACTGTAGGATAAGGTCGGTTTGTAGAGAAGTATCCATTTTAAAATCAAGAGCCTCCAATCTCTCGATCATGGATATCAGTTTGAGGACGTGTTTGTAATATCCGCAATTTTGAATTTCGGTAATTTTCTTTTTTCGGAGGAAGTTCGTTTTTGACAACTCTATCATGACCGTTTCGTCATTCCGAGAATGATTAATTCTGCACTTTTTGTCATCCGAGTTCGTTTCGGTGACGTTTTGTTGAGTTCCGTGTCCTTGATCGACTTTTTCACGTGGGAGTTCGACTTTATAAAGTCACCATTAATTCTTGGAAACTCCAAAAATTCTGAATCTTTGCAAAACTATAGAGAATCAAGTTAGCTTTCCAATGGTTCAAACGGTGAGTCAATCGGAGTCCAGACGAAGGAGTTATGGTCGAAATAGCGAAGACTGCACGGTGTGCCTTTTTGGTGTTGAAGGGGGTTGTACCGTGTGCCGCGGCACACTCAGGCTGTGCCGCGGCACTAAGCTGATTCCTGGGCATTTTTAGTGGTCCTGGGCTGCGGCACACTTGTCCTGTGCCGCGGCACACGGGCTTTTGCGTTTTTAGCAGTTGCGAGAGAAAAACTTCATTTTTCTCCTCTCTTCTTCCTCCTTCATCTTAGGCGATTGTGGGCGATTTTTGGGCGATTTTGAGTGCTCCCAAACTTGTAGAGATCATCTACCTCAAGTCTTGTTGTAGATTTTCGACCTCTACTTGAATCCTTCATCCAAATCAAGGTATATTTCTTGATTATCCTTCAAGTTGACTTTTTGGAGAAATTGTTCTTGATTTCGTTTCTAATCCGATTTTGATACATCGATTGGTGTAGTATGATGTTATTAATCATGTTCTATGGGTTGTATATCCATATATCAAGTTTGTTTAACTCGATCGACGATTCGAGTGTTCTTGGGAATTATTGAACATTTAGTGTTCGATTAAATGTCCCAATGAGTTTCCCTTCGATAGTTTGTTGGGATTTCCGTTGTTTTGGCCTTGATTCTCGTCGTAACCATGTGTTATTGTTACTTCCGGTGGTTTATAGGTGTTCGAGGATTCCGATGTTGAATTCCGTTTGGTGATTGATGATTCGTGTGGTGTTATTCTCGTAATACTCGTGGTGCTATCGCGTTCTTGATTTTGTTCGGGGGTTCGGGGCTATTCGACCGCGTCCTATCCGTCGTCTTATTGCGATCGTGGTTTCGAGGCAAGTACCTTGCCCATACTCTTCTTATTTTGTGGATATGATGATCGGTGATCGTCTTGGTGTGTTTGTTTGGTTGTTTGAAATGAAGTTTCAAAGGATTTCGGTTTGGCCTCGTTAAAGGCTTTCTTTCAAATGCGTGTGTGTTTTGTGAACGGTGTGTTTTGGGAATTGATTATGATTTGATTATTTTGAACGTTGAAGGATTTGATGATGATACTCCTCTTGTTTAAAGTTATGGAATCGTGTATTCCGTATTTAATCTTGTTATTGTGTTTTGAAGAGTTTGATAATGGTGTCGAGTTAATGGCCATCTCTAGTGAGTATTCTTAATGAACTTACATTCTTAGCATGTTAGTATTGCATGAGTAACGTGTGTGTGTGTGTATGCTCACTGCGGGTTAGATCCGACGGGGTCTCGGTAGGGCTCCACGAAGCTGTGGAACCGCGAGCTTGCTTTTAACCACTGTGGGTTAGATCCGACGGGGTCTCGGCAGGGATCCACGAAGCTGTGGGTCCACGGTTAATTGTGGTGCATTTTACAAATGTGGTTTGATCATTGGCATTTTCGGAAATGAGCGCTTTTGAACGGTTTTCATGATTGCATGCATCGACTAAGTGTGTAAGAGGTAAGTTGTTCGTTTGGCTTACTTGGCTAGGATGGCACAAGAGTATTTTGTTGTTTGTTTTAAATCCTTTATTTGTGGATTTTGATGTTGGGAGACGAACCTTGTGGTCGTTCTTGTGTACTGTGAGTTGATGAGATTTGGGGCTAAAATCCCAATGGTTTTGTAAAAGTCATTTTATGGATTTGGGGCTAAAATCCCAACGGGTTGGTAAATGTCATTTTTCGGAAAGTAAAGATTTGGGGCGGAGACCCCTTTTGTCTTGTGGATTTTGAAAAGTAGGATTTGATAATCCTAAATGGTTTTCTATTAAAACTCTCGATGGCATTCTAAACCGTCTTATTAATTATTTCCATTGATTTATGGTATTTCGATTTTTAAAGGTTTTCTCAAACCCTTGCCTCGAGAAGTACTTTTCGTTTCGTTTGGATCTTTGAGGATTCCTGGTTATTGTTATTCGTGGAATGTGAATTGTATGGCTCGTATTTGCAGTTTGTATTTGCACTAGCAAAACAGTGGAGTTTTGCTAACCCCCGAGTATTCGGGGGGTGGATGTCTATTTTTGCATTCAGGTTTTGGAGCATAACACAGGGTCGGCACGAAGGATGATGAAAGATGAACGATACTAATCACACGAGGATCCGTTGATGTCAGATTGGTCTAGCTGTATTTTCTTTTCCACTGCAGTATATTTTCCCGTTGTACGGGTGTGGTTGTATTTTGACCCCTGCGTGGGCATGAGTTGTATGTAATTGTTGAAAGACCAAATCGGTCTACTGAGTCATTTTAGCCTGAAAGGCATGGTTGAGTTGCTATATGTCGTTACCAGCCTGGTAGATCCTTGAGGAAAGGTTCTACGGCGTGTAATATCCCTGAGCATATTGGGGGTGTTACATAAATGGTATCGGAGCCAGGTTGTGAAAACCTAGGCTGTCGGGTCAGTGGTGTCTATTGAGTTTTGTCTCGTCGGATTTAGTCTGACTGAGTCGTGTCGCGACGCGTCGTTTGAGTTTGTTGGTCGTGATTAGTATCGTGGGGCGATCATCATCTTCGTGCGACCTGTGGAAGTAAGTCTCCCTTCTTTGTGTTGTGCCTCGTGTGACACGAGCTATTTTTATGATTATTTGTTAAGTGATGGAATCCTTATGTGGATTTTGATTTCACTATATGTATTTAATCGACTCTCGTATTTGATTTATACGAGGAGTGTCGTCGCTTGTGATGTTTTTTTTTATTGTTGTTTTTGTCCGTTGCTGATGATTTTCGAATCGATTTGCACGTTTTACAAGTTCTCTTGTGGAAGCTTTGTGCTTATACACGTTCGACTTGTTCACTAGCCAGTGCGGTAGGGTCTTTAGAGGACTCGAATGGGGCCAGTGGTTTTGTTCTGAATGTGGTTATTTGACTCTAATATTTTGTTCTTATGAGGAGTAGTGTTGCTGGATTGTGCATGTTGAACTGTATTTCTTTTATCCGCTGCGTGAGTTCTTTTGTAATAACTTTCGGTATTTTACCGACCGAGTTTTATTTCGATAACCGCTTCCCTTAACCGAGTTTTTGGCATTATGGCCTTGATCGCGTTGGCGAAATTCTTATGACGGTAATTAGTATTTTGTAAATGGCTTTCGCGAGTTTTTGAAATATTACCGTCATCAGCCTTTTTGGCATTTTTGTAAATGGTTTTTAGCACTGGGTTCGATCGGGACCCACGGTAGCTATGATGTTCCGTGTGATTACCTGAAATTTTTGGGCATTTTAGCCTTTTTGGCATCGTCCTTTTGGCATTGAATTATTTTGAAAACTTGAGTATCTTAGAAATAAATTTGAGACATATTTTTTTTCAAATGAGTTATTTCCTTGTGGTACATCCAGGTGCCACAATATATTCCAAAATTTTTTCTGCCTCGAGGACCAAAATGTTTTGAGATATTTTCAATGTTTTAGAAACACTTTTATTTAGACCCGAGGGTCGAATATTCTGAAAGTTTTCACTAAGAGAAAGTGTCCTCATTTTTTATCAAATGCGAAACGGTTCTCCAAAGTCTCGATAACGATGTTTCACGTTTGTACTTTTTGAAAGGTGATACTCAAGATCAATCGGTGTTCTTCTAAATTATTTTCAAAATAAGGTTTTCGTTTTTAAAACCTATCCATTCCCGTTTGAGGGCTGGGTATATATGTATGATGTTCGCGTTGTCATTTTTATGTTTGCTCCCGAGTATGACCGAATTGGCGGTGTGAGCGTTGAGTCATTTTCCACACATTTGTTGTGTTAGCCCCTTGTGAGAGGTGAGATGTTGGTGTTGAATGTTGTCGTCTCGTGGTGATTTCTGTGTTGTCGCGCATGTGCGAGCTGTTAGAGCTTGGGTTGGTATGGCCGTGTGCATCGGTGATCGTTACGTTACGTGTCGGTTGTTTAACGTCTTGTTACCTTGCTCCTGTTTTGTGAATTTCGTGGATGAGGTCGGGGGTAATACCCGTACTATTTTGACTTCTGTATTTTCTCTTTCTCCAGTCTATCGATTCGCTCATGTTCGTTGAGACTTTATGAAATTGTTCTGTATTTTAGTTTCATCGTCCGAACGAACTGTGATCTTGTTGTGGGTCGATCTGGTTATCGTTGTGACTTTTTCGAGTTCGGTTCGATTCTTGTGAACCTTGTTCGGGAGTAACATCATTTGGTTCTACTAGTCCTTTTATTCGAAGGGATAAGATTTTGAACTTCTGTATATTCTACTTTGTCGACTCATTTATGTTCGTTGACATTTCTAAGCTTGTCCTGCCCCTTGTTTTTGTTTATCGAACGAGTGTGGCATCATTTCGGAATAACTCGTTTGTCGTTGTGACTTTTCAATTTCTATTCCCTTTCATGTGGATCTTATGTGAATGCATACGTTGTTGTTTTCACCGGATCATATATTTTCTCGAGTCGAGATGTGAACCTTGGAGTTGTTGTTTGAATTTTTATTGTTCTTCGTGATTCGAACATGATTGTTCGCTTTTTGTTGTCTCGACCGTTGTGGTTCGGTCGTTTGTTTGCTCGGTTTTTGTCCTCGTTTCGTGATCGTTGAGCATTCAGGCTCATTCCTAATTCCCTTAAGTTTGGGAAATTAGTCTCGTTTTCGATCTTCCAACCCTTGGGCGGTGGAATTCCGTATTTGTTCAGCGATTGGCTTGCGTTTTGATTGATGTACCGTTGGGTTGGTCAATCGTACTGACTTTCGTTCGTTGTGTTTTGTGATTGTCGGATAATTGACTTGGCTATATTATCCGTTTGATGACGCTTGTCATTTGTTGGTTTTATTGTATCCCTAACGGCGACGTTGTGTTGGTCGTCGTGGAGCGTGTTTTCACGCCGTATGTCTCTTTGCGTTTCTTGCAGCATTTCGCCGTTGGGCGCGAATTTTCTGTTTTTGGTGTATCTCGCCGAGTTTTCCTGGCGGGTATATTTCTCCCCCCTACTTGTTTTAAGTTTCGGGACGAAACTTCTTTTAAGGAGGGTAGAATGTAATATCCGCAATTTTGAATTTCGGTAATTTTCTTTTTTCGGAGGAAGTTCGTTTTGACAACTCTATCATGACCGTTTCGTCATTCCGAGAATGATTAATTCTGCACTTTTTGTCATCCGAGTTCGTTTAGGTGACGTTTTGTTGAGTTCCGTGTCCTTGATCGACTTTTTCACGTGGGAGTTCGACTTTGTAAAGTCACCATTAATTCTTGGAAACTCCAAAAATTCTGAATCTTTGCAACACTATATAGAATCAAGTTAGCTTTCCAATGGTTCAAACGGTGAGTCAATCGGAGTCCAGACGAAGGAGTTATGGTCGAAATAGCGAAGAGTGCACGGTGTGCCTTTTTGGTGTTGAAGGGGGCTGTACCATGTGCCGCGGCACACTCAGGCTATGCCGCGGCACTAAGCTGATTCCTGGGCATTTTTAGTGGTCCTGGGCGGCGGCACACTTGTCCTGTGCCGCGGCACACGGGCTTTTTCTGCGTTTTTTAGCAGATTTGCGAGGAGAAAAACTTCATTTTTTCTCCTCTCTTCTTCCTCCTTCATCTTAGGCGATTGTGGGCGATTTTTGGGCGATTTTGAGTGCTCCCAAACTTGTAGAGATCATCTACCTCAAGTCTTGTTGTAGATTTTCGACCTCTACTTGAATCCTTCATCCAAATCAAGGTATATTTTTTGATTATCCTTCAAGTTGACTTTTTGGAGAAATTGTTCTTGATTTCGTTTCTAATCCGATTTTGATACATCGATTGGTGTAGTATGATGTTATTAATCATGTTCTATGGGTTGTATATCCATATATCAAGTTTGTTTAACTCGATCGACGATTCGAGTGTTCTTGGGAATTATTGAACATTTAGTGTTCGATTAAATGTCCCAATGAGTTTCCCTTCGATAGTTTGTTGGGATTTCCGTTGTTTTGGCCTTGATTCTCGTCGTAACCATGTGTTATTGTTACTTAGGAGGTTTATAGGTGTTCGAGGATTCCGATGTTGAATTCCGTTTGGTGATTGATGATTCGTGTGGTGTTATTCTCGTAATACTCGTGGTGCTATCGCGTTCTTGATTTTGTTCGGGGTTCGGGGCTATTCGACCGCGTCTATCCGTCGTCTTATTGCGATCGTGGTTTCGAGGCAAGTACCTTGCCCATACTCTTCTTATTTTGTGGATATGATGATCGGTGATCGTCTTGGTGTGTTTGTTTGGTTGTTTGAAATGAAGTTTCAAAGGATTTGATTTGGCCTCGTTAAAGGCTTTCTTTCAAATGCGTGTGTGTTTTGTGAACGGTGTGTTTTGGGAATTGATTATGATTTGATTATTTTGAACGTTGAAGGATTTGATGATGATACTCCTCTTGTTTAAAGTTATGGAATCGTGTATTCCGTATTTAATCTTGTTATTGTGTTTTGAAGAGTTTGATAATGGTGTCGAGTTAATGGCCATCTCTAGTGAGTATTCTTAATGAACTTACATTCTTAGCATGTTAGTATTGCATGAGTAACGTGTGTGTGTGTGTATGCTCACTGCGGGTTAGATCCGACGGGGTCTCGGTAGGGCTCCACGAAGCTGTGGAACCGCGAGCTTGCTTTTAACCACTGTGGGTTAGATCCGACGGGGTCTCGGCAGGGATCCACGAAGCTGTGGGTCCGCGGTTAATTGTGGTGCATTTTACAAATGTGGTTTGATCATTGGCATTTCCGGAAATGAGCGCTTTTGAACGGTTTTCAT
This sequence comes from Orobanche coerulescens, assembly GCA_033398695.1. NCBI lineage: Eukaryota > Viridiplantae > Streptophyta > Magnoliopsida > Lamiales > Orobanchaceae > Orobanche > Orobanche coerulescens. The sequence goes on from CM065817.1 coordinate 122,938,997, forward strand.
GATTGCATGCATCGACTAAGTGTGTAAGAGGTAAGTTGTTCGTTTGGCTTACTTGGCTAGGATGGCACAAGAGTATTTTGTTGTTTGTTTTAAATCCTTTATTTGTGGATTTTGATGTTGGGAGACGAACCTTGTGGTCGTTCTTGTGTACTGTGAGTTGATGAGATTTGGGGCTAAAATCCCAATGGTTTTGTAAAAGTCATTTTATGGATTTGGGGCTAAAATCCCAACGGGTTGGTAAATGTCATTTTTCAGAAAGTAAAGATTTGGGGCGGCGACCCCTTTTGTCTTGTGGATTTTGAAAAGTAGGATTTGATAATCCTAAATGGTTTTCTATTAAAACTCTCGATGGCATTCTAAACCGTCTTATAAATTATTTTCATTGATTTATGGTATTTCGATTTTTAAAGGTTTTCTCAAACCCTTGCCTCGAGAAGTACTTTTCGTTTCGTTTGGATCTTTGAGGATTCCTGGTTATTGTTATTCGTGGAATGTGAATTGTATGGCTCGTATTTGCACTTTGTATTTGCACTAGCAAAACAGTGGAGTTTTGCTAACCCCCGAGTATTCGGGGGGTGGATGTCTATTTTTGCATTCAGGTTTTGGAGCATAACACAGGGTCGGCACGAAGGATGATGAAAGATGAACGATACTAATCACACGAGGATCCGTTGATGTCGGATTGGTCTAGTTGTATTTTCTTTTCCACTGCAGTATATTTTCCCGTTGTACGGGTGTGGTTGTATTTTGACCCCTGCGTGGGCATGAGTTGTATGTAATTGTTGAAAGACCAAATCGGTCTACTGAGTCATTTTAGCCTGAAAGGCATGGTTGAGTTGCTATATGTCGTTACCAGCCTGGTAGATCCTTGAGGAAAGGTTCTACGGCGTGTAATATCCCTGAGCAGATTGGGGGTGTTACAGTGTTCCCCAACCTTCTCACCTTCCTTCATCCTTACACCGAACAATTGCTTGGATATCTCATATCTAGCAGTTCTGCTGTGCTCACCATAAAGTTCGGTTAAGTGAGATAGAATATGCCTAGCAGAAGTCATTTTCTCATGAGCTCTCTGAAGCTCATTAGACATAGAAGCCATCATGTATGCACGGACTTTTACGTCATCCTTAACCCACTTTTCTTGGTTTTCGATCTCTTTCTGATTGGCTCTGGTCCACACAGGAGGCGCCGGAATGTCCGTCTCTAAGACGTATCCCAGTGCCTCTATACTGAGGACTATCATCAGATTGCGGAGCCAGTCCACAAAGTTAGGTCCAATCCGAGTGTTCTTTTCGAGCAGAATTGCGAGTGGATTCATTGTCATATTGAGATTTGAGTCTGCATTAAGTACGATAGATTAATTAGTGACTCATTCAATTATGTTCTGAGTATAGAATTAAGGTCTTTTCTATTCTTGTTACCCAGCTCCCACTATTTTTATCGGAATAACACACTCCCATGTGAAATCCGGAAGTATCGTCGCTCTACTTCATAGTGGTGATCGAGTTCTTTATAAATCTTAATAGAGGGCAACCGAACAGGTTTCTAGTCTATTAATTTTCATAAAGTGGTGTCCAACACCAACCCATCTAATGGATGATTCGATCTTTTTTTTCCCATTGTTCACTCCCCTCAACCTATACGGTTTCTATGGTTCGTGAACAAGTTAAGTTTATACCATCGACGCAAATCAGTTTCACAATTGAATCTTATCCGGCAACCTATCAGGTTTCTAGGGATAAAATTTGCTCCAACTGAAGGCATCCAATGCGCTCCCGGTAATTTATCCGTCCTCCCCGAACGACTACCCCGATAACTCGAAAGCATAGCACATCCGGTTTGGATTTCAATTTCCCGAAAACTTGATGGAGGGAAGGAAAACCTTGAAACCTTATAAACTTAATTATTTGTTGTGGGAGAATTATCGCGATCAACGTTACACTTTGCACATTAATCATTTAAGCGCATTTGTGGCATTCATATAATATGAAACAACCATTCACAACCTAGTTGCTACCAACATGTGGTTCATAGACCGTTCCTAGAAAACAAAAACTCCGTAATCTAATTACAAGTCTTCGTCTTGAATCTTCGTCTTCTCGAAATGGATCTTCCTCTAGTCTTCGTCATTACATATAAATTTTACATTGAAAATTGCATCCTAGATACAAATATTTCTAGTAAAATAAATAGGCTCAAAACGGCCATTACAACCCAATCGAATAAAACGAACGATTCAAAACTAAGTCCACGAACCACATCCCCATTCAAAAAGCATTCATCCAATAAATACTATATAAATGGAAAGCGTAGAGATACATTGATCCAATCAACAATATGAACCGATCCAATCGATTCACACAATTGGTAATATGATAACGTTCAAAATAATTCGGTCGACCATAAATATTCCAATTAATCAAATTTCCCTTATAAAATGAAATACCATAAATCATTTTAATCATATGAAATCCAATTTAACATGAGGGAGATTAATTTTCAAGAATACACGAAAAAATCGAGCCGGGGCGAAAAAAAGGCCTGCCATGGCCGAGTCACGCTCGGCAGCTGCCGGCCGGATGCCCAGCGACCACAGGCCGTGGCCTGGAGCACAGGCGCGGCCAGCGATCTGATGTTGCCCGTGCCGGCTGACAGCACAGGCCGCGGCCCCCTGCTCCCGGACCCCTCCCGGACCGTCCAACGGCATTTCGGGGCTAGTTTTTCGACCGGATATCCAATATCTATATTCTCCAACATTCATATCTACAATATAAATCATATTTCCAAGAAATTAAGATTTATATTTAGACATAAACTTACGAAAAATATAACTACAACGAACGTAAAAACATATACCACGATTATGACTAAAATGATTCCAAATCATTCACCATCTAATCGAGCATTCCAAATGACAATATCATATATACGATCGCAAGACCTATGCTCCGATACCACTGTTGGGATTCGGTGCCTAAAACGAAGGCCCAGCGGAAGCGGTAAAACGAAAATTAATTCGATCTGAATCCCTACGAGGATCGATCGAGCTACGTATATACGAATATCAAACTCGAATTCACAAGAGATATTGAACCTCACCCTTGTAGACTGTTGATTAGATGGATAACCTTCTCTTGAGCTATTCCCCAAGCTCTTGAACGATCCAACGCCGAAAGCACCGCGTCTCTACTTGCCACGCGCCGGAGAAACGACCGGAATGACAACACCTTGCTATCCTCCGAGGATACGGCTAGAGCTAGGTGATGAAGCTATTGATTTTGATAAATATACTCCAAGTATGTTTATCAAAATTCTCTCAATATTTTTCTCTCAATTTTCTCCAAGAAAAATGAAGAAGAAGTTAGTGAAGAAGATGAAGATGAGTATGAACACCATGAAATGAACTCTAAGTTCTTTTCTCTCTCTCCTTCAAACTCTCTTACGTCTCTCTCTCTCTCAAAGTGTGAAATATGTATGTGATATTATATCTTCTCACTCACAAGTCTACATCTTATTCTTTATACACCTTCCACCAACTTATACAACTCATTCACATGAGAGGTATCTCCACCATGTCAATATCATCCATATAAAATAGAAACAAAAGACAAGGGGAAATTAGGTGGAAAAGAGGAGGGTGGCCATGATGAAAAACGGCCGAGTTCGGTTCATTTCGGACTCCCGAAAGTCCAAATAGATAAACTTCGATTCCGTTTCGATGTATTTATATTGATTAATTAATCCAATTAATTAAACATATCAAATACAAAATAATATAATTAATTTCTCTAAGAAATAATTATATACATGAATTAAATTAATCACCCAGTAATTTATTTAATTCATTAGGCCGTAAATCAATTTATCCAATAAATCGATTTAGACATCTAATGTCCCAAATTTAGATATCCAATATCTAATACACATAATGAGATAATTAGCTTGATTCATTCCGTCGTCAATCCTAATACGCGACTCGGTAGGTCCGTCTCAGTCAGCAATGGGAGGAACCAAAGAGTAGTAGCACCACCTAGCCAGCCTGGCGGCCTACACTGTACCCCAACTGAGAACGAATGATTGGGATCATTCAAGAACCATTCTGTCGTGAATACCAGTATACGTATAAACCCTTCTTTCAAATGTCCCGATCAAGTTATAGGGTCACGGTCTGTCAAACCCTATCTGTACTTGACGCTATGCATGCGTTAATGCAAATCGAGATCATCGAGCTCTCGTGTATCTAATACATCTAGCTCCAATGCTTTGGCCAAAGACTTATGATCTCATATGCCAATAACCGCATAGGACATATAACCCGTTCACTAACAGGAGAAAGAATTCTATCTTGGTATTCAGTAGGACCTGCTACTTGCCCATCAAAGATGCACGTCGAGGTTGACCCCCGCCTTCCGGTTTATAGGGTCGAACTACTCTAATGAAAATCTTGACGTCACAAGCACATCCCTACTAAATCCTCAAGTCGAAGGTTCACGAATACCTATCACAACCTTTCGATTCCATCATTGGCTGTCCCGGAGTGAAATCCATGTGATGAATCGAGGGTGAGTCGGTTCGAGTATACTAATCCAATTAGCATACCTATAACGTGTGCTCCCACTAACCATTAGCGTTCGACAGGCACTCTCCGTGTCAAAGAACACGTCATACAAGTCTTCACATAAAATTTAACGCCCAGTCAAGTTTCATCGACTTGCGAACGATTAAGTATTTGAGCTATAACCCTTTCCAGTGCCGACCCCCTTATCTAATAAGGAGTGGAACGTTTTGCTCTCAAATACACTAACTAGTTTCTATATATTTATTTACGAGTTAGGAATGCCAGTAACTACCAGTAAATAAAGAAACATTCATTTGCCTTATATGAATGGTTTACATAATTACAAGTACAATGCCCTCACTCAACAACCTCTGAGTGGCATTTAAGGGCATACTCCTATGAGAGCCGATATAGCTAAAGAAGTTAACAAACAACACTTTGTTGAATTCGAGGACATGGTATATGCGGTGGTAAAAATAGAGGGGAATTTACGAAGAGGGAGCAACAACAACTATTCCATGGGATACTCTACTCCTTGGAAAGAACAATCTCAAGTAAGTTCAGACAAATTTAAAAATTTTGATAAAAGAGAAGGGAGTGTCTTGAAAGGAAAGTTTGAAGATGGGAGTACTAGAAAACTTAAATTTGATGGGAAGCCTAAACCCGTCGCAAGCACCCAAAGGAGAAACCGGGACATCCAATGCTATAAGTTCCAGGGTCGTGGACATATAGCATCCGAATGCACCAACAAACGGGTGATGGTACTTCGGGATGGGGAGATTGAAATGGAAAGCGAAAAAGAAGAAGAAGAAGAGACAAGAGAGGTGGAGAGTGATGATGAGATGTATGAGTATGCACCCGCACTTGTTGTTCGGAGGGTGTTAAATTCTCAAGCAAAAGAGGAGGAAGTTAACGAACAAACAGAAAATCTATTTCACACACGTTTATTTTTATTAAAAATAAAAATTGTATTGTGATAATAGATAACGGGATTTGCACTAATGTCATTAGTGCTATGCTAGTGGAAGAACTCGATCTTCCAACAAGAAGACACCCTAAACCGTATCGTTTACATTGGCTAAATGATTGTGGGGAAGTTCGAGTTAATAAACAGGTACTTGTGGCTCTCACCATCGGAAGGTATCAAGATGAAATCCTATGTTATGTCGTTCCGATGCATGCTTGTCATATCTTGTTGGGAAGACCATGGCATTTTGATCGAGATTCTACTGACACGTTCTTAGTGTAACTATCGCAAGTGCACGATATCGTATCAAGTAGTAAGTGGACTTTTTGAGTCCGGTTTATCGAACCCACGAGGAAGTTTGGTTATATGTTGAATTATACACTATTAGTCTATTTGTTATATAGATATATATGATTGAAACACACAATTTTAGTGTTTGATTTAATAATTTCAAATAAAATGCAATAATAGTTCTAATATTCAAGGAAATAAAAGATTGCACTAATAATAGATTAATAAAAGATATAATGAAATAGTTGGGATTACAAACTTAGTTCATCATTAGTTATAGAAGATATATAGGAGATCATAAGATGAATTTACTTATTATGTTGTGTAGATTCGATTTTCCTTAAAAAGACGGTTTCTCTTTCGAACTATAAAACGCCCCTTATATATTGAATCAATCCACTATATTTCTATGTTGATTGGCTTCAATACATAGCATTAGGATTTATGAAAATAACTCAAAGAATCATCTAAGGTCTAGAGGTATATTTCTATCCCCTAGAACAACTTAGAGTGAAGATCATTTGATCTAATCAAACATATTTTCTTTCGAAACATATGAAGACCATAAATATCGTCATTTATTGGCCGAATAAATAAAGATTGGTAAAACAATGAAAATCACACATAATAATAAGTAATTCATAATAGATCTTTATACAAACTTAAATAACATGACTAACCTTGTTTATAATCCCAACTTAAGTAACTTAGCCCATGAAAGGTTTAATAAACATAATACAAGCTTGAGTGGTCATTATTAGTTGAAAAAGAGAAAGAATTGATCCTAACTCCCTTAGTAGATAAAGGAGAAAGAAGCAATAAACTCCCTTAACAACATATGCTACACCACTATTACACAAATTGTAATACCCCGACTTTTCGGATATATTTTTCGTTTATATGTTGGATATCGTTGATGGATAATTGTGCTTGAGAACGTTGTGAACGTTTGATAATGTTATTGAATGCATATATATTCATTGTGACGTATGTTCGATTGGTATGTCGAGATATTGGTTGAGGATAAGTGAATATGGCTAGGCACAGCCACGATAGCGCACGCTATAAGTGTTCATTAGCGCACGCTACTGGGTACAGGTAGCACACGCTACGAAGTATTGATAGCGTACGCTAAGAGGTTCGGTTACGTACGCTAAGGAGGACTCCTAACGTACGTAACGACTTGCTGGGTTAGTTCCGGAAGGTGGCCGACAGGTAGGCCCAGGTTGATTTTTATATTCAGTTAGCGCACGCTAACGCATGTTGGTTAGCGCACGCTAACATCAGATCGCCAATAATGGAATATTGGCTTTCGGCGAGTGGACCCGGCCACTTGCGACGCATGTCCAGATAAGGTCAGCGGGTGTTTGTCATGTAGGGCTAGCGCACGCTAAACCGTATGGTTAGCGCACGCTAATTCCAGATCGGTCAAAGGAATCCCGATAATCGCGGATGCTTTCGGCATGTGGGGGCACGAGTGGTAGGTGTGTACTGTAGCAAGTCAACTTCCGATAGCGCACGCTAAGGTCAAAGACTTGCGTACGCTAGGCAGGATTTTTTACGTACGTTAATGCATGGGCATTACGTACGTAAGCTAGTTTACGAAGCGAGGCAGTAGCCTCTGGGCTTCGATAGCGCACGCTAACAAAGTCAGTTAGCGCACGCTAAGGCTGTAGCGCACGCTAAACATGAGATGTTAGCGCACGCTAATAATGTATTTTATATAAGGGGACAGACGGGTGCTGAGAGGCATTTCGTCCATTTTTCTTCCTTCAGTCGGGAGAGAGAGAGTTGGGATGTATTTGAGGTTCCCAAACACTGTATAATGATAATCTTTAACAACATTAGATTGAGAGCTTGGATTCAAGCCTTGTTCTTCAAGTTGTTCATGATTCTTTGGATGAAGTTCTAGTGTTCTTCTTTTTGGTTCGTCTAAACCAGGTAATCTTCGTATTCCTTTGTTAATGGTTCGTTTTTCTTGGATGATTACATGTGAGGAACATGTTGGATAATCATATAACGATATTATATGAGATTCAATGGATTTTGATAAGAACTTCGAATATTTCTTCATATTATTAAAGATGATGATTCGTTTAAACCGTTTTGAGATGGATTTCTGGATCATAATACGAGGTTGAATTCCAGATTGTGCATGTTATGATCCTTGTTACCAAGTTGGTTTGATTATTGATATGATTATTGTTCTAGGTTGATTAACCAATAGGTATAACCGATGTGCCGCGGTGAAAAGCCGTAGATTCTGTCCAGTTTGTAACACCCCAAACTAGGAGGATAATACAGTGCCGTAGATCCCCAACTGGGACCCACCAGGCAATTGAAAATGAATGAATTATACAGGATAAATGTAGTACCGAACTACATTACAACAATAATTACTCCGATGAGGAGTTTAGTTACAACACACCAGGACAATACCGAATACTAGTGTATTTTATATGAAGATAAAATACACCACACTGGATGAAACGGAGTATTCAAATGAAAGTCTGCAGCGGAAAATAAAGGACAATAACATGAATAATCAAAGATCGGGGCCCCCTACTAGTATCACCGGGACTCCTCGACATCAACCTGCTATTCCCGTGCGTTTGCCTTGCCACGACACGAAAAACAAAATCCCCAAAGTCGGTTAAACAGAACAACAATCCTCAAGAGTTGAAATTACACAATCATGAATTAACCGAAGTTATGAAATATTCTTAATTATGAATTACGTGAAGAGGAGTATCATAGTACGCCCGTAATGTTCTGTGCAAGTGTACAACATCCGTCCGTGTACCTAATTAGTCTCACGAGACAATATGACCCGTGTGCACGGCCTAATGTATCAGTGAACCCAATACTGATAACCATCGTGTGCCCGACTAAAAATTCCACACGGCCACACCCGGCCACGCAATATGAACCCAGAAGGTCATATGAACGAGAATGACCATAATGAATATCAATGAATAATAATTAGACAAGGCCAAGAATGACTCACCGAGATGAGAGTAATAATGAAATGAATGATAGCTCAACGAAAAGATTGGAACCGCTGCTCCTTATGATCAAGTGATTAATTGACAATAACAAGTTTTAATATGATTAATACAATGATGAATGAGTTATGATTATGAATGATCAACAACAAAAGGTATGAATATCCTTTTAACCGAGTAAGAATTAACTTACTCAACACCGGTGACAATTATCCTTCCACGAACAATGTCCTAATTGAGATATCGGTCGCTCGAACAACCTTGAACAATTCAATAACCAACAATCGGATTAATATACGTACAAACATGAATATAACGAACTCAACACATCGATACGACTAAACCAAGTCCATTGAGGCATTAAATCAAACACGTTGCGTCCAAACTCCGATTGTTTACAATCAAACCTCAATATACCAATACCAAATCCCCCAAGAAGTGTTTCAAACCAACAAAACATCTTCAATACGATTAATTATCCACAACGAATATCCAAAAACGTGATTATAACAACAATTAGTCGAAAATCTCCAAATCCAACTCGATATTCAAAGTGTTCTTGAATAATCCCTCAATAATCCAATGAATCCTTATACAAACTCATAATCATACACATATCCCTTCATATAACATGATTATAACGTCCAAAACATCATATCTCAACACAAAATCGAAATCCAAGATGTTGAAGAAATTACCTCTAGAAGATCCAACCACTTCGATCCGAAGAACACGAGTTAAAACAAGTATCCGAGCTATATGATCGAATGGAAATGAAGAAACTCAAGTACACAAGTGTTTGATGAAGGAAGAATCCCTTTCCCCAAGCTCTCTCTCGGACAAAAAGGAAGAAGAAAGTGAAAATGAAGAAAATGAGGAAAAAGTGTCCCGGCCAAACTATAAATCTGCCGGGTTACGGCCGTAACTCGGCCCTCTTACGGCCGTAACTTTCCAAGTCAACGGCCTTACGGCCGTAACCGGCCAACTCATACGGCCGTAACTCGGCTTCGTCCGAAAGCCTGCCGACAGACTTACGGCCGTAACCGCTCCTGAGTTACGGGCGTAACCCGCCTTCGTCAAAAACACCCGTCGACAGCCTTACGGCCGTACCGCACACCTTACGGTCGTAACTCGGATGATACGGCCGTATCCGGCCAACCTTACGGGCGTAACCCGCCTTCGTCAAAAATGGCCACACATCCTTCCTGCAACGTACGGCCGTATCCGGCCAAGTCTTACGGCCGTACCTGCCTCGACTTACGGCCGTATGCCGCAACCCTTACGGCCGTAAGTCACCCTGGTCGACAACACCCGAAATATACGAACACCACCTACGGCCGTATCTCATCTTCCTTACGGCCGTAACTCACCTTCGGCCAAAATGCAGGTAGCTCTTTGGATCACTTACGGCCAGAATCGCCACCTTTACGGCCGTACCGGCCGACTTACGGCCGTAGCCCGAACCTACTACCGTAACCCGATTTGGCCAAGGTGAATCAATCCGATAATTCCGATTCCTTGCTACGATCGATGAATGATCCGACATATCATACGAATGTGGAAGTGAACAAGTCTAACACGATCCAAAGATGATACTCCCAAGACAAGGCTATCAATCACAATGAAAATGATCATACTCCCGCCTCGATCTAAAAACGGAGATAAAATGCCGATCGGTAACTGATCTACGATTACAACATGCCAACATTGAACGCAAAAGAGTGATTCATGAATGATGAGTGATTATTAATGAGTGAAAATTACTGAGTGATAATTACAGACTGATAATTACTGAGTGGTACAGAATGAATTATAGCCGGGTATTACATACTCCCCCCCTTAAAAAGAGTTTCGTCCCCGAAACTAAGGGTCAAACAACTCGGGATAACTCCCCCGCATACTCTCCTCGGTTTCCCAAGTGGCCTCTTCGACTCCGTGTCTAGACCACTGAAACTTAACCAAAGGAATCGCCTTATTCCTCAACTGTTTGATTTGCCGCTCCAACACTCGTATGGGGCTCTTCTCATACGAATGATCATCTGCGATCTCGATTTCGTCGAACTGAAGTATGTGCGAGACGTGAAACACATTATGAATTCGGCCCAACCACAGAGATAGGGCCAATCGATAAGTTAACTCGCTTACTCGATTCAAAATCTCACACGGTCCAATGAATCTCGAACTCAATTTCCCCCGTTTTTTCCGAAACGGAGAATACCTCGACTCGGGGATACCTTGACCAAAACGGGATCACCCGTCTCGAACTCTAGTGGTCGATGACGATTACCTGCATATGATTTCGCCGACTCGAGCGGTCAATGACGTCTCCTGATCAAAGCTACCTTCTCACGGGCGGCTAATAAGCATATCGGGCTCGGTGCTGATTGATTCTGATGGGCCGTCCCAACACAAGGGAGATCGACAACGACGACCGTACCAGGCCTCGTAAGGTGCTACCTTCATCGCAGCATGCTAACTAAACTGTACGTGGACACAAACAACAGTAATTGGGCTTCCCAATCCTCTACTAATCGAGGACGCATGCCCTCAACATGTCCTCCAATGTCTGAAAAGTCCTCTCCGATTGTCCGTCGGACTGAGGATGGAAAAAAAACGGTAATGAGATTCAGCTGAGTTCCCATAGCACGACGAACTGATTTCCAAAATGGGACACGAATCGTCCGTCACGATCAGAAACAATACTGTTAGGGGTACCGTGAAGTCTCATTATTTCCTTGATGAACAACTGGCCAGTCTCTCGGGACCCCACATATTCTTGATTTCAAGGAAATGAGCTAATTAGTAAAGTAGTCCGCGATCGCTCAGATCGTATTCATGCCACGACGACTCGTCGGCAACTCGTGATGAATTCCATAGAAATGTCTTCCCACTTCCATTATGGAATAGGGAGCGGTATCAGCATACTCGCCGGTCGCTGATGTTCCATATTGACTTGCTGATAGGCTAAACATCTCGAAACAAATTCCGCGACTTCTCGCTCCATATTACTCCACCAGAAATTTCGTTTCAAGTCCTTGTACATCTTACTAGACCCCGGATGAACCGGATATGGGGTAGCATGAGCTTCTCTCAAGATCGAGTTTTTCAACTCATCATTCACCGGTACGCACAACCGATTCTCAAATCTCAAGAGTCCATCTTCGTGGACCACAAATCCAGGGGCTTTCCCCTGTACCACATCCTCGCGGATGATCAACAAAATGAATCTGAACCCTGATTCTCCCTGATTTCCTTCTCAAGAGATGATGAAATCTCTAACATACAAGCTGTTCCTGAACTCGCTGAAGCCGGACCTCGATCTCGGGTCTAAGGAATTCCTGCTGAAGTTCCTTCTGAACTGTTAAACGAGCAAGCATCTGCTCTAGACGGACTTACGACTCAAGGCGTCGGCGACAACATTCGCCTTGCCCGGGTGGCAAAGGACCTCGATATCATAATCTTTGATTAGTTCCAACCACCGCCTCTGTCACATATTTAACTCCTTGTGAGTAAATATATACTTCATCTCTTGTGATTGGTGAATAACTGACAGGTGACGCCATAAAGGTAATGACGCCAAATTTCCAGCGAAAACGCGGTTGCTAGCTACTGATCGTGCGTTGAATAATTAATCAACTAATCCGAGGAAACTTGGATTTACTTAACATCTTTCGGAGGTTGCCAATCTCGGACAGCCTCCGTCTTACGAGGGTCGACACGAACTCTGTCGGATGAAATTACATGCCCGAGAAAGTCATTTCGGACCTCGAACTCACACTTGGAAAACTTTCCATAAAGTTGCTCTCGTCTCATCACGTCGAGAACATTGAAGATGAACCTCGTGTTCCTCTCGGATACGAGAATAAATCCAAATGTCGCCGATGAAGACAACAACAAACCGATCTAAAAAGTCGATGAAAACCCGATTCATTAACTCCATGAATAACGCAGTGCATTAGTTAGCCCGACGACATAACTACGAACCCATAATGACCATAGCGTGTTGAAACGCCGTCCTCGCGATATCCGACTCTCGAATCCGCATCTGGTGATATTCGGATCTTAAGTCGATCTGGAAGATACTGAAGCTCCTGAAGTTGATCTAAAAGATTATCATTACGGGTAAGGGTACTAATCTTGATCATCACCTGTTCAACTCTTGATAATTTATACACACACGAGACAAGCCATCCTTCTCCTTGACAGATCACACCGGTGCTCCTCACGGGGACGCAAGCGGTCGGCGATAACCTTTCTCGAACTACTCCTCAAGTTGAGTCTTCCACTCCTGCATTCAGTGGGGCCATCCGACACGGTGCCTTCGATTAAGGGGCGACGGCTCCAACTCACTCCGAACTCCACTACTCTATGTGAAGACAACCAAATAACTCGTCTGGAAATACGTCGTCAATCGATGACAATGATACCACAAATGATCGAACATTTCGATTTCCCTAGAATGGTCAATCGATAAAAAGTGATACAATGAATGTTTGAATAATTCGATTGCCTTAGAAAGGCGATCGATGAAAATGACACAATGAATGATTGAATAGCTCGATTGCCTTAGAAAGGTCAATCGATGAAAATGACGCAAATGAATGATTGAATAACTCGATTGCCTTAGAAAGGTCAATCGATGAAAACGATACAATGAATGATTGAATGACTCGATTGTCTTAGAAAGGCCAATCGATGAAAATGAAACAATGAATGATTGAATGACTCGATTGTCTTAGAAAGGCCAATCGATGAAAATGATATAATGAATGATTGAATAGATCGATTGCGGAATCTCTCTGCTTCCGCCCTAATAATAATTCTACTGGAACAACGGGGATTACTCCCCTGAAGTACACATTCGACAACCAACGACGGAAAGATAGCGACCAAATGCTAACAAACATTAAGGATAGTATCAAAACGATCAACCCAACTAACACCGAAAATTACATCGTCCTAAGATAAAATTCACCATGATTAGGTCCATCAATCAATCGCGGTCACTAAGCTTACTTCGGTATGATTCCGAAAATTCTTCCATCGCCAGGTAGACCGATGGTATGAGGTCCACAAGCAATAGGACTATCCCAAAATAAGTCTATTACCACATGATTCGAAAATAAATGAATGCGGTGTACCAGAATCAAAAGGTACACACAAGTTGAAATAAAATTACGAGTATACCTGAAATCATTCGGTCCACCGGATCGTCGATCCTCCCCATCATATGAATCTGGGACTTGCCGGCCCCCGAACCGGACGCTCCGTCTGATAAATACGAGCTCCAACTCTATTTGCTTCCATTGTCTTAAACAGCGTTGACAAAGTAGTCGATTCAAAGCGTTGATTGCTTCGGGGCACGAGATGCCGCCGGGGCCGACTTGGAGTCCTTTCGGCAAAACGGGCCTTATGCCCGTAATTCCCACAATTATGACATGTGATAGACGGCGTCGTACACCTAGTACCGAAATGGCCCGGCGCCCCACGGTTGAAACAGATGATGGCCGGCCCATCTGTCGGGTGAGATCCGCGGGATTAGGTGCCGTAGGAGGTCGCTCGAAACGATAGGACCATACGAGGTTTCTTGGAGGTTGACCGACCGCTCTCGGACCGATTACGCCGTTGATTTCCTGTGACAAATGAAGGTTGTTGTTCAAGACACTTTCCTTAGCGGTGGCTCATACGGGAGAGTTCTCTCGATTAATCCGGCAGTGGCGCAATGATGATTGAGCAAGCGCACATGGGTCATCATGGCTGCATAAAAGTGAGTGGATCAACCCGAACATCTTCTCGATCGAGCCGAGTCCCGGGCACGATTTCCTAAGCGAGTGATTATTCCTCGGGTTTCGGCCGCACCGCGCCTCTTCCGTGCATCCTCGACACTCTGTCATCTATCGAAGTAGGAAGGTCGCAAAATGATTATATTTCCGCATGATTATCATGTTATGATTACGTCATGAGATGATGAAAATGAGTATACATGCTCTAACTTAGTGATTATATGAATGATTTATCAAGTGACATGATTATCGAGGAAATTCTCGAAATGATTATCTGAACAACTTAACAAGATTAAAAATATGATCATCCGGATCGACAACCGAGTAATGAAATGAATTGAGTAATAAATGAATTAACAAGATCGTCCTGATCATTAACTGAGTAATGAAATGAATTAAGTGATTAATGAGTTAACATGATCGCCCTAATCACAATGAATGATGATGTTTGAGGATTGTTAAATGATGAATGATGAATGAATAACTATTGCCAGAAATTATACCATGGCGTTAGAAATCTTACAGTTCTTCCGGTCTGATTGGCTCGGCATTTGCACAGGTCACACGTGACGCGAAAGTCCAATGATACTAGTCTGATGACGATGATTTCAAATGAGACATGACTCGGAAGGTAGTATTCAAAACCACGCTCCGATACCAACTCGTAACACCCCAAACTAGGAGGATAATACGGGCCGTAGATCCCCAACTGGGACCCACCAGGCAATTGAAAATGAATGAATTATACAGGATAAATGTAGTACCGAACTACATTACAACAATAATTACTCCGATGAGGAGTTTAGTTACAACACACCAGGACAATACCGAATACTAGTGTATTTTATATGAAGATAAAATACACCACACTGGATGAAACGGAGTATTCAAATGAAAGTCTGCAGCGGAAAATAAAGGACAATAACATGAATAACTGAAAGATCGGGGCCCCCTACTAGTATCACTGGGACTCCTCGACATCAACCTGCTATTCCCGTGCGTTTGCCTTGCCACGACCTGAAAAACAAAATCCCCAGCCGGGGTCAGTTAAACAGAACAACAATCCTCAAGAGTTGAAATTACACAATCATGAATTAACTGAAGTTATGAAATATTCTTAATTATGAATTACGCTGAAGAGGAGTATCATAGTACGCCCGTAATGTTCTGTGCAAGTGTACAACATCCGTCCGTCCGTGTACCTAATTAGTCTCACGAGACAATATGACCCGTGTGCACGGTCTAATGTATCGGTGAACCCAATACAATAACCATCGTGTGCCCGACTAAAAATTCCACACAGCCACACCCGGCCACGCAATATGAACCCAGAAGGTCATATGAACGAGAATGACCATAATGAATATCAATGAATAATAATTAGACAAGGCCAAGAATGACTCACCGAGATGAGAGTAATAATGAAATGAATGATAGCTCAACGAAAAGATTGGAACCGTCGTTCCTTATGACTGAAGTGATTAATTGACAATAATAAGTTTTAATATGATTAATACAATGATGAATGAGTTATGATTATGAATGATCAACAACAAAAGGTATGAATATCCTTTTAACCGAGTAAGAATTAACTTACTCAACACCGGTGACAATTATCCTTCCACGAACAATGTCCTAATTGAGATATCGGTCGCTCGAACAACCTTGAACAATTCAATAACCAACAATCGGATTAATATACGTACAAACATGAATATAACGAACTCAACACGTCGATACGACTAAACCAAGTCCATTGAGGCATTAAATCAAACACGTTGCGTCCAAACTCCGATTGTTTACAATCAAACCTCAATATACCAATACCAAATCCCCCAAGAAGTGTTTCAAACCAACAAAACATCTTCAATATGATTAATTATCCACAACGAATATCCAAAAACGTGATTATAACAACAATTAGTCGAAAATCTCCAAATCCAACTCGATATTCAAAGTGTTCTTGAATAATCCCTCAATAATCCAATGAATCCTTATACAAACTCATAATCATACACATATCCCTTCATATAACATGATTATAACGTCCAAAACATCATATCTCAACACAAAATCGAAATCCAAGATGTTGAAGAAATTACCTCTAGAAGATCCAACCACTTCGATCCGAAGAACACGAGTTAAAACAAGTATCCGAGCTATATGATCGAATGGAAATGAAGAAACTCAAGTACACAAGTGTTTGATGAAGGAAGAATCCCTTTCCCCAAGCTCTCTCTCGGACAAAAAGGAAGAAGAAAGTGAAAATGAAGAAAATGAGGAAAAAGTGTCGGCCTAAACTATAAATCTGCCGGAAGTTACGGCCGTAACTCGGCCCTCTTACGGCCGTAACTTTCCAAGTCAACGGCCTTACGGCCGTAGAATCGCCAACTCATACGGCCGTAACTCGGCTTCATCCGAAAGCTCGCCGGCGGACTTACGGCCGTAATCGCTCCTGAGTTACGGGCGTAACCCGCCTTCGTCAAAAACACCCGTCGACAGCCTTACGGCCGTACCGCACACCTTACGGTCGTAACTCGGATGATACGGCCGTATCCGGCCAACCTTACGGGCGTAACCCGCCTTCGTCAAAAATGGCCACACATCCTTCCTGCAACGTACGGCCGTATCCGGCCAAGTCTTACGGCCGTACCTGCCTCGACTTACGGCCGTATGCCGCAACCCTTACGGCCGTAAGTCACCCTGGTCGACAACACCCGAAATATACGAACACCACCTACGGCCGTATCTCATCTTCCTTACGGCCGTAACTCACCTTCGGCCAAAATGCAGGTAGCTCTTTGGATCACTTACGGCCGTAATCGCGGCCTACGGCCGTACCACGACTTACGGCCGTAGCCCATAACCTTACGGCTGTAACCCGATGCTGGCCAAGGTGAATCAATCCGATAATTCCGATTCCTTGCTACGACTGATGAATGATCCGACATATCATACGAATGTGGAAGTGAACAAGTCTAACACGATCCAAAGATGATACTCCCAGTACAAGGCTATCAATCACAATGAAAATGATCATACTCCCGCCTCGATCTAAAAACGGAGATAAAATGACGATCGGTAACTGATATACGATTACAACATGCCAACATTGAACGCAAAAGAGTGATTCATGAATGATGAGTGATTATTAATGAGTGAAAATTACTGAGTGATAATTACAGACTGATAATTACTGAGTGGTACAGAATGAATTATAGCCGGGCATTACACAGTTGGGGCTGAAGAGCTCGTAGAAGAGGGCGATGAGTTCGGTGTTGGTTTTGTCGTGTTGGTATCCAGGCAAGTGTTTACTTGTTCGGTTGTAATATTTTGATGAGTAATTCCATTTACATTTCATAAGTATTTTATGTTGTATTGCATATTGACAAATGTTCAGTGATGTTCTATAAGGATTAGAATACACAGTTGATGATTGTTGAGATACTTGGACAATCTTGGGAAGATTGTAGTATTCGGATATTGTTGATGTCATTTTGGATATTCTTGGTCTGTGGTATGCATTTCGGAAGGATGTCTGGATAGAGGTATGTTTTATGGCAATCGTACATAGAAGATTGTGTACGGGAAAGTATTCGGTATTGAGGTATTATTACGGTATTGTTGTGATATTGGGATTTTGATGAGAATCGTTGGATTACCGGAAGTGGTAAGGTTATCGTTGAGATTATTATTCTCATGATGCATGGCATGTGAATATTTATGTTTATGTACTTGCGGTTATTTGTCGGGCATTATTGTTGACCCCGTTGTGGGACTTAGTTTTCAGGTATTGAGGACTTTGATGGTAGCGGTCGTGAGGCGAAGATTCCGGACGATACTGGCTATGGCATATTGTTGGGGAATCGTGTATTTTGTCTGTGTATTAATTATTGACGTATATGTATCTTAGACTGTATTTCTATCCGCTGCGTGAGTTCTTTCAAATGGCTTTCGACTTTATGCCAACTGAGTTTGATTTCGAAAACCGATTCCCTATACCGAGTTTTTGGCCTTGATTGTCTTGACGGTAGTTGGTGTTTTCAAATGATTTTGTGAGTTTTGATATAAAATACTACCGTCATCGGCCTTTTTGTCGTTCTTGAAATTGGTTTTTAGCCTGGTGGGTTCCGGCGCGGGGCCCACAGCGTGTAATATTCCCGTTGGATCTGGGGGTGTTACACAAATCACTCAAGAACACAAGTGTGTTCTTCACACAAAAAGAAAATATTACAAAAAGTGGAAAAATATAAGATGAATGATGAATGATGATGGATTTAAGGGGTCTATTTATACACCTAAAGTCATCTAATAGCTCCAAAACTCCAGCATTATTATAATAGATCGGATCAATGCCAGCCATCCCCTCAATAATACACAAAAAGTATAAAAAATTAGACAAATGATCACAATCTGTCAAGAGTTACGGCCGTAACATTAAGGTGTTACGGCCGTAACTTGGATGGCTTAAGGCCGTAACATTCAGTAGTTACGGCCGTAACATGGCTTCGTAAATTTGCTCATTTGTTGCTTTGTGAGTTTCGTTTTCAGCCCAGAATTTCTTAGACTTTGCGTTTTTGCCCCAAATCTTCTTCGGATGATAACTTTTGATATATAACTCTGATTTTGAATCCGAAAAGACTACCGAGCTCGTCTCGGAAAGCCCTACAACATGAATACATAAAAACTCAACAAAGAGAATATTTTATAAATATGTTATTTCTTGAGTAAATCAGTAATTCAATCCGATTAAGACTAGATTTACATCATCATCCGATAAAAATAAAATTATTAAAAACTAATTAATTAAAAGCAAAAAACGAGTAGACTAGCTCAATTATGGGTGAATTTTATCGATACAAACCATGGATAAGTGTATAAAACTGACACTTATCACACCCCCAAACTTGAATTCTTGCTAGTCCCGAGCAAGACTCTTTATTAATCACACACAAAAAATAAAAATAAAAATAAAAATAAGACACAAAAATACTAATACACACATAAAATATAAAAAGAGAAAAGGAGATCAAAATGCCATTAATACACAACAACCAGCTATATACAGTAGATAGAAATGAATCAAGATTCAAAATAAATCTACTAATGATTTTGAAGTTAAAACACGGTTTTTATTTTGTAATTCCAAATTCAAGGTTTTCCCCCCAAAAGGTTGATTATTTCTTTCCCATTCGTGATACACACGACTCCCTTTAATGGTTGCTCTCGATCACTCGTTTATTTTTCGACTCAATATGAAGAAGAATTTTATTGGCGTCATCAAATATTGTGATTTTTCACGAAATTCAGCCGCTAATTAATTCAGATCTGCTCATAAACTACATCCCTTAGTGATAGCTTTCACACCGTTATTTGCTAACGTGTAGCTCTTTTCACCAACTATTTCTATCTCTCTTTTTTTTAAACGTGATAGCTTTCACACCGTTATTTGCTAATATGTAGCTCTTTTCACCAACTTTTTTGTGAGACGGCAGCTACGCACCAACAATGGCTAGTCCTTTATTTTTCGCAAAATTTTAAGACCCCCAAAATTAGGTAGCTGTTGCTTCTCAACACTTCTCCTTTTCATCATTTTTTTTAGGTGATAGCTTTCACACCGTTATTTGCTAACGTGTAGCTCTTTTCACCAATGACTCTATTTTTTTAGGGAATAGAATTTTTGCAGAAAATCATTTATTAGTTAAGCATGAAAAGTCAAAAACTCCACAAATTAAGTAAATTTCAGTTCTATTTTTCATCAACCGACTGATTCTTCTTTTCTCAAGGTAAAGAATGACTCGATTTTATATGATAACTACAAGGCTTGGAAAGAGAGATTAAGACTCAAATTTTTTTTGTAATATACAATTTTTTTAACCGGTTTAAAATGATTTTAGAAGCTTGTATATAGCTAACTTATTGGTGTTATGGCCAGATCTAGAAATCTCATAAATAAAAATAATATATATATATATATATACACACTAAAAAAAAAAATTTAAGGCAAATAAGCAAAATAATCAAAACACACCAAAATACCAACACACCAAAATAATTAAAACATACCACCCCCAAACTTGAAAATAAAACTATCCTCAGTTTTAAAAAAAATAGAAAATAATAAAATAAAATAAAATAAAAAGCAATGGAGAAAAGCAGAATACTCCCTGTTGATGAAAGTTTTGCTTGAGCTAACGCCTTTTAGAATCTGCAAGAGAATAAATATACGAGGCACATAACAAAAGAAAATAAAATATACTCGGAAGTATAACACAATTTTTAAGATGCGCATCAAGAAAGTCCGAAGAGTCGCCTTACGCTGTCATCAATGCTTTTATAAAAAAAAACACAATAAAAATTACAGCAATAAAATAACAATACATACATCGCGAATAGATGCGCGTCAAGAGATCAAGAAGAAACTCCTTAAGCTGCCACCATTTAGCACGATTATTACACACGACAGAAAGTAAAAATACAAGAGGTCCGACATGGGTTATCAAAGGGAGAGGAATGAATCCACTTTTCGTTTTCTCACGGTAAAATCTTCCATCCAGACAATTTTAGCTAGAGCTGGATCTGGTTGAGGAACAAATTCATTGAGTTTTTTATTAGTTCTTCTGGTGTTGTTGCAACGACTATGATTCGTTTAGCACGCTCGGAAATTAAACCCTTTTCAGCAGAGTAGTCGATGAAAGATAGTAAACCATCAAAGAAACCATTGACATTAAGCAGACCTATTGGTTTTTGATGAACATTTAGCTGGGCTCTGGTAACCACATGAAAAAGTTCCTCAAGGGTGCCAAAACCACCGGGAAGGGTGATAAAGGCCCCAGAATTATTTATCATGTGAGTTATGCGATCTTGCATATTTACAGATCTAAACTCATCTCCAATAGTTGCCCCGGTGATTTTACTTTCAGCCAGAGGTTTTGGAATTATTCCCAACACTCTTACTCCTTCCATATAAGCAGAAGCAGCAGCTTGTCTCATTAATCCTAGACTTCATCCTCCGTAAACTACATGAATGCATTTTTCTCTTAAGGTATGACCCAAGTTGTGGGCTGCTTCAGTAAAGCATGCCTCTTTTCCATAACTAGCTCTACCAAAAATGCAGACTGTGCTAAATTTTTTTGTGGAAGATGATGATTCCATTTTTGAAAAGAAATTTTATTTGAGAGAAAAAGGAAAAAAATACAAGTTTGAGGGATGAATAAAAGAAACAACCATAATGTTTATTTATAGAAGAAAAAGAAGGTAAAAATTATTTAACAAGTTTGTGATTGCGTTGATTGTGCTTCAACTACTCAATAGAATAATGAATGCATTTATTGCGTATCACATTTTTTATTCAGAAAATCTCACCGTACGACAAAAATAAAAGATACTCACGTGTATGTACAGTAGTTGTGATTGTGGCTCACATCTTCCTCTGATTTTACGTTCAGAAACGGCCTAAACGCCTTCTATGAGTCGGAGAGAAGCTTCCCATCCAGTTTTCTTATAAATTGGCAAACAGGGTCTTTTAATGTCAGATTCCCAAGACGTTGTTCATATTCTGGTTTGAATTTATTCCACAAGCATCGAATTCCGTAATGTACGAGTCCACTAGGATGCGTGTCAAGAGAAATTTCGATATCATCTAAATTCTCTTTATTCAGACCATCCTTAATGAATTGAATTTTATCTTCTCTTTTGTAGATGGAATTCCTAAAGATCGACATTTTAAATTACAGTTCCATCTAGCACATTTATAGCAAATGGCTATCATCTTTGCTCGTCGGTTCTTGGCATATGAACTTTTTCCAAGCCCTGGTAAAAATCTAGTCGGTTTTTCTGTGAATTCACCTGCTATTCTTACTTTGGCTTCAATTATGAATCTAATATCAAAAGGTATGTTTTTATTCATAAGCAACCTCATCCTTTCAATTCTTGTCTTGTAAATTTTTAAAATAACATTTTTGCTCAGAAAGGGAAATCTTTTTTCAATTTTATTCAAAGTTTCTTCCATGATAAAATAAAATAAAATGAAAATAATTGAAGAAAATATCTACAAATATCAGTTGTTGTGGGAAACTGAAAATTCCGACTTTAATAGTCACGGAGTAACGTTATCCGCCACTTGACCGGACAAACACAATTGAGTACTAAGTTACAACGTCGAGAAATTGTATCTATAAAAATAGTTTACAATGTAAGATTTCAAAAATAACACTTATACTTCCCCGGCAACGGCGCCAAAAACTTGACACGTTCTTAGTGTAACAATCGCAAGTGCACGATATCGTATCAAGTAGTAAGTGGACTTTTTGAGTCCGGTTTATCGATCCCACGAGGAAGTTTGGTTATATGTTGAATTATACACTATTAGTCTATTTGTTATATAGATATATATGATTGAAACACACAATTTTAGAGTTTGATTTAATAATTGCAAAGAAAATGCAATAATAGTTCTAATATTCAAGGAAATAAAAGATTGCACTAATAATAGATTAATAAAAGATATAATGAAATAGTTGGGATTACAAACTTAGTTCATCATTAGTTATAGAAGATGTATAGGACATCATAAGATGAATTTACTTATTATGTTGTGTAGATTCGATTTTCCTTAAAAAGACGGTTTCTCTTTCTGTAATACCCGTAATTTCGATTTCCGGTAATTTCTTTTTTTTCGGCGAAAGTCCGTTTTGACGACTCTCTCATGACCGTTTTGTCATTTCGAGAATGATTAATTCTACACTTTTTGTCATCCGAGTTCGTTTCGGTGTTGTTTTGTTGAGTTCCGAGCTTTTTGGCGACTTTTTCGCACTTGAGTTCGATTGTTGCGAATCTCGGTCGAAACTGCTATTTCGAGTTTCCCGTAAGTTCGTTTAACTTTTTTATACGTGTTGTGAACTTCGGTTCGGTTATTCGATCACGTATCGTGATTTTCGGACGTTTTGGGCCATTTTCGTAATTTTCCAAAGTTTGGAGTAATTACTTTCCGTTGTCGAATTTCGAGCCTTCGGGTGGTCGGAATCGTGTGTTCTCTTAGTGCTCGAATTCCTCTTTGTGAGTACTTCGTAACCGTATATTCGATTCGTATTCAGGTTCGGGTTTCGGGGTCGTTCGGGCCATCGGAGTTGGCCTCGGCCGAGTCATGGCCGGGCAGTCTGGGCCCAGGCCGGCACTGGCCGAGTTACGACCGGTAGTGCTCGGCCGTTACGTACGTAAGGCCGGTTACGTACGTAAGGCCCTGGCCGGTTACGTACGTAACGGGCCGGCAGATTTGGGGCAGTGACTCGGTTACGTACGTAACTCGGCCGGCAGTCAGCCTATTTAAGGCCCTGCTGTCGGGTTTTCACCCATTTTTCTCATTCCTATCAATTTCTTCCGTGGCTGTGGCTTAGAGATTCGTGATTAGATGTTGTTCTGCAATCAATCCATGAAGTCTTGGAGTTTATATCATCAATAATCCATCCTATAACCTCCTCCGATCTACCGAATCAGGTCAGATTTTCTAGAAATCTAGTTTTGGGGAATTTGGGTGTTTTGGTTGTTTTCGTCCGTTTAATCCGATTTAACTTGGTATTATGATGGATTTATGATTATTTAGATGTATTACATCTTTTTCCTTGTTATTCCATGGTTGGATCATATCGATTCTTTGTTTTGGTCGAGTTCTTGATAGACGCCTTGAAGGTGTCCAGTAAAATGTCATAGAGGGGTTTTCGGGCGTTCTACGATTATTCTTCCTCGTATGATCGATGATTTATTGATTATATGTTGTTAGGGTCGAATTATTGTGAAGAACTCGAGTTGGAACCCTTTCGTTCGTTGTCTTCTTCGGGGTCCGAGCTTGCCGGTCGAATCGTGTTCTTCGGAGTATTCGGTAGCGGTTATTAAGGCAAGTATTTTACTATACGAATTGTGTCTTGTGAATAGGGACGTCGTATTATGGTTGTGATACATTGGTTTGCTTTCGTGTTTATGCTTCGTATGAATTGAATTTTTATGAACGATTGACGGTAACGATGATACTTTCACTTAGTTAACATCTTGGAATTGTGTTGGATGTGAAAATCATCTAAGTTTGTGCCGGACGTGGTTGGTCATTGTTGAGTTGTTGCGATGATTATGATGTGTGTTGTCTTGATTTACATACTTGATTATGCACCTCGGTGTAATATGGAATGGCTTGACATTTGATGATTATGAATTGTGTCGTGTTGATGTGTGTGTGTTCCAGGTAGGGTCTGATGAGGCCTCTGGAGTTCGGTACATGATGTGTACGAACAAAGTGTGTGATCCAGGTAGGGTCTGACGAGGCCTCTGGAATCGGTACATGATGTGTACGAACAAAGTGTGTGATCCAGGTAGGGTCTGACGAGGCCTCTGGAATCCGGTACATGACGTGTACGTACAAGGTGTGTGAACCAGGTAGGGTCTGACGAGGCCTCTGTAGTTCGGTACATGATGTGTACGAACAAAGTGTGTGATCCAGGTAGGGTCTGACGAGGCCTCTGGAATCCGGTACATGACGTGTACGGACAAGGTGTGTGAACCAGGTAGGGTCTGACGAGGCCTCTGGAGTTCAGTACATGATGTGTACGAACGATGTTTGTGGCCGGGTAGGGTCCATCGAGGCCTCCGGAGTTCGGTACATGATGTGTACGAACAGTGTGTGTGGTCCGGGTAAGGTCCGTCGAGGCCTCCGGATTTCGGTACATGATCTGTACGAACAATGATCATGTAGCAGTGATTGTTGGGATAACATTCTAAATATGGATCTCGGACTCATAATGATATATTATCTAGTGTGCTTTGAAACGAGAATCGGGCTAAGGCCCTAATGTTTACGAAAAGGTTTTGTAAATTGGGACTCGAGGTCCAAAAGAATTTATGCTTTAAAAATCCCCGAGATGATGTGTTCCTTTTCAAATATCTCTTACTTGCGTTCGAAATTCTAAAACTTCTCGGGAACATTTTGATAATTTATTTCGTATTAAATACGTAGTTGCTATTTACTTGTTGCATTTCGTATCGTTTTATACTTGCACTAGTAAAACAGTGGAGTTTTACTAACCCCCGAGTAATCGGGGGGTGGATGTCTGTTCTGCGTCCAGGTACATGCAGGTTCAGGGGAGCAGTCACAGGATTGGCACAAGGGGATGACGATCTGCGATACTAATCAAGAGTCGAGAGTTGGTAGAGTTTAGTTGTATTGTTAGAGTTGATTCAGTCTTCCGCTGTATTGTATTTCGACCCCTGTGTGGGTAATGTTGTTAGTCAGTCCTGTTGATAGAGTTGTGTGACCTCATCGGTCTGTGTGTTTATGTGTAAGTGACCTTAACGGTCTGTATTATTATATTGTTTGACCCTGGTCGGGCAAGCATTTGGTTGTTTATGGACTTTTAGCCTGGTAGATCCTTGCGGAAAGGGTCTACCGCATGTAATATTCCCATACGGTTTTGGGGTGTTACATTTATGGTATCGGAGATTAGGTTGCGAAAACCTAGGCTGTCGGGTCGAGTCGAGTCGTGATTTGTCGAGTAATGTGTTGTCTTGTCGTTCGAGTCGTCAGGTGACAAGTTGAGTTGTGCGTAGTCACAACGCGTTGGATATGTTGTCGGATGAGATTAGTATCGTGGGCGACCGTCGTCTCCGTGCGGCCTGTGGACGTAAGTCTCCTCTTTTATGCATAATATATGTGTTCATGATTTCATTTATGTGTGATATTTGTGGTGCATAATTTTATTTACACGGTGTTGTGTAATGAAGTTGTATTCGATACTTGGATACGCTGTACGTGTATAGAACTGGATGTATTGATGTTTGGCCCTTGAAACACCATGTGGGTTGGTATGGTGTGAAAGTTGTGAACCTTGATGGGTTTTACAGTAGAGTTTGTGAGAAACTCCGATGAATGATTTTGTTGTGTGTTTAAACTTGATACCACGAGATGCATTTGATTGAATTGGCGACCCTGGTTGCCATTTGAGTATGTGGTTTTAAATTCGACTGTTTTTGGAATGTTGTAAATTTTGTCCGCTATGGGTAAGTTTGAAAATGTTTTCTGAAGGACTTTACAGTTTGAGAATTTTTTTTTGTAAAAATCGATTTTTGGAAAATATTTTGTGGTGCGGTCAAACCACGGTTTATATGGATTTTTAAAATTTGTTAAACTTTGTCAAATGGGCCGTGTATTTTCAAATGACACAATCAGACGGTATTTGAAAAATGTGTTTTGAAGTACTTAGGACATTGTAAAATATTGTCGTCGTCTTGGTTATGAACTAAAGGATTTTGGAAATTTTTTTTATTTTGCAGAACGATTTTTGGTTTTCGGAATTTTGAACTTCATATGTCGGAATTTTTGGGGCAAGTGGTTGTGATAAGTTTGTGGTGTTGTTGTGCTCGCCGGAGAATGTTTCAGTGTTTTCTAAATGTTGAGATACATGGTTTTGATTGGACGATCCGGGTATTAAAAGTGTTTTCAAAAATTTCATTTCACCAAATTTTTCAAACTTGAGAATTTTAAAATTTTATCATTTGAATAATACCCCGGAAATATTTTATTTTTTGTTGCTAGTGTTTGATCCCTACGATACGTGTGTGGTTTTGACTGTGTTTGATTTGGTAAAATCCAAATATCTCTGTTGATGTGACGGTGTGAATTATCTTTGAATGAAGTTCTTAAATTACAGTGTTAGTTCGTGCACTTGTGTGATGACTTGGAGTTGATGTTTTATCGTGCTGCTATTTATCGTCCTATGTTGACGTTAGGATGTCTGGTTGGTTGTGTTATTCTGAAAGTTTTTCACTAAGAGAAAGTGTCCTCATTTTTATCAAATGCGAAATGGTTCTCCAAAGTCTCGATAACGATGTTTCACATTTGTATTTTTTTTGAAAGGTGATACTCAAGATCAACCGGTGTTTTTCTAAATTATTTTCAAAATGAGGTTTTCGTTTTTAAAACCTATCCATTCCCGTTTGAGGGCTGGGTATGTATGTATGATGTTCGCGTTGTCGTTATGATGTTTGCTCCCGAGTATGATCGAATTGGTGGCATAAACGTCGAGGCGTTGCCACGCATTTGTTGTACTAACCCTCTGTGAGAGGTGTGAACTGGTGTTTACTGTTTATCGCCTCGTGGTGATTTGCGTGTTGTCGCACGAGTGTGAGCTGTTGAATCTTGGGTTTGTACATTTGTGTACATGTGTGATTGTTTCATAATGTTGGTAATTATGTGTTGGTTATCGTTCGGGCCGTTGAGGTCGCCGAACGATACCGTCGTGGTTGTAAGTGTTTGTGTGTGTATTACTTTACGATGGTAATCGTTGTATATGATATGTGTTATGATTCCTTGTTGTGCTGAGTTGGCATCTCTGCTATGTTGTTTTGCGACGTTATGCCACATTGTATCTAGCATTTGTATTTTCGGTATGCCGAGCCGAGGTGTTTCAACCGTGATGTGCCGGGGCATGCACGTGTAAATTGTCCTTCTCGACAGTGACGCTTTTCAAGTGTGGACCCGAGAGACACAGGATCCAGTTTTGCGAGTTGGGTTCCGAGTCTTTCGGGGCGCGAACTTCAGTACAGATATGGGGATCGGCTCTGAGAGGCCCATGGGAGATGTTTCTGTCGTTTGCTTTTTGAGTTGTCACCTTACTTCTGTTGTTGTGAGTTGCGGGAACGACATTTCTTTTATAAGAGGTCGAATGTAATGCCCGTATCATTTTTGACTTCCGCATTTTCTCTCCCTCAAGTCTATCGACTCGCTCTCTGTATTTCGGTTTCGTCGTTCGAACGAGCTGTGATCTTGTTTTGGGTCGATCTGGTTATCGCTGTGACTTTTCCGAGTTCGGTTCTATTCTTGTGAACCTTGTTCGGAAGTGACATCTTTTGGTTCTATTAGTTCTTTTATTCGAAGTGGATCGGATTTGGAACTCTTGCGTTTTCGACTCTGTCGACTCGTTTATGCTCGTTAACATTTTCTGAGCTTGCCCTGTCCCTTGCTTTTGTTGATCGAACGAGTGTGGTGTTTCGGAATTACTCGTTTGTCGTTGTGACCATTCAATTGCTATTCCCTTTCCTGTGGATCTTATGTGAATGCACATCTTGTTGTTTTCACCGGATCATATATTGTCTCGAGTCGAGATGCGAACCTTGGAATTGTTGTTTGAATTTTATTGTTCTTCGTGATTCGAACATGAGTGTTCGATTTTTGTTGTCTCGATCGTTGTGGTTCGATCGTTTGATTGTTCGGTTTTTGTTGATCTCGTTTCGTGATTGTTGAACGTTCAAGACTCCTTCCTAATTTCCTTATGTTCGGGAAATTAGTCTCGTTTTCGATCTTCCAACCCTTGGGCGGTGGAATTCCGTATTTGTTCAGCGATTGGCTCGCGTTTTGATTGATGTTCCGTTGGGTTGGTCAATCATATTGATTTTCGTTCGTTGTGTTTTGTGATTGTTCGGATAATTGACTTGACTATATTATCTGTTTGATGACGCTTGTCACTTGTTGGTTTTATTATGTTTCTACCGGTGGCATTGTGTTGGTCGTCGTGGAGCGCGTTTTCACGACGTATATTCCTTGCGTTGTTTGTAACGTTTCGCCGTTGGGCATAAGTTACGCACTTCTTGTGTATCTCGTTGAGTTTTTCCTGACGGGATATTTCTTCTCCCTACTTGTTTTAAAGTTCTGGACGAAACTTCTTTTAAGGAGGGTAGAATGTAATACCCGTAATTTCGATTTCCGGTAATTTCTTTTTTTTTCGGCGGAAGTCCGTTTTGACGACTCGCTCATGACCGTTTCGTCATTTCGATAATGATTAATTCTACACTTTTTGTCATCCGAGTTCGTTTCGGTGTCGTTTTGTTGAGTTCCGAGCTTTTTGGCGACTTTTCCGCACTTGAGTTCAATTCTTGCGAATCTCAGTCGAAACTGCTGTTTCGAGTTTCCCGTAAGTTCGTTTAACTTTTTTATACGTGTTGTGAACTTCGGTTCGGTTATTCGATCACGTATCGTGATTTTCTGACGTTTTGGGTCATTTTCGTAATTTCCCAAAGTTTGGGGTAATTACTTTCCGTTGTCGAATTTTGAGCCTTCGGGTGGTCGGAATCGTGTGTTCTCTTAGTGCTCGAATTCCTCTTTGTGAGTACTTCGTAACCGTATATTTGATTCGTATTTGTAATATCCGCAATTTCGAATTTCGGTAATTTTCTTTTTTCGGCGGAAGTTCGTTTTGACAACTCTCTCATGACCGTTTCGTCATTCCGAGAATGATTAATTCTGCACTTTTTGTCATCCGAGTTCGTTTCGGTGTCGTTTTGTTGAGTTCCGTGTCCTTAATCGACTTTTTCACGTGGGAGTTCGACTTTGTAACGTCACCATTAATTCTTGGAAACTCCAAAAATTCTGAATCTTTGCAACATTATAGAGCATCAAGTTAGGTTTCCAATGGTTCAAACGGTGAGTCAATCGGAGTCCAGACGAAGGAGTTATGGTCGAAATAGCCAAGACTGCACGATGTGACTTTTTGGTGTTGAAGGGGGCTGTACCGTGTGCCGCGGCACACTCAGGCTGTGCCGCGGCACTAAGCTGATTCCTGGGCGTTTTTGTGGCCCTGGGCTCAGGCTGTGCCGCGGCACACGGGCTTTTTCTGCGTTTTTGAGCAGATTTTCGAGGAGAAACATTCATTTTCTCCTCTCCTCTTCCTCCTACCCTTCTAAGCGATTTCAATGGCGATTTTGGGCGATTTGAGTGCTCCCAAACTTGTAGAGATCATCCACCTCAAGTCTTGTTGTATATTTTCGACCTCTACTTGAATCCTTCATCCAAATCAAGGTATTTTGGCTTGAACCCTTGTTTTTGTAGATTTGGGGATTTTGCTTTTTGATTTCGATTCCAATCCGTTTTTAATCAATTAATTGTTGTATAAACGTTTTTTGAACTTGTTCTACGGATTGGATACTCGTATATTTGGTTCGTTCAACCCGAGGGGTGATTTCCTTGTTCTTGAAGGGTCTTGAACATTTAATGTTCGATTAAATGTTCGAATGAGTTCCATTTGATAGTTTGTTGGGATTTCCGTTGTTTTCGGCCTTGATTCTCGTCGTATTCATGTTTTATTATTCCTTACGGAGGATTATAGGTGCTCGATGATTCCGATGTTGAATTCCATTGGTGATTGATGATTCAAGTGGTGTTTTCCCGTAGTAATTTCGGTGTTATCGCGTTCTAGATAGTGTTCGGGGATTTGAGGCTACCCGGCCGTATCCGTTCACTTTTTCATTGCTCGTGATATCGAGGCAAGTACCTTGCCCATACTCTTCTTATTTTGTGGATATGATGATCGGTGATCGTCTTGGTGTGTTTGTTTGGTTGTTTGAAATGAAGTTTCAAAAGATTTCGGTTTGGCCTCGTTAAAGGTTTTCTTTCAAAATGCGTGTGTGTTTTGTGAACGGCGTGTTTTGGGAATTGATTATGATTTGATTATTTTGAACGTTGAAGGATTTGATGATGATACTCCTATTGTTTAAAGTTATGGAATCGTGTATTCCGTATTTAATCTTGTTATTGTGTTTTGAAGAGTTTGATAACGGTGTCGAGTTAATGGCCATCTCTAGTGAGTATTCTTAATGAACTTACATTCTTAGCATGTTAGTTTTGCATGAGTAATGTGTGTGTGTATGCTCACTACGGGTTAGATCCGACGGGGTCTCGGTAGGGGTCCACAGAGACGTGGATCGACGAGCTTGCTTTTAACCACTACGGGTTAGATCCGACGGGGTCTCGGTAGGGGTCCACAGAGACGTGGATCGACGGTTAATTATGGTGCATTTTACAAATGTGACTTATTTATGGCATTTCCGGAAATGAGCGCTTTTGAACGGTTTTCATGATTGCATGCATCGACTAAGTGTGTAAGAGGTAAGTTGTTCGTTTGGCTTACTTGGCTAGGATGGCACTAGAGTATTTTGTTGTTTGTGTTAAATCCTTTATTTGTGGATTTTGATGTTGGGAGACGAACCTTGTGGTCGTTCTTGTGTACTGTGAGTTGATGAGATTGGGGCTAAAATCCCAACGTTTTTGTAAAGGTCATTTGACGGATTTGGGGCTAAAATCCCAACAGTTTGGTAAAGGTTATTTTACGGAAAGTAAACTTTTGGGGCGGTGACCCCTTTTGTCTTTTGGATTTTGAAAAGTAGGATTTGATAATCCTAAATTGTTTCCTATTAAAACTCCCGATGGTATTTCAAATCATTTTATAAATTGTTTCCCTTGATATTTTGATCTTGAAATTTTGGGAAGTCTTTACTCAAACTCTCGCCTCGGGAAGTGTTCA
The DNA here is from genome assembly GCA_033398695.1 of Orobanche coerulescens. Lineage (NCBI taxonomy): Eukaryota > Viridiplantae > Streptophyta > Magnoliopsida > Lamiales > Orobanchaceae > Orobanche > Orobanche coerulescens. The sequence goes on from CM065817.1 coordinate 122,970,934, forward strand.
TCTTGTTGTATTTGAACCTTTGAGGATGAGAATTATTATCGTTCGTGGAATGTGTATTGTATGGCTCGTATTTGCACTTTGTTCTTGCACTAGCAAACAAGGTGGAGTTTTGCTAACCCCGAGTATTCGGGGTGGATGTCTATTTTTGCATTCGGTTTTGGAGCATAACACGGGTGACGGCACGAAGGATGATGAAAGATGATCGATACTAATCACATGAGGAACCGTATATTGTTTATTGGTTCAGTTGTACTTTATTTTCCGCTGCTATACTTTTCCCATTGTACGGGTGTGGTTGTATTTTGACCCCTGCATGGGCATGATTTGTATTTGAGTTGTATGTATTTATTGAAAGACCAAATCGGTCTACTGAGTCATTTTAGCCTTAAGGGCATGGTTGAGTTGTTTTATGTTGTTACCAGCCTGGTAGATCCTTGAGGAAGGGTTCTACGGCGTGTAATATCCCTGAGCGGATTGGGGGTGTTACATAAATGGTATCGGAGCTTAGGTTGAGGAAATCTAGGCTGTCGGGTCAAGTCGTGTTGTTTGAGTCTTGTTTCGTCGGATTTTATCTGACTGAGTCGTGTCGCGACGCGTTGTTTGAGTTTGTTGGTCGTGATTAGTATCGTGGGGCGATCATCATCTTCGTGCGACCTGTGGAAGTAAGTCTCCCTTCTTTGTGTTGTGCCTCGTGTGACACGAGCTATTTTTATGATTATTTGTTAAGTGATGGAATCCTTATGTGGGTTTTGATTTCACGATATGTATTTAATCGACTCTCGTATTTGATTTATACGAGGAGTGTCGTCGCTTGTGATGTCTTTTTATTGTTGTTTTTGTCCGTTGCTGATGATTTTCGAATCGATTTGCACGTTTTCAAGTTCTCTTGTGGAAGCTTTGTGCTTATACGCGTTCGACTTGTTCACTAGCCAGTGCGTGAGGGTCCTTAGAGGCCTCGAATGGGGCCAGTGGATTTGTTTTGAATGTGGTTATTTGACTCTAATATTTTGTTATTATGAGGAGTAGTATTGCTGGATTGTGCATGTTGAACTGTATTTCTTTTATCCGCTGCGTGAGTTCTTTTGTAATGACTTTCGGTATTTTACCGACCGAGTTTTATTTCGAAAACCGATTCCCTTAACCGAGTTTTTGGCATTATGGCCTTGATCATTTTGGCGAAATTCTTATGACGGTATTTAGCATTTTGTAAATGGCTTCTGTGAGTTTTTGAAATATTACCGTCATCAGCCTTTTTGGCATTTTTGTAAATGGTTTTTAGCCTGGGGTTCCGACGCGGGACCCACAGCGCTATGATGTTCCGTGTGATTACCTGAAATTTTTGGGCATTCTAGCCTTTTTGGCATCGTCCTTTTTGGCATTGAATTATTTTCGAAAACTTGAGTATCTTATAAATAAATTTCGAGACATATTTTTTTTTTTTTTCAAATGAGTTATTTTCTTGTGGTACATCCAGGTGCCACAATATATTTCAAAAAATTTCTGCCTCGAGGACCAAAATGTTTTGAGATATTTTCAATGTTTTAGAAACACTTTTATTTAGACCCGAGGGTCGAATATTACAAAGTTTTCACTAAGAGAAAGTGTCCTCATTTTTATCAAATGCGAAATGGTTCTCCAAAGTCTCGATAACGATGTTTCACGTTTGTACTTTTTGAAAGGTGATACTCAAGATCAATCGGTGTTCTTCTAAATTATTATTAAAATGAGGTTTTCGTTTTTAAAACCTATCCATTCCCGTTTGAGGGCTGGGTATATATGTATGATGTTCGCGTTGTCATTTTGATGTTTTCTCCCGAGTATGACCGAATTGGTGGTGTGAGCGTTGAGTCGTTTCCCACACATTTGTTGTGTTAGCCCCTTGTGAGAGGTGGGATGTTGGTGTTGAATATTGTCGCCTCGTGGTGATTTCTGCGTTGTCGCGCATGTGCGAGCTGTTAGAGCTTGGGTTGGTATGGCCGTGTGCATCGGTGATCGTTCCGTTATGTGTCGGTTGTTTAATGTCTTGTTACCTTGCTCCCGTTTTTGTGAATTTTGTGGATGAGGTCGGGGGTAATACCCGTACTATTTTGACTTCTGTATTTTCTCTTTCTCCAGTCTATCGATTCGCTCATGTTCGTTGAAACTTGATGAAATTGTTCTGTATTTCGGTTTCATCGTCCGAACGAACTGTGATCTTGTTGTGGGTCGATCTGGTTATCGTTGTGACCTTTTCGAGTTCGGTTCGATTCTTGTGAACCTTGTTCGGAAGTGACATCATTTGGTCCTATTAGTTCTTTTATTAGAAGTGGATCGGATTTGGAACTCCTGTGTTTTCGACTCTGTCGACTCGTTTATGCTCGTTAACATTTTCTGAACTTTCCTTGTCCCTTGCTTTTGTTGATCGGACGAGTGCGGTATTGTTTCGGAATAACTCGTTTGTCGTTGTGATTTTTTTTCGATTGCTATTTCCCTTTCCTGTGGATCTTATGTGAGTGCACATTTTGTTGTTTTTACCGGATCATGTTTCGTCTCGAGTCGAGATGTGAACTTCGGAGTTGTCGGTTGAACCTTATTGTTCTTCGTGATCCGAACAGGATTATTCGATTTTTTTTTGTTGACTCGATCATTGTGGTTCGATCATTGATTGTTCGGTTTTTGTTAATCTCGTTTCGTGATTGTTGAACGTTCAGACTGCTTCGTAATTCCCTTAAGTTCGGGAAATTAGTCTCGTTTTCGATCTTCCAACCCTTGGGCGGTGGAATTCCGTATTAGTTCAGCGATTGGCTCGCGTTTCGATTGATGTACCGTTGGGGTGGTCAATCATACTGACTTTCGTTCGTTGTGTTTTGTGATTGTCGGATAATTGACTTGGCTATATTATCCGTTTGATGACGCTTGTCATTTGTTGGTTTTATTGTATCCCTAACGGCGACGTTGTGTTGGTCGTCGTGGAGCGTGTTTTCACGCCGTATGTCTCTTTGCGTTTCTTGCAGCGTTTCGCCGTTGGGCGAGAGTTTTCTATTTTTGTGTATCTCGTCGAGTTTTCCTGGCGGGTATATTGCTCCCCCCTACTTGTTTTAAGTTTCTGGACGAAACTTCTTTTAAGGAGGGTAGAATGTAATATCCGCAATTTCGAATTTCGGTAATTTTCTTTTTTCGGCGGAAGTTCGTTTTGACAACTCTATCATGACCGTTTCGTCATTCCGAGAATGATTAATTCTGCACTTTTTGTCATCCGAGTTCGTTTCGGTGTCGTTTTGTTGAGTTCCGTGTCCTTAATCGACTTTTTCACGTGGGAGTTCGACTTTGTAACGTCACCATTAATTCTTCGAAACTCCAAAAATTCTGAATCTTTGCACCATTATAGAGCATCAAGTTAGCTTTCCAATGGTTCAAACGGTGAGTCAATCGGAGTCCAGACGAAGGAGTTATGGTCGAAATAGCCAAGACTGCACGATATGACTTTTTGGTGTTGAAGGGGGTTGTACCGTGTGCCGCGGCACTAAGCTGATTCCTGGGCGTTTTTGTGGCCCTGGGCCGCGGCACACAGGACAAGTGTGCCGCGGCACACGGGCTTTTTCTGCGTTTTTGAGCAGATTTTCGAGGAGAAACATTCATTTTCTCCTCTCCTCTTCCTCCTACCCTTCTAAGCGATTTCAATGGCGATTTTGGGCGATTTGAGTGCTCCCAAACTTGTAGAGATCATCCACCTCAAGTCTTGTTGTAGATTTTCGACCTCTACTTGAATCCTTCATCCAAATCAAGGTATTTTGGCTTGAACCTTTGTTTTTGTAGATTTGGGGATTTTGCTTTTTGATTTCGATTCCAATCCGTTTTTAATCAATTAATTGTTGTATAAACGTTGTTTTGAACTTGTTCTACGGATTGGATACTCGTATCTTTGGTTCGTTCAACCCGAGGGGTGATTTCCTTGTTCTTGAAGGGTCTTGAACATTTAATGTTCGATTAAATGTTCGAATGAGTTCCCTTTGATAGTTTGTTGGGATTTCCGTTGTTTTCGGCCTTGATTCTCGTCGTATTCATGTTTTATTATTCCTTACGGAGGATTATAGGTGCTCGATGATTCCGATGTTGAATTCCGTTGGTGATTGATGATTCAGGTGGTGTTTTCCCGTAGTAATTTCGGTGTTATCGCGTTCTAGATAGTGTTCGGGGATTTGAGGGCTACCCGGCCGTATCCGTTCACTTTTCCATTGCTCGTGATATCGAGGCAAGTACCTTGCCCATACTCTTCTTATTTTGTGGATATGATGATCGGTGATCGTCTTGGTGTGTTTGTTTGGTTGTTTGAAATGAAGTTTTAAAAGATTTCGGTTTGGCCTCGTTAAAGGTTTTCTTTCAAAATGCGTGTGTGTTTTGTGAACGGCGTGTTTTGGGAATTGATTATGATTTGATTATTTTGAACGTTGAAGGATTTGATGATGATACTCCTATTGTTTAAAGTTATGGAATCGTGTATTCCGTATTTAATCTTGTTATTGTGTTTTGAAGAGTTTGATAACGGTGTCGAGTTAATGGCCATCTCTAGTGAGTATTCTTAATGAACTTACATTCTTAGCATGTTAGTTTTGCATGAGTAATGTGTGTGTGTGTATGCTCACTACGGGTTAGATCCGACGGGGTCTCGGTAGGGGTCCACAGAGAAGTGGATCGACGAGCTTGCTTTTAACCACTAGGGGTTAGATCCGACGGGGTCTCGGTAGGGGTCCACAGAGACGTGGATCGACGGTTAATTGTGGTGCATTTTACAAATGTGACTTATTTATGGCATTTCCGGAAATGAGCGCTTTTGAACAGTTTTCATGATTGCATGCATCGACTAAGTGTGTAAGAGGTAAGTTGTTCGTTTGGCTTACTTGGCTAGGATGGCACTAGAGTATTTTGTTGTTTGTGTTAAATCCTTTATTTATGGATTTTGATGTTGGGAGACGAACCTTGTGGTCGTTCTTGTGTACTGTGAGTTGATGAGATTGGGGCTAAAATCCCAACGTTTTTGTAAAGGTCATTTGACGGATTTGGGGCTAAAATCCCAACAGTTTGGTAAAGGTTATTTTACGGAAAGTAAACTTTTGGGGCGGTGACCCCTTTTGTCTTTTGGATTTTGAAAAGTAGGATTTGATAATCCTAAATTGTTTCCTATTAAAACTCCCGATGGTATTTCAAATCATTTTATAAATTGTTTCCCTTGATATTTTGATCTTGAAATTTTGGGAAGTCTTTACTCAAACTCTCGCCTCGGGAAGTGTTCATCTTGTTGTATTTGAACCTTTGAGGATTCCGAATTATTATCGTTCGTGGAATGTGAATTGTATGGCTCGTATTTGCACTTTGTTCTTGCACTAGCAAAACAGTGGAGTTTTGCTAACCCCGAGTATTCGGGGGGTGGATGTCTATTTTTGCATTCAGGTTTTGGAGCATAACACAGGGACGGCACGAAGGATGATGAAAGATGATCGATACTAATCACATGAGGAACCGTATATTGTTTATTGGTTCAGTTGTACTTTATTTTCCGCTGCTATACTTTTCCCATTGTACGGGTGTGGTTGTATTTTGACCCCTGCGTGGGCATGATTTGTATTTGAGTTGTATGTATTTATTGAAAGACCAAATCGGTCTACTGAGTCATTTTAGCCTTAAAGGCATGGTTGAGTTGTTTTATGTTGTTACCAGCCTGGTAGATCCTTGAGGAAGGGTTCTACGGCGTGTAATATCCCTGAGCGGATTGGGGGTGTTACAGTATTCAGGTTCGGGTTTCGGGGTCGTTCGGGCCGTCGGAGTTGGCCCCGGCCGAGTCATGGCCGGCGATGCAGGCCCAGCCAGACCGCCGAGTTACGGCCGGTAGTGCTCGGCCGTTACGCACGTAAAGTTACGTACGTAAGGCCCTCGGCGATTACGTGCGTAGGGCCGGCAGATTGGGGGCGATGACTTCGTTACGTACGTAAGCTTTGGCCGGTTACGTACGTAACTCGGCCGGCAGTCAGCCTATTTAAGGCCCTGCAGCCGGGTTTTCACCCATTTTTCTCATTCCTCTCAATTTCTTCCGCGGCTGTGGCTTAGAGATTCATGATTAGATGTTGTTGTGCAATCAATCCATGAAGTCTTGGAGTTTATATCATCAATAATCCATACTATAACCTCCTCCGATCTACCGAATCAGGTTAGATTTTCTAGAAATCTAGTTTTGGGGAATTTGGGTGTTTTGGTTGTTTTCGTCCGTTTAATCCGATTTAACTTGGTATTATGATGGATTGATGATTATTTAGATGTATTACATCTTTTCCCTTGTTATTTCATGGTTGGATCGTATCGATTCGTTGTTTTGGTCGAGTTCTTGATAGACGCCTTGAAGGTGTCCGGTAAAATGTCATAGAGGGGTTTTCAGGCGTTCTACGATTATTCTTCCTCGTATGATCGATGATTTATTGATTATATGTTGTTAGGGTCGAATTCTTGTGAAGAACTCGAGTTGGAACCCTTCCGTTCGTTGTCTTCTTCGGGGTCCGAGCTTGCCGGTCGAATCGTGTTCTTCGGAGTATTCGGTAGCGGTTATTAAGGCAAGTATTTTACTATACGAATTGTGTCTTGTGAATAGGGACGTCGTATTATGGTTGTGATACATTGGTTTGCTTTCGTGTATATGCTTCGTATGAATTGAATTTTTATGAACGATTCACGGTAACGATGATACTTTCACTTAGTTAACATCTTGGAATTTTGTTGGATGTGAAAATCATCTAAGTTTGTGCCGGGCGTGGTTGGTCATTGTTGAGTTGTTGCGATGATTATGATGTGTGTTGTCTTGATTTACATACTTGATTATGCACCTCGGTGTAATATGGAATGGCTTGACATTTGATGATTATGAATTGTGTCGTGTTGATGTGTGTGTGTTCCAGGTAGGGTCTGATGAGGCCTCTGGAGTTCGGTACATGATGTGTACGAACAAAGTGTGTGATTCAGGTAGGGTCTGACGAGGCCTCTGGAGTTCGGTACATGATGTGTACGAACAAAGTGTGTGATCCAGGTAGGGTCTGACGAGGCCTCTGGAATCCGGTACATGACGTGTACGTACAAGGTGTGTGAACCAGGTAGGGTCTGACGAGGCCTCTGTAGTTCGGTACATGATGTGTACGAACAATGTTTGTGGCCGGGTAGGGTCCGTTGAGGCCTCTGGAGTTCTGTACATGATGTATACGAACAGTGTGTGTGGTCCGGGTAAGGTCCGTCGAGGCCTCCGGAGTTCGTACATGATGTGTACGAACAATGATCGTGTAGCAGTGATTGTTGGGATAACATTCTAAATATGGATCTCGGACTCATAATGATATATTATCTAGTGTGCTTTGAAACGAGAATCGGGCTAAGTCCCTAATGTTTACGAAAAGGTTTTGTAAATTGGGGCTCGAGTTCCAAAAGAATTTCTGCTTTAAAAATCCCCGAGATGATGTGTTCCTTTTCAAATATCTCTTACTTGCATTCGAAATTCTAAAACTTCTCGGGAACATTTTGATAATTTATTTCCGTATTAAATACGTAGTTGCTATTTACTTGTTGCATTTCGTATCGTTTTATACTTGCACTAGTAAAACAGTGGAGTTTTACTAACCACCGAGTAATCGGGGGGTGGATGTCTGTTCTGCGTCCAGGTACATGCAGGTTCAGGGGAGCAGTCACAGGATTGGCACAAGGGGATGACGAGCTGTGATACTAATCAAGAGTCGAGAGTTGGTAGAGTTTAGTTGTATTGTTAGAGTTGATTCAATCTTCCGCTGTATTGTATTATGACCCCTGTGTGGGTAATGTTGTTAGTCAGTCCTGTTGATAGAGTTGTGTGACCTCATCGGTCTGTGTGTTTATGTGTAAGTGACCTTAACGGTCTGTATTATTATATTGTTTGACCCTGGCCGGGCAAGCATTTGGTTGTTTATGGACGTTTAGCCTGGTAGATCCTTGCGGAAAGGGTCTACGGCGTGTAATATTCCCATACGGTTTTGGGGGTGTTACACTTTCGAACTATAAAACGCCTCTTATATATTGAATCAATCCACTATATTTCTATGTTGATTGGCTTCAATACATAGCATTAGTATTTAAGAAAATAACTCAAAGAATCATCTAAGGTCTAAAGGTATATTTCTATCCCCTAGAACAACTTAGAGTGAAGATCATTTGATCTAATCAAACATATTTTCTTTCGAAACATATGAAGACCATAAATATCGTCATTTATTGGCCAAATAAATAAAGATTGGTAAAACAATGAAAATCACACACAATAATAAGTAATTCATAATAGATCTTTATACAAACTTAAATAACATGACTAACCTTGTTTATAATCCCAACTTGAGTAACTTAGCCCATGAAGGGCTTAATAAACATAATACAAGCTTGAGTGGTCATTCTTAGTTGAAAAAGAGAAAGAATTGATCCTAACTCCCTTAGTAGATAAAGGAGAAAGAAGCAATAAACTCCCTTAACAACATATGTTATACCACTATTAAACAAATCACTCAAGAACACAAGTGTGTTCTTCACACAAAAAGAAAATATTACAAAAAGTGGAAAAATATAAGATGAATGATGAATGATGATGGATATAAGGGGTCTATTTATACACCTAAAGTCATCTAATAGCTCCAAAACTCCATCATTATTACAATAGATCGGATTTGTAACACCCCCAAAACCATATGGGAATATTACACGCCGTAGACCCTTTTTCATGAGGATCTACCAGGCTATACCTTACAAAACGACCAACTGCTTGCCCGGCCAGGGTCAAATAATAAAATAATACAGACCGTTAAGGTCACCTACACGCGAACACACAGACCGATAAGGTCACACAACTCAATAAACAAAATTGACTTATACAACATTACCCACACAGGGGTCGAAACACAATATAGCGGAAGACTGAAATCAACTCGGACAACACAACGAAAATCAAAACAACTCTCAACTCTTGATTAGTATCGCAGCTCGTCATCCTCTTGTGCCAATCCTGTGACTGCCTCCCTGAATCTGCATGTACCTGGACGCAAAACAGACATCCACCCCCCGATTACTCGGGGGTTAGTAAAACACCACTATTTTACTAGTGCAAGTATCAAATCATACGAAATATAACAAGCAAATAATAATCGTGAATCAAATATAATAATCAAGTATCAAAATATTCCCGTGAGGTTTTCACAAGGAAAGATAAGCTATGAAGCATTCGAAAATAAGATTATCATCTCGGAAATTTTTAGAATTTCAAAACCTTTAAGACCTCAAGTCCTGATTCACAAAAACCTTTCGAAAAACTTTAGGGCCTTAACCCAAATCTTGTTTCATAACTCAGCAGTTTACAATACGGGAAATATTTACTCAAGCTTAGAACTCGGTCCAACATTCATTTTCATAAAACTTTTCCTTTCAAAACTTTGATTTGAAAATAATCATGCTCATGACACCGTGATCCACTGTCACGTGTCTCCGTAGGTTCAACAACCCGCACGGACTACACCACGCACAATTAAAAAAACATAATCAATTCCGACACCATGATCCACTGTCACGTGTCTCCGTAGGCTCAACGACTCGCACGGACTATATCAATCACAACAATCACACACACAGTCCTGATACCGTAGTCCACTGCCACGTGTCACCGTAAGCCCCGTCGAGCTCACCCGGTTGGACGTATTGTGTCCGAAACTCATGGTCCACTGCTGTAATATCCGCAATTTTCGATTTTCAGTAAATTTCTTTTTTTTCGGCGGAAGTCCGTTTTGATGACTTGCTCATGACCGTTTCGTCATTCCGAGAATGATTAATTCTGCACTTTTTGTCATCCGAGCTCGTTTCGGTGTCGTTTTGTTGAGTTCCGTGCTTTTTAGCGGTTTTTCCGCACTTGAGTTCGATTCTTGCGAATCTCGTCCGAAACTGTTGTTTCGACTTTCTCGTAAGTTCATTTAATGTTATTATTCATGTTTCAAGCTTCGGTTTGGTTATTCGATCACGTATCGTGATTTTGGGGCGTTTTGGGCCATTTTCGTAATTTCCCAAAGTTTGGGGTAATTACTTTCCGTTGTCGAGTTTCGAGCCTTCGGGTAGTCGGAATCGTGTGTTCTATTAGTGCTCGGATTCCTCTTTTCGAGTACTTCGTAACCGTATCTTCGATTCGTACTCAGGTTCGGGTTTCGGGGTCGTTCGGGCCGTCGGAGTTGGTCCCGGCCGAGTCATGGCCGGGCATGCTCGCCAGCCTACTGGCCGAGTAACGCGGCGGTAGTGACCGTGAGCTACGACGTAAGGCCGATTACGCACGTAAGGCCCTCGGCCGTAACGACGTAACGCCCGGCATTTTCGAGCAGGAGTTCGCCATGGCGGTTACGTACGTAAGCCATGGCCGATTACGTCGAATCTACGGCAGCCACTTATTTAAGGCACAGCGGCGTTTTTTCTTCAGCCATTTTCACATTCTTTTCTTCCCGTACGCGGCTGTGGGTGTGTGAATCTTCTAGAGATGTTGTTGGACAATGAATCCATGAAGTTTTGAGGTTCATATAATCAATCATCCGTCCTATAACATCCTCCGATCTACCGAATCAGGTCAGATTTCATAGAAATCTAGTTTTGGGGAAATTGGGTGTTTTGGTTGTCTTCATCCGTTTAATCCGATTTAACTTAGGATTATGATGTATTGATGAATATTTAGATGTATTATATCATTTCCTTTATTATTCCATGGTTGGATCGTATCGATTCGTTGTTTGAGTCGAGTTCTTGACCGACGCCTTGAAGGTGTCCGGTAAAATGTCTTAGAGGGGTTTTCGGGCGTTCTACGATTATTCTTCCTCGTATGATCGATGATTTATTGATTGTATGATGTTAGGGTCGTGTTTCTTGCGAAGAAACCGTGTTGAACCCTTTCGTTCGTCGTCGTCTTCCGTTTCGATAGCATTGGGCGTTTCGAAGCTTTCCGGTTGAGCCGTGTTCGTCGGGATACTTGCGTGCCGATTTTGAGGCAAGTACCTTGCCCATACTATTCTTGGTTTGTGAATATGATAATTGGTGATCGTCTTTATATATTTGTTTGATTGTTTAAAACGAGTTTTCAAAAGATTTGGTTAGCCTTGTTAAAGGCCCTCTTTCAAAATCGTGTGTGTTTTGTGATTGGTGTGTTTCTCGAACGAGTATGTGAATCTTATGGACATGTTTGGTGTTGATGATACACTTGGTATTTGCGTGTGGACGTATATTGTTTCATTTCGGTGCATTGTGGTTGACGTGTTGTTTTACTAAGTGTTTGATGCCTCTGGGTGAATTGTTTGGATATCCTCGGCGTGATATGTTACTCGTGCTTGAGTTTGATTCGCTAGCCAGCTCGGGAGGGTCCTTCGAGGCCTCGAGTGGGATTCGTGGCTTCGTCCCGGTCCTAGGCGACGTGTGGTGCTTGTGTTGTTTTGTGATATGTTATTTGTGCATGATTGATTCGCTAGCCAGCTCGGGAGGGTCATTCGAGGCCTCGAGTGGGATTCGTGGCTTCGTCCCGGTCCTAGGTGACGTGTGGTGCTTGAGTATTTCGCTAGCCAGCTCGGGAGGGTCCGACGGGATTACGGAGTGGGATTTGTGGCTTCGTCCCGGTCCTAGGCGATGTGAGTACGTGTTTTGTGAATGTGTTTGCTCACCTCGGGAGGGTTCGACGGGACCACGGAGGGAATTCCAATGGCTTCGACCTGGGTTCACGAGTGAAACTTCACCGCTACGTGTATATATTTTGTGATTGTTTTTCGCTCACCTCGGGAGGGTCCGATGGGATCACGGAGGGAGTCCAATGGTATAGCCCTGGATTCACGAGTGCGGTTGCTTATGTTTTGTGAATGTGTTTGCTCACCTCGGGAGGGTTCGACGGGGCCACGGAGGGAACTCCATTGGCTTCGACCTGGATTCACGAGTGAAACTTCACGGGTGTGTGTGTATTTTATGTCCGTCGAGGACGCATGACGTGGGTTTTTAACCTTGTGTATTATGGTTGGTTTTATTTGCGAAAACAAAACCTTTGGGTCATGGACTGTTGATTTTGGAAAGCGAAGGATTCGGTAATCCTAAATTGTTTCCTATTAAAACTCTCGATGGCAATTCAAACTGTTTTATAAATAGTTTTCCCTTGCTTTGCGACCTTTCGGTTTTAGAATGTTCTACCAAACTCTTGCCTCGGGAAGTACTTTTCGTCACGTTTGGATTTTTAAGGATTCCTGGTTATTGTTATTTGTGAAATGTGAATTGTATGGCTCGTATTTGCACTTTGTTCTTGCACTAGCAAAACAGTGGAGTTTTGCTAACCCCCGAGTATTCGGGGGGTGGATGTCTATTTTTGCATTCAGGTTTTGGAGCATAGCACAGGGTCGGCACGAAGGATGATGAAAGATGAACGATACTAATCACACGAGGATCCGTATGATGTTATTGGTTTAGTTGTATTTTATTTCCGCTGCAGTTTTCTTTCCCCGTTGTACGGGAGTGCGTTGTATTCGACCCCTGCGTGGGCATGCATTGTAATTGAGTTGTAAGTATCTATTGAAAGACCAAATCGGTCTACTGAGTCATTTTAGCCTTAAAGGCATGGTTGAGTTGTTATATGTTGTTACCAGCCTGGTAGATCCTTGAGGAAAGGTTCTACGGCGTGTAATATCCCTGAGCGGATTGGGGGTGTTACAACTGCCATGCGTTATCGTAGTCCTCGTCAGACCAGCACGATTGGACCTCAGTACCTCACTAAGTTCTGACCCCGTAGTCCACTGCCACGAATCCTCGTAGGTCCCGTCGAACCAACACGAATGAACTTAGCGCCCACACACATATTCACATTCACATTACATACAACAATGATCACAATTAATCAATCACGTTGATCACCACAAAATCGTACATCACACGCACATAACACAATCTCAACACTCGCAACAACTATCATCAATCAATGACACATAACCAACATAACACACGTTCGGTACACAGTACATTGCACAACCAAGTGTACAACCATCCCATATGTACGTCGCAATCCTGCACAAATGGCACAACGCCTAACACGTATACCAATATAACACTATTATCACAAAGCCTTCAAATTGCGGAAAACACAACCAACTCAAACGGAACATATTTACGAAGGCAATCAAAATCATCATAAATCTCATACGTGATTACTAGTCGCAAGATACAAGTCGTATAATAAGATACTTGCCTAACTAACCGCTACCGAACGCTCCGAAGAACACGGTTCGACCGGGAAGCTCGGACCCCAAAGAAGGCAACGAACGGAAGGGTTCCGACTCGAGTTCTTCACAAGAATTTCGTTCCTAAGTCATACCAATGATCAATCAACAATCGTACGATGGATAATAATCATACAACACCCTATTCCCCCCTCTAAGACCTTTTGTCGGACACCTTCAAGGCGTCGACTAAGAACTCGACCAAAACAACGAATCGATACGATCCAACCATGGAATAACAAGGGAAATGATATAATACATCTAAATAATCATCAATCCATCATAATCCTAAGTTAACGGACGAAATCAACCAAAATACCCAAATTCCCCAAAACTAGATTTCTAGAAAATCTGACCTGATTCGCTCGATCAAAGGATGTTATAGGGCTGACAATTGATGATATGAACTCCAATACTTCATGGATTTAATCCCTGACAACATCCCTACATGATCATTAAAGCTCCAGCCGCGGAAGAGGATGAAACGAGTGAGAAAATGGCTGAAGAAAACGTCTACTGGCCTTAAATAGGCCGACTGCCGGCCACATAACGTACGTAATCGGCCATGGCTTACGGCCGTAACCGGCCATGGCCGAACCACTGCCCCAAATATGTCGGGCCGTTACGTACGTTACCGACCAGGGACTTACGTACGTAACCGGACCTTACGGCCGTAACTGCCGGGCCATAGCGGCCGTTACTCGGCCAGGTCCTGCCAGCCGGGACTCGGTCGATCCGACGGTCCGAAAAATCCCGAAACTCAGACCTGAACGTAAACCAAAAACACGCTTATGAAGTACTCGTAAAGACGAATCTGAACACTAAGAGAACACATGATTCCGACCACCCGAAGGCTTGAAATTCGACAACGGAAAGTAATTACCCCAAACTTTGGGAAATTACGAAAATGGCCCAAAATGTCCGAAAATCACGATACGTGATCGAATAACTAAACCAAAGCTCGAACATGAAAAATAACATCAAATGAACTTACGAGAAACTCGAACCAACAGTTTCAGACGAGATTCGAAAGAATCGAACTCAAGTGCGGAAAAGTCGCTAAAAGGCACGGAACTCAACAAAACGACACAGAAACGAACTCGGATGGCAATAAGTGCAGAATTAATCATTCTCAGAATGATGAAACGGTCCCAAGAGAGTCATCTAAATGGACTTCCGCTGGAAAAAGAAAATTACCGAAATCCGAAATTGCGGATATTACATTCTACCCTCCTTAAAAGAAGTTTCGTCCCGAAACTTAAACCAAGTAGGGAGAAGCAATACCAGCCAGGAAAACTCGACGAGATACACAAAAACCGAAAACTCACGCCCAACGGCGAAACGCTGCAAGAAACGCCAGGAGAAATATGGCGTGAAAACACGCTCCACGACGACCAACACAACGCCACCGATAGAGACATAATAAAACCAACAAGTGACAAGCGTCATCAAACAGATAATACAACCAAGTCGATTATCCGAACAATCACAAAATACAAGGCACCCATTACAAGGAAACACACACAATCAAGAAAATAGAAATAAACACACAAACGATCCACAGGGACAACCACAAACAATTCGGACTACGCCGAAGTCCTCAAAAACTACACTAGGCATTTTTGTGTCCTTTCGGAGCAGAGACGCAACCTCAATCCCCAAATCTCTCAGCTACCGCCTCGCAATGCATGGCTCGATGAGCCACTTGGCCACACTCGAAACAGTTGACTAACGGTGAATGACAATTCTTCGCAGTACAAGATCAGGCAACAACAGTCAGACAACCCCGATCGAACAACAACGATCGAACAACAACGACCGAACAACAATGATCGAACAACAACGATCAAATAACAATAATCGGACAACAACGATCAAATAACAATGATCGAACAATAATGATCAAATAACAATGATCGAATGGCAACAGTTGAACAATGACTCCGAAGTCCCCACTTCAACTCCAGAAATTAAAAGAACTGGTAGAAGTGAAAGATGTTACTTCCAAACAAGGTTCACAAGAATCGAACTGAACTCGGAAAAGTCACGATGATAAACAGATCGATCTGAAACAAGGTCACAACCAGTTCGAACGATGACAACTGAGACATCAAACAAGTTCAAAAAGAATCGACGAACACGTGCAAGTCGATAGAATTTAGAAGGAGAAACTGCAGAAGTCAAATATAGTACGGGTATTACATCCGACCTCTTATAAAAGAAATGTCGTCCCCGCAACTCACAACAACGGAAACAAGGTAACAACACAAAAAGCAACCGACAGAAAAATCTCCCATAGGCCTCTCAGAGCCGATCCTGATATCTGTGCTGAAGCGCGAACTCCGAAAGTCTCGGTAGCCAATTCACAAAACTGAATTCGGTGTCCCTCGAGTCCTCACTTGAAACGCATTACTGACGAGAAGGACAATTTACACGTGCATGCCCCGGCACATCACGGTTGAAACACCTCGGCTCGGCATACCGAAAATACAAATGCTAGATACAATGGGGCATAACGTCGCAAAACAACATAGCGGAGATGCCAACTCAGCACAACAAAGAATCATAACACATATCATATACAACGATTACCATCATAAAGTAATACACACACAAACACTACAGCAACGACGGTATCGTTCGGCGACCTCAACGGCCCGAACGATAACCAGCACATAATTACAAACATCATGAAACAATCACACATGTACCCAAACGTACAAACCCAAGCTTCAACATCTCACACTCGTGCGACAACACGCAAATCACAACGAGGCGACAAATAGTAAATACCAGTTCACACTTCTCACAGAGTAGTACTACAAATACGTGGCAACGCCTCAACGTTCATGCCACCAATTCGATCATATTCGGAAGTTAACATCATAACGACAAAGCAAACATCATACATACATTTCCAAACGCAAACCGGAATTGATAGGTTTTAAAAAAAATAAAAACCCCCTTTTGAAAATAATTTTGGAAACACCGATTGAACTTGAGTATCACCCTTCAAAAAAAAAAAGTACAAATGTGAAACATCATTATCGAGTCTTTGGAAAACTATTTCGCATTCGATAAAAATGAGGACACTTTCTCTTCGTGAACAACTTTCAGAAGTATTCGACCCTCTGGTCTAAGTAAAAGTGTTTCTAAAACATTGAAAATATCTCAAAACATTTTGGTCCTCGAGGTAGAAGAATTTTGAAACATATTGTGGCACCTTGGATGTACCACGAGAAAATAATTCATTTTAAAAGTACGTCTCGAAATTTATTTTCTAAGATACTCAAGGTTTTCAAAGATAATTCAATGGGCTAGGATGCCCAAAAATTTCAGATAATTACACGGAACATTATAGCGCCGTGGGTCCCGCGCCGGAACCCACCAGGCTAAAAACCATTTACAAAAACGCCAAAAAGGCCGATGACGGTAATATTTCAAAAACTCACAAAAGCCATTTACAAAATACTAAATACTGTCATAAGAATTTCGCCAAAACGATCAAGGCCATAATGCCAAAAACTCGGTTAAGGGAATCGGTTTTCGAAATAAAACTCAGTTGGTAAAATACCGAAAGCCATTACAAAAGAACTCACGCAGTGGATAAAAGGAATACAGTCCAACATGCACAATCCAATTGAATACATCTCACAGCATCTAGTTTAAACATACAACAAAACCATTCCTCGGAGTTTCTCACAAACTCAATCGTCGATACCTTATTCGAAAGCCATCAAGGTTCTCAATTTTTACACCATACCACCCCTCACAGTGGTTCAAAGGTAAAACAACAATAGGCCCAGTTTTATACATATACTATATGTCACATGTATTAAATACAACTATATTCACAACACCGTGCAAATAAAATTATGCACCGCAATTAACTCATTTAGATAAAATCATGATACACAGGTACTTCGCATAAAAGAGGAGACTTACGTCCACAGGCCGCACGGAGATGACGGTCGCCCACGATACTAATCTCATCCGACAACATACCCGACACGTTATGACTACGCACAACTCAACTTATCACTCGACATCTCAAATGACAAAACCACACCATATTCGACAACTCACGACTCAACTTGACCCGACAGCCTAGGTTTCCGCAACCTAAGCTTTGATACCATAAATGTAACACCCCCAAAACCAAATGGGAATATTACACGCCGTAGACCCCTTTTCACGAGGATCTACCAGGCTATACCTTACAAAACGACCAACTGCTTGCCCTGCCAGGGTCAAACAATAAAATAATACAGACCGTTAAGGTCACTTACACGCGAACACGCAGACCGATAAGGTCACACAACTCAATCAACAAAATTGACTTATACAACATTAGCCACACAGGGGTCGAAACACAATACAGCGGAAGACTGAAATCAACTCGGACAACACAACGAAAATCAAAGCAACACTCAACTCTTGATTAGTATCGCAGCTTGTCATCCTCTTGTGCCAATCCTGTGACTGCTCCCCTGAATCTGCATGTACCTGGACGCAAAACAGACATCCACCCCCCGATTACTCGGGGGTTAGTAAAACTCCACTGTTTTACTAGTGCAAGTATCAAATCATACAAAATGTAACAAGCAAATAATAATCGCGAATCAAATATAATAATCAAGTATCAAAATATTCCCAGGAGGTTTTCACAAGGAAAGATAAGCTATGAAGCATTCGAAAATAAGATTATCATCTCGGGAGTTTTTAGAATTTCAAAACCTTTAAGACCTCAAGTCCTGATTCACAAAAACCTTTCGAAAAACTTTAGGGCCTTAACCCAAATCTTGTTTCATAACTCAGCAGTTTACAATACGGGAAACATTTACTCAAGCTTAGAACTCGGTCCAACATTCATTTTCATAAAACTTTTCCTTTCAAAACTTTGATTTGAAAATAATCATGCTCATGACACCGTGATCCACTGTCACGTGTCTCCGTAGGTTCAACAACCCGCACGGACTATGTAATATCCGCAATTTCGATTTTTTGGTAATTTTATTTTTTTGGCGGAAGTCCATCTTAGCGACTCCTTTGTGACCGTTTCGTCATTCCGAGAATATTTAATTCTGCACTTTTTGTCATCCGAGCTCGTTTCGGTGTCGTTTTGTTGAGTTCCGTACTTTTTGGCGACTTTTCCGCACTTGAGTTCGATTCTTGCGAATCTCGTTTGAAACTGCTGTTTCGAGTTTCCCGTAAGTCCTTTTAACTTTGTTAGACGTGTTGTGAACTTCTGTTTGGTTATTCGATCACGTATCGTGATTTTCGGGCGTTTTGGTCCATTTTATAATTTACCCAAAGTTGTGGGTATCCGCATTCGTATTTGTTGTTTTGACCTTTTTCATGGTCGCGTGCGATAAATTGTTGCATGGTATTTCTTTTCGGATCTATGTTGTTGTCCGAGAGCATTTCGTCGTGTTCGTTTCGTGCGTTTCCGGGAATTCGAGTCATCGAGTCTTGGCGGCTAGGCACTGGCCGGCCACGTGCGGCAGGGACCGGCCAGATGCGCACGAGCGTGGCGCACGAGCTGCGCGCACGATCCGGTGCTCGTGCGGCCCTGACTGCACACGCACAAGCGAGTGCTCGTGCCCAGTGCTCGTGCGTCCCGGCAGATTGCTGGCAGTGGGCGCGCACGACCCGACGCACGACCGGTCGCTCGTGCGTGCCTGCACGTGCGTCGCTGGGCAGTATATATGGTCGGGCAGACTACTTCTTCGCCCGTTTTTCATTTCATTCTTCTCCTTCCGTGGCTGTAAGCTTGGAGAGGTCGAAGCCATATTGTTGAACAACATATCCACGAAGTTCTTGAGTTTCTAACATCAATCAATCATCCCATAACCTCCTCCGATCTATCGAATCAAGGTTAGATTTCTTGATAATCTAGTTTTGGGGAAATTGGGGTTTTTGTTGGATTTCTTCCGTTTGAGCCATAATAACTCAGATTATGTAACACCCCCAAAACCATACGGGAGTATTACATGCTGTGGGCCCCGCGTCGGAACCCACCAGGCTAAAAACCATTTACAAGAACGCCAAAAAGGCCGATGACGGTAGTATTTTCCAAAACTCACAAAATCATTATAACACCAACTACCGTCAAGACAATCAAGGCCAAAAACTCGGTTAAGGGAATCGGTTTTCGAAATCAAACTCAGTTGGCATAAAGCCGAAAGCCATTTGAAAGAACTCACGCAGCGGATAGAAATACAGTCTCAGATACATATACATCAATAATTAATACACAGACAAAATACACGATTCCCCAACAATATGTCATAGCCAGTATCGTCCGGAATCCTCGCCTCACGACCGCTACCATCAAAGTCCTCAATACCTGAAAAACAAGTCCCACAACGGGGTCAGCAATAATGCCCGACAAATAACCACAAGTACATAAACATAAATATTCACATGCCATGCATCATGAGAATAATAACCTCAACGATAACCTTACCACTTCCGGTAATCAAACGATTCTCATCAAAATCCCAATATCACGATAATACCACATAATACCTCAATACCGAATACTTTTACGTACACAATCTTCTATGTATGATTGCCATAAAACATACCTCTATTCGGACATCCTTCCGAAATGCATACCACAGACCAAGAATATCCAAAATGACATCAACAATATCCGAATACTACAATCTTCCCAAGATTGTCCAAGTATCTCAACAATCAGCAACTGTGCATTCTAATCCTTTTAGAACATCACTGAACATTCGTCAATATGCAATACAACATAAAATACTTATGAAATGTAAATGGAATTACTCATAAAAACATTACAACCGAACAAGTAAACACTTGCCTGGATACCAACACGCACCGAACTCATCGCCCTCGTCTACGAGCTCTTCAGCCCCGACTGGACAGAATCTATGGCCTTTCACCACGGCAAAACAATTATACCTATTGGTTAATCAACCTAGAACAATAATCATATCAATAATCGAACCAACTTGGTAACAATGATCATAACATATTCAATCCGGAATTCAACCTCATATCAAGATTCATCTCATCTAAATCAACCACTATCATCACTATGATTTAGAATACCATCTTAAATCGGCTAAACGAATTATCAAATCATCATAGTCATTATATGGCCTCAAGAACATCAAGAACTCTATGATTCCATAATCATAATCAACATATTCAAAGCATATCATCATCTTCCTTCAACATAAACCTCATATATCCTCAAGAATCGCAATAACAACATCATAATCATCTTCATACGGATCATTCATCAACTTATAACATCAAAGTCCCAAAATGAAAAGGAGAAATATCCAACATACCTCATAGAATATGGATAACACAAGAAATCACTTCAAGAATCCACAATAGTTCCATAACCAAGCTCTAATTCCATGATTCCAAGCTCACAATCATGTTACAAGTGTTTAGAACACTCTTAGAAGTGAAGAGGGACGAGCTGGGGTGGGAGAAATGAGTTTCCTTTCGTGAACAAATGAAAGACCAGCTCTTATTATATAAACTGCGCATCTCGTTACGTACGTAAGTGTCCTTGCTAAACGTACGTAACAACTTTAACGTACGTAATCCAAAATCCATAGCGTACGTAACAAACTCACTGTCTCATTCCATGCAGTCCATTACGTACGTAACCCATACCATATAACGTACGTAATATACCAGTTGACTTGCTACAGTACAATGGTCGTGTTACGTACGTAACACATCCTGTATAACATACGTAACACGTACGTTGACTCACCTGTCAACATCCTCAGCCAAAAGTTGCCGACACAGGGTCCCACCTGCCGACCAGGACTCGGTCCTGTCCGATGCCTTCGTTACGTACGTAATACCTTAGCCTTAACGTACGTAACCATACCAATCTTACGTACGTAAGCTCACCTTGTTAACGTACGTAACAATTCCATACATAGCCAATTTCAGCAATTCCTGTCCAATGTCACGACATACCGAATACGAACATACGGCAAAATCAATACATATACTCAATTCAAGAACATTATCAAACGTTCACAATGTCCTCGAGCATAATTAACCATCCACGATATTCAATATATAAACGAAAAATATATCCGAAAAATCGGGGTATTACACTCTACCCCCCTTAAAAATAAGTTTCGTCCTCGAAACTTGCAATCACTCGCACAAACAACATTTCAACGGAAAATCCAAAATCACCAAGATAACCAAGAATTATCGAATAATTCGAACAACATACTTACAGGTCAGTGAAGACGAAGATCTCCCGTGATACTAGCATATGACACCATTTCAAAAATCTCGACACAACAAGCATGCCAAAACAGAAATAATCACAATTTGAAAACGATTGGTCTCCGCCAAGACCACAACAAGTTTAGAGCACTGTCGAGTTTTGTGGGATCTGTGACGCTGTGTCTCCTCACCTAAAGCGCATGAGCCGCTCCTTGTCACATGCACGTATCACCGGCATTCCACTCCACATCGAAAGCCTCACATTGCACATGACCACGGCACCGGCGTTCACTCCCGGCCTCATCGGTCTCAGAAACACCAACAATCCCCAAACCCACACATCACCACAACAGTACTCAAAAAATCACACAGAACCAAAACAACACAGTCCAAAATGGCCAGAAATCCAGCTACACAAAAAATCACGCAACTACCACACTGGTAGAACCACATAAACACATGTCCGGTTATCACAAAACCATGGGCTCCAATACCATATTTGTAACACCCCCAAAACCATACGGGAGTATTACACGCCGTGGGCCCCGCGTCGGAACACACCAGGCTAAAAACCATTTACAAGAACGCCAAAAAGGCCGATGACGGTAGTATTTTCCAAAACTCACAAAATCATTATAACACCAACTACCGTCAAGACAATCAAGGCCAAAAACTCGGTTAAGGGAATCGGTTTTCGAAATCAAACTTAGTTGGCATAAAGCCGAAAGCCATTTGAAAGAACTCACGCAGCGGACAGAAATACAGTCTAAGATAGATATACATCAATAATTAATACACAGACAAAATACACGATTCCCCAACAATATGCTATAGCCAGTATCGTCCGGAATCCTCGCCTCACAACCGCTACCATCAAAGTCCTCAATACCTGAAAAACAAGTCCCACAACGGGGTCAGTGTTGCGATATTTCTTAAACGCAAGTGCACGTTATCGTATACAAGTAATAAAGTGATGAGTGAGTATCGTTCCCACGAGGACTGAATCACTAACTACCGATTTTTATGTATTCTAGTTTTATTTGAACAATCGAACTTTGGTTTTGCAATTAATTACTAAAAGAATTAATAAAAGATTAAACAGTAAAAACGATAGCTTGAAGAAAGAGAATCAAATGATGAATAAGTCTAGGATTCTGAATCCACCTCGGTTTATCCGAATTTACTCTGATTATCTGAAGTTAATGATTTTCCCAATTTATTGAAGGTGAAGATTGCTAATATACTCTACCACCTCTCCCGAGGTCAATAGATTTTTCTAAAGGCGAATAACGCACTCTATCCCTAGGTGAATTAATTCGTGAATAGGCAAAAAGCATAAAATCTCCAAAAGGCCACGTAGTTCCTATGAGTATATTCCTATCTCACAGAATAAAACGGTCCTCACCAATAGTTCCTCACCAACTCTCCTCTCCCGATTCGAATTGAATGATTAAAACAATACAACTATTGGCCAGATAATTGAAAGCATTAAACACGATTGGGAAAACTCAATAAAAAGGGAATTAAATAGATAATCTCAAGCAATTCCGTCAAAACAAAGGTTTCATCAAAATCCTAGAACAAGGGTTTTAGCCTGACATGCTAAATAATAAAAATACAGAATTAATAAATAAAAGCATGAAAATCAAACGCAGATGAAGAGCTCGGATTCCTCCGTTCTTCTGGCTTCCGCCCTCTGCCCTTGATCTCTTCTGCTTCTCTCGTCTGCGATAATCTTCTGTGTTCCTTCTTTTCCCAAGCCTCCCAAGATTCCTAGATTCCCAGATTATTAATTAGGGTCTTAAACCCTTATTTATAGCTCTCACAGTCTCCAAATCGCGTCCATGTGAGTAGGTCGAGAACTGGCTTCAAAACGGCCCAAATCCGCGCGGAGCACACCAAAGCCGCCTTGTGTGCCGCGGCTCACTTAATCTGTGCCGCGGCACATAGCGTGAAATTTAAAATCTGGGCGCTGGGTGTTACGTCTGGGCCGCGGCTTATCTGGACTGTGCCGCGGCACAGAGTACAGTCTACTCTGGTGTCCGCTGGTTGCCTTCCTG
This sequence comes from Orobanche coerulescens, assembly GCA_033398695.1. NCBI lineage: Eukaryota > Viridiplantae > Streptophyta > Magnoliopsida > Lamiales > Orobanchaceae > Orobanche > Orobanche coerulescens. Next base: position 122,994,533 of record CM065817.1, read on the forward strand.
TGCCGCGGCCCACGGCCAAAATTCGCCGTTTTCGCCCGTTTTGCCTCGTTTTAGCTTCCGGACTCCAATCTCCTGACAAACATACAAGATTAAGGCATTAAAAGCTCGTTGATGCAAATTTACTCACCAAAATAATACAAAATAATGATAAATAAGCGTATAAAAATACGCCTAACAAATACCCCCAAACTTGAGCCTTTGCTTGTCCTCAAGCAAAAAGAATTAATTTCAACAATAGAATCTCGTGAATAATCGTGCAACTCATAGTGCTCTACCTAATCAATACTATCCTGAAATTCTCTCTGAATAATATGAGTATCGTAATAGCGAGCTACACTCAGAACACTGATTCCGCAAAGTAACCAAATTCAGTCCTAATCACTCGTTCATAAAGAAAATCCAGCTCAAAGATTAACAAACGTGAATCTAATCGACCGTCAATATGAAAGGTTAAAATAAACGAGCTAATTCGCCCCGTTCCACAGTCTAATGGCGAAATTTTCACGAGTTTCATCAAAAAATAATCCTCGGACAGTATTCCCTTATATATATGCTCAAGAAGTTGATTCGAGTTGACCACTAGGTTCGGATCTCGGGATGTTTCATCGGGATAATCCTAGGGTGGAACTTCCATTCTCATGTATTGGGAAACCGTTTGACGTAAAAGACACTCATGGGGAACATGGATGCTTCTAGTTACTAAGTTCCCCTCCACAGCGGAGAAACAACTCGAATAGCTAATACCCGCATGTCCGAATCAAGGTCGCTGTTTTACGCGAGAGTAAACAACGGGACACGCGAGTACCCCCGGTTACTAAGCTCCCTATCATCGGCACATGCGAAATTTCTAAATCACTAGTCTAATCAGGGTCATCGTTTTACGCGAGAGTAAACAACGGGTCACGTGAATACCCCCGGTTACTAGACTTCCCATCATAGAACAAAAATATCTCGACTTTTGGGAAAAACTGACCGACTCTAAACTCAATCTAAGTGCCAACACAACTTATGTAACTGGACGACTAGCTAACCGAAAAATGTAACCAAACATATCGATGGTGATTTTAAAACACGTATGTGTCCTCTCTTATCCGCCAAGACCTCTACAATCACGAGAAAAATTTCGGACCTAAATGAAGACTTAGCAGAAATAGAAATCACTGACTACAACTCGACTAAAACTCGACCGTTTCTTCAGAGAGAAAAACAGTGTCGTAACATCAGTATTACACAAATAGAAACACGAAAAATTCACGAATAAGAGAAAAATCATGACAAGCAAGGCTATCGACAAAAAGATAACTAAAAATAACAAAAAGTGCAACGAAATAAGTACAGCAGTAAATGTAGCAACAGACATAGACCCCCCCCCCCCAAACTTAGGACGTACATTGACCTCAATGGACACAATATAATATGCAATAAAAGTGAAAGGCCAAGTACTCCCCTCACGTCCTATCACGAGCTGGTGTCGGCATCATCCGGTGAGATTGCACACTTCTCGACTACATCATGCGGAGCGTGAATAAATGAGCTTGCATCATCAAAGAGGAAGTTAAGTACAAGCTCTCAAGTTTAACATGATGTAAGGGTTGGGGACAATGTAATTCGATAAAATGATTAGTTGCATATAATTTGAAAATGCTTGGCTTACCAATTTTTCATTGCTACAATTTATCAAACACTTGATATGCACAAGTTAAAATGAAGAACAAGAATTTTAATGGTTAACTCTAAATCCCAAAAATAATAACACAGAATATAGCCATGAATAACGACAACTAACATCACCAATTCGTTCATATTCACCAATTCCATCACAATCAAATACCATATTCCCCATATTCCAACTCCATTTTTGAGAAAACATTGAAGAACAACTAGCAAAATATCACTTCAATTCACTTTTTAAATCATGTGTCAATTATGATTAAGAGATCAAGATTTACCTGAAGAATTTGAGAGAAAGACTAAGAGAAGGGTATCGACCGACCTCATTGTGCGAAGGAAGGAAGGAAGGAAAGGACCTTGTGCTGGCCGATCAAATGCATGAAGTATACCTGGGCATCTCTTATATTGCGACGGGGGCCGCGGCACAACATAAGTGAGCCGCGGCCCAGAGTACAGTCGGCCTGGGACTTTTTTGTAATACCGCCGAGTGCCACGGCTCAGTTTAGGCGTGCCGCGGCTCAACGTGTTAGTGTGCCGCGGCTCATCTGCTTCGTTCCGCGGCTCAGTAATGTTGTGCCGCGGCACAGAGTACAGAAAGTTTAGCTCTACCTTTTGATTTGTGTGTGCCGCGGCTCACAAGCCTTGTGCCGCGGCTCAGGCATAAATTTCTCCCCTGGGACTTTTCCTGCATAGAATTTTAAGAAGAACACGTCAAGAGCGAGAGGTAAAAGCAAGTCAAAGCACAAAATGATGAAAAATAAAAATTCAAGAATGCAAGAAAAATATTGAAACGCAAAAATCTACAACTAATAACTCGGGTTGCCTCCCGAGAAGCGCTAAGTTTATAGTCTTCAGCCGGACCTATTTAAAAATCAGTTCGCTTTTCGCAAACTCCATTTGATCTCCGCCCCGTTCATCGAACCGTTAATATGGTTTTTAAAATTTTGACCATCGGTCATTAACGATTCGATTTTCGGTTCGGACACCCAATGTTGGTTGCGGAAAGGTTTTGACGAGAACAACTTCCCGAAACACCCGTTTTCCTCATGACTAGACGTCCGTTTGACTTCCGGCTTATTTTCCTCTTTCGCGAACGAACTTATGACTGCAGCAGACTTGTCCGAGTGTGGCTGGTCGAATGGCGATGATGGCATGTCCACATGCTTGAGATATGCGACTCGTTCTACATCGTTTTTAGAGGTCGGACCATCTGAAAATGAGTCTTTTGACCGACAATTCTTCCAGTGTCTTTCTTTAGCAACGACATCTACACTTTCACTTTGTGAGCTTTTATCAACACCTCCCGGACATGGACAAGATTTGAACACTTGGAACGTGACATGCTCATCTTGGACCCTCAGAGTCAACTCCCCTTTTTCCACGTCTATAAGGGTTCGGCCAGTCGCTAAAAATGGTCGTCCCAAGATAATCGGGATATCTTGATCTTCCTCCATATCGAGAACAATAAAATCCACTGGGAAGATAAATTTATCCACTTTTACTAACACGTCCTCAATCACTCCTCTCGGATACTTAATAGATCGATCCGCTAATTGCAAGGAGATCGTCGTCGGCTTTGCTTCTCCAACTCCCAGCTTTTTGAAAATAGACAGAGGCATGAGGTTAATACTAGCACCGAGATCGCACAACGCCTTATTAAAAGAGAGATTCCCCATGGTGCATGGTATGTTGAAACTTCCTGGATCTTTCAATTTTGGTGGAAGCTTCTTCTGAAGAATAGCGCTGCACTCTTCCGTTAAGGCAACTGTCTCAAACTCCTCGAGTTTTCTTTTCTTTGACAAGATCTCCTTCATGAATTTAACGTAGCTTGGCATTTCTTCCAACGCGTCGGCAAATGGAATGTTAATATGAAGCTTCTTGAACACGTCGAGGAACTTAGAGAATTACTTGTCCGCCTTTTTCTGCTGTAATCTCTGCGGAAACAGGACGGGTAGCACATATGCCTTCGGATTATCTGGAAACGTTATCGAGGGTCTCCAATCTTGTGATTCCTCCGTCGCTAAATTTTTCTTCTCCTCAATTTCACTTCCCTTTTCACTCCTCTCGGGCTGGTCACATACCTCCTTCCCGCTTCTCAAACTGATTGCATTTAGACTTTCTCTAGGATTTGTCTCGGTTGTACTTGGCAATGCTCCTCCGGCGGTTGTCCAACACATTAGCAACTGCCCACTTGGACTTCCAAGTTGCGAATGGAGGCGGAATGATTTTGCAATGTTGCTTCAGTGCGGGTCATGAATTGACTCGTATTCGCTGCCAATTTCGCAATTGCTTCCTCGAGAGAAACTTTTGGAGCGGGAGGAGGCTGCTGTTGGTTTTGAGCGAACAAAGGCTGGTTCGAGTTCTGTCCGTTTCTCCACGAGAAGTTGGGATGATTACGCCACCCCGAATTATACGTGTTGGAGTACGGATTATTTTGCCGGTTTCCGTTTCCTACGAACTGAGCTTGTTCAATTAGGGGCTGCTCGAATGGGTTTCCGACTTGACACTCCGCGCTGGGATGGGATCCATTACACCAATTACAAGACTCAATGATGACGGGGGAAGGAGCTTGCGAAAATGCTTGAAGCTGCTGTGTTAATGCTGCGACTTGGGCTGACAATGTAGATATCAGGTCATTACTCGAAATTTCCATAACTCGCTTCGGCGTTATTCGTTCAGATGGCCATTGATAAGCATTAGCGGCCATAGCTTCCAACAACGAGTGTGCTTCAGCCATCGTCTTTCCCATCAAAGCTCCACCGGCGGCTGCATCCACGAGAGTGCGTGTAGAGGCACTCAATCCATTGTAGAACGTCTGAATTTGAATCCAGTCTGGAAGGCCGTGATGTGGGCATCTCCGTAACAAATATTTGTATCGCTCCCATGCCTCGTGGAGCGATTCCATGTCATACTGACCAAAAGTGGGGATCTCGTTTCTCAGTCTCGCCGTCTTAGAAGGTGGGAAGAATTTAGCAAGGAAGGCTTGTGCTAACTCTGCCCATGTTGTGATCGACCCCGGCGGTAAGGAATTCAGCCAAAATTTCGCTTTATCCCTCAAAGAGAAATGGAAAAGCCGTAAACGGATAGCATCGTCGGTGACACCATTGTTCTTGAACGTGTCACAAATCTCTAGAAAAGAAGCAATATGTGCGTTGGGGTCATCATTCGACAATCCACAAAACTGGCTAGCCTGCACCATCTGAATGATCGCAGGCTTGATTTCGAAATTGTTGCCTTGGATTGTTACACTCCGGATCCCCGAAAAGATTGCGTTAATTTGCGGCATAGCATAATCTCGAAGTGCCATTTCCGGTTGAGCTTGCTGCACAATATTATGTCCTCCTTGAATTTTGATATTTTCAGCCATAGTGACTGTTGTCTGTAGCTCTCGTTTCTCCTTCTTCTTTCTCCTAAGAGTGCGCTCGAGTTTGGTATTCAAAGGTAGTAGGCCTTTGTTACCGAGTTTTCTCATGCACTACCCGAAAAATTCCTGAAAGGAAAAACAAATAAATAAATAAAATTAAATACACGAAAATAAGTAAATAAAAACGTTCAAACTAAGACTAGAAATACTGAAATCGATATTAGCCAAAATTTCAGTCCCCGGCAACGGCGCCAAAAACTTGTTGCGATATTTCTTAAACGCAAGTGCACGTTATCGTATACAAGTAATAAAGTGATGAGTGAGTATCGTTCCCACGAGGACTGAATCACTAACTATCGATTTTTATGTATTCTAGTTTTATTTGAACAATCGAACTTTGGTTTTACAATTAATTACTAAAAGAATTAATAAAAGATTAAACAGTAAAAACGATAGATTGAAGAAAGAGAATCAAATGATGAATAAGTCTAGGATTCTGAATCCACCTCGGTTTATCCAAATTTACTCTCGATTATCTGAAGTTAATGATTTTCCCAATTTATTGAAGGCGAAGATTGCTAATATATTCTACCGCCTCTCCCGAGGTCAATAGATTTTTCTAAAGGCGAATAACGCACTCTATCCCTAGGTGAATTAATTCGTGAATAGGCAAAAAGCATAAAATCTCCAAAAGGCCACGTAGTTCCTATGAGTATATTCCTATCTCACAGAATAAAACGGTCCTCACCAATAGTTCCTCACCAACTCTCCTCTCCCGATTCGAATTGAATGATTAAAACAATACAACTATTGGCCAGATAATTGAAAGCATTAAACACGATTGGGAAAACTCAACAAAAAGGGAATTAAATAGATAATCTCAAGCAATTCCGTCAAAACAAAGGTTTCATCAAAATCTTAGAACAAGGGTTTTAGCCTGACATGCTAAATAATGAAAATACAGAATTAATAAATAAAAGCATGAAAATCAAACGCAGATGAAGAGCTCGGATTCCTCCGTTCTTCTGGCTTCCGCCCTCTGCCCTTGATCTCTTTTGCTTCTCTCGTCTGTGTTCCTTCTTTCTCTTCTGCTTCTCTCGTCTGTGTTCCTTCTTTTCCCAAGCCTCCCAAGATTCCTAGATTCCCAGATTATTAATTAGGGTCTTAAACCCTTGTTTATAACTCTCACCGTCTCCAAATCGCGTCCATGTGAGTAGGTCGAGAACTAGCTTCAAAACGGCCCAAATCCGCGCGGAGCACACCAAAGCCGCCTTGTGTGCCGCGGCTCACTTAATCTGTGCCTCGGCACATAGCGTGAAATTTAAAACTTGGGCGCTGGGTGTTACGTCTCGGCTGACTCACAGGTGTGCCGCGGCACGCAGTCTGATCTACTCGGTGCCGTGGTTGCCGTCCTGTGCCGCGGCCCACTTGCCTTGTGCCGCGGCCCACGGCCAAAATTCGCCGTTTTCGCCCGTTTTGCCTCGTTTTAGCTTCCGGACTCCAATTTCCTGACAAACATACAAGATTAAGGCATTAAAAGCTCATTGATGCAAATTTACTCACCAAAATAATACAAAATAATGATAAATAAGCGTATAAAAATACGCCTAACAGTCAGCAATAATGCCCGACAAATAACCACAAGTACATAAACATAAATATTCACATGCCATGCATCATGAGAATAATAACCTCAACGATAACCTTACCACTTCCGGTAATCCAACGATTCTCATCAAAATCCCAATATCACGATAATACCACATAATACCTCAATACCGAATACTTTCCCGTACACAATCTTCTATGTACGATTGCCATAAAACATACCTCTATTCGGACATCCTTCCGAAATGCATACCACAGACCAAGAATATCCAAAATGACATCAACAATATCCGAATACTACAATCTTCCCAAGATTGTCCAAGTATCTCAACAATTATCAACTGTGCATTCTAATCCTTTTAGAACATCACTGAACATTCGTCAATATGCAATACAACATAAAATACTTATGAAATGTAAATGGAATTACTCATCAAAACATTACAACCGAACAAGTAAACACTTGCCTGGATACCAACACGACAAAACCGACACCGAACTCATCGCCCTCGTCTATGAGCTCTTCAGCCCCGACTGGACGGAATCTATGGCCTTTCACCGCGGCAAAACAATTATACCTATTGGTTAATCAACCTAGAACAATAATCATATCAATAATCGAACCAACTTGGTAACAATGATCATAACATATTCAATCTGGAATTCAACCTCATATCAAGATTCATCTCATCTAAATCAACCACTATCATCACTATGATTTAGAATACCATCTTAAATCGGTTAAACGAATTATCAAAACATCATAGTCATCATATGGCCTCAAGAACATCAAGAACTCTATGATTCCATAATCATAATCAACATATTCAAAGCATATCATCATCTTCCTTCAACATAAACCTCATATATCCTCAAGAATCGCAATAACAACATCATAATCATCTTCATACGGATCATTCATCAACTTATAACATCAAAGTCCCAAAATGAAAAGGAGAAATATCCAACATACCTCATAGAATATGGATAACACAAGAAATCACTTCAAGAATCCACAATAGTTCCATAACCAAGCTCTAATTCCATGATTCCAAGCTCACAATCATGTTAGAAGTGTTTAGAACACTCTTAAAAGTGAAGAGGGACGAGCTGGGGTGGGAGAAATGAGTTTCCTTTCGTGAACAAATGAAGACCAGCTCTTATTATATAAACTGCGCATCTCGTTACGTACGTAAGTGTCCTTGCTTAACGTACGTAACAACTTTAACGTACGTAATCCAAAATCCATAGCGTACGTAACAAACTCACTGTCTCATTCCATGCAGTCCATTACGTACGTAACCCATACCATATAACGTACGTAATATACCAGTTGACTTGCTACAGTACAATGGTCGTATTACGTACATAACACGTCCTGTATAACGTACGTAACACGTACGTTGACTCACCTGTCAACATCCTCAGCCGAAAGTTGCCAACACAGGGTCCCACCTGCTGACCAGGACTCGGTCCTGTCCGATGCCTTCGTTACGTACGTAATACCTTACCCTTAACGTACGTAACCATACCAATCTTACGTACGTAAGCTCACCTTGTTAACGTATGTAACAATTCCATACATAGCCAATTTCAGCAATTCCTGTCCAATGTCACGACATACCGAATACGAACATACGGCAAAATCAATACATATACTCAATTCAATAACATTATCAAACGTTCACAACGTCCTCGAGCATAATTAACCATCCACGATATCCAATATATAAACGAAAAATATATCCGGAAAATCGTGGTATTACAGATTATTGATGAATTATTGATTATTTAGATGTATTATATCATTTCCATTGTTATTCCATGGTTGGATCATATCGATTCGTTGTTTTGGTCGAGTTCTTGATCGACGCCTTGAAGGTGTCCGGTAGAAGGTCTTAGAGGGGGATTCGGGCGTTCTACGATTATTCTTCCTGGTATGATCATTGATTTATTAATTATTTGTTAGGGTCGAGTTTCTTGCGAAGAAACTGAGTTGAGCCCTTCCGTTCGTTGTCGTCTTCCTTTTCGATAGCATCGGGCGTTTCGAAGCTTTCCGGTTGAGCCATGTTCGTCGGGATACTTGCGTGCCGATTTTGAGGCAAGTTTTATACATATACTAGTCAATGAGATTAATGTTATCATATATGTGTATGGATGTGTTGTATCATTCCGAGACATAGTCTCTTCATAAGTTCATTGACATCAGGGGATCATTCGATACGAAACTCTTCGGCAATTATGCCAAATATTTATTATCATTCATTAATGGCCGGTAAGGCATTGAGATATTCGTTGTTAATGTTATTATCGATCACCGGTTCGCGGTATCGATGTATCGGTTGTTGTTGTTAATATTGATGTCGATCTAAGACGCTGTTGTAATCATTGTTATTAATGTTGGCGTCCTGTCATTCATGTTGTATTAGCCGATTGAAGGCATTGTCGTATTCAATCTCATCTTCGTCGTTGGTAACCGGTTAAAGGTACCGAGGCATTCATTGTATCATTGTCATCGATTGGCCGTTCTAAGGCAATCGAGGTGCTCAATCATTCATTGTATCATTGTCATCGATTAGCCGTTCTAAGGCAATCGAGGTGCTCAATCATTCATTGTATCATTGTCATCGATTAGCCGTTCTAAGGCAATCGAGGTGCTCAATCATTCGTTGTATCATTGTTATCGATTGACTGTTATAAGGCAATCGAGATATTGAATCATCTGCTGCATCATTATTATCGGTTGGCCATTCTAAGGCAATCGAGGTATTGAATTGGGGCTGTCGAGGATAGTTCCCATCCGTTGTGTCGTTGTTATCGATTGACCATTCTAAGGTAATCGAGGTATTGAATTAGGACTATCGAGTACGATGCCCATCCGTGAGTCATCATTATCGTGTTGGCCGACTCAAGGTAGCACACTATCATTCTCGTGAATTCGGTAATCTACGTATCATTGTCGTTTGTTATTAATTAAATTATTTTGGAGGCTAGTCTCGGGTAGTGCTCATTATGGGTAAGTTTGCGGCTTGAACCTTCACGGTTGGGTTTCCAACACCTGCAATTCAGTAGGCCACGGCCATTGGATGGCCAAATTGTGATACGGCTTCGTGCCATGGCTTCGGCCCTAACTGTGATACGGCTTCGTGCCGTGGCTTCGGCCCTAAATGTGATACGGCTTCGTGTCGTGGCTTCGTCCCTAATTGTGATACGGCTTCGTGCCGTGGCTTCGGCCCTAATGGTGATACGGCTTCGTGCCATGGCTTCGGCCCAAATCGATAACAGCTTCGGGCTGTTTTGGCTTCATGTGATTGTGATATTTGACAGCTTCGGTTGACTGGCTTTCAGGCCTTTGTGATTGTCTTGGTAATTTCATTGGAGCCTTCGGGCATTGTGACTCATCAATAATTCAGTTCTGGTTTGGTTCATGTCGTGTAAATTCATTATGGTACTCTATGATTATGATTCGCCGTTGGGCACTTATGTTCTAACCTGTTGAACAGGTATTAATAGTATGCCGTGGGCATAGTGTTTCACGAATGCTCAGTTCTTACCTTGATTTGTGAGCATCTCGTATTATTATTATCATTGTACCGTTTCATTCTGCCTTTGGATGCATATCATGTTATACATGTATTTGATGTTCATTATCTGGATGACTGACCCCGTGGGGGTGGAACATGTTTTCATGTTTTAGGTGCTTGCCAGGAGAGAGTTGAGACACAGGGGCATGATGATGGCGACGAGGCATTCGAGCGATACTAGTCCGAGTTGTTCATGTTGGTCAGTCAGTTGGAGTGTCCTCCAGTTTGTTAGTCATCGTCATTATGTAATACCCGAGCAGATGCTCGTGGATGTTGTTGTATTTTATTTTTGGCCATGTAGGCCCATCGTTGTCGTTGAAATTCCTTATCGGAATATTGTGTCGGATATCATGGTAGGCACTATGATTTTCCCTTGTTGTTTAATTTTATTGTATTTTAGTCATGTTCGCTTGGTGGATCTCCTGGCGTGGGGTCCACGGCACTGTAATAACCCAATAGGATTTGGGGGTGTTACAGAAGATGGTATCAGAGATTTTGGGTTGTGATATACCTGATATGTGAGTTATGTGGCTCTACCGTCGCGGTAGTAGTGGGACTGTCAGGTTGTGACAATCTGGACAGTCGGGTTTTGTGAGTCGTTAAGTTAGTACGGCTGCACGAGTCATTCATTCATCGAGTCGTCATCAGTGAAGACTAGTATCGCAAGACCTCGAAGCTTCGTATGACCTGTGTAAGGACTCGATTCTCTTTATGTTCATACATTCATTATGTCATTAATTATTCATGCTTGTTAAAACCTATATGTGATATTATTGTTACGATTGATGTGCATGACTAATTGTTTTGGAGCAAGTGTGACTTGTGTAAGCGTTAAGGATCAACTCATTCATCAGTTAATAATCCTCAATCATCATTTTGATCTTGTCGATCATGTTAATTCATTCATCACTCAGTCAATCTCAACGTTCAGTTAATTCATTCATCGCTCAGTTAATCTCACTGTTCAGTTAACTCATTCATCACTTAGTTAATCTCAACGTTCAGTTAATTCATTCATCACTCAGTTAATCTCAACGTTCAGTTAATTCATTCATCGCTCAATTAATCTCATCGTTCAGTTAATTCATTCATCACTCAGTCAATCTCATCGTTCAGTTAGTTCATTCATCACTCAGTTAATCTCATCGTTCACTTAATTCATTCATCACTCAGTCAATCTCATCATTCAGTTAATTCATTCATCACACAGTCAATCTCATTGTTCAGTTAATCCATTCATCACTCAGTTAATCTCATCGTTCAGTTAATTCATTCATCATTCAGTCCATCTGATCGTTCAGTTAATTCATTCATCACTCAGTCAATCTCATCGCTCAGTTAATTCATTCATCACTTAGTCAATCTCATTGTTCAGTTAATTCATTAATCATCCAGTCCATCTCACGGTTCAGTTGTTGATCTTGTGGATCAAATTTTCAACCTTGTTAACTTGTTCAAGGTAATCATTTCAGGAAATTCATCAGATAGTCATGTCACCTCACTTGATCTTTCATGCGATCTTATCATATTCCGGCGTCATGTCGACGATCATTTTAATGCATTATTAATGTATTCATTGTGTTAGAGCGTGTATGCTCATTGTTATCATTCCGTCTCGTAATCATAATGCGATCTTCATACGAGATCTGTAATTATCACGTGACTTTTCTGCCTCGGTATGGAAAGAGCTGTCAGAGGGACATCGGACTCCGACGTCCAAGAGATCGTTTTCTAGTCGTCTTCATGCTGGGAGAGCATCTTCATCTCAGACGACGAGTTCGAATATTGTTTGGTTTAACTGTGATACAATAGCACATTAATCACCAGTTTTGAACAAGTTAATTCTTGCTCGGTAATAGGATAATCATTCATTTCATTTGTCATTTATTCATTCATATAATTCATTCATCATATATCAATCACATTGAGACTTATAATTATCAACTAATCATTTACTTCACGGGGAACTATGGTTCCAATCATTTCATTTGAGCTATCACTCATTACGTTATCATTTCACACCGGTGAGTCATTCTTGATCCTTGTTGGATTTCGATTCATTATCATTCATTGTGATCATTCTTGTTCGTGTGTATCACGTCGATTTTTCCTGGCGGGATATTGCTTCTCCCTACTTGTTTTAAGTTTCGGGACAAAACTTCTTTTAAGGGGGGTAGTATGTAATATCCGCAATTTCGATTTTCCGGTAATTTTCTTTTTTTTTTGCGGAAGTCCATCTTAGCGACTCCGTTTTAACCATTTCGTCATTCACAGAATATTTAATTCTGCACTTTTTGTCATCCGAGCTCGTTTCGGTGTCGTTTTGTTGAGTTCCGTACTTTTTGGCGACTTTTCCGCACTTGAGTTCGATTCTTGCGAATCTCGTTTGAAACTGCTGTTTCGAGTTTCCCGTAAGTCCGTTTAACTTTGTTAGACGTGTTGTGAACTTCGGTTTGGTTATTCGATCACGTATCGTGATTTTCGGGCGTTTTGGGCCATTTTGTAATTTACCCAAAGTTGTGGGTATCCGCATTCGTATTTGTTGTTTTGACCTTTTTCATGGTCGCGTGCGATAAATTGTTGCATGGTATTTCTTTTCGGATCGATGTTGTTGTCCGAGAGCATTTTGTCGTGTTCGTTTCGTGTGTTTCCGGGAATTCGAGTCGTCGAGTTTTGGCGGCTAGGCACTGGCCGGCCACGTGCGGCAGGGACCGGCCAGATGCGCACGAGCGTGGCGCACGAGCTGCGCGCACGATCCGGGTTTCGTGCGGCCCTGACTGCAGACGCACGAGCGAGTGCTCGTGCCCAGTGCTCGTGCGTCCCGGCAGATTGCCGGCAGTGGGCGCGCACAACCCGGCGCACGACCGGCCGCTCGTGCGTGCCTGCTCGTGCGTCGCTGGGCAGTATATATGGTCGGGCAGACTACTTCTTCGCCCGTTTTTCATTTCATTCTTCTCCTTCCGCGGCTGGAAGCTTGGAGAGGTCGAAGCCATGTTGTTGAACAACATATCCACGAAGTTCTTGAGTTTCTAACATCAATCAATCATCCCATAACCTCCTCCGATCTACCGAATCAAGGTTAGATTTATTGATAATCTAGTTTCGGGGAAATTGGGGTTTTTGTTAGATTTCGTCCGTTGGAGCCATAATAACTCAGATTATTGATGGATTATTGATTATTTAGATGTATTATATCATTCCCATTGTTATTCCATGGTTGGATCGTATCGATTCGTTGTTTTGGTCGAGTTCTTGATCGACGCCTTGAAGGTGTCCGGTAGAAGGTCTTAGAGGGGGATTCGGGCGTTCTACGATTATTCTTCCTCGTATGATCATTGATTTATTAATTATATGTTGTTAGGGTCGAGTTTCTTGCGAAGAAACCGAGTTGAGCCCTTCCGTTCGTTGTCGTCTTCCTTTTCGATAGCATCGGGCGTTTCGAAGCTTTCCGGTTGATCCGTGTTCGTCGGGATACTTTCGTGCCGATTTTGAGGCAAGTTTTATACTTGTACTAGTCAATGAGATTAATGTTATCATATATGTGTATGGATGTGTTGTATCATTCCGAAACTTAGTCTCTTCATAAGTTCACTGACATCAGGGGATCGTTCGATACGATACTCTTCGGCAATTATGCCAAATGTTTATTATCATTCATTAATGGCCGGTAAGGCATTGAGATATTCGTTGTTAATGTTATTATCAATCACCGGTTCGCGGTATCGATGTATCGGTTGTTGTTGTTAATATTGATGTCGATCTAAGACGCTGTTGTAATCATTGTTATTAATGTTGGCGTCCTGTCATTCATGTTGTATTAGCCGATTGAAGGCATTGTCGTATTCAATCTCATCTTCGTCGTTGGTAACCGGTTAAAGGTACCGAGGCATTCATTGTATCATTGTCATCGATTGGCCGTTCTAAGGCAATCGAGGTGCTCAATCATTCATTGTATCATTGTCATCGATTAGCCGTTCTAAGGCAATCGAGGTGCTAAATCATTCGTTGTATCATTGTCATCGATTAGCCGTTCTAAGGCAATCGAGGTGCTCAATCATTCGTTGTATCATTGTTATCGATTGACTGTTATAAGGCAATCGAGATATTGAATCATCCGCTGCATCATTGTTATCGGTTGGCCATTCTAAGGCAATCGAGGTATTGAATTGGGGCTGTCGAGGATAGTTCCCATCCGTTGCGTCGTTGTTATCGATTGACCATTCTAAGGTAATCGAGGTATTGAATTAGGACTATCGAGTACAATGCCCATCCGTGAGTCATCATTATCGTGTTGGCCGACTCAAGGTAGCACACTATCATTCTCGTGAATTCGGTAATCTACGGATCATTGTTGTTTGTTATTAATTATATTATTTTGGAGGCTAGTCTCGGATAGTGCTCATTATGGGTAAGTTTGGGGCTTGAACCTTCACGGTTGGGTTTACAACACCTACAATTCAGTAGGTCACGGCCATTGGATGGCCAAATTGTGATACGGCTTCGTGCCGTGGCCGCCCTAGCGTGATACGGCCGTGCCGTGGCCGCCCTAAGCGTGATACGGCCGTGCGTGGCCGCCCTAATCGCGTGATACGGCCGTGCCGTGGCCGCCCTAATTGTGATACGGCCGGCCGTGCCGTGGCTTCGCCCTAATGGTGATACGGCCGCGTGCCTAATCGATATGACTTGGGCCGTTTTGGCTTCATGTGATTGTAATATTTGTGCTTGGTGGTAGCTTTCAGGCCTTTGTGATTGTCTTGGTAATTTCATTGGAGCCTGCGGGCATTGTGACTCATCATTAATTCAGTTCTGGTTTGGTTCATGTCGTGTAAATTCATTATGGTACTCTATGATTATGATTCGTTGTTGGGCACTTATGTTCTAACCTGTTGAACATGTATTAATAGTATGCTGTGGGCATAGTGTTTCACGAATGCTCGGTTCTTACCTTGGTTTGTGAGCATCTCGTATTATTATTATCATTGTACCGTTTCATTCTGCCTTTGGATGCATATCATGTTATACATGTATTTGATGTTCATTATCTGGATGACTGACCCCATGGGGGCGGAACATGTTTTCATGTTTTAGGTGCTTGTGAGGAGAGAGTTGAGACACAGGGGCATGATGATGGCTACAAGGCATTCGAGCGATACTAGTCCGAGTTGTTCATGTTGGTCAGTCAGTTGGAGTGTCCTCCAGTTTGTTAGTCATCGTTATTATGTAATACTCGAGCAGATTGTAACACCCCCAAATCCTATTGGTTTATTACAGTGCCGTGGACCCCACGCCAGGAGATCCACCAGGCGAACATGACTAAAATACATTAAATTAAACAACAACGGGAAATCATAGTCCCTACCATGATATCCGACACAATATTCCGATAAGGAATTTCAACGACAACGATGGGCCTACATGGCCAAAATAAAATACAACAACATCCACGAGCATCTGCTCGGGTAATACATAATGACAATGACTGACAGACTGAAGAACACTCCAACTGACTGACCAACATGAACAACTCGGACTAGTATCGCTCGAATGCCTCGTCGCCATCATCATGCCCCTGTGTCTCAACTCTCTCCTCGCAAGCACCTAAAACATGAAAATATGTTCCACCCCCACAGGGTCAGTCATCCAGATAATGAACATCAAATACATGTATAACATGATATGCATCCAAAGGCAAAATGAAATGGTACAATGATAATAATAATACGAGATGCTCACAAACCAATGTAAGAATCGAGCATTCATGAAATACTATGCCCACGGCATACTATTAATACCTGTTCGACAGGTTAGAACGTAAATGCCCAACGGCGAATCATAATTATAGAGTACCACAATGAATTACACGACATGAACCAAACAAGAACCGAATTAATTATGAATAACAATGCCCGAATGCTCCAATGAAATTACCAGGACAATAATAAAGGCTTGAAAGCCACTTAGCCGAAGCTGTCAAATATCACAATCACATGAAGCCAAAATAGCCCGCAGCTGTTATTGATTAGGGCCGAAGCCACGGCACGAAGCCGTATCACCATTAGGGCCGAAGCCACGGCATGAAGCCGTATCACAATTAGGGCCGAAGCCATGGCACGAAGCCGTATCACCATTAGGGCCGAAGCCACGGCACGAAGCCGTATCACAATTAGGGCCTAAGCCACGGCACGAAGCCGTATCACCATTAGGGCCGAAGCCACAGCACGAAGCCATATCACAATTAGTGCCGAAGCCGCGGCACGAAGCCGTATCACCATTAGGGCCGAAGCCACAACACGAAGCCGTATCACAATTAGGGCCGAAGCCACGACACGAAGCCATATCACAGTTAGGGCCTAAGCCACGGCACGAAGCCGTATCACAGTTAGGGCCGAAGCCACGGCACGAAGCCGTATCACAGTCATGATAGTGTGCAACCTTGAGTCGGCCAACACGATAATGATGACTCACGGATGGGCATTGTACTCGACAGTCCCAATTCAATACCTCGATTACCTTAGAGTGGTCAATCGATAACAACGACACAACGGATGGGAACTATCCTCGACAGCCCCAATTCAATACCTCGATTGCCTTAGAATGGCCAACCGATAAAAGTGATGCAGCGGATGATTCAATACCTCGATTGCCTTAAAACGGTCAATCGATAACAATGATACAATTATTGATTGAACACTTCGATTTGCCTGAGAACGGCCAATCGATAACAATGACATGATGAATGAGTGAATACCTCGATTGCCTTAGAACGGCCAACCGATAACAATGATATGATGAATGATTGAACACCTCGATTGCCTTAGAACGGCCAATCGATAACAATGATACGAAGGATGTCTCGGCACCTTTAATCGGTTACCGACAACGAAGAAGAGAAATGAATACGTCAACGCCTTTAATCGGCCAAAACAACATCAAGGACAAAACTCCAACATTAATAGCAATGATTACAACGACGTCTTAAATCGACATTAATATCAACAACAACGATCGATACATCGATACCGCGAACCGGTGATCGATAATAACATTAACAACGAGTATCACAATGCCTTGAACCGGCCATTAACGAACAATAAAAACATTTGGCATAATTGCCGAATGGTATCGTATCGAACGATCTCTTAATATCAATGAATTCATGAAGAGACTAAGTCTCGGAATGATACAACACATTCATACACATATATGATAACATTAATCTCATTAACTAGTACAAGTATAAAACTTGCCTCAACGGAAGGCGATGAAATCCTTCCACAAACAACGAACGGCGTCCTCCGATAAATATAAGCGCTCGAACAACCTTGAATGAAATACAATTCATTCAATAACACAATATCGAACGAAAACAACACAACGATTGAAGGAAACTCTTTGAGACATAATCGAACACTAAATGTTCAAAGTTCCCCAAGAACTTAAGAATCATCAATCGGGTTGAACGAATCGAAGATATGGATATACAATCCATAGAACATGATTAATAATGTTTACAAACATCAACCGATTCATCAAATTCGGACGGAAAATGAAATCAAAGCCAAAACTCCCAAAAATCAAATTTTAGGAGATTTCAAGAAATTACCTTGATTAGGATGAAGAATCCACAAACATGTTGTTAATCCACACCACAACTTGAAGAAGATGAAATTATTTGAGTTTTATGATGCTAAGTCGCCCAAAATATCGCCCACAAATCGCCCAAGGAGGAGAGGAAGAAGAAAAGTGGTGAAATGATGATGATTCCACAAGAAAACGCTGATATAGGCAAACCTGTACTGTGTGCCGCGGCACAGGATGAGTGTGCCGCGGCCCACGGCCGAAAACTGCCCAGCACACTGCCTTTGCGCCGCGGCTCGGCCATAAGGGGCCGTGGCCCGCGGTACAGCCCGCTCCAGCACAAAAAGCACATGGTGCAGCCTTAGCTATTTCGACCATAACTCCTTCGTCCAGACTCCGATTGACTCACCGTTTGAACCATTTGAAAGCTAACTTGATTCTCTATAATATTGAAAAGAATAAGAATTTTTGAAGTTTCCAAGAATTAATGGTGATTTTACAAAGTCGAACTCATACGTGGAAAAGTCGCTTAAGAACACGGAATTCAACAGAACGACACCGAGACGAACTCGGATGACAAAAAGTGTAGAATTAATCATTCTCGGAATGAGGAAACGGTCACAATAGAGTTGCTAAAATGGAATTACACCAGAAAAAAAAATTATTGGAAATCAAAATCGCGGATATTACATACTACCCCCCTTAAAAGAAGTTTCGTCCCGAAACTTAAAACAAGTTGGGAGAAGCAATATCCCGCCAGGAAAACTCAATGAGATACACCATAACTGAAAGCTCGCTTCTCATCGGCATCGGATGCCCATACAAACACTGATTCACCTCCAAAGAAGAACAGCAATGCACATATAGTCCTCGGAACCATATCTATCGCACGCCCAAGTCCCCATGACTTGACGTCTCGAATCACAATAAACAATCACCCAGATTATCACGAAATCTCGGTACAACACCAAAAGGAATGCATCAATCGATCTCAAAATCTCAAGATTCTCAAATACGATCATTATAAAATAGATCAACAATAAATGATCCACAACCACGATACATTATTACGGATTGAGTTATATAGTCATCCGAAAGACAAGGCTACATTTCAAATGTACCCAACATCGATATCCTCCATATCATCGATCTCCTCGATCCCAACGATTCAACGAAGACTCAAATCTGAACTCACCGCTTAATATGACCCCGAAAGGTTACCAAAAACGAGAGTGACTATGATGAATGATAAATGATTAGAAATCCGACAAGGATCAAGAATGACTCACCGAGGTGAACTAATAACGCAATGAGTGATAACTCAAATGAAATGATTGGAACCATTGTTCCCCGTGAAGTGAATGATTAGTTTGATAATTATAAGTCTCAACGTGATTGATATATGATGAATGACTTATGCGAATGATTGAACGGCGATGAAATGAATGATTATCCTATTACCGAGCAAGAATTAACTTGCTCAAAACCGGTGATGAATGTCCTATTGTATCACAGTTAAAGCAAACAACAGTCGAACTCGTCGTCTGAGATGAAGATGCTCTCCCAGCACGAAGACGACTAGAAAATGATCTCTTGGACGTCGGAGTCCGATGTCCCTCTGACAACTCTTTCCATACCGAGGCAGGAAAGTCACGTAATAATTACAGATCTCGTATGATGATTGCATTATGATTACGAGACGGAATGATAACAATGAGCATACACGCTCTAACACAATGAATGCATTAATAATCCAATAAAACGATCGTCGACATGACGCCGAAATATGATAAGATCGCATGAAAGATCAAGTGAGGTGACAAGACTATCTGATGAAATTCCTGAAATGATTACCTTGAACAAGTTAACAAGGTTGAAAATTTGATTCACAAGATCAACAACTGAACCGTGAGATGGACTGGATGATTAATGATTAATTGAACAATGAGATTGACAGAGTGATAATGAATTAACTGAGCGATGAGATTGACTGAGTGATGAATGAATTAACTGAACAATGAGATTAACTGAGTGATGAATGAATTGACTGAACAATGAGATTGACTGAGTGATGAATGAATTGACTGAACAATGAGATTGACTGAGTGATGAATGAATTAACTGAGCAATGAGATTGACTGAGTGATGAATGAATTGATGAACAATGAGATTGGTGAGTGATTAATGAATTAATCGAACAATGAGATTGACTAAGTGATGAAGGAATTGATTGAGTGATGAATGAATTAACTGAGCAATGATATTGACTGGGTGATGAATGAATTAACCGAGTGATGAATGAATTATCTGAGTAATGATATTGACTGAGTGATGAACGAATTAACTAAGTGATGAATGATATTGACTGAGTGATGAATGAATTAACTGAGTGATGAATGAATTAACTGAGTGATGAATGATATTGACTGAGTGATGAATGAATTAACTGAGTGATGAATGAATTAACTGAGTGATGAATGATATTGACTGAGTGATGAATGAATTAACCGATTGATGAATGAATTATTTGAGTAATGATATTGACTGAGTGATGAACGAATTAACTGAGTGATGAATGATATTGACTGAGTGATGAATGAATTAACTGAGTGACGAATGAATTAACTGAGTGGTGAATGAATTAACGGAGTGATGAATGATATTGACTGAGTAATGAATGAATTAACTGAGTTGATCCTTAATGCTTACAAAAGTCATACGTGCTCCAAAACAATTAGTCATGAATCAATCATAACACTAATATCACATATAGGTTTCAACAAAGCATGAACAATTAATGACATGATGAATGTATGAACATAAAGTGAATCGAGTCCTTACACAGGTCATATGAAGCTTCGAGGTCTCACGATACTAGTCCCAAATGACGACGACTCGATGAATGAATGACTCGTGCAGTCGTACTAATATTACGACTCACAAAACCCGACAGTCCAGATTGTCATAACCTGACAGTCCCACTACTACCGCATCGGTAGAGCCACATAACTCACATATCAGGGTATCTCACAACCCAAAATCTCTGATACCATCTTCTGTAACACCCCCAAATCCTATTGGGTTATTATAGTGCCGTGGACCCCACGCCGGGAGATCCACCAGGCGAATATGACTAAAATACATTAAATTAAATAACAAGGGGAAATCATAGTCCCTACCATGATATCCGACACAATATTCCGATAAGGAATTTCAACGACAACGATGGGCCTAAATGGCCAAAATAAAATACAACAACATCCACGAGCATCTGCTCGGGTAATACATAATGACAATGACTGACAGACTGAAGAACACTCCAACTGACTGACCAACATGAACAACTCGGACTAGTATCGCTCGAATGCCTCGTCGCCATCATCATGCCCCTGTGTCTCAACTCTCTCCTCGCAAGCACCTAAAACATGAAAACATGTTCCGCCCCCACGGGGTCAGTCATCCAGATAATGAACATCAAATACATGTATAACATGATATGCATCCAAAGGCAAAATGAAATGGTACAATGATAATAATAATACGAGATGCTCACAAACCAATGTAAGAACCGAGTATTCGTGAAATACTATGCCCACGGCATACTATTAATACCTGTTCGACAGGTTAGAATGTAAATGCCCAACGGCGAATCATAATTATAGAGTACCACAATGAATTACACGACATGAACCAAACCAGAACTGAATTAATTATGAATCACAATGCCCGAAGGCTCCAATGAAATTACTAGGACAATAATAAAGGCTTGAAAGCCACTCAGCCGAAGCTGTCAAATATCACAATCACATGAAGCCAAAACAGCCCGCAGCTGTTATTGATTAGGGCCGAAGCCACGACACGAAGCCGTATCACCATTAGGGTCGAAGCCACGGCACGAAGCCGTATCACAATTAGGGCCGAATCCACGGAATGAAGCCGTATCACCATTAGGGCCGAAGCCACGGCACGAAGCCGTATCACAATTAGGGCCGAAGCCAAGGCACGAAGCTGTATCACCATTAGGGCCGAAGCCACGGCATGAAGCCGTATCACAATTAGGGCCGAAGCCACGGCACGAAGCCATATCACTATTAGGGCCGAAGCCACGGCACGAAGCCGTATCACAATTAGGGCCGAAGCCACGGCACGAAGCCATATCACAGTTAGGGCCGAACCCACGGCACGAAGCCGTATCATAGTTAGGGCCGAAGCCACGGCACGAAGCCGTATCACAGTCATGATAGTGTGCTACCTTGAGTTTGTCAACACGATAATGATGACTCACGGATGGGCATTGTACTCGACAGTCCCAATTCAATACCTCGATTACCTTAGAGTGGTCAATCGATAACAACGACACAACGGATGGGAACTATCCTCGACAGCCCCAATTCAATACCTCGATTGCCTTAGAATGGCCAACCGATGACAGTGATGCAGCGGATGATTCAATACCTCGATTGCCTTAAAATGGTCAATCGATAACAATGATACAATGATTGATTGAACACTTCGATTTGCTTAAGAACGGCCAATCGATAACAATGACACGATGAATGAGTGAATACCTCGATTGCCTTAGAAGGGCCAACCGATAACAATGATATGATGAATGATTGAACACCTCGATTGCCTTAGAACGGCCAATCGATAACAATGATACGAAGGATGTCTCGGCACCTTTAATCGTTTACCGACAACGAAGAAGAGAAATAAATACGTCAACGCCTTTAATCGGCCAAAACAACATCAAGGACAAAACTCCAACATTAATAGCAATGATTACAACGACGTCTTAAATCGACATTAATATCAACAACAACGATCGATACATCGATACCGCGAACCGGTGATCGATAATAACATTAACAACGAGTATCACAATGCCTTGAACCGGCCATTAATGAACAATAAAAACATTTGGCATAATTGCCGAAAGGTATCGTATCGAACGATCTCTTAATATCAATGAATTCATGAAGAGACTAAGTCTCGGAATGATACAACACATTCATACACATATATGATAACATTAATCTCATTGACTAGTACAAGTATAAAACTTGCCTCAACCGAAGGTGGTGAAATCCTTCCACAAACAACGAACGGCGTCCTCCGATAAATATAAGCGCTCGAACAACCTTGAATGAAATACAATTCATTCAATAACACAATATCGAACGAAAACAACACAACGATCGAAGGAAACTCTTTGAGACATTTAATCGAACACTAAATGTTCAAAGTTCCTCAAGAACTTAAGAATCATCAATCGGGTTGAACGAATCGAAGATATGGATATACAATCCATAGAACATGATTAATAATGTTTACAAACATCAACCGATTCATCAAATTCGGACGGAAAATGAAATCAAAGCCAAAACTCCCAAAAATTAAATTTTAGGAGATTTAGTCATTCTAGGAATGAGGAAACGGTCACAATAGAGTTGCTAAGATGGAATTACACCAGAAAAAAAAATTATTGGAAATCGAAATCGCGGATATTACACAAATGCTCGTGGATGTTGTTGTATTTTATTTTTGGCCATGTAGGCCCATCGTTGTCGTTGAAATTCCTTATCGGAATATTGTGTCGGATATCATGGTAGGCACTATGATTTTCCCTTGTTGTTTAATTTTAATGTATTTTAGTCATGTTCGCCTGGTGGATCTCCTGGCGTGGGGTCCATGGCACAGTAATAACCCAATAGGATTTGGGGGTGTTACAGACTACACCACTTACAATTAAAAAAACTTAATCAATTCTGACACCGTGATCCACTGTCACGTGTCTCCGTAGGCTCAACGACCCGCACGGACTATATCAATCACAAAAATCACACACACAGTCCTGACACCGTAGTCCACTGCCACATGTCACCGTAAGCCCCGTCGAGCTCACCCGGTTGGACGTACTGTGTCCGAAACTCATGGTCCACTGCCATGCGTTATCGTAGGCCTCGTCAGACCAGCACGATTGGACCTCAGTACCTCACTAAGTTCTGACCCCGTAGTCCACTGCCACGAATCCTCGTAGGTCCCGTCGAACCAACACGAGTGAACTTAGCGGCCACACACATATTCACATTCACATTCACATTACATACAACAATGAGCACAATTAGTCAATCACGTTGATCACAACAAAATCGTACATCACACGCACATAACACAATTTCAACACTCGCAACAACTATCATCAATCAACGACACATAACCAACATAACACACGTTCGGTACACAGTACATTGCACAACCAAGTGTACAACCATCCCATATGTACGTCGCAATCCTGCACAAATGGCACAACGCCTAACACGTATACCAATATAACACTATTATCACAAAGCCTTCAAATTGCGGAAAACAAAACCAACTCAAACGGAACATATTTACGAAGGCAAGCAAAATCATCATAAATCTCATACGTGATTACTAGTCGCAAGATACAAGTCGTATAATAAGATACTTGCCTTACTAACCGCTACCGAACGCTCCGAAGAACACGGTTCGATCAGGAAGCTCGGACCCCAAAGAAGGCAACGAACGGAAGGGTTCCGACTCGAGTTCTTCACAAGAATTTCGTTCCTAAGTCATACCAATGATCAATCAACAATCGTACGATGGATAATAATCATACAACGCCCAATTCCCCCCTCTAAGACCTTTTGTCGGACACCTTCAAGGCATTGACTAAGAACTCGACCAAAACAACGAATCGATACGATCCAACCATGGAATAACAAGGGAAATGATATAATACATCTAAACAATCATCAATCCATCATAATCCTAAGTTAAATCGGATTAAACGGACGAAATCAACCAAAATACCCAAATTCCCCAAAACTAGATTTCTAGAAAATCTGAACTGATTCGCTCGATCGAAGGATGTTATAGGGCTGACAATTGATGATATGAACTCCAACACTTCATGGATTTAATCCCTGACAACATCCCTCCATGATCATCCAAGATCCAGCCGCGGAAGAGGATGAAATGAGTGAGAAAATGGCTGAACAAAACGTCTGCTGGCCTTAAATAGGCCGACTGCCGACCACATAACGTACGTAATCGGCCATGGCTTATGGCCGTAACCGGCCATAGCCGAACCACTGCCCCAAATCTGCCGGCCTGTTACGTACGTTACCGTCCAGGGCCTTACGTACGTAACCGGCCCTTACGGCCGTAACTGCCGGGCCATAGCGGCCGTTACTCTGCCAGGTCCTGCTAACCAGGACTCGGTCGATCCGACGGTCCGAATAATCCCGAAACTCAGACCTGAACGTAAACCGAAAACACGGTTACGAAGTACTCGTAAAGACGAATCCGAACATTAAGAGAACACATGATTCCGACCAAACGAAGGCTCGAAATTCGACAACGGAAAGTAATTACCCCAAACTTTGGGAAATTACGAAAATGGCCCAAAACGTCCGAAAATCACGATACGTGATCGAATAACCAAACCAAAGCTCGCAACATGAAAAATAACATCAAATGAACTTACGAGAAACTCGAACCAACAGTTTCGGATGAGATTCGAAAGAATCGAACTCAAGTGCGGAAAAGTCGCTAAAAGGCACGGAACTCAACAAAACGACACAGAAACGAACTCGGATGGCAAAAAGTGCAGAATTAATCATTCTCTGAATGATGAAACGGTCCCAAGCGAGTCGTCTAAACGGACCTCCGCTGGAAAAAGAAAATTACCGAAATCCGAAATTGCGGATATTACAGGATCAATGCCAGTCATCCCCTCAATAATACACAAAAAGTATAAAAAATTAGACAAATGATCACAATCTGTCAAGAGTTACGGACGTAACATTAAGGTGTTACGGCCGTAACTTGGATAGCTTATGGCCGTAACATTCAGTAGTTACGGCCGTAACATGGCTTCGTAAATTTGCTCACTGGTTGCTTTGTGAGTTTCGTTTTCAGCCCAGAATTTCTCAGACTTTGCGTTTTTGCCCCAAATCTTCTTCGGATGATAACTTTTGATATATAACTCTGATTTTGAATCCGGAAAGACTACCGAACTCGTCTCGGAAAGCCCTACAACATGAATACATAAAAACTCAACAAAGAGAATATTTTATAAACATGTTATTTCTTGAGTAAATCAGTAATTCAATACGATTAAGACTAGATTTACATCATCATCCGATAAAAATAAAATTATTAAAAACTAATTAATTAAAAGCAAAAAATGAGTAGACTAGCTCAATTATGGGTGAATTTTATCGATACAAACCATGGATAAGTGTATAAAACTGACACTTATCAGCTACTTTGAGCGGAAGGAAAAATTGTTACTCATTCGAGAAGGACGGAAAGAAAATTACCTTAGCTCCCATGACTAAGGCACAAATACAAGAAGATCATCTTCTTCTTGAAAAGGAAGTTGAAGGAAAATCGAGGAAAGAAAAGGAAAAGAAAAATGAAAAAAATGAAATAAAAGCGAGAAAATTGAAAAAAATGAAAAAGCGAGAAAAATGAAAAAAATGAATAAAGCGAGAAAAATGAAAAAAATGAGAAAAATAAAAAACATGAAAAAAATGAAAAAAAGAAAGAGAAATTTTGAGAAAATGCATGCTTGTAAGTGCAAAGGAACATGAAAAAGATATCAAGGAAAATGCAACCATGTACTTGATTATTTTCCGAAAAGTTTGCACTACTACTAACCCCGGGAACCGGATAATTCCGAGTTCTATTGAATCTTTATTGCAGGAATTTGTTGATGTTTTTCCTGAAGAACTACCTGCAGGGTTGCCACCAATCCGAGGGATTGAATATCAAATAGACTTTGTGCCTGGAGCGGTCATTCCAAATAGACCGGCATACCGACACAACCCCGAAGAGACCAATGAAATCCAAAGACAAGTCGAGGAGTTGTTAAGTCTTGGGTATATCCGGGAGAGTCTTAGTCCTTGTGCCGTTCCTGTGATCGTCGTGCCAAAGAAAGATGGAACATGGAGAATGTGCACCGATTGTCGAGCGGTAAATAATATCAAGGTTAAGTATCGACACCCTATTCCAAGGTTATGTGATATGTTAGATGAATACATGGTTAATGTGTTTTCACTAAAGTTGACCTAATGAAAGGATATCACCAAATTCATATGAAAGAATGAGATGAATGGAAAACGGCTTTCAAAACTAAATACGGATTATACGAATGGTTGGTAATGCCCTTTGGAATAACGAACGCACCAAGTACTTTTATGAGATTAATGAATCATCTTTTACGTGCATACATCGGAAAATTCATTGTTGTATACTTTGATGATACTTTGATGATATACTCATTTACAGCAAAAATATTGAAGAACATGTTGAACATTTAAGATTAGCTTTAATTACCTTGAGAAGGGAACAATTATATGTCAGTCTTAAGAAATGTACTTTTTGCATGAATGAAGTTATTTTTCTTGGATATGTCGTTAGAGCTGACGGCATAAAAGTTTATGAAGAAAAGGTTAAGGCTATTCGAGAATGGTCTAGACCGACGAACGCATCCGAGGTAAGAAGTTTTCATGGCCTAGTAGGGTTTTACCGAAGCTTCGAAAAAGATTTTAGCACAATTGCAGCCCCATTAAACGAACTTGTCAAGAAACATGCTAAGTTTAATTGGGGAATTGAACAAGAAAAAGCATTTAACACTCTGAAAGATAAATTGTGCACCGCACCTGTCTTAGCATTACCTGATTTTTCTAACACTTTTGAAATTGAGTGTGATGCTTCAGGAGTAGGAACAGGAGTAGTATTAATGCAGGGAAAAAGGTCGATAGCCTATTTTAGTGATAAACTTGGAGGCGCTACATTGAATTACCCAACCTATGACAAGGAATTGTATGCTTTGGTTCGAGCCCTACGTACGTGGCAACACTACCTATGGCCTAAGGAGTTCGTGATTCATACTGATCATGAATCCTTAAGCATCTCAAAGGACAGGGTAAATTGAGCAAGAGACATGCCAAGTGGTTAGAATAAATTGAATCCTTTCCTTACATCATAAAATACAAACAAGGTAAGGAAAACATTGTCGCCGACGCTTTGTCAAAAAGGTATGTATTACTCAATACACTTTCTTGTAAACTTTTGGGATTTGATTTATTGAAAGAAGCATATGAGGGGGATAAAGATTTCCATGATATTTATGTCGCTTGCGAGAAAAAAGGTGTAGAAAAATTTTATCGGGATAATGGATTCTTGTTCCGTGAAAATAAACTTTGCATTCCTTTTTGTTCAACACGGGAATTGTTAGTAAGAGAAGCACATAGTGGAGGTCTAATGGGACATTTTGGGAATGCTAAAACTTACGAAATATTGCATGAACATTTCTTTTGGCCAAAAATGAAACATGATGTTTTTAAAGTTGTAAATTCATGCATTGTTGTAGGAGAGCAAAATCACAAGTGTTACCGCATGGTTTGTATATGCCACTTCCGGTACCTTCCGAACCTTGGGTCGATCTTTCTGTGGACTTTGTATTAGGATTACCCAGGGCGAAATCCGGTTGTGACTCCATTTTTGTTGTAGTTGATAGATTTAGCAAAATGGCACACTTCATTGCATGTCATAAAACGGACGACGCCACACATATTGCTAATCTATTTTTCAAAGAAATTATTCGTTTGCATGGTATGCCCAAAAGCATCGTATCCGATAGAGATACCAAATTTTTGAGTCATTTTTGGAGAGTCTTATGGGCAAAATTGGGGACGAAATAGCTTTATTCTACAACATGTCATCCCCAAACCGATGGTCAAACCGAGGTTGTTAACTGAACGCTTGGTCAATTGTTGCAAACTATTGTTAACAAAAATTTGAAAAATTGGGAAACATCTTTACCATTTATCGAGTTTGCCTATAATCGAACCGTACATTCTACTACGACATTTTCGCCATTTGAAATCGTGTGTGGTTTTAATCCAATAACTCCTTTAGACTTGTTTCCTATTCCAATAGATGACATGAGTAACCTTGATGGCAAAAAAAAGGCAGAGATGGTGAAGCAATTACATGCCAAAGTTCATGAACAAATTGAGAAGCGCAACGAACACAATGCAAGGATGAAGAACAAGGGACGCAAACAAGTACTCTTTGAACCAGGTGATTGGGTTTGGGTTCATTTGAGGAAAGAACGATTTCCCATTCAAAGAAAATCGAAGCTAATGTGAAGGGGAGATGGACCGTTCCAGATCTTAGAGCGGATTAACGACAATGCCTATAAAGTAGATCTACCTGGTGAGTATAATGTTTCCACTACTTTCAATGTCGCTGACTTAAGTCCTTTTGAAATTTCAGATTCGAGGACGAATCCTTTTGAGGAACGGGGGAATGATGTGAATCGAGATATTATGAAGAACCCGGATGAGGACTTGAGCATGCCGACTGGACCAATAACGAGGTCTCGATCAAAGAAGTTAAAAAATAATTTATCGACACTCGTCATTGATATGTTTAAAAATAATTATGTTATCAAAGACAACAAATTCATGAGTAGTATCGAAGTTGTCGAACAATAAGTTTTTTGTTTATTTTATCTTGGTGTATTTTAATTTGAATTATATTTATTCAGTTGTATTGTTATATTTTGAGTTGTATATAATCGAGTTGTGTAATATTAAAGTCGAAGACGATCGGAAAAGAAGAACAAACAAACAAGGATGCAAATTCCCGCGCGTGAGACTGACACGCAGCAGTCTCGTATTTTGGCCATAACTTACTCGTCCGAAATCCGATTCAGGTGATTCAGGTGTCTCTAGAAAGCTAATAAAGAGAGCTTCCAATCTTGTTAAGACTATAGGACCAAAAGATTTTATGAAATTTGAGAGTGTTTGTATTAACAAACCTTTGTGAGTGCTTTCTTGTTTTGTTGAGTGTGTCTCCAAAACATCCCTTGTGTGATTTATATACTTATCAAGTACAATCTTGTTAGTATTTATATTCCACCCCTTCCGAGTTGCTACGGCGTGTCATGTAGAGGTTTGGAATTAAAGCCCCATTTTGCTTATTTTGGAAACATCCTGGGAACGAATTCATCTAGCGGTCTCGGTTACCATAACATGTCGTGTGGGGGTCGCATCATACACATGCTATCTGGCTCGTCCGAGCATGGATTAACCATCCGCAGGACTCCAGTCTACGGAAGAGGCGAAGGCTCGTCTGAAAAGGGCAGGTGATTCGAATCGAGCGTCTTGGCGGCGACGTGTCTGAGTTCGCGGTAAAGGTGCAGGTAAGGGTTTTCAATTTTTGGATTTGATTCCAACAAACTGGGTTGATTGTGCGATGGTCTGAAATTCGTGTTCTGGGATGATGGGCAGATTAAATCTCAAGGCTGTTTAAAATTTCTGGCTTTGCCGATTTTTGGTTCTAAAGTAAGAATTTCTGTCAAATTCAGTTTGATTGCGGATGGAGGATTCTTGGGATCTTGCTCTGGAGGTGTTCGAAACAGGTTGGATTGAGATTGAAAAATCATGGAAGTTCATTTTAGGATCAAGCCGAAGAAAGTGATTTGCGGTTTGTCTGATACGGGGTTGATGTTTTCATTTCCTTTATTTATTTTTCAGATTTGAAATCCTCTATGAATTGTGACAGAGGTTGATGACGACCGTGTATAGGAATTATGATAAATACTCATATTTGAAACTTCAAGATTTTGAAACGAAACATGAACTATGTGTAAAAGACTTCAGCGCCGAGGTATACCTCTTGTTGAGCAAAGAAGGAGGTGAGAACTCTCGGTGAAATGATCGACTGGAATGCCTTCACAGTGAATAATAATTTGCAGAGGGTGGAATTTTGGTGGCTGGAAGAGCGGCTGAAAACGATTGGCTGGAACTTATTGTGCAGAAAAGTTGAGGCTGTCTCGGTTGTTAGGATGTGTTTTCTGTATTGTGTATTTTATTTTTTCTACTGCATAATTATGTTGTATTTATACTGTATAAAATTAGGGTTAGGGCATATTTTCTGGGCTTAATTATTAATTTGGGTCAGCACCATATATTTGGGCCAATGGTAATAGTAATAATAATAATAATAATAATAATAATAATGATAAAATAATAATAGTGATGGTAGTAATAATTTTAATAATATCGTTACTAATAATAATAATATCGAGAGTAATATAAATGATGATATCGAAATGATCAAGATAAAAATATTAATACCATCAATATTAATATGGTTCTTATTATAAATATTATTATTATTGATAATATTACCTCTAATAATTATAATATCAATAACAATGACCAATATTAAATGTTTCTGAAATTAACTTGAGAAATTGACTCGGGCTTGGACTTGTGATACGTCGAAATAAATGTTCATGACCCTCTAAATGAAATAAAATGAAATGCATTATAATATTATTATAAATAATAATATTACATTATGAAAATGACGGGTATTACATCCTACCCCTCTTAGAAAAATTTTCGTCCTCGAAAATAAATGACATACCTAAATGAAGAAATTCGGATAACGAGCTTGAAGCTCTTCCTCGCGCTCCCAAGTGGCTTCATCTTTACTGTGGTTACACCATTGGACCTTGACAAATACCTTCTCTTTGTTTCTCAACTGCCGGACTGATCGGTCGAGAATCAGTTCTGGTTCTTCTTCATAGGTAAGATATTTATTCATCTCCACGGCGGTACAGTTGATGACGTGGCTGGGATCGTGCACATACTTCCTCAACGATATGTGGAAAACGTTGTGCACAGCCGAAAGTTCGGGGGGTAAAGCCCAGCGGTAAGCTAACTCTCCAATTCCTTCAAGAATTTCGAACGGTTCAATGTATCTCGTCCTCAACTTGCTCTTTGGACCAAAACGAACAATTCCCTTGGTAGTAGATACCTTCAGAAATACCTTGTCGCCAACATATAATTCGAGATCCTTCCTACGCTTGTCAACGTAAGACTTCTTGTAATATCCGTACTTTCTATTTTTGGTAAATTCTATTTTTGGTGTATGTTTGTTCGGATGACTCGCTTGTAGCTGTTTTGGAATTCTTAATCTACTTTATTCTTTGAGTTTTCCCTCTGGACGAGTTTCGGGGATGTTTTTACGTATTTCCATTTTGAGTTGTATCTTGTCACATTTACATTCGATTCTCGTAAAACTCATTTGAATTGGTTATATCTCTGTTCCCATGTGTTCGTATGGTTGGTTGGTTCATGTTGTGAGTTTCGGATTGTTATTCCGGCGGTTGTTTCGTGAATTTGGGACGTTTGGGCCGTTGTAAATTCGTGTTACTTTGGGTATCGTTGTTATTATTTGTTCTTAACCGACCTTCAGGTGGCCGGGAATTTGTATTGGTCATGATCTTTGTCTCGTCAGTAGAGCATTAGAGGGTGTCCAGTGGTTCTACCCTGGTGTTTTTATTTTCGGCGATGGTCGAGCCACTCATTCTTCGCTGCAGGCAGGCTGCCCAATTTTCTGGGCTGGGTTACGGCCGTAAGGATGCTTGTATTACGGCCGTAAACCTCTGTACATTACGGCCGTAATGTCTTCTTTGTTACGGCCGTAACGATGGGATGAAATCAGTCCAGTGAGTTCTGGACTACCATTACGGCCGTAATGGGTCTCATATTACGGCCTTAACGCTGCCCAGTTTATTAGACTGGACAGCGGGTTTCTTCCTCACTTTTTTTCATTCTTTCACTTCCTGTAGGTCACAAGTCGTCCAGAAACAAGTCTAGAGGGGGGGTGAATAGACTTGTAGAAACTCTTGACCTCTTTTCCTCGAAGAGTGAGTTTCTTCAGCTGATGATCAAACAAATGACTAGGAGTCGTTTGTTCTTGGATATGTGCGGAAGTCAGCTGATGACAAATATAAATTAACTTAATGAAACACTTAACAATGGATGCAGCAGTTAGAGTATGATGCAGTAAAATAGTAAATGACACAGGCAGTTTATAGTGGTCTCAGAGGTGGGGTAATCCTCTACTAATCCACTTTTCTCCAAACTATTGAGATGAATTCACTATAATTCTCAACCAAAGATAAATATTACGGTGATTCACTACACACTACAATGACTTCCAACCGGTGGAATTCCGTGCCGTTGTACACAAACTTGATCGCCTTGCACCTCTTGATCCTCGATCCTCGGATGCCTTCTGATACCGCTACTTCAACCAGTGAAGTACCCCTTACTCAAGATTTAAAGACAAGAGTGTTTGTCTTCTCCAACTAAAGAGCTTCCTTGAATATGAACTTTTGGATCTGCTCTTTTTCTCGATGCTATTTGTTTGCTTAGGATTGCTTGGTTTGCTTTGATCGCTTAGAGTATATGTTCGCACCGTAGTTTGCTCGCCAAATCTCTGGATATATAAAGATCACGATCTCTGAGCTTCTTCCTTGTAGCCGTTGCAAATCTGAACAAATCCGTCCGTTGGAGAGAGACTTCATTGTTTAATCTTTTCTGAACGTTTGCAAGGCTGGATTCCCATTATTTAATTTCATCTTCCGACCGTTGTGATGACTTCTGCATGTGAGCGCCGAATCTTTTGAATATAAAAGGATTAAAGTCTTCACGGTGGGTCAGGGTGATTTAAATAAGTCATATCTCTTGCGGGAATCACTCCAATTTGTCTCTTCACGTTGCATGTGAGCTTTCCGTAATATTTGACTTTTCAAAGCATGCTGACGTGGACTTGGAGTACTAGGCTGTAGTTGAGTAGATCGATGTGCGACTTACTTCTCTGCAGGTAAGTCGTCTCGGCCGTATACTGTTTGAGACTTGTCCGATCGTGTGACTTCCCGAGGTTCCTTGGCCGATCTGGTCAAACTTCTCCGATAAATTTTAGTTGACTGTGGCTACTCCGATTGAGTCACTGCATTTCTCTCGATGGACTAGACTGTACTTTAGTACTTAGCCGATTTTCACTAACTAACTTTGCCTACGAAGATACTCATTTGGTTCTTCTTTACATTTTGCCAATTTTATACTTAACACATTTTGGCCTATGGAAGATACTCATTT
Source organism: Orobanche coerulescens (assembly GCA_033398695.1). NCBI lineage: Eukaryota > Viridiplantae > Streptophyta > Magnoliopsida > Lamiales > Orobanchaceae > Orobanche > Orobanche coerulescens. The sequence continues at coordinate 123,028,342 of CM065817.1, forward strand.
GGTTCTTCCTTACATTTCGCCAATTAATAAACATTTGATTCTAAATTAATGACATCATCAAAATCTAACAAGTATTCCTAACAAATTCCCCCTATTTTGATGATGGCAAAACTAAGTAAGAAATCAAATGGCCAAGTCTCGCACTTAAGTGCAAGACAAAACTGAAATCAGTCTAATATTGAGACAACTGGAAAATTGTCATTCAACAGACTGTTCATAAAAGTTTTCTGACTTATCATAGAAATTATACAAGAATGTTTAAGTACAGAAAATAAATTACAAGTAAGAAAATAATTAAAATCATCTGCCTCTTCCTCTGCCTCTTGAGCAGCCGCTAAGTGTGTCCGAATGGTTTGGCTCCAATGGGTCTTACCTTGACCGGAGCAAGGCCATACTTCCTTTTCACCACTAGAGCTGCGAAATCCTGCTCCTCCTGCGATCTGAATTTGTTTTCAAGGCAGACTCGCTTGATTTCCTCCTGTAGTTGTAGTTCATCAAGTTCACCATCCATGCGGACTGGTGCTTCTTCAGCTCTGAATTTAGGGATCATGGGAAAAGCTTTTTGCTCTTTTGCATGCTTCTTTAGAATAGCCCAAAGCTTGGGATGAACTGCTTCCATCCAGTTGATGAAAATCTCCTGTGGGGAGAGTTTGTCATCCTGAAGAAGTTCCCAGACATAAAAGTCTCTGATGAACTTCTTCCTAGCAGCTCCCCACATTTCAATAGCTTCAAGTGGGCAGAAATCTTCCACATACCACAGCTCCAGACCTTCCCACTCAAGAGTAGGTACGAAGCCGCCTCTGGTCCTTCTGCGCTTCCCTTCAGGCTGGTCAGCCTTGTCTTCTGAATCTACAGGTTCCTTCCTCTTCAAGCTAGAGGGTCCTTCAAGCTGGGGGACATCCTGCTTTTTCTTACTTCTGAATTCTCTCCCTTCCCCCTGAATCCTCTCTTCCCCCTTTTTGCCAGCATCAATGAGGGTTGTTAATTGTTGCTCCATGCGGCTCATCCAGTCAGACATGCCAAAAGGCATCCTGTTGTTTGTAGGAGGAGGAGGCTGAGGGATCTGTCTCTGCAGCAGGGTGTCTATCTTGGCATTAATGGTCTGAAGATCAGGAGTGACCTGTGTTGACAGCAGCTCCCCAATGGTGTCTCTGACAATCCGCTTGATCAGCTCAGTCATGGTGGGTGATAACTGGGCTGATGGTGAGTGTTCTCCTGATCCTTCAGCAATGGAGCCACTCGACTGCAGGCTCCTGTCTGCAGCAGGCAAGCCAGATAGAGTCTTCTCTGGGGTGCCCGACTGAGTCCTCTGCCAGCTCAGCGTCTAGGCTGGTGTACCGGGGAGGTACAACAACCCTATCTGCAGCTTCGTTTGTAGGCTCTGGCTCCTTCTCTGGCTCCTTTTCTCTTTCTTCCTCTTTCCCTTCTTCTTCATCAGATTTCCCTTTTTCTTTCTCCTCATCTTTTTCTCTCTCTTCTCCAGATTTCTCTTTTTCTTTCTCCTCATCTTCTTCTTTTTCTTCTCCAGCCGCCACACCAACACCTCCTTCACCTCCATCATCATGATCATCATCATCATCATCCTTAGCATCATCTTTTCCTTCTCTCCTTCATCAGCATCATCATCCTTAGCATCATCATCATCATCCTTACTGTCTTCTTCTTTTTCTTGCTCCACTTCTTCTCCTTCTTCTTCATCTTCTTCATCTTCCACTTCTTGCTTTTTTCAATTTCCTCTGTCTCCTTTTCAACTGGTATGTTTTCTTCTTGTTCGGCTTTTGCTTCTTCATTCTCCTCAACCAAATTGATAATTTCATTTTCTTCATCAACTTCTTCTATCCTAATCTCCTTTTCTACCTTCTCCTCTTCCTCCTCTTCTCCAAAAGTACCATCAAAAATACTCAACATTATAGAATGGATAAAATGGTCCACGTTAGTCTCAAAGTGTGACATGAACCAGTTATCCTGGAGGAGTAAGATTAAGTCTGACTCCTTGCAAAAATCAGTCAGAACATCCTCCGTGGCTTGGGGGTATTCCCAACCACTAGTTTCAATAAAAATTTGAAAATTTGTAAAGGACATGGTTTTAAGAGTTTTCCACTCCTTAAAAATATTCACAAAAGAATGTTTTTCTGCTTGTGGCTTGACAAGCTGAAGTTGTTCTATGGAAAGATTAAAAGTGTTATTTGCCCAGCGCGTGAATGAGGAAGCTGCGTCAGGGATTGATATAACAAGACCTGCTTCCTCTTCTTCGGTCATGTATACAGGAGGAGTAATGACAGGTACAATTCTTGTTTCGGTGCCTGGGGCAGGCAAGTCTGGGTGAGCTGGAGACTGAACTGGTGGACTGGCATGATGTTCAGGCTGATCTCCTTCACTGAACTGCAGCTTCCTTGGCCTCTTTGGAGAGGGTTCAGGTGATGACTGCAGGTTGGAAGGTCCTTCTGGGGCTGGTCCCCTTCTCTTAAAACGGATGGCGATTGGAGTATCATCAGACTCATGCTCGGACTCGACTGCAGTTCCGACCTCAGCTGCAGGTTGGTCCGAGTCTGATAGATCGTACCTTGGGCAATAGCTTGAGTCTGGTAAGTCCTTCAATATCTGGGCTGCCCTCCCAGTGACTCCAACCTTTTTCTTATCATGGTCCATGTGACCAAGCCTCTTGTTCGGGTGGAAAGTGTCGATGTTTCCCTTGGCCACGCCAGTCTGCTCCAAGAACCAACTAAGATGCGTTCCGAACGCCAACTTAGTCTTGAACTTCTTCTCTTCCTCGAGCCATTCGACCTTGTTCACCTCGCGAACAAGTTGCCTAAAAATGTAATCGGCCCAATCTACTTCCTCTCGCTGAATTAGCGCACCCAACACCATGAACTTTGAGGATGATAGTTGGTCATAGCTTCCTGCCATTCCCATGACTATTTTATTTGTGATGTCCAGAGCGACTCGGTAAACTCTTTTCAACTCATTTCTTTTCGCCGTAAACTTCAACTTCTCAGGGACATTTTCAAGCTTAATCGTCTTCCATGTTTCGGCGGGTGATTGTTTGAGTGCTTCGACCGCCAAACCGCGATTTTTCATCCCGAATACAGAGCGAATCTTCTCTGTATCTATGGTGACTGGTACTCCACCGACCGTGCTCAACAGTGCTGAATCAGGTAAGCGTTGCGGTAAAATTCAACCACATCTTCCTTGAACAAGTGTTGAGGGTTGATTTCAAGAAACGGGTAGATTCCGTTCAGCTTCATCGCCCGGATTAAGTCGAGCATATCAAAGTCGTCTAGATTTGCTTCCAGTAATCCTTCGAAATCGACGACCATGGAAAAGATAACTTGGTCCTTCATCGCCTTCAAGTTTGCTCCGTCAAAAGATGCCATTTCTGCAAAAAGATTTTAGGATTTAGTGTGTATTTTGCTCTGTGAATTTTTAGGGTTTCTGAAAGCGTAAAGAGGAAAGTGAAAGGGTTTTCTTCCTTATAAAGAAGATGAAGTGACGTTTGGATTAGTTTATTATAAGTTTAAACGGTGGTACGCCTTTTCATATTCTTTTGAATTTCAAATTTGAATTGGTGGCCCCATATAAAATTTGACGGTTGATTCTGATTGGCCACCGTAGAGGTTAATTAAATGGGCGTGTGACGCGTGTATTTAAAATTGCCACTTGGCTTATAAAATGTATTTTTAAAATGCTATTTCTTAAGCCAAAATAATATTATAAATATGACAGATAATAATTAAAAATTTAGAAATTAGTTTAGAGAACTTAGCTGGTCTGATTCGTTGACTGTTGACCGCTCTGCTACAGGTGAGTTTGACTTCTCGCCTGGTACTCTGTACAGCTAAGTTGCTTCGACTGGCCTTCGTCTTCGCCTTTGCATCGGCTTAGCCGATTCGGGGGTTCGTCCTTCCTTCAACTTGCTTCAGAACTAGATTCCCAATCTAGTAATCCAAGGTCTCTGCTCAGCTCTAGGAATCTCTCTTCTGGCAGGGGTTTGGTGAAGATGTCAGCTATTTGGTAGTCTGTACTGACTCTTTCAACTCTAACCCTTTTGTTAAGCATGTGGTCTCGAATGAAATGGTGCTTAACGTCAATGTGCTTCGTCCTTGAGTGCAAAACCGGATTGTTGGTTATTGCAATAGCACTATTGTTGTCACACCATATAGGAACTTCGTTGGCAATAATATTGTAGTCCCTTAATTGTTGTCTGATCCATAGGATCTGTGCACAACACTACTGCAGCTAGGTATTCGACTCTGTAGTGGAGATAGAGTTAGAAACCTGCTTCTTGCTAAACCAGGATATCAGTCTGGTTCCTAGGAATTGACACGTTCCACTAGTGCTCTTCCTATTGATTTTGCATCCGGCGAAATCCGCATCTGAGTATCCTGATAGCTCGAAGTTGTCATCCTTGGGGTACCATAGTCCAACATTAATGGTAGACTTTAGGTACTTAATTATTCTCTTGGCTGCATCTAGGTGTGATTGCTTCGGCTTGGACTGGAATCTTGCACAAACTCCAACTGCATATGAGATGTCTGGCCTGCTTGCCGTGAGGTACAGAAGAGATCCGATGAGTCCTCTGTAGTGAGTTGAGTCTACTGATATTCCTGCCTCGTCTGCATCCAGGTGAGTACTTGTGCTCATTGGAATTCTTGCAGGTTTGGCTGATTCCATTCCATATCTCTTGATGAGATCTCGGGTATACTTTGCCTGGTTGATGAAAATTCCTTTTTCCATCTGCTTAACTTGTAATCCGAGAAAGAAGTTAAGCTTTCCCATCATACTCATCTCGAATTCTCCTTGCATGAGGTTGGAGAATTTCTCACAAAGTTCTGGATTGGTTGACCCGAATATGATGTCATCCACATAAATCTGAACTATTAGAATGTGGCCTTCGTGCTCCACTCTAAATAGGGTCTTGTCCACTTTTCCTTTGCAAAATCCATTTTTCTCAAGAAACACAGACAGTGTTTCATACCATGCTCTCGGTGCTTGCTTGAGTCCATACAGAGCCTTCAACACCTTATAGACTTTGTCTCCTTTGACAAAACACAGGGGGTTGCTCTACATAGACTTCTTCTTCTAGGATTCCATTTAGAAACGCACTTTTCACATCCATCTGGTAGACTTCAAAATCCTTGAATGCGGATATGCGAGGAATAGTCGATGGCTTCTAATCTTGCAACAGTGCATAAGTTTCATCAAAATCTATTCCCTCACATTGTGCATATCCAATTGCTACGAGTATGGCTTTATTCCTAACAACAGATACGTCTTCATTACTTTTGTTTTTATACACCCATTTGGTGCCAATAACTTTCTTGTGATCGTGCATGCATTAGTTCCCAAACATTGTTTCTCTCCATCTGCTCCAATTCCTCTTGCATGGCATTAATCCATGAATAATCTTCCAAGGCTTGTTACGTCGTCTTGGGTTCAATTTGCGACATGAAACATGAGAACATCGCCATTCCTTTGGTAGAGTTGGTTGTCTTGTCTTGACTCCATCGACCAACTTTCCGATAATTTGCTGAATTGGATGATCCTTGAGCCATTTGGGGATCTCGTCCTCTTCGGGTTTGTTCCCCTGTTGGATTGCTCGGTGGTTATCTGCATCTCTTTGGATTAAGTGCGCTGTGGATCGGCTACCGCCTTGTCATCTGCGGCAGTTACGGGGCAGATGAGTCTTTGTCGGCTCACATTTGGGTCTTCTTGACAAGCTGGATCGAGATAGGTTTGGTGATCTGTCGATCTGCGATTGGGTCTTCATCAGTGCAGTTGAGTCATCAGCTGATCTGCAGTGAGTCCACCATTCCGGTGTCATGTACAATGACTTCTTCAAGGGTTCTTGACTTGAGCTTGTTCTCAATTTGCTCAAGTTGTTTCTGTACTCAACAGTAGATTCATCAAAAACAACATGGGGTGTTTCCTCCACAACTAAGGTTCTTTTGTTGAAAACTCTATATGCCTTGCTTCTTTGGGAATATCCCATAAATAGACCATCATCGGTTTTAGCATCAAAGGCATTTATTTGTGTTTTACCGTTGTTGTGGATGAAACACTTACAACCAAAAACATGAAAGTAAGCAACATAGGAGTTCTATTATTCCAAACCTCATAGGGAGTTTTGCCATGTCTCCCTACTATCATACTCTGATGCAGGTGTGGCGGTGTATTGTGACTTGACCCGAGAACCTTTTGGTAGGTCCGCTCGCAATCATGGACCTTCTTTGCTTCCTTCGAGTTCTGTTCCTTCTTTCGGCAACACCATTCTTTGGGCGTCACAGGCTGCGAGAGCTCATCTTGGATCCCATTCGATCGCTGAAATCGATTATCGCCTTGTTGAGAAACTCTCCTCCTCTATCCGATCTGATCTTGATTATGGAGAGGGATTTCTCATTCGGATCCTTCTCGGCTCGGGTAACTTGGTCAAGGTTTCACTTTTCTTGTATAGAAAAATGATCCAAGTGTACCTTGAATAATCATCTACAATCACAAGAGCATGCTTTACGCCGCTCAAAGTCCTTGGCTTGATAGGACCAAATAGATCCATGTGAAGTAGATCTAAGATCCTTGTTGTGAGCGTTGTAGTTGCTGGCTTGAACGACGCCTTGGTGCCTTTCCCTTCGACATGCATCACAGAGTGCTTCCTTCTTGAATGCTTCATTTGGAAGTCCTCGACCAGCTTCCGAGAGCTAATCTTGTTGATGGCTTTGAAGTTCAGGTGACATAGTCTTTTGTGCCACAACCATCCATTCTCGGCTACTGATCTTGGATAGAAAGCAGGAGTTAGGTGTTCTGTGTTCCAATCAATCATGTATACATCTCTTCTTCGGAAACCTTGTAGCTTTATTTCTCCGAGATAAGATGTCTATCACCATACACTTCAAGATGGTGAAGACTACTAGATTCTTCTCGTCGCGAGGCTTATGCTCGGAGGTTGTATTTGAGACCTTTGACATAATGAACTTTGGATATTACAATGTTTCCTCGGTGCGGCTCTCCAAAGCCTTTTGTCTGTCCTCTAGAGCTATCTCCAAAGGTTACATCGGGACCTCTTTCTTTGATATATTTGGTCAGCATCTTCTTGTTCCGGTCATGTGCCTTGAGCATCCAGTCTACAAACCACTCTTCACCTCCAAAATTTGAGCTTGAGGAGATGTGGTTGTAGTCCTTCCACCTTTCGCAATTAAACAAGCGAGATTTAGGTACCCAAATTTGTGTGGGTCCTTTGGGGTTAGTTGGTTTCTGGAGAATTGATTTCTCCTTGGATTATAGGAATTGTTATTATTATTATAACCCTTATACGGTGCACGTGGTCGAGGTCTAAATCTCTGGTTGGATTGTATCTAGGATATTCCTCAAAATAGTGTGGGCCATTTCTAAATCTAGGTGAGACCATTTGTTAAACCTTTGTGGTCTCCACACTTGTTCGTTTTGGTAATTTGGATAACCTTGAGGTTTCCATCGCCCCTCCCATTATGAAATCTATTTTTAGGGAGTTGTTGGTAATAGTGGGCATGTTGTGCTGAATTTCTTTGTTTTGCACAGGCCTTTGCCTAGTCGCTGTCTAGGTGGTATGCAGTGTAACTTATTGACTGGCAAACGTTTGACTTTGTTGCTGTTTTGAAAATCGGTTTATACAGGCTCGTGATCGAGACCATTGTTTCTCCCTTGATGAAAGTGGTTTTAGAACTAGAGGGAGTGTGGGGATCATATCGAGGCACGATCACGGAATATAGTGGCCTCTTGTTAGTACACAATTCGTCCGGGGTTAACGACGCTTTCGGGGAGGTTATTTCTGCGCTTTGAGTTTTATTTATACGTGCCGACTTAGTAAACTCGGCTTTGGCATGAGCAAGTGCGGTGACTTTTCTTTAAGTAAAATATTTAGCCGGTCTATCTCAATTTGTATTGGCACTTGCAGTTTTAAAATCACCGTTGTATTTGTCTCGGTCTTATTTAAATCTAGACGAGTTTTTCAAAATCATTTTTCAATTTGCCTATTCTCATCTTGCGACTTAGTCTTCTCTACGATACTGACTTGATGTGATTTAAGTGTTTCAAAATCTTTGAATAATTGATTTACCGATTCATGTAAATCCATATCTTGCGACATGGTGAGCTATTATTTGAACCGGTAGGTTTAGAGGTTACCTCTTCATCAGCCAAGTTTGCCATCGTGCAATCATATTCCTCGTCGTCATCGAGAAAAGAAGCCGCCGCTTGATTCGACATGCTCTGGTCTTCTCCGATGAGAGCTTTTCTTGTCTTCCTTTACGGCCACCTCCTTTTTGGTTTCATCCTTCTTGAGCTCGGGACAATCCATTTGGATGTGTCCTATCTTATGTGATTGTAACATTCAACTTTCCAGCCTTCCGACTTTACGGTTTCTTCCGGGATTCTCCTTGTAGTTTTTCTTATACTTGGAGTAGTTCTTCCTGAGATTCTTGAATCTTTGCATGATGAAAGCCATTTCCTCCTCAAAGTCTAGCGGATTTGGAGGTTTCACATCGAGACGTGGCTCTTAGCGGGGACTCGAGTGCAAATGCGATTCCCTTCTCTGCAGCTCGATTGAGGATGAGCTTGGAAGCTCGAACTCATAAGCCTTTAGATCGAGAGAACGACTCCTGAATCTTTATCTTATTCAGTCTTTGGACTCTCTCATAGCTACTGACCTTCATGCTCCATTCGGATTTAGAGATCCGAGGACCTTGAGTGCCATTTCCTGTTGCCATAAGTCTTGCCCGGGAGTTGATTTCATTGATAATTTCGGTGAACCTTGTGTCCACTTGGTCTATTGATTCTCCATTCTTCATTTTAAAGTTGTCAAACTTTTGGATAGCTATTGACAACTTGTTCTCCTTGATCGCTCCGTTCCTTCACACATTAGAGCTAATGTGTCCCATATCTCTTTGGCATTCTTACAATTTTTGATCTTGACCATTGTGGATTTGTCAAGAGTTTGGTACTGACACATCTCGGCCTGTTGTCAAGATTGGCGCCTTTCTCTCTTCGGGTCGGCTCGGTTCTCTTCTTAGGAATCTTTTCGGGCCTCCCAGTGCGATTTCCTCGGGCGTGTTGTCCTTCTCGAAAATGAATGGACCATCTTCAAAGATGCACCACATGACGTCATGGATAGAAGATAAATGTGCCTGCAATAAAATCAACCATACATCATACTCGACAACTGAAAAGACAAGTAGTCTAGAGATCAAGTGTTCCACTAAAACGTGAGAGATAAGATATATATCTTAATATGGATCTGGTTCGTGAAAAAATGAACCAACCGCTCCGATACCACTTGTAGGTCACAAGTCGTCCGAAACAAGTCTAGAGGGGGTGAATAGACTTGTAGAAACTCTTGACCTCTTTTCCTCGAAGAGTGAGTTTCTTCAGCTGATGATCAAACAAATGACTAGGAGTCGTTTGTTCTTGGATATGTGCGGAAGTCAGCTGATGACAAATATAAATTAACTTAATGAAACACTTAACAATGGATGCAGCAGTTAGAGTATGATGCAGTAAAATAGTAAATGACACAGGCAGTTTATAGTGGTCTCAGAGGTGGGGTAATCCTCTACTAATCCACTTTTCTCCAAACCAGTTGGAGATGAATTCACTATAATTCTCAACCAGTGATAAATATTACAGTGATTCACTACACACTACAACAGCTTCCAACCGGTGGAATTCCGTGCCGTTGTACACAAACTTGATCGCCTTGCACCTCTTGATCCTCGATCCTCGGATGCCTTTATACTGCTACTTCAACCAGTGAAGTACCCCTTACTCAAGATTTAAAGACAAGAGTGTTTGTCTTCTCCAACTAAAGAGCTTCCTTGAATATGAACTTTTGGATCTGCTCTTTTTCTCGATGCTATTTGTTTGCTTAGGATTGCTTGGTTTGCTTTGATCGCTTAGAGTATATGTTCGCACCGGTAGTTTGCTCAGTTTCAAATCTCTGGATATATAAAGATCACGATCTCTGAGCTTCTTCCTTGTAGCCGTTGCAAATCTGAACAAATCCGTCCGTTGGAGAGAGACTTCATTGTTTAATCTTTTCTGAACGTTTGCAAGGCTGGATTCCCATTATTTAATTTCATCTTCCGACCGTTGTGATGACTTCTGCATGTGAGCGCCGAATCTTTTGAATATAAAAGGATTAAAGTCTTCACGGTGGGTCAGGGTGATTTAAATAAGTCATATCTCTTGCGGGAATCACTCCAATTTGTCTCTTCACGTTGCATGTGAGCTTTCCGTAATATTTGACTTTTCAAAGCATGCTGACGTGGACTTGGAGTACTAAATTTGTAGTTGAGTAGTGATGTGCGGCTTACTTCTCTGCAGTAAGTCGTCTCGGTAATATCTTGTTTGAGACTTGTCGATCGGGTGACTTCCACGAGGTTCCTTGGCTGTGATCTGGTCAAACTTCTACGATAAATTTTAGTTGACCAGGGCTACTCGATTGAGTCATTGTACTTCTCTGATGGACTAGACTGTACTTTAGTACTTAGCCGATTTTCAGCCTAACTAACTTTGGCCTACAGAAGATACTCATTTGGTTCTTCTTTACATTTTGCCAATTTTATACTTAACACATTTTGGCCTATGGAAGATACTCATTTGGTTCTTCCTTACATTTCGCCAATTAATAAACATTTGATTCTAAATTAATGACATCATCAAAATCTAACAAGTATTCCTAACACTTCCTTCGCGACGGGAGCGATTTCTCCAGCCTAGGGTTCGTCCGATTCCGTCCAACCTCAGTTGTGAAGCAATTTTGGGACATCATATCATCACTCTATCATCAAACCATCCGTTGTTCATCTTCTAATCGAGGTATATTTCTCTAAAACCCTAGTTTTGGGGGATTTTGGGGTTTCGTCTTGATTCTTCCTTTTTAACCCGATTTAGCTTCGTTGAATTGTTAGATTATGATTGTATAGTCGTAATACCTTATTTCCAATATAATTTAATGGATTAAAGGGTTTTCACCGTTCATAGATTAGAATCCGTTTGACCGCATAGTGTTCGACGAATTGTTCCAATGGGTAGAACTAGGATGTAGTCCTACGTTTTCAGAATATTGAGATTGGTTGCATATCTTTATTATGTTAGGAACGGATTTATGTAGATTGTTCGGACCGAAACCTTACCTTTCAACCTTCTCTTTCCGTTGTCTCATTCAAGGCAAGTACTTCTTTACATTTTGTTATGTAGAATGTAAAATTCGACATTGATGGAAAGTTGTGATAATTGAGTGTGTGTGTGTGTGTGTATGTTGATATTGTGTATTCCACTTGGGGATAGTCCGACGGGGCCTCTGGGGGTCGCTACTAAGGGGTACGACCGCGGAAGTGGTTTCCCACACGGGGAGGGTCCGACGGGGCCTGTGGGGGTCGATACTAAGGGGTACGGCCACGGGTTACCAAGTAAGGAATTGTATTGTAGTAATGTGATGTTATGTTTTCCCTTGATAGGCATACCTTGTGAGAAAATTGTGATATTCCGGAATATTGTATTTCTAGTATTTTTCAAAAGCATTTTCATGTTGAATTACACTCTTTAATAACATTATGTAAATTGTACTTGCACTAACTATTCGAATGTTAACCCCTTAAATGGGGAAAATGCGTCTTATGTATTTCAGGTACCGGCAAAGATGAGGAGTAGGCACGGTATATGCGGGCAAAGGATGGACTGGCATGATTATGAGGCTCGAGTCATTATTTACGTTTTGTCATTTAAACTGTTTGAGTATCAGAGTTTGACTGATTTTATTAAATTCGGTTAAAGTCCCCTGCGTGGGCAATGTTATGGTGTTGACTTATTTTTTTCATACATCTATCTAAAATGTTTTGGTCGAGGCCACGGCCCCATTATACATTGGTGATTGTGTCTTCTGGGATTTCATGTTCGGATTGTGTGTCCTGTGTTAGCCTGGTAGACCTCATGAGAGTTCTACGGCGTGTATCGCCTCCTACGTGATTTGGGGTGTTACATTTATGGTATCGGAGCTTAGGTTATGAATACCTAGGCTGTCGGTTAATTTTGGGTCTGTCAGTTGTGTTGTTAGAGTCAGTCGTTGAGCCTAATATCATCGTGCTATCGTCTTTTCGTGCGACCTGTAGCTGTAAGTCTCCTCGAACTCTTATATTTCTGTAATTCGTTTTCTTACATTGTTTGGAATTGTAAATTGTGAACCCTTCTGATCTTGTTCTTTCATATCTTTCTTCAGTATGTTGAGAGGTCGTGGTAGACCGGATAGGGGGCATGGTCGAGGCCGTGGTCGTGGTGCTAATAACGAGGAAGGATCACTTTATCATTCCTCTACGGATTCGGCTTATCATCCAGTGCTGTCGGGAAATAACGCCGACGTCGGGGCTACGGCTGTACTCCAACAGTTGGTAGCTCAGCTTACCCAAATTGCTCAGGGTGGACGCCAGAATCCGCCCCCGAATCCTGAGGATGAAGCTAGTAAATGGCTTCAGAAGGTGACTAAGATGCACCCCCCTCGTTTCTATGGTTCTTCTGACTCCCTCAGTTGGGAGAATTGGCTTTTTCAGTTGGGCAGAATTTTCGACGCTGTAGCTTGCCCCGATGACCGGAGGGTACATATTTATCAGTACCTTTTGGATAAGGAGGCTACGGAATGGTGGGAGGCTGTGGCGCCCAGAGACCGCCTAACCACTTGGAAAGAGTTCAAGACTGCTATGGAAGTAGAATATTGTCCTCCGCCAGTCAAGGAACGCCGGATTGTGGAATTCTTCACTACTACACCTCAGGATGTGCCGATTTCTCAGGTTATCATCTCTTATAATCAACAATTGGGTTTTGTAAAGGATCTGGTGAGGACCGAGGCTGATAAAATCCGTTATTTTAATATGCGCATGAAACCGCATATCAGGCAGAGTATGGCACCGCTCATGTGTACCACTTTGAAGGAATATCAGGACCGAGCTCTAGCGATTGAGATGGCTATTCCGGAATCAGAGTTGGGTTCCGAGGCCAAGAAACAAAAAACAATTGGCAGTTTTTCAGCTGGCAAGGGTAGTCGTTTTTCAAAATCTCAGTACGCTCCTACTTCTGGGAAGAAGCCGTTTCACCAGGCTGGAGGGTCTCAGAGTAACCGTTCAGTCCAGTCCCCTTTACCAGACGGTAGAGTTTGTTTCAATTGTAATCAGAATGACCATTTGGCAAAGCATTGTCCAAATCCTCCGGTCACATGTTTTCCGTGCGGACAGAGTGGTCATCGTGCGACTCACTACGAGACAGTAGCCAGGATAGTCAGAGCTCCTATGGTAACTACAGCAATAGGGGAACCTAGTGTTGGCCAAAGAGCACCATTATCTCAGAATCTTCAGGGTACGGGTCGTGGTAGAGGTCGGGGCCAGCCGGACCGCCGGGCTACTTCCAGTTCGGGCTCAGTGCACCCTCGTTTGTGTAACACCCCCAAATCAAACCGGGAATATTACACGCCGCACACCCTCTCCGTGAGGATCCACCAGGCTAGACATCAAAACAACACATTACATTACATACCGACGAATCAAAATAACGAACCAATAGACCGATTTGGTCATTAGTCACTGACTTACCAATCAAAATACATAAACCCATCCAGACTCATACCCACGCAAGGGTAAAATACTTGCAACAACGAATAATAAGACAGCGGAAAAGACAATACAATGGACTTCGACTAACTTAACCCAAAACTGGCCTTCGTGTGATTAGTATCATTCGTCTTTCATCATCCCTCGTACCGATCCTGTGACTTGCTCCCGAAAACCTGCATGTACCTGGACACAATACAGATATCCACCCCCCGATTACTCGGGGGTTAGCAAAACTCCACTGTTTCGCTAGTGCAAGTATAAAGTGCAAAAACGGGCCATACACAACACATTCCGAGAATACAACGAAAGACTTCCCGAGATATATTTAGTTAAAAATAGTTCAAGTCTTGAAAGTAGGAACGAAGCAAGTAAGCACTTTGAAAACACTTCCAAATCTCGGGAGTTTTGAAAACATTAGAAATTGAAAAGTTCTTAATTCCTCGAAAGCCATTTAGGGTCACAGCCCTAAAGTTCATTTTCCAAAATACAAATCCATTAACAAAGCACGTGGTCCACGGCCCAACCATTTCGATCACAAAACACAGGGCCCACGACCCGATCATCCATTGCAATTCACTTACAAGGACACATTACACATAACACGTTATTCTTATGCCATTCTAGCCAAACACCAAGACTCGATATATAATGTATCTCGACCCCGAGCGTAAAGCATTGTGATACGCCGGACATATCACAATTAATCATCAAAACATCAACATCAATATCACAGAAACCACACTTGGTAACCCGTGGCCGTACCCATTAGTATCGGCCCCCAGAGGCCCCATCGGACCGTCCCCATGTGGGAAACCACTTCCGCGGCCGTACCCATTAGTATCGGCCCCCAGAGGTCCCGTCGAACCGTCCCCAGGTGGAAGAACATCAACACACGCACCCAAGTCCACTTCCGTGGCCGTACCCATTAGTATCGGCCCCCAGAGGCCACATGCCATCCACAAGTGGAAGAGTAACAACTCAGAGATTACAAAACCACAACTCTCAAAGGTCAAACACACAAAATATATAGTCGAGGTACCTTGCTAGAATGGCCATATTATTCAACACGTACTCACGACCCAGAACTATATCAATTCACAAGGGAGCACAAGATCTCAACAGCACTGAACGACACAACCAATATCACGCAAACTCACATATTCATCCATAACCACGTGACTCCAAGCACATAATTTGATAAGAGAATTACACTTTACATTTACCGACGCCATAATCATACATAATGACATCACACGAAAGTAAGGTGATCCTATACTCGACACTAGCACACATATTCAACTTAGCATATTAATTCCCGACACACACGGGTCACCTTTACGAAAACCATGATGGTAAATATACCGATTCTTTTGAAAAATGGTTATAAATATTTATTTAGCACATATCGACACTTAGAAACCATTATACCCACAAAACACATAATGTATGGGCAATATACTTGCCTCGACAATTGATATCGGAGACTCCGAAGAACACGGCTCAACCGGAAACCTCGGACACCTACAATTCTCCGGCGAAGACAATGAATACACCCACGATCGGAAAGCTTGAAGAAGACGACGAACGGAAGGGTTCCGACTCGAGTTCTTTAAGAGAAATTTGACCCTAACATCATACCATCAATAAATTAACAAACGAATGAGAAAGAATAATCGAAGAATGCCCGAATCCCCTTTGTGACATTTTATCGGACACCTTCAAGGCGTCGATAAGAAACTCAATAAAACGACGAATCCTCGGCAATGCTACCGTGGAATAACAAGGAATTTGATATAATACAACATAACAATCATCAATCCATCACTATTGTAAGTTATTTCGGATTAAACGGACAAAATCAAGTAAAACCCCAAATTTACCCAAAAGTAGGATTTTAGGAAAACTTGCCTTGATTCGCTGGATTGAAGGATGTTATGTGATGATCAATCGATGATATGAACTCCAAAACTTCGTGGATTCATAGTATAACAACATGTCTTCGACTTCCCAAAGACTCCAGCCGCGGACAGGAATGATAGGAAATGAAAACGAGTGAAAAAAAACGACTGCTCGGCCATATTTATACGCCTGCAGAACACGGCACAGCAACCGGCCTAGACCAGCGCCATGTCTTCCGCCGGGTTGTGGGTCAGTGCGCGACCTGACCGACACGGCGCAACACCCGGCGCAAGGTGCCCGCGCGTATGTCTCGGCCGTGTCTGACACGGCGCATCACCCGGTGCAAAACTTGCGTGGGTTCTCGGTTGTGTCTCGGCAGGCTGCTAGTCCTGGCTGACCCGGCGCAAGACACGGCGCTCGGCAGCTGCCAGCGCCCGTTTAAATGCAGTCCGGCCAAGAACCTCCGGTACCAAAAAAATGATTCCGACACAAATCGAAAATTACGACAGAACCACAACGACGATCCGACCGACCCCGAAACCCGAACCTGAATACGAATCGAAGATACGGTTATGAAGTACTCGCAAAGACGAATCTAAGAGCTAAGAGAACACACGATGCCCGAAGTGTCGAATTCGACAACGGAAGTAATTACCCCAAACTTTGGAAAATTACAAAAACGGCCCAAAACGTCCGAAATACACGATACACGATCGAAACACCAAACCAAAACTCGAAACATGAATAATAACATTAAATGAACTTACGAGAAACTCGAAAAAACAGTTTCGGACGAGATTCGCAAGAATCGAACTCAAGTGCGGAAAAGCCGCTTAAGAACGCGGAACTCAACAAAACGACACCGAAACGAACTCGAACGACAAAAAGTGCAGAATTAATCATTCTCAGAATGAGGATACGGTCATGAGAGAGTCGTCAAAACAGACTTCCGCCGAAAAAAAGAAATTACCGGAAATCGAAATTGCAATATTACATACTACCCTCCTTAAAAGAAGTTTCGTCCCGAAACTTAAAATAAGTAGGGAGATGCAATATCCCACCAGGAAAACTCAACGAGATACACAAGAAACGTGTAACTTACGCCCAACGGCGAAACGTTACAAGCAACGCAAAGGGATATACGGTGTGAAAACACGCTTCACGACGACCAACACAATGCCATCGGTAGACACATAATAAAACCAACAAGTGACAAGTGTCATCAAACAGATAATACAATCAACTCGATTATCCAAACAATCACAAAACACCACGAACGAAAATCAATACGATTGACCAACCCAACGGTACATCAATCAAAACGCGAGCCAATCGCTGAACAAATACGGAATTCCACCACCCAAGGGTTGGAAGATCGAAAACGAGATTAATTTCCTGAACTTAAGGGAATTACGAAGGAGTCTGAATGTTCAATAATCACGAAACGAGATCAACAAAAACTGCACAATCAAACGATCGAACCACAACGATCGAGACAACAAAAATCAAACAATCATGTTCGAATCACGAAGAACAATAAAATTCAAACAACAACTCCAAGGTTCACATCTCAACTCGAGACAATATATGATCCGGTGAAAACAACAAGATGTGCATTCACATAAGATCCACAGGAAAGGGAATAGCAATTGAAAAGTCACAACGACAAACGAGTTATCCCGAAACAATACTACACTCGTTCGATCAACAAAAGCAAGGGGCAGGACAAGCTCAGAAAATGTCAACGAACATAAACGAGTCGATAGAGTCGAAAATACAGAATTTCAAAATCCGATCCACTTCGAATAAAAGAACTAGTAGAACCAAAAGATGTTACTTCCGAACAAGGTTCACAAGAATCGAACCGAACTCGGAAAGTCACAACGATAACCAGATCGACCCAAAACAAGATCACAGCTCGTTCGAACGATGAAACTGAAATACAGAACAAGTTCAAAAAGTATCAACGAACACGAGCGAGTCGATAGACCCAAGAAAGAGGAAATGCAGTAGTCCAAAAACAATACGGGTATTACCTTCGACCTCTTATAAAAGAAGGTCGTCCCCGCAACTCACAATAACGGAAACAAGGCAACAACACAAAAGCAGTCGACGGAAACATTTCCCATGGACCTCTTAGAGCCGATCCTGATATCTGTACTGAAGTTCGTGCCCCGAAAGACTCGGAACCCAACTCGCAAAACTGGATCCTGTGTCTGTCGGGTCCACACTTGAAATGCGTTACTGACGAGAAGGACAATTGGTACGTGCATGCCCCCGGCACACCACGGTTGAAACACCTCGGCTCGGCATACCGAATATGCAAATGCTAGATATAATGGGACGTAACATCACAAAGCAACAAACCAGAGATGCCAATTTGGCATAACTTATCAACACATACTAAAATCACAAATGTACACAACCATATAAACCAAAGCTCTAACAGCTCGCACAGGTGCGGTAGCACGCAATTCACCACGAAACGACAACATTAAGGATCAACATCACACCTCTCACAGAGGGCTAACGTAACAAATGCATGGCAACGACTCAATGCTCACGCCACCAATTCAATCACAATTCGGAGGGCTAACATCCTAATGACAATACCAACATCATACACACCTTCTCCGACCACAAGCAGGAAATGATGGGTTTTAAAAATGAAAACCACCTTTTGAAAACAGTTTGGAAACACCAGTTGATCTTGAGTATCACTTTACAAAAAGTTGAACAGACATCATTGTCGAGACTTTGAAAACCACCTTGCGTTTGAACAAAAATGAGGACACCTTTCTTTTAGTGAAAAACTTTCAGAAATATTCGACCCTCGGGCTAAGTAAAAGTGTTTCTAAAACATTGAAAATATCTCAAAGCATTTTGATCCTCGAGGTAGAAGAATTTTGAAACATATTGTGGCACCTTGAATGTACCACGAGAAAATAATTCGTTTTAAATGTACGTCTCGAAATTTATTTTCTAAGATACTCAAGGTTTTCAAAGATAATTCAATGGGCTAGAATGCCCCAAAAATTTCAGGTAATTACACAGAACATTATAGCGTCGTGGGTCCCGCGCCGGAACCCACCAGGCTAAAAACCATTTACAAAAATGCCAAAAAGGCCGATGACGGTAATACTTCAAAAACTCACAAAAGCCATTAACAAAATACTAAATACCGTCATAAGAATTTCGCCAAAACGATCAAGGCCACAATGCCAAAAACTCTGTTAATGGAATCGGTTTTCGAAATAAAACTCAGTCGGTAAAATACCGAAAGCCATTACAAAAGAACTCACGCAGCAGATAAAAGAAATACAGTCCATAAGAGGATTCCGTCAATTAACTCATAATCATACCAGTAATTCGCATCAGACGAGGCACAAACACAAAGAAGGGAGACTTACATCCACAGGTCGCACGAAGCTGATGGCTGCACCCTGAAACTAATCACGACCGACATTCCAAACGACGCGTCGCGACACGACTCAGTCAGACAAAATCTGACAATACAAGACTCAACAACACATAACTCGACCCGACAGCCTAGGTTTCCTCAACCAAATCTCTGATACAATAAATGTAACACCCCCAGATCAAACCGGGAATATTACACGCCGCAGACCCTCTCCGTGAGGATCTACCAGGCTAGACATCAAAACAACACATTACATTACATACCGACGAATCAAAATAACGAACCAATAGACCGATTTGGTCATTCGTCACTGACTTACCAATCAAAATACATAAACCCATCCAGACTCATACCCACGCATGGGTAAAATACTTGCAACAACGAACAATAAGACAGCGGAAAGGACAATACAATGGACTTCGACTAACTTAACCCAAAACTGGCCTTCGTGTGATTAGTATCATTCGTCTTTCATCATCCCTCGTACCGATCCTGTGACTTGCTCCCGAAAACCTGCATGTACCTGGACACAATACAGATATCCACCCCCCGATTACTCGGGGGTTAGCAAAACTCCACTGTTTCGCTAGTGCAAGTATAAAGTGCAAAAACGAGCCATACACAACACATTTCGAGAATACAACGAAAGACTTCCCGAGATATATTTAGTTAAAAATAGTTCAAGTCTTGAAAGTAGGAACGAAGCAAGTAAGCACTTTGAAAACACTTCCAAATCTCGGGAGTTTTGAAAACATTAGAAATTGAAAAGTTCTTAATTCCTCGAAAGACATTTAGGGTCACAGCCCCAAAGTTCATTTTCCAAAATACAAATCCATTAACAAAGCACGGGGTCCACGGCCCAACCATTTCGATCATCCATTGCAATTCACTTACAAGGACACATTACACATAACACGTTATTCTTATGCCATTCTAGCCAAACACCAAGACTCGATATATAATGTATCTCGACCCCGAGCGTAAAGCATTGTGATACGCCGGACATATCACAATTAATCATCAAAACATCAACATAAATATCACAGAAACCACACTTGGTAACCCGTGGCCGTACCCATTAGTATCGGCCCCCATAGGCCCCATCGGACCGTCCCCAGGTGGGAAACCACTTCCGCGGCCGTACCCATTAGTATCGGCCCCCAGAGGTCCCGTCAAACCGTCCCCAGGTGGAAGAACATCAACACACGCACCCAAGTCCACTTCTGTGGCCGTACCCATTAGTATCGACCCCCAGAGGCCACATGCCATCCCCAGGTGGAAGAGTAACAACTCACAGATTACAAAACCACAACTTTCAAAGGTCAAACACACAAAATATATATAGTCGAGGTACCTTGCTAGAGTGGCCATATTATCCAACACGTACTCACGACCCAGAACTATATCAATTAACAAGGGAGCACAAGATCTCAACAGCACCGAACGACACAACCAATATCACGCAAACTCACATATTCATCCATAACCATGTGACTCCAAGCACATAATTTGACAAGAGAATTACACTTTACATTTACCGACGCCATAATCATACATAATGACATCACACGAAAGTAAGGTGATCCTATACTCGACACTAGCACACATATTCAACTAAGCATATTAATTCCCGATATACACGGGTCACCTTTACGAAAACCATGATGGTAAATATACCGATTCTTTTGAAAAATGGTTATAACTATTTATTTAGCACATATCGACACTTAGAAACCATTATACCCACAAAACAGGTAATGTATGGGCAAGATACTTGCCTCGACAATTGATATCAGACACTCTGAAGAACACGGCTCAACCGGAAACCTCGGACACCTACAATTCTCCGGCAAAGACAATGAATACACCGACGATCGGAAAGCTTGAAGAAGACGACAAACGGAAGGGTTCCGACTCGAGTTCTTTGCCAGAAATCTGACCCTAACATCATACCATCAATAAATTAACGAACGAACGAGGAAGAATAATCGAAGAACGCCCGAATCCCCTTTGTGACATTTTATCGGACACCTTCAAGGCGTCGATAAGAAACTCAATAAAACGACGAATCCTCGGCAATCCTACCATGGAATAACAAGGAATTTGATATAATACAACATAACAATCATCAATCCATCACTATTCTAAGTTATTTTGGATTAAACGGACAAATTCAAGTAAAACCCCAAATTTACCCAAAAGTAGGATTTTAGGAAAACTTGCCTTGATTCGCTGGATTGAAGGATGTTATGTGATGATAAATCGATGATATGAACTCCAAAACTTCGTGGATTTATAGTATAACAACATGTCTTCGACTTCCCAAAGACTCCAGCCGCGGACAGGAAAGATAGGAAATGAAAACGAGTGAAAAAAATGACTGCTCGGCCATATTTATACGCCTGTCGAACACGGCGCAGCAACCGGCCCAGACCAGCGCCGTGTCTTCCGCCGGGTTTTGGGTCAGTGCGCGACCTAACCGACACGGCGCAACACCCGCCGCAAGGTGCCCGCGTGTATGTCTCGGTCGTGTCCGACACGGCGCATCACCCGGCGCAAAACTTGCGCGGGTTCTCGGCCGTGTCTCGGCAGGCTGCTAGTCCTGGCCAACCCGGCGCAGGACACGGCGCTCGTCAGCGCCGTTTCGCACAGGTCCGGCCAGCAACCTCCAGCTGCAAAAAAAATGATTCCGACACAAATCGAAAATTACGACAGAACCACAACGATGATCCGAACGACCCCGAAACCCGAACCTGAATACGAATCGAAGATACGGTTACGAAGTACTCGCAAAGACGAATCTAAGAGATAAGATAACACACGATTCCGACCACCCGAAGTGTCGAATTCGACAACGGAAGTAATTACCCCAAACTTTGGGAAATTACGAAAACGGCCCAAAACGTCCAAAATACACGATACACGATCGAAACACAAAACCAAAGCTCTCAACATGAATAATAACATTAAATGAACTTACGAGAAACTCGAAACAACAGTTTCGGACGAGATTCGCAAGAATCGAACTCAAGTGCGGAAAAGCCGCTTAAGAACGAGGAACTCAACAAAACGACACCGAAACGAACTCGAACGACAAAAAGTGCAGAATTAATTATTCTTAGAATGACGATACGGTCATGAGCGAGTCGTCAAAATGGACTTCCGCCGAAAAAAAGAAATTACCGGAAATCGAAATTGCGGATATTACAGTTTGTACCAGATGAGACGCACGGAGGAGACAGATGTTCTAGGGGCGTCAGGTACCACTCACATCATTTCTCATCCAGTTTCGGTGCTTTTTGATTCGGGTGCTACTCACTCTTTTATTGCTTCGGACTGTGTTTGTCGTATTGGTATTACCTGCTTGTTCGAGTGTGAGCCATTTGTAGTGGGTATGCCTAGTGGGGATCGTATGGTTGGGGACCGGGAGGTTAGAGATTGCCTAGTGAGGATCGGGAGCCGAGATTAGCCCTCGAATCTCATTGTTGTAGACCTTAAAGGCGAAGATTTAATCCTCGGGGACGATTGGTTGGATCGTCACGGTGCTATCATGAATTATCGGACTCGCACCATTTCGATAGTGGCTGAGGACGGCACCGAGCACACTCTCGTCGGTTGTAAGCTGGGTTGATCGGGAAGCGTGAATAGCGCCTTGACGGTGATGAAACTTTTGAACCAGGGTTGTGTCGGCTATTGGTGTGACGCTCTGCAGGTAGAACATGGTGGAGTCGACATGTCATCGATTCCAGTCGTTAGCGAGTATCCCGACGTATTTTCGGATGACTTGTCGGGATTACCACCACAGCGGGAGGTTGAATTTCCTATCGATCTAGAGCCGAATGCGGCTCCTGTTTCTCGAGCACCGTATCGTATGGCACCGTCAGAGATGTTAGAGTTGAAGAAGCAGTTGGGAGAGTTGTTAGATAAAGGGTATATACGTATGTGCGCATCACCTTGGGGTGCGCCTGTGCTTTTTGTTAAGAAGAAGGATGGGTCGCTTTGTTTATGCATCGATTATCGAGAATTAAACAAGTTGACCATCAAAAACAAATACCCTTTGCCCAGGATTGACGACTTATTTGATCAGCTACAGGGAGCGATAGTCTTTTCGAAGATTGATTTACGATCGGGCTACTATCAGTTGAGAATTCGGGACAGTGATGTACCGAAAGCTGCATTTCGGACGAGATATGGCCATTACGAGTTTGTGGTTATGCCTTTCGGGCTAACCAATGCCCCAGCAGTGTTCATGCAGTTAATGAACAAAGTTTTTATTGAGTATCTGGACAAATTCATGGTCGTCTTTATCGATGATCCTTATCTATTCCCGAAGTCGAGAAGAGCATGCCTTACCTCTCCGGATTGTGTTGGAAATTTTGAGGACTGAGAAGTTATACGCGAAGTTCTCTAAGTGTGAGTTTTGACTCAAAGAAATGATATTCCTCGGGCATGTGACTTCAGCGGAGGGAGTTCGGGTGGACCCGCAGAAGATAGAGGCAGTGACAGCATGGGAACCGCCTAAGAATGTGAAGGAAGTGAGAAGTTTTCTGGGGCTTGCAGGCTATTACCGTATATTCGTTGAGGGATTTTCTAAGATCGCTAGACCACTCACTCAGTTGCTCCAGAAGACTCAGAAGTTCGAGTGGACCGCAGACAGACAGGATAGTTTTGATGAGTTGAAGAGACGGTTGACTACCGCACCTGTTTTAGCATTGCCTGAGGGGAACAAGGATTTCGTGGTGTATAGTGACGCTTCGGGCCTCGGGCTCGGATGTGTTTTAATGCAGAGAGATAGGGTTATTGCTTATGAGTCCCGACAGTTGAAACCCTACGAGGTAAATTACCCTACACATGACTTAGAGTTAGCCGCGGTCGTCTTTGCTTTAAAAATCTGGAGGCATTATCTCCTTGGATCGTCGTGTAAGATTTTTACGGATCACAAGAGTCTGAAGTATATCTTCAGTCAGAAAGAGTTGAATATGAGATAGCGTAGGTGGTTGGAGCTAATTAAAGATTACGACCTCGAGATACTTTACCATCCGGGGAAGGCTAATGTAGTGGCTGATGTGTTGAGTCGAAAGCCGATAGTGTTACATATGTTAGAGGCACTTACGTCACAGAGTAGGATCCAGCGGGATTTGATTTGTCATAATATCGAGGTTTGGGTTCAGAGAGTTCAGGGACGGTTATGTGCATTGGAAATCACTTCGTCCTTGACTGATGATATGAAGGCGAAATAGTATGACGAACTATTTTTGGTCCAGTTGAGCGAGGATGTGAGGAAGGGGAAAGCCCCTGGGTTTGTGATTCAGGATGACGGAGTTTTGAGATTTCGCGGCAGATTATGTGTACCGAATGACATTGAGTTGAGGCAGATCTTGAGTGAGACTCATACTACACCTTACTCCATACATCCTGGTATGAGCAAAATGTACAAGGACGTAAAGAGTAACTACTGGTGGAGCAATTTGAAGACCGATGTGAACGAGTTTGTATTGAGGTGTTTAACCTGTCAGCAGGTTAAGATTGAACATCAGCGACCCGCAGGATTATTGCGACCATTTCCTATCCCAGGGTGGAAGTGGGAGGACATTTCCATGGATTTCATTACCAGTATGCCTAGGACTCGGACTGGAATGAACATGATTTGGGTTATTGTCGATCGACTAACCAAATCAGCTCATTTTCTGGGTATTAAGGATACTTGGGGGCCAGAGAGATTAGCTCGGGTATTCATTGCGGAGATCGTGAGGTTGTATGGGACACCTAAGAGTATTGTTTCGGATCGAGATGGCCGATTCATATCACATTTTTGGCAGGCCGTTCATCGAGCTTTGGGGACTGAGTTGAGACTCAGTACATCCTACCACCCTTAGACAGACGGGCCGTCAGAGCGGACGATACAGACGGTGGTGGATTCATTGAGAGCATGCGCTTTAGATTGGAAGGATGATTGGGAGTCGCACTTGCCATTAATCGAGTTCATGTACAACAATTGGCACGCATTGATCAAAATGGCCCCATTTGAGGCATTGTATGGGAGGAGGTGCAGATCGCCATTGTGTTGGGACGATGCATCCGAACTGATTGGTACCGAGCCCGATATGGTAGTTGAGACGAGAGAGAAGATTGCTCTGATTCGCGATAGGTTGTTGACGGCCCAGAGTCGGCAGAAGTCTTATGCCGATACGCGTCGCCGGCCGTTGGAGTTTGAGGTGGGAGATCATGTCTTGCTTAAGGTGTCGCCGACACGGGGAATTTACCATTTCAGCCGGAAGGGTAAACTTAGTCCGAGATATATTGGACCATTCGAGATTTTGGAGAGAGTTGGAGAGCTTGCTTATCGGTTAGGCTTGACGCCGTCCCTGAGTCACGTACATAATGTATTTCATGTTTCCCAGATTAGGAGGTACGTACCGGATCCTAGTCATATTATTGATTTTGGGAGATCGAGCTAGGGCCCGACATGACCATCGAGGAGAGACCGATTCAAATTCTGGAGCATCGGGTGAAGCAACTTCGGCACAAAACCATTCCCTTGGTTATAGTGAAATGGTCGAGACATGGATCCGAGGAAGCCACGTGGGAGATGGAAGAGAGCATGAGGTCGAGATACCCCGAGTTATAGGCGTCGTAAGTTTCGGAGCGAAACTTATTTTTAGGGGGAGATAATGTAATATCCGTACTTTCTATTTTTGGTAAATTCTATTTTTGGTGTATGTTCGTTCGGATGACTCGCTCGTAGCTGTTTTGGAATTCTTAATCTACTATATTCTTTGAGTTTTCCCTCTGGACAAGTTTCGGGGATGTTTTTACGTATTTCCATTTTGAGTTGTATCTTGTCGCATTTACGTTTGATTCTCGTAAAACTCATTTGAATTCGTTATCTCTCTATTCCCATGTGTTCGTATGGTTGTTTGGTTCATGTTGTGAGTTTTGGATTGTTATTCCGGCGGTTGTTTCATGAATTTGGGACGTTTGGGCCATTTTTGTAAATTCATGTTACTTTGGGTATCGTTGTTATTATTTGTTCTTAACCGACCTTCAGGTGGCCGGGGATTTGTATTGGTCATGATCTTTGTCTCGTCAGTAGAGCATTAGAGGGTGTCCAGTGGTTCTACCCTGGTATTTTTATTTTCGGCGATTGTCGAGCCACTCATTCTTCACTGCAGGCAGGCTGCCCAATTTTCTGGGCTAGGTTACGGCCGTAAGGATTCTTGAATTACGGCCGTAAACCTCTGTACATTACGGCCGTAATGTCTTCTTTGTTACGGCCATAACGATGGGATGAAATCAGTCCAATGAGTTCTGGACTACCATTACGGCCGTAATGGGTCTCATATTACGGCCGTAACGCTGCCCAGTTTATTAGACTGGACAGCGGGTTTCTTCCTCATTTTTTTTCATTCTTTCACTTCCTTCACGACGGGAGCGATTTCTCCAGTCTAGGGTTTGTCCGATTCCGTCCAACCTCAGTTGTGAAGCAATTTTGGGACATCATATCATCACTCTAGCATCAAACCATCCGTTGTTCATCTTCTAATCAAGGTATATTTCTCTAGAACCCTAGTTTTGGGGGATTTTGGGGTTTCGTCTTGATTCTTCCTTTTTAACCCGATTTAGCTTCGTTGAATTGTTAGATTATGATTGTGTAGTTGTAATACCTTATTTCCAATATAATTTAATGGATTAAACTTCGAGGGTTTTCACCGTTCATAGATTAGAATCCGTTTGACCGCGTAGTGTTCGACGAATTGTTCCAATGGGTAGAACTAGGATGTAGTCCTACGTTTTCACAATATTGAGATTGGTTGCATATTGTTATTATGTTAGGAATGGATTTTTGAAGATTGTTCGGACCGAAACCTTACCTTTCAATCTTCTCTTTTCGTCGTCTCATTCAGGCAAGTAGTTCTTTACATTTTGTTATGTAGAATGTAAAATTCGACATTGATGGAAAGTTGTGATAATTGAGTGTGTGTGTGTATGTTGATGTTGTGTATTCCACCTGGGGATGGTCCGACGGGGCCTATGGGGTCGCTACTAAGGGCTACGACCGCGGAAGTGGTTTCCCACCCGGGGAGGGTCCGACGGGGCCTCTGGGGGTCGATACTAAGGGGTACGGCCACGGGTTACCAAATAAGGAATTGTATTGTAGTAATGTGATGTTATGTTTTTCCTTGATAGGCATACCTTGTGAGAAAATTGTGATATTCCGGAATATTGTATTTCTAGTATTTTTCAAAAGCATTTTCATGTTGAATTATACTCTTTAATAACATTATGTAAATTGTACTTGCACTAGCTATTCGAATGCTAACCCCTTAAATGGGGAAAATGCGTCCTATGCATTTCAGGTACCGACAAAGATGAGGAGTAGGCACAGGATATACGCGCAAAGGATGGACTGGCATGATTATGAGGCTCGAGTCATTATTTATGTTTTGTCATTTAAACTGTTTGAGTATCGGAGTTTGACTTATTTTTATTAAATTCGGTTAAAGTCCCCTGCGTGGGCAATGTTATGGTGTTGAGTTATTTTTTTCGTACGTCTATCTAAAGTGTTTTGGCCGAGGCCACGGCCCCATTGTACATTGGTGATTGTGTCTTTTGGGATTTCATGTTCAGATTGTGTGTCTTGTGTTAGCCTGGTAGACCTCATGAGAGTTCTACGGCGTGTAACGCCTCCTACGTGATTTGGGGTGTTACGCTTCTGACGATCCTGTGCTATCTTGATCCTCTCACGAATCTTATCCACCACACATAATGTCTGTTCAATCATCTCGGGACCCAAAATTCTCCTTTCACCTACTTCATCCCAATACAGTGGTGATCGACACTTCCTACCGTATAAGGCTTCATATGGTGCCATATCGATCGTTGACTGATAACTGTTGTTGTAAGTAAATTCTACCAAAGGCAACAGTCGTTCCCAATTATTGCCCATGTCTAACACACATGCTCGCAACATATCCTCAAGGATCTGGATGGTCCTCTCGGACTGACCATCAGTCTGAGGATGATTGGCCGTACTAAAATTCAACTGCGTTCCCAAGGATTCTTGCAAACTCTCCCAAAAACACGATGTGAAACGAGTATCCCTATCGGATACTATAGAGACTGGCACTCCATGCAATTTAATAATCTCCCTTATGTAAAGTTGGGCATACTGATCCATTTGAAAATTCATCTTGACTGGGATGAAGTGAGCTGACTTTGTGAGTCGGTCCACAACAACCCAAATAGCGTGGTTTCCTCTTTCCGTTCGAGGCAAACCTACCACAAAGTCCATCGTAATGTGTTCCCATTTCCATTCTCGCATATGAAATGATTTAAGTAGTTCAAAGGGGCGTTGGTGTTCTGCCTTCACTTGTTGACATACTATACACCTTCTGACAAATTCTGCCACATCTCTTTTCAAACCTTCCCACCAAAATGTCCTCTTAAGGTCTTGGTACATCTTTGTACTCCCAAGGTGTGCTGTATATGGGGTATTATGTGCCTCCTTAAATACCGCTTCTCTTAACTTGACAACATTTGGCACACAGATCCTTCCTTCACAGTACATTGTGCCATCATCGGACACATGGAATCCTTTATCCTCACCTGAAAGAGTACGTTCTTTCATTTTGACCAAGAAGTCGTCTTGACCTTGACTTTCTGTTAGGCGTATTTTGATACACTTATTTATCAATATTTTGTATTCTTTTTATGATTAAATCTGCATAAATGAGCTTTTAATGCACTATTATTATATGTTTTGCAGGAAATTGGAGTCCGGAAGCCGAAACGATGAAAAACGGGCAAAAACGGCGATTTTTGGCCTGGGGCCGCGGCACGAACCAAGTGAGCCGCGGCACACGAAGGCAACCAGCAGGCACCAAGCGCACTGTACTGTGATCCGCGGCACGTAGAAGCTGAGCCGCGGCCCAGAAGAAAAAAAATAGCGCCCAGGCATCCGTGAAGGCTAGGGCGCGGCCTGGTTAAGTGAGCCGCGGCCTACGGGGCGGTTTTGACAGAAAATGCCGCGTTTCTGGGCCGTTTTGGAGCCGGTTCTCGACCTAATCACACGGACGCGTTTTGGAGGCTGATGGGATTTATAAATAAGGGTTTAAGGTCATAATCTTGGGGATTATCCTTGGAGGATCGATCATTACCAAGAGAAGAAGCAGAAACCACCAAGGAGCAGAGAGCGGAAGCTAGAGAACGGAGGAATCCGAGCTCGTCATCTGCGTTTGATTTCAATTCTTTCATTCATTATTTCTGTATTTTTATTCTTCAGCATGTCAGGCTACAACCCTGTTCTAGGATTTTGATGAAACTGAAGTTTTGACGAATTTGCTTTTGATTATCTATATAATTCCCTTTTCTGTTGAGTTTTCCCAATCGTTTTTAATGCTTTCAATTGCGTGGCCAATAATTGGATTGTTTTAATTACGCAACTCGAATCGGGAGAGGAGAGTTGGTGAGGAACTATTGGTGAGAACCGTTTTATCTTGTGAGATAGGAATATACTCATAGGAACTACGTGGCCTTTTGAAGATTTTGTGCTTTTTGCCTATTGTCGAATTAATTCACCTAGGGATAGAGTGTATTATTCGCCTTAGAAAAATCTACTGACCTCGGGAGAGGCGGTAGAGTATTTTAGCAATCTTCGCCTTCAATAAATTGAGGAAATCATTAACTTCAGATAATCGAGAGTAAATTCGGATAAACCAAGGTGGATTCACAATCCTAGACTCATTCATCATTTGATTTTCTTTCTTCGAGCAATCGTTTTTACTGTTTGTTCTTTTATTGGTTTTCTTTAGTTATTAATTTGCATCCCAACTTTCGACAGTTCAAATAAAATTAGAATACATATAAATCGGTACTTAGTTATTCAGTCCTCGTGGGAACGATATCTCACTCATCACTTTATTACTTGTCTACGATAACGTGCACTTGCGTTAAATGAAAAATCGCAACAAGTTTTTGGCACCATTGTCGGGGACTAAATTTTTACTAATATCGATTTCAGTATTTCTAGTCTTAGTTTTAACATTTTTTATTGTTTTTGTGTAATTTTATTTATTTGTTTTCTTCCTTTCAGGAGTTTCCGGTTAGTGCATGAGAAAATTCAGTAACGAAGGCCTACTACCTTTGGATACCGAACTCGAGCGCACTCTTCGAAGAAGCAAGAAGGAGAAAAGAGAGTTACCAGCAAAAGTGACCATGGCCGAAAATACTGAAAATCACGGAGGAGATAATCTTGTGCAATAAGCTCAACCGGCATTAGCAATCCGCGATTATGCTATGCCGCAAATCAATGCGAACTTTTCGGGGATTCGGCGTCCGACAATCCAAGCCAACAACTTCAAAATCAAGCCAGCCATTATTCAGATGGTGCAAGCTAGCCAGTTTTGTGGATTGCCGAACGATGACCCCAATGCACACATTGCGTCTTTTCTCGAGATTTGTGACATCTTCAAGAACAACGGTGTCACCGATGATGCCATCCGTCTAAGGCTTTTCCCTTTCTCTTTGAGGGACAAAGCCAAATTTTGGTTGAATTCTTTACCGCCGGGCTCGAGCACGACTTGGGCAGAATTAGCGCAAGCCTTACTGGCTAAGTTCTTCCCACCATCGAAGACGGCGAGGTTACGGAACGAAATCACCACCTTTGGGCAATTTGATATGGAGTCGCTTCACGAGGCTTGGGAGCGATACAAGGATTTACTGAGGAGATGCCCACACCACAGCCTACCGGACTGGCTACAAATTCAGACGTTCTATAATGGATTGAGTGCTTCTACACGCAGTTTTGTTGATGCAGCCGCTGGAGATGCCTTAATGGGAAAGACAATGGCCGAGGCACACTCTTTATTGGAAGCTATGGCTGCGAATGCTTATCAATGGCCGTCCGAACGAGTAAACCCGAAACGAGTAATGGAAATCTCCAATAATGATCCGCTCTCTACTCAGCTCAAATCGCCGCCTTGACGTAGCAACTTCAAGCCTTTTCACATGCTCCTTCCCCCGTTACCATTGAATCGTGCAATTGGTGTAATGGATCTCATCCTAGCGCAGAATGCCAAGTCGGCAACCCTTTTGAGCAACCTTCGATGGAACAAGCTCAGTTCGTGGGGAACGGGAACCGGCAAAATAATCCTTACTCCAACACTTATAATCCGGGATGGCGGAATCATCCTAACTTCTCATGGAGGAACGGACAAAACTCGAACCAGCCTCTGTTTTCTCAACACCAATAGCAACCTCCTCCCGCTCCAAAAATCTCTCTAGAAGAAGCAATGGTGAAATTGGCAGCGAAGACGAGTCAATTCATGGCCCGTACGGAAGCGACGTTGCAAAAACATTCCGCTTCTATCCGCAACTTGGAAGTCCAACCGGGCCAGATTGCTAATATATTAACAGCTCGTCTGGAGGGTATCTTTCCGAGTACGACCGAAACAAATCCCAGAGAGAGTGTCAATGCCATTGGGTTGAGAAGTGGGAAAGAATTGGGCGAGCTGCCCGGGCAGAACGAAAAGAGAAGTGAGGATGAGGAGAAGAAAAATTTAGCGACTGAGGAATCACAAATGTCTAGACCCTCGATACTGTTTCCGGATAATCCGAAGGTATATGTGCCACCCGTCCCATTTCCGTAGCGATTACAACAGAAAAAGGTGGACAAGCAATTCTCTAAGTTTCTCGACGTCTTCAAGAAACTGCATATCAACATTCCATTTGCCGATGCCTTGGAACAAATGCCGAGTTACGTGAAATTCATGAAAGAAATCTTGTCAAACAAAAGAAAGCTCGAGGAGTATGAGACAGTCGCATTGACGGAGGAGTGCAGTGCTATTCTTTAGAAAAAGCTTCCGCCAAAATTGAAGGATCCGGGAAGCTTCAATATACCGTGCACCATAGGGAACCTCTCTTTTGATAAGGCATTGTGCGATCTCGGGGCCAGCATTAATATGATGCCACTTTCCATATTTAAGAAGCTAAACATTGGGGAAGCAAAGCCGACGACAATCTCGCTGCAATTAGCCGATAGATCGATTAAATATCCGAGGGAAATAATAGAGGACGTCTTAGTAAAGGTAGATAAGTTCATCTTTCCAGCTGATTTCATTGTGCTCGATATGGAAGAGGATCAAGACATCCCAATTATTTTGGGAAGACCATTCTTAGCTACCGGTCGAACTCTCATAGACGTGGAAAAAGGGAGACTAACTCTACGGGTTCAGGATGAGCATGTCACTTTCCAAGTGTTTCAACCCATTTCGTGCCCAAGTAGTGTCGAGAAGAGTTTGCAGATTGAAAGTGTAGATACCTTTGCGAAGGACACACACCGGAAGAATTATCGGTCGAAAAATTCAGAATCCGTTCCAGCTGCCCCGACGCCTAATAAGAATGAAGAGCAAGTCGCATATATTAGGCATTTGAATATTTCGTCTTCAACATCCGTTCATCCACAATCGGAAAATTCTCCTTCTGTCCTAAGTTCGCCCGTGAAGTCGAAAATTAAGCCGGATGTCAAACGGGCGCCAAGTCATGTGCAAAATGGGTGCTTCGGAAAATTGTTTTTGTTAAAATCTTTTCGCAAAGAACATTGGGTCCCCAAACCGAAAATCGAATTATTAAAGACCAATGGTCAAACATTTGAAACACATTGTAACGGTTCGATGAACGGGGCGGAGTTCAAATGGTCTTTGATCTTCAAAAAGTCTGGCTGAAGATTATAAACTTAGCGCTTCTCGGGAGGCAACCCGAGTATTAGTTGTAGATTTTTGCGTTTCAGTATTTTCTTGCATTTTTTGGATCTTTATTTTTCGTCATTTTAGCTTGGATATGCTTGTCTCGCATGCTCTTGACGTTTTCTGTTGAAAATTTTGTGCAGAAATCATCCCAGGGGAAGAATTCATGCCTAAGCCGCGGCACAAGGATAGCGAGACGCGGCACACACAAGTGAAGAAAAAAGGACCAAACCAAACTGTACTCTGTGCCGCGGCACGACATTACTGAGCCGCGGCACACCGGATCCCTGAGCCGCGGCACGTTGCTGCTGAGCCGCGGCACACCAATTGCCAAAAATCTGCCCAGGAAACTGTACTATATGCCGCGGCACACTAACATTCTGAGCCGCGGCACCCGTATGCTGAGCCGCGGCACATGGCGATGGAACAAAGGAGTCTGAACAGACTGTACTCTGGGCCGCGGCTCACTTAAGCTGTGCCGCGGCCCCCTTTCGGAAGTTAAACAGCCCAGGTATCCTTTTTAACACAGATCGACCGGCACCCCAGGTATACTTCTTCCTTTTCTTGCACAGCGATCGGCCGATACCCTTCTCCCCTTCTTCTTCTTGCATCCCTCAAATCTAATCAAGGTACCTTTCAATCCTATGTATTAATTGCTTCATGAATTGCGAAATGAGATGTTGTTCTTCATTCAATATTGATTATATTGTTGTTTATCAAAGTTCTATCAAAGGTTGAATTGGGAATATGATGTTTCTAATTGATTATTGATGATTATCTTTCAATTATGAATGAATTGATTATGTTCGTCATGATGATCGATTGAGGATGTTAATTTTGGGGATTAAATCAAGCTATTACAATGTTTGTTCCTCAATTAAAATTATGCACACAAGGTGTTTGATGAAATGCTTGAATGAAAATTTTTCTTTGTTAAGACAATGTTTTGAAACTATGTGCAATGAATTCGTTTCTGGGAATTACAGCGTACCCCAACCAACGTCAAGTTTAAACGTTAAAGCTCAATTTTACTTTTCTATCATGGCGGTGCTAGCTCGTTAAATTCTTGATTCACGTTTTGCATATCCTTAGCCGAGAAGTGTTGTTCTCCTTATTGCGTAAGTAAGTAAATTCCGGTGTTTATCTTTTCAGGACTCGCTATGGCTAGAAAGAGAAAGGTTAGCACAAAGGCCAGGACTCAATCGTCCCCACATGAGGGGAAATGTCACAGAGCCTAGCCGAGTTGGAGGCGCACCAATTCTCCGACCCGGAGATTCGTAAAATCTTCAATGAAAAAATTCGTCCTTGACCCTTGATATCGGAGAGGGGATTCACCCCAGCCCCCCAGGACGGGGAGCTTCTGACGATGATAGACGAGATGGGGTGGGCCCATTTTGCTGCACCTCCCGAGCCGGCGGTGATCTCCATTGTACAGGAGTTTTATGCTAGTGCTCTGCTGAAGCATATCCGAGCAGGGCAGATGATACAGCAGTTAGATACTCGGACTCAGGTCGTCGTCCGAGGCATTATGGTAGATTTTTCAGTAGCCGCCATTCGGAGATTATTCGAGCTGCCTGTGGTGGATGAGACCGCATATACGCGAGTTATGGGTAGCCTCACGAAGGAGGCTCTGCTCGAGACACTTACACAGCCCGGCTCCGACTGGGAGAGGCGTGCCCCGGCTTCTTCCACCTTCTACTTTAAGAGCTCGCGCCTCAGTCGGCTCAGGCGAGCCTGGTTGTATTTCATCTGCGCTCGTATAGATCCTACCTCGCAGATTCGCTCTGTTTTACTCTCTCGTGCCCGTACACTATATGCCATCACTTCCGGGCTGAGATTCGTTGTGGCTCCTCTTCTGGTCCGATCTATTCTTCTATGCATTCAGGGAGGGGCCAAGACGGGTCTGAAGCGCCCCTCTCTCATATGCGCTCTATGTCGGCAGTCGGGGATGATGTGGTCGGATGATGAGCCGATGCTATCCCCCCAGGGTCCGATTGATCATCGCATCATTTCGTACTTCGACCAGTGGGGTGGAGCGCCGGCACACGCTCGAGGGCGAGGATTTCTACTTGATGAGGCACACGAGCAGTCCCCCGAGCCTCTTCTTCTGACACAGGGGCAGGAGGAGTCCAGCCCGCCACCCGACAGAGAGCACTTACAGGCGATGTTCGACGGCCTGAGAGAGGAGATTAGGAGGGAGAGAGAGTCACTTGGCTGCTTGGAGAGAGGAGATGAGGAGAGAGAGAGATCCAGCTGGCGGACCTGAGAGAGGAGCTTTAGACGGAGAGAGATAGCATCAGTGCTGCTGTCCGAGATGTGATGAGAAAGCAGGCCCGCTGGGCCAACCGGCGTGAGACGAGGCGCTTGGCAGTGAGAGATGTCTACCACCAGGAGCACCTTGCTGTATGGATGGCCCATATTATGCACCCGGACGGGCCTTTCATCCCACCAGTTCGGCCAGCCACGCCACCCTCTTCGCCGGACGACACCGGCACCAGTTCGTGAGCAGACTGTAGGGGAGTACTTGACCTTCTTCTTTTATGGCATGTTACATTTTGTGTACATTGAGGTCAATGTACGTCCTAAGTTTGGGGGGGTTTACTTTATGCTGCTATACTTATTGTTGTACTTATTCGTTGCACTTTTCATTATTTTTCGTTATTTTTGTCGTTAGCCTTGCTTGTCGTGACATTATTTGCATTCGTGAAATTTTTGTGCCTCTTTTTGTGTAAAACTGATGTTACGATACTAATTTCTCAGGGAAGAAACGGTTGAGTTTTAGTTGAGTTGTAGTCAGCGATATCTGTTTCTGTTGAGTATTCATTAATTTAGGTCCGAAATTTTTTTCGTTTTTGTAGAAATCTTAGCAGATAAGAGAGGAGACATACGTGTTTTCAAATCGCCGTCTATATGTTTGGTTATACTTTTCGGTTAGCTAGTCGTCCAGTAACATAAGTCGTGTTGGCACTTAAATTGAGTTTAGAATCGGACAATTTTTCCCAAAAGTCGAGATATTATTTGTTCTATGATGGGAAGTCTAGTAACCGGGGGTATTCACGTGACCCGTTGTTTACTCTCGCGTAAAACGACAACCCGGATTAGACTAGTGGTTTAGAGATTTCGCATGTGCCGATTATGGGGAGCCTAGTAACCGGGGGTATTCGCGTGACCCGTTGTTTACTCTCGCGTAAAACAGCAACCTTGAATCGGACATGCGGGAATAGCTATTCGAGTTGTTTCTCTGCTGTGGAGGGGAACTTAGTAACTAGAAGCATCCATGTGCCCCATGAGTGTCTTTTACGTCAAACGGTCCCCCCAATACATGAGAATGGAATTCCACCCTAGGATTATCCCGATGAAACATCCCGAGATCCGAACCTAGTGGTCAACTCGAATCATCTTATTGAGCATATACAAGGGAATACTGTCCGAGGATTATTTTTGATGACGAGACTCTTGAATTTTTTGCCACTAGACTGTGGGACTGGCGAGTTGGCTCGTTTATTTTAACCCTTCTTGTTGGCGGTCGGTTAAACTCACGCTTGTTAATCTTTGAGCTTGATTTTCTTCATGAATGATTGATTAGGACTGAAATTGGTTACCCTGTGGAATCAGTGTCCTGGATGTAACTCACTATTACGATACTTGTGTTATTCTTTGAATATTTCAGGGTAGTATTGATTAGGTTGAGCACTATGAGTTGCACGATCATTCACGATATTCTTTTGTTTGAAATTGATAATTTTTGCTTGAGGACAAGCAAAGGCTCAAGTTTGGGGGTATTTGTTAGGCGTATTTTGATACGCTTATTTATCAATATTTTGTATTCTTTTTATGATTAAATCTGCATAAATGAGCTTTTAATGCATTATTATATGTTTTGCAGGAAATTGGAGTACGAAAGCCGAAATGATGAAAAACGGGCGAAAACGGCGATTTTTGGTCTGGGGCCGCGGCACGAACCAAGTGAGCCGCGGCACACGAAGGCAACCAGTAGGCACCAAGCACATCAGTCGTGAGCCGGCACGTAGAAGTGAGCCGCGGCGGAAGAAAAAAATAGCGCCCAGGCATCCCGCTGAAGGCTAGGGGCCGCAGCACAGATTAAGTGAGCCGCGGCCCACGGGGCGGTTTTGACATAAAATGCCGCGTTTCTGGGCCGTTTTGGAGCCGGTTCTCGACCTAATCACACGGACGCGTTTTGTAGGCTGATGGGATTTATAAATAAAGGTTTAAGGTCATAATCTTGGGGATTATCATTGGAGGATCGATCATTACCAAGAGAAGAAGCAGAAACCACCAAGGAGCAGAGAGCGGAAGCTAGAGAACGGAGGAATCCGATCTCGTCATCTGCGTTTAATTTCAATGCTTTCATTCATTATTTCTGTATTTTTATTCTTCAGCATGTCAGGCTAAAACCCTGTTCTAGGATTTTGATGAAACAGAAGTTTTGACGAATTTGCTTTTGATTATCTATATAATTCCCTTTTCTGTTGAGTCTTCCCAATCGTTTTTAATGCTTTCAATTGTGTGGCCTATAATTGGATTGTTTTAATTACGCAACTCGAATCGGGAGAGGAGAGTTGGTGAGGAACTATTGGTGAGAACCGTTTTATCTTGTGAGATAGGAATATACTCATAGGAACTACGTGGCCTTTTGAAGATTTTGTGCTTTTTGCCTATTGTCGAATTAATTCACCTAGGGATAGAGTGTATTATTCGCCTTAGAAAAATCTACTGACCTCGGGAGAGGCGGTAGAGTATTTTAGCAATCTTCGCCTTCAATAAATTGGGGAAATCATTAACTTCAGATAATCGAGAGTAAATTCGGATAAACCAAGGTGGATTCACAATCCTAGAATCATTCATCATTTGATTTTCTTTCTTCGAGCGATCGTTTTTACTGTTTGTTCTTTTATTGGTTTTC
Source organism: Orobanche coerulescens (assembly GCA_033398695.1). Taxonomy (NCBI): domain Eukaryota; kingdom Viridiplantae; phylum Streptophyta; class Magnoliopsida; order Lamiales; family Orobanchaceae; genus Orobanche; species Orobanche coerulescens. The sequence goes on from CM065817.1 coordinate 123,065,950, forward strand.
TTTAGTTATTAATTTGCATCCCAACTTTCGACAGTTCAAATAAAATTAGAATACATATAAATCGATACTTAGTGATTCAGTCCTCGTGGGAACGATATCTCACTCATCACTTTATTACTTGTCTACGATAACGTGCACTTGCGTTAAACGAAAAATCGCAACACTTTCTTTGATCTGCTTCTTCAAGGTTAGTTGTACCACTAAACTAGCCAATAACGACTCAACTGGATTCGATGGTGTAGTCATCTCAAGGTTCATCCTTGAAAATTCGTTGACCAAGCTTTCCTCTTTGGTCAACAAACAGGTTAGGTCTCCCCTCGCCTTATGGCTCAGTGCATCAGCAACTACGTTTGCTTTACCAGGGTGGTAATGAATTGTACAATTGTAGTCTTTGACTAACTCAAGCCATCTGCGCTACTCATATTCAATTCCTTTTGTGTGAAAATATATTTCAGACTTTTGTGGTCTGTATAAATTTCACAGTTACCGCCATACAGGTAATGTATCCAAATATTCAAGGCATGAACTACCGCTGTTAATTCCAAATCATGAGTAGGGTAGTTCAGCTCGTGCGGTTTCAACTATCTCGAAGCATAGGCAACTACCTTGCCCTCTTGCATCAATACACATCCCAAGCCTTGCTTGGATGCATCACTGTAGATGACGAATTCTCTCGTCGGATCGGGAATGGTCAAAACTGGTGCTGCAGTCAATCTTCGTTTAAGCTCTTGGAAACTCTTTTCGCATTTCTCATTCCATAAGAAAAATTCTCCCTTTCTAGTCAATCTAGTCATCGGTGCACCTATCTTTGAGAATCCCTCGATAAATCTTCGATAATAACTAGCTAATCCCAAGAAGCTGCGAACTTCATTTGCATTACTCAGTACTTTCCAATCATTGACTGCTTCTACCTTAATCGGGTCAACTGTAATATCCGCAATTTCGATTTTTCCGGTAATTTTTTTTTTTTGGTGTAAGTCCATCTTAGCAACTCTATTGTGACCGTTTCGTCATTCCTAGAATGATTAATTCTAAACTTTTTGTCATCCGAGTTCGTCTCGGTGTCGTTCTATTAAATTCCGTGTTTTTAAGCGACTTTTCCACGTATGGTTCGACTTTATAAAATCACCATTAATTTTTGGAAACTCCAAAAATTCTGAATATTTTCAATATTATAAATAATCAAGTTACCTTTCCAATGGTTCAAACGGTGAGTCAATCGGAGTCCGAACGAAGGAGTTATGGTCGAAATAGCTAAGGCTGCACCATGTGCCTTTTGGTGCTGGAGCGGGCTATACCGCGGGCCGCGGCCCCTTGTGGCCAGGCCGCGGCACAAATCCAATGTTCTGGGCATTTTTTGGCCGTGGGCCGCGGCACACTCAGCCTGTGTCGCAGCACACAGTGCAGTTTTGCCTATTTCAGCGGATTTCATGAGAATCAAGCTCATTTCATCACTTTCCTTCTTCCTCTCCTCCTTGGACGATTTGTGGGCGATATTTTGGGCGATTTAGCATCATCAAACTCAGATAATTTCATCTACTTCAAGTTGTGGTGAGGATTAACAACATGTTTGTGGATTCTTCATCCTAATCCAAGGTAATTTCTTCAACCCTAGATTTGATTTTGAGTTGGAGCTTGATGTTTTGGATGATATAATCATGATTTGTGATGGATATACGTTTGATTACGTGTTTTTATGAGTTATCATCGGATTGTTGGAAGTTTTTCTCAAGAATACTTTGAAGGTTGACTTGGAATTGGGATTTTTGATTAAATGTTATCGTAAGCTCGATTTGAGTATTCCTATTGAATTATCGATTGTATTGAAGGTGTTTTGTTGGATTGAATCATTTGTTTGAAGTTAGTTTTCGATACAATTGGGTTTGGTTGTTTAGGATGGGATATTGTATTCAAGGTGTTTGTCGAAATGCCTCAATGAGTTTGGGATTTATTGTATCGACCTCTTGAATTGGTTGTGATCATGCTTGATTCGTGTATTAAACGAATTATTGGTATTTGTGTCGTTCAAGGTTGTTCAAGCGGCCGACAATTTCATTAAGGACGTTGTTCGTGGAAGGACATTCTCGCCGTCGGTTTAAGGCAAGTTTTATACTTGTACTAGTCAATGAGATTAATGTTATCATATATGTGTATGAATGTGTTGTATCATTCCGAGACTTAGTCTCTTCATAAGTTCATTGATATTAGGGGATCGTTCGATACGATACTCTTCGGCAATTATGCCAAATATTTATTATCATTCATTAATGGTCGGTAAGGCATTGAGATATTCGTTGTTAATATTGATGTCGATCTAAGACGTTTTAATCATTGTTATTAATGTTGGCGTCCTGTCATTCATGTTGTATTAGCTGATTGAAGGCATTGTCGTATTCATTCTCATCTTCGTCGTCGGTAACCGATTAAAGGTACCGAGGCACTCACTGCATCATTGTCATCGATTAGCCATTATAAGGCAATCGAGATATTGAATCATCCGCTGCATCATTGTTATCGGTTGGCCATTCTAAGGCAATCGAGGTATTGAATTGGGGCTGTCGAGGATAGTTCCCATCCGTTGTGTCATTGTTATCGATTGACCATTCTAAGGTAATCGAGGTATTGAATTGGGATTGTCGAGTACGATGCCCATCCGTGAGTTATCATTATCGTGTTGGCCGACTCAAGGTAACACACTATCATTCTGGTGAATTCGGTAATCTACGGATCATTGTCGTTTGTGATTAATTATATTATTTTGGAGGCTAGTCTCGGCTAGTGCTCATTATGGGTAAGTTTGGAGCTTGAACCTTCACGGTTAGGTTTCCAACACCTACAATTCAGTAGGTCACGGCCATTGGATGGCCAAATTGTGATACGGCTTTGTGCCGTGGCTTCGGCCCTAATTGTGATACGGCTTCGTGCCGTGGCTTCGGCCCTAATTGTGATACGGCTTCGTGTCGTGGCTTCGGCCCTAATTGTGATACGGCTTCATGTCGTGGCTTCGGCCCTAATGGTGATATGGCTTCGTGCCGTGGCTTCGACCCTAATTGTGATACGGCTTTGTGTCGTGGCTTCGGCCCTAATTGTGATACGGCTTCGTGTCGTGGCTTCGGCCCTAATCGATACAGCTTCGGGCTGTTTTGGCTTCATGTGATTGTGATATTTGACAGCTTCGGCTGAGTGTCTTTCAGGCTTTTGTGTTTGTCTTGGTAATTTCATTGGAGCCTTCGGGCATTGTGATTCATAATTAATTCAGTTCTGGTTTGGTTCATGTCGTGTAATTCATTATGGTACTCTATGATTATGATTCGCCGTTGAGCACTTATGTTCTAACCTGTCGAACAGGTATTAATAGTATGCCGTGGGCATAGTGTTTCACGAATGCTCGGTACTTACCTTGGTTTGTGAGCATCTCGTATTATTATTATCATTGTACCGTTTCATTCTGCCTTTGGATGCATATCATGTTATACATGTATTTGATGTTCATTATCTGGATGACTGACCCCGTGGGGGCGGAACATGTTTTCATGTTTTAGGTGCTTGCGAGGAGAGAGTTGAGACACAAGGGCATGATGATGGCGACGAGGCATTCGAGCGATACTAGTCCGAGTTGTTCATGTTGGTCAGTCAGTTAGAGTGTTCTCCAGTTTGTCAGTCATTGTCATTGTGTTTTACCCGAGCAGATGCTTGTGGATGTTGTTGTATTTTATTTTTGGCCATGTAGGCCCATCGTTGTCGTTGAAATTCCTTATCGGAATATTGTGTCGGATATCATGGTAGGGACTATGATTCTCCCTTGTTGTTTAATTTAATGTATTTTAGTCATGTTCGCCTGGTGGATCTCCTGGCGTGGGGTCCACGGCACTGTAATAACCCAATAGGATTTGGGGGTGTTACATCAACCTCAATTCCTTTAGAAGTGACCACATGTCCCAAAAATGCAACTCGGTTAAGCCAGAATTCACACTTATTGAACTTCGCATATAACTTCTCCTTACGCAGTATTCCCAATACTGTTCTAAGATGCTGCTCATGTTCAACCTTGCTCTTTGAATTGTAACACCCCCAATCCGCTCAGGGATATTACACGCCGTAGAACCTTTCCTCAAGGATCTACCAGGATGGTAACAACATCGAATAACTCAACAATACCTTCAAGGATAACATGGCTCAGTAGACCGATTTGGTCTTTCAATAAAAAAAATACAACTCAATTACAATTCATGCCCACGCAGGGGTCAAAATACAACCACTCCCGTACAACGGGGAAAAATTATAGCAGCGGAAAATAAAGTACAACTGAACCAATACAACAACGCACGGTTCCTCATGTGATTAGTATCGATCATCTTTCATCATCCTTCGCGCCACCCTGTGTTATGCTCCCAAAACCTGAATGCAAAAACAGACATCCACCCCCCGAATACTCTGGGGTTAGTAAAACTCCACTGTTTTTCTAGTGCAAGGACAAAGTGCAAAATACGAGTCATACAATTCAAATTCCACGAATACCAATAACCAGGAATCCTCAAAAATGAAAACGTAACGAAAAGTACTTCCCGAGGCAAGAGTTTGGGTAAAACATTCCAAAACCGAAAGATCACAAATCAAGGGAAACAATTTATAAAACGGTTTAAAATGCCATCGAGAGTTTTAATAGAAAACAATTTAGGATTTATCGAATCCTACTCTTTCCAAAAGAAACCAAGAAAGGAGTCACAGCCCCAAAGATTTACTTTCCGTAAAACGACCTTTATAAAACCATTAGGATCTCAACCCAAATCTCGTACACGAAAACAATAACAAGGTCCATTTTCCAACATAAAAACCCCACATCCAGAAGACTGAACACATACGACAAAATACTCTAGTGCCACCCTAGCCAAGTAGGCCAAACGAACAACTTACCTCTTACACACCTAGTCAATGCATGCAATTTTGAAAACCATTCAAAAGCAGTCATTTCCGGAAATGCCATAATCAAATCACATTTGTGAAATATACCACAATTAACCGTGGATCCACCCCTCCGTGGACCCCTACCGAGACCCCGTCGGATTGTCATAAAACATTCAAGGCCAAAATGCCAAAACTCGATTTAGGGAATCGGTTTTATGAAATAAGACGCAGTTTGCAAAATACTGGAAGTCATTTTGAAAGAACTCACGCAGCGGATAAAATACAGTTCGAAAATACATTAGCAACGACACCGCTCCTCATATAAATAAAATATTAGAGTCGAATACCCACATATCACATAATCAAAATCCACAGAAGGATTCAATCAATCAACGATATAATCATACAAACAGCTCATGTCACATGAGGCACAACACAAAGAAGGGAGACTTACATCCACATGTCGCACTAAGATGATGATCGCTCCACGATACTAATCACGACCAACAGACTCAGATGACGCATCGCGACACGACTCAGTCAGATAAAATCTGACGAAACAAGACTCAAACAACACGACTTAACCCGACAGCCTAGGTTTCCACAACCTAAGCTCTGATACCATTTATGTAACACCCCCAATCCGCTCAGGGATATTACACGCCGTAGAACCTTTCCTCAAGGATCTACCAGGATGGTAACAACATCGAACAACTCAACAATGCCTTCAAGGATAACATGGCTCAGTAGACCGATTTGGTCTTTCAATAAAAAAATACAACTCAATTACAATTCATGCCCACGCAGGGGTCAAAATACAACCACTCCCGTACAACGGGGAACAATAACAATGTCCGTTTTCCAACATCAAAACCCCACATCCAGAAGACTGAACACATACGACAAAATACTCTAGTGCCACCCTAGCCAAGTAGGCCAAACGAACAACTTACCTCTTACACAGTTAGTCAATGCATGCAATCATGAAAACCGTTCAAAAGCACTCATTTCCGGAAATGCCATAATCAAAGCACATTTGTGAAATACACCACAATTAACCGTGGATCCACCCCTCCGTGGACCCCTACCGAGACCCCGTCGGATCTAACCCATAGTGGTTAAAAGCAAGCTCGCGGATCCACCCCTCCGTGAACCCCTACCGAGACCCCGTCGGATATAACCCATAGTGAGCATACACACACACATTACTCATGCAATACTAATATGCTAAGAATTTAAGCTCATCAAGAATACTTACTAGGGATGGCCACTTATCCGACACCATTATCAAACTCTTCAAAACACAACAACACAATTAACACGGAATACACGATTCCACAACATTGAACCAATGGAAACATCATTAAAACCTTCGAAGTTCAAAATAATCAAATCATAATCAATTCTCAAAACACACCGTTCACAAAACCCACACGCATTTTGAAAGAAAGCCTTTAACGAGGCCAAACCGAAATCTTTTGAAACTTCATTTTAAACAACCAAACAAACACACCAAGACGATCACTGATCATCATATCCACAAAATAAGAAACATATGAACAAGGTACTTGCCTAGGAACTACGATCGTAACAAGACGACGGATGAAGTACGGTCGAACGACCCCGAACTCCCGAACACTATCAAGAACGTGATAGCACCGCAATTACTATGAGAATAACACCACACGAATCATCACTCACCAATGAGATTCAACATCGGAATCCTCGAGCACCTATAAACGTCCGGAAAGAACAATAACACATGGTTACGACGAGAATCAAGGCTAAAACAACGGAAATCCCAACAAACTATCGAAAGGAACTCATTCGAACATTTAATCGAACATTAAATGTTCGAGAACCTCCAAGAACAAAGAAATCACCCCTCGGGTCGAACGAATCAAAGATACGAGTATCCAATCCGTAGAACATGTTCAAAACAACGTTTATACAAAAATTAATTGAACAAAAACGGATTGGAATCGAAATCAAAAGGAAAATCCCCAAAATCTTCAAAAACAAGGGTTCAAGCCAAAATACCTTGATTCGAACGAAGAACACGGATTGGACGATGATATAATCAACAAGGATCCTCCAAAATGCCTTAGGAATGATTAGAACCGGCCAAGAACTCGAGTTCCCGAACCCCCGTCGCCAGCCACCACAAGAAATAAGAAAAAGTGAAAAAATGAGGTCTGGCCGAGTCCCATGGCCTATATATGCCGACAGGGTTACGGCCGTAATCGGCAAGGTTTTACGGCCAGAATCGCATTCGCTAAAATTCGCCGCCGCCGATCGCTTACGCATCAGAATCCGAGGGCCTTACGGCCAGTAACTCGCACTTACTACGTAAGTATCTTGATTTATATTCAAGTTCGGTTTCGGGGTTATCCGGCCGTCGGAGTGGCCACGGCCGAGTCACGGCCGGGTGGCTGGCTGGCCGAGTTACGCCATACGTGCTAAGCGTACATGGCCGTATGAATGCGATTCTGGCCGTAAGTGGTCATCGATTATGGCCGACGGTGCCGTGCGGTGTTCGGGCGAATGCCGGTTACGAAGTACTCGCAAAGACAAATCTAAAAGCTAAGAGAATACACGATTCCGACCACCCGAAGTGTCGGAATTCGACAACGGAAGTAATTACCCCAAACTTTGGGAAATTACGAAAACGGCCCAAAATGTCCAAAATACACGATACACAATCGAAACACCAAAATAAAGCTCGCAACATGAATAATAACATTAAATGAACTTATGAGAAACTCGAAACAACAGTTTCGGACGAGATTCGCAAGAATCCAACTCAAGTACGGAAAAGCCGCTTAAGAACACGGAACTCAACAAAACACAACCGAAACGAACTCGGATGACAAAAAGTGCAGAATTAATCATTCTCATAATGACGATACGGTCATGATAGAGTCATCGAAACGGACTCCCACCGAAAAAAGAAAATTCCCGGAAATCGAAATTGCGGATATTACATGAATACACAAGTATGTCATCTATGAATACAATGACAAACTTATCCAAATAAGGTTGAAATACATGGTTCATGAGATCCATGAATACCGCTAGCGCATTAGTCAAACCAAATGGCATCACTATAAACACATAGTGTCCATATCGAGTTCGAAATGCAGTCTTCGGGATATCCTCGTCCTTAATCCTCAGTTGGTGATAACCGGATCTCAAATCTATTTTCGAGAACACTCCTGATCCTCCAAGTTGATCGAATAGGTCCTCTATTCTAGGAAGTGGGTATTTATTCTTTATCGTGAGTCGATTAAGTTCATGATAGTCTATGCACATCCTTAAACTCCTGTCCGTTTTCTTCACGAAAAGCACTGGCGCACCCCATGGCGAAACACTCGGTCGGGTAAATCCATAGTCGAGTATTTCCTGGAGTTGTACTTTCAGCTCTTGCAATTCCTTGGGTGCCATCCTATAGGGAGCTTTCGATATTGGTGCCGCTCCTGGCACTAAATCAATCGAGAACTCAACTTGGCGATTCGACGGAACTCTGGGTAAGTCTTTGGGAAAGATGTATGGATACTCCTTGATGATAGGTACATCATCTACCGTCTTCTCCGAAGTTGTTTTCCCCATCACATTCACCAAGAATCCTTGGCAACTACGCTTCTTCAACATTTTCACAGCTTTCATGGCTGAGATCACTTTCGGGGTACTAGAGTTTCTTACTCCCTCGAATACGGTCTTGACATCATCAGACGGGCATAAGGTTACCCTCCTTTCGGAGCATTCAACTACAGCTCTATGTTTGTCCAACCAATCCATACCCAATATGATATCGTAATCGCTGAGTTCCACTATGTGCAAGTTGGCTAAGAAGCTATGTTCGTTAATCTCTATCTTCACATTGTTAGTTATCGAATCTACACGCACTACTCCCCATCATCACTGCTAATAATCTCTATAACATGAATAGGGGGTCGCGGCTAAATTCACGAAGTGACTTCATATTCAGACTCGATGTCTGCCATCAAAACATCCTTCATATTTTCTGCGAGGTCCATCCTTGAGCTCTCATCGGGAACTTCCTCTGGATCTTCTTCGGGATCCTCCTCAGGGTCTTCTTCGGGATCCTCCTCTGAGTCTTCCTCATCCGTAGAGTCGGCATTCCAATTTGCAGCCAGTATCGCCTCATGAGCGTACAAATCCAATAAGCGTCCAGCTACGAACTGGAAATCATTTGCGGCCTCTCGCTCTTCTGGCGATCTCTTGATGGCCTTTTTCCAAAGCCGGAAGATGCAGCAACTCCAGTTTTCGGATAACTTCTCCATCAGGTGCTCTAGCTATCGCGTGACGGAACCTCGTTTCCTAGATTGCAGCCACTTGCTCAGCCTATTAATGACATAGTGTGGTGCATTTTCTGGTAAACTTGGATTGTCCCACCAGTCCTTGCGTGCTAGAAGACGCGAGTCAAAAGTTGCTGGGACCTTCTTACGTGGCGTCATCCTAGATTTGGCCATTATAACAATTCGTACATACATATATAATTATGTAAATAAAATGAAATGACATATGCATGAATAATGACTGAAACTTGGTACCTTTGATGGAGTGACTTAGTGGCGAAGCTGAGAGCATATGATACTTTTACATTTTAGCGAGTCTACAGAAAGGTAAAACCCGCTCCGATACCACTATGTAACGCCCCGACTTTCTAGGGTAATTAATGGGGAGAATAAATACGTAATTTTGAGAAAAATAATTTTCTTTGAGAATATTAAAATTCTCGCCTACAAAGTCGAGTCGCTACACTGACGTAAAATTTAATACCTTTAAATAAGGCAACATTTCATCATAGATACGAGGTAAAAATTTGCGGCGGAAGAATAATTCATAAATTATAAATTCCTAGTCAACGTTTCCCCAAATAAGTTTCAAAACATTGACATAAAGAAACATCATGTAATAAATTCTCTTTCATATGCCCTCTCGGCTCGCTTCTTCGTCCATCCGGCTCGGTTTAACCTGCGGGATCAATAAAGGTGGGGTTGAGCTTCCTTCACCTCGTGGAAATTACACTGATCACGGTAATATACAATCTCATGGAAAGCATAACATGAATAATCTATCATATTTTTCCTCAACGTAATTGCATACTCACAATATTATGTATAGCATGAATCGAGCACGCATAACACGAATATTGAGGTTGCGCAGGTGTCCCCGCAACAACATCAAACATACACATAATACCACATATAACATGAATCGAGCAGGCATGTGAATATTGAGGTTGCGCAGGTGTCCCCGCAACAACATATATCTTAAGATAGCCTCTTACACGAATACAGGTGAGCCTGATTTACAACGTGCATCATAATTTTAAACATGAATAGAATATCATATATACAATCCAATTAAAGCAATTAATGTGATAGTGAAAATTCCCACCTGAATAAATGATGATGTCTGACTTGAATATGAAGATGCTCGACTCATAGTCCTAAGCCCGTAAATCCTCGATAAAGTCTACTTATATAATAATTTAATCATTACATAATATTATGATATAATGACTGAAATTAAAATATACATATATGCATAAATTCAGATTAAATATTAATATTAATTGAAAGTCAATATTTTAAATGTCTTGGTCATAATTAGGACCGAATTGAAGTTTTAAAGTTGACTGAGGTGAATTTTTTCATGAACTTGAAGTTTAAGGGCTGAAATTGAATGAACTGAAAAGTAGATTTGGGTCAACTTGCAAGACCTGAGAAGTCTGGGGTCTAAAACAAAAAACCCTAAAAATTACGGGTATATAAGCCTTCTTCCTAACCTCAGACGACAAACACCTCTTCTTCACTTCTCATTTCTCTCTCGCCCCTCTTCCCTCTCCTAAAATCCTCCCCCTCCCGTCTCTATCTATCCCTCTCGGCCGGAATCGGATTGCAGAAAACAAAAACACACTCCTCTCTCTTCCCACCGTAAACACACACACACACGCTATCCGGCTCGTCCGAGCTTGGATTAACCATCCGCGGGACTCCAGTCTACGGCGGAGGCAAAGGCTCGTTTGAAAAGGGCAGGTGATTCGAATCGAGCGTCTTGGCGGCGACGGGTCTGAGTTCGCGGTAAAGGTGCAGGTAAGGGTTCTCAATTTTTGGATTTGATTCCAACAAACTGGGTTGATTGTGCGCTGTTCTGAAATTCGTGTTATGGGATGATGGACGGATTAAATCTCAATGTTGTTTAAAATTTCAGGCTTTGCCGATTTTTGGTTCTAAAGTAAGAATTTCTGTCAAATTAAGTTTGATTGCGGACGGAGGATTCTTGGGATCTTGCTCTGGAGGTGTTCGAAACAGGTTGGATTGATATTGAAAAATCATGGAAGTTCATTTTAGGATCAGGCCGAAGAAAGTGATTTGCGGTTTGTCTGATACGGGGTTGATGTTTTCATTCCCTTTTTTTCGGATTTGAAATCCTCTATGAATTGTGACAGAGGTTGATGACGACCGTGTATAGGAATTATGATAAATACTCAGATTTGAAACTTCAAGATTTTGAAACGAAACATGAACTATGTGTAAAAGACTTGAGCGCTGGGGTATACATCTTGTTGAGCAAAAAAGGAGGTGAGAACTCTCGGTGAAATGATCGACTGGAATGCCTTCACAGTGAATAATAATTTGCAGAGGGTGGAATTTTGGTGGCTGGAAGAGCGGCTGAAAACGATCGGCTGGAACTTATTGTGCAGAAAAGTTTAGGCTATCTCGGTTGTTAGGATGTGTTTTCTGTATTGTGTATTTTATTTTGTTCTACTGCATAATTATGTTGTATTTATACCTTATAAAATTAGGGTTAGGGCATATTTTTTGGGCTTTGGGTCAGCACCATATATTTGAGTCAATGGTAATAATAATAATAATAATAATAATTATAAAATAATAATAGTGACGGTAGTAATAATTTTAATAATATCGATACTAATAATAATATCGAGAGTAATATAAATGATGATATCAAAATGATTAAGATAAAAATATTTATACCGTCAATATTAATATGGTTCTTATTATAAATACTAGATGTTCTCCGGTGCGATGCACCGCATAACATATTCTCTTATTAGAAAATAATTTCTCGATCTCTAAATTTATTTTTGATGATCTTCGACATGAATATCATATTAGCGTGAGTGTATTATGGGGTGTAATATAATTTAAAAAAGAGTACCACATTAGCGGAGTGTTAAGTCAATTAATGTCCATTACATGAATAAATTCTGGGAAAGCCCAGACTACGGTCGTGGAGCAAGGTTTCCTGGACATACCGAAAAAAAGTAGGAACAAATTTTAGAGACGAAAGTAATATGTGATTAAGTCTTAATATATGTGTGTGTGCAGTGTATGTTTTATTATTTTTAGTTATTATAATTAAATAAATATCATAATTTATTTTTATGTAGCGATAAATGAGTTAATATATTTTTGTTTTGCATCAATTAATTTTACTGAAAATAAATATTCATAGTTTTTATAATATAATTTTTTTGTGCAATCGGTCATTATTGTAAATCCATCAAATTTATTATATTCATATGGATGTCTAGTTGAAAATTGTGAGATAAAAATTATTTTGATATATTTTTATTAAAAATAAACTTGATTTAAAAAATTATAAACATTTAAAATTTTAAGTTAAAAAAATAAAGGAAGGATTTTTTTATTGGTAGATGAGTGTAAGTTGTGGAATAAAATTCACACAATACATATTTAGAATTTTTTTTAAGAAATTCAAGGATACATCTCTATATATAAACTATATTTTAAAATATAAAATCAAAAAACTTAGAGAGTGACATGTGTCACGACTCTCTTTTAATAGAAATATAGATTATTATAATTGATAATATTACCTTTAATAATTATAATATCAATAATAATGACCAATATTAAATATTTCTGAAATTAACTTGAGAAATTGACTCGAGCTAGGACTTGTGATACGTCGAAATAAATGTTCATGACCCTCTAAATGAACTAAAATGAAATGTATTATAATATTATTATAAATAATAATATTACATTATGAAAATGGCGGGTATTACACATACGTTACTCGCTTTTGATAGCGTGCGTTAAGCTTGTCATCTGCAGTCAACTTTCCTCTTGTCTGATCAGGTAGGTTGCTCTCATCTGATCAGGTAGGTTTCCCAACTTGACTGATCTGATCATCACGTAACTTTTGTCTTCTCGTCTAATCAGGTAGCTTCTGTCCAGCTTGTTTGACTTTGTTGTTTTGTTTTGCTTGCTTGTTGTTTTACTTTGTTTAACAACTTAATCATCAAAACTCTATTAATGAATATTTGGAATAAAATATTCCAATAATCTCCCCCTTTTTGATGATTACAAAACAACAACTTGAGTGGATAAAACCTGCAAAATAAAGTATATATATTTGTAGAGATCAAAGTTTTCGACTTTGTCCGTTTCGTTAGTTTCTCCCATCTTTTCTTTTTCTTCTTTTTGACTTCTTCTTTTCATTTTTCAACGTCTTCGTTTATTCTTTTCTCCGCCTTTTGATTCGTACAAATATTTATTTTTGTCTCCCTCTTTTTACTTTTTATTTTTCTCGTCATTCTTCCATGACGCTTTTTATTCTATTCATCCACTTTCTCCCCCTTTTTGTTATCAGCAAAAAGTGTAAATAAAGTATACAAATTTTATGATAAAATGTGATATGATAAAATATGCACAGAAAGGATAAAACTCCACCTGACAAAAATTCTCCCCTTTAAAAATATAAACTCCCCCTGAGTAAAATATTTATTGATAAAAATTAATTTTTTGGAGATTCAACCGATAGTTGGTTTTTCTTACGAGACATAGACGATATTCGGAATAAAAGTTCCTTTTGGAATCCAAATCTTTTCGATTTTTATCGTCCGTTGTGGGCTTTTACAATACGAAATATGATGCCCAATTTTTAAACATTTTTCATATCGGGGTATTTTGAAATTTAAGGATTTGTTTTTAATATGCGGTTTGAATCCTAACCCCTGTTTATTCAAAGTATATTTTTTAACGCAAAGCATTTGCTCAAATTTTTCGTTTCCACATGAAAATTTCTTTGTCAAAATTTTAAGTTCGTCTTGAACTTTTAGAAGATCATTCTTTAAAATATTTTCATTTTGAATGCATTTTGAATGATCGGTCTCGATATTTTTCTCTTTTTCAGGAATTTTAGAAATTTCATTTTCCAATAATTTATTTTTAGCTTGGAGGAATTTGATTTCGGATAAAGCATTTTTATAGTCCGTATGCAATAGTTCGAATGTTTCAAATAATTCATCGTGAGAGGATGTACTTACTTGACTTTCGACGCCGCTTTCGTCGAATGAACTTCGGGCCATAAGTGCGAGGTTATTTTGATTGATGAAATCTTCGTCCTCGTCTTTGTCACTCCACGTGGCAATTAAGACTTCCTTCTTTGAAGTGGATGCTCGGTAATTCTTTGCGAAGTGGCCTGGTTTACCACATAATCGACAGTTGTTGTCGAATTTCTTCATTCCGCCCGAGATGTCTTTCTTTCTCCGGTTTAATAAGTTTTGGAACTTATTAATATTATTGGCATAATATGCCAATTCTTTGTCACTTTCGTCCACCGGGATTTCTTATTTGTTTCTCGATATCTTAGCCTTCATGGCTATCGTTCTTTCCTTCGGCTTCGGCTCGGCATTCCGAGATTTTAGGATAATCTCGTAGTTTATAAGTAAACCAACGAGAGCACTAAAATCAAGATTGTTTAAATCATTTGATTCCATTATTGTCGTCACTGTTCCGTCCCATTCTCGAGGTAGTGATCGGAGGATCTTCTTTACTTTCTCACTACTCGAAAGGGGCTTCCCATAACATGCCAATCTGTTTGTAATGACCGAGAATCGATCTAGCATGACTGTAATGGATTCTTCTTCTTTCATTTGGAATAGCTCATGATCGTGAAGAAGCATGTTGATCTTCGTCTCCTTGACTTGAGACGTTCCTTCATGTGTTACTTCTAGCATCTTCCATATCTCTTTGGCACTTTCACGCGAGGATATCCAGTTGTGTTCTTCCAGAGTTAATGCACTATATAATAATTGCGTGGCTTTACAATTATAGTGGTCGTTTTTCCAATCTGCATCATCATACTCTTCAAAGGTTTTGAGAGTTCCATTCTAGTTCGTCGGAATTTTGGGACCAAGACAAATCACTTTCCATAGCTCGATGTCGTAGGCTCGGATGAATATCGACATCTTCTTCTTCCAACTCATGAAGTTAGATCCGTCAAAGAATGGTGGTCGGTTAAGATCAATACCTTCGACCGGAGCAAGTTGAAACGCCATTTGGATCGACTCCTCGGATGTTAAGCCGCTTATAGAAGGCACCGCTCCGATACCAATTGTTGGTGCAATATTGGTCGGTATCGCCGTTTGGAGATAGAGTTATAAAACTCTTTCTCATTGCGGAAGTAATTTAAAATAAAGGTGTGGAAAATAAATCGACATAGGATTTATAGAGGTTCGGCCAAACGTGCCTACGTCCTCTCTCGGTATCTTTTTCTATAGGCTAAAGATAAACCTCTGCACTTATCTTCTATCGGTCGAGGGATAACCATTACAAACTCGTCTTCTATCGGTCCGAGTAAATCGTTCAATCACTTGTCTTTATATCGGTCCAAGTTAAACCGTTTTCCTTTTCTATTGGACAAGGAATCAACCAATCTAGTTTTCTATGGGTACTAGATAAACCTCATGTAGATATCGATTGCGATTCTAACAATGCTATATACTTGATCCTAATAACACCGAATCCAATCGTATCTTTTCTTTTTCCTCTCTTGTATGATTTCGTGTATAACACTCAATCACTAAATAATATAAGCTCAAATATAACAACTAGAATGATTACAATGATATCTCAAGTATGGATGCTTTGCTCAAGGTTGTTGTGTTGTTTGATACCAAGTGGTTTGGTATTTATAATCATTTTCATCCAACTAGCCGTTAGCTCCTATTGACTAACTAGCGTGCGCTAGCCTTTCTGCGTAGCGTGCGTTATGGCTCATTACGTACGTTATTGATATCCCTTAGCGTACGTTATCGACTTCCAGGTTTAGTCCAGTAGCTTTCGTTTATTCTGTTACGTGCGTTATCACTTCATATGACGTACGTTATCATCATGCAGTAGCGAACGTTATCTTCGCATCGTAGCGTGCGTTAGCCCATATATCCATTGCATCCAATTTGTCAAACTGTCCGTTGAGTCTTTGAATTTGACTAGAATCTTTCCAACGTTCATCTGTTTGAATTCGTATTCAAACTTCATTACGTACGTTAACACCTTTGTGTTACGTACATTAAATGCCTTCGATAGCGTGCATTATTCTTCAGCTGTAGCGTGCGCTATCTTCATCAGGTAAGTCCTTCAGGTAACTTTGTAACTCGTCTGATCTTCAGGTAACTTTAACATTACGTACGTTATCTGCTCCTTGTTACGTACGTTACTCGCTTTTGATAGCGTGCGCTATACAGTGTATATAGCGTGCGTTAAGCTTGTCATCTGCAGTCAACTTTCCTCTTGTCTGATTAGGTAGGTTGCTCTCGTCTGATCAGGTAGGTTTCCCAACTTGACTGATCTTATCATCAGGTAACTTTTGTCTTCTCGTCTGATCAGGTAGCTTCTGTCCAGCTTGTTTGACTTTGTTGTTTTGTTTTGCGTCCTTGTTGTTTTACTTTGTTTAACAACTTAATCATCAAAACTCTATTAATGAATATTTGAAATAAAATATTCCAACATATATCATAGTGAGGGGCCGAAGACACACAGCACGAAGCTATATCACAATGAGGGGCCGAAGCCACTTTAAAATTGTTTTGGTATATATGTCTTATGGTAATATATCTCAAGATTATGGCATATTAGTTATATCCAAAATTATTTTGATTTTATTTTATACTCCCTCCGTCCACGATCTTTCTTTACATTTGCCATTTTCGTCCGTCCACAACCTTTCTTTACACTTCACTTTTTCTAAATAAGGAAATTTTTTAATTCCACTTTTATCCTTACATATTAACATCATTACTTTTTTAATTCCACCTTTATCTTCACACATCAACATCATTACTTTATCTACACTAAATTACTAATAAACATACACCCAAGTGGGACCCAAATTACACTCACTACATATATCTACTCAAAGTCAATAAGCATTATTAAAACCCGTGCCGGGTCAAACTGTAAAGGAAGATCGTGGACGGAGGGAGTAGAATTTATGATAATCAAATTATAATTATGGTATATAAGTTAAGTACAAAAATATTTTGATATATTATAAAGTCATATTTACAAACAATAGAGTATGATTTTATTACCATAATATCTATCTATTTAATAATTTCAGAAATTGATGTATAACAAAATAATTTTGTATTTACCTACTATACAATTATATGATTTTATCACCACAAAATATATTTACCAAAATAATTTGGAATTAATATATAGTTTATATAAAATTCAAAAATAGTAAGTACAATTTTGGCGAGAAATTCTTCTCTTACTATTTTAAGCATCGATTATTTCTATATATAGATTAGTAGTGTCTCAATTTAGAGTTTTGCTCTAATTTGGTTTATAATCTATCCACAAAAATTTTCATACTTTTTATTATAAAAATATTATACCAAAAAATTATTGTCCGCTTAAAATCATTTTCTGACTTTTAAATTAGGCAATTTATTATTATTGAATTAAGTACTTATTGTAACACCTCCGATATATTCAGGAATATTACAGCGCCGTAAATCCTTTACATAAGAATTTACAAGGCTGATTAAAGGAAAAGACAATAACTGATACTGATTCATGAAATTTCTGAAATAAAATACAACCGTCTGGTTCAAAACCGAGAATACAAATATCCAATGAAGAGTTATTGTTACATCACTAAAATCCAAACATTATAAACGGACGACGTACTCGAGTACTTATTGAAATAACCAACAAACAATGATAAGAAACCCCGAACATCACTCGCACCTCGTCGTCATGCATTTCCAGTGGTTGTTTCCCGCTCTCTGGATCCCGAACATACACAAATGTTCACCCCGAAGGGGTTAGCACAACGATGCTAGTACAAGTACAATAATCATACAACAGTGATATAATCAACAATTATATCATAACAAGTTTCTCCAACGAGAAATATTCACAACACATATCATATCATAACAGTTTCAACATACTGATGGTATTCCAACGATCCAAACAGACACACTATAGATTCCCATGATGATCCCGTCGGACCAAAGCATGGTGGAACTACCTGTCCAACGATCCAGTGCACACAGCTATAGATTCCCATGATGATTCCCGTCGGATCAAAGCATGGTGGACATTTAATCACAACACATAATACACAATACAATCACAATATACTTGTCAAAATATAGACAATTCTAATTAGAGTACTTGCCTCGGTTCGTTGACAAGAATAAACTTCCACAAATATCAAAATACTCGAAGGTCGTCCCCCTTCGATCAATCACGTGTTAAGCTCGAACCTTAACAAAAAAAATATCACAGAATTCATTTCGTGCCGTACGAACGTCTAATCAATTCAACAATTACGGTAGGAAGTCCTTAATATGCAATCTGTCTGGATAGCTTAACGCACGCTACGTATCCTATGTAGCGTACGTTAATGCTACTCGTTAGCGCACGCAATACACACAGCCTAGCGTAGGCTAACCATGTACGGTCAGAACCTTAATGGTCAGCCGACTGACTCGCCTGATGACTTAGCGCACGCTAAGTTGCAAATGTGGCGTACGCTAAACATACACGATAGCGCACGTTAATTCACGTAGCTTAGCGCACGCTAAGAGTGCATGGCAGTTCACTGGAGGGCAGCAGATTATACAAATGGTGATGAAGTAAGCGAATTCCTCAGTGATTAATGTTTGTTATTCGTCTTCATGTTATGTTCATAACCCTTATGAATGATCTCATGGATAATAACAACTTCAAGATGTAAGTATACGTATAATCATCATAACACTATAATCCGTCTTAATTACAATTCTCATGCGAAGTTGGTGATCTCCGGTTGATGTATTAGATTCTACTATCATTATACATATTCAGACTTCATCTTGAGGTGAACTATCAATTCCAACTTATACGAAAGAATATTTCCTAAGATGATTCTTCCTTTAAGTTCTTATAATATCACCTCCAATTCATGATCACAAAGATAACATAAATCATACAGATCGTTAACTTCAGAATGTTTCTCTCATCATTAGAAGTACTAGGATTCTGACTTCAAGGTTCCAACAATAATATCGTAATTGTAGACATTCCAATCTTCTAAACATGATGTTATTGAATAATTCATTAATGAAATTCAATATCTCGTTAACATGATCATCATATCCCTTGGAATCCAAATCTAAGACTGGTGATAGGTTGAACATACCTTAATATGCCGAAATTACTGAACCACAAGGTAGAATCCGACTCCGGTTGGTTATGTGCCACTCCAAGGTGTTACTTATCTTCAAAGATCACTCACAAGTGATAACCGATAATCAAGGATCACTAAGATATGTTCTAAGTGTGTTAGGAGGATGATTAAAGCTCTCTGGCCTCTCAAGAATGAAGAATGGACGAAAGAAATGAAAGCCAAAACGGGTTGTTGTCCCATTTATATTATTCTGCATTTTAACAAGTTAGCGCACGCTACTAAGCTTCCTTAGCGTGCGCTAATAAGAGTTGACTTCAGAACTGTCCAGGTTCATCCGCGGGAATCTTATCCGGACCCATGTCCCGGCTGGCGCATATGCTAGCCGTCCCGCTCAATAATTGAGTTCTTAGCGCACGCAACCTACATGCATAGCGTGCGCTAGTAGTAGCCCGATAGCGCGCGTTAAGCTACATTCTTAGCGTACGCTATCACGAGTTTGCATGAGAAATTTTGCATGATGCTATACTTAAGTACAAGGGTGTCAATGCAAGAAATATCATACTCCAATAATCAAAACCACAAATCCGAATAATACAGGGTTCGAATACAGGTAAAATACACAGTAATAAATCCGGATATTACATACTCTCCTACTAAAAAGGAGTTTCGTCCCGAAACTCAAGACGAAAATAACTCGGGATATCTGGACTTCATGCCATCTTCTGTTTCCCATGTGGCTTCTTCCACTCCATGGCGTGACCATTGAACTTTGACCAAAACAATTGGTTTGTTCCTCAACTGCTTAACTCGACTCTCGAGTATCTTGACCGGTCTTTCTTCAAACGTCTCATCCTGCGCGACTTCGATCTCGCCGAAATCAATGATATGACTGGGATCTGGTATATACTTCCATAACTGGGATACGTGGAACACGTTATGAACATGGTTCAATGACGGCGGCAATGCTAATCTGTATGCCAATTCTCCAACTCTCTCAAGGATCTCAAATGGTCCGATATATCTCGGACTCAGCTTTCATTTCCTTCCAAAACGAAAGATTCCCCGAGTAGGAGAAACCTTTAAAAGTACGTGGTCTCCCGTACTGAACTCCAAAGGGCGACGATGTACGTCTGCGTAAGATTTCTGGCGACTCTGGGCGGTCAACAGCCTTTCACGAATCAAGGCTATCTTCTCTCGAGTCTGCACGATCAACTCTGGTTCTGTTCCGATCAAGTCTGATGAATCGTCCCAGCATAGGGGCGATCTACATCTCCTCCCGTATAATGCCTCAAATGGTGCCATCTTAATGGAAGCATGCCAACTATTGTTGTAGGTAAATTCAATCAGTGGTAGATGAATTTCCCAATCGTTTGACCAATCTAAGGCACAAGCCCTCAGCATATCCTCCACCGTTTGAATGGTCCTCTCGGATTGTCCGTCAGTCTGCGGGTGATAAGTCAGATCAAGTTCACCCGGTCCCCAAGGCCTTATGAACTGCTTTCCAAAAGTGAGACACAAAACGACCGTCTCGATCATAAATAATGGTCTTCGGCATACCATGCAATCGAACTACCTCTGATATGAATACTCGTGCCAACCTCTCTGGTCCCCACATATCCTTAATGCCTAGAAAATGAGCTGATTTGGTTAAACGATCAACTATCACCCAAATCATGTTCATTCCTGTCCTGGTTCTCGGCATATTAGTGATAAAGTCCATCGATATGTCCTCTCACTTCCATTAAGGAATTGGGAGCGGCTTCAACATTCCGGCAGGCCGTTGATGCTCGATCTTAACCTGCTGACAAGTCAAGCATTTCGAGACATAGTCCGCTACATCTTTCTTCATGTTGCCCCACCATAAATTCTGCTTCAAGTCCTTATACATTTTACTGGTGCCCGGGTGGATAGAATAGGGCGAACTGTGAGCTTCTTTCATAATTGTCTGTTTCAGAACATCGACATCGGGAACACAGAGTCGGTTCTGAAATCTCAAACCTCCATCATCATGAATTATGAATCCGGGGGCCTTTCCCTTGATCACTTCATCACGTAACCGAATCATCAGAGGATCATTTGTCTGTCTAGATTTGATTTCTTTGGTTAATGATGAAGTTATCTCCATCACGCACAGTTGTCCTTGGACTCTTTGTAACCACACTTCAATTCCTTCTCGAATCATCTCTCGTTGAAGGCTAAGTTGGGAGGTCAGCGTCTCCAGCATTTGAATAGAAATAGGCTTGCGGCTGAGTGCATCGGCCACTACATTCGCTTTGCCTGGATGATACAAAATCTCCAAGTCATAGTCCTTAATCAGCTCTAACCATCTTATTTGCCGCATGTTCAACTCTTTCTGAATGAATATGTACTTGAGACTCTTGTGATCCGTAAAGATCTGACAGTGAGTCCCGTACAGATAATGCCTCCAGATCTTCAAAGCAAAAACCACTGCAGCTAGCTCCAAATCATGTGTTGGGTAATTTACTTCATAAGGTTTAAGCTATCGTGACGCATAAGCGATCACCTTATCATTCTGCATCAATACGCACCCGAGTCCTTGGTTCGAAGCATCACTATAAACTATAAATCCTCCAGTTCCCTGTGGAAGTGATAGAATCGGTGCCGTCATCAATCTCTTCTTTAATTCATCAAAACTAGTCTGACACGACTCGTTCCACTCAAACTTTTGAGTTTTCTGCAGGAGTCGAGTAAGTGGGCGGGAAATTTTGGAAAACCCTTCCACGAACCGACGATAATACCCAGCAAGTCTTAAGAAACTTCGGACTTCTTTCACGTTCTTTGGAGGTTTCCAATCCATAATTGCTTCGATTTTCTGCGGGTCTACTCGGACTCCTTCCGCTGATACCACATGACCGAGGAACATTACTTCCTTTAGCCATAATTCACACTTAGAAAGTTTGACGTACAGTTGCTCGCTTCTCAAAAGTTCTAATACAATCCGCAAATGCTGTGCATGCTCTTCCGGATTCTTAGAATACACCAGGATGTCATCAATGAACACGACTACAAATTTATCCAAATATTCGATGAACACTCGGTTCATCAACTGCATGAATACAGCAGGTGCATTAGTGAGACCAAATGGCATCACTATAAACTCATAGTGTCCGTAGCGAGTTCTGAATGCTGACTTTGGAACATCAGATTCCTTAATCCTCAGCTGATGATATCCTAATCTCAGATCGATTTTAGAAAATACTGTTGCCCCTTGCAACTGGTCAAACAGATCATCAATCCGTGGCAACGGATACTTGTTCTTAATCGTCATCTTGTTCAGCTCGCGATAGTCAATACACAGTCTAAGCGATCCATCCTTCTTTCGGACAAAAAGAACTGGTGCTCCCCAGTGTGAAACGCTTGGCTGAATATAGCCTTTGTCCAGTAACTCCTCCAGTTGCTTCTTCAGTTCGTACATCTCGGTCGGTGCCATACGATACGGCGCCTTAGAAATTGGTGTAGCTCCGGGTTCCAGCTCAATGGTAAATTCTACATCCCTTCGTGGAGGTAGTCCAGGTAATTCGTCAGGAAATACATCTGGAAATTCATTCACAACAGGAATGGATGAAAGTTTCATAATTTCATCTTCTTTCTTCATTGCATAGCACCAATACCCGGTACAACCCCGCTTCAACAATTTGACAGCTTTCATTGCTTTGATCAACTTTCCTGAGCTCTCTGGTTTCCATCATTCAAACAGTACTTCGGAGCCATCGTCAGTGATCAGCGAAATATTCCTCCTTCGGTAGTTTACAATAGCTCCATATCGATTAAGCCAATCGTCTCCGAGTATTAGGTCATCTCCTTGCATTTCTATCACAATTAGATTTGAGAGCCACCCCCTACCCCCAAATAATACAGGAAAATCTCTAGTCTCTAAGTTCCCAACAATTCTCTCTCCACTCGATAAACCAACAACATAAGGTTCAAAAGTATGAAAACCGGAAATATTCAAACGATTTACACAAGACAAGGATATAAAAGAATGCGTAGCTCCTGTATCGAATAAAACGCTAACTGGCTGGGAAAGGATTTGGACAGTACCTGATGCGACAGCAGCATCCTGATCGTCTGTCCTCCTCATCTCATACAGACGTGGGGGAACAGATCCGGCACTCGATGTACCCTTTCGGTCCCATTGTCCTCTGCCTCGTCCGCGGCCAAAATTTTGAGGCATCTGAACACTTTGCTGCATCTTTTGGATACTAGCTTCCTTCTGAACTGGCTGTGATGAACGGGTTCCATTGTACTTAGTGGCGTCCTTACAAAACCTCGCACGGTGTCCTTCCTGTCCGCACTCAAAACATGTAACTGGAGTGCGCAAACAATCACGCCAAAGGTGGCCTGGGCGACCACAGTTAAAGCACTTCCTAGCTGAATCCGTCGTGGCTGACATTGTTCCGTAATTCTTTCCGCTCTTAGATGGGTGCGGAGGTTTCTTGAAAGAAAAAGAAGACTGGGCCTTGCGGGGCCCACTGCTCTTGTGCTCTGTAAAAGTACCAGAGACTTTCTGTTTCTTCGACTCCATAAACTTCTCCATTGCTGCTTCTTTTATTTCATACGCCAACGCCTTATCCTGGTATTGGCGGAGAGTGGTACATTCAAAACAGGACATGTACCTCTGGATTTCTGGTTTCATCCTCATTTTAAAATGGATCATCATCTCCGCATCTGTTCTGACCAGGTGTCGAACAAATCATAACTGCTGGTTAAACGTCTTAATCGTCTGGGATACGGGTTCGTCTGATGGTTGAGCGGAGAAAAATTTTCGAATTTTGGCTTCCCTCACAGGACGAGGGCAATACTGAGCTTCCATCATCATTTTAAATTCTGTCCAATCGGCATCATGATCTGCAGGTCGGATAGCTTCCCACCACTCGGATGCCTCCCCAATCAGAAAGTACTGGGCAATAGGAGCTCCTCTGTCGTCTGGGCAATTAATTCCAGCAAAAATCTTCTCCAATTCCTTCAACCAATGGTCCCAAGTGGGAGTCTCGGAAAAGCCGTCAAATTTCGGTGGTTGCATCTTTGCCACCTCTTGTAACCATCAGTCACCTCGATTTCCCATTTGTGGAATCCTTTGTTGTCCATCTCCCTACTGAATTCTTGCCGCTACTTGCATTCGGTCCACGACCTGAGCGAACTGAGTCATCTGGTTCACGACTTGACGAAGGATTTATGGTACACCAGGTTCCGGTTCGTTATTGATGGATTGCTGCGGCTCGCCTGAGCTATGACTAGCCTGATTAGAAGGCGACACCTCCCTTTCAGCATTCCTTTGTCTGCGTCCACGACCGCGACCACGTCCACATCCGCCTCTCAACATACTGTAAGCACAAGTACTTAATATACAGGAAACAACATCGTTCTAATGTTCAAGTATAAAAAGTACAACATGTAAAGAACGAGATAGAGTTTAGGAACTTACAACCACCGTTCGCATGAAGACGTAGGCAGTACAGTGATGTCATTCACGGCCGGTTACCTCAAAAGACATAAATGACCCCTATTTTAACCCAACGGCCAAGATATCCATAATCTTAGCTCTAATACCATATTCTGTAACACCCCCGATATATTCAGGAATATTACAGCGCCGTAAATTCTTTACATAAGAATTTACAAGGCTGATTAAAGGAAAACACAATAACTGATACCGATTCATGAAATTTCTGAAATAAAATACAACCGTCTGGTTCAAAACCGAGAATACAAATATCCAATGAAGAGTTATTGTTACATCACTAAAATCCAAACATTATAAATGGACGACGTACTCGAGTACTTATTGAAATAACCAACAAACAACAGACAGTAAACCCGGCCGGAACATCACTCTGCACCCTCGTCGTCATGCATTTCCAGTGGTTGTTTCCCCGCTCTCCTGGATCCTGAACATACACAAATGTTCACCCCCGAAGGGGTTAGCACAACGATGCTAGTACAAGTACAATAATCATACAACAGTGATATAATCAACAATTATATCATAACAAGTTTCTCCAACGAGAAATATTCACAACACATATCATATCATAACAGTTTCAACATACTGATGGTATTCCAACGATCCAACAGACACACTATAGATTCCCATGATGATCCCGTCGGACCAAAGCATGGTGGAACTACCTGTCCAACGATCCAGCGCACACAGCTATAGATTCCCATGATGATTCCCGTCGGATCAAAGCATGGTGGGCATTTAATCACAACACATAATACACAATACAATCACAATATACTTGTCAAAATATAGACAATTCTAATTAGAGTACTTGCCTCGGTTCGTTGACAAGAATAAACTTCCACGAATATCAAAATACTCGAAGGTCGTCCCCCTTCGATCAATCATGTGTTAAGCTCGAACCTTAACAAAAGAAATATCACAGAATTCATTTCGTGCCGTACGAACATCTAATCAATTCAACAATTACGGTAGGAAGTCCTTAATATGCAATCTGTCTGGATAGCTTAACGCACGCTACGTATCCTATGTAGCGTACGTTAATGCTACTCGTTAGCGCACGCAATACACACAGCCTAGCGTACGCTAACTATGTACGGTCAGAACCTCACTGGTCAGCCGACTGACTCGCCTGATGACTTAGCGCACGCTAAGTTGCAAATGTGGCGTACGCTAAACATACACGATAGCGCACGTTAATTCATGTAGCTTAGCGCACGCTAAGAGTGCATGGCAGTTCACTGGAGGGCAGCAGATTATACAAATGGTGATGAAGTAAGCGAATTCCTCAGTGATTAATGTTTGTTATCCGTCTTCATGTTATGTTCATAACCCTTATGAATGATCTCATGGATAATAACAACTTCAAGATGTAAGTATACGTATAATCATCATAACACTATAATCCGTCTTGATTACAATTCTCATGCGAAGTTGGTGATCTCCGGTTGATGTATTAGATTCTACTATCATTATACATATTCAGACTTCATCTTGAGGTGAACTATCAATTCCAACTTATACGAAAGAATATTTCCTAAGATGATTCTTCCTTTAAGTTCTTATAATATCACCTCCAATTCATGATCACAAAGATAACATAAATCATACGGATCGTTAACTTCAGAATGTTTCTCTCATCATTAGAAGTACTAGGATTCCGACTTCAAGGTTCCAACAATAATATCGTAATTGTAGACATTCCAATCTTCTAAACATGATGTTATTGAATAATTCATTAATGAAATTCAATATCTCGTTAACATGATCATCATATCCCTTGGAATCCAAATCTAAGACTGGTGATAGGTTGAACATACCTTAATATGCCGAAATTACTGAACCACAAGGTAGAATCCGACTCCGGTTGGTTATGTGCCACTCCAAGGTGTTACTTCTCTTCAAAGATCACTCACAAGTGATAACCGATAATCAAGGATCACTAAGATATGTTCTAAGTGTGTTAGGAGGATGATTAAAGCTCTCTGGCCTCTCAAGAATGAAGAATGGACGAAAGAAATGAAAGCCAAAACGGGTTGTTGTCCCATTTATAATATTCAGCATTTTAACAAGTTAGCGCACGCTACTAAGCTTCCTTAGCGTGCGCTAATAAGAGTTGACTTCAGAACTGTCCAGGTTCATCCGCGGGAATCTTATCCGGACCCATGTCCCGGCTGGCGCATGTGCTAGACATCCCGCTCAATAATTGAGTTCTTAGCGCACGCAACCTACATGCATAGCGTGCGTTAGTAGTAGCCCGATAGCGCGCGTTAAGCTACATTCTTAGCGTACGCTATCACGAGTTTGCATGAGAAATTTTGCATGATGCTATACTTAAGTACAAGGGTGCCAATGCAAGAAATATCATACTCCAATAATCAAAACCACAAATCCGAATAATACAAGGTTCGAATACAGGTAAAATACACAGTAATAAATCCGGATATTACACCTATAAAATGTTAGTATTTAAATGATATGCAATAAATATAATTTTTTCAGCATATCATCTATATGTCAACATAATTTTGATATGATTTTAAATACTTTCCTAAATAGTAATTATATTTTTTGGCGCCAAAATTTCATCCTACGATTTTGTAGCATTGATTATATATATATATATATATATATATATAGACACACACACACATATGACGTTAATATTACTAAAGATAAGTGTATGCAGTGGCGGATCTACACCTAAAATATTGGTGGTGCATATTCTTAATACATATAACAAACCCTGAGACAGTTTACAAGCCCACACACGGGCCTAACATCAATAAAAACAATACTCCTTGTCCCCGTGCCCTTCCTGTGCCGTCTCGTTATTAAGACATGTACCTGAATACACAAAAGGTATCCATCCCGGAAAGGGCCAGCAAATAGCCAGTGCAAGTACGTTGATAACATGAATATGTATAACGTGCGGATATACATCATCGTCATCACAATCAAAAGCATAAGCAGTATCATGTCATGTCATTATTCCAGAATAATACTTATATCATATTTCAAAAACTAGACTAACAAGAGAATGGATGGGCAATTTACCGAACCTTTCACCTAGAACTAATAATCTCATACAGTTACTACGAGAATTACCGATACGAATCAGAGAAATATTGGAACTCTACTAGTAGATTTATTTTAATTAGGGTGTACAACCATAATTATAAATAAACCTTATGGGTTACAAAGCTATAAGGAAGTTATGTTTGGAGTTTAAATCATTTGGAGGTCGTTTCAACCATTTAGGTTCAATAACGAGAAAGTCATACGATCCTAATTCATTATAAAAGGGATTTGGGGCTAAAAGTATACTTTTAAAAACTTATAAAAGTGTTTTGGGATCAATCTAGGATCTTAACTCGGACTTACAATAAAAATTTCCAGATTATATAAAACTCTTGCCAATTAATTAACTTGTTAATGGCAACGAGAATTTCGTTAACCCGTCAGATACTTCAATTTTGTCCATATCATCAGAAAACATAAATTCAGATAATAAATTCACTAAATAAAGATATATGCACTTGATTATTTGTTGCATCAAATTTGAAACATATTGTAAGAAAATTTAGAAATATATAAAGTTTAAATGATATCTAAAAGTATTTCCGAAAAATATCTTTTGAAAATTTAAAAATAATTTAGAAAAAAAAACATTAGCCGCCGCCTAACCAACCACCAACAAGAGTTTTTTGAACTGCTGGTAGTCACCACCGGTTGATTGATAGTCGATAGTCGGTTCTTTTTTTCTGGACATGATATCAACAGTCAATTTAGCTACAAGCATGATCTATCTCAAATATATGTCATTTTTGGATTTCTATTTGTTTTTTGTGTGGCATATTTAAAATATAATCATATTCAATACTGTTGTAAACTAGAAAGAATAAGAGATAAGTTTAGAGAGAACCAATAGAGAGAATATTGTTTTATTCTTGTATGTCCTACAATGAGGATTAAAGCCTCTATTTATAGGGAGCATAAAGGATTAGAGTTAGGGTATAGACATCACTTATACAAGGAAGGTGAATACATACCATAATATAATATTCTATAACACTCCCCATTGATGTTGAACCCTACAAGAATGCTGCCTCGTTAAAACATTGTCAAGAAAAACCCAATGGGACAAAAACTTGATCGAAGGAAAAAGAGTACAACTGTTCCCCCTAAAAATGATCATTGAAATCTTTGAGCCGGCACATGCCGATCTCATGTACCAACTTTCTGAATGTGGATGTTGGTAATGCCTTGGTGAATAAGTCCGCCAGATTATCACTTGAGCGAATTTGTTGAATGTCGATACCACCATCCTTTTAAAGGTCGTGTGTGTAGAAGAGCTTGGGAGAAATATGTTTCGTCCTATCGCCTTTGATGTATCCTTCCTTGAGTTGCGCGATGCAAGCAGCATTGTCTTCGTATAAAACAGTTGGTTTGCCCTTTGATGAAGCTAACCCGCACGATTCTTGGATATGACTTGTCACATTTCTCAACCATATACATTCTCGACTTGTTTCGTGGATTGCAATAATTTCAGAATGATTTGAGGATGTTGCAGTCAAGGTTTGCTTCACATATTTCCATGATATAGCAGTTCCACCACATGTGAAAACGTATCCAATTTGTGACTTAGCTTCATGTGGATCGGATAAAAATTCTGCATCTGAATATCCCACTAGAGTATTATCAGAATTTTCTTGATAATATAATCCAAGGTCAATGGTACCCTTTAGAAAACGTAGAATGTGCTTAACACCATTCCAATGTCTCAAAGTGGGTGCAGCACTAAATCTTGCTAGAAGGTTGACTGAAAAAGCTATATCTGGTCTAGTATTATTGGCCAGATAAGTCAACGCTCCAATTGCACTTAGATATGGTACTTCAGGACCAAGTATCGTTTCACCCTTTTGAATTGGTCGAAATGGATCTTTCTTAGTATCAAGAGATCTAACGACCATTGGTGATGCTAATGAATGTGCATTATCCATGTAAAAGCGTTTTAACACTTTTTCTGTATATGTGGATTGATGGATAAATGTTCCTCCACGGATATGTTCAATTTGCAAACCAAGACAAAACTTTGTCTTTCCCAAATCTTTCATCACAAATTATTTCTTCAAATATTCAGCAGTTTTATTGAGCTCTTCAGGAGTCCCAATTAAATTTAAATCATCAACATAAACAGATATGATTGCAAATCCACTTTTGGTTTTCTTAATGAAAACACAAGGGCATATATATTTATTCTTGTATCCTTCTTTCAAAAGATACTCGCTCAGTCTATTGTACCACATACGACCGGACTGTTTCAACCCATACAACGATTTTTGCAGTTTAATTGAATACATGCTTTTGGGTTTTGACTGCAATCTTCCAGGCATTTTAAATCCTTCATGAATTTTCATATATATGTCATTATCTAATGATCCATATAGATAAGCAGTTACTACATCCATGAGGCGCATATCAAGCCTTTGTGACACAGCCAGACTAATCAAGAATCTGAAAGTATTCGCATCCATTACGGGAGAGTATGTTTCCTCATAATCAATTCCTGGTCTTTGAGAGAAACCTTGAGCTACGAGTCTTGCTCTATATCTCGTAACTTCATTTTTATCGTTTCTCTTTCTAACAAAGATCCATCTGTATCCCACAGGGATTTCAGATTCCGGAGTTAGGACTACATGTCCAAATACTTTCCGGTTATCACACGAATTTAATTCACTTTCCATAGCTTCTTTCCACTTTGGCCAATCAATTCTCCGTTTGCATTCTGCAACGGATTGTGGTTCAGGATCCTCATTTAAAACTTGAAGAGCTATATGAAAGGCAAATATATCATCAATGGTGATATTTTCTCTCTCTAGTATCTGATTTGAAT
This sequence comes from Orobanche coerulescens, assembly GCA_033398695.1. Lineage (NCBI taxonomy): Eukaryota > Viridiplantae > Streptophyta > Magnoliopsida > Lamiales > Orobanchaceae > Orobanche > Orobanche coerulescens. Next base: position 123,096,729 of record CM065817.1, read on the forward strand.
GTAAATAATTTATTGAGATCTCATGATTTTCAGATACTTGTAATTCTTCAGGAATTACATCACTTTCATTTGATTGATTAGTCATTTTCGTCATTGTTTGGTTTCCATCTTTCCCCTTTCTTTTTCTAGGCATAGAATCTTTGGAACCAACTGGTCGACCACGTTTTTGACGAATTTTAGACTCATTTGCTGCCAAAGCTATTTGTCCTTCAGGGACATCAATTTTAGCTGGAGTATTTGCAGAATGTACGTGAGATCGTGTCACTTTTCTTGTATCTACAAAAGCACCAGGAATTTGATTTGCAATCTTTTGCAAATGAATGATCTTTTCGATTTCTTGTTCACATTGATTTGTTCTAGAATCAAAATGTGATAAGTTTTTCTCATTCCAAGATATTTCCTTGTGCTTTTCTGGATGTAGATTTGTTCCTCCTAATGTTGGAAATGTCATTTCATCAAAATGACAATCTGCAAAACGTGCAGTAAATAAATCACCTGTTAAAGGTTCTAAATGTAACACCCCGAGATATTCGGAATAATTACAGCGCCGTAAACCCTTTAGATAAGGATTTACAAGGCTATTTTTAGAAGAAGTGTAAAAACAATACAATCAAACAACTGAAGTTCAAATACAGATTTGGTTCGACCAATCAAATGAGTTAACTTATACAACCATATCGAATTGACTTTATTACAACAGACGTACTCGAGTACTAAACGAACCAAGAAGACCAAACACAATAACACCAATCACATCACTGAGCCATATCATCGTCCCGCTTGCATCCGTGGTCGCCTCCCCGCTCCTCGACTACCCGAACATCAAAACAATGTCCACCCTCAAGGGGTTAGCAAAACAATGCTAGTACAAGTATCATCATACAATAAATCATCAATGCATCATAAAACATGCAAAACGGACTTCCGCCACCGAATCCAACGATGCGAATCCTCACGATTCCATCAACACAATACATGGTAATCCAAATGATCCAGCGCTTCTCAAAGATAGATCCCCATGATGATCACGTCGGACCAACGCATGGTGGAAAACCCGTCCCAGCCGATCTGGCCTCAAAGATAGATCCCCATGATGATCCCGTCGGACCAACGCATGGTGGACATTCGATCCAGCGTCCTCAGCATAGATCCTCATGACCCCCCCTTGGATCATTTATACCATAATCAAACAATTATGCATACACATATGCATTTCAATATGTTCATCAATACGAACAAACAACAACGAATATCACGAACATTCTCAGAAATACATATCATATTCAACAATATGAATAAAACCACAAGCATGATAAATCGAACTCGACATATGATACTTGCCTCGAAAATGGCAAGGACGAAATACTTCAATGTTCTCGACACGCTCGAAGGCCGCCTCCTTCGATCAACGTAACAAGCTCGAACCTTAACAAAAGGAACGATATACAAATCATCTCAAGTCGAACGATGGCCTAACAATTGCCCACGGCCGAAAGGCTCAAAATAACCAATCTGCTCGATCGCTTAGCGGCGCTACGCATTTCACGTAACGCGGCGCTAAGCTTGTTAGCGACGCTATCGTGTAAGACTAGCGTGCGCTAGCGATGGTCTGGCGATCGACTCGGCTGGTCTCATAACGACGCTACGTATGTTTCGGGCGTTAATCGACCCCGATAGCGCACGTTAACTCACACGTGTTAGCGTGCGCTACTACCGCATGGCGTAATACCGCGAACCAAAATCGGGATGAAGGGTGAAGAACTCATGAATTCTACCGTGATAATACAAGTCATCTTCGGGCAAATCATGCTAATAAGGTTTGTGGAAGATTCCATTATCATGAGGTACAAATATACGGATAATCAACTCAACATCATATCCTTTCTAAGATCTTCAAGAAGTATTCTAAGTTCCGATTATTCCAAGTCCCAAAACGTATGATTCCTTACGTAAAACATATGAGCTAGGTAATCTCAAATTACCGATCATAGATTGATTTGAAAACGCTAGAGTCCATTCTACTAAGATGGTTCAAAGGTTCATAAGATAAATAGTGCCGATACGTCAAAGTATCCTTCTAACATGTGATGACCGATCATAAACGAAATAGCGGCTATCTAAGCATGATCGACGTCCTTAAGAACATTACTAACATTGGTGAAGAATCACCTACCTCAAGTAGTGAAGAACACGGAGGAAAATGAAGCAATCCGACACCGAAAGCTTGAACAACAATCTCCAATGATGAACGATCTTCAATCACGAATCAGGATGTTGATATGAAGTGTTTGGGGTGAGGGAAGTTATGTTTTACGTGTGGAATTCGGGTAATGAGAGTAGAGAGAATCAAATCACGAATAGGATGTCATTCTATTTATAATAAATGGCTATTAGCGCGCTAGACCTTGCTCGTAGCGTGCGCTAACGGCTCACTGGACTAAACTGTACTCGGCACTTAGCGTGCGCTACGCATATACCTGTAGCGTGCGCTAAGGCGTTGACTCGGCTTTTCCCCGAAAGCCGTCCAGGTACATCCCGACATTGTCCGACAGGGGTCCCCCGGCCAGCTCTCACCTACCGCACGTCTCAATCAATTTGACCGCGCATAGCGTGCGCTAAGGACACTCAGTAGCGTGCGCTATGAACCCACGTTAGCGCACGCTAAACATAGCTGGTAGCGTGCGCTACATGCGCAGATTTTCAATCCTTAAATCACAATCACGGAATAAAACGCTCGACAACATCGGATTATGAAACACGGAAAATAATACTCAAATCAAGTACAATCATTACAATATTACACGTTCCAATTACATAAAAATCTCGGGTATTACATCCTTCCTCCCTAAAAAGAAGTTTCGTCCCGAAACTTAAGATGAAAATAACTCCGGATATCTAGTCTTCATACCGCCCTCCGTTTCCCAAGTGGCCTCTTCGACTCCATGTCGTGACCATTGTACTTTAACCAAGTGTATCGGTTTATTCCTCAATTGTTTGATCCGGCTCTCAAGTATCTTGATTGGTCTCTCTTCGAAGGTGCCATCATTAGCTATCTCGATCTCGTCGAAATCAATGACGTGACTGGGATCCGGTATATACTTCCGCAGTTGGGATACGTGAAACACATTGTGAACATGACTCAGCGATGGCGGTAAGGCCAACCTGTATGCTAAATCCCCAACTCTCTCTAGGATCTCGAATGGTCCGATATATCTCGGACTTAGCTTACCTCTTCTCCCAAAACGGAAAATCCCTCGTGTAGGAGACACCTTCAAGAGTACGTGGTCCCCGGCGTCGAACTCTAGAGGGCGACGACGTACATCTGCATAAGACTTTTGTCGACTCTAGGCAGTCAACAGTCTCTCGCGAATCAAAGCTATCTTCTCTTGAGTCTGAATAATCAATTCCGGTTCAGTCCCGATCAAATCCGAAGAATCATCCCAACACAGGGGTGATCGGCATCTTCTCCCGTACAAAGCTTCAAATGGTGCCATCTTAATTGAAGCATGCCAACTATTATTATAGGTGAACTCGATCAAGGGCAAGTGAACTTCCCAATCGACCAATCTAATGCACAAGCTCTAAGCATGTCTTCTACCGTCAATAGTCCTTTCTGACCGACCGTCCGCTTGGGGATGATAAGTCATGCTAAAGTTGAGCTCTACCCCAAAGCCTTGTGAATCGCTTTCCGTAAGTGCGACACGAAACGACCATCTCGATCCGAAATAATGGTCTTCGGCGTCCCATGCAATCCGACTATCTCCGCAATAAATACTCGCGCCAATCTCTCGGTCCCCATGTATCTTTAATTCCCAGAAATGAGCCGACTTGGTTAGTCGATCAACCACAACCCAAATCATGTTCATTCCCGTTCTAGTCCTTGGCATACTAGTGATGAAATCCATCGAGATATCCTCCCACTTCCATTCGTGGATCGGGAGCGGCTTTAACATTCCAAAGCAGTCGCCGATGTTCAATCTTAACTCGCCGACAAGTCAAACACTTCAAACGCATCACACGCCCTTCTTCATATTCCCCACCGTAAGTTTTGCTTAAGATCCTTATACATCTTACTACCGCTCGGGTGAATAGAATAGGCGCGCTATGAGCTTCCTTTAAAATTGTCCGTCTCAAATCATCATCCTCGAACGCAAAGTCGACATTGAAATCTCGTAACTCCATCGTCTTGTATCACGAATCCTCGGGCTTTTCCTTTCTTTACTTCACACAATCGAAGGATCAGGAATCGCTCAGCTTGTTTAGACTTGATCTCCTCGACTAATGATGAAGTCAATTCCATCACATAAAGTTGCCCTTGGATTCCGGTGCCCATACTTCAATCCTCGCGGATCGGCCTCGTTGAATACCGGTTTGGGACGTAAGTGCTTCCAACACTCGAAGGGAAACAGTTTACGGCTCAAAGCATCGCCTACTACGCTTGCTTTCCCGGATGATAGAGAATCTCTAAGTCGTAATCCTTGATTAATTCCACCACCTTCTCTCGCCTCATGTTTAACTCTTTCGATGTAAAATGTACTTGAGGCTCTTATGATCTGTAAATATCCGACAATGAGTGCCATACAAATAATGTCGCTTGATTTTCAAGGCAAAGACCACAGTGCTAGCTCCGGATCATGAGTCGGGTAGTTAATCTCGTATGGTTTCAATTGCCGAGAAGCATAAGCAATCACTTTATCCTTCGCATCAATACACAACCTGCACTCGATTCAAGCGTCAGTATACCATAAATCCGCGCCTTCCGGCGCGCTAATATAGGTGTCGCTGCCACCTCCTCTTAAGTTCACAAAACCACTGCACTTCTCATTCCACATGAACTTTTGAGTTTTCAGAATAAATGGGTGAGCGGACGAGCAATTTTGGAAAATCCTTCTACAAAGCGGCGATAGTATCCGGCAAGTCCTAAGAAGCTTCGGACCTCTTTCACGTTTCTAGGAGCTTCCCACCAAGATTGCCTCGACTTTCTTCGGGTCCACTGAACTCCATCGGCTGAAATCACATGCCCAAGGAAGGTTACTTCCTTAAGCCGTAACTCGCATTTTGAAAATTTTGCATATAGTCGTTCCTTCCTCAAGGTGCTCAAAACCACACGTAAATGATCGGCATGTTCCTCTGCGTCCTTCGAATATATCAAAATGTCATCAATGAAGACGACCACAAATTTATCCAAGTACTCCAAGAATACCCGATTCATTAATTGCATGAATACTGCAGGAGCATTGGTAAGTCCAAACGGCATCACTACGAATTCATAATGCCCGTACCGGGATCTGAAAGCAGATTTCGGTATATCCGATTCCTTAATTCTCAACTGGTGGTATCCTGATCGCAAGTCTATCTTCGAGAATACCCTTGCCCCTACGCTTGATCAAACAAGTCGTCGATCCGAGGTATAGGATACTTATTCTTGATTGTCATCTTATTGAGTTCCCCGTAATCAATACACAATGAGGGATCCGTCTTTCTTCCGGACAAAGAGAACGGGGCGCTCCCAGGAGAAACACTCGGTTGAATATAACCCTTCGCAACAATTCCTCCAGCTTGTTTCTTGAGTTCATACATCTCGGTTGGCGCCATGCGTATGGGGCTCGGAAATAGGAGCCGCCTGTGCTCTAGTTCGATAGTGAATTCCACTCCCCTCTGCGGAGGTAACCCAGGTAGTTCGTCAGGAAATACATCTGAGAACTCATTCACCACCGAAATGGACGAGAGCTCTGCTCCTTCCTCTTCCTTCATGGCATAGCACCAAAGTCCGTGACATCCCTGCTTCAGTAATTTCACGGCTTTCATTGCTTTGATCAGTTTTCCCGAGCTTCCCGGTCTCCATCCCCGGAATAAGTGTTCGAGCGTCACACGCAATGATGGAAATGACTCTCTCTCGGTAATTCAAAGACTCCATAACGGTTGAGCCAATCATCTCCGAGAATTAAATCGTCACCGCAGATGTCAACCACAATAAGATTCGATGGCCAATCTCTTCCTTCTATAGATACTGGGAAATCCTTAGCTTCTAAGGTTCCCACAATTTTCTCTCCGCTCGGTAATCCCACAACATAAGGTTCACAATTATACAAGCACGAGATGTTCAAACGATTAACACAGTTCAAAGATATAAAAGAATGCGTAGCTCCCGAATCGAACAAGACACTAACTGGTTGCGAAAGGATCTGAATCGTACCTGATGCAACAGCTGTGTTCTGATCATCAGATTTCCTCATCTCGTACAGGCGTGGAGGAGCGGACTCAAAGATGGATGCCTCTCTCTTCCCGGTGCTCGCTGAAATCCACTTTGCCGCCTCGGTTCACACTCGTCTCCTTCGACTGAGCCGGAGTACGAGTACCAAAAGATCGGGTCGCATTTCCACAAAATGTTGCGCGATGTCCTTCTGCCCACACTCAAACAGTCACAAGAAGCGCGAAACAATCACGTCGAACATGTCCCGCCTTGCCAGCTTGTAACACTTCTTCCCGTGTCGAAATGGGCCGCCGAACTTCTTTCCTCCTCGACTAGGATGCGGAGGTCTCCTGGATGAGTGAAAAGAGGACTGACCTCGGCGGGGCCAGCTATTCTTGTTCCCCGTGAAGTTGCCAGACACCTTCTGTTTCTTTGCTTCCGTCGATTTCTCTACTGCTGCCTCTTTCATGTCATAGGCCAACGCCTTGTCCTGGTACTGTCGCAAGGTGGCACATTCAAATCCGGACATATACCTTTGAATTTCCGGCTTCATTCGCATGTCAAAATGAAAATCTTCTCCGCCTGGCCCCGACTAAGTGGCGCACATAAGTCACCGGTGATTAAAAGTCTTAATCACGTCCGTCACGTATACTTCCAAATTTTGTGGTGAGAAAAATTCCCGAACTCGGGCTTCTAATCGGACGAGGACAATATCGTGCCTCCATCATCACTTTGAATTCCGTCCAGTCAACATTGTGCTCCTCTCGGTCGAATGGCCTCCCACCGCCGAAAGCCTCCCGGCCAAAAGATATCGGGCGGCGGAACCTTCCTATCGTTGGGACAGCTTAATCCTCGCAAAAATCTTTTCCAATTCTTTCACCAATGATCCTACGAAAGCGTCTCAGTGAACTGGCCAAATTTCGGAGGATGCAATTTGACCACCTCGGTAAGCCATTTATCTCCCGATTATCCGCATTATGCCGCTTGTCCCATCGCTGTCGCATGCGATCCACAACTTGAGCAAATCTGGTTTATCTGGGCAACCACTGGAAGTACTCCCGGCACATTAAGTGCATTATTATTTGCCGATCTCGCTGTCCCTAATGTGAATCCGTTTGGCTAGCGGCTATCTCGTGAGTAGATACCGACTCTTCTTGCCTCGCATTTCCACGTCAAGGCCCACGACCGGCCCGCGTCCACGACCTCCTCTCAACATACTGTAAACATAAATACTCAATATCCAGGGCAAACGTTCTAAAAGTACATCCATCAATGTTTACAAGACATAAATTAAACAAAACAGTAGTATTCGAGATTAGGAAACTTACAACCACAGTCCACTTGACGATGCTGGCTCAGCAGTGATGTTACGAACGACCAATAATCAATAACGTAAATGCACTAATTAACCCGACTGCCAAGATATCCATAAATCTTAGCTCCGATACCATATTCTGTAACACCCCGAGATATTCGGAATAATTACAGCGCCGTAAACCCTTTAGATAAGGATTTACAAGGCTATTTTTAGAAGAAGTGTAAAAACAATACAATCAAACAACTGAAGTTCAAATACAGATTTGGTTCGACCAATCAAATGAGTTAACTTATACAACCATATCGAATTGACTTTATTACAACAGACGTACTCGAGTACTAAACGAACCAAGAAGACCAAACACAATAACACCAATCACATCACTGAGCCATATCATCGTCCTGTCGGTACTGTGGCTGCCTCCCCGCTCCTCGACTACCTGAACATCAAAACAATGTCCACCCCCGAAGGGGTTAGCAAAACAATGCTAGTACAAGTATCATCATACAATAAATCATCAATGCATCATAAAACATGCAAAACGGACTTCCGCCACCGGAATCCAACGATGCGAATCCTCACGATTCCATCAACACAATACATGGTAATCCAAATGATCCAGCGCCTCAAGATAGATCCCCATGATGATCCCGTCGGACCAACGCATGGTGGAAAACCCGTCTCGCCGATCCGGCGCCCTCAAAGATAGATCCCCATGATGATCCCGTCGACCAACGCATGGTGGACATTCGATCCAGCGCCAAAGATAGATCCTCATGACCCCCCCTCGGATCATTTATACCATAATCAAACAATTATGCATACACATATGCATTTCAATATGTTCATCAATACGAACAAACAACAACGAATATCACGAACATTCTCAGAAATACATATCATATTCAACAATATGAATAAAACCACAAGCATGATAAATCGAACTCGACATATGATACTTGCCTCGAAAATGGCAAGGACGAAATACTTCAATGTTCTCGACACGCTCGAAGGCCGCCTCCTTCGATCAACGTAACAAGCTCGAACCTTAACAAAAGGAACGATATACAAATCATCTCAAGTCGAACGATGGCCTAACAATTCGGTCTACGGCCGAAAGGCTCAAAATAACCAATCGCTCGATCGCTTAGCGGCGCTACGTATTTCACGTAACGCGGCGCTAAGCAGCTTGTTAGCGACGCTATCGTGTAAGACTAGCGTGCGCTAGCGATGGTCCGCGCCTGACTTACCGTCTCATAACGACGCTACGTATGTTTCGGGCGTTAATCGACCCCGATAGCGCACGTTAACTCACACGTGTTAGCGTGGCGCTACTCGCATGGCGTAATACCGCGAACCGAAAATCCGGGATGAAGGGTGAAGAACTCATGAATTCTACCGTGATAATACAAGTCATCTTCGGGCAAATCATGCTAATAAGGTTTGTGGAAGATTCCATTATCATGAGGTACAAATATACGGATAATCAACTCAACATCATATCCTTTCTAAGATCTTCAAGAAGTATTCTAAGTTCCGATTATTCCAAGTCCCAAAACGTATGATTCCTTACGTAAAACATATGAGCTAGGTAATCTCAAATTACTGATCATAGATTGATTTGAAAACGCTTAGGAGTCCATTCTACTAAGATGGTTCAAAGGTTCATAAGATAAATAGTGCCGATACGTCAAAGTATCCTTCTAACATGTGATGACCAATCATAAACGAAATAACTGGCTATCTAAGCATGATCAGACGTCCTTAAGAACATTACTAACATTGGTGAAGAATCACCTACCTCAAGTAGTGAAGAACACGGAGGAAAATGAAGCAATCCGACTCCGAAAGCTTGAACAACAATCTCCAATGATGAACGATCTTCAATCACGAATCAGGATGTTGATATGAAGTGTTTGGGGTGAGGGAAGTTATGTTTTACGTGTGGAATTCGGGTAATGAGAGTAGAGAGAACTGAAATCACGAATAGGATGCTGTCCTATTTATAATAAATGGCTATTAGCGCGCGCTAGACCTTGCTCGTAGCGTGCGCTAACGGCTCACTGGACTAAACTGTACTCGGCACTTAGCGTGCGCTACGCATATACCTGTAGCGTGCGCTAAGGCGTTGACTCGGCTTTTCCCCGAAAGCCGTCCAGGTACATCCCGAAATTGTCCGACAGGGGTCCCCCGGCCAGCTCTCACCTACCGCACGTCTCAATCAATTTGACCGCGCATAGCGTGCGCTAAGGACACTCAGTAGCGTGCGCTATGAACCCACGTTAGCGCACGCTAAACATAGCTGGTAGCGTGCGCTACATGCGCAGATTTTCAATCCTTAAATCACAATCACGGAATAAAACGCTCGACAACATCGGATTATGAAACACGGAAAATAATACTCAAATCAAGTACAATCATTACAATATTACACGTTCCAATTACATAAAAATCTCGGGTATTACACTAAATACCTTATAATCGATGATGAATCAAATCCAACATATATCCCAAGTCTTCGTTGGGGACCCATTTTTGTTCGTTGTGGGGGTGCAATTGGGACTTGAACCGCGCAACCAAAAGTTCGTAAGTGAGAAACATCAGGTTCTCGGCCAAAAATAATTTGCATTGTGGAGTATTCATGATTGACTGATGGCCTTAGTCGAACTAATGTTTCAGCATGTAATATGGCATGACCCCAAGCAGTAGTTGGGAGTTTTGATTTCATAAGTAATGGTCTAGCAATAATTTGAAGGCGTTTAATAAACGATTCTGCTAAACCATTCTGAGTATGGACATGAGCGACTGGATGTTCAATTTCAATTCCAATAGCCATACAATAGTTTTCAAATACTTGAGACGTAAATTCACTAGCATTATCAAGACGAATTCTTTTAATTGAATTGTCTGGGAATTTAGCTCTTAATTTTATGATTTGAGCAAGTAGTCTAGCAAATACTGCATTTCTAGTAGAAAGCAAGCAAACATGTGACCATCTAGAAGAAGCATCAATCAATACCATAAAGTATCGAAAAGGTCCACAATGTGGATGTACAGGTCCACAAATGTCTCCTTGAATTCTTTCTAAGAAAGACAGAGATTCATTATTAATCTTCGTATATGAAGGTCTAATGATTAACTTACCCTGCGCACAAGCATCACATGGGAATTCATTTTTAGAAAGAATCTTTTGATTCTTTATGTTGTGCCCATATGAATTATTAATTATTCGGCGCATCATAGTCGCTCCAGGATGTCCAAACCTATCATGCCAAAGCTTAAAGCTCTTCGTGTCATTGAACTTCATGTTCATAACATGGTTTGTCTCAATTGCTTTTATGAATGTATAATACATTCCAGAAGGTAGTGTTGCTAATTTTTCTTTTGTCAGCTTATAGCCTGAAACAAAAGAATTTATGTAAAGATATTCATTGCTACCTTCCGTAATTGTCTCGATGTGGTATCCATTATTGCGGATATCCTTGAAACTTAGTAAGTTCCTTTTAAACTTACTAGAGTACATTGCATTTTCAATATCTAATTTAGTATCATTTGGCAAAATAATACAAGCTCTTCCGGAGCCTTCGATGATGTTTGATGCTCCTGATATTGTGTTAACATTATTCTCATCTAATGTCAACTTAAAAAAATACTTCTTCTTTTGAAGGATGGTATGTGTAGTGGCACAATTAGCAAGACATATATCACAAGATTCCATTTGAGTTTCTGAGACATTTTTTATAAGGAAGATCAATTTGATTAAGTAAATATTTCAAGGAAAAATAAGCAATTGTTTATAGCGGAAAGACAATGATGTGGAAATAAATAACTGAAATAAGTAATGCCTTCTTATCAACTAGAAATAAATGATAAAGGACTAAACAATGTCCATATTATTGTCTTCAATCACACCACCACCAATCAACTGATCCATATTATCTTCTTTCGGGTCATAAAAAAAATTGGAGATATCTAAGTGAGTAATATCAATTGGACCGTCAAAATCAACATTATTGGACTCCTTCATGCCTTTTCCCTTGATTGAATTTTGATATAGATCCGCAAGGTGTTTTGCTGTTCGGCAAGTACGTGCCCAATGCCCCGTCATGCCACACCTTTGGCATTCACCTTCCTTTTTGGATGAATTGTGCTCGTTGGATACTTTATGTATTTTGTTGCTAGAGGTTGCATCATGTGGTTTACCGCGTCCACGACCGCGACCATATTCATGTCCACGTCCATGTCCACGCCCATATCCATGTTGGTTCCCTCGACCACGTCTATTATCATGGTTGAAAGTTACATTGGCTTCAGGCAATGCAGCAGAACCGGGGGGGCGGAGTTCGTGGTTTTTCAGGAACAATCCATTATTTTGCTCAGCAACCAACAAACAAGATATTAGTTCTGAGTACTTTTTGAAACCACGCTCCCTATATTGTTGTCAGAATAAAGACATTAGAAGCATGAAAAGTGGAGAATGTTTTCTCAAGCATATCAGCATCACTAATTTTTTCTGCACAAAGTTTCAGTTTAGAAACAATTCTGAATAAATCAGAATTATAAGCACTCACGGACTTAAAATCTTGCAGTCTTAGATGCATCTACTCGTAACGAGCTTTAGGAAGGACGACAGTCTTTTGATGATCAAACCTTTCTTTGAGGTTCGTCCAAAATTCTTGTGGATCTTTGATAGTCAGATACTCTGTCTTAAGGTCATCATGAAGGTGATGACGAAGGAATAATAGTGCCTTAGCGCGATCCTGTTCGGATGCTTTGTTTCCTTCTTTTATTGCATCTCCTAAACCCCTTGAGATCAGGTGAACATCAGCATAAAGAGTCCATGACATGTAATTTTTGCCCGAGATGTCAAGGGTGATGAACTCAAGTTTGGCTATGTTTGCCATCCGAGCAATTCTGCACAAAATAATCAAGGATATGTTATCCATATGTTTAATTTACTTGCTCATAGAGCGTGTAATATTGTTCAGAAATATTACTTGTGCTACTTTAATAGCATTAATTTAAGATCTTTAATGTAATATTCTCCAGGAATACTACTTGTGCTATTTAAATAGCATCAATTAATTTTCAAGATCATTTCGGAAAAGAAAATAAACTATATATATAATATATTTCAGAATATAACATGTCAAAATTCGAAATAAAATCACAAAAATCACGAAATTTGACATGGAAATTGATAACAATAAACTTCACAGTAAATTCATAAAATTGTAATCGATCAAGTGTATATATATATTTGCAAAGTATATATATCATATATTTAAAATCATGTCATCTGATAAAAAACTTTGTAATTTTAATTAGAAAGTATGACGGACAATATCGATACACTATAAACTAGTACGCACATACAAAACTAAAACCTAAAAATTATAAATATTTAGGCATAGAAAGATAATAACAAATAGACACAGGATGCTAAAAACTACAAACAAATAGGCGGTGATATACACACATAAAAACATGATGACAGTGAATTAAAATCAACCTATCATCAATGCCTATAAGAAACTTGATTTCTGACGATGTGAAGTGGATGCATCAAATAAAGCAGATCCAATCCCTTAAATATCAAAATAGGTTTCTCGATTATCAAGCCATCAAAATCCTAAAACTTCTTCCATAAAAATATACATAATATGATAATTTGGTGAAATCAAATAGAGATGAATTTATTTAATTAACTACGATTCACATGAATTCGGCGCAAAGATTAAAATAGAATTACCTTTTACGATCGAAGGGAGATGAGGGATATAGAACTATCGTGCTGATAACGTGTTGTAAACTAGAAAGAATAAGAGATAAGTTTAGAGAGAACCAATAGAGAGAATATTGTTTTATTCTTGTGTGTCCTACAATGAGGATTAAAGCCTCTATTTATAGGGAGCATAAAGGATTAGAGTTAGGGTTTAGACATCACTTATACAAGAAAGATGAATAATACATATCATAATATAATATTCTATAACAAATACGGAGATATTGGCGTAGTCACATATAGCTTGAATATTAAGTTGTGAGAATTGAAAAATATTTATGTTTTATAGTTTTCTTGTAATACACGGAATTTGTATTAGTTATATCTAATAGGATTTTCAATGCAACAATGTCAAAAGAATTTCACAAATGGATATATGTGTCTATATATATAATATTAAATGCTTGATATTATCAAAGACCACCACCAACTCTTGACATTATCTATTATTAATATGACCAATCCTATAATTCTCTCCATTTACTTTTTTTCGAAATTTGATAATAATTTATATCACATTTACATCATCAATATTCTTGCATTTGAAACATTATCGATTGTAAATTAATATCTTCCGTCATATATATACAATATTAATGTGGTACTCTGAAGATGTTGGAGATATTTCCTACAAAATAATGTATATTATGGGATTTGGTTTATAATTGTAACACCCCAAATTAGGCGGCTATTACAGTATCGTGGACCCCCAATTGAGATCCACCAGGCGAATCACAATACAAACATTGTAAATAATCAAAATAATATTACTACAATACTGAACCACATTATGTTATGAAATACCATGACATAGAGTTTATAATAAAACTGAATAAGACTCAACTCTGAAATATTATTTATAGGCTAAAATTTAAGTAAACTAGGAAATAGAATTCTACTAAAATATAAATTACTAAACATTAAATCTATGTAATTTATAATAGGACATAATCCAAAAGACTTAATATTATCCTAATATATAGATCTCCTTTCTTGATTTCCATCATTCTCTCCAGCTTGAAAGCACGAGCTCATGCGAGAGCAAAAAAGATGTTCAATAAAGAAGACCGTGAAGTTTGATGAAACTCTTCATGATCTTTGAGTTGGGATGATCATTCCATTCAACCAAAGAGCATTATATCCCACCATCAATCAAATAAATATTGGGACGATCTTTCTAGTTGTTGGGATTCGGTGCATAAAACGAAGGCCCAGCGGAAGCGGTAAAATGAAAAATGATTCGATCCGAATCCCTACGAGGATCGATCGAGCTACGTATATACGAATATAAAACGAAGCACAAGAAGATACGATAAACACACCCTTGTAGTCCGTTGATTAAATGGTGTTCTTCTCTTGAGCGATTCCCTAAGCTTTAGTTAATTTCCCTACGATCCAATCCGATCCAAGCTCTTGGATGATCCAACGCCGAAAACACCGCGTCTATACATGCCACGCGCCGGAGAAACGACCGGAACGACCAGACCTCGTTATCCTCTAAGGATACGGCGAGAACAAGATTATAGGAGCATGCTAATCAAGATTATAACGCTCTAAGTGCTCAATCTATATCTCTCAATTTTATCTCTTGATATTTTCTCCAAGAAAACTCTCAAGAACAAGGAATAAAAGGTGAAGACTGGGAAAAACAATTTTTCCTCCTACTCTCTCTCAATCTCACAGATGTAGCAAGTGTTTAAGGGAGAGTTGTCTTCCTTCCTTTTATTCTACAATCAATTTCATCAAATCACCTTTACAATATAAAAAGGAGATTCCATGTCCCCTAAGGAAAAACAACTCATGTAATCTAATTAATTAATCATATCAAATACAATATAATATAATTAATTTCTCCAAGAAATAATTATATTTATGAATTAAATTAGTCACCCAGTAATTTATTTAATTCACTAGGCCGTAAATTAATTTATCCAAAAAATCAATTTAGACATTCAATGTCACAATAAATTAGATATCCAATATCTAATATTCATGATGAGAGAATTAGCTCGATTCCGTCGTCAATCCTATTGCGCGACTTGGTAGGTCCGTCTCAGTCAGCAATGGGAGGAACCAAAGAGTAGTAGCACCACCTAGCCAGCCTGGCGGCCTACACTGTACCCCAACTGAGAACGAATGATTGGGACCATTCAAGAACCATTCTGTCGTGAATACCAGTATACGTATAAACCCTTCTTTCAAATGTCCCGATCAAGTTATAGGGTCACGGTTAGTCAAGCCCTATATGTACTTGACGCTATGCATGAGTTAATGCAAATCGAGATCATCGAGCTCTCGTGTATCCAATACAACTAGCTCCAATGCTTTGGCCAAAGATTTATGATCTCATCTGACAATAACCGTATAAGACATATAACCCGTTCACTAACATGAGAAATAATTTTATCTTGGTATTCAGTAGGACCTGCTACTTGCCCGTCAAGACGCACGTCGAGGTTGACCCCCGCCTTCCGGTTTACAGGGTCGAAGTACTCTAATGAAAATCTTGACGTCACAAGTACTTCCCTACTAAATCCTCAAGTCCAAGATTCACGAATACCTATCACAACCTTTCGATTCCGTCATTGACTGTCCCAGAGTGAAATCCGTGTGACGAATCGAGGGTGAATCGGTTCGAGTATACTAATCCAATTAGCATACCTATAAAGTGTGCTCCCGCTAACCATTAGTGTTCGACAGGCACTCTCCATGTTAAAGAACATGTCATACAAGTCTTCACATAAACATAACGCCCAGTCAAGTTTCATTGACTTGCGAACGATTAAGTATTTGAGATATAAACCTTTCCAATGCCGACTCCCTTATTCAATAAGGAGTGGAATGTTTTGCTCTAAAATACACTGACTAGTTTCTATATATATATTTACGAGTTAGGAATGCCAGTAACTACCAGTAAATACAGAAACATCCATTTGCCTTATGATAATGAATTATATAATAACAAGTACAATGTCCTCACTCAACATCCTCTGAGTGGCATTCGAGGGCATACTCCTAACAATCTCCCACTTGCACTCAATGCTAAATACTATGGTATCTAATACCCATGTTCTCCAGATGACGCTCCAAGCTAATCTGAGGAAGTGGCTTGGTCAGTGGATCAAGGATGTTGTCGGCTTAGTCTACTCTATCCAGCACAATGTATCCCTTGCGAACAAATTCTCTTACGAGATGATACTTCCTCTCAATGTATTTTGTACTGTTGTGAAACCTCGGCTCCTTGTCCTGTGCTACAGCTCTGTCGTTGTCGCAGTACAGCGGAACAGGCAGCTCAGCAAATGGTATCACTTGAAGTTCTCCCAAAAACTTCTTAATCCAGAACCCTTCCTTGGAAGCCTCAGAGGCTGCTTGATACTCAGCCTGACAGGTGGAATCAGCAGTCGCGCTTTGCTTGGCGCTACGCCAAGATACTGCTCCTCCATTAAGAGTAAATATGTAGCCAGAAGTAGACATCGATTCATCCTTCCGTCCTTGGAAGTCCGAATCAGTGAATCCCATCACATCCAATTCTCCACCGCCATACATAAGAACCATATCTCTAGTCCTTCTCAAGTACTTGAGAACGTTGTTTACGACAGTCTAATATTCCCTGCCTGGGTTTGCCTGAAACCTACTTACCACGTTCATAGCATGCGCAATGTCAGGTCTCGTACATAACATAGCATACATAAGGCTACCCACGGCCGAAGCATATGGTATATTACTCATTTCCTTTTGTTGTTCCTCACTTTGAGGACACATCTTCGAGGAGAGTTTTATTCCATGTCGCATCAGAAGGAACCCTCTTTTAGAATCATCCATCTTAAATCGCTTTAAGATCTTATCTATATAGAGGGCTTGGGAAAGACCTATCGTTCTTTTCGCTCTATCTCGGTAGATACAAATACCAAGAATATAGGTTGCTTCTCCCAAGTCTTCCATGGAGAAATTACTCGAAAGCCAACATTTCACAGAACTGAGCATTCCCACATCATTTCCTATTAGTAGAATGTCATCTAGATATAGTACTAAGAATGCGATCTTGCTCCCACTAACCCTCTTGTATACACAAGGTTCTTCTTCATATTGCACGAAGTCAAACTCTTTGACTGCCTCGTCAAAACGAAGGTTCCAACTACGCGACGCTTGCTTCAGTACATAAATGGAACACTGAAGCTTGCACACTTTCTATATATCGACCTTGGACACAAAGCCTTTAGGCTGCTCCATATAGATTTCCTCCTCGAGGAATCCATTAAGGAAAGCCGTCTTTACGTCCATTTGCCATATCTCATAATCGTGGTAGGCAGCTATAGCAAGTATCATGCGAATAGAGTTGATCATAGCTACGGGCAAGAAGGTATCATGGTAATCGATCCCTTCATTTTGGGTATAACCCTTTTCCACAAGCCTGGCCTTATAGGCGTCAACCTTGCCATCCCCATCAGTCTTCCTCTTGTAGATCCACTTGTTCCCAATAGGCACTATGCCCTCGGGGCGGTCTACTAGAGTCCAGACCTGATTGACATGCATCGAGTCTATCTCAGCTTCCATAGCTTCACGCCATTTCGTGGAGTCTACATCCACCATCGCTTGGTCATAGGTCGTTGGGTCGGTCTCTTGGCTATTACTTGGAACCTCATAGAGACCCAGCTCCTCCAAGTGCACAAGGTCATACCTCTCAGGTAAATGAGACACCCTACTAGACCTACGAGGTGGTTGTACTTGTGTTTCAGAAGGTTCGATTCCAATTTCTTGCACAGGTGTCTCCTGAGAAATTTCATTGTATTCTTCCAAAGAAATACTTCTACCTGCTCCACCTTCCTGAATGAACTCATCTTCCAGAAAGTGTGCTTACAAAGCAATAATGATCTTTCGATATTTGGGCATGTAGAATAGATAACCCATCGTCCCAGACGGGAATCAAATGAAACGTCCTTTTGCGGACCTCGCTTCCAACTTTTCCTCCTTAGTCTTCTTGACATAGGCGGGACATCCCCAAATCCTAATGTGATTAAGACGTGGTTTCCTGCCCTCCCAAATCTCATGTGGAGTTTTAGGAACGAATTTGGAAGGACATCTGTTCAAGATATAAGCGACAGTCAGGAGTGCATACCCCCACAGGTAAATTGGTAAGTCAGTATAGCCCAGCATGGAACGTGTTGGGATTCGGTGCCTAAAACGAAGGCCCAACGGAAGCGGTAAAATGAAAATTAATTCGATCCGAATCCCTATAAGGATCGATCGAGCTACGTATATACGAATATTAAAAACGAAATACAAGAGATGCAAGAACTTACCCTTGTATTCCGTTGATTAAATAGATTCCTTCTCTTGAGCTATTCTCCAAGCTTTAGTTGAATTCCCTACGATCTAATTTGCTCCAAGCCCTTAGATGATCCAACGCCGAAAGGACCGCGTCTCTACTTGTCACGCGCCGGAGAAACGACCGGAACGACTAAACCTCGTTATCCTACAAGGATATGGATAGAACAAGGTTGTAGAAGATTGTTTATCAAGATTATAACACTCTAAGTATATATTCTATGATCTCTCTATTGATTTCTTGATTTTTCTCCAAGAAAATTCAAGAACAAAATGAATAAGAAGATGAACACTTGGAGAAATATTTTTCTCTCTCTATTCTCTTACTAGAACCATATGGTAGCTTGGTGAAGTTAGAGATTTTCAAGTCTTTCAATATCTACTTATTCAACCACCTCAAATCACCTTTTCCATATAAAATTATATATGAAATCTCAAAAGTCTTTAGTCATCAACCTACTAAGGATGAGACCAAGACTATGAGGGAAAGGGATAAGGTGAGGCGGCCTCTAGAAGGAATCGGACGAGTTTGGTTCATTCCGGACTCCCGTGAGTCTAAACAGATAAACTCCAATTCCGGTCCGATGTATTTATATCAATCAATTAATGCAATTAATTAATCATATCAAATACAAAATAACATAATTAATTTCTCCAAGAAATAATTATAGTTATGAATTAAATTAATCACCTAGTAATTTATTTAACTCATTAGGCCGTAAATTAATTTATCCAATAAATTAATTTAGACATCGAATGTCCCAAAATCAATTAGACATACAATGTCCAATAAATTAGATATCCAATATCTAATATTAATAAAGAGAGAATTAAGCTCGATTCGTTTCGTTGTCAATCCTATTGCGCGACTCGGTAGGTCCGTCTCAGTCAGCAACGGGAGGAACCAAAGAGTAGTAGCACCGCCTAGCCAGCCTGGCGGCCTACACTGCACCCCAACTGAGAACGAATGATTCGGATCATTCAAGAACCATTCTGTCGTGAATACCAGTATACGTATAAACCCTTCTTTCAAATGTCCCAATCAAGTTATAGGGTCACAGTCAGTCAAACCCTATCTGTACTTGACACTATGCATGAGTTAATACAAATCGAGATCATCGAGCTCTCGTGCATCCAATACAAATAGCTCCAATGCTTTGGCCAAAGACTTATGATCTCATCTGCCAATAACCGCATAGGACATATAACCCGTTCACTAACAGGAGAAAGAATTCTATCTTGGTATTCAGTAGGACCTGCTACTTGCCCTTCAAGATGCACTTCGAGGTTGACCCCCACCTTCCGGTTTATAGGGTTGAACTACTCTAATGAAAATCTTGACGTCACAAGCATATCCCTACTAAATCCTCAAGTCGAAGGTTCACGAATGCCTATCACAACCTTTCGATTCCGTCATTGACTGTCCCGGAGTGAAATCCATGTGACGAATCGAGGGTGAGTCGGTTCGAGTATACTAATCCAATTAGCATCCCTATAACGTGTGCTCCCACTAACCATTAGTGTTCGACAGACACACTCCATGTCAAAGAACACGTCATAAAAGTCTTCACATAAACTTAACGCCCAGTCAAGTTTCATCGACTTGCGAATGATTAAGTATTTGAGCTATAAACCGTTCCAGTGCCGACCCCCTTATTCAATAAGGAGTGGAACGTTTTGCTCTCAAATACACAGACTAGTTTCTATATGTATATTTACGAATTAGGAATGCCAGTAACTACCAGTAAATAAAGAAACATTCATTGCCTTATGATAATGATTTACATAATAACAAGTACAATGCCCTCACTCAACATCCTCTGAGTGGCATTCGAGGGCATACTCCTAACAATCTCCCACTTGCACTCAACGCCACACATTATGCTATCTAATACCCATGTTCTCCAGATGACGCTCCAAGCTAATCTGAGAAAGTGGCTTGGTCAGTGGATCAGCGACGTAGTCGGCTGACTCTACTCTATGCAGCACAATATACCTCTTTGCGAACAAATTCTCTTACAAGATGATACTCTCTCTCAATATGTTTGGTACTGTTATGAAACCTCGGATCCTAGCCCTGTGCTACCGCTCTGGCAGTGCAGCACAAGGTGTCACATGAAGTTTACCCAGTAACTTCTAAATCCTTCCTTTGGAGGCCTCCGAGGCCGCTTTATACTCAGCCTAACAAGTGGAATTAGCAGGCGCGCTATACTTGGCACTATGCCAAGATACTGCTCCTCCATTAAGAGTAAATATGTAGCCAGAAGTAGACATCGAATCGTCTTTCTCTCCTTGGAAGTCTAATTCAGTGAATCCCATCACATTCAGTTCTCCACCGCCATACTTAAGAACCATATCTCTAGTCTTTCTAACATACTTGAGAACGTTCTTTACAGCGGTCTAAGGTTCCCTAACTGGGTTAGCCCTAGACCTACTTACCACGCTCACAGCATGCGCAATGTCAGGTGTCGTACACAATAAAGTATATATTAGGCTACCCATTTCCGAAGCATATGCTATATTACTCATTTCCTTTTATTATTCCTCACTATGAGGACGCATATTCAATGTGAGTTTTATTCCATATCGCATCGATAGGAACCCTCTTTTAAAATAATCCATCTTAAATCGCTTTAAGATTTTATCTATATAGAGGGCTTGGGAAAGACCTATCATTCTCTTCGCTCTATCCAGTAGATTCGAATCCCAAGAATATAGGTTTCTTCTCCCAAGTTTTTCATGGAGAACTTACTTGAAAATCCAAGCTTTCATAGAATTGAGCATTCCCACATCGTTTCCTAATAGTAGAATGTCATCTACATATAGTACTAAGAATGCGATTTTGCTCCCACTAACCCTCTTGTATACACAATTTTCCTCTTTATTTTGCATGAAGTCAAACTTTTTGACTGCCTCATCAGAACAAAGATCCGAACTACATGAAGACTGCTACAGTCCATTTCATGGTGTCTACATCCACCATCGCTTGGTCATAGGTCGTTGGGTCGGTCTCTTGTCTATCACTTGGAACCTCATGGAGACCCAACTCCTCCAAGTGTACAAGGCCATACCTATCAGGTAAATGATACACCCTACTAGACCTACGAGGTGGTTGTACTTGTGTTTCAGAAGGTTCGGTTCCAATTTATTGCACAGATGTCTCATGAGGAGTTTCATTGTATTCTTCCAAAGAAATACTTCTATCTGCTCCGCCTTCCTGAATGAACTCATCTTCCAGGAAGTGTGCATGCAAAGAAACAACGATCTTTCGATCTTTGGGCATGTAGAATAGATAACCCATCATCCCAGATGGGAATCCAATGAAAACATTCCTTTACGGACCTCGCTTCCAAGTTGTCCACTTTAGTCTTCTTGACATAGGCGGGACATCCCTAAATCCTAATGTGATTAAGACATGATTTCCTGCCCTCCCACATCTAATGTGGAGTTTTAGGAATGGATTTGGAAGGATATTTGTTCAAGATATAAGCGGCAGTCAGGAGTGCATACCCTCACAGGTAAATTGGTAAGTCAGTATAGCCTAGCATGGAACAGACCATGTTCAACAAGGTCCAGTTCCTTCTTCCTGACACACCATTTAACTGAGGAGTACCTGGAGGTGTTAGTTGTGATACTATTCCATTTTCCTTAAGGAACTCGTCAAACTCCGTACTCATATACTCTCCACCTCGGTCCGACCGAAGTGCTTTGATATGATTTCCAGTTTGTTTCTCGACTAGGGGCTTAAATTCCTGGAATTTCTCAAAAGCCTCGGATTTATGTTTCATTAAGTATACATAACCATACCTAGTATGATCATCTGTAAACGTAATGAAATACTGATATCCATCATGTGCTGCTTCCAAAGCACCACATACATCAGTATAGATTAATCCCAGTTTATCAGCAGCTCTTTCAAAAGTCCCTGTGAAGGGGGACTTAGTTATTTTGCCTTTAAGGCAAGATTCACAAGTAGGAAAGGGATCCGATCCCAATGGACCCATAAGTCCATCTTTTTTCTTTTGTAAACCTTGGTCTGACCAACATGACCAAGTCTAAGATGCCATTTCAAAACTTGATTGGTTTCATCCATACCACTAGTTTATTTCCAAAATAAATTTTGCAGGAACCATCACCAATGAAAAATGAAAAGCCTTTCCGATCCATGACCGGAATGGATACAATGTGTTTATACCCCTTGGGCAAAACAAGTACATCTTCTAAAGTTAAAACAAAGCCGGATTCTAAACCCAAAAGAAGTAATCCTATGTCGGTTGCCTCGACACTATGCCCGCTTCTGACAGTGATAATCACTTCCCCAGCTCTAATCTTCCTACTTTGTTCCATATCCTGATTCACGGTACAAATATGAGAACTAGCACCAGAATCCAGTATCCAGGAAGTAGAAAATACAGTAGCAGAACAATTTATTTCCAAAACTAAAATTTCTGTACCTGAAGTGCCATGAAGAATCGGACAGTCTCTAGCCCAGTGGCCCAGCTCACCGCACTTGAGACAAGCGTCCTTCTCCTTGCTCTACGGAACCATTGGGGCCTTGCCCTTGCCCTTGAGGTCCTTGACTTGTGGTCCCGTCCGCTTCTTATTCTTTTTCTTCTTATTCTTGGACCTCCGAGATCTAGAAGAAATCAATAGGGCAGACTCCTTCATCCGCGGAGTCTTCATCTGAGACTGAGCGGTCACGAGTTTGTTCATTAGCCCTGCTAAGTTACATGCAATCTCATTACAGTTGAAGTTCATAACAAACTGGGAGAAGCAATCAGGGAGAGACTGTAGGATAAGGTTGGTTTGAAGAGAAGCATCCATCTTAAAATCAAGAGCCTCCAATCTCTCGATCATAGATATCATTTTGAGGACGTGGTCCCCATCCTTCATCCTTGCACCGAACAGTTGCTTGGATATCTCATATCTAGCAGTTCGACTGTGCTCACCATAAAGCTCGGTTAAGTGAGATAGAATCTGCCTAGCAGAAGTCATTTTCTCATGAGCTCTCTGAAGCTCATTAGACATAGAATCCATCATGTATGCATGGACTTTTATGTCATCCTTAACCCACTCTTCGTGGTTTTCAATCTCTTCTTGATTGGCTCTAGTCCGCACTGGAGGCGTCGGAATGTCCGTCTCCAGGACGTATCCCAGTGCCTCTATACTGAGGACAATCATCAGATTGCGGAGCCAATCCACAAAGTTAGGTCTGATCAAGGTGTTCTTTTCGAGTAGAATTACGAGTGGATTCATTGTCATATTGAGAGTTATGTCTGCATTAAGTATGATAGATTAATTAGTGACTCGTTCAATTATGATCTGAGTATAGAATTAAGGTCTTTTCTATTCTTGTTACCCAGCTCCCACTATTTTTATTGGAATAACACACTCCCATGTGAAATCTGGAAGTATCGTCGCTCTACTTCATAGTGGTGATCGAGTTCTTTATAAATCTTAATAGAGGACAACCGAACAGGTTTCTAGTCTATTAATTTTCATAAAGTGGTGTCCAACACCAACCCATCTAATGGATGATTCGATCTTCTTTTTCCCCTTGTTCACTCTCCTCAACCTATACGGTTTCTATGGTTCGTGAACAAGTTAAGTTTATACCATCGACGCAAATCAGTTTCATAATTGAATCTTATCCGGCAACCTATCAGGTTTCTAGGGATAAAATTTGCTCCAACCGAAGGCATCCAATGCGCTCCCGGTAATTTATCCGTCCTCCCCGAATGACTACCCCGATAACTCGGAAGCATAGCACATCCGGTTTGGGTTTCAATTTCCCGAAAGCTCGATGGAACGAAGGAAAACCTTGAAACCTTATAAACTTAATAATTTTTCGTGGGAGAATTTTCGCGATTAATATTACACTTTGCACATTAATTCATTTAAGCACGTTTGTTGCATTCATATAATATGAACAGACATTCACAACATAGTTGCTACCAACATGTAGTTCATGGACCGTTCCTAGAAACAAAAACTTCGTAATCTAATTACAAGTCTTCGTCTTGAATCTTCGTATTCTCGAAATGGATCTTCCTCCGGTATTCGTCATTACATATAAATTTTACATTGAAAAATTGCATCATAGATACAAATATTTCTAGTAAAATAAATAGGCTCAAAACGACTTTTACAACCCAATCGAATAAAACCGAACGATTCAAAACTAAGTCCATGAACCACATCCTCATTCAAAAGTATTCATCCAATGAATACTATATAAACAGAAAGCGTAGAGATACATTGATCCAATCAACATATAAACAACAATTAGAATCGATCCAATCAATTCACACAATCGGTAATATGAAAACGTTCAAAGTATTCGGTCACCCACAAATATTCCAATTAAATAAATTTCCCTTATAAAATGAAATACCATAAATCATTCTAATCATATTAAATCCAATTTAACATGCGGGAGAATAATTTTCAGGAATACACGGAAAAATCGAGCCAGGGCGAAACTGGCGTGCCACGGCCGAGTCACCATCGGTAGTCTGCCGGCCAGAGACGGCCCATGCCGAAAGGCACGGTCAGGTTACCCCGATAGCTTCTAAAGATGGCCTGCCAGACACGGCCGTGTCGCCTCACACGGTCGGGTTGTCCCGACAGCCTTCCGGCCAGACACGGCCCGTGCCGATTGGCACGCCCGGGTGATCCCGACAGTCTGCCGAGACTGGCCGGCTGGCACAGATGATGTCGCCTGACACGGTCGGGTCATCCCGACAGCCTGCCGGCCAAACACGGCCCGTGCCGAATGGCACGCTCGGGTCATCCCGACAGTCTGCCGAGACTGGCCGGCTGGCAAAGCCCGTGTCGCCTGACACTGTCGGGTCAGCCTGGCAGCTTCCTGCCTCTTTTCTGAAAAGTCGTCCGACGACGATTCGGAGCTAGATTTTCTACCGGATATCCAATATCAATATTTTCCGACTTTCATATCTTTAATATAAATCACATTTCCCAGAAATTAAAGATTTATATTTAGATATAAACTTACGAAAATACAACTACAACAACGAAAAACATACACCACGATTATGACTCTAAATAATTCCAAATCATTCACCATCTAATCAAGCATTCCAAATGCCAATAGCGTATATACGATCGAAAGACCTACGCGTTGATACCACTGTTGGGATTCGGTGCCTAAAACGAAGGCCTAGCGGAATCGGTAAAACAAAAATTAATTCGATCTGAATCCCTACGAGGATCGATCGAGCTTCGTATATACGAATATTAAAACGAAATACAAGAGATGCAAGAACTTACCCTTGTAGTCCGTTGATTAAATGGATTCCTTCTCTTGAGCTATTCCCCAAGCTTTAGTTGAATTCCCTACGATCCAATTTGCTCCAAGCTCTTGGATGGTCCAACACCGAAAGGACCGCGTCTCTACTTGCCACGCACCGGAGAAACGACCGGAACGACTAAACCTCATTATCCTCCAAGGATACGGCTAGAACAAGGTTGTAGAAGCTTGTTTATCAAGATTATAACACTCTGTATATAATCTATGATCTCTCTATTGATTTCTTGATTTTTCTCCAAGAAAATTCAAGAACAAAATGAATAAGAAGATGAACACTTGGAGAAATATTTTTCTCTCTCTATTCTCTTAGTAGAACTGTATGGTAGCTTGGTGAAGTTAGAGATTCTCAAGTCTTCAATATCTACTATTTCAACCACCTCAAATCACCTAAAATGAGATATGAAATCTCAAAAGTCTTTAGTCATCAACCTACCAAGGATGAGACCAAGACTATGAGGGAAAGGGATAAGGTGGGGCGGCCTCTAGAAGGAATCAGACGAGTTCGGTTCTTTCCAGACTCCCGTGAGTCCAAACAAATAAACTCCAATTCCGTTCCGATGTATTTATATCAATCAATTAATCCAATTAATTTATCATATCAAATACAAAATAACATAATTAATTTCTCCAAGAAATAATTATATTTATGAATTAAATTAATCACCCAGTAATTTATTTAATTCCATTAGGCCGTAAATTAATTTATCCAATAAATTAATTTAGACATCCAATGTCTCAAAATCAATTAGACATCCAATGTCCAATAAATTAGATATCCAATATCTAATATTAATAAAGATAGAATTAAGCTCGATTCATTCTATCATCAATCCTATTGCACGACTCGGTAGGTTTGTCTCAGTCAGCAATGGGAGGAACCAAAGAGTAGTAGCACCACCTAGCCAGCCTGGCGGCCTACACTGCACCCCAACTGAGAACGAATGATTGGAATCATTCAAGAACTGTTCTGTCGTGAATACCAATATACGTATAAACCCTTGTTTCAAATGTCCCGATCAAGTTATAGGGTCACGGTCAGTCAAACCCTATCTGTATTTGACGCTATGCATGAATTAATGCAAATCAAGATCATCGAGCTCTCGTGTATCCAATACAACTAGCTCCAATGCTTTGGCCAAAGACTTATGATCTCATCTGCCAATAACCGCATAGGACATATAACCCGTTCACTAACAGGAGAGAGAATTCTATCTTGGCATTCAGTAGGACCTGCTAGTTGCCCGTCAAGACGCTCGTCGAGGTTGACCCCCGCCTTTCGGTTTACAGGGTCGAACTACTCTAATGAAAATCCTGACATCACAAGCACATCCCTACTAAATTCTCAAGTCGAAGGTTCATGAATACCTATCACAACCTTTCGATTCCGTCATTGACTGTCCCGAAGTGAAATATGTGTGACGAATCGAGGGTGAGTCAGTTCGAGTATACTAATCCAATTAGCATGCCTATAACGTGTGCTCCCACTAACCATTAGTGTTCTATAGGCACTCTCCATATCGAAGAACACGTCATACTAGTCTTCACATAAATTTAACGCCCAATCAAGTTTCATCGAATTGCGAACGATTAAGTATTTGAGCTATAAACCTTTCCAGTGCCTACCCCCTTATCCAATAAGGAGTGGAATGTTTTGCTCTCAAATACATGGACTAGTTTCTATAAATATATTTACGAGTTAGGAATGCCAGTAACTACCAGTAAATAAAGAAATATCCATTTGCCTTATGATAATGAATTATATAATAGCAACTACAATGTCCTCACTCAACATCCTCTGAGTGGCATTCAAGGGCATACTCCTAACACTAGTAAGCCATACAACACTAGACTATAAATGTTTTCTAAAATGATTTTTGGCGCATATTTCATCTGATTAGAATGGTAGTTCAAATGGATTGTACTTGCACTAGCAGTTGTCGCTAACCCCTTAAATGGGGGAAATACTTTTATATTTCAGGTAGAAGTCTTGGAGGCAAATGAGCATGCAGGCAGTACGATGATGATGGGAAAGAGTGATTCTGTTCAATGGTCGTTCGTGATGTCATGTCTTTTACATTTTATTAATCATGTTGTTGCTTCAATACTCGAGTACTTATTTCCTGTGAACATTGTAATTCTTGAGTACCTGATTTGGGGTTGGTTTAATGTTGCATTGCACTGTCAAGTTCGGTTTACTTATCTTGTATGTCTTGGATTTAGAAGTCGTTCGTACGTTGATGATGTCTATCACTGTTGTCATGTCGAGTTTGTGTGTTAGCCTGGTGGATTCCAAGGGGTGGGGTCCACTGCACTGTAATATGCCCTGAACGTCTTCGAGGTGTTACAGAATATGGTATCGGAGCTTAGGTTTATGGATACCTAGGCTGTCGGTTATTTGGGTCTGGTTGAGTGTCCTTTTTGAACAGTATCACTACTACGCCATCATCTCAGTACGCCGGTGCTCGTAAGTTTTTCCTAACTTGACTCGTTGCGTTATCCTATGTTGTTCCTTTCTTGATGTCGTGATGTGTTTTGCGTTTGAATTATACTCACCCGTTACTTCTTCAGAATGCCTGCTGGTAGAGGATGCGGACGCGGTCGCGGATGCGGTCGCGGACGCAGTAGGGGACATGACGCAGTCGGTGGGGCGGCCATGTCCAATAGCTCAGGGGCTAGTTCGGCAACACCTTTCTTGTCGAACAGTGTTCAGCCTAGTGCCGAGGGCCAACAGGATCAGTCTGCTAGCTTCGGCAATGCTCATGATAATGTTGGAGTGGCGAACATTCTACAGCAAGTAGCGAATCAGATGACGCTACTGACTCAGGCCGTTCTGGTCAACCAAGCTAACGCTAATCCGGTTCCGCCTACTGGTTCTGGTACTGACAAGCTACTTCAGGACGTGATTCGTATTCATCCTCCGCAGTTCGATGGTACTTCCGACCCTTTTAGTTGGGAGAGTTGGTTATTCGAGATGGAGAAGGTGTTCGAGGCGGCTAACTGTTCCGAGGAGAGGAAAGTACCAATCGCTCCATACTTCCTCGCCAAGGAGGCGGCAACATGGTGGCAAGCAGTGAAACCGCGTGACCCGGAAGCTACATGGGACGAGTTCCCAGAGTTGATGGAGGACGAATATTGTCTGTGGCCGGTGAAAGAGGGAAGAATTCGAGCCTTCTTTGAAGCAAAACCCCAGGATGTTCCCATCTCTCAGGCAATCAAGGATTACAATCAACAGTTACATTATGTGAGGAACCTGGTCCGAGATGAGCAAGATAAGATCCGCCACTTCGACATGCGGATGAAGTCTAGGGTTCGCCACTACATGTCTGGTCTTGGGTGTACGACTTCGAAAGATATCGGAACAAGGCGATGGCCTATGAGATGTCGTTTTCTACGACAGAGGCGGCAACAGAGGGTAAGAAGTAGAAGACTTCCGGTCAGTTTTCGGGAGGTAAGTTTGGCGGGCATCAGAAGGCTCAGTCTGGTTCGCGAGCCTTCGGGAATCAGTCCCCATCATTTGGGTTAGGAAATTCCAAGTTTGCTCTGACTGTTCCTGTTCGTGGTCCTACCTGTTTTAACTGTGGTCGTCCGGACATATAATGAGTGAGTGTGACAGGCCGCCGCTACAGTGTCTTACTTGCGATTGGATGGGGCATCGTGCTAAGTATTGTAGAGATGCGAGTAAGGCACCAGTTACTCAGATGTCAGCCCCGACTGCGGGAGAGCCGAGCGCTAATCAGGCACCGACAACTATTCAGCCTCAGCAAAGTTTCGGCAGAGGTCGAGGACGTGGGCAGCCTTCTAGAGGGGGAGCGTCTAGTGCGTGGTCTGTTCTGCCCCGTGTGTATGAGATGAGACGAGCTGGAGATCCTGACGCGACGGTGGCTACAGGTACCGTTCACATCCTTGACCATCCTGTTTCCATGCTATTCGATTCTGGTGCTACGTATTCTTTTATCTCTTTGGATTATGTGCGTCGTCTGCATGTTGATTGTCTAGTTGCATGTGAACCGTTTTTTGTTAAACTGCCTAGTGGAGATAGTATTGTGGAGGATCGTGAGATTAGAGATTTTTCGGTGAGTATCGCGGGGAGGGATTGGTCTTCTAATCTGATTGTGGTAGACATTAAGGATGAGGATATGATTGTTGGTGAGGATTGGCTGGATCGACATGGGGCGATATAGAGCGAGGACCATTTCAATGCTAGCTGCTGACGGTACTGAACATTCCTTTGTGGGACGCAAGCGGAGTAGCCAGCGATTTCTGATCAGCGCCATGAAAGGAGTGAAACTCCTTCGAGGGGGTTGCACTGGTTACTGGTGTTATGCTGTGAGATTGGAAGAAGGGGGAGTCGAGCTCTCGTCTATTCCGGTAGTGAGTGAGTATCCTGACGTCTTTCCAAATGAGTTGTCGGGTTTGCCACTAGACCATGAGGTTGAATTCACTGCTGATTTAGAGCCGGGTGTGGCTCCGATTTCGAAGACGTCGTACCGCATGGCGCCTTCCGAGATGCTTGAGTTAAAGAAATAGTGGGGAGAGTTGCTAGAACTAGGTTACATTCGACCGAGCGCTTCGCCTTGGGGCGCACTAGTCTTGTTTGTGAAGAAGAAGGATGGGTCACTTCATCTATGTATCGACTATCGATAGTTGAACAAGCTGACCATCAAAAACAAGTATCCGCTCCTGGATTGATGATTTGTTTGACCAAATGTAGTGAGCGACGGTGTTTTCAAAGATTGATCTGAAATCGGGGTGTTACCAGCTCCGAGTGAGGGACTCCGATATTCCGAAGACGTCCTTTCGGACGAGATATGGCCACTACTAGTTTGTGGTTATGCCGTTCGGGCTAACCAATGCCCCATCCGTGTTCATGCAGCTAATGAAAAAGGTCTTTATCGAGTATCTCGATAAGTGTGTAGTCGCTTTTATCGATGATATTCTGATTTACTCGAGGAGCGAGGAGGAGCATACAAGTCATTTGCATATCGTGTTGGGAATCTTGAGAACTCAGTGCCTTTATGCGAAGTTCTCAAAGTGTGAGTTTTGGTTGCAGGAGGTTATATTTCTTGGCCACGTGATCTCGGACGAGGGTGTTCGTGTGTACCCACACAAGATAGAGGCAGTATTGGATTGGGCACCGCCCAAGAACGTGAAGGAAGTCCGCAGTTTTCTGGGTTTGTCCGGGTATTATTGTAAGTTTGTCGAGGGGTTATCTAAACTCGCTCGACCGCTTACTCAGTTGTTGCAGAAGTCAGAGAAGTTTGTGTGGTCAGACGAGAGGTAGAAGTGTTTCGAAGAGTTGATGAAGCGGTTGACTACCGCTCATGTCTTAGACTTACCAAGCGGTAATGAGGGTATCTCAGTTTATAGCGACGCCTCAGGCCAAGGACTTGGATGTGTACTCATGCAGCACGGGAAGACGATTGCCTATGATTCCCGCCAGTTGAAACCGTATGAGTTGAACTATCCTACGCACGATCTTGAGTTGGCCGCAGTTGTGTTTGCATTTAAGATTTGGTGTCATTACTTGTACGGATTGTCGTGTCAGAATTTCACTGATCATAAGAGCCTGAAGTATATTTTCACACAGAAAAAATTGAATATGAGATAGAGTAGGTGGCTGGAGTTAATTAAGGATTACGATCTCGAGATCCTTTATCATCCGACAAGGCAAATGTGGTGGCAGATGCCTTGAGTCGGAAATCGGTATCACTTCGGGCACTTGAGTTACTCACGGCCCATCCAGGGCTCCAGCGAGAGTTGATGGGGTTGAGTATTGAGGTTGTGCTACCAAGGAGTGCCGGGCAGTTGCGCACTCTTGAGATCTCTTCGTCTCTGGTCGACGACGTTAAATCGAGATGGTTAGAAGATTCGATGTTTATTCAACTCTGTGAGAATGTGGTGAAGGGGAAGTCCCCGGGATTCATGATTCATGAGGATGGTGTGTTGAGAGTCCAAGGTCGGCTGTATGTTCCGAATGAATTGGAATTGAGGCAGGGTATTATGTGAGAGGATCATGCATCACCTTACTCAGTCCATCCGGGCTCGAGTAAAATGTATAAGGATTTGAGGAAGAATTTCTGGTGGAATGACATGAAGAATGAGGTAGTACAGTGTGTGGCTAAGTGTTTGATTTGTCAGCAAGTCAAAATCGAGCATCAGCGGCCAGCCGGGGTGTTGAAACCACTCCCCGTCCCAGAATGGAAGTGGGAGGACGTCTCTAAGGATTTTGTCACAAATTTGCCGAGGACGAAGACCGGAATGAATATGGTGTGGGTGATCATGGATCGACTGACTAAGTTGGCACATCTTCTGGGTATCAAGAACACTTGGGGTCCAGAAAAATTGGCTCGTATTTTTATTGCGCAGATTGTGAGACTTCATGGTATGCCGAAGACTATTATTTCGGACAGAGATGGTCAGTTTGTATCGCATTTTTGGCAGGCGGTACATAAGGCATTGGGGATACGTTTGCGTTTGAGTACATCTTTCCATCCTCAGACCTATGGACAATCCGAGTGTACCATTCGGACGTTCGAGGATATGTTGCACGCGTGTGCGCTAGACTGGAGTAGTGATTGGGAGGAACATATGGCCCTGATCGAGTTTACTTATAATAATAGCTGGCATGCGTCGATTAAGATGGCACCGTATGAGGCGCTTTATGGCCGACGGTGTTGATCACCGATATGTTGGGATGAGCTGTCCGAGTTAGTTGGCGCCGAGCCGGTGTTGGGATTCGGTGCCTAAAACGAAGGCCCAGCGGAAGCGGTAACACGAAAATTAATTCGATCCAAATCCCTACGAGGATCGATCGAGCTACGTATATACGAATATATAAACGAAAAGCAAGAGTCGTAAGAAACTAACCCTCGAAGTCCGTTGATTAAATGGTAACCTTCTCTTGAGCTATTCCCCAAGCTCTTGAACGATCCAACGCCGAAAGCACCGCGTCTCTACTTGCCACGCGCCGGAGAAACAACCGGAACGACAATCACCTTGCTATCCTCCGAGGATACGGCTAGAGCTAAGTGATGAAGCTTCCAATATGAAATTATAACACTCTAAGTGTATAACTCACAATCTCTCTTTTATTTCTCAATTTTCTTCCAAGAAAAATCAAGAACTTGATGAATAAAGAGGAAGATGATGAAGAAGACTTGGAGAAGTCTTTTCTCTCTCTCTACACTCTTGCAACCTCACGTTGGAATCAAAGTCTCATGAGGTGAGAAGTCTTCCTCTTTTTATTCTATTTCCACTCACATGATACATCTCATTATTATGAGAATCAAAGCCCCACAAAGTCATCTTTTTCATATAAAATGAAAACAACAAGACAAGAGGAAAGTGGGTGGAAATTAAGGGGGCGGCTACCATGCAGAAACGGGTGAGTTCGGTTCGTTTCGGACTCCCGTGAGTCCAAACAGATAAACTACGATTCCGTTCCGATGTATTTGTATCGATTAATTAATCCAATTAATTAAACATATCAAATACAAAATAACATAACTAATTTCTCCAAGAAATAATTATATTCATGAATTAAATTAATCACCCAGTGATATATTTAATCCATTAAGCCGTAAATCAAGTTATCCGATAAATCGATTTAAACATCCAATGTCCCAAATTAGATATCAAATATCTAATATTCATAATGAGAGAATTAGCTTAATTCATTCCGTCGTCAATCCTAATGCGCGACTCGGTAGGTCCGTCTCAGTCAGCAATGGGAGGAACCAAAGAGTAGTAGCACCACCTAGCCAGCCTGGTGGCCTACACTGTACCCCGACTGAGAACGAATGATTGGGATCATTCAAGAACCATTCTGTCGTGAATACCAGTATACGCATAAAACCCTTCTTTCAAATGTCCCGATCAAGTTATAGGGTCACGGTCAGTCAAACCCTATCTGTACTTGACGCTATGCATGCGTTAATGCAAATCGAGATCATCGAGCTCTCGTGTATCTAATACAGCTAGCTCCAATGCTTTGGCCAAAGACTTATGATCTCATCTGTCAATAACCGCATAGGACATATAACCCGTTCACTAACAGGAGAAAGAATTCTATCTTGGTATTCAGTAGGACCTCCTACTTACCCGTCAAGATGCACGTCGAGGTTGACCCCCGCCTTCCGGTTTACAGGGTCGAACTACTCTAATGAAAATCTTGACGTCACAAGAACATCCCTACTAAATCCTCAAGTCGAAGGTTCACGAATACCTATCACAACCTTTCGATTCCGTCATTGACTGTCCCGGAGTGAAATTCGTGTGACGAATCGAGGGTGAGTCGGTTCGAGTATACTAATCTAATTAGCATACCTATAACGTGTGCTCCCACTAGTCATTAGTGTTAGACAGGCACTCTCCATGTCAAAGAACACGTCATACAAGTCTTCACATAAACTTAACGCCCAGTCAAGTTTCATCGACTTGCGAACGATTAAGTATTTGAGCTATAAACCTTTCCAGTGCCGACCCCCTTATCCAATAAGGAGTGGAACATTTTGCTCTCAAATACACAGACTAGTTTCTATATGTTTATTTACGAGTTAGGAATTCCAGTAACTACCAGTAAATAAAGAAACATTCATTTTACATAATTACAAGTACAATGCCCTCACTCAACAACCTCTGAGTGGCATTCGAGGGCATACTCCTAACAATCTCCCACTTACACTCAATGCCACACACTATGGTATCTAATACCCATGTTCTCCAGATGACGCTCCAAGCTAGTCTGAGATAGTGGCTTGGTCAGTGGATCGGCGACGTTGTCAGCCGAGTCTACTCTATGCAGCACAATGTATCCCTTGCGAACAAATTCTCTTACGAGATGATACTTCCTCTCAATATGTTTGGTCTTTGTTGTGAAACCTCGGCTCCTTGGCACGTGCTACTGGCTCGTCGTTGTCGCGATGCAATGGAACACGCACTTCGGACATGGTATCATTTGAAGTTCTCCTAGAAACTTATTAATCCAGAACCCTTCCTTGGAAGCCTCCGAGGCTGCTTGATACTCAGCCTGACAGGTGGAATCAGCAGTCGCGCTTTGCTTGGCACTACGCCAAGATATTGCTCCTCCATTAAGAGTAAATTTGTAGCCAGAAGTGGACATCGAGTCGTCCTTCAGTCCTTGGAAGTCCGAATCAGTGAATCCCACCACATCCAAATCTCCACCGCCATACATAAGAACCATATCTCTAGTTCTTCTCAAGTACTTGAGAACGTTCTTTACAGCAGTCTAATGTTCCCTACCTGGGTTTGCCTGAAACCTACTCACCACGCTTACAGCATGCGCGATGTCAGGTCTTGTTCACAACATAGCATACAAAAGGCTACCCACGGCTGAAGCATATGGTATATTACTCATTTCTTTGCGTTGTTCCTCACTTTGAGGACACATCTTCAAGGTGAGTTTTATTCCATGTTGCATCGGTAGGAACCCTCTTTTAGAATCATCCATCTTAAATCGCTTTAAGATCTTATCTATATAGAGGGCTTGGGAAAGGCCTATTGTTCTCTTCGCTCTATCCCGGTAGAGCCGAATACCAAGAATATAGGTTGCTTCTCCCAAGTCTTTCATGGAGAAATTACTCGAAAGCCAAGCTTTCACAGAACTAAGCATTCCCACATCATTTCCTATTAGTAGAATGTCATCTACATATAGTACTAAGAATGCGATCTTGCTCCCACTAACTTTCTTATATACACAAGGTTCCTCTTCATTTTGCACGAAGTCAAACTCTTTGACCGCCTCGTCAAAACGAAGGTTCCAACTACGCGATGCTTGCTTCAGTCCATAAATGGAACGCTGAAGCTTGCACACTTTCTGAATATCGACTTCAGACACAAAGACTTTAGGCTGCTCCATATAGATTTCCTCCTCGAGGAATCCATTAAGGAAAGCCGTCTTTACGTCCATTTGCCATATCTCATAATCGTGGTAGGCAGCTATAGCAAGCATCTTGCGAATAGACTTGATCATGGCTACGGGCGAGAAGGTATCGTGGTAATCGATCCCTTCCTTCTGGGTATAACCCTTTGCCACAAGCCTGGCTTTATAGGCGTCAACCTTGCCATCACCATCAGTCTTTCTCTTGTAGATCCACTTGTTCCCAATAGGCACTATGCCCTTGGGGCGGTCTACTAGAGTCCAGACCTGATTGACATGCATCGAGTCTATCTCAGCTTCCATAGCTTCACGCCATTTTGCGGAGTCTACATCCACCATCGCTTGGTCATAGGTCGTCGGGTCGGTCTCTTGGCTATCACTTGGAACCTCATGGAGACCTAGCTCCTCCAAGTGCACAAGCCCATACCTCTCAGGTAAATGAGACACCCTACTAGACCTACGAGGTGGTTGTACTTGTGTTTCAGAAAGTTCGGTTCTAGTTTCTTGCACATGTGTCTCTTGAGGAGTTTCATTGTATTCTTCTAAAGAAATACTTCTCCCTGCTCCGCCTTCCTGAATGAACTCATCTTCCAGGAAGTGTGCTTGTAAAGCAACAATGATCCTTCGATCTTCGGGCATGTAGAATAGATATCCCATCGTCCCAGACGGGAATCCAATGAAACGTCCCTTCGCAGACCTAGCTTCCAACTTTTCCACCTTAGTCTTCTTGACATAAGCGGGACATCCCCAAATCCTAATATGATTAAGACTTGGTTTCCTTCCTTCCCACATCTCATGTGGAGTTTTAGGAACGGATTTAGAAGGACATCTGTTCAAGATATACGCGGCAGTCAGGAGTGCATACCCCCACAGGTAAATCGGCAAGTCAGTATAGCCCAGCATGGAACGGACCATGTTCAACAGGGTCCGGTTCCTTCTTTCTGACACACCATTTAACTGAGGAGTACCTGGAGGTGTTAGTTGTGAAACTATTCCATGTTCCTTAAGGAACTCGTCAAACTCCGTACTCATATACTCGCCACCTCGGTCCGACCGAAGTGCTTTGATATGATTACCAGTTTGTTTCTTGACTAGGGCCTTGAATTCCTGGAATTTCTCAAAGGCCTCGGATTTATGTTTCATTAAGTATACATAACCATACCTAGTATTATCATCTGTAAACGTAATGAAATATTGATATCCGTCACGTGCTGCTTCCAAAGCACCACATACATCGGTATGGATTAATCCCAGTTTATCAGCGGCTCTTTGAAATGTCTCTGTGAAGGGGGACTTGGTCATTTTGCCTTTAAGTCAAGATTCACAAGTAGGAAAGGGATCCGATCCCAATGGACCCATAAGTCCATCTTTTTCCATCTTGTAAACCTTGGTCTGACCAACATGACCAAGTCTAAGATGCCATTTCAAAACTTGATTGGTTTCATCCCTACCGCGTTTTCTAGTTATAGTATTCACAACTACTTTGTTGCTGAGATTTAGATGATACAATCCATTCAACAATGTAGCAGTACCCACTAGTTTATTTCTAAAATAAATTTTGCAGGAACCATCACCAATGAAAAATGAAAAGCCTTTTCGGTCCATGACCGGAATGGATACAATGTTTTTGTGCCCCTTGGGCAAAACAAGTACATCTTCTAAAGTCAAAACAAAGCCGGATTCTAAACCCAAAAGAAGTGATCCTATGTCGGTCGCCTCGACACTATGCCCGCTTCCGACTGTGATCATAACTTCTCCAGCTCCAAGCTTCCTACTTTGTTCCAGATCCTGATTCACAGTACAAATATGAGAACTAGCACCAGAATCCAGTATCCAGAAGTAGAAAATACAAGAGAACAATTTGTTTCCAAAACTAAAAGTTCTCAGACCAAGTGCCATGAAGAATCGGACAGTCTCTAGCCCAGTGGCCCAGCTCACCGCACTTGAGACAAGCATCCTTCTTCTTCTTGTTCTTTGGAACCATCGGGGCCTTGCCCTTACCCTTAAGGTCCTTAGCTTGTGGTCCAGTTCGCTTCTTGGTCTTTTTCTTCTTATTCTTAGACTTCCGAAGTCCAGAAGAAATCACAAGTGCAGACTTCTTCATCCGCGGGGTCTTCATCTGAGACTGAGCGGTCACCAGTTTGTTCATTAGCCCAGCTAAGTTACATGCAATCTCATTGCAGTTGAAGTTCATAACAAACTGTGAGAAGGAATCAGGGAGAGACTGTAGGATAAGGTCGGTTTGGAGAGAAGTATCCATTTTAAAATCAAGAGCCTCCAATCTCTCGATCATGGATATCATTTTGAGGATGTGTTCCCCAATCTTCTCACCTTCCTTCATCCTTGCACCAAACAGTTGCTTGGATATCTCATATCTAGCAGTTCTGCTGTGCTCACCATAAAGCTCGGTTAAGTGAGATAAAATCTGCCTAGCAGAAGTCATTTTCTCATGAGCTCTTTGAAG
The DNA here is from genome assembly GCA_033398695.1 of Orobanche coerulescens. NCBI lineage: Eukaryota > Viridiplantae > Streptophyta > Magnoliopsida > Lamiales > Orobanchaceae > Orobanche > Orobanche coerulescens. The sequence goes on from CM065817.1 coordinate 123,135,042, forward strand.
CTCATTAGAAATGGAAGCCATCATATAAGCACGGACTTTCACATCATCCTTAACCCACTTTTCGTGGTTTTCAATCTCTTCCTGATTGGCTCGGGTCCGCACAGGAGGCGCCGGAATGTCCGTCTCCAAGACGTATCCCAGTGCCTCTATACTGAGTACAATCATCAGATTGCGGATCCAATCCACAAAGTTAGGTCCCATTAAGGTGTTCTTTTCGAGTAGAATTGCGAGTGGATTCATTGTCATATTGAGTTATATCTGCATTAAGTATAACAGATTAATTAGTGACTTATTATATTATGTTCTGAGTATAGAATTAAGGTCTTTTCTATTCTTGTTACCTAGCTCCCACTATTTTTATCGGAATAACACACTCCCATGTGAAAAACCGGAAGTATCGTCGCTCTACTTCATAGTGGTGATCGAGTTCTTTATAAATCTTAATAGAGGGCAACCGAACAAGTTTCTAGTCTATTAATTTTCATAAAGTGGTGTCCAACACCAACCCATCTAATGGATGATTCGATCTTCTTTTTCCCCTTGATCATTCCCCTCAACCTATACGGTTTCTATGGTTCGTGAACAAGTTAAGTTTATACCATCGACGCAAATCAGTTTCACAATTGAATCTTATCCGGCAACCTATCAGGTTTCTAGGGATAAAATTTGCTCCAACCGAAGGAATCCAATGCGCTCCCGGTAATTTATCCGTCCTCCCCGAACGACTACCCCGATAACTCGGAAGCATAGCACATCCGGTTTGGATTTTAATTTCCCGAAAACTCGATGGAGGGAAGGAAAACCTTGAAACCTTATAAACTTAATTATTTGTTGTGGGAGAATTATCGCGATTAACGTTACACTTTGCACATTAATCGTTTAAGCGCATTTGTGGCATTCATACAATATGAAATAACCATTCACAACCTAGTTGCTACCAACATGTGGTTCATGGACCGTTCCTAGAAAACAAAAACTCCGTAATCTAATTACAAGTCTTCGTCTTGAATCTTCGTCTTCTCAAAATGGATCTTCCTCCAGTCTTCGTCATTACATATAAATTTTACATTGAAAATTGCATCCTAGATACAAATTTTTCTAGTAAAATAAATAGGCTCAAAATGGCCATTACAACCCAATCGAATAAAACGAACGATTCAAAAACTAAGTCCACGAACCACATCCCCATTCAAAAGCATTCATTCAATAAATACTAAATAAATGTAAAGCGTAGAGATACATTGATCCAATCAACAATACGAACCGATCCAATCGATTCACACAATCGGTAATATGATAACGTTCAAAATAATTCGGTCGACCATAAATATTCCAATTAATCAAATTTCCCTTATAAAATGAAATACCATAAATTATTTTAATCATATTAAATCCAATTTAACATGCGGGAGATTAATTTTCAAGAATACACGTAAAAATCGAGCCGGGGCGAAATTGGCCTGCCATGGCCGAGTCACTGCCGGCATGACATGCCTACAGACATGCTGGCATGACCGATCACGCTTAGCGGTGCCGGCCGGGCACGGCCGTGTCTCGACACGGTCGGGTATGCTGGCGGTGGCACGGGATCGCCGACACGGCCGTGTCACGGACACGGCCGAGTCACCTGGCAACAACGCCCTTTGTCCGAAAAATCGTCCGACGACGATTGAGCTCGATTTTCGAATAGGATATCAATATCAATATTTTTCAACATTCATATCTTCAATATAAATCATATTTCCAAGAAATTAAGATTTATATTTAGACATAAACTTACGAAAAATATAACTACAACGAACGTAAAAATATATACCACGATTATGACTAAAATGATTCCAAATCATTCACCATCTAATCAAGCATTCCAAATGCCAATATCGTATATACGATCGCAAGACCTACGCTCCGATACCACTGTTGGGATTCGGTGCCTAAAACGAAGGCCCAGCGGAAGCGCTAACACGAAAATTAATTCGATCCAAATCCCTACGAGGATCGATCGAGCTACGTATATACGAATATATAAACGAAAAGCAAGAGTCGTAAGAAACTAACCCTCGAAGTTCGTTGATTAAATGGTAACCTTCTCTTGAGCTATTCCCCAAGCTCTTGAACGATCTAACGCCGAAAGCACCGCGTCTCTACTTGCCACGCGCCGGAGAAACAACCGGAACGACAATCACCTTGCTATCCTCCGAGGATACGGCTAGATCTAAGTGATGAAGCTTCCAATATGAAATTATAACACTCTAAGTGTATAACTCACAATCTCTCTTTTATTTCTCAATTTTCTTCCAAGAAAAATCAAGAACTTGATGAATAAAGAGGAAGATGATGAAGAAGACTTGGAGAAGTCTTTTCTCTCTCTCTACACTCTTGCAACCTCACGTTGGAATCAAAGTCTCATGAGGTGAGAAGTCTTCCTCTTTTTATTCTATTTCCACTCACATGATACATCTCATTATTATGAGAATCAAAGCCCCACAAAGTCATCTTTTTCATATAAAATGAAAACAACAAGACAAGAGGAAAGTGGGTGGAAATTAGGGGGGCGGCTACCATGCAGAAACGGGTGAGTTCGGTTCGTTTCGGACTCCCGTGAGTCCAAACAGATAAACTACGATTCCGTTCCGATGTATTTGTATCGATTAATTAATCCAATTAATTAAACATATCAAATACAAAATAACATAATTAATTTCTCCAAGAAATAATTATATTCATGAATTAAATTAATCACCCAGTGATATATTTAATCCATTAAGCCGTAAATCAATTTATCCGATAAATTGATTTAAACATCCAATGTCCCAAATTAGATATTAAATATCTAATATTCATAATGAGAGAATTAGCTTAATTCATTCCGTCGTCAATCCTAATGCGCGACTCGGTAGGTCCGTCTCAGTCAGCAATGGGAGGAACCAAAGAGTAGTAGCACCACCTAGCCAGCCTGGTGGCCTACACTGTACCCCGACTGAGAACGAATGATTGGGATCATTCAAGAACCATTCTGTCGTGAATACCAGTATACGTATAAAACCCTTCTTTCAAATGTCCCAATCAAGTTATAGGGTCACGGTCAGTCAAACCCTATCTGTACTTGACGCTATGCATGCGTTAATGCAAATCGAGATCATCGAGCTCTCGTGTATCTAATACAGCTAGCTCCAATGCTTTGGCCAAAGACTTATGATCTCATCTGCCAATAACCGCATAGGACATATAACCCGTTCACTAACAGGAGAAAGAATTCTATCTTGGTATTGAGGACTCGCTACTTACCCGTCAAGATGCACGTCGAGGTTGACCCCCGCCTTCCGGTTTACAGGGTCGAACTACTCTAATAAAAATCTTGACGTCACAAGAACATCCCTACTAAATCCTCAAGTCGAAGGTTCACGAATACCTATCACAACCTTTCGATTCCGTCATTGACTGTCCCGGAGTGAAATCCGTGTGACGAATCGAGGGTGAGTCGGTTCGAGTATACTAATCTAATTAGCATACCTATAACGTGTGCTCCCACTAATCATTAGTGTTAGACAGGCACTCTCCATGTCAAAGAACACGTCATACAAGTCTTCACATAAACTTAACGCCCAGTCAAGTTTCATCGACTTGCGAACGATTAAGTATTTGAGCTATAAACCTTTCCAGTGCCGACCCCCTTATCCAATAAGGAGTGGAACATTTTGCTCTCAAATACACAGACTAGTTTCTATATGTTTATTTACGAGTTAGGAATGCCAGTAACTACCAGTAAATAAAGAAACATTCATTTGCCTTATATAAATGGTTTACATAATTACAAGTACAATGCCCTCACTCAACAACCTCTGAGTGGCATTCGAGGGCATACTCCTAACAGCCGGATCTTGTGTTGGAGACAAGGAAGAAAGTCGAATTGATTCGTGAGAGAATGTTGGCAGCTCAGAGTCGACAAAATTCTTATGCGGATGTTTGGCGGCGACCTTTGGAGTTTGAGGTAGGGTATCATGTTTTGTTGATAGTGTCTCAATCGAAGGGAGTTTTCCGTTTTGGGAAAAAGGGGAAGCTTAGTCCAAGGTATATTGGATCTTTCGAGATATTGGAGAGAGTTGGCGAGTTAGCTTACCGTTTGGCATTACCTCCGTCGTTGAGCCATTTGCATAGTGTATTTCAAGTTTCTAAGTTGAGGAAGTATGTTCCAGACCCGACTCACGTTATTAACTTCGGGGATGTGGAGATCGAGAAGAACGTTACGTTTGAGGAGAGGCCGGTGAGGATTTTGGAACGTCGAGATAAACAGTTAAGGCACAAAACCATCCCCTTGGTTAAAGTGCAATGGTCTAGGCATGGAGTGGAGGAAGCAACATGGGAATTGGAGGAGGATATGCGTGCGAGACACCCCGAGCTTTTTGATTCTTAAGTTTCGGGACGAAACTTCTCTTTAGAGGGGGAGAATGTAATATCCGTACCTTTCCATTTTAGCAATTTTTCATTTTTGATGCACGTCTATTTTTATCGACTCGCTTGTAACCGTTTTGACGTTTAGAATCTATTTTGTTCTTGGAGTTTTTCCATTTGGACGAGTTTCGGAGATGTTTTTACGTAATTTCGTTTTATGTTACATTTTGTCGCATGTATGTTCGATTCTAGTAAAACTCGATCGATTTCGTTGTTTCTTCATTTCCATGAGTTCGCATAGTTGAGTTATTCATGTTGTGAGTTTCAGTTTGATAATCCAACGTTGTATCGTGATTTTCAGGTGTTTGGGCCGTTTTGTAATTTCCTATAAGTTTAGGGAATTTTCCCATTTGTCGTATTTCGGATTCCCCGGTAGTCGGAATCGTATTTCCTTTCAGCACTTAGCTTCGTCGTCGCGAATATTTCGTATTTACGTATTTGTCTTCTGTTTTTGTGTTGCGTCCCGACTTCATACCGCCTTGTGTAGTTAACTGCATTCAGCAGTGTAGAACTGCTGCATGAATATCGTACATTATTCATGCTTCATAGCGTGCGCTATCGATGCCTGCATAAAGTACATTACACCCTAGTGATAACGTACGTTATGGTCCCTAGCATTTGGACAGTGGGTTCTGCCCAGTTTTTGCCAAGTCCTTACGTACGTTAACTCGCGGGTGTTACGTACGTAAGCTCCTTATAGCGTACGCTAACTGCCTAGTGTAGTGTATGCTATCAGCCTCAGCAAATGGGGAAGATGGTCCTGCCGAGCCATTGCGTACGCTAACACCTGAGTGTTACGTACGTAAGAGGCGTAGCGTACGTTAACATCAGCATGTTAACGTACGTAATGAGTGGTCAGGTTTTATAAACCTGAGTTGACCTGCATCGCGTCATTTCTTATTTCTCCCTTCCTTGTCCGAGAGCTGAGTTCCCCATACGATTTCAAGTGATTCTTTGATATTTGTCCGTGGAGTTCTGTGATAGATCGAGTATTGTGCGTCAAGTGAAGTTTATCATCATCGTAATCATCTTCCTCCGCCCGAATCCAAGGTATTTTGGCTTAGAACCCTACCTTTATCAATTTTGGGGGGTTTTCGGGATTTATCTAGATTAAACGCAAATTGTTCGTTTATGTTGTGATATTTCGTATCGATTATTGTTGTTGGGTGATTCCCAATCCGTTTTCGTTGTGTTTAATCCGTGGATTGTTGATTCGGGGAGGTTTTGTGAAAACCCTCGCCCGAATTCGCCGTCCTTGTATATTTATGATTGTTAGTTGTGGTTGTGGGCGTAATCCATTCGATTATTGTTATTGTGTAGGATTGAGTTGTGTTAATCCTTCGTTTAGGAACGGTCGTGTTCCCTCCGGGTCATTCCTAGTCATTGTTCGTTCCTGTTTCGTCGAAGATGTCTCAAAGGCAAGTACTTTACATTTGTTTGCATATTCTAGTATTTGGATTATGGCTTCCCGTGTATGTTGTGGATGTGTATGTGTATGTTCACCCAGGGACGGTCCGACGGGGCCTCTAGGGATACGTAGTACCGTGTGTATGCGCATCGCAAACTGGGGTTAGCCACCCAGGGATGGCCCGACGGGGCCTCTGCGGGGTGCGGTGGCCGTGAGTCTCGTACCAACGGTTAACCTTTGAAATGTTTTGTTGGAGTAATGTGTTTTGTGCTCGTGCACCGTAATATTCCGGAATATAAATGTTTTCTAAAATGATTTTTGGCTCATATTTCATCTGATTAGAATGGTAGTTCAAATAGATTGTACTTGCACTAGCAGTTGTTGCTAACCCCTTAAATGGGGGAAATACTTTTGTATTTCAGGTACATGTCTTGGAGGCGAACGAGTATGCGGGCAGTACGAGTATGATGGGCAAGAGTGATTCTGTTCAATGGTCGTTCGTGATGTCATGTCTTTTACATTCAACCTAGACCGACCTGAGCATATCACAAAGGTCAATCGAAGTTGACTCATGAAGCTACCGGACATATTTGTCCTACTTTACAATAATAGTCATATGTCACTCAACATGATGAATATGATCAAATTATGGTTTCTAATGGTACCAATTTCATATTTTTTTCAACAAGTGACATTCCCTATAGTCTTATGGGAATTGACTGATCAATTTTGGGCAGATTCAAGTATATGTTTTCAAGTGTCCTTTTTTAGAGATAGAGCACACTTCAAGCTTCTGGTCATCACAATGGCTTTACCGAATTATTAAGAATGAGTTTTTTGAGTCAAACATGAATACATATTACCGTACTTTGATAGAGAGAACTTCTCTTGAGACTTTATCACCACTGAAGTGAATATATTTTTATTGTGACTTCGAATAGTCAACAAGAATCATATAGCCATTACTTTATTGTATCTTAGGGAAACCGAATCTTATATTGACTTAAACCAATCAATGAATATGCATTATCAAGTGTTCCCAAGATCATTTCATTCTTAACATTGGGTTTAGTGTATTATCTTAGTTTCACAAGAGTACATCACAATATACTTAGTTTTACATGCAAAAACTTCATATCTCATACAAATCAAATATATACTTAGTCTGCATTCATGATAATTTCACTTATCAACATGCTTCATGGTTAGGATCCATTTGATTTGAGTTTGATCTACCATGAGATCTTTTTTCACTTAACTTAGTTCCCAACTATGATAATGTTTAACCAAAAGATGCAAGTTAGTTTTTGGAAAACTATCTAACTGACAAGATAGTGGATGCTATAACATCCATTATGATATCACAGCTAAATATTGTGTCATTGTATTTGATTCGAGTGTGTTCATGAGAAACCTTGCGCCATGAGGGGACTTTAGCTCCTTCTTTCAATCACTTAAACAAAGTATACAAATATGATCTTGTTGGCCACAATATACAGTAATAACAGCTTACAAGGGGGTGAATGAGCTATATCTTTTTCGAAATATATTTGCATAGCAGAAGTCTAATGTTAAGTTTCTGTAAAATACATCAACTGAGTAATATCCGGTTAGCTTGGTGCATACAAGGTTTTTACAATATAATACTTAAATTACACATGTAGATAAAAAACACTAAATGACAGGAAGTAAAGACACTAATAAAAGTGGTTTGAGGTAAATCCCTCTACGTCCACTGGTCCTCCATATAGGAGAAAAATGTTTATTAAAATGACGACGTATACAACTACGTGACCTTAACTAAATACATCGCTGTATCATTCACACAGATTGATACAGCCAACAATAGCTTGGGCCGTTCACACAGATTAGCGTGACTTCTTTGACTTGCTTCTTCTCACACAAATTGAAACTTCGTCTTCTGTACTATTCGTCCCACATAGGTCGGAGATAGCAAGGGCTTAGTCCACACAAGCCTAAATAACACTCAACGGTAGGTTTGGTGTGACAAGATCAAACAGCAACCATATGCTTGATGAGCGTTCGCTGTAAGTTTGCTGTTTGCGTCGAGACTTAGTATTTTCCTCTCTTGATGAAGCTGTATGCTCGGGGAAATATATTGCTCTTGTAAGCTTGATATTCAGAATGTGAGAATGTGAGAGTGTTAATGTGTCAGATATAAAGTGAGCAATGTCCTCTTGCTTGGAGATATTTATAACCTTAGAAATAGATCCGTTATAAATGTAGCCATTGGCCGTTTGGTGAAATTGAGACTACTCTAATTGGTGGCTTCAGAATGATTGAAATTAAAGGCAATTCGCATTTAATGCTTCAGATATTCTTTTTAACTAGCATTAAATGCTCTTCAGACTGTAGTCTCTTCAGCGCATTAAATGTTGCCCTATCAACATTAAATGCTAATTTATGCGTGAATACTTTGTGAATAAACAAAGTTTGCTTTCTCAACAGACTACAGTTTCTTCAGTCCTATTGGATTTATGTTTTACTTTTTCTAAGTAAAACACTTACAATATGTTTGCTGTATCCAACATGTTCGTCTTTTGATGTATCTTGAAGAGTATGCTGTAGGAAAGAACTCTTGACTTTGCTAGAAGATATTTCATTGTATGGATAGGCTGTATGATGTTCTTCTAACATCTTTCATACTTAGACCGATATTCTGACTTTGAAGATCTTGCTGTATGAAGCAATTATCAAGACACAGGGAGGATTTTTCTCAACAATTTCCCCCATTTTGGTAATGCCAAAACTTTCTTGATAAGGAGAGGCTATCTCCAAATCTTCTATTGAAAGTTCTGATCTTCAAGACTTAGTCTAAAAAGTTTTGAACTGCTCATAGGTAGGTTCTAAAATAATAAATCCTACAGGACTAAGTGTATTACAACTTAACTTATGATTGGCGCGCAGGCAGAATCTTACAGGAAGTAATACAATTTGAATACAACTTAATCAATGAACTGTTCGCAGACAACTTCTTACAACTTTGAGACTTTATCAATGTTTATACTTGGTAAAACATTTCAACAAAAATATAATCAAAGTAACAACATTATACCACGAGCTGTTATCTTTGAGATAAAAATGGTATTTTATAATAGATTAGAATGCTGTTTTGCATTAAATATTACATTAGAAGAAAACAGGAAATAGTGATATGTAGAAAAAACAGAAGTTCTATCTTCTATAAGACTGATGTATCCAAGTTCTCCAGGAGGGGTCATGTTCGGTTCCCTTCTACCAATTGACTAGTGCACCTCTTCCTCGATCCCTGTATAAATTTCTACCTTCTTGGGATATATCAAAGGAAAGAATCCAGTCTTCCATATGGGTTAGTCGTTCGCCCTTCAGGATTTTAGACTTTAGTTTTATTTGAAGTGGGATCTTTCCTTCTGCAAGAAGCCTCGAAAACTCTTTGGCGGCATCCTTCAGCATATTATATTGATTGAACATGGGTGATTCCCTGATGAGAACATAGAAGTATCTCATCAGTTTATTCTATTTCCATGCCTTCAACTCTTCGGCTGTTGGCTGTCTGTCAGTTGCGAGTTTCATATCTGCAGGCTTCTGCACACTATTTTTCCACGGGAAGTAAGGATCATGGAACTCGAGACAATAACCAGATACCCTATATATCTTGGCTCCTTGACCTAGCTCGGGGTCTGGATAGTCTTCCAATGATAGATGCAACACTATCATCTAAGATGGCCTCCATCTCCTTCTTTTTCTTGGCATTGTCAATATCTGAGACCTTGCCATGAATGTCCCAAAGGATGTCCATTGACTCGGCCTGCTTGTTCTTGAGACCAGTAACATAATCCACCAGGTTAGCAACTATTGCTGTCAGTTCATCGATCATTTGATCATGGTCAGTAAGTTTTGAAAATGTGAATTCAAGGGAGGTGATGGTCTTGGGCTCAACAACTCAGCTTCTCTTGCTTATGTTTCAGGATTCGCTCCTGATGCTGCTTCATCTGGTTGAGGGCTTGCCATAGAGCGATGAGCATGAGGCGGGAAGCCTTTTCCACATCCTGAATCGACCTCTACAGCTTAGGGAGATCACAGAAGGGAGCCATCAGTCGCCAAACTGTATTCTTACAGGATGATTTAAAGCCCTATACGACGTGGAAGGGCTTCAGTGTGCGGAGAGTTGGGCTAATGGTGGTTGCTCGACAGAAGTTTCTTGGCCATCTACGGCTTTGGACAGATCAAATTATTTCTCACGAGCCTCATCACGGCTCATCCTTAGACTTGTCTACAAGTCATCGTCATCTCTATCGGAGTCAGGGTGATGACTTGGCTTCGTGTCTTGTCGGAATATGGTGATTTCCCTTTCAGTCTAGTCTTTTCCTTTGCCATAAAGTATAAATTGATTAGTTTTTGGCAAAAGGGATCATCCCATCTGATCAAGACTTCGATGTTTTGGGTGTCTGTGACTTCCAAAACAAATAGCTCTTCTTCCTTCCAGTCTTCCTAGTTGTACAAGGAGTCGTATGGGGCGACTCTGTATGACTTTAATATCTTGAATCGCTTAAAGGCTTCATCAATCTGGACCTGGATGAGAGTGTTGTTAATGATATCTGTTCGGGAGGGACTCCAAATAGTAGAGGGTTGTGCTGTCCAGTTTGGATTCTCGACAGGTAAGGGAGCCTGTTGAGAAGCGGGACCTCTGAGAGGGTGGGATGCCCTGTCGGGAGAGGGACTCCGTACAGGGGTAGGGGCCCTATTTGGAGTGGTGATCGTTCGCTCCAAAGGGGCAGCCGATTCACCAGTTGCTTCAAGTTTGACAAACATTTGGTCATCCGTCAAAGCCGCCACAGCCTCAGGATCTGCTGTGGAAGCAACCAGAGTTTCTTCTAGAGGGGTGCGTCCTGTAGGATTTCTACTGCGGCAGGTGCAGCATGCGTAATTATCTCAGTTGCCGCTGTAGCCACCGGGATTGCTGTAAGGACAGCTTCCGACTTCAAAGAGTTCTTGGTCTCCTGCTTTTTCTTTTTCTTCTTGATAGCTGTAGGAGAGCTGCTGTCGGGAACATTTATTTTCTTGGTGATGGCATTCTTCTTGCTGTCAACAGATTTGGATTTGAACGGGAGGTCAGCAATATCCCTGGGATCATTAGATGTTGGGAGGGAGAATGGGCTTGGCCTGTTTGCAAAAAGGGATGTCTTGTTGAAGACTAGGATCTTCTTGGCATTTGCTGACTGCTGTATGCTACAACTAGTCAGGATATAATTCAAAATGAGGCCAAAAAATTTCCTGGCAGACTCTGGCTTCGATGCTTCCTTCTGAAGCCTTTTTAAGAATTTGGCGCCACTTGACCTTCTCTCCTGTCATGATGGCTACCATCATCCAAAAACGCAGACTTGTGCACATCTCGAATGCGCCATTTTAGTTCTCAACGACTCTGCAACAAAAATCATGAAGATAAAGGTAAGGTAATGTAAAGTTCTTCTTGTGGCAGGAAAGATGAATTTGAGAAGGTTGGGAGTTCCCAGTGAACAGATCCCAATATGCCTTCAAATGCTCATCCGACCCGAATGATTCCAACTCCTCCAATGTCAAACCATCAGAGGGAAGTCTATACAAACACTCAAGGAGTTTCCAGTTAATAGTTATCTCCTTCTCTTGCACGATGCTGACGATGGAGGTGATGTCAGAACCCTTCTTGTCTGACGCATACTGAAACTCAGGGTCAACAAATAATTCTTCTACGATTTGCTTATCGTAGTTTTCCAGATGCATGATACCCAACCGGTAGAGGATGGTTTGCCTCACACGGGAGACAACTAGGTTTATCCCGACCATATCCTCATCCTCTGACATGATGCGCCCCTGCAGAACTGAGCGAGCAAAGATCATTCCATCGATTATCATGTCCTTCTTCTTAATTGAGAAAGATGAAGTGTGGGAAGAAGACATTATTGCAGAAGTGAATAGAAAAAGACGCAACTAGTAAGCTACAAAGTATGAAGGTTGTATGTTGTAGACTCGATAATTGTGCAGAAAGCGTAAAGAGTATATGGATCAGCATACTGGCCCTCTTATAGGGTGCAGGGAAGATAGGTTATAGTGAACGGTCAGATCTAAAAGATGAGAACCTGTTGGGATAAACATTCCTATTTTGATAATTGCCAACATACAGCAAGTAGTCTCAAAGAAGATTGTAGTTGTTGGGATAAACATTCCTCATGGAAACTGTTAGAACTCGTCATACAGCCCCATCATATAGCAGAGAGATCATCTGACAGTCTATCCTATAGAGCCATCCTCATACTGCAAAAGACGAAATATGTTGGATACAGCATGCAGTCTGAAGGTGTTTTACTTAGGAAAAGTAAAACACATCCAACAGGACTGTATATTATTATGCTTTAAACCGTTGTGAGATAAACATTGTTTATTCATAAAGTATTCATGGTTAAAGGAGCATTTATTGGTGATAGGATAACATTTAATGCAGCTGGAGAGAGACAAGTATGAACGCTCTGAAGAGCATTTAATGCGAAGACAGAAAGTATGTCTGAAGCATTAAATGCGATCTTCTTTAATTCAAACTTTCAGCAGTCGCCTATCAAGAGTCAGACGTCAACATCTCACCAACCAGCACCGGCTTCATTTATGATAAATAAGGTTCATATGTTCTCTATTAACGAGTTTGATGACTGGAGAATTAGGATGGAGGCTCATCTTGCAGGCATGCATGAGGAGATGATATTCATCATCCAAGAAGGTCCAATAAAGATAATGAAGGTTAATCCCGCCGCAAGGATGGAAGGACAACCTCATGCTGAAATGCTCGAGAAGAAGCGCAAGCAATGGACAGCAGACGATCGCAAGTGTGTGAACCACGACAATGTTGCTAAGAATGCGATGTTTGTCACTCTCGACAAAGGCACATTCTCGAAGGTAAAGAGCTTAAGACAACTAAGGAAATCCGGGAGAAACTCAAGCTGATTTGCGAGGGTACTAAGCTCTTAAAAGAAAATAAAATTTCCAAACTTACTCGGCAATTTGAATCCCTTGAAATGATATCTTCCAAAACATTTGAGGAGCTTGATCTCAGATTCACTGGCATTGTCGGTGAACTTGAAGCATTGGGTAAGTGTATACCCAAAAGGAGAAAAATTTGAAAATCTTAGATCACTCCTTGCCCGATGGGACATTAAGACTACAACTATGCGTGTATCCTGTAACCTTAATGATATTTCTACTTTTGACCTATTCTCTGACCTCAAAGCTTTTGAGTATGACATTAACAGGAGATAAAAGGCCAAAGAGTCACCTTCCAAGACTACATTGGCTGCTGTATCTGACAGGAGACACAGTTGTGCCCCCAGCACATCCAAATCCGCACACAAAACTGCTGACAGTGTTGAAGATATCCTGTCACAAGATGAAATCGACTTACTCATGCACAAATTCAAAAATGTCATCAAGCAGTCTGGAAAGACTCCATACATGCCAAAGCCTTTCCACGAGGTAAGTTCTGAATCGCCCTCCTATGGTGATTCTAACTTGTGCTACAACTGCAGAAAACCCGGACATTATGCAAATAAGTGTCCGCATCCGAAAGTTTAAAAGTTGCCAGAAGCTGAGCAACAAGAAAAGGATGAAAGAAGATGTGCTTGTAAGAACAAGCTCGGGGCCCTGACCGGTGAATCAGAAGCCTTGCCAACATCCAAAAAACCAAGGAGTGCCTTCAGGCAGTCACTGACAGTGACTCATCCGATGATGAGATCGAAGATAAAGCATATATGTGCTTTATGGCCAAATAAATACAGGACGATGAGGATAGCAATGATGAAATAAGCTCAAATTCAGTTACTCCCACAAATACATCGCATACCTTTGAAAACATGATGAATGAATTCAAAAACATTCAAAAGGCCCATGAGACTTTAAAACGGGAAAATGAGGCTAAGTTTCATAATGAGAGCAAGACAAATGATTTCGCTCTACTCGAAGCCAAAGTAGAAACTCTCGAGAAACGAGAAGGATAATTAGAGACCATCTTGAAATCATTCGAGAAATCATCTAAACAGATGGAAGAAATTCTAAGCACTGGGCAACATGCTCATGATAAAAGTGGCTTAGGGTATAACTCATTCTCCAATAAGGGAAAATCGAGTATGGCATTCGTCAGGGGTGTGGAACCCATTTCTGTATCTGAAGAAGTTCCAAGCCCTGCAAAGGCTACAGCTGCTCCTCGTACAGCGAAGGCTGTGATTCCGCCACCAGGTTCATATCACAGACAGCGGAAACCTCAGCCTCCCAAACTTGTAAGGCGTGATCTACAATATGCTCTCCGAGCATATCAGAAGCGCCAACAGCCATTTAGAAAGAAGGCTGTATCTAAGTATCAAAGGCAAGCATCGTAGTACTTTCAACAGTACACTATGCCTAGATATTGGATACATGAGCCCTATTATTCATCCAGAAAACAAGTTGCCTCGCAGTATCATCAACAGCTCTGGGAATCCAACTGGAGACCCAGAAGGCAAGCTGTAGGGTCGCAGAAAAAGGCTCCACCTCCTAGACGGAAATCTTACTGGAATAATAATAATAACCCTAGATTTTACATGCATATTAATCAAGGTTACAGCGACTACATGCCTGCCCCACTTAGACATCGCAAAACCGGACCAAAAGTAATCTACAGTAAACCAATTGCTGTTAGAAAACTATGGGTACCAAAAGTCACTAACATTCATGGACCAAACAATCAAAGGGGACCTAAATCTACTTAAATTTTGTGCTTACAGGATATCAAGGAGTAGGACATCTGCTACTTTGACAACGGATGTTCTCGGCACATGACAAGAGATATCAGCAAGCTGTCAGACTATGTAAAAGGTCGCGGTGCAACGATGCGCTTCGGTGATAAGTCCAAAGGAAGAATAAGAGGGAAAGGAACCCTGCTTGTAGGAATGTTTAAAGTCACCGACGTAGCATATGTTGAAGGCCTACAGTACAATCTACTTAGTATAATCCAGTTCTATGACAAACAGTTCTCGGTGAAATTCTATATAGATCACTGTAGAGTGAAAAACATCTTGACCAAAGAAGTTTTTCTCCTAGGAAGCAGGTAAGGTAATATGTATATTGCGACTGGAAGCCTACAAGCGCCACTATTCCTTGTTTTGTTGCCAAAGGCACTGCAGATCAAAGCTGGCTATGGCACAAAAGGATGTCACACATCAACTTAAAGACAACCAACAAACTCACAAGACAGGGAATGGTTAGAGGTTTGGCCGATGTGTCATTCCATAAAGACAGTGTCTGCGGACGCTGTTAGAAAGGCAAACAAGCCAAAAACTCCTTGAAAAGCAAATCATACCAGTCCACTCACAGGGTTCTGGAAATGCTACACATGGATCTCTACGGCCCTGTAGACCCTGTAAGTTTGGGAGGTAAAAAATATTGTCTCGTTATTGTTCATGATTACTCCAAGTATGCTTGGACAATCTTTCTAAGCAAGAAGAAAGTAACCACAACAAAGTTGCCAGAGCACCTGAGAAAGCTTCAGAATGAGAAAGGATTGAGTATTGTGTCCATTTGTTCCGATAGAGGTACTGAATTCACAAATCGCTTTATAGAGCAAATACTGTTTGGATAATGGAATACAACACGAATACTCAGCAGTCCGGACTCCTCAACATAATGGTGTTGCTGAGCGAAAGAATAGGACGCTCAAGGAAGCCACAAGAACCATGATCGCCGCAACCAAGTTTCCGTAATAGTTCTGGGGCAAAGCAACAAATACAATGTGCTATAAACAAAACCGCTGTATTATAAACAAGCATCACAACAAAACACTCTATGAGGTATGGTATAATAAGACTCCATTAGTTTCATATTTTCACATCTTTGGATGCCAGTGTTATGTTATGAATAATGGGAAAGATCAACTCAAGACTTTTGACGAGAAGTCAGGTGAAGGGATATTTGTAGGATATTCCTCTGTCAGCAAGGCTTTCAGAATCTTCAACAGAAGGAAGCTGATAATCGAGGAATCTATCCATGTAGTGTTCCATGAACCTCAATTTGATCCTACAGGAGTAGAAGACTTAACCCATAATATCCGAACACTTTCCATTAATGACACTCCAACTACAATAGAACCTTTTGTGAACTTAGAGATCAATCCCACAGCTGTAAGATCAGAAGTAATCGAAGACGATGCTGCACAAGCTGAAGCTGAAACTGCAGCACCTCAAGATACAATACGGGATGCCGAACTAGAACCTGACAGGAGATGGTTGAAAGATCACACATAGGAATTAATTATAGGTGGTATTGATGTTGGTGTATCTACCCGAAGGAGAATACATAGTACATAAGGAACTGTACTATGTGCACAAGAAGAATCCGAATCTAAGAAATCTCCATTTCCTGTATGGAAATCTCAACCTGAACTTAGGAGACTAGCTATGTGCACCCTAGCTTTATTCTTAGCTCAATCCAAACCTGTTTCTACGAACAAAGCTTCGCATAATTCTCACTGGATCACTTCTTTGGAAGAAGAGCTTAATGGTTTCAAAAGAAACAATGTATGGTATCTAGTACCCAGGCATGAACATCAAGTTATAATTGGAACCAAATGGGTATTTAGAAACAATAAGGATAAAAATGGACTTGTTATCAGGAACAAATCCCGTCTAATCACACAAGGCTACAGACACGAAGAAGGAATAGACTATGATGACACATTTGCCCCTGTATCCAGACTAGAAGCCATCAGGATATTCGTA
This sequence comes from Orobanche coerulescens, assembly GCA_033398695.1. Classification (NCBI taxonomy): domain Eukaryota; kingdom Viridiplantae; phylum Streptophyta; class Magnoliopsida; order Lamiales; family Orobanchaceae; genus Orobanche; species Orobanche coerulescens. The sequence goes on from CM065817.1 coordinate 123,151,671, forward strand.
GCGTTTGTCTCCCATAAGCACTTTATAGTATCAAATGGACGTTAAGAGCGCATTCTTGAATGGAGACCTCGCCGAAGAAGTCTATATTGAACAACCACCAGGGTTTGTCAACACAGAAGATGGAGACCTTGTATATAGACTACGGAAAGCTCTGTATGGACTTAAGCAAGCACCTAGAGCATGGTACGAAACCTTGTCCCTATACCTTACCAATAATGGATTTGAGAAAGGCACTGTGGACAAAACCCTATTTAAGATATAGGAAGCAGATGACCTGGTAATGGTACAAATATATGTCGATGATATTATATTTGGTTCTAGTAATCTTGCTTTATGTGAAAGGTTCTCTTATGTCATGCAAAGTAAATTTGAAACGAGTATGATGGGGGAACTTAGTTATTTCCTAGGATTGCAGGTGAAGCAATTTCCTATAAGAATCTTTATCAACCAGGAGAAATACAACAAGGATCTACTCAACAAGTTTGGGCTGAACAACTCCAAATCCTCGCCAACCCTCATGAGTACTTCTGTGCAAATTAGTGATGACGAAGCTGGAAAGTCGGTTGATCAATCACTCTACAGGAAGCTTATTGGCTAACTCCTGTACCTAATGGCTAGCAGGCCCGATATCCAGTTAGCTGTAGGAGTGTGTGCTCAATATCAAGTAGCACCTAAGGAGTCACACTTCACGACAGCCAAACGAATCTTTAAGTACGTAAAAGGAACAGTTGATGTAGGATTGTGGTATCCTAAGGAAGGAAGATTCGATTTGGTTGGCTACAACGACTCAGATATCGGAGGCTGTAAGTTGGATAAGAAGAGTACAAGTGGTACTTGTCATTTTCTTGGACCAAGACTTGTGTCATGGTTCAGTAAGAAACAATTGACCAACTCACTTTCTACAGCTGAGTCGGAATATTATGCCGCTGGAAGTTGCTGTATGCATATTCTCTGGATGTAATAGCAGTTACAAGATTATGGAATCAGTGCTAGAGACATGCCAATCATGTGCAATAGCATGAGTGCAATTGCAATAACACACAATCCTGTATTGCACTCGCGAACTAAGCATATTGATATGAAGCATCACTTCATCAGGAATCACATTGAGAATAAGGATGTTTGGATCGAAAAGATTCATACAGATATTCAGCTGGCTGACATCTTTACAGAACGTCTCAGCACAACCAGATTCTGCACGCTTCGTCAAGAATTAGGAATGTTACAGCCTGACTCCCTGTAAGTTTGTACTCTTTTACTCATCAATTGAGGGGGAATGCTGTAAGACCCAAGATTACAATATCCACACTAATTAACTGTACACTCAGAATCAGTTAGACAGCACTGTAGGATAAAGAAGGTATGAAACCTTCCTACAGCTGACGTGTGCATTAATTAAGGGGGAATACAGTATGACCCATGAATCCAGTATTAATCTAGATATTGGTGTAAGAATTGAAAATCTGTATGTACCTTTTGAGGGGGAACGCTGTATTTTCGGGGATACAGCACATACATTAAAGGACATCAATTAATATTATATTACTATTCTGTTCGTACAGAAAATGTTTTTAAGTCCTCGTGCCTTGTTTACATCTCAAACGTTTTATTCTTTAATGCCTTAATGGACTTCAATACCTCAACTAACGCGATTTCAATAATTTCAAAATTGCTGTTTTGGGCAATACGGGGAGACGAACTGTCAGAAGTGCGACCGGTTATCATTCCAAAAATAGATGGATAAGACGTACCAGTTACTCTAAGTCCATCCTATGCGTTTATTTTAAAAGGACGGTTCCCATCCCTTAAATCTGACCGTTCACTATATGTAACCCTAATCGTCCCTGCACACTATAAAATGACTATATCTTGCTCCATTAGACTCTTTACGCTTTCGGCAATTAAATGAGTCTCAAGAAAAAATAGCCTACATTCTTCTATGTACTTTCTGCATTCTCTGTGATAATCTTCAGTTTTTCTTCAAATCTTTTCTCTTTAACTATGTCGACTTCCCAGACTTCCTCCCTTTCTATGAAGAAAAATGAGACAATCATCGACGGGACTTCCATGAAGAAAAATGAGACAATCATCGACGGGCGTATATTCTCCAGGTCAGTTATCATGGAAAGAATCACTCTGGAAGGTGAAGACTTTTCTAGAATGGAAGTGGTCGTTTCCCGTGTTAAACAGCAAGGGTTGTACCGCCTTGCAAGTCGTCATGCTGAGGTGTATGATGAACAAATCATGGAAGAGTTCTACCTGGACGCATCTATTCTCTACGTATCTAAGAAGAAAGGAGGTGAAGTGTCTAAAATATCTGCTAATGTTCAAGGGATTCAGGCCACTGTGAACAGAGAGTTGCTAGAAAATCTTTCCAAGCTACCATCTGATGGTCTGAGAATGGAAGACCTCGAGACTTTCGGGTCGGCAGAGTTGCTAACGACCTACTGGAGGCTGCTTACCGGAGAAGCGGATGCCTAGGATGTTCATCTAGTGCCACGGGAATAATTTCTGCCTACCATGTGTCTATCTGCATGACTTCTGCTGCCAGGTTGTTGAAAATCGGACATAAGCATTTGAGATGTGCACAAACCTTCGGTTACGGATGATGGTCGCCATCATGTCAGGTGAAAAGGTTAAACTGGTGCCAGATTATATTGAACAGGATACAGGAGGATGCTGCCAAGCCCGAGTCCGCTAAGAAATCTTTCGGCCTCATCCTCAACTACTTCCTTACCAGCTGAGGAATGACTTCCATTGTGTTCAAGAAATTGCCTTTCAAAGTGATCCTCCAAGTGGATCAAGTGCTCGACAGTCTGGGTGTCCGTGATCTCCATAATAAATAGCTCTTCGTCCTTCCATGCAGTCCAATTGTACAGTATGTCGTATGGGGCGAACCCGTATGACTTCCATACTTTGAAGCTTTCAAACGCTTGCTCTATTTGGACCTGAAGGAGAGTGTTACTTATTATTTCCGAGGGGGAAGGACTCTATACAGTAGTTGGGCTTACTATTCGGATAGAATTCTCAACAGGTATGGGAGCCTGTTTTGGAAACGGATCCCTAACAGGGGATGGTACCCTGTGGGGAGAGGGATCCTGTACAGGTGATGGTACCCTGTCAGGAGTTGCGACTCTTGGCTACAAAGGGGCAGCCAACTCTCCTGAGCCCTCCAACTTGGCAAACAATTGTGCATCCATCATAGCCGCCACAGGCTCAGGATCTGCATATTATGCAGCAATTATTTTTTCCATAGGGGTTGCGCCATGTAGGATAGATTCAGCAATTGGAACAGTAGGAACTTCTACAGTGACCGCTGTATTCACTATAACCTCGGACTTGGAAGACTTTTTAGCCCTCTTCTTCTTTTTCACAATAGTATGGGGTGCTCGGCTATCGGAGGCAATCCTCTTCCTCGATTTTTCGACGCTCCATGAGCTCATTTCAGATTTTTACAAGGCGAAAGAACAGGCGATACTGAAAGGGAAATCATAGTCCGATGATAAATCTCCCTCACCTAGCCACCATTCCGACCCGGACTCGGACACGGACGATGATGCCCTTCAGGCAGGTCTGCATATAAGCCTTGAAGAGACAAGGGAAAGTGAGATGGCTAATCACCAAAGCCAACAGGGCCAGGGGACATCTGACCGGAATCAGTCCCCTCCCCCGCAACAAGAAGCTATCAATGATCAACCGCAGGAGGAATCAGTCCCTCCTGTTACCGCTTAAGAGCGAGCAGCCCCTAAACAGGCATCCCAACCTATCCCTTCAGAAGACGCCGCCCGTGCCATCTGCCAAGGGGAATTAGTCCCTCTTCCGGATCAGGCGGAAGCTGAGAGTCGGCAGGAGGATTCAGTCCCTTCTGTACCTCCGACTACAGAAGAACAAGCCAAACAGGAGGAATCAGTCCCTCATATACCCAAGACTGAACAAGCCGCACAATTTTCCGAAGCACCTGCTGTCGAAGAGCCCGCTCAAGATGATCCTGCATCTCCCACCTTTGCTCACTCAAAATCAGGTTCCGATGATGGATTCTTGCCTGACAACAGACCACGATGCTCTCATCATAATGTGGTTCTCCGTCAACTCAATGAGCCTGAGGATTCCAATATAGTGCACCCTGGCTCCTCGTGCACTGAATCCCGCATCGAGCAACTCCATGCAATCGGCCGACAGATTGTGTTCCTATAGGATGCCATGAACGCACTGTATTATGCCGGTAAAGAACTTGATTGGATGCAAGAAACTGCCCAAGATGAGCTCTCTGGTCTAAAAAATGAAATCACCAACGTCGAGAACGCGTTCCGCCTAATGCCTAATACATTGTGGCAGGCACTTAATCATCTGAAAGTGCATCAGGAGAGAATACTTCGGCAAGAACAATGAAAGCTCAGGATTTCCGAGGCGAATATGGTTGCTGCCCCTAAGGAGACTGGAACCAGGTTGTCAGACCATGATCATAAGATAGATGACATGTCTATGGTGCTCAGTACTCTAGTTGATAAAATCTCAAGTCTGGAGACCAAACAGGATGAAATTATGAAGATCCTATAGGAGATTCATACTAAGGTCACATATATTGATGATGCCAACAAGGGGGAAGAACCCAGAGAGGCCGGCCGGCAATGGAGGATGGAGAGAGAAAGAGAGATCGATGCTGCTCTAGAAGAAAGTGTCGCTACTGCGATAGGCTGTCTGGCCGCGCCTACAAGAGGATACAGGGTATCTGGTTCTCGACCAGAGCCAAGATCCCAACATCCCCTGGAAGAACAACGTGCGAAAGCCTTCCGAGATTTTTCTACCCACAGACCGACAGCCTTCAGCTGATGAACTGAAGAACTAGAAGAAAAACCAACTGATGAGATACTTATATACACTCATCTGGGAATCTCCCCTATTCAAAAAATTCAAAACGCTGCAGGATGCCTCGAATGAGTTCTCGAGGCTGTTAGTAGATGGAAATCTCCCATTGTAAATGCATATGAAGTCAAGGCATCAAAAAGGTGATCGGATCACTCACCCTGAAGACTGGATACTTGCCTGCGATCAATCTCTTGAAGGAAGAGGCATATATCAGGATCTAGGCAGTAACTCGCTAGTCAATTGGTGGAAGGGAACCGAACATGATCCTAAGAAAAGAAATTGGAGGCATTCATAGTACAGGAGTTACCTATCTGTATTTTTGCTGTATTTTTTTCTTCTATAGGCTTATCATCGCACTATGTATTTTTTATTTCAAGCATTGTAATTTTCCTGATTATTATCAATAAAATTCAATTTCTCTTGAAAGATTACAGCTCGTAATCTAAGCTTACTATTATACTGTCTATTTACGAAGCTGTTACAAAATTCGAACAAGTACAAAACTTGTTAAGTCTTAAGCTGTAAGAACTTATCTGCGAATAGTTCATAGGTTAAGTTGTATTCAACCTAGACCATAATGTAAGATTGTGTCTACAAGCCAATCATAAGTTTAAGTTGTAATACACAGTAATGTAGGATTCTTCAATTTAGAACTTGCCTGCGAGCAGATCATTCTGACAGAAGACTCGATGACTGCCTCTCTGTATCCAGATGAAATCAACTAGAGAAAGGTTTTGAAATTATCAAAAAGGGGGAAATTATTGGGATAAACATTCATGTTTTGATAATTGCCAACATACAGCAAGTAGTCTCAAAGAAGATTGTAATTGTTGGGATAAACATTCCTCATGGAAGCTGTTATAACTCGTCATACTGCCCTAACATACAGCAAAGAGATCGTCCGACAGTCTATGCTATAGAGCCATCCTCATATAGCAAAAGATGAAATACATTGGATACAGCATGCAGGCTGAAGGTGTTTTACTTAGGAAAAGTAAAACACATCCAACAGGACTGGATATTATTATACTTTAAACTGTTGTGAGATAAACATTGTTTATTCATAAAGTATTCACGGTTAAAGCAGCATTTATTGCTGATAGGACAACATTTAATGTAGCTGGAGAGAGACAAGTCTGAACGCTCTGAAGAGCATTTAATGCGAAGACAGAAAGCATGTCTAAAGCATTAAATGCGATCTTCTTTAATTCAAATTTTCAGCAGCCGCCTATCAAGAGTCAGACGTCAACATCTCACCAACTAGCAACGTCTTCATTTATAACGGATACGTTTTCCAAGGTTATAAATACCCACAAGCCAGAGGACTTAAACACACGAAGAACAAAAGTTATTCAATATCACGAAAGCTTTGACAGATCACTCTGACATTTCTAGCAATTACAACATAGTATATTTCGTGAGCATCCATCAAGTATTCAAGCGAAGAAATATACAAGTCCTCAATGCAGACAGCACAGCATACAGCGAGTGTTCATCAAAGATATAGCTACTGTTTGAGATTTGTTCTACCTAACCGTTGAGATTATCATTAGCCCTATGTGGACTAAGGATCTATGTGTATTCCGACCTGTGGGAAGAATAGCATTGAAGACGAAGCTTTAATCTGTGCGATAAGAAGTGAGTCGAAAAAGAGCTCAAGCCAATCTGTGTGAACGGCCCAAAGCTGCAGTCCCTGTATCAATCTGTGTGCACGATACAGAAATAGGTTTAGTTATAGTCACGTAGTTATGTACGCAGTAATTATAATAAACATTTTACTCCTGTGTGGAGGACCAGTGGACGTAGAGGGTTTACCTCAAACCACTTTAAACTGTGTGTCATTTACCTTCTGTTTTTATTGTTTCCATTACTTGGTGACATATCAAGTATATTACTAAAACCCTGTACGCACCAAGCAAACAGGAGAACACCTACTTGCTGTAGTTACATCAACTCACATCAAAACTTCCGCTATGCAAACTAACTTCAAAAATCGTACAACTTACAGTGCTTGTATACTTTAAGCTGTTATTCGTATACTTAGTGGTCAACAAAACCGTCTTTGAATGAACGTACAAGATGGTTTTAGATGCAACTTGTACGTCTAATCCGTCAGTTTTGAAATTAATGAATGGTCCCACTTCTGACAAAGTTCATCTTCCACTATTGCACGATACGGCGGTTTAAATTTTGAAATCGCGGTTTTCAAGGCAATAAAGTCCAGGTGTCTCTTCAGTATTGAATTCAGATAGTGCATGTGGACTTAAAACAGTTTATAATGTTCAAGAGTATGTATTTAGATACGATTAAAATATTAATTAATATCCTACAGTGTTTGTATTAGATCCGCGAAAATACAGCGTTCCCCCTTAAAAAGTACATACAAAATTCAATGCTACAACAATTTTGGATTAATACTATATTCTTGGGTCATACTGTATTCCTCCTTAATTAATGCACACGTCATCTGTAGGAAGGTTATATGCCTTCTTCTTCATATAGTAAGGATATAACTTGGAGTTCTGAGTGTATAATTAATTAAAGTGGATACTGTACTCATGGGTCTTACAGCATTCCCGCTCAATTGATGAGTAAAATGTGAAAACTTAAGAGAGTCGGGATGTAGCATTCCCAATTCTTATCGAAGCATGCAGAATCTGGTGGTGCTGAGAGGTTTTGTAAAGATGTCGGATAACTGGATGTCTGTATGAATATTCTTGATCCGAACATATTTAATCTCAACATGATTCCATATAGTGCTTTCTTTAGCTTGTATACAAGGTCTCCACCTTCAGTGTTGGCAAACCCTAGAGGTTGTTCAACATAGACTTCTTCGGCGAGGTCTACATTCAGTATTGCGCTCTTAACATCCATTTGCTATACAATAAAGTTCCTGTGAGCGGCGAATGCTAGGAAAAACCTGATAACTTCTAATCAGGCTACAGGTGCAATTGTTTCATCATAGTCGATTCCCTATTCTTGTCATATCCTTGGGCTACTAGTCTAGATTTGTTCCTGATCACAAGCCCATTTTCGTCCTTTTGTTGTGGAATACCCATTTCGTTCCTATGAATGACTGATATGTTGCTCTAGGAACTAGGTACCCAACATTATTCCGTTCGAAACCATTGAGCTCTTCTTCCATCGAAGTGACCTAGTTATTGAGAGCCCCTTTGGTCGAAATAAGTTCGGACTGGGCTAAGAATACAGCTACGGCGTATATAAAGTCTCGTAAGTTCGGGGTTGAGATTTCCATACAGGGAATTGAGACTTTTCAGAATTTGTCTCCTCCTTTGCACAGAGACAGTGCCTTGTGTACTCTGTATTTTCCTACGTGTGGTTACACCAGCATCGATATCTCTAATTAGTAACTCCTGGGGTGATATCTCAACCACATCTTGTTAAGTTCTAGTTAGGCATCCCATGCTGTAATTGTTGAACTGTAGCCCTAACTTCAGCTTGTACAACATCAGCTTCGACTGCTTCTATTCTTACAGCGGCAGGATTGATTTCTATGTCCACAAGTGGTTCTATTGTAGTTTGGGGGACATTAATAGAGAGTGTTTGGATTCTTTGGGTTACGCATTCTACTCCTATAGGGTCACAATGGGGTTCATCAAATACTACGTGGACTGATTCCTCTATTATCAGCTTCCTTTTGTTAAATATCCTGAATGATTTGCTGATAAAATAGTATCCAACTAAAATACCCTCATCCGACTTTTCATAGAAGGTCTTCAATTGATCCTTACCATTGTTTAGTACATAACATCTGTATCCAAAAGTATGAACGTATGCAACCGTTGGAGTTTTGTTATTCCATACCTCATATGCTGTTTTGTTGTGATGCTTGTTGATGATACAACGGCTTTGTGTGTAGCATACTGTATTTGTTGCTTCTCCCCAATTATGCTGTGGCGACTTGCTTGCGGTTAATATGGTCTTTGTTACTTCTTTCACGTCCTATTCTTATGCTCGGGAAAACCATTTTGTTGAGGAGTTTGGGCTGCTGAGTATTCGTGTTGTATGCCATTTTTCGCAAATTATTACTCTATAAAGCGATTTGTGCATTCTGTGCTTTTGTCGGAATGAATGGATACAATACTCAACCCTTTCTCATTTTGCATCTTTTTCAGGTGTTCTGGTAGCTTTGTGATTGTTTATTTCTTCTTGTTCAGGAAGATGGTCCAAGCATACCTGGAGAAATCATCAACAATAAGACAGTATTTCTTACCTCCCAGGCTTAAAAGGTCTACAGAGCTAAAGAGGTCCATGTATAGCAAATCCAAGACCCTGTGGGTGGAGAGATATGCCTTTCTCTTCAGGGTGGTCTTGACTTGCTTGCCTTTCTGACAGGGTCCACATATGCCGTTTTTATGAAATGAAACATTGGGCAAGCCTCTAATCATTCCTTGTCGAGCGAGCGTGTTTATGGTCTTGAAGTTGATGTGCAACATACTTTTGCGCCATAACCAACTTTGATCTGCAGTGCCTTTGGAAACAAAACATGGAATAATGGAGCTTGTGGGCTTCCAGACAACAATATACATGTTACCTTACCGGCTTCCTATAAGGAAGTTTTGCTTAGTTTTAATGTCCTTCACCCTACAGTGATCTACATAGAATTTGACCGAGAACTATATGTCATAGAACTGGCTAATACTAAGTAAATTATATTGTATTCCCTCAACATAGGCTACGTCAGTAACTTTGAACTTTCCTACGAGCAGGGTTCCTTTCTCTCTTGTTCTTCTTTCGGGTTTATCACTGAATCGCACCTTTGGACCGCGACCTTCTACATAATCTGACAGCTTGCTGATATCTCCTGTCATATGGTGATAACATCCGCTATCAAATCAGATGTCCTTCTCCTTGATGTCCTGTAATCAAACAAATTAGGTAGATTTAGGTCTCTTTGAATTTTAGGTCCATAGTTGTTAGTGCCTTTAGGTACCCAAATTTGTCTGACAGCAATTGGTTTGTTGTAGGTTACTTCTGGTCCCGTTTTGCGATATTTACGTGTGGAAGGCATGTAGTTGCTGTAGTCCTGATTACTATGCATGTAAAATCTAGTGTTTTGGCTCCAGTACAACTGCCGTCTAGGAGGGTGAACTATTTTTTTGGCCTCAATGCTTGCCTTCTGGGTTTCCAGTCGGATTCCCAGATATTTTGATGATGGAACTGCGCAAAAGCCTACTTCCTGTATGGATATCTGGGTTCCTCTATCCAGTATCTAGGTGCACTGTGCTATTGATAGTACTGCGGTGCATACCTTTGATACTTAGATACATGCTTCTTTCTGGCTGGCTACTGACGCTGTTTATATGCTCGGGGAGCATAATGTTGATGATTAGCATTTCACCTTATAGGTCTATGAGGTTGGGGTTTCCACTGCTTGTGATAATAACTAGGTGGCGGCATCGCAGCGTTTGCTATCTGAGGTCGGGCAGCTGTGACCTTTACGGGACTCTGGGCTTCTTCGGGTTCAGGAATGGGTTCCACTCCCTTGAAAAATCATGTGCTAGATTTGCCCTTGTGGGAGAATGAGTCATATCCTAAGCCACGTTTATCATGGGCGTGCTGCCCAGTGCTTAGAATGTATTCCATCCTTCTTGATAATTTTTCAAATGATTTAAGGATGGTCTCGAGTTCTCCTTTTTGTTTCTCGAGAATTTTTATCTTCGCTTCCAGCAAAGCATAATCATTTGTCTTGCAATTATTATGAGTTTTTATCTCATTTAGTTCTGTTAAAAGTTGATGATTGCTTTCCATGAGTTGTTCTTGAGTAATTTTGTTGTTTTCACAGTTTAACGGCATATTTTCGTAATTATTTTCAGCAAAGCATTTTCATCTTTTAGCTCTAAGTTTGAAATGGAGAGTTGTGGCTTTCTGAATGGTTCTAAACTGATTCTTCATATTTTCTAAGGTATATGATGCATTGATAAGAATAATTGAGGTTGAGCTTAACTCATCATCGCTGTCTTCATCATTCTCTTCTTCTTTGGCCATAAAGCACATATATGCCTTATCTTCTATTTCATCGTCAGAGGAGTCACTGTCAGTGATTGCCTGAAGGCACTCCTCAGTCTTGGTTGATGAGGGCGAGGCTTCTGATTCTTCGATCATGGCCTTGAGCTTGTTTCACCAAATGTGCCTTTTCTGATCCTTCTATTGTTGCTCGGCTTCGGGCAACTTCTGTACTTTGGGATGAGGACACTTATTCGCATAATGTCCTGGTTTCTAGCAGTTGTAACACAGGTAAGATTCGGTAGACGAAGGTGATTTAGAACTCACCCTGTTAGATGGATTGGGTCTGTATGGGGCCTTTCCAGATTTCTTGATGAATGCATGAGCAGGGTCATCTCGTCTTGTGACAGGATGTCATCGTCACTGTCTGCTGCCTTGCATGCTGATTTGGATGTGCTGGGTGCGGAACTGTGTCTCCTGTCAGATATGGCAGGCAGTGTTGTAGTCTTGGCAGGCGACTCTTATGCCTTCTTTCTTTAGTCTATGTCATACTCAAAAGCTTTGATGTTAGATAAGGTATTAAAAGTAGATATGGCACCAAGGTTACAAGACACACGCATAGTTGTGGTCTTAATGTCCATCGGGTAGGGAATACTCTAAAGATTTCTAAATTTTTCTCCTTTTGGGTATACACTTTACCCAATGCTTCAAGTTCACAGACAATGCCGGTAAATCTGTGGTCAAGTTCCTCAAGCATCTTGAAATATTTCATTTCAAAAGATTCGAACTGCCGAGTTCATTTAGAAATTTTGTTTTCTTTCGAGAACTCAGTTCCCTCACAAATTAGCTTGAGCTTCTCCCAGATTTCTTTAGCTGTCTTACCGCTTTTTACCTTATAGAATGTGCCTTTGTCGAGAGTGACAAATAACATATTCTTAGCAACATTGTAGAGGTTCGCACGCTTATGATCGTCCGTTGCCCATTGCTCGCGCTCTTTGTCGAGCATCTCTGCATAAGGTTATCCATCAATTCTTGCAGATGTGTTGACCTTCATTATCTCGATTGGTCCTTCTTGGATGACGAAAATCATCTCTTCGTGCATTGCTGCAAGATGAGATTCCATCCTAATTCTTCAACCATCGAATTCATTATCAAAAAATATAGGGACTTTATTGATCATAGATGTGCCCATGATAGAAGTAAGATTAATGATGAAGATATGAAAATAAAGTTTTCAAAAGCTAGTGATTTTTGTGGATCTGATTCGGTTAAAAATCAAATGATTCTTTATAGAATCAACCTCTCCCCTACCACCTATTGGACATAGTATATAGTAATAACAGCTTAGAAGGGGGGGGTTGAATAATTTGTATCTTTTTCGAAGTTTATTTGCGTAGCGGAAGTCTAATGTTAAGTTGTGGTAAATACAGCAACTGAGTAATCTCCTATTAGCTTAGTGCGTATAGGGTTTTTACAATATGTATATTTAAATCACACAGGCATATAGAAAAAAAAGTAAATGACAGGAAGTAAAGACATACTAATTAAAGTGGTTCGAGGTAAACCCCTCTACGTCCACTGGTCATCCACTCAGGAGTAAAATGTTTATCAAAATCACGGCGTACACAACTATGTGACTTTAACTAAATGCGTCGCTGTATCGTTCACACATATTGATATAGCCAATAGTAGCTTGGGTCGTTCACACATATTGACTTAGATTCTTCGATTTTCTTCTTTTCACACAGATTGAAGCTTCGAGTTTAGTGCTATTCGTCCCACACATGTAAGAGATAGCAAGGGCTTACTCCACACAGGGCTAAGTAATACTCAACGGTAGATTTGGTGTGACAAGATCAATCAACAGTTTTATGCTTGATGAGCGTTTGCTGTAAGTATGCTGTTTACATTGAGGACTTAGTATATTTCTTCTTTTGATGAAGCAAATTGGCTTGGCTTCTTAAACTTCCTTCTTTTCACACAAATTGAAGCTTCATCTTCAGTGCTATTCGTTGTAACACCCCGAGATATTCGGAATAATTACAGCGCCGTAAACCCTTTAGATAAGGATTTACAAGGCTGATTTTAAAAGAAGTGTAAAAACAATACAATCGAACAACTGAAGTTCAAATACAGATTTGATTCAACCGATCAAATGAGTTAACTTATACAACCATATCGAATTGACCTTATTAAAACAGACGTACTCGAGTACTAAACGAACCAAGAAGACCAATCACAATAACAATAACATCAATCACATCACTGAGCCATTCCATCGTCCTGTCGGTACTGTGTTTGCCTCCCCGCTCCTCGGCTACCTGAACATCAAAACAATGTCCACCCCCGAAGGGGTTAGCAAAACAATGCTAGTACAAGTATCATCATACAATAAATCATCAAAGCATCATAAAGCATGCAAAACGGACTTCCGCCACCGGAATCCAATGATGCGAATCCTCACGATTCCATCAACACAATACATGGTAATCCAGCGATCCAGCGCCCTCAGCATAGATCCCCATGATGATCCCGTCGGACCAATGCATGGTGGAAAAGCTGTCCAGCGATCCAGCGCCCTCAGCATAGATCCCCATGATGATCCCGTCGGACCAACGCATGGTGGACATTCGATCCAGCGCCCTCAGCATAGATCCTCATGACCCCCTCGGATCATTTATACCGTAATCAATCAATTATGCATACACATATGCATTTCAATATGTTCATCAATACGAACAACAACAACGAATATCACGAAAATTCTCAGAAATACATCTCATATTCCACAATATGAATAAAACCACAAGCATGATAAATCGAACTCGACATATGATACTTGCCTCGAAAATGGCAAGGACGAAACACTTCAATGATCTCGACACACTCGAAGGCCACCTCCTTCGATCAACGTAACAAGCTCGAACCTTAACAAAAGGAACGATATACAAATCATCTCAAGTCGAACGATGGCCTAACAATTCGGTCTATGGCCGAAAAGCTCAAAATAACCAATCTGCCTTGTAACGCCCGGTTTTTTTTTTCGGTACGTTAATTATTTTCATGGTATTTAGTTATTTAAATGATGGGTTTAATTAATTAGCCAAGTTAGATTAAAATACAAGTTTTGGGCTAAGTTAATTGAAAGATTTAATTATATTGGGCTAGTAAGAAGTGAGTTTTGAGCCTAGCCCATTAGTGAAGTCATTAGGCTTTATCCTTAAATGATTTATAAAAATATCACAAAACCCTAAACTTCCTCCTCTCTCCCTCATTCGGCCGATCCCTCTCTCCCATCTCTCTCTCATTTTTCTCTTCCAAAGCCACAATCATCTTCTCCTTCACTTCCTTGTTGGTGTAACAAGCTTAGGTAAGATCTTTTAAGGTGTTTTAATCTTTTCTTTTGATTTATATTCAATTAATTGTTTTAAGTGTTGATTATCATCTAGAAATTTCATCACCATCTCCTATACATGGTGTATGATGAGCCTAGATGATCATATTATGTAAAAGATCTATATGATTCATAAAAATCATCAAGTTGTAACTTGTGTGATTTAAAGAAGATAGATCTTATGGTTTTAACCAATGTTGTTATTGTTATAAGTTGTATGTTATCATCATCTCTAGATTATATCTACACCCTATACATGGTGTATGATGGATCTAGATGATTATACAAAATACAAGGTCTAAATGAACCATGGAAATCACCAAGTTTTATTTAGGTGATAAAATGTGATAGATCTTGTGAATGGTTATAATTCTTGTTAATTATTATTTTGATTCTCAACATATCCATATCAATATGTTTAGATCTAAGTATACAATTTTATAGCATCTTCTAAGATGTGTATATAAATGTTTGTGTATTTGAAAGATCAAGGAACCCTTAAGAAAGGGGAAAATTATGTGTTTAAATGGTTTGTCATATATTATGTTGATTTGATTCTTTTCCTTGTGACTAAATGAAATTCCAATGACCCCTAGCCCTTTTTGGTGCCACCATGTTCATAGGGGACTGAATTTGGGTGATAAACACATCTAGGAATGTGTTTCAAAAGGGAGAGGAATGGATTGGTTAAAAAGATTAAGGGTTGGCTACGATTCTGTTTCCATCAGATTTGTAGTCATCTTACAAAAATCATAACTTGAATTCTATAACTCAAACGGATCTCAAACCTGTGCCAAACGTTTACAAATTGTGTTGGGTAACTTTCTTATGAAGGTCACTCTCACTAATTAGGACTTTATCCATGGGCAAGAACAGCACATTTGCTGGTAGGTCTGATCCGGGTCTGATCTGATAGGTCAACTTGTTTTATTCGTTTCTAGGGCTTGGGAAATGATCTAATGGGATTCCAAGTTCCCGCATGTGTGTTATGACCTAGAGTTGTGATCTGGAGTTTATGGGATGTTATCTCCAAGTATTTCTTGGTCATATTGAGTTCACACTCCAGATCAGTTTTCTGTCATCAGCTTTTAAGGGTTTTGTAATTAGTCATGTTGTGAATTTCATATCTAGAGTTTGGGAAACCCTTTTTGGTCGGTTCCAACTCTGAGACTTTGGTATTTATGTCTATTATCTCTGTGATTTTTAGTTTGGACAATGTCTACCCACAAGTTGGGTAGAATTGGCCAACACTACTGATTCCTATGATTTGGGACTGCACTGCGATGTCTTTTTAAAAGCATCATAATAAATTCATATTTTGGAGTTAGAGTGAGTTCTTTACTGTTTTAAAAAGGGGAAAGATTCTAGTTTCTTAGAAAATTTAATATTGATATGTTAATACTTAGGAAAATTAAGTAAATCCATCTTTAACAGCGGGTCTGTTTTTAGACCTTGCTGTCCAGATTTTTGTTTAAGTCTTTAAGCTTCATCTTTGGGTATATCCTAACTCCTAGTTTATAATAGGTGAAGTTTTGGCATTTGCTCAAGTGTGGTAGCCAGTTTTGATTTAGCAATCTCCCTTAAGTATTCAAGGTGAGTTCTCTCACTCCATTGTCTCAATATTTATGATTGCTAGGTTAGCACGTGAGTGTTAAATTATTATTATGGTATGATAATGTGGATGCATGCTTAAATTGTTAATCATACATGAGCACTGTATGTTTATTGTTTAGGGGATCATAGCAATTATCCGGCTTTTGTCCGGTGCGCGTGGTTAGGTATAATTACTCCAATACCCTCCGAGATGTGAGGTGAGGGTAAGATTAACCCAATACTCTTCGGTTTGTGAGATGCGGGTAACCTACTAGCCCTCCTTATAAGCCTTGATTTGTTCTTGGCTTATGTTTAAATGTTATAACGATATATTTTAATCTAGGTCTAGTGATTGTGGATATTGGTATAATGTTGTGTTTGAATTCACTAAGCTTTGTGCTTACGGTTTTACTTAACATTTTCAGGTATTACGATTAAGGAGGCTAAGGAATTTGTGGGAGCATTCATGACACACTGTGATTTATTTTAAGTCAATGAACATTTTTAGTACTTCCGCTTTTGACATTTCCATATTAGAAAGTTTCACTTATGTTGTTTTCTTTAGAAGTTTGATAACTTGACTGCCATTATTGGCTTATTGAATTAAATAAATGAAGTTCCTTTATGAATTGGTGTCAAACTTTATATTATATCCGCAAAAAAAAAAAAAAAAAAAAAAATATAAATAAATTTTGGGTGTTACATGCCTGGACTGCTTAGCGTGCGCTACATACTCTACGTAACGTGCGCTAAGCAGGCCTATTAGCGTACACTATCCTGTAAGACTAGCGTGCGCTAGCCACGGTCTGCAGCGACTTCGGCCGTCTCATAACGTCACGCTACGACGTTTGGCGCAATCGACCCCGATAGCGCACGTTAACTCACACGTGTTAGCGTGCGCTAATATTGCATGGCAGAATACTGCAAACCGAAAACTGGGTTGAATGGTGAAGAACTCATGAATTCCACCGTGATAATACAAGTTATCCTCGGGCAAATCATGCTAATAAGGTTTGTGGAAGATTTATGATCGTGAAATACAAATAGACGGATAGTCATCTCAATATCATAACTTATCTTCGATCTTCAAGAAATATTCTAAGTTCCGATTATTTCAAGTCCCACAACATATGATTCCTTACGTAAAACATACGAACTAGGTAATTTCCGATTACTGATCATAAACCGATTTGAAAATGCTTAGGAGTCCATACTACTAAGATGGTTCAAAGGTTCATATGATAAATAGTGCCGATACGTCAAAGTATCCTTCTAACATGTGATGACCGATCAAAAACGAAATAACTGGCTATCTAAGCATGATCAGACGTCCTTAAGAACATTACTAACATTGGTGAAGAATCACCTACCTCAAGTAGTGAAGAACACGGAGGAAAAATGAAGCAATCCGACACCGAAAGCTTGAACACCAATCTCCAATGATAAACGATCTTCAATCACGAATCAGGATGTTGGTATGAAGTGTTTGGGGTGAAGGAAGTTATGTTCTAAGTGTAGGAATTCGGGTAATGAGAGTAGAGAGAATCGGAATCACGAATAGGATGCTGTCCTATTTATAATAAATGGCTATTAGCGCGCTAGACCACATTCGTAGCGTGCGCTAACGGCTCACAGTCTAAACTGTACTCGGCACTTAGCGTGCGCTACGCATATACCTGTAGCGTGCGCTAAGGCGTTGACTTGGCTTTTCCCGAAAGCCGTCCAGATTCATTCGACACAATCCGACAAGGGTCCCCCGGCCAGATCTCACCTACCGCACGTCCCCATCAATTTGACCATGCGTAGCGTGCGCTAATGACACTCGGTAGCGTGCGCTATGAATCTACGTTAGCGCACGCTAAACACAGCCAATAGCGTGCGCTACATGCGCAGATTTACAATCTTTAAATCACAACCACGGAATTAAACGCTCGACAACATCGGATTATGAAATACGGAAAATAATACTCAAATCAAGTACAATCATTACAATATCACAAGTTCCAATTACATAACAGAAATCTCGGGTATTACATCCTTCCTCCCTAAAAAGAAGTTTCGTCCCGAAACTTAAGATGAAAACAACTCCGGATATCTAGTCTTCATACTGTCCTCTGTTTCCCAAGTGGCCTCTTCGACTCCATGTCGTGACCATTGTACTTTAACCAAGTGTATTGGTTTATTCCTCAATTGTTTGATCCGGCTCTCAAGTATTCTGATTGGTCTCTCTTCGAAGGTGCCATCATTAGCTATTTCGATCTCGTCGAAATCAATGACGTGACTGGGGTCCGGTACATACTTCCGCAATTGGGATACGTGAAACACATTGTGAACGTGACTCAGCGATGGCGGTAAGGCCAACCTGTATGCCAAATTCCCAACTCTCTCTAGGATCTCAAATGGTCCGATATATCTCGGACTTAACTTACCTCTTCTCCCAAAACGGAAAATCCCTCGTGTAGGAGACACCTTCAATAGTACGTGGTCCCCGACGTCGAACTCTAGAGGGCGACGACGTACATCTGCATAAGACTTCTGTCGACTCTGGGCAGTCAACAGTCTCTCTCGAATCAAAGCTATCTTCTCTTGAGTCTGAATAATCAATTCTGGTTCCGTCCCGATCAAATCCGAAGGATCATCCCAACACAGGGGTGATCGGCATCTTCTCCCGTATAAAGCTTCAAATGGGGCCATCTTAATAGAAGCATGCCAACTGTTATTATAGGTGAACTCGATCAAGGGCAATTGAACTTCCCAATCAGTCGACCAATCTAATGCACAAGCTCTAAGCATGTCTTCTACTGTCTGTATAGTCCTTTCGGACTGACCATCCGTTTGGGGATGATAAACTGTACTAAAACTGAGCTCAGTCCCCAAAGCCTTATGAACTGCCTTCCAGAAGTGTGACACGAAACGACCATCTCGATCCGAAATAATGGTCTTCGGCGTCCCGTGCAATCTAACTATCTCCGCAATAAATATCCGTGCCAATCTCTCGGGTCCCCATGTATCTTTAATTCCCAGGAAATGAGCCGACTTGGTTAGTCGATCAACTACAACCCAAATCATGTTCATTCCTGTTCTAGTCCTTGGCATACTAGTAATGAAGTCCATCGAGATATCTTCCCACTTCCATTCAGGGATCGGAAGCGGCTTTAACATTCCGGCAGGTTGTTGATGTTCAATCTTAACCTGCTGACAAGTCAAACACTTCGAAACATACTCCGCTACGTCCTTCTTCATATTCCCCCACCAGAAGTTTTGCTTTAAATCTTTGTACATCTTACTACTGCCGGGGTGAATAGAATAGGGCGCGCTATGAGCTTCCCTTAAAATTGTCCGTCTCAAATCATCATCCTCGGGAACGCAAAGTCGACTTTGAAATCTCAGAACTCCATCGTCTTGTATCACGAATCCTGGGGCTTTTCCTTTCTTTACTTCGTCACACAATCGAAGGATCAGGGAATCGTTCAGTTGTTTAGATTTGATCTCCTCGACTAATGATGAAGTCAGTTCCATCACATAAAGTCGCCCTTGGATTCCTGGTGCCCATACCTCATCAGCTACTACGTTTGCTTTCCCCGGATGATAGAGAATCTCCAAGTCGTAATCCTTGATTAATTCCAGCCACCTTCTCTGCCTCATGTTTAACTCTTTCTGACTGAAAATGTACTTGAGGCTCTTATGATCTGTAAAGATCTGACAATGAGTGCCATACAAATAATGTCGCCAGATTTTCAAGGCAAAGACCACAGCTGCTAGCTCCAGATCATGAGTCGGGTAATTAATCTCGTATGGTTTCAATTGCCGAGAAGCATAAGCAATCACTTTATCCTTCTGCATCAATACACAACCTGCACTCGATTCAAGCGTCGCCGTATACCATGAATCCATCAATTCCCTCTGGCGGCGCTAATATTGGTCTGTCGTCGGCCTCCTCTTAAGTTCGTCAAAACCACTGGCACTTCTCATTCCACATGAACTTCGAGTTTTCTCGCAATATTGGGTGAGCGGACGAGCAATTTTGGAAAATCCCTCTACAAAGCGGCGATAATATCCAGCTAGTCCTAAGAAGCTTCGGATTTCCTTCACGTTCCTAGGAGCTTCCCATTCCAAGATCGCTTCGACTTTCTTCGGGTCCACCTGAACTCCATCGGCTGATATCACATGCCCAAGGAAGGTTACTTCCTTAAGCCAGAACTCGCATTTAGAAAATTTTGCATATAGCTGTTCCTTCCTCAAGGTGCTCAAAACCACACGTAAATGTTTAGCATGTTCCTCTGCGTCTTTCGAATATATTAGGATGTCATCAATGAAGACGACCACAAATTTATCCAAGTATTCCAAGAATACCCGATTCATCAATTGCATGAATGCTGCAGGAGCATTGGTAAGTCCAAACGGCATCACTACGAATTCATAATGCCCGTACCGGGATCTGAAAGCAGATTTCGGTATATCCGATTCCTTAATTCTCAACTGGTGGTATCCTGATCGCAAGTCAATCTTCGAGAATACCCTTGCCCCTTGCAGTTGGTCAAACAAGTCGTCGATCTGAGGTATAGGATACTTGTTCTTGATTGTCATCTTATTGAGTTCCCTGTAATCAATACACAGTCGGAGGGATCCGTCCTTCTTCCGGACAAAGAGAACGGGCGCTCACCAAGGAGAAACGCTCGGTTGAATATAACCCTTCTGCAACAATTCCTCCAGCTGTTTCTTGAGTTCATACATCTCGGTTGGTGCCATGCGGTATGGTGCTGGAAATAGGAGGAGCCGCTCCAGCTCCGGTTCGATAGTGAATTCCACTCCTCTGCGGAGGTAACCTGAGTAGTTCGTCAGAAATACATCCGAGAACTCATTCACAATCGAAATAGACGAGAGCTCTATTCATTCCTCTTTCCTCATGGCATAGCACCAAAGTCCGTGACATCCCCGCTTAATTTCACCTTTCATTGCCTTGATCAATTTCCCGAGCTTCCTGTCTCCATCCTCGGAATAAGTGTTCGGGATCTGTCATCGCAATGATGGAAATGACTCTCTCTCGGTAATTCAAAGACACTCCATAACGGTTGAGCCAATCATCTCCGAGAATTAAATCGTCACCGCAGATGTCAACTACAATAAGATTCGATGGCCAATCTCTTCCTCTATAGATACCGGGAAATCCCTAGCTTCTAGTGTTCCCACAATTTTCTCTCCTCGGTAATCCCACAACATAAGGTTCACAATTATACAAGCACGAGATGTTCAAACGATTAACACGGTTCAAAGATATAAAAGAATGCGTAGCTCGAATCGAACAAGACACTAATCGGTTGCAAAAGGATCTGAATCGCACTGATGCAAATGTGTGTTCGATCATCGATTTCCTCATTTCGCATGTGCGTGGAGGAACGGACCCAAAGACTGGATGCCTCTCTCTTCCCGGGCCGCTGCTGAAATCCACTCTGCTGCGTCTGGTTCACACTCGTCTCCTTCGGGACTGGAGTTGGAGTGCGAGTACCAAAATATCGGGTCGCATTCCCACAAAATGTTGCCCGATGTCCTTCTGTCCACACTCGAAACAGTCACGCAGCGCGAAACAATCACGTCGAACATGTCCCGCCTTGCCACGCTTGTAACACTTCTTTCCCGTGTCTCGAAACTTGGTGCCGCCGGAACTTCTTCCCACCTCGAGAAGGATGCGGAGGTTTCTGGATGAATGAAAAGAGGATCGACCCTTGCGAGGTCCGCTACTCTTATCCTCCGTGAAGTTGCCGGACACCTTCTGTTTCTTTGCTTCCGTCGCTTTCTCTCTGCCGCCTCCTTCATGTCATAGGCCAACGCCTTGTCCTGCATGTCGCAAGGTGGCACATTCAAATCCGGACATATACTGCTGAATTTCCGGCTTCATTCGCATGTCAAAATGAAAAATCTTCTCCGCCTCGGTCCTGACTAAGTGACGCACATAAGTCAGCTGGTGATTAAAAGTTTTAATCACGTTCGTCACAGATGCTTCCGAATTTTGTGGTGAGAAAAACTCCCGAACTCGGGCTTCTCTAACTGGGCGAGGACAATACTGCGCCTCCATCATCAATTTGAATTCTGTCCAGTCAACATTATGCTCCTCCGGTCGAATGGCCTCCCACCAGTCGAAAGCCTCCCCGGTCAAAAAGTACTGGGCGACCGGAACCTTCCTATCGTTGGGACAGTTAATCCCTGCAAAGATCTTTTCTAGTTCCTTCAGCCAATGATCCCACGAAGGCGTCTCAGCGGAACCGTCAAATTTCGGAGGATGCAATTTGACCACCTCGGTAAGCCATTTATCTCCCCGATTATCCACGTTATTCTGCTGTCCCATCGCCGTCTGCATGCGATCCACAACTTGAGCAAACTGGTTTATCTGGGCAACCACCTGCTGAAGCACTCCCGGCACGTTAGGGTCTGCATTATTATTTGCCGATCCCTGCTGTCCCTCGGAATGTGAATCCGTTTGACTAGCGGCTATCTCTGGAGTAGATACCGACTCTTCTTGTCTCGCATTTCCACGTCTGCGTCTACGACCGCGTCCGCGTCCACGACCTCCTCTCAACATACTGTAAACATAAATACTCAATATCCAAGGCAAACGTTCTAAAAGTACATCCATCAATGTTTACGAGACATGAATTAAATAAAACAGTAGTATTCGAGATTAGGAAACTTACAACCACAGTCCACACGACGATGCTGGCTCAGCAGTGATGTTACGAACGACCAATAATTGATGCGACCCCCACACGACACGCTATGGTAACCGACACCGCTAGATGAATTCGTTCCCAGGATGTTTCCAAAATAAGCAAAATGGGGCTTTACTTCCAAACCTCTACGTGACACGCCGTAGCAACTCGGAAGGGGTGGAATATAAATACTAACAAGATTGCACTTGATAAGTATATAAATCACACAAGGGATGTTTTGGAGACACACTCAACAAAACAAGAAAGCACTCACAAAGGTTTGTTAATACAAACACTCTCAAATTCATAAAATCTTTGGTGTCCTCTTACAATGAAACTTCAAGGCTATTTATAGCCAAAATCTTACACCTAACTCTAGTGTGAACAAGGAAACAACTAGAAACCTACAAAATAGAAAAATCAACATTCAAAGATCCTAACTGATACAAAGTCAGTCAACATATGTTTAGGTGACAAAATATCAAAGACCAAGATTTTAAGGTGTGAAAACAAGGACAACAAGTCACCATAAATCCGATGCTGTATGTTTTATCATTTATGAGCTCCAATGTCTCCGAATTTGGTCCTATGGTCTGAATAATATTTGTAGCTCTCTTTCTTAGCTTTCCATAGACACCTGAATCACCTGAATCGGATTTCGGACGAGCAAGTTATGGCCAAAATACGAGACTGCTGCGTGTCAGTCTTACGCGCGGGAATTTGATCCTTGTTTGTTTGTTCGTCTTTTCCGATCGTCTTCGACATTAATATTACACGACTCGATTATATACAACTCTAAATATAAAAATACAACTCAAGAAATACAATTCAAATTAAAATACACCAAGATAAAATAAACGAAAAACTTATTGTTCGACAACTTCGACACTACTCACGAATTTGTTGTCTTTGATAACATAGTTATTTTTAAACATATCAATGATGAGTGTCGATAAATTATTTTTGAACTTCTTTGATCGAGACCTCGTTATTGGTCCAGTCGGCATGCTCAAGTCCTCATCCGGGTTCTTTATAATATCTTGATTCACATCATTCCCCCGTTCCTCAAAAGGATTCGTCCTCGAATCTGAAATTTCAAAAGGACTTAAGTCAGCAACATTGAAAGTAGTGGAAACATTATACTCACCAGGTAGATCTACTTTATAGGCATTGTCGTTAATCCGCTCTAAGATCTGGAACGGTCCATCTCCCCTTGGCATTAGCTTGGATTTTCTTTGAATGGGAAATCGTTCTTTCCTCAAATGAACACAAACCCAATCACCTGGTTCAAAGAGTACTTGTTTATGTCCCTTGTTCTTCATTCTTGCATTGTGTTCGTTGCGCTTCTCAATTTGTTCACGAACTTTGGCATGTAATTGCTTCACCATCTCCGCCTTTTTCTTGCCATCAAGGTTACTCCTGTCATCTATTGGAATGGGCAACAAGTCTAAAGGAGTTATTGGATTAAAACCATACACGATTTCAAATGGCGAAAATGTCGTAGTAGAATGTACGGTTCGATTATAGGCAAACTCGATAAATGGTAAAGATGTTTCCCAATTTTTCAAATTTTTGTTAACAATAGTTCGCAACAATTGACCAAGCGTTCGGTTAACAACCTCGGTTTGACCATCAGTTTGGGGATGACATGTTGTAGAATAAAGCAATTTCGTCCCCAATTTTGCCCATAAGACTCTCCAAAAATGACTCAAAAATTGGTATCTCTATCGGATACGATGCTTTTGGGCATACCATGCAAACGAACAATTTCTTTGAAAAATAGATTAGCAATATTGTGGCGTCGTCCGTTTTATGACATGCAATGAAGTGTGCCATTTTGCTAAATCTATCAACTACAACAAAAATGGAGTCACAACCGGATTTCGCCCTGGGTAATCCTAATACAAAGTCCATAGAAAGATCAACCCAAGGTTCGGAAGGTACCGGAAGTGGCATATACAAACCATGCGGTAACACTCGCGATTTTGCTTTCCTACAAACAATGCATGAATTTACAACTTTAAAAACATCATGTTTCATTTTTGGCCAAAAGAAATGTTCATGCAATATTTCGTAAGTTTTAGAAATCCCAAAATGTCCCATTAGACCTCCACTATGTGCTTCTCTTACCAATAATTCCCGTGTTGAACAAAAGGAATGCAAAGTTTATTTTCACGGAACAAGAATCCATTATCCCGATAAAATTTTTCTACTCCTTTTTTCTCGCAAGCGACATAAATATCATGGAAATCTTTATCCCCTCATATGCTTCTTTCAATAAATCAAATCCCAAAAGTTTACAAGAAAGTGTATTGAGTAATACATACCTTCTTGACAAAGCGTCGGCGACAATGTTTTCCTTACCTTGTTTGTATTTGATGATGTAAGGAAAGGATTCAATTTCCTCTAACCACTTGGCATGTCTCTTGCTCAATTTACACTGTCCTTTGAGATGCTTTAAGGATTCATGATCGGTATGAATCACGAACTCCTTAGGCCATAGGTAGTGTTGCCACGTACGTAGGGCTCGAACCAAAGCATACAATTCCTTGTCATAGGTCGGGTAATTCAATGTAGCTCCTCCAAGTTTCTCACTAAAATAGGCTATCGGCCGTTTTCCCGCATTATCTGCTCCTATTCCTACTCCTGAAGCATCACACTCAATTTCAAAAGTGTTAGAAAAATCAGGTAATGCTAAGACAGGTGCGGTGCACAATTTATCTTTCAGAGTGTTAAATGCTTTTTCTTGTTCATTTCCCCAATTAAACTTAGCATGTTTCTTGACAAGTTCGTTTAATGGGGCTGCAATTGTGCTAAAATCTTTTACGAAGCGTCGGTAAAAACCTGCTAGGCCATGAAAACTTCTTACCTCGGACGCGTTCGTTGGTCTAGGCCATTCTCGGATAGCCTTAACCTTTTCTTCATCAACTTTTATGCCGTCAGCACTAACGACATATCCAAGAAAAATAACTTCATTCATGCAAAAAGTACATTTCTTAAGACTAGCATATAATTGTTCCCTTCTCAAGGTAATTAAAGCTAATCTTAAATGTTCAACATGTTCTTCAACATTTTATCACTAAATCATTATAACATCAAATTATACAAAAAAGAATATTCCGAAGTATGAACGTAAAACATGATACAATAATCTAATAAAAGTACTTGAGTGCGTTCGTTAGTCCAAAGGGCATTACCAACCATTCGTATAATCCGTATTTAGTTTTGAAAGCCGTTTTCCATTCATCTCCTTCTTTCATACGAATTTGGTGATATCCTTTCATTAGGTCGATTTTAGTGAAAACACATGAACCATGTAATTCATCTAACATATCATCTAACCTTGGAATAGGGTGTCGATACTTAACCGTGATATTGTTTACCGCTCGGCAATCGGTGCACATTCTCCACGTTCCATCTTTCTTTGGCACGACGATCACAGGAACGGCACAAGGACTTAGACTCTCCAGATATACCCAAGACTTAACAACTCCTCGACTTGTCTTTGGATTTCATTGGTCTCTTCGGGGTTGTGTCGGTATGCGGTCTATTTGGAATGACCGCTCCAGCACAAAGTCTATTTGATGTTCAATCCCTCGGATTGGTGGCAACCTGCAGGTAGTTCTTCAGGAAAAACATCAACAAATTCTGCAATAAAGATTCAATAGAACTCGGAATTATCCGGTTCCCGGGGTTAGTAGTAGCGCAAACTTTTCGGAAAATAATCAAGTATATGGGTGCATTTTCCTTGATATCTTCTTCAAGTTCCTTTGCACTTACAAGCATGCATTTTCTCAAATTTTCTTTTTCTTTCTTTTTTCATTTTTTCATTTTTTCATTTTCTCTCATTTTTTCATTTTTTTCATTTTTTCATTTTTCTTTTTTATTTTTTTCATTTTTCTCGCTTTTTTCATTTTTTCATTTTTCTCGCTTTTTCATTTTTTTCATTTTTCTTTTCCTTTTCTTTTTCGATTTTCCTTCAACTTCCTTTTCAAGACGAAGTTGATCTTCTTGTATTTGTACCTTAGTCATGGGAGCTAAGGTAATTTTCTTCCGTCCTTCTCGAATGAGTAACGATTTTTCCTTCCGCTCAAAGTAGCATCTCGATCAAAATGCCATGGTCTTCCCAACAAGATATGGCAAGCATGCATCGAACGACATCACATAGGATTTTGTCTTGATACCTTCCGATGGTGAGAGCCACTAGTACTGTTAATAACTCGAACTTCCCCACAATCATTTAGACAATGTAAAAGATAAGGATTAGGTTGTCTTCTTCTTGGGAGATAGAGTTCTTCCACTAGCATAGCGCTAATGAAATTAGTGCAACTCACGTTATCTATTATCACACTACAATTTTTATTTTTAATAAAACAACGTGTGTGAAATAGATTTTCTCTTTGTTCGTTAACTTCCTCCTCTTTTGCTTGAGAACTTAACACCCTCCGAACAACAAGTGCGGGTGCATACTCATACGTCTCATCATCACTCTCCACCTCTATTGTCTCTTCTTCTTCTTCTTTTTCGCTTTCCGTTTCAATCTCCCCATACCGAAGTACCATCTCCCGTTTGTTGGTGCATTCGGATGCTATATGTCCACGACCACGGCACTTATAGCATTGGATGTCCCAGTTTCTCCTTTGGGTGCTTTCGACGGGTTTAGGTTTCCCATCAAATTTTGGTTTGCTAGTGCTCCCAACTTCAAACTTTCCTTTCAAGACACTCCCTTCTCTTTTATCAAAATTTTTAAATTTGTGCGAACTTACTTGAGATTGTTGTTTCCAAGGGGTAGAGTATCCCGTGGAATAGTTGTTATTGCTCCTCTTCGTAAGCTCGCTCGATTTTTACCGCCGCATATACCATGTCCTCGAATTCAACAAAGTGTTGTTTGTCAACTTCTTTAGCTATATCGGCTCTCATCCGTGTAAAAACCGCGCCATGGTGGCCTCTCTCGATTCCCGAACATTGGCTCGGATCATCAACATCTCCATTTCCTTTCGAAAATCTTCAATGTTTCTCGAGCCTTGTTTTAAAGTTTGTAAGCGAGAAAATAGTTCCTTAAGATAGTAATTAGGAACAAATCTTTTCCGCATAACAACCTTCAATTCTTCCCAACCGCTAACCGGTCTCTCCCGACTCCTCCTTCTATCCGTCACAAGTTGGTCCCACCAAATGCTTGCATATTCTGAAAATTCGGTTATTGCTAACCTCATTTTCTTCTCATCGGAATAGTTGTGGCAATCGTAAATGGTCTCCAACTTCCTTTCCCAATCGAGATATGTGTCCGGATCACTTCTCCCTTCGAAAGATGGGATTTTCATTTTGATGTTTCCCATATTCCGATCCTCCTCGTTTCGGACATATCTTCCTCGTCTTCCTTCATACTCTCTCCTTCCTCCTCGTCCTTCTCTCCCTCCTCGATGTACAAACCTCGGAGTTTCCTCCTCGGAATTCATCGAATCTTCATCATCATAGCCTCCAAATCGAATGGGTTCCGGTCCCCTTCGTACGGGCTCCTCTTCTCTACCCTTCGTAAGAGTAACAATTGTTTCCTCTTGTTTATCTAGTCTTGCGACTATTTGAGCAAGTTGTTGTACAATATTTTGAAGGAAAAGATTTTGCTCGTTTCCTTCGGTTCCTGACATTTTTTTTTCTTTTCTTTTTTTTTCCTTTTCCTTTTTCCTTTTTTTTTCCTTTTTTTTTTTCCTTTTTTTTTCTTTCTTTTTTTTTTTTTGTTTTTCTCTTTTTTTTTTCCCTTTTTTTTCTCTTTATTTTTCTTTTTTTTTTTCTTTTTTTTTTTGATTTTTTTTTCTCCTTTTTTTTTTTTTTTTTTGAAGAAGATGGAAGATTTAAAAGATAAAGGAAATAATAGGATGATAAGATAGGAAGATTATGGTAATGAAGGAAAATAGATGATACCACTTAGTTTTGGAATAACCGAGCTCCGAAGCCAACTGATGCGACCCCCACACGACACGCTATGGTAACCGACACCGCTAGATGAATTCGTTCCCAGGATGTTTCCAAAATAAGCAAAATGGGGCTTTACTTCCAAACCTCTACGTGACACGCCGTAGCAACTCGGAAGGGGTGGAATATAAATACTAACAAGATTGCACTTGATAAGTATATAAATCACACAAGGGATGTTTTGGAGACACACTCAACAAAACAAGAAAGCACTCACAAAGGTTTGTTAATACAAACACTCTCAAATTCATAAAATCTTTGGTGTCCTCTTACAATGAAACTTCAAGGCTATTTATAGCCAAAATCTTACACCTAACTCTAGTGTGAACAAGGAAACAACTAGAAACCTACAAAATAGAAAAATCAACATTCAAAGATCCTAAAATCTGATACAAAGTCAGTCAACATATGTTTAGGTGACAAAATATCAAAGACCAAGATTTTAAGGTGTGAAAACAAGGACAACAAGTCACCATAAATCCGATGCTGTATGTTTTATCATTTCTGAGCTCCAATGTCTCCGAATTTGGTCCTATGGTCTGAATAATATTTGTAGCTCTCTTTCTTAGCTTTCCATAGACACCTGAATCACCTGAATCGGATTTCGTACGAGTACGTTATGGCCAAAATACGAGACTGCTGCGTGTCAGTCTTACGCGCGGGAATTTGATCCTTGTTTGTTTGTTCGTCTTTTCCGATCGTCTTCAACATTAATATTACACGACTCGATTATATACAACTCAAAATATAAAAATACAACTCAAGAAATACAATTCAAATTAAAATACACCAAGATAAAATAAACGAAAAACTTATTGTTCGACAACTTCGACACTACTCACGAATTTGTTGTCTTTGATAACATAGTTATTTTTAAACATATCAATGATGAGTGTCGATAAATTATTTTTGAACTTCTTTGATCGAGACCTCGTTATTGGTCCAGTCGGCATGCTCAAGTCCTCATCCGGGTTCTTCATAATATCTTGATTCACATCAATAATCAAATAACGCAAACAGACCCAACTACCCCGACTGCCAAGATATCCATAAATCTTAGCTCCGATACCATATTCTGTAACACCCCGAGATATTCGGAATAATTACAGCGCCGTAAACCCTTTAGATAAGGATTTACAAGGCTGATTTTAAAAGAAGTGTAAAAACAATACAATCGAACAACTGAAGTTCAAATACAGATTTGATTCAACCGATCAAATGAGTTAACTTATACAACCATATCGAATTGACCTTATTAAAACAGACGTACTCGAGTACTAAACGAACCAAGAAGACCAATCACAATAACAATAACATCAATCACATCATCGAGCCATTCCATCGTCTCCGTCGGTCTTGTGTTTGCCTCCCGCTCCTCGGCTACCTGAACATCAAAACAATGTCCACCCCCGAAGGGGTTAGCAAAACAATGCTAGTACAAGTATCATCATACAATAAATCATCAAAGCATCATAAAGCATGCAAAACGGACTTCCGCCACCGGAATCCAACGATGCGAATCCTCACGATTCCATCAACACAATACATGGTAATCCAGCGATCCAGCGCCCTCAGCATAGATCCCCATGATGATCCTGTCGGACCAACGCATGGTGGAAAACCTGTCCAGCGATCCAGCGCCCTCAGCATAGATCCCCATGATGATCTCGTCGGACCAACGCATGGTGGACATTCGATCCAGCGCCCTCAGCATAGATCCTCATGACCCCCTCGGATCATTTATACCGTAATCAATCAATTATGCATACACATATGCATTTCAATATGTTCATCAATACGAACAACAACAACGAATATCACGAAAATTCTCAGAAATACATCTCATATTCCACAATATGAATAAAACCACAAGCATGATAAATCGAACTCGACATATGATACTTGCCTCGAAAATGGCAAGGACGAAACACTTCAATGATCTCGACACACTCGAAGGCCACCTCCTTCGATCAACGTAACAAGCTCGAACCTTAACAAAAGGAACGATATACAAATCATCTCAAGTCGAACGATGGCCTAACAATTCGGTCTATGGCCGAAAAGCTCAAAATAACCAATCTGCCTGGACTGCTTAGCGTGCGCTACGTACTCTACGTAACGTGCGCTAAGCAGGCCTGTTAGCGTACGCTATCCTGTAAGACTAGCGTGCGCTAGCCACGGTCTGGCAGTCTGACTCGGCTGGTCTCATAACGTACGCTACGTACGTTTCGGGCGATCGCGGCCGATAGCGCACGCTAACTCACACGTGTTAGCGTGCGCTAATATTGCATGGCAGAATACTGCAAACCGAAAACTGGGTTGAATGGTGAAGAACTCATGAATTCTACCGTGATAATACAAGTTATCCTCGGGCAAATCATGCTAATAAGGTTTGTGGAAGATTTATGATCGTGAAATACAAATATACGGATAGTCATCTCAATATCATAACTTATCTTCGATCTTCAAGAAATATTCTAAGTTCCGATTATTTCAAGTCCCACAACATATGATTCCTTACGTAAAACATACGAACTAGGTAATTTCCGATTACTGATCATAAACCGATTTGAAAACGCTTAGGAGTCCATACTACTAAGATGGTTCAAAGGTTCATACGATAAATAGTGCCGATACGTCAAAGTATCCTTCTAACATGTGATGACCGATCAAAAACGAAATAATTGGCTATCTAAGCATGATCAGACGTCCTTAAGAACATTACTAACATTGGTGAAGAATCACCTACCTCAAGTAGTGAAGAACACGGAGGAAAACTGAAGCAATCCGACACCGAAAGCTTGAACACCAATCTCCAATGATAAACGATCTTCAATCACGAATCAGGATGTTGGTATGAAGTGTTTGGGGTGAAGGAAGTTATGTTCTAAGTGTAGGAATTCGGGTAATGAGAGTAGAGAGAATCAGAATCACGAATAGGATGCTGTCCTATTTATAATAAATGGCTATTAGCGCGCGCTAGACCCTGTTCGTAGCGTGCGCTAACGGCTCACAGTCTAAACTGTACTCAGCACTTAGCGTGCGCTACGCATATACCTCTAGCGTGCGCTAAGGCGTTGACTTGGCTTTTCCCGAAAGCCGTCCAGATTCATTCGACACAATCCGACAAGGGTCCCCCGGCCAGATCTCACCTACCGCACGTCCCCATCAAATTGACCATGCGTAGCGTGCGCTAATGACACTCGGTAGCGTGCGGTATGAATATACGTTAGCGCACGCTAAACACAGCCAATAGCGTGCGCTACATGCGCAGATTTACAATCTTTAAATCACAACCACGGAATTAAACGCTCGACAACATCGGATTATGAAATACGGAAAATAATACTCAAATCAAGTACAATCATTACAATATCACAAGTTCCAATTACATAACAGAAATCTCGGGTATTACATTCGTCCCACACAGGTCAGAGATAACAAGGGCTTAGTCCACACAGGGTTAAGTAATACTCAACAGTAGATTTGGTGTCACAAGATCAATCAGCAATTGTATGCTTGATGAGCGCTCGCTGTAAGTGTGCTCGAAAAAATATGTTGCTCTTGTAAGATTAATATTC
Source organism: Orobanche coerulescens (assembly GCA_033398695.1). NCBI lineage: Eukaryota > Viridiplantae > Streptophyta > Magnoliopsida > Lamiales > Orobanchaceae > Orobanche > Orobanche coerulescens. The sequence continues at coordinate 123,183,746 of CM065817.1, forward strand.
AGATTGTCAGAGTGTTAATGCATCAGATGTAAAGTGAGCAATATCCTCTTACTTTGGGCTATTGATAACCTTAGAAATATATATGTTATAAATGTAGCCGTTGGCCGGTTGGTGAGATTGAGACTTTGATTGGCGGCTTCATAATGATTTGAATTAAAGGTGATTCACATTTAATGCTTCAGACATTCTTTTTTACTAGCATTAAATGCTCTTCAGATTGTAGTCTCTTCGGACGCATTAAGTTCTATCCTATCAGCATTAAATGCTACTTTATCCGTGAATACTTTATAAATAAACAATGTTTGCTTTCTCAACGGACTAAAGTTTCTTTAGTCCTGTTGGATTTTTGTTTTACTTTTCCTAAGTAAAACACTTACAGCATGTTTGATGTATCCAACTTCTCCGTCTTTTGCTTATCTTGAAGATTATACTGTAGGAAAGGACTTGACTTTGCTGGAAGATATTTCGCTATATGGATAGGCTGTATGATGTTCTTTTAAGAGCTTCCATACTTAGACATATATTCTGACTTTGAAGATCTTGTTGTATGAGGCAATTATCAGGGAGGATTTTTTCCAACAGATCTTATCTTTAGATTGTAGGGACCATATCACCAATGGGCTATCAGTTTGTTCATATTAGAGTTGCATGTATTTTCATTTTAGGCCAATGCTACAACATTGTAGACTTCTGATGAAGTATTATTCAATTAAACTCATATTCCATGTCATCATGAACTTCTTTTGTTCATAGAGTACTACTTACCGATTGGAATTCATTGAGGCATTCCCCAACAATGACTGTAATCCATAATCACATAAGACGAATGAGTTCAATTTATTAGATGATCAAGATTCATGTATCTAACTCGCATACATTAACATCGAGACTATTTATCGAACCAAGTGGGCATCCCAACAATCTATGAGATCTATTGTCTAATAACACAATCTACCACAATTTATGGTGTTACCATATCACCATTTATAGGCAACGAACGTCCATGACCGGACACAATCCTTGCAGTCATGTTTGCAGCATGTATTTAAACTACCCATTTTATGAAACTTGGTGAGCCACAATAAGAACTGTTGGCCACTAAGTATACAAAATACAACTTGGAAAAGTGTTAGTACAACAAGCTGTACGATTTTCAAATAAGAGTGCGTAGCAGAAGTTTGTTTAAGTGAGTTGCTGTAAATACAGCAACTAGGCTTTTCTTCTGTTAGCTTGGTGCGTACAGGGTTTTGCAGTGTATACTTATATAAATCACAGTTTATGAAAACAATAAATGCAGAAGGTAAATAACACAGTATTTAAAGTGGTTCGAGGTAAACCCATCTACGTCCAGTGATCCTCCACAAAGGAGTAAAAACATTTATTATAATCACTGCGTACACAACTACTGACTATAACTAAACCTCTCAAAGTATTGTTCACACAGATTGATACAAGGGTTGATGCTGTTCGCCGTTCACACAAATTGGCTAGAGCTTGTTCTTTGACTTGCTTCTTCACACACAGTTGGAAGCTTCGTCTAAAATGCTGATTCTTCACACACAGTTCAGAATGAGCAATGCTTCTTCAGTTCACACAGGGCTGATGATTTTCTTCAAAGATAAAATCACAGGTTTGAATAGTAGCTTGAATACGATTATCTTGAGATGATGATGTACTGTTCACGTTGACTGAGTATATTTCTTCTCTCGGATATTTGATATATGCTCGAAGAAATATACTTTCTCTGGTAAGCTTTGATTGACTATAATGAATATTCAGTCGTTGAGTTCTTGAGTATTGATGAACAAATTATAAACTCGCAAGTGTACGAATCGCTTTTGTAGGAAGCGGCAAGTAACTCCGAGGTCGATCTCTCGAGGAATTGGAAATGGTTTAAAGTTCGATAATGTTCGGCAAATAGTCGAATGAACAAAAGTAAAGTAAATTAAAGTACATCATTAGTTTGATAGGATTACAATCACTAACGCATAAAATTAAAATAAACTAAGCGTTAAAAACACCAAATTAATGGTCGGATAATTGAGAGATTACAATAATGAGAATGATATGGGAATTTAGAATCACCGACACACACGTAATCAATTATTAGTTCCGATACTCGAATAAATAAGGTTTGGAATTATCGATTGCTCACGATTAAAAGAAATCCGTTTGATGGCGGTAATTCTAAAAATCACGATTGTCCTTTTCGAAAATAAGGGATACTCATTTGATTGGGAAGAATCCCTAACTAACAATCAATTAACCGACTAATTTTGATGAGGTAAATTGTTAAAAGATCACGCGAAAAAGTACGAGAACATTTACAATCACTTCTACCGGACCGTTTGATGGCGAAGACCGATAAAAACCCTCATTTTGAATAATAATAACTATGAAATAGGTTTGATGATCTAAATCAAAAGTTCTTATGCGAAGAACGAACAAGAGGAACAATCCCAAATTTACCCGGCAAATCAATAGAAACTAACAATCGATAACATGTGTGTGACTCAATCTAAAAACCCATATGAAAAGATTAGCTACACATGATTATTTTAACAACAATAATGGAAATTGTAAAACAAAACATGGCAGAAACTTCCCTTGTAAATGCCGAAATTGAATTCCCGATGAAGATTTTATGTTCTTCCTTCAAGAGCTCATAAACAATATGGTACAAGGAATAATATTCACTCACAAAATGTATTTTTCTTCAAGATGAAATTACAAAGAAGATGATAAAAATCTCTCTTTTTCCACTCTTTTTGGTGTTTTCCTTTCTAATCTTGTGTTTTTACACCAAAAATCTCACACAAGATCTGAATCTTTCATCTTAAGGTCTCCAACACCTTTTTATAAAGCCAAAAGACCAAGAAAAATGCTCCAAATCATGTAAAAATGTCAAATAAATGGACTTGCACCGAAAAGTGACACGGCCCATGTTCAACTGCTCTAGAAAATGTAAAAACTCTCTGGACAGCAGACTCGGCCGTGTCAAAGTGTCCCAGAAAATGCAAAAACTCTCTGGACAACAGACTCGGCCGTGTCCTGTGACATAGCCTGTGGTCTAGAAGCCATATCTCCCTCAATACACCTCGGAATTTAGCGTATGATATACCGTTGCGAATCTGATTTCATGAGGAATCCATTCATATATAGAACACATCCTGATTTTAAGTAATGTATCTGGAAATTAGAAAATACGACAGGTAGTGGTTCAATCTTCATCGTTTTAGGCCTCGTTCTCGCTCTTGATCGTCATAAACTCCAATATTGGCCATAAAAGCGCAAATTTCACCACAATCTTCGTCCGGATACCTACAAAACAAAAACACAACATACCACGCGTAAAAAGAGCAAAAACATTCGAAAACAAATGAAAGTGCGACTCGATAGAACAGAATGAGACGATAAAAAATCGACTCATCAAATCCCCCCAAACCTAAACTTTGCTTGTCCCCAAGCAAAAATAAATAAAACAAACGACAAAGAAAACGAGAAGGATTGAATAATCAAGTTAATCATTGGGTATACATACAATCAACCGGGAATATAAAAGTATCGTGAAGTCTCGTAACTCATCAGGAAAACGTAAACTCACAAATGAATGGATAGCAATGACACTTAATCTAACATGCAAGAAAACAAGTCTTAGTAGTCCCTCACGGAATTTTATCGATTCATTCATCTCTCAAGTGTTAAGATAGGTAAATACGCTCAGGTCGATTCGAATGGAAACTTCTACTATATGCTTTCACTTCTTCTTTTCATCAATCGTATCAATATTCACGAAACACGAGTCATAGGGTCTTACTGTTGGTTGTAACGGGGCTGTGGCTCAGGCTGGGAAAATTTGGCTAGTAGTTACAAGTTTAGTCCAAGTAGATCATATATGATCCTCACATATATGAAATAAACACTCAAAGCGATCATTCTACTTCAATTCCCCCGTATATATATCTTTTTTTCTAGGCCTTGTTAAGTCCAATTCTTTTTATATTGGCCTATTTCTCACAACCCAACGACTTTCCTTTTGTTTTTCTTAGGCTCACTCCTCTCCTCCCCTATCTTTTCTATCCCACTATTAGGATCATATTTTTTTTTTGTGGGGCTTATTATTTTTAGGGGAACGGGAGAGAAGATTTTTGCCTCTATACACCACAAACTTTGCACACCTTCGTTTTTCAAATATACCCTCTCATGCTCTTACATGGACCAATACTTGGGTAAGTTATGGCTTTTGGATATGGAGCTATAAGATGCGGGTTTTTCGAACAAAATTACGGCTAAAGGCTCAATGCGGCTAGCAAATGATATTGATATAAAATGGTGAGTATTTTAAGGTAAGTAGGTTTAAGACAAAAAAAATGGGCAGCCCTAATCATTTCTCGTGTGTGTAAATATCAACACATCATCCGACAGAATCATGCAAGTTCTAAAGAATATAATCCATAAGAAGAGAAATCACATATGAAAGAATTTTACCGCTAAAAGTGAACGGTTCAATGAGGCACAAGAACTCACGGCTTTTGGACTACCATACTCATTCCTTACATGTCAAATTAAGTAACCAAAACTATACATTCACACGCAAGGTCAAACAATCAATTATATTTATAAAACTCTACGAGCCAAGGACAAACATGATTAATCATCCATATACCCAACATTTAACAAGGTTATTATAATCCAACTACGACATCACGCAAGAAGAAAAAAAATAAAGAAAGGAAACAAACATCACACAAACTAAAAACAAATAAAAATCGAAGAAGTTGCACCCCCCTAAACTTAAACCTTTGCTTGTCCCCAAGCAAAAATATTAAGTCAGGAAAAATGCGAAAACGCAAATTAAAAAGAAAGAAAATAAAACTACCGGATTAAGAAGTGTGGTTTTTGTTCGTGGGCCACCATGCTTTTGTGCTCGGGTCTCAACTTTCAATAGGTTAGGCTTCTTCCTCCCATAAATACCCTCCTTATTAGATTACCTACACACGCCAAAAAAACAAAATTAATGCAATAATAATAATAAAAGCGATAAAAATTAAAAAAAAAACTCCCTTGGGTTGCCTCCCAAGCAGCGCTTTTTTTATAGTCTTTAGCTCGACTACTTCGGCTTCTTCTATCCTGGATTAAATAGAAATGTGCCAGGTCCATCCACATAGCTTGCCATTTTTCGCTCGTTTTCCTTTGTCAGGATATGGATAGTGGTTCCATGGACTTCTATTGTGAGAGCTTTTGTCACCATTTCAATTTTCATTATGATTGTCACCATGAAATGTTTTTCTTGAAGAATAAGTGACGTGATTTTTGTTGATGATGTTTCTTCAATGTTTGGTATCAGAAATCCATCGAGGCTATCACCTCCCCCAAACCTAGTTGCGAGTATATTGGTTTTTGCGTTAAATTAATACTCGCTCCTAATCTCGTGGTGGGAACTTCTTTCTCCTCGAAAAGTACTTCCATGTCAAAGCTTTCTAGATCCTCCTTATTTATCACTTTACCTCTTTGAAGAGTAGTGATAGCTTGAGCTTGCTCGGGCTGACTTGGTAGTTCTTGTATATGTGCAACGGTAGCGATTTGCCCAATTTGAGTCTCTATTTTCTTCACCGAGGCTTCTAAAGATTCGAACCTTTTATTGCTTGCCGTAATAAATGCCATAACACTCTCCTCAAGAGAGTTCCTTTGATGTGGAGGTGGTTCACTTTGTGTTGTTTGTTGGACTTGATTTCATCCGTTGTATTGAGCTTGGGCGCTCGTGTCGTACGGCATCGGGTTGTTGTTTCTCCATGAGAAATTTGGATGGTTTCTTAGCCCAGGATGATAAGTGTTCAGGAGAGGTGCATTTCTTGCATTTCCGCCATTATTATTTCTCCTCTCCTCCCACTCGGGCCTTCCTACGCTTTGTCCCATAGCCCAATTCACTTGGTCGATTTGTTCTTCTGGGAAAGTATGTGGGCAAGAATTAGCATCATGTCCGGATCCCCCGCAAATTTCACAAACTTGTGAGCTTGAAAATTTATTTTGAGTCTTGAATCGTCTTAGATCATTTGTTAACTCATCGATTTTAGGTTGCATCTCTTCTTTCTCGCTTACTTGGTTCAAAACTCCCCTACTAACACGCACACTTTTTTGCTGAGAATTAGCTTCCAATGTTTCAAATACGTCATGAGCTTGTCTTACCGTCAATCCCCAAAAAGAACCACCGGCTGCGTTATCCACTGCACCTTGGCAATATTGAGTTAATCCATCATAGAAGAATTGATTAAGTAGTTGAAGCGGATAGTGAAGGTGTGGGCATTGAATGAGGAGCATCTTGAATCGGTCCCATGCTTCGTGAAATGCTTCTCAATTTTGTTGCCCGAATGTTGAGATTTGGGCTCTTAACTGTGTAGTCTTCGAATGAGAAAAATACTTGGTGATGAATTTGTCGTAAACATCATCCCACATTCTTAACGAGCCTGGTGCTAAAGTCATCAACCATTGTTTCGCCGCATCCTTGAGTGTATACGGGAAGCACTTCATTCTTAGTTGATCCTCGCTCAATCCATTCAATGGAAAATTATCAATCGCCACATAGAAGTCTCTTATAAATGACAATGAGTCCTCTCGTGCCAATCCGTGGAATGATGGCAATTGATCGATGTGAAATCCGCTGATTTGGTAGTTACTTGCTTCCGGTGCTAATTGGATGCACGAGATGGCGGTGTTAACCATGGGCTTTGCATAGTCTCGCATTAGATGATCAACCGGAGGTTGTTGTGGCATATTGTAGTTTGCTCCCATCCCATATTGAGGCCCTGGATAATAGTTCGCTCCATATTGTACTCCAACGGGTGGTTGTCTCGGATAAAAGTACCTCCCTTGTTGAGCTTCGGGTATCTCTTGATTGTGCCCAACATTATCATATCTTGGAAGTCTCGGTTGACAAATGTTTTCTTCCTCGAGCATTTTTGGTGCTCTAATTCTTTGAACCTCATCTACGGGTAGAAGAATCGGGTTTCCCAACGATCTCCTACCAAGCATAAACAAGAGAAGTTAGAACAATTTTTTTTTAATTTATCGAAAATAATGAAAACGGAAAAATGATCAAGAAAAACAATTCAACTACTATTAAAACAAAAAAATTAAACGCCAACTCCCCGGCAACGGCGCCAAAAATTTGATGATCAAATTATAAACTCGCAAGTGTACGAATCGCTTTTGTAGGAAGCGGCAAGTAACTCCGAGGTCGATCTCTCGAGGAATTAGAAATGGTTTAAAGTTCGATAATGTTCGGCAAATAGTCGAATGAACAAAAGTAAAGTAAATTAAAGTACATCATTGGTTTGATAGGATTACAATCATTAATGCATAAAATTAAAATAAACTAAGCGTTAAAAACACCAAATTAATGGTCGGATAATTGAGAGATTAAAATAATAAGAATGATATGGGAATTTAGAATCACCGACACATACGTAATCAATTATTAGTTCCGATACTCAAATAAATAAGGTTTGGAATTATCGATTGCTCACGATTAAAAGAAATCCATTTGATGGCGGTAATTCTAAAAATCACGATTGTTCTTTTCGAAAATAAGGGATACTCCTTTGATGGGGAAGAATCCCTAACTAACAGTCAATTAACCGACTACTTTTGATGAGGTAAATCGTTAAAAGATCGCGCGAAAAAGTACGAGAACATTTACAATCACTTCTACCGGACCGTTTGATAGCGAAGACCGATAAAAACCCTCATTTTGAATAATAATAACAACTATGAAATAGGTTTGATGATCTAAATCAAAAGTTCTTATGCGAAGAGCGAACAAGAAGAACAATCCCAAAATTTACCCGGCAAATCAATAGAAACTAACAATCGATAACATGTGTGTAGCTCAATCTAAAAACCCATATGAAAAGATTAGCTACACAAGATTATTTCAACAACAATAATGGAAATTGTAAAACAAAACATGGTAGAAACTTCCCTTGTAAATGCCGAAATTGAATTCCCGATGAAGATTTGATGTTCTTCCTTCAAGAGCTCATAAACAATATGGTACAAGGAATAATATTCACTCACACAATGTATTTTTCTTCAAGATGAAATTACAAAGAAGATGATGAAAATATCTCTTTTTCCACTCTTTTTGGTGTTTTCCTTTCTAATCTTGTATTTTTCCACCAAAAATCTCACACAAGATCTAAATCTTTCATCTTAAGATCTCCAACACCTTTTTATAAAGCCAAAAGACCAAGAAAAATGCCCCAAATCATGTAAAAATGTCAAATAAATGGACTTGCACCGAAAAGTGACACGGCCCGTGTCCAACCTCTCTAGAAAATGCAAAAACTCTCTGGATAGCAGACTCGGCCGTGTCCAAGTGTCCCAGAAAATGTAAAAACTATCTGGACAGCAGACTCGGCCGTGTCCTGTGACACAGCCCGTGGTCTAGAAGCCATATCTCCCTCAGTACACCTCGGAATTTAGCGTCTGATATACCGTTGCGAAGCTAATTTCATGAGGAATCCATACATATATAGAAGACATCCTGATTCGAAGTAATATATCTGGAAATTAGAAAATACGACAGGTAGTGGTTCAATCTTCATCGTTTTAGGCCTCGTTCTCGCTCTTGATTGTCATAAACTCCAATATTAGCCATAAAAGCGCATATTTCACCACAATCTTCGTCCAGATACCTACAAAACAAAAACACAACATACCACGCGTAAAAAGAGCAAAAATATTCGAAAACAAACGAAAGTGCGACTCGATAGAACAGAATGAGACGATCAAAAATCGACTCATCAAGTATTTTTGTCAGTCAGTCATCTGCAATGTCCTCTTGCATGGACTATTTATAACTTTGGAATAGATCCATGATAAATATGTCCGTTGGCAGGTTGGTGAGCAAAAGGTCCGTTCACATTGATTGATTGACTTTCAAGATACACGATCCGGATTTTGCTCCTTGTCTGAAGATCCTTGTCGGTTGGTATTTAAATACTTTATCCAATCAGTATTTAAATACTTCTTTCAAACGGCGTTCTGACTTTAGTGAATAAAGTAGATTCCTTCACTACGGTCTTCAGTCCTGTTGGATGAGTGTTTATTTCCTCACACTTATAGCATGTATGCTGTATCCAACATAATACTATCTTATTGTTGTAGCTGTTGACTTCAACACTGTAGGCCATCTCCAATGCTGTATGGAAGGATGCTGTACGAAGTTTCTAGGTAGTTTCCATACTTAGCAGTATTATGAGTTCTTCCGGTTTCTTGAGACAACTTGCTGTATAATGGCTAGACTTGCTGTCTGTTGGCTATTGCTGTATGTTGGCAATTATCAAAACAAGGTACAAGATTGTTTATCCCAACAATTTCCCCCTTTTTGATAATGCCAAAACCTGTTAAAGATAACATCTCGATCCAGAGAGGCTGACTTCTTGATCTTCTGTCGAAAGATCTAGTCTACAGCACTTAGTTTAAAAAATGTGAACTGCTCGCAGGCAAGTTCTAAGAATTTGTAAACATCTACAGGGATGTTTTTTACAACTTAAATTTATGATTGGCGCGTAGACACAATCTAACAGTATGATCTAGGTTGAATACAACTTATCTTATGAACTGTTCGCAGACAAGTTCTTACAGCTTAATACTAGACAAGTTTTATACTTGAAGTTTGCAGCAAATATTGACTTCGTAATCAAACAGTAAAAACAGCAAGTAGATTACGAGTTGTAATCTTTCAGAAAAATTGAATTCTATTGATGTAGAATCAGAAAATTACAATTTGCACATAAAGAGAAATACAGGGACTGCTTGTTGTAAAACAAGAGTAGAAAAAGAGAGCCTCCAAGCTACTTCCTGTAATGTGCATGCCTCCAAGGTTTTGAGTCAGGATCGTTATTGGTTCCTCTCCACTAGTGCCATAATGAATCCTTGCTTCGATCTATATAGATCGCTCTTCCTTCAGCCGATTGGTCGAAGGCAAGAATCCAGTCGTCGGAGTGAGTAAGCCGATCTCCCTTCCGGTGCCTCGATTTCATGGAGATTTGCAATGGTAGCAGTCCTCTTTACAACATCCTTGTAAATTCGTCTGCAGTCTCCACCAATGTGTTGTAATTGTTGAAGATCGTGGACTCCCTGATGAGCTTGATGAAGTACCTCATCAGTTTGTTCTTCCTCCATTGCACTTCATTAGCTGTAGGCTGACGGTTGGCAGGCAAACGAATCTCTGATATCTTCTGCACATTATTCTTCCAAGGAAAGTTGGAGTCGTGGAACTCTAGGAGAGAACCAGTTACCCTGTATCCATGTGCAGGCGAACTCAATCAGTTTATTACAGCAGCGATGCTTTCCTCTAATGCAGCGTCGAATTCCCTTTCTCTTTCCATCCTCCATTGCCTACCAGCCTCTCTGGACTCTTCCCCCTTTTTGGCATCATCAAGACAGGAGACTTTTGCATCAATGCGTTCCAGTAACCTAATTGCATTGTCCTGTTTGGTCTATATACTCGAGATTTTGGCCACCAGGGAACTGAGCACCACAGGCATGTTATCGATCTTTTGGTCATGACCTGTTAGTCTAGAGTCAGTCTCCTGTAGGGCGGCAACAGTCTTGGCTTCGGAAATGTGGAGCTTTGCCTGTTCATCTTTGAGAATTTGCTCCTGGTGTTGTTGAAGGTGAGCAAGTGCCTGTCGTAATACACTAGGCACGATGCAAAATGCTTCTTCAACTTTTGAGACTTCTCTCTTTAGGCCAGTCATCTCATCGATGGCAGTCTCTTGCATCCAGTCGAGCTCCTTGCCAACATCATATCGTGCCTTTACGGAATCTTATATGAACACAGTTTGGCGGACAAGTGCTTGCAATTGCTCGATCAGGGCCTTTGTACGGGGTGAGACAGGTTGTGCTAATTTCTCCTCCGCTCCATTAAGTTGACGCAAGACCACATGAGGACGTGGTATGTTATAAGTTAAGAATTCATCATCGGGAGCACTAGAGACAGGTGATGTGGGGGCATCAGGCATGGGCTCGGCGGTTGGATGGGCAGCATTATCAGTCTCGGGCACAGGGGGACTGATTCCTCCTATTCCTATTAGTTTTCTGTAGACATGCATAGAGGAGGGACTGATTCCTCCTGCTGTCTCTCAGCTTCCGCTTGCTCCGGCAGAGGGATTGATTCCTCTGACGGGATGGCGTGGGCTTCTTCTTCGATTGCAATAGGCTCAGATGCCTGTTCCGGAGCTTCCTATTATGAACCCTCATGCTATATGGGAGGGACTGATTCCTTCTGTATGTGGTCCTTTGCAGCTTCTTCTTGTTGCTGTTGGGGAGGGGACTGATGTATTTCTGAGGTCCCCTAACCCTGTTGGTCTGGCCTTCTGGATTGTTCCTGTTCGTCAGCTTCTTCGCGACTCATTCTCAGACATGCTTGAAAGGCATCGTCGTTGTCGTCTGAGTCGTGATCTGATTTAGGCCTGTTGGGAGCAGTGTCACTGGACTTAGATTTTCCCTTCAATCGGGCTTTTTCTTTTGCCAGATATAAATTTGAGATGATCTCGTGGCAAAACCGGTTTTCCCATTAAATGAGGAGTTGGATATTTTCAGTGTCGGTGACCTCCATAATGAAGATCTCTTCATCCTTCTAGTCCCTCCAGTTGTACAGGATGTCGTAAGGTGAGACCCTGTACGACTTCCATTAGACAAAGCGTTCGAAAACTTGCTCGATCTGTAATTGAAGCAAGGTTTCACTAATAAGAACGGTGGGGGAGGGACTGCGTACAATACGCGGGGATACTGTAGGCATAGGTCCCTCGACAGGTACGAGAGCCTGTTTTGGAGATTGGTCCCGGACAGGGATTGGTACCCTGATGGGAGATGAATCCTGTACGGGTGTGGGTTCTCGTATAGGAGATGTGACTCTCGACTCTGAAAGGGTAGCCGATTCGCCTGTTCCCTCCAGTTTGGCAAGTAACTGATCATCCGTCGTAGACGCCAATGGCTCAGGATTTGTAATGTGTGCAGCATTTACTTCTTCCGCAGGGGTTGCGCCCTGTGGGTGTTGATCAGCGGGTTGCGCCGAAATTGATTCATGTACAGCAACCGCTGTAGTTACTGTAGCTCTTGCTTTTGATATTGAAGCCCTTTTCAGCTTCTTTTTCTCGGTAAGCGGTAACGTCCTGTCAGACACGCTTCTCTTTCTTTTTTTCTGTGGTCTCTCTTCACTTGCAATCTTACCAGTGATATCCCTTGGGTTATCAAAGGTGGGCATGAGGTTGACATGAGGTCTGTCTGCCATTAGACCATCTTTGTTGAAAGCAGTGGGTTTGCTTCCACCGCTGAATTTTCCGGGTCCAATCTTCTTGGTGTTAGGAGACTGTGGCACGCCACTCCAGGTAAGAATGTTGTTGAGGATTAAGCCGAATGATTTATTCTGAGAAGCAGGCTTCGCAGTTTCCTCCTGCAACCTCTTGAGTATGATCTGACACCAGTTTACGCGTTCGCCAGACATGATGGCGACCATCATTATGAAACATAGATTCGTGCACATCTCGAATGCACCAGTCCTATTTTCAATAACACGTCAGCAAAAATCGTGCAAGCATATATACGGCAAACAAAACCTTTTCTTGTGACAAGATGGGCGAACAATCTTGTCAGAGTTGTTCCTAGTAAAAAGTCCCCAGTAGGCAGTGAGAAATTCCTATGACCCGAAGGTCTCACGTTCTTCCATTCTCAGGACATCACAAGGCAGCCTGAACATGGTTTCTAGCATTTCACGGTTAATGCAGATTTGGATTCCGCGGACAGTAGCAGTGATGACATATACGTCTCCTCCTCTCAACGTGATGGAAGCATCAAGGTAGAACTCCTCGACGATGCGTTCATCATAGAGGTCCGAGTGTTGGCTACCAAGGCGATACAGGCCTTGTTCCTTTATTCTGGACACGACATGTTCCATGCCGTCAACATCTACAGCCTCCGTTTGAATCCTTTCCATGATGATAGATCTAACAAACACACATCCGTCGATTATGTTGTCCCTCTTCTTCATCGATTGATTTGAAGTCTGAGAAGATGCCATTGAATCTACAGAAAAGTGGTGAAGAGAAAGAGAACAAAGTGCAGAAAAGTGCAGAAAGCTGTGTAGGCTGTATGCTCTTGGACTCGTTTAATGTGCGGAAAGCATAAAGAGTCGAAGGGAGCAAGACACAGTCCTTTTATAGTGTGCAGGAAAGATTAGGGTTACAAATAGTGAACGGTCAGATTTAAGGGATGGGAATTGTCTTTTAAATAAATGAACAGGATGGATTGAGCGTAACTAGTACATCTCATCCATCCAATTTTGAAAATGACAACCGGTGCTACTTCTGACGATTCGTCTTCCCCTAGTGCATGAAATCGCGGTTTGAAATAATTAGCAATCGCAGTATTTTAGATAAAGAAGTCCAGATGTCGTGTAAAGCAGTAAATGCAAAGTCGTTTGAATTTTGAAACAGGGCACGTAGACTTAAAACTATCTTAAAATGAATAGAATATTAATATAATAGCAATTGATGTCCCATAATATGTACTGTATCCGCAAAAATACGTATTCCCCCTTAACAGGTACATACGGGATTCAATTCTTACAGCAATGTTTGGATTAATACTGTATTCATAGGTCGTACTATATTCCCCCTTAATTAATGCACACATCAACTGTAGTAAGATTTCATGTCTTCTTAGTCCTACAATACTGTCTGACTGTCTAAGTGTACAGTAAATTAATGGTGGATACTGTATTCTTGGGTCTTACAGCATTCCCCCTCAATTGATGAGTGAAATCATAAAAACTTACAGGGAGTCAGGCTATAGCATTCCCAATTCTTGTCGAAGCATACAGAATCTGGTGGTGCTGAGAGGCTTGGTAAAGATGTCAGATAACTGGATATCTGTATGAACTTTTTCGAGCCGAACATCCTTATTCTCAACATGACTCCGAATGAAATGATGCTTCATATCAATATGCTTAGTTTGCGAGTGCAATACAGGAATGTGCGTTATTGCAATTGCACTCGTGCTATCGCACATGATCAGTGTTTCCTTGGCAATGATTCCATAGTCTAAAAGCTGTTGTTGCATCCAAAGAATCTGCATACAGCAACTACCAGCAGCATAGTATTCCGATTCAGCTGTGGAAAGCGAGTTTTCCAATTGCTTCTTACAGAACCAGGACACAAGTTTAGCTCCATGAAAGTGACATGTACCGCTTGTACTATTCCAATATAGCTTGCAGCCTCTGAGATCTGAGTCGTTGTAGCCAATTATATCGAATCTCCCTTCTTTAAGATGCCATAGTCCTGCATCGACTGTTCCTTTAACATACTTCAGGATTCATTTGGATGTTGTGAAGTGTGAATCTTTAGGTGCTACTTGATACCGAGCACACACTCCTACAGCAAACTATCGGGCTTGCTAGATGTTAGGTACAGGAGTGAGCCAATAAGCTTCCTATAGAGTGACTGATCAACTGGCTTTCCAGCTTCGTCAGCACTAATTTGCAAAGAATTGCTCATGGGGGTTGATGAGGATTTGTAGTTATTCATTCCAAACTTGTTGAGTAGCTCCTTGCTGTACTTTTCCTGGTTGATGAAGATTCTTGTAGGCAACTGATTTACCTGCAATCCTAGGAAATAACTAAGTTCCCCGAGCATACTCATTTCAAATTTACTTTGCATGAGATGAGATAACCTTTGACATAAATCAAGGTTAGTGGAGCCAAATATAATATCATCTACGTATATTTGAACCATCAATAGGTCGTCACCTTCATGTATCTTAAACAGAGTCTTGTCCACAGTGCCTTTTTCGAATCCATTATTGGTTAGGTACAGGGACAGGGTTTCATACCACGCTCTAGGTGCTTGCTTAAGTCTATACAGTGCTTTCATGTTGATTGTGTATATTTCTTCTCTCGGATATTTGATATATGCTCCAAGAAATATACTTGCTATGGTAAGCTTTGATTGACGATAATGAATATTCAGTCATTGAGTTCTTTAGTATTTTGTCAGTCAGTCGTCTGCAATGTCCTCTTGCATGGACTATTTATAACTTTGGAATAGATCCATTATAAATATGTCCGTTGGCAGGTTGGTGAGCAAAAGGTCCGTTCACATTGGTTGATTGACTTTCAAGATACACGATCCGGATTTTGCTCCTTGTATGAAGATCCTTGTCAGTAGGTATTTAAATACTTTATCCGATCAGTATTTAAATACTTCATTCAAACGGCGTTCCGACTTTAGTGAATAAAGTAAATTCCTTCACTACGGTCTTCAGTCCTGTTGGATGAGTGTTTATTTCCTCACACTTATAGCCTGTATGCTGTATCCAACATAATACTATCTTATTGCTGTAGCTGTTGACTTCGACGCTGTAGGCTATCTACAATACCGTATGGAAGGATGTTGTACGAAGTTTCTAGGCAGTTTCCATACTTAGCGGTATTCCGAGTTCTTCTGGTTTCTTGAGACAACTTGCTGTATGATGGCTAAACTTGCTGTTTGTTGGCTATTGCTGTATGTTGGCAATTATCAAAACAAGGTACATGATTGTTTATCCCAACAATTTTCCCCTTTTTGATAATGCCAAAACCTCTTAAAGATAGCATCTCGATCCAAAGAGGCTGACTTCTTGATCTTCTGTCGAAAGATCTGGTCTACAGCACTTAGTTTAAAAAATGTGAACTGCTCGCAGGCAAGTTCTAAGAATTCGTAAACATCTACAGGGATGTTTTTTACAACTTAAATTTATGATTGGCGCGTAGGCAGAATCTTACAGTTTAATCCAGGTTGAATACAACTTATCCTATGAACTGTTCGCAGACAAGTTCTCACAGCTTAATACTATACAAGTTTTATACTTGAAGTTTGCAGCAAATATTGACTTCGTAATCAAATAGTAGAAACAACAAGTAGATTATGAGCTGTAATCTTTCAAAAAAATTAAATTTTATTGATGTAGAATAAGAAAATTACAATTTGCACATAAAGAGAAATACAGGGACTGTTTGTTGTCAAACAAGAGTAGAAAAAGAGAACCTCCAAGCTACTTCATGTAATGCGCATGCCTCCAAGGTTTTGAGTCAGGATCGTTATCGGTTCCTCTCCAACAGTGCTCTAATGAATCCTTGCCTCGATCTATATAGATCGCTCTTCCTTCAGCCGATTGGTCGAAGGCAAGAATCCAGTCGTCGGAGTGAGTAAGCCGATCTCCCTTCCGGTGCCTTGATTTCATGGAGATTTGCAATGGGAGCAGTCCTCTTTCCAGCATCCTTGCAAATTCGTCTGCAGCCTCCGCTAATGTGTTGCATTTGTTGAAGATGGCGGACTCCTTGATGAGCTTTATGAAGTACCTCATCAGTTCGTTCTTCCTCCATTGCTTCACTTCATCAGCTGTAGGCTGACGGTTGGCGGGAAAACGAATCTCTCATGGCTTCTGCACATTATTCTTACAAGGAAAGCTGGGGTCGTGGAACTCTAGGTGAGAACCAGTTACCCTGTATCCATGTGCAGGCGAACTCAATTGGTTTATTATAGCAGCGATTCTTTCCTCTAATGCAGCGTCGAATTCCCTTTCTCTTTCCATCCTCCATTGCCTACCAGCCTCTCTGGACTCTTCCCCCTTTTTGGCATCATCAAGATAGTAGACTTTTGCATCAATGCGTTCCAGGAACCTAATTACGTTGTCCTGTTTAGTCTCTATACTTGAGATTTTGGCCACCAGGGAACTGAGCACCACAGACATGTTATTGATCTTTTGGTCATGACCTGTTATTCTGGAGTCAGCCTCCTGTAGGGCGCCGACAGTCTTGGCTTCGGAAATGCGGATCTTTGCCTGTTCATCTTTGAGAATTTGCTCCCGGCGTTGTTGAAGGTGAGTAAGTGCCTGTCGTAATACACTAAGCACGATGCATAATGCTTCTTAAACTTTTGAGACTTCTCTCTTTAGGCCAGTCATCTCATCGATGGCAGTCTTTTACATCCAGTCGATCTCCTAACCAACATTATATAGTGCCTTTACGGCATCCTGTATGAACACAATTTGTTGGCCAAATGCTTGCAATTGCTCGATCCGGGCCTCTGTACGGGGTGAGCCAGGTTGTGCTAATTTCTCCTCCGCTCCATTAAGTTGACGCAAGACCACTTGAGGACGTGGTCTGTTATCAGGTAAGAATTCATCATCGTGAGCACTAGAGACAGGTGATGTGGGGGCATCAGGCATGGGCTCGGCGGTTGGATGGGCAGCATTATCATTCTCAGGCACAGGGGGACTAATTCCTCCTGTTCCTGTTGGTTTTATGTAGATATGCGTACATGAGGGACTGATTCCTCCTGCTGTCTCTCATCTTCTGCTTGCTCCGGCAGAGGGATTGATTCCTCTTACGGGATGGCACGGGCTTCTTCTTCGATCGCAATAGGCTCGAATGCCTGTTCAGGAGCTTCATGTTATGAACCTTCATGCTGCACGAGAGGGACTGATTCCTTCTGTACGTGGTCCTTTGCAGCTTCTTCTTGTTGCTGTTGGGGAGGGGACTGATGTATTTCTGAGGTCCCTTGACCCTGTTGGTTTTGCCTTCTGGATTGTTCCTGTCCGTGTGATTCTTCACGACTCATTCTCAGACATGCTTGAAAGGCATCGTCGTCGTCTGACTCGTGATCTGATTTAGGCCTATTGGGAGGAGTGTCACTGGACTTAGATTTTCCCATCAATCGAGCTTTTTCTTTTGCCAGATAGAAATTTGAGATGAGCTCGTGGCAAAAGCAGTTTTCCCACTGAATGAGGAGTTGGATATTTTCAGTGTCGGTGACCTCCATAATGACGATCTCTTCATCCTTCCAGTCCCTCCAGTTGTACAGGATGTCGTAAGGTGTGACCCTGTATGACTTCCATTGGACAAAGCATTCGAAAGCTTGCTCGATCTACAATTGAAGCAAGGTTTCACTAATAAGAACGGTGGGGGAGGGACTGCGTACAGTACGTGGGGATACTGTAGGCATAGGTTCCTCGAAAGGTATGGGAGCCTATTTTGGAGATTGATCCCGGACAGGGGTTGGTACCCTGATGGGAGATGAATCCTATACGGGTGTGGGTTCTCGTATAGGAGATGCGACTCTCGACTCTGAAAGGGCAGCCGATTCGCCTATTCCCTCCAGTTTGGCAAGTAACTGATCATCCGTCATAGCCGCCAATGGCTCAGGATTTGCAATGTGTGCAGTAGTTACTCCTTCCGCGGGGGTTGCGCCCTATGGGTGTTGATCAGCAGGTTGCGCCGAAATTGATTCATCTACAACAACCGATGTAGTCACTGTAGCTCTTGATTTTGATATTGAATCCCTTTTCAGCTTCTTTTTCTCGGTAAGTGGTGACGTCCTGTCAGACACGCTTCTCTTTATCTTTTTCTGTGGTCTCTCTTCACTTGCAATCCTGCCAGTGATATCCCTTGGGTTAACAAAGGTAGGCATGAGGTTGACATGGGGTCTGTCTGCCATTAGACCATCTTTGTTGAAAGCGGTGGGTTTGCTTCCATCAATGAATTTTTCGGTTCCAATCTTCTTGGTGTTACGAGACTGTAGCATGCCACTCCAGGTAAGAATGTTGTTGGGGATTAAGCCGAATGATTTCTTCTGAGAAGCAAGCTTCACGGCTTCCTCCTGCAACCTCTTGAGTACGATCTGACACCAGTTTACGTGTTCATCAGACATAATGGCGACCATCATTATGAAGCGTAAATTCATGCACATCTCGAATGCACAAGTCCTATTTTCAATAACACGGTAGCAAAAATTGTACAAGTACATATACGGCAAACAAAACCTTTTCTTGTGATAAGATGGGCGAACAATCTTGTCAGAGCTGTTCCCAGTAAAAAGTCCCCAGTAGGTAGTGAGAAATTCCTGTGACCCAAAGGTATCACGTTCTTCCATTCTCAGGCCACCATACAGCAGCCTGAACATGGTTTCTAGAATTTCACGGTTAATACAGATTTGGATTCCGCGTACAATAGCAGTGATGACAGATACGTCTCCTCCTCTCAACGTGATGGAAGCATCAAGGTAGAACTCCTCGACGATGCGTTCATCATGGAGGTCCGAGTGTTGGCTACCAAGAAGATACAGGCCTTGTTGCTTGATTCTGGACACGACATGTTCCATGCCGTCAACATCTTCAGCCTCTACCTGAATCATTTCCATGATGATAGATCTAACGAACAGACGTCCGTCAATTATGTTGTCCCTCTTCTTCATCGATTGACTTGAAGTCTGAGAAGATGCCATTGAATCTGCAGAAAAGTGGTGAAGAGAAGGAGAACAAAGTGCAAAAAAGTGCAGAAAGCTGTTAGGCTGTATGCTCTTGGACTCGTTTAATATGCGGAAAGCGTAAAGAGTCGAAGGGAGCAAGAAACAGTCCTTTTTATAGTGTGCAGGAAAGGTTAGGGTTAAAACAGTGAACAGTCAGATTTAAGGGATGGAAACCATCTTTTAAATGAACGAACAGGATGAATCGAGCATAACTAGTACATCTCATCCATCTGATTTTGAAAATGACAACCAGTCCCACTTCTGACGTTCGACTTCGCCTATTGCACGAAATGGCAGTTTGAAATAATTAACAATCACGGTATTTGAGATAAAGAAGTCCAGATATCATGTAACGCAGTCAATGCAAAGTCGTTTGAATTTTAAAACAGGGCACGTGGACTTAAAACTATTTTAAAATGAATATAATATTAATATAATATCAATTGATGTCCCATAGTATGTACTGTATCCGCAAAAATACGTGTTCCCCCTTAACAAGTACATACGGGATTCAATTCTTACAGCAATGTTTGGATTAATACTGTATTCATGGGTCATACTGTATTCCCCCTTAATTAATGCACACGTCAGCTGTAGGAAGATTTCATGTCTTCTTAGTCCTACAGTGCTATCTGACTCTCTGAGTTAACGGTGGATACTGTATTCTTGGGTCTTACAGCATTCCCCCTCAATTGATGAGTGAAAGCATAAAAACTTACAAGGAGTCAGGCTGTACCATTCCCAATTCTTGTCGAAGCATACATAATCTGGTGGTGCTGAGAGGCTTGGTAAATATGTCGGCTGACTGGATATATGTATGAACTTTTTCAAGCCGAACATCCTTATTCGCAACATGACTCCGAATGAAATGATGCTTCATATCAATATGCTTAGTTCGCGAGTGCAATACAGGAATGTGCGTTATTGCAATTGCACTCGTGCTATCGCACATGATCGATGTTTCCTTGGCAATAATTCCATAGTCTGAAAACTGTTGTTGCATCCAAAGAATCTGCATACAGCAACTACCAGTAGCATAGTATTCCGATTCAGCTGTGGAAAACGAGTTTGCCAATTGCCTCTTACTAAACTAGGACACAAGTCTAGGTCCAAGAAAGTGACAAGTACCACTTGTACTCTTCCTATCTAGCTTGCAGCCTCTGAGATCCGAGTCACTGTAGCCAATTAAATCAAATCCGCCTTCTTTAGGATACCATAGTCCTGCATCGACTGTTCCTTTAACATACTTCAGGAATCATTTGGATGTTGTGAAGTGTGAATCTTTAGGTGCTACTTGATACCGAGCACACACTCCTACAGCAAACTAGATATCGGGCCTGCTAGATGTTAGCTACAGGATGTTAGGAATATGCCCTTGAATGCCACTCAGGTGATGAGAGAGTAGGGGGATTGTACTTGTAATTATGGAATTATCAATAAAAGGCAATATGATTCATTCACTGTTTGTTGTATTTCACATGCATCCTTGATTTGGTAAATATTGAAGTGAAGTCCATGTAAATAAATCGAAAATTCCATTCTCGTTATCAAATAAGAGAAAATGTACTGGAAGTATTTAAAGTTTATTTACGTAAACCTTTTGCAAGTCGATAAACTTAAATGGGCATTAAGTTTTGAGTAAGACTTGTATAACTGATGCTAGGACGTGTGCATGTCTTGATAGCATGGTTATAAGTATATTGGTCGGACCAGTATACTCGAACACGACTCATACTTGATTGAGTCACGTGGTTTTCACTCTCGGAGAGTCGATGACGAATCGAAAGGTTGTGATAGTATACGTGGACCTTTTACTTGAGGGTTCAGTAGAAGATGTGCCTGTGACGTTTAGTTTGTCATTAGAGTAGTTAGACTCATTTGCTTAATTACTGAGTCAACCTCGAAGTGCGGACTATACGAGCAGGTAGCAGTCTTTACTGTATGCCAAGAAAGGATTCTATCTCCTGTTAGTGAGCAGGCGAATGTCCTATACGGTTAATGGCAAATAAGATCATAAGTCTTTGGCCAAGGCATTCTGATCTAGTCGAATTAGATACACTAGTAATCAGTCGGTCTTGATTTGCATTAACACATGTATAGAGTCTAGTCAACAGTAGGGTTTGACTTTACCGTGACCCGAAGACTTGACCGGGAACTCTGATGAAGGGTCTACACGTATATGGTATTAACGACATAATGGTTCTGGAATGATTTGTTCATTCGTTCCTAGTCGGGGTTTACAGTGTGGCCCACTAGACTGGTTAAGTGCTGCCCGCACTCATTGGTTCCTCCCAATGCCGGCTGAGATGGACCTACAAAGTCGCGCATCAGGATCGTTGACAGATAAATATGAATTTATCATCTCTCTATTTATATTGGATATTGGATATCTGATTATAATTTATTGGATAAATTAAATAGCGGTATTATGAATTGAAATTAAGTTACTAGGTAATTAATTTAACTCATAATTATATTTCTTAGAGAAATATTTTTGTATGTGATATAATTAGTTAATTGGATTAATTAATTTATATAAATATATTGGAGATTAAACGAAGTGTATTTAACGGAGTCGTTTGACAAACGACATGTACACGAGCCGAGTGACTCTGCCCGTTTCTTGGAAATTTACACCTAGCCGCCCCCTTCACATGCTCTTGGTGTTTTGTTTTGTTTTTTAAACATCATGCATGTTATCTTCCACATATTTTCAAAAGGTGATGATTTGATGATATATGCATGACAACTCTCATTACAACTCACACTCCATCTTCCACAAGAGCAGTTCGGCCGAGAAAGAGTTCTTGAGAGAGGAAGAGAATTTTTCTTCAATTTTTATCATCTTAGAGTTGATACAAAATAAGAAAAATAGATAGATAAAATTCATACGATGACGTCCTAGCCGTGTTCTTGGAGAACGGAGTTGCGTCAAATTTTTCCGTCAAGTTCCGTCGCGTGCTGAAGTAGAGATATCGTACTTTCGGTTCTTAGAACGAAAGGAATTCGCATTCGTGACCGTGTTCGTGAACATCAACTTACGAAGATATTATCAAAGTCTTCAAGGGTATGGGACTTTGAACTTTTTAACTTCGTATTTTTATTTTTCGTATATGCGTTACTTGATCGATCCTCTTTGGGATTCGTTTTTATTTTTCCGCTGCGTATTTCGTTTTGTTTCTGGAATCCCAACAGTGGTATCGGGGCGAGGTCAATGATTCCGTATATACGAATATTTGTGCATTTTGAATGCTTTTGGTTGATGTTAATGATTTAGAATCATTATTGGTATAATCGTAGATTTTAAATTATTCATTGTAACATCACGTTTTAGAAATGAGCTGAAAAAATGAGGCGAACGGAGGTCGGACTCGGCAGCCCAGGCTGCCCGAGTCACTGCCAGGCGCTGCCTGGCAGGGTGGCCGGATAGGGCTGCCTGCCACCCGGACAGTAGCAGGCAGGTGACTCGCTCCAGCGAGTCACCCTCGGCCAGCCCCTTTTTTCGGGCTTCGTTTGTGGGCTGGGCCCGTTCCGACTTGTCCCGGACTTCATTTAGTCTTTGTATTACGTTATAATATTTTCCCACATTTTAAATTGGATTTAATTTGATTAAAATGAATATTTAGAATATTATTTTAAATGGGAAAGATATTAAACGAAAATACTATTTTTTGGCCGGATTACTTCGAACAAACTGAAATGACGATTATTAGTATTAGTTGGATTAATACCATTAAAATTGAATAGATTAATTTTTATATTGATTGGATTAATACATTAATTGATTATTTAATTTTAATGCCATATATATTAATTGGATTAATATAGTAGAAATTGAATAGATTAATTTTATAGATTAACTGGATTAATTTATATTAAAATTAATTGTTTAATATCATTGCTGTTACATGTTGTGTGGAATCATTATGTAATGGTGATATAGCTCGTGGACTTAGTTTTGATTTGTTCGTTTCGATTGGGTTGTAAAGGCCGTTTTGAGCGTATTTATTTTTTACTAAAAAATTTGTATAGGATGCATTTTCTATGATGTAATTAATTTTTGGCTATGACAAAGATCGAAGACAACTAGCCGAGAAGATGAAGAATCAAAGACTATATTTGTTTTATTGGGTCATTCGCTTGGCCCAGTACTTAGGAATAGGTCCATGAACTATATGTTGGTAATAACTAGGTTGTTATTTACTGTTTTTTCATTTTGAATGATTGAGAAACAAACGCGCTTATAAATGAATTAATATGCAAAGTGTAACATTAATCGCGAAATTCTCCCGACAACAAACATACTAAGTTTGAAAAAGGTTACGAGGTTTCCTACCCTCCATCAAACTCGTAGAAAATTGATACCCGAGCTAGTGTGCTATGCTTCTGAGTTATCGGGGTAGTACATTTGGTAGAGGTTGAAAAATTCTTGAGTGCATTAGATGCCTTTGGTTGGTGATAAATTTCGCCCCTAGAAACCTGATAGGTTGCCGGGTGAGATTCAATAGTCAATTGATAGACGTTGATGGTCAACAACTTAGATAGTCTGGATTGCCAAGAAACCTGATAGGTTGAGGGCATGAAGACTAGGGGTAAAAGAAGATCAAATCATCCGTTGTACGGGTTGGTGTTAGACACCACTGTACAGCAATTAATTGGCAAGAAACCTGATAGGTTGCGTCTGTTAAAATTTGTAAAGAACTTGATCACCACTAAGACGTCGATCTTACCATGACTTCGGGATTATAACATGGGAGTGTATAATTCCGATAAAATTAGTGGAAGCCGAGACAAGAATTATACAAGCCCTTAAATTCTATACTCGGTCATAATAAAACAAGTCATTAATTCGATCTTGTCTAAATCTATGCAGAGAAACAAAACTATATCTCTATAAAATGGCAAAGAACCCACTTGCAATATTACTTGAAAAGAATCTCCTAACTGGACCAAACTTTGTTGACTGGTTGCGGAGTCTAATGATTGTACTCAGCATGGAGTCTCTGGGATACGTCTTGGAGGTGGACATTCCACCGACTCCAATCCGGACTAGGGGTAATCAGAAAGAGATTGACGTCCATGAAAAATGGGTCAAGGATGACGTGCTGGTCCGTGGCCTTATGATGGGCTCAATGACTAATGAGCTGCAGAGAGCACACGAGAAAATGACTTCTGCTAGGCAGATTCTCGCACACTTGACCGAACTTTATGGAGAGCACAGTAGGACTGCAAGATATGAGATATCAAAGCAGTTATTCAGTGCTAGGATGAAGAAAGGAGAGAAAGTGGGAGACCACGTCCTCAAGATGATCTCTATGATTGAAAGGCTCGAGGTGCTCAACTTTAATATGAATTAATTTCTACAAATTGATCTCATCCTTCAATCTCTGCCTGACTCCTTCATGCAGTTTGTAATGAATTTCAACTGTAATGAGATTTCATATACATTATCTGGGCTAATGAATAAACTGGTGACGACACAGTCTAACATGAAGACTAAACCGAGGGAGGCTGCTCTTGTGATTTCTTCTGGGCCTCGGAGGTCCAAGAACAAGAAGAAAAAGACCTACGAGCAGTATAAACCCAAGAAAGGGGTGTAGAAAGGAAAGGGCAAGGTCCTAAAGGTTCAAAAGGTAGGCGGTCCAAAACCTACGGACAAATGTCTTGAATGCTGTGAGTTGGGACACTGCGTAGGACTTGTCCTAAGATTAATGGCGCATCAGGTACGAAATTTTTTATTTTTGAAACCGATTGTTCCGCTACTGTATATTCTGCTTCATGGATTCTGGATTCAGGTGCTACTTCTCATATGTGTAATATGAATCAGGATCTGGAACGAAGTAGGCAGCTTGAAGCTGGGCAAGTAATGATCACTGTCGGAAGCGGACAAAGTGTCGAGGCAACCGATATTGGATCACTCCTACCAGGTTTAGAATCCGGCTTTATTTTGACGTTAGATGAAGTACTTGTTTTGCCCAAGGGGCATAAAAACATTGTATATATTCCAGTCTTGGACCAGAAAGGATTTTGTTTCTTCATTGGCAATGGTAGTTGTAAAATTTATTTTCGAAATAAAGTGGTTGGCACAGCTACATTGTTGAATGGTTTATATCATCTGAACTTACAAAATAAAACAGCAGTGAACACTATAACTAGGAAACATGGCAGACAAGATACTAATCAAGCTCTTAAGTGGCACCTTAGACTTGGTTATGTTGGTCAGACCAAGGTTCAGAAAATGGAGAAAGATGGACTTTTAAGTCCATTGGGTGTAGAACCCTATCCAACTTGTGAATCTTGCCTTAGAGGAAAAATGACTAAGTCCCTCTTCACAGGGACATTTGAAAGGGCTGCTGAAAAACTTGGGTTGGTACATACCGACGTTTGTAGTGCTTTATAAGCAGCCGAGACGGATATCAATATTTCATAACGTTCACAGATGATCATACTAGGTATGGGATTGTGTACTTAATGAAACATAAATCCGAAGCCTTTAATAAATTCAAATAATTTAAGGCCCTAGTTGAAAAAAAGACTGGATGTCATATCAAAGCACTTCGGTTGGACCGAGGTTGTGAATATATGAGCACATAGTTTGATGAGTTCATTAAGGAACATGGAATAGTTTCACAATTCACGCCGCCAGGAACCCCACAATTAAATGGTGTTTCAAAAAGGAGAAATCAGACTTTGTTGGACATGGTCCACTCCATGTTGAATTACACTGATTTACCAATTTACCTATGGGGGTACGCCTTACTTACCGCTGCCTATATCCTAAATAGATGTCCTTCCAAATCCATTCCTATCACTCTGCATGAGATGTGGAAGGGTAAGAAACCAAATCTTAATCACATAAGGATTTGGGGATGTCCAGCCTGTGTCAAAAAGGCTAAGGTGGACAAACTGGAAGCGAGGTCCATCAAGGGACCTTTCATTGGATACCCAGAGGACTTGATGGGTTGTCTATTCTACATGCCAGAAGACTCGTTGTGGCTTTACAAGCGCACTTCCTTGAGGATGAGTTCATTCAGGAAGGTGGCTCGGGTAGAAATATCTCTTTGGAAGAGAATAATTGAAAGTCCTAAGGAGACATCTGATCAAGGATCAGGAACCGAACCTATTGTAATACAACCTCCACTTCGAAGTTCTGATAGGATGTTTCACTTACCTGAGAGGTATGGCTATACACATGTCGAGGAACTGGGTCTCCACGACGTACCTGATAGTCGTGGGGATGACCCTGTCACCTATGACCAAGCGATAGTGGATGTAGACTCCGATAAATGGCAAGAAGCAATGAAAGGTGAGATAGACTCGATGCATACCAATCAGGTCTGGACTCTATTAGATCTACCAACTGGCATGAGGACTATTGGAAATAAATGGATCTATAAGACAAAGACTGATAGAGATGGCAAGGTTGATGCCTATAAGGCCAGGCTTGTGGCAAAGGGTTATACCCAAAGGGAAGGGATCGATTATCATGATACCTTCTCGCCCGTAGCTATGATCAAGTCGATTCGCATGATGCTTTCCATTGCTGCCTATTGCAATTATGAAATATGGAAAATGGACATCAAAACGGCATTTCTAAATGGATACCTCGAGGAGGAAATCTATGTGGAACAACCTAAGGGTTTTGTGTCCAATGCTAATATTCATAAGGTGTGTAAGCTGCAACGAGCCATTTATGGGCTGAAGCAAGCTTTTCAGAGTTGGAACCTTCGATTTGACGAAGCAGTCAAGGACTTTGACTTCGTGCGAAATGAGGAGGAACCATGTGTTTACAAAAAGGTCAGTGGGAGCAACATTGCATTCTTAGTACTATATATAGATGATATTCTACTTATCGGAAATAATGTAGCAATGCTCAGCACTGGGAAGCTTGGCTTTGTAAAACATTCTCCATGAAAGACTTGGGAAAACCTTCCAATATTCTAGGGATCCGTCTTTACAGAGATAGACCGCGAAGAATAATAGGACTTTCCCAAGATCTCTATATAGATAAAATCCTGAGAAGATTCAAGATGGATGAATCTAAAATAGGGTTCCTTCCCATGCGACATGGAATTCATCTCACCACAAAAATGTGTCCTCAAAGTGAGGAAGACAAGATAGAGATGAGTAAGGTACCCTATGCCTCGGAGAGTGGGTAGCCTCATGTACGCTATGTTGTGTACGAGACCAGACTTAGCATACACTGTGAGTATGGTAAGTCGATTTCAAGCAAACCCGGGAAGGGAACACTGGACTGCCATCAAGAAAATTCATAAGTACTTGAGAAGAACTAGAGATATGGTTCTTACTTACGGTGGTGGAGAACTGAAGGTGATTGGATTCACCGATTCTGATTTTCAAGGAGACAATGACAACTCTAAGTCGACATCTGGGTATTTGTTTACTCTCAATGGAGGAGCAGTATCTTGGAGATGATCCAAGCAAACTGCTACTACAGATTCCACCTGCCAAGCAGAGTACCAAGCTGCCTTAGAGGCTAGCAAAGAAGCATTTTGGATACAGAATTTTGTACAAGAACTTCAAGTGGTGCCTAATGCGGAGCTGCCTATATCAATATTCTGTGATAATGATGGATTTGTCGCCCAAGCCAAGGATTCGAGGGCTCACCACAACACCAAGCATATAGAGAGAAAGTATCACATCATTCGAGAGATGGTTGAAGAAGGATATGTTTCGTTGCAAAGAGTAGACTCAGAAGACAATGTCTCTGACCCGCTGACTAAGCCATTATCTTAGGCTGTCTTGGAAAGACATATGAAGAACATGGGTATTGGATACTATGATATGTGTCATTGAGTGCAAGTTGGAGATTGTTAGTAATATGCCCTCGAATGCCACTCAGGGGATGAGAGAGTAGGGGCATTGTACTTGTAATTATGGAATTATCAATAAGAGGCAATATGATTCATTCACTGTTTATTGTATTTGAAATGCATTCTTGATTTTGGTAAACATTGAAGTGAAGTCCATGTAAATAAATCAAACATTCCATTCTCGTTATCAAATAAGAGAAAATGCACTGGAAGTGTTTAAAGTTTATTTACGTGAACCTTTCGCAAGTCGATAAACATAAATGGGCATTAAGTTTTGAGTAAGACTTGTATAACTGATGCTAGGATGTGTGCATGTCTTGATAGCATAGTTATAAGTATATTGGTTGGACCAGTATACTCGAACACGACTCATACTTGATTCAGTCACACGGTTTTCACTCTCGGAGAGTCGATGATGAATTGAAAGGTTGTGATAGTATACATGGACCTTTGACTTGAGGGTTCAGTAGAAGATGTGCCTGTGACGTTTAGTTTGTCATTAGAGTAGTTAGACTCATTTGCTTAATTGCTGAGTCAACCTCGAAGTGCGAACTATACGGGCATGTAGCAGTCTTTACTGTATGCCAAGAAAGGATTCTATCTCCTGTTAGTGAGCAGGCGAATGTCTTATATGGTTAATGGCAAATACGATCATAAGACTTTGGCCAAAGCATTCTGATCTAGTCGTATTAGACACACAAGTAATCAGTCGGTCTTGATTTGCATTAACACATGTATAGAGTCTAGTCAACAGTAGGGTTTGACTTTACCGTGACCCGAAGACTTGACCGGGACATCTGATGAAGGGTCTGTATGTATATGGTATTCACAACATAATGGTTCTGGAATGATTCCTTCATTCGTTCTCACTCGGGGTTTACAGTGCGGCCCGCTAGACTGACTAAGTGCTGCCTGCACTCATTGGTTCCTCCCAATGCCGGCTGAGACGGACCTACAGAGTCGCGCATCAGGATCGTTGATGGATAAATATGAATTTATCATCTCTCTATTTATATTGGATATTGGATATCTAATTATAATTTATTGGATAAATTAAATCGCGGTATTATGAATTGAAATTAAGTTACTAGGTAATTAATTCAATTCATAATTATATTTATTAGAGAAATACTTTTGTATTTGATATAATTAATTAATTGGATTAATTAATTTATATAAACACATTGGAGATTAAACGGAGTGTATTTAACGGAGTCGTTTGACGAACATCCTGTACACGAGCCGAGTGACTCGGCCCGTTTCTTGGAAATTTCCACCTAGCCGGCCCCTTCACATGCTCTTGGTGTTCTGTTTTGTTTTTTAAACACCATGCATGTTATCTTCCACATGTTTTCAAAAGGTGATGATTTGATGATATATTTTATATCTCATTATTCTTAACCTTGTTATATAATTGAAAAACACGACAACTCTCATTACAACTCACACTCCATCTTGCACAAGAGTGGTTCGGCCGAGAGAGAGTTCTTGAGAGAGGGAGAGAATTTTTCTTCAATTTTTATCATCTTAGAGTTGATACAATATAAGAAAAATAGAGAGATAAAATTCCTAGGATAACTTCCTAGCCGTGTTCTTAGAGAACGGAGTTGCGTTGAATTTTTCCGTCAAGTTCCGTCGCGTGGTGAATTAGAGACATCGTACTTTTGGTGCTTGGAATGAAGGGAATTCGCGTTCGTGACCGAGTTCATGAACAACATCAACTTACAAAGATATTATCAAAGCTTCAAGGGTATGGGACTTTGAACCTTTTATCTTCGTATTTTTATTTTTCGTATATACGTTACTTGATCGATCCTGTTTGGGATTTGTTTTTATTTTTCCATAGCGTATTTCATTTTGTTTCTGGAATCCCAACATAGGAGTGAGTCAATAAGATTCCTGTAGAGTGATTGATCAACCGGCTTTCCAGCTTCGTCAGCACTAATTTGCACATAAGTGCTCAAGGGGGTTGACGAGGATTTGGAGTTAATCATTCCAAACTTGTTGAGTATCTCCTTGCTGTACTTTTCCTGGTTGATGAAGATTCCTGTATGCAGCTGCTTTACCTGCAATCCTAGGAAATAACTAAGTTCCCCCATCATACTCATTTCAAATTTACTTTGCATGAGATGAGAGAACCTTTGACATAAAGCAAGGTTAGTGGAGCCAAATATAATATCATCTACGTATATTTGAACCATCAATAGGTAGTGACCTTCCTGTATCTTAAACAGTGTCTTGTCAACAACGCCTTTCTCGATTCCATTATTGGTTAGGTACAGGGATAGGGTTTCATACCACGCTCTAGGTGCTTGCTTAAGTCCATAAAGTGTTTTCTGTAGTCTGTATACTAGGTCTCCGCCTTCTATGTTGACAAACCCTGGTGGTTGTTCAACATAGACGTCTTCGGATATTTCCTAATGGCGGCAAAGGCTAGAAATGTCCTAATGGCTTCTAATCTGGCTACAGGGCAAATGTTTCATCGTAGTCTATGCCTTCGTTCTGTCTTTAGCCTTGTACGACTAGACGGGATTTGTTCTTAATAACAAGTCCGTTCTCATCCTTCTTGTTTCTAAATACCAATTTGGTTCCAATTGCGGCTGGATGCTCAAGTCTGGGTACAAGATACCATACATTGTTTCTTTCGAAACCATTTACCTCTTCTTCCATAGAATTGATCCAGTGAGATTTGTGTAGAGCTTCTTTGGTAGAAACAGGTTCGGATTGAGCTAAGAATACAGCGAGAGTGCACATATTAAGTCTTCTAAGTTATGCATGAGATTTCCATACAAGAAATGCAAATTTCTCAGATTCGGGTTCTTCTTGTGAACCACATTACAGTTCCTTGTGTACTCTGTATTCTCCTACGGGTAGATACTCCGACATCAATGTCTCATATGATTAACTCTTGTGGGTGAACTCTCAACTATATTCTGTCGGGTTCTAATTCGGCGTCCCGTGCTGTATCTTGAGTTGCTGCAGTTTGAGCTTCAGCTTGTACAACATCAGCTTCAACTACCTCTGTTCTTACAGCTGCGGGGTTGATTTCTAAGTTAACGACAGGCTCTATTGGAGTTGGAGAGTCATTAATGGAGAGTTGTTGGATATTTTAAGTAAGATCTTCTACTCTTGTAGGGTCATGGTGAGGTTCGTCGAACACTACATGTACAGATTCCTCAACTGCCAGCTTCCTTTTGTTAAATATTCTGAAAGCTTTGCTGACAGAGGAATATCCTACAAATATTCCTTCATCTGACTTTTTGTCGAAGGTTCTAAGTTGGTCTTTCCCATTGTTTAGAATGTAACACCTGCATCCGAATATGTGAAAGTACGAAACTAATGGAGTTTTGTTGTTCCATACCTCATATGTTGTTTTGTTGTGATGCTTGTTGATGATACAGCGGTTTTGTGTATAACACGCTGTATTTGTTGCTTCACCCCAGAAACGTTGCTGCAATTTGCTTGCGGCAATCATGGTTCTTGTTGCTTATTTGAGCGTCATGTTCTTTCGCTCAGCAACACCATTTTGTTGAGGTGTTTGGGCAGCTGAGTATTCGTGCTGTATTCCATTGTCCGAACAGTATTGCTCTATAAAGCAGTTAGTGAATTTAGTACCTCTATCGGAACGAATGGACATGATACTCAACACTTTCTCATTCTGAAGCTTTCTCAGGTGCTCGGGCAGCTTTGGTGTGGTTTCCTTCTTCTTGCTCAGGAAGATTGTCCAACCATACCTGGAATAGTCATCAACAATAACGAGACGGTATTTCTTACCTCTTAAACTTATAGGGTCTACAGGACCGTAGAGATCCATATGTAGCATTTCCAGAACTCTGTGAGTGGACAGGTATGATTTGCTTTTCAGTGTGGTTTTGATTTATTTGCCTTTCTGATAGGGTCTACAGACGCTGTCTTTTTGGAATGACACATTGGGCAAACCTCTAACCATTCCCTATCTAGCGAGCTTGTTGATCATCTTGAAGTTGACATGCGACATCCTCTTGTGCCATAGCCAGCTTTGATATGAAGTGCCTTTGGCAACAAAATATTGAATTGTGGAGCTCGTAGGGATCCAGTCAGAAATATACATATTACCTGATCTGCTTCCTGTGAGCATAACTTCTTTGGTCAGAATGTTCTTGACTCTACAATGATGTATATAGAATTTCACCTAGAACTGTTTGTCACAGAACTGGCTAATACTAAGTAGATTGTACTATAAGCCTTCAAGATAAGCTACATCGGTGACTTTGAATTTTCCTACAAGCAGGGTTCCCTTCCCTCTTGTTCTTTCTTTATATTTATCACCGAAGCGCACTTTCGGACCACGACCTTCTACATAGTCTGACAGCTTGCTTCTATATCCTGTCATGTGCCTAGAACATCCGCTGTCGGAGGACCAGATGTCCTTCTCTTTGATGTCCTGTAAGCAAAGAAATTAAGTACATTTAGGTCCCTTTGTATGTTGGGTCCATGGATGTTAGTGCCTTTAGGTACCCATATTTGCCTAACAGCAATCGGCTTGTTTTTAGGTTACTTTTGGTCCGTTCTTGCGATGTCTACGTGGGGCAGGCACGTAGTCACTGCAACCTTAGTAATTATGATGCATGTAAAAACAAGGGTTATTATATTAATCCAGTACGAATGCCATCTTGGAGGTGGAGCCATTTTCTTCGACCTTACAGCTTGCCTCCTGGGTCTCCAGTTGGATTCCCAAAGTTGTTGTTGATATTGTGCAGCGACCTATTTTCTCAATAGATAAGGAGGCTCCTGTATCCAATATCTAGGCACACCATACTGTTGGAAGTGCTACTGCACGGGCCTTTGATACGTGGATACAGCCTTCTTTCTGAACGGCTGTTGGCGCTTCTGATATGCTCGGGGAGCATGCTGTTGATTACGCCTTACAGGTCTGGGTGGCTGAGGATTCCGCTGTCTGTAGTATGACTTTGGTGGCGGAATGGCATACTTTATTGTATGCGGATCAGCTGTTTTCTTGGCGGGACTCGGGGTCTCTTAAGGTATATGATTAGGTTCCACACCCCTGACGAACACGGTACTAGTTTTCCCTTTAATGGAGAACGAGTTGTATCCTAATCCACTTTTATCATGAGCATGTTGCTCGGTGCTTAGAATTTCTTCCATCCTTTTAGATGATTTTTCGAAAGATTTCAAGATGGTCTTAAGTACTCCTTCTTGTTTCTCGAGAGTTTTTACTTTGGCTTCGAGTAGAGCAAAATCATTTGTCTTGCTCTCATTATGAGACTTGGTCTCATTTAGATCGTGGGCAAGTTGATGATTGCTCTCCATGAGTTTTTCCAATGTGATCTTGCTGTTTTCGCAATCGACAGACATATTTTCATAGTTATTTCTCAGCAAGTTGTTTTCTTCTTTCAACTCTAAGTTAGAAATTTCGAGCTGTATGTTTTCTCTTTTTAATGTCTCATGGGCCTTTTGAATGTTTTTAAATTCATTCATCATATTTTCGAAAGTATGTGACGCATTGATAGGAATATTGGATGTTGAGCTTACCTCATCATCTCTATCTTCATCGTCCTCTATATCTTTGGCCATAAAGCACATGTATGCGTTATCTTCGAACTCATCATTGGACGAGTCACTGTCAGTGACTGACTGAAGACATTCCTCGGTCTTGGTTGGTGCGGGCGAGGCTTCTGATTCGCCGATCAGGGCCTTGAGCTTGTTCTTCCAAGCACGCCTCCTTTCATCTTTTTCTTGTTACTCGGCTTCCGGAAACTTTTGGACTTTAGGATGCGGACACTTATTTGCATAATGTCGTGGTTTCTTGCAGTTGTAGCATAGGTTAGAATCACTAGATGGAGAAGATTCAAAACTTACCTTGTGAAAAGGCTTGGGCTTGTATGCAGTCTTTCCAACTGTTTGATGAATATCTTGAATTTGTGCATGAGAAGGGCCATTTCATCTTGTGACAAGATATCGTCGTCACTGTCGTCATTCTTCTAGGCAGATTTGGATATGCTAGGCATGTTGTGTCTCCTGTTAGATACATCGGCTAGTGCTGTAGTCTTAGCAGGTGACTCTTCGGCCTTCTCTCTCCTGTCAATATCATACTCAAAAGCTTTTAGGTCAGAGAAGAGGTCAAAAGTAGAAATATCATTGAGATTACATGACACACGCATAGATGTGGTTTTTATGTCCCATCAGGCAGGGAGTGATCTAAATATTTTCAAATTTTTCTCCTTTTGGTTATACACTTTACCCAATCTTCAAGTTCACCGACAATGCCAGTGAATCTGAGGTCAAGTTACTCAAGAGTTTTAGATGATTTCATTTCGAAAGATTCAAATTGCTGAGTGAGTTTTGAAATCTTGTTTTCTTTTGAGAGATCAGTTCCCTCACAAATCATCTTCAGTTTTTCCCAGATTTCCTTGGCTGTCTTACAGCTTTTTACCTTTGAGAATGTGCCTTTGTCAAGGGTGACAAATAGCGCATTCTTATCTACATTGTCGAGGTTGGCGCGCTTCCGGTCATCCGTTGTCCACTGCCCCCGCACTTTCTCGAGCATCTCGGCATGAGCATGGCATTCAATCCTTGGAGCAGGATTTACGTTCATGATCTTTACGGGGCCTTCCTGGATGACATAAATCATCTCCTCGTGCATGGCGGCAAGATGAGCCTCCATCCTAATTCTCCAATCATCAAACTCGTTAATAGAAAACATAGGTACCTTATTTATCAGTGAGGTATCCATTAGTAAGAATAGGAAAGATAAGACTGTTTTCAAAAGAATGTGTGATTTTAGGATCTGACTCGGTTACAAATACGATTGATTCTTTTTAGAATCAACCTCTCCGATACCATTTGTTTGTAATACCCGTACTTTTTATTGGTAATGGTTATTAGTTTTAGGTATCGTGGACTGTAATGTAATTTGTCAAGTATTGGTAATCATGCGTTTGATTTGAGTTTGGGTTTGTATGTTGTGATTCTTGCCAGTATTTCATTGATTGTCGATAATTGTCGAGTTGTGGGTAACGTGTTCACAAACCTATTTCGGATAGAGAAGTAACGCACGCTAAGTCACCCGAGTAGCGTATGCAAAGTGGCGGGGTGATAGCGCACGCTACGGCCGGAAGGCAGCGCGTGCTAACCGGCCGAGCAGCAGGGGCAGAAGGGTCTGGACTTCGGCCAGACCAACAGGTAGTGCACACTAGGGCTCGTGGTAGCACGCGCTAGGTTGCTTAAGTAGCGCCCAGCGTGTGCTACCAGGCCGAGCAAGTTAGTCCAGGAGGCTCTAGACGGGTCAACTTGCACACGCTAACGCTCGTCTAGCGCGTGCCATCGTGGCCAGGCAGGGCAGAAGTTTCTGGACCGTGGTGCGGACAGAGGGCGGGTCCCGGCCGAAGGTGGCAGGTCCCGGACGAAGGTGGCGGGCCCCGACCGAAGGTTTTGGACCAAGGCCGCCCATTACCGCATGTTAATCTGGAAGCCTAGCGCCCGCTAAGGCGCATTAATATAAATACTCGGCCAAGAGGCCAAATTCATCATTTTGACCTCTCTCTTCCTTTCTTCCGACCAGAGGCGATTTTTGTACATAGGGAGAAGGCGATTCTCGGCTTGAAATCATTAGGAATCATCATCTTTCAACTTGTGAAGCAAAGTTACCAACATCCTAACATATTTTACCGTCCGAATAGAGGTATGATTCTTAAGAACCCTAGTTTTGTGAAATTTGGGGGACTTTGGGGGTTTGTGTAGATTTGGTCGAATTAACCCGAGTATGCTTAAGTTGTTGATGGGTTTTGGTTTCATACTCGATATCCTTTGGTATTATTGAAATTTTATGGAATGATTTACAGAATACCTTCATTAATCGATCATATTGAATTTTGCCCCCAAGATGTTCGAAGAATTGCTCCAACGGGTAGAATCTAGGGAGTTCTATGCATTTTCGTAGTATTGAAATTAATGTGCATCCTGTGATTTAGGAACGGACCTTTGAAGGGAGTTAAGTCGAAACCCTTCCTTCCGTTGACTTCTTTACACCGTGTTATCCGAGGCAAGCACATGGGTTACATTTTGTTGCGTATGTTACGTATCCCGCATGTATGTTGCTTGTGAACTATGGTTTTTAATGATATGTTGATCTCTACCCGTAGATGGCGTGTAGGGCCTCTGGAGACCGATACTAAGGGGTACGGTGGCAGAAGTAGACATGTGTGCGTGCGTTGTTGTTCTTCCACCTGGGGAGGGTCTGACGTGGCCTCTAGGGACCGATACTAAGGGGTACGGTCGTGGAAGTGGTTTCCCACCTGGGGAAGGCTTGACGGGGCCTCTAGGGGTCGATACGAAGGGGTATGTACATGGGTTACCAGTGATGTTGTCGTGATGATATGATGTGACGTGATGGCTTTGGAAATGATAAATGCTTTGATGAAGTGCGATATTCCGGAATATAGTTTTTTTTGTACAAATGCTTTCAAACTGTGACAGAAATGTTGGATTATGTTTATATGTAACGTTATGTAACTATGTACTTGTACTAGCATTTCGTATGCCAACCCCTCGTTGGGGTGAAATGCTTTACATTTCAGGTTTGGGACATTCCGAGGAGAAGGCACGGGAGGCGCATGAGAAGGATGGACAAGCATGATGAGGCTCGAGTCTTGAGAGTCATTTTGGATTTTATGTGGTCGTCTAAGTCAGAGAGTTATGTTGTTTCTGTTATTATGGTCCAAGTCGCTTGTGTGGGCAACGAAATAGTACTGTGTTTGGTTTGGTGTATTTGGATAAAATGCTTTGGCCGTGGGCCCTGGCCTGTTGTTGTATTTCTATATGTATTGTGTATTCGGTTTCGTGTATGGTTTTGGAAATGGTTTAGTCTGGTAGGCCTTGATGATGGTTCTACGGCATGTAACGTCCCTTGTGTGAATTGGGGTGTTACAGTTATGGTATCGGAGCCTAGGTTCAAAATACCTAGGGTGTTTGTTAAGTTGGGTCTATCAGTTGAGTTGTATGAGTCAGTGGTTGAGCCTAACTTCATCATGCTGTCATCTCTCCGTGCGACCCGTGGCTGTAAGTCTCCTCAAACCGTTGTGCTTATCTCGCTCGTTACTCCGATATGATAGAATGAAATTTGCGATAATGTTGATCTATGAACTATGTTGATATTGTTCCATATTCTTTCTTATTCTTCAGTATGTTGAGGGGAAGATCAACTCGGGTACGCGGCTAAGGCCGTGGTCGTGGTGCTACTGACAAGGATAATGCACCTTTCCCACCAACTACTGATATGGCATCACATACGGTGCCGGAATACCCACCTTTGAGTTCCGAAGGGCATCAAGACCCTTCAACTAGTCAAAATCAACCGTCGGGTGCCAATGCTGAACCCGAGGATACAACTATATTACAGCAGTTGGTAAACCAATTACCATAAATTGCCCAGGGTAGCCACCAAAATTCACCCGCAACTAGGGAAGAGGAAGCTAGTAAATGGCTTCAGAAAGTTACGAAGATGCACCCCTCCCGCTTTACTGCTTCTACAGATTCTTTGGGCTGGGAGAACTGGCTTTTTCAGATGGATAGAATTTTTGATGTTGTGGCTTGTCCCGATGGTAGAAGGCTGCCTATTGCCCAATACCTTCTGGACAAAGAAGTCGTCGAGTGGTGGGAGACAGTGGCTCCTAAAGATCATACGGCTACTTGGGAAGAATTTAAGACAACCATGGAGGCGGAATATTGTCCACCGCCGGTCCGAGAGCGTAGAATAATTGAGTTCTTTACGGCGAATCCACAAGATGTGCTGATATCTCAAGCTATCATTACCTACAATCAGCAGTTAAGTCATGTACGAGATTAGGTGAAAACTGAAGCGGACAAGATTTGCTATTTTAATATGCGGACGAAACCACACATCCGACAGAGCATGGAACCACTTACATGCTCTACACTAAAGGAATATCAGGACCATGCCCTGGCTATTGAGATGGATATTTCGGAATCAGAAGCTAGTTTCGAGGCCAAAAAATGGAAGAATATTGGGAACTTGCTGACTAGTAAGGGTGAAAACTGTCTGAAGTCACAATCTATTTCTGCGCCAAGGAAGAGGTCGTTTCATCCTGTTGGTAGTTCTCGTGGTAGTCGTTCAGCTCAGACTGTTACTTCTGGAGGCAAAGATTGTTTCAATTGCAACCAGAAGGACCATTTGGAAAGGGTATGCTCGTATCCGTTGGTTACTTGTTACACTTGAAGGCAGAGTTGACATAGAGCCATCCATTGTGAGGAAGCAACCAGAGCAGTTAGCAGTCCAGCAGTCACTACAGCTCAGAAGGAATTTAATGTTGAACAGAAGACCCCAGTTTCATAGAATCCTCAGAGTTCAGGCCGTGGTAAGGGCCGAGGTCAAGTAGGTCAGTAGGCAGTGTCGAGTGCGGGGTCGGTTCACCCCCGTGTATATCAGATGAAACCTGCATAGGATGCAGATGCTCTAGTAACATCAGGTATTACTCAAATTCATTCACATCTTTTCGGTATTGTTTGATTCTTGTGCCACGCATTCGTTTATTTCTCTAGATTGTGTACG
This sequence comes from Orobanche coerulescens, assembly GCA_033398695.1. Taxonomy (NCBI): domain Eukaryota; kingdom Viridiplantae; phylum Streptophyta; class Magnoliopsida; order Lamiales; family Orobanchaceae; genus Orobanche; species Orobanche coerulescens. The sequence goes on from CM065817.1 coordinate 123,222,493, forward strand.
TCGCCTTGGTTTAGATAGCTTGTTCGAGTGTGAACCCTTTATAGTAGGTATGCAAATGGGGATCATATGGTTGGCAACCGAGAGGTCTGATATTGTCTAGTGAAAATTAGAAATCGAGATTGGCCTTCAAATCTTATTATTGTTGATTTAAAGAATGAGGATTTGATCCTTGGGGAAGATTGGTTAGACCGTCACGACGCCATCATGAACTACCGAACTCGTACTATTTCAATAGTGGTCGAAGACGGTACCGATCATCTTTGGGAAGGATGTAAATCGGGTAGATCGGGAAGTGTGATTAGTGCTTTAGAGACTGTAAAGCTTATTAATCAAGGTTGTTTGGGTTATTGGTGTTATGCCATGAAGATGAAAGATGCCGGAATAGAGATTACCTCAATACCTGTTGTTAATTAATATCCTGATGTGTTTCCTAATAACTTGCTGGGATTGCCACCACAATGGGAAATTGAATTTCCTATTGAGTTGGAACCGTGTGCTACTCCTATTTCTCCAGCACCGTATCGTATGGCTCCGTCAGAAATGCTGGAACTGAAAAAGTAGTTGGGAAAGTTATTAGACAAAGGGTACATCCGATCGAGTACGTCACCTTGAGGTGCACCGGTTTATTTGTTAAGAAGAAAGATGGCTCACTTCGTTTATGTATCGACTATCGGGAATTAAACAAGCTGACCATCAAAAACAAATACCCGCTGCCGTGGATCGACGATCTTTTCGATCAACTTCAGGGCACGACTGTTTTCTCGAATATTGATCTTCGATCGGGTTATTATCAGTTGAGGATTCGGGACACTGATATCCCTAAAACGGCTTTTCAAACGAGATATAGCCATTATGAGTTTGTGGTTATGCCTTTTGGGCTAACTAACGCCCCAGTCATATTTATGCAATTAATGAACAAAGTATTTATTGAATACTTGGACAAATTCGTGTTCGTATTTATTGATGATATTCTTATTTATTCTAAGAATCGGGAAGAGCATGCGGAGCACCTTCGCATTGTACTAGACACTTTGAGAACTGAACAGTTGTATGCAAAACTTTCCAAGTGTGAGTTTTGGCTCAATGAAGTAACGTTTCTCGGACATGTGATTTTGGCAGTAGGAGTCCGAGTTGACCCTCAGAAGATAGTGGCAGTAAAGGCATGGGAACCGCCTAAGAACGTGAAAGAAGTAAGGAGTTTCTTAGGACTTGCGGGTTATTACCGTAGGTTCGTCGAAGGATTTTCCAAGATTGCTCGACCACTCACCCAGTTACTTCATAAAACTCGGAAATCTGAGTGGGACCAAGATACGCGCAATAGTTTCGAGGAGTTGAAGAGACGGCTGACTACCGCACCGGTCTTAGCCTTACCACAGGGAATCGATGACTTTGTAGTGTACAGTGATGCTTCGAGGATTGGACTAGGATGTGTCTTGATGCAGGAGATAAGGTGATTGCTTATGCATCTCAACATCTGAAGCCGTATGAGGAGAATTATCCTACACATGATTTGGAATTAGCTGCGGTTGTGTTTGCTTCAAAAATCCAGAGGCATTCTCTCTATGGTTCGTCCTGTAAAATCTATACGGATCACAAGAGTTTGAAGTATATTTTTATCTAGAAGGAATTGAATATGAGGCAACGGAGATGGTTAGAATTAATTAAAGATTATGATCTTGAAATTCTATATCATCCGAGCAAGGCGAATGTTGTGGCAGATGCCTTGAGCCGTAAACCAATATCACTTTAAAGGTTGGAGGCCCTTACACCTCAACGAAGAATTCAAACAAGACTTGATCAGGTAGTTTGAGGATCAAAGTCAATTATGTGTGTTAGAAATTGCCTCGTCTTTGAATGATGATATCAAAGCTAAGCAATTTGAGGATCCGATGTTGATTCAATTGAGAAAAGATGTAGAAAAGGGAAAAGCACCTGGATTTATAATTCAAGAGAATGGGGTGTTGAGATTTCGAGAAAGACTTTGTGTACTGCATGATATCGAGTTAAGGCAGAGAATATTGAAAGAAACTCACACTACTCCTTATTCTATTCATCCTGGTGCAAGTAAAATGTACAAGGATGTGAAGAATAACTTTTGGTGGAGTAACTTAAAGAAAGATGTTAGCGAATTCGTATCGAAATGTTTAACTTGTCAGCAAGTTAAAATTGAGCATTAGTGGCCCGCAGGATTATTGTGACCGCTTCCTATACCCGAGTGGAAATGGGAGGATATTACTATGGATTTTATCATTAGCATGCCAAGGACTCGTACTGGAATGAATATGATTTGGGTCATTGTAGATCGACTAACGAAATCAGATCACTTTTTAGGTATTAAAGATACCTGGTCCGGAGATATTAGCGAGAGTATTCATTAAGGAAATTGTAAGGTTGCATGGAACCCCCAAGAGTATAATTTCTGATCGAGATGGTCGGTTCGTATCATATTTTTGGCAGGCTGTACATAGAGCCCCCGGAACCAAGTTGAAACTTGGTACGTCATATCACCCGCAAACAGATGGACAATCGGAGCGTAACATACAGACATTAGAGGATATGTTGAGGGCGTGTGCATTGGGCAGGAAGGACGATTGGGAGACACATTTACTGTTGATTGAGTTTACGTACTACAATAGCTGGCATGCCTCGATTAATATGGAACTATTTGAGGCCTTGTACGGGAGATGTTGTAGATCGCCACTTTGTTGGGACGATACATCCGAATTAATTGGTACCAGGACAGATTTACTAGTTGAAATGAGAGAAAAGATTGCCCTGATTCGTGGCTGACTATTAACGGCACAGAGCCGACAGAAATCATATGCCGACATTTGTCGTCGTCCGTTGAAGTTCGACGTCGGTCATTGCGTGTGCAAATCGGCAGGCATAGCGCACGTTTTTCGGCCACCCACCGCGCGCTACCAGGCCGAGCAGGTTAGTTCAGGAGGATCTAGACGGGTCGACTAGCGCACGCTAACGCTCGTCCAGCGCGCGCTATCATGGCCAGACAGGGCAGAAGTTTCTAGACCGTGGTGCGGACAGATGGCGGGTCCCGGCCAAAGGTAGCGGGCCCCGGCCGAAGGTTCTGGACCAACACTGCCCGTTAGCACACGTTAATCCGGAAGCCTAGCGCGCGTTAAGGCGCATTAATATAAATACTCGGCCAAAATGTCAAATTCGTCATTTTCACCTCTCTCTTCCTTTCTTCCGGCCAGAGGCGATTTTTGTGCATAGGGAGAAGGCAATTCTTGGCTTGAAATCATTAGGAATCATCATCTTTCAACTTGTGAAGCAAAGCTATCAACATCCTAACATATTTTACCGTCCGAATAGAGGTATGATTCTCAATAACCCTAGTTTTGTGAAATTTGGGGGACTTTGGGGGTTTGTGTAGATTTGGTCTAATTAACCCGAATAAGCTTAAGTTTTTGATGGAAATTGGTTTCATACTCGAGATCCTTTGGTATTATTGAAGTTTTATGGAATGATTTATAGAATACCTTCATTAATCGATCATATTGAATTTTTCCCCCAAGATGTTCGAAGAATTGCTCCAACGGGTAGGACCTAGGGAGTTCTATGCATTTTCATAGTATTGAAATTTATTGTGTGTCATGTGATTTAGGAACGGACCTTTGAAGGGAGTTAAATCGAAACCCTTCCTTTCATTGACTTCTTCGCACCGTGTTATCCGAGGCAAGTACATGGGTTACATTTTGTTGCGTATGTTATGTATCCCGCATGTATGTTTCTTGTGAACTAATTTTTTGAATGATATGTTGATCTCCACCCGAAGATGGCGTGTAGGGCCTCTGGGGAACAATACCTAGGGTTACGGTGGCGGAAGTAGACATGTGTGCGTGCATTGTTGTTCTTCCACCTGGGGAGGGTCTGACTAGGCCTCTAGGGACCGATACTAAGGGGTACAGTCGTGGAAGGGGTTTCCCACCTAGGGAAGGCTTGACGGGGCCTGTAGGGGTCGATACGGAGGGGTATGGCCATGGGTTACCAGTGATGTTGTCGTGATGATATGATGTGACGTGATGGCTTTGGAAATAATAAATGCTTTGATGAAGTGCGATATTACGGAATATAGTTTTTTTGTACAAATGCTTTCAAACTGTGACAGAAATGTTGGATTATGTTTATATGTAACGTTATGTAACTATGTACTTGTACTAGAATTTCATATGCTAACCCCTCATTGGGGTGAAATGTTTTACATTTCAGGTTTGGGACATTCCGAGGAGCAGGCACGGGAGACACACGAGAAGGATGGACAATCATGATGAGGCTCGAGTCTTGAGAGTCATTTTGGATTTTATGTGGTCGTCTAAGTCAGAGAATTATGTTGTTTCTGTTATTATAGTCAAGTCCCTTGTGTGGGCAACGAAATAGTACTGTGTTTGGTTTGTTGTATTTGGATAAAATGCTTTGGCAGGGGGCCCTGGCCAGTTCTTGTATTTCTATATGTATTGTGTATTCGGTTTCGTGTATGGTTTTGGAAATGGTTTAGCCTGGTAGGCCTTGATGAAGGTTCTACGGCATGTAACATCCGTTGTGTGAATTGGGGTGTTACAATGTTGGCCACTAAGTATACAGAATACAGCTTGGAAAAGTCTTAGTACAACAAGCTGTACGATTTTCAAATAAGAGTGCGTAGCGGAAGTTTGTTTAAGTGAGTTGCTGTAAATACAGCAACTAGGCTTTTCTCCTATTAGCTTGGTACGTACAGGGTTTTGTAGTGTATACTTATATAAATCATAGTTTATGAAAACAATAAATGCAGAAGGTTGCTATTTAAATACTTTATCCGATCAGTATTTAAATACTTCTTTCAAATGGCAATCTGACTTTAATGAATAAAATAGATTCCTTCACCACGGTCTTCAGTCCTATTGGATGAGTGTTTATTTCCTCACACTTATAGCTTGTATGTTGTATCCAACATAATACTTTCTTATAGCTGTAGCTGTTGACTTCAACGTTGTAGGCTATCTCCAATGCTGTATGGAAGGATGTTGTATGAAGTTTCTAGACAGTTTCCATACTTAGCAGTATTCCGAGTTCTTCCGGTTTCTTGAGACAACTTGTTGTATGATGACTAGACTTGCTGTCTGTTGGCTATTGTTGTATGTTGGCAATTATCAAAACAAGTTACAGGATTGTGTATCCCAACAGGAACAAACTACAAAATAATTCCAAGTCGTTTTACTTGAATATGATTGCTCATATCTCCCCCTAACGACGTAAAGACTTGATCATCGAAGTGTTTTATGAGATAGTATGTCAAAGTAACTTTAATCGGACTATATTCGAAAGCCCATGTCATATTTATTAGTTACAACCCATCATAATGCGTTGTGGTGGATCATAATGTGTTGTGGTGATGACATTGGCACATGCATAAGTGGATGATAAGGGTTTTCATTGGTTAACATAATCCAATAAACAAAATGCATATTGTTACACTCGTAACTAAGCATTTTAATGATGATAGTATAGTGAATATAACATGTTGACCTATGCTACATAACCTTATTACTGGTCTCGAGAACCACAGTGGTCGAACATAAAGAAAATAACTGAACTGATGATATGTTGTTGGTTTTATCCGATCTCTTATGTTTTCTTGAAGAGTTCACTCTTTTCCAAGCCCCAAACACCAAACATTTTCATGAGAATGTATAAACGGGTGTTAGGATTCCAAAACCATCGACCTTGTGGTTAGAAATTGGCCAAAAAGATATTGAACAGGCTGTTGGAATGGCTAGTGGTCTGTGAAGACTTCATTTGAGTGGTTAACCTCCTTCAAAGTCTCTAAATGGCACCAAAATTTCTGGGAAAGTAGCCTTACATGTTAGGAAGTATTGGGTAAAATTTTACTTTAACATGTGGTCTAAAAGAAAGTGAACCAGACTTTACAATGACTTGCCCGCAAGTTGGACAACCAAAAACTTCAGGTTTCATCAAATTATCAATCTTTATCAAAGGAATCGCATAACATATAAATTTTATGAATTGAACACGGCCATTTACAAACACCACCATAGCATCATAAGCCACTCAGACTAACACTTATGATCATGCATGTACAAGGACTTAGTGAAATAGATGAGTCAACATCATGCTTATGCGAGCCGCCATATTATGCTCTCTAGCATATGAGGGTGTTTTTTCCTAATCATGCCAAACAATATGCGTTAAGCAATGAACATGTCTAAGAAGGATCATCATTGCAGTTTTTTGTAACACCTCCAGGATGTCTATGACATACTACAGCTCTGCGAACCCCTACTGTGAGATCCATGAGGCTATCCATACATTTTCATAATGCTTGGTCGACAAGGTCATGACATACAATAACATAAAGGACAATATAAATCAACATGCATATCAATACACCATAATGATAATCAAAGTCAATAATAAAAGTCAATGGGGATTCAACCTATGAAGGATATGCCAATACAAGGAATAGAGTCATATAATACTCGTGTACAAATGTATAACAAAACACGACATACGGAAGAAAAGATGTGAACAATAAAAACAATGGAGAACAGCACAATGTCATTCTTGCCCATCATTATATGACCCGATACTCAGTCATCCAGTCACTCAGAACTTAAAATGCATGAAACGCATTTCCCTGAATAGGGTTAGCCATGGAATACTAGTGCAGGTATACCACATATGAATTAATATCTCTTGAACAATAAAGTTATCATATAATAATGTACCCAAAATCTAAGATGAGTTTTCAGGAATGACTTCATCTCATGTCAAATCATAGCTCAAACACATATGTGTGGGTAACTGTGGTTCGCACAAAGGGCCACGAACCTTCAGAAGCCCCATCGGACCACCAAAGAGTGGTTATCTCAAAAGTACTTGTTGGCCCATACCAAAGGCCATGGGCCTTTTATAGGACCATTCGTGTAATATCTAAGTTTTATTTTTGTTTTTATATTATTTGTACACGATGTATTTACATTGTATTTATACATTGAGGTTGTATTGAATGAATGTTGCATGACATTATCATTTGATCATACTCGTTTCATAATCGTTGATTTTGTATTGTGGGAGATTCATACTGAAAGTTACAGCCATGACAGGTTCTACTTTATAGCCGTAACATGTTATCCTGGGACCGTATTTTGGATGAGATCACCTTACGACTGTAAACACTTATACATTATGGCCGTACTTGAGTTAGTGACAGTCGTAGAGTATGGAGCATTACGGCCGTAATGAGGGTTCATGTTTGTTGGTTGAGTTTCATGTAAAGGCCTTACGCCGTATGGAACCTTGTCTTATGGCCGTAAGCATCATAAGTGTTTCGGTACTTATTTCACGTAAGGGATTTATGGCCATAGGGAGGGAGATGTTACGACCGCAACATCTTTTTCTCTATATAGGACAGGAGCTGATTTTTCTTCTCATTTACACACCCCTTCTGCCCCTTCCGTGTTTCTATGTGTTCTTGAGTGTTTTTTAGTGTTCTTGGAGGCTTGGATACTTGGAGAACCATAGTTAATCATCTGTAGAATCCTATGACAAGCATATCATCAATCGATCACCACTGTTCATCTGGATCTAGGTGAGTTGACTTTTTGATTATTGAAGAGATTGGTGATTTTCGTATGTGTTTTCATATTGAGTCGGTTTATGATGTTGTTGGGTGTATAATTGTGATATATATGAATATATAAGTAATTGTAAGATGAAGTGAGAAGTATAAGGACTTGAAACAATATTATTGGTGGAGTAATATGAAGTGAGAAGTCGCAAAGTTCATCTCAAGACGTTTAACCTGCCAACGGGTTAAGATTGAGCATGAGAGACCATCGGGTATGCTTACACTACGCTTTGTTCTAGAGTGTAACGGTAGGGCATATCGGTGGATTTTATCATAATTTTGCATCAGGGTATGAATACAATTTGGGTGATTATGGATCGTCTGACCAAATCAGCTCACTTCTTGGAGATTAAGGACATGTGGGTCCCAAAGAGGTTACCCCACTTGTTCATTCGGGAGATCACGAGGTTGTACGGTACTACCAAGAGTATTGTATTAGATCGTGACGAATGGTTTATATCACATTTTTGTAAGGTTGTTCATCATGTGATAATTACGCAGTTGAACTTTAGTACGACATTTCATTCTCAGAAAAATGGTTAATTAAGGAGACTATCTAGACTCTAATAGATATATTGAGAGCTTATGCTCTCGATTGGAAAGACGATTGGGAAACCCAATTGCCTTTGGTGGAGTTTATCTATAATAACCATCGGCATGCTTCTATCAAGATGGCACCTTACGAGGCATTGTATGGCCGTCGTTATAGACAAATGTTATGTTAGGATGATCTATCTGAATCTTTGGGTATAGAACCTGATATGTTGATAGCGGCTCGTGAGAAGATCACTTTAATCAGGAGCCATTTGTTAACAACTCAGGGTCGACAGAAGTCCTATGTAGATAACCATCAACGACCGCTTGAGTTCGAGGTTAGTGACCATGTATTGGTTAAGGTATCTCCTAACTGAGGTATCGTACATTTTGGGGAGAGATGAAACTGAGTCTGAGGTATATCAGACCGTTTGATATTTTGGAGCGAGTGGGTGACCTAGCCTATCGTTTGGCATTGCCACCAGCTTTAAGTCCAATGCACAACGTGTTTCATTTTTTGAAGTTGAGGAAGTATGTCGATGACCCGAGTCACATACTTCAATTCGATGAGATAGAGATCGCAGATGATCATTCATATGAGGAGCGTCCCATACAGATTTTAGAGAGAAGGATCAAGCAGTTAAGGAATAAGTTAATTTATTTGTCGAAGATCCAGTGGTCGAGGCATGGAGGCGAGAAGTCTACGTGGGAAACATTGTATAGTATACGAGAAAGATACCCGTACCGTTTACCCTTTAGTTTGATGATGAAACTTCTTTTAAGGGGGGAATATGTAATATCCGGGTTAATTTTTGTTTTTGTATTATTTACAGTCGATGTATTTACGTTGTATTTATACATTAAGGTTGTATTGAATGAATGTTGCATGATATTATCATTTCATCGTACTCATTTTTTAATCATCGATTTTTTATTGTGGGAAATTAGTACTGAGAGTTACGGTAGTGATAGGTTCTACTTTATGGCCGTAATTTGGTGGCTTGTTTTTTTGACTAAGCACTTTATGATCGTAAAAACTTGTAAATTACAGTCGTACTTTGGTTACTGACGGCAGTGGAGTATGGAGCATTACAGCCGCAATGAGGGTTCGTTTGTTGGTTGAGTTTCACATAAAGGCCTTACGGTCGTATGGAACCTTGTCTTACGGCCATAAGCACTGTAAGGAAGTTACGGCCATAAGAAGGTAGGTGTTACGTCTGTAACATCTTTTTCTTTATATAGGAAGGGAGCAGATTTTTTCCTGCTCATTTGCACACCCCTTTCGTCCATTCGTATTTTTGAGTGTTTTTGAGTCTTTATGGATTCTTGGATACTTGGAGAACCATATTTAATCATCCAGGGAAGCTTATAACAAGCAGATCATCAATCTATCATCGCTGTTCATCTAGATCTAGATGAGTTGACTTATTGATTCTTGAAGAGATTGATGATTTTTGTATGGGTTTTCATTTTCAGTCAGTTTATGATGTTGTTTGGTGTATAATCATGATATTTATGAATATATGTATAAGTGACTATAAGATGAATATGATTATAACTTGAGTTTCTCGGTTTGGTGTTGAAGGAATGTAGGTATGAACATGAAGACTCATTATAAGTTGGAATAATCATAGGTAATGTTGATTTTGGACATTTGACGTTATCCATCGAGGTTTAATTATGGCGATAGGTTTTCACAAGATCAAATGAGTTTCATTTATAAACCTTTGAGGATTGTTTACAATAGATTAGATATAATTATCCCTATGTGTTGGGATAAATTATTCAAAGTGGTTGGGTTATCGGGTTGAGGGTAACAGGGTGTTTGAGTCATTGAGACTTGGTTTTTGGATTATTGATGTGGAGTGAATTGTATTTCATTCAAGGTTGCTCGATTGTTTCCTAATTATCGAAGGACGTCGTTTGTTGGTTCGATGAAGGACCATTATTTGCTTTTGGTACTGACGCAAGTTATCTTGCTTGGTTATAATGATAGTGATTCTTATGAATATTGTAGATTTCATGTATTTGTTAATGCTTTATGAACTTACGATTCATCTCTTGGTATTGTCGTTAATCGTGCCGATCATTTTGCTGGTGTTTGTAACCCCAAGCTCACTCTATTTGATATCGTCGATATCATTGATCGTTATTTCACTTGATGAGTTCTTTTGATCCTTGTTGGATATGTTGATTAATTGAGTTTCCTTGTCATGTTGTATCATGACATCTCTGGAGTTACATCTGCATACCGATTGGTTATGTGCAGGATCTTTATTCGGGCACATATGGTCGTGTGTTGATATTTCCACATTAGACAGTGCACAAGAGAAGGTTACTTCGTGAGACTAATTAGTACATTATCACACGTATATCTTAAGGATTCCGTAAACGGGGTGGACCGTTAGGAGTATGCCCTCGAATGCCACTCAGATGATGTTGAGTTAGGGCATTGTACTTGTTATTATGTAATTCATTATCATAAGGCAAATGGATGTTTCTTTATTTACTGGTAGTTACTGGCATTCCTAACTCGTAAATATATATATAGAAACTTGTCCGTGTATTTGAGAGCTAAACATTCCACTCCTTATTGGATACGGGGGGTCGGCACTGGAAAGGTTTATAGCTCAAATACTTAATCGTTCACAAGTCGATGAAACTTGACTGGGCGTTAAGTTTATGTGAAGACTTGTATGACGTGTTCTTTGACATGGAGAGTGCCTGTCGAACACTAATGGTTAGTGAGAGCACACGTTATAGGTATGCTAATTGGATTAGTATACTCGAACCGACTCACCCTCGACTCGTCACACGGATTTCACTGTGGGACAGCCAATGACGGAATCGAAAGGTTGTGATAGGTATTCGTGAACCTTCGACTTGAGGATTTAGTAAGGATGTGCTTGTGACGTCAAGATTTTCATTAGAGTAGTTTGACCCTATAAACCGGAAGGCGGGGATCAACCTCGACGTGCGTCTTGACGGGCAAGTAGCAGGTCCTACTGAATACCAAGATAGAATTCTTTCTCCTGTTAGTGAACGGATTATATGTCCTATGCGGTTATTGGCAGATGAGATTATAAGTCTTTGGCCAAAGCATTGGATCTAGTCGTATTGGATACACGAGAGCTCGATGATCTCGATTTGCAGTAACTCATGCATGGCGTCAAGTACAGATAGGGTTTGACTGACCGTGACCCTATAACTTGATCGGGACATTTGAAAGAAGGGTTTATACGTATACTGGTATTCACGACAGAATGGTTCTTGAAGGATCCCAATCATTCATTCTCAGTTGGGGTACAGTGTAGTCCGCCAGGCTAGTTAGGTGGTGCTACTACTCTTTGGTTCCTCCCATTGCTAACTGAGACGGACCTACCGAGTCGCGCAATAGGATTGGCGACGGAATAAATCGAGCTAATTCTCTCTTTATAATATTAGATATTGGATATCTAATTTAATGGGACATTGTATGTCTAAATTGATTTATTGGATAAATTAATTTATGGCCTAATGAATTAAATAAATTACTAGGTGATTAATTTAATTCATAAATATAATTATTTCTTGGAGAAATTAATTATATTATTATGTATTTGATATGATTAATTAATTGTATTAATTAATTGATATAATACATCGGAACGAAATTGGAGTTTATCTGTTTAGACTCACTGGAGTCCAAAACGAACCGAACTCGTCCGATTTCTTCATGATAGCCGCCCCCCTTCCACCTACCTTCCACTTAGTCTTTGTTTCCATTTTATAATGGAAGAAAATGACTTTGTTGGGGAATCTCTCATGTGTGATGAGTGGTATCATGTGGGTTGATGGTGTATAAAGAGAGATGAGAAGACTTACTCTCACTTACACACTTTGGGCATTTCATATGGTTCAAGAGAGATAGAGAGAGAGAGAAAGAAACATTTCTCAAAGTCTTCTTCTTCCTCACTTCTTCTTGTTTTTCTTGGAGAAAATTCAAGAGATATATTTTGAGAGTTTGTGAGTTATACACTTAGAGTATAATATTCACATTTGATAGCTTCGTCATTCGATTCTAGCTATAATCTCGGGGGTTAGTTGGGTTATTATCATTCCGTTTGTTTCTCCAGCGCGTGGCAAGTAGAGACGCGGTACTTTCGGCGTTGGATCATCCAAGAGCTTGGAACGGATTGGATTTATAGAGAGCAACTAAAGCTTGGGGAATCGCTCAAGAGAAGAACACCATTTAATCAACGGACTACAAGGGTATGCTTCTCGTATCTTCTTGTGCTTCGTTTTATATTCGTATATACGTAGATCGATCAATCCTCGTAGGATTCGGATCGAATTAATTTTCGTTTTACCGCTTCCTCTGGGCCTTCGTTTTAGACACCGAATCCCAACATTGGTATCAGAGACAGGTCTTGCGATCGTATACACGATATTGGCATTTGGAATGCTTGATTAGATGGTGAATGATTTGGAATCATTTATAGTCATAATCGTGGTGTATGTTTTTCGTTCATTGTAGTTGTATTTTTCATAAGTTTATGTCTAAATATAAATCTTTAATTTCCGGGAAATGTGATTTATATTGTAGATATGAAAGTCGGAAAATATTGATATTGGATATCCGGTTGAAAATCTAGCACTGAATCATCGTTGGACGACTTTTCGGATGAAGGGTAGGAAACTGTCGGGCTGACCCGACCGTGTCATATGACACGGGTCGTGCCCGGCAGGACAGTCTCGGAGACTGTCGGGGTAACCCAACCGTGCCATTCGGCACGGGCCGTTCCAGGTAGGCAGACTGCCGGGACAACCCGACCGTGCCATTCGGCACGGGCCGTGTCCGGCAGGCAGTTTCGTCCAGGCTCGATTTTTTCGTGTATTCCATAAAATTAATCTCCCGCATATTAAATTGGATTTAATATGATTAAATGATTTATGGTATATCATTTTATAAGGGAGTATTGATTGATTAGAATACTTGTTGATGACCGAATTATTTTGAACATTTTCATATTACTGGTTATGTGGATTGATTGGATCGATTCTATTTGTTGTTTATTTGTTGATTGGATCAATGTATCTCTACGCTATCCGTTTATATAGTATTTATTGGATGAATTCCTTTGAATGGGGATGTGGTTCATGGACTTAGTTTTGAATCGTTCGGTTTTATTCGATTGGGTTGTAAAGGCCGTTTTGAGCCTATTTATTTTACTAGAAATATTTGTATCTAGGATGTAATTTTTCAATGTAAAATTTATATGTAATGACGAAGACCGGAGGAAGATCCGTTCGAGAATACGAAGATTCAGTACCGAAGACTTGTAATTAGATTACGAAGTTTTTTTATTCTGGGAACGGTCCATGAACTACATATTGGTAGTAACTAGGTTGTGAATGTTTATTCATATTGTATGAATGCTACAAACGCGCTTAAATGAATGACTGTGCAAAGTGTAACATTAATCGCGAAAATTCTCCCACGACAAATTATTAAGTTTATAAGGTTTCAAAGTTTTCCTTCCCTCCATCGAGCTTTCGAGAAATTAAAATCCAAACTGGATGTGCTATGCTTCGGAGTTATCGGGGTAGTCGTTCAGAGAGGATGGATAAATTACCATAAGCGCATTGGATGCCTTCGGTTGGAGCAAATTTTATCCCTAGAAACCTGATAGGTTGCCGGATAAGATTCAATTGTGAAACTGATTTGCGTCGATAATATAAACTTTGTAATATCCGGATTTATTACAGTGTATTTCATCTGTATTCAAACCATGTATTATTCGGATTGGTGATTTTGATTATTGGAGTATGATATTTCATGCATTGATATCATTATACATAAGTATAGAAACTTGCAAAATTGCTCAAGCAACCTCGTGATAGCGCACGCTAAGAATGTATCTTAACGCGCGCTATCGGGCCATTATTAGCGCACGCTATGAAGATAGGAGTTGCGTGCGCTAAGGACTCAATTATTGAGCGGGACGGCTAACACATGCGCCAATGACATGGGTCGGATAAGATTCCAGTGACGACTTGGACAAATTAAAGTCAACCATTATTAGCGCACGCTAAGGGATGCTTAGTAGCGTGCGCTAACTTGTTAATAATGCAGAATATTATAAATGGGACAACAACCGTTTTGGCTTTCATTTCTTTCGCCCTTTCTTCATCCTTGAGAGTTCAGAGAGCTGTAGTAATACTCCTATACACTTAGAACACATATTGTTGGTGTTATACATCGGTTATCACTTGGGAATGTTCATGGAAATGGAATAGCACCTTGGAGTGGCATACAACCAACCGGAGTGGTATTCTACCTTACGGTTCAGTGATTTTCGTCATTTTAAGGTATGTTCAATCTATCTCCAGACTTAGAGTTGGATTCTAACGATTTGGATGATCATGTTAACAAGATATGGATTTTCATAGATGAATTATCCAAGTATATCATGTTTGGAATAGTGAGATGAATAAGCCTTAAATACCTTGATTATAATCATCATGATTCGAATCTTAGTACACTGAATATGTGTAGAGAAGCTTCTATCATTGGTAAACCGATCTAATAGATGATTTCATAGTAATCTTGGACTAGACGTTAACATCCTTATTGTTAGATAAATCTAAAGGTTTGATCATGGAAGGATTTATCTAGTATAGATAGAACGTTTATCAACTTGACATAATAATATGGATTGATATAGAGGTGTTGATATCAACCGTTAAGCTTTTCGAATTGTCGTATGAAGATTTGAAGTCGGAATGGAATATGGTTTTATATTGGTATGCATATCCTTGAATCCGAAGTTGTCTTTATCCGTAAAATCATTCATAAGGGTATGAACATGGTATTCATGGAAGTAACATGAATTATCACGCAAGATTTCATTGTTTCGATCATGGCAAGAGCAGTTCTTATCGTGAAAGCGCCATGCGAGATAGCGCACGCTATGCTATGCGCTTAACGTGCGCTATCGAGCACGAGTTAGCGGCGCTACGTTTGGTAAGTAACGACGCTAGACCATCGACGAAGTCGATTGGGTCGGTGAAATCCGACCATGAATCGTTAGCGTGCGCTAGGCTTTGTTGTTTGCGTGCGCTATCGGGCAGACTTAACGCACGCTACACAGAGTACTTAGCGTGCGCTAAGCAGTTCAGGCAGATTGTATTTTATGAACTTTTGGCCGTGAATCGAATTGTTAAACATTCATACGACGTGAGATAAATCCTATATCATTTCTTTTGTTAAGGTTTGGTCTCGTTACGTGATTGATTGAGGAGGACGACCGTCGAGTGTTCATTTCCGTGGAAGTATTGTTATTGTATTCAAATCGAGGCAAGTACCTTAATTGTTTTATGTATTGTTGTTATACATATTGTCGTGCATGTAAGTCGTTATTGTATGTCCACCTCGTGTTGGTCCGACGGGATCATCGGGGGATCTATGCTAGCGTGCGCTGGATCATCGGATGGGTTTTTCCACCACGGGTTGGTCTGACGGGATCATCGTGGGTTCTAGGCAGTGAACGCTGGATCGATGGAATTACCATGTGTATGTATTGATATCATGTTGTGATTATCAGTTGTGTATGTTATGTTTGAGTTTCTCGTAGGAGAAGACTCGTTGGTATTTTGTCGTTTACGTTATTATTATTCTTCGTGAGATATGAATAATATGTTGTGGTACTTGTACTAGCATCGTTGTGCTAACCCCTTCGGGGGTGAACATTTTGTTTGTGTTCAGGATCCAGGAGAGCGGGGAAACAACCACTGGAACTGTATGACGACGAGGGTGCAGAGTGATGTCCCGACCGGGTTTATTTATCTGTTGTTTATCCGTTATTTCAATAAGTACTCGAGTACGAAGTCATTTGTGATGGGTTTGAATTTGGTGATGTATTCTTGAGTTCTGTCGAACAATTGTACTATTTCTGTATTTGGTCGAATCGATGTACTGTAATTCCGTTATTTCCATTCGTTAGTACCTTTTTATGCTTGTTCAATTCTTGACCTTGTAAATCCTTATGTAAAGGATTTACTACTGTAATATTCCCGAATATATTGGGGGTGTTACGAATATGGTATCGAGCTAAGATTATGGATATCTTGGCCGTTGGGTTAAAATAGGGGTCATTTATGTCTTTTGGGGTAACCGGCCGTGAATGACATCACCGCACCGCCTACGTCTTCATGCGGACGGTGGTTGTAAGTTCCTAAACTCTATCTTGTTCTTTACATGTTGTGTCTCTTTATACTCGAATATTAGAACGATGTTGTTTCTGTATATTGAGTATTTATGCTTACGTATGTTGAGAGGCGGACGTGGATGTAGTCGCGGACGTGGACGCGACGGAGAAATGCCGAAAGGAAGCGTCGCCTTCTAACCAGGCGGTCATAGCTCAAAGTAGCCACAACAATCTATTAATAATGAACCAGATCCTGCATTGCGAGAGATCCTTCACAAGTGGTGAACCAGATGACTCGGTTCGCCTGTGTCGTGGACCGAATGCAAGTGGCGGTGGGACTACGGCGAGAGAGACAGCAAGGGAACCCAGATATGGGAAATCGAGGTGACCGGTGGGTGCAAGAGGTGGCGAAGATGCAACCACCCAAATTCGACGGTATTTCGAGACTCCCACAGGATCATTGGTTAAAGGAGCTGGAGAAAATCTTTGCGGAATCAACCGCCCAGACGACCGGAGAGCCTCTATCGCTCAATATTTTACGATAGGGGAAGCGTCCGAATGGTGGGAAGCCATCCGGCTGTAGACCATGATGCCGATTAGACAGAGTTTAGATTGATGATGGAAGCTCGATTGCCTCGTCCCGTGAGGGAAGCCAAAGTTCGGGAGTTTTTCTCCGCTCACCTTTCCGATGTGCCGTATCCTGTGCGATCAAGACGTTTAACCAACGGTGGCATTTGTTCGACATCCGGTCGTAATGCATGCGTAAATGATGATCCATTTCGATATGAGAATGAAACGAAGTTCGAGGTACATGTCCGGATTCGAATGTACCACACTCCGCCAATACCAGGATAAGGCGTTGGCATATGAGATCAAGGAAGCAGCCATGGAGAAATTTGCGGAAACCAAGAAACAGAAAGTCTCTGGTACTTTTACAGAGCACAAGAACAGTGGGGCCCGTAAGACCCAGTCATCCTTTCACTCTTTCAAGAAACCTCCGCACCCAGCTAGGAGCGGAAAGAACTTCGGAGCGACATCGACTATTACTGATATTACCAGGAAATGCTTTAACTGCGCCCAGACGGGGCACTATCGACGGAATTGCCCCCTTCCTGCCGTGACTTGTTTTGATTGTGGACGAGAGGGACATCGGGCGGTGTTTTGTGAAGAGGCTGCAAAGTCTTTTAGAGCCCGTACACCACAGCCAGTCCAGAAGGAGGCCAGTATTCCACAGACGCAGCAAAGTGTTCAGATGCCTCAGAATTTTGGCCGCGGGCGAGGCAGAGGACAATTGGACCGAAAGGGGACATCAAGTTCCGAATCTGCTCCCCCACGTCTGTACGAGATGAGGAGGACAGACGATCAGGATGCTGCTGTCGCATCAGGTACTGTCCAGATCCTTTCCCAGCCAGTTAGCGTTTTATTCGATACAGGAGCTACACATTCTTTCATATCTTTGTCTTGTGTAAATCGTTTGAATATTTCCGGTTTTCATGCTTGTGAACCTTATGTTGTTGGTTTACCGAGTGGAGAAAGGATTGTCGGAAATTTAGAAACTAGAAATTTCCCTGTATCATTTGGAGGCAGAGAGTGGCTCTCAAATCTGATCGTGATAGAAATGCAAGGAGACGACCTGATACTCGGAGACGATTGGCTTAATCGATATGGAGCAATTGTGAACTACCGAAGGAGGAATATCTCGCTGATCGCTGACGATGGTTCCGAGATTCTGTTTGAGGGATGGAAATCGGGAAGCTCAGGAAAGTTGATCAAGGCGATGAAAGTCACAAATTGTTGAAGCGGTAATGCATCTGCACCGGTGTTACGCGATGAAGAAAGAAGACGAAATTGTGGAACTTTCATCCATTCCTGTTGTGAACGAATTTCCAGATGTATTTCCTGACGAGTTACCTGGGCTACCTCCACGAAGGGATGTAGAATTTACTATTGAGCTGGAACCCGGAGCGACACCAATTTCTAAGGCGCCATATCGTATGGCACCTACTGAGATGTACGAACTGAAGAAGCAGCTGGAGGAGTTACTGGACAAGGGCTATATTCATCCAAGCGTTTCACCCTGGGGAACGCCAGTTCTTTTTGTCCGAAAGAAGGATGGATCGCTCCGACTGTGTATTGACTATCGAGAGCTGAACAAGATGACGATTAAGAACAAGTATCTGTTTCCAAGGATTGATGATTTGTTTGACCAGTTACAAGGGGCAACGGTATTTTCTAAAATCGATCTGAGATCAGGATATCATCAGCTGAGGATTAAGGAATATGACGTTCCGAAATCAGCGTTCAGAACTCGCTACGGGCATTATGAGTTTGTAGTGATGCCGTTTGGTCTCACTAACGCACCTGCTATATTTATGCAATTGATGAACCGTGTGTTCATTGAATTTTTGGATAAATTTGTGGTCGTGTTTATTGATGACATTCTGGTGTATTCTAAGAGTCCGGAAGAACATGCGCAACATTTGCAGATTGTATTGGAACTTTTGAGAAACGAGCAATTGTACACCAAACTTTCTAAGTGTGAATTCTGGCTAAAGGAAGTAATGTTCCTCGGCCATGTGGTGTCAGCTAAAGGAGTCCGAGTAGATCCTCAGAAGATCGAAGCAATATTGGATTGGAAGCCTCCAAAGAACGTGAAAGAGGTCTGAAGCTTCTTGGGGCTTGCTGGATACTATCGTCGATTCGTGGAAGGGTTTTCTAAAATCTCCCGCCCACTTACTCGACTCCTGCAGAAAACTCAAAAGTTTGAGTGGAATGAATTGTGTCAGATTAGCTTTGATGAATTGAAGAAGAGATTGACGATGGCGCCGATTCTATCACTTCCGCAGGGAACTGGAGGATTCATAGTTTACAGTGATGCTTCGAACCAAGGACTTGGGTGCGTGTTGATGCAGAATGATAAGGTGATCGCTTATGCGTCGCGACAACTGAAACCTTATGAAGTGAATTACCCAACACAAGATTTGGAGCTAGCAGCAGTGGTTTTTGCCTTGAAGATCTGGAGGCATTATCTCAGACGGACTCACCGCCGATCTTTACGGATCATAAGAGTCTCAAGTACATATTTAGTCAGAAAGAGTTGAACATGCGGCAAAGAAGATGGTTGGAACTGATTAAGGACTATGACTTGGAGATTTTATATCATCCAGGCAAAGCGAATGTAGTAGCCGATGCACTTAGCCGCAAACCTGTCTCTATTCAGATGCTGGAGACGCTGACCTCCCAACTTAGCCTTCAGTGAGAGATGATTCGTGAAGGAATTGAGGTATGGTTACAAAGAGTCCAAGGACAACTGTGCGTGATGGAGATAACTTCATATTTAACCGAAGAAATCAAATCTAGACAGGCAGATGATCCTCTGATGATTCGGTTACATGATGAAGTGATCAAAGGAAAGGCCCCCGGATTCATAATTCATGACGATGGAGTATTGAGATTTCAGAACCGACTCTGCGTTCCCGATGTTGATGTTCAAACAGCATAATTATGAAGGAAGCTCATAGTTCGCCCTATTCTATCCACCCGGCACCAAGAAATGTATAAGGACTTGAAGCGAGAATTTACGTGGGGCAACATGAAGAAAGACGTAGCGGACTATGTTTCAAATGCTTGACTTGTCGTGAGTTAAGATCGAGCATCAACGGCTGCTTTGGAATGTTGAAGCCGCTCCCGATTCTGAATGGAAGTGGGAGGACATATCGATGGACTTTATCACTAATATGCCGAAAACTGGACGGAATGAACATGATTTGGGTGATAGTTGATCGTTTAACCAAATCGGCTCATTTTCTAGGCATTAAGGATATGTGGGGACCAAAGAGGTTGGCACGAGTATTTATTTCGGAGATAGTTCGATTGCATGGTACGCCGAAGACCATTGTTTCTGATCGAGACGGCCGTTTTGTGTCTCACTTTTGGAAAGCAGTTCATAAGGCCTTGGGGACCGAATTGAACTTCAAGACTTATCACCCGCAGATGACGGACAACTGAGAGAACTATACAAACGGTGGAAGACATGCTAAGGGCCTGTGCCTTAGATTGGTCAAACGATTGGGAAGTTCATCTACCGTTGATTGAATTTACCTACAACAATAGTTGGCATGCTTCCATTAAGATGGCACCGTTTGAGGCATTATACGGGAGAAGGTGCAGGTCGCCCCTATGCTGGGACGATTCGTCAGACTTGATCGGAACAGAACCAGAGTTGATCGTACAGACTCGAGAGAAGATAGCCTTGATTCGTGAAAGGCTGTTGACCGCCCAGAGTCGCCAGAAATCCTATGCGGACATACGTCGTCGCCCATTGGAGTTCAATACTGGAGACCATGTACTTTTGAAGGTTTCTCCTACTCGGGGAATCTTTCGTTTCGGAAGGAAAGGAAAGCTGAGTCCGAGATATATCGGACCATTTGAGATCCTCGAGAGAGTTGGGGAGTTGGCATACAGATTAGCATTGCCGCCGTCATTGTGCCATGTTCATAACGTGTTCCACATATCCCAGTTACGGAGGTATATACCAGATCCCAGTCATATCATTGATTTCAGCGAGATCGAAGTCGAGCAGGATGGGATGTTTGAAGAAAGACCAGTCAAGATACTCGAGAGTCGAGTTAAGCAACTGAGGAACAAGTCAATCGTTTTGGTCAAAGTTCAGTGGTCACGTCACGGAATGGAAGAAGCCACCTGGGAAACGGAAGCTGATATGAAGTCTAGATATCCCGAGTTATTTTCGTCTTGAGTTTCAGGACGAAACTCCTTTTTAGTAGGAGAGTATGTAATATCCGGATTTATTACAGTGTATTTCATCTGTATTCAAACCATGTATTATTCGGATTGGTGATTTTGATTATTGGAGTATGATATTTCATGCATTGATATCATTATACATAAGTATAGAAACTTGCAAAATTGCTCAAGCAACCTCGTGATAGCGCACGCTAAGAATGTATCTTAACGCGCGCTATCGGGCCATTATTAGCGCACGCTATGAAGATAGGAGTTGCGTGCGCTAAGGACTCAATTATTGAGCGGGACGGCTAACACATGCGCCAGCCGGGACATGGGTCCGGATAAGATTCCCGCTGACGCACCCGGACAAATTCTGAAGTCAACCATTATTAGAGCACGCTAAGGGATGCTTAGTAGCGTGCGCTAACTTGTTAATAATGCAGAATATTATAAATGGGACAACAACCGTTTTGGCTTTCATTTCTTTCGCCCTTTCTTCATCCTTGAGAGTTCAGAGAGCTGTAGTAATACTCCTATACACTTAGAACACATATTGTTGGTGTTATACATCGGTTATCACTTGGGAATGTTCATGGAAATGGAATAGCACCTTGGAGTGGCATACAACCAACCGGAGTGGGATTCTACCTTACGGTTCAGTGATTTTCGTCATTTTAAGATATGTTCAATCTATCTCCAGACTTAGAGTTGGATTCTAACGATTTGGATGATCAAGTTAACAAGATATGGATTTTCATAGATGAATTATCCAAGTATATCGTGTTTGGAATAGTGAGATGAATAAGCCTTAAATACCTTGATTATAATCATCATGATTCGAATCTTAGTACACTGAATATGTGTAGAGAAGCTTCTATCATTGGTAAACCGATCTAATAGATGATTTCATAGTAATCTTGGACTAGACGTTAACATCCTTATTGTTAGATAAATCTAAAGGTTTGATCATGGAAGGATTTATCTATTATAGATAGAACGTTTATCAACTTCAGCATAATAATATGGATTGATATAGAGGTGTTGATATCAACCGTTAAGCTTTTCGAATTGTCGTATGAAGATTTGAAGTCGGAATGGAATATGGTTTTATATTGGTATGCATATCCTTGAATCCGAAGTTGTCTTTATCCGTAAAATCATTCATAAGGGTATGAACATGGTATTCATGGAAGTAACATGAATTATCACGCAAGATTTCATTGTTTCGATCATGGCAAGAACAGTTTACTGCTCAGCAGTAAACTGCCATGCAGAGATAGCGCACGCTATGCTATGCAGTTTAACGTGCGCTATCGAGCACGAGTTAGCGTGCGCTACGTTTGGTAAGTAACGTACGCTAGACCATCAGACGAGTCAGTTGGCTGGTCAGTGAAGTACTGACCATGCATCGTTAGCGTGCGCTAGGCTTTGTTGTTTGCGTGCGCTATCGGGCAGACTTAACGCACGCTACACAGAGTACTTAGCGTGCGCTAAGCAGTTCAGGCAGATTGTATTTTATGAACTTTTGGCCGTGAATCGAATTGTTAAACATTCATACGACGTGAGATAAATCCTATATCATTTCTTTTGTTAAGGTTTGGTCTCGTTACGTGATTGATTGAGGAGGACGACCGTCGAGTGTTCATTTCCGTGGAAGTATTGTTATTGTCTTCAAATCGAGGCAAGTACCTTAATTGTTTTATGTATTGTTGTTATACATATTGTCGTGCATGTATGTCGTTATTGTATGTCCACCTCGTGTTGGTCCGACGGGATCATCGGGGGATCTATGCTAGCGTGCGCTGGATCATCGGACGGGTTTTTCCACCACGGGTTGGTCTGACGGGATCATCGTGGGTTCTAGGCAGTGAACGCTGGATCGATGGAATTACCATGTGTATGTATTGATATCATGTTGTGATTATCAGTTGTGTATGT
Organism: Orobanche coerulescens; assembly: GCA_033398695.1. Classification (NCBI taxonomy): domain Eukaryota; kingdom Viridiplantae; phylum Streptophyta; class Magnoliopsida; order Lamiales; family Orobanchaceae; genus Orobanche; species Orobanche coerulescens. The sequence goes on from CM065817.1 coordinate 123,245,545, forward strand.
TATGTTTGAGTTTCTCGTAGGAGAAGACTCGTTGGTATTTTGTCGTTTACGTTATTATTATTCTTCGTGAGATATGAATAATATGTTGTGGTACTTGTACTAGCATCGTTGTGCTAACCCCTTCGGGGGTGAACATTTTGTTTGTGTTCAGGATCCAGGAGAGCGGGGAAACAACCACCGGGCGTATGACGAGGGTGTAGAGTGATGTCCCGACCGGGTTTATTTATCTGTTGTTTATCCGTTATTTCAATAAGTACTCGAGTACGAAGTCATTTGTGATGGGTTTGAATTTGGTGATGTATTCTTGAATTCTGTCGAACAATTGTACTATTTCTGTATTTGGTCAGAACTGATGTACTGTAATTCCGTTATTTCCATTCGTTAGTACCTTTTTATGCTTGTTCAATTCTTCAGCCTTTTAAATCCTTATGTAAAGGATTTACGGCGCTGTAATATTCCCGAATATATTGGGGGTGCTACAAACTTAACTTGTTCACGAACTATAGAAACCGTATAGGTTTAGGGGAGTAAACAAGGGGAAAAAGAAGATCGAATCATCCATTAGATGGGTTGGTGTTGGACACCACTTTATGAAATTAATAGACTAGAAACCTGTTCGGTTGCCCTCTATTAAGATTTATAAAGAACTCGATCACTACTATGAAGTAGAGCGAACGATACTTCCGAATTTCACATGGGAGTGCGTTATTCCGATAAAAATAGTGGGAGCTGGGTAACAAGAATAGAAATGACCTTAATTCTATACTCAGATCAATAATTGAACGAGTCGCTAATTAATTTGTCATACTTAATGCAGACATAACTCTCAATATGACAATGAACCCACTCGCAATTCTACTCGAAAAGAACACCTTGATCGGACCTAACTTTGTGGATTGGCTCCGCAATCTGATGATAGTCCTCAGTATAGAGGCACTGGGATACGTCTTAAAGGCAGACATTCCGGCGCCTCCAGTGCGTACAAGAGCCAATCAGGAAGAGATTGAAAATCACGAAAAGTGGGTTAAGGATGACGTAAAAGTCCGTGCTTACATGATGGCTTCTATGTCTAATGAGCTTCAAAGAGCTCATGAGAAAATGACTTATGCTAGGCAGATTCTATCTCACTTAACCGAGCTTTATGGTGAGCACAGTCAAACTGCTAGATATGAGATATCCAAGCAACTGTTCGGTGCAAGGATGAAAGAAGGTGAGAAGGTTGGGGACCACGTCCTCAAAATGATATCTATGATCGAGAGATTGGAGGCTCTTGATTTTAAGATGGATGCTTCTCTTCAGACCGACCTTATCCTACAGTCTCTCCCTGATTCCTTCTCACAGTTTGTTATGAACTTCAACGGCAATGAGATTGCGTGCAACTTAGCAGGGCTAATTGACACGTTCTTAGTGTAACTATCGCAAGTGCACGATATCGTATCAAGTAGTAAGTGGACTTTTTGAGTCCGGTTTATCGATCCCACGAGGAAGTTTGGTTGTAATTTGAATTATACACTATTAGTCTATTTTTATAGATACTAAGATGAGTGAAACACACAATTAAAGATTTTGGTTTAATAATTGCAAAGAAAATGCAATAATAGTTCTAATATTTTAAGGAAATAAAAAGATTGCAATAATAATAGATTGATTAACGATAAAATGAAATAGTTGGGATTACAAACTTAGTTCGTCATTAGTTATAGAAGATGTAAAGGATATCATAAGATGAATTTACTTATTATGTTGTGTAGATTAGATTTTCCTCAAAAAGACGGTTTCTCTTTCGAACTATAAAACGCCCCTTACATATTGAATCAATCCACTATATTTCTATGTTGATTGGCTTCAATACATAGCATTAGGATTTATGAAAATAACTCAAAGAATCATTTAAGGTCTAGAGGTATATTTCTATCCCCTAGAACAACTTAGAGTGAAGTTCATTTGATATAATCAAACATATTTTCTTTCGAAACATATGAAGACCATAAATATCGTCATTTATTGGCCAAATAAATAAAGATTGTTAAAAAAATGAAAATCACACACAATAATAAGTAATTCACAATAGATCTTTATACAAACATAAATAACATGACTAACCTTGTTTATAATCCCAACTAAAGGTAACTTAGCCCATGAAGGGTTTAATATACATAATACAAGCTTTGGTGGTCATTATTAGTTGAATCAAGAGAAAGAATTGATCCTCAGTCCCTTAGTAGATAAAGGAGAAAGAAGCAATAAACTCTCTGAACAACATATGCTATTCCACACTTACACAAATCACTCAAGAACACAAGTGTTTTCTTCACACAAAAAGAAAATATTACAAAAAGTGGAAAAATTATATGATGAATCATGAATGATGAAGGATCTAAGGGGTCTATTTATACACCTAAAGTCATCTAATAGCTCCAAAACTCCAGCATTATTACAATAGATCGGATCAATGCCAGCCATCCCCTCAATAATACACAAAAAGTTTAAAAATTAGACAAATTATCACAATCTGTCAAGAGTTACGGCCGTAACATTAAGGAGTTACGGCCGTAACTTGGATGACTTACGGCCGTAACATTCAGTAGTTACGGCCGTAACTAACCGTCAATTTGCTCCTTTGGTTGCTTTGAGAGGTACGTTTTCAGCCCACAATTTCTCAGACTTTGCGTTTTTGCCCCAAATCTTCTTCGGATGATAACTTTTGATATATAACTCTGATTTTGAATCCGGAAAGACTGCCGAATTCGTCTCGGAAAGCCCTACAACATGAATATATCAAAATTCAACAAAGAGAATATTTAATAAACATGTTATTTCTTGAGTAAATCAGTTATTCAATCCGATTAAGACTAGATTTACATCATCATCCGATAAAAATAAAATTATTAAAAACTAATTAATTAAAAGCAAAAAACGAGTAGACTAGCTCAATTATGGGTGAAATTTATTGATACAAACCATGGATTAGTGTATAAAACTGACACTTATCACACCCCCAAACTTGAATTCTTGCTAGTCTCGAGCAAGACTCTTTATTATTCGCTCCAAAAATAAAAATAAGAAAAATTAATACACACATAAATTAAAATATAAAAAGAGAAAAGGAGATCAAAATGCCATTAATACACAACAACCAGCTTTATACAGTAGATATAAATGAATCAAGATTCAAAATAAATCTACTAATGATTTTGAAGTTAAAACACGTTTTCGTATTGTAATTCCAAAATGCAAGGTTTACCCCCCAAAAGGTTGATTATTTCTTTCCCACTCGTGATACACACGACTCCCTTTAATGGTTGCTCTCGATCACTCGTTTATTTTTCGACTCAATATGAAGAAGAATTTTATTGGCGTCATCAAATATTGTGATTTTTCACGAAATTGAGTGTATTGAAATTCAGCCGCTAATTAATTCAAATCTGCTCATAAAACTACATCCCTTTTAGTGATAGCTTTCACACCGTTATTTGCTAACATGTAGCTCTTTTCACCAACACAATTTCTATCTCATTTTTTTAAAAGGTCATAGCTTTCACACCGTTATTTGCTAACGTGTAGCTCTTTTCACCAATTTTTCTGTGAGACGGCAGCTACGCACCAACAATGGTTAGTCCTTTATTTTTCGCAAAATTTAAGACCCCCAAAATTAGGCAGCTGTTGCTGCTCAACACTTCTCCTTTTCGTCATTTTTTTTAGGTGATAGCTTTCACACCGTTATTTGCTAACGTGTAGCTCTTTTCACCAATGACTCCTTTTTTTTAAGAATAGAATTTTTGCAGAAAATCATTTCTTAGTTAAGCATGAAAATTCAAAAACTCCACATATTAAGTAAATTTCAGTTCTATTTTTCATCAACCGACTGATTCTTCTTTTCTCAAGGTAACGAAAGACTCAATTTTATATGATAACTACATGGCTTGGAAAGAGAGAATAAGGCTCAAAAATTTTGGAATATACAATTTTTTTACCGGTTAAAATGATTTTATAAGCTTGTATATAGCTAATTTATTGGTGTTATTGCCAGATCTAGAAATCTCACAAATCAAACCAAAGAAATCAAAACACACCAAAATTCCAACACACCAAAATAATTAAACAAACCACCCCCAAACTTGAAAATAAAACTGTCCTCAGTTTAAAAAAAATTAAAATAAAAAGCAATGCAGAAAAGCAGAATACTCCCTGTTAACAAAGTTGATGTTTGAGCTAACGCCTTTTAGAATCTGCAAGAGAATAAATATACGAGGCACACAATGAAAGTAAATAAAATATACTCGTAAGTATAATATAATTTTTAAGATGCGCATCAAGAAAGTCTGAAGAGTCGCCTTACGCTGCCATCAATGCTTTTATAAAAAAAACACAATAAAAATTACAACAATAAAATAACAATACATAAATCGCGAATAGATGCGCGTCAAGAGATCAAGAAGAAACTCCTTAAGCTGCCACCATTTAGTGTAACACCCCCAGAATACATCCGGAAATGTTACACGCCGTAGGCCCTTCTAACAAGGATCTACAAGGCTAAACTCTACTAGACTACAAAATGATTGACCGACCGGGGTCAATCTAAATACAACGCAGACCGACAAGGTCATTAAACAATTCAGAAACAAATGAACTTTACATCTCAATGACAAAAATAAACTTGAACACAGAAAAGAACGACAACTCAATTTAATAAATGAAAACTACACCCATGCAAGGGTGGATACTCGAACGACAGAGTGGTACCGACCAAAATGAAACAAAAGAAAAGACTCTAACTCTGGTGTGATTAGTATCATTGTCCTCCATCTCTTTCGGCCTAATCCCGTGATTGCTCCCGAGCCGCCAAAACACGAGCGCATAACAGGCACCCACCCCGAAACTCGGGGGTTAGCAACCGGAATTTTGCTAGTGCAAGTACACAACACACAAGATATACGAATAATAATAACACAAAACTTAATAGTCGTGAAACCTTAACACAAACCACACATTCAAATGGTCAGCACAGAATAGTATTACATACACAAGATGAAAGATAACCACATTGTCGTATTCTCCGTACAGAACATAACACCAATGAAACTTTAAATGAACCCGAGGAGTCAGAAAATTCCCTTTTTATAAAAGGAAAAGTATTTGATAAGAAAGTTCGAAAATATTAATATTGACGCGGGCCATCCTGGGTTTTGAAAATCAAATGTAGATACTTTAGAAAATACTTCAAAAGCCCTCGGGTCCTTGAATCAACATGTGGAAAACAATTTGCAAGAAAACCATCACAATGTTATTCAGGGTCCTCGACCCAAATGATAAAACACTATCACAAGTGAATCCTTACAACATCTCACGGGGTTCTCGGCCCAATCAAAGAAAATATCATCACGAGATCAAATCTCAACATCTCACGGGGTTCTCGGCCCAATCAAAGAAAATATCATCACGAGATCAAATCTCAACATCTCACGGGGTCCTCGACCCAATACACAGAACAATCAACACAGTACAATCAACACAGTGCAATCAATACAGTGCAATCAAGGCACAACTTCTCATTCGACAAATCCTGCTCAAGACCCCTGGTTAATTAACCCTCGGAGATCTCGTCAAATATCCTTGGTTAATTAACTCTGATACCAACATTTAAAACGAGTTGGAACGAACTCCAGAAACACAATCCGCGGTCTACATCAAGACCAACATTAAAAGCAAGTTGCAAGGATTTAAATTTCGAAAATCATTTGGTAACGGGGTCTTAGCTATCACTCAAATATCCGTTACCAATAAGCCTGCCAGGCGCCTCCCTTGCACACCTGTGTACCGGCGTTCACTCCACTATATTGGCCGCCCATTGCACATGTCACCGCGCCGGCGTTCACTCCCACAGAGCCGCCTTGCTCGCGCATTAAGTAACACCGGTGTTCACCAATCATATGGAGCCGCTCATCAGAAGGCATAACAGCCGGAGTGCACGCCCGCCCTCGAGGTACCTGATATGACGTCTCTCATAACAAGTATTCACATTATTACAAATACTAAGCACACAGTCAACCGTTGCCACAATTATCAAATCAGTTCATCAATCCACATAATTTATTCGCCAGTACGCAACTACGCAAAATAAACAATAACTCACACGTTATTCATCAAGACTTTGCACATTAGGCCTTCAACTCTATCAATTAATACTACATAAATATCCACACATATCTATATATATATATATGTATATATATATATAATATAAATACAGATATTCATGACATAATTCATATACTCCAGCAACAATGATTTCACGTAATTATAATTCGTATATCAAGGTACTTGCCTCGATTTGAAGATAATAACAATACTTCCATGGAAATGAACACTCGACGGTCGTCCTCCTCAATCAATCACGTAACGAGGCCAAACCTTAACAAAAGAAATGATATAGGATTTATCTCACGTCGCATGAATGTTTAACAATTCGATTCACGGCCAAAAGTTCATAAAATACAATCTGCCTGAACTGCTTAGCGTGCGCTACGTACTCTACGTAACGTGCGCTAAGCAGGCTTGTTAGCGTACGCTATCGTGTAAGACTAGCGTGCGCTAGCCACGGTCTGGCAGTCTTACTCGGCTGGTCTCATAACGTACGCTACGTATGTTTCGGGCGTTAACTGACCCCGATAGCGCACGTTAACTCACATGTGTTAGTGTGCGCTAATATTGCATGGCAGAATACTACAAACCGAAAACTGGGTTGAATGGTGAAGAACTCATGAATTCTACCGTGATAATACAAGTTATATTCGGGCAAATCATGCTAATAAGATTTGTGGAAGATTTATGATCGTGAAATACAAATATACGGATAGTCATCTCAATATCATATCTTTTCTAAGATCTTCAGGAAGTATTCTAAGTTCCGATTATTCCAAGTCCCAAAACACATGATTCCAACGTGTACAACGTAGCAACTGGGTAATATCCGACATCGATCATAAATTGATTTGAAAACGCTTAGGAGTCCAATCTACTAAGATGGTTCAAAGGTTCATAAGATAAATAGTGCCGATACGTCAAAGTATCCTTCTAACATGTGATGACCGATCATAAACGAAATAATTGGCTATCTAAGCATGATCAGACGTCCTTAAGAACATTACTAACATTGGTGAAGAATCACCTACCTCAAGTAGTGAAGAACACGGAGGAAAATGAAGCAATCCGACACCGAAAGCTTGAACAACAATCTCCAATGATAAACGATCTTCAATCACGAATCAGGATGTTGATATGAGATGTTTAGGATGAAGGAAGACATGTTCTAAGTGTAGGAATTCGGGTAATGGGAGAAGAGAGAACTGAAATCACGAATAGGATGCTGTCCTATTTATAATAAATGGCTATTAGCGCGCGCTAGACCCTGCTCGTAGCGTGCGCTAACGGCTCACTGGACTAAACTGTACTCGGCACTTAGCGTGCGCTACGCATATACCTGTAGCGTGCGCTAAGGCGTTGACTCGGCTTTTCCCCGAAAGCCGTCCAGGTACATCCCGACACCATCCGACAGGGGTCCCCCGGCCAGCTCTCACCTACCGCACGTCTCAATCAATTTGACCGCGCATAGCGTGTGCTAAGGACACTCAGTAGCCTGCGCTATGAACCCACGTTAGCGCACGCTAAACATAGCTGATAGCGTGCGCTACATGCACAGATTTACAATCTTTAATTCACAATCACGGAATTAAACGCTCGACAACATCGGATTATGAAATACGGAAAATAATACTTAAATCAAGTACAATCATTACAATATTACAAGTTCCAATTACATAACAGAAATCTCGGGTATTACATCCTTCCTCCCTAAAAAGAAGTTTCGTCCCGAAACTTAAAGTAGAGTGGTGGAACAACCAAGGAAAAGTATCTACTTGCTCAACCCCAAAACATCACGAGCGATGCGCGAATGCAAGGTTCAAAAAGAAATACGATGATCGGACTTAGGAAGTATCAGGCACGTCAATTGAGGCAATAAGTTACACGTGTACACGAGAAGTTAGAGTGGAGAAGTATAAGCTCACGGAATTAAGGAAATTCACAAATGGCTCAGATGTACCAAAATCGCGTGCCGAGATCGACTCACCGTATTCAAGTTCATAACACATTGGGAATATTAATCATACGAATGGGAACAATTAGTTTCGAACAAAATTCTGCAGAGATTAAGTTCAGATGTGATAGACCACAATAATTCACGGAGTCTAACAAACCGGTTCTGAAATTCGTTCGAATGATGGTAGGTTCGTAGAACATGGTAGTTTGAAATTGTCAAGAGAATCACAGATGAATCATCAACAATGAAAGTCTCCTAACATCGGAAATACTAAGAAGAGCACGGGTACTATGTGTCCCCGTACTAAAAAGACATGTCAGCCCCGAAACTTAAAACAGCAGGAGTTGGAAACGAAAAGCAATTAAAATGAAAAACAATCAAAGTCACGATTGTTGGAAACAGCAACGACTAGAACACGGCACAAAGTCTTCATTCGCCTATGATAGGCTCTTCAGCAGAAGACATAAGGTTTCGGGACATTCTCCGACCACCTGCTCTGCTCACCGACAGAGTAGCATTCTTTGCCAATTCAGAAATTATCTCACAATGTTTCTCCCGATGGCCTTCACACCCGCACCGATGACAAGTCAAGAGTGGTGAGGGACAGTTTACACGGACGTGTCCCGTACGGTTGCAGTTGAAGCACACTCTCTTCTTACCGGGAGTCACTGATGCTGGTTGGGGATTCCCAATGCTCATTCTCGACCGCGAAGACGACGCATTCGAACGACGTGGGGGTTTGAGAACCTTAGTCTCGTCACCGCCCAAAAATTTTCCAGATGTCCTTGGTCTCTTTTCTCCGCTCGTTGGCTCGGTCACTGAGGAGGTTTCATAGGTTATCGTCTGATCTTGATATTCCTTCACCGTAACATGAATCGTTGTCGTACGAACCACCTCATCGCTTCCGCTTCCTATATCACGTCTACGCCCGCCAAGGCTCGTCATGCTAATGCAGATAGTACCGTTTATTGTTATCACATAGTCGGTTGTACGGTATACCACAATTATCAACATAGGTTTAATTAGCATCCTTAGAATATCGGTAATATCGTAAAGCACAAAATTTTCGGAAATCAACTTCCAGTCCTTCGTCTAGGACGATCATTATGTGTATGCTTTAAAAAAAAATTTAAAAACAAAAGTCGAGTCACGTTGTGCTCAGAACTTGTAAATACCGTTCTTTGTTTTGGAAGAGGAAGTTTATACAATGACTCTAAAAATTTATTTTCGAGTAATGCCTACAAGGAAATTGAAAATCGAATTGTAATTAATTTAAAATATTTCAAAAGTGTTGAGTCCCAAATACCACAATTTTGAAAATCCTTCCTCATCTACCAAAATGTTTATTCGAAAGAACTTTTCACCAAAATACGTGATCATTTGATATGACTATAATAAATCATGAGGTTTACAATGTTAGGAAAATTTTAAAACACTACTTTGAAATGTTCGTAATTTGGCCTGGAAATATTACATGCCGGGAATTCTGTGCCGGAACCTACCAGGCTAAATACCATTAAAATCATTTCAAAATATGCCAAACGGCCGATGACGGTAGCATTTTCCAAAACTTACAAAATCATTTGTAAAATATTAAATACCGTTAAAATGTGCAAGACTAAAAATGCCAAAATGTCAAGAGTCATTTCAAAATACTCACGCAGCGGATAAAATTAACACTCAAAGATTTATCCTACTGAAATGCAGAATCCGATAAATATGTTTGACTACCGAAGTATATTACATAACCATTCTCACTCGACATGTATACGCAGGTGATATCGTAAAACAATATAATCTCTTAACAAGTTCAAACCCTAGGTTCACGTTAAGCACAATATAATCAAATACGTATATAAGGGGACTTACGATTCGGGAGGCTTATCATCACGGATTGCTTGAAGATGATGTTGGAACCACGATACTAATCACAACTCTGACGCGCGCGACTTACACAAGACATGGACTTGACCCAACGGCCTAGGTTTTTCGCAAACCTAAGCTCCGATACCATATTTGTAACACCCCCAGAATACATCCGGAAATGTTACACGCCGTAGGCCCTTCTAACAAGGATCTACAAGGCTAAACTCTACTAGACTACAAAATGATTGACCGACCGGGGTCAATCTAAATACAACGCAGACCGACAAGGTCATTAAACAATTCAGAAACAAATGAACTTTACATCTCAATGACAAAAATAAACTTGAACACAAAAAAGAACGACAACTCAATTTAATAAATGAAAACTACACCCATGCAAGGGTGGATACTCGAACGACAGAGTGGTACCGACCAAAATGAAACAAAAGAAAAGACTCTAACTCTGGTGTGATTAGTATCATTGTCCTCCATCTCTTTCCCAGCCAATCCCGTGACTGCTCCTGAGCTGCCAAAACCTGAGCGCATAACAGGCACCCACCCCCCGAAACTCGGGGGTTAGCAAACTGGAATTTTGCTAGTGCAAGTACACAACACACAAGATATACGAATAATAATAACACAAAACTTAATAGTCGTGAAACCTTAACACAAACCACACATTCAAATGGTCAGCACAGAATAGTATTACATACACAAGATGAAAGATAACCACATTGTCGTATTCTCCGTACAGAACATAACACCAATGAAACTTTAAATGAACCCAAGGAGTCAGAAAATTCCCTTTTTATAAAAGGAAAAGTATTTGATAAGAAAGTTCGAAAATATTAATATTGACGCGGGCCATCCTGGGTTTTGAAAATCAAATGTAGATACTTTAGAAAATACTTCAAAAGCCCTCGGGTCCTTGAATCAACATGTGGAAAACAATTTGCAAGAAAACCATCACAATGTTATTCAGGGTCCTCGACCCAAATGATAAAACACTATCACAAGTGAATCCTTACAACATCTCACGGGGTTCTCGGCCCAATCAAAGAAAATATCATCACGAGATCAAATCTCAACATCTCACGGGGTCCTCGACCCAATACACAGAACAATCAACACAGTACAATCAACACAGTGCAATCAATACAGTGCAATCAAGGCACAACTTCTCATTCGACAAATCCTGCTCAAGACCCCTGGTTAATTAACCCTCGGAGATCTCGTCAAATATCCTTGGTTAATTAACTCTGATACCAACATTTAAAACGAGTTGGAACGAACTCCAGAAACACAATCCGCGGTCTACATCAAGACCAACATTAAAAGCAAGTTGCAAAGATTTAAATTTCGAAAATCATTTAGTAACGGGGTCTTAGCTATCACTCAAATATCCGTTACCAATAAGCCTGCCAGGCGCCTCCCTTGCACACCTGTGTACCGGCGTTCACTCCACTATATTGGCCGCCCATTGCACATGTCACCGCGCCGGCGTTCACTCCCACAGGAGCCGCCCCTTGCTCGCGCATTAAGTAACACCGGTGTTCACCAATCATATGGAGCCGCTCATTGCAGCGTACAACAGGCCGGAGTGCACGCCCCGCCCTCAGAGGTACCCAGATATGATGTCTCTCATAACAAGTATTCACATTATTACAAATACTAAGCACACAGTCAACCGTTGCCACAATTATCAAATCAGTTCATCAATCCACATAATTTATTCGCCAGTACGCAACTACGCAAAATAAACAATAACTCACACGTTATTCATCAAGACTTTGCACATTAGGCCTTCAACTCTATCAATTAATACTACATAAATATCCACACATATCTATATATATATATGTATATATATATAATATAAATACAGATATTCATGACATAATTCATATACTCCAGCAACAATGATTTCACGTAATTATAATTCGTATATCAAGGTACTTGCCTCGATTTGAAGATAATAACAATACTTCCACGGAAATGAACACTCGACGGTCGTCCTCCTCAATCAATCACGTAACGAGGCCAAACCTTAACAAAAGAAATGATATAGGATTTATCTCACGTCGCATGAATGTTTAACAATTCGATTCACGGCCAAAAGTTCATAAAATACAATCTGCCTGAACTGCTTAGCGTGCGCTACGTACTCTACGTAACGTGCGCTAAGCAGGCTTGTTAGCGTACGCTATCGTGTAAGACTAGCGTGCGCTAGCCACGGTCTGGCAGTCTGACTCGGCTGGTCTCATAACGTACGCTACGTACGTTTCGGGCGTTAACTGACCCCGATAGCGCACGTTAACTCACATGTGTTAGCGTGCGCTAATATTGCATGGCAGAATACTACAAACCGAAAACTGGGTTGAATGGTGAAGAACTCATGAATTCTACCGTGATAATACAAGTTATCTTCGGGCAAATCATGCTAATAAGATTTGTGGAAGATTTATGATCGTGAAATACAAATATACGGATAGTCATCTCAATATCATATCTTTTCTAAGATCTTCAGGAAGTATTCTAAGTTCCGATTATTCCAAGTCCCAAAACACATGATTCCAACGTGTACAACGTAGCAACTGGGTAATATCCGACATCGATCATAAATTGATTTGAAAACGCTTAGGAGTCCAATCTACTAAGATGGTTCAAAGGTTCATAAGATAAATAGTGCCGATACGTCAAAGTATCCTTCTAACATGTGATGACCGATCATAAACGAAATAATTGGCTATCTAAGCATGATCAGACGTCCTTAAGAACATTACTAACATTGGTGAAGAATCACCTACCTCAAGTAGTGAAGAACACGGAGGAAAATGAAGCAATCCGACACCGAAAGCTTGAACAACAATCTCCAATGATAAACGATCTTCAATCACGAATCAGGATGTTGATATGAGATGTTTAGGATGAAGGAAGACATGTTCTAAGTGTAGGAATTCGGGTAATGGGAGAAGAGAGAACTGAAATCACGAATAGGATGCTGTCCTATTTATAATAAATGGCTATTAGCGCGCGCTAGACCACCTTTCGTAGCGTGCGCTAACGGCTCACTGGACTAAACTGTACTCGGCACTTAGCGTGCGCTACGCATATACCTGTAGCGTGCGCTAAGGCGTTGACTCGGCTTTTCCCCGAAAGCCGTCCAGGTACATCCCGACACCATCCGAGAGGGGTCCCCCGGCCAGCTCTCACCTACCGCACGTCTCAATCAATTTGACCGCGCATAGCGTGCGCTAAGGACACTCAGTAGCCTGCGCTATGAACCCACGTTAGCGCACGCTAAACATAGCTGATAGCGTGCGCTACATGCGCAGATTTACAATCTTTAATTCACAATAACGGAATTAAACGCTCGACAACATCGGATTATGAAATACGGAAAATAATACTTAAATCAAGTACAATCATTACAATATTACAAGTTCCAATTACATAACAGAAATCTCGGGTATTACATCTAGCACGATTATTACACACGACAGAAAGTAAAAATACAAGAGGTCCGACATGGGTTATCAAAGGGAGAGGAATGAATCCAATTTTCGTTTTCTCACGGTAAAATCTTCCATCCAGACAATTTTACCTAGAGCTGGATCTGGTTGAGGAACAAATTCATTGGGTTTTTTGATTAGTTCTTCTGGTGTTGTTGCAAAGACTGTTACTCGTTTAGCACGCTCGGAAATAAAACCCTTTTCAGCAGAGTAGTCGATGAAAGATAGTAAACCATCAAAGAAACCATTGACATTAAGCAGACCTATTGGTTTTTGATGAACATTTAGCTGGGCTCTGGTAACCACATGAAAAAGTTTCTCAAGAGTGCCAAAACCACCGGGAAGGGTGATAAAGGCGCCAGAATTATTTATCATGTGAGTTATGCGATCTTGCATATTTACAGATCTAAACTCATCTCCAATAGTTGACCCGGTGATTTTACTTTCAGCCAGAGGTTTTGGAATTATTCCCAACACTCTTACTCCTTCCATATAGGCGTATGACACTCGTCCCATTAATCCTAGACTTCCTCCTCCGTAAACTACATGAATGCATTTTTCTCCTAAGGTACGACCCAAGTTGTGGGCTGCTTCAGTAAAACATGCCTCTTTTCCATAACTAGCTCCACCAAAAATGCAGACTGTGCTAAAATTTTTCGTGGAAGATGATGACTCCATTTTTGAAAAGAAAAAAATTTTTAGAGAGAAAAAGAGAAAAGTATAAGTTTGAGGGATGAATAAAAGAAACAATCACAAAGTTTATTTATAGAAGAAAAATGATGAAAAATTGCTAAACAAGTTTGTGATTGCGTTGATTGCGCTTCAACTACTCAATAGAATAATGAATGCATTTATCGTGTATCACTTTTTTTATTCAGAAAATCTCACCACACGACAAAAATAAAAGATACTTGCGCGTATGTACAGTAGTTGTGATTGTGGCTGACATCTTCCTCTGATTTTACGTTCAGAAACGGCCTAAACGCCTTCTATGAGTCGGGGAGAAGCTTCCCATCTAATTTTCTTACAAATTGGCAAATAGGGTCTTTTAACGTCAGATTCCCAAGACGTTGTTCATATTCTGGTTTGAATTTATTCCACAAACATCGAATTCCGTAATGTACGAGTCCACTAGGATGCGTGTCAAGAGAAATTTCGATATCATCTAAATTCTCTTTATTCAGACCATCCTTAATGAATTGAATTTTATCTTCTCTGTTTGTAGATGGATTTCCCAAAGATCGACATTTTAAATTACAGTTCCATCTAGCACATTTATAGCAAACGGCTATTATCTTTGCTCGTCGTTTCTTTGCATATGAACATTTTCCTAGCCCTGGTAAAAATCTAGTAGGTATTTCTGTGAATTCACCTGCTATTCTTACTTTGGCTTCAATTATGAATCTTATGTCAAAAGGTATGCTTTTATTCATAAGCAACCTCATCCTTTCAAGTCTCATCTTATAGATTTTTAAAATGACATTTTTGCTCAGAAAGGGAAATCTTTTTTCAATTTTATACAATGTTTCTTCCATGATAAAAAAATATAAATGAAATGAAAATAATTGAAGGAAATATCTACAAATATCAGTTGTTGTGGGAAACTGAAAAATCCGACTTTAATAGTCACGGAGTACCGTTATCCGCCACTTGACCGGACAAACACAATTGAGTACTAAGTTACAATGTCGAGAAATTTGTACCTATAAAAATAGTTTACAATGTTAGATTTCAAATATAACTTATACTTCCCCGGCAACGGCGCCAAAAACTTGACACGTTCTTAGTGTAACTATCGCAAGTGCACGATATCGTATCAAGTAGTAAGTGGACTTTTTGAGTCCGGTTTATCGATCCCACGAGGAAGTTTGGTTGTAATTTGAATTATACACTATTAGTCTATTTTTATAGATACTAAGATGAGTGAAACACACAATTAAAGAGTTTGGTTTAATAATTGCAAAGAAAATGCAATAATAGTTCTAATATTTTAAGGAAATAAAAAGATTGCAATAATAATAGATTGATTAACGATAAAATGAAATAGTTGGAATTACAAACTTAGTTCGTCATTAGTTATAGAAGATGTAAAGGAGATCATAAGATGAATTTACTTATTATGTTGTGTAGATTCGATTTTCCTCAAAAAGACGGTTTCTCTTTCGAACTATAAAACGCCCCTTACATATTGAATCAATCCACTATATTTCTATGTTGATTGGCTTTAATACATAGCATTAGGATTTATGAAAATAACTCAAAGAATCATCTTAGGTATAGAGGTATATTTCTATCCCCTAGAACAACTTAGAGTGAAGATCATTTGATCTAATCAAACATATTTTCTTTCGAAACATATGAAGACCATAAATATCATCATTTATTGGCCAAATAAATAAAGATTGTTAAAACAATGAAAATCACACACAATAATAAGTAATTCACAATAGATATTTATACAAACATAAATAACATGACTAACCTTGTTTATAATCCCAACTAAAGGTAACTTAGCCCATGAAGGGTTTGATATACATAATACAAGCTTTGGTGGTCATTATTAGTTGAATCAAGAGAAAGAATTGATCCTCACTCCCTTAGTAGATAAAGGAGAAAGAAGCAATAAACTCTCTGAACAACATATGCTATTCCACACTTACACAAATCACTCAAGAACACAAGTGTGTTCTTCACCCAAAAAGAAAATATTACAAAAAGTGGAAAAATTATATGATGAATCATGAATGATGACGGATCTAAGGGGTCTATTTATACACCTAAAGTCATCTAATAGCTCCAAAACTCCAGCATTATTACAATAGATCGGATCAATGCCAGCCATCCCCTCAATAATACACAAAAAGTATAAAAAATTAGAAAAATTATCACAATCTGTCTAGAGTTACTAGTAACATTAAGGAGTTACGGCCAGAATTGGATGACTTACGGTCGTAACATTCAGTAGTTACGGCCGTAACTTCAAATCAATTTGCTCACCGGTTGCTTTGAGAGTTACGTTTCACTGCAATTTCTCGGACTTTGCGTTTTTGCCCCAAATCTTCTTCGGATGATAACTTTTGATATATAACTCTGATTTTGAATCCGGAAAGACTGCCGAATTCGTCTCGGAAAGCCCTACAACATGAATATATCAAAATTCAACAAAGAGAATATTTAATAAATATGTTATTTCTTGAGTAAACCAGTTATTCAATCCGACTAAGACTAGATTTACATCATCATCCGATAAAAATAAAATTATTAAAAACTAATTAATTAAAAGCAAAAAAACGAGTAGACTAGCTCAATTATGGGTGAAATTTATCAATACAACCCATGGATAAGTGTATAAAACTGACACTTATCACTAATGAACAAACTGGTGACCGCTCAGTCTCAGATGAAGACTCCGCGGATGAAGGAGTCTGCCCTTGTGATTTCTTCTGGATCTCGGAGGTCCAAGAATAAGAAGAAAAAGACCAAGAAGCGGACGGGACCACAAGTCAAGGACCGCAAGGGTAAGGGCAAGGCCCCGATGGTTTCGAAGAGCAAGAATAAGGATGCTTGTCTCAAATGCGGTGAGCTGGGCCGCTGGGCTATAGACTGTCCAATTTTCATGGCACTTCAGGTACAGAACTTTTAGTTTTGGAAACAAATTGTTCTGCTACTGTATTTTCTACTTCATGGATATTGGATTCTTGTGCTAGTTCTCATATTTGTACCGTGAATCAGGATTTGGAACAAAGTAGGAAGCTTGGAGCTGGGGAAGTGATGATCACTGTCGGAAGCGGGCATAGTGTCGAGGCAACCGACATAGGATCGCTTTTTGGGGTTTAGAATCCGGTTTTGTTCTGACTTAGAAGATGTACTTGTTCTGCCAAAGGGGCATAAAAATATTGTATCCATTCCGGTCATGGATCAGAAAGGCTTTTCATTTTTCATTGGTGATGGTTCCTGCAAAATTTATTTTTGAAATAAACTAGTGGGCACTGCTAAATCGTTAAATGGACTATATCAACTAAATCTCGGTAACACAGTCGTTGTGAATACTATGACTAGGAAGCGTGGTAGGATGAAACTAATCAAGTTTTGAAATGGCATCTTAGACTTGGTCATGTTGGTCAGACCAAGGTTTACAAAATGGAAAAGGATGGACTTATGGGTCCATTGGGATCGGATCCCTTCCCTACTTGTGAATCTTGCCTTAAAGGCAAAATGACTAAGTCCCCCTTCACAGGGACTTTTGAAAGAGCCGCTGATAAACTAGGATTAATCCATACCGACGTATGTGGTGCTTTGGAAGCAGCATGTGATGGATATCAGTATTTCATTACGTTTACAGATGATCATACTAGGTATGGTTATGTATACTTAATGAAACATAAATCCGAGGCCTTTGAGAAATTCCAGGAATTTAAGGCCCTAGTCGAGAAACAAATTGTAAATCATATCAAAGTACTTCGGTCGGACCGAGTTGGCGAGTATATGAGTATGGAGTTTGATGAGTTCCTTAAGGAACATGGAATAGTATAACAACTAACACCTCGAGGTACTCCTGAGTTAAATGGTGTGTCAGAAAGAAGGAACCGGACATTGTTGAACATGGTCCATTCTATGCTGGGCTATACTGACTTACCGGTTTACTTGTAGGGGTATGCACTCCTGAATGTTAGGGTTGTATACGCTAAAGCATACTTTATGCTTGTATTACCTAATTTTCCGGTCTTTATCTATGAGAATATTTAATTCATTTATCACATATTTTGCATATTTATTCACGATATGGTTATGCAAATGTAGTCTAAATTACTTTATATTGTAGATAATATGGTGTGTCATGTCACACAGAAGATCACATTATCGGTTCCTTATATAGTAATATTTAGTTCACAACCTATATAACATTAGACCGTTATGTGAGAGGTTGTAGTATATGCTTGAGATTGGTGGGTCTTGACCATTAGCATATATTAGCGTATTCGGTATACGTTGAACAGGATCGAGGTGAGATAGATTCTTCTGTACTGACTATAAGAAGAACGTACATCTCGGATAATTATTATTTCTTAATTCTAATAATTAATATTTAATAATATATTTAATATTTATTGCTTTGATTTATCATGGGTGAGAGCCACAATGATTGACTCAATATGCTCGATATTTTGGGCAATATTATTATTTATATGATAATTAATATTATAGCTAAAAATTGTGTCCCGAACAATCGGGTTGATCATATCCCTTGAGGCACTCGAAAGGATTATTATATTAAACCTTGCAAGTGGAATTAATTTTCCGATATAATAATAAAGGTCGAGTGATATACTCATGTATAATATATTAATTAATTATAAGATGTCAGTAGCTTAAATTAATTAATGGACATGGAATATCTTAAACACGAGAAATAATTAATTCAAAAAGAAGCCCAATTTCGTAATTTGGGATTTTGGTAGGAAGTGCAATATTAACTTATTAGTGGACTAAGTTGATATTAATAGAGTCTTCATATTAGGATGAGTCCTAATATTGGAAGGAAGATATGTATTGGGAGTCCTTACTATATCCTCCTTAAGATCCCTAGAGTAGCCCAAAACACCTATAAATAGGACGATATGGGAGGCCAATTTTTACTGATTTATTGATCAAGAATTTCGATTTTTTCCTTTGTGTTTAATTGTGGATCTTGACTTGTGTCTTGGATTCCACAATTTAGCTAACACAATATTTTTCTAAAATACATAAATATTCAGAAAAATAGAGAGGAAAAATTTGTAAGGAATTTCTTGGAGATATAGTGGTTCGGCCGATCTCATAAGCTGTCCAAGTAGTCCGGTAGATTGTTGCCCACATGACATCCGGACATAGGCCGGATATACTCTAAAAGATCTTGAGGTAGCAATACAAGAAGATCGGAGAGGAACACGAAGAGGAAACAAATCGACCAAAAGGGAATTTCTACCACTTCGCGTAGACCGCCCCGAGGGCATAGTTCCTATTGGGAACAAGTGGATCTACAAGAGGAAGACTGATGGGGATGGCAAGGTTGATGCCTATAAGGCCAGGCTTGTGGCAAAGGGTTATACCCAAAAGAAGGGATCGATTACCACGATACCTTCTCGCCGTAGCTATGATCAAGTCTATTCACATGATGCTCGCTATTGATGCCTACCACGATTATGAGATATGGCAAATGGACGTAAAGACGGCTTTCCTTATGGATTCCTCGAGGAGGAAATATATATGGAGTAGCCTATAGGCTTTGTGTCCGAGGTCGATATTCAGAAAGTGTGCAAGCTTCAGCGTTCCATTTATGGACTGAAGCAAGCGTCATGTAGTCGGAACCTTCATTTTGACGAGGCAGTCAAAGAGTTTGACTTCGTGCAAAATGAAGAAGAACCTTGTGTATACAAGAGGGCTAGTGGGAGCAAGATCGCATTTTTAGTACTATATGTAGATGACATTCTACTAATAGGAAGTGATGTGGGAATGCTCAGTTCTGTGAAAGCTTGGCTTTCGAGTAATTTCTCCATCAAACACTTGGGAGAAGCAACCTATATTCTTGGTATTTGTCTCTACCGGGATAGAGCGAAGAGAACGATAGGTCTTTCCCAAGCCCTCTATATAGATAAGATCTTAAAGCGATTTAAGATGGATGATTCTAACAGAGGGATCCTTCCGATGCGACATGGAATAAAACTCTCCTCGAAGATGTGTCCTCAAAGTGAGTAACAACGAAAGGAAATGAGTAATATACCATATGCTTCGGTCGTGGGTAGCCTTAGGTATGCTATGTTGTGTACGGGACTTAACATTGCGCATGCTGTAAGTGTGGTAAGTAGGTTTCAGGCAAACCCAGGTAGGGAACATTGGACTGCCGTAAAGAACGTTCTCAAGTACTTGAGAAGGACTAGAGATATGGCTCTTATGTATGGCGGTGGAGAATTGGATGTGATGGGATTCACTGATTCGGACTTCCAAGGACAGAAAGACGATTCAATGTCTACTTATGGCTACATATTTACTCTTAATGGAGGAGCAGTATCTTGGCGTAGCGCCAAGCAAGGCGCGACTGCTGATTCCACTTGTCAGGCTAACTATCAAGCAGCCTCGGAGGCTTCCAAGGAAGGGTCCTGGATTAAGAAGTTTCTGGGAAAACTCCAAGTGATACCATGTGCTGAGCTGCCTGTTCCGCTGTACTACGACAACAACAAAGCTGTAGCATAGGCCAAGGAGCCGAGGTCTCACAATAGTACCAAACACATTGAGAGGAAGTATTATCTCGTAAAAGAATTTGTTCGCAAGGGATACATTGTACTGTATAGAGTAGACTCAGTCGACAATGTCGCTGATCCACTCACCAAGCCACTTCCTCAGATTAGCTTGGAGCGTCATCTGGAGAACATCGGTATTAGATACCATAGTGTGTGTGTTGGGATATCAAATACCCAGTATCGAAATTGTCGAGATAACCAATCCCTGTATCGAACAATCCCTGTATCGAAAGATCATGACATAAGTGTTTTGATAATGTGCCAATCCTGGATACAACAAGCAACTGTATTGAAGAGTTGATCGAAGTCACTGAAACTATATCGAAGACCTCTCTTAGCGTTAGCTACAGCAAGACTTCGAGTTGCCAAGACTCCGCTGCAAAGAGTCTCTTAAAGACCAAGTATGGAAGCTGTCTCGAAACATCAATACAGCAATCCTTCCATACAGCCCTCAAACAGGACAAGAAGGAATCTTTGATTCCTTAAAGTCAAAAGTCCCGTTTGGAAAGATATATTTAAATACTGAAGGATAAAGTATTTAAATATCAAAGTCGTCAGAATATCTTCAAAATCCTACAATATCCGGATCTCTGTCGAACTATCAAATTGTCACAGAATCTAGCTCAACGGATATATTTCAGAAATCTATATATATCCCCAGCTCTTAAAGATCAATTGACACCCATCAACACGATCAACAAAGCACGAATCATATACATTTGAACATAGATATCTCAAAGCATACTGCTATTCCAAAAACGAAGAGATACAAGTGTTCTAACCTTGAACAACACATTATCAGCTGAAAGCCCAGAAAGTCATAGTTGTTGTTCAACCTCTGTTCTATACTTGAACAAACTCATATCAGCCCTGTGTGGACTGAGAAATCATTGCTACTCCCGAACTGTGTGTGACGGACTTGCATTGAAGAAGACGAAGCTTCAGAACTGTGTGTGAAGAAGCCAGTCAAGCGTTATCTTAAACCAATCTGTGTGAATGGTTGAAAGCTAAGATCTTTATATCAATCTGTGTGAACGATATATTGATTAGGTTTGGTTATAATTACGTAGTTGTGTACGCAGTAATTATAATAAACTTTTTACTTCTGTGTGGAGGACCAGTGGACGTAGAGGGG
Source organism: Orobanche coerulescens (assembly GCA_033398695.1). NCBI lineage: Eukaryota > Viridiplantae > Streptophyta > Magnoliopsida > Lamiales > Orobanchaceae > Orobanche > Orobanche coerulescens. The sequence continues at coordinate 123,267,433 of CM065817.1, forward strand.
TTTACCTCGAACCACTTTAAATATTGTATTATTTACCTTCTGCCTTTACTGTTTTATTAATTGTGATTATTTAAGTATACACTGCACACTTAGTTGTTGTACCCTCAGCAACTTCCTTTATTCAAGACTTCCGCTACGCACTCAGATTTGAAAACCGTACAGCTTGTTGTTTAAAACACTTTCCAAGCTGTATCCTGTATACTTAGTGGCCAACAAGTGGTATCGGAGCAGTTGATTCTAAAAAGAATTAGTCGTATTTTTAACCGAATCAGATCCAAATCACTTATTTTTGTTAAACAGTCTTTTTCATTCCTTATTCTCACATGGATACATCTATTATCAACAAGGTGCCTATGTTCTCTATTAATGAATTTGATGATTGGAGAATTAGAATGGAGGCTCTTCTTGCACCAATGCACGAAGAGATGATTTTTGTCATACAGGATGGCCCCATCAAGATCATGAAGGTAAATCCGGCCGCAAGGATTGAAGGCCAAGCCCATGCTGAGATGCTCGAGAAGGAGCGCGATCAATGGACTACTGATGATAAAAAGCGCGCCAACCTCGACAATGTTGCTAAGAAATCGTTATTTGTCACTCTTGACAAAGGCACGTTCTCGAAGGTAAAGAGCTGTAAAACAGCCAAGGATATCTGGGATAAACTCAAGTTGATTTGTGAGGGAACTGAGCTCTCCAAAGAAAATAAAATTTCAAAATTAACTCAGCAATTTGAATCTTTTGAATGAAGCCTGCTGAAACACTTGAGGAACTTGACCTCAGATTCACTGGAATTGTTGGTGAACTTGAAGCTTTGGGCAAGATTTATACCAAAAAGGAGAAGAATCTCAAAATCTTTCGATCTCTCCCTGCCCGATGGGACATTAAGACCACAGCTATGCGTGTGTCGTGTAATCTAAATGAATATATACTTTTGATCACTTCTCTGACCTCAAAGCATTTGAGTATGACATTGACAGGAGAGAAAAAGCTGAAGAATCTCCTTCAAAGGTTACAGCATTAGCCGCTGTATCGAACCGTCGACACAGCATGCCCAGCCCATCAAAGCCTAATCACAAGAATGCTGCAGTGACGACGACATCCTGTCGCAAGACAAAATGGCACTTCTCATGCATAAGTTCAAGAAGTTCATCAAGCAGTCGGGAAAGATTCCCTACAGGCCCAATCTTGTCCACAAGGTAGGTACCGAATCTTCATCTGGTGACGCTAACCTATGCTATAATTGTAGGAAACCGGGGCATTATGCAAACAAATGTCCTCATCCTAAAGTTTAAAGGTTGCCGGAAGCCGAGCAACAAGAAAGAGATGAACGAAGACGTGCTTGGAAGAACAAGCTCAAGGCCCTGATAGGAGAATCAGAAGCCTCCCCCGCACCATCCAAATCCGAAGAATGTCTTCAGGTAGTCACCGACAGTGACTCATCTGACGAAGAATTCGAATATAAAGCATATATGTGCTTTATGGCAAAAGATATTCCGGAGGAAGAAGACAGCGATGATGAGGTAAGCTCAACCTCAGTTATTCCGTCTAATGCATCACATACTTTTGCAAACATGATGAATGAGTTTAAAAACATTCAAACGGCCCATGAGACATTGAAAAATGAAAATATGCTGCTCCAACTTTCTAACATAGAGCTGAAAAAAGAAAATGACTTGCTGAAAGTAAATTACGAAAATATGTCTGATGATTGTGAAAACAGCAAAGTCGAATATGAAAAACTCATGGAGAGCAATCATCAACTTGCTCATGAACTAAGTGAGACTAGATCTCATAGTGAAAGCAATACAAATGATTTTGTTCTGCTTCAAGCCAAAGTAAAAACTCTCGAAAAACGAGAAGGAGAACTTGAGACCATTCTGAAATCTTTCGAGAAATCATCCAAACGAATGGAAGAAATTCTAAGCACTGGGCAGCATGCTCATGATAAAAGTGGCTTAGGATACATCTCATTTTCCAACAAAGGGAAAGCTAGTACTGTGTTCGTCAGGAGTGTGGAACACATTCCTGTATCGAAGAAAGTCCGAGTCCTGTGAAGGAACCTGTTGTTCCGAGAAAAGCAAAGGCTGTCATTCCGCCTCCACAATCATGTTCCAGACAGTGGAATCATCATCCATTCCATCTTGTAAGCGCATGCAATAGCATGCTCCCCGAGCATATCAACAGCGCCAACAGCCGTTCAGAAAGAAGTCTGTATCCAAATACCAAAGGCCCACACGGCAGTACTTTCAGTACAACTCGCCTAGTACTGGATACAAGAGCCTCGCTATCCATCAAGAAAGCAGGTGTCCGCAAAGCATCATCAACAGCTTTGGGAATCCAACTGGAGACCCAGAAGGCAAGCTATAAGGCCAAAGTAAATGGCTCCACCGCCGAGACGGCATAAGTACTGGATTAATAATAATAACCCTGATTTTTACATGCATAATGTTTATCATGGCTACAGTAATTACGTACATGCTCCACGTAGATACCACAAGACTGTACCGAATGTAACCTAGAGTAAACCAATTGTTATCAGGAAAATTTGGGTACCGAAAGGCACTAACCAACATGGACCCAACAATCAAAGGGAACCTAAATCTACTTAAATTCTTTGCCTACAGGACATTCTTGAGAAGGACATCTGGTACTTCGATAACGGATGTTCTCGGCACATGATAGGAGACAAAAGCAAGCTGTCAGATTTCGTAGAAGGTCGCGGTCCAAAAGTGCGCTTCGGTGATCAATCTTAAGAAAGAACAAGAGGGAAAGGAACCCTTCTTGTCGGAAAGTTCAAAGTAACCGATGTTGCGTATGTTGAAGGCTTACAGTATAATCTACTTAGTATTAGCCAGTTCTGTGACAAACAGTTCTCGGTGAAATTCTATATAGATCACTGTAGAGTCAAGAATATCCAGACCAAGGAAATCGTGCTCACAGGAAGCAGATCAGGTAATATTTATATTGCTGACTGGATGCCTATGAGCTCCTCAATTCCATGTTTTGTTGCCAAAGGCACTGCAGATTTAAGCTGGCTATGGCACAAGAGGATGTCTCACGTCAATTTCAAGACAATCAACAAGCTCTCAAGACAGGGACTGGTTAGAGGATTGCCAAATGTATCATTTCAAAAAGACAGTGTTTGTGGACCATGTCAAAAAGGCAAGCAAGTCAAGTCCACCCTGAAGAGAAAATCCTACCTTTCCACTCAGAGAATCTTGGAAATGCTACAGATGGATCTCTATGGTCCTCTAGACCTAGTAAGTTTGGGAGGTAAGAAATACTGTCTTGTTATTGTCGATGACTTTTCCAGGTATGCTTGGACCATTTTTCTTAGTAAGAAAAAGGATACTACAACCAAGATACCCGAGCACCTTAGAAAGCTTCAAAATGAGAAAGGGTCGAGTATCGTATCCATTCGTTCCGACAGAGGTACAGAATTTACTAACCGCTTTATAAAGCAATACTGTTTGGAAAATGGGATACAGCACAAATACTCAGCTGCACGTACACCTCAACAAAATGGTGTTGCCGAGCGAAAGAACAGGACGCTGAAAGAAGCAACAAGGACAATGATTGCCGCAAGCAAGTTGCCACAGTGTTTCTGGGGCGAAGCCACCAATACAGCGTGCTACACTCAAAACCGCTGTATCGTCAACAAGCATCACAACAAAACAGCATACGATGTATGGAACAACAAAATTCCCTTAGTTTCGTATTTTCACATTTTTGGATGCAGGTGTTACGTATTGAATAATGGAAAGGATCAACTTAGAACCTTCGACGAAAAGTTGGATGAAGGAATATTTGTAGGATATTCCTCTGTCAGCAAAGCTTACAGGATTTTCAATAAAAGGAAGCTGACAATCGAGGAATCAGTTCATGTAGTGTTCCACGAACCTAACCATGACCCTACAGGAGTAGAAGCTGTTACTGAGAATATTCAACATCTTTCCATTTTAGATCCACCAACTCCTATAGAACCTGTCGTTGACCTAGAAATCAACCCCGCAGCTGTAAGAACTGACGTAGATGAAGCTGATGCTGTACAAGCTGAAGCCGAAACTACAGCAACTCTCGATACAGTACGGGACCCTGAATTAGAACCCGACAGAAGATGGTTGAGAGATCACCCACAAGAACTGATCATAGGAGATATTGATGCTGGAGTATCAACCCGCAGGAGAATACAGAGTACACAAGGAAATGTACTATGTGCGCAAGTAGAACCAGAAGAGCCTGAGATTTCTCCATTCCCTGTATGGAAGTCTCAATCTGAACTTAGAAGACTCAACATGTGCACTATTGCTGTATTCTTAGCCCAATCTGAACCTGTTTCTACCATAGAAGCCCTGAACAACTCTCATTGGATTTCATCTATGGAAGAAGAGCTTAACGGTTTCGAAAGAAATAATGTATGGTATCTTGTACCTAGACCTACGCATCAAACCATAATTGGAACCAAATGGGTATTTCGAAACGAGAAGGACATAAATGGACTTGTTAGTGGAAATAAATCCCGCCTAGTCGCACAAGGCTATAGACAGGAAGAAGGCATAGACTACTATGAAACCTTTGTCCCTGTAGCCAGACTAGAAGCCATCAGGATATTCTTAGCCTTTGCCGCCCACAAGAGCTTCACTGTATATCAAATGGACGTCAAAAGTGCATTCCTGAATGGAGACCTGGCCGAAGAAGTCTATGTTGAACAACCACCAGGGTTTGCTAACACATACGGCCTATACCTAGTATACAGACTAAGAAAGGCGCTGTATGGACTTAAGCAAGCACCTAGAGCATGGTATGAAACCCTGTCCCAGTATCTAACCGATAATGGATTTGAGAAAGGTGTTGTGGACAAGACCTGGTTCAAAATACAGGAAGGCGATGACCTTCTAATGGTTCAAATTTATGTAGATGACATTATATTTGGTTCAACTAACCTTGCTTTATGTCAAAGGTTCTCTCATCTCATACAAAGTAAATTTGAAATGAGTATGATGGGAGAACTTAGTTATTTCCTAGGTTTGTAGGTAAAGCAGTTGCCTACAGGGATATTCATCAACCAGGAAAAATACAGCAATGAGCTTCTCAATAAGTTTGGAATGAATACTTCCAAATCATCATCAACCCCCATGAGCACTTCCGTGCAAATTAGTGCTGATGAAGCCGGAAAACCAGTTGACCAATCACTCTACAAAAAGCTTAATGGGTCTGTCCTGTACCTAACGGCTAGCAGGCCCAATATCCAGTTTGCTGTAGGTGTGTGTGGGAGATATCAAGTAGCACCTATGTAATCACACTTCAATACAGCTAAACGAATCCTGAAGTACATTAAAGGAACAGTAGATGTAGGACTATGGTATCCTAAAGAAGGCGGATTCGATTTAGTTGGCTACAGCAACTCGGATCTCGGGGGATGCATGCTAGATAGGAAGAGTACAAGTCGAACTTGTCACGTTCTTGGACCTCGACTTGTGTCTTGGTTTAGCAAGAAACAATTGGCTAACTCGCTTTCCACGGCTGAATCAGAATACTACGCTGCTGGAAGTTGCTGTATGCAGATCCTTTGGATGTAGCAACAGTTTTCAGACTATGGGATTGAAGCTAAAGAAACACCGATCATGTGTGATAGCACGAGTGCAATTGCTATAACGCACAACCTTGTATTGCACTCTCGCACCAAGCATATCAACATGAAGCATCACTTCATCAGAAATCATGTCGAGAACAAGGATGTTCAGCTAGAGAAAGTTCATACAGATATCCAGTTGGCCGACATCTTCACCAAGCCTCTCGACACAGCAAGATTCAACATGCTTAGGCAAGAATTGGGATTGCTACAGCCTGACTCCCTGTAAGTATTTATTGTTTTTACTCAACAATTGAGGGGGAATGCTGTAAGACCCAAGAATACAGTATCCACCATTAATTATCTATACACTCAGAGCCTTCAATACAGCACTGTGAGAACAAAGTGATATGAATCATCCTACAGCTGAAGTGTGCAATAAATAAGGGGGAATACAGTATGACCCATGAATACAGCATTAATCCAAAAGTTGCTGTATGGAATTGAAACCCACATGTACCTTTTAAGGGGGAACGCTGTATCGTCGCGGATACAGCACACACTATGGGAAATCGATTCAGTATATATATTATAATATTTCATTTTAAAACAATTTTTGTCCACGTGCCATGTTTTCACGTCAAATGTCTTTTACATTAAATGTCTTACACGACATCTGGACAATCGAATCTTAAAAGCCGCGATGTTTCAAATTGTTTAATACTTTTAAAACCATTGTTTCAGGCATTAAGGGTAATTTAAAATGTTAGAAGTGGGACCTGCTCATATTTTAAATTCACAGGATAAGTGTACCAGTTACACTCAGTCCATCATGACCGTTTATTTCAAAACACTGGTTCCCATCCCTTAAATATGACCATTCAATCTCCGAAAACCCTTCTTCGCCTCCTACTATAAAAGGACTGTGAATGCCATTACAGACTCTTTACGCTTTCTGCATATTTTAGAGTCTTGAGCATACAGCCTACAAAGCTTTCTGTGTTTACTGCATTCATCTTGAATCTTTTTCACTAACTCTTTTCGAGAATCACAACGGCAACCACCCAGACCTCACTAAAGAAAGCCTCGAACATCATTGATGGACGGATCTTTTCTAGATTTGTTGTCATCGAGCGAATTCATGTCGAAGGGGATGACGTCGAATCCATGGAGTTCGTCATCACTAGAATCCGTCAGCAAGGCCTATACCGCCTTGGGAGCCACACCGCCAAGAAATATGACGTTCATTTGGTTGAGGACTTCTACATCAAGGCTGCCGTCCGCTTTCTATCTCTGGCTCGGGGAGGCCACGTCGCTGACATCACCGCCGTTATCCACGGAGTGGAGATCCGCGTTGACCAGGAACTTCTCCAGAACATCTTCAGGCTACCCGCTGATGGCCTGACTATGGAAGACCTTGAGACTTTTGGGTCCCAAAAGCTATTGACCGAGTATTATGGCTTGTTCACCGGTTCAGCATCGGTGGAAACTGTTCACACTACCTGCCATAAGAAGAATTTTTGTTTACCTTTTATTTACTTGCATGATTTTTGTTGCCGTATTATTTAGAATCGCACAGGTGCCTTTGAGATGTGCACCAATCTTATATTTAGGATGATGGTAGCGATTATGACCTGTGAAAAGGTCAATTGGTGTCATATTGTTCTTAAGCATTTGCAGGAAGAGGTGTCCAAACCTGCTTCGCAAAAGAAATCGTTTGGTTTGTTTCTAAACCATATTTTGATGAAGTGCGGACTTCCACAATCCGTAGAGGCGAAGAAAATCAGTTCCCGGATCTATTTAGGAGGCGTCAGTCCTTCTGCCTTCAACCAGAGCACCCTGATCACCAACCAACCATTCGTCTGAAGAATGCCTTTATCTGCCGATCCCAGGGATGTTTCTTCGAAGTCTCACAGTGTCGAATCGTCGAAGAAAAGGAAGCAATCTCACAGCAAAACCCCAATTGCTGCTGAGAAGCCGAAAAGGAAGCTAAGGAGGCTTACAAAAGTGAAAGCTAAAGAAACCTCTGATGATGCTCCTTTCGTGGTTCAACCAACTGATTCGATTCCCCAGGGCCCAACCCCTGTGAAAGAGTTGTCCACTGCTGTCGAGACAGCAGATCCCGAGCACTTGGCTGCTATGATGGATGAGAGGACTTCTGCTAACTTACAAGACTCTGGCGAGTCGGCTGCCAACATGCCGCCAATAGCTACTTCTCCTATATGGGATTCCACACCCGTACAGGATCCATCTCCCAACAGGGTACCAACCCCTGTTAGCGATCCCTCTTCGATACAGGATCCCACACCTGTAGAGGATCCACTACCTACAGTGAACCCAAGCGCTGTTAGGAGCCCCTCCCCGGACACTATAATTTCCAAGACATTGCTTTCAGTGCAAATTGAACAGGCCTCCGAGCGGTTCGTCCAATGGAAGAATTTCCGAGTTGCTCCCTACGAAGTTCTGTACAACTGGAGCGAGTGGAGAAATGAAGAAAGGTTTGTATTGGAAGTGACGGACACTCAAGAAATTGCTGTCCTGATCCAATGGGACAACCTGTTCGTTCGAGAACTCATTGAAAGCCACCTAATTGAAAAATCAGAGGCAAGAAGGAAAGGGAAAGCTATGTCTACGGAATCTCCCAACAGTCCAAAATCTGATTCTGATTCAAACGACAATGACGACGCACTCCAGGCTGGTCTGCGGATGAGTCGTGAGGAAGCCCAAGAGAAGAGAGATGAAGGAACTTCTGCTCATCAATCATCTCCCTCGCAACAGGCACCCGAGCCTGCCGCCGCCCCCGAAGAAGAAGAATCACGCGCCATCCAGCAAGAGGAATCAGTCCCTCTACCGGAGCAGGCGGAAGCTGAGAGACACCAGGAGGAATCAGTCCCTCCTGTATCCATGTCTTCAAAACCAACTTCAGCACATGAGGATTCAGCACCCCTTGTTGCCCATCCAGAACCTGAAGTTCCCGCACCCCTAACAACCTTGGAATCCGACGACGGTTTCGTACCTGAGGATGTCCAACTCAACTCACAGCCACTTGTGAATTTGAGAAGGTTAAATGGAGTCGAGGACTTTGCTCAACCTGACTCTCCCCGGTCCGCAGCTAGAAAAGAGCGATTGCGTGCTCTTGGCCTCCAAACAGTATTCGTCCAAGACGCCGTTAATGCTTTACACTCTATGGAGAAAGATCTTGATTGGTTGCACACATATGCAGTTGAAGAAATGACAGGACTCCATCATGAAGTCTCCCAAGTAGTGGAAGCCTTCACTGTCCTACCCCATGTCTTCAAGCAGGCCCTAAGACAACTTCAAGAAAAACAAGAGCAGATACTTAGAGAAGAGGAATCCAAGTTACGCGTGTTTGAGGCCAAGACCGCATCTGAAATGATAGAAACCGGATCCCAGCTTCGAGCCCACGATAATAAGATTCAGGACATGTCGCAGGTGCTCACCTCTTTGGTCGAGAAGATGACAAGACTTGAGACGAAACAGGATGCCACTTTGCAAATCCTGGAACGGCTTGACGAGAAGGTGTCATACCTTGATGACGCTAAAAAGGGGGAAGAAGCATGGGAAGCTGCTAGGAGAATGAGATTAGAGCAAGAGAAAGAGTTGTTAGCTCCATTCGAAGAATCAATCACTGCTGACATTGCCCGCATTTCAATGCCGAATGTAAGGATATAGGGAGATCGACCAGATTTCCATGATCCTAAGTACCCTTGGAAAAGCTTAGTTCAGAAGCCTCAAGTCATGAACCTCCCGGCCGATCGACAGCCCACTGCTTCAAAAATCAAAAATTGGAGGAGAAATGAACTGTTAAGATACTTCGTTGTACTTATCAGGGAATCCTCACTATTCAATAGATGCAGGACGGTGAATGAAGCCACAGTGGAATTCAAGAACAAGCTAGAACAAGGATCGCTACTGCTACAGTAGCAGATGAAGTCAAAACATCGAAAAGGTGACTTGGTGACCCATCCAGAAGACTGGATCTTAGTCTTCGATAAATCCTATGAAGGACGAGCAATTTATCTGAATCGAGATAAGGACGCTCACCAGAACTGGTGTCAAAACACCAAGAATGACCCTTCCAAGCGACCATGGAGACACTCTGACTTTAGGAGCTAAATACCTTAGTGTATTATTCATTTGTAATTTTACTTTGAAAATAGCATTCTTTGTACTCTCTTTCAGTATCAATAAAACAGTTGCCTGTCTTGAAATATTACAACTCGTAATCTTCTGTGTTCTTGCATACGTTCAAACACTTTATTTATCCTTACTGTATGCAAATTCTGAAACTTATCTCAATACACAAACTGTACGAACTTGTCTGCGAACAGTTCATAGTTTAAGTTGTATGTATCTAGAATTCAATGTAAGATTGTGCCTGCGCGCCAATCATAAGTTTTCAGATGTAAACACTCTTTTGATAAAAGCTAAACTTGCCTACGAGCAGTTATAAACTTTATACTAGTTTGATGAAGGTCAGAACATTCAAAAGAAGATGAAGGAATCTGCCCTACTTCAAGTTGCTAAGTGTCAAAGTTTTGGCATCATCAAGGATATTTAGATAACATCAGAAGGCTTTTATAAGAAGACTTGGCAAGGACTTGGCAAATTATCAAAAAGGAGGAAATTGTTGGGATATCAAATACTCAGTATCGAAATTGTCGGGATAACCAATCCCTGTATCGAAAGACCATGACAGAAGTGTTTTGACAATGTGCCAATCCTGGATACAGCAAGCAACTGTATTGAAGAGTTGATCGAAGTCGCTGAAACTATATCGAAGACCTCTCTTAGCGTTAGCTACAGCAAGACTTCGAGTTTCCAAGACTCCGCAGCAAAGAGTCTCTTAAAGACCAAGTATGGAAGCTGTCTCGAAACATCAATACAGCAATCCTTCCATACAGCCCTCAAACAGGACAAGAAAGAATCTTTGATTTGTTAATGTCAAAAGTCCCGTTTGGGAAGATATATTTAAATACTGAAGGATAAAGTATTTAAATATCAAAGTCATCAGAAGATCTTCAAATCCCGCAATATCCGGATCTCTGTCGAAATATCAAGTTATCACAGAATCTAAATCAACGGATCTATCTCAACGGATATATTTCAGAAAGCTATATATATCCCCAGCTCTTGAAGATCAATAGACACCCATCAACACGAACAACAAAGCACGAATCATATACATTTGAACAAAGATATCTCAAAGCATACTGCTAATTCAAAAACGAAGAGATACAAGTGTTCTAACCTTGAACAAAACATTATCAGCTGAAAGCCCAGAAAGTCATAGCTGTTGTTCAACCTATGTTCTATACATGAACAAACTCATATCAGCCCTATGTGGACTGAGAAATCATTGCTACTCCCGAACTATGTGTGACGGACTTGCATTGAAGAAGACGAAGCTTCAGAACTGTGTGTGAAGAAGCCAGTCAAGCGTTAGCTCAAACCAATCTGTGTAAACAATTGAAAGCTAAGATCTTTATATCAATCTGTGTGAACGATATATTGATTAGGTTTGGTTATAATTACGTAGTTGTGTACGCAGTAATTAGAATAAACTTTTTACTCCTGTGTGGAGGACCAGTGGACGTAGTGGGGTTTACCTCGAACCACTTTAAATATTGTGTTATTTACCTTCTGCCTTTACTGTTTTATTAATTGTGATTATTTAAGTATACACTGCACACTCAGTTGCTGTACCCTCAGCAACTTCTTGTATTCAAGACTTCCGCTACACTCTCAGATTTGAAAACCGTACAGCTTGTTGTTTAAAACACTTTACAAGTTGTATCCTGTATACTTAGTGGCCAACAGTGTGGCATTGAGTGCAAGTGGGAGATTGTTAGGAGTATGCCCTCGAATGCCACTCAGAGGGTGTTGAGTGAGGGCATTGTACTTGTTATTATGTAATTCATTATCATAAGGCAAATGGATGTTTCTTTATTTACTGGTAGTTACTGGCATTCCTAACTCGTAAATATATATATTGAAACTAGTCCGTGTATTTGAGAGCAAAACATTCCACTCCTTATTGGATTAGGAGAGTCGGCACTGGAAAGGTTTATAGCTCAAATACTTAATCGTTCGCAAGTTGATAAAACTTGACTGGGCGTTAAGTTTATGTGAAAACTTGTATGACGTGTTCTTCGACATGGAGAGTTCTTGTCGAACACTAATGGTTAGTGGGAGCACACGTTATAAGTATGCTAATTGGATTAGTATACTCGAACCGACTCACCCTCAATTCGTCACACGGATTTCACTCCGGGACAGTCAATGACGGAATCGAAAGGTTGTGATAGGTATTCGTGAACCTTCGACTTGAGGATTTAATAGGGATGTGCTTGTGATGTCAAGATTTTCATTAGAGTAGTTCGACCCTATAAACCGAAAGGCGGGGGTCAACCTCGACATGCATCTTGACGGGCAAGTAGCAGGTCCTACTGAATACCAAGATAGAATTCTTTCTCCTGTTAGTGAACGGGTTGTATGTCCGATGCGGTTATTCGCAGATGAGATCATAAGTCTTTGGCCAAAGCATTGGAGCTAGTTGTATTGGATACACGAGAGCTTGATGATCTCGATTTGCAGTAACTCATGCATGGCGTCAAGTACATATAGGGTTTGACTGAATGTGACCCTATAACTTGATCGGGACATTTGAAAGAAGGGTTTATGCGTATACTGGTATTCACGACAGAATGGTTCTTGAATGATCCCAATCATTCGTTCTCAGTTTTGGCACAGTGTAGGTCGCCAGGCTGGCTAGGTGGTGCTACTACTCTTTGGTTCCTCCCATTGCTAACTGAGACGGACCTACCGAGTCGCGTAATAGGATTGACGACAGAATGAATCGAGCTAATTCTCTCTTTAAAAATATTAGATATTGGATATCTAATTTAATGGGACATAGGATATCTAAATTGATTTATTGGATAAATTAATTTACGGCCTAATGAATTAAATAAATTACTAGGTGATTAATCTAATTCATAATTATAATTATTAATTAATTATATTATTATGTATTTGATATGATTAATTAATTGGATTAATCAATTGATATAAATACATCGGAACGAAATTGGAGTTTATCTGTTTGGACTCACGGGAGTCCGAAACGAACCGAACTCATACGATTTCTTCATGATAGCCGCCCCCTTTCCACCTACCTTCCACTTAGTCTTTGTTTCCATTTTATAATGGAAGACAATGACTTTGTTGGGGAATCTCTCATGTGTGATGAGTGGTATCATGTGGGTTGTTGGTGTGTAAAGAAAGATGAGAAGACTTACTCTCACTTACACACTTTGGGCATTTCATACGGTTCAAGAGAGCGAGAGAGAGAGAGACAGAGAAACATTTCTCAAAGTCTTCTTCTTCTTCTTCGCTTCTTCATGTTTTTCTTGGAGAAAATTCAAGAGATATATTGAGAGTTTGTGAGTTATACACTTAGAGTGTAATATTCACATTTGATAGCTTCGCCATCCGATTCTAGCTGTAACCTCGGAGGTTAATTGGTTGATCGTCATTCCGTTCGTTTCTCCGGCGTGTGGCAAGTAGAGACGCGGTACTTTCGGCGTTAGATCATCCAAGAGCTTCTAATGGATTGGATTCGTGGAGAGCAACTAAAGCTTGGGGAATCGCTCAAGAGAAGAACACCATTTAATCAACGAACTACAAGGGTATGTTTCTCGTATCTTCTTGTGCTTCATTTTATATTCGTATATACGTAGCTCGCTCGATCCTCGTAGGGATTCGGATCGAATTAATTTTTATTTTACCGCTTCCGCTGGGCCTTCGTTTTAGGCACCGAATCCCAACATGGACATGTGCGTAGACATATTTCCGAGTCAGGGGAATTGTGATGTCCGTCCTTTGGCCATATTGTTGGTCATTCATGCACCATGTGTGATTGGGTATGTTCGACGGTTGTGATTTATTGTTCATACGCCCGAGTGGTATGTCCAACAGTCGGGTTGCTTCATTGAGATCTATTGTATATGAATTGTATAACATCTTGAGATTTATTATCATGTGTATCTGATCCAGTGATTTTGGGTGAAATACTCTTTGTTGTATTTTAAGTCGAGAAAAGGCCAAGATACAGGAAGAGCAAGGTGACTGCGAAGGGTTTGAAGGATACTAGTTTGGGGTCCGAGTCTTCTTATTCCGGTTATGTTTAACCATATATTTTATTTCCGCTATATTGTACTCTCAGTATTATGGATCATTTTGGGGTATTTTCCATCTTCATATGGATTATACTTGTACTTGGAATCCTATGTGTTGTGGTAATTATAGCCGATATATAAACTCCTCGTCGGAGTGTTTGGTAATATAATATGTTCATGCAGTTATATTACGGTTATCAATGTATTTGTATCGCCTTTGCGTCCTAGTATGGGGTCCACGACGCTATAATAGCAACCTTTCTCGGGGTGTTACAAGTCGTTCCGTCCCTGGGTGAATATATACTTACATACATAACATACACTTCGCTTTCACTTGTCAGGAACATATAATAATAACTATATATTTTCCTTTGAGATATGTTGAGTTGAAGGAAATGGAAGTCAAGCTAGGTCGGTCCAATAACGCACTTCTGACCCAAAATGATTCGTAAGGGATACAATAATCAATAATAAATACTCAATCTACATGAAGGAACATCTGAAATCCCGCTTACGATTCATTCAATTCAAGAATATTTACATGGACAATGGAAGTCATCCAAATCCTCTCGATCTGAGTAATACATGAAATTAATCACCAATTTGTAGGGGGAACATGGGGTACATATGTCACAACAACAAGGATTCTATGCTCCAAAATGAAGCAAATCGAGTAAATATATGAAACCCCCCATTATTCAAAAATTGGGTTTTAGGAAGATTTACCTTGATTGGGAGAGAAATGAAGAACTAAATAATGTTTAGTCCTTGTTAGGAACTCAAAGATGTTGATGGATGATGATATCTTGACAAACCCCCATCTTAAAATTACACCAATTGGACACCCAAAGAAGAACAAGTGAGAAATGGGAGGAATTGTGTCTCAAATGCGACTGTCGAGGTCTTTATAACTGGTATTGTTATGGCCGTAACACATAACCTGTACACTCGTAACTCGGGTGGCTTACGACTATAACATCAAATTTTATGGTCGTAATTAGGCCATTAAAAGCTATGGGTTTTCCCCAAATCCACCATACAACCGTACGATGAGCAGCTTACGGCCATAAGCTATCATGGTTTACGGCTATAAAACCTAGCTTATTACGGCCGCAAGTGCTATAGCACAACATTACTAGCCGGACAGTCCGGGAACGTCCCGTATTACATAGAAACGCGCCGAAATCTAACATGGGATAAAGCGCTTATTAGAACATCAAACTACGAACTCAAGCGCTATCAAAATTCCAAAGAACAACTCTGGACAAACGGAAATGAGTCTGAACAGCGAAATCTCAAAAATAATGAAAAAGACAAAAATCACCGATTATAACAAAATCCATATCAAAACCATAAAAAATGTGAAAAGTCATAACATAATACATTATAAATGTAGTGTCGAGTACAAACGAATTACAAAAGTAAAAAATACGGGAAACAAAAATTATGTAATATTACATCTTTGGCGTCACAGATACTAATGAAAGCAGGACGCTGGTGACACAAAATATCATCATCAGTCATGGGCCTTCCTCACAACTCCACCAATGTACGTACTTCAGTGATTCTGATCCATCTTCTTTGTTCAAAGAAAAAAATAACGTCCATGACATTACCGTGGTATATGGATCATCAAAATATGTCCATAAATACAGACTATTAAAATCTAAATATGCTAATGTCCCAACAAATCTTTTAGTTACAAAAATCGATGCAAGACAGACCATATTGACTCATGAGTATTCTCTCACACATACAATACAAGTGATGCATAAGATTTTTATTTGTCTCAATAAGATGCTATATGATGCAAAATCTGAGCCGACTGTGCACATGGGTCAAGTTTGTGCCAAAAAGTGACTTCACTCAGGATGAGCTAGACTGCATGGCACATACCATTGGAAAGTCTTTTGAGTCTAGTTTTCAACAAAAAAAAATATAATTTTCCTAAATTTGTGGGATGAGATATGACCATTTTATTTAAAACTGTCGGAAGCTGCCAGAATCTGTCTTTTCGAGTTCTTCTTCAATTTTAGCTATTTAATCAGTTCAAAAGTCGAAATTTAATCATAGGAAGTGTATGGGTTTTTCACCTATTTATTATATGAAGTGTGTGGATTGTTCTAGATACATTTTCTTATATTGGAGGGATGTTCCAACAAGTCTATAAATTAGTGTCTTTGTAAAGAGTTCGACAGACTTTGGACGAATAAAAATCGATCATTTAGCAAGTGTTCTTGCTTGGGAGTTGAGTGATTCCTCTTATAGCAAGCATTAGGCTTGGTTGCGTGAGTGATTCCGCAATTAGTAGCGTTGAGTGAGTCTCCTACCGCTGGTGGAGTGAGTCCCGGTTATATATATATACAATTACTTTCTGTTGTAGGTTTCACCCTGCATCAAGTGGTACCAGAGCATGTCCACAATTGCTGCTTACAACTCTGATTATCACTATGCCACCCCGTCGTCATTGGAGTATTGAAGACATCAATCTTCAGGCCAAAATTGCAGATCTTGGACAAAAGATGGATGAACTTCTTGCTAGGAGGACATCATCTCCTGCTCGGATTAGAGGGGATAATTTCCAAAATCATAAGAATGATATATTTGGTGGAGATCAATCTTCTTCAAGTGCATCCAGTGTATTTGAAAATCCTACTGAAAGATGGAATGATGCAATGTTGGAGCAATTGGCTAGGTTTCTTGACGGAGGAGATAAATTCATTCATGTTGTTGTACCAGATTTTGATGGGAAGCTAAACGCCGACGAATATTGTAATTGGAAGGCTTCTCTTGAGGCTTTATTTGAGTGGAAGAACCTCCCCAATCAACGGAAGGTTCAATTTGTAGCTACAAGACTTAAAAGTTATGCACTTATTTGGTGGCAACAATATCAACATAGCAGAGAACGAAGAGGGCTGCTTCGAGTTGATTCTTGGGCAGAAATGAAATTGAAACTGGATGAGAAGTTTCTTCCCTTGGATTACAACCAAACATTGTACCAAAAATTTCATGTATTGCGGCAATGGTTAGATTAATCTGTTTCAAGTTACACTGAAGAATTTACAAATAGATGAGTCGCATTGAACTAAGTGAGAGCGACGACCAGCTTGTAGCTCGATATGTGACCGGATTGAAAGCTACCATTCGAGGAGAGCTTTTCATGCTTTCCCTCAACTCTCTTGGAGAAGCTTATCAAATGGCACTCAAGGCTGAAGAGAAATCAAAGTGGAACTAATTCAAGAAAGGTGAAAGTTCTAAATCATCTACTCTATGAGGAAATTCATTTCCCAACAAAATTGCTGCATCAATGCCGAAGCCACACATTAAAGGTTCTGGACAATGGAGTAAGGAACGTGGTGAAGCCCTGCTACCTTCACCAAAGTCGTGTTTCCGATGTGGAGAGCTCGATCATAAAGCATATGAGTGTCCAGAAAAAAAGGCTGAAATTCACCTTGATGAAGGCAAAATTGAAGATGATGATGCCCCTGTATTTGATGAAGAAGTTGAGCAAGAAGGCGAATATTGTCAGCCCAACTGTGATGCCAAAAGTATAGTTATTCAAAGGGTAATGGTTGTTCAAAGAGATGATTTGTGGCTTCGCCATAATATTTTTCGCACTTATTTCGTATCCGGCGAAAAAAGTGTCTCCTAATGATTGATTCCGGGGGCTGCAAAAATATGGTGTATCAATCTATGGTTGAGAAGCTTGATTTGAACTATGAGAAGCATCCAAAACCTTACAAGGTTTCGTGGTTCAAGAAAGGGGGAGTTCAAGTTTCTCGACGATGTCGCATCAAATTTTCAATTGGTAAGTATGAAGATGAATCATATTTTGATGTTCTTCCCATGGATGCATGTCACCTTATTCTTGGAAGATCTTGGCAGTTTGATAGGTATGTACGATATGATAGGAGAAGAAATACTTATGCCGTATTAAAAGACGGTATCAAGTATGTTTTGTGCCTGTTGAAAGATGCGCCAAGTAGCATATCTAACAACAATCAGGTCGGCCTCATATCCTACAAAGAGATTCGAAAAGAGGAAGTGGTCTATGCTTTGGTGGCTGTTGAAGCAAGTCATGGCAGCACTGGTAGTATACCTCAAGATGTTGAGAAGTTGTTGGAAAAATACAAAGGGTTGGCCCCAGATGAACTACCAGCTGGTCTACATCCACCTTGTGACATTCAAATCTAAATCGACTTCATTCTAGGTGCTATTCTTCCTAACTTACCCCATTATATAATGACACCTAAACAACATGATGAGTTGCAAAGACAAGTAGAGGAGTTGATTGCAAAAGGTTACATTAAAGAGTCTTTGAGTCCTTGTGCCATTTCTACACTTTTAGCACCAAAAAAAGATGGTACATGGAGAATGTGCATTGATAGTAGGGCCGTTAACAAGATCACTATCAAGTATAGATTCCCCATTCCCCGACTTGATGATATGGTCGATATGCTTGTTGGAGCTAATATTTATTCTAAAATTGATCTCCGTAGTGGGTACCATCAAATCCGAATTAGAGCTGGTGATGAATGGAAAACCGCATTTAAAACCAAACATGGTTTGTACGAATGGTTGGTGATGCCATTTGGTCTTTCCAACACCCCTAACAATTTTATGCGACTAACGACTCATGTCTTAAATGAGTTTATTGGCAAATTTTTTGTTGTGTATTTTGAGGATATTTTAATTTATAGCGGCAGCAAAGAGCAACATCTCGAACACTTAGCTAAGGTGTTCAAATTTTTGGAAGACAACCGGCTTTATGTCAACCTCAAGAAGTGCTCTTTCATGACTAATCAAGTAATATTTCTTGGTGATGTTGTGAGTGAAGAAGGTTTGAATATGGATGAGGAGAAGGTTCGAGCCATTCTTGATCGGCTGACTCCCAAAAGCTTTACGGATGTAAGGAGCTTTCATGGGCTTGCTTCTTTTTATCGCTGTTTCATTAAAAATTTCAGCACCATTGTTGCCCCTATGATGGATGTGTTGAAAATCAAAGAGTTCAAGTGGAGTAGTGAGGCGGAGGAGAGTTTCAAACTCTTGAAGACTAAACTTGTGGAAGGACCGGTCTTGACGCCACTTCCAACTTGTTTTGGAGCTTCCTCACTTAGATTGGAGCTTAGGAGCTTGCTGTTTGAGTGGATTCTTGATGGTTTGAGGTTGTTATTCACTTCTTCAAGAGGTATGTGTTTAATGTTGTGTCAATCTCGAGATTATGATGTTGTTGTTGTTGATTACTTCGTGTGTTTATTGATGGTTGGAGGATAGCATGATTCTTGTTGAGTTTTTATAACTTATGATAAAGAACATGATGATTATGTCTTGAGGAAGAGTTGTTCTTAATGTTTTAAGAGAACTTGGAGGTTATAATCATGTCTAGGAAGAGTTATGTTAATATTGTTATATGATTAACACAGCTTTGAGAAGATTATTGTTGTTGTTTGTGTTCTTGGGAGATTTTAACCATTTTAGTATAAAATTATGATGAATTATGTGATGATTGTCATAATCATGAAATGGTTGATTTAATTTTGTTGATTAATCCGAATTCATGATGAATTGGTGGTTGATTATTGTTCAGACATCATGTTAATAGAGTTGATGATGATCTTGAGGTGATAGTGGTGATATTGGTAATATTATCATTATAGGATGATTAATTTAATGTTGTTCTTGATAATCCTTGTTGAATTGTTTTTCACAAGTGTTAAGAACATCTTGATCATTTTGTTCGATCATTGAGATGATTGGAGGATGTTAGAACTCATAGTTGGGGACTACGATATTTGTTTGTATCGTTTGTTCGATTTGTGATTGAATCAGAGTTGTCTATTGTGTTGTTTTCGATCGATATTGTGTTATTGAATGAATTGTATTTCATTCAAGGTTATTCGAGTGCTTGTGATTATCGGAGGACGTCGTTCGTCGTTCGTGGGAGGATTTCATCGCCTTCAGTTTGAGGCAAGTTTTATACTTGTACTAGTCAATGAAATTAATGTTATCATATATGTGTATGAATGTGTTGTATCATTTTGAGACGTAGTTTCTTCATGATTTTCGTTGATATCGGGGGATTTTTTGATACGATACCCTTCGAAAATTATGCCAAATATTATTGTTGTTCGTTAATAGCCGGTTCAAGGCATTGAGATGCTTGTTGTTAATGTTGTTGTCGATAGCCGGTTCGCAGTATCGATGTATCGATTATTATTGTTGACTGATGTTCTATTGAAATATGGTTGTGATCGTTGTTATTGATATCGATATCTTTCTATTAATATTGTATTGGCCGATTGAAGGCATTGACGTATTCGATTGTCATCTCTATCTTCGGTGGCCGATTAAAGGTGTCGAGGCATTTGTTATCGTTGTTGTTATCGTTGGCCGTTCTAAGGCAATCGAGGTATTGAATTAGGACTGTCAAGGACGGTTTCCATCCGTTGTGTCGTTGTTATCGATTGGTCATTCTAAGACAATCGAGGTATTGAATTGGGACAGTAAAGGATAATTCCCATCCGTTGAGTCGTTGTTATCGATTGGTCATTCTGGGACAATCGAGGTATTGAATTGGGATTGTCGAGGACAGTTTTCATCCGTTGTGTCGTATTATCGATTGGTTATTCTAAGACAGTCGAAGTATTGAATTGGGACTGTCGAGGATAGTTTCCATCCGTTGAGTTGTTGTTATCGATTGGCTATTCCAAGGCAATTGAGGTACTTGAATTGGGACCGCCGAGGATGGTACCCATCCGTGAATTATTGTTGTCGTGTTGGCCGATTCAAGGTGTTCTGAAGGCTAGTCTCGGGTAGTGCTCGATGGGTAAGTTTGGGGCATGAACCTTCGCGGTTGGTTTCCCAAAACCTACAGTTCAGTAGGTCACGGTCACTGGGTGATCCCATTATGGGTAAGTCTGGAGCTTGAACCTTCGCGGTTGGTTTCCCAGCACCTGCAATTCAGCAGGTCACGGTCATTGGATGACCTCATTGTGATACGCCTTCGTGCCATGGCTTTGGCCCTCATTGTAATTCGGCTTCATTCTGTGGCTTCGGCCCTCAGTGTGATACAGCTTCGTGTTGTGGCTTCGGCCCTCATTGTGATACAGCTTCGTATTACGGCTTCGGCCCTCATTGTGATACAACTTTGTGCTGTGGTTTCGGCCCCTCATGTGATACAGCTTCGGGCTATTTGGCTTCAGGCCATTGTGATGATTTGCAGCTTCGGCTGAGTGGCTTTTAGGCTATTGTGACAGTTGCAGCTTCGACGGGGGGCTTTTAGGCCATGTGTGATGTATTGGTTTTCGTTGGAACCTTCGGGCATTGTGATTCGTATCTATTTCAGCTTTGGTTTGGGCTTACCTTCGGGTAATTCGTTGTTGTGTTCTATATTGATGATTCGCCGTTGGGCACCTATGTTACCTGTTGAGCAGGTATTGATCGTATGCCGTGGGCATAGTGTTTCATGAATGTTCGGTTCCACCTTGGTTTGTGAGCATCTCGTATTATCATTGTTGTACCATTTGTTTTGCCTTTGGATGCATATCATGTTGTACATGTATTCGATATTTATTATCTGGATGACTGACCCCGTGGGGGCGGAACATGTTTTCATGTTTTAGGTGTTTGCGAGGAGAGAGTTCAGACATAGGGGCATGACGATGCGATGAGGCATTCGAGCGATACTAGTCCAGAGTTGTTTCGATGTTCATGTTGGTCAGTCCGTTTGGAGTGTTCTCCAGTTTGTCAGTCATTGCCATTATGTATTATCTGAGCAAGGCTCGTAGATGTCGTTGTATTTTTATTTTGTCCATGTAGGTGTTAGGGTTGTATACATCAAAGCATACTTTATGCTTGTATTACCTAATTTCTCGGTCTTTATCTACGAGAATATTTAATTCATTTGTCACATGTTTTGCATATTTATTCACGCTATGGTTATGCGAATGTTGTCTAATTACTTTATATTGTAGATAATTTGGTGTGTCACACAGAAGATCACATTATCGGCTCCTTATATAGTAATAATTAGTTCACAACCTATATAACATTAGACCGTTATGTGAGAGGTTGTAATATATGTTTGAGAATGGTTGGTCTTGACCATTAGCATATATTAGTGTGTTCGGTATACATTGAACAGGATCGAGGTGCGATAAATTCTTCTGTACTGACTATAAGAAGAACGTACATCTCGGACAATTATTATTTCTTAACTCTAGTGATTAATAGTTAATTATATATATATATATATATTTAATATTTATTGCTTTGATTTATCATGGATGAGAGCCACAATGATTGACTCAATATGCTCGATATTTTGGGCAATATTATTATTTATATGATAATTAATATTATAGCTAGAAATCGTGTCCCGACCAATCGGGTTGATCATGTCCCTTGAGGCACTCGAAAGGATTATTATATTAAACCCTGCAGGTGGAATTAATTTTCCGATATAATAATAAAAGTCGAATGGTATACTCATGTATAACATATTAATTAATTAAAAGTTGTCGTTAGCTTAAATTAATTAACGGACATGGAATATCTTAAACACGGGAAGTAATTAATTCAAAAGGGAGCCAATTTCGTAATTTGGGATTTTGGTAGGAAGTGCAATATCAACCTTTTAGTGGACTAAGTTGATATTAATAGAGTCATTATATTAGGAAGAGTCCTAATATTGGAAAGATGATATCTATTGGGAGTCCTTACCTTATCCTCCAAGGTCCCTAGAGTAGACCAAAACACCTATAAAAGGAGTACATGGGGGGGCGATTTTTGACACTCTTCTTGGCATAAAAATTTTCGATTTTTCTGTAATTTTGTGTTTAATTGTGGATCTTAACTTGTGTCTTGGATTCCACAATTTAGCTAATATAAAATTTTTTTAAATACACAAATATTCAAGAAAAATAGAGAGAAAATTTGTAAGGTAATTTTTGGAAGAAAAAGTGGTTTGGCCGACCCATATCACAGTCCGAGCAGTCCGGTAGATTGTTGCCCACACGACATCCGGACATAGGCGAGATATACTCTAGAAGATCTTGAGGTAGAAATACAAGAAGATCAAGGAGGAGTACGAGTAGAAGTTCGATCGACCCAAAGGGATTTTCTACCACTTCGCTTCAAAGGTATGAATTATCAATTCTACTTCGTAAATACGTATATTTAAATTATTAATTAATCTGTTTAATTAATTAATTGACAAGCCTAAATAGATCCGCTATTTACGTTGGTTAGTTTATAAAACCATATACCTTAAATATCGCTTCCGCTTCGTTTTATATTCCAACAATTGGTATCAGAGACGGTCTTTAGGTTCTATTCAAATTAATTAATTTGTGATTAATTTGCTAGCAATTTAAATATTCATATGGTATGATGTTTGGAATATTTTTTCTTGAAATTGTCTTGCACGTGAATATGGTCCAATAATCATGGCTATGTGATTTTTTTATTTATTTACGCGTTTTGGTAATTTTGCCCGGTTTTGAGGCATGTATTAAGTTTTTCCCGTGAGAAAATCCACGGGTAGGATAGGACTTTGTTTTTCCTTGTAAAATTTGATGTAAATTCGATGTATTTTAATTCTTGTAAAATTATAATCGAATTGGAATACACAAACAACCGAAGAAAAAGAAGTCCAGCGCGAAAATGAGTCCTGATCGGACGAACCGACCGAGACCAGGCTGCTGCCGATCAGGACTCGGCCAGAATAGGCGGCCTCAGCCGAAAGTCTGGCCTGCCGCACGTCGGCCAGGGGCAGGCTGCCGGGCCGCGGATCGAGTCGGGCAGCGGGTCGGGTTTTTTGTCCGGGCAGGTTCGTTCGGTGTATGGTCCTATTTTTTTATCCGCCGTTCGTTGCGCCGATTGGAGCACAATAATTTTAATTTGGAAATTTCTTGTGCAATTAATTTTGCATGGAAGAAAGTTTCTAAATTTGGCAATTTTTGTGCCCCAACCGGGAGGAGGTGACGAGATGCTTGAAGCAGTGGGAGCAAAAGAGCCAAGGATTTTCTCGTTACTCAAACCGGGGAATAAAAGCCATGATAATTGGATTTAATTATCCAATTTTTTTACATTGGTTTTTACTGTTTTGATGAATGGCATGTATGGATGTATGCGTGATATGTTTCTTGCATGTTAGGACGAGAAAATTAAAAAGCTTAATTTTTCAAAATAACTAAGTGATTTTAATAATTGATTTTTCAAAATCAAATTGGCCTCCATAATTGGTTTAAATTGTGAAATAATCAGCATGCGCGTTGACATTAGAGTCTTCCTCCACATCGGATGTGCTGATTATTGGCTCACTAGTTTTAAACTTCAATTAGATAACAAAAAGGTGAATATTATTTTTTACGATATGACCTCTCCATCTGTAGGACTATTATCATTAAATAATATTCTAAGGTTTGTTAAATTATGGTGTTCACTTAGGTGTATTAATTAATAAGCTCCCCATCGAAGTCTATGTTAATTTAATACATGGCCAAGAGGAACCAACTATTAATTTTACTTGTCAAAACGCACCTTGACTAGATAGTAAAATTAAAGATGTTAAAATCTACTTTAGAAATGTATATGTAAACGTCCACACTAACGTGGCTTGCATGTGCGATTTTTTCGAGGTGTTGGTTAACTGCATGTATATTGTGTTTTAAGGTTTTTCAATATATTTTGTGTCAAATTATGTGATGAATGGTGGTTTTAATTTTATTCTCAGATGTCTTTCAATCCACTAGCTGTTATTCTCAAAGAAAATAAACTTGATGGCACTAACTTTGCCGACTGGAAAAGAAATCTTGACATTGTCCTGATTGCCGAGGGGCATAAATTTGTGTTAGCTGAGGAGAGCCCTCTGGAACCAGAACTGGATGCCACTCCTGAAGAGTCGACTGAATTCCAAAATGGAAAAAGTCTGATGAGATGGCTCGCTGTTACATTTTGGCTTCACTGACAAATGTATTGCAGCATCAGCATCAGACAATGGCCTCAGCCGCGGAGATGATGAAAAATCTCACTGAGATGTTTGGTCATCAGAACCGAGCGGCTAGTCAAAATGCAATGAGGGTGTTGATGACAACCCAAATGTCTGAAGGGACTCCAGTAAGGGATCATGTTCTGAAAATGATGTCTCATTTGAACGAACTGAGCATACTGGGGGCCACTATCGATGCCGAGTCCCAGGTCGATATTATCTTGGCCAGTTTGCCAATAAGGTTTGAGCAGTTCCGCCTTAACTACAATATGAATCGTATGACTTAAACTTTGGCGGAACTTCTGACAGAGCTTCAATCTGCTGAAGGTCTCTTCAAACAAGGTTATCATCAAATTCTTGCATCAACCGGTGCTAGTTCTTCAAAACCAAAATGGGTAAAGAAGAAAAAGCAGGTTGGCCAGAAGCAAGTGGAAACCTTCAAAGCTAAGGGAAAGGCTCCTCAGTCCGAGGCAAACAAAAATCCAAAGGGCAAATGCTATAAGTGTGGTCTGAAGGGGCATTTTAAGAGTGACTGCCCTAAGAAAGGTATGTCTCATGCACTAGTAGTCAAAACATGTTTGGCTGCCTGTTGAATCACTTCATGGATAGTAGATTCGGGCTCCATTGATCATGTTTGTTATGACTCGCAGGGATTCCAAGTAACCAAAGTACTTAGTACGAATGAGATTACTATTAGCTGGGGCGACTATTCTAGGCTGAAGGCTGTTGCAGTGGGAGTCGTGCATTTAAAAGTTAATGATAGGATTCTAGTCCTAAATAATGTGTTATTAGTACCTAATTTTAGAATGAATTTAATTTCAGTTTCTAAATTGCGTTGTGATGGATATTCAGTTTCTTTTGGAGATAATGCAGTTATTAAAAGAAGTGGTGAATATGTTTGCACGAGTACTTATAATGAAGGACTTTATATCATTAATGCTGCACCAACTCCCTTGCATAATTATAAATCGCTTAATTCTTTGACTAATCTTAATAAAAAGAACATTCGATCATAAATCAAACATATTTGTGGCATTTACGATTGGGTCATATTAACCTTAGAAGGATTCAAAGATTGGTAAGCGATGGCCCATTGGATTCACTCTAAGTTGAGTCATTTCCAATCTGCGAATCCTCTCTGGAAGCGAAAATAACTATAAGGGCTTTCCAAAGCAAAGGAAATCGTGCACAAAATGTATTGGAATTGGTACACACCGATGTATGTGGTCCAATGAACATCCAGGCTAAGGGTGGTTTCGAATACTTCATCACGTTTATAGATGATTATTCGAGATATGGATACATCTATTTGATGCGACGTAAGTCTGAATCTTTTGATAAGTTCAAAGAACTTAAGGATGAAACAGAGAAGCGTCATGGACAGAGTATCAAGTCACTACGATCTGATCATGCTGGCGAATATCTTAGTGGAGAGTTTTGGGATTTCTTGTCACATGAGGGGATTACTTCCCAGCTCATTGCGCCTGGTACACCACAAAAAAATAGTGTTGCTGAACGAAGGAATCATACTTTATTAGAGATGGTTAGGTCAATGATGAGTTATTCTGATTTGCATATTTCGTTTTGGAGATACGCCTTAGAAACAGCAGCGTACATTCTAAACTTGGTGCCTTCGAAATCAGTTCCAAAACACCCATAGAGCTGTGGAATGGGCGCAAACCCAGTCTGGGACATGTTCGGATTTGGGGTTCACCAGCACACGTGCTGAATAAGGAAGCTGATAAGTTGGCATCTCGTACAGAAGTATGAGTGTTTGTAGGATATCCGAAGGGAATGAAGGGTGGTTTATTCTACAGTCCTAAAGATCAGAAGATCATTGTGAGCACCAATGCCCGGTTCTTAGAGGAGGACTACGTAATAAGCCACAAGCCTAGGAGTGAGGTCATTCTAGAGGAACTTAGGGGCGAGATTTCGACAATACCAATTGTACAAACACCTAGTGTACAACGTATCGACACTATTGTGGATACGCAAACTAAGGACACACCTCGTCGTAGTGGGAGGGTTGTTCGTCAACCTGATCGTTTCATTGGTGTGAGAGCGTCTTTGGACCACTTCCCGGACCAGGATGAAACGGATCCATGTACGTATAAGCAGGCAGTTCAAGACAAGGATGCTGAATCCTGCCAAACAGCAATGGAATCCGAAATGGAATCTATGGATTCTAATCAAGTGTGGGAGCTAGTAGAGCTACCCAATGGGATAAAACCCATTGGAAGTAAGTGGGTCTACAAGCGTAAGAGAGGATCGAAAGGGAAGGTTGAAACCTTCAAAGCAAGGTTTGTTGCGAAAGGTTACACTCCAAAAAAGGGCATCGACTACGATGAGACCTTTTCGCCGGTACCATGCCTAAATCGATCCGGATTCTCTTAGCTATAGGTGCACATTTGGATATGGAGATTTGGAAGATAGATGTCAAGACTGCATTCTTGAATTGGAGTCTTGATAAGGAAATCTATATGCACCAACCTGAGGGATTCATTGCTGAAGGAGAGGAGCACTTAGTGTGCAAGCTTAAGAGATCCATTTATGGTCTCAAGCAAGCATCAAGGTCTTGGAATATGCCATTTGATGAGGTCATTCAATCGTATGGTTTTGAACAGTGTCCTAGTGAGGTTTGTGTATACAAAAAGTGCGATGGAAATGTGCTAGTGTTTCTTGTACTGTACATGGATGATATACTTCTAATTGGAAACAATGTGAAGGTATTATCAGACATAAGGGTATGGCTATATGAGCAATTCGATATGAAGGATTTGGGAGAAGTTGGGCACATCCTTGGTATTAAGATCTTTCGAGATTGCAAGAAAAGGATGTTGTGCTTATCCCAGGCATCCTATATCGATACGGTGCTAAAGCGGTTTAGTATGGAGAATTCTAAGAAAGGTTTCCTACCTTACAGACATGGAATTCAGATATCTAAAGCTATGTGTCCTAGGACACAGAAGGAGATACATGACATGAAGCTGGTCCCTTATGCTTCGGCAGTGGGAAGCCTCATGTATGTTATGCTTTGCATTAGGCCTGATATCTGTCATGCTGTAGGCATGGTGGCGAGATATCAGTCGAACCCAGGACCGGGACATTGGATTGCTATCAAGCATATACTCAAGTACCTGAGAAGGACTAGGGAGCATCTGTTGTATATCGATCGGATACACTTTGTTCTTTGGGTTACACTGACTCAGATTTCAGTTCGGACAAAGAAAAGTCAAAATCAACTTCCGGATATGTTTTCACTTTGGGAGGTGGAGCCATCAGTTGGAGGAGTGTGAAATAGAAATGCATAGCGGACTCTACCATGGAATACGAGTATGTAGCAGCCTCAGAGGCAGCTAAAGAGGCGGTATGGCTCAATTACTTCCTAAAGGATTTGGGTGTGATTCCTAATTTGCCTAGGAGTATTACACTTTATTGTGATAATACCGGTGTTGTTGCAAATTCGAAGGAACCACGGGCCCACAAAGCAAGCACACATATCAAGCGCAAATATCATATCATTCGAGATTTTGTGAAGAGAAGGAAGATTATTGTCTCCAAGATAGCATCTGAAGACAACCTAGCTGATCCTTTTCACGAAAGGGTTGCCCTCAAAGTCATTTGAAGGGCATGTGGAAGGAATGGGTTGAGATGTATGGCATCATTGCTTTGAGTATAAGTTGGAGATAGATAGACATAATCTAGATAGTATACTTCAAAAGCATGCTTTGAGTATAAATGGGAGATTGTTAGGGCTGGATACATCAAAGCATACTTTATGCTTGTATTACCTAATTTCCCGATCTTTATCTATGAGAATATTTAATTCATTTGTCACATATTTTGCATATTTATTCACGCTATGGTTATGAGAATGTTGTCTAATTACTTTATATTGTAGATAATGTGGTGTGTCACACAGAAGATCACATTATCGGTTCCTTATATAGTAATAATTAGTTCACAACCTATATAATATTAGACCGTTATGTGAGAGGTTGTAATATATGTTTGAGAATGGTTGGTCTTGACCATTAGCATAAATTAGTGTATTCGGTATACATTGTACAGGATCGAGGTGAGATAGATTCTTCTGTATTCACTATAAGAAGAAAGTACATCTCGGACAATTATTATTTCTTAATTCTAGTGATTACTAGTTAATTATATATATTTAATATTTATTGCTTTGATTTATCATGGGTGAGAGCCACAATTATTGACTCAATATGCTAGATATTTTGGGCAATATTATTTATATGATAGTTAATATTATAGCTAGAAATCGTGTCCCGACCAGTCGGGTTGATCATGTCCCTTGAGGCACTCGAAAGGATTATTATATTAAACCCTGCAGGTGGAATTAATTTTCCGATATAATAAAATAAAGTCGAGTGGTATACTCATGTATAACATATTAATTAATTAAAAGCTGTCGGTAGCTTAAATTAATTAATGGACATGGAATATCTTAAACACGGGAAATAATTAATTCAAAAGGGAGCCCAATTTCATAATTTGGTATTTTGGTAGGAAGTGCAATATCAACCTTTTAGTGGATTAAGTTGATATTAATAGAGTCATTATATTAGGAAGAGTCCTAATATTGGAAAGATGATATCTATTAGGAGTCCTTACCTTATCCTCTTCAAGGTCCCTAGAGTAGCCCAAAACACCTATAAAAGGAGTACATGGTGGGCCGATTTTTGACACTCTTCTTGGCACAAAAATTTTCGATTTGTCTCTAATTTTGTGTTTAATTGTCGATCTTGACTTGTGTCTTGGATTCCAGAATTTAGCTAACACAATATTTTTCTAAATACACAAATATTCAAGAAAAATAGAGAGAAAATTTGTAAGGTAATTTTTGGAAGAAAAAGTGGTTCGGCCGACCCATATCACAGTCCAAGCAGTCCGGTAGATTGTTGCCCATACGACATCCGGACATAGGCAGGATATACTCTAGAAGATCTTGATGTAGAAATATAAGAAGATCAAGGAGGAGTACGAGGAGGAGTTCGATCAACCCAAAGGTATTTTCTACCACTTCGCTTCAAAGGTATGAATTACCAATTCTACTGCGTAAATACGTATATTTAAATTGTTAATTAGTCTATTTAATTACTTAATTGATAAGCCTAAATAGATCCGCTATTTATGTTGGTTAGTTTATAAAACCATATACCTTCAATATCGCTTCCGCTGCATTTTATATTCCAACAGTAGGCCCATTATTGTCGTTGAAATTCTACATCGGAATATTGTGTTGGATATCATAGTAGGGACTGTCATTTACCTTTTGGTTAGTTGATGTATTTAAGTCGTGTTTGCCTGGTGGATTTCCTGGTGTGGGGTTCACGGCACTGTAATAACCCAATGGGATTTTGGGGGTATTACAGAAGATGGTATCAGAGAATTGGGTTGTGAGATACCCTGACATGTGTGTTATGTGGCTCTACCGACGCGGTGGTAGCGGGACTATCAGGTTACGAATCTGGACAGTCGGGTTTTGTGAGTCGTGATAGTTGGACGACTGTATGAGTCATTCTTTCATCGAGTCATTGTCAGTGACGACTAGTATCGCAAGACCTCGAAGCTTCGTATGACCTATGTAAGGACTCTATTCTCTTTTGTGTTCATATTCATTATGCCATTGATTATACATGTTTTGTTGAAACCTGTATGTGACATTTGTGGTACGATTGACTCATGATTATTTGTTTGGAGCGTGTGAGCTCTGTATCGGCTATGATTAGCATGATTGATGTGATTGTTTATCTGTTGAGTATGTATACTCGTGTTTGGCTATTGATTTAGCATTCTAGATTGGCCGTTGAGGCGTATTTGAGCTATGATCATTATCGAACGTTATTATTTCAGTATGGAAAGAGGAATCCGAGGACGTGACAGAGGGGGTAAAGGCTACAGAGCGAGCCAGAACCCAGAACCTCATGTTTATGCGTGTATGGATGACGAGATGGATCAGAGTTCGGTCGATAGTGTTGCCTATGCGACCGATTCTCTTTCGGGACGTCATACTCGAGAAGTCGATCAGACTGAGAATGGACACGTCGACCCTTTATTGCTTATGAGTGGCATGATGGCCCAAATGACGCAGATAGTGGAGACCATGCAGGCCTCGATGGTTCGTGATCCACCGCAGCAGGGATCCTAGGTGCCATTTTATGGGCAGACTGGGGAGTGAGTCACCTTGTTGGCGATATCTCTCGTCAGAGGCCGCCTACTTTTGAGGGTTCGTCGGAACCAGCTGACATTATTCATTAGCTTGAACATTTTTATAAACTCTTCGACGTGGTTCAGTGTCCGGAAGAGAGTAAGGTGGCAGTAGCGGCTTACTACTTGAGTAAGGGCGCTTATTCTTGGTGGCTTTCTGTGAAACCCACCGATCGTGATTGTGTTTGGGGCGAGTTCAAGACTCTCATGTTAGAGAGGTATTATCCGGCTCCACTTCATGAAGCCAAGTTGTCAGAGGTTTTGAACCCCAAGTCCGTCGAGGACGAGGGTGTTATTGTTATTGCTGAGAAGTTTCATGGACTTCTTCAGTTTGCTTCTTCCGTTATCTGTACTGAGGTGGATAAGATCAAGTATTTGAGCTAGAGGCTAAACCAGCAGTTGATGAAGTAGTTGTTCAATCATAATTGTACTTCACTTGGTGAATTCATCGAGAAGGCTCTTGGAGCAGAGCTTTTGATTAAGGATCTTACTCGGAAGAACCCTTCAGTTTCTTCTGGTGAGAGGACTAAGATGCCGGTTCGTTCAGAGGGACTTCGGGATACGATGTCCAAGAGGTCGTTTTCTAGCTGCCTTCGTTCTGGGAAAGCATCTTCCTCTCAGACGATGAGTTCGACTGTTGTTTGCTTCAACTGTGATTCAGCTGGGCACGTTAGCACTCGTTGTACAGTGCCAGCTTTTGTTTGTCGTTCATGTGTGAGTCAGGGACACCTTCAGAAATATTGTAGGAGTTCTAGTGCCTGTAGATCTCAAGAGAGCTCACGGGCCTCGAGAGATTTTGTTACTCCAGTCCGTACTTCATCCAAGGGGTCCTATCACGCTTTGGGAGCCAGAGGTAAAGACAGCCGAGGAGGAGCAGCGAGCACAGATTTGGGTCTTCCTCGAATCAATGAGATGGAGGAGATCGATGATTTGGAGGATATCGATGTTGGGTACACTTGAGATGTAGCCTTGATTTATGTATTCATTTCTTTGATTTTCGGATTAATATTTAACTTAATTTATATTGTGATATTGTGGTTGTGAACCATTTGTTGTCGATCTATCTTATAATGATAGTATTTGAGAATCTTGAGATTTGAGGTCGTTTGATGTGATTATCTTTCCTTTTGGTGTTGTACCCGATAATTTGTGATAAGGGTTATTATACAAACAGGTTACTAAAGTTTACTAAAAAATGCAATTTTGTTACTAAAGTTTATTTTGTTACAAAGAGGTTACTAAAGTTTTGTAACCGGTTACTTAAGTAACTAAACATGTTTTAACCCATTGATACCGGTTACATTGCCAACGTGGATTTTTTTTTTAAAATATTATTTTTTTCTAGAAAATATATTTTTTTATTTTTCGCAAAAAGTATTTTTTTTAAAAAAATATAAAAAATAAATTTTTTTATATTAAAAAAATAAATTTTTTTAGAAAAATATTTTTTTGCAAAAATATTATATTTATGCAGAAATTAATTTTATTTTTGAAAAAATAATATATTTTTCGAGAAAATAAATTTTTTCGAAAAATATTTTTGCCAAAAAAATATTTCTCGAGAAAATATTTTTAATTTTTGGAAGAAATAAAAAATTTCTATAAATAAAAATATTTTTCGAAAAGATCAAGTTTTTCCTAGAAAATTTTATTTTTTATTTTTTTTGAAAAAAAAGAAAAAAACACGCATAGTAACTTTTTGTAAAAGTTCAGTAACCTATTTAATAACCCCGTAAACTATAGTAACTTCTTTGTAACATTTAAAACTATGGTGCTGACGTGGACAAGGGGAACCGGTAATCATCCGGTTGCCCACTCTCGCAGTTACATTTGTGTAAGATTTTAATCTTTGAGTAACCCAGTTGACAAACCCGAAAACTTGAGTAACCTCTTTGTAACAAAATAAACTTTAGTAACAAAATTGCATTTTTTAGTAAACTTTAGTAACCTGTTTGTATAATAACCCTTTGTGATAATCAGGGGAATTGTTCATTGTGATTCGAGACGTCAAGTCGTGAGGACTTGGGCGTGTGATTGATATGGTCTCGAGGATTATATGTGCGTTGTTGTTTTCCTTTTGTGGCGTGAGTCAGTGATTGCATGGGCGTCCGATGCCGACGAGGATGGGGAAGTGTACACCGATTATTGTAGACACGTACAATGAGCGGCTCTCTCGGGATGTGTACGCCGGTGTTGCAAGTCATGCAGGTGGTACGCCTTTCTGGACGGTCTCTAGCGGAGGAGACATGATTCGACTAATCTCGCCCTTGGCTGAGTGTCTTATCTGTTGGTTTTCGCCTTCTTTAGGCAGAGAAGATGCGGGGACCCGAGGGGTTGGCCCAGTTCCTCAGGCGAAGTGGTTCGCATTTAGGAGTATTCCTGGAGATGTTGTTTTCAGATTCGGATGGATAGTTCATATCCCAAGTTTGTGTACCATTAGTTTCGGGGACGAAACTCTTTTTAAAGGAGGGAGTATATAATATCCGGGGGTAATTTTTTGTTTTTACTGTTGTGTTGTACGTATTCATTTGGAATTGTATAATTACTGATGTATTTGACTGATACAATGTAAATTATATCGGGTATTTTGGGATCGAAATATTTTTCCTTGTCGTCGGTATTTTTTTTACCGACCGGATGTTGCTTGGTGAGTTTGGAGTTTGATTTTTGGCTAAGTATATTGGATCTATTTTACGCTACATGCATAGCATTCCATACATTAAGGATGGCAGGTTACGTACGTTAAAACATGTTGGTTACATACGTAACACAGGGTATCTGATCACATCTGACTTTCGGCGTGTGGGGCCGAATGTGATTGGATCAATTGGCTTTTCAAAGCAGATAAGTCAACGACCATTATGTACGCTATGCATGGCTGCCAACGTACGTAATGAGTATCCCATTTTCAGGCAGTAGCCTCTGGAGGATCATTATGTACGTAACACTTATGTGTTAACGTACGTAATGGTTCTTACGTACGTTATACTTATGGAATAATGGTCGTAGTGAATTGTGCAGATTATAAAGACATTGTCTTTCATTTCCTCACGATCCAATTCTGATTTCTTTCCCTAAGAATCATTCCTCTACATCCCTTAGTGATTTCCAGCCACTTCCAACTTGTTTTGGAGCTTCCTCACTTGGATTGGAGCTTAGGAGCTTGATGTTTGAGTGGTTTCTTGATGGTTTGAGGTTGTTCTTCACTTCTTCAAGAGGTATGTGTTTAATCTTGTGTCAATCTCGAGATTATGATGTTGTTGTTGATTACTTCGTGTGTTGATTGATGGTTGGAGGATAGCATGATTCTTGATGAGTTTTTATAACTTATGATAAAGATCATGATGATTATGTCTTGAGGAGGAGTTGTTCTTAATGTTTTAAGAATACTAGGAGGTTATAATCACGTCTAGGAAGAGCTATGTTAAGATAGTTATATGATTAACATATCTTTGAGATGATTATTGTTGTTGTTGTTGTTCTTGGGAGATTTTAACCATTTTAGTATAGAATTATGATGAATTATGTGATGATTGTCATAATCTTGAAATGGTTGATTTAATCTTGTTGATTAATCCGAATTCATGATGAATTGGTGGTTGATTATTGTTCAGACATCATGTTAATAGAGTTGATGATGATCTTGAGGTGATAGTGGTGCTATTGGTAATATTATTAGGTTAAATTGCTAAAAAATACCTCACCTTTTGTTTCATTTTGGTTTAATTCTCCACCTTTTAATTTTTTCAAAAAAAAATACTGACCTTTTAATTTGTTGCAATTATCTCCCGCGTTAAGATTTCGATGAATCGGCTGTTGACTTGGAAGCCGGAAAGCTGCTGACTTGGCAATCCATGCCAACTAGACAGATGATGTCATAACAACAAATTGCTAAAAATACCCAACCTTTTGTTTCATTTTGGTTTAATTCTTCACCTTTTATTTTTTGCAAAAAAAAAAAAAATACCAACCTTTTAAAATCAATTTTTTTATTTTATTTTTCAGTTTCAATCTCCATTTTCTTTTCCTTTTCGAATTTTCATCCTCCATTTTTTCTTTTTTTATGTTGGTTTGCTGCTCTCTCTGCGAAACTCAACTCGTATATTATCAAGTTAAGTTACATCATAATGTCAAATATATTCATAACGATTTCACCTGAATATTTAAGTTTAATCAAGCATAAACGAGTTTTGAGTGTGTTTATTTTATATACTAAAAGAATACAATATTCATTATTTTATATACTCCACTTACTCAAATTCATTATTCTTCAGCTTGTGTTAAAATCATTTATGCAATAAGGAACACCTTGTTATTTTCCATTTACTCCTCTACCATGCACAAGAATGAAAGGAAAATGATTATTCTAATCAAGAGTAACGGCGCTAACAAAAGAATTCTTTCAAACATTTGGAAATGAAAAGGGAATCAAGCTGTGCAACGGAATGATAAGATAAACAAAGAAGTCTACTCTCCAACTGACGGATTTGTTATAGTGATGCAATGGCTATGAAGGAAGCTCAAAGAATCGTACTATAAATATGTGAGGATATGAATTGAGCAAAGTACGATGAGAACAATACATTCAAGCGATCAAAGCAATCAAAGCAATCATAGTGAACAAATATCATCGTGAAGAGCAAATCTTAAACAGTCATATTCGAAGAAGCTCTTTATTAGGAGAAGACAAAGACTCTTGTCTTAAAAGTTTGAGTACGGGGTTGCTTTCTTGAAGGAGGTTCTTGAAAGTAAAGAGACTGTACATGCATCCATGGGTTCTTGATTGGAAGGTCATAGACAGCTCGAGAGTTGTTGAGGCATCCACGGGTTTTCGATCAAGAGGTGCTAGGCAGCCAAGGGAGTTGCAACGGCCACGGATTTCCACTGGTTGGAAGCTGTTGTAACAAGGAAGAATTCATTGTAACCTTTATCACTGGTTGACAGTTATAGTGAATTTATCTCCAACTAGTTTGTGAGAAGTGGATTAGTAGAGGATTACCCCACCTCTGAGACCACTATAAGTGCTTGTGTGATTTACTGCTTTAAACATCATAAATAACTGATGCATACATATCTACTGTTCCATTAGAAAGTTATCTGCAGTCGATACTTATTATCTGCATTATTATCAGTTGCGTCTTCCGCATTATCTGTCTGCAGTCGACATAAGTCATCTGCACTTAATCACAGCTGAGAAACTCACCTGAGATTCAGGAAAGAGTTTAATAAGTCTATTCACCCCCTAGACTTATTCCTGAGGACTTGTGACCTACAAAAAATATACATTCCGGATAATTGTACGAATACAAGAACTACAGTTGCAATATCTGGAACCTACTGTCGTAACCAACAAAATACATGACCAAATCAACAGAAGATTTATAACCAGTATCAATATAAACACAGCCCTAACAACTACACATCGTTGTAGTGAATTATTGATAGCATTCATTTTAAAACTCCATGAGGTATTAGTTTCTATAATATCGTTTAAAAATCTTTGAATTCGTATATTTTTTTGAAAGAAGATTTGAAATAACTTTTGATACCTCTGGCTGTTCTACCAAAACCATGAATCATAAGTCCCACCCATCTCACTTTGAAAACATTTGCAAAACAACATTCCGACATATCAATTTCTTCGGAAACAACATCATCAAGATATCCATGTCATCATGTATCCTCATCACAATAATCACACACAAGGTAACCACATGTTACCACTTACATCATCAAAATAACAACACATAGGTAATCACATGTTACCGCTCAACATCATCATGATTAACAACACATAGGGTAATCACATGTTACCACTCAACATCATCACACTTAACAACACATAGGGTATCCCGTGGCCATGCTCTCTTGGCATCGACCCCCATAGGTTTCACCAAACTGTCCTCGGGTGGGCAGCCCGTTCATACTCGCACTAACCATTTCTACATATCAATAATCGCATCGGGATAATATCGTACAAATCACAAAGCAAATCCAGCCCTTACAACACAACAATTGGGTACTCACCCGAAATTCTTCAACAAAAATGATAATATGACAAATATATCACAACAACTTGACATCACACGTTTCAACTCTAGCCTATCACTTTAAACAAAAATCCTAATCCCCTATATACTGCACTTAACGTGCCCTAGGTACAAAATTAGCATGCGTTAATGAGTTGAAATAATCAAACGTTCTGTCCAGGTTCGTTAGCGTGCGTTAATGATGAATTAGCGTGCGCTAACTGACTCGTCTCAAAAAATATTCCAAGTTTGAATTTAGAGTTTAAATTGAGTAAGATTTTTCATCTTTCACTATTTATTTTTCGAAAATAAAAATCACATTTTGGTTTTAAAATATAAAAATTTTATGGTGTGAAAGTTTTTAAAATTATATACTCGAGTTATTTGAAATTAAAACCGATAAGTTAAAATCATTTTCAAAATCCTTTCAAACACGACTAGGGATGAACAATGGTAATATTTTATAAAATGTCCCAAAACACTTTAAAACACAACTTTCAGATACCGTCGCAAGGTTTCATTTGAAAATACAAGGTCGTCTCGCCAAACTTCTTACCACTTTTCAAAATCCACACTAAGCTGCCCTTTGACTGCACCGTCAAAACATTTTCGAGTGCGGGTTTTCCACAATATACTTACGTTTATGAAATTTTAGTAGACCATTTTCAAAAACGCACGCAGCAGATATAATTATCAATAGAAACACGTTGGTTGCAAATAACAACAATTAGCCAAACACAATCTATTCACAAACATATGCCCATACGGCATTCAAAATCACCAGTTCAACAAACACAATTCATAATCATCGAATCCAAACACACGTCGAATCCATTCATTTGAATTCTCAACAAACTCTGATGCCAATACGCTTCCTGGAACACATTAATATTCACGGTTTTATATCACACTACACCACTCGATGTCCAGTCCATCAATATATCCAGCTCATTACACACGTATTATACCACAATACCAAGTATAAATTCCATCTCACAACATTCATTTAATAAAGTCACTAAACACAAGATATGATAGAGGAGACTTACATCCACAGGTCACACGAAGATGACGGTCGCTCACGATAATCTCAACCGACAGCACAGACGACATGATGTGACAATGCACAATTCAACTTGTCACCTGACGACTCGAATGACACGACAAAACACGACTCAAACTGACCTGACAGCCTAGGTTTCCACAACCTAATCTCTGATACCATAAATATAACACCCCCAGAAATCATCCATGAATATCACACGTCGTAGACCCTTCTCACAAGGATCTACCAGGCTAAACACTACAAAATGACCAACTGATTGACCGACCGGGGTCCACTACATAATGACTCGGACCGATAAGGTCACACAACTAATTCAAACCAAAATAAGTCTCTTACAACATATACCCACGAAGGGGTCTAAACCCAATACAATAGAAGTCTGAAAATGATTCAATAATACAACGACGTCAAACTGAACTCCTCAACTCTTGATTAGTATCATAGTCCATCATCTTCCATGCCGATCCTGTGACTGCTCCCACGAACCACGCATAACTGAAATGCATGAAACGTCCCATTTAAGGGGTTAGAAATTCGAATTTGTCAGTGCAAGTATCATAACCATGTGAAATGTAGCAAGCAAACAACAATCATGAATCAGATAAAGACGATCATCCAGTAATTATTCCCGAGAGGTTTTGGTGTTTAGAAAACAAAGCACTTGAAGCATTTGAAAATAGAATCATCATCTCGGGAATTTTAGAATTACAAAGCCTTTAGGACATCGGGTCCTACGTTTTAAGAATTATTTCAAAACATTGGGGTCTTAACCCAAGTCTCATTTCAAATCTCAATAATTCTACAACAAGAAAATATTTCCACAAATCGCTTGGGTCATATCCCAATCATTCTATTTTCATAAAACTTTCCTCTCAAAAACTTAGGTCGTTAAAACATGCCCATAATACCCGTGATCTCTTGTCACGTATCTCCGTAGGTTTATCAACCTGCACGGACTATACCAAACCAATATCATTCATCAATTATCAATCATGCTCATGACCCCGTGATCGCTTGCCACGTGTCTCCGTAGGTTCAACAACCGGCACGGATTGAGCCAACACAACAATCACAACAACCAGTCCCGACTTATGATCGATTGCCACGAGTCACCGTAAGTTCAACAACCCGCACGGCTGGACAAACTGTGTCCTGACCCCATGATCGATTACCATGTGTCATCGTAGGCCTTGTTAGACCCGCATGATTGGACCTCAGCACCACATACTAAGTTCTAATCCCAGGATTAATTGCCCTGAATCCTCATAGGCCCCGTCGAACCCACACGAGTGAACTTAGCACCACACACATAAATTTCACATTCACATTTCACCAAATCTGCATACGGCTAATCAATTACATTTATTATCATGAACTTTACACATCCAACACATGTAGCGTAATATCAAAATCTCAACCATCATCATCATCGATACACAACCGACAATATCTCATATTCACACACCACACGGTGCACAGCCAAGAATACAATCAATCTGACACGATTATCGTCATTCAACACAGCTCCACAACATGAAACATTCAAGAATAACACAACCATCACCCAAAGAGTCATAACAAGTAATTCATACCCAATTCATACGAACTATGTTTACTAAGGTAAACCAAACATTACAAACCCAACATGTAATCTCTATTCACAATATACAAATCGTATAAGAAAGATACTTGCCTCGATAATCGATACCAAAAACTCCAATGAATATGGCTCGTCCGGAAAACCTCGAATACCTACAACCTCCGCGAGAAAAAAATGACACTACGATCACTACAAGCATAACAATCAAGCACGATGGAAAAATTCCCCAAAACCCTATGAGAGATCCATTGAATCATTTAATCGAACATTAAATGTTCAAGATTTCTCAAGAATACAAAATCACAATCAGAATCAAACGAAATCGAAATATGGATATACAATCCATAAGACATGTTTAACTACATCATTTAACACAATTCGATTCATCAAAACTGGATTGAAAACGAGATCAATAACAAAACCCCTAAAAAGTCAACTCAAGGAAAATCAAGAAAATACCTCGATCTGACGAAAAACAATGGATTAGATGATGTTGTAATCACTAGGACTCTCCAAAACACCTTTTGATGGAGCAAAATTGGCCAAGAACCCAAACCCTAGTTGCCCTCGTCCGTCCACCGCGAGAAGAGGAAGAAATGAAAGAAAATACAGAAAAAGAATTGTTGTCTAGTATACTGGACAACTTAGGCACGCTAGCCCTCACCTTAGGGTGCGCTAACGAGCCTGAAAAAGAACTGAACATTCTGACTCAATCCGTTAGCGCGTGCTAATCGATGCATTAGCGTACGCAAATGAGACAGTCCAGTGAAGGACAGAACGCTCTGTCCCTAATAGTTAGCATGCGTTAATAGCTGCGATAGAGTGCGCTAATTATATAGTAAATGCTCACAGTGTGGTCTTTGTTATTTCGACCATAACTCCTTCATACGGACTCCGATTGACTCACTGTTTGAACCATTGGAAAGCTAACTTGATGCTCTATCACAATGAAAGGTTTCAGAAATTTTAGGCTTTATAAGTGCCGGTGGTGATCTTACAAAGTCGACCTAAATGCACAACAACGATACTCTTCGACAAAACAACAATCATTCAACATGCAACAAAACACTAACGGACAACATCAACGATCCACATCGAAAACAAACAAATAACAAAGCACGACATACGACTACATAAACACAGGCACCACATATGTAATATCCATATTTTCTCTTTTCCTGGTATTTTTCGTTTTGGTGTATTTTCCATTTTTAGTAACTTGCTTGTAACCGTATTGATATTTCGAGAATAT
Organism: Orobanche coerulescens; assembly: GCA_033398695.1. Taxonomy (NCBI): domain Eukaryota; kingdom Viridiplantae; phylum Streptophyta; class Magnoliopsida; order Lamiales; family Orobanchaceae; genus Orobanche; species Orobanche coerulescens. Next base: position 123,308,377 of record CM065817.1, read on the forward strand.
TTAATTCTGGACTTTTTGTTATCCGAGCGTGTTTCGGACCTGTTTTACTCCATTCCGCGTTTAATGTCATTTCCATCGCTTTTTAGTTCGATTCTCATAATCATTGTTCGGAACCGCCGTTTTGGGGTTGCCGCAGATCCGTCTTATGTTAATGTGCATGTTGTGAGCTTTCATTTAGTGTTTCGATCGTGTATCGTGTATTTCGGATGTTTTGGGCTGTTTTGTAATTTCCCAAAGTTATGGGGTAATTACTGTCGTTGTCCTTTTCTAAACCTTTGGGTAGTCGGAACCGTATTTTCTTTTAGTGCTTTAGTCCCGACTCGAACTCGTCGTGCGAGTGTCTTCTTTTAGTCCGTTGTTTGGTGTCGGATGCGCGTTGTTTTTATCCGAGGTAGAATTCGCCGTTTTCCATCTTTGGGTGCTGTTTGTACTACTGTCTGCACTCGTTAGCACGCGCTAATTTTGTTTTGTAGCGCACGCTAATGACGTTGTGTAGCGCACGCTATATTCGTTTTGTAGCGCGCTAATGACTCGAGTACAACAGTGGCAGTAGGTTGTTTCTGTTCTCTGGATGAGCAGCTTAGCGCATGCTAAATCTGTATATTAGCGCACGTTATGGCTGAGACATAGCGCACGCTAGGTGTGTGGCAGCACGCGCTAATTCGATAGTCCAGAATGGGCAGAATGTTTCTGGACTCGGGATGGCGAACAGGTAGCGCACGCTATAGCTCGATAGCGCGAGCTATCGGGGGACTGTTAGCACATGCTATTTTCTGGTAGCGCACGCTAATAGGTCAGAACCACAGGTTCTGGACCAGTTTTGGTTGGTTAGCGTGCGCTAACCGTGAGCCGTTAGCGCACGCTAAACCATCTGGTTATATATACCCGAGAGTTGACCCAGATTCATCCATTTTACTCACTTCTCTTCCTCCCCGCGGCCCGAGCAATCCAGTGGCGATTTGGGGGCGATTTCTTCTTCCAATCACCTCAACTATCATCTTCCTTGAGTTCTTGGTTTATATTAACAACATCTACTCGTGTTCTTCGTCTTTAATCCAAGGTAATCTCCTAAAACCCTATTTTTGGGAAATTTTGGGGTTTTCGAGTTTTTGTCCGATTCGTTCCATATTGTTTATTAATCCATGATGTATATGATTAATCTTAGTGGTATTCTTGTTTTCCCTATGAGTTTATAGTAAATTTCGTGGTATTTGTGAAATCGAGAGGGTTCGGTTGCGATCCGCCCTCGTTGTTGTTTTGTACGAATTTACGTGAATTGTATGTGGGTTTCTGGGTGTATTCCATTTCCGTAATCGTTTAGAAATGGTTGTGATTGTATTCTTTGAATCGTTAGGTTCAGGTTTGTCGGTTCCTATCGATCGTGGTTGTCTCTCCGTTCCGTCCGTTTCGTCGTTAATTACTCAAGGCAAGTATTCTTGGAAACTTTTATGCTTAATATGAAATGGTGATGTATATTATGTGTGTGCTTCGCTCACTCCGGGAGGGTCTGACGGGGCCTCGGGGGAATCCGTGACTTCACTCCGGATTCACGAGCTTGTTCGCTAGCCAGTTCGGGAGGGTACTTAGAGGCCTCGAATGGGATCAGTGGTTTCGCCCGGTCCTAGGCGATGCCTGTGCGTGATTTGTTTTATTATTTTGGCCAGTTCGGGAGGGTCCTTAGAGGCCTCGAATGGGACCAGTAGTTTCACCCCGGTCCTAGGCAATTGATTATTGACTGTTCATTTTCCGGAAAAAGACATGTCTGGTTTTGGATTTTTAAATGACTTGATGCATTTACTATGAAATGTGTAAGCGAATGGTTTGCCTTGATTACTTGTACTAGCGTAACTACTAACCCCTTTGGGGACTCGGAGAAATTCTTGTTATGAATTTCAAGTGGCGTTCAGTCGGTTGAGCGGGCACTGGAGCAGTACGAGGATGCTGGTCGGGGATGTTGACGTGTGCAATGGAGTCCCTTATTTCCGTTGTCCATTTTGATGTGTTGTTTTCCAAACTTGTGAACTTATCGACAGTACTCGTGAGTACTTAGGCACTTTTGAATTAAGACATGTTTTGTATGTTAAACCGTAATTGTGAATTTGAGTGATGTCCTATTTACCGATTGTATCGGGTGATTTCATTTAATTATTATTGTGGTGTTGTGTGTTTCTCGCTAACCGAGATGGTTAGACGAGCGGTATTCTTTATTTAGCCTGGTGGATTCTACGTAGGAGTCCACGGCACTGTAATATACCCTGAATATCTTGGGGGTGTTATAGAAAATGGTATCAGAGCACTAGGTTTATGGATAGCTAGGCTTGTCGGTTATTTGGGTCTAGTCGTGTTTTATTTTTGCACATCATCATCACGTCGCCAGCGTCTCGGTACTCCCAGTGTTCGTAAGTTTTCCTTACTCGGTTCTTTTGCTTTCTCGTATCGTACTTCCGTTTCTTGCACTGTGATTGTTTTCTCTCGTACTTATCATCGAGTTGCTTTTGCTACCTCTTATATCCAGTATGGATGCTGAGAGAGGCCGGGCTAGAGGTCGTGGCCTTGGTCGTGGGGTAGCGAGTGGGGCAGACACGTCACACTCTTCTGGAGCCGGCAGTACTGATGGCCGTCAGAGCCATAATGCTACTCAAGATGGCGCAGCCGGTAATGGCGCCGAACATGGTGTTGCAGCTGTAATGCAACAGATGGTGAACCAAATGGCTGCGATAGCCCAGGCAGTTCAAAACCCGACTCCAGCTCATGCTGTTCGGGCCGGGGCGAATTGTTGGCTTCAGGATGTCATCAAGATGCATCCTTCTCAATTTCCTGGGGCTTTAGACCCGATTGGCTGGGAGGGGTGGATCAAAGAGATGTCCAAGGTCTTTGTTGCCACAAACTATCCCGAGGATCGCAAGGTCCCAATCGCCTAGTATTTTCTCACTGGGGATGCTGCTGATTGGTGGAAGGCTGTCGGGCCTCAGGATCATGTTGCTTCTTGGGCCGAGTTCAGAGACCTTATGGAAGCGGAGTACTGTCCGTGACCGGTTCGTCAGGCGCGGATTAATGCTTTTTATGATGCTCAGCCTCGAGATATTCTGGTTTCTCACGCCATTGCAGATTTCAACCGGGAATTGGGCTACGTGAAAGCCCAGGTTAAGGAGGAGGACGACAAGATTTGCCACTTCTCGAGGCGAATGAAACCGAGGATTCATGATTACATGTCTGGATTCGCCTGCACCACCTTAAAGGACTATCAGAGTAGAGCCCTTGCTTATGATATGTCCTTGACGGCCAGTGAGGTGGCTCGAGAAAGTAAGAAACAGAAATTTGTCGGTAACTTTTCGGGTCACAAGGGCGGAGTTCAGCAGAAGTCTTAGTCTGCTAATTTTTCTACGGGCGGTTCGGCTCATTCTTCTTGGGGCTTTCGAGGTACTGCCAGTGCCTCCACTCGTGATGTCAGATGTTTTAACTCTGTCAAGCCGGGCCATAGGAACCGGGAGTGTCCTCGTCCGTCGTTGACTTGTCATACTTGTGGTCAGTCGGGCCACAAGGCTTCTTTTTGTGAGCGTTTAGGGCAGACTCTTGGTACCCCAGCTTCTTTTCCAGCGCCTAAGGAGCCGGGTGTGAACCAGGGGTCGTTTGCTCCGCCGCCTCCACAGAGTTCCAGCCGAGGGAGAGGTCCGGGCCAGCCCGCTAGAGGGGGAGCTTCCAGTGTCGGCTCCGCTCATCCGCGTGTTTTTGAGATGAGGAGGGTCGATGATCCAGCGGCTACCGTGGCTACAGGTACCATTCATATTCATTCTCATCTTGTCAGTGTGCTTTTCGATTCTGGTGCTACACATTCGTTTATCTCTCTGGAGTATGCATGCCATCTGAGTCTTGACAGTTTGTCGTCTTGTGAGCCTTTCACCGTTAAACTTCCTAGCGGTGAGAGGATTGTTGGTGATTGGGAGATCCGAGACTGTTCTGTGATTATTAGTGAGAGGGTTTGGCTCTCTAATCTTATTGTTGTAGATATTAAGGGTGAGGGTTTGATTCTAGGGGATGATTGGCTCGAGCGGCATGGTGCGATCATGAACTACCGCAAGAGAATCATCACCATGTTAGCCGAGGATGGCACCGAGCACTCTTTCGCAGGGCGAAAGAGGGGAAACCAGAAGTTCGTAATTAACGCCTTGAAGGTGATGAGACTCCTACGGAAGGGGTGTACTAGTTATTGGTGTTACGCCTTGAAGGCGGAGGATGGTGGGGTCGAGTTTTCATCGATTCCCGTCGCTAGTGAGTTTCCAGATGTCTTTCCTGACGAGTTGCCGGGGTTACCACCGGACTGTGAGGTTGAGTTTGCTATCGAGTTAGAGCCGGGTGCGGCTCCGATTTCGAAGGCGCCGTATCATATGGCACCTTCAGAGATGGCCGAGTTGAAGAAGCAGTTGAGTGAGCTTCTTGAGTCGGCGTATATTCGACCGAGCGCTTCGCCTTGAGATTGGGGTACTATCAGCTTCGGGTGAAGGAGTCCGATGTCCCGAAAACAGCTTTTTGGACGAGATACGGACATTACGAGTTTGTGGTTATACCCTTCGGGCTAACTAACGCGCCGGCAGTGTTCATGCAGTTGATGAACAAAGTTTTCATCGAGTATTTGGATAAGTGTGTCGTCGTCCTCATTGAAGATATCCTTATCTATTTGAAGAATGAGGAAGAGCATGCGCATCATCTGCATGTGGTGTTAGACATTTTGAGGACCGAGCGACTCTATGCGAAGTTCTCGAAATGTGAGTTCTGGCTGAAGGAAGTGATGTTTCCGGGTCACGTGATTTTAGTCTAGGGGGTCCGTGTGGATCCACAGAAGATTGAGGCAGTGCTGGATTGGGCACCGCCTAATAATGTGAAGGAGGTCCGTAGTTTCTTGTGTTTGGCTGGCTACTATCGTAGGTTCGTCGAGGGGTTCTCGAAACTGGCTCGGCCACTTACACAGTTGCTTCAGAAATCTGAGAATTTTGTCTGGAATGACGAAAGACAGTCGAGTTTTGAGGAGCTGAAAAGGCGTTTGACTTCAGCCCCGATTCTAGCATTGGCATCAGGCAACGAGGGTTTTGCTGTTTATAGCGATGCTTCGGGTCAGGGTCTTGGGTGCGTATTAATGCAGCACGACAAGACTATTGCGTATGCATCGAGATAGTTGAGGTCGTATGAGCTCAACTACCCTACTCACGATTTGGAGTTAGCGGCAGTTATTTTCGCGCTCAAGATTTGGCGTCATTATCTCTTTGGCTCTGCATGTTAGATTTTACCGATCATAAAAGTCTGAAGTATATATTCACTCAGCGGGAGTTGAATATGAGGCAGAGGAGATGGTTGGAATTGATTAAGGATTATGATCTTCAAATCCTTTATCATCCGGACAAGGCGAACATCGTGGAAGACGCCTTGAGTCGGAAACCGGCTACGTTGCGGACGCTTGAGATACTTACGTCTCAATATGAGCTTCAGCGTGATTTGATCGAGTTAGGTATTGATATTTTGTTGCCAGAAGCTGTCGGGCAACTTTTTGCTTTGGAGATTTCGTCGTCGTTGATCGATTAAATTAAACTGAAGTAATTGGAGGATCCGATGATTACTCAAATCTGAGAGAATGTTCTTAAAGGGAAGTCACCTGGATTTGTGATTCACGAGGATGGTGTGTTGAGATTCCAGAGTCGGCTTTGTGTACCGAGCGATTTGGAATTGAGGCAGAGTATTTTGCGGGAGGCTCATGCTACGCCTTACTCAATTCATCCTGGTTCGAGTACCTAAGGAGGAACTTTTGGTGGAACGATATGAAGGAGGAGGTCGCACAGTTTGTAGCGAGATGTTTGACTTGTCAGCAGGTCAAAATCAAGCATCAACGACCAGCCGGGTTATTGCAGACGCTTCCCGTTCCGGAATGGAAATGGGAAGATATTTCGATGGACTTCGTCACGAGCTTGTCGAGATCGAAGTCTGGTTTGAATATGGTTTAGGTGATTGTGGATTGTCTGGCCAAGTCGCCACATTTTCTGGGCATCAAGGATACTTGGGGTCCGGAAAGGTTGGCTCGTGTATTTATTGCGCAGATTGTGAGGCTTCACGGTACTCCAAAGTCTATTGTTTCGGATCGTGATGGCCGTTTTAGACCGCACTTTTGGCAAGCGGTACATAAGGCGTTGGGTACTCGGTTGCATCTGAGTACTTCTTTTCATCCTCAGACGGATGGGCAGTCGGAGCGCACTATCCAGACATTTGAGGATATGTTGCGTGCTTGTGCTCTCGATTGGAGCAGTGATTGGGAGGAGCATTTGTCGTTGATCGAGTTCACATACAACAATAGTTGGCACGTGTCGATTCGGATGGCACCGTATTAGGCGCTTTGTGGGAGGCGATGTCGATCGCCGATTTGTTGGAACGAGGCGTCCGATTTGGTCGGGACCGAACCGGATATCGCCTTAGAGACGAGGAAGAAGGTGGAATTGATTCGGAGAAGGATGTGGACTGCTCAGAGTCGATAGAAATCGTATGCCGATGTTCGTCGTCGACTTTGGAATTCGAGGTGGGAGACCACATTTTGCTAAAGGTGTCGCCGGCGAAGGGAGTTTTTCGCTTCGGGAAGAAGGAAAAGTTGAGTCCGAGGTTTATTGGGCCATTTATCTCAAATCATGTAATGTAAGCATAATTTATATAAGTTCAAACTTACAAGCGAACTAAGATACAATCTAAGCTTCCAAAATTTATTAAAATTTAGACAATGTAAATTAAATATAAACTTCCAGACAAATATAAAACTGAAAAAACTAAAGAATATGAAACACAAATAGATGTTTATTGAAATTCCAACTAGGGATGGCAAAAAAAACCACGGGTTCGGGTACCCGCGGGTTTTTACCCGAATGGGTCCAATTCGGGTAACAAAATTCGGGTTCGGGTCCGGGTTTGGGGCGGGTAGAGAAAAATAAGTTCGGGTCCGGTTCGGTTCCGGGGTATGGGGTACCCACCCCGAACCCGCCCCGATATATATATATATATAATATTAATACTTAATAAATTAAATATATATTAGTAATTATATTAGTAATAAATTTAAATTAGTAAAATATTATATATATAATATATATATAATATATATACTTAATAAATTAAATATAAATAATAGTAATTAAATTAGTAATATAATTTATATATATTAAATTAGTAATAAATTTAAATTAGTAATATATTATATATATAATATTAATTCGAGAAAAAAATTAATCCGCGGGTACTACGGGTACCTGTAACCGAGTGCAGGCGGACTCAAAAAAATTTGGCGGGTCTCGGCTCGGGCGCTTTTAACCATGGTCCGAGTCTGGGTAGGCAATACCCGGCCCCGACCCGCCCCATTACCATCCCTAATTCCAACTGGTTCAAAACTTCCAAATCTTTTAAGTGTCAGTTTTCGTCATATAATTGATGCATTGTGTGCATCAAAATGTCGATCATTAAACTTATATATTATATGCATACAAATGTTGATCATTAAACTTATGCATTATATGCATACGAATATCAATGTATTAAAGTAATATATTTTCTGTATATCTTTCCGTGAGAATAAATCTTGATCATCGATTTGATCAAGATCTATAGATTAAATTATTCATATTTTTTTAACTTAAATCACATTCTCACCAAAACTACAAAAGTCCCGTTATTATGGGTCTTACCATTTAAAAAGGAGAAATCCGGATCCAAAACTGAAACGAAAACATGGGTCAGGATCTTCAAAATCTATATATAATAGCGTTACAGATCCAAAGCACCACATTAACTCTCTCTCATAGGTGGCATTCTCTTATTTTTGGATTCTTATTTATCTAAAGCCTTGAAACCCATATTGATTTAAAATGATACTTAAACAATGGATAACCTAAATAAATAGATTTCAGTATCTTGTATCACACATCGATTAAAAATAGAACTCCACCAACGGGGAACCTAAATAAATGTTTAGAATTCGTTGTGTATTTTTCAACCCCATAGTTATTTCACACACAAACTTAAGAATTTTAGTTTATTGTGTTTAATTTGGCCAATTATTAAGTTGGATAAATAAATAATTTAATTTTTTAGTCAAAAATATAATTTGGTCAATTATTAAATATACATTAATTATGTTTATAAAATTTGAATATCACATCTGTTTTATTTAGTAATTTTATTTAATTAAAAATTTTAGTTTGATCAATATTAATCATATCAATTACTAAGTTAGTCAAATTAATTACTTTATTTCTTATTGGAGAATCTAATTTGATCAATTATCGAACTTGTATTAATCATATTTATCAAAAATTTTGAATACCACATCAATCTTATATTTGTTTATGGAGATTTTATAAGTTTTAAGATTTTGGTAATTAGTTCATATAATCAATGTGTATTTTACCATCATATTTCTAAGCAAATTAACTTGACCAATTATCGAGTTGACCTAATAAATAGTATTATTTTAATAGAAAATATAATTTGACCAATCATTAAGTTGACCAAATAAATATATTTAGTAAAAAAAATTAATTTGCTAAATTATTGATGTTAATTTAATTTGTCCAATTTATCAAGTATAACAATTTTAGCGAACTTTTTTTGAAATCAGACATAACAATCAATTGTCATGACAACTTATATTTGATTATTTAGATTTTATATGTTGTAATAGATTTGGATAATTACCACATAACACTATATAGATTGGCGAAGGGCACATGTACTAAATTATCTTTACTCGAGTTTGAGACGGATATAAGTATATAAGATCTAAATAGGTTTTCGATAACTGAACCCTAGCTGTATTGTTTCGGGTATCACTATGTGGGTTTGGGATTAAAACGCGTAGTAAATACATTTTTTATCAAATTTCGGACGTATACGGTTATATAAATTATAAATGGGTTCGAGTGGGTGAATCTTTGCCTCATATTTTTGGTTTTGTTTTGTTCTGCCTTGGTGATGAACTCCGTCTGACTGAACCTAACTAATATTTATAACTAGCGAGTTTTTTGCATTAATAAATTTAATTAACGAATATAGTTTTATTATATATATATATATATATATATTATTGTTACACATCCGGAGCACCATGTTAACTCTCTCGTAGATGGTATTTTTTTAAGATTACTATTTATATAAATCTTCTATCTCACCTTGATTTTCAATGACACTCCAAAAAATGAATAACTAAACATATATTTAAAATAAATGAGTATTTTACCACCCTTAACTATTACATTGTTACTTTAATTTGGTCATCAATTGAGTTTGCAAATGAATGGCTTTATTCTTATTAGGAAATTTAATTTGGCAAATTTTTAAGTAAACCTCAGTGGCCCAAATATGTAAGTATTTTTTTAATGGGTTCGGATCCCCTGCAGTGCACAGCACCATGTTGTGCACTGCCGTCCGTCGGATGGGACACGCACACACACACACACACACACACACACAAACCTGTGCGGGTGTGTGTGATCGGACGGCAGGGATTGCACAGCCCTCTGCAGCCACTGCATAGGATCCCTGCCGTTTTTTAATATCTAATTGATATATGCATAAATATTATTTTTATATAATTTTATTTATTTTAATAGATTCGATACTCTTCACTTATAAATAAATACTTAAAGTGTCTAAAAGCAATTTCGGATTCAGAGTAGCATGTTAACTCCCTCTTGTGCATGATATTTTTATTTTTTATTCTTATTCATCTAAAATCTTGAATCCCACATCAAAATATAGCAACATAAATTATAACGAGTTTTTGAAGATTGTATAATTCCAAACTTATGCTAGGAAATTAAGTTGTAATCTTTTATAATTTATGATATTTATTATTAACTTTTACTTTACAATGGTTGAGGTTTTATTGAGATGCGTTAACCAATTACTATAACAACTTATGTTTAGTTATTTAAATTGTATAATTTATATATGTTTAGTACTTAGTGGATATTATATATTGTCTAGGTTTTTAAAGGGGTAATGAATTTATCTTTTAATCGAGTTTGTGATGAATACGTGTATATAAATTTTAAACGAGTATGACTGGATGAACCAATTACTGTTCATATAATTTATTTAGTCTGTCACATTCAATCATCACGTGAAAACACAATAAATCCTTTGTTAAAAATCTTATGCCGTTATGCGAGACAGTGAAAATACATTAATATAACCAAGTTTTTAACTCAAATAAGTAGGAAAATTATCTTCAATTGAGTTTAAAATGAGTACAAGTACATAAATTCTAAATGAGTTCGAGTGGCTGAATCTTACCCTAATCAATTCTGTTTATTAGTGTGTTACTGCTGATACGATTCCAGTAGATGAACCCTAATAAAGTACTAAATTATTTTTAAGTTTTTACTTATAAATTAAAATGTAAAGTGATTACCCGTCGAGTTTCGACGGGCTATACACTAGTAATATATTTATATTAAGAACAACCATTTTTGGATTCTATTCCACCGATTTTATAATTTTTGGATATAAATCCCAACCCTAGTTTCAAATATTTGAAGGGAAAGAAAAGAAGAAATTTTCTTCAAATTGGTCCAGTTTTTTAAAAGAAAAAAAAAATCCGACTTGGAAATTAGGAAGTTAGAAGTAGGGGTGAGCTCGGTTCGGTTTGGTACGGTTTCTAGCTAAAACCGATACCGAACCGTATCTTATCGGTATCTAGCATTTGAGTACCGAAATGATTCGGTTTTAAATCGGCTCGGTGTGATCGGTTTCGGTGTCGGTTCGGTAGCGGTTCGGTGTCAATGGGCTGATTAAATGGGCCACTTAAGTTGGGCTTGCACCAGGCCCAAATTGAACTACTTGAAAATCAGACAATTGTAAGTTCAATAGAAGGATTTATACATAATTAATCCACTTCAAAGCTTGAATAAAAATAAAATCTACTTGATAACGTGATAATAACTAAGGATTCAAAAAGTTCAATATCGATTAAACAAAAGTCTTGAATTTCCTCCTCAACACGGTCATCAATTCATAACAGCGTACGCAAAGAAAAAACAAAGTGCGAGAATAGTCATACATTTTTATCGGTTCGGTTCGGTTTTTAAAGTCGGGATCCATATCTAAAACCGAAACCGAACCGCATAATTCGGTTTCAAAATTTTAAGAACCGTACCATACCAATATCTTATTGGTTCGGTTTTTCGGTTTCGGTTTTTTCGGTATTTTCGGTATTATTGGTTTTTGTCGGTTTTTCTGCTCACCCCCAGTTAGAAGCAGAAGTGGTGGGTGGCCATACATATAATTCGGATTTTCAGTTTCAAAGTTGAGGATAAAATAAAACGCCCAAAATTGGTCACATTTTGCGCTTTGAATACTGCTGCCATCTACAGAAATTTGTCAATTCTCCATTAATCTTCTCTTGTCATCAACAAGTAAGAGCCTCTTTGCACTCACCTTTGCTTTTATATGTATCCAATTTTATGCGTATGGATCGAATTTGATGTGTTTTTTTTTTTTTTTTTTTTTGCTTCGTATGGAATTTTCGATCACTCCGAATTATTGGATTTAGTTTCGTGTGATCTTGTAATTTGATGTCTTTGATAGACTTACTCTTTATTACTATTTCGTTATTTTTATTTTAATTGGTGTTATAGTGCGTTGTTCTTGCTAATTTATGACTGCTTTTTTTTATTCTTGATCAATTTGTCTCATAGGAAATGGAAATTAACAACTGAATATATGTAATAAGACCCAAATTCTTTTCAGTTACATGCATAATAGACCTCGAATGATCAACCCGGAATGATCTCTGTGATGGTATTTGAAAAGATCAACAAGAATGTATAGCTCATTTCAGGTAAAAAGTTCCAGGAGTTCATGAAAAACTATGCGTTATATGGTTCCCGCAGTGATTTTTGTACCAAACATTTGTATCTGCTTTTGGTAACGGTATGATATTGGATACGTTGAAGTCATGTTGTCCCACATCGACATGGTGAAGATCCCGGACTCAATATACAGGTTGGAGAACCTTCACCCCCTTAACAAAGCCTTTCTTAGGGGATGATGACCCAACTCTAATATGGTATCGTAGCAGGCCCAAGTTGATGGTGGATTTGTTTACTTATGATGCGTTTGAGCCCATGGTCATTTCGGCAGTTAATAGTCCATGTGTAGAGCCGATGGTCATGTCGGCCTCCATGTGATTGGGCGTGCCTTTTGAGCCAATTCTAATTTCGTTGAAGCCTTGATCTCACATCGGAAAAATATAAACCTTGACTTGATTATATAAAAGAAATTATGGGATCCTTGGTATAATCTTCACAAACTATCCAGTCTTAACAAGAGAATGGAAGGAAAACCAATCAACACTGCTATTATTTGTCCTGTTTGATGCATGTGGATACTCGTTTGGCAGTATAAATTCAAAAATGTAGTATAAAGTAAGTGTATAGTTTATAAAATAGTCGTCGAGTCGGACTAGAAATGAGAAAGGAAAACAATCACGAAACAGGCGGCGCTGGTCGCGGTGGCTAGGGTTAGCAGATGAGAGGGACGGCGACGAGCAGGCGGCGCGGGTCAAGGCGGCTAGGGTTAGCAAATGAGAGGGGCGGCGAAATGGGGGGCGCCGCGTGGCATGCGTCGTGGCGGTTAGGAAAGAGGCGGACCGGGGGAGGCGTCGTGGCAGGCGCTCCCTTGGTTTATTATTAATTGATGTTTTACTTTTTTTTCAGGTTGAAGTTTGACCATAAATTACCTTATAAGAATAATCATAAAATTTACGTAAATTATACGGCCAGAGACATTAAAAATATTTTTATAACATATTTTATTAATATTTTTTGTCATTATATTTTGAGAGATAATATGTGGCCACAGTTTTTCAACCTGAAAATAAAAATAAAACATCAATTAATAATTTGCTCACTCGTTAGATGCTTGTAGATGAGTTTACAAATTATTTTTATTTATTTGTCCAAACAAGATGATAATTATAAGCTTTTTATCTACTTGAAAGTGGTAGACGCAACCAGTGGTGAATCAGGAAGAGATGGATCGAACTCTGGGGATTCGGAAGAAAATGAAGTTATCAATGTCAAGGACGACAATACAAAGTTCGTCGAAGGAGGTGAAGTTCTTGAACCATATGTCGGCATGGAGTTCGACTCAGAAGACGATGCAAGGAGATTTTATAACGAGTATGCAAGGAGAGTAGGATTTGCTGTACGTGTTATGCAACGCCGTCGTTCGGAACTCGATGGTCGAACACTTGCTCGTCGGCTCGGATGCAACAAGCAGGGTTTCTCTCCAAATGCAAAAGGCAAAATCGTGCCGGAACGAAAGACGAGGCCCAGTGCGCGTGAAGGTTGCAAGGCAACAATACTGTTCAAGGTGGAGAAATCTGGAAAGTGGGTCGTTACAAGATTCGTCAAGGATCATAACCATCCACTAGTCGTCAATGCTAATGAACATATGAATGTGGTACGCCTTTTTTTTTATTGTCGACTTATGATATCTAGTTATTAAACTCAGCTTTACAATATAATAGAACACACCGAATATATTCCTCACTCCATTTGTCTTATATCATATTCATTGTACACCAAATTGCAACATTTGCCCTTGTCTAGCATATATCGTGTATTGTGAAAATGATGCAGTAAATGACATGAGATCAGTGACGGATGGTGAGTGATAATCTCAGCATGTGGATTATATTTTAAAATATGTTGTATTTGTATTGGCATTATCAGAGGTAACTGTACAAAATGACATATATTTCCTATTTTTCTATTTTAGTATTGTTAGTATTACTTTTTTTAGCAAATTGTGCTTATCAAGTAGGAGTTTTATAATCCAGGGCCCGAAAGATAGGACAACTAACCAATTCGGAGCCTGATTTTCTTTTCTTATCAGTTAAAAGCCTGGAAGATACGAAACTATCAATTTGGGGCTTGAAAGGTATAAAACTATCATCTGGGAGTGATAGATTGAAACTATCAATTAAAGGCTCTCACATATTTTAAGACCATGTTTGGCATCTTCAAGTTGTAGCCTTATTATTAATATATAATATCTTTTTTTTTTTACTTTTTTCTTACTTTATTTTCTTAATTTTTGATTTACGTGAAATTCATTTATTTTATTTCATCAGAATTTTGGTTTAAAATATCGTTAAATGATTATGGACTTGAAGATGCCAAAAATGATCCTAAAATATGTGAATCTTTAAATGATAGTTTCAATCCTTCAGGCTTGATAGTGTTCCAGGATCTGAATTGACAGTTCCATATATTTCAGGCCCCGAATTGATAGTTTTCCTATCTTTCGGACCCTTGTTTAAAAAATATCCACGTATCGTTTTTTGAATAATCATTTTAATCATTAATTTCTGAAGTGCGACAAGGATAAGAAAATCCAAGAACTCGCCCGAGAGCTGCAGAGGCAGGAAGGACTATGTGCGGCCTACAGAGAAAGATTAATGCATCTTCTGGCCAACATTGAGACTCAAACCGACCATTTGTCTCAGAAAGTTCTAGCAGTTGTTGAGAATGTGAAAAAAGCAGAAGCTGAAGCACTGAATGAAGCACTAAAATTGCCTGCGCCCGTATCAGCGTAACTTGAAGTCTTGATGCTGTAGTCAGTTGTTACTTTTGTATACTCTAGAATTTTTTCCTTATCTCATTACAAAACGACCAGGAATAGAGATAAGTACGTTAATGTAGCTTTTGGGACCTAAAACTTCCGGATGAGTGGAAAGTTGAGCCCTTGCATTTTAGCTTTCTTTCAAGAACTGATGAAAAGGTGATTTGATTATTGTTCTCTAGATTTTACATATAGAGATAATGGAATTGTGTAAAGATAGTTGAAAATGTTGAAGACAGGATTGCCTTGTGGATACAAGTTGTGCAGTTTCCTGTTCATATATACGTTTTTTTTTTTCCTTGTCTATCCCCCCCCCCCCCCCCTCTCCCTATCCTCTTTTTCGCCCTCCTTAAAGAAAGTACGGCCTCCCCCTACCATTATTCCTTTTATTTGCTTCACTAGATATAACCTGCGGCACCCTTCCGTGTAGGAGTAATTTCCGAAATATAGGCATTTTTGGAGTCGATCGGACTCCGGGCCACGGCACAAACCCTCCGGGCCGTGGCACTACGCTTGAAAAGTCATTTTTCTCACCTTATCTGCCAGGCGCGGCACACAGTTCTTGAGCGCGGCCCGAAATCACTCAAGACGTTACGTACTGCAGGTCGCGGCCCCTGCCGAGCACACCCCTGCCGGCCCATGCCGTGCAACTTCCTGCCGAGACATGCCGATCACCATGGGCCGCGGCACATCCCTGCCGAGCCGCGGCCCCGTCATTTTGCCTAGCGCGACTGTACTCTGGGCCGCGGCCCCTGTCGGCCGGGCCGCGGCCCCCTGCCGAGTCCTGGGCGCAATTTTGCGCTGTGTGCCGCGGCACACTTGGCCCGAGCCGCGGCACACGGGTCTAACCTGCAAATGGGCACCTTTTATGCAGTTTTTGGATCGGGACTTTCAACATTATCATCTTCCACACTTGAAAGAACAAGAAAGAGAGATAGAGAGAGAAACAAGAGAGAAATACATTTCTTCATTTTTCCCGGAGATTTATCGGTCGGATCGTCGTGATCTTTTGACAAGAGCTTGGTAGCTATTGGGCAAATCTTTTCACCGGTGTAGATCGAGTTTTTGAGTCCGGAAGTACGGGTATTTCGTTAGCTCTTTGTGTAAGCTATTTACGGTTGTTTCTTTTCTCGATCTTGTTGTTCTTGTTGATTCCAAATACTTGAAGAACATTTATTACCAAGTATTTGACGATTGGTGTATACCCCTAATTTGTATTAGGGACGATTGTGTATTTGTGTGTATTGGTGATAGTGGATTTAAGCGGCTTCGGTCCCGGTTTTTACTCTCGTCTTGAGGGGTTTTCCACGCTAAAATCGTGTCTCGTTATTTATTGCTTTCGAATATCATTTGTATTATTTTTATCGAGTTGTAATTGTTGCTCTACTCGTCGGTAACCACAAAGTTACGATTGAAGAGTGGGAATTTGTCAAACGAGGTTCCGCTTTATTCGTTGTGACGTGACGTTAGTCGGTATTTTTCCCAACATTCCGGTCCCAGCGTCTGGAAGGGATTTATTATTCTAGCGCCTACGTGGCGCTGGTGTGGCACTTTTGTGCCAAATCAGATGGGTCTCTTTTAAAGTAAAAACAAAATATGGGGTTAAATTGTTATTCCCCCACAAAAACATAATTAAAGGCACCCTTCCAGTCTCTTTCTCACTTCTGCGATTCAGAAGAAAGACTGGGGTTTTTTTTTTCTCATCTCCCGTCGGTCGCTGCGAAGAAGAAGAAGGAAGCCTGAAAAAAAATTCGAGGGCACCACTGAGACGAACGAAGAAGAAAGGTACTGCTCGAAAGTTTCTTCTTACGTTTTCTATTTATTTCACAACTCTCGACCGCGACGAGGAAGAAGACCACCGGCGCCACCGCGACGAACAAGAAAGGTACTGCTCGAAATTTCTCGAGAACTTTTTCGTGAATTTGATGCTCAATTATATGTGCGTGAAATTTCTCGAATTTTTCTTCTTCAAAAAAAGTAAAATTTACATGCTATTTAAAGTTTTCTTTTATAGCTTTTTCGTAAGAGGAAAATGTCTGCTTCATACACTACTGAGAATTTTGACAAAGTACGATGCACATGTGGCATCTACATGAAACAAATGACTTCACACTCCATGTCAAATCCAGGACGTAAGTATTGGAAGTGTACAGCTATGAAGGTATTTGATGAATTTTAAATATCTTCATTATTTTTGTTGAACGACACTGAGTTTGTTTTACTTAATGTTTGCTTGTGTACTATTGTAGCAGGGCCAAAAAATATGTGGTAAATTTATTTGGAGCGATGAGCTCCACGATTATGACGGAATCAATATCGAGTGTCCTGGTGATACGTTTGTGTGTGCTTCTGGAATTTCGAGTGATGACCGACACGAGGGGATGAGTCGAGGAGATGATGAATTCGTCCGACAAGTGGGTCGTGTTGCTGATGAAATCGTCCAGTTACGACGTGCTATCAATGATCGTGGTTGTTGCTTCATACTTTAGACGAGAACTGTGTTGTATTTAAATTATTTATGTTGAAGTCGTGTTGTCCATGGTAGTTGTTGTTGCGATATTGGTAGTCATCAATTTGTCATAACTAGATTGAGGCTACACTTGATATTTAAATAATATTTGCATCTTTTGCGACATAATATGTGTCTCCTCGTTCAGCAATAATGGTAGTTGCTGCTACACTTGATTGAGGCTCAGCTTCGGGATTCATTGTACTAACAGTCCGAAGTCTCTGCCTTTTTATTTCACAAAGAAAATTATATATATGGCACCCTTCCAGTCCCGGCGTCTGGAAGGGATTTATTATTCCAACACCTACGTGGCGCTGGTGTGGCACTTTTGTGCCAAATCAGATGGGTCTCTTTTAAAGTAAAAACAAAATAAGATGGGTCTCATTTGACAAGATTTCAGCTCCCATATGGAAAAAAAAATAAAAAAAAATTACACACATTCATCAACAAATACTAAACCTTAAAATTTTCGTCAATAATTATTCTTCAATAAGATGATAAATATTTTAAGAATGAGTCGGACATTATCGTTGGTGAGATGTGTTTTTCATCTTGGTCGGACATTGTATTAGACTGTGTCGTTGCTATGTTTTTTTCAGGCTTCCTTCTTCTTCTTCGCAGCGGCCGACGGGAGATGAGAAAAAAAAAACCTAAGTCTTTCTTCTGAATCGCAGAAGTGAGAAAGAGACTGGAAGGGTGCCTTTAATTATGTTTTTTGTGGGGGAATAACAATTTGACCCGAGATTTTGTTTTTATTTTAAAAGAGACCCATCTGATTTGGCACAAAAGTGCCACACCAGCTCCACGTAGGCGCTGGAATAATAAATCCCTTCCAGACGCCGAGACTAGAAGGGTGCCCTATATATAATTTGCTTTGTGAAATAAAAAGGCAGAGACTTCGGATTGTTAGTACAATGAATCCCGAAGCTGAGACTCAATCAAGTGTAGCAGCAACTAGCATTATTGCTGAACGAGGAGACACATATTATGTCGCAAAAGATGCAAATATTATTTAAATATCAAGTGTAGCCTCAATCTAGTTATGATTGATGACCACCAATATCGCAACAATAACTACCATGGACAACACGACTTCAACATAAATAATTTAAATACAACGCAGTTCTCGTCTAAAGTATGAAGCAACAACCACGATCATTGATAGCACGTCGTAACTGGACGATTTCATCAGCAACACGACCCACTTGACGGACCAATTCAGCATCTCCTCGACTCATCCCCTCATGTCGGTCATCACTCGAAATTCCAGAAGCACACACAAACATATCACCAGGACACTCGATATTGATTCCGTCATAATCTTTACCACATATTTTTTGGCCCTGCCACAATAGTACGCAAACAAACATTAAGTAAAACAAACTCAGTGTCGTTCAACAAAAATAATGAAGATATTTAAATTTCATCAAATACCTTCATAGTTGTACACTTCCAATACTTACGTCCTGGATTTGACATGGAGTGTGAAGTCATTTGTTTAGTGTAGATGCCACATGTGCATCGTACTTTGTCAAAATTCTCCGTAGTGCATGAAGCAGACATTTTCCTCTTACGAAAAAACTATAAAAGAAAACTTTAAATAGCATGTAAATTTTACTTTTACTGAAGAAGAAAAATTCGAGAAATTTCACGTTGAGCATCAAATTCACGAAAAAGTTCTCGAGAAATTTCGAGTAGTACCTTTCTTGTTCGTCGCGGTGGCGCCGGTGGTCTTCTTCTTCGTCGCGGTCGAGAGTTGTGAAATAAAAAGAAAACGTAAGAAGAAACTTCCGAGCAGTACCTTTCTTCTTCGTTCGTCTCGGTGGTGCCCTCGAAATTTTTTTCAGGCTTCCTTCTTCTTCGCAGCGGCCGACGGGAGATGAGAAAAAAAAACCTAAGTCTTTCTTCTGAATCGCATAAGTGAGAAAGAGACTGGAAGGGTGCCTTTAATTATGTTTTTGTGGGGGAATAACAATTTGACCCTAGATTTTGTTTTTACTTTAAAAGAGATACATCTGATTTGGCAAAAAAGTGCCACACCAGCGCCACATAGGCGCTGGAATAATAAATCCCTTCCAGACGTTGGGACTGGAAGGTTGCCCATATAACCTGTGTCATAATGTCACGGTGGCGGTACCATAATTTTATTAAAATGATTAAATTACCAGATTACCCTGCTAGAAAAAAATATGTTGGTTTTCAAAATTCTATCGGCAGCTGGACCAGCCGGAAAAAAAAGGGAAAAAACAAGTTAAGGACCATGAAAAGCATGTCGGCAGGCCAAATAAATGGCCGGCCGACGAAAAATAAATTGGCCGGCCGCTGGAGGTTTATCAGCAGGGGCTGTTGAAAAGCAGGTTGATAGACCTAGTGTAAAAAAAAATGGCCGGTCGTCGGAGGTGACCCGCCGGAAAGCTGGTCGGCTAGCCTGGCATAAAAAAAATGGCCCGGTGGCGCTACGAAAAGCAAGTCGACAGGCCTGGCATAAAAAAAATGGCCGACAACCTGAGGTCTACCGGCGGTGGACCCTTCACAAAAACTAGTCAACCGGAGGTCCTTATCTCCTCGTTAGGAAAGAATTTTTTTTTGAAGATTGGTTTTTTATTTAATTTAATTTAATATTTCAAGAATATATATTCGAAATCTATTGTTGTTGAACATTTGATATTATTATTATTATATTCAACACAAAAGGGGGAATGAAGGGGTAAAATGGTCTTTTCAGGTGCACGTTACTAAGAAACGTCGTTGTCCTTTGTATTTATATTATAGATTGTTCCGTTTACTGCGGTTGTGTTGGCCACACAGTATAAACTAAACAGCTTGGAAGGGGGTTGAATAAGTTATATCTTTTTTAAAGTTATTTGAGTAGCGGAAGTTTGATGTTAAATTGCGGAAATACAGCAATTAAGTAATCTCCTATTTGCTTAGTGCGTACAAGGTTTTTACAATATGCATACTTAAATCACACAGGCAGATAGAAAACAGTAAATGACATAATGTAAATACACACAGATTTAAGTGGTTCGAGGTAAACCTCTCTACGTCCACTGGTCCTCCACATAGGAGTAAGATGTTTATCAAAATCACGGCGTACACAACTATGTGACTTTAACTAAATGCGTCGATGTATCGTTCATACAGATTGATACAGCCGACAGCAGCTTGGGCAGTTCACAGAGATTGGCTTGGCTTCTTCGACTTGCTTCTTCTCACACAGATCGAAGCTTCGTCTTCAATGTTATTCGTCCCACACAGGTCAGAACTAGCAAGGCCAAGTTAATCTCAACGAAAGGTTTGGTAGAACAACGTCAAACAACAGTTGTATGCTTGATGAGCGTGCGCTGTAAGGTGTGTTGTTTGCATTGAGGACTCTGTTGGCCACTAAGTATACAGGATACAGTTGGAAAGTGTTTTAAACAACAAGCTGTACGGTTTTCAAATCTGAGTGCGTAGCGGAAGTCTTGAATACAGGAAGTTGTTGAGGGTACAGCAACTCGGTGTGCAGTGTATACTTAAATAATCACGATTAATAAAACAGTAAAGGCAGAAGGTAAATAACACAATATTTAAAGTGGTTCGAGGTAAACCCCTCTACGTCCACTGGTCCTCCACACAGGAGTAGAAAGTTTATTATAATTACTGCGTACACAACTACGTAATTATAACCAAACCTAATCAATATATCGTTCACACAGATTGATATAAAGATCTTAGCTTTCAACCGTTCACACAGATTGGTTTGAGCTAACACTTGATTGGCTTCTTCACACACAGTTCTGAAGCTTCGTCTTCTACAATGCAAGTCCGTCACACACAGTTTGGGAGTAGCAAGGATTCCTCAGCCAATGAGCTGTCCAACTTACCTTCTTCGAATAATTTCCAGAGTTGTTTGAGGAGGTCGCGGCATTGGTTGGTGTTGTGGCCGGGACTCTTGTGGTAGGCACAATATTGATTGTGGTCCAGACGACTGTGGTCCCTTATCGCCTTTGGCTTGTTTAGCGGTTCGCGCCCCTTGATGGCGTAAAAAATGTGGGCCGGAGTTCGGTTGAACTTATGGAGGAGATGGGCTTCCACATCCTCGCCTTTTTGGCTTGGCGACCGTCTTTTTGGTTTTGGCGATCGCCGTCTTTCGGACAGGAGGAGGCGTTCCCTCGCCTAGGCGGAGGGTGAGTAGCCTTTGCCTGGCCAGAAAGTCGGCAGCTTTAGCGCGGAAGATCGCGTAGGTTGGGGGAATATCCTTCGTCAGATGTCTAAACATGGGTGAGTGACCGTAGAATCCCCCCAGGACCGAATAGAGAGCGAGCTCGTCGCTGATGGGCTCGCCGGTGAGGACGATTTCGTCTACTCGGTCGATGTAATCTGCGTCGGATTCGTCTTCCCCCTGCCTGATTTTCATCATGCGGTGGGGGCCTTCTGGTTTAGCGACCTTGGCGGCGAAGTATGACGTGAAGTCACTCGCCAGTTTCTCAAAGGAGATAATCGATCGCGGTGGTAGTGAGATGTACCACCTATGGGCCAGCTCGCCCAAGGTTAACGGGAAGATTCGGCACTTGGTCGCATCTGATGCCCCACACCCGGTCATGTAAATCCGGAACTTACTTAGGTGGGTCTCGGGGTCCGATCTCCCTTCATATAGAGGAATTTTGGAAGGAGCGATCCTTGGTTGCACGGGGGCGAGCTCGATGTGGACCGCGAGTGGATCGGTCGGTCCAATGATCTTTCTACTGGTGCTTGCCCCAGTATCCAAGAGTGCTTTCATCTCGTCGAGCTGGCGTTGCATAGCGGCCATCGCCGCGGCCTGGCTGCTCGCGGCTAGGCGCTCGGAGCAGGAGCCGAGGCGATCAAGTACTGACCCCCTGGCGTTCGGAACGGGAGTCAGACGACTGACCTGTATTCGGCTGGGAGTAGGGTAGGCCGAACTCCTGGTGACGGACTCGGATTCCGTCATCTCGTGGTAGGGGCCAGAATGCCCCGGTCTCCATGGTGGGTCGCTTCCCTAGCAACTGAATACGGAACCGTCAGGCCGTGCGAGAGCCTTTTCTTGCGAATCGGGGCTTTCTGACGATCGCTCGCCCAGTAACCCTTTGAACTTCTGTTTGCCCACGCGTCGGATGGCCGAGGGAGTTATTGCGGGCGCCGCGCATGCTCTCCGCCGCTCCTTTAGGATGGCCATAGCCTCCTCGATCTGTTCCGCGGTTTGGAACTGGTCGAGTGAGAGGCTGGGGACATCCCTCAGGTGCGGGATCGAGAGTCTCGCGTTGCCGCGACTTCCCTCTGCCGTCGGCTGGGGCTCGGATCGAGCCGGGATATGGTGTCCGGCGGTTCGGAGAGTGGCTCTCTTCGATGTAGTGGTGGATGCATGATTCTGAAGGCTTTCTTTGAAGCGCAGTGAGTGTCACTTCAAGTATATGCCCCGAGAACAGTGAGTGTTCTTCGGGACGGTAGGAATAAAAATGAAGGTTAAGATGCCGCCCTTCTTCTAGCGCCAATTGTTGCTACCCAAAATATTATCCGGAGATAGATATTGCTGGAATGGATGGATAGCAAACAAAGTACGAGAGCACTTCCGTAGAGAAGGTAAATACCACAAGATTTGTCGGGGTTGTTAGTCCCGGGCCTGAATGCTCTCGCGAGATATTATTAATACAAATACTTTGGAGTACAAATATTAATGTTAGAGTACAATTACAATGTGTGTAAAGACCCTAGTTATCTTAGCTATCGAGCGTGAAGATTGCCGGAAGAACCAGATATGATGCTCTGTGAGTTCTTGTAACAACGTTGATGAGCTGTAACGACTGTGAGAAATCGATAGTTTCTCGCGGTGTGTAGCTGCTGTATGCTTGAGCTCCTTGGCTTGTAAGTCTCGTTGGATCTGTACTGCTAGGAGTTCTTGCCTCTGCCGACCGTCTTCTGGATGAGAGATGTTGAGAGAGAAATCCTGAGGTAGATCTGAGAGAGGGAGCCGAGAGCTTGACTGTGTGTATGTATTCTGAATGTATTTATCCACTGAGAGGGAATCAGAAGAGGAACCAAGAGGAACCTTTTTCCAGTTGTTGGGGGTTCTCTATTTATAGCACTGGGAGATGCTGGGCGATCGCCTCTGCTGTATTATAATAAGCGGGCGATCGTCTTTTAGCACATGGGTTGGTCTCCTTAAAGTCCTGCAGGAGTTGCTGGCAGCCAGCTGTGCGGTCCAATGAGAAGTCTGCACGCGTCTGAGTCGCTGTCACGGGCGGTCCCACCTTCTACCTTTCGGCGGGTTTGTCGGTAGGTGATAAGGTGGTGACAGGCTGTGGTCAACGATCCATGAAATGCGGCGCCTGTCGCGAATCTGCACATGGGCGCTGCTTTGAGATCCAGTCTTCGTAGACTTTGACGGACGAGGGTCTCTGTTCGTGGTACAGGACGGTCGTCCTGGGTCAGGCACCGGAGTCGATCGCTAGGTGCTAAAGGCGATCGCATTGAGAGTCGATCGCTAGATACACGGAGGCGGACTATTATCTTCGTTTAGGCGAGTTCGCCATAGCTTGATTGGTTGTGGACTCGGTCACTTGGCACTTATATCGATCGCCGTCGAGGCGTATAAATCGCCGCACAACAATTGCCCCCCAGCTCGCTCCGATGTTGGAAGCGTGGGGTGAGGTGGTTCTACTAGCGGTCTGAACTATGACGAGTGACTCAGCCTTTTACGGAACTGGCGATCGTCTTTGAGCTGTTTGGTTTAGAATTTGGACGACCTGGTCGGTCGTTGAAATGAGCGGAAAATGGCAGCAGATGCGGAAAAGTCTCCGGGGCATGTGTCGGGTTCCTGCTGGAGGAGACCGACGGTCATTTACGACTCCTCGTCTGGCGCGTCCTTGAAAAGACGCGTACGCGGGTTTCAATGGAGCATTAATTGCGACGGTTGCACTCCGACCCTTGAGATTCTCCTTAATTGCATAGAAGTCTCTGCCATCTCCTATAGAAGGGCGCCGGGTTGCAGGGTTAAGACCCTTACGCGCTTTATCGGAGAAGAAGACTTTTGCTGAAGATTTTTTCTGGAGATCTGACTGCCGATCGTCGATCGATTCACTCATTGGTAAGAAAACACTCCTTTTCTCCTTTTCTTGTTTCGAGAATGTCTGGAACATCTTCTTCGTCTGGAATGGGCATCTCCTCCGCCGCTGGGACTTCTAGTGTCCGGGAAGGACCCTCTGCAGGATTCCATCTGGAGACGGCCGCCGAAGCTATCCGCGCCGGTATTGATCCCGCGGAAGTCGAGGCGCTATTTAATGAGGCTGACGTCGCAAGGGAGGCGGCAGTTGAGCACAGACGCTCGCAGATGGAGAGAGATTCGGCGGTGAGGGCCTACTGGGAGCAGCATAGTGCTTTTGGCCAGGCCTACTTGGCCTTTGCTGAAATCATGGAGAGGTTGGTTGGTCCGTCTCCTAAGTTCGATTATCGGGATTACTCGATCGCTCACCCTTATCAACCTGCTAAGCGATCGCTATTTCGGGCTGCGCAGCGATCTCTATGGTCCCTTGGCCAGATAAGGAGCTCGGCGACCAGGAAGGACCTGGCCGTCTGGAGGACGAGGTTTCATATCCCTTCAGATGTGGATCTTTTTGCGCCGACCGAGAATGAACGGGCCGATCAGCCTCCGGAGGGCATGGTCGCCGTGAACGAAGCAATCATGGAGGTCGGGCTGCGGTTTCCTTTGTTGTTCTCCGTCTGCCATCTGCTGGCTGCTTTGAACGTGGCGCCGCTCCAGTTGACGCCGAATGCCTGGCTCCAGATCATTTACACTCTCACCTTGTTCGGCGGTCACCGACTGTACTGCCTTCCTTCGCCGTTGGAGATGAACCACCTGTTCAAGATGACGGCTCAGAAAGGGTCGGTCGGAGGCTATCATATTCAAGGCCGATCCGGTCGGGTGATCCTCGGAGTCCCGAACAAGGTGCGGGGCGAGCCGGCGAAGTGGTTCTGGGTCGCCGGTGCCTGGAAGGCCTCAGCGAGTGACAATCCTATGGGCGAGCTGGGTATTCCCACAGGCTTCCGGGAGAGGAATCCGAGTAAGGGTTTTAACTCTCCCTTTGTTCGGATGTGTTCTGAACTGATCTAATTTGATTTCGTTTTTGCAGGTTCCCATATTCCGGCGATCGACGAACTACCTTTCGATTTCCTGGTCGTCTGGGAGCGGATACGAAGTCTACCAGACGACGACTTAGACGCTCACCAGATTAACAAGGAGAGTCGTTGGCTGTTTGCTCGGCTATGCCGTTTCCCGAGACATCTTTCGATCCCAGGTATGAATTTCTACGATCTCCATTTGTTGGGCGATCGTCCTGTTGGAGGAATATGTCTAACTGTTGTTTGATTGTTCTTTATTGCAGAAGTCCGCTTTCCTCGTTTCTTGGAGCCTCCAGCGGAGATAGCCATGTCGAACCCCGGAGTTCTGAGCCGTCTTCGCCAGAAGAAGTCATCTCGGGCTCCTCATGTGGCGTTACCTATCATTCCGGAGCTGAGGCCCGTCGTGGAGCCAATCATAGCGGAGGAGGAACCTCGGGAGGAGGGGCTCCAGACGAACCGCAAGCGGCAGAGGTCGGGGGAACCTCAGGTTTCTGCCCCTTCCGGTGAGGTGCCGATCGCCGCGCCTCCGATCACCGCGGTCCCTCCGGTGGATGAGTCTACGCCCTCTGCGGCATTCTTGCGAGAGATGGCGATCGCTGAGGCTGAGACCCCTCGCAGGAAGCCATACTTTGGTCGCGACCCTGAGAGAGCCAAGAGGTAGACTTTGTTTGTTTGTTGAATTTCGTCACTTGCGTGGGAGTTGTACTAACTTTTTGTTGTTTGCTGCAGGATCCGTAACACTAACCCATCTTGCCCGTCGATGGTGCTGGATTTCCTCGTGAGCCGATCTCCTCGCGCGGCCTGCGATGTCCCACTCTATGTCAACCGGGCCGTTTCTGCTTTGCCGAAGGCCTGGACGACGGATTTGGATGCGATCGCTTGCCAGCGATCCGGGAATGCAATGCAAGCTGCTTTCGCTCTCTCTCCAGGCGGCGACGATGGCTGCCCAGGCAGCGCAGGAGTTCGAGGGGCATCCTTCTGCTACACGTCTGCAGGCGGACCTCGAGGCCGCTCGGAAAGAGAACGCCGAGTTCGCCGACAGGATTGTGGCTATGGAGAAGGACTCCCTGGATGCAGCTAATCGGGCGAGTCATGAACTTGAGCTGGCGAGACAGGATGCCGAGCAAGCCCGGGCGACGGTCGACCGATTTCGGGACCGGGTGAGAGATACCCGACGGTTGCAGGCGGCCGCTGAGAAGGAGGCCTATCAACTGAAGGTGACTGTTGCTCGGATGACTAGCGAGCTGGCGGCGTCGAGGGGAGAGACGGCTGCAAGGGAGGCCGAGCTCCAGGGTGCGCAACAGGCGGTTGCAGAGCTGAAAGGGAAGCTAGAGGCGACCGAGGCCGATCCTTTTCTTAACGTGGGGTTTGTCAGTGAGTTTGCCTATTACATGGCATTCGATGACTCGCTCCGAGATGCTAAGAAGGGAGGAGTGGAGGTCGGCCCTCTAGCCGAAAACTTCAAGTCGTATGCGTTGGAGCACTCTCTTCATCCTGACTTCTCCGTGCCGATCTTGGATCTCTCGGAAATCGGCGTAGACCTGAGCTGGTACCCGACTCCGACGAACCTTGTTCATCTTGACGCTCCGGCGGACGGGGAGGCCGCTCCGGAAGCTGGCGAAGGATCGCGGGCCGATCCGGAGGTTGAAGGCGAAGGCCAGGCAGGGGCCTGAGGCTCTTCGTTCTTATTGCTTTAGCTCTTTGCTTTGTAATTTTGTAGCTTTCTCTTGTAATACTTAGGCCTTCGGGCGACCGTGTATGTACTTCTGAAACTTCAAGTAATGAAATGAATGTTTGATTCTCCGATTTTTTACTTGAATGATTGCTTTTCTAAGTCTTTGCATGACTTTGTATAGATGTGTGAGGAGAGATTGTTGCGAGTGTAGCTCCAAGTGAATTTATAAACTCATATGGATAACTTTTACAACAAATTCGATCGCTGCACAAACATCTGAAAAATGCCGATCTCCGTATGTCGTTGAATAGGGACGATCGTCGTATAAATAGCTCCGCACTCTTCCCCCTTGTTTTTGTTCACTTAGTGGAAGTAAGGGGACGAAAATAAATCGTTGAGTGAGCGGTCTTCAATTTTGTCGAATCCTCGAAAGGCCGTCCATCTCGGTCTTGAGGAGCCGTGCACGATCGCGGAGTTCGATGGACCGATCTCCACGATCATGTCTTGTGCGCGAGCGACATTCCGTCTAATGGCTAAGTTCTCGCGACTCACTTAATTGGTAGGGTCCTCCGAAGGCTGCGCCTCGTCTCGTATTTAAACGAAGGGCGTGCGGTCTTGGTCTGGAAGATTCCTTGCGCGGGGCGTCGTCGGATTAATCAACTCCACGTCTCCGGCTTGTTAGCTCTTCTTCTACCTCGGGCTGCCATTAAGATGGTGACCCTCGACGGTATACGTTGAGACGGGGGGAGGGACGCGTCGCATTGTCCGAGAAGGACCCACCACGTTAAGTGATGGACCTTTGAGGGCGGGCGAACGTGTTTGGAGGCCCCTCAGACTACGCCGGCCTTGTATTTAAACGAAGGGCGGGCGATCGTGGCCCAAAGGGACCTTGCATGGGCGCAAAGAACGGTTCCATCTTCCTCCTCGACCATGGCGACACTCTTCTACCTCGGACCATCAAGTCAGATGACGATTCTCGACGGTATACGTTGTGTAAGGGGAGGAGATCGCCTGCCTAGGTTCTTCATGTAGATGACGAACTTTAGAGGGCGAGCGAGTAATCCTCTGATTTGTTTTGGAGAGTCCTTCGACTACGCCCGCCTCGTATTTAAACGAAGGGCGAGCGATCGGAGCCCAAAGGAACCTTGCATGGACGGATCATCGGTTTAATCGATTTTCGCGACCATGGCGGCACTCATCTACCTCGGACCATCATGTCAGATGACGATCCTCGACGGTATACGTTGTGCTAGGGGAGGCGATCGATGCCTAGGTCTATCATGTCGATGACGAACTTTAGAGGGCGAACGAGTCATCCTCTTTTTTGAAGTGCTTGCTCAGGCAGTAGCCTTTGGTTCAATGAGGTGGGAAATCGGGGAGAGACTTCCGAAGTTCCCTTCTCTTGATTGAAGCATGTAGATACGGTCGCCGAGGTTGATCGAGGGGTTGGCTCGTATGAGCTTTCCGGCCTGTTTGCGTTCGACTCGGGCGACCGTGTTGGGAGATTGGTGGGGCTCCGGCTAAGCCAATAAGCTGTCCAACTTGCCTTCTTCGAATAATCTCCAGAGTTGTCTGAGGAGGTCGAGGCATTGGTTGGTGTTGTGGCCGGGACTCTTGTGGTAGGCACAATATTGATTGTGGTCCAGATGACCGTGGTCCCTTATCGCCTTTGGCTTGTTTAGCGGTTCCCGCCCCTTGGTGGCGTAAAAAATGTGGGCCGGAGTTCGGTTGAACTTATGGAGGAGATGGACTTCCACATCCTCGAAGGCCTTGTGGTTTCCGGATGACTTGGCGACCGTCTTTTTGGTTTTGGCGATCGCCGTCTTTCGGACAGGAGGTGGTGTTCCCTCGCCTAGGCGGAGGGTGAGTAGCCTTTGCCTGGCCAGAAAGTCGGCAGCTTTAGCGCGGAAGATCGCGTAGGTTGGGGGGATATCCTTCGTCAGATGTCTAAACATGGGTGAGTGGCCGTAAAATCCCCCCAGGACCGAATAGAGAGCGAGCTCTTCGCTGATGATCTCGCCGGTGAGGACGATTTCGTCTACTCGATCGATGTAATCTGCGTCGGATTCGTCTTTCCCCTGCCTGATTTTCATCATGCGGTGGGGGCCTTCTGGTTTAGGGACCTTGGCGGCGAAGTATGACTTGAAGTCACTCGCCAGTTTCTCGAAGGAGATTATCGATCGCGGTGGTAGTGAGATGTACCACCTATGGGCCAGCTCGCCCAAGGTTAACGGGAAGATTCGGCACTTGGCCGCTTCTGATGCCCCACACCCGGTCATGTAAATCCGGAACTTGCTTAGGTGGGCCTCGGGGTCCGATATCCCTTCATATAGAGGAGTTTTGGGAGGAGCGATCCTTGGTTGCACGGGGGCGAGCTCGATGTGGACCGCGAGTGGCTCGGTCGGTCCAATGATCTTTCTAATGGTGCTTGCCCCAGTATCCAAGAGTGCTTTCATCTCGTCGAGTTGGCGTTGCATAGCGGCCATCGCCGCGGCCTGGCTGCTCGCGGCTAGGCGCCGGAAGCGAGGCCGAGGCGATCAAATGCGGCCCCCAGCGTTGGGCAGGAGTCAGACGACTGACCTGTATTCGGTTGGGAGTAGGGTAGGCCGAACTCCTGGTGACGGACTCGGATTCCGTTGTCTCGTGGTAGGGGCCATAATGCCCCGCTCGCCATGATGTGTCGCTTCCCAAGCGACTGAATACGGAACCGTCCGGCTGTGCGAGAGCCTTTTCTTGCGAATCGGTGCTTTCTGACGATCGCTCGCCCAGTAACCCTTTGAACTTCCGTCTGCCCATGCGGCGGATGGCCGAGGGAGTTATTGCGGGCGCCGCGCATGCTCTCCGTCGCTCCTTTAGGATGGCCATAGCCTCCTCGATCTGTGCCGCAGTTTGGAACTGGTCGAGTGAGAGGCTGGGGCCATCCCTCAGGTGCGGGATCGAGAGTCTCGCGTTGCCGCGACTTCCCTCTGCCGTCGGCTGGGGCTCGGATCAAGACGGGATATGGTGTCCGGCGGTTCGGAGAGCGGCTCTCTTCGATGTAGTGGCTGACGTCATGATTCTGAAGGCTTTCTTTGAAGCGCAGTGAGTGTCACTTCAAGTATATGCCCCGAGAACAGTGAGTGTTCTTCGGGACGGTAGGAATAAAAATGAAGGTTAAGATGCCGCCCTTCTTCTAGCGCCAATTGTTGCTACCAAAAGTATTATCCGGAGATAGATATTGCTGGAATGGA
This sequence comes from Orobanche coerulescens, assembly GCA_033398695.1. Lineage (NCBI taxonomy): Eukaryota > Viridiplantae > Streptophyta > Magnoliopsida > Lamiales > Orobanchaceae > Orobanche > Orobanche coerulescens. The sequence goes on from CM065817.1 coordinate 123,338,555, forward strand.
TGGATAGCAAACAAAGTGCGAGAGCACTTCTGTAGAGAAAGTAAATACCACAAGATTTGCCGGGGTTGTTAGTCCCGGGCCTGAATGCTCTCGCGAGATATTATTAATACAAATACTTTGGAGTACAAATATTAATGTTATAGTACAATTACAATGTGTAAAGACCCTAGTTATCTTAGCTATCGAGCGTGAAGATTGCCGGAAGAACCAGATATGATGCTCTGTGAGTTCTTGTAACAACGTTGACGAGCTGTAACGACCGTGAGAAATCGACAGTCTCTCGCGGTGTGTAGCTGTTGTATACTTGAGCTCCTGGGCTTGTGAGTCTCGTTGGATCTGTACTGCTAGGAGTTCTTGCCTCTGCCGACCGTCTTCTAGATGAGAGATGTTGAGAGAGAAATCCTGAGGTAGATCCGAGAGAGGGAGCCGAGAGCTTGACTGTGTGTATGTATTCTGAATGTATTTATCCACTGAGAGGTAATCAGAAGAGGAACCAAGGGGAAGCTTTTTCCAGTTGTTGGGGGTTCTCTATTTATAGCACTGGGAGATGTTGGGCGATCGCCTCTGCTGTATTATAATAAGCGGGCGATCGTCTTTTAGCACATGGGTTGGTCTCCTTAAAGTCCCGCAGGAGTTCTTTGTGACAGTGTGCGGTCAATGAGAAGTGCACGCGCGTCGAGTCGGCATCACGGGCGGTCCCACCTTTTACCTTTCGGCGGGTTTGTCGGTAGGTGATAAGGTGGTGACAGGCTGTGGTCAACGATCCATGAAATGCGGCGCCTGTCGCGGATCTGCACATGGGTGCTGCTTTGAGATACAGTCTTCGTAGAATTTGACGGACGAGGGTCTCTTTTCGTGGTACAGGACGGTCGTCCTGGGTCAGGCACCGGAGTCGATCGCTAGGTGCTAAAGGCGATCGCCTTGAGAGTCGATCGCTAGATACTCGGAGGCGGACTATTATCTTCGTTTAGGCGAGTTCGCCATAGCTTGATTGGTTGTGGACTCGGTCGCTCGGCACTTATATTGATCGCCGTCGAGGCGTATAAATCGCCGCACAACAATACTGAAATAGAGTACAAATAATGCTGTTTTGAAAGAAAAATTACAATCGAATAATACACTAAGGTATTCAGCTCCTAAAGTCAGAGTGTCTCCATGGTCGCTTGGAAGGGTCATTCTTGGTGTTTCGCCACCAGTTCTGGTGAGCGTCCTTGTCTCGATTCAGATAAATTGCTCGTCCTTCATAGGATTTATCGAAGACTAGGATCTAGTCTTCTGGATGGGTCACCAAGTCACCTTTTCGATGTTTTGACTTCATCTGCTGCTGTAGCGGTAGAGATCCTTGTTCTAGCTTGTTTTTGAAATCCTCTGCGGCTTCATTCACTGTCCTGCATCGGTTGAATAGTGAGGATTCCCTGATAAGTACAACAAAGTATATTAACAGTTCATTTCTCCTCCAATTTTTGATTTCTGAAGCAGTGGGCTGTCGGTCGGCCGGGAAGTTCATGACTTGAGGCTTCTGAACTAAGCTTTTCCAAGGGAACTTAGGATCCTGGAAATCTGGGCGATCTCCCTGTATCCTTATGTTCGGCATTGAAATGCGGGCTATGTCAGCAGTGATTGAGTCTTCGAATGGAGCTAACAACTCTTTCTCTTGCTCTAATCTCGTTCTCCTAGCAGCTTCCCTTGCTTCTTCCCCCTTTTTGGCGTCACCAAGGTATGACACCTTCTCGTCAAGTCGTTCAAGGATTTGCAAAGCGGCGTCCTGTTTCGACTCGAGGCTTGTCATCTTCTCGACCAAAGAGGTGAGCACCTGCGACATGTCCTGAATCTTCTTGTCGTGGGCTCGAAGCTGGGATCCGGTTTCTATCATTGCAGATGCGGTCTTGGCCTCAGACACGCGTAACTTGGATTCCTCTTCTCTTAGGATCTGCTCTTGTTTTTCTTGGAGTTGGCTTAGGGCCTGCTTGAAGACATGGGACAGTACAGTGAAGGCTTCCACTACTCGGGAGACTTCTTGATAGAGTCCTGTCATTTCTTCAATTGCAGATGTGTGCAACCAATCAAGAGCTTTCTCCATAGAGTGTAAAGCATTAACGGCGTCTTGGACGAATACTGTTTGGAGGCCAAGAGCGCGCAATCGCTCTTTTCTAGCTGCGGACCGGGGAGAGTCAGGTTGAGAAAAGTCCTCGACTCCATTTAACCTTATCAAATTCACAGGTGGCTGTTAGTTGAGTTGGACATCCTCAGGTACGAAACCGTCGTCGGATTCCAAGGTTGTTAGGGGTGCGAGAACTTCAGGTTCTGGCTGGGCAACAGGGGGTGCTGCATCCTCCTGCGCTGAAGTTGGTTCTGAAGACATGGATACAGGAGGGACTGATTGCTCATGGTGTCTCTCAGCTTCTGCCTGCTCCGGCAGAGGGACTGATTCCTCTTGCTGGATGGCGCGTGATTCTTCTTCTTCGGGGGCGATGGCAGGCTCGGGTGCCTGTTGCGATGGAGATGATTGATGAGCAGAAGTTCCTTCATCTCTCTTCTCTTGGACTTCCTCACGACTCATCTGCAGACCAGCCTGGAGTGCGTCATCATCGTCGTCGGAATCAAAATCGGATTTTGGACTGTTGGGAGATTCCATAGACATAGCTTTCCCTTTTCTTCTTGCCTCTGATTTTTCAATTAGGTGGCTTTCAATGATTTCTCGAATGAACAGGTTTCCCCATTGGATCAGGACAGCAATCTATTGAGTGTCTGTCACTTCCAATACAAATCTTTCTTCATTTCTCCACTCGCTCTAGTTGTACAGAACTTCGTAGGGAGCAACTCGGAAATTCTTCCATTGGGCGAACCACTCGAAGGCCTGTTCAATTTGCACTGAAAGCAATGTCTTGGAAATTATAGTGTCCGGGGAGGGGCTCCTAACAGCGCTTGGGTTCGCTGTAGGTAGGGGATCCTCTACAGGTGTGGGATCCTGTATCGAAGAGGGATCCCTAACAGGGGTTGGTACCCTGTTGGGAGATGGATCCTGTATGGGTGTGGAATCCCGTATAGGAGAAGTAGCTATTGGCTCCATGGTGGCAGCCGACTCGCCAGAGTCTTGTATGTTGGCAGATGTCCTCGCATCCGTCCTAGCCGCCAAAGGCTCGGGATCTACTGTATCGACTGCAGTGGACAACTCTTCCACAGGGGTTGGGCCCTGGGGGATGGATTTAGTGGGTTGAACCACGAAAGGAGCATCATCGGAGGTTTCTTTAGCTTTCACTTTTGTAAGCCTCCTTAACTTCCTTTTTGGCTTCTCAACAGCACCTGGAGTTTTGCTGTGAGATCTCTTTCTTTTCTTCGACGATTCGACACTTTGAGACTTAGAAGAAACGTCTCTCGGATCTGCAGATAAAGGCATTTGACGAACGAAGGGTCTGTTGGCGATCAGGGTGCTCTGGTTGAAGGCCGAAGGCCTGACGCCTCCTAAATAGATCCGGGAACTGATTTTTTTCGCCTCAGCGGATTGTGGAAGTCCGCACTTCGTCAAAATATGGTGTAGAAACAAACCAAACGATTTCTTTTGCGAAGCAGGTTTGGACATCTCTTGTTGTAAACTCTTAAGAGGAATCTGACACCAATTGACCTTTTCACAGGTCATAATCGCTACCATCATCCTAAATCTAAGATTGGTGCACATCTCAAAGGCACCTGTGCGATTCTCAATAATACGGCAACAAAAATCATGCAAGTAAATAAAAGGTAAACAAAAGTTCTTCTTATGGCAGGTAGTGTGAACAACTTCCACCGATGCTGAACCGGTGAACAAGCCATAATACTCGGTCAATAGCTCTTGGGACCCAAAAGTCTCAAGGTCTTCCATAGTCAGGCCATCAGCGGGTAACCTGAAGATGTTCTGGAGAAGTTCCTGGTCAATGCGGATCTACACTCCGTGGATAACGGCGGTGATGTCAGCGACGTGGCCTCCCTGAGCCAGTGACAGAAAGCGAACTGCAGCGTTGAGGTAGAAATAAACCAGATGAACGTCATATTTCTCGGCGGTGTGGCTCCCAAGGCGGTATAGGCCTTGCTGACGGATTCTGGTGATGACGAACTCCATGGATTCGACGTCATCCCCTTCGGCATGAATTCGCTCGATGACAACAGATCTGGAAAAGATCTATCCATCAATGATGTTCGAGGCTTTCTTGAGTGAGGTTTGGGTGGATACCATGATGATTCTTAAAGAAAGTAGTGAAAAAGGTTCAAGTAGAATGCAGTAAACACAGAAAACTATGTAGGCTCTATGCTCAAGACTCTAAAATATGCAGAAAGCGTAAAGAGTCTGTAATGGCATTCACAATTCTTTTATAGTAGGCGGCGACAAAGGGTTCTCAGAGATTGAATGGTCAGATTTAAGGGATGGGAACCGGTGTTTTGAAATGAACGGTCACGATGGACTGAGTGTAACTGGTACACTTATCCTGTGAATTTAAAATACGAGCGGGTCCCACTTCTGACATTTTAAATTACCCTTAATGCCTGAAACGGCAGTTTTAAAAGTATTAAACAATTTGAAACATCGCGGCTTTTAAGATTCGATTGTCTAGATGTCGTGTAAGACATTTAATGTAAAAGACGTTTGACGTGAAAACAGGGCACGTGGACAAAAATTGTTTTAAAATGAAATATTATAATATATATACTGAATTGATTTCCCATAGTATGTGCTGTATCCGCGACGATACAGCGTTCCCCCTTAAAAGGTACATGTGGGTTTCAATTCCATACAGCAACTTTTGGATTAATGATGTATTCATGGGTCATACTGTATTCCCCCTTAATTATTGCACACGTCAGCTGTAGGATGATTCATATCGCTTTGTTCCCTACAATGATGTATTGAAGGCTCTGAGTGTACAGATAATTAATGGTGGATACTGTATTCTTGGGTCTTACAACATTCCCCCTCAATTATTGAGTAAAAATAATAAATACTTACAGGGAGTCAAGCTGTAGCAATCCCAATTCTTGTCTAAGCATGTTGAATCTTGCTGTGTCGAGAGGCTTGGTGAAGATGTCGGCCAACTGGATATCTGTATGAACTTTCTCCAGCCGAACATCCTTGTTCTCGACATGATTTCTGATGAAGTGATGCTTCATGTTGATATGCTTGGTGCGAGAGTGCAATACAGGGCTGTGCGTTATAGCAATTGCACTCGTGCTATCACACATGATTGGTGTTTCTTTCGCTTCAATCCCATAGTCTGACAACTGTTGCTGCATTCAAAGGATCTGCATACAGCAACTTCCAACAGCGTCGTATTCTGATTCAGCCGTGGAAAGCGAGTTAGCCAATTGTTTCTTGCTAAACCAAGACACAAGTCGAGGTCCAAGAAAGTGACAAGTTCCACTTGTACTCTTCCTATCTAGCTTGCATCCTCCGAGATTCGAGTCGCTGTAGCCAACTAAATCGAATCCGCCTTCATTAGGATACCATAGTCCTTCATCGACTGTTCCTTTAATGTACTTCAGGATTCGTTTAGCTGTATTGAAGTGTGATTCCTTAGGTGCTACTTGATATCTCGCACACACTCCTACAGCAAACTGGATATCGGGCCTTCTAGCCGTTAGGTACAGGAGAGAGCCAATAAGCTTCCTGTAGAATGATTTGTCAACTGGTATTCCGGCTTCATCAGCACTAATTTGCACGGAAGTGCTCATGGGAGTTGATGATGATTTGGAAGTATTCATTCCAAACTTGTTGAGAAGCTCCTTGCTGTATTTTTCCTGGTTGATGAATATCCCTGTAGGCAACTGCTTTACCTGCAAACCTAGGAAATAACTAAGTTTTCCCATCATACTCATTTCAAATTTACTTTGCATGAGATGAGAGAACCTTTGACATAAAGCAAGGTTAGTTGAACCAAATATAATGTCATCTACATAAATTTGAACCATTATAAGGTCATCGCCTTCATGTATTTTGAACAAGGTCTTGTCCACAGCACTTTTCTCAAATCCATTATCGGTTAGATACTGGGACAGGGTTTCATACCATGCTCTAGGTGCTTGCTTAAGTCCATACAGCACCTTCCTTAGTCTGTATACTAGGTCTACTCCGTCTGTGTTAGCAAACTCTGGTGGTTTTTCAACATAGACTTCTTCGGCCAGGTCTCCATTCAGGAATGCACTTTTGACGTCCATTTGATATACAGTGAAGCTCTTGTGGGCGGCAAAGGCTAAGAATATCCTGATGGCTTCTAGTCTGGCTACAGGGGCAAAGGTTTCATCGTAGTCTATGCCTTCTTCCTGTCTATATCCTTGTGCGACTAGGCGGGATTTATTTCTAATAACAAGTCCATTTCTATCCTTCTTGTTTCTAAATACCTGTTGGGAAAACAAGAATCCTGTATCGAAACAACCGGGATATTCAATCCCTGTATCGAATAGTATTTAATAAGAGGTTTTGACATATATGCCAATCCGCATACTGTAAAGGAAACTGTATCGAAGTGTTGAGGCATCAACCTGTATCGAAGACCTGTCTCGAATCCAGCAAATAGTGAAACCCTTCAGTACAGCAAAGAAGTCTTATAAAGACCAAGTATGGAAACTGTCTCGAATCACCAATACAGTTATCTTCCATACAGCTCTCAACAGGACAAAGAAGGAATCTTCAGAAGTCAAGTCCCGTTGATAAAGAAGTATTTAAATACTCAAGGATAAAGTATTTAAATACTGTCAGTCAACAGATCTTCAAATCCCGCTAAATTCGGATCGTGTTTTTAATCCCGTTGGAACGGAATCTTGCTCAAACGGAAACATCTCAACGGATATATATTTCAGAGACTATATATATCACATCAAGATGCTGAAGATCAGTTACCCAAGCTATCGAAATTATCAAGCTATCAAAGTTATCATCAGAGCAAAACATATCTCCAAAGCTTACTGCAACTCAGATCTAAAGAGATATACAGTGCTCATCATCTTGAACAACACTTCATCATCTGAGAGCTCTTAAAGTCAAAGTTGTTGTTCATCCTCTGTTCTATACTTTGAACAAACCCAGATCAGCCCTGTGTGGACTGAGTAATCGTTGCTTCTCAGGAACTGTGTGTGAAGGATTTGCATCGAAGAAGACGAAGCTTCATAACTGTGTGTGAAGAAGCAAGTCAAAACATTAGCTCAAAACTAATCTGTGTGAACGGTTGAAGCTAAGATCTTTATATCAATCTGTGTGAACGATATATTGATTGTGTGTTGTTATAATAACATAGTTGTGTACGTAGTAATTATAAACTTTTTACTCCTGTGTGGAGGACCAGTGGACGTAGAGGGGTTTACCTCGAACCACTTTAAATACTGTGTCATTTACCTTCAGTTTTTACTGTTTTAAGTACTGTGATTATTTAAGTATACTTTGCATATCAAGTTGCTGTATCCAGAGCAACTTACCGTATCTAAGACTTCCGCTATGCACTCAGATTTAAAATCAGTACAGTTTGTTGTTTAAACTACTTCCCAAATTGTATCCAGTATACTTAGTGGCCAACAAGTGGTATCGGGGCGGTTGATTCTAAAAAGAATCAGTCGTATTTTTAACCGAATCAGATCCAAAATCACTTACTCTTTTAAACAGTCTCTTTCATTTCTTTATTTTCACATGGATACCTCTATGATTAACAAAGTGCCTATGTTCTCTATTAACGAATTTGATGATTGGAGAATTAGGATGGAGGCTCATCTTGCAGCAATGCACGAAGAGATGATCTTTGTTATACAGGATGGCCCTATCAAGATTATGAAGGTAAACACGGCCGCAAGGATTGAAGGCCAACCCCATGCTGAGATGCTCGAGAAGGAACGCGAGCAATGTACCACAGATGAAAGAAAGTGAGCCAACCTCGACAATGTGGCTAAGAACGCGTTATTTGTCACTCTTGACAAAGGCACGTTCTCGAAGGTAAAGAGCTGTAAATCAGCCAAGGAAATCTGGGATAAACTCAAGATGATTTGTGAGGGAACTGAGCTCTCAAAAGAAAACAAAATTTCTAAACTGACTCAGCAATTTGAATCTTTTGAAATGAAACCAACTGAGACACTTGAGGAACTTGACCTCAGATTCACTGGTATTGTTGGTGAACTTGAAGCGTTGGGCAAAATTTATACCCAAAAGGAGAAGAACTTAAAAATTTTCAGATCTCTCCCAGCCCGATGGGACATTAAGACCACATCTATGCGTGTATCTTGCAATCTTAATGAAATATCTACTTTTGATCTCTTCTCTGACCTCAAAGCTTTTGAGTATGATATTGACAGAAGAGAGAAAGCTGAAGAATCTCCTTCAAAGGTCACAGCACTAGCCGCTGTATCGAATCGTCGACACAGCATGCCCAGCTCGTCGAAGCCTAGTAACAAGAATCTTGTGATGTGACGACATCCTGTCTCAAGATGAAATGGCGCTTCTCATGCACAAATTCAAAAAGTTCATCAAACAGTCTGGAAAAACTCCCTACAGGCCCAAACCTGTCCACAAGGTAAGTACCGAAACATCATCTGGTGAAGCTAACCTGTGCTATAATTGCAGGAAACCAGGGCATTATGCAAATAAATGTCCTCATCCCAAAGTCCAAAGGTTGCCGGAGGCCGAGCAACAAGAGAGAGATGAAAGAAGACATGCTTGGAAAAACAAGCTTAAGGCTCTGATTGGAGAATCAGAAGCCTCCCCCACACCATCCAAATCAGAAGAATGTCTTCAGGTGGTCACTGAAAGTGACTCATCTGATGATGAGTTCGATGATAAAGCATATATGTGCTTTATGGCCAAAGACATTCCTGAAGGTGAAGATAGCGATGATGAGGTAAATTCAACATCAGCTATTCCATCAAATGCATCTCATACTTTTGAAAACATGATGAATGAGTTTAAAAACATTCAAAAGGCCCATGAGACATTGAAAAACGAGAATATACAGCTCCAACTATCTAACCTAGAGCTGAAAGATGAAAACGATTTGCTGAAGATAAATTACGAAAATATGTCTCTTGACTGTGAAACCAGCAAAGTCGATTTTGAAAAACTCATGGAGAGCAATCATCAACTTCCTCATGAACTAAGTGAGGTTAAAACTCACAACGAGAGCAAGACAAATGATTTGGTTCTACTTCAAGCCAAAGTGACAACTCTCGAAAAACGAAAAATTGAACTTGAGACCACTCTGAAATCGTTCAAGAAATCGTCCAAAAGAATGGAATAAATTCTGAGCACTCGGCAACATGCTCATGATAAAAGTGGCTTAGGATACAGCTCATGTTCAAACAAAGGGGAAACTAGTACAGTGTTCGTCAAGAGTGTGGAACACATTCCTGTGTCGAATGAAACTCCAAGTCCCGAGAAAGAACCCTCTGCACCGCGAAAACCGAAGGCTGCCATTCCGCCTCCGCAATCCTATTCCAGACAGCGGAATCATAAGCCGTTCCAACCTATGAGGCGCACTCAACAGTATGCTCCCAGAGCATATCAACAGCGCCAACAGTCGTTCAGAAGGAAGGCTGTATCCAACTACTAAATGCCCGCACGGCAGTACTATCAGTACAGCACGCCGAGGTATTGGATATAGGAGCCCCGTTATCCCTCGAGACAGCAAGTGCCCGTTCAGTATCAACAACAGCGTTGGGAATCCAACTGGAGACCCAGAAGGCAAGCTGTTAGGCCAAAGAAAATGGCTCCACCTCCAAGATGGCACTCGTACTGGATTAATAATAATAACCCTGAATTTTACATGCATAATAATTATCATGGTTATAGCGACTACGGATATGCCCCCCGTAGATATCACAACACTGTACTGAGTATGACCTACAGTAAACCAATTGCTGCCAGGAAAACTTGGGTACCTAGAGGAACTAACATCCATGGACCCAAAAATCAAAGGGGACCTAAATCTACTTAATTTCTTTGATACAGAACATTCTAGAGGAGGATAACTGGTACTTTGATAGTGGATGCTCTCGGCACATGACCGGAGATAGAAGCAAGCTATCAGATTTTGTAGAAGGTCGCGGTCCAAAAGTTCGTTTCGGTGATAAATCTAAAGGAAGAACAAGAGGGAAAGGAAACCTACTTGTAGGAAAATTCAAAGTCACCGATGTTGCATATGTTGAAGGCTTACAGTACAATCTACTTACTATTAGCCAGTTCTGTGATAAACAGTTCTCGGTGAAATTCTATATAGATCGCTGTAGAGTCAAGAACATCCAAACCAAGGAAGTTGTGCTTACAGGAAGCAGATCAGGTAACATGTATATTGCTGACTGTAAGCCTATGAGCTCCTCAATTCCATACTTTGTTGCCAAAGGCACTGCAGATCTTAGCTGGTTATGGCACAAGAGGATGTCTCACGTCAACTTCAAGACGATCAACAAGCTCTCAAGATAGGGAATGGTTAGAGGTTTGCCAAATGTGTCATTTAAGAAGGACAACGTCTGCGGACCGTGTCAGAAAGGCAAGCAAATCATGTCAACCCTGAAGAGCAAATCCTACCTTTCAACCCAAAGAGTGTTGGAAATGCTACATATGGATCTCTACGGTCCTGTAGACCCAGTAAGCTTGGGAGGTAAGAAATACTGCATGGTTCTTGTTGATGATTATTCCAGGTATGCTTGGACAATTTTCCTTAGCAAGAAGAAGGAAACTACATCAAAGCTGCCCAAGCTCCTGAGAAAGTTGCAAAATGAAAAGGCATCGAGTATCGTGTCCATTCGTTCCGACAGAGGTACAGAATTTACTAACCGCTTTATAGAGCAATACTGTTCGGAAAATGGGATACAACACGAATACTCAGCTGCCCGTACATCTCAACAAAATGGTGTTGCCGAGCGAAAGAATAGGACGTTGAAAGAAGCAACAAGGACAATGATCGCCGCAAGCAAGTTGCCATAGCGTTTCTGGGGTGAAGCAACCAATACAGAATGCTATACTCAAAACCGCTGTATCGTCAACAAACACCACAACAAAACAGCATATGAGGTATGGAACAACAAAACTCCGCTAGTTTCGTATTTTCACATTTTTGGATGCAGGTGTTATGTGTTAAATAATGGGAATGATCAACTTAGAACCTTTGATGAGAAATCAGATGAAGGAATATTTGTAGGATACTCCTCCGTCAGCAAAGCTTTTAGAATCTTTAATAAAAGGAAGCTGACGATCGAGGAATCAGTTCATGTAGTGTTCGACGAACCTCACCATGACCCTACAGGAGTAGAAGATGTTACCCAAAACATCCTACAACTCTCTATCTTGGATCCTCCAACTCCCATAGAACCTGTCGTTGATCTAGAAATCAACCCCGCAGCTGTAATAATCGACGTGGATGAAGCCGACGATGTACAAGCTGAAGCTGTATCCACAGAAACTCTCGATACAGTACAGGATCCTGAATTAGAACCCGACCGAAGATGGTTGAGAGATGACCCGCAAGAGCTGATCATTGGAAACATAAATGCTGGTGTTTCTACTCGTAGGAGAATACAGAGTACACAAGGAAATGTACTTTGTGCACAAGAAGAACTAGATACTGAGATATCACAGTTTCCTGAATGGAAATCTCAATCCGAGCTTAGAAGACTCAATATGTGCACTATCGCTGTATTCTTAGCCCAGTCCGAACCTGTTTCGACCATAGACGCTCTTAACAATTCTCACTGGATAACATCTATGGAAGAAGAGCTTAACGGTTTCGAAAGAAACAATGTATGGTATCTTGTACCCAGACCTACACATCAATCGGTTATAGGAACCAAATGGGTATTTCGAAACAAAAAGGATCGAAATAGACTTATTATAAGGAACAAGTCCAGACTAGTCGCACAAGGCTATAGTCAGGAAGAAGGCATAGACTATGATGAAACCTTCGCCCCTGTAGCCAGACTAGAAGCCATTAGGATATTCTTAGCCTTTGCCGCCCATAAGAGCTTTATTGTATACCAAATGGACGTCAAGAGTGCATTCCTGAATGGAGACCTTGCCGAAGAAGTTTATGTTGAACAACCACCAGGGTTTGCCAACACAGACGGTATCGACTTAGTATACAGGCTATGGAAAGCGCTGTATGGACTTAAACAAGCCCGTAGAGCCTGGTACGAAACCTTGTCCCAGTATCTAACCAACAACGGATTTGAGAAAGGTGCTGTGGACAAGACCTTGTTCAAAATACAGGAAGGTGATGACCTTCTTATGGTGCAAATCTATGTGGATGATATAATTTTTGGTTCAACTAACCGTGCTTTGTGTCAAAGGTTCTCTCATCTCATGCAAAGTAAGTTTGAAATGAGTATGATGAAGGAACTTAGTTATTTCCTAGGTTTGCAGGTAAAGCAGTTGCCTACAGGTATTTTCATCAACCAGGAAAAATACAGCAAGGAGCTTCTCAACAAATTTGGAATGAACACTTCCAAATCATCGCCAACCCCCATGAGCACTTCCGTGCAAATTAGTGCTGATGAAGCCGGAAAGCCGTTTGACCAATCACTCTACAGGAAGCTCATTGGTTCGCTCCTGTACCTAACGGCTAGCAGGCCTGATATCCAGTTTGCTGTTGGAGTGTGTGCGAGGTATCAAGTAGCACCAAAGGAATCACACTTCAATACAGCTAAACGAATCCTGAAGTACATCAAAGGAACAGTCGATGTAGGACTATGGTATCCTAAAGAAGGCGGATTCGATTTAGTTGGATACAGCGACTCGGATCTCGGAGTTTGTAAGCTAGATAGGAAGAGTACAAGTGGAACTTGTCACCTTCTTGGACCTAGACTCGTTTCTTGGTTCAGTAAGAAGCAATTGGCTAACACTCTTTCCACGGCTGAATCAGAATACTATGCTGCTGGTAGTTGCTGTATTCAGATCCTTTGGATGCAGCAACAGTTGTCAGATTATGGAATTGAAGCCAGGGAGACTCCAATCATGTGTGATAGCACGAGTACAATTGCAATAACGCACAATCCTGTCCTGCACTCGCGCACTAAGCATATCAACATGAAGCATCACTTTATAAGGAATCATGTCGAGAACAAAGATGTTCGCCTTGAAAAAGTTCATACAGACATTCAGTTGGCCGACATCTTCACCAAGCCGCTCGACACAGCAAGATTCAACATGCTCAGACAAGAGTTGGGAATGCTACAGCCCGACTCCCTGTAAGTAATTGACTGTTTTTACTCAACAATTGAGGGGGAATGCTGTAAGACCCAAGAATACAGTATCCACCGTTAATTATCTGTACACTCAGAACCGTCAATACAGCACTATAGTGAACAAAGACATATGAATTATCCTACAGCTGACGTGTGCAATAATTAAGGGGGAATACAGTAGGACCCATGAATACAGCATTAATCAAAAAATTGCTGTATGGAATTTAAAACCTATAAGTACCTTTTTAAGGGGGAACGCTGTATCGACGCGGATAGAGCACATACTATAGGATTTCGATTCAGTATATATATATATATATTATATTATATTGTTTCATTTTAAAATGATTTTTGTCCACGTGCCCTGTTTTTATGTCAAACGTCATGTACATTAAATGCCTTACACGACATCTGGACAACTGAATCTCAAAAGCCGCGATGTTTTAAATTGTTTAATGTTTTAAAACTGCCGTTTTAGGCATTTAGGGTGACACAAATGTCAGAAGTGGGACCCGATTATATTTTAAACATTTTAATGGATTAGTGTACCAGTTACACTTAGTTCATCCTGATCGTTGATTTCAAAAACCGGTTCCCATCCCTTAAAATCTGACCATTCTTACTCTGCAAAACCCTACTTCGCCGCCCAATATAAAAGGACTGATACTGCCATTAGAGACTCTTTACGCTTTCTGCAAATTTAAGAGTTCTCAAGCAAAAACAGCCTACAAAGTTTTCTGCATTCTACTGCAAATTTCGTTTATTCTCTTTCACTTTTTCTTGAAACATCATCAATGGCTGGACAAACATCTTCGCCCGCACTGAATAAAACCGCTAACATCATCGATGGACGAATCTTCTCAAGATCTGTTGTCATCGAACGTATTCTGTCTGAAACCAATGACGCAGAACCCATGGAGTACATCATCACTCGTCTCCGTCAACAAGGCCTCTACCGCCTTGGAAGTCAAACCGCTGAGAAGTACGATGCTCATCTGGTTGAGGAATTTTACCTCAACGCCGCCGTACGCTTTTTGTCGCTGGCCCAAGGAGGTCACGTTGCTGACATAACCGCTACCATTCAAGGAGTGGAGATCTGTGTTAATAGCGATCTTCTCCAGAATATTTACAGGCTACCTGCTGACGGCCTGACAATGGATCAAATTGAGACGTTTGGGTCTCAAGAGCTTATAACTAAATTTTATGGGCTGTTCACCGGATCAACTGTTGTTGACATGGTTCAAACCACATATCACAAGAAGAATTTTTGCCTGCCTTATGTGTATTTACATGATTTTTGCTGCAGGATCATCGAGAACTGAACGGGTGCATTCGAAATGTGTACTAACCTTAGATTTAGGATGATGGTTGCTATTCTGACCTGTGAAAAGGTCAACTGGTGCCAGATAATCCTGAAGCGCTTGCAAGAGGAAGTATGCAAGCCTGACACCCATAAGAAGTCATTTGGTTTAATGTTAAACCATATTTTGACGAAATGCGGACTATCGCAATCCGCTGATGCAAAGAAGAACAGCTCCAGGATATACCTAGGAGGCGTCAAGCCTACAGCGTTTAACCAAAGAACTATGGTCTGCAACCACCCGAAAACCAAAAGTATACCAGTTTCTGCAGACCCAAGGGATGTGTCTTTGAAGTCCCAGGATGAGAAATCTTTAAAGAAGAGGAAAAGATCTCACAGCAAGAAACCCATTGCTGGTGAGAAGCCAAAGAAGAAACTAAGGAGGCTTTCTAAAGTCAAATCCACCAAACCCTCCGAAGAAGTTTCCACTGTGGCTCAACCCACTGAAGAACAACCCCAGGGCCCAACCCCTGTGGAAGAGGTGTCCACTACTGTATCGACAGTAGATCCTGAGCCTTTGGCGGCTAGGACGGATGATGGGACATCTGCCAACAAAAAAGACTCTAGCGAGTCGGCTGCCCCCTCGGAGCCAAACGCTACCTCTCCTATGCGGGATTCCACACCCGTACATGATCAATCTTCCTTCGGGGCACCATCCCCTGTAAAGAACCCCACTTCCCTACAGGATCCCACACCTGTAGAGGAATCCCTCGCTACAGCGCATCCAGACATTGTACGCAGTCCCTCCCCTGACACCATTATCAACAGAACCCTTCTCTCTGTTCAGATTGATCATGCCTACGAAAGATTCCTTAAATGGAAAGGTTACTGGCTAGCTCCGTATGACACATTATACAACTGGAGCGAATGGAGCCAAGAAGAGAGATTTGTATCAGAAGTGACGGACTCAACTGAAATTGAGGCCCTGATCCGATGGGACAATCCCTTCTGCAAAGAACTGATTGAAAGCCATCTATTGCATAAATCTGACGCAAGGATAAAAGGAAAAGATAAGTCAGAGGACTCTCCCCCAAATCCAAAACATGACGACGACTCAGACGACGATGACGATGCTTTACAAGCTGGTCTGAGAATGAGTCGTGAAAAGGCTCAAGACAAAGACGCCTCTCCACCCAAGGATGACGAAGGGCCTTCAACTCGAAATGAGCCCCCTTCGCCACAGCAAGAGAACATTCATGATGAAGAGGAATCAGTCCCTCAAGTCGAGGAAGAAGATATTATTTTGGAACAGGCACCCGAGCCTGCTGCCGCTGAAGAAGAAGTTGCTCGCGCCGTCCAACAGGAGGAATCAGTCCCTCTGCCGGAACAGGCGGAAGCTGAGAGACAACAGGAGCAATCAGTCCCTCCTGTATCCATGTCTACAGACGCACCTTCGCAACCTGAGGATACAGCATCAATTGCCGCCGAACCCGCTCCAGCTGATCCCGCCCCATCAACCATGGAATCCGAGGACGGTAATGTACCTGAGGATACCCAACTTACTTCACGTCCTACCGTGAATCTAAGGAGGTTGAATGCAGCCGCAGATTTTTCTCAACCAGACTCTCCGAGCACAGCCGCTAGAAAAGAGCGCGTGCGTGCTCTTGGTCTTCAAACTGTCTTCATACAGAATGCAGTTAATGCCCTGTACTCAGTCGAGAAAGCCTTGAATTGGATGCATACTTCTGCCGTTGAAGAGATGACCACCTTACAGCATGAGGTCTCTCGCGTAGTAGAAGCCTTCAACTTGCTACCAGAAGTATTCAAGCAAGCTCTGAAGATCATGCAAGACAAGCAAGAGCAACTCCTGAAGGAAGAAGCAACCAAAACGCGCATTGCTGAAGCCAAGACCGCATGTGCTATGATCGAAAACAGTTCTCAATTGCGAGCCCACGACAAATGTATCAAGGATATGTCGCAGATTCTTTCCACCCTTGTCGAGAAAGTATCAAACATCGAGACGAAACAGGATGCCGCATTAGAAATCCTAGGACGTCTTGATGAAGCCAAAAATGGGGAAGAAGTAAGAGAAGTTGCAAGGAGAATCAGGTTACAGCATGAAAGGGAATTTGAGGCCGCTCAAGACAGCATTACGGCTGAATTAAACAAGCTAGCCCCTCCCTCTCAGAGTTTTAAGATTTCAGGCTCCCGACCTGAATTTCATGATCCAAATGTCCCGTGGCAAAACCTAATCCAAAGACCTTCTGAGATTCGTCTGCCGACCAACCGCCATCCTACTGCCGATGAGGTGAAGCAATGGAGGAAGAACGAACTGATGAGATACTTTGTTAAACTCATCAGGGAATCCACCATCTTCAAGAGCTATAAAACTTTAGCGGAGGCCGCAGACAAATTCACGAAGATGCTAGAAGATGGAAAACTCCCTCTCCAAATCGAGATGAAATCCAAACACAGAAGAGGAGATCGGATCACCCATCCAGAAGACTGGATTCTTGCCTTTGACAGATCCTATGAAGGAAGAGCTATATACCAGGATAGAGGCAATGATTCCCTACAGAACTGGTGGCGTGGAACCGAGAATGATCCAGGGATAAAGCCATGGAGACATGCGGACTATAGATAGGAGCTGAAATCCTTGTTTATTAGTTTTTGTTTTTGTAATTTTTCCTTCGAAACAGCAAACCATGTACTCAATTTATTTTGAATATCAATAAAAGTGTTTGTTTGTCTTGAAAGATTACAACTCGTAATCTACTGTGTTGATGTATGATTACTTAAAATTGTTTATTATCAATCACAAGTATAGAAACTTGTTTGAAAATTAAGCTGTACGAACTTGTCTACGAACAGTTCATACTTTCAGTTGTATGCTTAGAATACATTGTAAGATTGTGCCTGCGCGTCAATCATAAGCTTAAGTTGTAAATATTCTTAGCTGTATCGAACTCGCCTCCGAGCAGTTCATTATTTAGACTAAGTTGCTGAAAGACAGACCATTTGACAGAAGACCAAGAAATCTGCCAGAAGTCATCAAGGAAGATTACTTCATGAAGAAGGTTTTGGCATCATCAAGAAGACTTGAATGTTAGAAAGTTAAAGTCTTGGCAAATTGTCAAAAAGGGGGAAATTGTTGGGAAAACAAGAACCCTGTATCGAAACAACCGAGATATTCAATCCCTGTATCGAATAGTATTTGATAAGAGGTTTTGACATATATGCCAATCCGCATACTGTAAAGGAAACTGTATCGAAGTGTTTAGGCATCAACCTGTATCGAAGACCTGTCTCGAATCCAGCAAATAGTGAAACCCTTTAGTACAGCAAAGAAGTCTTATAATGACCAAGTATGGAAACTGTCTCGAATCACCAATACAGTTATCTTCCATACAACTCTCAACAGGACAAAGAAGGAATCTTCAGAAGTCAAGTCCCGTTGATAAAGAAGTATTTAAATACTCAAGGATAAAGTATTTAAATACTGTCAGTCAACAGATCTTCAAATTCCGCTAAATTCGGATCGTGTTTTTAATCCCGTTGGAACGGAATCTTGCTCAAACGGAAACATCTCAACGGATATATATTTCAGAGACTATATATATCACATCAAGATGCTGAAGATCAGTTACCCAAGCTATCGAAATTATCAAGCTATCAAAGTTATCATCAGAGCAAAACATATCTCCAAAGCTTACTGCAACTGAGATCTAAAGAGATATACAGTGCTCATCATCTTGAACAACACTTCATCAGCTGAGAGCTCTTAAAGTCAAAGTTGTTGTTCATCCTCTGTTCTATACTTTGAACAAACCCAGATCAGCCCTGTGTGGACTGAGTAATCGTTGCTTCTCCGGAACTGTGTGAAGGATTTGCATTGAAGAAGCCGAAGCTTCATAACTGTGTGTGAAGAAGCAAGTCAAAGCATTAGCTCAAAACCAATCTGTGTGAACGGTTGAAGATAAGATCTTTATATCAATCTGTGTGAACGATATATTGATTGTGTGTTGTTATAATTACGTAGTTGTGTACGTAGTAATTATAATAAAATTTTTACTCCTGTGTGGAGGACCAGTGGACGTAGAGGGGTTTACCTCGAACCACTTTAAATACTGTGTCATTTACCTTCAGTTTTTACTGTTTTAAGTACTGTGATTATTTAAGTATACTTTGCATATCAAGTTGCTGTATCCACAGCAACTTACCGTATCTAAGACTTCCGCTACGCACTCAGATTTAAAATCAATATAGTTTGTTGTTTAAACTACTTCCCAAACTGTATCCAGTATACTTAGTGGCCAACAATACCCATTTGGTTCTAATTACGGTTTGATGCGTAGGTCTGGGTACAAGATACCATACATTGTTTCTTTCGAAACCGTTAAGCTCTTCTTCCATAGATGAAATCCAATGAGAGTTGTTCAGGGCTTCTATGGTAGAAACAGGTTCAGATTGGGCTAAGAATACAGCAATAGTGCACATGTTGAGTTTTCTAAGTTCAGATTGAGACTTCCATACAGGGAATGGAGAAATCTCAGGCTCTTCTGGTTCTACTTGCGCACATAGTACATTTCCTTGTGTACTCTGTATTCTCCTACGGGTTGATACTCCAGCATCAATATCTCCTATGATCAAATCTTGTGGGTGATCTCTCAACCATCTTCTGTCGGGTTCTAATTTAGGGTCCCGTACTATATCGAGAGTTGCTGTAGTTTCGGCTTCAGCTTGTACAGCATCGGCTTCATCTACGTCAGTTCTTACAACTGCGGGGTTGATTTCTAGGTCAACGACAGGTTCTATAGGAGTTGATGGATCTAAGATGGAAAGATGTTGAATATTCTGAGTAACAGCTTCTACTCCTGTAGGGTCATGGTGAGGTTCGTCGAACACTACATGAACTGATTCCTCGATTGTTAGCTTCCTTTTATTGAAGATCCTGTAAGCTTTGCTGACGGAGAAATATCCTACAAATATTCCTTCATCCGACTTTTCGTCGAAGGTTCTAAGTTGATCCTTTCCATTGTTCAATATGTAACACCTGCATCCAAAAGTGTGAAAGTACGATACTAATGGAGTTTTGTTGTTCCATACCTCGTATGCTGTTTTGTTGTGATGCTTGTTGACGATACAGCGGTTTTGAGTGTAGCACGCTGTATTGGTGGCTTCGCCCCAGAAACACTGTGGCAACTTGCTTGCGGCAATCATTGTCCTTGTTGCTTCTTTCAGCGTCCTGTTCTTTCGCTCGGCAACACCATTTTGTTGAGGTGTACGGGCAGCTGAGTATTCGTGTTGTATCCCATTTTCCGAACAGTATTGCTCTATAAAGCGGTTAGTAAATTCTGTACCTCTGTCGGAACGAATGGACACGATACTCAAACCTTTCTCATTTTGAATCTTTCTCAGGTGCTCGGGTAACTTTGTTGTTGTATCCTTTTTCTTACTTAGAAAAATCGTCCAAGCGTACCTGGAAAATGTTGGTATAAAATCGGATATTTGCGCCGTTTGTGCGGAAGCGATAATAAATTGCGGAAAATAAATCACACAAGGATTTATAGAGGTTCGGCTATTAACGAAGCCTACGTCCTCTGTCGATGTATCTTTTTCTTTAGGATTAAGATCAAAACCTCTACGCCTCTCTTCTATCGGTCGAGGGATTAACATTAGAAGCTCGTCTTCTATTGGTCCGAGTAAAACCGTTTTTCCTTTTCATAGGACAAGGAATCAACCTCTCTAGCTTTCTATGGGTACTAGATAAACCTCACTTAGATATCGATTGCGATTCTAACAATGCCGTATACTTGATCCTAATAACACCGAATCTAATCGTATGTTTTCTTTTACCTCTCGTGTATAATGTTGAATGTATAAACACTCAAACTAACAAAATAAGCTCAATATTACAACAATAATATAAGTATATGAATATAAGATCAATGTCTTGAATGCTTGGAGTTGTTGTGAGGAATAATACCAAAGATGTGGTATTTATAGCCTTCCTTCTTTAAACTAGCCGTTAGTCTGTTTTGACTAATTAGCGTGCGCTAGTCCTTTCTTTATAGCGTGCGCTAAGCTCATTAGCGTGCCTGTAGCGTGCGTTAGACTGTGCCCAGTTTCAGGACAGTAGCTTCGTTTCTTCTTTAGCGTACGTTATGACTTCTTCCTTACGTATGTTATACTCTTGTATTAGCGTGCGTTAATATTACAATGTAGCGTGCGCTAATCCAATATATCCATTGCTTGATTTGTCAAATTGACCGTTCCACTTTTGACTTGTTTCAGATTCTCTCCAACGGATTGATTGACTTGTATTCAAACTTCTTTAGCGTGCGCTATTTCCTTCTTTGTAGCATGCGCTATGCTTACTTCACTGCATACGTCATTCTGAGTTTGAATATCTTCACAACGGTAACAAGGCTCGATAGCGTGCGCTAGTAATCATGTGTAGCGTGCGCTACCTTATCAGCTAACTTCACTTCAGGTAACTTCGAACTTGGCTGATATGCAGATGACTTCCCGTTAGTGTGCGCTAACATATATGTCTTAGCATGCGCTAGACATACATTCCAGATTTCAACTTCTTGCGTCTTCGGCTGCTTCGCCTCGATGTTGTTTTGTTGTTTAGCAACTTTAATTATCAAAAACAAATTAAATAATGTGTGGAATAAATATTCCAACAATCTCCCCCTTTTTGATGATTACAAAACAACTCTTGAATTGGATAAAGTCTGTAAAAATAGAATATATGTATATGTATACGAATCAAAGTTTTCGGCTTTGATCGTTTCGTTAGTTTCTCCAATTCTCTTTTCTTTTCGACATCTGCTTTATTTTTCAACTCCTTTGTTTTATCTCCCCCCTTTTTGTATGCTTTCTTTTTCTTTTCGACTTCTTCGATTTATCTCCACCTTTTTGTATGCTTTCTTTTTCTTTTCGACTTCTTCGATTTTTCTCATTTTTATCAATTCATCTCCTTCTCCCCCTTTTTGTCTTCATCAAAAAGTAAAAAAAAATGTAGAGAATACCAATTATCGGAATGTAAATAATATGCATGATATGAGTAAAACTCCCCCTAAAAATATTATCTCCCCTTAAAAAAGTTAATTTTTGGGGATCCAACCTATATTTAGTTTTTGTTTCGAGACATGAACGATATTTGAAACGTTTGTTCCTTTAGGAACCCAAATCTTTTTAATTTTTATCGTTCGTCTTGGGCTTCTACAGTTTGATATATGATGCCCGATTTTCAAACATTTTTCGCAACGGGGTATAAAATTTAAGGATTCGTTTTTAAAACGTGGTTTGAATCCCAACCCCTCTTTATTTAAAGTGTATTTTTGTACCGAGAGCATATTTTCAAATTTCTCGCTTCCGAGAGAAAATTTCTTCGTCAAATTCTTGAGCTCGGTTTGAACTTTAACAAGATCATCCTTCAAAATATTTTCATTTTCAATACATTTAGTATGATCGATTTCAACGAATTTTCCCTTTTCAATAATTTTAGAATTTTCATTTTCCAAAGATTTATATTTAGTTTGAAGGGATTTAATTTCTTTTAAAGCATTTTGATAATCGGTATGTAATAATTCGAATGCTTCAAAAATTCATCGTAAGTATTACTTACTTGACTTTCGACGTCGCTATCGTCGAATGAACTCCGGGCCATGAGTGCGAGATTATTTTGATTCATGAAATCATCATTAGGATCTTCGTCACTCCATGTTGCAACTAAAACCTCCTTGGGTTTTACACGACAGTTCTTAGAAAAGTGGCCTGGTTTACCACATAATCGACAGGAATTGTCGAATTTCTTAGATTCGCCCGCTTGGATGTCCTTTCTCCGGTTTAATAAGTGTTGGAACTTATTAATATTCTTGGCATAATATGCCGATTCTTCGTCGCTTTCGTCCACCGGAATTTCTTCTTTCTTTCTCGGCACCATAGCCTTGAAGGCTATTGATCTTTCCTTCGGTTTGGGTTGGCATTCCGAGATTTTAGAACGATCTCGTAGTTGATAAGAGAACCAACGAGAGCACTAAAATTGAGAGTATTTAAATCTTTTGATTCCATTATTGCCGTAACCGTACCGTCCCATTCTCGGGGTAGTGATCGGAGAATTTTATTTACTTTCTCACTACTCGAAAGTGGTTTTCCGAAACATGCTAATCCATTGGTGATGACCGAAAATCGGTCGAGCATAATCGAGATGGATTCGTCGTCCTTCATTTGGAATAATTCATAATCATGAAGGAGCATGTTTATCTTCATCTCTTTGACTTGAGACGTACCTTCGTGTGTTATCTCAAGCATTTTCCAAATTTCTTTGGCACTATCACAGGATGATATCCGGTTGTGTTCTTCCGGATTTAAAGCACAGTATAATAATTACGTGGCTTTGCAATTATAATGGTCGTGTTTCCAATCCGCATCATCATACTCTTCAAAGGTTTTGAGAGTTCCGTTTGAGTTCGTCGGAATTTTGGGACCAAGGCATATCACCTTCCATAATTCGATATCGTAAGCTTAGATGAAAATAGACATTTTCTTCTTCCAAGTCATAAAATTCGATCCATCAAAAAATGGTGGTCGGTTGAGAGCAAGTCCTTCGACGGGACCAAGTTGAAACGCCATGTTGGATCTTCTCCTCGGATGTTAATCCGCGTATTGGAGTACCGCTCCGATACAAATTTTTGGTATAAAATCGGATATTTACGCCGTTTGTGCGGAAGCGATAATAAATTGCGGAAAATAAATCACACAAGGATTTATAGAGGTTCGGCTATTAACGAAGCCTACGTCCTCTCTCGATGTATCTTTTTCTTTATGATTAAGATCAGAACCTCTACGCCTCTCTTTTATCGGTCGAGGGACTACCGTTACAAGCTCGTCTTCTATCGGTCTGAGTAAAACCATTTTTCCTTTTCGTAGGACAAGGAATCAACCTCTCTAGCTTTTTATGGGTACTAGATAAATCTCATTTAGATATCGATTGCGATTCTAACAATGCCGGATAATTGATCCTAACAACACCGAATCCAATCGTATCTTGTCTTTTACCTCTCGTGTATAATGTTGAATGTATAAACACTCAAACTAACAAAATAAGCTCAATATTACAACAACAATATAAGTATATGAATATAAGAGCAATGTCTTGAATGCTTGGAGTTGTTGTGAGGAATAATACCAAAGATGTGGTATTTATAGCCTTCCTTTCTTAAACTAGCCGTTAGTCTGTTTTGACTAATTAGCGTGCGCTAGTCCATTCTTTATAGCGTGCGCTAAGCTCATTAGCGTGCGCGTAGCTTGCGCTAAGCTCATTAACGTACGCGTAGCGTGCGCTAGACTGTGCCGAGTTTCAGTACAGTAGCTTCGTTTCTTCTTTAGCGTACGTTATGACTTCTTCCTTACGTACGTTATACTCTTGTATTAGCGTGCGTTAATATTACAATGTAGCGTGCGCTAATCCAATATATCCATTGCTTGATTTGTCAAACTGACCGTTCCACTTTTGACTTGTTTCAGATTCTATCCAACGGATTGATTGACTTGTATTCAAACTTCTTTAGCGTGCTCTATTTCCTTCTTTGTAGCGTGCGCTATGCTTACTTCACTACATATGTCATTCTGAGTTTGAATATCTTCACAACGGTAACAAGGCTCGATAGCGTGCGCTAGTAATCATGTGTAGCGTGCGCTACCTTATCAGCTAACTTCACTTCAGGTAACTTCGAACTTGGCTGATATGCAGATGACTTCCCGTTAGCGTGCACTAACATATATGTCTTAGCGTGCGCTAGACATACATTCCAGATTTCATCTTTTTGCGTCTTCGTCTGCTTCGCCTCGATGTTGTTTTGTTGTTTAGCAACTTTAATCATCAAAACACAAATTAAATAATGTGTGGAATAAATATTCCAACAGAAAAGTCATCGACAATAACGAGACAGTATTTCTTACCTCCCAAACTTACCGGGTCTACAGGACCATAGAGATCCATGTGTAGCATTTCCAAGATTCTCTTAGTGGAAAGGTAGGATTTGCTCTTCAGGGTGGACTTGATTTGCTTGCCTTTTTGACATGGTCCACAGACGCTGTCTTTTTGAAATGATATATTTGGCAATCCTCTAACCAGTCCCTGTCTTGAGAGCTTGTTGATCGTCTTGAAATTGACGTGAGACATCCTCTTGTGCCATAGCCAGCTTAAATCTGCAGTGCCTTTGGCAACAAAACATGGAATTGAGGAGCTCATAGGCATCCAGTCAGCAATATACATATTACCTGATCTGCTTCCTGTGAGCATGATTTCCTTGGTCTGGATGTTCTTGACTCTACAGCGATCAATATAGAATTTCACCGAGAACTGTTTGTCACAGAACTGGCTAATACTAAGTAGATTATATTGTAAGCCTTCAACCTACGCAACATCGGTTACTTTGAACTTTCTGACAAGAAGGGTTCCTTTCCCTCTTGTTCTTCCTTTAGATTTATCACCGAAGCGCACTTTTGGACCGCGACCTTCTACAAAATTTGAGAGCTTTCTTTTGTTTCCTATCATGTGCCGAGAGCATCAGCTATCGAAGTACTAGATGTCCTTCTCAAGAATGTCCTGTAGGCAAAGAATTTAAGTAGATTTAGGTCCCCTTTGATTGTTGGGTCCATGTTGGTTAGTGACTTTCGGTACCAAAATTTTCCTGACAGCAATTGGTTTACTGTAGGTTACATTCGGTATAGTCTTGCGGTATCTACGTGGAGCATGTACGTAGTTACTGTAGCTATGATAAACACTATGCATGTAAAAATCAGGGTTATTATTATTAATACAGTACTTATGCTGTCTCGGCGGTGGAGCCATTTTCTTTGGCCTTACAGCTTGCCTTCTAGGTCTCCAGTTGGATTCCCAAAGCTGTTGTTGATGCTGTGCGGACACCTGCTTTCTTGATGGATAGCGAGGCTCCTGTATCCGATTACCAGGCGAGTCAGTCGAAAATCTTGCCGTGTGGGCCTTTGGTATTTGGATCTGACCTTCTTTACGAGCATTTGTTTCTTATGTTGATATGCTCGGGGAGCATGTTGTTGCGTGCGCCTTACAGGTTTGAATGGCTGATGATTCCACTGTCTGGAATATGATTGTGGAGGCGGAATGGCAGCCTTTGGTTTTCTCGGAACAGCAGGTTCCTTCACAGGACTCGGACTTTCTTCCGATACAGGAATGTGTTCCACACTCCTGACGAACACAGTACTAGTTTTCCCTTTGTTGGAAAATGAGTTGTATCCTAAGCCACTTTTATCATGAGCATGTTGCCCAGTGCTTAGAATTTATTCCATTCGTTTAGATGATTTCTCGAAAGATTTCAGAATGGTCTCAAGTTCTCCTTCTCGTTTTTCGAGAGTTTTTACTTTGGCTTGAAGAAGAACAAAATCATTTGTATTGATTTCACTATGAAATCTAGTCTCACTTAGTTCATGAGCAAGTTGATGATTGCTCTCCATGAGTTTTTCATATTCGACTTTGCTGTTTTCACAATCATCATACATATTTTCGTAATTTACTTTCAGCAAGTCATTTTCTTCTTTCAGCTCTAAGTTAGAAAGTTGGAGCTGCATATTTTCATTTTTCAATGTCTCATGGGCCATTTGAATGTTTTTAAACTCATTCATCATGTTTGCAAAAGTATGAGATGCATTAGAAGGAATAACTGAGGTTGAGCTTACCTCATCATCGCTATCTTCTTCCTCTGGAATGTCCTTTGCCATAAAGCACATATATGCCTTATCTACGAATTCATCATCAGATGAGTCACTGTCGGTGACTACCTGAAGACATTCTTCGGTTTTGGATGGTGCAGGGGAGGCTTCTGATTCTCCAATCAGGGCCTTGAGCTTGTTCTTCCAAGCACATCTTCATTCATCTTTTTCTTGTTGATCGGCTTCCGGCAACCTTTGAACTTTAGGATGAGGACATTTGTTTGCATAATGCCCCAGTTTTCTGCAATTATAACATAGGTTAGCGTCACCAGATGAAGTTTCGGTACTTACCTTGCGAACAGGCTTGGGCCTGTAGGGAGTCTTTCCCGACTGCTTGATGAACTTTTTAAACTTATGCATGAGAATCGCCATTTTGTCTTGCGACAGGATGTCGTCGTCACTGTCAGCATTCTTGTTATTAGGCTTTGATGGGCTGGGCATGCTGTGTCGACGGTTCGATATAGCGGCTAATGCTGTAACCTTTGAAGGAGATTCTTCAGCTTTTTCTCTCCTGTCAATGTCATACTCAAATGCTTTGAGGTCAGAGAAGAGATCAAAAGTATATATTTCATTTAGATTACACGACACACGCATATCTGTGGTCTTAATGTCCCATCGGGCAGGGAGAGATCGAAATATTTTGAGATTCTTCTCCTTTTGGGTATAAATCTTGCCCAAAGCTTCAAGTTCACCAATAATTCCAGTGAATCTGAGGTCAAGTTCCTCAAGTGTTTCAGCAGGCTTCATTTCAAAATATTCAAATTGCTGAGTTAATTTTGAAATTTTATTTTCTTTGGAGAGCTCAGTTCCCTCACAAATCAACTTGAGTTTATCCCAGATTTCCTTGGCTGTTTTACAGCTCTTTACCTTCGAGAACGTGCCTTTGTCAAGAGTGACAAATAACGCGTTCTTAGCAACATTGTCAAGGTTGGCGCGCTTTCTATCATTTGTAGTCCATTGTTCGCGCTCCTTCTCGAGCATCTCAGCATGGGCTTGGCCTTCAATCCTTGCGGCCGGATTTACCTTCATGATCTTGATGGGGCCATCCTGTATGACAAAAATCATCTCTTCGTGCATTGCTGCAAGATGAGCCTCAATTCTAATTCTCCAATCGTCAAATTCATTAATCGAGAACATAGGCACTTTGTTGATCATAGATGTATCCATGTGAGAATAAAGGAATGAAAAAGACTGTTTTACAAAAAGAAGTGATTTGGATCTGATTCGGTTAAAAATACGACTGATTCTTTTTAGAATCAACCGCTCCGATACAACTTGTTGGCCACTAAGTATACAGGATACAACTTGAAAAGTATTTTAAACAACAAGCTGTACGGTTTTCAAATCTGAGTGTGTAGCGGAAGTCTTGAATACAGGAATTTGCTGAGGGTACAGCAACTCGGTGTGCAGTGTATACTTAAATAATCACGATTAATAAAACAGTAAAGGCAGAAGGTAAATAACACAATATTTAAAGTGGTTCGAGGTAAACCCCTCTACGTCCACTGGTCCTCCACACAGGAGTAGAAAGTTTATTATAATTACTGCGTACACAACTACGTAATTATAACCAAACCTAATCAATATATCGTTCACACAGATTGATATAAAGATCTTAGCTTTCAACCGTTCACACAGATTGGTTTGAGCTAACACTTGACTGGCTTCTTCACACAGTTCTGAAGCTTCATCTTCTTCAATGTAAGTCCGTCACACACAGTTCGGGAGTAGCAAGGATTCCTCAGTCCACACAGGGCTGATATGAGTTTGTTCAAGTATAGAACAGAGGTTAAACAACAGCTATGACTTTCTGGGCTTTCAGGTGATAATGTGTTGTTCAAGGTTAGAACACTTGTATCTCTTCGTTTGGAATAGCAGTATGCGTTGAGATATCTTTGTTCAGATGTATATAATATGCGTGTAGTAATTCGTTTTTTTTTTCGTATATATCTTGATCTTCAAGGTCTGGGGATATATATAGTCTTTCTGAAATATATCCGTTGAGATAGATCCGTTGAGCTTGATTCTGTGACAACTTGAAAGTTCGACAGAGATCCGGATATTGCGGGATTTGAAGATCTTCTGATGACTTTGATATTTAAATACTTTATCCTTCAGTATTTAAATATATCCTCTCAAACGGGACTATTGACTTTAACGAATCAAAGATCCCTTCTTGTCCTGTTTGAGGGATGTATGGAAGGATTGCTGTATTGATGTTTCGAGACAGCTTCCATACTTGGTCTTTAAGAGACTCTTTGCTGCGGAGTCTTGGCAACTCGAAGTCTTGCTGTAGCTAACGCTAAGAGAAGTCTTCGATACAGTTTCAGCGACTTCGATCAACTTCTTCAATACAGTGGCTTGCTGTATCCAGGATTGGCACATTGTCAAAACACTTTTGTCATGATCTTTCGATACAGGGATTGTTTATCCTAACAATTTCGATACATGGTATTTGTTATCCCAACAGACTCTGTATATTTCTTCTCTTGATGAAGCTATATGCTCAAGTAAAACAATGCTCTCGTAAGCTGATATTCAGATTGTCAGAGTGTTAAGCGTCAGATGTATTTCGCGAAGTAATATATGAGCAATGTCCTTTTGCTTGGGGTTGTTTATAACCTTGGAAATATATCCATTATAAATGTAGTCGTTGGCCGGTTGGTGAGACTGAGACTACTCTGATTGGCGGCTTCAGAATGTTTGAACTAAAGATGATTCGCATTTAATGTTTCAAGCATTCTTTTTTACTAGCATTAAATTCTCTTCAGACGGTAGTCTCTTCAACCGCATTAAATGTTGTTCTATCAGCATTAAATGCTACTTTAACCATGAATACTTTGTGAATAAATAATATTTGCTTTCACAACGGTTTAAAGTTTTCTTCAGTCCTGTTGTATATGTGTTTTAATTTTCTTAAGTAAAACACATACATCATGTTTGTTGTATCCAACTTCTTCATCTTTACCTGTATCTTAACGATTACGCTGTAGGAAAGAACTTTAACTTTGAGGAACTTGCTGTATGAGGCAATTATCAAAACACAGGGCAGATTTTTCCCAACTGGTTGTTTATTCTAAGATATGAATGAAGAGGGAGGGAAGTGTCTCGTTCAAGTTAGGATGAAGGGTTGAGGGCTGTGAGGCGGCAAAGTATGTGGTGAATCGCAGGTGGTGAAGGAGCAACCGTTGTGGACTGGTCGTGGTGGCTGACTGAGGCTTAAGTTTTAGATTGGTGTTTGCCTTATTTGTTCTTTTTAGCATGTTTTTTTGTTATACTTTGTTTGGTTGTTGTTTTAGTTGCCGGTTGAGGGGGCTCGATAGATATGCTAAATTGTTCGGGTATGTTCTTGGTGGGTGATCGGTATGTACTTATGTGTTGGTTCGGGTACCACTTTTAGGATGCATTTTGTTTCTGCAGAATTGTGAATACAATACAGTCTTTGAGTCCTAATATTGTTAAATACATCAGTATATATGTTTTATGTTGAATTTGTGCGGACGTCATGGACCATACTCGGATAAAATGTAAGATCACGTATTTCAATTTCTTTCGTCCTTCTTTGCTATCCCGCACTTGGATTCATCATTTGAGGGTCTCTAATCATAGTTATCATCGGGGAAAGAATGTGGATGTTTCCTAATGCATTCAGTCTGTTTTTAAATATGTTGTTTTTTAGTCAAGTAAATTTGCATAATTGGCAAATCTAAAAAGTGAGTTGGTATATCTTACAATATGATGTATGTTACAATGTACACATCAATGGTAATTACTAACATAATCACTCTGGTATATAGCATAATCAAAACTGGTGTAAGATCCTTACAGTGAGAATATAACACAACAACATAATCACAATTGGTGTATAACATATTCACTGTTGATATACTATGCACGGTACATACATCATGTTGCACGGTATAATTTTTACAAAAAGTGGTATATAATATGATACCCCCTGATCATTTAAGAATGTAAACTATCTCGAACGAATATCTTGAAATTTTGATGGAATTTTTGAAGTCGTTGCAATTTTAATTATGTTGGCCACAGAGCATACAGTTAACAGCTTAGAAGGTAAAAATACAATAAGTTGTATGATTTTCGAAGTTGATTGCGTAGCGGAAGTCTGATAGTGAGTTGCTGTAAATACAGCAACTGGGTACTCTCCTGTTTGCTTGATGCGTACAGGGTTTTCACAATGTATACTATAAATCACAGTTAAATGAAAATAGTAAGGACGGAAAGTAAATAACACACAGGTTTAAGTGGTTCGAGGTAAACCCCTGTACGTCCACCGGTCCTCCACACAGCAGTAAAGTGTTTATTAAAATCACTACGTATACAACTACATGACTTTAACTAAACATGTCTCTGTATCATTCACACAAATTGATACAAGGACTGTAGCTTTGGCCGTTCATACAGATTGGCTTCAGCTCTTTCGACTTACTTCTTCTCACATAGATCGAAGCTTCGTCTTTAATGTTATTCTTCCCACATAGGTCGGAATACGCAATGACTTAGTCCACATAGGGCTAAGTTTGATCTCAACGGCAAATATGGTAGAATGATTCCAAACAGCAGCAATATCTTTTACGAGCATTTGCCGTATGCTGTGTTGTTTATGTTGAGGACTTAGTATATTTCTTCGCTTAGATATTGTTGTATGATCAGTAAATATACTGCTCTTTAACAGCTAGATTGTCAGAGCTATATGTCAGATGTATGCGCGAGAATGGATAATGTAAGTTCAGTAAGTAAGCAATGTCCTCTTGCTTGGGACTATTTATAACCTTGGAAATAGATCCGTTATAAATGTAGCCGTTGGCCGGTTGGTGAGATGTAGACGTCTCTGACATTTAATGCAGCTCGCATTTATTGCTTCAGACATTTTTTTACTTCGCATTAAATGTTCTTCAGCGTGTTCAGACTTATCTTTTTCGACCGCATTAACTGATGTCCTATCAGCAATAAATGCTTCTTTAACCGTGAATACTTTATGAATAAACAATATTTATCTCACAATGGTTTAAAACTTATTCTTCAGTCCTGTTGGATGTGTTTTATCCTGTTGGATGTTTTTTACTTTTCCTAAGTAAAACACCTACAGCCAGGCTATTGTATCCAACGTACTTAACTTATGCTGTATGAAGATGTAGTCTCTGTTGGATTGAACTCCGTAGAAGATCTCTTGCTGTATGGGTGGGATGTACGGTGTTTCCTAACAGCTTCCATACTTGGCAAAATTCTGACTTCTTAAGACTTATTTGCTGTACATTGGCGATTATCAAAACAGGAATATTTATCCTAAAAATTTCTCCATTTTTGATAATGCCCAAACTTCCTCTAGATACAGAGAAGCTATCTTCAAGTCTTCTATTCGAAAGATCTGATCTTCATGGCTTAGTCTAGAAATTTGAACTGCTCGTAGTCAAGTTCTAAAATAAACATCCTACATGACTAAGTTTATTACAACCTAACTTGTGATTGGCGCGTAGGCACAATCTTATAGAGTGTAATCAAGATTGAATACAACTTAATCTATGAGCTGTTCGCAGACAAGTTCTTTACAACTTGTGAATTAACAAGTTTGTACTTGTTGAAATATGGCAATGCTTCGTAATCAAACAGTAAAAAATAGTAAGAGTAGATTACGAGCTGTAATCTTTCAAGAAACTAAATTTTATTGATTGGTACAATACAGGGCTGGAAAGAGAAAATTACAAGAATAAGTACTGCATCAGCAAGCATACAGTAGAAAGAAATACAACGTAAAACTAACAGAGGCTAGTTCCTATAGTGAGAATGCCTCCAAGGCCTCCGATCGGGATTATTTTCAGTTCCACTCCACCAATTCATTAAGAAGTCATTGCATCGATCCCTATAGATACTTCGTCCTTCGTGGGATTGATCGTAGGCAAAGATCGAGTCTTCTGGATGGGTGACCCGTTCACCCTTCTGGTGCTTGGATTTCATCCTCAGCTGTAGGGGGAGCTTTCCTTTTGCTAATAGCCTTGAGAATTCATTGGCGGCATCCCCCAGAGTCTTAAACCTGTTGAAGATGGCAGATTCCCTGATGAGATTACAAAAGCATCCCATCAGTTAATTTTTCTTCCAGTTCTTCAGATCCTCTGCTGAAGGCTGTCGGTCTGTTGGCAGCAAAATCTCAGAAGGCTTACACACAATACTCTTCCATGAGAAGTTGGGGTCATGGAACTCAGGTCGAGAACCAGTCACCCTGTATCCTCTTGCAGCTTGACCAGGCCCAGGTCCGGCCAGTCGTCCCATAGCAATGGCAACATTCTCTTCCAGCGCAACCTCTATCTCTCTCTCTCTTTCTCCATCCTCCATTTCTGGGAAGCCTCTCCGGACTCTTCCCCCTTTTTGGCATCATCAAGATCTGAGACCTTACCGTGAATTTCCCAGAGGAGCTTCATAAATTCGGCCTGTTGGGTCTTGAGATCATTATCGCTGTCAACCAGTTTCCCAACCACTAAAGACAAATCATCGATCTTGTGGTCGTGATCAGTTAGTTTGGAGGCGGTATACTCAAGAGCGCGACCGTCTTAGCCTCGGCAATACGGAGCTTCTCTTGTTCTTGCCTCAGGACCTGCTCCTGATGTTGTTTGAGTTGGTTCAGCGCTTGCCATAATGTTGTTGGCATTAAGCGAAATGCGTCTTCCACATCATTAATCACAGATTTCAACGAAGGGCGCTCGTCCTATGCAGTCTTGCGCATCCAGTCGAGTTCTTTACCAACATCATACAGGGCCTTGACGGCGTCCTGCAGAAACACTGTTTGTCGACAGATGGCTTGCAGTTGCTCAATGCGGGCTTCAGTGTGTGGGGAGCCAGGGCGCGCAATTTTCGAGTCTTCAGGTTCTCCAAGCTGTCGAAGAACCACGTGATGACGGGGTATCCATGGTCTGTCTTCAGCCAGGAAACCGTCATCAGAATCGGATTTGGAATTGATAGAGATAGGAGATGCAGGGGCGTTGGAAGCAGGGGCTTCGGAATGATGTGCTGTTGTGTCAGTCTGGGAGACAGAAGGGACTGATTCCTCCTATCTTTGTTGATTTTCTGTAGTTGGAACTACAGGAGGGACTGGATCCGCCTGCCGACTCTCATCTTCTGCTTGTTCCGGAAGAGGGACTGATTCCTCTTGGCGGACTGCGCGGGCAGTGTCTTCTATTTGGGGGACAGGCTGGACTCCCTGTACGGGAGTAGCTTGCTCTTTAATGATTATAGCAGGGACTGATTCCTCCTGTTGCTATTCTTGAGGTACTTGTTGTTGCGGGGGCGGGACTGTTGTTATTAGATGTCCCCTGGCCCTGTTGGGTTTGAAGGTTGGCCATTTATCTTTCTCTGGCCTCTTCCCGAATGATCCGAAGACCTGCTTGTAGGGAATCATCATCATCATCCGAGTCAGGGTCGGAGTGGTGGCTTGGGGATGGAACCTTGTCACTGGACTGTGACTTCTCTTTTAGTCTGGCCTTTTCTTTTGCCGTGAAATAATTTGAGATGAGATCATGGCAAAAGTGATCCTCCCAGTGGATCAGGACCTTGACATTTTGGGTGTCCGTGGCCTCCAAAGCGAATAACTCCTCGTCCTACCCGTCGTCCCAGTTGTACAAGGTGTCGTAAGGGGCGACCTTGTAGGCTTTCCAGACCTTGAAGCGTTTGCAAGCTTCCTCTATTTGGACCTGGAGGAAAGTGTTATTAATTTTTTCAGTAGGGGAGGGACTCCATACAGTAGTGGGCTCTACTGTTTGATTGGGATCCTCAACAGGTATGGGAGCCTGTTGTGGAGAGGGATCCCGAACAAGGGTTGGTACCCTGTGGGGAGAGGGACTCCATACAGGGGTGCGTGCCGTGTTTGGAGTAGCGGCTTTCGGATCCGAAGGGGCAGCCAATTCACTGGAACCTTCAAGCTTGGCAAACAGTTGATCATCCGTCATAGCCGCCACAGGCTCCGGATCTGCTGTTCTAGCAGCAACTGTTTCTTCCAGAGGGGTTGCGCCCTGTGGGATTGTTTCAGCGACAGAAACAGATGGAACTTCTACAGTGACCGTTGTAGTCACTGTAGGCTCAGCCTTAGAAGACTGTTTGGTCTTCTTTCTCTTTTTCTCGACAGATTGAGGTGAACTATTGTCGGGAATGCTTCTCTTCCTTTTCTTCCCATCGCCCGAGATTTTCAAAATGATGTCCCTTTGGTCACTTGAAATGGGCATGCTGTGAGGTTCGTTGGTTTGTTGAAGACGGTGGTTTGTTGAAGACGGTGGGTCGGATCCCACCAATGAATTTTCCAGTGTCAATCTTCTTGGCATCAGCAGATTGCTTCACTCCGCAACGAGTGAGAATATGATTCAAGATAAGGGCAAACGACTTCTTGGCAGTTTCAGGCTTAGAAGCCTCTTCCTGAATTCGTTTCAAAATTATCTGGCTCCAATTCACCTTTTCTCCATACATGATGGTGACCATCATTTTGAATCGCAAGTTGGTGCACATCTCAAATGCACCGGTCCGATTTTCAACAACCTGGCAGCAAAAATCGTGCAAGTAGACATAAGGGTGGGTGCAATTTTTCTTATGGCATTGTTGGAATATTTATTCCACACATTATATAATTTATGTTTTGATGGTTAAAGTTGCTAAACAACAAAACAACATCGAGGCGAAGCAAAATGACGAAGCAGACGAAGACGCAAAAAGTTGCAATCTGGACTACATTAGCGCACGCTAATACATATAGGTTAGCGCACGCTAACGAGGAGTAATCTGCATATCAGCCGAGTTCGAAGTTAGCTGAAGTGAAGTTAGCTGATGAGATAGCGCACGCTACACGTTATCATTAACGCACGCTATCGAGCCTTGTTACCGTTGTGAAGGAATTCAAACACAGAATGACGTATGCAATGAAGTCAGCATTAGCGCACGCTACAAAGAAGGAATAGCGCACGCTAAGAAGTTTGAATCAAGTCAATCAGAACGTTGGGAAAAGCAGGTCAAAGTCAGCATATCAAACGGATACTTTGACAATCCATGCAACGGATATATTGGATTAGCGCACGCTACAATGTGTTATTAACGCACGCTAATACAAGTTGGTTACGTACGTAAGGAAGAAAGCATACCGTACGCTAAAGAAGAAACGAAGCTACTGGAATGAAACTGGGAATAGTTTAGCGCACGCTACAGGCACGCTAATGATACTAGCGCACGCTAAGAAGGAAGATCTAGCGCACGCTAGCTAGTCAACTCTGGCAGCAACGGCTAGTAAGGAGGAAGAAGGCTATAAATACCAAGGAGCTGGTATTATTCCACACAAAAACATTGAGCAAAGCATACATACGTGTTATATCATTGTAAACATTATAGTTGTTGTTCTTGAGCTTAATTAAGAGTGATTGAGTGTTATACACAAGATCATACACGAGCGAGAAAAAGAAAAGATACGATTTGATTCGGTGTTATTAGGATCAAGGATCCGGCATTGTTAGAATCACAATCGCTATCTTAGTAAGGTTTATCTAGTACCGATAGAAAGCTAGAGTGGTTGATTCCTTATCCAATAGAAAAGGAAAAACGGTTTTACTCGGACCGATAGAAGACGAGCTTGTAACGGTAATCCCTCGACCGATAGAAGAGAGGCGTAGAGGTTTTGATCTTAAGCCTAAGGAAAAAGATACATCGAGAGAGGACGTAGGCTTCGTTAATAGCCGAACCTCTATAAATCCTTGTGTGATTTATATTCCGCAATTTATTTTCGCTTCCGCACAAAACGGCGCAAATATCCGATTTGGTACCCAACAATTGGTATCGGAGCGGTACTCCAATACGCGGCTTAACATCCGAGGAGAAGATCCAAAATGGCATTTCAAATGGCTCCAGTCGAAGGCCTTGCTCTCAACCGACCACTATATTTTGATGGATCAAATTTCATGACTTGGAAGAAGAAAATGTCTATTTTCATCCGAGCTTACGATATCGAATTATGGAAGGTGATTTGCCTTGGTCCCAAAATCCCGACGAACTCAAACGGAACTCTCAAAACCTTTGAAGAGTATGACGATACGGATTGGAAAAACGATCATTATAATTGCAAAGCCACACAATTATTATACTGTGCTTTAAATCCGGAAGAACACAACCGGATATCATCGTGTGATAGTGCCAAAGAGATTTGGAAAATGCTTGAAGTAACACACGAATGTACGTCTCAAGTCAAAGAGACGAAGATAAACATGCTCCTTCATGATTATGAATTATTCCAAATGAAGGACGACGAATCCATCTCGATTATGCTCGACCGATTTTCGGTCATCACCAATGGATTAGCATGTTTCGGAAAACCACTTTCGAGTAGTGAGAAAGTAAAGAAAATTCTCCGATCACTACCTCGAGAATGGGACGGTACGGTTACGGCAATAATGGAATCCAAAGATTTAAATACTCTCGATTTTAGTGCTCTCGTTGGTTCTCTTATTAACTACGAGATTGTTCTAAAATCTCGGAATGCCAAACCAAAACCGAAGGAAAAATCGATAGCCTTCAAGGCTAAGGTGCCGAGAAAGAAAGAAGAAACCCCGGTGGATGAAAGTGACGAAGAAATGGCATATTATGCCAAGAACATTGATAAGTTTCAACACTTATTAAACCGGAGAAAGAAGGACATTCAAGCGGGCGAATCTAAAAAGTTCGACAACACTTGTCGACTTTGTGGTAAACCAGGCCACTTTGCTAAGAACTGTCGAGTAAAGCAAAAGGAGGTTCTAATCGCAACATGGAGCGACGAAGATCCCGATGAAGATTTTCTTGAACAAAATAATCTCGCGCTCATGGCCCGGAGTTCATTCGACGATAGCGACGTCGAAAGCCAAGTAAGTACATCCTCTCGTGATGAGTTATTTGATGCATTTGAGTTATTACATACGGATTTCCAAAATGCTTTATCCGAGATAAAATCCCTCAAGTCTAAATATAAAACTTTAAAAATTGAAAATTCTAAAATACTTGAAAAAGGGAAATTTGTCGAATTTGATCATTCGAAATGCATTGAAAATGAGAATATTTTAAAGAATGATCTTTTAAAAGTTCAAGATGAACTAAAAATTTTGACAAAGAAACTCTCGTGCGGCAACGATAAATTTGAACAAATGTTATGTGTTCAAAAATATACTTTAAATAAAGAGGGGTTAGGATTCAAACCACGTTCGAAAAACGAATCCGTTAATTTTAAAATACCCCATTGCGAAAAGTGTTTGAAAATCGGGCATCACATTTCAAATTGCAAAAGCCCAAGACGGACGATAAAAATTAAAAAGATTTGGGTTCCTAAAGGAACAATTACTCCAAACATCGTCTACGTTTCAAAAGAAAAACCAACTATAGGTTGGATCCCCAAAAATAAATTTTAACAATTGATATTTTAAAAAGGGGGAGATAATAATTTCAGGGGGAGTATTTTTTATTAATGCATATTCATCATGCATATTTATATTTTGCTCTATATTTTTTTTTACTTTTTGATGAAGACAAAAAGGGGGAGAAGTAGATGAATTGAGATAAAAATGAGAAGGAGAAGAATTGAGATAAAAATGAAAAAAATCGAAGAAGTCGAAAAGAAAAAGAAAAGCATACAAATAGGGGGAGTTGAAAAAGGGAGATGTTGAAAAGAAAAAAGGATTGGAGAAACTAACGAAACGATCAAAGCCGAAAACTTTGATTCGTATATATATACATATATTTTATTTTTACAGATTTTATCCAATTCAAGAGTTGTTTTGTAATCATCAAAAAGGGGGAGATTGTTGGAATATTTATTCCACACATTATATAATTTATGTTTTGATGATTAAAGTTGCTAAACAACAAAACAACATCGAGGCGAAGCAAAATGACGAAGCAGACGAAGACGCAAAAAGTTGCAATCTGGACTGCATTAGCGCACGCTAATACATATAGGTTAGCACATGCTAACGAGGAGTAATCTGCATATCAGCCGAGTTCGAAGTTAGCTGAAGTGAAGTTAGCTGATGAGATAGCGCACGCTACACGTTATCATTAACGCACGCTATCGAGCCTCGTTACCGTTGTGAAGGAATTCAAACACAGAATGACGTATGCAATGAAGTCAGCATTAGCGCACGCTACAAAGTAGGAATAGCGCACGCTAAGAAGTTTGAATCAAGTCAATCAGAACGTTGGGAAAAGCAGGTCAAAGTCAGCATATCAAACGGATACTTTGACAATCCATGCAACGGATATATTGGATTAGCGCACGCTACAATGTGTTATTAACGCACGCTAATACAAGTTGGTTACGTACGTAAGGCAGAAAGCATAACGTACGCTAAAGAAGAAACGAAGCTACTGGACTGAAACTGGGAACAGTCTAGCGCACGCTACAGGCACGCTAATGATACTAGCGCATGCTAAGAAGGAAGATCTAGCGCACGCTAGCTAGTCAACTGGCAGCAACGGCTAGTAAGGAGGAAGAAGGCTATAAATACCAAGGAGCTGGTATTATTCCACACAACAACATTGAGCAAAGCATACATACGTGTTATAACATTGTAAATATTATAGTTGTTGTTCTTGAGCTTAATTAAGAGTGATTGAGTGTTATACACAAGATCATACACGAGCGAGAAAAAGAAAACATACGATTTGATTCGGTGTTATTAGGATCAAGGATCCGGCATTGTTAGAATCACAATCGCTATCTTAGTAAGGTTTATCTAGTACTGATAGAAAGCTAGAGTGGTTGATTCCTTATCCAATAGAAAAGGAAAAACGGTTTTACTCGGACCGATAGAAGACGAGCTTGTAACGGTAATCCCTCGACCGATAGAAGAGAGGCGTAGAGGTTTTGATCTTAAGCCTAAGGAAAAATATACATCGAGAGAGGACGTAGGCTTCGTTAATAGCCGAACCTCTATAAATCCTTGTGTGATTTATATTCCACAATTTATTTTCGCTTCCGCACAAAACGGCGCAAATATCCGATTTGGTACCCAACAGGCATGAGGGGTGGACATTGGTAGCCATGGAATCGCCAGTGAACAGTTTCCAGTATGCTGACAGAAGGCTTTCAAACCCGCAGGTCTCCAACTCCTCCATCTTCAGGCCATCAGACGGCAGCTTGTAGATCTTCTCCAAAAGATCTTTGTTTAGAGGGGTCTCAATCCCTTGGCAGTCCTGATTATGTTAGTAATTTCACCTCCTTTACTTTGAGATGAATATTTGAAT
Organism: Orobanche coerulescens; assembly: GCA_033398695.1. Classification (NCBI taxonomy): domain Eukaryota; kingdom Viridiplantae; phylum Streptophyta; class Magnoliopsida; order Lamiales; family Orobanchaceae; genus Orobanche; species Orobanche coerulescens. The sequence continues at coordinate 123,378,045 of CM065817.1, forward strand.
GAGGCATCGAGGTAGAACTCCTCCACAAGCTGCTCATTATAAATGTCAGCATGGTGGCTTCCAAGACGATACAGCCCTTGTTGCTTCACTCTGGAAATAACCAGTTCCATGCTGGTGTCATCTTCTCCCTCAAATGCAATCCTTTCAAGCAACACAGATCTGGCGAAGATACGACCATCGATAATGGTCTCATTCTTCTTCAGTGAGAGGGAAGATGTCTGTGAAGTCGACATTTTTCAAGAGAAAATGTGTGAAGTAACAAGGAATTAATCACAGAAAATGCAGAAAAAATTGCAGAAGGTATGTAAACAGTTTTCTTAAGAAAGCGTAAAAAGTCTATAGGAGCAAAGTGTTGTCCTTTTATAGTGTGCAGGGAAGATTAGGTTAAACAGTGAACAGTCAGATTTAAGGGATGGGAACCGTCGTTGAAAGAACGTACAAGATGGATTCAGAGTAACTTATACGCCTAATCCATCAGTTTTGAAATTATGACCGGTCCCACTTTTGATAGTTCGTCTTCCACTATTGCACGAAATGGCGGTTTGAAATTTTAAGTTCGTGGTATTTGAGACAGTAAAGTCCAGGTGTCTTTAAAACCAAAGGGATAAGATGTTTTAAATTCAACAGGCATGTGGACTTGAAAACATTATTTGCACAAATAGAATATTATTATAATATTAATTGATATCCTACAATGTATGTGATGTATCCGCGAAAATACAGCGTTCCCCCTTAAAAGGTACATACAGAATTCAATTCTTACAGCAATTTTTGGATTAATACTTTATTCATGGGTCGTACTATATTCCCCCTTAAGTAATGCGCACGTCAGCTGTAGGTAGGTTTTATGCCTTGTTTTTCCTACAGTAAGATCTGACTTGTTCTGAGTGTACAGTTAATCAAAGTGGATACTGTATTCTTGGGTCTTATAGTATTTCCCCTCAATTAATGAGTAAAATGCGAAAACTTACAAGGAGTCAGGCTGTAGTATTCCCAATTCTTGGCGAAGCATGCAGAATCTGGTTGTGCTGAGAGGTTTTGTAAAGTTATCGGCCAACTAAATATCTGTATGAATCTTCTCGATCCGAACATCTTTATTCTCACCATGATTCCTGATGAAATGATGCTTCATATCAATATGCTTAGTTCGCGAGTGCAATACAAGGTTGTGCGTGATTGCAATTGTACTTGTGCTATCGCACGTGATTGGAGTCTCTCTGGTACTGATTCCATAATCTTGTAACTGCATCCAGAGAATCTGCATACAGCAACTTCCAGCAGCATAATATTCCGACTCAGCTGTAGAACATGAGTTGGCCAATTGCTTCTTATTGAACCATGACACAAGTCTAGGTCCAAGAAAGTGACAAGTACCGCTTGTGCTCTTCCTATCCAACTTACAGCCTCCGAGATCCGAGTCGTTGTTGCCTACCAAATCAAATCCTCCTTCCTTAGGATACCACAATCATACATCGATTGTTCCTTTTACGTACTTAAGGATTCGTTTGGCTGTTGTGAAGTTTGACTCCTTAGGTGCTACTTGATACCGAGCACACACTCCTCCAGCAAACTGGATATCGGACCTGCTAGCCGTTAGGTACAGGAGTGAGCCTATAAGCTTTGTGTAGAGTTATTGATCAACCGGCTTTCCAGCTTCGTCAGCACTAATTTGCGTGGAAGTGATCATGGGGGTGGATGAGGATTTGGAGTTGTTCATTCCAAGTTTGGTGAGCAGCTCCTTGCTGTACTTTTACTGGTCTATGAATATTCATGTAGGCAGTTGCTTAACCTGCAATCCTAGAAAATAACTAAGTTCTCCCATCAGACTCATTTCAAATTTACTTTGCATGAGATGAGAGAACCTTTGACATAAATCAAGGTTAGTTGAACCAAATATAATATCATCGACATATATTTGTACCATTAACAGGTCATTACCTTCTTATATCTTAAAAAGGGTCTTTTCCACTACGCCCTTCTCAAATCCATTGTTGATTAGGTATAGGGACAGGATTTCGTACTAGGCTCTAGGTGCCTGCTTAAGTCCATACGGAGCTTTCAGTAGCCTGTATACTAGGTCTCCGCCTTTAGTGTTGACAAACCCTGGTGGTTGTTCAACGTAGACTTCTTCGACGAGATCTCCATTCAGGAATGCACTCTTAACGTTCATTTGATACACTATAAAGTTCTTATAGGCGAGAAATGCTAGAAATTTCCTGATGGCTTCTAATCTGGCTACAGGGGCAAACATTTCGTTGTAGTCTATGCCTTCGTCCTGTCTGTAGTCTTGAGCGACTAGTCGGTATTTGTTTCTTATTACAAGTTCATTTTCATCCTTTTTGTTTCTAAATACCCATTTGGTTCCAATTGCAGCTTGATGATCTAGTCTGGGTACTAGATACCATACATTGTTTCTTTCGAAACCATTTATCTCTTCCGAAACCATTTATCTCTTCTTCCATAGAAATGATCTAGTGTGAATTATTCAGAGCTTCATTGGTCGAAACAGGTTTGGATTGGGCTAAGAATATAGCTAGAGTGCACATAGCTGGTCTCCTAAGTTCGGCTTGAGATTTCCATATAGGAAATGGAGATTTCTCATAATTGGTCTCTTCTTGTGAACACAGTAGAGTTCCTTGTATAATCTGTATTCTCTTACGGGTGGTTACACCAGCATCAATATCTCCTATAATCAACTCCTGGGGGTGATCTCTCAGCCATCTCCTGTCAGGCTCTAATTCGGCATCTCGTGTTGTATCTTGTGGTACTGGAGTCTCGACTTCAGCTTGTACGGCATTAGCTTCGACTGCTTCTAATCTTACAGCGGCGGGATTGATTTCTAAATCCACGACAGGATCTATAGGGGTTGAGGATCATCAAGGGAAAGTGTTCAGATATTCTAGGTTATGCCTTGTACTCCTATAGGGTCATAAAGGGGTTCATCGAATACTACATGGACAGATTCCTCTATTATCGGCTTCCTTTTATTAAATATCCTAAAAGCTTTGTTGACAGAGGAATATCCTACAAATATCCCGACTTTTCGTCAAAGGTCTTGAGTTGATCCTTCTCGTTGTTCAGAATATAACACCTGCATCCAAAAATATGAAAGTATGCAGCCATTGGAGTTTTATTGTTCCTTACCTCATAGGCTGTTTTGTTTTGATGCTTGTTGATGATACAACGGTTTTATGTGTAGCACGCTGTATTTGTTGCTTCATCCCAGAACCGCTGCGGCAATTTGCTTGCGGCTATCATGTTCCTTGTTGCTTCTTTAAGCGTCCTATTCTTTCGCTCGGCAATGCTATTTTGTTGAGGAGTTCGGGTTGCTGAGTATTCGTGTTGTATTCCATATCCGAACAGTATTGCTCTATAAAGCGATTTGTGAATTCAGCGCCTCTGTCGAAACGAATGGACATGATACTCAATCCTTTCTCATTCTGTAACTTCTTCAGGTACTCTGGAAACTTCGTGATGGTATCTTTCTTCTTGCTTAGAAAGATTGTCTAAGCATACCTAGAAAAATCGTCAACAATAACAAGACAATATTTCTTACCTCCCAAACTTACAGGGTCTACAGGGCCGCAGAGGTCCATGTGTAGAAAATCCAGTACCCTGTGGGTGGATAGATATGACTTGCTTTTCAGGGTGGTTTTGACTTGTTTACCTTTCTGACAGGGTCCACAGACACTGTCTTTATGAAATGACACATCGGGCAAACCTCTGACTATTCCCTATCTAGCGAGTTTGTTGATCGTCTTGAAGTTGATGTGAGACATCCTCTTGTGCCATAGCCAGCTTTAATCTGCAGTGCCTTTGGCAACAAAACATGGAATAGTGGAACTTGTAGGCTTCCAGTCAGCAATATACATATTACCTGATCTGCTTCCTGTGAGGACTATTCCCTTAAACTTGATGTCCTTCACTCTACAGTGATCTATATATAATTTGACCGAGTACTGTTTATCACATAACTGGCTAATACTAAGTAGATTGTACTGTAAGCCTTCAACATAAGCTACGTCAGTGACTTTAAACTTTCCAACAAGTAGGGTTCGCTTCCCTCTTGTTCTTTCTTTGGATTTGTCACCGAAGCACACCTTTAGACCATGACCTTCTACATAATCTGACAGCTGACTGATATCTCCTGTCATATGCCGAGAACATCCGCTGTCAAAGTACCAGATGTCCTTTTCTTTGATATCTTGTAAGCAAAGAATTTAAGTAGATTTAGGTCCCCTTTGATTTCTGGGTCCATGTATGTTAGTGCCTTTTGGTACCCAAATTTTCCTGACATAAATTGGTTTGTTGTAGGTTACTTTTGGTCCTGTATTTCGATATCTACGTGGGGCAGGCACGTAGTCGATGTAACCTTGATTATTATGCATGTAAAATCTAGGATTTTGATTCTAGTATGATTGCCGTCTTGGAGAGGGAACCATTTTCTTAGGCCTTACAGCTTGCCTTCTAGGTCTCCAGTTGGATTCCCAGAGTTCTTGGTGGTACTGCGCGGCGACCTGTTTTCTAGATAGATAACGGGGCTCCTGTATAGAGGATCTAGGTGCACTGTATTGTTGGTAGTACTGCGGTGCGTGCCTTTGATACTTGGAAGCCTTCTTTTAGAATAGTTGCTGGCGCTGTTGATATGCTCGGGGAGCATACTGTTGATCACGCCTTACAGGTCTGGGAGGCTGAGGTTTCCGTTGTCTGTGATATGAACTTGGGGGCGGAATCGCAGCCTTTGCTGTACGAGGAGGGGAAGCTGTAATATTTGCGGGACTTGGGGTCTCTTCGGGTATAGGAATGGGTTCCACTCCCCTGATGAACACCATACTAGATTTTCCCTTATGGGAGAAGGAGTCATATCCTAAGCCACGTTTATCATGGCATGCTTCCCAGTGCTTAGAATTTCTTTCATCCATCTGGAAGATTTTTCAAATGATCTCAGGATGGTCTCTAGTTCTCCTTCTCGTTTCTCGAGAGTTTTTACTTTAGCTTCGAGTACAGCATAATCATTTGCCTTGCACTCATTATGAGACTTTGCCGCATTTAGATCTTTGGCAAGTTGATGATTGCTTTCCATGAGTTTTTCAAAGGTGACTTCGCTGTTTTCGCAATCAAGAGACATATTTTCATAGGTGTTCTTAAGCAAGTCATTTTCATCTTTTAGCTCCAAGTTTGAAATTTCGAGCTGTATGTTTTCTCGTTTGAGTGTCTCATGAGCTTTTTGAATGTTTTTAAATTAATTCATCATATTTTCAAAAGTATGTGATGCATTTATAGGAATAGTTGAATTCAAACTTACTTCATCATCGTTGTCATCATCATCCTGTATTTCTTTGGCCATAAAGCACATATATGCTTTATCCTCGATTTCATCATCGGAGGAGTCACTGTCAGTGGTTGCCTGTAGGCATTCCTCGGTCTTGTTCGATGCGGGCGAGGCTTCTGATTCACCAATCAGGGCCTTGAGCTTGTTTCTCCAGACTTGTCTTTTCTCATCCCTTTCTTGTTGCTCAGCTTCTGGCAACTTTTGCACTTTTGGATGTGGACACTTATTTTCATAATGTCCTGGCTTCCTACAGTTATAGCATAGGTTAGAATCGTCAGATGAAGGGGATTCCGAGCTTACCTTGTTGAAAGGCTTGGACCTGTAGGGAGTCTTTCCAGACTGTTTGATGAACTTTTTGAACTTGTGCATGAGTAATGCCATTGCATCTTGCGACAGAATGTCATCCTCGTTGTCTGCTGCCTTGTGTGCCGATTTGGATGTGCTGGGTGCTGAATTATGTCTCTTGTCAGATACAGCAGCCAGTGATGTAGTCTTTGTAACACCCCCAAGTTATTCAGGGAATATTACAGCGCCGTAAGCCCCGCCGTGGGACCCACAAGGCTAAACATACGCGGAACTGTAAATTTTGACCGAGGAGGTCTACATACAATGGAATTAAGAACAATACAAAGGGTATTCAAAACATAACCAATGTATCCAAAGACATCACAACACGAATCAATACCTCGGCAGACACAGGCCGGAACATCAAAGAAAATGGAAAACAATATTCGAGTATTCAATAACCATTCCAGTACAACAACACTGAATGGAAGACTCAACACATAGCCGGAGGAAAGACACAGTATCACACTTGCCCACCATCTTTATGCCGACCCGATACCTGCCCGTCCGCTCTCCTGGAACCTGAAATACATAAAAAGTATTTCCCCCATAAAGGGGTTAGCCGTCGAATAGCTAATGCAAGTATATCAAGTATGAAACACAATACTCCTCGACAATAAAGTAAATGTAACCGTCAATTCATCAATTCAAGACTAGTATTCCGGAATAATAAATCTCATAGCATCACATCAAGACGTATATGAATACCGTGGAACCGCACCAGAGACTACGGAACCCTTAGGGGACCTGTCGGCCCTCCCCCAAGTGGTTCGTTCATATCATCCGTCATTAATACATATATGAATACCGTGGAACCGCACTAGAGGCTACGGAACCCTTAGGGGACCTATCGGCCCGCCCCAAAGTGGTTAATTCATATTATCCATGGAATCGCACCAGAGGCTACGAAACCCTCAGAGGACCATCGGCCCGTCCCGGAGTGGATAGAAATAATCATGCCATTAATATTTCATACTTTCAAAGTCGAGAACGCACATTCATAAATATATACTTGCCTTTGAGACATCGAGAAAGCGAATGGAAAAAAAGGGTATGAGTTCCGTAGGTCCAAGAACGCGCTTCCGGCACCTAAACGATTCGCAAGGAATATGATAATTAATTATCCATATTCAAATTACACGAAGAAACTCCCCAAACCCGTCTACGATTTATGGAAATACATGGATAATCAACTAGAGGTTGGAAAATCGTCCAAACCCTCACAAGTCCAAAAACGGCATAATCCAATCCGTAAAACCATAAGAAAAGTATGCATACGGGATAGATACATCATAATCTCAAAGTTCTCAAGCTTCAAAGCGGCTAAATCGGACGAATCTACGAAAAACCCCAAAATTCCCAAAAGGTAGGGTTCTAAGGATGATTACCTTGATTCGTACGATAGGATGGATTAGATGTTGAATAATCCTTGTGATCCAACCCAAGATGACAATATCTGATGGAGGACTGCCTCAAAAAGCCCCAAATCGCCTCTCCCGAGCTCTCCCGATCGGAAAAAGTGGAAATGATGTGAAATGACGAGTGCAGGGGTTGACTGTCCCCTTATATACTGTCTCAGTCTAGCGCACGCTACGCCTCAATGTTAGCGTGCGCTAACGGGTCACCTGGTAGTCCAGTGGCTACTGCCATAAGACGCTAGCGTGCGTTACGAAACATCCCTTGCGTGCGCTAACTGCTGTTCTGCCAAAATCTCAGCTTACTGCCTCGGTCCGCTAGCGTGCGTTAATACTGAGCACTAGCGTGCGTTACGCAACACATATAGCGTACGCTAGCCGCTGCCTAGCGTGCGCTACCTATTAGTCCAGAAAGTCTGAAACCTCACTGCTTCTACTGACCAGACCATTAGCGTGCGCTATCATTATGCCTTAGCGTGCGCTACGTAACAGTTTTAGCGTGCGCTAGCCGAAGCCTAGCGTGCGCTACCTGATAGTCCAGAAACCTGACAACCTCACTGCCTCTGCCGACCCGGCCATTAGCGTGCGCTACGGACGGATGTTATCGTGCGCTACTAACCACGAATAGCGCGCGCTAACGAACTCCTAGCGTGCGTTAATCCGCCAGTCCAGAGCACCGAGTTCTCAGTTCGACTGATCGTCCCTTTAGCGCGCTACGGCTCAAAGCTAGCGTGCGCTAATCAAGCTGAATTAGCGTGCGTTAGCCTAGGCCTAACGTGCTCTATTTCTATGGCCCAGAACACTTCCGCAAGGTTTAGAACAACACGATCAAGACCCAAAAAAGATACGAAACTCAATAACAATATCAACAACATCTCCAAGCATTTACAGAGCGACAAAATAAGGAGGACGACAAAGTCAAACAGTCAATAAAAGTACGGGTATTACATTCTCCCCCTCTAAAAAGAAGTTTCGTCCCGAAACTTAAGAAATAAATAGTTCGGGGTATTCCACCCGCATCTTCTCTTCCGTCTCCCAAGTTGCCTCCTCGACTCCATGTCTCGACCATTGCACTTTAACCAGTGGAATGGTCTTATGCCGAAGTTGTTTCTCGCGACGCTCAAGGATCTTCACGGGTCTCTCCAGAAAGGTAATATCCTCGGCTACGTCAATCTCACTGTAGTCGATAATGTGGCTCGGATCCGGTACGTACTTTCTCAACTGAGACACATGAAAAACACTATGGACGTGACTCAAAGCTGGAGGCAACGCCAAGCGATAAGCTAAATCTCCAACTCGTCCAAAATCTCGAAAGGTCCGATATACCTCGGACTAAGTTTCCCTTTTTCCCGAAGCGGAAAACTCCACGGGTCGGCGACACCTTGAGTAAGACATGATCCCCACTTGAACTCCAAGGGTCGACGACGAGTATCAAGATAAGATTTCGACGACTGGCGGCAAAGAATCGGTCCCGGATAATAGAAATCTTTTCCTTAGTCTCCATCAACATATCCGGCTCCGTCCCAACTAGCTTAGAAGCCTCGTCCCAACATAATGGCGACCTACATCGCCTACCATAAAGTGCCTCGAAGGGTGCCATTTTAATCGACGCATGCCAACTATTATTGTAAGCAAACTCGATCAACGGCAAGTGAAGCTCCCAATCATTACTCCAGTCTAAGGCACAAGCCCGTAACATATCTTCCAACGTCTGAATCGTCCTCTCTGTCTGACCATCCGACTGAGGATGAAAAGAAGTGCTCAATCTCAACTCAGTACCCAAAGCCTGGTGAACAGCCTGCCAAAAGTGCGATACGAAACGGCCGTCTCGATTAGAAACAATGGTCTTGGGGGCACCGTGTAATCTCACGATCTCAGCAATAAAGGTTCGAGCCAGTCTATCCGGTCCCCATGTATCCTTAATACCCAAGAAGTGTGCAGACTTGGTCAGCCGATCGACAATTACCCAAATCATATTCATTCCTGCCCGAGTTCTCGGCATGCCAGTGATGAAATCCATCGAGATATCTTCCCACTTCCACTCGGGAATGGGAAGTGGTTTCAACAACCCCGCTGGTCGTTGATGTTCGATCTTGACTTGCTGACACGTCAAGCACCGTAGTACAAACTCCGTAACATCCTTCTTCATGTTATTCCACCAAAAATTACACTTCAAATCTTTGTACATCTTACTCGTCCCGGGGTGGATTGAGTAAGGCGTAGCATGCGCTTCTCGGAGAATTTTTTGCCTCAACTCTAAATCGTTCGGAACACAAAGCCTACCCTGAAATCTCAGAATACTATCCTCGTGAACCATAAAGCCAGGAGCTTTTCCTTTAATTACATCTTCCTTCAGTTGAGAAATCATCGGGTCACTCCACTGCTTCCCTTTGATGTCATCAACTAAAGACGAAGTAATTTCGAGAGTACACAGTTGTCCCTGTACTCGTTGAAGCCAAACTTCTATCCCTTGCTCAATTAAGTCCTGACGAATTTTCGTCTGAGATGTAAGAACCTCGAGCATTTGAAGAGACGCCGATTTGCGGCTCAAAGCATCCGCAACGACATTGGCTTTCCCGGGGTGGTAAAGAATTTCCAAATCATAATCCTTTATCAACTCTAACCAACGTCTCTGTCTCATATTCAGCTCCTTCTGACTGAAAATATATTTCAGGCTCTTGTGATCGGTATAAATCCGGCACGGTGAACTATACAAATAATGCCGCCAAATCTTGAGTGCGAAGACAATTGCGGCCAACTCTAAATCGTGAGTAGGATAATTCATCTCATAAGGCTTTAATTGTCGAGACGCAAAAGCTATCGTCTTATCATGCTGCATAAGCACACAGCCCAGGCCTTGACCCGAAGCGTCACTATAAACTGCAAAGCCCTCGCTACCATGTGGTAAAGTTAGAATCGGCGCTGAAGTCAATCGTCTCTTCAGTTCATCGAAGCTCTGTTGTCTCTCATCCGTCCAGATAAACTTTTCGGTCTTCTGGAGCAATTTTGTAAGCGGCCGAGCGAGTTTCGAGAACCCCTCGACAAACCGATTGAATACCCAAAGAAGGCCCAAAAAGCTACGAACCTTCTTAACATTTTTAGGCGGTGCCCAATCTAGCACTGCCTCAATCTTCTGCGGGTCTACACGAACCCCTTCGGCCGAAATCACATGGCCGAGAAACATAACTTCTCCCAACCAAAACTCGCATTTCGAGAATTTGGCATAGAGGTGCTCGGTTCTCAAAATGTCTAAAACCAAACGCAAGTGTCGGGCATGTTCCTCCTTATCTCGAGAATAGATCAAGATGTCGTCAATAAAGACGACTACACACCTGTCGAGGTACTCGATGAATATCTTATTCATTAACTGCATGAAAACTGCCGGTGCATTAGTCAACCCAAAAGGCATAACTACAAATTCATAATGCCCATATCTCGTCCGAAATGCCGTCTTCGGAACGTCTGACTCCCTCACCCTGAGTTGATAATACCCGGATCTTAAATCAATTTTCGAGAAAACTGCAGCCCCTTGCATTTGATCAAATAAATCGTCTATACGAGGCAAAGGATACTTGTTCTTGATGGTTACTTTGTTTAGCTCACGGTAATCAATGCACAAACGTAGTGAACCATCCTTCTTCCTTACGAAAAGAACAGGCGCGCCCCAAGGCGAAGCGCTCGGTCTGATGTACCCTTTTTCCAGAAGTTCTCCCAACTGATTCTTCAATTCTTGCATCTCGGAAGGTGCCATCCGGTAAGGTGCTTTAGAAATCGGAGCCGCATCTGGCTCTAAGTCCACAGTAAATTCTATCTCTCGATCTGGCGGTAATCCCGGGAGGTCATCCGGAAAAACATCGGGGTACTCACTAACAACCGGAATCGAAGAGAAATCGATTTCATTTCCTTCCGTTTTCAAGGCATAACACTAATAGCCCGCACAACCTTTATTCAAAAGTTTTACGGCCTTCATGGCACTGATAAGTAACTTGGATAGTCCCGACTTACGCCCCAAAAATGAGTACTCAGATCCGTCTTTAGTCATCATGGTGATAACCTTGGTACGGTAGTTCATAATCGCTTGATGACTATCAAGCCAATCCTCGCCGAGGATCACGTCCTCGCCTTCCATATCAACTACAATTAAATTCGATAACCAATCCATACCGGATATAATCACCGAAAAATCTCTAATCTCCCGGTTCCCCACAATTCTATCCCCGCTAAGCCTCTCACGATGAAGGGATCGCAAGCAATCGGACAAGTTATATTCAAACGGCGTACACACTCCAAAGAAATAAAAGAATGTGTAGCACCCGAATCAAAAAGTACACGGACTGGATGAGATAGGATATGAATGGTACCTGAAGCCACCGCCGCGTCGGGTTCGTCTGCTCGACGCATCTCATAAACTCGTGGTTGCATCGAACCGACGCTAGAGTTTCCTCCAAAGATTCTCGACCCCGTCCCTGTGCCCCCGCCGAAATTCCCGCCGAGGTTGACCACCGGGGCGTGGCCCGAGTGTCCAAAGTCTGATTCGGCTCGGAACAATAAGCCGCTCTATGTCCCATCTGTCCGCACGTGTGACACTTCAATGGTGGAAAGTGGCATTCCAAATTAATGTGGCCTGAACGGCCACAATTATAGCATGTCACCGCGCGATTTGTGGTACCCGAAGTAGGACGGTAACCCCTCTTTCCTTTATTAGAATGTGACGACTGTCCGGCATAACGGTTAGTCGTCTGTGACTTCTGAAAGTTGCCACTCTTAGAGTTAGAAAAATTCCCCGCTACTTTCTGCTTCTTCGATTCTTCCACGGTATCGTTGTCGGGGCTCAACATATCATGGGCTAAAGCTCTGTCCTGGTATTCCTTCAGTGTGGTGCAAGCAAATCCGGCCATATACCGCCGTAAGTCCATATTCATACGCATATCAAAGTAACGGATCTTGTCACGCTCGTTACGCACTTGATCCTTCACATGGATCAATTGTTGGTTGTACTCCACGATCGCCTGCGAAACGGGAATATCTTGTGGTTTAGCCTCGAAAAAGGCTCGGATTCGGCTCTCTCGCACCGGCCAAGGACAAAACTCGGCCTCCAAGAGTTCCTTAAATTCATCCCACGTGGCAATACGATCATGTGGCTTGATGACCTTCCACCAAGTAGCGGCCTCCTTAGTGAGGAAATACTGAGCAATCGGTACTTTCCTCACCTCGGGGCAATCAACTGCCTCGAAAATCTTCTCCAATTCTGCTAGCCAATCTTCCCAGCCTAACGGGTCTGTGGCACCGCCAAACTGTGGAGGGTGCATACGGATTACATTCTGAAGCAAGGCATCCGTGTTTGGGTTCGGGTTATTCAGCTGAACAGTTTGGGCCAAAATAGTCATCTGTGTGGCCAATTGTTGAAGTGCATTCGCCACTCCAACGTCCGCGTTGTTCCCCTGGCCGTCTGACTGGTCGTGCTGACTTTCAGTGTCAGGATGCACCGAGTTTGACAAGCTGGGGTTGATCGACCCCGCAACAGAACTGATGGAAACAGCCGCGCCACGACCTCTTCCACGGCCACGGCCCCTACCAGCTGACATACTGAAGAACACACAAGTCACGTAAGCACAATTCAATCACGCGTCATCAAAGTGTCCGATTCTCAAGAATACCGATAAAAGGAAGCAAAACGAATAAGAAAACACCAGAAGAGTGAGAGGTCTTACAAGTACCGGTCGCACTGTGATGATGGCAAAGTAGTGATACTGCGGACAAATAACGACTCGATCGACCCAAAAGACCGACAGCCTAGGTATCCATAGACCTAAGCTCCGATACCATATTCTGTAACACCCCCAAGTTATTCAGGGAATATTACAGCGCCGTAAGCCCCGTCGTGGGACCCACAAGGCTAAACATACGCGGAACTGTAAATTTTGACCGAGGAGGTCTACATACAATGGAATTAAGAACAATACAAAGGGTATTCAAAACATAACCAATGTATCCAAAGACATCACAACACGAATCAATACCTCTACAGACAGTGCCTAACATCAAAGAAAATGGAAAACAATATTCGAGTATTCAATAACCATTCCAGTACAACAACACTGAATGGAAGACTCAACACATAGCCGGAGGAAAGACACAGTATCACACTTGCCCACCATCTTTATGCCGACCCGATACCTGCCCGTCCGCTCTCCTGGAACCTGAAATACATAAAGTATTTCCCCCATAAAGGGGTTAGCCGTCGAATAGCTAGTGCAAGTATATCAAGTATGAAACACAATACTCCTCGACAATAAAGTAAATGTAACCGTCAATTCATCAATTCAAGACTAGTATTCCGGAATAACTAAATCTCATAGCATCACATCAAGACGTATATGAATACCGTGGAACCGCACCAGAGGCTACGGAACCCTTAGGGGACCTGTCGGCCCGCCCCAAAGTGGTTCGTTCATATCATCCGTCATTAATACATATATGAATACCGTGGAACCGCACCAGAGGCTACGGAACCCTTAGGGGACCTATCGGCCTGCCCCAAAGTGGTTAATTCATATTATCCATGGAATCGCACCAGAGGCTACGAAACCCTCAGAGGACCATTGGCCCGTCCCAGAGTGGATAGAAATAATCATGCCATTAATATTTCATACTTTCAAAGTCGAGAACGCACATTCATAAATATATACTTGCCTTTGCGACATCGAGAAAGCGAATGGAAAAAAAGGGTATGAGTTCGGTAGGTCCAAGAACGCGCTTCCGGCACCTAAACGATTCGCAAGGAATATGATAATTAATTATCCATATTCAAATTACACGAAGAAACTCCCCAAACCCGTCTACGATTTATGAAAATACATGGATAATCAACTAGAGGTTGGAAAATCGTCCAAACCCTCACAAGTCCAAAAACGGCATAATCCAATCCGTAAAACCATAAGAAAAGTATGCATACGGGATAGATACATCATAATCTCAAAGTTCTCAAGCTTCAAAGCGGGTAAATCGGACGAATCTACGAAAAACCCCAAAATTCCCAAAAGGTAGGGTTCTAAGGATGATTACCTTGATTCGTACGATAGGATGGATTAGATGTTGAATAATCCTTGTGATCCAACCCAAGATGACAATATCTGATGGAGGACTGCCTCAAAAAGCCCCAAATCGCCTCTCCCGAGCTCTCCCGATCGGAAAAAGTGGAAATGATGTGAAATGACGAGTGCGGGCCGATTGTCCCTTATATACTGTCTCGCCTAGCGCACGCTACGCCTCAATGTTAGCGTGCGCTAACGGGTCACTGGTAGTCCGGTTATCGCCATAAGACGCTAGCGTGCGTTACGAAACATCCTTGCGTGCGCTAATCGCCGTTTCGCGCCAAAATCTCGCCATCGCCTCGGTCCGCTAGCGTGCGTTAATACTGAGCACTAGCGTGCGTTACGCAACACATATAGCGTACGCTAGCCGCTGCCTAGCGTGCGCTACCCATTAGTCCAGAAAGTCTGAAACCTCACTGCTTCTACTGACCAGACCATTAGCGTGCGCTATCATTATGCCTTAGCGTGCGCTACGTAACAGTTTTAGCGTGCGCTAGCCGAAGCCTAGCGTGCGCTACCTGATAGTCCAGAAACCTGACAACCTCACTGCCTCTGCCGACCCGGCCATTAGCGTGCGCTACGGACGGATGTTAGCGTGCGCTACGGACGGATGTTATCGTGCGCTACTAACCACGAATAGCGCGCGCTAACGAACTCCTAGCGTGCGTTAATCCGCCAGTCCAGAGAGCAGCGATGGGTTCCGTTCGACTGATCCAGTCCCTTAGCGCGCTACGGCTCAAAGCTAGCGTGCGCTAATCAAGCTGAATTAGCGTGCGTTAGCCTAGGCCTAACGTGCGCTATTTCTCTGGCCCAGAACACTTCCGCAAGGTTTAGAACAACACGATCAAGACCCAAACAAGATACGAAACTCAATAACAATATCAACAACATCTCCAAGCATTTACAGAGCGACAAAATAAGGGGGACGACAAAGTCAAACAGTCAATAAAAGTACGGGTATTACAGTCTTGGCAGGTGACTCTTCAGATTTCTCTCTCCTGTCTATGTCATATTCAAATGCCTTCAGGTCAGAAAAGAGATCAAAGGTAGAAATATTGTTTAAGTTACAGGACACATGCATAGCTCTGGTTTTTATGTCCCATCGGGTAGAGAGTGAACGAAATATTTTCAAATTTTTCTCTTGAGTATACACTTTACCCAATGATTCAAGTTCATCGACAATGCCGGTAAATCTGAGGTGAAGCTCCTCAAGCGTTTCTGTAGGTTTCATTCCGAAAGACTCAAACTGCTGAGTAAGTTTAGAAATTTTATTTTCTTTTGAGAGCTCAGTACCCTCGCAAATAGGTTTGAGCTTCTCCCAGATTTGCTTGGCTGTCTGACAGCTCTTTACCTTGGAGAATGTGCCTTTGTCGAGAGTGACAAATAGCGCGTTTTTGGCGACGTTGCCCAAGTTGGCACGCTTGCGCTCATCAGCCGTCCATTGATCGCGCTCTTTCTCGAGCATCTCAACATAGGATTGCCCTTCCATCCTTGCCTTCATGATCTTGATAGGTCCTCCCTGGATGACATAAATTATTTCTTTGTGCATGGCTGCAAGATGGGCTTCCATCCTAATTCTCTAGTCATCAAATTCGTTAATGAAGAACATAGGAACCTTATTTATCATAGAGGAGTCCATCTTATACATAGAATGATGAAGGTATAAAACAAATTTTTCAAAAGCTAGTGATTTGTGGATCTGAATCAGTTAAAAATCGACCTTTTTTTAGAATCAACCGCTCTGATACCACTTGTTGGCCACAGAGTATAGAGTTAACATCTTAGAAGGTAAAGATACAATAAGCTGTATGATTTTTGAAGTTAATTGCATAGCGGAAGTCATAGTGAGTTGCTGCAAATACAGCAACTGAGTACTCTCTTGTTTGCTTGATGCGTACAGGGTTTTCACAATGTATACTATAAATCACAGTTAAATGAAAACAGTAAGGACGAAAAGTAAATAACACACAGGTTTAAGTGGCTCGAGGTAAACCCCTCTACGTGCAATGGTCCTCCACACAGGAGTAAAGCGTTTATTAAAATCACTACGTACACAACAACGTGACTTTAACGAAACCTGTCTCTGTATCATTCACACAGATTGATACAGGGATTGTAGCTTTGGCCGTTCCCACAGATTGGCTTCAGCTCTTTCGACTTGCTTCTTCTCACATAGATCGAAGCTTCGTCTTCAATGTTATTCTTCCCACACGGGTTGGAATACGCAAGGACTTAGTCCACAAAGGGCTAAGGTTGATCTCGACGGTAAAGATGGTAGAATAATTCCAAACAGCAGCTATATCTTTTACGAGCGTTCGATGTATGCTGTGTTGTTTACGTTGAGGACTTAGTATATTTCTTCGCTTAGATACTGTTGTATGCTCAGGAAATATACTGCTCTTTAATAGCTAGATTGTCAGAGCTATCTCCCAGATGTATGCGCGAGAATGAATAATGTAAGTTCAGTAAGTGAGCAATGTCCTCTTGCTATGGGCTGTTTATAACCTTGAAAATAGATCCGTTATAAATGTAGTTGTTGGCCGGTTGGTGAGATGTAGACGTCTCTGATTGGCGGCGGCTGAATGTTTGAATTAAAGGCAGCTCGCATTTAATCCTCCAGACATTCTTTTTGACTTTGCATTAAATGCTCTTCAGCGCGTTCAGACTTGTCTTTTTCGGCTGCATTAAATGTTGTCCTATCAACAATAAATGTTGTTTTAACCGTGAATACTTTATGAATAAACAATGTTTATCTCACAACGGTATAAAGCTTATTTTTCAGTCCTCTTGGATGGGTTTTACTTTTCCTAAGTAAAACACCTACAATCAGACTGCTGTATCCAACGTACTTAACTTCTGCTGTATGAAGATGTAGGCTCTGTAAGATTGGACTCTGTAGAAGATCTCTTGTTGTATGGGTGGGCTGTACGGAGTTTCCTAACAGCTTCCATACTTAGCAAAATTCTGACTTCTTAAGACTTCTTTGTTGTACGTTGGCGAGTATCGAAACAGGAATATTTATCCTAACAAATTAAATACCTTAGGACCCAAAACAACCACAACCGTTACAACGGTTGTGATTGTATCATTTTTCTATTCTACATTAAATTTCAACGTGTAAATCGGCGGGGAAAAGAGCCAATACTTGATGACAGGTGCTCATGCATGCTAGAATGTGATAAGATGAGGTAAATCGTCAAATTTGCATACATCATATATCTAGGGTGGATGCAGTGAGAATGTGATTTAAATTAAGTTATAGGAATGAATGTGGTCCATAGATCTTAATTAAATGGATAATCAAGATTTATTCTCACGAAAAGTTATAAATATAATGCAGCACATTATTTTAGCCCAATGATATTTTGATGCATATACTAATGCATAATTTTGATATTTGGCATTTAGATGCATGAACAGCATATAATTTGTGCATAAACTAATCTGAATCATGGATCTCACAAAGATCGACGGCTCAGATTTATTCCTACTTTTTACTCAAGAAACTATTCGCATTTGGTTCAACAAATAGAAATTTCGTACTACGGTCATGGCAGTTGATGCTAAAAAAAACTTCGATTTATACAAGCAGACAAGATGGTACATTCATTGAGTTTTATTACAAAAAGTACCATTGAGGTTCAGTCTAGTTAAAGGGGGAAAAGGAACAATAATTTTACATAAGTGGCCTATACCACCTTCTATTTGTTTCAATTTTACAAATCACACCTGCAACCAGCGCCCATTTGCAACACGAATACAAGCCGCATGAGCGTATTTGTCGGCCGCAAGAGGGTATTTAGAATCTCAAAGCTGATCTTTTCTTTTTTGTGACTAAGTTAAACTTCACAGTAAACCCCTAAACTATTGGGTATTTTAATACTTAGCCCACCATTCTTCGTTTCACTTCACCCCGGATTATGCGTGTTATTTCACTTTCCCCTGGACCAAAAAAAAAAAAAAGAAAAAAAAAAAAAGAACCAACACATGTCCACTGTTCACGAAACGTCTTCGCAAATGATAGAATGTGAGATTGCTAAAAGAACATTTTCTTTTTTTTTTTAAGAGGGGAAGGTGAATTTGGGGTTTACTGTAATGTACGTATTCTTTTTTGTTAATTTACCGTTAGAAAGTTGTGTCTGAATAATTACCAGCACACACTTTGATCATCTCCTCTTTTTCTTCAAAAGCGAAGCCGCCCTTAAAATCATTCTATCGACCTCATCAAGATCCGCCATCTCTACATCTTCTCTATTACTATCACATTTCTCTTTTCTTGAATCAGATGATATTCGGCGCAAATGTTCTTCAAAATCATCGTCCTCTCTATCGCTACCCGCGAGAATCTTTTCAAACTCGTCCATGTAGAAAGTTTTCTCTTCTTTCACCTCGTTCTCATTTTCCGACTCCGACTCGAAAATATCTGACAGAGCTTCGGGATCGGAACCCATGTCTGAATCCGTATTCGGATCATTACCATCATTTACGTTGCTTTTACCCAATAGTTCTTTCAACCTCTCGGATCCCTCGAAATCTTGATTTTCCTTTTGATCTCGATCGGAATGGCTTTCAGAATCGACATTATAAGCATCAGCGGATCGCTCTTCTTCGCTCGTACTAATTTTATGTTCGGCCTGAGCTTGAAGCAGCTCGAGGTCCTGTTCGAGTCTCGGGATGTATCTCTTAACGGCTCTAAGAGCATCTCGATACTTGGATTTATCCAGAGCCTGTAAAAATTTTGAAATCAGAAAGAGAGTGATCAAACAAATATACATTAACTTCTAGAAATCCATTAGCAATAAAATCAAGGGGATAATAACAAATTCGCCCTAAAGGTTTATTACAAAAAGAATTCGTTGTTCTTTAAAGTTAGAGATAAAAAATTAGAGATAACCCCTTGATGTGTGTTTCTATCATACAATAGCACCTATTGAGTGGGGTATTTGTAAGATAAATACAAACTTTAAGTGGATGATTTCTCAGGGGATATATGCAATTTTAAAGGATAAAGGGAAGTTTTTTTTTTTTTGTAATTAGGCCAAACTTTAGATTGTTTTTATAAATATATCTGGAAAGCTAAGGAAATGACTGAAAAGTTCTCAAACAAACAAATGTACATTTGCTACCAGAAATCACTAAGCATTAAAATCAAGGGATAATTATGTTCGGTCTAATTAAAAGAAAAAAGTAACAGTTCTTCGACGAAATTGAAGATACCCCCCTTGACGAAATTGAAGATACCCCCTTGACGTATGTTTCTATCATACAAATTGCACCTATTGAGCGGGGTAATTTGTAAAATAAAACAGACCATCAGGGAGTGCTTTTGTTTCTAGGGATTATTTGCAATATTAAAAGATAATTGAAGTTTTCCGTGATTAGGCTAAATTTCAAGGACTGTTTTTTAAATTATTTTTGAGAGGGAAAAAGTAAACCTTCTTTCTCGAGAGGGTCGTCCGGGGAGACATTATCTCAGTCGGGGGCTGAGAATAGTTTTTCCCTCTATACATAATAACAGTGTTATCATCCTGAATATCGAGCACGATCCCACCACTCAATCTCGCCAGCTCCGAAGCAATATCCCTAACCTCCTCGGGAGAAAATGTCTTCACAATGACTTTCAAAGTTTGGTGCTTTTTCCAATGCAAGTGCATGTTCAATATAACGCCTTGATAGATCCCTCGCCTCCCGACCGGGACATAATTCTTGCACTTTTCACCCATCTTCAAAAAGTAGAAGTGCTCTTCGGGTGTCAATATTTCGGGGTCGTGTGTAGCTTCTGATGACTCTTTAGGCTCGATTTTTTGAAGAGCTTCGAGTAATCTTTCCTCTTTTCTACGAGCCTTTGATGAATCGTAAAAACCCAGAAGAATTTAAAATAACGAATAAGCCAAATAAATAAATAACAAAATATAATTCGAAACTGTCAGTTCCAATTTCAGATCATTCAGCAAGATAAACCGGTGATCAATGTTGATTCAAAGGTATCAAGACAAATGCCAAGTACGTACATCAATTGCAAAGATAATGTTGGGTCATATTCATGGTTTAGATGCCTCAGACAATAACTACATTTTCGAGACACACACACACACAAATATTTACATCTACAGTACACTATCTATAAGGCAAAAGAGGGTGAATTAGCGGTTATTTAAGTGAAGCCCACTACTGAAGCCTCTTTTAAATTAATTCCAACTGTGTCCTAAATAACAATAACTCCCTATCTCCCATGTTTAATGGTAACAATTACTCATCTTCCCACTTTTTATGATAGCATTAATAACTGTGCAAATGATTATGTACTATAATGACTAATCAATATAAATAATTTTAAAATACAAGTATAATGCATACCATATACTTTGCACAGGTTGAACTGTGGGGTAATGGCTAGTGTGTGTCTGTGTGTATATATATGAGAAAGATAATGGAACTTTCTCTTTTTTACTTTTGAAGTTGATAACAAACTCAATCAAGCTGAAGTCTAGGATGACAAAAGTTCCATCTAATAGATAAGATCATTGAAGCCACAGAAAAGGAGGTTTGTTTAAGGAATTTCGTAAAAATATGACTTAAATGTAGTATTATTTACCAGATAAGAGCTTCGGACTCATGATCAAATGCAAATGATGGAGCCAAACATGGAAAAAAAAACAGTCCTAGTACGGGAAATGAGAACCCGTTTATCCACATAAACTCACATCTTGTCTCTTCGATTATTTACATGAATGAATATTCAGAAACAACCAACATATAAACAACACAAAAGAGAACCATAGGTATTAAAAAAAAAAACGTGATGATATTTTTTTTTATACCTTCCCCAATTTGTAGAGTATTTTTTCTTCCGGCATCATCCTTTCGTAATCTTTCTTCTTCTTATGCCTGAAAAACTTCAACCACCTCACCACTGCTCTCTTTCCCTTTAGTTTCTTCCTTCTCTTCACCTGGACCTGACCCGACCCATCATCCATACCATCATTTTTTCCACTCTGCTCCACCACAGGATCCGCATTTCTCATAACCCGACCCGAATGGATCCAAAACACGCCACCAAGGTTACTTCGCCGCATTTCATAATGTGAACACTCCCCAACGGCAGCAGGCATGCCTCTCCCATTATTCTTGCATATAGGCACATAACTAAAATCATCACAGTAAAGAATCAGATTCTACTCAATCAATGATTAGAAATGAAAAATTTAGCAAGGTTCCCGTTGAAATCTGGCATTAGCGAAGAAAATAGCAGTCTTTAACTCTTTGTACATTAGAATTCACGCACACGCACACCCAAAGAAAAAAAAAACGGGGAAAAAAATGTTACCTGGGGCTTTGAAATAGGAAGCGGGATTGGGAGAGAAGAGGCGTAAGGGTTTGAGAATTCGGGAAGAAACGTTTGAGAAATAGAAATTTTTTGTAGGCTAAACTTTTCATCGCCAATTTGTTCTGATTTTTGCCGTCACTCTGTTCTTCCGCGCTGTAATTTGTTGAAGATGAAAATGTGCCGTTTTTGTTTGACCAAGAAATGGGCCTTTTTTTGTTTGACCAAGAAATGGGCCTTTGAGCTATAATTTATATGTTTTTTTGGTACAATTGAGCTATGGTTTATATGTGCCTAAATAACAGAGGTAAAAGACATTTATGGGGAAATTAAAGTATATAAGAATATGGTAAAAGGCCTATATTGGTTTGTCTATATGGAGAGATTGCAATGCATTATGTCTAATTCTATACTAATTAGCTGAGCATCTAATTTGCAGACTAAAACACATGAAAGTATTATTTTTTAATATTCCATCTTGTGTCAGAGTGTATTAGCAGATGTCATGTTATCTCGTTAAAATCTCGTAAAGCTCAAACTCAGTAGAAAAAAATACATTGATCATAGGGAAAGGGTACAACATCTAGACATGTAAGGCTTAGACTTCGCCCTTTGAGCATATCCCTTCATATAATCGTTACATTGATCATAGCGTTTTAAGGTGATCATTCCATTGATCCAAAAATCGATACATCTAGTTATCTCATAAAAAACTTTCAAAGTGATAAAAAAACATGTGAGAAAACTGTTCCTTTGAAGAAAAAGAGTCTAACGTACGATGTGGATGTCAGACTTCCCTTCAAGTCTACATCTCCCCCGAGTTTGTACATGAATCAAGGAGTCATTGTCTCGTTAAAAACTTCACCAAGTAATAAAATCTAATAAGAGAAAATAAATCTTGATCAAGAAACAAGCGGAGCCATCTTTGACCCTATGCAAGATGTGCTACTGCACAAAGCCCCCAAAAAAATCAAAAAAGGATTAGGGCCTTTTTTTATTATTAATTAGTGCTAGTGTGTGGAGGCACAACTCCCCAAGTAAGGAAAGGAGCACAATTTTTATCATACCATTCATTTGTATCGTTCAATTCTCTGCATCTATTTTTTGTATTTTTTTATTTCTCAAGAATTTCCTTCAAGACTCCAATTTTCTTAAGTTTGATGTAAAAACAAAAAAAAAAAATTAGAAAGATAGCTCTATTTAAGTAGAATTTTGATTAACCTGATGTTGTATTGAGTTTTTATTTACAATTTTTTTTTAAAACCACCATAGATTAGACGGACCAGAAAATGCGGGAGGACGAGTCCCACAACACGCCCAAAAGTTTGGGGGATGACGAGCTCCTCTACACGCTCAAAACATATTTAACACATATTAAAGCCCCGGCCTATTAAAAGCCCAAATAAAAATACAACCAAAAAGGTCAACTACAAAATAACACCTTTTTTACATCTAATATAAGGAAAGCTAATTTGATCTAACCTAATAAGACCAAGAATTTTGCCCTTGAGATCATGGCCATTAGAACAAAAATAATCCCGACGGTCGCATCCTTGGTTAGCTAAGATGTCGGCAATACCATTACCTTCTCTATAAAGGTGAGGGATACGAATGTTGGGCTGAGCAAAAAATGTATGAATTGTCGAAACCAAACTTTGGAGTTTCCAATGACAAATGGTATTCTCATTAATAAGCCGTATGGCCACTTTAGAGTCCACTTCCACCCAAATATTGTCAAAAAAAAAATTCCAAGCAAAGATCAATTCCCCTCCAAATAGCATAAAGTTCCGCAAAAGTATTAGTTTGATCCCCTGTAAATTTCGAGAAGTAAAAAATTGGGATCCCAAAATGATCACGAATAATGCCACCTGAGCCCGCAAAACCCGGATTACCCTTAGCCGCACCATCCATATTTAATTTAACCCACCCAAAACAAGGTTTAACCCATCTAACCGCAATCAAATTTAAAGACTTCTTAGGGGCGGCCTCACCTCCAAGCCGGATCGCAAAATTGTCCGCCCCCTTCCAAAAAGAACCTCGGAGTTTGGTGGGAATTTTAAGAGCCCGGAGGTAGCTCCAAATCCGGCCGCACACCCTCTCGGCCGTAAAAGTGATGGCTTTCATCCTTTTGTCATTCCTACAACACCACAAAAACCAAAGAATAAGAATCGGGATGATATGGAAAATGTGGACTTTACCTCTAGAATTATTAAACCACGGCGCCAAAACCATGGAGATAACGGTGGTTTTCGGCCTCTTAAAACCGGAAATTGTGTGGAACATCTCCCAAACCTTGGTAGCCACGGGGCCATTGATAAGAAGATGGGGTAAAGTTTCAAAATTATCACAACAAAAACACGGGATATCAATGATCATCCCTCTCCTCTCAAGGGAATCCGAGGTCGGAATCCACCTATTAAAGACACGCACCATAAAAAACGAAATGGTTGGGGTAATCAAAGGGTTCCAACATTTCTTAAGAAAATTATGCTCATTTTTTATTTGCCTAGTACTTTCCCAAGCACTTTTGAAAGAGAAAGACCCATTGGACGAGAGTTTCCAACAAGGTTTAGCAAAATTAGATTGAGTTGGGAAAGCACTAATATAATCACAATAATGGTGAGGGAGAGACGATAAAAGTTTGTTCCTATCCCAATTCGATCCTTCCCAAAAAGAAGCAAGACATACTTTGGATTTAGTCGGGCAAATAGTGGAGACCGGGCTAAAATTGCTCCAGCTATTGTGCCAAAAAGACACCTTACCATCCCCACTACTTCATCAAATATTAACATCCGCATGGGCTCTTATAGGATAAAGCCTTTTCCAAATAGAGGAGTCAAATGGATTACTTTTAACAATCATGGATGGAGTCTTTTACAATATTTAGCATTTCAAAAATTAGACCAAATATTATTGGTGGTACGGAACTTCCACCACATTTTAAGCTCGACCGCACGAATGGTGTCATTAAGGTTCCGACACCCAATCCCCCCTCACTAGTGGGAAAGCATAATTTTTTCCAAGAAGCCCAATGAATTTTTTGCCTATGCTCATTAGATCCCCACAAAAATTTGTTAAAGAGTCTCTCAATAAAGATAGTAACATTACCGGGCGGTTTTATCACTTGAAAACAATAAAATGCTATCGAATTTAAAACCGATTTGATGAGCTCAATTCTATTCATAAAGAAAGGAGGTGGTGATTCCACTTACAAATTTTATTTTGGATTTTAAGGATCACATTATGGAACATAGCAAAAGTCGGGTTACCTTTCCAAAGGGGAACCCCAAGATATTGAATGGGTAAGCAAGACGGTTCAAAACCCGTGGTCTCCTTGACCATGAGACGATCTTCAACAACCAGGCAATGCATAACAAAAAGGCTTTTGGCCTTATTAATTTTTTGACCCTAAGTCCCTTCATAATGGTGAAGACAATGATTAAGGATTTGAAGATTAGTTTTAGAAGCTTTTAGAAAAAGGAGAGTATCATCGGCATACGCTAAATGAGTAATCCTCACTTTTTTCCGAATAATAAAGAACATATCCTGGTTTTTGTAAAACGTGTCATCAATAAGTCTCGAAAAATAATCGGCCGCAAGAACAAATAAAATAGGAGAGATCGGGTCACCTTGCCGTAGGCCTCTACCACTCTTGAAGTAGGCCACCGGAGAGCCATTAATAAGAATAGAAAACCAAGGTGAGCAAACACATTGTTTAATGAGCGAAATAGCACGGGGAGAAAAACCAAATAACTTCAAATTGTAAACAAAAAGTCCTAATTCACCCTATCATAGGCCTTCTCCATATCCAATTTAATAATGGTATTAAGTTTAGAACGGGATATATCATGAGTAACTTCCAAAGCCATGAGAATATTATCCTTGATGAGACGATCTTTAATGAAAGTCGATTGAGAGGGATTAATAATGCGAGGAAGAAGCCCACTAAGACTTTTGCTCAAAATTTTGAGAAAAAATCTTATACGAAGTTGTTATTTACAATTGAAGTAAAGTAGTTTGAGTTTTTCATGCTTCAATTCATAAGAACGGGATCCCCGGAATGTTTAAGACAACGTGGAAAAGAGTACAATGCAAGTGATTAAGTGTCTTTATAAATCACACATGCCTTGTTACCTTTACATCGATTTGGAAAGTTGGAAAAATATACAACTTCCACTAATACTTACATTCATATATCGTTGCCTCGTTAAAAAAATAAACCGGTCGAAGGAGAAGAGTGCAACCTATGTGAGTATGTTCCCTTATGTCTCACATATTTCTATTTTATGATCCTTCCATCGATCAGAAAATTTACAAGTTATATTATGTTCACAAATTGTAAAAATGCTCATCAGCAGTAGTACTTAACCACTAGTTCCTCACAAGTGTAGAATAATAGTTCTTAATCATGTACACTCACAAACTGATTCATGCAAATCAACAATCTTGTCGTGATTCGAGGAGGTAGACAAAAGCATTTGCTTAGTTGATTTCCAAGATGCATCACCAGCAAATGATACCATCGCATTCTTCGAGGTAGTTGCTTCGGCATCAACATTTACTTTAGCATTTGTCTTTTCGAAAGCAGCTTAATTGGGAAAGAATAGTCATAAATCAATAGTTTATTTTAGGTATTAGAATATATTATTGGTACCAATCCATTGATGTTGTGTCGAAGCGGTCATCATTAACTGAGAGATGATATCAGGTGTACATTGATCTAAGCACAATAACGAGTTATTGCACTTGAATGTGGAATTTCAGCTCCCAAAAGCTCTTCGTCACCTCCCTTTAGACGAAATTAATCTTTCTTTTTCATCTAAACTTTCGACCGATCATGGGAGTGCTAGCCATGTGTGCTTTGTCTATATCAAAGCGTCTAAGTATCTTCTAAATATAAGCAAACAAGTGGATAAGAATTCCACAAACTCAATTGTAACACCCCCAAGATATTCGAGGTATATTACAGCGCTGTGAATCCCTATATGGGACCCACCAGTCTGAACAAACATCATACTCATCGACTCGTGGAAACAACAAAATAACACCTCATCATAAAGACGCAAAACAAAATAATCCACCCGGTTCAACCGGTCAAACATAACACCATCATCCGACACAAACACAATAGACAACAATACGATCCGGACGAACAAGAACTCTTAAGTACTCGAGTACTTCTATTAGTTTAAAAACCACAAAAGGTAAAAAGATAGAAGACAATAATACACCACCCGTGCACAATCATCACGCATGGCCATCATCCGCATACTGGTCCAGCGCCCGCTCGTCTCGATGAACCTGACCTGAAATT
Organism: Orobanche coerulescens; assembly: GCA_033398695.1. Taxonomy (NCBI): domain Eukaryota; kingdom Viridiplantae; phylum Streptophyta; class Magnoliopsida; order Lamiales; family Orobanchaceae; genus Orobanche; species Orobanche coerulescens. The sequence continues at coordinate 123,404,869 of CM065817.1, forward strand.
CATAAAACCAATTTCCCCAAAACAGGTCCCCAGAGGGGTTAGCAATTACGCTAGTACAAGTAACCAAATGAACAACTTACATCTTACACATATAGTCAAGGCATGCAATAATAAAAACATAGTTCCAAAGTACTCATTTCCGGAAATGCCAATAATCAAATCACATTTATAAAATGCACCACAATTAACCGCGGACCCACAGCTTCGTGGACCCCTACCGAGACCCCGTCGGGTCTAACCCATAGTGGTTAAAAGCAAACTCGCGGTTCTACAACTTCGTGGAGCCCTACCGAGACCCCGTTGGATCTAACCCGTAGTGAGAATACACACACACACACACACAATTCTCATGCAATACTACTGCGTTAAGATTGTAAGTTCATAAGTGTACTTGCCTCGATTAATAGACGGTGACACGAATGGAAAGGAAGAATCGAACACGACCGCAAGGAACCGGCAGAAACGAGACTAATGATTCGAAGAACATAATCACAACCACAACTAAACGAATACAGAAACGGAATACACCCGAAACCCCACCTACGATTCATGTATATCCGTTTAACAACAACGAGGGCGGACCACAACCAAACCCTCTCGAATACGCAACAACTACGAAATATACCATGAATCCGTAGGAAAACCAATAATACCAATAAGATTAATCATATTCATCATGAATTAATCTATCACACGGAACGAATCGGACGAAAATGTGAAAATCCCCAATTTACCGAAAAACAAGGTTCTAGGAGTTTACCTCGAATAATGACGAAGAAGACGATTAGATGTTGATAATATACTCCAAAAACTCAAAGAAGATGATGGCTCGGAGTTACAAAGCTTCAAATCGCCGGAAGTGCCAAGAAAATTGTGTAGGAGTCGGATGGGGAGGAGGAGAAGTGAAAATGGCCGAAATCGGTCAACTCCTGGGTTTATAACCCAGGCCGCGTTACGTACGTTAGCCACAGGTAGCTAACGTACGTTAGCTTGTTAACGTACGTAAGCTATCCCATGCTTACGTACGTAGCATCATGAAATTCCACTGTACTATTTTACACACAACCGTTACGTACGTAACAGCAACATGCATTACGTACGTAATGCTCCTTCCTGGGAGTACAGGCCAACCACTGACAAGGAAGGAACCGAAATAAAATCGAAATGCAACGGTGAATGACTCACGATGGTACGAACATAAAGGATTCGAGGCGACGAACTTAAGTGTTGAAGGAAAACCTATTCTCGACTACCCAAAGGTTTGGAAAAACAACAACGACGTAGTTATCCCAAAACTTTGGGAAATTACAAAATGGGCCAAAACATCCGAAATGTACGATACATGACCGAAACATCACACAAAGCTCACAACACGCGTAATAACATGAGATGGATCCTCGGCAACCCCGAAACGGCAGTTCCGAATGACGATTTACGAGAATACACGAAATAGCGACGAAAACAACATAAAACACCGAATCGAGTAAAACGAGTCCGAAACAAGCTCGAACGACAAAAAGTCCAATATTAAATATCCCCAAAATGTCAATACGGTTACAAGCGAGTCGCCAAAAACGAAAATACACCAAAATGAGAATATTAAGAGAAAGGAAAAATGCGGATATTACATTATACCCCTCTAAAAACAAGTTTCGTCCCGAAACTTAAGAAATAAACAACTCGGGGTACTTAGCACACATGCTATCCTCGGTTTCCCAAGTTGCCTCCTCGACACCATGTCTCGACCACTGCACTTTGACCAAAGGAATGGTCTTATGCCTCAGTCGCTTCTCACGGTGCTCCAAAATCTTCAAGGGACGCTCCTCGAAGGTAATGTCCTCGGCAATATCGATCTCGCCAAAGTCGATGATATGACTAGGATCCGGAACATATTTCCTCAGCTGCGAAACATGGAAAACGCTATGAACGTGACTCAAGGTTGGAGGTAGCGCCAAATGATATGCCAAATCACCGACTCGCTCAAGAATCTCAAAGGGTCTAATAAATCTCGGACTCAACTTTCCCTTCTTTCCGAAGCGGAAAACTCCCTTCGTCGGCGACACCTTTAGCAAAACGTGGTCCCCCACCTCGAATTACAAAGGTCGACGACGGACGTCGGCATACGACTTCTGTCGACTCTGAGCGGTCAACATCCGTTCTCGAATCAAATCCACCTTCCGCCTCGTCTCTAGGACAATATCCGGTTCGGTCCCGACCAAATCGGACGATTCGCTCCAACAAATCGGCGATCGACAACGCCGCCCATAAAGTGCCTCATACGGTGCCATCCGAATTGACGCGTGCCAACTATTGTTGTACGTGAATTCGATCAATGGCAAATGCTCCTCCCAGTCGCTACTCCAGTCGAGAGCACAAGCATGCAACATATCCTCAAACGTCTGGATAGTGCGTTCCGACTGTCCATATGACTGAGGATGAAAAGAGGTACTCAGACGCAAACGAGTACCCAATGCCTTATGCACCGCCTGCCAGAAATGCGATACAAAACGGCCATCACGATCTGAAACAATAGACTTCGGAGTACTGTGAAGCCTCACAATCTGCGCAATAAACACACGAGCCAACTTCTCCGGGCCCCAAGTATCCTTGATGCCCATAAAGTGTGCCGACTTGGTCAGGCGATCAACAATCACCCAACCATATTCATGCCCGATCTCGATCTCGGCAAACTCGTAATGAAGTCCATCGATATGTCTTCCCATTTCTATTCCGGAACGGGAAGTGACTGCAATAACCCGGTTGGTCGCTGATGCTCGATTTTGACCTGCTGGCAAGTCAAACATCTCGCTACAAACTGTGCGACCTCCTCCTTCATATCATTCCACCAGAAATTCCTCCTTAGGTCCTTGTACATCTTACTCGAACCAGAATGAACGGAGTAAGGCGTAGCATGGGCCTCACGTAAAATACTCTGTCTCAAATCCAAGTCGTTCGGTACACAAAGCCGACTCTGGAATCTCAACACAACATCTTCATGAATCACAAACCCAGGAGACTTTCCCTTAAGAACATTCTCTCGGATTTGCACAATCATCGGATCCTCCAGCTGTTTCAGTTTAATTTCATCGATCAGAGATGACGAAATCTCTAAAGCACAAAGTCGCCCTACGGCTCCAGGCAATGAAATCTCAACACTCCACTCAATCAAATCCCGCTGAAGCTCGGCTTGAGACGTAAGGATCTCAAGTGTTCGCAACGAGACTGGTTTCCGACTCAAGGCGTCGGCCACGACATTCGCCTTGCCCGGATGATAAAGGATTTCGAGGTCATAATCCTTAATCAACTCTAACCACCTCCTCTGCCTCATATTCAACTCCCGCTGAGTAAATATGTACTTCAAACTTTTATGGTCGGTAAAAATTTGACATGCAGAGCCAAAAAGATAGTGACGCTAAATCTTGAGCGCAAAAACAACTGTCGCTAACTCCAAATCGTGAGTAGGGTAGTTAAGCTGATACGGCCTCAACTGCCTCGACGCAAATGCAATAGTCTTGCCGTGTTACATCAACACACACCCAAGACCCTGACCCGAAGCATCGCTATAAACGACAAAACCCTCGTTGCCACATGGCAACGCCAAAATCGGGGCTGAAGTCAAACGCCGCTTCAGCTCCTCAAAACTCGACTACCTCTCGTCATTCCAGACGAACTTCTCGGACTTCTGGAGCAACTGTGTAAGTGGTCGAGCTAGTTTCGAGAAACCCTCGACGAACCTACGGTAGTAGCCATCTAAACCCAAGAAACTACGGACCTCCTTCACGTTTTTAGGCGGTGCCCAATCCAACACTGCCTCAATCTTCTGCGGGTCCACACGAACACCCTCGGCTGAAATCACGTGACCTAGAAACATCACTTCCTTCAGCCAGAACTCACATTTCGAGAACTTTGCATAGAGTTGCTCGGTCCTCAAAATGTCCAACACTACTCGCAAATGATACGCATGATCCTCCTCGTTCCTCGAATAAATAAGGATATCGTCAATGAAGACGACGACACACTTGTCCAAATACTCGATAAAGACCTTGTTCATCAACTGCATGAACACGGCCGGTGCATTAGTTAGCCCGAAAGGCATAACTACAAACTCATAGTGTCCGTATCTCGTCCGGAAAGCTGTTCTCGGAACGTCGGACTCCTTCACCCGAAGCTGATAGTACCCCGATCTCATGTCGATCTTCGAGAATACCGCAGCTCCCTGCAACTGATCGAACAAGTCATCAATCCTCGGCAGAGGATACTTGTTCTTGATGGTCACCTTGTTTAGCTCGCGGTAGTCGATACACAAACGCAGTGAACCATCCTTCTTCTGAACAAACAAAACCGGTGCGCCCCAAGGCGAAGCGCTCGGTCGAATATACCCCGACTCAAGAAGCTCACTCAACTGCTTCTTTAGCTCGGCCATCTCTGAAGGTGCCATGCGATACGGCGCCTTCGAAATCGGAGCTGCGCGCGGCTCTAACTCTATAGCAAACTCAACCTCACGATCCGGTGGAAATCCCGGTAACTCGTCAGGAAATACATCAGGAAACTCACTAACGACTGGAATCGACGAAATCTCGACTCCACCATCCTCCGCCTTCAAGGTGTAGCACCAATAACCAGTACACCCCTTTCGCAGGAGTCTCATTGCCTTCAAGGCGTTAATAACAAACTTCTGGTTTCTCTTTCGCCCTGCGAAAGAGTGTTCGGTGCCGTCCTCGGCTAGCATGGTGATGATCCTCGTGCGGTAGTTCATGATTGCACCATGCCGCTCGAGCCAATCATCCCCGACAATCAAATCCTCACCCTCAATACCCACAACAATAAGATTAGAGAGCCAAGCCCTCTCACAAATAAACACAGAACAGTCTCGGACCTCTCGATCACCGATGATTCTATCACCGCTAGGAAGTTTAACGATGAAAGGCTCGCAGGGTGATAAGCAGTCAAGACTCAAACGGCGCACACACTCCAGAGAAACGAATGAATGCGTAGCACCCGAATCAAAAAGCATACTGACAGGATGGGAATGGATATGAACGGTACCTGTTGCCACGGTGGCCGCTGGATCATCGGCCCTTCTCATTTCATAGATACGTGGAGGGGCGGAGCCAACACTGGAAGCTCCCCCTCTAGCGGGCTGACCCCGACCTCTCCCTCGACTAGCACTCGGCGGATATTGAGAGGCAAACGATCCTTGATTCACACTTGGTTTCCTAGGCGCTGGAATGGAAGCCCGGGCACCAAGGATTCTCTCCCTCTCAGCACAGAAAGCCGCCTTGTGGCCCGGCTGGCCACACTGATTACACGTCAGCAAAGGGTTCGGACAAATACGACTGATGTGGCCCTGATGGCCACAGTTAAAACACTTCACCTCTCGAGAAGGGGCACTGGCAGCCCTACGGGGAAACCCAGTAGATCGAGCTGGGCCACCACCAGCGGAAAAGTTAGCAGACTGGAATTTCTGCTGAACCCCACCTTTGTGGCCCGAAAAATTCCCGGCGGACTTCTGCTTTTTGCTCTCGCGGGCCGCTTCGCTAGCCGTCACCGACATATCGTAAGCAAGGGCCCTACTCTGGTAATCCTTCAAGGTAGTACAGACGAGCCCAGACATGTAGTCCCGAATTGACAGTTTCATCCTCCTGGAAAAATGGAAAATTTTGTCGCTCTCCTCGACAACTTGGGTCTTCACATAGCCCAACTCCTTGTTAAAATCGGCAATAGCTTGAGATACGGGGATATCCCGTGGTTGAGCATCATAGAAAGCGTGTACTCGAGCCTGTCTGACCGGTCACGGGCAATATTCAGTCTCCATCAATTCTTGAAATTCGGCCCACGAAGCAACATGATCTTTGGGCCCAACGGCCTCCCACCAATCCGTAGCGTCCCCAGTGAGAAAGTACTGGGCAATAGGGACCTTACGGTCCTCGGGACAGTTGGTAGCAGTGAAGACTTTAGATATCTCCTTGATCCACCCTTCCCAGCCGATCGGGTCCGAAGCTCCCGAAAACTGAGGAGGATGCATCTTGATGACATCCTAAAGCCAGCGATCCGCTCCGCCCCGATTAGCGTGGGCCGGATCCGGGTTCTGAACCGCCTGAGCTATCGCCGCCATTTGATTCACCATTTGCTGCATAACAGCCGCAATACCAAGGTTGGCGCGCTCCTGAGAAGAAGCATGACTGTGACGGTCGCCGGTACTGCCGGCTCCTGAAGACTGCGACGTGGCCGCCCCACCGGCTGCCCCACGTCCCCGGCCACGACCACGACCAAGGCCTCTTCCAGCATCCATACTGATGTTAAAGAAGTAGCAAAAGGCCATACGATGGTAAGTACAAGAAGAAAAACAATCACAATCAAGAATCAAAGGTGCGATACAAGGAAACAAGGAACAGAGTAAGGAAAAACTTACGGGCACTGGTAGTACCGGAATCATGGAAGCGTGACGATGATGTGCAAAACGAAACACAACAAGACCCAATAAACCGACAAGCCTAGGTATCCATAAACCTAGTTCTCCGATACTATTTTCTGTAACACCCCCAAGATATTCGAGGTATATTACAGCGCCGTGAATCCCTATATGGGACCCACCAGGCTGAACAAACATCATACTCATCGACTCGCGGAAACAACAAAATAACACCTCATCATAAAGACGCAAAACAAAATAATCCACCCGGTTCAACCGGTCAAACATAACACCATCATCCGACACAAACACAATAGACAACAATACGATCCGGACGAACAAGAACTCTTAAGTACTCGAGTACGGAAACGAACCTAATGATTCGAAGAACACAATCACAACCACAACTAAACGAATACGGAAACGGAATACACCCGAAACCCCGCCTACGATTCATGTATATCCGTTTAACAACAACAACGAGGGCGGACCACAACCAAACCCTCTCGAATACGCAACAACTACGAAATATACCATGAATCCGTAGGAAAACCAATAATACCAATAAGATTAATCATATTCATCATGAATTAATCTATCATATGGAACGAATCGGACGAAAATGTGAAAATCCCCAATTTACCCAAAAACAAGGTTCTAGGAGTTTACCTCGAATTAATGACAAAGAACACGATTAGATGTTGATAATATACTCCAAAAACTCAAAGAAGATGATGGCTCGGAGTTACAAAGCTTCAAATCACCGGAAGTGCCAAGAAAATCGTGTAGGAGTCGGATGGGGAGGAGGAGAAGTGAAAATGGCCGAAATCGGTCAACTCTTGGGTTTATAACCCAGGCCGCGTTACGTACGTTAGCCACAGGTAGCTAACGTACGTTAGCTTGTTAACGTACGTAAGCTATCCCATGCTTACGTACGTAACGAAAATCGCAGAATTCCCGGTATTATTTTACACACAACCGTTACGTACGTAACGGCAACATGCATTACGTACGTAATGCTCCTTCCTGGGGAGTACAGGCCAACCACTGACAAGGAAGGAACCGAAACAAAATCGAAATGCAACGGTGAATGACTCACGATGGTACGAACGTAAAGGATTTGAGGCGACTAAGTGTTGAAGGAAAACCTATTCTCGACTACCCAAAGGTTCGGAAAAACAACAACGACGTAGTTATCCCAAAACTTTGGGAAATTACAAAACGGCCCAAAACATCCGAAATGTACGATACATGACCGAAACATCACACAAAGCTCACAACACGCGTAATAACATAAGATGGATCCTCGGCAACCCCGAAACGGCGGTTCCAAACGACGATTTACGAGAATACACGAAATAGCGACGAAAACGACATAAAACACCGAATCGAGTAAAACGAGTCCGAAACAAGCTCGAACGACAAAAAGTCCAATATTAAATATCCACAAAATGTCAATACGGTTACAAGCGAGTCGCCAAAAACGAAAATACACCAAAATGAGAATATTAAGAGAAAGGAAAAACGCGGATATTACATCAATATTCTATATGTTGGGATTCGGAGCCTAAAATTGAAGGCGCAGCGGAATAATAGTATTAATCCAATCAATAAACCGAACCCATAAACGAGATCAATCGAGTATCGTATATACAAATATAAAATACAAAGTATGAATTTAGAAATCATACTCCTGAAAACCTTTGATTAAATGCTGATTTTGATCATAATTCTAAATTTTCGAAGCTTTGTGAAATTCCCGAGCACCGAAAGTTTGGTGCCTCTACGTATCACGCGTCGGAAGATGACCGGAAAAATTTCAACTACCACCACTTGACCTCCAAGGCCGATGGCTATTAAGTGATTATGGTAGGCATACCTGGCAAACGGGCTGGGCTGCCAACGGGTGGGTCAAATTTTGGGCTGGGCCAAAAAGCCCAGGATTTTTTTGGCCTAAATATTGAGGCCCGTGGCCCATGCTGGGCGGGCCTAGCCCAGCCTATGGGCTACAGATTTTTTCTTGCTTCCAACTTAATTAACCAAAATATATTAAAAGTATCAACAATATGATATAAATATATTTTCAACTATTTTAAAAAGTTCAAATATCTATTTCAATACTATTAAAACCGTTGATTCAAGCACTACAACCAGTGGTACGGAAAGTAGCTCATCACTTGGTCCATTATCTGTATTCGATAGCAAAATATCAATACAAAAATCTAAACAAAATCGACTTTAAATTGAAATAAGTTACGGTGTAAGGTTATACCATTAACATTAGCCTAATTAATTAATATTTATTAATTATTAAATCTTTCACGGGCCTCTGGGCGCTCGTGGCTGGCCTTCTGGTAAAGCTGCAGTTTCATTTAGAAAAGTAAGCCTGGCCCATTTATTCAATGGTACAGTGGCAAGTGGCTGGACCACTTCTGCCAGGTCTAATGGTAGGATATATTTTTCTTATTCTTTTCTTACTCTCCAAGAGTTAAAACTATGAACAAAATAATTTCTTTCTTGATTTTCTCTTGAAAATAAACTTAACAACAAGATGTTGAGAAAAATTTCCTCTCTCGCTCTTGAGTTTGCTACGACCGAACTTGTGCATTGATTAATTGTAAATGAAGTTTGTGATGGCATATCAAATAAGCAATTAACCACTACAAGCCATGAGATATACAATATTATATACACCAAATGTATTATCATATCCCTCGTGCACTCTCCATTCCTCCTCACTTAGAGCTAGGGCTGGCAATTTATGCGTGTCGAGTCGTTATCGGGTCGACACGATAACGACACGACGATAAGTCCAAATACGAACACGATCCGTTAAGTATATGCTCGACACGAACACGAACACGACACGAAAGGTTGAAACACGGACACGGCACGAACACGATATGACACGATATTTTTCGTGTTGACACGACACGATAATGACACGATACGACACGAATCGATAAATTCAAATAAAAAATTAGAAAATAAACTTAAAATATTTAAAATGATAACAAAATTAATGCTAAAAATATATAAATATTACCGGGTTATACGAACACGACACGACACGACACGAACACGAAAGTTATCGGGTTACACGAACACGACACGAATCCGATACGAACACGACACGAAATTAATGTGTCCTTATCGTGTCAACACGATAAGGACACGAACACGATAAGACCAAATACTAACCCATTAATTTCGTGCATGTTCGTGTCGGGTTATCGTGACGTGTCGGAAATTTGCCACCCTTACTTAGAGCCAAAAGCATTCTCATCATGGCAGATGATAGTGTTAGTTTTATTTTATAAAAAACAAAACACCACTCATCACACTCCACGATTAGACATGTATATTAATTTATACACCAAGTGTATAATATACAGAAAATTATTAAATTGGTCTCGTATGTGGGATTAATTGGCCAAAAAAATCTATCTGTCTCCGGCGGATCAAAAAACCCACATCTCTCCCCTACTTTAGCTAATTTAGTCCTCCGTCGCCGGCCTGAGTATTTTCCGGCCACCAGAGCTGACGTGGCTGACACGTGGCAAAAAAAAATATAAAAACCTAAATAATATTAAAAAATCTAAAAAAATTAAAAAATCTGGAATATTAAAAAACCTAAATTTAAAAATATTTAAAAAATCTAAAAAAATTTAAAAAAAATTAAAAATTTAAAATCTAAAAAAATTTAAAAAAATATATAAAAACCTAAATAATATAAAAAATCTAAAAAAATTAATTTTTAATTTAATTTAATAATAGAACCTTACGTAATTATTTTTAATTCTGAAATATTAATATAAATATATTAGAATTTTTATTTATTTTTAATTTTATAATTCGAAAAGATTTTTTATCGAGAAAAAAATATTTTTAATTCAAAAGATTAATTTTATAATTCTGAAAAAAACTTTTTAATCTTTTTAATTTCTGAAAAAAAATTATATATTTTTTTAAATTTTATAATTCTGAAAAAGGAATCTTTTAAATTTCTGAAAAGATTCTGAAAAAGATCGTTTTGATAATTTTCTCATTTTTTTCAAAAATTAAAAAGATTTTTTTTAGAATTATAAAATTAAAAAAATATAATTTTTTTTCAGAAATTATAAAGATTAAAAAGATTTTTTTCAGAATTATAAAATTAATATTTTGAATTAAAAATATTTTTTCTGAAAAAAATATTTTCAGAATTATAAAATTAAAAATAAAATAAAAAATTCTAATATCTTTATATTAATATTTCAGAATTAAAAATAATTACCTAAGGTTCTAATTTTCTTAAATTTTTTTACGATTTTTCAGATTCTTTTAATTTTTTTAGATTTTTTAAATTTTTTTATATTATTTAGGTTTTTATATTTTTAAAAAAAATAGATTTCAAAATTTTTAATTTTTTTTAAATTTTTTTTTAATTTAGGTTTTTTAATATTCCAGATTTTTAATTTTTTTTAGATTTTTTTATATTATTTAGGTTTTTATATTTTTTTTGCCACGTGTCGTCCACGTCAGCTCTGGTGGCCGGAAAATACTCCGGCCGGCGACAGAGGACTAAATTGGCTAAAGTAGGGGGGAGATGTGGGGTTTTTTGCTCCGCCGGAAACAGATGGGGTTTTTTGGTCAATTGATCCCACATACGGGACCAATTTGATAATTTTCTCGTATAATATACTTCCCACTAAATTATTATCTCACCATAAGACAAAATCTATAATTCACCAATATTGTGGGTGGGGTGGGGGGCGACCATGAGGAGGGAAATGGTATCAGTTCGTTTCAGTCAGTGAAACGGACCGACGTGTGTCTACTCTGATATATACACTTTGGTATGTTTCAATATTAATACAATTAATTAGTCTAATTAATTATTATATTAAATTTAATTTCTCTATAAAATAATATGAATTAAATTAATTACCTAGTAAGTTATCTAACGCACCAAATCGATTTAATTTATCTAATAAATTAAATTAGCATTTGTCTAATAAATAAAATTAGACATCTAATGTCCAATATTCATTAAGATAGAATATCCTTAATTTAATTCGCCATCTATCCTGTGCCGCGACTATATAGGTTCGTCTGAGTCGGCAATGGGAGGAACCAAAGAGTGTGAATAACACTTAGCCAGTCTCATGGCTCACACTGTAACTCAACTGAGAAAAAAGGATGATGGAGATCATTCCAAAACCTTTAGTTATGAGGGTCACAACAATATCAAATCCTATTGTAACCTAACGCTATGCATTTGTCACTGCAGACCGAGATCATCGAGCTCTCGTGTACCAAATACAACTAGCTCTAAATGCTTTGACCAAATATTTGTGATCTTATTTGCCACTAACCGCATAGGACATTTACCTGCTCACTTATAGGAGAAAAAAAATCTTATTTTGGTATCCAGTAGAGACTGCTACTTGCCTATCAAGTTGAACCTTAATGTTGACTCCACCAACCGGTGTGTGGATCAAACTACTCTAGTAACAAACTTAATGTCACAATTACATCTCTTACTGAACTCTCAAGTCAAAGGTCCACGTATACCAATCACAACCTTTCGATTAAGTCATTAACTATCCCTAAGTGAAATCCATATGAACGAATCGAGGTGAATCGAGTCCAAGTATACTAATCCCATTGGTATATATAAAATGTGTGCTTCCACTAACCCTTAATGAAGATAGACACTCTACACGTTATATAAGCCTTGCCTAAACTTAATGCGCAGTTAAGTTTTATCGACTTGCGAACCAATTAAGCATTTGAGCCATAAACACTTCTAGTGACTATCTCCTTATCTCATAATGAGTGGAATGTTCGCTCTTAAATGCAAGGACTATTATTCTACATACCAAATCAGATGTCAATGATATACAATAATATAACAATGATGAATGCTTTGTACGAGTAATGATCATAATAACAGTACGATATTCTCATTCTCTCATCCTCTGAGTGGCATTCGAGGGCATATTCTTAACAATCTCCCACTTAGACTCAATGCTACATAATATGGTATCTAATATTAATACTCTCTAGATGTCTTAAGACCATCTGAGATAGTGGCTTGGTCAATGGATCACTAATGCTAAGTGAGTAGAGTCTACTCTCTGCAGTACATCATATCATCACGAACTGTCAATCTCATGAGATGATATTAAATCTCAATATATTTGGTATCTTGGCGTGACCCAATTGTAACATCTGCGTGCTTTATTAATAATATATTTTATTAATGGTCGTATACTGTTGGGAGATGGTTTGGGAAAGATCCATATCATGCTGTTTGGTGCCTGGAATCGTATGTATATTGGAGTTGGAACTGATATGTTGGTTGTTAGTAATGGGCAAGTCATGTGCTTGTCAGGATGTGTTCGTTATGGCCAACCCCATAGTGGTAATATTGAGAAACAGCAGTTAGTGCACGCTAGACTGTGTTTCTAGCGCGCGCTAATTATGTATTGGTAGCGCACGTTGGTTGGCCATGGTAGCGCACGCCATTATGGCCGGTCCGTGCATGCGGAGTGTTCTGGAATCCGGATAAATATCAGGTAGCGCACGCTAGCGCGGCCAGTGTAGAGAATTCTGCACCGCCTTTCAAAGGTGATGGGCTGCCTTTTAAGCCCGATAGCGCACGCTACGCCTTACCCGTAGCGCGCGCTAATTACGTCCAGTATAAATAGGACAGTGCAGTTCACTTATGCCATTTCATTTCTTCTTCTCTCCTCTTCCGGCGGCTGGGCGATCGGGGCGTAGGAAGGTGCATGTTTTGGCCAGTTTTCACTACCCAACAATGTTTTAGAGTTTTTGGAATAAAGTTAACAAGATCTTAACAGCTTTTATCGTTCGAATCAAGGTAAATCCTTCGAAACCCGAGTTCTTCATGCCTTAGGGTTTTCTTGAGGTTTTATGCTCTAAAGTCCAGATATAGCCATGGTTGTGTTGGATTATGATGCTCTAATTATAATCCTTTGCTTTTCGTTGAAGTTTACGAATTGAGTTTCGAGTTTTCTTCCGTAAACATATATGATCCGAGCTGACCCTATAGTGTCCGTTTGATTGTCCCTAAGGGCAGAACTTAGGGTAAACCTTTCCATTTTCGTCATACTGTGTTTGATATAGTGCTGTGTTGTGCTAGGACCTAATCTTTGAGGAAAGTTCGAGCAGCAGGTCCTTTCTTTCACCGTCCCCTGTACCATTGTCAGTGAGGCAAGTACTTTGATTGAGTTTGATGTACTTCATGTGAATATGTGAAAAATGTGATTGTATGAAAAGTGGTAATTTCAGAAAATATGGTTTGTGCATGTGGTTGAGTGTGTGTGAACCGAGTTAAAACCAGTGTGGGTCCCTTGGGATCCGTTAGACTGCGAGTATCTGCGGATCACTCGGTGGGGTTGTACAACCAGGAGGGCCTGACGAGGACTTTATGGGGTGTGTATCTCGCAGGAGGTACAGGGCCAGTACAGCTCGGGAGATGGTTTTGAGATGATGATTATGGTATGGTATTCCAGAATACATGATGGCACAGTGATTTCGTTATTTATTCATTTGTTGTATGTATTCATAAATCGTTGTACTTGCACCAACTGTTTGCTGACCCCTTTCTGGGGTGGATATACTTGTTGTGTATTTAGGTACAGATCTTAGTGGCAATCTGGCGCAGTAAGGGCACGAGGATGACGAGTAACACTGATATCACGTGTCATTGTGAGTTGTTGGTTGTTTTGGCATGGCCAGAGTCGTGTTTTGGTTTTGTACTCGTGCGGGTACTGTCATATGTGTTTTTGTGGTAGTGTCCGAAGTCGATGAGGGCAGGAGTGTTTTCGGGCCATGTTACGCTGTAATGTGTGGCTTTTGTCGGGAAGTGCATGTCCAGTGCCGCCATTCAGGCGCGGGTTCGCGGTGGGCATGTTCAAGGGACGGCTTCTGGAAGGGAGTGAACACTGGTTTCACGGTGACCAAGAGAGCTGCTTCGGCTAGCCTCTCGACTGATGATACTTGTGGTTTAATGTATTGATGTTGGTTATGATTTATGTGTTGGATCAGTTATGAGATGTTGTTTTTGCTGTGATCCAACATAATCTTATGTTGGTATGTTTTGATGATGTATGTCGTCGTGGAAGTCGATGTTGGTTTTAATTGTGTGAATGTCTCAGTTCTATTGATGGTTATTATCTTTTATGTTGGTCCAGCCTGGTAGGTTCTCCAAAAGAATCTACGGCACTGTAATACCTTTTGTAGATCACAGGGGTGTTACAAAATTTGGTATCGGAGCTTAGGTTTATGGATACCTAGGTTGTTGGTGTTTTGAGTCTGTCAAAGTTGAGTTGGTCGTTTGTTTGTGATATCACTGGGTTGCTGTCATCTCGTGCGACCTGCGCTGTAAGTTTCTCTGAACTCTATTTCTTTCTGCCCAGACTGTTTTGGTCTCTTTTCGATCATGCTTGGATTTTGAGTTCCTCATGTAAATTATGTTCCATTGGAGTTGTGTCTATTGTTTTCCTTTCCTTATATGTCTAAGGGACTGGTACATGTTGATGTAACGAGAAGGTAAGTCTTTCGATTGTGAGCTCCCTCCTGTCTGTGGGGTGGGTGTGTTGAGATAACTCGATTAGCCCTAGGTTGAAGGGCTAGAATTTGTTGATGGTATTAGGATTGTTGGGATGTGCATGAGTATACTATATGGTTCGGGTGGAGATAGTTACATAAAGTATATTAGAAAACCAGGAAT
Organism: Orobanche coerulescens; assembly: GCA_033398695.1. Lineage (NCBI taxonomy): Eukaryota > Viridiplantae > Streptophyta > Magnoliopsida > Lamiales > Orobanchaceae > Orobanche > Orobanche coerulescens. Next base: position 123,420,024 of record CM065817.1, read on the forward strand.
GTTATTGATTCCTACATTCCATGAGATTTTAAGTATCAATTCTATCCGCTGCGTGAGTATTTTGAAATGGCTTTTGGTATTTTGCAAACGGAGTTTTATTTCGTAAAACCGATTCCCTAAACCGAGTTTTGGTATTTTGGCCTTGAACGTTTTGACGATATTTTTATGAAGATATTTGGTGTTTTATAAATGACTTTGTGAGTATTTGAAAAATACTACCTTCATCGGCCTTTTGGGCATTTTTGAATGTTTTTTGAAAAATAGTTTTTAGCCTGGTGAGTTCCAGCGCGGGGCCCACGGCTGGGGATGTTACATATTTTGGTGAAACATCTATAATGGCTTTTGAAACCCTTTCAAATGGTGACAATCTCCGATGTAATATCGCCATATCAAATGAGTATGTATTCGGTAGAAATTTTTTTTTCAATCAAACAACTAGTAGAAGGAGAAGAATTTTCATCTATCCAAATCCGAGGTAGATTTTTCAAATAATTTCGGATTGTGGATGTTTATGAAAATTTTAAAAGTGTAAATTGTTTTGTGCATTATTTAAAAATGATTTCAAAATTGACGTGTAAAATAAAACTTCCTCTTCTAAAGTATTCACGAGTTTTGGGCGAAATGTGACTCGCCCCTTAATTGCAAAAGATTATGTTTCGGACATGGTATTGTTACTCCTGTCAGAAGACCAAAAGTTGATTTTAAGCAGAATACGCATGTGCATATATATTCTCACCCTTGTATATAGTATACGAGCCTCCCAAAATTCGACGTTCTAGTGTTGCCTACTTTGAGTACTCGGAGATGTTGATTGTGTTCGGTGATGTTACTATACGAAAGAATATTACCAGTCTTGATATATCAAATCTTGATGGAAGTGGATATGTTGGCGATTGTGGGAGCAATGATGTGATCCAAATGATAACGATTTATGCTGCGGTGGATGAGTGCTAAGGTCGGACGATGCCCTACGAAGACTCCTCAGCAACTGAGTTGACAAGCGGTGCAAGCAGACAGAAGACATCTGGAAGATTCTGGGTGATAGTGCTCAGAATTGCGTTTGAGGTGATGGTGTGAACGTTCGTGTTAATGGCCTTTCGAAGATTCCTCGCGTGACGTTGTATACTTACAAGCCGATGTGTTCGGATTTGCACGCTGCCACTTATTAGTAACCTTCGGTTCAGGTGCTATTTAAGGGGTGTTTATGACTGTATTACTGAATCGGAGCAGTTAACATACGCTACCTTGTGGATAGTGCATGCTAACACGAAATGCAGAAACTACTGCATTCAACTGAGAATTCAGCAGCGCACGCTATGCAATTATGTAGTGCATGTTAAAGTGCAGCAGTTAGCGCACGCTATGGAGAGGGTAACGCGCGCTAACTGGTAGTTCAGGGGCAGTACAGAGGCTACTGGACCGAGGTTGTAGGTCTCGTTAGCGCATGCTAACGCTTGTAGTTAACGCACGTTAATCTGTCCGGCATATAAACTAGACAGCAATCGCGATTCCGCATTTCTGCTCTTTTCTTTTTCCCCGTGGGTGACATCAGGATGGGAATCGAAGATGACGATGGTTCGTGATCTTGACCGATTTGTTTCGTTCAAAGATGTTTTGGGGTATAACATTTTCTAACCCAACGTCCTTTGTCGGATTGAGGAAATTCCTTGATTTTCCCTTGAGTTGACATTTGTGAATTTTGTTCTTGATCTCATTTCCAACTCGATTCTGATGAATCAATTGATGTTAAATATTATTGTTGGTCGTGCCTTATGAGTTGCATACCCATAACTCTGACTCTTTTAATTTGATTGATTCTGAGAAAACATGAACAATTAACGCGGATTAAATGTCCGTAAATTCTTGGTGAGCAAAACAAGTGATCAAGGGACATCTCTTACGCCAGATGATGGCAAGTGATGCTTTCTTAATACGTTCGAATTGTGGATGCTCCCGACAATTGTGGTGTTCGTCATGTACTGGTTCCAAAATTTTGTAATATATCCCCATTGTTGTTGAATATTGGGCCATATTATTGATGACTCATGATTCTATCCGAGAAAACCGTATCTATTGTGTTGTGCTTCATTTTGATTTCAACCTGTGCCATTAACTGGATCGCGTCACTACCGATAAATCCTCGCGATATTAGCAGTCATTTCGCTCTCGTCGGGATGCCCAGAGATTTGGTCAACCTTATGAAATTGCCTGTTACGTGGATCGTGACACTCGAGTTTTGACTCCTTTTTCCACCCTAACTCACTTATGTTTGATGATATCTTCTAAAATTTTTCTGTTTTTTGACTTTAGTCATTCGAACGAGTTGTAACGTTGTTTCAGATGAATTCGTTCACAATTGTGACTTTTCCCAAGTTTGGTTCAATTCTTGTGAGCCATGTGCGAAGTGAACGTCTTGTAATTCTTACAAGTTCAATTAATGTCTCAGACTGGGATGTGAACTTTGGAGTTGTTGTTCGGTTGCTGTCGTCCAGTTGTTGTTCAGTCGATATTAGCCGATCATTGTGGTTCAATTGTTGTTGCTCGATCTTGCATCGTGATTATAGAGCATCTCATTTCTTTAAGGTTCAGTTAACTGTCCTGACATGTAATTTTCCAAACCTTTGAAGTTGTCGGAATTATATATTTGTTCAGCGTTAAACTCGCATTTTGATTGTGGTACTATTCGGATTATCAACCATAGTGGTTCGTGATCATTACACTCCGTAGACATTCTTGCATATTGAATTGGACCGTAGTAAGACATGGAGTTTTGTGCCCGTTGTTGGCAGCAGATAACGTGTGTCACCTAATGTTTGCATTTTGTTGGCTTGACCAATGTTTTGGTCGTGTTCGTGTTATTGATAAACTCGATCCTTATCGAGAATCTTCGTGAGTCTATCATAAAAATTTTCATTCCTATCATTGTTATTATTGTGGCGGCGGGAGATAATTAATACTGAATGACGGCGCCGCCATAATAGCGGCTACTAGAAACAACTGTAGCGCCTCTAGGACCGCCGACTTAAAGTTGGTTTGATGTGTATATAAGACTTTGAAAGGGATTCTCATAGTAGACGTTGATCGAAGGGAAACAGTTAAATAACCTTGTGAGTATGGATCCTACTAAGCATATTCGTTGCTTAGAACATATTAACTATCTAGAAGCCGTAGCGCAATTTCATCGAGACGCAAGTTAGGCTGCGCAGGAAGCAGCTACCTGAGAACACGAGCATGCTGCGCAGCTAGAAGCTCAGTTAGCTGCAGCACAACGTACTCTTTGAGAGAGGGAGGTCCAATACACTCAGGCAAGAGAGGCCCTCCAGGATCAAGTGCAGCAAGAGAGGGCAATGGTACGGGCTAACGCTGAGGAGATCCTTGCTATCCTCTCGGCGGCCCCAATCCTGGTAGTGGGACAAGAAGTCGCAGAAGACGAAGAAGATCCCGAGGAAGATCCTGAAGAGGACCCAGAAGAAGAGGTCGAATATAACTCTGTTGTCGTTAACCCATGAGCTGTGCTCAGTGGGGGCATGCTGTGTATAGATGTTTTTATAGTTGTGTATTAGTATAATGTTTACGGTTTGAGAATAAATTGTGTATGAATACAATTGATGACTCGGACATATATTTCGATGACCCCCTTTCCTGTTTCAAGTTTCAAGGACAAAACTTCTTTTAAGAGGGTAAGGGTGTAACATCTGCGTGCTTTATTAATAATATATTTTATTAATGGTCGTATACTGTTGGGAGATGGTTTGGGAAAGTTCCATATCATGCTGTTCGGTGCCTGGAATCATATGTATATTGGAGTTGGAACTGATATGTTGGTTGTTAGTAATGGGCAAGTCATGTGCTTGTCAGGATGTGTTCGTTCTGGCCAACCCCATAGTGGTAATATTGAGAAACAGCAGTTAGCGCACGTTAGACTGTGTTTCTAGCGCGCGCTAATTATGTATTGGTAGCGCATGTTGGTTGTCCATGGTAGCGCACGCCATTATGGTCGGTCCGTGCATGCGGAGTGTTCTGGAATCTGGATAAATAGCAGGTAGGGCACGTTAACCCTTACGGGTAGCGCACGCTAGCGCGGTGTAACACCCCCAAAACCAACCGGGAATATTACATGCTGTGGGCCCCGCGCCGGAACCCACCAGGCTAAAAACCATTTACAAGAACGACAAGAAGGCCGATGACGGTAGTATTATATATCAAAACTCACAAAATCATTTGAAAACACCAACTACCGTCAAAACGATCAAGGCCAAAGACTCGGTTAAGGGAATCGGTTTTCGAAAATCAAACTCAGTTGGCATAAAGCCGAAAACCATTTGAAAGAACCCACACAGCGGATAAAAATACAGTCCAAGATACATATACATCAATAATGATATACACAAACAAAATACACGATTCCCCAACAATATGCCATAGCCAGTATCGTCCGGAATCCTCGCTTCACGACCGCTACCATTAAAGTTCTCAAAACATGAAAAACAAGTCCCACAACGGGGTCAGCAATAATGCCTGACAAATAACCGCAAGTACATAAACATAAATATTCACATGCCATGCATCATGAGAATAATAACCTCAACGATAACCTTACCACTTCCGGTAATCCAATGATTCTCATCTAAATCCCAATATCACGATAATACCACATAATACCTCAATACCGAATACTTTCTCGTACATAATCCTCTATGTACGATTACCATAAACATACCTCTATCCGGACTTCCTTCCAGAATGCATACCACATACCAAGAATATCCAAAATGACATCAACAATATCCGAATACTACAATCTTCCCAAGATTGTCCAAGTATCTCGACACTCATCAAATGTGCATTCTACTCCTTATAGAACATCACTGAACATTCGTCAATATGCAATACAACATAAAATACATATGATATGCAATTGAAATTACTTATCGAAACATTACAACCGAACAAGTAAACACTTGCCTGGATACCAACATGACAAAACCAACACCGAACTCATCGCCCTCGTCTACGAGCTCTTCAGCCCCGACTGGACGGAATCTACGGCTTTTCACCGCGGCGTAGCGGTTATACCTAATGGTTAATCAACCTAGAACAATAACCATATCAATAATCGAACCAACTCGGTAACAAGGATCATAACATACTCAATCTGGAATTCAACCTAGTATCATGATTCATCTCATCTAAATCGACCAATATAATTACCAAGATTCAGAAATCCATCTTAGATCGGGTTAAACGAATCAACATCCTTATAACATGAAAAATCTTAACTAACATCTGAAAACTCTTATCAAAATTCCATTGATTCTCATATAATATCATAACATGATTATCCAACATGCTCCTCACATGTAATCATCCAATAAAAACAAACCACCATCAAAGGGATACGAAAATTACCTGGATTGGATGAGCCAAGAATAAGAACACTTGAACTCCGTTCCAAGCATCATGAATAACTTGAAGAACAAGGCTTGAATTCATGCTTTCCATCTTAATCTTGTTAAAGATCATCATTATACAGTATTTCTGGACCTCAAGAACCTCCCAAAGTTCTCTCTATCGAGTGAAAGGAAAGAAATAGACGAAAATGCTTCTCAGTCACCCGTTTGTCCCCTTTTATAATATACATTATTAGTGTGCGCTAACATCTCATGTTTAGCGTGCGCTACAGCCTTAGCGTGCGCTAACTGACTTTGTTAGCGTGCGCTATCGCAGCCCAGAGGCTACTGCCTCACTTCGTAAACCAGCTTACATCCGTAATGCCCATGCATTAACGTACGTAAAACATCATGTCTAGCGTACGCAAGTCCTTGCCCTTAGCGTGCGCTATCCGAAGTTGACTTACTACAGTATTCACCTACCACTCGTGCCCCCACATGCCGAAAGCATCCGCGATTTCCGGGATTCCTCTGACCGATCTGAAATTAGCGTGCGCTAACCATACGGTTTAGCGTGCGCTAGCCCTACATGACAAACTCCCGCTGACCTTATCTGGACACGCGTCACAATTGGCCGGGTCCACTCGCCGAAAGCCAAGATTCCCTGTCGGACGATCTGATATTAGCGTACGCTAACCATCCTTGGTAGCATGCGCTAAATGCCGATAAACATCAACCCGGGCCTACCTGTCGGCCGCCTTCTGAACCTTTCCCAGAAAGTCTTACGTACGTTAAGGACCCTCCTCAGCGTACATAATTCGAACCTATTAGCGTACGCTAACTACACAACGTAGCGTGTGCTACTCGTGCCTCGTAGCGTGCACTAAGCATATCTCATAGCCTGCGCTAGCGTGGCTGCGCTTAGCCATTTCCAGCTATCTTCGTCCAACATCTCGACATACCAAATACGAACATACGGCAAAATCAATACACATACTCCAATCAATAATATTATCCAACGTTCACAACGTCCTCGAGCAAAATTAACCATCCACGATATCTAATATATAAACGAAAAATATAACCGAAAAATCGGGGTATTACACGCGGCCCGTGTAGAGAATTCTGCACCGCTTTTCAAAAGTGGTGGGCTGCCTTTTAAGCCTGATAGCGCACGCTACGCCTTACCTGTAGCGCGCACTAATTACGTCCAGTATAAATAGGACAACGCAGTTCACTTATGCCATTTCGTTCCTTCTTCTCTCCTCCTCCGGCGGCTGGGCGATCGGGGTGTAGGAAGGTGCAGGTTTTGGCCAGTTTTCACTACCCAACAATGTTTTAGAGTTCCTAGAACAAAGTTAACAAGATCTTAATAGCTTTTATCATTCGAATCAAGGTAAATCCTTCGAAACCCGAGTTCTTCATACCTTAGGGTTTTCTTGAGGTTTTATGCTCTAAAGTCCAGATCTAGCCGTGGTTGTGTTGGATTATGATGCTGTAATTATAATCCTTTGCTTTTCGTTGAAGTTTACGGATTGAGTTTCGAGTTTTCTTCCGTAAACATGTATGATCCGAGCTGACCCTATAGTGTCCGTTTGATTGTCCCTAAGGGCAGAACTTAGGGTAAACCTTTCCATTTTCGTCTTACTGTGTTTGATATACTATGTTGTGCTAGGACCTAATCTTTGAGGAAAGTTCGAGCAGCAGGTCCTTTCATTCACCGTCCCCTATACCATTGTAATTGAGGCAAGTACTTTGATTGCGTTTGATGTACTTCGTGTGAATATGTGATTTTGTGAAAAGTGGTAATTTCAGAAAATATGGTTTGTACCATGTGGTTTAGTGTGTGTGAATCGAGTTAAAACCAATGTGGGTCCCCTTGGATCCGGTAGACTGCGAGTATCTGCGGATCACTCGGCGGGGTTGTACAACCAGGGAGGGCCTGATGAGGACTTTCTGGGGTGTGTATCTTGCAGGAGGTACAGGGCCAGTACAGCTCGGGAGATGGTTTTGAGATGATGCTTATGGTATGGTATTCCGGAATACATGATGGCACAGTGATTTGGTTATTTATTCATTTGTTGTATGTATTCATAAATCGTTGTACTTGCACCAACTGTTTGCTGACCCCTTTCTTGGGGGGTATACTTGTTGTGTATTCAGGTACAGATCTTAGTGGCAAGCTGGTGCAGGAAGGGCACGAGGATGACGAGTAACACTGATATCACGTGTCATTGTGAGTTGGTGGTTGTTTTGGCATAGTCAGAGTCGTATTTTGGTTTTGTACTCGCGCGGGTACTGTCATATGTGTTTTTGTGGTAGTGTCCGAAGTCTATGAGGGCAGAAGTGTTGTCGGGCCGTGTTACGCTGCAATGTGCGAGGGACGGCTTTTGGCAGGGAGTGAACGCTGGTTTCACGGTGACCAAAAGAGCTGCTTCGGCTAGCCTCTCGACTGAGGATACTTGTGGTTTAATGTATTGATGTTGGTTATGATTTATGTGTTGGATCAGTTATGAGTTGTTGTTTTTGCTGTGATCCAACAGAATCTTGTGTTGGTATGTTTTGGTGATGTATGTCGTCGTGAAAGTCGACATTGGTTTTAATTGTGTTGATGTATCAGTTCTATTGATGGTTATTGTCTTTTATGTTGGTCCAGCCTGGTAGGTTCTCCAAAAAGAATCTACGGTGCTGTAATACCTCTGTAGATCACGGGGGTGTTACACCAGTCCCCTTAGCCTGCACCAATAATTGTGCGCTACAGACCACCTGAAGTTCTCCAAGAAAATTCTATATGCAAACATGCATCCACAGACGCCTCTAAGGCATTCTAATATTCAGCTTGGCATGTGGAATCTGCAGTCACTCTTAGCTTGGTACTATTCCAAGATACTTCTCCATCATTCAGAAAAATATACACCCTAAGGTGTACAACTTATCATCTATGTTGCCCTGTAAATATTATATACATATAACCCTCTAATATCCATTATCACTACCGTATGTAAGAATCAAATATTTAGTCCTTCTCAGATACTTCAAGAATATTCTTTACGGTAATCCAATGTTCTTTTACCTGGGTTTGCCTAAACCAGACTAACTACCCTCGAAGCATAAGGTATGTCTTGGTCTTGTACATATCATAGCATACATTGGGCTACCCACACCTAAGGCATAGAGTTTTAAACTCGTCTCCTTTCTATATTCCTCACCTTGAGGATAAATAGATCTAGATAGCTTTATACCATATCTCATAGGTAAGAACCCTCTTTTAGAATCTTCCATCCTAAATCTCTTTAGGATCCTTTCTATATGTAGAGGGCTTGGGAAAGACCTATCATTCTCTCTGCTCTTATCTCAGTAGGGACGAATTTTCATAATATATATAGCTTCTCCCAAGTGTTTCATTGAGAACTCACTCAAAAACCAAGCTTTTGTAGAACTGAGCATTCCTACGTCGTTTCCTATAAGTAGAATGTCATTAACATATAGTATTAAGAATGCAATTTTGCTTCCATTAATCTTCTTGTAAATATAAGACTCTTCTTCATTCTTTACATCGTCAATCTAATTGATAGTTTTGACGATTGAATGCATTTCTAGAGTGAGGTATCTATAACTTTTCCCTTGGCTCATAGCATAGATTCCGCAACTACCATAGCTAGATCATACATAGAGGAATTATTCCCTTGGCTCTTTCCGTCATCTCATGAGACCCAGTCCCTCTAGTGTAGATAGACATTCCTCTTATAGAAACTCTACAAGACCTCTGAGGTTGTGGTTGTGTTTCAAAAAGTTCGATTCCAATATCTTGTATAGGTGTCTCATCGGGTGTTTCTTTTAGTTCTTCCAAAGAAACATATCTACTTGTGCCTCATTCGTGAATGAAATCATCTTCAAAGAAGTGTGCTTATAAAGCAACAATGATTCTATGATCATCATGTATGTATAATCGATATCCCATGATATCTCCTGGGGATCCTATGAAATGCCCCTTCACAGACCTAGCTTCCAATTTCTCTACTTTATTCTTCTTGACATAAGTAGGACATTCGCAAATCCTAATGTGAGTAAGACTTGGCTTCATACCTCTCCACATCTCACGTGGAGTCTACAAAAGGATCTGGAAGGACATTTGTTCAAGATATGTGCAGCAGTAAGGAGCGGGTAACCCCATAGGTAAATAGGTAGATCAATATAGTTAAGCATGGATTGAACCATGTCCAACAAGGTTTGATTTCTTCTTTCTGACACACTGTTTAATTATGGAGTAGCTAGAGGTGTAAATTATGACAGTATTCTTAGTTCTTTCAAGAACTCATCAAACTTAGTATTCAAATACTCACCACCTCGGTCCGATCGAAGTTCTTTAATATGACTTGTATGGTTTTGAACTACGGCCTTAAATTTCTTGAATTTATCAAAGGCTTTGGATTTATGTTTCATTAAGTACACTAACCCGTACCTAGTATGGTCATCAGTGAATGTAATGAAATATTGAAAATCATCTCGTGCCACTTCAAAAAGGGCCACATACGTCGGTATGAATCTTTTAAAACTTCACCGCAATCAATTAAAATGTGCACCAAAATTTAATTTTTACCCTATTATTCTAAACGATACACAACTTTACAAAATTTAAATATATACTTAACAAATAATTAGATATTAATGGTAAGTAATGCCGCGATGAGCGGTAAACTAGTATATATAAAATATATTACCTATTTTGTTAAAGAAATAATACTTTTATGTGCCTTAGTCGGAAAGTTACAAGCTTTCTTAATTAGGGTAAGATTAGACCTGATGTATTGTAATCTCTCCCTATATATAGAGATACCATTAATTAATAAAAATAATATACATATTTTGCCATATTTTTGGTACTTTATTTTTATCGGCATGTATAACTCTCTAAAGAAGAAATTTTTTCTCCCAAGAAAAATCGTCCAATTCTCAAAAAAACAAAAAAGGAAACCCTAATTTTCGAACAGTCGTCTTCCCCCAATCTGATTCGCCGGCTCGTCTCCTTCCCCCGCGAGCAACCCAAGTTCGTCCACCCACCTTCATCTGCGCCCTTATACTAGCGAACCAATATAGACTAGAGTACGATAATAAACGCATCACTACCTTTAGTAAGCTAATCAACCTACTGCAATTGGTTGAGAGGCATAACAAAGTGTTAGTGAGCAATAATGTCAGGCCAGTTGGGATAAAAAAAGTTCGCAGGGCCAGTTATAGCAAAGTGAAGGATGGAAAGTAACCCTATAAATAGGGGACTGTAAGTGTCAGGCATCATGGTCGAGGACGTAGTCGAAGATGTGGGGGTTCTTCCAGTATAGTGCGAATATTTGGTACTACCAGCTCACTACCCAAGGGAACCAAAAAATAACTACCCATCCTATCGCCCCTAAGGCTTGAGTTGCCGATGAACCGTGCTTTCGTTGTAGAGATGCTGAATGTTGATACAAGAACTGCCATACAAGCAAGCATGTAGCAACTCACTACAAGAAATATAGAGAGTCCAAATAAAGGGAAGCTCACACTAAGGAGAAAGATGATCTAGACAAGTCTCACGATGTTAATTTCACAATCGCTGATCGTCGTATTGAGCCATACGAGCCACACACTATAGAGGCACCCATTTATAACTGAATCTTAGAATTATGTTTACTTTCTCGTTTACATTTGGTATAGTTGCCTCAAAATGATTGTGTCGGTGTTTTGTTTTCAATAGGGGTGTGATGCAACTTTGTTTTCGAACAAGATAATAATATTGCTTACATTATTTTCTTAGCTTTATTTCAAAGTACTGAATATTGCTTTAATGCTTATTAGCTTCAATAATATACGTAGCACTGATTTCCATGTTGAAACCTACTGTGAGAATGGAATATAGTTTTTTTTATCACTTCTAATGAATGTGGACGTACATGCATATTGGAAAAACTCATATGTCAATCTAGTGGATTGTACCTTACTACTATTAGGGTGTTCAAATCCTATGTTGTCACCAACAATATACTTCGGGACACAGACTCATATAGACTTTGGCATGTTATAATAGGACATCCTGGTCGATATGTGATGATCCATGCACTAAAGAACTTGTAAGAACATCCTTTATTTTAAGTGAAACGGTGGCAACAACTCAATACAAAGAACACTATTGACGTTAATCATGCTATGTCATCCAAAAGATCGTATACATATCAAATGCGCACCACTCATTTTGCAAAGCCTGATCTTTAGTCATAGTAGGAGCGAGACCTTTTTATGCTAAAGACACAAATCAAATATTCCATTCATAAACCAAATATAAGGAGATATTTGTGGACCCATCCATCCAAAATGCACACTGTTTATGCATTTTATGATTTTAGAGAATGCTTCGACACGTTGGCCACATGTTGCTCTCCTATCCATCCAAAATATTGCAGAACTTCCGAGATAACTTATAAAGGCTCAACTCCCTTATCACATTTGAAGGACTTGATGATGGTGGAGGGTTCACATCAAAAAGTATTTGATATTTATTGCATGATAGAGATCAATGTACATCATCTCGCCCCACGTATATATGCAAACAGTCTCACATAAGTCTCGCATAAATTATTGTAATACCCGTAATTTCGATTTCCAGTAATTTTTTTTTCGGCGGAAGTCCATTTTGACGACTCTCTCATGACCGTTTCGTCAATATGAGAATGATTAATTCTACACTTTTTGACATCCGAGTTCGTTTCGGTGTCATTTTTGTTGAGTTCCGTGCTTTTTAGCGACTTTTCAGCACTTGTGTTCGATTCTTGCGAATATCATTCGAAACTGCTGTTTCGAGTTTCCCGTAAGTCCGTTTAACTTTGTTAGACGTGTTGTGAACTTCGGTTTGGTTATTCGATCACGTATCGTGATTTTCGGGCGTTTTGGGCCATTTTGTAATTTACCCAAAGTTATGGGTATCCGTATCTGTATTTGTTGTCTCGACCCTTTTCTTGGTCGCGTATGATTAATTATTGTATTATGTTTTCATTTCGGGTCGATGATGTTGTCTGCGAGCTTTTCGTCGTGTTCGTTCCGTACGTTTTCGGAAATCGAGTCGTCGAGCCCTGGTGGTTGGGCACTGGCCGGACGGTTGCGGGACTGGCCGGACGGTTTCGGGTTCTGGCCGGATGATTGCGGGCACCGGCTGGACGAGTGCGGCAGGAACCAGCGTAGCGCACGCTACGGCCGGAAGGTAGCGCACGCTACGGCCGAGAGGAAGCGCACGCTACGGCCAAGAGGAAGCGCACGCTACGGCCGGTTAGCTGCGCACGCTAGCGGGCCGAGGCAGTAGGGCAGTGAGGTTCTGGACTCGGTGGATCAGCAGGTAGCGCACGTTACTGCCGGACACTGCGCACGCTACGACCGGCAAGTAGCGCACGCTACGGCCGGAAGGCTGCACGCGCTACCTGGCCGAGCAGTGTCTCTGGATTGCGGCCTGGGCCGATAGCGTACGCTAGCTCGGCAGCCTAGCGCACGCTAGGCTGCACCTGTATAAATGTGACAGAGCAGTTATATTTTCTCTCGTTTTTCATTTCCTCCCTCTTTCTTCCGCGGCTGGAGACTTGGAGATCTTGGAGCCATGATGTTTGTCAACAAATCCATGAAGTTCTTGAGTTCATATCATTGTTTGATCATCCTATATCATCCTTTGATCCAGCGAATCAAGGTAATCTCTTCTTAGAACCCTAAATTCTTAAATTTGGGGGTTTTTGCGTTTTTGTCCGATTCGTTCCGTATTGTTGATTAATTCATGATGGGTATGATTAATCTTGGTAGTATTCTTGTGTTTAACATCATTTAATCCATTGTTCTTCGTCGAATCGAAGTATGTTTCTTGATTTCCTTCAAATCGACTTTTTGGGGGATTTGTTCTCGATCTCGTTTTCCATCCGTCTTTTATGGATCGATTGTGGTTAAATGATGTTGTTAAACATATTCTATGGATTGTATATCCATATTTCGACTTGGAATTCCGTTTTCGTGTTTTGACGGGACGAATCGTGTTCTTGGCCATTTTGGGGGAAATCCTTGAACTTTCGTCATTTGTTCTTTGAATTCAGCGGCTTTGGGTCGTACTTTGGAATTCATTTTCGTTGTTATTGTTTTCGTTCGTAGTTCATTGTTGCGGATTGTCGTTCGGTGGAGTCGGCGAGTTCGTAGTCGGTTCGTGCCAACCTACTTCGGCCGATCCTCCGCGTTGTGGTTATTCGAGGCAAGTACCTTGCTCATACATTTCTTATTTTGTGGATATGATGATCGGTGATCGTCTTGGTGTGTTTGTTTGGTTGTTTGAAATGAAGTTTCAAAAGATTTCGATTTGGCCTTGTTAAAGGCTCTCTTTCAAAACGTGTGTGTGTTTTGTGAACGGTGTGTTTTGGGAATTGATTATGATTTGATTATTTTGAACGTTGAAGGCTTTGATGATATCCCTGTTGTTTAAAGTTATGGAATCGTGTATTCCGTGTCTAATCTTGTAATTGTGTTTTGAAGAGTTTGATAATGGTGTCGGATTAGTGGCCATCTCTAGTGAGTATTCTTAATGAACTTACATTCTTAGCATATTAGTATTGCATGAGTAACGTGTGTGTGTGTATGCTCACTATGGGTTAGATCCGACGGGGTCTCGGTAGGGGTCCATGGAGGGGTGGATCCACGAGTTGCTTTTAACCACTATGGGTTAGATCCGACGGGGTCTCGGTAGGGATCCATGGAGGGGTGGGTCCTCAGTTAATTGTGGTGCATTTTGCAAATGTGTTTTGATATTAGCGTTTCCGGAAAACGAGTATTTTGATCGGTTTTCATTTGCATGCATCGACTAAGTGTGTAAGAGGTAAGTTGTTCGTTTGGCTTACTTGGCTAGGATGGCACTAGAGTATTTTGTTGTATGTGTTAAATCCATTAATTGTGGAGTTTTGATGTTGGAAGACGAACCTTGTTGTCGTTCTCGTGTACTGTGAGTTGATGAGATTTGGGGCTAAAATCCCAACGGTTTGGTAAAGGTCATTTTTCGGAAAGTAAACCTTTGGGACGGTGACCCCTTTCGTCTTTTGGGTTTTGGAAAGTGGGATTTGATAATCCTAAATTGTTTCTCTATTAAAACTCTCGATGGCATTCTAAACTGTTTTATAAATTATTTCCATTGATTTGTGATCTTTCGGTTTTGGAATATTTTTCTCAAACTCTTGCCTCGGGAAGTACTTTTCGTTTCGTTTGGATCTTTGAAGGTTCCTGGTTAACGTTATTCGAGGACCCGTTTGATGTTATATTGGTTTAGTTGTATTTTATTTCCGCTGGAGTATTCTTTCCCCGTTGCATGGGAGTGTGTTGTATTCGACCCCTGCGTGGGCAAGTATTGTAATCGAGTTGTATGTTTTTATTGAAAGGCCAGATCGGTCTACTGAGTCTTTTTAGCCTTAAAGGCATTGTCGAGTTGTTCGTTTGTTGTTACCAGCCTGGTAGATCCTTGAGGAAAGGTTCTACGGCATGTAATATCCCTGAGCGGATTGGGGGTGTTACAATTATTTAGTACCTTATTCTAGGAAAATAATTCTTCTAATTTTAAAAAGAATAAATAAAAATTTAAGGCCCATAATATCTGAGCATGACCATGCATTTCCACAATTTAACATATCAAGGGCCCATGAATATATCTCTAGCACGAGAGGGACAAGTCCCCTTTAGACACTCCCATCCCTCTGCATAATTCGTATTATATCCAACAACATACTTTATACTCACCCGGTCAAAGATGATGTTTGTATGGTGTCAAGACATGATACCAGTTATGTAGGAAGCTATAGTGCATTCGGGTTAAAGGACTTCAAATATTACATAACATAATGAGAAATTCTTATGACGCGATCCATGAAGAATTCTCATGACGGTTCATATCCAATATCATGTTCCAAAGATGTATTTATGATATGATATGATATCCCATATCCATGACTAGAAAAATATAGTCATCTATCACTCATCATACTAGTTTCAGTATAACTAGGGATATTGTAGAATAATATTCTTTTTACGATTTATCAAGTTTTACTATCAACTCACAAAATTGATGATCGTAAGCAGAATAATTATTCACGAAATATAATAACCGATTATATTATATGTAATAATAAAAGTATAGAGATACTATTATTATTATGGACTAGAGCATTATTCCATCAACACTAGGACGAACAAATTCGAGCTCCAGCAGCTCTTGAATTTGAACTTTCAATTCTTAAAGTTCCTTCGGAGCCATTCTATATGGCACTTTGGATGTCAGGGCCGCGCTGGGGACCAAATCAATACTAAACTCCACTTGTGGGTCGGGTGGGACTCCCGAAAAATCTTCTGGAAACACATCCAAAAACTCCCACACTATAAGTACATTTTTAGGGGATACCTTAGTAAGAGTGTCGCCCAAACTCACAAAGTAACCTTGGCATTTCTCCTTCCTTAGACTTCTCAGTGCATTCATGGCTGTGATTATTCTTGGTACTGTCCTACTCTCAGTACCATAAAAAGGTGACCTACTCGCCTTCGGAACGCCTCAATGTTACCTTCTTCTCATGGCACCTTATATCGGCATCATCTATCGAGCCAATCCATACCAAGGATCACGTAAAAATCCATCGAGTTAATTAAATACAGGCTAGCATAAAATTCTCTTCCTCCTATCGCAATATTCTCATCAATCATTGTATTAGTGAGAATCGTACTTCCTTACGGTAAGCTACCTCAAGAAACTCAACAGTTTTAACGCTTCTATGACCAATGGGATGATAGAATTGCAGACATAAAGGAGTGTGTGGCACCAGTGTCAAACAATGTGAGAGCGAGTAAATTAGATACAATCAACATATCTGACACCATGCCGGGATTCTCATCTGCGTCCCTTTGGGTCAAAGTATAGATGCGAGCTTTTCCTCCAGAACTTTGACCTTTGACCTTTTGGAGATGACAGTTTGAATATGAATGCCCTGGCTCATTGCATCTGTAGCAGACACCTTTACCGTACATGCACTCACCGCCATGATTCTTACCACACTGCGAGCACTCCGGCTTACTGGTTTGAGGCTTAGGTCCCGACCTCTGATCAACCTTTGCTTGCTTATTAGAAGCCATGGCCTTATTTTGGTTCCCATTCCAATGCCTCTTAACGGTATTAAGCTTCATAGGCTGTTGTTGATCCAGATTATGGCTAGCCTCAACCTATTGGGCTCGGAACACTGTCTCGGTATAGGGTAGCACCCCATGACCTGCCACGACGTGATGAATACTAGGGCATAAACCACTCCAGAACTTAAGGACTCTTTTTCGATCTGTATCCACCATGTGCTCCACAAAGAAGCTAATTTCGTTAAACTTTCTCTCATATTCTTCAAACGTCATTCCTCCTTGTACGAGATTCCAAAGCTCTCCCTCCATCTTCTCTCGGTAATGTTGTGGGTACTACTGTTCCATCACTAGTTTTTGAACCGATCCCAAGTTAATGTAGCATGCTCGGCTGCCGGCCTCAAACGCAAATAGCTAATCCACCAGTGTCCAACATCCTCCACCATTTGATACTGGCCGCAAAGAATTCTTTGTGCACCAGTGCACCCAATGAGCACAAAGATACGCTCGAGCGACATGAACCATTCATCGAAAAAAGCTGGTCCTTCCCGACCGTTGAATGATGATGGTGTGAAATGTCGGAACTGTTGCACAACTTGTGCCTGAGTAGAAGCTGGCACGTTATTATTGTCGTTATTCTGACCTCCGTTACCACCACCACCAGCTCCAGCACCAAGGTTGGCATTCAGATCATCGAGATTATCTGCACCTCAGTTAGCTGGGCGTCCACGTCCACGAGTTGCCATTATCCTAAGGCATATCACACGCAACGATACCTCAGTACTTACACAACGAGAGGCAGAAATAAAATGAAGAATTACGTTGCATCTCTGGATCGAGAACTAGAGATTTCTAGCAATGATGAATAACGCATGTCACATATATATATATAATTATGAATTTATAAGAAAACAATTGCATGCCCAAATAGTTTATCATAAAATTCTTATTTACAAAATAGACTGAAGATGCATCTTTAATACATGAATCATGGTTGATATGGTAAACTGAATTTACCCCACAATGAATAATAATAACTTAACGTACCTTGGAGTCGACGTGGAGCGGTAGAGGTGGATGATCATAATTGCAAAAAAAAATGACTACTTACGAAAATAAATTTTTAGTTTGGAAAAAGAACCCATTTTAACGAGTCTACAGAACCGTAGACCCGCTTAGATACCACTTATGTAGCATCCTATTCTAGAAAAATAATTCTTCTAAATTAAAAAAGAACAAATAAAATTTTGCATCGGAAATACCTTTTCAAAAACCAAACTTAATAATCGTAAGTAATATTCTCGAGTCATCGATAAAACAAAAATATACTTTGATGTGCAATTAAAATAATTTGAACACACGTTCATTAATCATAGCTTGAGACAAATAACACTAAATAAATAATTTAATGAAGCTTGATCACCCCACACTGAAGCGCAGACCACATCAATCTCTTCAACCTGAAAGGGTTATAAAATGGGGTGAGCTTTCAACTCGCTTAGTGTGGAAGGTACCAAATGTAATACCCGTAATTTCGATTTCCGGTAATTTCTTTTTTTTTTTGGTGGAAGTCCGTTTTGACGACTCTCTCATGACCGTTTCGTCATTCCGAGAATGATTAATTCTGCACTTTTTGTCATCCGAGTTCGTTTCGGTGTCGTTTTGTTGAGTTCCGTGCTTTTTAGCGATTTTTCCGCACTTGAGTTCGATTCTTGCGAATCTCGTCCGAAACTGTTGTTTCGACTTTCTCGTAAGTTCATTTAATGTTAATATTCATGTTGCGAGCTTTGGCTCGGTGTTTCGATCACGTATCGTGATTTTCGGGCGCTTTGGGCCATTTTCGTAATTTCCCAAAGTTTGGGGTAATTACTTTCCGTTGTCGAATTTCGAGCCTTCGGGTGGTCGGAATCGTGTGTCCTCTTAGTGCTCGGATTCGTCTTTGCGAGTACTTCGTAACCGTATCTTCGATTCGTACTCAGGTTCGGGTTCCGGGGTCGTTCGGGCCGTCGGAGTTGGTCCCGGCCGAGTCATGGCCGGGCATGCTCGGGCCAGGCCACCGCCGAGTAACGTGCGGTAGTGATCGGCGATACGCACGTAAGGCCGATTACATACGTAAGGCCCTGGCCGGTAACGACGTAACGCTCCGGCATTTCCAGCGATGAGTTCGGCCATGGCGATTACGCACGTACGTGGCCGGATTACGTACGTAACCCACGGGCAATGGCCTATTTAAGGCACGGCGTTTTTCTTCAGCCATTTCTCATTCTTTTTCTTCCCTTACGCGGCTGTGGGTGTGTATATAATGGAGAGATGTTGTTGGACAATCAATCCATGAAGTTTTAGAGTTCATATCATCAATCATCCATCCTATAACATCCTCCGATCTACCGAATCAGGTTAGATTTCTTAGAAATCTAGTTTTGGGGAATTTGGGTATTTTGGTTGTTTTCGTCCGATTAATCCGATTTAACTTAGGATTATGATGTATTGATGATTATTTAGATGTTTTATATCTTTTCCCTTGTTATTCCATGGTTGGATCGTATCGATTCGTTGTTTTGGTCGAGTTCTTGATCGACGTCTTGAAGGTGTCCGGTAGAATGTCATAGAGGGGTTTTCGGGCGTTCTACGATTATCCTTCCTCGTATGATTGTTGATTTATGGATTATATGTTGTTAGGGTCGAGTTTCTTGCGAAGAAACCAAGTTGAACCCTTCCGTTCGTTGTCGTGTTCCTTTTCGAAAACATCGGGCGTTTCGAAGCTTTCCGGTTGACCCGTGTTCGTCGGAATACTTGCGTGCCGATTTCGAGGCAAGTACCTTGTCCATATAATTCTTGTTTTATGTATATGATAATTAGTGATCGTCTCTATGTGTTTATTTGATCGTTTGAATTGAACTTTCAAAAGATTCGGTTTAGCCTTGTTAAAGGCTTGCTTTCAAAACGCGTGTGTTTTGTGAATGGCGTGGTTTGTGAATAACTATGTGAATTCTATGTATATGCTTGGTGTTAATGTTGCACTTGGTATTGTGTGTGGACGTATATTATTTCATTTCGGTGCGTTGTGGATTGACGTGGTGTTTTTCTAAGTGTTTGATGCCTCTGGGCGAATTGTTTGAATATCCTTGATGTGATATGTTATTTGTGTGAATGTGTGGATATGGTTGAAGGTCTACGGTGACACATGGCACGTGATCATGTGGTCAGGATGCAACAAGTGATTGATCCAACCGTGAGAGCCTGATATAATCTACGGTGGCACATGGCATGCGATCATGTGGCCAGGATGCAACAAGCGATTGATCCAACCGTGAGATGTGTGTGATTTGTTTCGCTAGCCAGCTCGGGAGGGTCCTTCGAGGCCTCGGGTGGGATGTCGGTGGTAGCGTCCCGGTCCTAGGCGATGCGCGTGCGTGATTATGTTTCATTGATTTTACGTCCGTTGAGGACACGTGATGTTGGGCTCTGACCCTGTAAATTGTTGGTGGTTTCCTATTTGCGAAAACAAAACCTTTGGGCTGTGACCCTGTTGATTTTTGGAAAGAGAAGGATTCGATAATCCTAAAATTGTTTTCTATTAAAACTCTCGATGGCATTTTAAACGGTTTTATAAATTGTCCTTGATTTATGATCTATCGGTTTTGGAGTGTTTTACCCAAACTCATGCCTCGGGAAGTACTTTTCGTTACGTTTGAATCTTTGAGGATTTCCTGGTTATTGTTATTCGTGGAATGTGAATTGTATGGCTCGTATTTTTGCACTTGTACTTGCCCTAGCAAAACAGTGGAGTTTTGCTAACCCCAGAGTATTCGGGGGGTGGATGTTTGTATTGCATTCAGGTTTTGGAGCATAGCACAGGGTCGGCATGAAGGATGATGAAAGATGAACGATACTAATCACTTGAGGACTCGTTTGATGTTATATTGGTTTAGTTGTATTTTATTTCACGCAAGATTCTTTCCCCACAGACGGAGTGTGTTGTATTCGACCCTGCGTGGGCAAGTATTGTAATCGAGTTGTATGTTTTTATTGAAAGGCCAGATCGGTCTACTGAGTCTTTTTAGCCTTAAAGGCATTGTCGAGTTGTTCGTTTGTTGTTACCAGTCTGGTAGATTCTTGAGGAATGGTTCTACGGCGTGTAATATCCCTGAGCGGATTGGGGGTGTTACATAAATGGTATGAGAGATTTAGGTTGAGGAAACCTAGGCTGTCGGGTCAAGTCGTGTTGTTTGAGTCTTGTTTCGTCGAATTTTATCTGACTGAGTCGTGTCGCGACGCGTCGTCTGAGTTTGTTGGTCGTGATTAGTATCGTGGGGCGATCATCATCTTCGTGCGACCTGTGGATGTAAGTCTCCCTTCTTTGTGTTGTGCCTCGTGTGACACGAGCTATTTTTATGATTATTTGTTAAGTGACAGAATCCTCTTATGGATTTTGATTTCTTGATATGCGGTGATTTGGCCCTCATATTTCGTTCATATGAGGAGTAGTGTTGCTGGATTGTGCATGTTTGGCTTTATTTCTTTTATCCGCTGCATGAGTTCTTTTGTAATGGCTTTCGGTATTTTACCGACTGAATTCTATTTCAAAAACCGATTCCCTTAACAGAGTTTGTGGCATTATGGCCTTGATCGTTTTGGCAAAATTCTTATGACGGTATTTAGTATTTTGTAAATGGAATTGTAAGTTTTTGAAATATTACCGTCATCGGCCTTTTTGACGTTGTAAATGGTTTTTTAGCCTGGTGAGTTCCGGCGCGGGACCCACGGCGCTATAATGTTTCGTGTAATTACCTGAAATTTTTGGGCATTCTAGCCCATTGAATTATCTTTGAAAACCTTGAGTATCTTAGAAAATAAATTTCGAGACGTACTTTTAAAATGAATTATTTTCTCGTGGTACATCCAAGGTGCCACAATATGTTTCAAATTCTTTTACCGCGAGGACCAAAATGTTTTGAGATATTTTCAATGTTTTAGAAACAGTTTTACTTAGACCCGAGGGTCGAATATTCTGAAAGTTTTTCACTAAGAGATAGTGTCCTCATTTTTATCAAATGCGAAATGGTTCTACAAAGTCTCGATGACGATGTTTGTACTACTTCTTTTTATATATGATACTCGAGACCAACTGGTGTTTTCAAATTATTTTCGAAAGTGGTTTTTGTTTTTAAAACCTATCATTTCTATTTGCGTTCCATGAATGTATATGTGACGTTAGCATTATTGTTAGGATGTTGGCCCTATGAGTTGTAGTCGAATTGGCGATGTGAGCGTTGAGACGTTTTCCACACATTTGTTGTGTTAGCCCTCTGTGAGAGGTGGGATGTTGGTGTTGAATGTTGTCGCCCCGTGGTGATTTCTGCGTTATCGCGCATGTGCGAACTGTTAGAGATTGGTTTGGTATGACCGTGTGCATCGGTGATTATTCCGTTATGTGTCGGTTGTTTAATATATTGTTACCTTGCTTCCGTTTTTGGTGAATTTCGTGGACGAGGTCGAAGGTATTACCCGTACTGTTTTGACTTCTATATTTTCTCTTTCTCCATTCTTGCAACTCGCTCGTGCTCGTTGATACTTTCTGAACTTGTTCTGTATTTCGGTTTCATCGTTCGAACGAGCTGTGATCTTGTTTTGGGTCGATCTGGTTATCGCTGTGACTTTTTCGAGTTCGGTTCGATTCTTGTGAACCTTGTTCGGAGGTGACATCATTTGGTTCTATTAACTCTTCTATTCGAAGTGTATCGGATTTTGAACTTCTGTATTTTCGAATCTGTCGACTCGTTTATGCTCGTTAACATTTTCTAAACTTTCCTTACCCCTTGCTTTCGTTGATCGAACGAGTGTGCTACTGTTTCGGAATGACTCGTTTGTCGATGTGACTTTCCAATTGCTATTCCCTCTCCTGTGGATCTTTTGTGAATCACATCTTGTTGTGCTCACTGGATCATGTATTTTCTCGAGCGGAGACGTGAACCTGGGAGTTGTTGTTTGAATTTTATTGTTCTTCGCGATTCGAACATGATAGTTTGATTTTTGTTGTCTCGATCGTTTGACTGTTCGGTTTTTGTTGATCTCGTTTCGTGATTGTTGAACGTTCAAGCTCCTTAATAATTTCCTTAAGTTCGGGGAATCAGTTTCGTTTTCGATCTTCCAACCCTTGGGCGGTGGAATTCCGTATTTGTTCGGCGATTGGCTCGCGTTTTGATTGATGTACCGTTGAGTTGGTCAATCATATTGATTTTCGTTCGTTGTGTTTTGTGATTGTTCGGATAATTGACTTGATTGTATTATCTGTTTGATGACGCCTGGCACTTGTTGGTTTATTAAGTCTCTATCGGTGGCGTTGTGTTGGTCGTCGTGGGGCGTGTTTTCACGCCGTATGTCTCCTTGCGTTTCTTGCAGCGTTTCGCCGTCGGGCGCGAGTTTTCGGTTTTTGTGTATCTCGTCGAGTTTTCCTGGCAGGGGATATTGCTTCTCCCGACTTATTTTAAGTTTCGGGACGAAACTTCTTTTAAGGAGGGTAGAATGTAATACCCGTAATTTCGATTTCCAGTAATTTCTTTTTTCACGGAAGTCCGTTTTGACGACTCGCTCATGACCGTTTCGTCAATCTGAGAATGATTAATTCTACACTTTTTGACATCCGAGTTCGTTTCGGTGTCGTTTTGTTGAGTTCCGTGCTTTTTAGCGACTTTTCAGCACTTGTGTTCGATTCTTGCGAATATCGTTCGACACTGCTGTTTCGAGTTTCCCGTAAGTCCGTTTAACTTTGTTAGACGTGTTGTGAACTTCGGTTTGGTTATTCGATCACGTATCGTGATTTTCGGGCGTTTTGGGCCATTTTGTAATTTACCCAAAGTTATGGGTATCCGTATCTGTATTTGTTGTCTCGACCCTTTTCTTGGTCGCGTATGATTAATTATTGTATTATGTTTTCATTTCGGGTCGATGATGTTGTCTGCGAGCTTTTCGTCGTGTTCGTTCCGTACGTTTTCGGAAATCGAGTCGTCGAGCCCTGGTGGTCGGGCACTGGCCGGACGGTTGCGGGACTGGCCGGACGGTTGCGGGTTCTGGCCAGACGATTGCGGGCACCGGCTGGATGGGTGCGGCAGGAACCGGCGTAGCGCACGCTATGGCCGGAAGGTAGCGCACGCTACGGCCGAGAGGAAGCACACGCTACGGCCGGTTGGCTGCGCACGCTAGCGGGCCGAGGCAGTAGGGCAGTGAGGTTCTGGACTCGGTGGATCAGCAGGTAGCGCACGCTACTTCCGGACACTGCGCACGCTACGACTGGCAAGTAGCGCACGCTACGGCTGGAAGGCTGCGCGCGCTACCTGGCCGAGCAGTGTCTCTGGATTGCGGCCTGGGCCGATAGCGTACGCTAGCTCGGCAGCCTAGCGCACGCTAGGCTGCACCTGTATAAATGTGACAGAGCAGTCACATTTTCTCTCGTTTTTCATTTCCTCCCTCTCTCTTCCGCGGATGGAGACTTGGAGATCTTGGAGCCATGCTGTTTGTCAACAAATCCATGAAGTTCTTGAGTTCATATCATTGTTTGATCATCCTATATCATCATTTGATCCAGCGAATCAAGGTAATCTCTTCTTAGAACCCTAAATTCTTAAATTTGGGGGTTTTTGCGTTTTTGTCCGATTTGTTCCGTATTGTTGATTAATTCATGATGGGTATGATTAATCTTGGTAGTATTCTTGTGTTTAACATCATTTAATCCATTGTTCTTCGTCGAATCGAAGTATGTTTCTTGATTTCCTTCAAATCGACTTTTTGGGGGATTTGTTCTTGATCTCGTTTTCCATCCATTTTTTATGGATCGATTGTGGTTAAATGATGTTGTTAAACATATTCTATGGATTGTATATCCATATTTCGACTTGGAATTCCGTTTTCGTGTTTTGACGGGACGAATCGTGTTCTTGGCCGTTTTGGGTGAAATCCTTGAACTTTCGTCATTTGTTCTTTGAATTCAGCGGCTTTGGGTCGTACTTTGGAATTCATTTTCGTTGTTATTGTTTTCGTTCGTAGTTCATTGTTGCGGATTGTCGTTCGGTGGAGTCGGCGAGTTCGTAGTCGGTTCGTGCCAACCTACTTCGGCCGATCCTCCGCGTTGTGGTTATTCGAGGCAAGTACCTTGCTCATACATTTCTTATTTTGTGGATATGATGATCGGTGATCGTCTTGGTGTGTTTGTTTGGTTGTTTGAAATGAATTTTCAAAAGATTTCGATTTGGCCTTGTTAAAGGCTCTCTTTCAAAACGTGTGTGTGTTTTGTGAACGGTGTGTTTTGGGAATTGATTATGATTTGATTATTTTGAACATTGAAGGCTTTGATGATATCCCTGTTGTTTAAAGTTATGGAATCGTGTATTCCGTGTCTAATCTTGTTATTGTGTTTTGAAGAGTTTGATAATGGTGTCGGATTAGTGGCCATCTCTACTGAGTATTCTTAATGAACTTACATTCTTAGCATATTAGTATTGCATGAGTAACGTGTGTGTGTGTATGCTCACTATGGGTTAGATCCGATGGGGTCTCGGTAGGGGTCCACGGAGGGGTGGATCCACGAGTTTGCTTTTAACCACTACGGGTTAGATCCGACGGGGTCTCGGTAGGGGTCCACGGAGGGGTGGGTCCGCGGTAAATTGTGGTGCATTTTGCAAATGTGTTTTGATATTAGCGTTTCCGGAAAACGAGTATTTTGATCGGTTTTCATTTGCATGCATCGACTAAGTGTGTAAGAGGTAAGTTGTTCGTTTGGCTTACTTGGCTAGGATGGCACTATAGTATTTTGTTGTATGTGTTAAATCCTTTAATTGTGGAGTTTTGATGTTGGAAGACGAACCTTGTTGTCGTTCTCGTGTACTGTGAGTTGATGAGATTTGGGGCTAAAATCCCAACGGTTTGGTAAAGGTCATTTTTCGGAAAGTAAACCTTTGGGGCGGTGATCCCTTTCGTCTTTTGGGTTTTGGAAAGTGGGATTTGATAATCCTAAATTGTTTCTCTATTAAAACTCTCGATGGCATTCTAAACTGTTTTATAAATTATTTCCATTGATTTGTGATCTTTCGGTTTTGGAATATTTTTCTCAAACTCTTGCCTCGGGAAGTACTTTTCGTTTCGTTTGGATCTTTGAAGGTTCCTGGTTAACGTTATTCGTGGAATGTGAATAGTATAACTCGTATGTTTGCACTTGTACTTGCACTAGCAAAACAGTGGAGTTTTGCTAACCCTAGAGTATTCGGGGGGTGGATGTTTGTATTGCATTCAGGTTTTGGAGCATAGCACAGGGTCGGCATGAAGGATGATGAAAGATGAACGATACTAATCACACGAGGACCCGTTTGATGTTATATTGGTTTAGTTGTATTTTATTTCCGCTGCAGTATTCTTTCCCCGTTGTACGGGAGTGTGTTGTATTCGACCCTGCGTGGGCAAGTATTGTAATCGAGTTGTATGTTTTTATTGAAAGGCCAGATCGGTCTACTGAGTCTTTTTAGCCTTAAAGGCATTATCGAGTTGTTCGTTTGTTGTTACCAGTCTGGTAGATCCTTGAGGAAAGGTTCTACGGCGTGTAATATCCCTGAGCAGATTGGGGGTGTTACATAAATGGTATCAGAGATTTAGGTTGAGGAAACCTAGGCTGTCGGGTCAAGTCGTGCTGTTTGAGTCTTGTTTCGTTAAATTTTATCTGACTGAGTCGTGTCGCGACGCGTCGTCTGAGTTTGTTGGTCGTGATTAGTATCGTGGGGCGATCATCATCTTCGTGCGACCTGTGGATGTAAGTCTCCCTTCTTTGTGTTGTGCCTCGTGTGACACGAGCTATTTTTATGATTATTTGTTAAGTGACAGAATCCTCTTATGGATTTTGATTTCTTGATATGCGGTGATTTGACCCTCATATTTCGTTCATATGAGGAGTAGTGTTGCTGGATTGTGCATGTTTGGCTTTATTTCTTTTATCCGCTGCGTGAGTTCTTTTGTAATGGCTTTCGGTATTTTACCGACTGAGTTCTATTTCGAAAACTGATTCCCTTAACAGAGTTTGTGGCATTATGGCCTTGATCGTTTTGGCAAAATTCTTATGACGGTATTTAGTATTTTGTAAATGGAATTGTAAGTTTTTGAAATATTACCGTCATCGGCCTTTTTGACGTTGTAAATGGTTTTTTAGCCTGGTGAGTTCCGGCGCGGGACCCACGGCGCTATAATGTTTCGTGTAATTACCTGAAATTTTTGGGCATTCTAGCCCATTGAATTATCTTTGAAAACCTTGAGTATCTTAGAAAATAAATTTTGAGACGTACTTTTAAAATGAATTATTTTCTCGTGGTACATCCAAGGTGCCACAATATGTTTCAAATTCTTTTACCGCGAGGACCAAAATGTTTTGAGATATTTTCAATGTTTTAGAAACAGTTTTACTTAGACCCGAGGGTCGAATATTCTGAAAGTTTTTCACTAAGAGATAGTGTCCTCATTTTTATCAAATGCGAAATGGTTCTCCAAAGTCTCGATGACGATGTTTGTACTACTTCTTTTTATATATGATACTCGAGACCAACTGGTGTTTTCAAATTATTTTCGAAAGTGGTTTTTGTTTTTAAAACCTATCATTTCTATTTGCGTTCCATGAATGTATATGTTACGTTAGCATTATTGTTAGGATGTTGGCCCTATGAGTTGTAGTCGAATTGGCGATGTGAGCGTTGAGACGTTTTCCACACATTTGTTGTGTTAGCCCTCTGTGAGAGGTGGGATGTTGGTGTTGAATGTTGTCGCCCCGTGGTGATTTCTGCGTTATCGCGCATGTGCGAACTGTTAGAGATTGGTTTGGTATGACCGTGTGCATCAGTGATTATTCCGTTATGTGTCGGTTGTTTAATATATTGTTACCTTGCTTCCGTTTTTGGTGAATTTCGTGGACGAGGTCGAAGGTATTACCCGTACTGTTTTGACTTCTATATTTTCTCTTTCTCCATTCTTGCAACTCGCTCGTGCTCGTTGATACTTTCTGAACTTGTTCTGTATTTCGGTTTCATCGTTCGAACGAGCTGTGATCTTGTTTTGGGTCGATCTGGTTATCGCTGTGACTTTTTCGAGTTCGGTTCGATTCTTGTGAACCTTGTTCGGAGGTGACATCATTTGGTTCTATTAACTCTTCTATTCGAAGTGTATCGGATTTTGAACTTCTGTATTTTCGAATCTGTCGACTCGTTTATGCTCGTTAACATTTTCTAAACTTTCCTTACCCCTTGCTTTCGTTGATCGAACGAGTGTGCTACTGTTTCGGAATGACTCGTTTGTCGATGTGACTTTCCAATTGCTATTCCCTCTCCTGTGGATCTTTTGTGAATCACATCTTAATGTGCTCACTGGATCATGTATTTTCTCGAGCGGAGACGTGAACCTGGGAGTTGTTGTTTGAATTTTATTGTTCTTCGCGATTCGAACATGATAGTTTGATTTTTGTTGTCTCGATCGTTTGACTGTTCGGTTTTTGTTGATCTCGTTTCGTGATTGTTGAACGTTCAAGCTCCTTCATAATTTCCTTAAGTTCGGGGAATCAGTTTCGTTTTCGATCTTCCAACCCTTGGGCGGTGGAATTCCGTATTTGTTCGGCGATTGGCTCGCGTTTTGATTGATGTACCGTTGAGTTGGTCAATCATATTGATTTTCGTTCGTTGTGTTTTGTGATTGTTCGGATAATTGACTTGATTGTATTATCTTTTTGATGACGCCTAGCACTTGTTGGTTTATTAAGTCTCTATCGGTGGCGTTGTGTTGGTCGTCGTGGGGCGTGTTTTCACGCCGTATGTCTCCTTGCGTTTCTTGCAGCGTTTCGCCGTCGGGCGCGAGTTTTCGGTTTTTGTGTATCTCGTCGAGTTTTCCTGGCAGGGGACATTGCTTCTCCCGACTTATTTTAAGTTTCGGGACGAAACTTCTTTTAAGGAGGGTAGAATGTAATACCCGTAATTTCGATTTCCAGTAATTTCTTTTTTTCGGCGGAAGTCCGTTTTGACGACTCGCTCATGACCGTTTCGTCAATCTGAGAATGATTAATTCTACACTTTTTGACATCCGAGTTCGTTTCGGTGTCGTTTTGTTGAGTTCCGTGCTTTTTAGCGACTTTTCAGCACTTGTGTTCGATTCTTGCGAATATCGTTCGAAACTGCTGTTTCGAGTTTCCCGTAAGTCCGTTTAACTTTGTTAGACGTGTTGTGAACTTCGGTTTGGTTATTCGATCACGTATCGTGATTTTCGGGCGTTTTGGGCCATTTTGTAATTTACCCAAAGTTATGGGTATCCGTATCTGTATTTGTTCTCTCGACCCTTTTCTTGGTCGCGTATGATTAATTATTGTATTATGTTTTCATTTCGGGGCGATGATGTTGTCCGCGAGCTTTTCGTCGAGTTCGTTCCGTACGTTTTCGGAAATCGAGTCGTCGAGCCCTGGTGGTCGCACCGCCGACGGCCATGGATCGGCCGGATGGTTGCGGGTTCTGGCCAGACGATTGCGGGCACCGGCTGGATGGGTGCGGCAGGAACCGGCGTAGCGCACGCTATGGCCGGAAGGTAGCGCACGCTACGGCCGAGAGGAAGCACACTGTCACGGCCGACAGTCGACGACGACACATGTGTGTGTGCAGATTTGCCGCACAGGTGCCGAGGGACCGCAGACGGCAGACGCCAAGGATGGCATCGGCCGCAAGTGAAGAGTCACCAGACGGCGTGACCGGACGGAGAGTCACGCGTGGGAAACCGTGGGAGGAGCACGAGGCCGCTATGGGAAGCGGATCGCCCAAGGGGCATTGCGGACGGACATGTCCGGATCGTCCGACACATAGGGACGCGGCAAGGCCGACGAGCAGTTAGCCGTGGTGGGACAAGGCACGACAGGACAAGCCCGAGTCCTGGGAACAGGACTCGAGCCGGGCGGCCGACGCGGCGTGGGATGCCGGCGCGGCCGGGCGCGCGCGCGCGAGGTGCGAGAGAGACCCTCCCCCCCTATAATAGGCTTAGACGGAAAAAGCCTTGTGGGGGCAGTAGACATTGAAAAGCTGAGGAGCCACTCAGCAGGAAAGACTCGACCGGAAGCAACTAGAAGCGGACCGGCTTGGTCCAGGAGGTTCGGGAAGAGTCTGGAACATTGTAGAGACGGCCTGTGTGTTCGGGCCGAGATGGGCTTGCGGGCCGGGACGATGCGGGCCGGGACGGACAGAGACGGGCCGGGGCGCCCGGATGATGGAAGAACCTTCTAGGACCCTCCTAGAAGGATGTACTACTTGAAGATTGTAGAGCATTCTAGATTTGTACTTAGTATTGTACTTGTAGAATACTCTAGAATGTTTGTAAGCCTTGTATGTGTAGATAAGTGTGGATGATTCTAGAGATAGGTTCTAGAATAGGATAGAAGTGTGTGGATTGTATAGGATGTTCTAGAGTCCTCCAAATGAGGAGGTGGATAGAAGTTTCTAGGTTCCTAGGAGTAGTATAAATAGGCTTGAGGTTGGCTCATTTGCAACCAACCCTCAAAGACTCAACATTCTTGTATTGTAAGTGTTTGTGAAATAGTGAAGTTTTCTCTCAACTCCCAAGTGTTAAACCCCTCCTTTCATACTTAGCAACCGAGTGAGTAAGGCTTACTAGCTAGATCGAGGCAATTCTAGTCTAGTGCCGCACGGGTCCGAGGAGCTTTCGAGTGCTCAAACCCAACCCCGTGACAAGTGGTATCAGAGCCACGCTAGTGGTTCAAGGAGCTTCCGCATTGAGACGTTGCTGAGAGGTATTGTGCAAGGAGGACCGATGGAGACTACGTCCAGCGTCACCAAAGTTCAACCCGGCCAGGAGAAGGACAAGTCCAGGAAAGGGTCTAGGGACAAGTCCGTGGAAAGAGGTGTTGCCATGGAAGCACGAGTGGCTCGGCTGGAGGAAACCATGGGCAGACACGAAGATGCTCTTGAGGCATGGAGCAGAGTGGCCGATCAGGTGACGGAGATGAGCGAGTCGTTGGAGGAGCTTGAGAACCGGGTGACGGGCACCTTAACGCAGCGTTGCGACGCGAGTTGTGTGAGGAGATCCTTGAAGCCGTCAGAAGGAGGTTCGGTCGACGATCGCGGCCTTTCGAGAGGAGATCGTAGGGAGGATCGAGACCATCGAAGGAAGGACAAAGATCGCATTTAGCGGCGATGGCCCACGGCAGGACGGCGGTGCGGCACCCCATCGAATCGACATCCCCGCCGTGTTCGTTCCAAGGATCGCGGAATGGTAGGGAAGTGGATGACTTCTGTGGAACATGGAGCGTTACTTTGGTGCATCGGGATAGTAGATGATGCGACCAAGTTGCAGACGGCTCCATTCTTCTTAGCAGATGTGGCGCCGCTATGGTGGAGAAGGCGCGAAACAGAGATCGCGCGTGGTACATGTCGGATGGAGACATGGGAGGATTTCAAGGCCGAGTTCAAGCGGCGGTTTTACCGGAGAATGTTGAGTTTGAGGTCCGGGCTAGGTTGAAGGAGTTGACACACGGCAAGACGATCAAGGACTATGTGAAGGAGTTCCAGGAGATCGTCCGGAGTTGCCTAGCCTTAGTGAGCAGGAAGCTTTGTTCGCGTTCGTGGATGGACTAAAACCGTGGGCAAAGTTGGAAGTGCAGAGGGCCAAGGCACGTAACGTGTCCGAGGCGATTGCGATAGCGGAGCGGTGATCGAGTTGAAACCAAATGGGAGAGCCTAAGTCCAGGAGGGACGAGGACGGCATCGCACGCAGGACAAGTCGTACTGTGGTACGGATAGGGCGCGAGGATGGCCGTGCCCAAGGACGGCAAGCGGTCGGGATGGACTCGGACTTGCCATGGGTGCGGGAGTGCACCATCTCGTAGCGGCGTGTCCGAAGAAGAAGAAATGTGAGATTTCCGGAGCACGGAGCATTCGGACGAGGCAATGCTCAAGTTTCCGAGGGTAGCCGCCATGGAGTACACCAAGGCACGGACGATGCCGAGGGTGATGGGACATCGATGGCGCCAGTGTTGAACTCGGCCATAGGGATGGCATCGCGGGACGGAGCACCGCCAAGGGAAATCTCGTATGCGACGGGCCGATCAATGGAAACCCGTCAAGGCGTTGGTCGACACAGGGGCCGATTACAACTATATTGACGAGGCTGAAGCACGAGGTTGGGGCTTGGTCATCGAGGGACGGCCGATGAAGTCGAATAATGCACCACCCGTTCGAGTTACAGGGGTCGCCAATGGGGTGCGACTAAAGATAGGCACGTGGGAACCGCGCGTGCACTTCAAGGTGACGAGCATGGATGATCGGGACATAATACTGGGCATGGACTTCCTGAGGAAGAATAATGTTGGTGTTGTTCCGCACAAGAGGGCGCTGTACGTGTGTGATCAAGCCAAGCTGCAGGAAATACGCTTGACCACAGAGCCTTCGAGACAAGCTATGTCGGCACTCAAGTATGTGAGGAAGCTTGAGGAGGAGCCGAGTTACCACCTTGGAGCAGTTCGGTTCATCGAGGGGCCGCCACGTCGCCGAGGACGTCGACGAAATGGGCGGGGGAGAATGTCACGGCCGACAGTCGACGACGACACATGTGTGCGCAGACGGTCGCACAGGGTGCCGAGGGACCGGCACGAGCAGGACGCCAAGGATGGCATCGGGCTGCAAGTGAAGAGTCAGCCTTCAGGACGGCGTGACCGGACGGAGAGTCACGCGTGGAAACCGTGGGAGGAGCACGGACGCCGCTATGGGAAGCGGATCGCCCAAGGGGCATTGCGGACGGGACATGTCCGGATCGGCCATGCGAGGGACGCGAGCAAGGCCGGACGAGCGCAGCCGTGTGGGACAAGGCACGACGGGGACAAGGCCGAGTGCAGGAACAGGGACTCGAGCCGGGGCGGCCGGACGCGGCGTGGGATGCCGGGCGCGGCGCTGGGCGCGCGCGCGAGGTGCGAGAGAGACCCTCCCCTATAATAGGCTTAGACGGAAAAGCCTTGTGGGGGCGAGACATTGAAAAGCCGAGGAGCCACTCGCAGGAAAGACTCGGCCTAAGCAACTAGAAGCGGACCGGCTTGGTCCAGGAGGTTCGGGAAGAGTCTGGAACATTGTAGAGACGGGCCCAGGTGTTCGGGCCGAGATGGGCCGGTGCGGGCCGGGCCGGGACGATGCGGGCCGGGACGGACAGAGACGGGCCGGGACGGACAGAGACGGGCCGGGGCGCCCGGATGATGGAAGAACCTTCTAGGACCCTCCTAGAAGGATGAACTACTTGAAGATTGTAGAGCATTCTAGATTTGTACTTAGTATTGTACTTGTAGAATACTCTAGAATGTTTGTAAGCCTTGTATGTGTAGATAAGTGTGGATGATTCTAGAGATAGGTTCTAGAATAGGATAGAAGTGTGTGGATTGTATAGGATGTTCTAGAGTCCTCCAAATGAGGAGGTGGATAGAAGTTTCTAGGTTCCTAGGAGTAGTATAAATAGGCTTGAGGTTGGCTCATTTGCAACCAACCCTCAAAGACTCAACATTCTTGTATTGTAAGTGTTTGTGAAATAGTGAAGTTTTCTCTCAACTCCCAAGTGTTAAACCCCTCCTTTCATACTTAGCAACCGAGTGAGTAAGGCTTACTAGCTAGATCGAGGCAATTCTAGTCTAGTGCCGCACGGGTCCGAGGAGCTTTCGAGTGCTCAAACCCAACCCCGTGACAACACGCTACGGCCGGTTGGCTGCGCACGCTAGCGGGCCGAGGCAGTAGGGCAGTGAGGTTCTGGACTCGGTGGATCAGCAGGTAGCGCACGCTACTTCCGGACACTGCGCACGCTACGACCGGCAAGTAGCGCATGCTACGGCTGGAAGGCTGCGTGCGCTACCTGGCCGAGCAGTGTCTCTGGATTGCGGCCTGGGCCGATAGCGTACGCTAGCTCGGCAGCCTAGCGCACGCTAGGCTGCACCTGTATAAATGTGACAGAGCAGTCACATTTTCTCTCGTTTTTCATTTCCTCTCTCTCTCTTCCGCGTCTGGAGACTTGGAGATCTTGGAGCCATGATGTTTGTCAACAAATCCATGAAGTTCTTGAGTTCATATCATTGTTTGATCATCCTTTGATCCAGCGAATCAAGGTAATCTCTTCTTAGAACCCTAAATTCTTGAATTTGGGGGGTTTTGCGTTTTTGTCCGATTCGTTCCGTATTGTTGATTAATTCATGATGGGTATGATTAATCTTGGTAGTATTCTTGTGTTTAACATCATTTAATCCATTGTTCTTCGTCGAATCGAAGTATGTTTCTTGATTTCCTTCGAATCGACTTTTTGGGGGATTTGTTCTCGATCTCGTTTTCCATCCGTTTTTGATGGATCGATTGTGGTTAAATGATGTTGTTAAACATATTCTATGGATTGTATATCCATATTTCGACTTGGAATTTCATTTTCGTATTTTGACGGGACGAATCGTGTTCTTGGCCGTTTTGGGGGAAATCCTTGAACTTTCGTCATTTGTTCTTTGAATTCAGCGGCTTCGGGTCGTACTTTGGAATTCATTTTCGTTGTTATTGTTTTCGTTCGTAGTTCATTGTTGCGGATTGTCGTTCGGTGGAGTCGGCGAGTTCGTAGTCGGTTCGTGCCAACCTACTTCGGACGATCCTCCGCGTTGTGGTTATTCGAGGCAAGTACCTTGCTCATACATTTCTTATTTTGTGGATATGATGATCGGTGATCGTCTTGGTGTGTTTGTTTGGTTGTTTGAAATGAAGTTTCAAAAGATTTCGATTTGGCCTCGTTAAAGGCTCTCTTTCAAAACGTGTGTGTGTTTTGTGAACGGTGTGTTTTGGGAATTGATTATGATTTGATTATTTTGAACGTTGAAGGCTTTGATGATATCCCTGTTGTTTAAAGTTATGAAATTGTGTATTCCGTGTCTAATCTTGTTATTGTGTTTTGAAGAGTTTGATAATGGTGTCGGATTAGTGGCCATCTCTAGTGAGTATTCTTAATGAACTTACATTCTTAGCATATTAGTATTGCATGAGTAACGTGTGTGTGTGTATGCTCACTATGGGTTAGATCCGACGGGGTCTCGGTAGGGGTCCACGGAGGGGTGGATCCACGAGCTTGCTTTTAACCACTATGGGTTAGATCCGACGGGGTCTCGGTAGGGGTCCACGGAGGGGTGGGTCCGCGGTTAATTGTGGTGCATTTTGCAAATGTGTTTTGATATTAGCGTTTCCGGAAAACGAGTATTTTGATCGGTTTTCATTTGCATGCATCGACTAAGTGTGTAAGAGGTAAGTTGTTCGTTTGGCTTACTTGGCTAGGATGGCACTAGAGTATTTTGTTGTATGTGTTAAATCCATTAATTGTGGAGTTTTGATGTTGGAAGACGAACCTTGTTGTCGTTCTCGTGTACTGTGAGTTGATGAGATTTGGGGCTAAAATCCCAACGGTTTGGTAAAGGTCATTTTTCGGAAAGTAAACCTTTGGGACGGTGACCCCTTTCGTCTTTTGGGTTTTGGAAAGTGGGATTTGATAATCCTAAATTGTTTCTCTATTAAAACTCTCGATGGCATTCTAAACTGTTTTATAAATTATTTCCATTGATTTGTGATCTTTCGGTTTTGAAATATTTTTCTCAAACTCTTGCCTCGGGAAGTACTTTTTGTTTCGTTCGGATCTTTGAAGGTTCCTGGTTAACGTTATTCGAGGACCCGTTTGATGTTATATTGGTTTAGTTGTATTTTATTTCCGCTGGAGTATTCTTTCCCCGTTGCACGGGAGTGTGTTGTATTCGACCCCTGCGTGGGCAAGTATTGTAATCGAGTTGTATGTTTTTATTGAAAGGCCAGATCGGTCTACTGAGTCTTTTTAGCCTTAAAGGCATTGTCGAGTTGTTCGTTTGTTGTTACCAGCCTGGTAGATCCTTGAGGAAAGGTTCTACGGCATGTAATATCCCTGAGCGGATTGGGGGTTTTACAATTATTTAGTACCTTATTCTAGGAAAATAATTCTTCTAATTTTAAAAAGAATAAATAAAAATTTAAGGCCCATAATATCTGAGCATGGCCATGCATTTCCACAATTTAACATATCAAGGGCCCATGAATATATCTCTAGCACGAGAGGGACAAGTCCCCTTTAGACACTCCCATCCCTCTGCATAATTCGTATTATATCCAACAACATACTTTATACTCACCCGGTCAAAGATGATGTTTGTATGGTGTCAAGACATGATACCAGTTATGTAGGAAGCTATAGTGCATTCGGGTTAAAGGACTTCAAATATTACATAACATAATGAGAAATTCTTATGACGCGATCCATGAAGAATTCTCATGACGGTTCATATCCAATATCATGTTCCAAAGATGTATTTATGATATGATATGATATCCCATATCCATGACTAGAAAAATATAGTCATCTATCACTCATCATACTAGTTTCAGTATAACTAGGGATATTGTAGAATAATATTCTTTTTACGATTTATCAAGTTTTACTATCAACTCACAAAATTGATGATCGTAAGTAGAATAATTATTCACGAAATATAATAACCGATTATATTATATGTAATAATAAAAGTATAGAGATACTATTATTATTATGGACTAGAGCATTATTCCATCAACACTAGGACGAACAAATTCGAGCTCCAGCAGCTCTTGAATTTCAACTTTCAATTCTTAAAGTTCCTTCAGAGCCATTCTATCTGGCACTTTGGATGTCAGGGCCGCGCTGGGGACCAAATCAATACTAAACTCCACTTGTGGGTCGGGTGGGACTCCCGAAAAATCTTCTGGAAACACATCCAAAAACTCCCACACTATAAGTACATTTGTAGGGGATACCTTAGTAAGAGTGTCGCCCAAACTCACAAAGTAACCTTGGCATTTCTCCTTCCTTAGACTTCTCAGTGCATTCATGGCTGTGATTATTCTTGGTACTGTCCTACTCTCAGTACCATAAAAAGGTGACCTACTCGCCTTCGGAACGCCTCAATGTTACCTTCTTCTCATGGCACCTTATATCGGCATCATCTATCGAGCCAATCCATACCAAGGATCACGTAAAAATCCATCGAGTTAATTAAATACAGGCTAGCATAAAATTCTCTTCCTCCTATCGCAATATTCTCATCAA
The DNA here is from genome assembly GCA_033398695.1 of Orobanche coerulescens. Lineage (NCBI taxonomy): Eukaryota > Viridiplantae > Streptophyta > Magnoliopsida > Lamiales > Orobanchaceae > Orobanche > Orobanche coerulescens. The sequence goes on from CM065817.1 coordinate 123,456,731, forward strand.
TCATTGTATTAGTGAGAATCGTACTTCCTTACGGTAAGCTACCTCAAGAAACTCAACAGTTTTAACGCTTCTATGACCAATGGGATGATAGAATTGCAGACATAAAGGAGTGTGTGGCACCAGTGTCAAACAATGTGAGAGCGAGTAAATTAGATACAATCAACATACCTGACACCATGCCGGGATTCTCATCTGCGTCCCTTTGGGTCAAAGTATAGATGCGAGCTTTTCCTCCAGAACTTTGACCTTTGACCTTTTGGAGATGACAGTTCGAATATGAATGCCCTGGCTCATTGCATCTGTAGCAGACACCTTTACCGTACATGCACTCACCGCCATGATTCTTACCACACTGCGAGCACTCCGGCTTACTGGTTTGAGGCTTAGGTCCCGACCTCTGATCAACCTTTGCTTGCTTATTAGAAGCCATGGCCTTATTTTGGTTCCCATTCCAATGCCTCTTAACGGTATTAAGCTTCATAGGCTGTTGTTGATCCAGATTATGGCTAGCCTCAACCTATTGGGCTCGGAACACTGTCTCGGTATAGGGTAGCACCCCGTGACCTGCCACGACGTGATGAATACTAGGGCGTAAACCACTCCAGAACTTAAGGACTCTTTTTCGATCTGTATCCACCATGTGCTCCACAAAGAAGCTAATTTCGTTAAACTTTCTCTCATATTCTTCAAACGTCATTCCTCCTTGTACGAGATTCCAAAGCTCTCCCTCCATCTTCTCTCGGTAATGTTGTGGGTACTACTGTTCCATCACTAGTTTTTGAACCTATCCCAAGTTAATGTAGCATGCTCGGCTGCCGGCCTCAAACGCAAATAGCTAATCCACCAGTGTCCAACATCCTCCACCATTTGATACTGGCCGCAAAGAATTCTTTGTGCACCAGTGCACCCAATGAGCACAAAGATACGCTCGAGCGACATGAACCATTCATCGAAAAAAGCTGGTCCTTCCCGACCGTTGAATGATGATGGTGTGAAATGTCGGAACTGTTGCACAACTTGTGCCTGAGTAGAAGCTGGCACGTTATTATTGTCGTTATTCTGACCTCCGTTACCACCACCACCAGCTCCAGCACCAAGGTTGGCATTCAGATCATCGAGATTATCTGCACCTCAGTTAGCTGGGCGTCCACGTCCACGAGTTGCCATTATCCTAAGGCATATCACACGCAACGATCCCTCAGTACTTACACAACGAGAGGCAGAAATAAAATGAAGAATTACGTTGCATCTCTGGATCGAGAACTAGAGATTTCTAGCAATGATGAATAACGCATGTCACACACACACACACATATATATATATATATATATATATATAATTATGAATTTATAAGAAAACAATTGCATGCCCAAATACTTTATCATAAAATTCTTATTTACAAAATAGACTGAAGATGCATCTTTAATACATGAATCATGGTTGATATGGTAAACTGAATTTACCCCACAATGAATAATAATAACTTAATGTACCTTGGAGTCGACGTGGAGCGGTAGAGGTGGATGATCATAATTGCAAAAAAAACGACTACTTACGAAAATAAATTTTTAGTTTGGAAAAAGAACCCATTTTAACGAGTCTACAGAACCGTAGACCCGCTTAGATACCACTTATGTAGCATCCTATTCTAGAAAAATAATTCTTCTAAATTAAAAAAGAACAAATAAAATTTTGCATCGGAAATACCTTTTCAAAAACCAAACTTAATAATCGTAAGTAATATTCTCGAGTCATCGATAAAACAAAAATATACTTTGATGTGCAATTAAAATAATTTGAACACACGTTCATTAATCATAGCTTGAGACAAATAACACTAAATAAATAATTTAATGAAGCTTGATCACCCCACACTGAAGCGCAGACCACATCAATCTCTTCAACCTGAAAGGGTTATAAAATGGGGTGAGCTTTCAACTCGCTTAGTGTGGAAGGTACCAAATGTAATACCCGTAATTTCGATTTCCGGTAATTTCTTTTTTTGGCGGAAGTCCATTTTGACGACTCTCTCATGACCGTTTCGTCATTCCGAGAATGATTAATTCTGCACTTTTTGTCCGAGTTCGTTTCGGTGTCGTTTTGTTGAGTTCCGTGCTTTTTAGCGATTTTTCCGCACTTGAGTTCGATTCTTGCGAATCTCATCCGAAACTGTTGTTTCGACTTTCTCGTAAGTTCATTTAATGTTAATATTCATGTTGCGAGCTTTGGCTCGGTGTTTCGATCACGTATCGTGATTTTCGGGCGTTTTGGGCCATTTTCGTAATTTCCCAAAGTTTGGGGTAATTACTTTCCATTGTCGAATTTCGAGCCTTCGGGTGGTCGGAATCGTGTGTCCTCTTAGTGATCGGATTCGTCTTTGTGAGTACTTCGTAACCGTATCTTCGATTCGTACTCAGGTTCGGGTTCCGGGGTCGTTCGGGCCGTCGGAGTTGGTCCCGGCCGAGTCATGGCCGGGCATGCTCGGGCCAGCCACCGCCGAGTAACGTCGCGTAGTGATCGGCGATTACGCACGTAAGGCGATTACGTACATAAGACCTTGGCCGTAACGCACGTAACGCTCGGCATTTCCAGGCAGTGAGTTCGGCCATGGCCGGTTACGTACGTAAGCCATGGCCGGTTACGTACGTAACCCGGCCGGCAGTCGGCCTATTTAAGGCCTGGCAGCGTTTTTCTTCAGCCATTTCTCATTCTTTTTCTTCCCTTACGCGGCTGTGGGTGTGTATATAATGGAGAGATGTTGTTGGACAATCAATCCATGAAGTTTTGGAGTTCATATCATCAATCATCCATCCTATAACATCCTCCGATCTACCGAATCAGGTTAGATTTCCTAGAAATCTAGTTTTGGGGAATTTGGGTATTTTGGTTGTTTTCGTCCGATTAATCCGATTTAACTTAGGATTATGATGTATTGATGATTATTTAGATGTTTTATATCTTTTCCCTTGTTATTCCATGGTTGGATCGTATCGATTCATTGTTTTGGTCGAGTTCTTGATCGACGTCTTGAAGGTGTCCGGTAGAATGTCATAGAGGGGTTTTCGGGCGTTCTACGATTATCCTTCCTCGTATGATTGTTGATTTATGGATTATATGTTGTTAGGGTCGAGTTTCTTGCGAAGAAACCAAGTTGAACCCTTCCGTTCGTTGTCATTTTCCTTTTCGAAAACATCGGGCGTTTCGAAGCTTTTCGGTTGACCCGTGTTCGTCGGAATACTTGCGTGCTGATTTCGAGGCAAGTACCTTGTCCATATAATTCTTGTTTTATGGATATGATAATTAGTGATCGTCTCTATGTGTTTATTTGATCGTTTGAATTGAACTTTCAAAAGATTCGGTTTAGCCTTGTTAAAGGCTTGCTTTCAAAACGCGTGTGTTTTGTGAATGGCGTGGTTTGTGAATAACTATGTGAATTCTATGTATATGCTTGGTGTTAATGTTGCACTTGGTATTGTGTGTGGACGTATATTATTTCATTTCGGTGCGTTGTGGATTGACGTGGTGTTTTGCTAAGTGTTTGATGCCTCTGGGCGAATTGTTTGAATATCCTTGATGTGATATGTTATTTGTGTGAATGTGTGGATATTGTTGAAGGTCTACGGTGACACATGGCACGTGATCATGTGGTCAGGATGCAACAAGTGATTGATCCAACCGTGAGAGCCTGAGATAATCTACGGTGGCACATGGCATGCGATCATGTGGCCAGGATGCAACAAGCGATTGACCCAACCGTGAGATGTGTGTGATTTGTTTCGCTAGCCAGCTCGGGAGGGTCCTTCGAGGCCTCGGGTGGGATGTCGGTGGTAGCGTCCCGGTCCTAGGCGATGCGCGTGCGTGATTATGTTTCATTGATTTTACGTCCGTTGAGGACACGTGATGTTGGGCTCTGACCCTGTAAATTGTTGGTGGTTTCCTATTTGCGAAAACAAAACCTTTGGGCTGTGACCCTGTTGGTTGGCATGAAGGATGATGAAAGATGAACGATACTAATCACACGAGGACCCGTTGATGTCGTATTGGTTTAGTTGTACTTTATTTTCCGCTGCTATATTTTTCCCGTTGTACGGGTGTGGTTGTATTTTGACCCCTGCGTGGGCATGAGTTGTATTCGAGTTGTATGTATTTATTGAAAGACCAAATCGGTCTACTGAGTCATTTTGCCTTGAAGGCATTGTCGAGATGTTAAATGTTGTTACCAGCCTGGTAGATCCTCGAGGAGAGGGTCTACGGCGTGTAATATCCCTGAGTGGATTGGGGGTGTTACAGAATGGTATCAGAGCTTAGGTTGTGGAAACCTAGGCTATCGGGTTAGTGGTGTCTATTGAGTTTTTGTCTCATCGGATTTTGTCTGACTAAGTCGTGTCGCGACGCGTCGTCTGAGTTTGTTGGTCGTGATTAGTATCGTGGGCGATCATCATCTTCGTGCGACCTGTGGATGTAAGTCTCCCTTATTTGTGTTGAGCCTCGTGTGACACGAGCTATTTTTATGATTATTTGTTAAGTGACGGGATCCTCTTATGGATTTTGATTTCTTGATACGTGACTATTTGACTCTCATATTTCGTTCGTATGATGAGTATTGTTGCTGGACTGTGCATGTCGAACTGTATTTCTTTTATCCGCTGCGTGAGTTATTTTGTAATGGATTTCGGTATTTTACCGACTGAGTTTTATTTCGAAAACCAATTCCCTTAATCGAGTTTTTGGCATTATGGCCTTGATCATTTTGGCGAAATTCTTATGACGGTATTTAGTACTTTGTAATTGGCTTCTGTGAGTTTTTGAAATATTACCGTCATCGGCCTTTTCGGCGTTTTTGTAAATGGTTTTTAGCACGTGGGTTACGGCGTGGGGCCCACGGCGTTATAATGTTCCGTGTAATTACCTGAAATTTTTGGGCATTCTAGCCCATTGAATTATCTTTGAAAACCTTGAGTATCTTAGAAAATAAATTTCGAGACGTATTTTTAAAATGAATTATTTTCTTGTGGTACATCCCAGGTGCCACAATATGTTACAAAATTCTTCTTCCTCGAGGACCCAAAATGTTTTGAGATATTTTCAATGTTTTATAAACACTTTTACTTAGACCCGAGGGTCGAATAGTCTGAAAGTTTTTCACTAAGAGAAGGTGTCCTCATTTTTGTTCAAACGCAAGATGATTTTCAAAGTCTCGAAAATGATGTTTGTCAACTTTTGTAAAATGATACTCAAGATCAACCGGTGTTTTTCTAAATTATTTTCAAGAGGTGGTTTTCATTTTTTTTAAAACCTATCAATTCCCGTTTGCGTTTGGGAATGTATTTATGATGTTTGCATTGTCGTTATGGTGTTTGCTCGCGAGTATGATCGAATTGGTGGCATGAACGTCGAGGCGTTGCCACGCATTTGTTGTACTAGCCTTCTGTGAGAGGTGTGAACTAGTATTTACTGTTTGTCGCCTCGTGGTGATTTGCGTGTTGTCGCACGGGTGTGAGCTGTTGAAGCTTGGGTTGGTACATTCGTGTATATGTGTGATTGTTCCATGATGTTTTGTGATTATGTGCTGGTTATCGTTCGGGCCGTTGAGGTTGCTGAACGATACCGTCGTTGCTATGATTTTAATATGCGTGTTGCTTTACGATGGAAATCATTGTATGTGGTATGTGCTATGATTTTGTTGTCTTTGAATGGTTACTTATTCAAGATGCCGAGGGGCCGAGGTCGTGGTCGTGGCGACCGGATGCGTGATCGGGATCATGCACGGTGATGGTATTGGTATTGGTGTTGCTACTATTTTGGCAGCAGTAGCCACTCGGATGACTCGGTTGACTCAGCTTCGGCGTGTTACAGATGTGACCCGTAACACCGGTGCAAATCGGTGGCTTCAGAAGTGGTTCGTATGAATCCCCCTCGTTACCGGGTGTTGCGATGCATTAGGATGGGATGGTTGGCTCTTCCACTGGAAAAGATATTCGAGGTAGTTGATTGTCCTAAGAACGTAAGGTACCGTCGCTCAAGATCTTCTCGACAAAGATGCCGCTAGTTGGTGGGAGGCCGTTAAGCCTCGAGATCGTGTTGTCACGTGGGCGAGTTCCGAAATTCATGAGAGATGAGTTTTGTCCTAACCGATCGTAAATCGAGGATTAATGAATTCTTTTCGCGAAACCGCAGGATGTACCATTGTCTCAAGCTATTATTGATTTTAGCAAACGGCTCGGCTATGTGCAGATCAAGTAAGGACAGAGGAGGACAAGATTTGTCATTTTAGTAGGCGGATGAAGCGGAGATTCACAAGACATGGCAGTCTCGCTTGTACTTCCCGAGAGATTATCGAATAGGCGTTAGCTTATGAGCTATCAGTTATCGGCCGAGAGTATGTCGACTCAAGAAACAGAAACCGTTGGGAACTTTTCAGAAATCGGGAGTGGGCCCCTTGAGGTTGGGACTTCGTTTCGTCATCCCAAAATGGTTCCTAGATCGCGTGATCGGAGGAGTAGTACCCCGCAGTGAGTAATGTGAGCACTTCAAGATATGTTATAACCGTAGTCGAGCGGGCCATCTGCGAAGAATTGTCGTTCACCGTTAGTCAATTGTTCGAGTGTGGCTGTGGGTCACCGATCCGCATACATTGCGAGACGGTAGCCGAGAGGTTTGGGGATCGAGGTTGCGTCTGCTCCGAAAGGACACGGAGATGCCTAGTGTGGTTTTGAGGATTTCGCGTAGTCCGAATTATTTATGATTGCCCTTGTGGATCGGTTTGTGTTTATTCTGTTTTCTCGACTGTGCGTGTTTTCTTGTAACAAGTACTTTGTTTTTTGTGATTGTTTGGATAATTGACTTGATTGTATTATCTGTTTGATGACGCTTGTCACTTGTTGGTTTTATTATGTCTCTACCGGTGGCGTTGTGTTGGTCGTTGTGGAGCGTGTTTTCACGCCGGATGTCTCTTTGCGTTTCTTGCAGCGTTTCGCCGTTGGGCGCGAGTTTTCGGGTTTTGTGTATCTCGTCGAGTTTTCCTGGCGGGTATATTGTTTCCCCCTACTTGTTTTAAGTTTCGGGACGAAACTTCTTTTAAGGAGGGTAGAATGTAATACCCGTAATTTCGATTTCCGATAATTTCTTTTTTTTTGGCGGAAGTCCGTTTTGACGACTCTCTCATGACCGTTTCGTCATTCCGAGAATGATTGATTCTGCACTTTTTGTCATCCGAGTTCGTTTCGGTGTCGTTTTGTTGAGTTCCGTGCTTTTTAGCGATTTTTCCGCACTTGAGTTCGATTCTTGCTAATCTCGTCCGAAACTGTTGTTTCGACTTTCTCATAAGTTCATTTAATGTTAATATTCATGTTGCGAGCTTTGGCTCGGTGTTTCGATCACGTATCGTGATTTTCGGGCGTTTTGGGCCATTTTCGTAATTTCCCAAAGTTTGGGGTAATTACTTTCCGTTGTCGAATTTCGAGCCTTCGGGTGGTCGGAATCGTGTGTCCTCTTAGTGCTCGGATTCGTCTTTGCGAGTACTTCGTAACCGTATCTTCGATTCGTACTCAGGTTCGGGTTCCGGGGTCGTTCGGGCCGTCGGAGTTGGTCCCGGCCGAGTCATGGCCGGGCATGCTCGGGCCAGGCCAGCCCTGGCCGAGTAACGTGCGGTAGTGATCGGCAGTTACGTACGTAAGGCCGGTTACGTACGTAAGGCCCTGGCCGGTAACGTACGTAACGCTTCCGGCATTTCCAGGCAGTGAGTTCGGCCATGGCCGGTTACGTACGTAAGCCATGGCCGGTTACGTCGTAACCGGCCGGATCGGCTATTTAAGGCCTGGCAGCGTTTTTCTTCAGCCATTTCTCATTCTTTTTCTTCCCTTACGCGGCTGTGGGTGTGTATATAATGGAGAGATGTTGTTGGACAATCAATCCATGAAGTTTTGGAGTTCATATCATCAATCATCTATCCTATAACATCCTCCGATCTACCGAATCAGGTCAGATTTCCTAGAAATCTAGTTTTGGGGAATTTGGGTATTTTGGTTGTTTTCGTCCGATTAATCCGATTTAACTTAGGATTATGATGTATTGATGATTATTTAGATGTTTTATATCTTTTCCCTTGTTATTCCATGGTTGGATCGTATCGATTCGTTGTTTTGGTCGAGTTCTTGATCGACGTCTTGAAGGTGTCCGGTAGAATGTCATAGAGGGGTTTTCGGGCGTTCTACGATTATCCTTCCTCGTATGATTGTTGATTTATGGATTATATGTTGTTAGGGTCGAGTTTCTTGCGAAGAAACCAAGTTGAACCCTTCCGTTCGTTGTCGTTTTCCTTTTCGAAAACATCGGGCGTTTCGAAGCTTTCCGGTTGACCCGTGTTCGTCGGAATACTTGCGTGCCGATTTCGAGGCAAGTACCTTGTCCATATAATTCTTGTTTTATGGATATGATAATTAGTGATTGTCTCTATGTGTTTATTTGATCGTTTGAATTGAACTTTCAAAAGATTCGGTTTAGCCTTGTTAAAGGCTTGCTTTCAAAACGCGTGTGTTTTGTGAATGGTGTGGTTTGTGAATAACTATGTGAATTCTATGTATACGCTTGGTGTTAATGTTGCACTTGGTATTGTGTGTGGACGTATATTATTTCATTTCGGTGCGTTGTGGATTGACGTGGTGTTTTGCTAAGTGTTTGATGCCTCTGGGCGAATTGTTTGAATATCCTTGATGTGATATGTTATTTGTGTGAATGTGTGGATATGGTTGAAGGTCTACGGTGACACATGGCACGTGATCATGTGGTCAGGATGCAACAAGTGATTGATCCAACCGTGAGAGCCTGAGATAATCTACGGTGGCACATGGCATGCGATCATGTGGCCAGGATGCAACAAGCGATTGATCCAACCGTGAGATGTGTGTGATTTGTTTCGCTAGCCAGCTCGGGAGGGTCCTTCGAGGCCTCGGGTGGAATGTCGGTGGTAGCGTCCCGGTCCTAGGCGATGCGCGTGCGTGATTATGTTTCATTGATTTTACGTCCGTTGAGGACACGTGATGTTGGGCTCTGACCCTGTAAATTGTTGGTGGTTTCCTATTTGCGAAAACAAAACCTTTGGGCTGTGACCCTGTTGATTTTTGGAAAGAGAAGGATTCGATAATCCTAAAATTGTTTTCTATTAAAACTCTCGATGGCATTTTAAACGGTTTTATAAATTGTCCTTGATTTATGATCTATCGGTTTTGGAGTGTTTTACCCAAACTCATGCCTCGGGAAGTACTTTTCGTTACGTTTGAATCTTTGAGGATTTCCTGGTTATTGTTATTCGTGGAATGTGAATTGTATGGATCGTATTTTTGCACTTGTACTTGCACTAGCAAAACAGTGGAGTTTTGCTAACCCCCGAGTATTCGTGGGGTGGATGTCTGTATTGCATTCAGGTTTTGGAGCAGAGCACAGGGTCGGCATGAAGGATGATGAAAGATGAACGATACTAATCACACGAGGACCCGTTGATGTTGTATTGGTTTAGTTGTACTTTATTTTCCGCTGCTATATTTTTCCCGTTGTACGGGTGTGGTTGTATTTTGACCCCTGCGTGGGCATGAGTTGTATTCGAGTTGTATGTATTTATTGAAAGACCAAATCGGTCTACTAAGTCATTTTGCCTTGAAGGCATTGTCGAGATGTTAAATGTTGTTACCAGCCTGGTAGATCCTCGAGGAGAGGGTCTACGGCGTGTAATATCCCTTAGTGGATTGGGGGTGTTATACCAAATATATCTAAGTTAATTTCTAAATATATTAGCAAGTATATACAACATGACTGATAAATTCTGAAGCCTGTCAGCTAGCCCGAAGGCTTTATGCACATTAAGTGCTTCTAGTGGTTTGAACATTTAAGTGCTTCTGACTGATTTACACAATTAATTGCTTCTGAATCATCTGCACATTTAAATGCTTCTGACTGATTTCATGTGCATGTATAAGACAATATATAAGGCAATTAAAATAAACAAAAGCGTAGTAAATTCCCCACATCTGGATAAAATGCAGAACTTGAACTTGAATGTGATGAAGATGCTTGACTCGACAATCCTAGGCCTGTAAGTTCTTGTTATTATCTACAAATAATAATAATTATTATAACTAAATATATAATAACTTGAAATGAAATACGATGCATACATTTAAAATTGGGTTTAAAATAGTAAACAATAAATATAATCATTTTGGCTAACTAAAAACAGTTGGGTTAAATAAACCAAAATAATATTGATAACTATAATAATAGTAATATTATAAATAATAATAATTATTATAGTAATTAGGATAAATAATATTTTGGGCATAATTAAATGAAATTCGACTTGGGCCTAGGATTGACGAGATGAAACACGATGATATAAAATGAGAGATGAAACGATATGAACTGCAGTGAACCAAATGAATTACTTAATTTGACATGCGTAAAACAAAATGAAATGAAATGAATTTGCATGATCATGAAAATGAAGTGAATTAAATAATAAAATTATTCTGGCTTAAGTGTAATAAAATTGAAAATGTTTTCTATAATTCATAATAAGTGTATATGCGAAATCAGGGCGTTACAAACTACCCCCTTTAACAAAGTCTCGTCCTCGAAAATTAAGTTACGTACCTTGAAACATGAATGTTGGGTACTTAGAACAGATCTCCTCTTCACGTTCCTAAGTTACCTCATTTGGTCCATGATGACTCCATTGAACTTTCACCAGTTTAACCTCTTTGTTTCGTAACCGATGTACCTTACGCTCCAAAATAGTTGTAGGTACCTCCTCATAAGTCAGGTTATTGGCTACATGTAACTCTTCGAAATTGCATATGTGACCAGGATCATGTATGTATTTTCTCAGAGATGTGAAAGACATTGTCACTCCCAATAACTCCAATGGCAATGCCAAACTATAAGCAAGATCAAACACGACCCAAAATCTCAGAAGAGCCGATATAACGAGGCTGTAGCTTTCCCTTTTACCGAATCGTATCTCTGCTTTCATCGACGCTACCTTCAAGAACACCCTTTCTCCATCTCAAATTGGATATCTTTCCTTCGTTTATCAGCATAAGACTTCTGCGGATCTTGCGCAGTCTTAATTCTGCTTCTGATTTTGGCTATCTTCTCTACAGTCTGCCCGATCAATTCTGGACTCAAAATTCCTTGTCCAACCTCGCTCCAATAAAGGGGCGATCGACATTTTCTTCCGTAAAGAGCCTCATACGGGACCATTTGTTTAGTTGCTTGGTAACTATAATTATAAGCAAAGTCTACTAAAGGCAAAATATTTTCCCAATTCTCACCAGTATCAAAAACACACGCCCTCAACAAATCTTCAAGTGTCTTGATAGTCTGTTCTGATTGACCATCGGTCTGCAGATGATATGCAGTACTGAAATTCAACTTAGTGCCCAATTCACTTAGGAGACTTTTCCAAAATTTCGAGGTAAATCGCGGATCTCTATCCAAGACCATCGACATTGGAACACCATGTAACCTCACAATCTCCCGAATATAAATCTTTGCATATTGTTCCATACTATAAGTTATTTTTACAGGTAGAGAATGAGATGACTTCGTCAAACGATCTACTATTACTCAGATATCATCGTTATTTCTCACGGTTCGCAGCAGAACAACCACGAAATCCATTGTGATATGCTCCCATTTCCATTCTGGGATTTCCAATGGTTGAAGCAAACCTCTTGGCCGTTGGTGTTCTGCCTTCATCTGATGACATATCATACACCTCTCCACGAATACACAAATCTTCCCCTTCATTCCTCTCCGCCAAAAGAACACATAACCTCCTCTCCACCAGAGTATGGTGCATTATGGGCTTCTTTGAGGATTTGATTCCCAAGGTATTGATCCTTAGGAACACATAACCTCCCATCATAAGTCAAAACATCATCTGCGGCAATGACAAATTTCTCAATACTTCCATCTTATGATGGATCTTTCATCTTGCACAAGAACTTATCGCGTGGTTGAGCTTCCTTAATCTTATCCCTCAAGTTTGGTTGCAAGACCAAAGATGATAGGATTGCTTTCGAACTCTTTCAAGACTCAACTACCTCAATCCTCAACTGGGAGAACTCCTTTATCAAACTCTCCTAGTCGGTCAAGAAGCTAACTCGCCTCTAGTCTTTCGACTTAAGGCATCGGCTATCACATTAGCCTTATCCGGTTGGTAATGAATAGTACAATCATAGTCCTTCACCAACTCTAACCATCTCCTTTGCCTCATGTTAAGATCCTTCTTTGTGAAAAGATACTTCAGACTTTTATGGTCCGTGTATATCTCACATTTTCCTCTATAGAGATAGTGAGACCAAATCTTCAATGCATGTACTACAGCAGCCAACTCCATATCATGCGTCGGATAGTTCAACTCATATGGTTTAAGCTGTCTCGATGCGTAGGTTACTACTTTATCATGTTGCATCAGAACACAATCCAACCCCTGCTTTGAGGCATCACTATAAATAACAAAGTCTTCCATCGGATCAGGAATCGTTAGTACTGGTGCCGAGGTTAGTCTCTTTTTCAACTCTCGGAAACTTTCCTCGCACCTCTCACTCCATTCAAACACCCCATCTTATTTTGTAAACCTAAAATGCTCTTGGTGTTGTCATTGTCCTCAGAATACACCAAGATGTCATCTATGAAGACGATCACGAACTTATCCAAGTAAGGTTGGAACACACTGTTCATTAAATCCATAAACACTGTAGGTGCGTTGCTTGGACCAAATGGCATCACCACAAATTCAAAATGCCCGTAACGGGTCTTGAAACCCGTCTTGGTAATGCCACACTCCCTAATCTTCAGTTGATGGTACCCCGACCTCAAGTCGATCTTCAAAAAGGTTCCGGCTCCCCTCATTTGATCGAATAGATCCTCGATCCTCGGTAATGGGTATTTGTTCTGTACCGTGAGTCGATTCAGCTATCTGTAATCAGTACACATGTGAAATGACCCATATTTTTTCCTTACAAATAGCATTGGTGCACCCTATGGTGACACACTAGGACGACCAAATCTGAGCTCCAGCAGCTCTTGAATTTGGACTTTCAATTCTTGAAGTTCCTTCGGAGCCATTCTATCTGTCGTTTTGGATGTCGGGGCTGACCTGAGAACCAAATCAATACTAAACTCCACTTGCTACTTGGGTGGGACTCCGGGAAAATTTTCTGGAAACACATCCAAAAACTCCCGCACTATAGGTATGTTTGTAGGGGATACCTCATTAGTACGAGTGTCGACCAAACTCACCAAGTAACCCTGGCATTTCTCATTCCTTAGACTTCTCACTGCATTCATGGTTGTGATTATTCTTGGTACTGCCCTACTCTTAGTACCATAAAAGGTGATCTACTCGTCTTCGGAACACCTCAATGTCACATTCTTCTCACGGCACCTTATATCAGCATCATGCCTATCGAGCTAGTCCATACCAAGGATCACGTCAAAATCCATTGAGTTAATCAAATACAGGCTAGCGTCAAATTCTCTTCCTCCTATCTCAATATTCTCATCAATCATTCTATTAGTGAAGGTCGTATTTCCTGACGGTAAGCTAACCTCAAGAAAGTCAACAATTTTAACGCTTCTATGACCAATGGCCTGATAAAATTTCGCAGACATAAAAGAGTGTGTGGCACCAGTGTCAAACAATGTGAGAGTTGTAAATCAGATACAATAAACATACCTGACACCATGCCGAGATTCTTATATGTGTCCCTTTGGGCAAAAGTATAGATGCGAGCTTTTCCTCCAGAACTTTGACCTTTGACCTTTTGGAAATGACAGTTCGAAGACGAATGCCCTGGCTCCTTGCATATGTAGCAGACACCTTTACCGTACATGCACTCACCGCCATGCTTTTTACCACACTTCGAGCACTCCGGCTTACTGGTTTGAGGCTTAGGTCCCGTCATCTGATCAACCTTTGCTTGCTTATTATAAGCCACGACCTTATTTTGGTTCCTATTCCAATGTCTCTTGATGGTATTAAGCTTCGTAGGCTGTTGTTGATCCAGATTATGTCTAGCCTCAACCTCTTGGGCTCAAAACACTGTCTCGGTAGCACCCCGTGACCAGCCACAACGCGATGAATACTTGGGCGTAAACAACTCTGGAACTTAAGGGCTCTTTTTCGATCTGTATCCACCATGTGCTCCACAAAGAAGCATATTAGTTAAACTTTCTCTCATATTCTTCAACCGTCATTCCTCCTTGTTCGAGATTCCAAAACTCTCTCTCCATCATCTCTCGGTAATGTTGTGGGTACTACTATTCCATCACTAATTCTTTGAACCGATCCCAAGTTAATACAGCACGCTCGGCTGCCGACCTCAACGCCAATAGCTCATACACCAGTGTCCAACATCCTCCACCATTTGATATTGGCCGCAAAGAATTCTTTGTGCGCCAGTGCACCCAATGAACTCAAAGGTGCGCTCGAGCGACATAAACTATTCATCGACAAAAGCTGGTCCTTCCCGACCGTTGAATGATGGTGATGTGGAGCGCCGGAACTGTTGCACAACTTGCGCCTGAGTAGGAGTTAGCACGTTATTATTGTGGTTATTGTGACCTCCATTACCACCACCACCAGCTCCAGCACCAAGGTTGGCATTCAGATCATCGAGATTATCCGCACCTCAGTTAGTTGGGCGTCCACGTCCACGAGTTGCCATTATCCTAAGGCATATCACACGCAACGATCCCTCAGTACTTACACAACGAGAGGCAGAAATAAAATTAAGAATTACAGTGCATCAATAGATTGAGAACCAGAGATTTCTAGCAATGATGAATAACGCATGTCACATATATATATTTATGAATTTATAAGAAAACAATTGCATACCCAAATATTTTATCACAAAATTCTTATTTACAAAACAGACTAAAGATGCATCTTTAATACAGTAGAAACTCTATAATATAATACACTTGTGACCACCAAAATTTATTAATTAAAAGAGTTATTAATTAATCGATAAATTAATAATTATTAATTTATATATTAATTAATATTTTATTAATTTATAGTAGAATACTTAGTTTACAAACACCTTTCAAGCTTCCACTTAATTATTGTATACAATGCATGTATATAAAATGAACGGCCCAATTTGAAAGAAACCTTCAATCTCCCACCTTATTATGCTTCTTGTGTTCAATGTATCACTTTATGGACATTAAAAAAATTTTCTATATAAATACAAGATCAAAATAGGTTAACACAAACAAATCATACACACAACATGGCTTCCCATCTTAAAGGGGTGAAAAAAACAACAATGACAGACGAGATTCGAAGAGCATTATGCAAGCACAACAAGGATAATCCAAGTCTCACTCAAAAGCAATTGCAAGAATGGGTTCATAGTAACTATGGTTTGCAGGTGAGTCAAGCGACAATATCGAATACAGTTAAGCGTTCTTTAGAGTATCTCTCACTTGCTCCCGAAAGAGGCGATGTTAAGCGACACAAACCGGCAAAATTTCCGACCTAGAAAAATCTCTCTATGAATGGATTCTTCAATATCAAGAACATGTGAATATGACAGTGAACTAATCATCGAGAAGGCGAAAAAGTTCATGAAAGATATGTATCCAGTGGATACTCCAGACTTTACTTTTTCTATTGGTTGGCTTGGAAAGTTCAAAGCAAGATATGGAATTAAAAATTTCCGGCGTTTCGGAGAGAGTGGATCTGTTGAAATGGAGGGCATGGAGGACAAATTAAAATCCATAAGAGACAAAGTTGATCAGTTTGAAATGAAAGACATCTTTAATATGGATGAAACATGTTTGTTTTTTTATTATTTTATTTTATATTTTGTACTTTAGTGATGTAATTATTTACATGTTTTGATCTTAAACAGGTTTGTTTTTTAGACTTCAACCGGATCATTCCCTTGCAACAATGCAGCTTGAAGGGAAAAAACAAGACAAGAAAAGACTAACTGTTGCTATTTGCTGTAATGAGGACGGTTCGGAAAAACTTCCTTTATGGATTATTGGGAAATATGCTAAACCAAGGTGCTTCAAGAATGTAAACTTGAAGAGTCTGAACTGTGAGTACCGTGCTAACAAACGAGCTTGGATGACTGGTGTGTTATTTGAAGAATATGTTCACCAACTTGATAAAAAAATGGTTGGAAGAAAAATTCTCTTGATTGTGGATAATTGCCCTGCTTATCCAAAAATTATTGAAGGATTACGAAATATTGAATTATTTTTTTTTGCCACCAAACACAACTTAAAAAATTCAACCTTGTGACGCGGGGATCATACGAGCTTTTAAGATGCATTATCGTCGTCGATTTTATAGAAGTCTTTTGGAGGGTTATGAATTAGGGTTCCAAATCCAAAGAAAATAAATGTATTAGATGCAATGAATCTTGCAATTTCGGCATGGACTATGGATGTTCGTGCAAATACAATTGCGAATCGCTTTCGTCATTGTAAACTTCGATCAATGTATAACATGACTTTTGAGAACTCGGATGAAGGTGGTGAAAGCACTCAAGAACTCGAGAATTTGATCAAAGAGTTGGGTTATCGCAATGCAATGGATGTCGAAGATGTTCGACTCACCCGTAAGAAAATGTAGTCACGATTGTTGGTGATGAAGAAATTATTGAAAGCGTTATTGGAATTAATAAAGATGATATCGATGAAGAAGATGATGAAAGTTCTACAATGGAGCCCTTCGCGAAACGAAGCTATTAAAGCGCCAATCACATCAACAATTTCTTGTTGAGCTATGAAAAACAACACCGTAAGTTCTTACCATGCTAAGGAAAATTAGAGACGAGATTCAGGGGGAAATTGATTTCAACAAAAAACAAAAGACAATTGAGTCATTTATCAAGAAACCTTCATAAATCATTCATGTAATATGCTATATATAAGGAATTATTAATTTATATTTTATATGGGGTCTAAAGAAATTATCAAAAATGTATTATCTTATAATTTTAGCGAATTATTAATTTAGCACCCTATCCCCGAGTCGGGACCGAAAAAAATTATTATCTTAGAGAGTTTATTAAATAATCGAGTATTAATTTATCGAGTTTCTACTGTACATGAATCATGGTTGATCTGGTAAACTGCATTTATCACATAATGAATTATAATAACTTAATGTACCTTGGAGTTGACATGGAGCGGCAGAGGTGGATGATCATAATTGCAAAAATATGACTACTTACGAAAATGAAACTTTGTTTGAAAAAAAAAACCATTTTAACGAGTCTACAGAATCGTAGACCCGCTCCGGTACCACTTATGTAGCACCCTATTCTAGGAAAATAATTCTTCTAATTTTAATAAAAATAAATAAAAATTTGCAGCGGAAATACCTTTTCAAAAACCAAACTTAATAAATGCAATTAATATTCTCGAGTAATCGATAAAACAAAAACATACTTTGATGTGAAATAAAAATAATGCGAACACACGTTCATTAATCATAGCTTGAGATAAATAATAGTAAATAAATAAACATCTTTTAATGAAGCTTGATCGTCCCACACTCAAGCGCAGACCACATCGATCTCCTCAATCTGAAAGGGTTATAAAATGGAGTGAGCTTTCAACTCGCTCAGTGTGGAGGTACGCAATATGTCTAAGTCAATTTCTAAATATATTAGGAAGTATAAACAACACGACTGATAAATTCTAAAGCCCGTCCGCTAGCCCGAAGGCTTTATGCACATTTAAGTGCTTCAGTCTCGTTTGCACATTTAAGTGCTTCTGACTGATTTGCACAATTAAGTGCTTCTGAATGATTTGCAAATTTAAGTACTTCTGACTGATTTTACGCGCACTTATAAGACAATATATAATGCAATTAAAATAAGCAAAAACGTAGTAAATTCCCCACACCTAGATAAAATGCAGAACTTGAACTTGAATGTGATGAAGATGATTGACTCGACAATCCTAGGCCCGTAAGTTCTTGTTATTATCCACAAATAATAATAATAATTATTACTATAACTAAATATATAATAACTGAAAATGAAATACGATGCATAAATTTTAATGGCTTGCGCCTAAATAGGGCTGAAATTAATTACAGAAAAGCTGAGTGGAGTAAAACTAAAAAAAAAACTAAACATTTGAGGACTGGAATTGAAAGAATTATAAATAGGCTGGGGTTAATTTGAGAGAATTGAAGACTGAGGGGACTGAAATTAAAAGACTGGAAAAAGGGATAGGGTCACTTTGATAAAATTCAAAAGATTGGGACTGAGGTAGAAATTCACTGAAAATAAGGGTATAAAAACCCTCCCCTTCACAGTTAGGTCAGCTGATTTTTCTCTCATTTCTTTCCGCTATTCTCTCTCTCAATCGTCCGCCTGATCTCTTACTAGGATTTGCAGCAATTCACACACTCACACACTATAACTATAGAACACACCCACAACAGCATTGCCAATCTGAAGACCCCAAGCTCTCTATCTGATTGCGAATCCTCACGGCAAACACACACCCACTCGGCTACAAGGCGACCGGCGCAGACCAAGACAGAAGGCTGCAGCGGCGGCGATGTTTCAGCACGTTGCGTGCGGAGGTGCAGGTGCGGGCTCGATTTTTGGGTTCCTGAGATCAATTTCAGTTCGGGCTTAGAGAATTAGATTCTTGATTTGAGATTTGGGTCGGTTATGATGTGATCGGGTCAAAGGGGTTTGATGGACTCTGGTTTAAGAGGTGGTTTCAAATCGACGTCTCAGGCAAATGTGGGTTTCGTATGCCGACTAACACAGAATGGTGGTCGTCGACTGTATTTAAGGTGGATGGGTTTTGGAAATTCTGATTTGGTTTGTCAATATTCTAAAATCGGGATGAATTTTATTTGAAGGGAATCAGCCGTCCCACCTTTTTTTGTGTATATCTTTTGGAATCGGCTGAAGATATAGGAGTTCAATTTTGTAGATTGGGGTTGTAACTAAGTTTGGTCAGGGAAAGGAGAAACAGGGCTGAGAAAATTGTTATGGATCTTTCTACAATTAAATAAAAATGATATGTAAAAGTATGAAGATGTCGATTATACCTTGCTATTCAATAGAGAAGAGGAATTTGCAGAAGATAGAGTACAGGAGTAGCACAGCGGCCGATTGTAGAAATAATTAGAGTATTATTTTGAGTACAAAACACAATATTGATACTGTATATAAAAATTAGGTTTAGGTTAGAATTATAATTGGCCTAGGAAAAAGACTTGGGCCAACTCATTAACATGAACCATAATAATATTAATATTAATAATAATAATAATATATTTTAAAATAGTAAAAAGTAAATATAATCGTTTTGGCTAACTAAAAATAATTGTTTAAATAAACTAAATTAATAATGGTAACTATAATAATAGTATTATTATAAATAATAATAATAATAATTACTATAGTAATTAGGCTAAATAATATTTTGGGCATAATTAAATGAAATTCGATTTGGGCCTAAAATTGACGAGATGAAACATGATGAAATGAAATGAGAGATGAAAGGATATGAACTGTAATGAACCAAATGAATTACTTAATTTGACATGCGTCAAAATAAAATGAAATGAAATGAATTTGCATGATCATGAAAATAAAGTGAATTAAATAATAAAATTATTCGGGCATTAGTGTAATAAAAGTGAACATGTTTTTATAATTCATACTAAGTGTATATGCGAAATTCGGGAGTTACAATTTACCTTCAAAATAATATGTATGGTAATTATATTATTAGTTATGTGCACCAATTTGCATATATTCGCCTAGAGTTGTGCAATATTGCACGCACTTTTACTTAATTCATTCATTTTAGACTCTTTGCTAATCAATTAACTTATGCATACCAGTTGGTAATTGGATAAGCATGATTCTATATTTTGGACTCAGACGGGATTGGGTGTCAATTTCGCATATTTGGTTACACATTATATGTGCCTTCTGCGCCCCACAACACATTGATTTTTAGAAACGATTAGGTATTCACGTTGGATAAGATCCCTAAAGTTTATCCATTATTTGGAACCTTCACAGGTGATCTCTTTACGATATGATTTGTGGATTGTCACTTTGACTAGACAACTTTCCCGTTGTTAGAGGGAGAGGAGAAAATGTAATTTCTTGGGAATGATAGGTATTTTCGTGTTGTGTCCCTACCCTGTCTCATTATGATCCCCGAACTTCACAATATTACTATGAAGCCCAAAGAATACTCGATCTTCAGAACATGGTAGAATCGATGCCTGATGCGTTTACTAATATCGTTAAAGTGACAAGATCTCACATTACAGCTGCAAATGTGCTTGTAAGGTTATAGGTCCCCAGTAAGAGGCATATCACCAATGAACCTAGTGATGGAACCACTCCTGGTGGAGGTGTGGTTGAGTCCATGGCTCACTACAAAGGAATCAGTGGAAGCCTCATATTTCGACTAAATACTCACCCTAGGAAGAGTAGAGTATGGCAAAAATTTACATGTTAAACCATCATTGAACTCGTTTCATGACATGCTTGATTTTATTGTGTCCATGAGTCATGACGAGGGGAACGCCCCGAATATATGATTCAAAAAATTAAGAATCTCGATGAAATTTTGATGGAGTGGTCTAATCAACCACCCACTTTGATGATATGTTATTCAATGAATCATAAAGTTTGATGATGTCCAGCCTCGCTCAGTTGGATGATATCAACATAGAGCTGATTCGCCTAAAATATTTCAGAAGGGAACTAGATTCTATGACAAAGAGACAGGTATTTGGTGTGGTAGTGCTAATCTCACCAAGTGTAAAGCCTGTAGGACATAAACAAGCCTTTGTCATAAAGCTTAATGAGAATAGTGGAGTCCTAATATACAAGGTTCACGAAGTAATGCTTCCCACAACACCCTTGATTACGAGGCAATGTACTACCACGTAATGAATGTTATTACGTTCCGCTATTTGATTAGCCTAGTTATTTACGAAGGACTGATAATACAGCCAATGAATGTGGTTACTGCGTATCTCTACGGGGATCTAGACAGAGAGATATATATGAAAGTGCTCGATGATATTTCATTATCCAAATCAAGTGACTCTAGACCAAACAGTCATTTGCAATTCGCTTGAAACGTCCACTTTACGGCTTGAAGCAAAACCCATGATGTGGTATTATCTAAGTGACTACTTGATTGAAAAGGGATATAAGAATGATGAACTGTGTCCCTGCACAAACAAAATATATTCTGAATTCACGATCATCACAATGTACGTCAATTACATGAATATAATTGGGACTCTTAGGAATATTCCCTCGAATGCCACTCAGAGGATAAGAGAGTGAGAGCATCGTATAGTTATTATGATCATTACTCGTACAAGACAATTATTATTGCTATTTTATTGTATATCATTGGCATCACGATTTGGTATATAGAATAATAATCCTTGCATTTGAGAGCGAACATTCCACTCATTTTGATATAAAGAGATAGGCACTATAAGTATTTAGGGCTCAAATGCTTAACTAATTTGCTAGTCGATAAACTTAACCGGAAATTAAGTTTAGGCAACACTAGTATAACGTGTAATTTGATATGTAGAGTGTCTGTCTCAATTAATGGTTAGTGGGAGCACACGTTATAGGTATTCTAATGAGATTAATATACTCGAATTTGACTCACCTCGATTCAGTCATATGGATTTCGGGTCGTCGACTGAGACAAGCCTATGGAATTGCGGCAGGATAGATGACGGATTAAATTAAGGACATTCTCTCTTAATGAATATTGAAAGTTAGATGTCTAATTTTATATATTCGATAAATGCTAATTTAATTTATAAATTAAATCGATCTGGTGAATTAAATAAATTTCTGAGTAATTAGTTTAATTCATATTATTTCTTAGAGAAGTTATATTTAATATAATTAATTAATTAGACTAATTAATTATATTACTACTGAAACAGACCAAACTATATATATAGGGCTAGACACACGACGGTCCGTACAGACCGAAATGAACCAATTTTCCACCCTCATGGTCGTCCCCCTACATGTTGGTGAATTATAGATTTTGTCTCTGGGTGAGATAATATTTTAGTAGATATATGGGTAATCATGGAGTATGATGAGTGGTGTTTTTTTATAAAATAAAAATTAGATTATCATCCACCATGATGAGAATGCTTTTGGCCGTAAGTGAGGAGGAGTAAACCAAACCAAATCAAACATACTCAGTATATCCCGCTCAGAGCAGGGTCTGGGGAGGGTAAGATGTACGCATACCATGCCCCTACTTATTACGGTAGGGAGGCTGTTTCCGTGAAGACCCCCAACTTAGTGCACAGTAGAATCTTGTGTGATAAATACAAAAGAAAACATATGATTCGAAAAAGCTCGAGACCATACCTGAGCCCATGGCTTGATCCACATGGGACTTACCTAAGCGAAATTTGGCTATTTCACTCCCGATGAACGCTGCTCTAACAAAAGAGAGGTTGGCTCTGCGCACAGCTCCCTGTCAAAAATACACCACACGCAAAGACAATATGATAAAAAATACAATAAAAGTAAAAATGCAATGCTCTAGGTAAAAGCTAACCGAGACAACCCAACCCCGAGGCTCTCAACTACAAAGACCGCTCCCTACAAAAGAATCCACAACTCCGATCCGCGCCTCCAAGCGCACCTATCAACCATGGTCTCGAAAGGTTTAAGGCCTTCAAATCTAATCTCGCTTGCTCCTCCCACATCCTCCTGGCCCGCCTCCTCCTCTCCCCGACAACCATTAAACCTCGACCCTCCTCACCGAGCAGATGTCCGCCTCCGCGACGTGTCCAAACCATCTCAATCTCCCTTCCCTAACTTTCGCTGAAATGGGCGCCACTTCCAGCGCGTGCCTGAAAACCCCGTTCGCAATTCTATCTAACATTGTGCGACCACACGACCAACGTAACATTCTCATT
The DNA here is from genome assembly GCA_033398695.1 of Orobanche coerulescens. Classification (NCBI taxonomy): domain Eukaryota; kingdom Viridiplantae; phylum Streptophyta; class Magnoliopsida; order Lamiales; family Orobanchaceae; genus Orobanche; species Orobanche coerulescens. The sequence goes on from CM065817.1 coordinate 123,479,737, forward strand.
TCAGCCACTTCCAACTTGCTCTCAAGCGACTTCTTCATCGCCCAACATTCGGAGCCATACAACATTGCAGGTCGGATTGCCGCTCTATAGAATTTACCCTTCAACTTTAGAGGGACTTTCTTGTCGCACAGGACCCCTGTCGCTGCTCTCCACCTTAGCCACCCCACCTTGATGCGATGCGTGACATCATCTTCACACTCACCTTCCTTCTGAATGATCGAACCCAAATACTTGAACTTATCCGTACGGGGTACGATCTGATCCGCAATCATTACCTCAACATCTTCCTCGTTGGCCTCACCACTAAAGTTACACCAGAGATACTCGGTCTTAGACCGGCTCACACGCAAGCCCTGGGATTCTAACTTAGCCCTCCAAAGCTCCAACTTCGAGTTCACCTCCCTCCTCGACTCCGCCACTAACACAATGTCGTCAGCAAAAAGCATGCACCACGGGATGCCATCTTGAATCCCTCGCGAAATGACGTCAAGGATTAGAGCGAAGAGAAGAGGACTTAGCGCGGACCCCTGGTGTAGCCCTATCTCAACCGGAAAATACTGGGTGTCACCAACTGGGGTCCTAACGCACGTCCTAGCTTGGGAGTACATGTCTTGGATCGCCCTAACGAACGGCAACGACACCCTCCTCTCTACTAGGCTCCTCCAAATAACATCGCGCGGAATGCTATCATAAGCCTTCTCTAGATCTATGAACACCATATGAAGGTCCTTACGCCGCTCTCTAAACTTCTCCATAAGGCGTCTGACGAGATGAATGGCCTCAGTCGTGGACCTCCCTGGCATGAAGCCAAATTGGTTCTCTGAGATCTCCACTTCTCTTCTAACCCTGCATTCCACCACTCTTTCCCAAAGTTTCATAGTATGACCGAGGAGTTTAATTCCCCTATAGTTACTACAACTCTGAGCATCGCCTTTGTTCTTGAAAAAAGGCACGACAATACTATGCCTCCACTCTGTCGGCATCTTAGAGCCTTTGAGGAGGACGTTGAACAGCTCTGCTAGCCACTGAACTCCGCCTTCCCCCAGACAAAGCTACACCTCAATAGGGATCTGATCCGGGCCTACAGCCTTAGCTCTACCCATTTTCATTTGGGCACCCTTTACTTCCTCCTTGCTGATGCTCTCACAAGAACTAAACGAACGAGCAGAAGATAGACTAACTCCTTGCACCACCGAGTCACTACCTCTAGCCTCATTGAAAAGTTCAAAAAAATACCTATTCCACCGCTCCTTAATAGCCACATCGTTCACTAACACTTGACCCAAATCATCCTTAATAAACTTAACGGGACCCAGGTCGCGCCGCCCTCTTTCTCTAGCTTTTTGAGCCAATTTATTTGAATCCCTGACTCTTCGTTATAGATAATATAATATTGTTTGTCTTATGGCTTGTAGTGGTTAAGTGATTGTTTTATGTAGGAATAGCTTGTCTTGCCTTTTTATGTATAGCATTATTTTTTTTATCTCAAGTTTAGTACAAACTCTTTTGATACCCAAATTGTCGGAATTGACCTTTACTCGAATGAATTTGAGTCATATATTGTAATTTTGAGTGAACTTGCAAATATATACGATATCAGTTTTGATATAAGTATTCGAGTTACCCGAATCTGAATTCGAGTTTCCCGAGTCGGATTCGAGTTATCCGAAATTTCAAAACGTGTAGCATAACAAAAAAAAAAAGAAAAAAAGTCAACATGTGCAACATGTTACCCGAAAATAAATCTGGATGTTTAAAGATAAAAAAAAAAAAGTGAAACATGTTACCCGAATCACACTGCATGTGAGTGTTAGTCAACATGTGCATGTCTCATGTTACTCGAAATTCTAATTCGGGTAACTCGAATCAGATTCGGGTTACTCGAATTCAGATTCGGGTAACACCAAGGCAACCAATATTTTTCCGACTCTATTTCTTTTCTTTTGGTAGATTTATTTCCCGCCATTCAAATTGAACCTATGCCATTACTTTAATGTATGTATTGAATTTATTACGTGATGGTGATGTAGTTCATGAACTTAGTTAATATTTATTCGATGTGGTTGTAAAGATCATTTTGAGCCAATTTATTTGACTAGAAAATTTGTATAGTGTGCAATTTTCAAAGATATAATAAATTTATTATCTATAACGAAGAGCCAAGAACGAACCGCCACGAAGACGAAGATTCAAGACATGTAATTTGAATACATGTATTTTACTTGGTCAATAATGACTCGGTACTTAGGAATGGTCAATGAACTGCATGATGGTAGATACTAGGTGGTGGATGTTTCCATATTGTATGATAAACAAATAACTTGACAAACCGCGCTTATAAATGAATTAATGTGCAAAGTGTAACATCTAATCGCGTACAGATATTAAGTTATGAAGGTTACGAGATTTCCTACTCTTCGTCAAACTCATGGAAAATGAAATCTAAACCGGAATACTATTCTTCCAAGTATGTCGGGATAGTATTTTAGGGAATGTCGATAAATTCCTAAGAGTGCATTAGATGTCTTCGGTTATGACAAATCGAACCCCTAAAAGCCGTATGGGTTGTTGGGTAAGATTCAATTGTCATACTGATAGGAGTTGACAGTTTAAACTTAGATAGTTCAGCGAGCCATAGAAATCGTATGGGTTCAGGGCTAGCGAACTAGGGATGAAAGAAAATCGAATCATCAATTTGATAGATTGGTGTTAGACACTACTTTATAAAGAATAATACACTAGAAACCGTATGTGTTGTTCTCTATTAAACTTTGTAAAGAACTCGATTGTAATATCAGACAGTAATTTCTTATCTATTGTTGCATTATTAGGATAATTTGAGTATCGTTGTAATTATGTTACATTTATTTAATGTTTATTTATGTCGGGATATATCAGAATAGACTTGATTATAACTGTCATTCACATTGTGGTTGATTTGTTGATATTGTGTAGATTGTTACATTTTTGGGCTAGGTTTTCTGTGTTTAACGTACGCTAAGATTTAACTTAACGTACGCTAATGCATTGGCTTTACGTACGTAATAGGGTACTGATTACATACGTAATGCTGAGAATCTTATCCGATCTCAACTTTCGGCATGAGGGGCCAGACATGATCCGGATAATTGTCCCTTTCGAGGCAGCCAAGTTGACGTACATTACGTACGTAATGCTGAGGCTATAACATACGTAATGAGGTTGGTGTTTTGAGGCAGTAGCCTATGGAGGAAGATTACGTATGTAACAACTTATGTGTAGCGTACGTAAAGGGATTAACGTACGTTAGCTTCATGCTATAACATACGTAACACATTGTGTAGTTTATAAAAAGACAGCTTGTGTCTTTCATTTGCACGTTCCAACTTTGATTTTTCTCTCCAACTATCGTCCCCCTGCCTCCCTAGACCGATTATACCCTCTTCCAACTTGTATTTGAGCCTTGCATCTTGGATTGGAGTTTGTTGATTAGACTGACTTATGCACTGGCGGTATTCATGGAGTTGATAAATCGAGTTTTTATTAATTATCTGGATCATTTTGTAGTCGTTTTTATTGATGACATTCTGCTTTACTCTCGTGACCATGAAGAGCATGAGCGTCATCTCCATCAGGTTCTCGAGGCGTTGAGGCGGGAACAACTCTATGGAAAATTTTCCAAATGTGAGTTCTGGATGCCTGAGGTTATTTTTCTCAGACATGTGATATCAGCCGATGGGGTGCGAGTAGAGCCACAAAAGACAGAAGTTATCCGAGATTGGCTACCTCCGAAGAACGTGAAGGAAGTTCGCAGTTGCCTTGGTCTAGCAGGTTATTACCAACGGTTCATGGAAGGTTTTTCCAAGATTGCTCAACAGATGACTAACCTGTTGAGGAAGGATAAGAAGTATTTGTGGTCAGAGGCATGTCAGCAAAGTTTTGATGAACTCAAGAGTCGGTTGATTTCAGCACCTGTTTTTGTTCTACCAAAAGGAACGGAAGGATTCATGGTGTATAGTGACATGTCGAGACAGGGCCTTGGATGCGTGTTTGTAATATCTGGATTTATTATTGTGTATTTCATCTGTATTCGAACCCTGTATTATTCGAAATTGTGATCTCGATAATTGGAGTATAATATTTCTCACATTGGTATCTTTGTACATAAGTATAACAACATGCAAATTTCGCATGCAAACTCATGATAGCGCACGCTAAGAATGTAACTTAACGTGCGTTATCGGGCTACAACTAGCGCACGCTACGGATGTATGGTAGCGCGGATGAACCTGGACAGTTTTGGAGTCAACTCTTATTAGCGCGCGCTAAGGATGTATGGTAGCGTGCGCTAATCAGCTTATGTACAGAAAGTTTATATATGGGCCAACACTTCATTTCTTCTTGTTCCCTTCACTCGCCCTCATTATTTGATAAGTCGAGAGAGCTCATTATCCTCGTTAAACACACTTAGAACACATCTATTTGATCATTGGATATTGGATATTTCTTGTGATTGATCATTGAAGTGGAGTAGCACCTTGGAGTGGCATATAACCAACCGGAGTCAGATTCTACCTTTGTGGTTCAGTGATTTCGTCATATTAAGGTATGTTAATTCTATCTCCAGCCTTAGATTCGGGTTCTAAAGAATAAGATGATCATGCTAGCAAGAAATTGAGTTCCATTGGTGAATTATTCAACAAATATCATGTTTAGAGGATTGGAATGTTTATGCTTATGATATTGTCGTTGGAATCTCGTAGTTGGAATCTTAGTACATCAGATGATGAGAGGAACATTCTGAAGATTATTATCCGTATGATTTATGTTGTCATATTAATCATAAATTGGAGGTGATATCACTTTTGGTTATAAGGACTTAAAAATCATCTTAGATTGCATCCTTTCTTATAAGTTGGAATTGTTAGTTTATCTCCATGGTTTAATCGGGATGTAATGATGATATTGAAATCTAGTGCGTCGACCTTAAGAACACCAAACTTCGCATGAAAATTGTAATCAAGATGGATTATGGTGTTGTGATGATTATACGTATCCTTGTACCTCAAAGTTGTTATTATCCGTAAGATCATTCATAAACCGTATGAGCATGATATTCATGGAGATAACATGAATTAACACTGAAGATTTCGTTAGTTTGATCATGATTAGATCAGTCTACTGCCCAGCAGTGAACTGCCATGCACGTTTAGCGCGCGCTAAGCTTTGTATATTAACGTGCGCTATCGAGCATGAGTTAACGTACGCTACGTTTGGTACGTAACATATGTTAGGTCGTCAGGCGAGTCAGTCGGCTGATCAGTGAGGTACTGACCATGCATAGTTAGCGTACGCTAGGCTTAGTTGTTTGCGTGCGCTAACGAGCAGTCTTAACGCACGCTACGTAGAATACTTAACTTACGCGAAGCAGTTCAGGCAGATTGCGTTTTATGAACTTTCGGCCGTAAATTGGATTGGTAGACATTCGTACGACGTGAGATAAATTCTATATTATTTCTTTTGTTAAGGTTCGAGCTTGCTACGTGATTGATTGAAGGGGCGACCTTTGAGTGTTTCGTTTTTCGTGGAAGTAATATTATTGTCTTCGAATCGAGGCAAGTATCTTATTTGTTTTACGTATTTATGTTATACATATTGTCGTTCATATATGTCGTTGTCGTATGTCCACCTCGTGTTGGTCCGACGGGATCATCGGGGGATCTATGCTAGCGTGCGCTGGATCATCGGACGGGTTTTTCCACCACGGGTTGGTCTGACGGGATCATCGTGGGTTCTAGTCAGTGAACGCTGGATCGTCGGAATTACCATGTGTATGTTATGATATCATGTTGTGATTATCAGTTGTGTATGTTATTTATGAGTTTCTCGTAGGAGAAAACTCGTTGGTATTTTGTCATTTACATTATTATTATTCTTCGTGAGATGTTGAATAATATGTTGTGGTACTTGTACTAGCATCGTTGTGCTAACCCCTTCGGGGGTGAACATTTGTTTATGTTCAGGATCCAGGAGAGCGGGAAAATAACCACTGGAGCTGCATGACGACGAGGGTGCAAAGTGATGTTTCCGGTCGGGTTTATTATCTGTTGTTGGTTATTTAATAAGTACTCAAGTACGTCGTGATTTGTGATGTTTGGATTTCAGTGATGTATTAATATTATCCATTTGGACATTTGTATTTTCGACATTTGGTCAGAACTGTTGTATCTTAATTCCGTTATTTTCATGCGTTAGTACCTGTTAATGTCTTTTCAATTCTTCAGCCTTGTAAATCCTTATGTAAAGGATTTACGGCGCTATAATATTCCTGAATATATTGGGGGTGTTACAAAATCTGGTATCGAAGCTAAGATTATGGATATCTTGGCCATTGGGTTAAAATAGGGGTCATATATGTCTTCTGAGGTAACCGGCTGCGAATAACATCACTGTACTGCCTACGTCTTCGTGCGGGCGGTGGTTGTAAGTCCCTAAACTCTATCTCGTCCTTTACATGTTATATTTCTTTGTACTTGAGCATTTGAAAGATATTGTTTCCTTTATATTGAGTATTTATGCTTACAGTATGTTTAGAGGCGGACGTGGACGTGGTCGCGGTCGCGGAAGCGGACGAAGGAATGCTGAAAGGGAAGCGTCTCCTTCTAATCAGACCAGTCATAGCTCAGGCGAGCCACAAAGATCTATCAATAACGAACTGGAACCTGCTGTACCAGAAATCCTTCGTCAAGTGGTGAACCAGATAACTCAGTTCGCTCAGGTCGTGGACCGAATGCAGGTGGCGGTGGGATTACAGCAGGGAGATAGGCAGCAAGGGATCCCAGATATGGGAAATCGAGGTGACCGATGGCTGCAAGAGGTGGCGAAGATGCAACCACCTAAATTCGACGGTATTTATGAGACTCCCACCTGGGACCATTGGTTGAAGGAATTGGAGAAAATTTTTGCCGGGATTAACTGCCCAGATGACCGGAGAGCCTCTATCGCTCAATACTTTCTGATAGGGGAAGCGTCCGAATGGTGGGAAGCCATCCGGCCTGTAGACCATGATGCTGATTGGACAGAGTTTAAATTGATGATGGAAGCTCAGTACTGCCCTCATCCTGTGAGGGAAGCCAAGGTTCGGGAGTTTTTCTCCGCTCAGCCTTCAGATGTGCCAGTATCTCAGGCAATTAAGACGTTTAACCAACAACTGGCATTTGTTCGACATCTAGTCAGGACAGATGCTGAAATGATGATCCATTTTGATATGAGAATGAAACCAGAAATCCAGAGGTACATGTCCGGTTTTGAATGTACCACTCTCCGCCAATACCAGGATAAAGCATTTGCGTACGAAATCAAGGAAGCAACAATGGAGAAGTTTACGGAATCCAAGAAGCAGAAAGTCTCTGGTACTTTTAGAGAGCACAAGAACAGTGGGCCTCGCAAAGCCCAGTCATCCTTTCATTCGTTCAAGAAACCTCCGCACCTAGCTAGGAGCGGAAAGAACTTCGGAGCAGCATCAACCATGACAGACGTCACCAGGAAATGCTTTAACTGCGCCCAGACGGGGCACTATCGATGGAATTGTCCCCTACCTGCCGTGACTTGTTTTGATTGTGGTCGAGAGGGACATCGTGCGGTGTTCTGTGAAGAGGCCACAAAGTCTTTTAGAGCCCGTACACCACAGCCAGTCCAGAAGGAAGTCAGTATCCAATAGACGCGGCAAAGTGTTCAGATGCCTCAGAATTATGGCCGTGGGCGAGGCAGAGGACAGTGGGACCGAAAGGGGACATCGAGTGCCGGATCTGTTCCCCCATGTCTGTACGAGATGAGGAGGACAGACGATCAGGATGCTGCTGTCGTATCAGGTATCGTTCAGATCCTTTCCCAGCCAGTTAGCGTTTTATTCAAAACAGGAGCTACGCATTCATTTATATCCTTATCTTGTGTAAAACGTTTGAATGTTTCTGGTTTTCATAATTGTGAACCTTATGTTGTTGGTTTACCGAGTGGAGAGAGTATTGTTGGAAACTTAGAAACTAGAGATTTCCCTATATCACTTGGAGGCAGAGAGTGGCTCTCAAATCTGATTTGTGATAGAAATGCAAGGAAACGACCTGATACTCGGAGACGATTGGCTTAATCGATATGGAGCTATTGTAAACTACCGAAGGAGGAATATCTCGTTGATCGCTGACGATGGATCCGAAATACTATTTGAGGGATGGAAACCAGGAAGCTCAAGAAAGTTGATCAAGGCGATGAAAGCTGTCAAATTGTTGAAACATGGCTGTACCGGATACTGGTGCTATGCAATGAAGAAAGAAGATGAAATTGTGGAACTTTCATCCATTCCTGTTGTGAACGAATTTCCAGATGTATTTCCTGACGAATTACCTGGACTACCTCCATAGCGGGATGTAGAATTCACCATTGAGTTGGAACCCGCAGCTACACCAATTTCTAAGGCACCGTATCGTATGGCACCTACTGAGATGTATGAATTGAAGAAGCAGCTAAAGGAGTTATTGGACAAAGGCTATATCCAGCCAAGCATTTCGCCTTGGGGAGCGTCAGTTCTTTTTGTCCGGAAGAAGGATGGATCGCTTCGACTGTGTATTGACTATCGAGAGCTAAACAAAATGACGATTAAGAACAAATATCCGTTACCATGGATTGATGATTTGTTTGACCAGTTACAAGGAGCAACGGTATTTTCTAAAATCGATTTGAGATCAGGATATCATCAACTGAGGATTAAGGAATCTGATATTCCGAAATCAGCGTTCAGAACTCGCTACGGACACTATGAGTTTGTAGTGATGCCGTTTGGTCTCACTAACGCACCTTCTATATTCATGCAATTGATGAACCGAGTGTTTATCGAATATTTGGATAAATTTGTGGTCATGTTCATTGATGACATTCTGGTGTATTCTAAGAGCCCGGAAGAGCATGCACAGCATTTACGGATTGTGTTAGACCTGTTAAGAAATGAACAATTGTACGCCAAACTTTCTAAGTGTGAATTCTAGCTAAAGGAAGTAATGTTCCTCGGCCATGTGGTGTCAGCTGAAGGAGTCCGAGTAGATCCTCAGAAGATCGAAGCAGTTATGGATTGGAAGCCTCCAAAGAACGTAAAAGAAGTCCGGAGTTTATTAGGACTTGCTGGATATTATCGTCGATTCGTGGAAGGGTTTTCTAAAATTTCCCATCCACTTACTCGACTCCTGCAGAAAACTCAAAAGTTTGAGTGGAACGAATTGTGCCAGAATAGTTTTGATGAATTGAAGAAGAGATTGACGACAGCACCGATTTTAACACTTCCACAGGGGACTGGAGGATTCATAGTTTACAGTGATGCTTCGAACCAAGGACTCGGATGCGTATTGATGCAGAATGATAAGGTGATCGCTTATGCGTCATGACAGCTGAAACCTTATGAAGTGAATTACCCAACATGATTTGGAGCTAGCGGCAGTAGTTTTTGCTTTGAAAATCTGGAGGCATTACCTATACGGGACTCACTGTCAGATCTTTACGGATCACAAGAATCTCAAATACATCTTCAGTCAGAAAGAGTTGAACATGCGGCAAAGAAGATGGTTAGAGCTGATTAAGGACTATGACTTAGAGATTCTGTATCATCCAGGCAAAGCGAATGTAGTTGCCGATGCACTCAGCCGCAAGCCTGTTTCTATTTAGATGCTAGAGACTCTGACCTCCCAGCTCCGCATTCAACGAGAGATGATTCGAGAAGGAATTGAAGTATGGTTACAAAGGGTCCAAGGACAACTGTGCGTGATGGAAATAACTTTATCGTTAACCGAGGAAATCAAATCTAAGCAGACAGATGATCCTCTGATGATTCGGTTATGTGATGAAGTGATCAAGGGGAAGGCCCCCGGATTCGTAATTCATGATGATGGAGTTTTGAGATTTCAGAACCGACTCTTCATTCCCGATGTCGATGTTCTGAAACAGACGATTATGAAGGAAGCTCACAGTTCACCCTATTCTATCCACCCGGGCACCAGTAAGATGTATAAGGACTTGAAGCAGAATTTCTGGTGGGGCAACATGAAGAAATATGTAGCAGACTGTGTTTCGAAATGCTTGACTTGTCAGCAGGTTAAGATCAAGCATCAACGACCTGCCGGAATGTTGAAGCCGCTCCCGATTCCTGAATGGAAGTGGGAGGACATATCGATGGACTTTATCACTAGTATGCCGAGAACCAAGACAGGAATGAACATGATTTGGGTGATAGTTGATCGTTTAACCAAATCAGCTCATTTTCTAGGCATTAAGGACACGTGGGGACCAGAGAGGTTGGCACGAGTATTTATTTCAGAGATACTCCGACTGCATGGTATGCCGAAGACCATTATTTTTGACTGAGACGGTCGCTTTGTATCGCATTTTTGGAAAGCAGTTCATAAGGCCTTGGGGACCGAATTGAATTTCAGCACAGCTTATCACCCGCAGACTGACGGACAATCCGAGAGGACCATTCAAACGGTGGAAGACATGCTAAGGGCCTGTGCCTTAGATTGGTCAAACGATTGGGAAGTTCATGTACCGTTGATTGAATTTACCTACAACAATAGTTGGCATGCTTCTATTAAGATGGCACCATTTGAGGCACTATACGGGAGGAGATGCAGATCGCCCCTATGTTGGGACGATTCATCAGACTTGATCGGGACAGAACCAGAGCTGATCGTACCGACTCGAGAGAAGATAGCCTTGATTCGTGAAAGGCTATTGACCGCCCAAAGTCGACAGAAATCTTATGCAGACGTACGTCGTCGCCCATTGGAGTTCAGTACTGGAGACCACGTACTTTTAAGGTTTCTCCTACTCGGGGAATATTTCGTTTTGGAAGGAAGGGAAAGCTGAGTCCGAGATATATCGGACCATTCGAGATCCTTGAGAGAGTTGGCATACAGATTGGCATTGCCGCCATCATTGAGCCATGTTCATAACATGTTCCACGTTTCCCAGTTACGTAGATATATACCGGATCCTAGTCATGTCATCGATTTCGGCGTGATCGAAGTCGCTCACGATGGGACGTTTGAAGAAAGACCGGTCAGGATACTCGAGAGTCGAGTTAAACAGTTAAGGAACAAACCAATCGCTTTGGTCAAAGTTCAGTGGTCACGCCACGGAGTGGAAGAAGCCACTTGGGAAACGGAAGATAGCATGAAGTCTAGATATCCAGAGTTATTTTCGTCTTGAGTTTCGGGACGAAACTCCTTTTTAGTAGGAGAGTATGTAATATCCGGATTTATTATTGTGTATTTCATCTGTATTCGAACCCTGTATTATTCGGAATTGTGATCTCGATAATTGGAGTATAATATTTCTCACATTGATATCTTTATACATAAGTATAACAACATGCAAATTTCGCATGCAAACTCGTGATAGCGCACACTAAGAATGTAACTTAACGTGCGTTATCGGGCTACAACTAGCGCATGCTACGGATGAAGAATTGCATGCGCTAGGCCATCAATTATTGAGCTGGGCGGCCACCACATGCGCCAGCCGGACGTAGGACCACATAAGATTCCCGCGGATGAACCTGGACAGTTTTGGAGTCAACTCTTATTAGCGCGTGCTAAGGATGTATGGTAGCGTGCGCTAATCAGCTTATGTACAGAAAGTTTATATATGGGCCAGCACTTCATTTCTTCTTGTTCCCTTCACTCGCCCTCATTATTTGATAAGTCCAGAGAGCTCATTATCCTCCTTAAACAAACTCAGAACACATCTACTTGATCATTGGATATTGGATATTTCTTGTGATTGATCATTGAAGTGGAGTAGCACCTTGGAGTGGCATATAACCAACACGAGTCAGATTATACCTTTGTGGTTCAGTGATTTTATCATATTAAGGTATGTTAATTCTATCTCCAGCCTTAGATTCGGGTTCTAAAGAATAAGATGATCATGCTAGCAAGAAATTGAGTTCCATTGGTGAATTATTCAACAAATATCATGTTTAGAGGATTGGAATGTTTATGCTTATGATATTGTCGTTGGAATCTCGTAGTTAGAATCTTAGTACATCAGATGATGAGAGGAACATTCTGAAGATGATTATCCGTATGATTTATGTTGTCATATTAATCATAAATTGGAGGTGATATCACTTTTGGTCATGAGGACTTAAGGAAAGAAATCATCTTAGATTGCATCCTTTCTTATAAGCTGGAATTGTTAGTTTATCTCCATGTTTTAATCGGGATGTAATGATGATATTGAAATCTAGTGCGTCGACCTTAAGAACACCAAACTTCGCATGAAAATTGTAATCAAGATGGATTATGGTGTTGTGATGATTATACGTATCCTTGTACCTCAAAGTTGTTATTATCCGTAAGATCATTCATAAACCGTATGAGCATGATATTCATGGAGATAACATGAATTAACACTGAAGATTTCGTTGGTTTGATCACGATTAGATCAGTCTACTGCCTAGCAGTGAACTGCCATGCACGTTTAGCGCGCGCTAAGCTTTGTATATTAACGTGCGCTATCGAGCATGAGTTAAGGTACGCTACTTTTGGTATGTAACGTATGTTAGGTCATCAAAGTAGTCACCGGCCGATCGGTGAGGTAATCGACTGCGGCATAGTTAGCGACGCTAGTTAGTTGTTTGCGGCGCTAACGATCTTTAATGCACGCCACGTAGAATACTTAGCGACGCAAGCGCTTGTGCAGCAGATGCTTATGAACTTTCGTCCGTAAATTGGATTGGTAGACATTCGTACAACGTGAGATAAATTCTATATTATTTCTTTTGTTAAGGTTCGAGCTTGCTACGTGATTGATTGAAGGGGCGACCTTCGAGTGTTTCGTTTTTCGTGGAAGTAATATTCTTGTCTTCGAATCGAGGCAAGTATCTTATTTGTTTTACGTATTTATGTTATAGATATTGTCGTGCATATATGTCGTTGTTGTATGTCCACCTCGTGTTGGTCCGACGGGATCATCGGGGGATCTATGCTAGCGTGCGCTGGATCATCGGATGGTTTTTTCCACCACGGGTTGACGGGATCATCGTGGGTTCTAGACAGTGAACGCTGGATCGTTGGAATTACTATGTGTATGTTATGATATCATGTTGTGATTATCAGTTGTGTATGTTATTTATGAGTTTCTCGTAGGAGAAAACTCGTTGGTATTTTGTTATTTACATTATTATTATTCTTCGTGAGATGCTGAATAATATGTTGTGGTACTTGTACTAGCATCGTTGTGCTAACCCCTTCGGGGGTGAACATTTGTTTATGTTCAGGATCCAGGAGAGCGAGAAAACAACCACTGGAGCTGCATGACGACGAGGGTGCAGAGTGATGTTTCCGGTCGGGTTTATTATCTGTTGTTGGTTATTTAATAAGTACTCGAGTACGTTGTGATTTGTGATGTTTGGATTTCAGTGATGTATTAATATTTTCCATTTGGACATTTGTATTTTCGACATTTGGTCAGAACTGTTGTGTCTTAATTCCGTTATTTTCATGCGTTAGTACCTGTTAATGTCTTTTCAATTCTTCAGCCTTGTAAATCCTTATGTAAAGGATTTACGGCGCTGTAATATTCCTGAATATATTGGGGGTGTTACAGTGTTGATGCAGGATGGGAAAGTGATTACCTATGCATCGAGACAGTTGCGACCCTATGAAGTTCACTATCCGACCTATGATTTGGAACTAGCAGCAGTGGTATTCGCTTTGAAGATTTGGCGCCACTACTTGTATGGAGTCACCTGCCAGATTTTTACTGATCATAAGAGTCCAAAGTACATTTTTACTCAGAAGGAGTTGAATATGAGATAGAGAAGGTGGCTAGAACTAATCGAAGACTATGATATCGAGATCCTTTATCATCCGGGCAAGGCAAATGTGGTTGCCGATGCCTTGAGTTATAAGATAGTATAGGAGCAGATGCTTAGCCGCTTCACAGTTCAGAGAGAATTGCAGTTAGATCTTTTGAGGCTAGAAATTGAAGTCTGGTTACAGCGTATTCAGTGACAACTTTGCACACTTGAGATTTCATCATCCCTTGATGATATAATCAGATCGAAGTAGGTTACAGACCCATTCTTATATCGAGTTCGGGATGAAGTAACTCAAGGGAAAGCCCCTGGATTTGTGATCCACGGGGATGGATTGATACGCTTCAGGAATCGAGTTTGTGTACCCGCAGACGAAGAATTGAGGAACTCTATCCTGAGAGAGGCTCATACTACTCCATACTCCATTCGCCCGGGGTCTAGCAAGATGTATAAGGATTTGAAGCAATGTTATTGGTGGGGGAATATAAAACGTGAAGTTCCAGAGTTCGTTTCGAGATGTTTAACCTGTTAGCAGGTCAAGATTGAGCATCAGCGACCCAAAGAAATACTGAAACCACTCCCGATTCTCGAGTGTAAATGGGAGGACATATCGATGGATTTTATTACTAGCTTGCCGACGAGTCGTCGAGGGATGAATACGATTTGGGTGATTGTGGATCGTCTGACCAAATCAGCCCACTTTTTGGAGATTAAAGACACGTGGGGCCCCTAGAGATTGGCCCAGCTATTTATTAAAGAGATTGTAAGGTTACATGGTACCCCCAAGAGTATTGTATCGGATCATGACGGGCTATTCGTGTCATATTTCTGGAGAGCAGTTCATCGTGCGATGGGTACACAATTGAACTTCAGTACGTTAGTCCATCCGCAGACTGATGGTCAGTCTGAGAGGACTATCCAAACTCTAGAGGATATGTTGAGGTCGTGCGCTCTTGTTTGGAAGGATGATTGGTAAGCCCGACTGCCTTTGGTGGAATTCACTTACAATAATAGTTGGCACGCTTCGATTCAGATGGCACCTTATGAAGCATTGTATGGCCGTCGTTGTAGGTCCCCTTTGTGTTGGGACAACCTGTCTGAATCTTTGGGTACGGAACCCGATATGTTGTTAATAGTCCGTGAGAAGATTGCTTTGATTAGGAGTCGTTTGTTAACGGCTCAAAGCTGACAGAAGTCTTATGCAGACAACCGTCGACGACCACTTGAGTTTGAGGTTGGCGGCCATGTGCTAGTGAAGGTGTCTCCTACCCGAGGTGTTTTTCGTTTTGGGAAGAGAGGCAAACTGAGCCCGAGGTACATTGGGCCGTTTGAGATTTTGGAGCGAGCAGGTGACTTGGCTTATCGACTGGCTTTGCCACCGGCTTTAAGTCGAATTCACAATGTGTTTCATGTCTCCCAGTTAAGGAAGTATGTTGTTGATCCGAGTCATTTACTTCAGTTCGATGAGATCAAGATAGCGGAGGATCATTCGTACGAGGAGCGTCCCGTATAGATACTTGAGAGGAGGATCAAACAATTGAGGAACAAGACGATTCCCCTGCTGAAGGTTCAGTGGTCATGCGGGAGAGGTATCCCGAGTTGTTTACCCCTTAGTTTCGAGGACGAAACCCCTTTAATATGTAATATCCGACACTAATTTCTTATCTACTTTTGCATTATTCGGATAATTTGAGTATCGTTGTAATCATGTTACATTTAGTTAATTTTTATTGATGTCGGGATATATCAGAATAGACTTGATTATAACTATCATTCGCATTGTGGCTGATTTCTTGATGTTGTGTAGATTGTTACATTTTTGGGCTAGGTTTTCTGTGTTTAACGTACACTAAGATTTAACTTAACGTACGCTAATGCGTTGGCTTTATGTATGTAATGGGGTACTGATTACATACGGAATGCTGAGAATCTTATCCGATCTCAACTTTCGGCATGAGGGTCCAGACATGATCCGGATAATGGGCCCTTTCGAGGCAGCCAAGTTGACGTACATTACGTATGTAATGCTGAGGCTATAACGTACATAATGAGGTTGGTGTTTTGAGGCAGTAGCCTCTGGAGGCAGATTACGTATGTAACAACTTATGTGTAGCATACGTAAAGGGATTAACGTACGTTAGCTTCATGCTATAACGTACGTAACAGATTGTGCATTTTATAAAAAGACAGCTTGTGGCTTTCATTTGCACGTTCCAACTTTGATTTTTCTCTCCAACTATCATCCCCTTGCCTCCCTAGACCGATTATACCCTCTTCCATCTTGGATTGGAGCTTGTTGATTGGAAGTTTAGTGGGTGTTCTTGAAGCTTGGAGTATGTTCTTGTAGTTTTGGATTGTTCTTCGTTTCTGGAGGTATTTTGTGCGATTCTACTCTATATTTTTGTATTTATGATGATAGTGATATGGTATACTACACCTAGTGTTGAATTAATCAAGTAAAACATGTTTTTGGTTAAGCTTTTTAACACTTATTGATGAATATAGTAATTAAAGGTTTGGAATGAAGATGTTCTTTATGTTTTAATGATAATGATCATGTTTATATAAATCATACTCATCTTTCTGAATGTATTAATATCAGTGGAACAATGATAATCATTTAGCTTCATCGTAGTTAAGTTTAATCAATGGAATTGATATCATAGAAGTGTTAAAACACCATGTTAGGTATATTTCCTACCTTGGGAAGAACTTGTTGAATGTTAGAGATTAGGAATGATGTTTCTCTTGATTCAGAAATCTTAAATGATGTAACACCTTTGTTGATTCGGCTTAGCATAGTCTTGAGAGATGATAAGAATACAGATGAATACAACTATAACTTTTAATTAATCGAATGTGTTGATAACTTAAGGAAGTATAGATCATCATAATAAAGTGGATAGTGTTCTTAAGAAGGTAATGCTAATTGTGGTTCATAATGTATTGAATTCGTTTATGATGGTCTTTGTATAGAAGTAGATGTTGAATAATCGTAAGAACTTGGTTAATCCGATTGTTAATGGTGAATTGAAGGTGATTAATGCATAAACTTGTTTATAGTGATAAAAAGAGTAATAAAAGGACATTTTAGTATAGTAATCCGAATTGTGGAAGACAAACCATATGTATTAAATTCATCAATAATCGGTAGAATGTTCATTGGAATAGAATGAATTATTCGAGTTGGTTCCGGCGTCGTTTTCCTACGAATTGATATCAATATTACGTGAATGTATTATTGAATGAATTACGTTTCATTCAAGGTTGCTTGTTCGATTGAGTATTTAATAGAGGATACCGTCTGTTTGATCATTTGGAGAAGGACTATCTTTCACCTACGGAATTAAGGCAAGTTACCTTGCTTGGTTATAATGATGATTGAATTCTTGTGATGGTTATACGTTTCGTGTATATGAAACACTTATGAATCCGTGATTCGTAATTTGATATTGTTCTTGATGACGTTTCCGTTTTTCGCCGTGGGATTGCATTCCCAAGTTCATCACCTTTGAATCGTTGATCTCGTTGATCCTTATTGTCACTTCGGCGAGTTTCTTGATCCTTAATCGGATGTATGATTTATTGAATTCGTTGTCATATTGTATCGTGACATATCTAGAATCATATCTGCGTGCCGATTGGTTATTGTGTAGGATTTTTAGCCAGGCACATATATAGTCATACGTGGATGTTTCCATATTAGACTGTGCACACGAGATGTAGTTCGTGAGGGTAATTAGGTACATTGTCATACGTATATTCTGGATTCCGTATACGGGGTGGACATGTGCACGGACACATTTCTGGATCGGGCGTACTGTGATGTCCATCTTGAGCCATATTGTTTGGTCGTTAATAGTCCATGTATGACTGGATATGTTCGACGGTTTGTGACTGGTTGTTCATACGCCCGAGGGGTATGTTCAATAGTCGGGATGTTTCCTTGAGATCTGGTATATGTGAATTGTATAATGTCTTGAGAATTATTATCATGTATATCTGACCCTGTGGTTTGGGCAAAATACTTGTGTTGTATTTTAGGTCGAGGCAGAGGCAAGACACGAGAAGAGCATGGTGACGGCGAAGGGTTCGAAGGATACTAGTTCGGGGGCGCCAAATATTTTGTTGTCCGGTTATGCTTGAAAACCGTGTAATGTTATTTTCCGCTTCCATTAAATTATTGACCGATTGTATTGTTATTTGAAGTATATTCCATCTCCATATGGTTTATACTTGTATTTGGATCCTGTGTATGTTAAGGCCATTGGCCATACTATTTATAAACTCCTAATCGGAGTAATGACTATTTATTGTGGTTTGGCATCACAAGGTAATATATATTTAATCTATATTTTGGTATCGCCTGGTGGGTCCCAGTGTGGGGTCCACAGCACTGTAATAGCTGCCTTTTGGGGTGTTACATCGATTACCACTATGAAGTCAACCATGACTTCTGGATTCCGAATGGGAGTGTGTAATGTTGATAAAAGTAATGGGAGCCGAGTTAATGAATAGAAAGTCCTTAAATTCTATATTCGGATAATAATTAAACAATCACTAACGATTCTTGTATTATTCTCTGTAGTAAAACAAACAAACTCTCAATATGACATTGAACCTACTAACAATATTACTCAAAAAAACATCCTGACTAATCCGAACTTTATGGACTAGCTACGAAACTTGAGGTTTGTCCTCGTGATGGAAATGCTGGGGTACGTCTTGGAGGCGAACATCCTAACGGTTCCTGCAAGAACCCGAGCCAATCAGGAAGAAGTCGATGCCCATGAGAAACGGGTGAAAGACGATATAAGAATGCGTGGATACATGTTACGATTTATGACTAATGAGCTTCAACATGCCCATGAAAAGATGAAGTCTTCGATAGCCATCTTAGCGCAACTGAATCAGCTCTATAGAGAGCATAGTTGAATTGCTAGATATGAGATATTCAAGCAATTATTCGGCGCCAGGATAATGGAATGAGAGAATATTGGGGACCATGTCCTCAAAATGATCTCGATGATTGAGAGATTACAGGCTCTCGAATTTTAGATGCATGTTTCTCTCCAAACAAGACGTTATCCTGCAGTCACTTTATGACTTTTTCCCAAATTTGCCATGAACTTTAACTGCAATGAGATTGAATATAACTTAGCTGGGCTAATGAATAAATTGGAGACTGCTCAATCTCAAATGAAGACAAAGGGAAAAGAGGCTAAACTTGTTATTCCTTCTAGGACTTGGAAGTCCAAGAATAAGAAGAAAAAGAACAAGAAGCAGTTAGGTCTAAAAACCAAGATCTATAAGGGTAAGGGCAAGGCCCCAATAGTTCTCAAGCCAAAGAGAACATCTCAAGAATTAAATGCGAATCGCCTTTAATTCGAACATTCTGAAGCCGCCAATCAGAGCTGTCTTAATCTCACCAACCGGCCAACGGCTACATTTATAACGGTTCTATTTCCAAGGTTATAAATAGCCCCAAGCAAGAAGACATTGCTAGCGAAGTTCATTATCTCGCGCAATACATCTGACACATTAGCTCTGACCATCTGAATATCAAGCTAACAAAGAGCATTATATTTCATGAGCATACAACTTTACCAAGCGAAGAAATATATAGTCCTCAACGCAAACAGCACATCTTATAGCAAACGCTCGTGAAAGCATACAGCTGTTGTTTGAACTTGTTCTACCCAATCCTTACGTTGAGATCAACTTAGCCCTACCTGAACTAAGCCCTTGCTAGCTCCGACCTGTGTGGAAAGAATAACATTGAATATGAAGCTTCGATCTGCATGAGAAGAAGCAAGTCGAAAGAGCCAAAGCCAATCTGTGTGAATGGCCCAAGCTGTTTTCAGCTGTATCAATCTGTATGAACGATACAGCGACAGGTTTAGTTAAAGTCACGTAGTTATGTACGCAGTGATTTTATTAAATATTTTACTCATGTGTGGAGGACTAGTGGACGTAGAGGGGTTTACCTCGAACCACTTATATCTGTGTGCATTTACATTTTGTCATTTACAGTTTTCATATCTGCTTGTGTGATTTAAGTATACACATTGCTAAAACCATGTATGCACCAAGTAAACAGAAGAATACGTAGTTTCTATATTTACAGTAACTTAATATAATCTTCTGCTACGCAAATAACTTTGAAAAAGATACATCTTATTCAACCTCCCATTTCTACGCTGTTTACTGTATACTCTACGACCAAAAAGTGGCATCAGATAGGTTGATTCTAAAAAGAATCAGTCGATTTTTAACTGAATAAGATCCACAAAAATCACTAGCTTTTGAAAACTTTAGTTTTATATTTTCATCATCATTTATCCTACTTATATAATGAACACCTCCTTGATCAATTAAGTTCCTACGTTTTCTATTAATGAGTTTGATGACTGGAGAATTAGGACGGAAGCTCATATTGCAGCGATGCACGAAGAGATGATTTTCATCATCCAGGAAGGACCAATCAAGATTATTAAGGTCAATCCAGCCGCAAGGATAGAAGGATAGACTCATGCAGAACTGCTCGAGAAGGAGCACGATCAATGGACGATCGATGACCGCAAGCGTGCAAACCTGGAGAACGTCGCTAACAATGCGCTATTTGTCACTCTAGACAAAGGCACATTCTCTAAGGTAAAAAGCTGTAAGACATCCAAACAAATCTGGGAGAAAATCAAGCTTATTTGCGAGGGAACTGAGCTCTCGGAAGAAAATAAAATTTCCAAATTAACTCAGCCATTCGAATCTTTCAAATGAAATTTTCAGAAACGCTTGAAGAGAGAGAAATCCGAAGAGTCACTTGCCAAGACTACAGCACTGGCTTCTGTATCTGACAGGAGATATAGTTCAGCACCTATCACATCTAAATGGGCATGCAAGGCAGCAGACAACGACAATGACATCTTGTCGCAAGGCGAGATGGCCCTGCTCATGTACAAATTCAAGAAGTTCGTCAAACAGTCTGGAAAGGCCCCATACAGGCCCAAGCCATTCAACAGAGTAAGTTCTGAATCTTCTTCATCTGGAGATTCTAACCTGTGTTATAATTGCAGGAAGCCAGGACTTTAGGCAAATAAGTGTCCTCATCCAAAAGTGCAAAAGTATCCCGAATCCGACCAACAGGAAAAGGATGAGAAAAGGCTGTTAGGGTTGTATACATCAAAGCATACTTTATGCTTGTATTACCTAATTTCCCGATCTTTATCTATGAGAATATTTAATTCATTCAGCACATGTTTTGCATATTTATTCACGATATGGTTATGCAAATGTTGTCTAAATTACTTTATATTGTAGATAATGTGGTGTGTCATCTCACACAGAAGATCACACTATCGGTTCCTTATATAGTAATATTTAGTTCACAACCTATATAACATTAGACCGTTATGTGAGAGGTTGTAGTATATGCTTGAGAATGGTTGGTCTTGACCATTAGCATATATTAGCGTATTCAGTATACGTTGAATAGGATTGAGGTGAGATAGATTCTTCTGTACCGACTATAAGAAGAACGTACATTTCAGACAATTATTATTTATTAATTCTAGTGATTAATATTTAATTATATATATTTAATATTTATTGCTTTGATTTATCATGGGTGAGAGCCACAATGATTGACTCAATATGCTCGATATTTTAGGCAATATTATTATTTATATGATAATTAATATTATAGCTAGAAATCGTGTTCCGACCAGTCGGGTTGATCATGTCCCTTGAGGCACTCGAAATGATTATTTAAACCCTGCAGGTGGAATTAATTTTCCGATATAATAATAAAAGTCGAGTGGTATACTCATGTATAATATATTAATTAATTAAAAGTTTTCAGTAGCTTAAATTAATTAATGGACATGGAATATCTTAAACACGGAAAATAATTAATTAAAAAAGGAGCCCAATTTCGTAATTTGGGATTTTGGTAGGAAGTGCAATATCAACTTTTTAGTGGATTAAGTTGATATTTAATAGAGTCATTATATTAGGAAGAGTTTCAATATAGGAAGATATTTTTTCAATTCAGACAGATTAATCCACTCAGACAGCTTAATCCATTCAGGTATTAATGGAAAAAAAGTAAACAGTCCCTAAGAGTCCTTACCATATCCTCCTTAAGGTCCCAAGAGTAGCCCAAAATACCTATAAATAAGATGCATGGGGTGGCCGATTTCTTAACTAATTATTGAGCCAAAATTTCGATTTTTTTGTGTGTGTTTAATTGTGGATCTTGACTTGTGTCTTGGAATCCATAATTTAGTTAACATAATATTTTTCTACAATACCACAAATATTCAAGAAAAATAGAGAGAATATCGAAAGGAATTTTGGAAGAATAATTCGGCCAAACCCTGTTGCTGTCCAAGTAGTATGGTAGATTGTTGCCCACATGACATCCGGATAATAGGCAGGATATACTCTAGAAGATCTTGAGGTAGAAATACAAGTAGATCAAGGAAGAGTACGAGGAGGTGTTCAATCGACCAAAGAGGGAATTTCTACCACTTTGCGTCAAAGGTATTAATTACCGACTCCCATGCGTAAATATATTTATTTGATTGTTTATTAATATGTTTAGTTAATTAATTGACAAGCCTAAATAGATCCGGTTTTTATGTTGGTTAGTTTCTAAAACCGTTTATAAAATATTATTGTAACACCCCAAACTAGGCGGATATTACAGTGCCGTAGATCCCCAACTGGGACCCACCAGGCAAATGAAAATGAATGAATTACACAAGATAAATGTAGTACCGAACTACATTACAACAATAATTACTCCGATGAGGAGTTTAGTTACAACACACCAGGACAATACCGAATACTAGTGTATTTTATATGAAGATAAAATACACAACACTGAATGAAACGGAGTATTCAAATGAAAGTCTGCAGCGGAAAATAAAGGACAATAACATGAATAACTGAAAGATCGGGGCCCCCTACTAGTATCACTGGGACTCCTTGACGTCAGCGTGTTCTCCCCGTACTTTTGCCTTGCCAAGACCTGAAAAACAAAATCCCCAAACGGGGTCAGTTACAAAGAACAACAATCCTTAAGGGTTGAAAATACACAATCATGATTATATCTGAAATTATGAAATATCCTGTCGAAACATACGCAATCAAACATGCTATATGAATCAACTAACAGTACGGCTCAAAGGGTGGCGCCACACTACGCCCGGGATGGAAATGTGTCCGAGCACAAGCCACCAACGAGTATCGATCGAATACACGCGTGGTCTTGTGCCTAATCAGTCTCACGAAGTAATCGTCTCGTGTGCACAGTCCAATGTGAGGCCAACAACCAACACACGACATAAATGTGCCCGACATGAAAATCCTACACATACCAACCGGCACGCCAGTATGACCCGGAATGCCACGATATAACAAAAGTGACATCGAAAATGAATAATGACTCACCGAGATGGAATGATAGTGAAGTAAATGACAGCTCAATGAAATGATTGGAACCGTCGTTCCTTATGACTGAAGTGGTTAATTGACAATAACAAGTTTTGATACGGTTAATACAATGATGAATGAGTTATGATTATGAATGAACAACAACAAAAGGGATGAATATCCTTTTAACCGAGTAAGAATTAACTTACTCAATACCGGTGACAATTATCCTTCCACGAACAACGTCCTAATTGAGATATCGATCGCTCGAACAACCTTGAATTATACAATATCCAACAACCCGTTCAATATACGAATCAAACACGAATATAACGAACTCAAAATGTCGATACGACTAAACTAAATTCATTGGGGCATTATATCGAATATGTTATGGCCAAACTCCGATTGTTTACAATCAAACCTCAATATACCAATATCAAATCCCCCAAGAAGTGTTTCAAACCAACAAAACATCTCCAATATGATCAATAATCCGTTATGAATATCCAAAAACGTGATTAGAACAACAATTAGTCGAAAATCCCCAAATCCAACTCGATATTCAAAGTGTTCTTGAATAATCCCTCAATAATCCAATGAATCCTTATACAAACTCATAATCATATACATATCCCTTCATATAACATGATTATAACGTTCAAAACATCATATCTCAACACAAAATCGAAGTCCAAGGTGTTGAAGGAATTACCTCTTGAAGATCCAACCATTTCGATCCGAAGAACACGAGTTTAATCGAGTATCCAAGCTTCACAACCAAATGAAAATGATTAAAAACCACACACAAGTGATAGGTGAAGAGAATTTCTCCCTCAAGCCTCTCTCTCTCGTATGAAGGTGGAAAAAAATGGAAGGAATGGGCTGAAATGCTCAAAAAACGAATTTATAGGGGTTGACTGCCCTGTCGGACACGGCCCGTGCCGATCGGCACGGTCGCGGCGCGCAACTGTCCGGCAGGGACTCGACCGTGTCCTGCTTGACACGGTCGCGGCGCGGAGGGCCTTCCGATAGTGACCCGTCCGACAGCGACTCGGCATGACTCGACCGTGTCCTGGAACACGGTCGGGCGTCTGGGCAGTCGATTCTGGCTTATCCGGAAGAGTTCGACTCGGCCGTGCCAGACGACATGGTCGAGTACTGTGGGAAGAGACTTCGGCATTTCCGGACGAGTAAGGCACGGGCCGTGTCGGACGACACGGCCGAGTTCGGTCGGCAGTGATCGGCCAATAACTGAAAAATGAGCGGGTGAGCTAAAACGACCATAACTCTCTCGTCCGGACTCCGATTGACTCACCGTTTGAACCAATGGAAAGCTAACTCGATGCTCTATAATATTGCAAAGATTCAGAATTTTTGGAGTTACCAAAAATTAATGGTGATCTAACAAAGTCGAACTCATATGAGGAAAGTTGAAACAATGAACAATAACGATACACAACTCGAAGTTTTTCCGAACGGTGAACACGGTGAATGAACATGATTGATGAATGATTATAATTGAGTGAAAATCCACTGAGTGACAATCACCGAATGAAATTACTGAATGATAATGACTGAATTACAACCGGGTATTACATACACCCCCCCTTAACAGAGTTTCGTCCCCGAAACTAAGGGTCAAACAACTCGGGATAACTCTCCCGCATACTATCCTCGGTTTCCCAAGTAGACTCTTCGACTCCGTGTCTAGACCACTTAATCTTGACCAAAGGAATCGACTTATTCCTCAACTGTTTGATTCGCCGCTCCAACACTCGTACAGGACGCTACTCGTACGAATGATCATCCGCGATCTCGATTTCGTCGAACTGAAGTATGTGACTCGGGTCGGCAACAAACTTCCGCAACTGAGAGACATGAAACACATTATGAATTCGGCTCAAAGCCGGAGGTAAAGCCAATCGATAAGCTAACTCGCCTACTCGATCTAAAATTTCAAACGGTCCAATGAATCTCGGACTCAACTTCCCCCGTTTTCCGAAACGGAAAATACCTCGACTCTGGGATACCTTGACCAAAACATGGTCACCCGTCTCGAACTCTAGTGGTTGACGACGATTATCTGCATATGATTTCTGTCGACTCTGAGTTGTCAACATACGACTCTTGATCAAAGCTACCTTCTCCCGGGCGGCTATAAGCATATCGGGCTCGGTGCCGATTGATTCTGACAAGTCATACTAACACAAAGGAGATCGACAACGACGACCGTACAAGGCCTCGTAAGGTGCCATCTTAATGGAGGCATGCCAACTATTATTATACGTGAACTCGATCAGTGGTAGTTGGGCTTCCCAATCGAGGACGCATGCCCTCAACATGTCCTCTAATGTCTGAATAGTTCTCTCTGATTGTCCGTCGGACTGAGGATGAAAGGCAGTATTGAGATTAAGCTGAGTTCCCATAGCACGATGAACTGATTTCCAAAAATGGGATACTAATCGTCCGTCACGATCGGAAACGATACTCTTAGGAGTACCGTGCAGTCTCACTATCTCCTTGATGAACAACTGGGCCAGTCTCTTGGGACTCCACATATCCTTGATTTCAAGGAAATGAGCTAAATTAGTAAAGCAGTCCGCGATCGCTCAGATCGTATTCATGCCACGACGACTCGTCGGCAATTCGTGATGAATGTCTTCCCACTTCCATTCTGGAATAGGGAGCGGTATCAGCATACTCGCCGGTCGCTGATGTTCCATCTTGATTTGTTGACAGGTTAAGCATCTCGAAACAAATTCTGCGACTTCTCGCTTCATATTACTCCACCAGTAATTTTGTTTCAAGTCCTTATACATCTTGCTAGACCCCGGATGAACAGAATAAGGGGTAGCATGAGCTTCTCTCAAAATCGAGTTTTTCAATTCATCATTCGCCGGTACACACATCCGATTCTTAAATCTCAAAAGTCCATCCTCGTGGATCACGAATCCAGGGGCTTTCCCCTGAGCCACATCCTCACGAATGCGCAACAATCTTTGAGTCGAACCCCGATTCTCCCCGATTGCATCCTCAAGAGATGATGAAATCTCTAACATACAAAGTCTGTCCCCGACTGGCGAAGCGGACCTCGATCTCGGGTCTAAGGAATTCCTGTTGGAGCTCCTTCTGAATTGTTAAACGAGCAAGCATCTGCTCCTAAACGGACTTACGACTCAAGGCGTCGGCGACAACGTTCGCCTTCCCCGGGTGGTAAAGGATCTCGATATCATAATCTTTGATTAATTCCAACCACCGTCTCTGCCACATATTTAACTCATTCTGAGTAAATATATACTTTAAACTCTTATGATCGGTGAATATCTGACAGGTAACGCCATAAAGATAATGACGCCAAATCTTCAAAGCGAACACCACGGCTGCTATCTCCAGGTCGTGGGTTGGATAATTAACCAGCTAATCCGAGGAAACATCGGATTTACTTAATATCTTTTGGAGGTTGCCAATCTCGGATAGTCTCCGTCTTCTGAGGGTCGACACGAACTCTGTCAGATGAAATTACATGCCCGAAAGTCACGGACCTCGAACTCACATTTGGAAAACTTTCCATAAAGTTGCTCTCGTCTCAACACGTCGAGAACCTGATGAAGATGAACCTCGTGTTCCTCTCGGCTACGAGAATAAATCAAAATGTCGTCGATGAAGACAACAACAAACTGATCCAAAAAGTCGATGAAAACCCGATTCATTAACTCCATGAATACCGCAGGTGCAATAGTTAGCCCGAACGGCATAACTACGAACTCATAATGACCATAGCGTGTACGAAACGCTGTCATCGCGATATCCGACTCTCGAATCCGTAACTTGTGATATCCAGATCTTAAGTCGATCTTGGAAAACACTGAGGCTCCCTGAAGTTGATCTAAAAGATCATCAATACGGGGTAAGGGATACTACTCTTGATCATCACCCTGTTCAACTCCTGGTAATTAATACACACACGAGACGAGCCATCCTTCTCCTTGACAGATCACACTGGTGCTCCTCACGGGGATGCAATCGGTCGGAGATAACCTTTCTCGAACTACTCCTCAAGTTGAATCTTCAACTCCTGCATTCTGGTCGGGGCCATCCGATATGGTGCTTTCGATAAAGGGGACGTACCGGCTCCAACTCACTCCTGAATTCCTCTACTCTATGAGAAGGCAACCAGATAACTCGTCTGGAAATACATCGTCAATCGATGACAATGATACCACGAATGATTGAACATTTTGATTGCCCTAGAATGGTCAATCGCTAAAAAGAGATACCAATAATGATTGAACAACTCGATTGCCTTAGAAAGGCCAATCGATGGAAATGATGCAATGAATGATTGAATAACTCGATTGCCCTAGAAAGGCCAATCGATGAAAATGATACAATGAATGATTGAATAACTCGATTGCCTTAGAAAGGCCAATCGATGAAAATGATACAAGGAATGATTGAATAACTCGATTGCCTTAGAAAGGCCAATCGATGAAAATGATACAATGAATGATTGAATAGTTCGATTGCGGAATTTCTTTGCTTTCGTCATAATAATACTTCTTCTGGAACAACGGGGATCACCTCCCTGAAGTACACACTCGACTCCAACTACGGAAATGATAGTGACCATACGCTTACGGACACTAATGATGGCATCATGACGATCCATCCAATCAATACCCAAGATGACGTCGTCTCTCGGCAAATCTACTACGATTAGGTCCGCTGGCCATACACGACCATGAAGCTGAATCAGTCAATTTTGAATCTCACGATTACGATAATTCGTCTACCACCAGGTAGACCAATGACATAAGGATCACAACTAGTAGCACTACCCAGACGTAGTCTACTCAAACATGACTCGGAAATGAATGAATGCGATGCACCAGTATCAACAAGGGTACACACAGGTTGAGATAGAATGTCGAGTGTACCTGAGGTCAATCGGGCTACCGGATCGTCGGTCCTCCTCATCGCGTGAAATCGGGATTTGCCGGCCCCCGAACCGGACGCTCTCGTATGATACAGATGAGCTCCGCCTTTGTTAGTTCCTGTCGCTTTAAGCAGCGCGGTGAGTGCTTTGATTCGGGCTGGCGATTTGTTTGGGGTCTGAGATGTCGCCGGAGTGGGTTTGGAGTCCCTTCGGCAAAAACGGGCCCTATGCCCAGCAATCCCACAGTTGTGGCACGAGACAGTCTACCTCGGACACTTAGCACTGAAATGACCCTGTTCTTCACAGTTGAAACAGGTGATGGCCGAACTGGCCGCTCGGGATTGAGATCCCGCATGATTATGCGCCGTAGGAGGTTGCTCAGAAATGATAGGACCCGCGTGAGGCTTCGTGAAGGTTGACTGACCGCCTTCGGATTGATTACGCTTCATTGATTTCTTGCTGACAGATGAAGGTTGCTGCTCAGCAATTTCCTTAGCAGCAGGCTCATACGGGAGAGTTCTCTCGACTAATCCGGTCAGAGTGGCGCAATGATGATTGAGCAATTGCACATGGGTCATCATGGTCTGCATAAAAGTGAGTGGTTCAACCCGAACATCTTCTGATCGAGCCGAGTCCTGGGCACGATTTCCCGACAGCAAGTGATTATTTCCCGGGTTTCGGCCCGCACCGCGGCCTCTCCCCGTGCATCCCCTGACAGCTCTCCCCATACTGAAGTAGGAAGGTCGCATAATGATTATATTACCCGCATGATTAGCACGTTCTGATTATGTCATGAGATGATGAAAATGAGTATACATGCTCTAACTTAGTGATTATATGAATGATTTACTGAAGTTACATGATTATCTGATGAAATTCTTGAAATGATTATCTTGAATAACTTAACAAGATTGATAATATGATCATCCAGATTGACAACTGAGTAATGAAATGAATTGAGTAATTAATGAGTTAACATGATCGTCCTAATCACAATGAATGATGATGTTTGAGGATTGTTAATTGATGAATTATGAATGAATGATAATTGCCAGAAATTATACCATGGCGTTAGAAGTCTTACAGTTCTTTCGGTCTGATTGGCTCGGCATCTGCACAGGTCACACGTGACGCGAAAGTCCAATGATACTAGTCCGATGACGATGATTTCAAATGATACATGACTCGGAAGGTAGTATTCAAAACCACGCTCCGATACCAACTCTGTAACACCCCAAACTAGACGGATATTACAGTGCCGTAGATCCCCAACTGGGACCCACCAGGCAAATGAAAATGAATGAATTACACAAGATAAATGTAGTACCGAACTACATTACAACAATAATTACTCCGATGAGGAGTTTAGTTACAACACACCAGGACAATACCGAATACTAGTGTATTTATATGAAGATAAAATACACAACACTGAATGAAACGGAGTATTCAAATGAAAGTCTGCTGGAAAATAAAGGACAATAACATGAATAATCTGAAAGATCGGGGCCCCTATTAGTATCACAGGACTCCTTGACGTCAGCGTGTTCTCCCGTACTTTTGCCTTGCCAAGACACGAAAAACAAAATCCCCAAACGGGGTCGATTACAAAGAACAACAATCCTTAAGGGTTGAAAATACACAATCATGATTATATAAAATTATGAAATATCCTGTCGAAACATACGCAATCAAACATGCTATATGAATCAACTAACGATGCGGCTCAAAGGGTGGCGCCACACTACGCCCGGGATGGAAATGTGTCCGAGCACAAGCCACCAACGAGTATCGATCGAATACACGCGTGGTCTTGTGCCTAATCGATCTCACGAAGTAATCGTCTCGTGTGCAGTCCAATGTGAGGCCAACAACCAACACACGACATAAATGTGCCCGACATGAAAATCCTACACATACCAACCGGCACGCCAGTATGACCCGGAATGCCACGATATAACAAAAGTGACATCGAAAATGAATAATGACTCACCGAGATGGAATGATAGTGAAGTAAATGACAGCTCAATGAAATGATTGGAACCGTCGTTCCTTATGACTGAAGTGGTTAATTGACAATAACAAGTTTTGATACGGTTAATACAATGATGAATGAGTTATGATTATGAATGAACAACAACAAAAGGGATGAATATCCTTTTAACCGAGTAAGAATTAACTTACTCAATACCGGTGACAATTATCCTTCCACGAACAACGTCCTAATTGAGATATCGATCGCTCGAACAACCTTGAATTATACAATATCCAACAACCCGTTCAATATACGAATCAAACATGAATATAACGAACTCAAAACGTCGATACGACTAAACTAAATTCATTGGGGCATTATATCGAATATGTTGTGGCCAAACTCCGATTGTTTACAATCAAACCTCAATATACCAATATCAAACCCCCCAAGAAGTGTTTCAAACCAACAAAACATCTCCAATACGATCAATAATCCGTTATGAATATCCAAAAACGTGATTATAACAACAATTAGTCGAAAATCCCCAAATCCAACTCGATATTCAAAGTGTTCTTGAAATATCCCTCAATAATCCAATGAATCCTTATACAAACTCATAATCATATACATATCCCTTCATATAACATGATTATAACGTCCAAAACATCATATCTCAACACAAAATCGAAGTCCAAGGTGTTGAAGGAATTACCTCTTGAAGATCCAACCATTTCGATCCGAAGAACACGAGTTTAATCGAGTATCCAAGCTTCACAACCGAATGAAAATTATTAAAAACCACACACAAGTGATAGGTGAAGAGAATTTTCTCCCTCAAGCCTCTCTCTCTCGTATGAAGGTGGAAAAAATGGAAGGAATGGGCTGAAATGCTCAAAAAACGAATTTATAGGGGTTGACTGCCCTGTCGGACACGGCCCGTGCCGATCGGCACGGTCGCGGCGCGCAACTGGCCGGCAGGGACTCGACCGTGTCCTGCTTGACACGGTAGCGGCGCGGAGGGCCTTCCGATAGTGACCCATCCGACAGCGACTCGGCATGACTCGACCGTGTCCTGGAACATGATCGGGCGTCTGGGCAGTCGATTCTGGCTTATCCGGAAGAGTTCGACTCGGCCGTGCCAGACGAAACGGTCGAGTCCTGTGGGCAGAGACTTCGGCATTTCCGGAAGAGTACGGCACGGGCCGTGTCGGACGACACGGCCGAGTTCGGTCGGCAGTGATCGGCCAATAACTGAAAAATGAGCGGGTGAGCTAAAACGACCATAACTCTCTCGTCCGGACTCCGATTGACTCACCGTTTGAACCAATGGAAAGCTAACTCGATGCTCTATAATATTGCAAAGATTCAGAATTTTTGGAGTTACCAAAAATTAATGGTGATCTAACAAAGTCGAACTCATATGAGGAAAGTTGAAACAATGAACAATAACGATACACAACTCGAAGTTTTTCCGAACGGTGAACACGGTGAATGAACATGATTGATGAATGATTATAATTGAGTGAAAATCCACTGAGTGACAATCACCGAATGAAATTACTGAATGATAATGACTGAATTACAACCGGGTATTACAATTATCACCAACTAGCTTCCGCTGCGTTTAATATTCCAACAGAGGCGTGCCTGGAGAAACGAGCTCAAGGCCCTGATTGGTGAATTAGAATCCTCGCCCGGATCAAACAAGACCGGGGAGTGCCTACAGGCTATTACTGACAGTGACTCCTCCGATGATGAAATAAAGGATAAAGCATATATGTGCTTTATGGACAAAGAAGAAGAGGATGATGACATCGATGATGAGGTAAGCTCAACCTCAACTACTCCTATCAATGCATCACATATGTTTGAAAATATGATGAATGAATTTAAAACCATTCAAAAAGCCCATGAGATGCTCAAACAGGAAAACATGTAGCTCGCAATTTTAAAACTGGAGCTGAAAGACGAAAATGATTTGCTGAAAAATAATTACGAAAACATGTCTTTAGACTGTGAAAACAGCAAAATTTCCCATGAAAAACTCATGGAAAGCAATCATCAACTTGCAACTGAGCTAAATGAGATAAGAGCTAATAACACTTGCAAGACAAATAATTATGCTTTGTTAGAAGCAAAAATTCAAATTCTCGAGAAACTAGAAGGAAAACTCGACACCATCCTAAAATCATTTGAAAAATCTTCAAGAAGGATGAAAGAAATTCTAAGTACTGGGCAACATGCCCACAATAAAGATTGCTTCGGATATGACTCATCCTCTGATAAGTGTCAGTTTTGTACACTTATCCATGGTTTGTATCGATAAAATTCACCCATAATTGAGCTAGTCTACTCGTTTTTTGCTTTTAATTTATTAGTTTTTATAATTTTATTTTTATCGGATGATGATCGGATTAAATAACTGAATTACTCAAGAAACAACATGTTTAATAAATATTCTCTTTATTGAATTTTGATATATTCATGTTGTAGGGCTTTCCGAGACGAATTCGGCAGTCTTTCCGGATTCAAAATCAGAGTTATATATCAAAAGTTATCATTCGAAGAAGATCTGGGGCAAAAACGCAAAGTCTGAAAAATTCTGGGCTGAAAACGTAACTTTCAAAGCAATCAGTGAACAAATTTACGAAGCCAAGTTACGGCCCTAACATTCAGGAGTTACGGCCGTAAGTCACCCTTGTTACGGCAAAGAACTCCCGAATGTTACTACCGTAACTCTTGACAGATTGCTATGATTTGTCTAATTTTTATACTTTTGTGTATTATTGAGGGATGGTGCATTGATCCGATCTAATGTAATAATGCTGGAGTTTTGGAGCTATTAGATGACTTTAGGTGTATAAATAGACCCCTTAGATCCTTCATCATTCACCATTCATCTTATAATTTTCTATTTTTTTGTAAACTTTTCTTTTTGTGTGAAGAACACACTTGTGTTCTTGAGTGATCTTTGTAAGTGTGGTATAGTATATGTTGTTCAGAGAGTTTATTGCTTCTATCTCCTTTATCTACTAAGGGAGTTAGGATCAATTCTTTCTCTTGATTCAACTAAAAATGACCACCAAAGCTTGTAACATGTGTAATAAACCCTTCATGGGCCAAGTAACCTTTAGTTGGGATTATAAACAAGGTTATTTATGTTCTTTATGTTTGTATAAAAGATCTATTATGAATTACTTATTATTGTGTGTGATTTTCATTGTTTTAACAATCTTTATTTATTTGGCCAATAAATGACGATATTTATGGTCTTCATATGTTTCGAAAGAAAATATGTTTGATTAGATCAAATGATCTTCACTCTAAGTTGTTCTAGGGGATAGAAATATACCCCTAGTCCTTAGATGATTCTTTGAGTTATTTTCATAAATCCTAATGCTATGTATTGAAGCCAATCAACATAGAAATATAGTGGATTGATTCAATATGTAAGGGGCGTTTTATAGTTCGAAAGAGAAACCGTCTTTTTAAGGAAAATCGAATCTACACAACATAATAAGTAAATTTATCTTATGATCTCCAATACATCTTTTATAACTAATGAAGAACTAAGTTTGTAATCCCAACTATTTCATTTTATCATTAATCAATCTATTATTATTGCAATCTTTTTATTTCCTTATAATATTAGAACTATTATTGCAATTTCTTTGCAATTATTAAACCAAACTTTTTTAATTGTGTGTTTCACTCATCTTAAGTATCTATAAAAATAGACTAATAGTGTATCATTCAAATTATAACCAAACTTCCTTGTGGGATCGATAAACCCGACTCAAAAAGTCCACTTTACTACTTGATACGATATCGTGCACTTGCGATAGTTACACTAATAACGTGTCAAGTTTTTGGCGCCGTTGCCGGGGAAGTATAAGTTATATTTGAAAAATTACATTATTAACTATTGTTATAAATACAACTTTTTCTTTGTTGTAGATCCTCTTGTCTATGCGAAGGACGTACAATCGCGATTTAGTTTCACTAGATCCCGAGATCGAAGCCACATTCAGAAGAAGGCGAAGAGAACAAAAGAAAAACATTATTTCTTCACCATCAATGGCGGACGAACTAAATCCACATCTCCCCCAAGGAAATGATAACGAAAGAATTCCTCCGGTGGGGGGGATACCTAATGTTCAAAACATTCAACATCAACAATATCCTATTGTTTTAAATAGATGAAGACAACATGCTCTTTGGGGAATTCATGAACCCCCCATCTTTGAGCGTTCAATCAAGTGTAATCTATCCACCATTTGGAGTGGACAATTTTCAAATTCGCCCAGATGTCATCAATCTCTTCTCCAACAACAACTCATTCTATGGAAGAACCGACGAAAATCCATATCTCCATATTAACCGTTTTGTGGAAATATGTGGAAATTTCAAATATCCAAATGTAAATGACGAGGCGATCAAAATGAGACTTTTCGTGCACACTTTGAAGGACAGAGCAAGAGAGTGGCTAGATACTTTGCCACCACGAAGCATAACAAATTGGCCCGAATTTGTCCAAAAATTCACCACTAAATACTTTCCACCAATAAAAGTGGCAAAACTCAAATACGAAATCTCTACATTTCGTCAACAAGATTCAGAATCATTCCACGAAGCATGGGAGAGATACAAAGATATGCTACGAAAATGTCCTAATCATGGTTTCAATGTGGGAGCACAAGTCAATTACTTCTATTCTGGAATTTTACCTTCATGCCGAGCCAATGTCGATTCATCATCAAATGGCTCACTGGGCAACAAAACTATGAAAGAGGCTTATAATCTTTTTGAGGTTATAAGTGAACAAAGTGCAAGATGGCAGACGAAATATCCAAAAGAAACCAAATGGTGTTTTTGAAGTGGATTCTTATTCACTTATGTTGGCAAAAATTGAAGCTCTATCAAAGAAAGTCGAGGAAATGTCTTTTCAACTCCTCAACTGTGAAGACAGTGCAAACTCCACAAATTTCAGCTTTTTCATGTGAAATTTGTGGAGCAACTCACAACAAAGACTATCTCGTCCCTTAGTGCAACAAGAGCAACCAACACCACCACTGGAACAAGTGGCGTATGCTCGGAAATTTCCAAAGGCAAGCATACAATCCTTACGGGCCAACATACAATCCAAGGTACAAAAATCATCCAAATTTTTCTTATGCAAACAACAACAATGTGTTGAATCCAACGCATCAAGAAAAGAAGCCCGGATGGGAAGAAGCAATCACAAATCTAGCTGAACAACAACTGAAGTATCAACAACGAAATGATGCTTCAATTAAAAATCTGGAGACACAAGTTGGCCAAATGGCCAAAATACTTTCAGAAAGATCTCATGGCATGTTACCTAGCAATACCGAGGTAAATCCAAGGGAAAATGTACAAGCTATCACAACAAGAAGTGGAGTGCAGCTGCCCGAAATTTCTATGGAAAATCATCTGGAAAAATAAAAAAATAAACAAAATCAAGAATCAGAAAAAGAATCTGATACAGGACCTTCATCTCAAAAAGGTCCAATTGCTACAAAATCTTATGTTCCACCTATCCCATTTCCTCAATGGTTGAAGAATCACAAGCTCGATGCTCAATTCGGGAAATTCTTGGAAATTTTCAAAAAGCTACACATCAACATTCCTTTTGCCGATGCTCTAGCACAAATGCCAAGCTATGCCAAATTCATGAAAGATATTCTTTCCAACAAACGAAGGCTTGAAGAATACGAAACTGTCATGCTAACAGAGGAATGCAGCGCAATACTACAAAAGAAGTTGCCACCCAAACTAAAAGATCCGGGAACTTGCACAATCCCGTGTACAATTGGTGAAGTGAATTTTAGCAAAGCTCTTTGTGATTTAGGGGCAAGTATCAACTTGATGCCCCTGTCAATTTTCAACAAATTGAACTTGGGAAAAGCAAAAGCAACAACAGTTTCACTACAATTAGCCGATCGGTCAATCAAATATCCACGTGGGATAGTTGAAGATGTGCTCGTCAAAGTTGATAAATTCATATTTCCAGCAGATTTTATCATCCTCGACATGGAAGAAGATCAGGATATTCCCATTATTTTGGGACGACCATTTCTCGCAACCGGACGTGCTCTTATTGACGTCTATGAAGGAAAGCTAATTCTCAGAGTGGAAGACGAACATGTCATCTTCGATGTCTTAAAAACTTTGAATCAACCCTCCACAGATGAGTATTGTCTAAAAATAGACACAATTAAAGCCATGGTGAACAAGTCTTTAGAGAAAATTCTATCTAAAGATCCTCTTGAGACATGTATAGCAAATTCTCTAACCAGCATGGAAGAAGAATATCACTTGGCCGAAACAGTTAACTATCTAGAAGCACTACCAACCTTAAGAAAGCATTCACATTTTGAAGAATTAGGGACAAGCTCCGCTAAACCCCTCCCTTATTTACAAGAAGCTCCAATACTTGATCTCAAACCTCTACCCACACATTTGAGATACGCTTACTTGGGCGTTTCCTCAACACTTCCGGTCATCATATCTAACATATTGACCAAACTTGAAGAAGGGAAATTACTAAGGGTATTGAGGAATCACAAAAGAGCAATTGGATGGACTATTGCAGACATTAGAGGAATAAGCCCCTCTATATGCACTCACAAAATTTTGATGGAAGATGACTGCAAACCTTCAATTGAGCATCAACGACGTTTGAATCCAAACATGAAGGAAATTGTGAAGGCAGAGATTCTTAAATTACTTGACGCCGGAATCATTTATCCAATCTCAGATAGTCCATGGGTGAGCCCTGTACATATGGTGTCCAAAAAGAGTGGAATCACGATCATAGAGAACGAGCACAATGAACTTATACCAACACGACCGATCACAGGATGGAGAATGTGCATTGATTACAGGAAACTAAACAAGACGACAAGAAAAGATCATTTTCCACTCCCATTTATTGATCAGATGCTAGATAGATTGGCGGGACATTCTTACTACTGTTTTCTCGACGGCTATTCAGGGTACAACCAAATCGTAATAGCCCCAGAAGACCAAGAGAAAACAACATTCACATGTCCTTATGGAACATTTGCCTATAGAAGAATCCCATTCGGATTGTGTAATGCTCCAGCCACATTTCAAAGATGCATGATGTCAATATTCTCAGACATGGTTGAAAACTTCATTGAAGTTTTCATGGACGATTTCTCGGTTTTCGGAGATTCATTTGATAAATGCCTAAATCACTTAGGCATGGTCTTGGAAAGATTTGAAGACACAAATCTAGTTCTCAATTGGGAGAAATGTCACTTCATGGTCCAGGAAGGAATCGTACTTGGCCATAGAATCTCACAACATGGAATTGAAGTCGATAAGGCAAAGATCCAAGTGATTGCAAAACTTCCTCCACCAATTTCGGTGAAAGGAGTAAGGAGTTTTCTCGGACATGCAGGATTCTATCAGAGGTTTATAAAAGATTTCTCAAAAATAGCAAAACCTCTCTGTTCTTTGCTTGAGAAAGATACACCATTCCTTTTCACAAATGAATGCCACGTGGCCTTTGCAACTTTGAAGGATAAGCTTACATCAGCTCCAATCATCATTTCTCCAGATTGGACTATTCCTTTCATTTTAATGTGCGATGCAAGTGATTATGCCGTAGGGGCCATACTGGGCCAGAAGAAGGACAAAATGATGCAAGTGATCCATTATGCTAGCAGGACTATGAATGATGCTCAGCTGAACTACACAACAACTGAAAAAGAGATGCTTGCAGTGGTTTATGCCTTTGAAAAATTTCGATCCTACTTATTGGGATCAAAGGTCATAGTCTACACTGATCATTCAGCTTTGAAATATTTAATGACAAAGCAAGATGCAAAGTCAAGGCTAATCCGATGGGTTCTACTTATGCAAGAATTCGACATATAAATCAGAGACAGAAAGGGAACAGAAAACCAAGTGGCGGATCATCTCTCTAGACTCGACCAAAACAATGCTCAAGAGAAGGAAATAAATGAAGTATTTCCGGATGAACAACTGTTCCAATTCTCTAATATCCAGGAAAAACAAAATGCACCATGGTATGCTGACATCGTTAATTTCCTTGTTAGTGGAATAATTCACCCAAATTTTTCCCATCATCAAAAGAAAAAATTCTTCTGCGAGTTGAAATACTATTACTGGGAAGATCCTCTATTGTTCAGACGAGGACCTGATCAAATCATTCGGAGATGCATACCGGAAGAAGAAATGGAGAAGGTATTAGAAAGATGTCATTCCTCTCACTATGGAGGACATGTTGGGGTTCAAAAACAAGAAGAAAATTCTTGAAGCAGGATTCTATTGGCCCACTCTGTTCAAAGATGCACATACACTTGTCTCGAAGTGTGACCGGTGCCAAAGACATGGAAACATGTAAAAAAGAAATGAAATGCCAATGAATTTCATCCTTGAAGTTGAAATCTTCGACGTTTGGGGAATTGATTTCATGGGACCCTTTCCATCATCGTTCTCTAATGAATACATCCTTGTAGCTGACTACGTATCTAAATGGGTGGAGGTCATTTGCATTACCAACAAATGAAGCTAAGGTCGTGGTAAATTTTCTAAAGAAAAATATATTCACTCGCTTCGGAACTCCGAGAGTTATTATCAGTGATGGCGGATCTCATTTCTGCAATCACCAGGTTAAGGCTCTATTGACCAAATTCGGAGTAAAACACCGTGTCGCTACCTCTTATCACCCACAAACTAGTGGACAAGTCGAGGTTTCCAATCGTGAACTGAAACGTATACTTGAGATGACAGTCGACTCATCTCGGAAAGATTGGTCGAAAAAGCTGGATGATGCGCTCTGGGCTTACAGAACAGCTTATAAGACACCGATAGGCATGTCTCCATTTCGTCTGGTTTTTGGAAAAGCCTGTCACCTGCCAGTAGAACTTGAACATCGAGCCTTTTGGGCTATAAAAAAATTAAACTTTGACGAACAGTTGGCTGGAAAGAAAAGGTTGTAATAGCTTAAATGAGTTGGATGAAATCCGACTCGACTCATATGAAAATGCCAAAATCTACAAAGAAAAAACAAAAAGATGGCATGACAACAGAATTCTAAGAAGAGATTTTAAAACAGGAGACCAAGTTCTGCTTTTTAATGCACGACTGCGTCTGTTTCCGGGTAAGCTGCGATCACGATGGACGGGCCCTTCTCATGGAGCTGTGGAGATTTATAATACAACCGACGGGAGTTTCAAAGTAAACGGCCAACAGTTAAAGCCATATCTGGGAGGAGAATTCTCGACAGCAAAGTCAATCATAATGCTGGAAATACCTAATTAATCTGACGAGAAGTCAAGCTAAAGACGTTATTGGGAGGCAACCCAATCTTTATTATTTCGCAAATAAGTTTGGGGGTAACACGGAAGGATTCAACAACAAGAGCAAGGATCAGATCGTTCATAAAATCCAGGGAGTCTTTCTTTCATTCTCACACATATAATAATTATAATTTTCTAAAAAAAAAATTATATATATATATATATATATATATATATATATATATATATATATACGGCCGTATCCAAAATAATACGGCCGTAAGTATTATCATGATTTTAACGAATGGTTTATACGGCCGTAACTCCTACATGTTACGGCCGTATCTTAAAACACGTTCCAAAAAAAAAAACGAAAGCATCATACGGCCGTAAGTCTGGAAAGATACGGCCGTAACTAAAGAACCTGTTAGAAAAACGAATGCATCTTACGGCCGTAACTTGGATATGTTACGGCCGTAACTACTCGTCTGTATTAAAAAAAACGGACTTTGCAACACATTCACAAAACAGACGAGACACCAAGCGGCCGGCAGTGCGATTTTTTCCCCCTATCAATCCCTACTTTCTAAAAACTCAAATTCCTCAATACAATTCATTATCTTATCAATATTAACACATAATCATCAGGTTCTCTTTCAATCCTTGTTTCAATTTATATATTTTTGAGTTTTAGTTTTTAGTTTTTCACTTCATATTTGTTTTTCGATTCTTATTTCCGTATAATTCGTTGATTAAATCTTGTTCATTTGTGAGTATTGTTGATATTTGTGTGGTTATTTGATTCATTGATTTGTGGTGGCTTTATGGATTTGAGTTTGAATAAGAAAAACTTGTTAAAAAACTATGAACTAAAGGTGTCCGACGAAATGCCACAATGAAAATCTTTGAATTTTTTTATGTTTTTATTGGTTTTGCTTGATGATTATAGTCGTGTGATGAAAAGAAGTTGATTTTGTTAAATTTTAGGGATGGCACCGAAGAAATCAACAAAAGGAAAAGAAAAGGTCGGTTCGTCATCTCAAGGTCCGGCACCACCGCAAAGAAATCAAAACACAAAGTGCATTAAGGAAAGATTGTTCAATCTTGATGATTTCATTGGCGATGCGGATAGAGACACAATCACTAGCCCTTTCATTCAAAAATTCATAGACAACGGCTGGGAAAAGTTCGTTTCCGATCTCCCAAATGGTAACCCGACCTTGACCCTAAACTTTTACAATTCTTTCAACAAGTCCATTGGGCAGGTAGGGTCGCCTACTTATCATCAGACTACTGTGAATGGGAAATCGATTAATTTTTCACCGGATGTCATTAACAAGTATTTGGGGGTTAATTCTACTAACGCAGTTGACATTTCTATCTTACCTAATGAAGAGGTGCCGGATGATAGAGTTTTACGCTGGGCTTTAGTGAGCGAGTTGCATGACAGTATTGGGATGATCAAACCCCGATACAACCAGGCGGACCTAATGGATGATGCTTGGTATTTATGGATGTGGGCAGCCGGGAGTATTTACCCGACTTCGACTCTGACGACGGTTTCCATTGGCCACCTGCGAGGTTTATTTGCTATCCGCCGAGGGGTAAAAATGGATTTGGGTACTCACATTTACACTACTATTTGTCACTATGCCGGCATGGTCCCGACTAGACAGAAGATGCCATACCCCTGCCTTATCACCGGTATTTGCAGGAGCCAGAGAGTAAAAATTTCGGCAGGGGGTGATATTTTAACACATGGGGATCGACTGAACGACCGGAGTAGTATTTTTCGAAGTACTCAGTTGAGAAGCAAACGGGCACGTTTGGAACCGGAAGAGGATAGTAGCGAGGAGGAGGAATATGAGGCCGAGGAGGATGCCGGTCATGAGTTGACGCCTTTTGAGGAAAATTTGCTTGAAAGAGTTCAGGGATTAGAAACATCCCAGGCTGAAATTTTGAGAAATCAGAATGAAATAATCGAGCGACAATCAAAAACGGAGAAGTGCTTTGAAAAGCTTTTCCGTTTTCTAAACATCCCTGACGACACACCTGGAGGATAACAAAGCTAAAATTTCAGGGAGTTTTCTGTTTTCTCGCTTGCTTTTATTTTTTTTAAAAACTCGGGACAGTTTTACTTATAAGTTTGGGGGTGTTTTCGTACTTGTGTGTTTATTTTGTGGTTTTTCAACTATGATGTTTATTTGGATTTTGATTGTGGTATGTTTTGATTAGTGTATTGTGTGGTGTGTTTTTATTATTTGGCATTGATTAGGTTTAGTGAATATATATTTCTTGATATATATATATATATATATGTATATATATATATATGAGATTTCTAGATCTGGCCATAACACCAATAAATTAGCTATATACAAGCTTCTAAAATCGTTCTAACCGGTAAATAAAAAAAATTTGTATATTCCAAAATTTTTGAGCCTTAATCTCTCTTTCCGAGCCTTGTAGTTATCATATAAAATCGAGTCATTCGTTACCTTGAGAAAAGAAGAATCAATCGGTTGATAAAAAATAGAACTGAAATTTACTTAATTTGTGGAGTTTTTGATTTTTCATGCTTAACTAAAAAAATGATTTTCTGCAAAAATTCTATTCCCTAAAAAAAAAAGGAGTCATTGGTGAAAAGAGCTACACGTTAGCAAATAACGGTGTGAAAGCTATCACCTAAAAAAATAAATGACAAAAAGGAGAAGTGGTGAGCTGCAACAGCTGCCTAATTTTGGGGATTCTAAAATTTTGCGAAAAATAAAGGATTAACCATTGTTGGTGCGTAGCTGCCGTCTCACAGAAAAATTGGTGAAAAGAGCTACACGTTAGCAAATAACGGTGTGAAAGCTATCACCTTTTAAAAAAAATGAGATAAAAATAGTTGGTGAAAAGAGCTACACGTTAGCAAATAACGGTGTGAAAGATATCACTAAAAGGGATGTAGTTTTATGAGCAGATTTGAATAAATTAGCGGCTGAATTTCAATACACTCAATTTCGTAAAAAATCACAATATTTGATGACGCCAATGAAATTCCTCTTCATATTGAGTCGAAAAATAAACGAGTGATCGAGAGCAACCATTAAAGGGAGTCGTGTGTATCACGAGTGGGAAAGAAATAATCAACCTTTTGGGGGGAAAACCTTGATTTTGGAATTACAAAATAAAAACCGTGTTTTAACTTCAAAAACATTAGTAGATTTATTTTGAATCTTGATTCATTTCTATCTACTATATAAAGCTGGTTGTTGTTTATTAATGGCATTTTGATCTCATTTTCTCTTTTTATATTTTAATTTAAGTGTGTATTAATTTTTCTTATTTTTATTTTTGGAGCATGAATAATAAAGAGTCTTGCTCGGGACTAGCAACAATTCAAGTTTGGGGGTGTGATAAGTGTCAGTTTTATACACTTATCCATGGTTTGTATCGATAAATTCACCCATAATTGAGCTAGTCTACTCGTTTTTTGCTTTTAATTTATTAGTTTTAATAATTTTATTTTTATCGGATGATGATCGGATTAAATAACTGAATTACTCAAGAAACAACATGTTTAATAAATATTCTCTTTATTGAATTTTGATATATTCATGTTGTAGGGCTTTCCGAGACAAATTCGGCAGTCTTTCCGGATTCAAAATCAGAGTTATATATCAAAAGTTATCATTCAAAGAAGATCTGGGGCAAAAACGCAAAGTCTGAGAAATTTTGGGCTGAAAACATAACTTTCAAAGCAACCAGTGAACAAATTTACGAAGCCAAGTTACGGCCGTAACATTCAGGAGTTACGGCCGTAAGTCACCCTTGTTACGGCCGTAACTCCTGAATGTTACGGCTGTAACTCTTGACAGATTGCTATGATTTGTCTAATTTTTTTATACTTTTTGTGTATTATTGAGGGGATGGCTGGCATTGATCCGATCTAATGTAATAATGCTGGAGTTTTGGAGCTATTAGATGACTTTAGGTGTATAAATAGACCCCTTAGATCCTTCATCATTCACCATTCATCTTATAATAACTTTTCTTTTTGTGTGAAGAACACACTTGTGTTCTTGAGTGATCTTTGTAAGTGTGGTATAGTATATGTTGTTCAGAGAGTTTATTGCTTCTATCTCCTTTATCTACTAAGGGAGTTAGGATCAATTCTTTCTCTTGATTCAACTAAAAATGACCACCAAAGCTTGTAACATGTGTAATAAACCCTTCATGGGCTAGGTAACCTTTAGTTGGGATTATAAACAAGGTTAGTTATGTTGTTTATGTTTGTATAAAAGATCTATTATGAATTACTTATTATTGTGTGTGATTTTCATTGTTTTAACAATCTTTATTTATTTGGCCAATAAATGACGATATTTATGGTCTTCATATGTTTCGAAAGAAAATATGTTTGATTAGATCAAATGATCTTCACTCTAAGTTGTTCTAGGGGATAGAAATATACCCCTAGTCCTTAGATGATTCTTTGAGTTATTTTCATAAATCCTAATGCTATGTATTGAAGCCAATCAACATAGAAATATAGTGGATTGATTCAATATGTAAGGGGCGTTTTATAGTTCGAAAGAGAAA
The DNA here is from genome assembly GCA_033398695.1 of Orobanche coerulescens. Taxonomy (NCBI): domain Eukaryota; kingdom Viridiplantae; phylum Streptophyta; class Magnoliopsida; order Lamiales; family Orobanchaceae; genus Orobanche; species Orobanche coerulescens. The sequence goes on from CM065817.1 coordinate 123,523,833, forward strand.
CCGTCTTTTTAAGGAAAATCGAATCTACACAACATAATAAGTAAATTTATCTTATGATCTCCAATACATCTTTTATAACTAATGACGAACTAAGTTTGTAATCCCAACTATTTCATTTTATCATTAATCAATCTATTATTATTGCAATCTTTTTATTTCCTTATAATATTAGAACTATTATTGCAATTTCTTTGCAATTATTAAACCAAACTTTTTAATTGTGTGTTTCACTCATCTTAAGTATCTATAAAAATAGAATAATAGTGTATCATTCAAATTATAACCAAACTTCCTTGTGGGATCGATAAACCCGACTCAAAAAGTCCACTTTACTACTTGATACGATATCGTGCACTTGCGATAGTTACACTAATAACGTGTCATCCTCCCACAAGGTAAAGTCTAGTATGGTGTTTGTCAGGCGAGTGGAACCCATTCCTGAACCCGAAGAGGCCCCAAGTCCCGCAAAAGTTATAGCTTCCCCATTTTGGACAGCAAAGGCTGCGATTCCGCCCCCCAAGTTCCTATCATAAGAAGCGGAAACCCCAACCTCCCAGACCTGTAAGACGCAATGTCAATCATCAACAGCATGCTCCCTGAGTATATCAACAACGTCAGCAGCCATTCAGAAAGAAGGATGTATACAAAGAACCCCGTTATCCATCCAGCAAGCTGGCTACATCACAATTCCATCAACAGATCCGGATTCCAATTGGAAACCTAGAAGGGAAGTTGCGAGACCAAAGAAAATGGTTCTCCCTACGAGACTGCAACCGTACTGGAACCAAAATCCTAGATTTTTCATGCATAATAATCAAGATTACAGCGAATACGTGTTTGCCTCACGTAAATATCGCAAAACTGGACCATAAGTAACCTACAACAAACCAATTACTGTCAGGCAAATTTGGGTACCAAAAGGCACTAACATCCATGGACGCAAAATCAAAGAGGACCTAAATTTACCTAATTTATTTGATTATAGGACATCAAGGAGAAGGACATTTGATACTTCGACGAAGGATGTTCTCGGCACATGACAGGAGATATTAGCAAGTTGTCAGATTATGTAGAAGGTCACGGTCCAAAGGTGCAATTCGGTGACAAATCCAAAGGAAACCCTGCTTGTAGGAAAGTTTAAAGTCACCGACGTAGCCTATGTTGAAGGCTTACAGTATAATCTACTTAGTAGTAGCCAGTTCTGTGACAAACAATTCTCGGTCAAATTCTATATAGATCACTAGGGTGAAGGACATCAAGACCAACAAGTCGTCCTTACAGGAAGTCGGTCAGGTAATATGTACATTGCTGACTGGAAGCCCACAAGCTCCATTATTCCATGTTTTGGTGCCAAAGGCACTGCAGATCAAAGCTGGCTATGGAATAAAAGGATGTCGCACATTAACTTCATGACTATCAAAAAGCTCGCTCGACAGGGAATGGTCAGAGGCTTGCCCGATGTATCATTTCATAAAAACAACATCTATGGACCCAGTCAGAAAGGCAAGCAAGTTAAGACCACCCTGAAAAGCAAGTCATATTTGTCCACCCACATGGTACTGGATTTGCTACATATGGACCTCTACGGCCCCGTAGACCTTGTAAGTTTGGGAGGTAAGAAATATTGTCTTGTTATTGTTGACGACTATTCCAGGTATGCTTGGACAATCTTTCTGAGCAAGAAGAAATATACCATCACAAAGTTGTCAGTGCACCTGAAGAAGCTGCAGAATGAGAAGGAGCTGAGTATTGTGTCCGTTCGTTCCGACAGAGGCACACAGTTCACAAATCACTTCATAGAGCAATATTGTGCGGATAATGGCATACAACACGAATCGAGTTTCGGGTTGTCGTTCGGTAGGACCACAAAACATCTGGGAGCTCGTTCGCCCACCGTACTTGTTTACTCCCTCAATAACGCGATTTCGAAATTCAAACCGCCATTTCGTGCAATAGTAGAAGACGAACTGTGTCAGAAGTGGGACCCCTCATTAATTTCAAAACTGACGGATTAGACGTACAAGTTACATCTGAATCCATTCGGTACGCTCATTTAAAAATGGTTTCCATCCCTTAAATCTGACCATTCTCTGTATACCTAATCTTCCCTGCACCCTATAAAAGGACAATTTGCTCTCACATACTCTTTACGCTTTTTGTAAATTAAAGAGCCTACAGCAATATGTTTACATACTCTTTGAGTACTTTTGTTCAATTTGTTGTTACTTCACATCTACTCGAAAATGACTTCTTCATAGGCCTCTTTGATCTCATCTTCGAGAAATATGTGCTTCTGGAGAGGATTGTATCTGAGGATGGAGATGCTATTGGGATGAACTTGGTTTTTGCTCGTGTGAGGCAACAGGGTCTGTACCGTCTGGGAAGTCATCACTCCGACAACTACGACAAACAGATCGTTGAGGAATTCTATCTGGATGCAACATTTAAATATGCATTGCAGAGGAAAGGTTCTGAGATCACTGACATCATTGGAACCATGAAAGGGATAGAACTTCCTGTGAACCAGGAACTTTTGGAGAAATCTACAAGTTACCATCTGACGGATTGAAGATGGAAGAACTGGAGACCTTTGGGTCTGAAAGTCTATTATCAGCCTACTGGAAGATTTTCACTGGCACTTCCATGACCACAAATGTCCACCCTTCTTGCCACAAGAAGAACTTCATCCTCCCGTACATTTATCTTCACGATTTTTGCTGCAGGGAAACCGAACTGGTGCCTTCAAGATGTGCACCAATCTAAGGTACTGAATAATGGTTGCCATCATGTCTGGTGAAAAAGTAAACTGGTGCCAGATTGTTCTGAAGCGCATTCAGGGAGACACATGCAAGCCTAAGACTACAAAGAAATCTTTTGGCCTAATTCTGAATCACATTCTTACTCGTTGTGGAGTCTAGCATTCTGCAGAGGCCAAGAAGATTCTCACAGGAAAGTCCATCAGTAGATTCAAACCCACTGTCTACAACAAAGTAAACATTCTTGTTGATAGGCCCAACCCTTACAGCATGCCAACTTCAAGTGATCCTCGGGATGTCACTCTCAAAAGTTCTGATGATGGGAAGAAGAAGAATAAAAGAGCACTTACCGACAGCAGCTCCCCCGAAGCTATCGAGAAGAAGAGAAAGAAGACAAAGAAGTCTTCGAAAGCTGTCCCTACAGTGACTACAACGATCACTGTAGAAGTCCTATCTACCGTAAATAATGCTGAAACTATCCCACATGGCGCAACCCCTATGGAAGAAACAATTGCTGCTCCTACAGAAGTTCCTGAGCCTGTGGCGGCTATGACGGAAGAAAAATTATTTGCCAAGATTGAAGGTTCTGGCGAATCGGCTGCCCCTTCGGAGCCGACAGCCACAACTCCAAATAGGGCACCGACCCCTGTAAGGAGTCCTTTTCCCAACAGGGCACCCCAACCTGTCAGGGATACTTCTCCCCAACATGCTTCCATACCCGTTGAGTATTCCCACCGAACAGTAGAGCCATCTACTGTTCAGAGTCCCTCACCAACAGCTATAATAAACCAAACAGTCCTCCAAATACAAATTGATGAAGCCTTCGAGTTCTTCAAAATCTGGAAGTCATACAGGGTCGCCCCTTATGACACCATGTATATCCGGTAAGAATGGAGAGAAGAAGAATTGTTTGCTCTGGAGGTCACGTTGCCAAGAGCTCATAACATCTTACTTCATGGCAAAAGAGAAGGCTCGACTGAAAGGGAAATCACAGTCCAATGACAAAGATCCAACCTCAAGTCATCACTCCGATCCCGACTCCGATAACGACGATGAGGCCCTACAGGCCGGACTTCGAATGAGTTGTGAGGAGGCTCGGAAAGGAGAATTCGCCAATATATAGGCTCAAAGATCCAGAGGACATCCAATGACAAACATCTGTCCCTGACCCCGCAAGAAGAAGTAGCACATGAAGAAAACAAACAGGAGGAATCAGTCCCTCCTGTCATTAATGAAGGAGCCACTACTTCCACCCAACAGGAAGCATCTCTCATTCAGAAGGAGTCTGTCCAGCCGACAGAGAAAGATTCCACCCGCGCCATCCGATAAGAGGAACCAGTCAAAAAAAAAAGTCCCTCTTGAGGAACAGGCGGAAGCTGAGAGTCGGCAGGAGGAATCAGTCCCTTCTGTCTCCCTGACAGAAAGTGCAGCAAAACGTACAGAAGCACCCACTTCTGAATAGGTTGACATTCTATCTCTACATGATCCCCATCAGGATTAGATGACGATTTTCTTGCTGATGACGAGCCATGCAAGCCTCGTCACAGTTTGGTTATTCAACAGCTTGGAGAACCACCAAGATAGTGCATCCACGCTCTCCATGCACAGAGGCACGTATTGAGCAACTTGAAGCCATCGGTCACTAAACCGTGTTCTTACAGGATGCCGTCAAGGCCCTGTACGATGTCAGGAAGGAACTCGACTGTATGAGGGAAAAAACTCAGGATGAGCTCCCAAAGCTGCAAAAGGCCATTACAGATGTGGAAAGGGCTTTCCGTCTCATGCCCAATGCATTACGGCAAGCCCTGAATCAAATGAAGCAGCATCAGGATCCCCATCAGGATCAGATGACGATTTTTTTGCTGATGACGAGCCATGCAAGCCTCGTCACAGTTTGGTTATTAAATAGCTTGGAGAACTACCAAGATAGTGCATCCACACTCTCCACGCACAGAGGCATGTATTGAGCAACTTGAAGCCATCGGTCGCTAAACCGTGTTCTTACAGGATGCCGTCAAGGACCTGTACGATGTCAGTAAGGAACTCGACTTGATGAGGGAAAAAACTCATGATGAGCTCCCGAAGATGCAAAGGGCCATTACAGATGTGGAAAAGGCTTTCCGTCTCATGCCCAATGCATTATGGCAAGCCCTGAATCAAATGAAGCAGCATCAGGAGCGAATCCTGAAACAAGAATAAGAGAAGCTACGTGTCGTTGAAGCCAAGACTATTGCCAGCCCAGAATTCTAGGATCAAAGCTCACTGACCATGATTAAAAGATCAACGACCTGCCAGCAGTGGTTGCGAGACTAGTTGAAAGTGTCATTGATCTGAAAAACAAACAGGCCGAATCAACGGAACTTCTTAGGGATATTCACGGCAAAGTCTCAGATCTTGACAATGCCAAAAGTGGGGAAGAGTCGAGAGAGGTTGTGAGGAAGTGGCACCTGGAGAGAGAGAAGGAAATGGAGGCCGCTCTGGAGAAAAATATTGCAGTTGCCATCGGGAGACTGGCCGGACCCGGGCCAGATCAAGGAGCAAAAGGATACAGGGTAACTGGTTTAGGGCTGTTAGCGGTCCAAGTATACTCGAGAACCGCCCGAGAACCGTCCGATAATACCCAGGACCGATACTCACCCGAAACGTTAGCAGTCCGGATACTGGTACCAAGGTTAGAACCGAAACTGATAAGGACCGAAACCGGTAACCTGGTAAAAAACCCGGTATTTTTTCATAAACATACATTGTACAAAATATTGTATAACGTATTAGTATACATTTGAAAGAACTTTATCTCTTAATTTCCTTAGCATACATTTGAAAAAACCCTAAATTCTTGTTTCAATTATGAGGTTTTGGTGATTATGGCTTTCAATAATCCAAGATACTCGAGAACCCACCCGAAATACCTGGGACCGATACTCACCCGAAACATTAGTGGTCCGGATACAAGTATTGAAGTTGGGACCCAAAACCAGTAAGGACCGAAACCAGTAATACTCCATACCTTAACGGTCCAGACCCGAGAAGACAATACTCGGACCGAACTGGACCGAGAACAGCCCTAAACTGGTTCTTGACCTGAGTTCCAGGATCCCAATTTTCCCTAAAAAATACAGTACACAAGCCTGCCGAGATATTTCTCCCAACAGATTGACAGTCTACAAGAGAATAGCTAAAGGCATGTAAAAACAACTAATTGCTGAGATACTTCTGCATTCTTATCACGGAGTCCACCATGTTCAACAAATTTTAAACCCTGGAGGATGCCGCTAATGAATTCTCGAGACTACTAGCAGAAGGAAAGCTCCCTTTGCAACTCAAAATGAAGTCTAAGCATCAAAAGGGTGATCGGATAACTCATCCTGAAGATTGGATTCTCACCTACGATGTCTCCTACGAAAGACGAAACATCTACAGGGACCAAGGTAGAGATTCCCTAATCAACTAGTGGAGAGGAACTGAAAATGATTCCTCTCGAAAGACTTGGAAGCATCAACAATATAGGGAGTAGCTTCTGTTAGTTGTACTTTGTATTTTTTATCCTACTGTATGCTCTCCGATGCAGTACTTTCATTTCTTTCAAGCATTGTAATTTCAAGTATCAATAAACCTTTGAATTCTTGAAAGATCACAGGTCATAATCTACTTTTACTGTTTAACTGTTTAGATTACGATTAAATATTGAAATATTCAACAAGTATAAAAACTTGATAATCTTCAAACTGTAAGAAGTTGTCTGCGAACAGTTCATAGATTAAGTTGTATTCAACTAAAATTAATCAGATCTTTGGACAGAAGACTTGAAGACAACCTATCCGTATCAAGGAAGTTTTGGCATTATCAATGTAATATCCTGAATTTCTACTACTATTGTTTAATGTTATTTTATCCAAGTTATGTCGTACAGTGTGGAATCTGTACAGTATGGATAAAATAATTGTAAGACTGAGACAGCTGTATTTGTATAATTGTCGTAATTGGTCGACAATTGTATATAAGGATATCGTGAATCAGAGGTATCGTATGAGAATATATTCGGAAGGAGTATGTGTATTCAGTATGCCATATGTTCGTATCTAATATGTCGAGACGGACAGGAACATTTGAATTTCGGCCAAGTGTAGAAGGCCATTACGTACGCTAAGTTTAAGGTCTTACGTACGCTAGATTGCTAAGTTTTACGTACGTTATGCATAAGGCATTACGTACGTAACCAGGGGAATCGGACAGGACCGAGCTGTGGTCGGCAGGTGGGGTCTGGTGTCGGCAGCTTTCGGCGCGGATGTGGACAGGCGAGTCAACCTCGAGCATTATGTACACAATGCAGGGTGTATTACGTATGTTAAACAAGTATGGTACTGTAGCAAGTCAACGTACGTATTACGTACGCTATGGAGCAAGGGTTACGTACGCAAGGGAATTGAATGAAATGAGTCAGTGACCTCTGGACTGTCATTACGTAAGCTACCAAAGTCAGATAGCGTACGTAAGAGGATGTTACGTACGTTAACTTTGGTATGTTACGTACGTAATGAATTGGAAGTTTATAAAAGTGGACGCTCGTCATTTCATTTCTCTTCAGAATTTCATTTTGTTTTCGCCTTCAAACACTCAGAGATGAAGTTTTCAGTCCTTCTAAGTCGATTATGAGCTTGGAAACATGGGATTGGAGCTTGAGATATGAAGATATTGATGATTCTCGAAGAGTTTGATTGTGTTATTCATGTTCTTGAGGTATGTGATGAACTCTACACCTTGATTTCGGATTTTTGGTATTGTTATCCGTATTTGCTTCGTATGATGATGATTAGGGTGTTGTTATTATGATTCTTGAGGTTATGTGAAGTGTATATTGAAGAATATGATGATACATGACATGGATTACGAATTGGATGATTATCTACATGTTAAAGGATATCGAATTATGTTGTTTTGATGACTATGAACATGATTTCGAATCACTTAGTGTTCTTGAGGAACTTCTTGATGAATTTAACATAGCGACACGATCGTATGTTGAATTATCGGTATTTTTAGATATGAAGATCAAATGTTCGTTGATTGTAGTGGTAGAATTCGTATGTTCTTGATGAAATACGAATCATGATATCAATTTGGAATCCGGAAAGATTGTGATTGATCACCGAATATGATTTCCTTTACATTCGTACCCGTATTTTGGTTATGAATTCGTAATCATTTGAGTTCGATTGTTCGGACTTGTGTTTAATCGAGATATTATGAAATTGTTGGGTTTGTTAATCGGTTATATTGATCGTTAATATCGATTATCCTATTTTGGTTCGTATTGTGGATATGAGTTCATAATGGTTTGAGTTATACTATTTGGTTTTGCATATGATCGAAGTGTCGTTGAACTGTTGAGATTGATTAGTTGGATAGGTCGGTTATGTAATACCCGAGATTTCTGATGTGTATTTGAACATTGTGGCACTGTATATGTTGTATTCGATCTGAATATTATCCTCCGTATTTTATGATCCTGTGTTGTTAAGCGTATGATTTCATGAATGTTGTTCATACTTGTATTTGTGCACTTGTAGCGCACGCTAACATCTAAGCGTAGCGCACGCTACGTATGAGCCTTAGCGCGCGCTATACGTAGTCAGCATGATTGAGACAGGTTGGTAGGTGAGATCACACCGCGAATTTTGTTAGGGACATGTCGGGATGAACCTGGACGGCTTTCTGGAAAAGTCGAGTCAACGGTGCTTAGCGCACGCAAATGGTTTGAGGCTAGCACACGCTAAGTCAAGAACAGTGAGGTCAGTGAGCTTCCGTTCAATCATTAGCGCACGCTGAAAATAGTTGTTAGCGTACGCTAACCGTTGGCTTTAGTGCACGTAAGGCTGTCTAGCGTACTCTAAGCCGAGTTCAGTCAGAGTCAGTGGGCTGCAAGCCATTAGCGCATGCTAAATATAGAGCCGTAGCGCGCGCTAATAACCATTTCCTATATATAGGACATCACTCTCTTTCATTTTTCAGATTTCCACTTCAACCCACACTCAATTTCTGAAACTTAGAGAGTCACTCTCCCCATCCTAAACCTACAAATCAGCCTTCTAACATATCATCGAAGGCAAAGAGATTTGAGGATTGGTAATTCAAGCGTCCAACGTTGAGTTCATCAAGTGTTTTCATCTTTTCTTCCCGTATAAGGTATGTGTTGCGACCCGAGCTTAGAGTTTGTGTTCTTATTCGGATTATGACCTTCTCCTGGAGCTAGTAAGATTGTTGATAACTCATTAGGTTGAACAAGTACCTTAAGAATTTAAAGTAACCTCATTAGAACTCCTTTGAGTAATAAAATTTTAACTGAACCCTATTGAGTTGAATCCAGGATTTTGATTTCTAAGATTGTTGTATATTTAGGATGTCTTCTCCGAATCACCTGCCTGTCGGTGTATTGTTACTATCATCATTTAAAATGAGATTTTGCAAGAAGATGAATTCTTAGAGTGGTCTAGAAATGATCCTTGGATAGTTTAAGGTGACCTTCAACGTAATTCATAATTCATAATGATTTCTGGATATGTTTTGTAATATCCGCAATTTTCGATTTTCGGTAAATTTATTTTTTCGGTTGGAGTCCGTTTTGACGACTCGCCCATGACCGTTTCGTCATTCTGAGAATGATTAATTCTACACTTTTTGACATCCGAGTTCGTTTCGGTGTCGTTTTGTTGAGTTCCGTGCTTTTTAGCGACTTTTCCGCACTTGAGTTCGATTCTTGCGAATCTCGTTCGAAACTGCTGTTTCGAGTTTCCCGTAAGTCCGTTTAACTTTGTTAGACGTGTTATGAACTTCGGTTTGATTATTCGATCACGTATCGTGATTTCCGGGCGTTTTGGGCCATTTTGTAATTTCTTGAAAGTTACGGGTATCCGTATCTGTAATTGTTGTCTCGACCCGTTTCTTGGTCGCGTATGAGTAATTATTGTATTATGTTTTCATTTCGGGTCGTTGATGTCGTTCGCGAACTTTTCGTCGTGTTCGTTCCGTGCGTTTTCGGAAATCGGGTCGTCGAGCCCTGGTGGTCGCATCGCCGGACGGCCATGGATCGCCGGACGATTGCGGCACCGGCCGACGGTAAGGGCAGAACCGCGAGCGCACGCCACGGCCGAAGGCCGCGCGTGCTAACCGGAGGTGTAGCGCACGCCATCGGCCGCCTAACGACGCTTATCGGGTGCAGACAGTGGAGTCCTCGGGGTTCTGAATCGGCCAGCTCGGCAGTAGCGCATGCTACTGCTTGACGGCCAGACGCTACTGGCCGGGCAGTAGCGACGCTGGCCGGCAGGTAGCGCACGCTACGGCCGGAAGCCTGCGCACGCTACCTGGACGAGCAGTCTAGTCCAGAAGGCCACTGGATCGCAGCCTGGGCCGATAGCGCACGCTAGCTCGACAGCCTAGCGCGCGCTAGTCCGGCCCAGTATAAATGTGGCTGAGCAGTCATATTTCATCTCGTTTTTCATTTCCTCTCCTTCTCTTCCGCGGATGGAGACTTGGAGATCTTCGAGCCATGATGTTTGTCAACAAATTCATGAAGTTCTTGAGTTCATAACATCAATCAATCATCCGTTATCATCCTTTGATCCAGCGAATCAAGGTAATCTTCCTTAGAACCCTAATTTCGTGAATTTGGGGTTTTTTACATTTTCGTCCGATTCGTTCCGTGTTGTTGATTAATTCATGATGGGTACGATTAATCTCGGTAGTATTCTTGTGTTCAACATCATTTAATCCATTGTTCTTCGTCGAATCGAAGTATATTTCTTGATTTCATTCAAATCGACTTTCTGGGGGATTTGTCCTCGATCTCGTTTTTCATCCGTTTTTGATGGATCGATTATAGTTAAATGATGTTGTTAAATGTATTTGTATATCCATATTTCAACTTGGAATTCCGTTTTCGTGTTTTGTCGGGACGAATCGTGTTCTTGGCCGTTTTGGGGAAAACACTTGAACATTCGTCGTTCGTTCTTTGAATTCAACGGCTTTGAGTCATGCTATGGAATTCATTTTCATTATTGTTATTGTCCTCCGTAGTTATTATCGTGAGTTGGCGTTCGGTGGAGTCGGCGGGTTCGTAGTCGGTTCGTGCCAACCTACTCCGGTCGATTCTCCGCGTTGTGGTTGTTCAAGGCAAGTACCTTGTTCATACTATTCTTGTTTTGTGGATATGATAATTGGTGATCATCTTGGTGTGTTTGTTTATTTGTTTGAAATGAGTTTTCAAAGGATTCGGCTAGCCTCGTTAAAGGCTCACTTTCAAAACGCGTGTGTTTTGTAAATTGTGTGGGTTGTAAGTGACTACGTGAATCCTTTGGATATATTTGGTGTTGATGTTGCGCTTGATAATGCGTGTGTACGTGTATTGCTTATTTCCGTCGCGTTATGGTTGACGTGCGTGTTGTTATTTATTCGTGTGGTCGTGGACTGACGGATGAATTATGTGAATTGGTGTATCGATTTGATAATTGTTACAACGATCGATCGTGGTGCTTGATGTTTGTGATAATGTGGATACTTGTTGTGAGAAACGTCGTATCCGGGAACCTCTGAGGGCGGGGCGTGCACTCCGGCCTGGTGTATGCTGCAATGTGCGGCTCCATATGGGTGGTGAACGCCGATGTTACCTAATGCGCGCGCAAGGGGCGGCTCTTGCGGGAGTGACGCCGGTGCGGTGACATGTTCAATGAGCGGCCAACATGATGGAAGTGAACGCCGGTACACAGGTGCGCAAGGGAGGCGCCTGGCAGGCTTATTGGTTACGGGTATTTGAGTGATAGCTAAGACCCCGTTACCGAACGATGTTCGTATCTCAAATTCTATCAACTCACTTTTAAATGTTTGTCTTGATATAGACCGCGATTCGTATTTTTGAAAGCTTGCTTCAACTTGTTTTTAAAGCGTTGGTATCAGGGTTAATTAACCAAGGAGGTTTGACGAAATCTCCGAGGGTTAATTAATCGGGGGTCTTGAGCAGGATATGTCGAATGAGAGATTGTACCTTTGATTGTATTGTGGTGCAATTTCGTATCGGGTCAAGGACCCTGTGGAATGTTGAGATGATTGATCTCGTGTTGATATTATCTGGATTTGGGTCGAGAACCCCGTGTGATGATTGAGATGTTTGATTTCGTGTCGATATTATTTGGTTTTGGGTCGAGAATCCCGTGGAAATATTCGTGAAGACTCGTTTGTGTTGATTGAGTGGCTTTCTTGCAAATTGTTTTCTATTAAAACTCTCGATGGCATCTTTAAAACTGTTTTATAAATGGTTTCCCTTTTTTTTGTGATCTTTCGGTTTTGAGAAATGTTTACCAAACTCATGCCTCGGGAGGTACTTTTCGTTACGTTTTGATTTTTGAGGATTCCTGGTTATTGTTATTCGTGAAATGTGAATTGTATGGCTCGTATTTGCACTTTGTTCTTGCACTAGCAAAACAGTGGAGTTTTGCTAACCCCCGAGTATTCGGGGGGTGGATGTCTGTTTTTGCATTCAGGTTTGGGAGCATAACACAGGGTCGGCACGGAGGATGATGAAAGATGAACGATACTAATCACACGAGGATCCGTATGAGGTCATTGGTATAGTTATAGTTTATTTTCTGTTGTAGTATTCTTTCCCGTTGTACGGGAGTGTGTTGTATTTGACCCCTGCGTGGGCATGTACTGAGTTTGAGTTGTATGTAATCATTGAAAGACCAAATCGGTCTACTGAGTCATAATGACTTAAAGGCATTTTTGAGTTGTTCTATGTTGTTGCCAGCTTGGTAGATCCTTGAGAAAAGGGTCTACGACGTGTAATATTCCTGAGCGGATTGGGGGTGTTACATGTTTATCTTTATGTTGATGATTCGAACGAAGGGTGTTGATGGGTGGCAATTGCTATGAACGTAAAATTTGGCAAAGAAGATAATTTGTAGAAGAACAAAGGGTAGGGATGATTAAACCTTAACTCGGGTTGAAACGTGTTATATACCCGAACCTGGTGATGGAATCGATAGTCAGGAGTCGAAGTACGAATTTTTTTGATGATTTGAATATCTCTAGACCGAACGTTCGTCGGGAGAATTGAACCGTGAACCCGCTAACTTTGGGTGTTAATCCGACTGTAGTTGACATTAGATGTTTGTACGTTTAAATTGGTTTTGAGTTGTCGTTATTTTCCTATTTGTTAGAGGGTTGAACGTTGCGAACAGCTGACCGAAGGAGGCGGCCTTCGAGTTTGTTGAAATAGTTGAAGTATTTACATTCTTGCCACCTTTTAAGGCAAGTATTGTATTTTGAAATTTGTTAATATTGGTTATTTTAATCATGTATACTGTTTATACATGTTGTTGAGCATGAGATTATTTCCGTTGAATTGTCATGATATTCGTTATCGATTTCTTGTATGTTCATGTTGATGGACATATCGATTTTTGCATATGAGTATGCATAGTTGTGTTTGTGTATGTTGTATTGATCCGAAGGGATCGAGCGATCTATGCTGAGGGCGCTGGATCGGATGTCCACCTCGTGTTGATCCGACAGGATCATCTTGGGATATATGCTGAGGGCGCTGAATCATTGGACGGGTTTTTCCACCTCGTGTTGGTCCGACGGGATCATCTTGGGATCTATGCTGAGGGCGCTGTATCGTTGGAATACCCATGTCGTATTGATGGAATCATATGGATTCGCATTGTTGGATTCTGGTAACAGAAGTCCGTATTGTGTATTTTATTATGCAATGTGGTTGCATATTCGAATTATGTATCATAATACTTGTACTAGCATCGTTGTGCTAACCCCTCCGGGGGTGGACATTTGTTTGATGTTCAAGTAGCCAAGGAGCGGGGAAGTAGCCACAGTACCGACATGACGACGAAGGGGCTCCGTGATGTTAAATGTGATTGTCTTGTTTTTTTGATTTATTTGCAGTACTCGAGTACGTGTGTCTTGTTGATGTTTTGAGATGCTTGTAATAAACTCAATTGAACTGTTGAATTGGTTTTGTAATTTAAACTTTAATGGTACTTTTATATCTTTCGCATTTTTTTTATAAAATCAGCCTTGTAAATTCTTATATAAAGGATCTACGGCGCTGCAATTATTCCGAATATCTCGGGATGTTACAGGTTATTGATTGTTATTGAACTTGTTGTTTATCGAATTATGGTAATAGGTTGAGATTATTGATCGGTGATTATAACCATATGTTGCGGTCGTGTTCGAGTATGTTCGTGAATTGCATTGGACAGGGCCGAGGAGGTCCTAGACGAAGGCAATGAGATTGGTAGCGGCTTCATCATCGTCGTATCGGTATCGAGGCAAGTTATTACTTACTCAGTTATAATGTTTAATGAATAGTTTCAGTTTCATTTCGTTTATAATGCATATAGCAATGATTATTACTGCGAATTCTGGAGATTTGGATTATATGTTGTTTTTCCGATTTTGGGAGTTAAATCATAATGTATATGATTTATTTTGGTTATTGGCATAATTGGGTATCGAGGATACATTGTGGTAAAGATGAAGATACGAGTTATCTATAGTCCATGGTACGTTGGGATCGCCGAGCATTGAGGATAATCATTGGTGATGATTTGACATCGAGATTGCTCCCGAATGACTCGGGGCAAGTATCATAATTTGATTTTGGTTTGGTGTCGATGATGTTGATCATGCTTATTGTCATTCATGTTGTTGAACATCAGGTCGTCCTAGTGATTTGTCATAGTGTTGTTCGTGTTATTGATTCATATGTTGTTCATGTTGATGAACATATTAATTTGCATATGTGTATGCATAATTGTATTGTTTATGTTGTGTTGATCCGATGGGATCGTGTGATCTATGCTGAGGGCGCTGGATCAGATGTCCACCTCGTGTTGGTCCGACGGGACCATCTTGGGATCTATGCTGAGGGCGCTGGATCATTGGACGGGTTTTCCACCATGCGTTGGTCCGACGGGATCATCATGGGGATCTATGCTGAGGGCGCTGGATCGTTGGATTACCCAGTGTTGTGTTGATGGAATCATGTGGATTCACATCATTGGTTTTGTAACACCCCAAACTAGGCGGATATTACAGTGCCGTAGATCCCCAACTGGGACCCACCAGGCAAATGAAAATGAATGAATTACACAGGATAAATGTAGTACCGAACCACATTACAACAATAATTACTCCGATGAGGAGTTTAGTTACAACACACCAGGACAATACCGAATACTAGTGTATTTTATATGAAGATAAAATACACAACACTGAATGAAACGGAGTATCCAAATGAAAGTCTGCAGTGGAAAATAAAGGACAATAACATGAATAACTGAAAGATCGGGGCCCCCTACTAGTATCACTGGGACTCCTCGACGTCAGCGTGTTCTCCCCGTACTTTTGCCTTGCCAAGACCTGAAAAACAAAATCCCCAAACGGGGTCAGTTACAAAGAGCAACAATCCTCAAGGGTTGAAAATACACAATCATGATTATATCTGAAGTTATGAAATATCTTTAGTTATGAATTACGCTGAAGAAGGGTATCATAGTACGCCCGTAGTGTTCTGTGCAAGTGTACAAGACGGATGTCCGGACACACCCATCCTTGTACCTAATTAGTCTCACGGAGGTAAACGTTACCGTGTGCAGAGTCCAATGTATCACTCCCAATACATGGCCATAACGTGCCCGACTAAAAATTCCACACATCTGCACCCGGCCACGCAATATGAACCCAGAAGGTCATATGAACGAGAATGACCGTAATGAATATCAACGAATAAATAATAATCTGACAAAGTCAAGAATGACTCACCGAGATGAGAATAATAATGAAATGAATGATAGCTTAACGAAAATATTGGAACCGTCGTTCCTTATGACTGAAGTGATTAATTGACAATAACAAGTTTTAATACGGTTAATACAATAATGAATGAGTTATGATTATTAATAAACAACAACAAAAGGGATGAATATCCTTTCAACCGAGTAAGAATTAACTTACTCAACACCGGTGATAATTATCCTTCCACGAACGACGTCCTAATTGAGATATCGATCGCTCGAACAACCTTGAATTATACAATATCCAACAACCCGTTCAATATACGAATCAAACACGAATATAACGAACTCAAAACGTCGATACGATTAAACTAAGTTCATTGGGGCATTATATCGAATACGTTGTGGCCAAACTCCGATTGTTTACAATCAAATCTCAATATACCAATATCAAATCCTCCAAGAAGTGTTTCAAACCAACAAACATCTTCCAAATGATCAATAATCCAAAATGAATATCCGAAAACGTGATTATAACGACAATTAAACGAAAACCCCCAATTTCAACTCGATATTCAAAGTGTTCTTGAATAATCCCTCAATAATCCAATGAATCCTTATATAAACTCATAATCATATACATATCCCTTCATATAACATGATTATAACGTCCAAAACATCATATCTCAACATAGAATCGAAATCCAAGGTGTTGAAGAAATTACCTCTTGAAGATCCAACCACTTCGATCCGAAGAACACGAGTTTAATCGAGTATCCAAGCTTCACAACCGAATCAAAATGATTAAAAACCACACTCAAGTGATAGGTGAAGAGAATTTTCTCCCTCAAGCCTCTCTCTCTCGTATCAAGGTGGAAGAAATGGAAGGAATGGGCTGAAATGCTCAAAAAACGAATTTAAAGGGGTTGACTGCCCTGCCGGACACGGCCCGTGCCGATCGGCACGGTCGCGGCGCGCAACTGGCCGGCAGGGACTCGACCGTGTCCTGCTTGACATGGTCGCGGCGCGGAGGGGCCTTCCGATAGTGACCCGTCCGACAGCGACTCGGCATGACTCGACCGTGTCCTGGAACACGGTCGGGCGTCCTGGCGATCGCTCAGCTTATCCGGAAGAGTTCGACTCGGCCGTGCTGCACGACATGGTCGGGTCTGTGGCGAGACTTCGGCATTTCCGGACGAGTACAAAGACGGGCCGTGTCGGACGACACGGCCGAGTTCGGTCGGCATGATCGCCAATAACTGAAAAATGAGCGGGTGGTGAGCTAAAACGACCATAACTCTCTCGTCCGGACTCCGATTGACTCACCGTTTGAACCATTGGAAAGATAACTCGATGCTCTATAATATTGCAAATATTTAGAATTTTTGGAGTTACCAAAAATTAATGGTGATCTAACAAAGTCGAACTCAAATGAGGAAAGTTGAAACAATGAACAATAACGATACACAACTCGAAGTTTTTCCGAACGGTGAACACGGTGAATGAATATGATTGATGAATGATTATAAATGAGTGAAAATCCACTGAGTGACAATCACCGAATGAAATTACTGAATGATAATGATTGAATTACAACCGGGTATTACATACACCCCCCCTTAAAAGAGTTTCGTCCCCGAAACTAAGGGTCAAACAACTCGGGATAACTCTCCCGCATACTATCCTCGGTTTCCCAAGTAGCCTCTTCGACTCCGTGTCTAGACCACTAAATCTTGACCAAAGGAATCGACTTATTTCTCAACTGTTTGATTCGCCGCTCTAAGACTCGTATAGGACGCTCCTCATATGAATGGTCGTCGGCGATCTCGATTTCGTCGAACTGAAGTATGTGACTCGGGTCGGCAACATACTTCCGCAACTGAGAGACATGAAACACATTATGAATTCGGCTCAATGCCGGAGGCAAAGCCAATCGATAAGATAACTCGCCTACTCGATCCAAAATTTCAAACGGTCCAATGAATCTCGTGTTGGAAAGTAAAACGCAGCGGAAGCGAAGTTTGGGAAAATATGATTATAGCGTTTTACGCATCTACGAGCATTAGATCTATTAAGGCATGCTAATTAATTAATTACTAAGACTAACAAGCAATTTAAATATTATTTATTATTTATTAATTAAATATGTTGATTAATTAAAATATCCTAATCTAGATCCAAGATCATAGGATATTACCTTTTGAAGCGGTTGGTTATTTCCTTCTTGATCGCCTTGTATTTCTACCTTCAGATCTTCTAGAGTATGATCCGCCTTGAACCGGACGTTGTGTGGGCAACGAGCTACCGGAACTTGCTTGGACACCTATGGATCGGCCGAAACAACTTTGATATGTGATCACTATATTTTTCTTTGCTCTCTAGTATTTTATGAACACTCTTAGCAAATTAATTGTGTTATCTAAATTGTAGAATCAAAGACACAAGTCTAGATCTACAATTAAACACAAGAGGAAAAAAATTGATCACACAATCTCACCAAGCATGTACAAATCGGCCAACACCCCATAATGTCCTATTTATAGGCTCTTGGACTACTACTAGGGATCTAAAGGAGGATTATGGAAGGACTCCCAATTAATTCACCTTACCTTATTAGGACTCTTCCTAATATATGGTGAATCAATTAATATCAACTTAGTCCACTAAAAAGTTGATATTGCACTTCCTACCAAAATCCCAAATTACGAAATTGGGCTCCTTATTAAATATATTATTTCCCGTGTTTAAGATATCGAATGTCCATTAATTAATTATAAGCTACTGACAGCTTTAATTAATTAATATCTTATCCAAGAGTAGTACCACTCGAACCTTATTATTATATCGAATTAAATCCACTGCAGGTTTAATATAATAATCATTATCGAGCTCCTCAAGGGGACATCATCAACCCGCACGAGTCGGGACACGATTTCTAGTAATAATATTTAATTGTCGTATAAACAATATTATTGCCCAAGATACGAGGCTTATTGAGTCGATCATTTTGACTCTCACCTATGGTAAATCAAAGCAATAATTATTATAAATACACAATTAAATATTATATACTTAGAATTAAGAAATAATAATTATCCGAGATTTACGTTCTTCTTACAACAAGATGTAAGACACTATCTCACCTCGATCTGTTCAACGTATGCAAATACGCTAATGTATGCTAATAGTCAAGACCAACTATACTCAAGCATACACTACAACCCTTTATATAATTTGTCTAATAATTATATAGGTTGTGAACTATTATATTATTTTATAAGGCACCGATAATGTGATCTTCCGTGTGACACCAACACACCACATTATCTACAATATAAAATAATTAGACATTTCATTTGCATAACCATAACGTGAATTAATATGCAAAACATGTGATTAAATATAATTAATATCCTCATAGGTAGTAATAGGAATTTAGGTAATACAAGCATAAAGTATGCTTTGATACAATCCTAACAATCTCCCACTTATACTCAAAGCATGCTTTTAAGTATACTACTCTATTACATAGTCTCTCATTTCTCCCACTTATACTCAAAGCAATGCCGCCATACACCGTAATCCCATTCCTTCCACATGCCTTTCAAAAACTTTTGAAGGTAGGCCTTCGTGAAAGGGTCGCAAGATTATCTTCCGATGCAACCTCGCTACAACTACGTCTCCTTCTTTTACGAAGTGTCGTATGATGTGGTACTTGCGGTTGATATGTTTACTTGCTCGATGGGCTCGTGGTTCCCTCGAATTTGCGATCGCACCAAGATTATCACAATAGAGTGTAATACCCTTTGGCAAATTGGGAATCACATCTAAGTCCTCGCAGAAGTACTTGAGCCACACCGCTCCTTGGGCCGCCTCGCAGGCCGCCACGTATTCGGCTTCCATGGTAGAGTCCGAGATGCATTTCGCTTCACACTCCTCCAACTAATGGCTCCACCTCCCTGTGCTAAACACATAACCCGAAGTAGACTTGGACTTTTCTTTGTCCGATGAAAAATCTCGAGTCGTTGTAACCCACCTAAATGTCGTCTGATTGATATACAAGCATGTACTCCCTAGTCCTTCTCGTACTTGAGTATGTGCTTGACAAAGAATCCAGTTGTCCGGTCTCGGGTTCGACCGATATCTAGCAACCATGCCCACGGCATGACAGATATCTGGTCTAGTGCAAAGCATAGCATACATGAGACTTCCCACGGATGCATAAGGAACCATCTTCATGTCATCCATCTCCTTTTGTGTCTTAGGACACATGTTCTTAGATAGTTGAATTCCATGTCCGTAAGGTAGAAAACCTTTCTTGGAATTCTCCATGCTAAAACGCTTCAAAGATCAGATCGATATAGGATGCCCGGGATAAGCACAACATCCTCTTCTTCCGATCACGAAAGATCCCGATTCCAAGGATGTGTCCCGCTTCTCCTAGATCCTTCATATCGAATCGCTCAGATACCATACCGTATGTCCGACAATTCCTTCACGTTGTTTCCAATCGAAGGATATCGTCCACATACTGACAAGAAACACCAACACGTTTCCATCGCATTTCTTATACACACAACTCTCACTCGGACATTGGACGAATCCATATGATCGACTACTTCAAAACGAGTGTTCCAAGATCTAGATGCTTGCTTAAGTCCATAAATGGATTTCTTAAGTTTGCACACCAAGTGCTCTTCTCCTTTAGCAATGAATCCCTCTGCTTGGCGCATATAGATTTCCTTGTCTAGACTCCCATTCAAGAATGCAGTCTTGACATCCATCTGCCAAATCTCCAGATCCAAATGCGCAGCTATAGCTAAAAGAATCCGGATTGACTTAAGCATGGCTACCGGCGAAAAGGTTTCATCATAATCGATACCCTCTTTCTGAGTGTAACCTTTTGCAACAAGCCTCGCTTTGAAAGTTTCAACCTTCCCGTCACGTCCTTTCTTTCGCTTGTAGACCCATTTACTCCCAATGGCTTGTACACCATCAGGTAGCTCTACTAGCTCCCACACTTGATTGGAATCCATAGATCCCATTTCTGATTCCATTGCTTCTTGCCAGGAGTCAGCATCTTTATCTTGGATTGCCTCCTTATAGGTCCAGGGAACCGATTCATCTTCGTCTGAAGACTTTCCCACGCCTATGAATCGTTCGGGCTGACGAACAACCCTCCCACTACGACGAGGTAAATCCTGAGTTGGTGTAAAAGTTTCAGAATCGATACGTGGTGCAGTGTTAGTTGGCGCTTGTACGATTGGTATAGACGGAGTCTCGCCCCTCAGCTCTTCCAGAATTATTTCACTCATGGGCTTGTGACTAATCATATAATCCTCTTCCAGAAATCGGGCATTGGTGCTAACAATGACCTTCTGATCCTGGGGACTATAGAACAAGCCACCTTTCGTTCCCTTAGGATATCCCACAAACACTCGTATACATGCGAGATGCCAACTTATCGACTTCCTTATTCAGCACATGTCTTTGGAGTACCCCAATCCGAACATGTCTAGACGGGCTTACGCCCACTCCACGGTTCGTGGGTGTTTTGGAATCGATTTGAAGGCTCCAAGTTTAGAATGTACGCCGCTGTTTCTAAGTCGTTTCCCCAAAACGAAATAGGTAAATCTGAGTAACTCATCATTGATCTAACCATTTCCAAAAGAGTCCTATTCCTTCTTTCGGCAACACCATTTTGTTGTGGAGTTCCGTAGCGGTGAGCTGGGATGAAATCCCCTCATCCGCCAAGAAATCCAAAAACTCTCCACTAAGGTATTCGCCACCACGATCAGATTGTAGTGACTTGATACTCTTCCCATGACGCTTCTCCGTTTCAGCCTTGAAGTCTGTGAACTTGTCAAAAGCTTCAGACTTACGTCGCATCAAAAAGATGTATCCATATCTCGAATAATCATCTATGAACGTGATGAAATATTCGAAACCTCCCCTAGCCTGGATATTCATTGGACCACATACATCCGTATGAACCAATTCTAACACATCCTGAGCACGGTTACCCTTGGTTTTAAAAACCCTTTTGGTCATCTTACCTTCCAGACAGGATTCACAAATTGGAAATGACTCAACTTGGAGATCATCCATGGGCCCTCATCTACCAATCTTTGAATCCTTCTAAGGTTTACATGTCCTAACCGTAAATGCCACAGATATGTTTGGTTTATGCTTGAAGGTTCTTTTCTCTTTTTAGGTTTAGACAAAGAGTTAAGTGATTTATGCATAGGAGTTTGTGCAGTATTAACAATATATAGTCCATCATTAAAAGTACCTCTGCAAATATATTCACCGCTTCTTTTCTTAATAATGGCATCATCATCAAAAGAAACTGAATAACCATCGCATTTTAATTTAGAAACCGAAATTAAATTCATTCTAAAATCGGTACTAATAATACATTATTGAACTAATAATTTATCATTAATCTTCAATGCCACGACTCCCCTGCAATGACCATAAGCCTGGAATAATCGCCCGATTGATGGTAATCTCGCCCGCACTAAGCCGCTTGGTTACCTTAAAACCATGCGAGTCAAAGCAAACATGATCGGTGGAGCTGAATCAACTATCCACGAAGTGGAAGAACAAGTCGCCAAACATGTTTTGACTACTAGTGCACGAGACATACCTTTCTTAAGAGCAAGGCGATCCGCTTTAAAATGTCCTTTCCGACCGCACTTGTAGCACTTTCCCTTTGGCTTTTGTTCGCCTCGGGGTGAGGAGCCTTGCTTTTCACCTTGAGGGCTGCCACTTGCTTCGGCCGACTGCTTCTTCTTCTTTCCCCATTTGGGTTTGGAGGAAGTCGCACGGTTGCCGCAAGAATTTGATGATAACCTTGTTTGAAGAGACCTTCACAGATGAAGCTCTGTCAGAAGTTCCGCCAAACTATATGTCCTACGGTTCATATTGTAGCCGAGGCGAAACCGCTCAAAGCTTCTAGGTAAGTGCCTAAGATAATATCGACTGCGTTTCCGCATCGATAGTAGCCCCCAATATGCTCGATTCGTTCAAATGAGACATCATTTTTAGAACATGATCCCTTACTGGAGTCCCTTGGACATTTGGGTTGTCATCAATACCCTCATAGCATTTTGTCTAGCCGCCCGGTTCGATGACCAAACATCTCGGTGAGACTTTTCATCATTTCCGCGGCCGAACCCATCGTCGATGCGTCCGCAATACATTTGTCAGTGAAGCCAAAATGTAACAGCGAGCCATCTCATCAGACTTTTTCCATTTCCGGAATTCCGCCAACTCGTCGGGAGTGGCATCCGGTTCTGGTTCTAGAGGGCTCTCCTTGATTAAGACAAACTTATGCCCCTCAGCAGTCAGGACAATGTCAAGATTTCTTTTCCAATCGGCAAAGCTAGTGCCATCTAGTTTATTTTCTTTGAGAATAACAGCTAGTGGATTGAAAGACATCTGAGAATAAAAAATTAAAACATTCATCACATAATGCATAGCAAAATATATTGAAAAACCTCAAAAACACAATATATATGCTAGCAACCAACACCTCAAAAAATCCGCACATGCAAGCCACGATCGTGTGGACGTTTACACATACATTTTTCAAGTAGAGTTTTACGTCTTTAATTTTACTATCTAGTCAAATTACGTTATGACAAGTAAAATTAATAGTTGGTTCCTCTTGGCCATGTATTAATTAACATAGACTCCGATGGGGAGCTTATTAATTAATACACCTAAGTGAACACCATAATTTAACATCCTTAAAATATTATCTTTTAAATAATAGTCCTACAGATGGAGAGGTCCTATCATAAAAAGTAATATTTACCTTATGTTATCGTTTTTGAAATTTAAAGCTAGTGAACCTATAATTAGCACATCCGATATGGAGGAAGACTCTAATGTCAACGCGCATGCTAATTACTTCACAATTTAAATTAATTATGGAGGCCAATTTGATTAAAATAAAAATCAATTTAATCACTTAGTTATTTTAGCCTTAAGGTTTTTAATTTTCTCGTCCTAACATGCAAGGAAACATATCACGCATACATCCATACATGCCATACATCAAAACAATAAAACCAAAAATAAAGCATGGATAATTAATTATCCAATTATCATGGTCTTCTTCCTTGAGTTGAATCCGAGAAAATCTTCGGCTCGATCTCTCCCACTGAATCAAGCATCTCGTCGCTTCTACCCACGGTCGTGGATTTTCAAAATATTAAAATTTTACTTTTATGCAAAATTAATTACATAAAAAAATTTAATTTTAAATCCCGACTTCCCAATGGACGCTTAACGGCAGCGACGGACGGACCAAAAGCTGGGCGACCGGCCCGAACGTGAACCCGGCCGGACGGCTGCGCGGCACCGCGGCCGCTCGGCGCTGCTCGGCGGCCTCTTCTTTCAGCGGCCTACTTTGTCGGCGCTGGCTTAGCCAATGATCCCGGCGATCCGGTTACGCTCTATTTCTTCGTGATCCGTCTTTTCCGAATTCGATTACAATTTTATACGAAATAAAATACATCGAAATTACATCAAGATTACACGAAAAATAAAACCACCTAGAACTACCGCGGATTTTCTCACGGGAAAAACCATTACATGCCTCAAAAGCAGGCCAAACCAACAATTGCATAATTAATAAAAATAAATAAATAAATGCACCATTCATATAAACCATGATAATTGGATCATATCACCTGCAAGAACACATCTAGCAAAATATTCCAACATCAAAATATATGAATATTTAAATTGCTATCAATTAATCACTAAAATTAATTAAAATAGCAAAAGCCTAAAAAACCTTGCTCCGATACCAATTGTTGGAAAGTAAAACGCAGCGGAAGCGAAGTTTGGGAAAATATGATTATAGCGTTTTACGCATCTACGAGCATTAGATCTATTTAGGCATGCTAATTAATTAATTACTAAGACTAACAAGCAATTTAAATATTATTTATTATTTATTAATTAAATATGTTGATTAATTAAAATATCCTAATCTAGATCCAAGATCATAGGATATTACCTTTTGAAGCGGTTGGTTATTTCCTTCTTGATCGCCTTGTATTTCTACCTTCAGATCTTCTAGAGTATGATCCGCCTTGAACCGGACGTTGTGTGGGCAACGAGCTACCGGAACTTGCTTGGACACCTATGGATCGGCCGAAACAACTTTGATATGTGATCACTATATTTTTCTTTGCTCTCTAGTATTTTATGAACACTCTTAGCAAATTAATTGTGTTATCTAAATTGTAGAATCAAAGACACAAGTCTAGATCTACAATTAAACACAAGAGGAAAAAATTGATCACACAATCTCACCAAGCATGTACAAATCGGCCAACACCCCATAATGTCCTATTTATAGGCTCTTGGACTACTACTAGGGATCTAAAGGAGGATTATGGAAGGACTCCCAATTAATTCACCTTACCTTATTAGGACTCTTCCTAATATATGGTGAATCAATTAATATCAACTTAGTCCACTAAAAAGTTGATATTGCACTTCCTACCAAAATCCCAAATTACGAAATTGGGCTCCTTATTAAATATATTATTTCCGTGTTTAAGATATCGAATGTCCATTAATTAATTATAAGCTCATGACTTTAATTAATTAATATCTTATCCAAGAGTAGTACCACTCGAACCTTATTATTATATCGGAATTAAATCCACTCAGGTTTAATATAATAATCATTATCGAGCTCCTCAAGGGGACATCATCAACCCGCACGAGTCGGGACACGATTTCTAGTAATAATATTTAATTGTCGTATAAACAATATTATTGCCCAAGATACGAGGCTTATTGAGTCGATCATTTTGACTCTCACCTATGGTAAATCAAAGCAATAATTATTATAAATACACAATTAAATATTATATACTTAGAATTAAGAAATAATAATTATCCGAGATTTACGTTCTTCTTACAGTCAGTACAGAAGACACTATCTCACCTCGATCCTGTTCAACGTATGCAAATACGCTAATGTATGCTAATAGTCAAGACCAACTATACTCAAGCATACACTACAACCCTTTATATAATGTAACACCCCGAGATATTCAGAGTATATTACAGCGCCGTGGACCCCCACATGGGAACCACCAGGCTACAAACAAGAAAACTCCACTCGACTAACCATCCCGGTTAGCGAGGACACACGATTAATTATAAGAAATAAAAATTTCGCCCGGAGCAACCGGCGAAATGATCATCAACCAACAATGTAACAATTTAAAAGTAGTACATCACGGGGTCTGAATTTGAAAAGCCTAAGTACTCGCGAGTACAGTCTATCAGTTTATAAATATAGAAAACAACCGTAACGCGGTGGGACGAAAGAAATAGAAAGACCCAAATGCACATGTCAACGACCACGCCAACATCCTCGTCTTGTCCGGTGCCCGCTCGTCCGGATAATCATAACACGAAATCCATAACAAGAATTTCCCCAAAACGGGTCCCCAGAGGGGTTAGCAATTACGCTAGTACAAGTAATCAAGGCAAACCAATCGCTTACACATTTCATAGTACATGCACCAATATCATTTCGAAAACCAAAACAAGACATGTCTTTTCCGGAAATAAACAGTCACAATTAATTTGCCTAGGACCGGGACGAAGCCACGAATCCCACTCGAGGCCTCTAAGGACCCTCCCGAGCTGGCCATATACATAAAACAAGTCAAGCACCACACGTCACCTAGGACCGGGACGAAGCCACGAATCCCACTCGAGGCCTCTAAGGACCCTCCCGAGCTGGCTAGCGAATCAAACTCATGAATCTAGGACGAAGCCATAGATTCCCTCCGTGATCCCGTCGGACCCTCCCGAGGTGAGCAAATCACACACAATATACATTACCATTTCACGTTAAGCATAAAGGTTTCCGTTCATACTTGCCTTGAATTATTGATTTACGCAACGAACGGAAAGGAAAGTCACCGACGAACGCTAGGAACCAATGAAATCGAACCTAACGATTCGATGAATACAATCACAACCATTTCTAAATGAATATGGAATTGGAATACACTGGAAACCCGCCTACGATTCATGTATATTCGTATATAAACAACAACGAGGGCGGGCCACAACCAAACCCTCTCGATTCCGTAAAAATCACGAAATATACCATGAATCCGTAGGGAAACTAAGAATACCAACAAGATTAATCATATTCATCATGAATTAATCAACAAAAAGGAACGAATCGGACAAAAACACGAAAACCCCCAATTTTACCAAAAGTAGGGTTCTAAGGATCTAACCTTGATTATTTGGATCAAGGGATGATATCGGACGGATTATTGATGATATAACCTCTAGAACTCCATGGATATGTTGTTAAACAACATGGCTTCAAGCTTAGAACACGCCAGTGCGGAAGAGGAGAGGAAGAAGGTGAAAATGGCAAGAAAAAGCGTCTGCGGGGCCTTATATATGGGTTGGCGCCTGCCGGACACGGCCGTGCCGGTCGGCACGCGGTCGTGTTACGCGATTGGCGGCGAGGGACTCGACCGTGTCTCGCTTGACACGGCGGTCGCGGCGTAGGGCCCTCCGACGATGACTCGTCCGACACGGCTTCGGCGACTCGGCCGTGTCTGGGACACGGTCGGGCGTGCCGGCGATCGCTCGGCTTATCCGGAAGAGTGCGGCCGGGCCGTGTCGGATGACACGGCCGAGTTCGGTCGGCGAAACCTTTGCATTTCCGGACGAAATGCGGCACGGGCGTGTCGGCCGACACGGTCGGTCAGCGGTGATCGGCCAGAAATTGAAACGACCATAACTCTCTCGTCCGGACTCCGATTGACTCACCGTTTGAACCATTGGAAAGCTAACTCGATTTTCTATAATATTGCAAAGATTTAGAATTTTTGGAGTCACCAAAAATTAATGGTGATCTAACAAAGTCGAACTCATATGAGGAAAGTTGAAACAATGAACAATAACGAGAGTACAGTTCACAGTTGACAGGAAGGACATACTGAAAGATACACGGGGGTCACTATGACCGAGAAATATACCAAAAATGAAAATACAAGGGAAAGAAAAATACTGGATATTACATTCTACCCCTCTAAAAATAAGTTTCGTCCCGAAACTTTAAGAAACAAACAACTCAGGGTACCTAGCACGCATGCTATCCTCGGTTTCCCAAGTTGCCTCCTCGACACCGTGTCTCGACCACTGCACTTTGACCAAAGGGATGGTCTTATGCCTCAGTCGTTTCTCACGATGCTCCAAAATCTTCAAAGGGCGCTCCTCGAAAGTAATATCTTCAGCAATATCAATCTCGCCATAATCGATGACGTGACTAGGATCCGGAACATATTTCCTCAGCTGGGAAACATGAAAAACGCTATGAACATGACTCAAGGCCGGAGGTAACGCCAAACGGTATGCTAACCCACCGACTCGCTCGAGAATCTCGAAGGGTCCAATAAATCTCGGACTCAGCTTCCCCTTCTTCCCGAAACGGAAAACTCCTCTCGTTGGCGACACCTTGACAAGACGTGGTCTCCCACCTCGAATTCTAAAGGTCGACGACGGACATCGGCATATGACTTACGACTGGGCCGTCAACATCCGTTCTCGAATTAATTCTATCTTCCGCCTCGTCTCTAAAGCGACATCCGGCTCGGTCCCGACTAAATCGGACGCCTCATTCCAACAAATCGGCGATCGACATCGCCGCCATAAAGTGCCTCATATGGTGCCATCCGAATCGACGCGTGCCAACTATTGTTGTACGTGAATTCGATCAATGGCAAATGCTCCTCGATCGCTACTCCAATCGAGGGCACAAGCACGCAACATGTCCTCGAATGTCCGGATAGTGCGTTCCGACCGTCCATCATTTCGGGATGAAAAGAGGTACTCAAATGCAAGCGGGTACCTAACGCCTTATGCATCGCTTTGCCAAAAGTGCGATACAAAGCGGCCATCACGATCCGAAACAATAGACTTGAGTACCGTGAAGTCTCACGATCTGCGCGATAAACACACGAGCCAATTTCTCCGGCCCCAAGTGTCCTTGATGCCCGAGAAAATGTGCCGACTTGGTCGACGATCAACAATCACCCAAACCATATTCATGCCCGATCTCGATCTCGGCAAACTCGTAATGAAATCCATCGATATATCTTCCCATTTCCATTCGGAGCGAAGTGATCGCAATAACCGGCCGATGGTCGATGCTCGATTTTGACACTGCGACAAGTCAAACATCTCGCTACAAGCATGCGACCTCCTCCTTCATATCATTCCACTGAAGTTCCTCCTCGTGTCCTTGTACATCTTACTCGAACCAGGATGAACGGAATAGGGTGTGGAATGGGCCTCACGCAAAATACTCTGTCGCAACTCTGGATCGCTCGGTACACAAAGCCGACTGGAATCTCAAAACACTATCCTCGTGAATCACAAACCCGGGAGACTTTCCTTTAAGAACGTTCTCTCGGATTTGAGTAATCATCGGATCCTCTCGATTGCTTGATTTAATTTCATCGATCAAAGGCAGCGAAATTTCTAAGGTACAAAGTTGCCCGGAGATCCAGCGGCAAAACCTCAACATCTAACTCGATCAAAGCCCGCCGAAGCTCGGGATCGGGCGTAAGGACCTCAAGCGTTTGCAACGCAATCGGTTTCGACTCAAGGCGTCGGCCACGACATTCGCCTTACCGGATGATAAAGGATTTCGAGGTCATAATCCTTAATCAACTCTAACCACCTCCTCCGCCTCATATTCAACTCTCGCCGAGTAAATATGTACTTGAGACTTTATGATCGGTAAAAATCGACATGCAGAGCCGAAAAGATAGTGACGCCAAATCTTGAGTGCAAAGACAACCGCCGCTAACTCCAAATCGTGAGTAGGGTAGTTAAGCTCATACGGCCTCAAGCTGTCTCGACGCATAGGCAATGGTCTTGCCGTCTTTGCATCAATACGCACCCAAGACCACGACCAAGCATCGCTAAAAACGGCGAAACCCTCGTTGCCACATGGCAATGTCAAAACCGGTGAAGTCAAACGCTTCTTGACTCCTCAAAACTCGATTGCCTCTCATCGGTCCAGACGAACTTCTCGGATTTCGGAGCAATTGTGTAAGTGGTCGAGCTAGTTTTGAGAAACCCTCGACGAACCTACGGTAGTAGCCAGCCAAACCCAAGAAACTACGGACCTCCTTCACATTTGTGGGCGATGCCCAATCCAACACTGCCTCAATTTTCTGCGGATCCACTCGAACTCCCTCTGCTGAAATCACGTGGCCCAAAAACATCACTTCTTTCAGCCAGAACTCACATTTCGAGAACTTCGCATAGAGTTGCTCGGTCCTCAAAATGTCTAACACTACCCGCAAATGATGGGCATGCTCTTCCTCATTCCTCGAATAAATAAGAATATCGTCAATGAAGACGACGACACACTTATCCAAATACTCGATAAAGACTTTGTTCATCTCTTGCATGAACACCGCCGGCGCGTTAGTTAACCCGAAAGGCATAACTACAAACTCATAATGTCCGTATCTCGTCCGAAAAGCTGTTTTCGGCACGTCGGACTCCCTCACCCGGAGCTGATAGTACCCCGATCTCAAATCAATCTTTGAGAATACCGCCGCTCCCTGCAACTGATCGAACAAGTCGTCAATCCTCGGCAAAGGATACTTGTTCTTGATGGTCACCTTGTTCAGTTCACGATAGTCGATACACAAACGTAGTGAACCATCCTTCTTACGCACAAACAAGACCGGTGCGCCCCAAGGCGGCGCTCGGTCGAACATACCCCGACTCAAGAAGTTCACTCAACTGTTTCTTCAACTCTGACATCTCTGAAGGTGCCATGCGATACGGCGCCTTCGAAATCGGAGCCGCACCCGGCTCTAACTCTATAGCAAACTCAACCTCACGATCCGGTGGCAATCCCGGCAACTCGTCAGGAAATACATCAGGAAACTCACTAACGACTGGAATCGATGAAAGCTCGACTCCACCATTCTCCGCCTTCAAGGCGTAGCACCAATAACCAGTACACCCTTTTCGCAGAGTTTCACCGCCTTCAAGGCGTTAATAACAAACTGGGTTTCTCTTTCGCCCCGCGAAAGAGTGTTCAGTGCCGTCCTCGGCCAACATGGTAATGATCCTCGTGCGGTAGTTCATGATTGCACCATGCCGTTCGAGCCAATCATTCCCGAGAATTAAATCCTCGCCTTCGATACACACAACAATAAGATTAGAGAGCCAAGCCCTCTCACAAATAATCACAGAACAGTCCCGGACTTCTCGATCACCGACAATTCTATCACCGCTAGGAAGTTTAACGATGAAAGGCTCGCAAGATGACAAGCAATCGAGACTCAAACGGCGTACACACTCTAGAGAAATGAATGAATGCGTAGCACCCGAATCAAAAGTACACCGACGGGATGGGAATGGATATGAACGGTACTGTCGCCACGGAGCCGCTGGATCATCGGTCCTCCTCATCTCGTAGATACGCGGTGGCGAGCCGACACTGGATGCTCCTCCTAGCGGGCTGACCCGACCCCTACCTCGGCCGGCACTCGGTGGAGGCGGCGAGCAAATGAGCCACGGTTCACGCTCGGCTCCATAGGTCCGGGTGAGAAGAACGGCACCGCATGGCTATCTGAGCTTCGCAAAAGAAGCTTTGTGGCCCGGTGACCACAAGTATGACAAGTCAAAGGTGGACGAAGACAATCCCGGTTCACGTGGCACGGCTTGCCACAGTTAAAGCATCTGGGGTCCGGACGACGGTTCGGAGGCACTCAAAGCTCCCGAAAAACGAGCCGAACCGCCCGTAGAAATATTTGCGGCTGAGATTTCTGCTGGCCTCCACTCTTGGGACGAGAAAAATTTCCGACCGACTTCGCTTCTTGCTCTCGCGAGCCAAATCGCTAGCGGTCACCGACATATCATAAGCAAGAGCTCGACTCGATAATCCTTCAAGGTAGTACAGACGAGCCCCGACATATAGTCCCGAATGGACAGTTCATTCTCTGGAAAAATAAAAATCTTGTCGCTCTCTTCAACAACTTGGGTCTTCACATAACCCAACTCCTTATTAAAATCGGCAATAGCTTGGGATACGGGGATATCCCGTGGTTGAGCATCAAAGAAAGCATGCACTCGAGCACATCGACCGGCCATGGACAATACTCGGTCTCCATCAACTCTGAAACTCGGCCCACGAAGCAACATGATCTTTGGGACCAACGGCCTCCCACCAATCTGTAGCATCTCCCGTGAGAAAGTATTGAGCAATAGGGACCTTACGGTCCTCGGGGCAGTTGGTAGCAGTGAATACTTTAGATATTTCCTTGATCCACCCTTCGGCCGATCGGGTCGAAGCTCCCGAACCGGGAGGATGCATCTTGATGACATCCTGAAGCCAACGATCCGTTCCGCCCCGATTAGCATGGGCCTGATCGGTGTTCTGGACCACTTGAGCTATAGCCGCCATCTGGTTAACCATTTGCTGCATAACAGCCGCAATACCAAGATCGGCGCGCTCCTGAGAAGAAGCATGACTGTGACGGTCACCGCATGCCGGCTCGAAGAATGCGACGTGGCCGCCCCGTGCCCCACGTCCTCGGCGCGTCCACGACCACGACCACGGTTTCCTCCGCATCCATGCTGAAGTTGAGAGATAACGAGTATATCGATGATGAGTAAGGGAGGAAAAGCAACTACGATCCAAAAGTGGAAATACAATGCAAGAAACAAAAGATTCGAATAAGAAAACTTACGAGCACTTTGGAAGTCTTGGGATCTTTGGCGCGGTGTGACAATGTGCAAAACAAATACGACTAGACCCAAATAACCAACAAGCCTAGGTATCCATAAACCTAGAGCTCGATACCATTTCGTAACACCCCGAGATATTGAGTATATTACAGCGCCGTGGACCCCCACATGGGAACCACCGTGCTACAAACAAGAAAACTCCACTCGACTAACCATCCCGGTTAGCGAGGACACACGATTAATTATAAGAAATAAAAATTTCGCCGTGAGCAACCGCGAAATGATCATCAACCAACAATGTAACAATTTAAAAGTAGTACATCACGAGTGCGAATTTGAAAAGCCTAAGTACTCGCGAGTACAGTCTATCGATTTATAAATATAGAAAACAACGTAACGCGGTGGACGAAAGAAATAGAAAGACCCAAATGCACATGTCAACGACCACGGCCAACATCCTCGTCTTGTCCAGTGCCCGCCGTCCGGATAATCATAACCTGAAATCCATAACAAGAATTTCCCCAAAACGGGTCCCCAGAGGGGTTAGCAATTACGCTAGTACAAGTAATCAAGGCAAACCAATCGCTTACACATTTCATAGTACATGCACCAATATCATTTCGAAAACCAAAACAAGACATGTCTTTTCCGGAAATAAACAGTCACAATTAATTTGCCTAGGACCGGGACGAAGCCACGAATCCCACTCGAGGCCTCTAAGGACCCTCCCGAGCTGGCCATATACATAAAACAAGTCAAGCACCACACGTCACCTAGGACCGGGACGAAGCCACGAATCCCACTCGAGGCCTCTAAGGACCCTCCCGAGCTGGCTAGCGAATCAAACTCATGAATCTAGGACGAAGCCATAGATTCCCTCCGTGATCCCGTCGGACCCTCCCGAGGTGAGCAAATCACACACAATATACATTACCATTTCACGTTAAGCATAAAGGTTTAGAAAATACTTGCCTTGAATTATTGGCACGCAACGAGCGGAAAGGAAAGTCACCAGCGAACGCTAGGAACCAATGAAATCGAACCTAACGATTCGAAGAATACAATCACAACCATTTCTAAATGAATATGGAATTGGAATACACCGGAAACCCGCCTACGATTCATGTATATTCGTATATAAACAACAACGGGCGGGCCACAACCAAACCCTCTCGATTCCGTAAAAATCACGAAATATACCATGAATCCGTAGGGAAACTAAGAATACCAACAAGATTAATCATATTCATCATGAATTAATCAACAAAAAGGAACGAATCGGACAAAAACACGAAAACCCCCAATTTTACCAAAAGTAGGGTTCTAAGGATCTAACCTTGATTATTTGGATCAAGGGATGATATCGGACGGATTATTGATGATATAACCTCTAGAACTCCATGGATATGTTGTTAAACAACATGGCTTCAAGCTTAGAACACGCCCGGTGCGGAAGAGGAGAGGAAGAAGGTGAAAATGGCAAGAAAAACGTCTGCGGGGCCTTATATATGGGTTGATCGCCTGCCGGACACGGCCGTGCGGTCGGCGCGGTCGTGTTACAGATTGGCGGCGAGGACTCGACCGTGTCTCGCTTGACACGGTCGCGGCGCGTAGGGCCCTCCGACGATGACTTCGTCCGGCGGCTTCGGCACGACTCGGCCGTGTCACGGGACACGGCCGGGCGTCCCGGCGATCGCTCGGCTTATCCGGAAGAAATGCAGCCGCGGGCCGTGTCGGATGACACGGCCGAGTTCGGTCGGCGAAACCTTTGCATTTCCGGGACGAGTACGCAGGCCGTGTCGGCCGACGGTCGGGTCCGGTCGGCGATGATCGGCGTAAATTGAAACGACCATAACTCTCTCGTCCGGACTCCGATTGACTCACCGTTTGAACCATTGGAAAGCTAACTCGATTTTCTATAATATTGCAAAGATTTAGAATTTTTGGAGTCACCAAAAATTAATGGTGATCTAACAAAGTCGAACTCATATGAGGAAAGTTGAAACAATGAACAATAACGAGAGTACAGTTCACAGTTGACAGGAAGGACATACTGAAAGATACACGGGGGTCACTATGACCGAGAAATATACCAAAAATGAAAATACAAGGGAAAGAAAAATACTGGATATTACATATAATTTGTCTAATAATTATATAGGTTGTGAACTATTATATTATTTTATAAGGCACCGATAATGTGATCTTCCGTGTGACACCAACACACCACATTATCTACAATATAAAATAATTAGACATTTCATTTGCATAACCATAACGTGAATTAATATGCAAAACATGTGATTAAATATAATTAATATCCTCATAGGTAGTAATAGGGAATTTAGGTAATACAAGCATAAAGTATGCTTTGCAGTATACAATCCTAACATCTCGGACTCAACTTCCCCCATTTTTCGAAATGGAAAATACCTCGACTCGGGGATACCTTGACCAAAACGTGATCACCCGTCTCGAACTCTAGTGGTCGACGACGATTATCTGCATATGATTTCTGTCGACTCTGAGTTGTCAACATACGACTCTTGATCAAAGCTACCTTCTCCCGGGCGGCTATAAGCATATCGGGCTCGGTGCCGATTGATTCTGACAAGTCATCCCAACACAAAGGAGATCGACAACGACGACCGTACAAGGCCTTGTAAGGTGCCATCTTAATGGAGGCATGCCAACTATTATTATACGTGAACTCGATCAGTGGTAGTTGGGCTTCCTAATCGTCCTTCCAATCGAGGATGCATGCCCTCAACATGTCCTCTAATGTCCGAATAGTTCTCTCTGATTGTCCGTCGGACTGAGGATGAAAGGCGATCGAGATTAAGTGAGTTCCCATAGCACGATGGTCGATTTCCAAAATGTGACACAAACCGTCGTCACGATCGGAACGATACTTTTAGGAGTAGTGCGGTCTCACTATCTCTTTGATGAATAACTGGGCAAGTCTCTCGGGACCCCACGTATCCTTGATCTCAAGGAAATGAGCTGATTTAGTTAAGCGGTCCACAATCACCCAGATCGCATTCATGCCACGACGACTCGTCGGCAAACTCGTGATGAAATCCATAGAAATGTCTTCCCACTTCCACTCCGGAATAGGGAGAGGTTTCAGCACACCCGCCGGTCGCTGATGTTCAATCTTAACTTGTTGACAGGTTAAGCATCTCGAAACAAATTCTGCGACTTCTCGCTTCATATTACTCCACCAGTAATTTTGTTTCAAGTCCTTGTACATCTTGCTGGACCCCAGATGAACAGAATAAGGGGTAGCATGAGCTTCTCTCAAAATAGAGTTTTTCACCTCGTCATTCGCCGGTACGCACAACCGGTTCTTAAACCTCAAAAGTCCATCCTCGTGGACCATGAATCCAGGGGCTTTCCCCTGAGCCATATCTTCACGGATGCTCAACAATGAAGGGTCTGAACTCTGATTCTCTCTGATTACCTCCTCAAGTGACGATGAAATCTCTAATATACAAAGCTGTCCCTGAACTCGCTGAAGCCAGACCTCGATCTCGGGTCTAAGGAATTCCTATTGAAGCTCCTTCTGAACTGTTAAACGAGCAAGCATCTGCTCCTGAACGGACTTACGACTCAAGGCGTCGGCGACAACGTTCGCCTTGCCCGGGTGGTAAAGGATCTCGATATCAAAATCTTTGATTAGTTCCAACCACCGCCTCTGTCGCATATTTAACTCCTTGTGAGTAAATATATACTACAACTCTTGTGATTGATGAAGATCTGACAGGTGATGCCATAAAGGTAACGACGCCAAATTTCCAACGCGAAAACCACGGTTGCTAGCTCCGGCCGTAGGTTGGATAATTAACCAGCTAATCGGAGGAAACATCGGATTTACTTAATATCTTTCGGAGGTTGCCAATCTCGAATAGTCTCCGACTTCTGAGGGTCGACACGAACTCTGTCAGATGAAATTACATGTCCGAGAAAGTCACTTCGGACCTCCAGAACTCACATTTGGAAAACTTTCCATAAAGTTGCTCTCGTCTCAACACGTCGAGAACCTGATGAAGATGAACCTCGTGTTCCTCTCGGATACGAGAATAAATCAAAATGTCGTTGATGAAGACAACAACAAACTGATCCAAAAAGTCGATGAAAATCCGATTCATTAACTCCATGAATACCGCAGGTGCAATAGTTAGCCCGAACGGCATAACTACGAACTCATAATGACCATAGCGTGTACGAAACGCTGTCCTCGCGATATCCGACTCTCGAATCCGCAACTGGTGATATCCAGATCTTAAGTCGATCCTGGAAAATACTGAGGCTCCTGAAGTTGATCTAAAAGATCATCAATACGGGGTAAGGGATATTACTCTTGATCATCACCTGCTCAACTCCCGATAATTAATACACACACGAGACGAGCCATCCTTCTCCTTGACAGATCACACCGGTGTTCCTCACGGGACGCAATCGGTCGGAGATAGCCTTTCTCGAAATACTCCTCAAGTTGAATCTTCAACTCCTGCATTACAGTCGGGGCCATCCGATACGGTGCCTTCGATAAAGGGGACGTCTGGCTCAACTCACTCCCGAATTCCCTACTCTATGTGAAGGCAACCAGATAACTCAAATGCGGAAATACATCGTCAATCGATGACAATGATACCACGAATGATTGAACATTTCGATTGCCCTAGAATGGTCAATCGATAAAAAGAGATACCAATAATGATTGAACAACTCGATTGCCTTAGAAAGGCCAATCGATGAAGATGATACAATGATTGTTTGAATAACTCGATTGCCTTTGAAAGGCCAATCGATGAAAATGCTACAATGAATGATTGAATAACTCGATTGCCTTAGAAAGGCCAATCGATGAAAATGATACAATGAATGATTGAATGACTCGATTGTCTTAGAAAAGCCAATCGATGGAAATGATACAAGGAATGATTGAATAACTCGATTGCCTTAGAAAGACCAATCGATGAAAATGATACAATGAATGATTGGATAGTTCGATTGCGGAATTTCTCTGCTTTCGTCATAATAATACTTCTTCTGGAACAACGGGGATTACTTCCCTGAAGCACACATTCGACAACTAACGACGGAAAGATAGCGACCAAACGCTAACAAACACTGAGGATAGTATCAAGACGATCAAACCAACTAATACCGAAAATTACATCGTCCTAAGATAAATTCACCAAGATTAGATCCATCAACCAATCGCGGTCATTAAGCTTAATTCGGTATGATTCCGAAAATTCTTCCATCGTCAGGTAGACCGATGGTATGAGGTCCACAAGCAATAGGACTATCCCGAAATAAGTCTATTCAAGCATGATTCGAAAATGAATGAACGCGGTGTACCAGCATCAAAAGGTACACACAAGTTGAAATAAAATTACGAGTATACCTGAAATCATTCGGGCCACCGGATCGTCGATCCTCCTTATCATATGAATCTGGGACTTGCCGGCTCCCGAACCGGACGCTCCCGTCTGATAAATATGAGTCCCAACTCTATTTGCTTCCAGTGTCTTAAACGATGTTGACAAAGCTGTCTGATTCTGAAAGGCTGATTGCTTCGGGGCCTGAGATGCCGCCGGAGCCGACTTGGAGTCCCTTCGGCAAAAATGGGCCTTATGCCCGAAATTCCCACAATTATAGCACGTGATAGACGGTTTCAGACACTCAGTGCTGAAATGACCCGGCGTTCCACAATTGAAATAGGTGATGGCCGAACTGGCCGCTCGGGACTGAGATCCCGCACGATTATGCACCGTAGGAGGTCGCTCAGAAACGATAGGACTCACACGAGGCTTCTTGCAGGTTGACTGACCGCCTTCGGATAGATTACGCTTCGTTGATTTCCTGTTGACATATGCAGGTTGCTGCTCAGCAATTTCCTTAGCAGCTGGCTCGTACGAGAGAGTTCTCTCGATTAATCTGGTCAGAGTGGCGCAATAATGATTGATCAAATGCACATGAATCATCATGGCCTGCATAAAAGTGAGTGGATCAACCCGAACATCTTCTGATCGAGCCGAGTCCTGGGCACGATTTCCCAGCAGCGAGTGATTATTTCTCGGGTTTCGGTCCGCACCGCGGCCTCTTCTCGTGCATCCCCTGACAGCTCTCTCCATACGGAAGTAGGAAGGTCACATAATGATTATATTTCCCGCATGATTATCACGTTATGATTATGTCATGAGATGATGAAAATGAGTATACATGCTCTAACTTAGTGATTATATGAATGATTTACTGAAGTTACATGATTATCTGATGAAATTTTTAAAATGATTATCTTGAATAACTTAACTAGATTGATAATATGATCATCCAGATTGCCAACTGAGTAATGAAATGAATTGAGTGATTAATGAGTTAATATGATCGTCCTGATCATTAACTGAGTAATGAATTAAGTGATTAATGAGTTAATATGATCGTCTTGATCACAATGAATGATGATGTTTGAGGATTGTTAATTGATGAATGATGAATGAATGACTATTGCCAGAAATTATACCATGGCGTTAGAAATCTTACAGTTCTTCCGGTCTGATTGGCTCGGCATTTGCACAGGTCACACGTGACGCGAAAGTCCAATGATACTAGTCTGATGACGATGATTTCAAATGAGACATGACTCGGAAGGTAGTATTCAAAACCACTCTCCGATACCAACTCTGTAACACCCCAAACTAGGCGGATATTACAGTGCCGTAGATCCCCAACTGGGACCCACCAGGCAAATGAAAATGAATGAATTACACAGGATAAATGTAGTACCGAACCACATTACAACAATAATTACTCCGATGAGGAGTTTAGTTACAACACACCAGGACAATACCGAATACTAGTGTATTTTATATGAAGATAAAATACACAACACTGAATGAAACGGAGTATCCAAATAAAAGTCTGCAGCGGAAAATAAAGGACAATAACATGAATAACTGAAAGATCGGGGCCCCCTACTAGTATCATTGGGACTCCTCGACGTCAGCGTGTTCTCACCGTACTTTTGCCTTGCCAAGACCTGAAAAACAAAATCCCCAAACGGGGTCAGTTACAAAGAACAACAATCCTCAAGGGTTGAAAATACACAATCATGATTATATCTGAAGTTATGAAATATCTTTAGTTATGAATTACGCTGAAGAGGGGTATCATAGTACGCCCGTAGTGTTCTGTGCAAGTGTACAAGACGGATGTCCGGACACACCCATCCTTGTACCTAATTAGTCTCACGGAGGTAAACGTTACCGTGTGCGAGAGTCGATGTATCACTCCCAATACATGGCCATAACGTGCCCGACTAAAAATTCCACACATCTGCACCCGGCCACGCAATATGAACCCAGAAGGTCATATGAACGAGAATGACCGTAATGAATATCAACGAATAAATAATAATCTGACAAAGTCAAGAATGACTCACCGAGATGAGAATAATAATGAAATGAATGATAGCTCAACGAAAATATTGGAACCGTCGTTCCTTATGACTGAAGTGATTAATTGACAATAACAAGTTTTAATACGGTTAATACAATAATGAATGAGTTATGATTATTAATGAACAACAACAAAAGGGATGAATATCCTTTTAACCGAGTAAGAATTAACTTACTCAACACCGGTGATAATTATCCTTCCATGAACGACGTCCTAATTGAGATATCGATCGCTCGAACAACCTTGAATTATACAATATCCAACAACCCGTTCAATATACGAATCAAACACGAATATAACGAACTCAAAACGTCGATACGATTAAACTAAGTTCATTGGGGCATTATATCGAATACGTTGTGGCCAAACTCCGATTGTTTACAATCAAATCTCAATATACCAATATCAAATCCTCCAAGAAGTGTTTCAAAGCAACAAACATCTTCCAAATGATCAATAATCCAAAATGAATATCCGAAAACGTGATTATAACGACAATTAAACGAAAACCTCCAATTTCAACTCGATATTCAAAGTGTTCTTGAATAATCCCTCAATAATCCAATGAATCCTTATATAAACTCATAATCATATACATATCCCTTCATATAACATGATTATAACGTCCAAAACATCATATCTCAACATAGAATCGAAATCCAAGGTGTTGAAGAAATTACCTCTTGAAGATCCAACCACTTCGATCCGAAGAACACGAGTTTAATCGAGTATCCAAGCTTCACAACCGAATCAAAATGATTAAAAACCACACTCAAGTGATAGGTGAAGAGAATTTTCTCCCTCAAGCCTCTCTCTCTCGTATCAAGGTGGAAGAAATGGAAGGAATGGGCTGAAATGCTCAAAAAACGAATTTAAAGGGGTTGACTGCCCTGCCGGACACGGCCCGTGCCGATCGGCACGGTCGCGGCGCAATGGCCCGGCGGCGAGGACTCGGCCGTGTCTGCCCTTGACATGGTCGCGGCGCGGAGGGGCCTTCCGATAGTGACCCGTCAAGCGGCTGACTCGGCATGACTCGACCGTGTCCTGGAACACGGTCGGGCGTCTGGGCAGTCGGTTCTGGCTTATCCGGAAGAGTTCGACTCGGCCGTGCCAGACGACATGGTCGGGTCCTGTGGCAGAGACTTCGGCATTTCCACGGGCCGTGTCGGACGACACGGCCGAGTTCGGTCGGCAGTGATCGGCCAATAACTGAAAAATAAGCGGGTGGTGAGCTAAAACGACCATAACTCTCTCGTCCGGACTCCGATTGACTCACCGTTTGAACCATTGGAAAGATAACTCGATGCTCTATAATATTGCAAATATTTAGAATTTTTGGAGTTACCAAAAATTAATGGTGATCTAACAAAGTCGAACTCAAATGAGGAAAGTTGAAACAATGAACAATAATGATACACAACTCGAAGTTTTTCCGAACGGTGAACACGGTGAATGAATATGATTGATGAATGATTATAAATGAGTGAAAATCCACTGAGTGACAATCACCGAATGAAATTACTGAATGATAATGATTGAATTACAACCGGGTATTACATACACCCCCCCTTAAAAGAGTTTCGTCCCCGAAACTAAGGGTCAAACAACTCGGGATAACTCTCCCGCATACTATCCTCGGTTTCCCAAGTAGCCTCTTCGACTCCGTGTCTAGACCACTAAATCTTGACCAAAGGAATCGACTTATTTCTCAACTGTTTGATTCGCCGCTCTAAGACTCGTATAGGACGCTCCTCATATGAATGGTCGTCGGCGATCTCGATTTCGTCGAACTGAAGTATGTGACTCGGGTCGGCAACATACTTCCGCAACTGAGAGACATGAAACACATTATGAATTCGGCTCAATGCCGGAGGCAAAGCCAATCGATAAGATAACTCGCCTACTCGATCCAAAATTTCAAACGGTCCAATGAATCTCGGACTCAACTTCCCCCATTTTCCGAAACGGAAAATACCTCGACTCG
Source organism: Orobanche coerulescens (assembly GCA_033398695.1). Taxonomy (NCBI): domain Eukaryota; kingdom Viridiplantae; phylum Streptophyta; class Magnoliopsida; order Lamiales; family Orobanchaceae; genus Orobanche; species Orobanche coerulescens. The sequence goes on from CM065817.1 coordinate 123,565,643, forward strand.
GGGATACCTTGACCAAAACGTGATCACCCGTCTCGAACTCTAGTGGTCGACGACGATTATCTGCATATGATTTCTGTCGACTCTGAGCTGTCAACATACGACTCTTGATCAAAGCTACCTTCTCCCGGGCGGCTATAAGCATATCGGGCTCGGTGCCGATTGATTCTGACAAGTCATCCCAACACAAAGGAGATCGACAACGACGACCGTACAAGGCCTTGTAAGGTGCCATCTTAATGGAGGCATGCCAACTATTATTATACGTGAACTCGATCAGTGGTAGTTGGGCTTCCTAATCGTCCTTCCAATCGAGGATGCATGCCCTCAACATGTCCTCTAATGTCCGAATAGTTCTCTCTGATTGTCCGTCGGACTGAGGATGAAAGGCAGTACTGAGATTAAGCTGAGTTCCCATAGCACGATGAACTGATTTCCAAAAATGTGACACAAACCGTCCGTCACGATCGGAAACGATACTTTTAGGAGTACCGTGCAGTCTCACTATCTCTTTGATGAATAACTGGGCAAGTCTCTCGGGACCCCACGTATCCTTGATCTCAAGGAAATGAGCTGATTTAGTTAAGCGGTCCACAATCACCCAGATCGCATTCATGCCACGACGACTCGTCGGCAAACTCGTGATGAAATCCATAGAAATGTCTTCCCACTTCCACTCCGGAATAGGGAGAGGTTTCAGCACACCCGCCCGATGTTCAATCTTAACTTGTTGTGAGTTAAGCATCTCGAAACAAATTCTGCGACTTCTCGCTTCATATTAATCCACCGGTAATTTTGTTTCAAGTCCTTGTACATCTTCTTGGACCGGATGAAACGAGAATAAGGGGTAGCATGAGCTTCTCTCAAAATAGAGTTTTTCAACTCGTCATTCGCGTACGCACAACCGGTTCTTAAACCTCAAAAGTCCATCCTCGTGGACCATGAATCGAGGGCTTTCCCGAGCCACATCTTCACGGATGCGCAACAATGAAGGGTCGAACTCGATTCTCTCGATTACCTCCTCAAGTGACGATGAAATCTCTAATATACAAAAGTCTCGAACTCGGCTGCCGGACCTCGATCTCGGGTCTAAGGAATTCCTATTGAAGCTCCTTCTGAACTGTTAAACGAGCAAGCATCTGCTCCTGAACGGACTTACGACTCAAGGCGTCGGCGACAACGTTCGCCTTGCCCGGGTGGTAAAGGATCTCGATATCAAAATCTTTGATTAGTTCCAACCACCGCCTCTGTCGCATATTTAACTCCTTGTGAGTAAATATATACTTCAACTCTTGTGATTGATGAAGATCTGACAGGTGATGCCATAAAGGTAACGACGCCAAATTTCCAACGCGAAAACCACGGTTGCTAGCTCCGGCCGTGGGTTGGATAATTAACCAGCTAATCGGAGGAAACATCGGATTTACTTAATATCTTTCGGAGGTTGCCAATCTCGGATAGTCTCCGACTTCTGAGGGTCGACACAAACTCTGTCAGATGAAATTACATGTCCGAGAAAGTCACTTCGGACCTCCAGAACTCACATTTGGAAAACTTTCCATAAAGTTGCTCTCGTCTCAACACGTCGAGAACCTGATGAAGATGAACCTCGTGTTCCTCTCGGATACGAGAATAAATCAAAATGTCGTTGATGAAGACAACAACAAACTGATACAAAAAGTCGATGAAAATCCGATTCATTAACTCCATGAATACCGCAGGTGCAATAGTTAGCCCGAACGGCATAACTACGAACTCATAATGACCATAGCGTGTACGAAACGCTGTCCTCGCGATATCCGACTCTCGAATCCGCAACTGGTGATATCCAGATCTTAAGTCGATCCTGGAAAATACTGAGGCTCCCTGAAGTTGATCTAAAAGATCATCAATACGGGGTAAGGGATATTACTCTTGATCATCACCCTGTTCAACTCCTGATAATTAATACACACACGAGACGAGCCATCCTTCTCCTTGACAGATCACACTGGTGTTCCTCACGGGGACGCAATCGGTCGGAGATAGCCTTTCTCGAAATACTCCTCAAGTTGAATCTTCAACTCCTGCATTCTGGTCGGGGCCATCCGATACGGTGCCTTCGATAAAGGGGACGTACCGGCTCCAACTCACTCCTGAATTCCCCTACTCTATGTGAAGGCAACCAGATAACTTCTGCGGAAATACATCGTCAATCGATGACAATGATACCACGAATGATTGAACATTTCGATTGCCCTAGAATGGTCAATCGATAAAAAGAGATACCAATAATGATTGAACAACTCGATTGCCTTAGAAAGGCCAATCGATGAAGATGATACAATGATTGTTTGAATAACTCGATTACCTTTGAAAGGCCAATCGATGAAAATGATACAATGAATGATTGAATAACTCGATTGCCTTAGAAAGGCCAATCGATGAAAATGATACAATGAATGATTGAATGACTCGATTGTCTTAGAAAAGCCAATCGATGGAAATGATACAAGGAATGATTGAATAACTCGATTGCCTTAGAAAGACCAATCGATGAAAATGATACAATGAATGATTGGATAGTTCGATTGCGGAATTTCTCTGCTTTCGTCATAATAATACTTCTTCTGGAACAACGGGGATTACTTCCCTAAAGCACACATTCGACAACTAACGACGGAAAGATAGCGACCAAACGCTAACAAACACTGAGGATAGTATCAAGACGATCAAACCAACTAATACCGAAAATTACATCGTCCTAAGATAAATTCACCAAGATTAGATCCATCAACCAATCGCGGTCATTAAGCTTAATTCGGTATGATTCCGAAAATTCTTCCATCGTCAGGTAGACCGATGGTATGAGGTCCACAAGCAATAGGACTATCCCGAAATAAGTCTATTCAAGCATGATTCGAAAATGAATGAACGCGGTGTACCAGCATCAAAAGGTACACACAAGTTGAAATAAAATTATGAGTATACCAGAAATCATTCGGGCCACCGGATCGTCGATCCTCCTTATCATATGAATGCAGGACTTGCGGCCCCGAACCGGACGCTCCCGTCTGATAAATATGAGTCCCAACTCTATTTGCTTCCAGTGTCTTAAACGACGTTGACAAAGCTGTCTGATTCTGAAAGGCTGATTGCTTCGGGGCCTGAGATGCCGCCGGAGCCGACTTGGAGTCCCTTCGGCAAAAATGGGCCTTATGCCCGAAATTCCCACAATTATAGCACGTGATAGACGGTTTCAGACACTCAGTGCTGAAATGACCCGGCGTTCCACAATTGAAATAGGTGATGGCCGGCGGCCGCTCGGGATCGAGATCCCGCACGATTATGCACCGTAGGAGGTCGCTCGAAACGATAGGACTCACACGAGGCTTCTTGCGGGTTGATTGACCGCCTTCGGATAGATTACGCCGTTGATTTCCTGTTGACATATGCGGAGTTCTTTGCCGGCAATTTCCTTAGCGGTGGCTCAAATGCGGAGAGTTCTCTCGATTAATCCGGTCAGAGTGGCGCAATAATGATTGAGCAACTGCACATGAATCATCATGGCACATAAAAGTGAGTGGATCAACCCGAACATCTTCGATCGAGCGAGTCTGGCACGATTTCCCGGTGAGTGATTATTTCTCGGGTTTCGGTCCGCTGCCGTCTCTTCTCGTGCATCCTGACTCTCTCCATACGGAAGTAGGAAGGTCGCATAATGATTATATTTCCCGCATGATTATCACGTTATGATTATGTCATGAGATGATGAAAATGAGTATACATGCTCTAACTTAGTGATTATATGAATGATTTACTGAAGTTACATGATTATCTGATGAAATTTTTAAAATGATTATCTTGAATAACTTAACAAGATTGATAATATGATCATCCAGATTGCCAACTGAGTAATGAAATGAATTGAGTGATTAATGAGTTAATATGATCGTCCTGATCATTAACTGAGTAATGAATTAAGTGATTAATGAGTTAATATGATCGTCTTGATCACAATGAATGATGATGTTTGAGGATTGTTAATTGATGAATGATGAATGAATGACTATTGCCAGAAATTATACCATGGCGTTAGAAATCTTACAGTTCTTAGGTCGATTGGCTCGGCATTTGCACAGGTCACACGTGACGCGAAAGTCCAATGATACTAGTCTGATGACGATGATTTCAAATGAGACATGACTCGGAAGGTAGTATTCAAAACCACTCTCCGATACCAACTCTGTAACACCCCAAACTAGGCGGATATTACGGTCGTAGATCCCCAACCAGGACCCACTGAGCAAATGAAAATGAATGAATTACAGGATAAATGTAGTACCGAACCACATTACAACAATAATTACTCCGATGAGGAGTTTAGTTACAACACACCAGACAATACCGAATACTAGTGTATTTTATATGAAGATAAAATACACAACACCGAATGAAACGGAGTATCCAAATGAAAGTCTCATGGAAAATAAAGGACAATAACATGAATAATCGAAAGATCGGGGCCCCTACTAGTATCATTGGGACTCCTCGACGTCGGCGTGTTCTCCCGTACTTTTGCCTTGCCAAGACACGAAAAACAAAATCCCCAAACGGGAGTCGATTACAAAGAACAACAATCCTCAAGGGTTGAAAATACACAATCATGATTATATCTGAAGTTATGAAATATCTTTAGTTATGAATTACGCTGAAGAGGGGTATCATAGTACGCCCGTAGTGTTCTGTGCAAGTGTACAAGACGGATGTCCGGACACACCCATCCTTGTACCTAATTAGTCTCACGGAGGTAAACGTTACCGTGTGCACAGTCCAATGTATCACTCCCAATACATGGCCATAATGTGCACGACTAAAAATTCCACACATCTGCACCCGGCCACGCAATATGAACCCAGAAGGTCATATGAACGAGAATGACCGTAATGAATATCAACGAATAAATAATAATCTGACAAAGTCAAGAATGACTCACCGAGATGAGAATAATAATGAAATGAATGATAGCTCAACGAAAATATTGGAACCGTCGTTCCTTATGACTGAAGTGATTAATTGACAATAACAAGTTTTAATACGGTTAATACAATAATGAATGAGTTATGATTATTAATGAACAACAACAAAAGGGATGAATATCCTTTTAACCGAGTAAGAATTAACTTACTCAACACCGGTGATAATTATCCTTCCATGAACGACGTCCTAATTGAGATATCGATCGCTCGAACAACCTTGAATTATACAATATCCAACAACCCGTTCAATATACGAATCAAACACGAATATAACGAACTCAAAACGTCGATACGATTAAACTAAGTTCATTGGGGCATTATATCGAATACGTTGTGGCCAAACTCCGATTGTTTACAATCAAATCTCAATATACCAATATCAAATCCTCCAAGAAGTGTTTCAAACCAACAAACATCTTCCAAATGATCAATAATCCAAAATGAATATCCGAAAACGTGATTATAACGACAATTAAACGAAAACCCCCAATTTCAACTCGATATTCAAAGTGTTCTTGAATAATCCCTCAATAATCTAATGAATCCTTATATAAACTCATAATCATATACATATCCCTTCATATAACATAATTATAACGTCCAAAACATCATATCTCAACATAGAATCGAAATCCAAGGTGTTGAAGAAATTACCTCTTGAAGATCCAACCACTTCGATCCGAAGAACACGAGTTTAATCGAGTATCCAAGCTTCACAACCGAATGAAAATGATTAAAAACCACACTCAAGTGATAGGTGAAGAGAATTTACTCCCTCAAGCCTCTCTCTCTCGTATGAAGGTGGAAGAAATGGAAGGAATGGGCTGAAATGCTCAAAAAACGAATTTAAAGGGGTTGACTGCCCTGCCGGACACGGCCGTGCCGATCGGCACGGTCGCGGCCAGAATCGGCGGCGAGGACTCGGCCGTGTCACCTTGACATGGTCGCGGTGCGGAGGGGCCTTCCTATAGTGACCCGTCCGACAGCGACTCGGCATGACTCGACCGTGTCCTGGAACACGGTCGGGCGTCTGGGTAGTCGGTTCTGGCTTATCCGGAAGAGTTCGACTCGGCCGTGCCAGACGACACGGTTGGGTCCTGTGGCAGAGACTTCGGCATTTCCAGACGAGTACAGCACGGGCCGTGTCGGACGACACGGCCGAGTTCGGTCGGCAGTGATCGGCCAATAACTGAAAAATGAGCGGGTGAGCTAAAACGACCATAACTCTCTCGTACGTACTCCGATTGACTCATCGTTTAAACCATTGGAAAGATAACTCGATTCTCTATAATATTGAAAAGATTTAGAATTTTTGGAGTTACCAAAAATTAATGGTGATCTAACAAAGTCGAACTCATATGAGGAAAGTTGAAACAATGAACAATAACGATACACAACTCGAAGTTTTTCCGAACGGTGAACACGGTGAATGAATATGATTGATGAATGATTATAAATGAGTGAAAATCCACTAAGTGACAATCACCGAATGAAATTACTGAATGATAATGACTGAATTACAACCGGGTATTACATGTGTTATTGTGCATATGTATATTGTTGGTTATCCACCTCGTGTTGATCTAGTAGGATCATCTTGGGATCTATGCTGAGGGCGCTGGATCATGGGATTTCCATTGAGTATACACTGTTATTATTGTTTTGAGCATACTGACATTGTCATATGAGTATGCATTTGTAGGTCTTGTGTTAGGAACGTGTCCGTATGTTGCATTGATCTGATCTCGGAGTAGACTGACATGATTATTGTGGTATTGTGCATCTCGAGGTATGTTCCGTATTTCCTTTGGTATTTGTCTTTGATGGATAATTGGTTTTCGTGTCGAGATGTGATGATGTTACCCGACGGATTTGGGTTGGACAGAGTTAGTAGATTTCGTACCAGTGAGTTATGATGATGTTTTGAGAACCTTGGGTACTGTGCGAGATGTGAATTTTGGTAAAGTTATGACGATAAGATTACCTTGGTCGTATTCTTATTTTTGTATTCTCATTGGTGTGTAATTATTAATGTGATGTGACGGTTATCATTGTTGGATATCATGGCTAACCCCGTCATGGGCTTTCTTTTTAGGTTCTTGGGATATCGAGCTTGTAGCGGTCGTGGATAGATGAGCTTCCCGGAGGATACTGGCTAGGGAATGTTTTAGTGAATTGAGTTTCCTGATCAGTTGTTGTATTCCGCTGCTAGAGTATTTTTAATTGTTTGTCTTTTCCGCTGCGTGAGTATTTTTAAATGGCCTTTTGGTATCTGGTAACTTAGGTTACTTTGGCGATCGTTTTCTAAACTATTTTGTGGGTACGTGTAAGCGATAGCTTAACGTATGTTTTTAAACCGTTGAGTTTTGGCATTTCGGGCCTTGTAGTTTCAAATGAGAATTTTACGACGGTTTTGATAAACGGATTTTATTAAGTCTTCGAATGTTTTTAAGATAGTACCGTCGTTGGCTTCTTGGGCATTTGTAAATGTTTGTAAATCTTTATTTTAGCCTTGTGGGTTCCATCTCGGGGCCCACATCGCTGTAATATTCCTGGATGGTTCTGGGGGTGTTACAATCAAAAGGGGGAAATTGTTGGGATAAATATCAAGCCTTGTGTTTTGATAATTGCCCATACAGCATAAGGTCTTCAAAGTCAGCATTTCGCTCTAAGTATTGAAGCTATTAGGAAACTTTATACAGCCTGTCCATACAGCAAGAAATCTTCCAACATAGTCAGAGTCCGTTCCTAGCGCATCTTCATTATTATACAGCTAGAGATGAAGAAAGTTGGATACAACAATCTTTTGGTAGGTGTTTTACTTAGGAAAAGTAAAACACATATCTAACAGGACTAAAGAAAAACTTTAAACTGTTGTGAAAGAATGTTGATTCACAAAGTATTCACGGTTAAAGGAGCATTTAATGCTGATAGGACAGAATTTAATGCGGCCGAAGAGACTACAGTGTGAACAGCCTGAAGAGCATTTAATGCTAAGTAAAAAAGAATGTCTGAAGCATTAAACGCGAATCTCCTTTAATTCAAACATTCTGAAGCTGCCAATCAGAGCTGTCTCACCAACCGGCCAACGGCTACATTTATAACGGATCTATTTTCAAGGTTATAAATAGTCCCAAGCAAGAAGACATTGCTAACAAAGTTCATTATCTCACACAATACATCTAACATATTAGCTCTAACAATCTGAATATCCAGCTAACAAAGAGCAATATATTTCCTGAGCATACAGCTTTACCAAGTGAAGAAATATACAGTCCTCAACGCAAATATCACATCTTACAGGGAATGCTCGTCAAAGTATACAACTGCTATTTGAACTTGTTCTACCCAATCCTTGCGTTGAGATTAACTTAGCCCTGTGTGGACTAAGCCTTTGCTAGTTCTGACCTGTGTGGGAAGAATAGCATTGAATACGAAGCTTCGATCTGTGTGAGAAAAAGCAAGTCAAAAGAGCCAAAGCCAATCTGTGTGAACGACACAAGCTGTTGTCATCTGTATCAATCTGTGTGAACTATACAGTGACATGTTTAGTTAAAGTCACACAGTTGTGTACGCAGTGATTTTAATAAACATTTTGCTCCTGTGTGGAAGACAAATGGACGTAGAGGGGTTTACCTCGAACTTACATCTGTGCGCATTTACATTCTGTCATTTACAGTTTTTATATATGCCTCTGTGATTTAAGTACACATATTGCTAAAACCCTGTACGCACCAAGCAAACAGGAGAACACTTAGTTGCTGTATTTACAGCAACTTAATACAGTCTTCCGCTACGCAAATAATTCGAAAAAGATACAGCTTATTCAACACCTCTCCCCCTTTCTAAGTTGTTTACTGTATACTCTGTAGCCAACAGAAATAAATAGTTTTGGAACTGTATGTTTTACTTCTTGGGGGACTTGATTCTGGTGAAAGTTTTCACATTTGTACAATGAATCGGGATCTCGAATGAAGTAGGAAGCTTGGAGTTGGAGAAGTGATTCTCGGAAGCAGGCATAGTGTCGAGGATACTGACACTGCATCACTTATATTGGATTTAAAATCTGGTTTTATTCTTACATTAAATAATGTACTTGTTTCGCCCAAGGGGCATACAATTGTTGTATCAATTCCAGTCATGGACCGTAATGGATTTTATTTCTTGGAGATGGATCTTTTCGCATTTATTTTGGAAACAAATTGGTTGTAACTGCTACATTATTGTATGGTTTATATCATATAAATCTAAAGAATAAAACTACTATGAACACTATAGCTAGGAAGCGTGGTAGGGATGATACAAACCAAGCTCTCAAATGGCATCTTATACTTGGTCATGTTGATTGGACCAAGGTTCATAAAATTGAGAAAGATGGGCTTATGGGCCATGAGATCGGATCCCTATCCAACTTGTGAATCTTCTCTTCAAGGCAAAATGACTAAGTTACCCTCCACATGGAGTTTTAAAAGAGCTGCTGAAAATATTGGATAAGCGAATGAATGAGAAACCGTTCAACATAATTCAAGAACTTAGTATGCTCAAGCATAAAATTTTTTAGTAATGTATAATGTCAAATCAACCTATACCAAAATGATGCAGCATTATCAGCACAAAGTATGGAATTAGTTTGTGACGGCCTCACGCATCAAAAAATGAATTAGTTTTAAAAAAAAATTACATACAAAAATATAAGAAATAAAATATCAAGTAAAGTTGTTACCATACAATTATTATAAAGCATCATCTTTTCCCGTCATGTAAAGAAGGAGCGAATGTTATTTTTAAATTAGCGAAAGCTAGGGAAAGAGGGCGGGGCGACCTGGATCCCGTTAAATTTATTAAGGATGATTTGGGCCAAGTGTTAGTGAACGATGTGGCTATTAAAGAAAGGTGGAATATGCATTTTTTTGAACTTTTTTTTTTTGAACTTTTCAATGTGTCTAGGGGTAGTGACTCGGTGGTGCAAGGAGTTAGTCTATCTTCTGCCCGTTCGTTTAGTTCCTGTGAAAGCATCAGCAAGGAGGAAGTAAAGGGTGCCCTAATTGAAATGGGTAGAGCTAAGGCTGTAGGCCCGGATCAGATCCCTATTGAGGTGTGGCTTTGTCTGGGGAAGTCGGAGTTCAGTGGCTAGCAGAGCTATTCAACATCCTCTGTAGAGGTTCTAAGATGCTGACGGAGTGGAGGCATAGTATTATCGTGCCGTTTTTCAAGAACAAAGGCGATGCTCAGAGTTGTAGTAACTATATAGGGGTATTAAACTCCTCAGTCATACTATGAAACTTTGGGAAAGAGTGGTGGAATGCAGGGTTAGAAGAGAAGTTGAGATCTCAGAGAATCAATTTGGCTTCATGCGTGGGAGGTCCACGACTGAGGCCATTCATCTCGTCAGACGCCTTATGGAGAAGTTTAGAGAGCGGCGTAAGGACCTCTATATGGTGTTCATATATCTAGAGAAGGCTTATGATAGCATTCCGCGTGATGTTATTTGGAGGAGCCTAGTAGAGAGGAGGGTGTCGTTTCCGTTCGTTAGAGCGATCCAAGACATGTACTCCCAAGCTAGGACGTGCGTTAGGACCCCAGTTGGTGACACTCAGTATTTCCCGGTTGAGATAGGGCTACACCAGGGGTCGGCGCTAAGCCCTCTTCTCTTCGCTCTGATCCTTGACGTCATTTCGCAGGAAATACAAGATGGCATCCCGTGGTGCATGCCTTTTGTTGACGACATTGTGTTAGTGGCGGAGTCGAGGAGGGAGGTGAACTCGAAGTTTGGAGCTATGGAGGTCTAAGTTAGAATCCCAGGGCTTACGTGTGAGCCGGTCTAAGACCGAGTATCTCTGGTGTAACTTCAGTGGTGAGGCCATCGAGGAAGATGTAGATGTAATGATTGCGGATCAGATCGTACCCCGTACGGATAAGTTCAAGTATTTGGGTTCGATCATTCAGAAGGAAGGTGAGTGTGAAGATGATGTCACTCATCGCATCAAGGCGGGGTGGCTAAGGTGGAGAGCAGCGACAGGGGTCCTGTGCGACAAGAAAGTCCCTCTAAAGTTGAAGGGTAAATTCTATAGAGCGGCAATCCGACCTGCAATGTTGTATGGCTCCAAATGTTGGGCGATGAAGAAGTCGCTTGAGAGCAAGTCGGAAGCGGCTGAAATGAGAATGTTACACTGGTCGTGTGGTCGCACAATGTTAGATAGAATCTCGAACGGGGTTTTCAGGAACGCGCTAGAAGTGGTGCCCATTTCAACGAAAGTTAGGGAAGGGAGATTGAGATGGTTTGGCCACGTCCGCAGGAGGCAGACATCTGCTCCGGTGAGGAGGGTCGAGAGTTTATTGGTTGTCGGAGAGAGGAGGAGAGGCAGACCGAGGAGGACGTGGGAGGAGCAGCTGAGATTAGATTTGAAGGCCTTAAACCTTTTCGAGACCATGACTGTTGATAGGTGCACTTGGAGGCGCCAGATCAGAGTTGTGGATTCTTTAGTAGGGAGTGGTGCTGTAGTTGAGAGCCTCAGGGTTGGGTTGTATCAGTTAGCTTTGACCTAGAGCATTGCATTTTTACTTTTATTGTATATTTTATGTTATTGCCTTTTGCGTGTGGTGTATTTTTGACAGGGAGCTATGCGCGGAGTCAACCTCTCTTCTGTTTGAGCAGCGTTCATCGGGAATGAAGTAGCCAAATTGCTCTTAGGTAAGTCCCATGTGGATTAAGCCATGGGCTCAAGTATGGTATTGAGCCTTTTTGAATCATATGCTTCCCTTTCTATTTTTCACTCAATATTTTGTTGTCTTATTTAAATTTAGAGTCTTGAAAATAGCCTTCCTAGTAATAAGTAGGGTCGTAGTGCGTCATGCTACATCAGGGCCTGCTGCGAGCGAGATATCTTTGGGTATGTTTGGTTTGATTTGGTTTTTGTTCGCCCTCTAAGACCAACGCGTTTTTCTATTTTTATAATCCGTTATAGGTGAACATTAGGCCATATACTAGTAAAGATGTCAGTTCCATTACAAAAAATTGGACCATAATAATTATCGAGGTCAATAATTAAAGGGAGTTTTTTTATATAATTTAAAGAAGAGTTTTTTTTTAATCTGAAGAAGAAGGCATACTATTTGAACATTTTGATTGAAGGGGAGATGTATATATTTTGAAATAGGAGAAATGAGTATGCGAGGAAAGAAAAAATTTGTTATCGTTCAAAGAAGGGAAATTACTTTGACATTTTGATTAAAGGAATGATTTTTAAATAATGCAAAGAATGGTTGATATTTCAACATTTTCTTTAAGGAGAAATTTCTTGATGTGTCAAAGAAGGAAGAGCGGTTGATATTTTGAATAAATAAGAAAAAATGATTATTTTTCAAATAAAGATATAAGTGGAAAAAAATTGAAATATTTGATAGAATGTGTTATATGATGTGATGGGCTGTCGTACCCGAGCACTAATGGCGGGATGTATTAATTGAATATGATGATGACTTGTGTAATTGTATTTGTGTAATAGGTTTAAGTATATGCGTTAACATATGGGGTATTATTTGATAATTGTCTTATCTAATCAATAGAGTATTCGTCGCTGTGGTACATATAATGGGATGTCTTGTGTTTTGTTGGTTTCATGTACTACATATTATTGGATATCAGAGTATGATTCGACAAGGTTTAGTAAAGTTAAATTATATATGGTGATTTCGATGGGGTGACTACATGATTGTAGTAACTACATGATTGTATAAGCAAAGTTGGTATGAGGTAGGAGTTCGGCATCCGGTTGTGGTCTTAAATATAAAATGGTATCATTGAGTTGAGAAAGTGTTGCAATATTTTGCGGTATAGAGTTTTGCACATTTTGAGATTATTGTATATACATTGTGTTGTTGCAGGGGCGGAGGGAGGAGGGTCCAAGGGGGTCCACGGACCCCTTCGGCGGATGGAAATTCCCCTATAAAATAGGAGAAGCTATATACATAGTTGTTCGATTTTCGTATTTTCTATAACTCCGGACCCCTCTGAGTAAATATTCTGCTTCTGTCACTGTGCAGTTGAACATCATAAGTGACCCCGATAGTGGTGCTTTAATTTAGGTACTTCTCTAATGGATTTGAGTAGAGTGGTGGTGAAGATGACAAAGTGTCCTGGTGATACATCTTGTCCAAATCTATTTATTTAGTATTTATACCAAGTAGACGTATTTCAACATTCCCGTGTAGGCATGTGAAGCATATGTGTATTTTGTATTTTATTATTTGGCCTTGGTTATTTCAGAGTTATCGAATGGTAATTGCATCTGATCATTTCGGTTATTTTACATTATCTTGATCAATGCTATTATGTTATGTTTTTGCCTGGTCAATTCTGATGCGTGTCCACAAGATTGTAGCACTTTATATATATATTTTTTTTGTTGCAGAAGACATAGGAACTTAATTTGATCATTTAGAATTAGAATCTTCCAATAACTTCAACTATCCAAATTTAATTTGGAATTTTTGAAAAATTGAACTGTCAGTTTGAAATTGGAATTGAAACCAGTGGTTTTAACTGTTTGAACATAGAAAAGACATTGTTTAGATGTAGTCGTTGCATAAAATTTAATCTTTTATAGTTAAAAGAAAAATCAAATTCATTTATAGGGTATGAAGGAATTCCTAGTTCATCATTATGGTGGATAATGCTCTCCATCCCTTCTTTATACTTGCTCTCCATCCGTGGTGCTCCTTTGCTTGTCGAAGAAATAAAAATAAATTTTAATCAATTTGGCGGCTTTCATAATCCTATAAGTATTTAGGATTTATTATATCTACCATCCCTATTAGATGTCCTATTTTCAAATGAATCTCCATTTATTGAACAATAACGAAATAGTAATAATTAGGGTATTTCTAACTACATATACTTCCTCCGTTCTCCTATTATTGTAACGTGTTGATTATTACACTGTTCGCATATTCTCGTTTGACCATCTTTTATGATTCATACATATGAGAAAATGTAGTCATGCGAGATCTTGTTAGATTTATCGAGAAATATATTTTTAAAATATCAACTTTTTATAATTGTTAAAAATAAAGAATTAAAGATATTAATAATCAAAACTATACATTGACAAGCGTGAAAGTCCAAATATTGCAATTATATGATAACAGAGGTAGCAAGTCCAAAGGTCACTAATTTTAATTTTTAGCAGACTGTTCCGGACTGAAATCAAAATTTTCGGGTTTTGATCCGATTTTTGGTCCAGAGCCCAAATTTTGTAAAAATACAGACCGGGATACGGACCTGATTAACAGTCCGGATAGGATCCGATCCATGTGTGCTCAGCGCGACTAATGAGTAGGTAAATGTAATTTGAACATATGCAAACTTCAAATCTTTCTCACCCAAATATTTATACAAAATTAACAAACCACATACACTTAAACTTCAAATCTTCTCAATCAAATCCACTGCAGCAATGACGAAATCATAATTGAACCAGCCATAATCATCAACTCAGGGCCGCAAACCCGCCGCACCTCATCATCTGCCGGAACTCGTCAAAGTTCACCCTCCCATCTCCATCAGCATCGACTTTCAAAATCATCCGCTTGCAGTCCTCCAGCGTCCGCCCCTGCTTCAGCCCCAGCGACGCCAGCACGGATCTCAGCTCCTCCACCGTGATGAACCCGTCCCCATTCCGATCGAACACCTTGAACGCTTCCCTCATATCACCCTCCTCGTCGCCTCCACGCTCGTTGCCGCCCTCCATGATAGCCGCGTACAAAATGCCGAACTCCTCCGTGTCCACGTACCCGTCACCGTCGGCGTCGATCTTCTCAATCATCTGACTCAGATCCTTCTCCGGTATGTGGATCCCGAGCTTCTCCAGCGATTCGCTCAGTTCCTTCCGGCTGATTTTCCCGTCTCCGTTTCCATCGAACATGGAGAACACCCTACGAAGCTCCGGAGTACTCATTTCTTTCTCAATTATTTTTTTCTCAAAACCCTAATTAACGCCCGATCGAGATCGAGATCTGGATCTGGATCTGGATTGATCGATCGATTGATGCAGGTTTTTCATATCCTCTTCTAATCTTGTTTGATCCAATAATTTTGGGGAGATTAATCATCAAATTTTCCTACAACCGAAATCATATAAAAATTTGAGGAACACAAATTTGATTAATCCTTTGGAAGAAAGGAGATTGTGATTTTAATAATGTTAATACAATGATATTTTTTTTTTTTGTAGAATTCATTTAAAAGAATTTATGTGAGATTGGGTGTTCAGAAAAAAGGGGAGGGAAATGTGAGGTCTAAAGAGCATGCGGTATGATAAGTTGATAACATTGGTCTGGGCATTATGCTGAGGTGGAAGATTTTGATCCGGCGTTATCACACCATCGGCATGGGGTTATGGTCTGCGTTGGACCCAGCGTTGCTATGGCAACGGGCGTTGGAGCTTATATATAAAAAAAAATAACACCCAGCCCCCTCAACGGTTTAAATTGGTGCAAGTTTTAAAAGAAAAGTGGGGCCCAAAATGTGGTATTGAGTTGGTGTTATGATAAAGGGTGTTTTTTGGGTGTTAATGTTGAAACGTTAAAGGCTGTTGTCCACATAGAAACGTTTATTTACGACTTAATGAATTAAGAGGTGTCTGAACCGTACAGATGAGATAAGGGCTGTTGTCCCCATTAAGATCCATTAAGAACCAAACATGACTATTATGTCCTAATCAAAACCAAAATATTAAAAAATCGGTAATTTTATTTTTAATTCTGGAATTTTAATATTAAAAAATAAAAAAAAAATTATTTTAAATTTGGAAATTAGAAAATCTAAAAAATTCTAAATTGTTTTAAAAAATTCAGAAATTAGTAAATTTATTAAAAAATATTAAAAATTTCCGAAAATTAATATTTATATTAATATTAAAAAATCGGTAATTGTATTTTTAATTCTGGAATATTAATATTAAAAATAAAAAAAATATTTTAAATTTGGAAATTAGGAAATCTAAAAAATTCTAAACTATTTAAAAAATTCATAAATTAGTAAATTTATTGAAAAATATTAAAAAATTCAGAAGATTAATATTTATATTAATATTAAAAAAATATTAAAAAATCGGTAATTTTTTTTAATTCTGGAATATTAATATTAAAAATCAAAAAATTTATTTTAAATTTGGAAATTAGAAAATCTAAAAAATTCTAAACTATTTAAAAAATTCAGAAATTAGTAAATTTATTAAAAAATATTAAAAAAATTTCCGAAAATTAATATTTATATTAATATTAAAAAATATTAAAAAATCGATAATTTTATTTTTAATTCTGGAATATTAATATTAAAAATAAAAAAAAAATATTTTAAATTCGAAAATTAGAAAATTTAAGAAATTATGAAATATTTAAAAAATTCGGAAATTACTAAATTTATTCTTGCATTTTTGGATAATATCAATTATATGGCTTAAAAAATAAACAGCAATTTATAAAACAACTTATAATTCATATCCATGGGTAAATCGGTCATTTCATTATTGACCAGTTTATTGGATGAAAAGTAAGCAACGTGATCAATTTATCCAGACAGATATATTTATCCAGACAGACATATTTACCTAGACATGACTTAATGAAAAATTTGGTAAACAGCACCGGAATTACGAGGAGACTAACGACAAATTTGACCCCTTAAATCAAAAATTTAAACAAAAAGAATTAAGAATATTAAAAAACAAAGAAAAAAAAGCATTTAGAAAAAAAATGAAAAGCTCTTAAAAGAAACCAAATTAGGACTCTATCGAATAGAATGTCAATTAGGAATGCTTGATTTAATTTTAAAATAATTTTATTATGGAGTAAAAAAATTCCGAGGAAATGCTTGTATTCTTGGAATGGTGATATATCCATACTTACTACTTTTTCTATTCTCCAACGATTTGCCTCAGTTTCCTTATTGAGCTGTCCGCCAAAAACTTGTACCAGTTATAAAAGTAAAGTTTTTCTCTTTTTCTTCTTCTCAAAAGTGGGACATTTTCTCCACTAAAATCACTTTATACCAGCTTTTCTTAAAACTCGTGTCATCCCAACTAGGGCAACTTTTTGTGGACGGATGGAGTATATAACATTATTTTTTTCGTAATTAATAAATAATCTTAATGTATTTTATAATTTCTTTTCGTTTTATTTTCCATTTTCCCGCCGAGCACGTTTTATATGGAAAAAATTTATTTAATTTTTAGTACTTACCTAATTAGAGTTTCATTTCAATTTATCTTTTATTCTTCTGCTTGCTCAACTCCATATATGCCCGTCTATTCTTAAAACCACCCTAAATTATTTGGTAATTTCTGTTTTCAATTTGTAATTCAATTTTCCAAACTGAAATATTCGATTTTTTTCTTCATTTGATTTATTCTGCAGAAATTTGTGCTTCGTCATGGTGAATCACAAATCTTCTCACCTAATTTGAAGGAGGCACTTCAACTAGTGGTGGATGCATATTGGGGGCATGGTGGTGCAGGTGTACCACCAAAAAATTTACCAAAACAACGTCGTTTCGCCTGGCGATGGTGTAGGCGTCTAGGCCAGATGCCTCGCCTAAGGTTGGGGCGTGATCGTCGGACGGCCATTCAGTGGTTGGGGCGAAATCGTTGGACGTCTGCCCATGGTGCAGGCGGAAATCCTGCAGAAGCCTCTCCATGGTCCGGGCGTCCAGAATTTCCACCTGCGCCATGATACAGGCGTTCAGAATTTCCACCTGTGCCATGGTACAGGCGTCCAGAGTTTCCACCTGCGCCATGGTATAGGCGTCCTGAGTTTCCACCTGTACCATGGTGCAGGCGAAAATCCTGGATATCTGTCCCATTGCGCAGCGTTTTTTCCAAACGTCCGCATCATTTCCACCAAAAAGGAAAAAATCACCTCAGGAGGCGTCGACGATGCATTTTCGTCCATTTTCGCGGTTGTGGATGTAACACCCCGAGATATTCGGAATAATTACAGCGCCATAAATCCTTTATATAAGAATTTACAAGGCTAAATTAAAGAAATGCTGAAATAATACAAAAGTGCCACTAGAAGTTGAGTAATTCGGTTGTAATATACGCAATTTTCGATTTTCGGTAAATTTCTTTTTTTCGGTCGGAGTCGGTTTTGACGACTAGCTCATGACCGTTTCGTCATTCTGAGAATGATTAATTCTACACTTTTTGACATCCGAGTTCGTTTCGGTGTCGTTTTGTTGAGTTCCGTGTTCTTTAGCGACTTTTCCACGTATGAGTTCGACTTTGTTACATCACCATTAATTTTTGGAAACTCCAAAAATTCTGAATCTTTGCGATATTATAAAGCATCGAGTTAGATTTCTAATGGTTCAAACGGTGAGTCAATCGGAGTCCAGACGAAGGAGTTATGGTCGAAATAGCTAAGACTGCATGATGTGCCTTTTTGGTGTTGGAGTGGACTGTACCGTGTGCCGCGGCACACTTCGGCTGGGCCGCGGCACTAAGCCAGTGCTGGGAAGTTTTTTTTGGCCGTGGGCCGCAGCACACTTGTCCTGTGCCGCGGCACACAGGGCAGATTAGCCTATTTCTGCGGATTTTGTGAGATGAATGCTCATTTCATCTCTTCCTTCATTCCTCCTTCTCTTGGGCGATCTTGTGGCGATTTTTGGGCGGTTTGGCATCATCAATCAAAGAGAACTTCATATTCTTCAAGTTCTTGGTATGGATTAACAACACCAACAATTGTTCTTCATCATTAATCCAAGGTAAATTCTTGAAACCTTACTTTTGGGAGATTTGGGGATTTTCCTTTTGATTTCGATTCCAATCTGTTGCGATATTTCCTACACGCAAGTGCACGTCATCGTTTACAAGTAATAAAGTGATAAGTAGAGTATCGTTCCCACGAGGATTGAATCTCTAACTACCGACGTTTTCGTATCCCAATTTTATTTGAACAATCGAAGTTGGGTTTGTGGATTAATAACTAAAAGAATTACTCAAAGACTAAACAGAAAACGATAGCTTGAATAAAAGGAATCAAATTATAAATAAGTCTAGAGTTCTGAATCCACCTTAATTTATCCGAATTTAATCTTGATTATCCGTAATAAATAATTTTCCCAATTTATTGAAGGCGGAGATTGCTAATATATTCTACCGCCTCTCCCGAGGTCAATAGATTTATCTAACGGCGACTAACGCACTCTATCCCTAGGTGAATTATCTCGTCGCTAGGCAAAAAGCATGAAATCTCCTAAAGGCCACGTAGTTCCTATGAGTATATTCCTATCTCACAGAATAAAACGGTCCTCACCAATAGTTCCTCACCAAATCTCCTCTCCCGATTCGAAGTGAATGATTAAATCAATACAACTATTGGCCAGATAATTGCAAGCATTAAACATAATTGGGAAAACTCAATAAAAAGGTTATAAATTGGATAACCTCAATCAATTCGTCAAAATAAAGGTTTCATCAAAACCCTAGATAAGGGCTTTAGCGACATACTAAAAACTGACAATACAAAGTAAATAATCGAAAGCATAAAATTCAAACGCAGATGAAGCTCGGATTCCTCCGTTCTTCAGCTTCCGCCTTCAGCCCTTGAATTCCTCTGCTTTCCTCCTCTTCTCTGTCTCCAAGCTTAAGCTCCCTTAGGTCTTGATTCAATGATTCAAAGATGATTAACTTAGGGTCTTAAGCCCTATTTATAGCTCAGCACTTCCATAAATCGCGTCCGTATTAGTTGGTTGAAAACTGGCTTCGAAACGGCCCAAAATCCGCGCAGACGTACCAAACCCGCTAAGTGTGCCGCGGCTCATCAACTGTGCCGCGGCACATCGCCAAAATCTGAATACAGGCGTAATTAAATCCTTACGTGCCGCGGCTCACATGGCCGTGTGCACGCGACAGTACACTACTACTCGCCCTTGGTGGTGTCTTCCTTTGCCGCGGCTCAGCTTCCTTGTGCCGCGGCTCATAGTCCAGTTTTGCCGTTTTCGCCCGTTTTGCCTCGTTTTAGCTTCCGGACTTCAATTTCCTGTCAATCATGCAAAATTAAGGCATTAAAAGCTCATTTAGATGATTTCACTCAACAAAACACTACAAAATAATGATAAATAAGCGTATAAAAATACGCCTAACAAATACCCCCAAACTTAAGCCTTTGCTTGTCCTCAAGCAAAAAGAATTAAATTCAATAAAAGAATGTCGTGAACAATCGTGCAACTCATAGTGTTCAACCTAATCAATACTATCCTGCCATTCTCTCTAAATAATACGAGTGTCATAAAAGCGAGCTGCACTCAGAATAATGATTCCGCAAAGTAATCAAGTTCAGTCCTAATCATTCGTTCATGAAGAAAACTCAGCTCAAAGATTAACAAAACATGAGTCAAATCGACCGTCAATATGAAAGGCTAACATAAACAAGCTAGTTCGTCGCGTTCCACAGTCTAAAGGCACAATTTTCACGAGTCTCATAACAAATAAACCTCGGACAGTATCCCCTTATATAAATATGCTTAAGAATTTGATTCGAGTCGACCACTAGGTTAGGATCTCGGGATGTTTCATCGGGATAATCCTAGGGTGGAACTTCCATTCTCATTTTTTAGGAATCCGTTTGACGTAAAAAGACACTCATGGGGCACATGGATGCTTCTAGTTACTAAGTTCCGTCTACAAATGGAGAAACAACTCGAATAACTAATTTCCGCATGTCCGAATCAAGGTTGCTGTTTTACGCGAGAGTAAACAGCGGTTCACGCGAATACCCCCGGTTACTAGGCTCCCTATTATTGGCACATGTGAAATCACTAAATCACTAGTCTAATCGGGGTCGTCGTTTTATGCGAGAGTAAACAACGGGTCACGCGAATACCCCCGGTTACTAGACTTCCCTTCATAGAACACATTATCTCGACTTTTAGGGAAAAGCGCCCGACTCTAAACTCAATTTAAGTGCCAACACGACTAAAGAACAGTACGACTCACTATCCGGAAAATGTAGCCAAACGTATTGATGGGGATTAAAAACAAGTATGTATCGTCTCTTATACGCTTGATCCTCTACAATCACGAAAAATTTGGACCTAATTGAATACTAAGGTAACGAAATAATCGACTACAACTCGACTAAAACTCGCCCGCTTCTTCAAAGAGAAAGACAGGTCGTAACATCGATATCACACATAATAGAAGCACGAAAATTCACGAATAAAGAAAAACTACGGCAAGCAAGGCTATCTAAAAAATTTCGCAAAGAAAAGAAAAGTGCAACAAAAAGTAATGTCTGCAAGAAAATAGAGTACGGCAATGAATGTAGACGAAAGTAGACCCCCAAACTTAGGACGTACATTGACCTCAATGGACAAAAATGAAATGCAAGAAAAGTAAAGGTCAAGTACTCCTCCTCCGCTCAGAGCCGGTGCCGGCATCGTCCGGTGAGGAGGGTGGTGCTTCGAATGATCAATTTTCCATTCCGCAATTTATCAAACACCTTGTGTGCACAAGTTAAAATGAAGAACAAAAATTTTGATGGTTAATTCCAAATCCCAAAAATAATAACACAGTTACGTCGAATTACAAAAACCATCATCAACAATTCGTTCACAAACATCAATTCCATCACAATAACAAATTCCCATATTCCAACTCCATTTGAAACAACAATGAAGAACAACTAGCAATATAAAACTTCAAATCTTTTCACATCAAAATTCACCTATGATTTAGAAATCAAAAATTACGGAGAATTTGAGAAGGAGATGATAGAATGGACCCGACTAACCTCATCGTGTGCGGAGGGAAGGAATGAAGGGAAGAAGTCTATATGCGAGCCGATCGATGAAAGAGCTTGACTGTTGCTCTTATTTTGCGACGGTGCCGCGGCACAATAAAAGTGAGCCGCGGCCCAAAGTACAGTCGGATTTGGACGTTTTGATATGCCGTCGGGTGCCGCGGCTCAGATTTCGTATGCCGCGGCTTAGTGTTATAGTGTGCCGCGGCTCAGCCATTGTATGCCGCGGCTCAAAGTACAGGCGCCCTGGGCGTTTCTTGACCATTTAGTATGCCGCGGCTCGGTTTTCGGGTGCCGCGGCTCAGCGACCTGGTGTGCCGCGGCTCAGTAAGATCATGCCGCGGCACCGGGTACTGTTTGATCGGCCATTTTTCCTCGGTGATGTGTGCCGCGGCTCACAGGACTGTGCCGCGGCCCATTATTGAATTTATCCCCTTTTGCCGATTCACCGCACGAAATTTTACGAATTCATTAAAATGAGAGGAAAGGATGGATCCAAGAGGAAAGAAGACAAAAGAGACTCTAAAAACGCAAGCAACCAACAAAGAATCTACAACTAATACTCGGGTTGCCTCCCGAGAAGCGCTAAGTTTATAGTCTTGATAGGACTTTTCTCGCATTCATCCGGCGGTGGATAAGGTGACGCTCTTTTTCTGCGTGTCTATTGGATTTCCCAAGTATGCCTTCAACCGTTGTCCATTAACTTTTAATTGTCGACCATCTATTTGAACTTCTACTGAACCATTTGTAAACACTTGAACTACGGTGAACGGTCCCGACCATCGTGAACGCAATTTCTAGGAAATAACTTTAGCGTGAGTTGAATAGCAACACCTCTTGACCGGGACAAATTCTCGCTGCGTGATATGCTTATCATGCCAAATTTTTGTCCGCTCCTTATAAAGTTTTGCATTTTCGTATGAGTTGTGGCGAATTTCTTCTAACTCGTTCAGCTGCAAACACCGCTTTTCCCCTGCGGATTTTAGATCAAAGTTTAGTTTCTTTATCGCCCAATAAGCACGGTGCTCCATCTCTACGCGATGGCAACCTTTTCCATAGACCAATCTGTAGGGCGACATTCCGATAGGTGTCTTATACGCAGTCCGGTACGCCCAAAGTGCATCATCGAGTTTAAATGCCCAATCTTTTCGAGACGAGCTGACCGTCTTTTCTAGAATCCACTTCAGCTCTCGATTTGATATCTCAACTTGACCGCTCGTTTGTGGATGGTATGCTGTGGCAACACGATGAGTGACTCCGTATTTTCTCAAAACCGCATCAAGAAATTTGTTGTCGAAGTGTGACCCACCATCACTTATAATAGCACGTGGAGTCCCAAAGCGTGAGAAGATATGTTGTTTGATAAACTTGATCACGACATTGGACCCATTCGTAGGTAGTGCCACCGCTTCAACCCATTTGGAGACGTAATCCACGGCCACCAAAATGTAGAGATTCTTGTTTGATGGGGGAAATGGACCCATGAAGTCGATCCCCCATACATCAAATAATTCGACTTCAAGTATGGTGTTCAGCGGCATTTCGTGTCGTCTTGAGATGTTTCCTGTCCGTTGACACCGATCACATGTAGACACAAAGGAGTGAGCATCTTTGAATAAGGACGACGATAAAATCCATTGTAAGACCTTGACTGCTGTTCTATTTCCACTAAAGTGTCCACCGTAGGGCGATGCATGGCAATGGTTCGGCCTGCTGTGGATTTCCTCATCTGGAATGCATCTACGGATAATTTGATCGGGCATCGCTTAAAAGAAAAGGATCGTCCCACAAATAGTACTTAGCATCCGAGATTAGCTTCTTCTTTTGATGACGTGAGAGATCGTCCTAATTGTTTTACTTGCTAAGTAGTTCACTAGATCAGCATACCAAGGCGCATGTGTTGAATCCAACTTGTAGAGTGCTCGTCGGGGAAGGTTTCTATAATTTGTGGTGACTTTCTTCCTTCTCGAGGGAACTCTCTAACCGTGAAAGGTGATCGGCTATAACATTTTCTGTCCCTTTCTTGTCCCGAATCTCCAAGTTGAATTCTTGAAGGAGTAGCACCCACCGAATTAACCTTGGTTTGGCATCCTTCTTCTCCAAAAGGTACTTTATCGCGAATGATCGGTCCACACTATCACCTTTGTTCCTAGTAGATAGGCCCGAAATTTATCAAATGCAAATATCACCGCCAACAATTCCTTCTCCGTTGTGGCATAATTTCTTTAGGCGTCATCGAGCGTTCGCTCGCATAGTATATGACATGAAACACCTTCCCTCGTCTCTCGCCCCAAAACAGCCCCAATGGCAAAATCGCTAGCATCACACATTAGTTCGAATGGAAGGTCCCAATCCGAGCGACTATCACCGGTGCCGTGCTTAGAGCTTTCTTGACAGAACTCAAAACTTTCTTTACAAGACTCGTCGAAAGTAAATGGGACATCTTTCATGAGTAAGTTGCACGGACCCGTGATCTTTGAAAAATCCTTAATAAATCGGCGATAAAAACCGGCGTGTCCCAGAAAACTCCTAATCCCTTTGACCGAAGTGGGTGGAGGCATCTTCTCAATTGTCTCAATTTTTGCTCGGTCGACTTCAATTCCATGTGAGGATATTCGATGGCCAAGCACAATGCCCTCCTGCACCATAAAAAGACACTTTTCCCAATTCAAGACGAAATTTGTCTCTTCACATCTTCGCAAAACCTTACGCAAATTTTCCAAACAAATGTCAAAAGAATCTCCAAAAGAAAAATCATCCATGAAAATCTCAATACACTGATCTACCATGTCAGAAAAAATAGCCATCATACACCGTTGAAAAGTCGCCGGCGCATTACACAATCCAAACGGCATGCGCCTATACGCGAAAATGCCATAAGGACATGTAAACGTCGTTTTCTCTTGGTCTTCGGGGGCTATGTAAATCTGATTATACCCCGAATAGCCAACGAGAATGCAATAGAATTCGTGTCGGCTAATCTATCTAACATCCGATCAATAAAAGGCAAGGGAAAATGATCTTTTCTTGTGGCCTTATTTTGTTTCCTTTTTTCTTTGCACATACGCCACCCCGTAACAATCTGGTGGGAATTAATTCATTATTATCGTTTTGAACAAGCTGTTATCCCACCTTTTTCGACACAACTTGAACCGGACTTACCCACTTACTATCGAAATTGGAAAGATCATACTGCCGAGGAGTTTTAAAACCTCGACTTTTACCACCTCCTTCATGTTAGGATTCAGCCGGCGTTGATGCTCCACGGATGGTTTGTACTCTTCCTCCATCAAAATCTTGTGCATGCAAATTGATGGTGATCCCCTTGATATCCGCAATAGACCATTCAAGAGCGATTTGTACTCCCTCAAAACTCTTAATAATTTTGCCTCTTGATCTCCTGCTAATGCGGCCGAAAGAATAAGCTGGAAGGGAGTCGGGCCCCGTGAATGCATACTTCAAATGAGGTGGCGGCTTTTTGAGTTCCAATTTTGGAGGTTTTTCAATCGATGGGGTCGGTCGAGTTAGTGAACTTCCTAGCTCCTCGAATGGTTTACGAATAAAGATTGGCGGGAAGCATCCATGTGTCGTGCGTAGGCGGCATGCTCTCCATTTGCCTCTAAATTTCCCCAATCAAAGCGGATTCCAATGGATCGGGTGGATAGTTTTCTCGAAAAGTTTTTCTCACGCATGAGTCAATGACGTCAACTTGGAAACAATTTTCGGCGTCACTTGGATATTTTACGGATCGAAAAATATTGAAGGTTACTTGCTCCTCTTGAACGCGCAAAGTCGGCTTTCCTTTTTCCACATCAATCAACGTTCGGCTGTTGCCAAAAATGGTCTTCCCAAAATAATTGGGATATCATGGTCTTCTTCCATATCAAGTACGATGAAATCGGCGGAAAGATGAACTTATCCACTTTGACTAAAACGTCCTCTATCACACCTCGGATATTTGATGGATCTATCGGCCAATTGTAGAGAGACTGCCGTCGGCTTGGCTTCCCCAATCTCGACTTTTTGAAAATCGAAAGGGGCATAAGATTTATACTGGCCCCGAGATCGCATAGGGCTCTTTCAAAAGATGAATTACCGATGATGCAAGGAATGGTGAAACTTCGGATCTCTCAATTTAGGTGGGAGTTTCTTTTGCAAAATAGCGTTGCACTCCTCCGTTAAAGCGGCCGTCTCATATTCCTCGAGCTTTCGTTTATTGGACAAGATCTCCTTCATGAACTTGACGTAACTCGGCATCTGTTCCAATGCGTCGTGACGGAATGTTTATGTGCAATTTCTTGAAGACGTCGAGGAATTTGGAAAGCGCTTGTCCAGTTTTTGCTTTTGAAAACGCTGTGGAAATGGAATTTGAGGAGTGGGCTGTGTAGTCGAGACTTCCTTTGGGTTTGGTGTCTCATAATTTTCCTTCTCGTTCGCACGTTCGGCTGCTCTTTGTCATTAATAAGTGCCCCTTCAACTCCTTTCCGCTTCTTAATTCGATTGCTTGCACATTTTCCTTGGTTTTCCCTTGGTGCGTTGGGGGCTGCACCTTGAGCCCGAGAAGACAATAAATTAGCAATCTGCCCCATTTGTGTTTCTAGATTTCGGATGGAGGTTGAATGATTTTGAAGAGTCGTCTCGGTGCGGGTCATGAATTGGCTTGTGTTAGCCGCCAATTGAGCAAGAGCATCCTCCAAAGATACCTTTGAAGATTGAGGGGGCTGCTGTGGGGGTTGCACGAAGTGAGGTTGTGGAGGCTTCATAGCTTGCCCATTTCTCCATGGAGAATTTTGTTGATTCCTCCACCCTTGATTATAAGTCTTTGGGATAAAAATTGCTTTGTCGATTTCCATTGGCCACGAACTGAGCTTGCTCCATCTGATGTTGCTCGAACGGATTTCCAAATTGACATTCCGCACTCGGGTGTGGTCCGTTACACCAATTACACGTCTCAATGGTAACGGGGGCGGGTGCATGCGAAAAGTTCTGGAGCTGTTGTGTCAAAACGGCGACTTGAGCTGACAAGGTGGAGATTGGATCATTGCTCGAAACTTCCATTACCCTCTTCGGTGTCAATCTTTCTGCTGGCCATTGGTATGCGTTTTCGGCCATATCCTCCAAAAGCACGTGAGCCTCGGCCATAGATTTTCCCATGAATGTCCCTCCGGAGGCTGCATCGACAAGAGTGCGTGTAGAAGCACTCAAACCACCATAAAACGTATGCAGCTGAAGCCAATCAGGAATGCCGTGATGAGGGCATCTTCGAAGCAATTCTTTATATCGCTCCCACGCCTCGTGGAGCGATTCCATATCGAACTGGGCAAAAGTAGTTATCTCGTTTCTCAACCGCGCCGTCTTAGCTGGTGGGAAAAATTTTGCAAGGAAGGCTTGCACTAACCTCTCCCATGTTGTAATCGACCCCGGCGGTAAAGAATTTAACCAAAACTTTGCTTTATCCCTCAAAGAAAAAGGGAAAAGCCTCAATCGGATGGCATCGTCGGTGACACCATTTGTTTTAAATGTGTCACATATCTCAAGGAACGAAGCAATGTGGGCATTCGGGTCGTCCTTCGGCAATCCACAGAAAGGGCTCGCCTGTACCATCTGAATAATGGCGGGCTTGATTTCAAAATTATTAGCTTGGACGGTGGGACGCCGAATTCCCGAAAAATTTGCGTTGACTTGCGGCATGGCATAATCTCGAAGAGCGAGTTCCGGTTGAACTTGCCGCACTTGGTTGTCTCCTCCTTGGATTTCAATATTTTCGGCCATCTTGACCGTAAATGCGCAACTCTCTTTTTCCTTTTTATTCCTTCTTAGAGTGCGCTCGAGCTCGGTGTCCAAAGGTAGTAAGCCTTCGTTACAAGTCTTCTCATGCACTACGAAAGGGCACAGGAAAAGCGAATAAACAAAATTAAATACACAAAAATAGAAATAAAGCGTTCAAATTAAGGTGGAAATACTTAAGTCGATATTAGAAAAATTTCAATCCCGACAGCGGCGCCAAAAACTTGTTGCGATATTTCCTACACGCAAGTGCGTCATCGTTTACAAGTAATAAAGTGATAAGTAGAGTATCGTTCCCACGAGATTGAATCTCTAACTACCGACGCGTTTCGTATCCCAATTTTATTTGAACAATCGAAGTTGGGTTTGTGGATTAATAACTAAAAGAATTCTTGAAAGACTAAGCAGAAAACGATAGCTTGAATAAAAGGAATCAAATTATAAATAAGTCTAGAGTTAAGAATCCACCTTAATTTATCCGAATTTAATCTTGATTATCCGTAATAAATAATTTTCCCAATTTATTGAAGGCGGAGATTGCTAATATATTCTACCGCCTCTCCGAGGTCAATAGATTTATCTAACGGCGACTAACGCACTCTATCCCTAGGTGAATTATCTCGTCGCTAGGCAAAAATCATGAAATCTCCTAAAGGCCACGTAGTTCCTATGAGTATATTCCTATCTCACGAGAATAAACGGTCCTCACCAATAGTTCCTCACCAAATCTCCTCTCCCGATTCGAAGTGAATGATTAAATCAATACAACTATTGGCCAGATAATTGCAAG
The DNA here is from genome assembly GCA_033398695.1 of Orobanche coerulescens. NCBI lineage: Eukaryota > Viridiplantae > Streptophyta > Magnoliopsida > Lamiales > Orobanchaceae > Orobanche > Orobanche coerulescens. Next base: position 123,594,035 of record CM065817.1, read on the forward strand.
CATTAAACATAATTGGGAAAACTCAATAAAAAGGTAATAAATTGGATAACCTCAATCAATTCGTCAAAATAAAGGTTTCATCAAAACCCTAGATAAGGGCTTTAGCGACATACTAAAGCGACAATACAAAGTAAATAAACGAAAGCATAAAATTCAAACGCAGATGAAGCTCGGATTCCTCCGTTCTTCAGCTTCCGCCTTCTGCCCTTGAATTCCTCTGCTTTCCTCCTCTTCTCTGTCTCCAAGCTTAAGCTCCCTTAGGTCTTGATTCAATGATTCAAAGATGATTAACTTAGGGTCTTAAGCCCTATTTATAGCTCAGCACTTCCATAAATCGCGTCCGTATTAGTTGGTTGAAAACTGGCTTCGAAACGGCCCAAAATCCGCGCAGACGTACCAAACCCGCTAAGTGTGCCGCGGCTCACTGAACCTGTGCCGCGGCACATCGCCAAAATCTGAATACCTGGGCGTAATTAAATCCTTCTGTGCCGCGGCTCACATGGGCTGTGCCGCGGCACAGAGTACGACTACTCGCCCTTGGTGGTGTCTTCCTTTGCCGCGGCTCAGCTTCCTTGTGTCGCGGCTCATAGTCCAGTTTTGCCGTTTTCGCCCGTTTTGCCTCGTTTTAGCTTCCGGACTTCAATTTCCTGTCAATCATGCAAAATTAAGGCATTAAAAGCTCATTTAGATGATTTCACTCAACAAAACACTACAAAATAATGATAAATAAGCGTATAAAAATACGCCTAACACAATCCGTTTTTGTCCAATTAATTGTTGTATAGACGTTGTTTTGAACTTGTTCTACGGATTGGATACTCGTATCCTTGGTTCGTTCGACCCGAGGGGTGATTTCTTTGTTCTTGAAGGGTCTTGAACATTTAATGTCCGATTAAATGTCCGAATGAGTTCCTTTCGTTAGTTTGTTGGGATTTCCGTTGTTTTGGCCTTGATTCTCGTCGTAACCATGTGTTATTGTTCCTTCCGGAGGTTTATAGGTGTTCGAGGATTCCGATGTTGAATCTCGTTGGTGATTGACGATTCGTGTGGTGTTATTCACGTAGTAATTTCGGTGCTATCGCGTTCTTGATAGTGTTCGGGAGTTCGGGGCCGTTCGACCGTATTTCATCCGTCGTCTTGTTGCGATTGTGGTTTCGAGGCAAGTACCTTGTCCATACTATTCTTGTTTTGTGGATATGATGATTGGTGATCGTCTTGGTGTGTTTGTTTGTTTGTTTGTTTGAAATGAGTTTTCAAAATATTTGGTTAGCCTTGTTAAAGGCCCTCTTTCAAAACCGCGTGTGTTTTGTGATTGGTGTATTTCGTGAACGAGTATGTGACTCCTGTGGATGTGTTTGGTGTTGAAGATGCACTTGGTGTTGCGTGTGGATGTATATTGTTTCATTTCGGTGCATTGTGTCTTGACGTGGTGTTTTGCTAAGTGTTTGATGCCTCTGGTTGAATTGTTTGGACATCCTTGGTGTGATATGTTACTCGTGCTTGATTATTTCGCGGCCAGCTCGGGAGGGTCCTTAGAGGCCTCGAGTGGGATTCGTGGCTTCGTCCCGGTCCTAGGTGACGTGTGGTGCTTGAGTATTTCGCTAGCCAGCTCGGGAGGGTCCGACGGGATCACGGAGTGGGATTTGTGGCTTCGTCCCGGTCCTAGGCGATGCGAGTACATGTTTTGTGAATGTGTTTGCTCACCTCGGGAGGGTTCGACGGGACCACGGAGGGAATTCCAATGGATTCGACCTGGGTTCATGAGTGAAACTTCACCGCTACGTGTGTATATTTTGTGATTGTTTTCGCTCACCTCGGGAGGGTCCGATGGGATCACGGAGGGAGTCCAATGGTATAACCCTAGATTCACGAGTGCGGTTGCTTATGTTTTGTGAATGTGTTTGCTCACCTCGGGAGGGTTCGACGGGACCACAGAGGGAATTCCAATGGCTTCGACCTGGGTTCACGAGTGAAACTTCACCAGTTGGTATTGATTTTATGTCCGTCGAGGACGCGTGACGTGGGTTTTAACCCTGTGTATTGTTGTCGGTTTTCTATTTGCGAAAACAAAACCTTTGTTTGTGACCACTGTTGATTTTGGAAAGATAAGGATTTGATAATCCTAAGTTGTTTTCTATCAAAACTCTCGATGGCATTTAAACGGTTTTATAAATTGTTTCCCTTGATTTGTGACCTTTCGGTTTTAGAATGTTTTACCAAACTCCTGCCTCGGGAAGTACTTTTCGTCACGATTGGATTTTTGAGGATTCTTGGTTAATATTGTTCTTGGAACTTGTATTGTATGGCTCGTATTTGCACTTTGTTCTTGCACTAGCAAAACAGTAGAGTTTTGCTAACCCCCGAGTATTCGGGGGGTGGATGTCTGTTTTTGCATTCAGGTTTGGGAGCATAACACAGGGTCGGCACGAAGGATGATGAAAGATGAACGATACTAATCACACGAGGATCCGTTGATGTCGTATTGGTCTAGTTGTATTTTCTTTTCCGCTGCAGCATCTTTTCCCCATTGTACGGGAGCTTATTGTATTTTGACCCCTGCGTGGGTATGTGTTTGGGTTTGAGTTGTATGTTATTATTGAAAGACCAAATCGGTCTACTGAGTCATTTTAGCCTTAAATGCGATGTTTAGATGTTTGATTTTAGTTATCAGCCTGGTAGATCCTCGAGGAGAGGGTCTACGGCGTGTAATATCCCTGAGTGGATTGGGGGTGTTACATAAATGGTATCGGAGCCAGGTTGTGGAAACCTAGGCTGTCGGGTCAGTGGTGTCTGTTGAGTTTTGTCTCGTCGGATTTTATCTGACTGAGTCGTGTCGTGACGCGTCGTCTGAGTTTGTTGGTCGTGATTAGTATCGTGGGCGATCATCATCTTCGTGCGACTTGTGGATGTATGTCTCCCTTCTTTGTGTTGTGCCTCGTGTCACACGAGCTATTTTTATGATTTATTTGTTAAGTGACGGAATCCTCTTATGGATTTTGATTTCTTGATATGTGGTTATTTGACCCTCATATTTCGTTCATATGAGGAGTAGTGTTGCTGGATTGTGCATGTTTGACTTTATTTCTTTTATCCGCTGCGTGAGTTCTTTTGTAATGACTTTCGGTATTTTACCGACTGAGTTTTATTTCGAAAATCGGTTCCCTTAACCGAGTTTTTTGGCATTATGGCCTTGATAGTTTTGGCGAAATTCTTATGACGGTATTTAGCATGTTGTAAAATGGCTTTTGTGAGTTTTTGAAACATTACCGTCATCGGCCTTTTTGGCATTTTTGTCAATAGTTTTTAGTCTGGTGGGTTTCGGCGTGGGACCACGGCGCTATAATGTTCTGTGTAATTACCTGAAATTTTTGGGCATTCTAGCCCATTGAATTATTTTTGAAAACCTTGAGTATCTTAGAAAATTAAAATTCGAGACGTACTTTTAAAACGAATTATTTTCTCGCAGTACTTTCAAGGTGCCTTCTAGTGCCGCAATATGTTTCAAAATTATTCTAATTGAGGACCAAAATATTTTGAGATATTTTCAATTATTTTTAGAAATGCAGTTGCTTAGACCCAAGTGTCGAATATTTTGAAAGTTTTTCACTAAGAGAAGGTGTCCTCATTTGTGTTCAAACGCAAGATGATTTTCAAAGTCTCGATAACAATGTTTGCACTACTTTTTGTAAAGTGATACTCAAGATCAACTGGTGTTTCCAAACTATTTTCAAAAGGTGGATTTCGTTTTTAAAACCCATCATTTCGTGCTTGTGGTCGGAGAAGGTGTGTATGATGTTGGTATTGTTGTTAGGGTGTTAGCCCTCCGAATTGTGATTGAATTGGTGGTGTGAACGTTGAGTCGTTCTCCACGCATATGTTTTGTCAGCCCTCTGTGAGAGGTGTGAACTGGTGTTTACTGTTTATCGCCTCGTGGTGATTTTCGTGTTGTCGCACTAGTGTGAGTTGTTAAAGCTTGGATTTTTGTGCGTTATACACATGGGTGATTGTTTCATGATGTTTGTGATTGTGTGCTGGCTATCGTTTGGGATGTTGTAATCGTCGAGCGATGCCGTTGTTGTTGTGATTTTTGTATGCGTTGATATGTTATGCTGAGTTGGCATCTCTGGTATGTTGTTTTGAGGTGTTTTGTTCCATTGTATCGAGCATTTGTATTTTCGGTATGCCGAGCCGAGACGTTTCAACCATGATGTGCCGGGGCATGCACGTGTAAATTGTCCTTCTCGTCAGTAACGCGTTTCAAGTGCGGACTCAATGGACACCGAATTCAGTTTTGCGAATTGGCTACCGAGACTTTCGGAGTTCGCGCTTCAGCACAGTCATCGGAATCGGCTTTGAGAGGCCTTTGAAGGATGTTTCTGTCAGTTGCTTGTTGTGTTGTCACCTTGATTTCGTGTTGTGAGTTTCGGGAACGACACTTCTTTTAGAAGGGGTCGAACATAATACCCGTATTATTTTTGGCTTCTGCATTTTCTCTTTCTCAATTCTATCGATTCGCTCATGTTCGTTGATACCTTCCGGGCTTGTTCTGTATTTCGGTTTCGTCGTTCGAACGAACTGTGATCTTGTTGTGGGTCGATCTGGTTATCGCTGTGACTTTTCCGAATTTGGTTCGATTTTTGTGAACCTTGTTCGGAAGTAACATCTTTTTGTTCTACTAATTCTTTTATTCGAAGTGGATCGGATTTGGAACTCCTGTATTTTCGACTCTGTCGACTCGTTTATGCTCGTTAACATTTTCTGAACTTTCCCTATCCATTGCTTTTGTTGATCGAACGAGGGTGGTATTGTTTCGAGATAACTCGTTTGTCGTTATGACTTTTCAATCGCTATTCCCTTTCCTGTGGATCTTATGGGAATGCATGTCTCGTTGTTCTCACCAGATCATCCTGGGAGTTGTTGTTTGAATTTTATTATCCTTCGTATTTCGGACATGATTGTTCGATTTTTGTTGTCTCGATCGTTTGTTTGTTCGGTTTTCGTTCTCGTTTCGTGATTGTTGAGCGTTCAGGCTCCTTCCTAATTCCCTTAAGTTCGGGAGATTAGTCTCGTTTTCGATCTTCCAACCCTTGGGCGGTGGAATTCCGTATTTGTTCAGCGATTGGCTCGCGTTTTGATTGATGTACCGTTGGGTTGGTCAATCGTATTGATTTTCGTTCGTTGTGTTTTGTGATTGCTCGGATAATTGACTTGATTGTATTATCCATTTGATGACGCATGTCACTTGTTGGTTTTATTATATCCCTAACGGCGACGTTGTGTTGGTCGTCGTGGAGCGTGTTTTCACACTATATATTCCGTTGCGTTGTTTGTAACGTTTCGGCGTTGGGCGCTAGTTACGCGTTTCTTGCGTATCTCGTTGAGTTTTCCTGGCAGGATATTGCTTCTCCCTACTTGTTTTAAGTTTCGGGACGAAACTTCTTTTAAGGAGGGTATAATGTAATATCCGCAAATTTTGATTTTCGGTAAAAAAAAATTTCGGCCGGAGTCCATTTTGACGACTCGTTCATGACCGTTTCGTCATTCTGAGAATGATTAATTCTACACTTTTTGACATCCGAGTTCGTTTCGGTGTCGTTTTGTTGAGTTCCGTGTTCTTTAGCGACTTTTCCACGTATGAGTTCGACTTTGTTAGATCACCATTAATTTTTGGAAACTCCAAAAATTCTGAATCTTTGCAATATTATAAAGCATCGAGTTAGCTTTCCAAAGGTTCAAACGGTGAGTCAATCGGAGTCCAGACGAAGGAGTTATGGTCGAAATAGCTAAGACTGCACGATGTGCCTTTTTGGTGTTGCAGTGGACTGTACCGTGTGCCGCGGCACACTTCAGCTGGGTCGCGGCACTAAGCCAGTGCTGGGCAGTTTTTTTTGGCCGTGGGCCGTGGCACACTTGTCCTGTGCCGTGGGCCGCGGCACACTTGTCCTGTGCCGCGGCACACAGGGCAGATTAGCCCATTTCTGCGGATTTTGTGAGATGAATGCTCATTTCATCTCTTCCTTCATTCCTCCTTCTCTTGGGCGATCTTGTGGCGATTTTTGGACGGTTTGGCATCATCAATCCCAGAGAACTTCATATTCTTCAAGTTCTTCGTATGGATTAACAACACCAACAATTGTTCTTCATCATTAATCCAAGGTAAATTCTTGAAACCTTACTTTTGGGAGATTTGGGGATTTTCCTTTTGATTTCGATTCCAATCCATTTTTGTCCAATTAATTGTTGTATAGACATTGTTTTGAACTTGTTCTACGGATTGGATACTCGTATCCTTGGCTCGTTCGACCCGAGGGGTGATTTCTTTGTTCTTGAAGGGTCTTGAACATTTAATGTCCGATTAAATGTCCGAATGAGTTCCTTTCGTTAGTTTGTTGGGATTTCCGTTGATTCTCGTCGTAACCATGTGTTATTGTTCCTTCCGGAGGTTTATAGGTGTTCGAGGATTCCGATGTTGAATCTCGTTGGTGATTGACGATTCGTGTGGTGTTATTCACGTAGTAATTTCGGTGCTATCGCGTTCTTGATAGTGTTCGGGAGTTCGGGGACGTTCGACCGTATTTCATCCGTCGTCTTGTTGCGATTTTGGTTTCGAGGCAAGTACCTTGTCCATACTATTCTTGTTTTGTGGATATGATGATTGGTGATCGTCTTGGTGTGTTTGTTTGTTTGTTTGAAATGAGTTTTCAAAAGATTTGGTTAGCCTTGTTAAAGGCCCTCTTTCAAAACCGCGTGTGTTTTGTGATTGGTGTGTTTCGTGAACGAGTATGTGACTCATGTGGATGTGTTTGGTGTTGATGATGCACTTGGTGTTGCGTGTGGATGTATATTGTTTCATTTCGGTGCATTGTGGCTTGACGTGGTGTTTTGCTAAGTGTTTGATGCCTCTGGTTGAGTTGTTTGGACATCCTTGGTGTGATATGTTACTCGTGCTTGATTATTTCGCGGCCAGCTCGGGAGGGTCCTTAGTGGCCTCGAGTGGGATTTGTGGCTTCGTCCCGGTCCTAGGCGATGCGAGTACATGTTTTGTGAATGTGGTTGCTCACCTCGAGAGGGTTCGACGGGACCATGGAGGGAATTCCAATGGCTTCGACCTGGGTTCACGAGTGAAACTTCACCGCTACGTGTGTATATTTTGTGATTATTTTCGCTCACATCGGGAGGGTCCGATGGGATCACGGAGGGAGTCCAATGGTATAACCCTGGATTCACGAGTGCGGTTGCTTATGTTTTGTGAATGTGTTTGCTCACCTCGGGAGGGTTCGACGGGACCACGGAGGGAATTCCAATGGCTTCGACCTGGGTTCACGAGTGAAACTTCACCAGTTGGTATTGATTTTATGTCCGTCGAGGACGCGTGACGTGGGTTTTAACCCTGTGTATTGTTGTCGGTTTTCTATTTGCGAAAACAAAACCTTTGGGCTGTGACCCTGTTGATTTTTGGAAAGATAAGGATTTGATAATCCTAAGTTTTTTTCTATCAAAACTCTCGATGGCATTTAAACGATTTTATAAATTGTTTCCCTTGATTTGTGACCTTTCGGGTTTAGAATGTTTTACCAAACTCTTGGCTCGGGAAGTACTTTTGGTCACGTTTGGATTTTTGAGGATTCCTGGTTATTATTGTTCTTGGAACTTGTATTGTATGGCTCGTATTTGCACTTTGTTCTTGCACTAGCAAAACAGTGGAGTTTTGCTAACCCCCGAGTATTCGGGGGGTGGATGTCTGTTTTTGCATTCAGGTTTGGGATCATAACACAGGGTCGGCACTAAGGATGATGAAAGATGAACGATACTAATCACACGAGGATCCGTTGATGTCGTATTGGTCTAGTTGTATTTTCTTTTCCGCTGCAGTATCTTTTCCCCGTTGTACGGGAGCATATTGTATTTTGACCCCTGCGTGGGTATGTGTTTGGGTTTGAGTTGTATGTTATTATTGAAAGACCAAATCGGTCTACTGAGTCATTTTAGCCTTAAAGGCGATGTTTAGATGTTTGATTTTAGTTATCAGCCTGGTAGATCATTGAGGAGAGGGTCTACGGCGTGTAATATCCCTGAGTGGATTGGGGGTGTTACATCTGTAACCGGTTCAAACAACTCAAATCAATCCAATTATTACAAACATCTCAAATCATTAACAGGACACAAGTACTCGAGTACTGAAAATCAAACCAGAATAACAAAACAACACTACGGATAACATCACTGGCCCCTTCATCATCATGTCGGTACTGTGGTTCCTTCCCCGCTCCTCGGCTACCTAAACATCGCAGGGGATAGCAAAATGATGCTAGTATAAGTATCAATAATATACAAAATCAGATATGCAACACTGATGCATAGCAAAATACATAACACGGACTTCCGCTACCGGAATCCAATGATGCGAATCCACATGATTCCATCAACACAACATGGGGTAATCCAATGATCCAGCGCCTTCAGCATAGATCCCAAGATGATCCCGTCGGACCAACGCGAGGTGAAAAACCCGTCCAATGATCCAGCGCCCTCAGCATAGATCCCAAGATGATCCCATCGGACCAACACGAGGTGGACATCTGATCCAGCACCCTCAGCATAGATCACACGATCCCTTCAGATCAACACAACATATACAACACAACTATGCATACACATATGCAAAATCGATATGTCCATCAACATGAACATACAAATAAATCAATAACGATATTATGACAATTCAACTGGAATGATCTCATGTTCAACAACATGAATAATAATATGCATGGTCAAAATCATCAATATTAAACCAATATTCAAAATACAATACTTGCCTTAAAGATGGCAAGAATTAAATACTCCAACGAATGTCAACGCGTCCGAAGGTCGCCGCCCCTTGATCGATCACCTTGTATAAGGAAATAACAAGGAATTCAACAAACCTCTTGAAACTAACGTACGAGCACCGAACACCCTAAGTTATAATCGAGTTAACATTAATGTAAGGTCGGTTCTCGGTTCAACTTCCCGACTAACACTAGGTTTGGATAATGGCATGCAAATTCAAGAGATCATAATGGGGCACAATACTGTCGTCTACAATTCCAAGGATAACCATTATACCATTAAATTTCATACTCTAACTCCGAATTATCAACTCAAATGCTCGGTTCGGTTGTCTCAACGATACATAGCGAGATAATCACGTTCAACCTAGTTCTAGGTTAATTCATCCCTATGATTCTTGTTCTTCCGCGAGTAGTTCTTCTTATCAAGTTCTACATTCAAAACGATTGTCCCTAATATCCTTACCTAGTTCTAATCATCAATATGTAGATTAACAAAGAAATCTTTCAAGGCAAGAATTATACTTGAACACCTTCTGTATTCGCCTTCTTGAATTTATCTCTCACACGGGGGAAATCCTAAATAAGTTGTTCATCAAAAGAGCGTTTCTAAAACATTATCAAGGTATGTTCATCTCAGAAAACTCCATCTTCATGATCGGTAAAGATCATGGTTCAACTATTAACAAAAGGAACCTTAATTCACCCAATAAAATCCTCCTAAACATGGTGCTAGATTCACTACGATATAACGAGTCCAATAATTTCCGAAGCAGACTCAATCTATAGCTAGGAACATAAATTACAGCTTGGTATAGTATTAACATGCCTCAATCAAGATAAGAACAATGAAATACTCGTTGAAACTCAACACTGGAAGCTTGAACACCAATCCACAAGGTCTATGATCTTCAAAATCGAGCTAGGATGATGATATGAGAGATATATGGTGCTGGGGAGTCTTCAGATTGCAAAAATCGGCAAGGAAGTGAGGAGTAAATGAAATGGGGGTTTAGGGTAATAAATAGAACTCTAAACATTACGTACGTTATCGGCAATCTCTTACATACGTAAAAGCCTTAGCGTATGCTCTTCTCAAACCTTAGCGTACGCTAACATCTGGCAATAGCTCACTGCCTCTATTCTGGCTTCGTTTACGTAGGTTATTTGAACAGTTTACGTACGTAAAACCATGCACTTAGCGTACGTTAATAATCCAACCTAACGTACGTTAAGCCTCGTTGACTTGCTTAGTTGGAAAGCCGTCCAGGTTCACGTGGAGCATTATCAACGAATCTTCTTCCGGCCCCCACACGCCGACCCTTGTCTGATCTCGAATTGACTGAAGCTTACGTACGTTATGCCACAGCTCTAACGTACGTTATCTTTCATACGTAGCGTACGCTATGCTTATCGTCTAGCGCATGTTATGATGTGCAGAAGCATGCATGCATGAATTTTTGGAAATACAAAAACGTAGGGATATAAATATAGGAAACCATACTTCGATTAATAACGCCACATAATCAAATGTTACAAATTCGAATACTGGTAAAATACACTATAATTATCCGGGCATTACATACTACCCCTCTAAAAAGAAGTTTCGGCCCGAAACTTAAAACGGAAACAATTTCGGGTATCTCGACATCATACTATATTCAGTCTCCCAAGTTGCTTCTTCGACTCCATGTCGAGACCACTGAACTTTAACCAAAGTGATCTTTTTATTCCTCAATTGTTTGACTCGGCTCTCGAGTATCTTGATCGGCTTTTATTCGAACGAGCCATCATTAGCCACTTCAATCTCGTAAAAATCAATGATATGATTGGGATCCGGTAAATATTTCCATAATTGGGATACGTGGAATATATTATGAACGTGGCTCAGCGATGGCTGTAAGGCCAACCTATATGCTAACTCCCCAACTCTTTCAAGGATCTCGAATGGTTCGATATATCTCGGACTCAGCTTCTCTTTCTTTCCAAAACGAAAAATTCCCCGAGTAGGGGAAACCTTCAATAGCACGTGGTCCCCAATTACAAACTCTAACGGGCGACGGCGTACGTCTGCATAAGACTTCTGTCGACTCTGGCCAGTCAACAGCCTTTCACGAATCAGAGCTACCTTCTCTTGAGTCTGAACTATCAACTCTGGTTCCGTCCCGATCAAGTCAGAAGAATCATCCCAACACAGGGGCGATCTGCATCTCCTGCCGTACAACACTTCAAACGGTGCCATCGTAATGGAAGCATGCCAACTATTGTGGTAGATGAATTCAATCAACGGCAAATGAACCTCCGAATCGGTAGACCAATCTAAGGCACAAGCTCTTAGGATATCTTCTACTATTTTATAGTCCTTTCGGACTGTCCGTCCGTCTGAGGATGATAAGTTGTGCTAAAGTTCAGCTCGGTTCCCAAGGCCTTATGAACTGCCTTCCAAAAGTACGACACAAAGTGACCATCCCGATCCGAAATAATGGTCTTCGGCGTACCGTACAATCGGACTATCTCCGCAATAAACACTCGTGCCAACTTCTCCGGCCCCCAAGTATCCTTAAAACCCATAAAATGAGCCGACTTGGTTAGACGATCAACTATCAGCCAAATCATATTCATCCCCGTTCTGCTCCTTGGCATATTAGTGATAAAGTCCATCGATATATCCTCCCACTTCCACTCAGGGATCGGAAGTGGCTTCAACATTCCGGCAGGTCATTGATGTTCAATCTTAACCTGTTGACAAGTTAAACACTTCGAGACGTATTCCACTACGTCCTTCTTCATATTTCCCCACCATAAATTCTGCTTTAAATCCTTATACATTTTACTGGTGCCCGGATGAATAGAATAGGGCGCACTGTGGGCTTCCTTCATGATTGTATGCTTCAAAACATTGTCATCGGGGACGCAAAGTCGACTTTGTAATCTCAGAACTCCATCATCATGTACCACAAATCCCGGGGTCTCTCCTTTGTTTACTTCATCACGTAACCGAAAAATCAGATAATCATCCAACTGCTTAGATTTGATTTCTTCGATTAGCGATGAAGTTAATTCCATCATACACAGTTGCCCTTAGACTCCTTGTGACCATACTTCAATTCCTTCGAGAATCAATTCTCGTTGAATGCTGGACTGGGATGTAAGCGCTTCCAACATTCGAATAGAAATATGTTTGCGGCTCAGTGCATCAGCTACCACGTTTGCTTTGCCTGGGTGATAAAGAATTTACAGGTTGTAATCTTTGATCAATTCCAGCCATCTCCTCTGTCTCATGTTTAATTCCTTCTGACTGAAAATATACTTGAGACTCTTATGATCTATGAAGATCTGACAATGAGTGTCGTACAAATAATGTCGCAAAATCTTCAGGGCAAAGACAATAGCTGTTAACTCTAAATCATGTGTCGGGTAGTTAACCTCGTAAGGTTTCAACTGTCGAGAGGCATAGGCAATCATCCTATCCTTCTGCATCAAAACGCGACCCAAACCCTGATTCGACGCATCGCTGTAAGCCTTGAACCCATCGGTTCCATCTGGTAGTGCTAGTACTGGCACCGTTGTCAGTCTTCTCTTAAGTTCATCAAAGTTAGTCTGACATTTCTCGTTCCACGCGAATTTCTGAGCCTTCTGTAACAGCTGAGTAAGCGGACGGGCAATTTGGGAAAATCCTTCCACAAAACGGCGATAATATCCAGCAAGTCCTAAGAAACTTCGGACTTCCTTCACGTTCTTAGGAGATTACCATTGAAAGATTGCTTCAACTTTCTTCGGGTCTACCTGAACTCCGTCGGTTGATATCACGTGCCCAAGGAACGTTACTTTCTTAAGCCAAAACTCGCATTCAGAAAGTCTGTTCAGTCCTTAGAGTATTCAAAATGATACGCAAATGTTCTGCATGCCCTTCTGGATCCTTCGAATAGATCAAGATGTCATCAATGAAAATGACCACGAATTTATCCAAGTATTCTAAGAATACTCGATTCATCAATGGCATAAACACCGCAGGAGCATTAGTAAGTCCAAATGGCATCACCACGAACTCGTAGTGCCCGTACCGGGATCTGAAAGCAGATTTTTGTATATCAGATTCCTTAATCCTCAACTGATGGTATCCTGATCTCAAGTCGATCTTTGAGAGTACCGTCGCCCCCTGCAGTTGATCAAATAAATCGTCGATCCGAGGCAAAGGGTAATTATTCTTGATCGTCACCTTGTTTGGCTCCCTGTAATCAATACACAATCGAAGGGATCCGTCTTTCTTCCGGACAAAGAGAACGGGTGCTCCCCAAGGAGAAACGCTAGGTTGAATGTAACCCTTCTGTAACAATTCCTCAAGCTGTTTCTTTAACTCATATATCTCGATTGGCGCCATACGGTATGGTGCTCTGGAAATAGGTGCGGCTCTAGGTTCCAATTGGATATTAAATTCTACAGTTCTTTGCGAAGGTAATCTGAGTAGTTCGTCAGGGAATACGTCAGAGAATTCGTTCACCACTGGAATAGATGAGAGCTCTACTCATTCTCCCTTCTTCATGGCGTAACACCAAAACCAGTGACAACCCTGTTTTAGCAATTTAACTGCTTTCATGGCTTTGAGCACTTTCCCAGAGCTTCGTGGTCTCCATCCTTCGAATAAGTGTTCAGAGCCGTCATCAGCAATAATCGAGATAACTCTCTTCCGATAATTCAAAATAGCCCCATAACGGTCGAGCCAATCGTCTCCAAGAATTAAATCGTCTCCATGGATGTCGACCACAATAGGATTTGACGGCCAATTTCTCCCTCCTATAGACACAGGAAAATCTCTAGCTTCTAGAGTTCCCACAATTCTCTCTCCACTCGGCAAACCCACAACATAAGGATCACAATCATGCAAACACGAGATTCTCAAACGATTAACACATTTCAATGATATGAAAGAATGCGTAGCTCCTGAATCGAATAAGACATTTACTGGTTGCAAAAGAATCTGAATCGTACCTGATGCAATAGCAGTGTTCTGATCATCTGACCTCCTCATCTCGTAAAGGCGTGAAGGAACGGATCCAGCACTAGATGCCTCTCTTTTTCCAAAATTCTGCTATTGAGGACCGCTCTGCTGTGTCAGGTTCACGCTCGTATCTTTCGGAACTTGTGCTGGAGTGTGAGTACGAAATGATTTAGTCACATTTCTGCAAAAAGTCACACGATGCCCTTCCTGCCTACATTCAAAGCAGGTCACATAAGGAGCGGAGCAATCACACCGAATATGTCTTACTCGCCCACAGTTATAACAATTCTTTGATGCATCTGAAACCGTCGATGCTGTTTGGAATTTCTTTCCGCCTCGGGAAGGATACGGAGGCCTCTTTGACGAATGGAATGAGGACTGGCCCTTGCGGAGCCCACTACTCTTGTTCTCAGTGAAGTTGCCAGACACTTTCTACTTCCTTGCTTCTGCAAATTTCTACACTGCTGTCTCTTTCATTTCGTAGGCCAGTGCTTTGTCCTGATACTGCCGTAGAGTAGTACATTCAAATCCGGACATATATGTAATATCCGCAATTTTTGATTTTCGGTAAATTTCTTTTTTCGGCCGGAGTCCGTTTTGATGACTCGATCATAACCGTTTCATCATTCTGAGAATGATTAATTCTACACTTTTTGACATCCGAGTTCGTTTCGGTGTCGTTTTGTTGAGTTCCGTGCTTTTTGACGACTTTTCCGCACTTGAGTTCGATTCTTGCGAATATCGTCCGAAACTGCTGTTTCGAGTTTCCCGTAAGTCCGTTTGACTTTGTTAGACGTGTTGTGAACTTCGGTTTAGTTATGAGATCACGTATCGTGATTTTCGGAAGTTTTGGGCCATTTTCGTAATTTCCCAAAGTTTGGGGTAATTACTTTCCGTTGTTGAATTTCGAGCCTTCGGGTGGTCGGAATCGTGTGTTCTCTTAGTGCTCGAATTCGTCTTTGCGAGTATTTCGTAACCGTATCTTCAATTTGTATTCAGGTTCGAGTTTCGGAGTCGTTCGGGCCATCGGAGTTGGCCCCGACCGAGTCATGACCGGGCAATCTGGGCCCAGGCCGGCACTGGCCGAGTTACGGCCGGTAGTGCTCGGCAGTTGTACCGTGGGCCGCGGCACATGCCGGCAGGTCCGAGGCACACTGCAGAGTCACTGCCGCGGCACACCCGTCCGGGCCGCGGCACACTCATGTTTCAATTATCGGCCAACCCCTCTGTACCATGAGCCGCGGCACATGCCGGCAGGGCCGCGACACACTGCCGGGTCACTGCCGCGGCACACTTGTCCGGGCCGCAGCACACTGCCGAGCCCTGGGAGCAATTTTTGGGCCTGTGCCGCGGCACACTTCGGCTGGGCCGCGGCACACAGTGCAGATCAGCCTATTTAAGGTCGGGTAGACGTGTTTCTCACCCATTTTCTTCCCCCAACTCACCTCTTCCGCAGCCAAGACATGGAGAAGACCAAGGCATGGTGTTTATCTTCCTATCCACGTCGTTTTTGAGTTCATAGCATCGATTAATCAACCTATAACCTTCTTCGATCCATCAAATCAAGGTATGATTTCCTAAAATCTAGTTTTGGGGATTTTAGTTGACTTTGTCCGATTTGATCGTTTTAACTCATATTTCTGATGGGTAATCGAAGATTGAGTTGTGTTCTATCATTTTCATCATCTTTCCACGGTTTTGTCATTTCCGATTCGTCGTTTATATGAACTTTCGTTTGACGCCTTCAAGGTGTCTGGGGAAATGCCGTAGAGAGAAATTTGGTCGTTTTGCGATGTTTTCCTCGTGTGATTTATTGTTTATTTGATGATAGTATATTAGGGACGAATTCCCTACGGAAATCGGCTGTTGAGCCTTTCCGATCGGCGTTTTCATTGGAGTTCCGGATTTCTCCAATCAACCGTATTTTCCGAAGTATTCGTGAGAGATTACCAAGGCAAGTACCTGGATATACGAATTGTAACTGCGTGAAATCATTGTTGTCGAAGTGTATGAGTTTATACGGATGTATATATGTGTATATATATGTATGTGTATATATATTTATATGTATTTATATATAATTATATGTTAAATATATGTATGTATATACATATATTGATTTATATGCTTATGTCGGTGATCGACGAGTGATGAATGCTAACGCAAGTTGACGTACTCAACTTGGATTGATGGACGAACTATAGTTATTTATATAATATAGTAAGGTTATATATATATATCTATATATCTATATATATAAATATATATTTTCAATTGAGTTGCTATATAGAGACATAGGTGCGGCGTCGGTTAGCTATGCCTGAAGACTTATTGTGATTGAGCTTTGATTGATAACATGTGTGTTATTGTTTATTGTGTGGTTGTGGACCGATGGATAAATTGAGTGAATTAGTGCACTGAGTGAATAATTGTTGTAACGTTTGTCTGTGTGCTTGATGTTTGTAACAATGTGGATACTTGTTGTGACATACGTCATATCCGGGAACCTCTGAGGGCGGGGCGTGCACTCCGGCCTGGTGTACGCTGCAATGTGCGGCTCCATATGGGTGGTGAACGCCGGTGTTACATAATGCGTGTGTCAAGGGGCGGCTCTTGCGGGAGTGATCGCCGGCGCAGTGACATGTTCAATGAGCGGCCGACATAGTGGAGTGAATGCCGGTGCACAGGTGCGCAAGGGAGGCGCCTGGCAGGATTATTGGTTACGAGTATTTGAGTGATAGCTAAGACCCCGTTACCGAACGATGTATGTATCTCAAATTCTTTCAACTCACTTTTAAATGTTTGTCTTGATATAGACCGCGATTCGTGTTTTTGAAAGCTTGTTTCAACTCGTTTTTAAAGCGTTGGTATCAGGGTTAATTAACCAAGGAGGTTTGACGAAATCTTCGAGGGTTAATTAATCGAGGGTCTTGAGCAGGATTTGTCGAATGAGAGTTTGTGCCTTTGATTGAATTGTGGTGCTATTCTGTGTATTGGGTCGAGGACCCTGTGGAATGTTGAGATGAATGATTTCGTGATGATGTTATTTGGATTGGGTTGAGAACCCTGTGAGTTGTTGTAATGATTTCGTTTGTGACAGTGTTCTATAAATTGGGTCGAGGACCCCGAATAAGTTGACTTGGTTTTCGTGTAATTGTTTTCCATATGTTGGGTCAAGGACCCGAGAGCTTTTGAGATTATTTCCAAAAGTATTCCCATTCGATTTTAAAAACCCCAAGACGGCCCGAGTCAATAATAACGTTTGCAAACTATCTTATCAAAATATTTTTCCTTTTACAAAAGGGATTTTCCTGACTCCTTGGGCTCGTTTAAAGTTTCATTAATGTTAAGTTCCGTAAAGAGAATATGACTATGTGATTAGCTTTCACCTTGTGTATGCGAGTATTATTCTGTGCTGACTGTGGGAATGTATGGTTTGTGTTAAGGCTTCACGGCGGTTGAATTTTGTGTTGTTACTGTTCGTATATCTTGTATATTATGTACTTGCACTAGCAAAATTCCAGTTTGCTAACCCCCGAGTTTTCGGGGGGTGGGTGCCTGTTATGCGCTCAGGTTTTGGTAGCTCGGGAGCAGTCACGGGATTGGCTTGGAAGGAGATGGAAGACGACGATGCTAATCACACCAGAGTCAGAGTCTTTTCTTTTGTTTCATTTTGGTCGGTATTTCTCTGTCGTTCGAGTATTCACCCTTGCATGGGTGTAGTTTTCATTTATTAAATTGAGTTGTCATTCTTTTCGGTGTTCAAGTTTATTATTGTCATTGTAATATGAATGTCGTTAATTCTGAATTGGTTAATGACCTTGTCGGTCTGTTTTGCATTTAAGATTGACCCCGGTCGGTCAATCATTGAGTAGTCTTTTGGAGTTGCTTTGGTAGATCCTTGTGATAAGGGTCTACGGCGTGTGACATTCCCGGTCGTATTATGGGGGTGTTACATTTATGGTATCAGAGCTTAGGTTTGCGAAAAACCTAGGCCGTTGGGTCAAGTCCATGTCTTGTGTAAGTCGCGCGCATCAGAGTTGTGATTAGTATCGTGGTTCCGAAATCATCTTCAAGCGACCTGTGGATGTAAGTCTCCCTTCTTTGTGTTGTGACTCGTGTGACACGAGCTATTTTTATGATTATTTGTTAAGTGACGGAATCCTCTTATGGATTTTTATTTCTTGATATGCGGTTATTTGACCCTCATATTTCGTTCATATGAGGAGTAGTGTTGCTGGATTGTGCATGTTCGACTTTATTTCTTTTATCCGCTGCGTGAGTTCTTTTGTAATGGCTTTCGGTATTTTACCGACTGAGTTCTATCTCAAGAACCGATTCCCTTAACCGAGTTTGTGGCATTATGGCCTTGATCGTTTTGGCGAAATTCTTATGACGGTATTTAGTATTTTGTAAATGGCTTTTGTAAGTTTTTGAAATATTACCGTCATCGGCCTTTTTGACATTGTAAATGGTTTCTAGCCTGGTGAGTTCCGGCGCGGGACCCAGGGCGCTATAATGTTTTGTGTAATTACCTGAAATTTTTGGGCATTCTAGCCCATTGAATTATCTTTGAAAACCTTGAGTATCTTAGAAAATAAATTTCGAGACGTACTTTTAAACTGAATTATTTTCTCGTGGTACATCCAAGGTGCCACAATATGTCTCCAAATCCTTCTACCTCGAGGACCAAAATGTTTTGAGATATTTTCAATGTTTTAGAAACACTTTTATTTAGACCCGAGGGTCGAATATTCTGAAAGTTTTTACTAAGAGAAAGCTTCCTCATTTTTATCTAATGTGAAATGGTTCTCCAAAGTCTCGATAACGATGTTTCACGTTTGTACTTTTTTTGAAAGATGATACTCAAGATCAACCGGTGTTCTTCTAAATTATTTTCAAAATGAGGTTTTCGTTTTTAAAACCTATCCATTCCCGTTTGAGGGCTGGGTATGTATGTTTGACGTTCGCATTGTCATTTTGATGTTTGCTCCCGAGCATGATCGAATTGGCGGTGTGAGCGTTGAGTCGTTTTTCACACATTTGTTGTGTTAGCCCTCTGTGAGAGGTGGGATGTTGGCATTGAATATTGTCGCCTCGTGGTGATTTCTGCGTTGTCGTGCATGTGTGAGCTGTTAGAGCTTGGTTTGGTATGGCCGTGTGCATCGGTGATCGTTCCGTTTTGTGTCGGTTGTTTAATGTCTTGTTACCTTGCTCCTGTTTTTGTGAATTTCGTGGATGAGGTCGAAGGTAATACCCGTACTATTTTGACTTATGTATTTTCTCTTTCTCCAGTCTATCGATTCGCTCATGTTCGTTGATACTTTATGAACTTGGTCTGTATTTCGGTTTCATCGTCCG
Source organism: Orobanche coerulescens (assembly GCA_033398695.1). Classification (NCBI taxonomy): domain Eukaryota; kingdom Viridiplantae; phylum Streptophyta; class Magnoliopsida; order Lamiales; family Orobanchaceae; genus Orobanche; species Orobanche coerulescens. The sequence continues at coordinate 123,613,223 of CM065817.1, forward strand.
AACGAACTGCGATCTTGTTGTGGGTCGATCTGGTTATCGCTGTGACTTTTTCGAGTTCGGTTCGATTCTTGTGAACCTTGTTCGGGAGTGACATCATCTGGTTCTATTAATTATTTTATTCGAAGTGGATCGGATTTGGAACTCCTGTGTTTTTGACTCTGTCGACTCGTTTATGCTCGTTAACATTTTCTGAACTTTCCCTATCCCTTGCTTTTGTTGATCGAATGAGTTTGGTATTGTTTCGGAATAACTCGTTTGTCGTTGTGACTTTTCGACTTCTATTCACTTTCCTGTGGATCTCATGTGAATGCACATGTTGTTGTTTTCACCGGATCATATATTGTCTCGAGTCGAGATGCGAACTTTGGAATTGTTGTTTGAACTTTATTGTTCTTCGTGATTCGAACATGATTGTTCGATTTTTGTTGTCTCGATCGTTGTGATTCGATCGTTTGATTGTTCGGTTTTTGTTGATCTCGTTCCGTGATTGGTGAACGTTCAGGCTCCTTCGTAATTCCCTTCAGTTCGGGAAATTAGTCTCGTTTTCGATCTTCCAACCCTTGGGCGGCGGGATTCCGTATTTGTTCAGCGGTTGGCTCGCGTTTTGATTGATGTACCGTTGGGTTGGTCAATCTTATTGATTTTCGTTCGTTGTGCCTTGTGATCGTCGGATAATCGACTTGGCTATATTATCCGTTTGATGACGCTTGTCACTTGTTGGTTTTATTATATCCCTAACGGCGACGTTGTGTTGGTCGTCGTGGAGCGTGTTTTCACACCGTATATTCCGTTGCGTTGTTTGTAACGTTTCACCGTTGGGCGTTAGTTACACATTCCTTGCATATCTCGTTGAGTTTTCCTGGCGGGATATTGCCTCTCCCTACTTGTTTTAAGTTTCGGGACGAAACTTCTTTTAAGGAGGGTAGAATGTAATATCCGCAATTTTCGATTTTCGGTAAATTTCTTTTTTCGGCCGGAGTCCGTTTTGATGACTCGCTCATGACCGTTTCATCATTCTGAGAATGATTAATTCTACACTTTTTGACATGCGAGTTCGTTTCGGTGTCGTTTTATTGAGTTCCGTGCTTTTTGGCGACTTTTCCGCACTTGAGTTCGATTCTTGCGAATATCGTCCGAAACTGCTGTTTCGAGTTTCCCATAAGTCCGTTTGACTTTGTTAGACGTGTTGTGAACTTCGGTTTAGTTATGCGATCACGTATCGTGATTTTCCGACATTTTGGGCCATTTTCATAATTTCCCAAAGTTTGGGGTAATTACTTTCTGTTGTCGAATTTTGAGCCTTCGGGTGGTCGGAATCGTGTGTTCTCTTAGTGCTCGAATTCGTCTTTGCGAGTATTTCGTAACCGTATCTTCGATTTGTATTCAGGTTCGGGTTTCGGGGTCGTTCGGGCCGTCGGAGTTGGCCCCGGCCGAGTCATGACCGGGCAATCTGGGCCCAGGCCAAGATCGCCGAGTTACGGCCGTAGTGCTCGGCGATTGTACCGTGGGCCGCGGCACATGCGGCAGGCCGCGACACCTGCTGAGTCATCGCTGCGCACACCCGTCCGGGCTGCGGCACACTCATGTTTCAATTATCGGCCAACCCCTCTGTACCGTGAGCCGCGGCACATGCCGGCAGGGCCGCGACACACTGCCGGGTCACTGCCGCGACATACTCGTCCGGGCCGCGGCACACTGCTGAGCCCTGGGAGCAATTTTTGGGCCTGTGCCGCGGCACACTTCGGCTGGGCCGCGGCACACAGTGCAGATCAGCCTATTTAAGGCCGGGTAAACGTGTTTCTCACTCATTTTCTTCCCCCAACTCACCTCTTCCGCAGCCAAGACATGGAGAAGACGAAGGCATGGTGTTTATCTTCCTATCCAGGTCGTTTTTGAGTTCATAGCATCGATTAATCAACCTATAACCTTCTTCGATCCATCGAATCAAGGTATGATTTCCTAAAATCTAGTTTTGGGGATTTTAGTTGACTTTGTCCGATTTGATCGTTTAACTCATATTTTTGATGGGTAATCGAAGATTGAGTTGTGTTCTATCATTTTCATCATCTTTCCACGGTTTTATCATTTCCGATTCGTCGTTTATATGAACTTTCGTTTGACGCCTTCATGGTGTCCGGGGAAATGCCGCAGAGAGAAATTTGGTCATTTTGCGATGTTTTCCTCGTGTGATTTATTGTTTATTTGATGATAGGATATTAGGGACGAATTCCCTACGGAAATCGGCTGTTGAGCCTTTCCGATCGGCATTTTCATTGGAGTTCCGGATTTCTCCAATCAACCGTATTTTCCAAAGTATTCGTGAGAGATTACCAAGGCAAGTACCTCGATATACGAATTGTAACTGCGTGAAATCATTGTTGTCGAAGTGTATGAGTTTATACGGATGTATATATGTGTATATATATATATATATATGTATGTATATATATATATATATATGTATGTGTATATATATTTATATGTATTTATATATAATTATATGTTAAATATATGTATGTATATACATATATTGATTTATATGCTTATGTCGGTGATCGACGAGTGATGAATGCTAACGCTAGTTGACGTACTCAACTTGGATTGATGGACGAACTATAGTTATTTATATAATATAGTAAGGTTATATATATATATCTATATATATAAATATATATTTTCAATTGAGTTGCCATATAGAGACATAGGTGCGGCGTCGGTTAGCTATGCCTGAAGACTTATTGTGATTGAGCTTTGATTGATAACATGTGTGTTATTGTTTATTGTGTGGTTGTGGACCGATGGATAAATTGTGTGAATTAGTGCACTGAGTGAATAATTTTTGTAACGTTTGTCTGTGTGCTTGATGTTTGTAACAATGTGGATACTTGTTGTGACATACGTCATATCCGGGAACCTCTGAGGGCGGGGCGTGCACTCCGGCCTGGTGTACGCTGCAATGTGCGGCTCCATATGGGTGGTGAACGCCGGTGTTACATAATGCGTGTGTCAAGGGGCGGCTCTTGCGGGAGTGATCGTCGGCGCAGTGACATGTTCAATGAGCGGCCGACATAGTGGAGTGAATGCCGGTGCACAGGTGCGCAAGGGAGGCGCCTGGCAGGATTATTGGTTACGAGTATTTGAGTGATAGCTAAGACCCCGTTACCGAACGATGTATGTATCTCAAATTCTTTCAACTCACTTTTAAATGTTTGTCTTGATATAGACCGCGATTCGTATTTTTGAAAGCTTGTTTCAACTCATTTTTAAAGCGTTGGTATCAGGGTTAATTAACCAAGGAGGTTTGACGAAATCTCCGAGGGTTAATTAATCGGGGGTCTTGAGCAGGATTTGTCGAATGAGAGTTTGTGCCTTTGATTGAATTGTGGTGCTATTCTGTGTATTGGGTCGAGGACCCTGTGGAATGTTGAGATGATTGATTTCGTGATGATGTTATTTGGATTGGGTTGAGAACCCTGTGAGTTGTTGTAATGATTTCGTTTGTGACAGTGTTCTATAAATTGGGTCGAGGACCCCGAATAAGTTGACTTGGTTTTCGTGTAATTGTTTTCCATATGTTGGGTCAAGGACCCGAGAGCTTTTGAGATTATTTCCAAAAGTATTCCCATTCGATTTTAAAAACCCCAAGACGGCCCGAGTCAATAATAACGTTTGCAAACTATCTTATCAAAATATTTTTCCTTTTACAAAAGGGATTTTCCTGACTCCTTGGGCTCGTTTAAAGTTTCATTAATGTTAAGTTCCGTAAAGAGAATATGACTATGTGATTAGCTTTCACCTTGTGTATGCGAGTGTTATTCTGTGCTGACTGTGGGAATGTATGGTTTGTGTTAAGGCTTCACGGCGGTTGAATTTTGTGTTGTTACTGTTCGTATATCTTGTATATTATGTACTTGCACTAGAAAAATTCCAGTTTGCTAACCCCCGAGTTTTCGGGGGGTGGGTGCCTGTTATGCGCTCAGGTTTTGGTAGCTCGGGAGCAGTCACGGGATTGGCTTGGAAGGAGATGGAAGACGACGATGCTAATCACACCAGAGTCAGAGTCTTTTCTTTTGTTTCATTTTGGTCGGTATTTCTCTGTCGTTCGAGTATTCACCCTTGCATGGGTGTAGTTTTCATTTATTAAATTGAGTTGTCATTCTTTTCGGTGTTCAAGTTTATTATTGTCATTGTAATATGAATTTCGTTAATTCTGAATTGGTTAATGACCTTGTCGGTCTGTTTTGCATTTAAGATTGACCCCGGTCGGTCAATCATTGAGTAGTCTTTTGGAGTTTAGCCTGGTAGATCCTTGTGATAAGGGTCTACGGCGTGTGACATTCCCGGTCGTATTATGGGGGTGTTACATTTATGGTATCAGAGCTTAGGTTTGCGAAAAACCTAGGCCGTTGGGTCAAGTCCATGTCTTGTGTAAGTCGCGCGCATCAGAGTTGTGATTAGTATCGTGGTTCCGACATCATCTTCAAGCGACCTGTGGATGTAAGTCTCCCTTCTTTGTGTTGTGCCTCGTGTGACACGAGCTATTTTTATGATTATTTGTTAAGCGACGGAATCCTCTTATGGATTTTTATTTCTTGATATGCGGTTATTTGACCCTCATATTTCGTTCATATGAGGAGTAGTGTTGCTGGATTGTGCATGTTCGACTTTATTTCTTTTATCCGCTGCGTGAGTTCTTTTGTAATGGCTTTCGGTATTTTACCGACTGAGTTCTATTTCAAGAACCGATTCCCTTAACCGAGTTTGTGGCATTATGGCCTTGATCGTTTTGGCGAAATTCTTATGACGGTATTTAGTATTTTGTAAATGGCTTTTGTAAGTTTTTGAAATATTACTGTCATCCGCCTTTTTGACATTGTAAATGGTTTCTAGCCTGGTGACTTCCGGCGCGGGACCCACGGCGCTATAATGTTTTGTGTAATTACCTGAAATTTTTGGGCATTCTAGCCCATTGAATTATCCTTGAAAACCTTGAGTATCTTAGAAAATAAATTTCGAGACGTACTTTTAAACTGAATTATTTTCTCGTGGTACATCCAAGGTGCCACAATATGTCTCCAAATCCTTCTACCTCGAGAACCACAATGTTTTAGAAACACTTTTATTTAGACCCGAGGGTCGAATATTCTGAAAGTTTTTACTAAGAGAAAGCGTCCTCATTTTTATCTAATGTGAAATGGTTCTCCAAAGTCTCGATAACGATGTTTCAAGTTTGTACTTTTTTTGAAAGATAATACTCAAGATCAACCGGTGTTCTTCTAAATTATTTTCAAAATGAGGTTTTCGTTTTTAAAACCTATCCATTCCCGTTTGAGGGCTGGGTATGTATGTTTGACGTTCGAATTGTCATTTTGATGTTTGCTCCCGAGCATTATCGAATTGGCGGTGTGAGCGTTGAGTCGTTTTTCACACATTTGTTGTGTTAGCCCTCTGTGAGAGGTGGGATGTTGGCATTGAATATTGTCGCCTCGTGGTGATTTCTGCGTTGTCGCGCATGTGTGAGCTGTTAGAGCTTGGTTTGGTATGGCCGTGTGCATCGGTGATCGTTCCGTTATGTGTCGGTTGTTTAATGTCTTGTTACCTTGCTCCTGTTTTTGTGAATTTCGTGGATGAGGTCGAAGGTAATACCCGTACTATTTTGACTTATGTATTTTCTCTTTCTCCAGTCTATCGATTCGCTCATGTTCGTTGATACTTTATGAACTTGGTCTGTATTTCGGTTTCATCGTCCGAACGAACTGCGATCTTGTTGTGGGTCGATCTGGTTATCGCTGTGACTTTTTCGAGTTCGGTTCGATTCTTGTGACCTTGTTTGGGAGTGACATCATCTGGTTCTATTAGTTATTTTATTCGAAGTGGATCGGATTTGGAACTCCTGTGTTTTTGACTCTGTCGACTCGTTTATGCTCGTTAACATTTTCTGAACTTTCCATATCCCTTGCTTTTGTTGATCGAACGAGTGTGGTATTGTTTCGGAATAACTCGTTTGTCGTTGTGACTTTTCGACTTCTATTCACTTTCCTGTGGATCTCATGTGAATGCACATGTTGTTGTTTTCACCGGATCATATATTGTCTCGAGTCGAGATGCGAACTTTGGAATTGTTGTTTGAATTTATTGTTCTGCAGAATTGTCGAACTTCGGTGGGTGTAACTTGACCACCTCCGAAAGCCACTTGTCTCCCCGATTGTCCTCGTTACGCTGTTGACCCATAGTCGCTTGCATGCGGTCAACCACTTGAGCAAATTGCGTCATCTGAGTGACCACTTGTTGAAGCACTCCCGGCATGTTAGGATTTGCGTCTTCCTCCATAGTTCGTGTTCGGTCATTATTTACCGATTCCTGTTGTCCGCCAGAATGGGAATCAGTTCGATTAGCCGACAAATTCGGGGTAGATGACGAATCTTCCTGTCTCGCATTTCCACGTCCGCACCCACGACCACGTCCGCGTCCATGGCCTCCTCTCAACATACTGTAAACACAAATACTCAATACCCAGGGCAAAATCTTCTAAAATTCATCAACATTCACAAAACACGAAATAATTAAAATGGTAGTATATGGGATTAGGAAACTTACAACCACAGTCCACATGACGACGCTGGTTGTACAATGATGTTATACACGACCGATAAATCAATGACATAAATAGACCCAACTAAACCCAACTGCCAAGATATCCATGAATCTTAGCTCCGATACCATATTCTGTAACACCCCGAGATATTCGGAATAATTACAGCGCTGCAATTCTTTATATAAGAATTTACAAGGCTAAATTAAAGAAATGCTGAAATAATACAAAAGTACCACTAGAAGTTGAGTAATTCGGTAACCGGTTCAAACAACTCAAATCAATCCAATTATTACAAACATCTCAAATCATCAACAGGACACAAGTACTCGAGTACTGAAAATCAAACCAGAATAACAAAACAACACAACGGATAACATCACTGGCCCCTTCATCATCATGTCGGTACTGTGGTTGCTTCCCCGCTCCTCGGCTACCTGAACATCAAACAAATGTCCACCCCCACAGGGGTTAGCAAAATGATGCTAGTATAAGTATCAATAATATACAAAATCAGATATGAAACACCGATGCATAGCAAAATACATAACACGGACTTCCGCTACCGGAATCCAACGATGCGAATCCACATGATTCCATCAACACAACATGGGGTAATCCAATGATCCAGCGCCCTCAGCATAGATCCCAAGATGATCCCGTCGGACCAACACGAGGTGGAAAACCCGTCCAATGATCCAGCCATAGATCCCAAGATGATCCCATCAGACCAACACGAGGTGGACATCTGATCCAGCACCCTCAGCATAGATCACACGATCCCTTCGGATCAACACAACATATACAACACAACTATGCATACACATATGCAAAATCGATATGTCCGTCAAAATGAACATATAAATAAATCAATAACGATATTATGACAATTCAACTGGAATGATCTCATGTTCAGCAACATGAATAACAATATGCATGGTCAAAATCATCAATATTAAACCAATATTCAAAATACGATACTTGCCTTAAAGATGGCAAGAATTAAATACTCCAACGAATGTCAACACGTCCGAAGGTTGCCACCCCTCGATCGATCACCTTGTACAAGGGAATAACAAGGAATTCAACAAACCTTTTGAAACTAACGTACGAGCACCAAACGCCCTAAGTTATAATCGAGTTAACATTAATGTAAGGCCGGTTCTCGGTTCAACTTCCCAACTAACACTAGGTTTGGATAATGGCATGCAAATTCAAGAGATCATAATGGGGCACAATGCCGTCGTCTACAATTCCACGGATATTTATCATACCATTATATTTCATTCTCTAACTCCGATTATCAACTCAAATGCTCGGTTCGGTTGTCTCAACGATACATAGCGAGATAATCATGTTCAACCTAGTTCTAGGTTAATTCATCCCTATGATTCTTGTTCTTCCGCGAGTAGTTCTTCTTAACAAGTTCTACATTCAAAACGATTGTCTCTAATATCCTTACCTAGTTCTAATCATCAATATGTAGATTAACAAAGAAATCTTTCAAGGCAAGAATTATACTTGAACACCTTCTATATTCGCCTTCTTGAATTTATCTCTCACAAGGGGAAAATCCTTAATAAGTTGTTCATCAAAAGAGTGTTTCTAAAACATTATCAAGGTATGTTCATCTTATAAAACTCCATCCTTATGATCGGTAAAGATCATGGTTCAACTATTAACAACGGGAACCTTAATTCACCTAATAAAATCCTTCTAAACATGGTGCTAGATTCACTACTATATAACGAGTCCAATAATCTCCGAAGCAGACTCAATCTATAGCTAAGAACATAAATTCCAGCTTGGTATAGTATTAACATACCTCAATCAAGAGAAGAACAATGAAATACTCGTTGAAACTCAACACCGGAAGCTTGAACACCAATCCACAAGGTCTATGATCTTCAAAATCGAGCTAGGATGATGCTATGAGAGATATATGGTGTTGGGGAGTCTTTAGATTGCAAAAATCGTCAAGGAAGTGAGGAGGAAATGAAATGGGGGTTGAGGGTAATAAATAGAACTCTAAACATTACGTACGCTATCGGCAATCTCTTACGTACGTAAAAGCCTTAGCGTACGCTATTCTTAAACATTAGAGTATGCTAACGTCTGGAAATAACTCACTGCTTCTATTCTGGCTTCGTTTATGTATGTTATTTGAACAATTTATGTACGTAAAACCATGCACTTAGCGTACGTTAACAATCCAACCTAACGTACGTTAAGCCTCGTTGACTTTCTTAGTTGGAAAGCCATCCAGGTTCACGCGGAGCATTATCAATGAATCTTCTTCCGGCCCCCACACGCCGACCCTTGTCTGATATCTAATTGACTGAAGCTTACGTACGTTATGCCACAGCTCTAACATATATTATCTTTTATACGTAGCGTACATTATGCTTATCGGCTAGCGCACGTTATGACGTGCAGAAGCATGCATGCATGAATGTTTGGAAATACAAAAACGTAGGGATACGAATACGGGAAACCATACTTCGATTAATAACGCCACATAATCGAATTTTACAAGTTCGAATACAGGTAAAATACACCATAATTATCTGAGCATTACAATGGAATGGCGGCCAAATGTATTGGTGATGATAGTTTGAATGTTTGGTTGTTTTTGGCGGAAGAAATGAAATGAGAGAGAATAGAAAAATATCAAGTAAATATAAATAGGGAAAAAGTATAATTTTTAAGGGCGGTGACTAGTAATTGAGTGTGGTATTTAGCAACACCCTAAATTTATTCATAAGAGCAGAACAGCTTATCGCCGGTAGTAGGTCTTAATTTTTATTGGTTTGTTTATTTTAATGATGATCACTGATTATTTGTATATCGGAGTCTTGTTATAAAACCGAAATATTATAGAGAGAGAATTTAGAGAGGGAATAGAGAAAATAATTCTCAGGTAATTTTTCATTAATAAGTGAAGTCCTATTTATAGGAAAACTTCAGATGGCACAATTGTAATTATTACATCAGGGGCATAATAGTCATTCACATGTTATAATATATTATCTTATTATGCACTTCGATAGGTGCGCATTTCAACAACTCATAACACTCCCCCTTGAATGACTATTTATATAAATATCTGCTGTACTAGTTTGAAGAAAAACCCAATGGGAGAAAAACTTTCAAACTGTTTGTATTAGAGCTTGTGTTAATCATATCATGTTGCATCACAATGTTGGTAGGAAATCTCTGTTGGATAAAACTTCAGCTATCTGTAATGTCGTAAATTTGCTCCCCCTTATCTTGATAGTTCTTTGTATGAGTATTCTTGTGCCGTCTCAGCAAAACCTCGTAGGACAAAAACTGCGTGAATCTTTTATGTATATCATTCGTTGTTGGAGTATTCACGTGTTGCCTCATTAAAATATTGTCAAGAAATCCCAGTGGGAAAAAACTTGATCGAAGGAAAAAGAGTACAACTACTCCTTCTGTTTTTAAATCTTTGAGGAATAATCTTGATCTTTGTAGTTTTCCTCATTATGCCATGAATATGCCTCGTTAAAACCTTATTAGGAAAAACCCAATGAGAAAAATCCTAATAAAGGGAAAAGAGTACATCATTCATACTGATACTTCATTCATGTTGCTTCATTAAAAACCTTGCTAGGAAAACCCAATGGGACAAAACCTCAGTCAGGGGAAAAAGAGTGCAATGCGTACACACAAATATGCCTCAGGCATTTCAATAATTCCACAAGGATTAGTATGAGTATCATAGTCAGTGCAGTCTGTAATATCGAACTTATATTCTTTGCAAATATTTCGAATATCTTTTGAGATTCCATATTAGTTGTGATTAAGCTGCCTCGTTAAACACCTTTCTAGGAATACCCAGTGGGATAAAACCTTAGTCAAGGAAAAGAGTACAGCATATAATTTTCTTTCACAACACCTTATTTTGAGTGACTGCACGCACTGATAATATGTTTAAAATCTCTTCAGGAGTTACTTTCAGTAAGACCATATGTTTCATTTTATTATAAGGGCATATATTTCAATTTCGATGGATTAATATCCTCATTTCCAATATCCATATTTCATAATCATGTATTTCAATATCCTCATTTCATTCATAGCGCTACATTGTGTCGACACATTCCAACATTTATTTCCCCGTAGCAACATAACTTGCCGATATATCTCATTATCAATCATCCATTGGAATTACACATTATAGTTATGTCTATATACTTCTCAAAAGTATATGTCTCTTTTTTCATTTGCTTTGATTTATATTCAGGAAATTATTATTTATTTATCAAAGTATTAATAATTCATCATGCATCTTTGAACATCAAGTTCATTTCAGTTGTGAGGATATAGTGTGATTCATTTCACATATTTCCAACTACTAATATTCCCCCTCATGCTAAGAGATTTCTTGAGCACCAAACTCATATGCCAGTATATCAGTATTCATCTTCAGTCATGGGAGTTTATATATTATGTTCTCGATATTGGTTGGATGACTTCGAATAGTATACCAATTAATATCCCACTTGTATGCGCATATCTTGATTCTTTCTGGGATCTATTTAAGTTTATTTGGGATGTATTACTAGCTTAATTTGATATGGAATATATGCTCAAACCATGAGCAAATTATCTCGTAAGTTTTCGATTTATATATGTGACTATCTAGTGGATCCATAATATCTAGTAGTTCACATGTAGAGGGAGTGGGACCATACTACCCCTTAATATATTCCAAATTTATTAGGAATTCATTCCCAATATTTTACCAACATATCACATCATCTTTCGGTGCCATTATCGTACATCATTATCAACATGGAGTCGCCGCTCCCACATGTCATATTATGTTCATTATTTAAATATAGAACCGTAGTTCATTATTGGATATGAACTATTCAAACGCGGAGTCAAATCTCATACGCGTAATTCTAATCTATAAATAGATTACGATTGTATTCACAATCATCCATATCGAGGGTTTGATTATCATAATGGATTCAATGCTTTCTAATCTTCGCAAATATTACCCATCTCTTCCAGTGAATATCACAAAAAGAATTTATCGAGCTCGACTCGAAAGATTAAGGGTGCTAATGAGAAATGGCATCCCAGAAGGTATTCGATGGTTGATCGAAGCACAAGTTCAATTATCTGGCGAATTTTCAAATTCACTTAAGGACATGCCAGGTACAGGCAGGAGTAATTTTGCAAACAAACGGAGAGCAAAAATATTAGGTGGATGCTATAAATGTGCTCGGTGGACATGTGGCACATGATGCAAATATGTGGGGGTTTGTATTCAAAAATCGAGAAGATAAAATAGCATTTATCAAGGATGGATTGAGTAAGGAATCTACGGATCATGTTATCCAACAGATTCTTGATACATATCCCAGTGGATACGTTCATCGTGAATTATTGGATCTGTGGACACAATTTAAGGATGAACTGAACGCTATAGTCATGAAAAATTAGTCTCAAAAGATCCAGTTTGTAAGTCCGTTATGTCAAAGTTGGTATAAGGTAAATAGCAAAATAATGAAAGTTGATGAATATTATTTTCAAATATTTAAATTTCTAGCTGCCGATCGATAACGTCATTTTCATTGAAAAATATAATATCATATCTTTCGTTTTCTTCTGCAATTTTGTCAAAAGAAAATAGTAAAAGTAGTGACTTATCTGTTGCTCATTTTTCGATGAAAATAGTGAAATCATTTGTCTTCTAGTAAGAAGTTTGTTCTTTAAATTTGGGATCCACAAATTAGAAACTGCATATCTCGTAAAAGTACTTTGATAATCTAGTGTAGAGAGATGGAGTTCTCAGAATTCTCATATAAATCTCATCCAATTAAAACCATATGTATTTTAGGTGGATCCAAACTGATAGGCCATATCCAGCATATAGATATGTCATATCAATTCGTAAAAGAATTAGGAAAACACAAAATCGATATATTGTATGGTGGGAGTAATCATAGATTTTTGGGTTATCTTTTAGAGGCTGCACAAAATGGGGGAATAAGAGTAATAAGTGCCTTACACTTTCCCACAATTAGAACCAGTAGCATGATAGTATGATGTATATGGTGAATAATAGTGATGCCTTTATTGTTCTTCCAGGTGGCTACTGCACACTCAATGAGATATTCAATATCACGTCGTGGGATGAGCGGGACTTCCATACTAAACCTATAGGTTTGTCGAATATTAATAATTTCTTCAGCAATTTGCTTGCCTTTCTGGATCAAGGACTAGATCATAAGTTTATCTCTCAGCTATCAAGAGATATTCTTATATGTGCTGACACAGTTGATGATCTACTTATAAAGTTTCAAGTATATATTTCAGTTAAGAATTTGGAAGTCAAAGCTCATCGGCCACAGACTATTGGCGCCAAACGAAAAAGAAGTTTAGATCCATTAGATCTTTCATTATAAACCCTGATGCCAGGTGGCAGAGTTACAGCTTTTTATGGGTTTCATATGTATTTTCTTTTTCGCATATTTGTCGAGTGTTTATTACCTTTTCGGCTAGTTTCAATATTTTTCACTTCGACTGTTTTGTGCTTCTTCCAGCAATAATAAGCATCTTTTGCCTTTATGCAATTACATTATTCTCACGAATATGTGACATATGATTCTCCATAAACATTGTCATATCAATATGATTTCAATGATCCCACAATGTGATATAATCAATATGGGATTTATTGAGCAATTATTTTTCGGTGATAGTTTTTCATTTCACTTGTCAGATGGTCCCACCCTGCGGTGTATTTGCATGAGATTTTCTTTAATTTGATCGATTATAACTTCTGGTATTATTTGCTCAATATTCTCCTTTTGTATTTAATAATCATGACGATCGAATTATTCCATCAACTGCTTCTTCTTCGAGAGCAGGATTTGAATCATTGATCAACTACTTCATCAGAGTAGGATTTATTACTTTCAACTGCTTCTGCAAGAGCAGGATTTAAATAATCGATCAACTACTTTTTCAGAGTAAGATTTATTTTTATCAACTGCTTCTTCAGAAGCAGGATTTATGAATCATTCATGTGGTATAACCAACCACGATGGTGATATATATAAATTGTATATATGTAAAACCATCCGTCTTGTGATAATTGAACTCAACACATAGGAGGTATAATAAATATGTAAAACCATCCATCTTGTGATAATTGAATCAATCACATAGGAGGTGTAGTAATATTTAAATTACATAATGTAAGCTCAACAAATAGATGGTTTCAACCACCACTTGAAGATAATTACAATGAAGTCAGAAATTAGATTACTAAATATTTAACATGCTTCTTTTGTGGAGCAGGTTTGTCCAACTATTTTCTCAAAGTATAATCATGTGGTAGTAGGTTGAATCATTAAAAGTCATCATCGACCCCAGTTGCCGGCATCAGTGCCGCCTGGTCGTCCTGTAATATTACACATGCCACTTTTTAAATTTCCACAGTACAACAATGTATATATCCACAAGTCCTTTCAATATTTTTGAAGGAATCAATGTACTAATTCATATATTTTTAATAAGATTTAGTATTAACATATATTAAGAGAATTGTTACCCCATATCAATACTGGTGTCAAATTGAAGCTCTCGTAAAATAGATCATGATAGTATCAATAAAAATTAATTCTGATATAATATGTAGGGGTGTTCAAAACTACCCGACCCGGTTGACCCGACCCAATTACCCGAATTTAGTGGGCTGGGTACCCAGCTCGCAAATTATGTGAGTTACCGGGCCGGGTAATGGGTCGGCCAAATAAAATTACCGGGTACCCGCCGACCCGGTAACTTTGTTTTTATTTTTTTTATTTTCTCACTACATATTTTATTTTAACCATTTAAAAATTATGTATAGAATTAGTATGTATTTACTTACATTTTAATAATATTAACATTACAATACCTATTTTAAATTTGGTCCATATTAATCTTATGCTCTAATTTTTTTTCCCTTTTCATGAATCATATTTGTTTATAATTTAAATCTCATTAACTAATTTAAATTATGACATCAAAACTATAAAACTGAGTATGCATTAATATAATATAGTAGTCTAATTTTAAAAGTAAAAAGATTAAATGTTTCATATAATATCTTAATATGTTAGAACCAATGATAATAAAATGAATGTTATAATTATTGTAAATAATTTTTTTACTTTTAATTTCAATTTTTTTAGAAATCAATCGAGCAAATAAATTAAATTAAAGTTCAATTTTCTTAATATTTGATTTAATCATAAAGCATGACTTCAAAATAGAATCAATTCTTGCTAATTTAAAAATAAATATTTTTGTTGAACTAAAAGTTGAAAAAAATATAGCAAACAAATAATATATATATTTATTATAATAATAGTATATATGAATAATCCGGGTACCCGGGTGACCCGACCCGGAAGCCAGGTACCCGAAAAATTGGGTACCCAGATTTTATGGGCCGGGTCATGGGTAGGCTGTTATTGGGTGGATAAATTCGAGAACCGGGCCGAGATCCGGTCCGAAAAAACCGGACCGATAAGCTTATCGGTCCGGGAATGAATACAATTTTTAGATCCGGTATCCGATAAGACCCGGACCAGTAACCCAATAATAAAACCACTATAAAAAGGCGGAAATAGGGTTCCTTTCATTCATTTCTTTTCTTGTTTGAGAAGTCCGCCGCCTCTCTCATCTCTGCCTCTTTCTCTCTCGTCTTTCACTCTCTATCTTTTTTTCTCTCTTTGATTTTACGCAACCGCAAGCAAACCTAAGAGTTTTAATCCTTGAATCCATAAACAAGAAGGTCGATTCAGTGGCTTTTCATCTTAATCTTCAACTGATTTCAAGAGATTCAACATATAAAAATCTTTTGAGTATGTAATATATGTCAGCGATTTTTTGTGAAATTTATTTTTGGTTAATGGTTTCATTATTTTATTCATCGGGGTTTAATTTATGTTTTCAAATTGGGAATTTCGAATTAGGGTTTCAATTTTCGGGTTTTTATCTTATTTGGGTTTTCAAATTTGGGGTTTTGTAGTTAGGGTTTCGATTTGAGTTTTCAAGCTTATGTATAATCTAGTAATCTGTAAACATGTGGCTTCTTTTGTAATTAGTTATTGAGTTGTTGGTTAATAATAACAGTATTTCAAAATAGGTTTTATATGTGGTTTCAATTAGTTGTTTTAAAATTATTTGTAATTTATTTGTTATTTTTAACTTGTATATGAGATGTCTTATCAAGATTCTTGTTGTAGTCCAATGATGAATGATGAACTCGATATTGATGTGGATGATGATGAGGTCAGAGGAGGGATTGAGATTGGAGAACTGTTGGACATCAATGATAATAGTCAAAATGACGGGTCAACCGATGATGGTCAAGCCTCAGCTTTGGATGACTGTATCAGAAATGCTAGAACAAGAGCAAAGAGATCTATTGTCCATACTGAGATGGAAGTAATTACTCTTCCAGATGGAAAAAAGAAATGGTTGTGCATATAGTGTGGTGCTCTTTATACTTTTGATCTTGTGCATGGCAGTACATCAAATGGTAAGAAACACTTGAAATCCTGTGTTCAAAGAAAACTGAAACTGGATCCATCTGAAAACCTGGCTCTCAATCAAGGTTAACTACTGATATGTTTACTGATGGTGATAATCCTTCTCTTATTGCTTGGAAATATGATCATACTAAGGTTAGGGTCCTTGCTGCCCACATGGTATTAGGACATGAATTTTCTTTTCTGATTATGGAGGGTGTTATCTTCAATAGATTTTTGAGGGAAATTAATCCTCCTTATAAAAGGATTACTAGGCATGCAGTGAAAACAGAGTGTCAAAAATATTACAATGATGAGAAGATTAAGATGAAAACGGTAATGTCTAAGATTAATAGAATAGGGTTAACCACTGACTTATGGTGGTCAAATGATCAGAGAATTGGTTACATGACTGTAACAAGCCATTTCATTGACTCTAAATGGCAACTACATAAAAGAGTTTTGTCTTTTTGTAATGTCCCACCACCTCATAGTGGTGTGGTTCTTGATAGTGTAATATCCGTAATTTTCGATTTTCGGTAAATTTCTTTTTTCGGCCAGATTCCGTTTTGACAACTCGCTCATGACCGTTTCGTCATTCTAAGAACGATTAATTCTACACTTTTTGTCATCCGAGTTCGTTTCGGTGTTGTTTTGTTGAGTTCCGTGCTTTTTAGCGACTTTTCCGCACTTGAGTTCGATTCTTGCGAATCTCGTCCGAAACTGCTGTTTCGAGTTTCCCGCAAGTCCGTTTAACTTTGTTAGATGTGTTGTGAACTTCAGTTTGGTTATTCGATCACGTATCGTGATTTCCGGGCGTTTTGGGCCATTTTGTAATTTCTTGAAAGTTACGGGTATCCGTATCTGTAATTGTTGTCTCGACCCGTTTCTTGGTCGCGTATGATTAATTATGGTATTACGTTTTCATTTCGAGTCATTGATGTCGTCCACGAACTTTTCGTCGTGTTCGTTCCGTGCGTTTTCGGAAATCGAGGCGTCGGGTCGTGGAGGCTGAGCAGCTGGCCGGACCGATGCGGCACTGTCGGAAGTGCTGGGCACTGGCCGAGCAGGCACGGCAGGAACCGGCGTAGTGCACGCTACGGCCGGGACGCTGCGCGCGCTAGCTCGGCAGTGTAGCGCACGCTGTCGAGTAAGCCCAGCGTACGCTTCTCGGGCACAGGCGAGAGGATTACGAGGTTCGAGGTCGGTCGGGATCGGCGAGATAGCGCACGCCATCGTCGGTCGTGGCGCACGCTAACCGGCAGGGTAGCGACGCCGTCGGCCGACTAGCGTCACGTTACTGGTGAGTTTGTTAGTCCGGTGGCTACCGACAGCCGGCTAGCGCACGCAGCTTCCGGCCGTAGCGCACGCTAGCGGGAGTCGGGCGCAGGTCATGGTCGGCGGGGTGGTCGGTGGTGCCGGGTCATGCGGGCCATGGCCGATAGTGCTCGGCCGATCTTGGCCGATAAGCGCACGCTAGTCGGAAGGCTAGCGCACGCTAGTTCCGGCCCGATATATATATGAGACGTGACTTTTCAGTCATTTTCATTTCATTTCTCTTCGGTCATTGGTGGGGTTTTGGAGGAGACGAAACCATGTTGTTAAACAACAAATCCATGAAGTTTCTGAGTTTATATCACCGATCGATCATCCTATAACATCCTTCGATCCAGCGAATCAAGGTTAGATCTTTAGAACCCTACTTTTGGGTAGATTTGGGGGTTTTCGCGTTTTTGTCCGATTCGTTCCGTTTTGTTGATTAATTCATGATGAATATGATTAATCTTGTTGGTATTCTTAGTTTCCCTACGGATTCATGGTATATTTCGTGGTTTTTACGGAATCGAGAGGGTTTGGTTGTGGTCCGCCCTCGTTGTTGTTTATATACGAATATACATGAATCGTAGGCGGGTTTTCGGGTGTATTCCAATTCCGTATTCGTTTAGAAATGGTTGTGATTGTATTCTTCGAATCGTTAGGTTCGGTTTCGTTGGTTCCTAGCGTTCGTCGGTGACTTTCCTTTCCGTTCGTTGCGTCATCAATAATTCAAGGCAAGTATTTTTGGAAACCTTTATGCTTAACGTGGAATGGTAATGTATTTTGTGTGTGATTTGCTCACCTCGTGTTGGTCCGATGGGATCAAGGAGGGAATCCAAAGGTTTTCGTCCCGGATTCATGAGTTTGTTTAGCTAGCCAGCGCGAGAGGGTCCTTAGAGGCCTCGGGCGGGAATCTATGATATTACTCTGTTCCCAAGGCGATGCATGTGCGTGTTTTGTTTTATAATATAGCCAGCGCGGGAGGGTCCTTAGAGGCCTCGGGCGGGAATCTATGATATTACTCTGTTCCCAAGGCAAATTGTTTGACTGTTTGTTTCCGGAAAAGACATGTCTGGTTTTGGTTTCCGAAATGATATTGGTGCATGTACTATGAAATGTGTAAGCGATTGGTTTGCCTTGAATACTTGTACTAGCGTAATTGCTAACCCCTTTGGGGACCCGTTGTCGGGGAAATTCTTGTTATGGATTTCAGGTTATGTTCAGCCAGACGAGCGGGCGCTGGGATGGTACGAGGATGTCGGCCAAGGTTGTTGACATGTGCAATTGAGTCTTGTTATTTCCTACTGTCTCTTTTGATGTGG
Source organism: Orobanche coerulescens (assembly GCA_033398695.1). Taxonomy (NCBI): domain Eukaryota; kingdom Viridiplantae; phylum Streptophyta; class Magnoliopsida; order Lamiales; family Orobanchaceae; genus Orobanche; species Orobanche coerulescens. The sequence goes on from CM065817.1 coordinate 123,632,017, forward strand.
ATGTTTTCCAAATTGTAAACTTATAGATTGTACTCGCGAGTACTTAGGCTTTTCCTTTCGGATTGTGTTTGGTCTTCGTTGGAGTTACTGTATTTGTCGGTTGATGTTTATTATGCCGGTTGTACCGGACGTGTTGTTTTATGTTCTTGTTGTTAACAATTGTTTCCTTGCTAACCGAGACGGTTAGTCGAGAGGTGTTTTCTTGTGTTAGCCTGGTGGATCCCATGTAGGGGTCCACGACGCTGTAATACACCTCGAATTTCTCGGGGGTGTTACAGAAAATGGTATCAGAGCTCTAGGTTTATGGATACCTAGGCTTGTTGGTTATTTGGGTCTAGTTGTGTTTTGTTTTGCACATTGTCACACCGCTGCCGGCATCTCAGTACATCCAGTGCTCGTAAGTTTTCCTTACTCGATTCTCTTGTTTTCTCGTATTGAAATTCCACTTCTTGAACTGTGATTGCCTCTCTCGTACTTATCGTCGAGTTGTTTTTCGATCCATCTGGTTCGTGTACTTTTGATTCTAGTATTGCGCAGTCCTTTATCTCTCTGGAGTATGTGCGCCGTTCTGGGCTTGACCGTTTGTCGTTTTGCGAGCCTTCCATCGCTAAACTTCCTAGCGTTGGTGGGATCGTTGGTGATCGAAAGATCCGAGTTTTGCTCCGTGGTATACTGTGAGAGGGCTTGACCCTCTAGTCTTTTGTTGTATGATGGAATCTGTGTTTGGTAATTGCGATATACTAAATGTATGTTATGCCGAACGTACCGATGGGTTGGACACCGAGGGGTGCAGTGTGATGTGAATGTTTTGAACATTGATATGTTCCGGGAAAGGTATCGATGGCAGAGATTGTTGAGAAACTCACATAGATAGGTTTCGACGTGTATTCGAATCGGTGTTCATTAGTTATACTATTAAACTTGAAGAGATAGTTTGACATATGCTTGGAATTAGTATTTCCGAGTTGCGCTTGTTGAACTGGTGATTTTTGAATGCCGTATATGCGTGTGTTCGGAAATCGTTATTACTTGGCTAATTATTGTTATTTAAAACCAATGTGTTTCTATTAATAATAATACATGCGGCGTGCATGCTTGAAATTTTCTTAGACTTGATCGTATTGTGGGTTTTTGAAAAGTGACATGAATTTGGGCGATCCAGCCTTGTATTTTCAAATAAAACCTTGTGTCGATATTTAAAAGTGGTGTTTAATAGTGTTTAGGACATTTTATAAAATGCTACCGCTGTTAAGCCCTTGTCGTGTTTAAAAGGGTCTTGAAAACGATTTTTTTTTAAACTTATCGGTTTTATTTTCGAATGACTAGAGTATACGATTTTAAAATCAGATTAGCACGGGAAACCTAGGCTGTCGAGTCAAGTTGTGTTTGTTGAGTTTTGTCTCGTCGGATTTTGTCTGACTTAGTCGCATTGCGACGCGTCGTTTGAGATCATTGGTCGTGATTAGTATCGAGGGGCGGTCGTCACTTACGTGCGACCTATGGATGTAAAACTCCCTTCCTTGTGTTGTGCCTCGTGTGACACGAGTTATTTGTATGATTAGTCGTTAAATGATGGAATCCTTCTGTGGATTTTGATTTCACGATATGTGTTTATTAGACTCTCGTATTTGGTTTATACGAGGAGTGTAAATCCTTCTTGATATATTTTCGTACCGCATTTTATCCATTGCGTGAGTTCTTTCAAACGGCTTTCGGTATTCGCAAACCGAGTTTTATTTCGTAAAACCGATTCCCTAAATCAAGTTTTGGCATTTTGGCCTTGAACATTTTATGACGGTTTGACAAAAGATTTTGTGAGCTTTGGAAAATATCACCGTCATTGGTCTTTTTTGCATTTTCGAAATGACATGGGAAATTGTGCTTAGCCTGGTAAACACGTGTGAGTAAGGTTTACGGCATGTAATTTTTCTGATATGTTCTGTTGTTGTCTCTGTGGGTCGTTAGCGCACGCTACGCTTTGCGGCTAGCGCGCGCAAGAGTGCGTTGGTAGCACGCTACGGGGAGGATAGTGCACGCTACCTGGTAGTTAAGGGCAGTCCAGGAGCTACTGGACTGGGTCTAAAGTTCTCGTTAGCGCACGCTAACACTTGGGGTTAGCGCACGCTAACAGTGTATTTTTGGTCAGGAGTTTTGTTTGGTGCCGTGATAGCGCACGCTAACCTTAATGATTAGCGCACGCTAATTGTGTCCAGTATAAATACTGGACACCAGTCTATAAGTTGTATTTTTCTTCATTTCTTCTTCTTCTTCCATGAGTTTGAGACGTAGCGACTAGGGTTCGCATCCGGGTTGATGTTTCTTCCATCCAAAGGTGTTTTGGAGTATCCGAGATGATTTTTACCATCATCTAATCCATTGTTCTTCGCCGAATCTAGGTATTTTCTTGAATCCCTAGAGTTGACTTTTTGGAGTTTTGTTCTTGATATCGTTTCCCATCCGGTTTTGATAAACCGATTGTTGTTTTAACAATGTTGTTAAACATATCCTAAGGATTGTATATCACTGTCGTGATTTTGAGCGATTTGATGCGTGTGATATGATGTGTTTAAGTGAATGTTGATACGTGCGAATTTTGGGCATTTCGCCTATTGTACTTCTGAAAAACCTTGGTTATCTTAGAAAATAAACCTTGAGACGTACTTTTAAAATGAATTATTTTCTCACAGTGTTCTCAAGATGCCTACTAGCGCCATGCTATGTTTCAAAATTATTCTACTTTGAGGATCAAAATATTTTGAGATATTTCTAATGATTTAGAAACGCATTCGCTTAGACCCGAAGGTCGAATATAGCTGAAAAGTTTTAATTTAACGAAAGGTGTCTTCATTTTTTTTATCAAACGCAAGATGATTTTTTTTAAAGTCTCGATGACGATGTTTGTACTACTTTTTGATATATGATACTCAAGATCAACTGGTGCTTGCAAGTTATTTTCAAAAGATGGTTTTCGTTTTCAAAACCTATCACTCCTATTTGTGGTCCGGGAATATATGTGTGATGTTCGTGCTCTCGTTAGGGTGTTAACCCCCGAGTTGTTGTTGACTTGGCGGTGTGAGCGTTGAGTAGTTCGCCACACAGTTGTCGTGGTAGCCTCTGTGAGGGGTGTGATATTGGTATTGGATGTTGTCGCCTCGTAGTGGTTTATGCGTTATCGCATATATGCGAGCTGTTAGAGCTCGGGTTGGTATGATTGTGTGCATCAGTGATTGTTCCGCGTTGTGTCGATTGCTTGTTATATTGTTACCTTGGTTCCGTTGTTGTGAGTTTCGGGGGCGAGGTCAAAGGTAATACCCGTACTATTTTGACTTCTATATCTTCTCTTTCTCCAATCTATCGATTCGCTCGTGTTCATTGATACCTTCTGAACTTGTTCTGTACCTTGGTTTCATCGTTCGAACGAGCTGTAATCTGGTTTTGAGTCGATCTGGTTATCGCTGTGACTTTTCCGAATTCGGTTCGACTATTGTGAACCTTGTTCGGAAGTAACATCTTTTGGTTCTAATAGTTCTTTTATTCAAAGTGGATCGGATTTTGAACTTCTGTATTGTTGGCTCTATCAACTCGTTTATGCTCGTTAACATTTCTGAACTTTCCCTATCCCTTGCTTTTGTTGATCGAACGAGGGTGGTATTGTTTCGGAATAACTCGTTTGTCGTGGTGGCTTTTCAATCGCTATTTCCTTTCCTGTGGATCTTATGGGAATGCACGTCTTGCTGTTCACACCAGGTCATCCTGGGAGTTGTTGTTTGAATTTTATTATCCAACGTGTTTCGGACATGATTGTTCGATTTTTGTTGTCTCAATCGTTTGTTTGTTCAGTTTTTGTTCTCGTTTCGTGATTGTTGAGCGTTCAGGCTCCTTCGTGATTCCCTTAAGTTCGGGAAATCAGTCTTGTTTTCGATCTTCCAATCTTTAGGCGGTGGAATTTCGTATTTGTTCAGCGTTTGGCTCGCATTTTGATTGATGAACCGTTGGGTTGGTCAGTCATATTGATTTTCGTTCGTTGTGTTTTGTGATTGTTCGGATAATTGACTTGATTGTATTATCCGTTTAATGACACTTGTCACTCGTTGATTTTATTATGTCTCTACCGGTGACGTGGTGTTAGTCGCCCTAGAGCGTATTTTCACGCCGTATGTCTCTTTGCGTTTCTTGCAGCGTTTCGCCGTCGGGCGCGAGTCTTCGGTTTTTGTGTATCTCGTCGAGTTTTCCTGGGAGGGGATATTGCTTCTCCCTACTTATTTTAAGTTTCTGGACGAAACTTCTTTTAAGGAGGGTAGAATGTAATATCCGCAATTTTCGATTTTCGGTAAATTTCTTTTTTCGGCCGGAGTCCGTTTTGACGGCTCGCTCATGACCGTTTCGTCATTCTGAGAACGATTAATTCTACACTTTTTGTCATCCGAGTTCGTTTCGGTGTTGTTTTGTTGAGTTCCGTGCTTTTTAGCGACTTTTCCGCACTTGAGTTCGATTCTTGCGAATCTTGTCCGAAACTGCTGTTTCGAGTTTCCCGCAAGTCCGTTTAACTTTGTTAGACGTGTTGTGAACTTCGATTTGGTTATTCGATCACGTATCGTGATTTCCGGGCATTTTGGGCCATTTTGTAATTTCTTGAAAGTTACGGGTATCCGTATCTGTAATTGTTGTCTCGACCCGTTTCTTGGTCGCGTATGATTAATTATGGTATTACGTTTTCATTTCGAGTCGTTGATGTCGTCCGCGAACTTTTCGTCGTGTTCGTTCCGTGCGTTTTCGGAAATCGAGGCGTCGGGTCGTGGAGGCTGAGCAGCTGGCCGGACCGGTGCGGCAAGTGGGCAATCGCCGAGCAGCACGGCAGAACCGCGAGCGCACGCTATGACGGACAGCTGCGCGTGCTAGCTCGGCATGTAGCGCACGCTGCCGAGTAAGCCCAGACGCTATCGGGCACGGGCGAGGGATTACGAGGTTCTCGAGTCGGCCAGATCGGCAGATAGCGCACGCCATGCGGCCGTAACGCACGCTAACCGGGCAGGGTAGCGACGCCGCCGGCCGACTAGCGTACGTTACAGGTGAGTTTGTTAGTCCGGGCTACCGGATGCTCGCCAGCGCGCACGCAGGCTTCCGACCGTAGCGCACGCTAGCGGGAGTCGGGCAGACAGTCATGGTCGGCAGAATTGGTCGGTGGTGCCGGGTCATGCGGGCCATGGCCGATAGTGCTCGGCCGATACTGGCCGATAGCGCACGCTAGTCCGGAAGGCTAGCGCACGCTAGTTCCGGCCCAGTATATATATGATGAGACCTGACTTTTTGATCATTTTCATTTCATTTCTCTTCGGTCCGCGGTGGGGTTTTGGAGGAGTCGAATCCATGTTGTTAAACATAAAATCCATGAAGTTTCTGAGTTTATATCACCGATCGATCATCCTATAACATCCTTCGATCCAGCGAATCAAGGTTAGATCTTTAGAACCCTACTTTTGGGTAGATTTGGGGGTTTTCGCGTTTTTGTCCGATTCGTTCCGTTTTGTTGATTAATTCATGATGAATATGATTAATCTTGTTGGTATTCTTAGTTTCCCTACGGATTCATGGTATATTTCGTGGTTTTTACGGAATCGAGAGGGTTTGGTTGTGGTCCGCCCTCGTTGTTGTTTATATACGAATATACATGAATCGTAGGCGGGTTTTCGGGTGTATTCCAATTCCGTATTCGTTTAGAAATGGTTGTGATTGTATTCTTCGAATCGTTAGGTTCGGTTTCGTTGGTTCCTAGCGTTCGTCGGTGACTTTCCTTTCCGTTCGTTGCGTCATCAATAATTCAAGGCAAGTATTTTTGGAAACCTTTATGCTTAACGTGGAATGGTAATGTATTTTGTGTGTGATTTGCTCACCTCGTGTTGGTCCGATGGGATCAAGGAGGGAATCCAAAGGTTTTCGTCCCGGATTCATGAGTTTGTTTAGCTAGCCAGCGAGAGGGTCCTTAGAGGCCTCAAGGGAATCTATTATATTACTCTTCCCAAGGCGATGCATGTGCGTGTTTTGTTTTATAATATAGCCAGCGGGAGGGTCCTTAGAGGCCTCGGGAATCTATGATATTACTGCTTCCCAAGGCAAATTGTTTGAGTTGTTTCCTAAAAGACATGTCCGGTTTTGGTTTCGAAATGATATTGGTGCATGTACTATGAAATGTGTAAGCGATTGGTTTGCCTTGAATACTTGTACTAGCGTAATTGCTAACCCCTTTGGGGACCCGTTGTCGGGAAATTCTTGTTATGGATTTCGTTATGTTCAATGCAGACGAGCCTACGGGATGGTACGAGGATGTCGGCCAAGGTTGTTGACATGTGCAATTGAGTCTTGTTATTTCCTACTGTCTCTTTTGATGTGGATGTTTTCCAAATTGTAAACTTATAGATTGTACTCATGAGTACTTAGCTTTTCCTTTCGGATTGTGTTTGGTCTTCGTTGGAGTTCTGTATTTGTCGGTTGATGTTTATTATGCGGTTGTACCGGACGTGTTGTTTTATGTTCTTGTTGTTAACAATTGTTTCCTTGCTAACCGAGACGGTTAGTCGAGAGGTGTTTTCTTGTGTTAGCTGGTGGATCCCATGTAGGGGTCCACGACCGTAATACACCTCGAATTTCTCGGGGTGTTACGAGAAAATGGTATCGAGCTCTAGGTTTATGGATACCTAGGCTTGTTGGTTATTTGGGTCTAGTTGTGTTTTGTTTTGCACATTGTCACACCGCCGGCATCTCAAGACATCCAGTGCTCGTAAGTTTTCCTTACTCGATTCTCTTGTTTTCTCGTATTGAAATTCCACTTCTTGAATCGTGATTGCCTCTCTCGTACTTATCGTCGAGTTGTTTTTCGATCCATCCGTTCGTGTACTTTTGATTCTAGTATTGCGATCCTTTATCTCTCTGGAGTATGTGCGCCGCTCGGGCTTGACCGTTTGTCGCTTTATGAGCCTTCCATCGCTAAACTTCCTAGCGTTGGTGGGATCGTTGGTGATCGAAAGATCCGAGTTTTGCTCCGTGGTATACTGTGAGAGGGCTTGACCCTCTAGTCTTTTGTTGTATGATGGAATCTGTGTTTGGTAATTGCGATATACTAAATGTATGTTATGCCGAACGTACCGATGGGTTGGACACCGAGGGGTGCAGTGTGATGTGAATGTTTTGAACATTGATATGTTCCGGGAAAGGTATCGATGGCAGAGATTGTTGAGAAACTCACATAGATAGGTTTCGACGTGTATTCGAATCGGTGTTCATTAGTTATACTATTAAACTTGAAGAGATAGTTTGACATATGCTTGGAATTAGTATTTCCGAGTTGCGCTTGTTGAACTGGTGATTTTTGAATGCCGTATATGCGTGTGTTCGGAAATCGTTAGTACTTGGCTAATTATTGTTATTTAAAACCAATGTGTTTCTATTAATAATAATACATGCGGCGTGCATGCTTGAAATTTTCTTAGACTTGATCGTATTGTGGGTTTTTGAAAAGTGACATGAATTTGGGCGATCCAGCCTTGTATTTTCAAATAAAACCTTGTGTCGATATTTAAAAGTGGTGTTTAATAGTGTTTAGGACATTTTATAAAATGCTACCGCTGTTAAGCCCTTGTCGTGTTTAAAAGGGTCTTGAAAACGATTTTTTTTTAAACTTATCGGTTTTATTTTCGAATGACTAGAGTATACGATTTTAAAATCAGATTAGCCTGGGGAAACCTAGGCTGTCGAGTCAAGTTGTGTTTGTTGAGTTTTGTCTCGTCGGATTTTGTCTGACTTAGTCGCATTGCGACGCGTCGTTTGAGATCATTGGTCGTGATTAGTATCGAGGGGCGGTCGTCACTTACGTGCGACCTATGGATGTAAAACTCCCTTCCTTGTGTTGTGCCTCGTGTGACACGAGTTATTTGTATGATTAGTCGTTAAATGATGGAATCCTTCTGTGGATTTTGATTTCACGATATGTGTTTATTAGACTCTCGTATTTGGTTTATACGAGGAGTGTCGTCACTGCTGATATATTTTCGTACCGCATTTTATCCGCTGCGTGAGTTCTTTCAAACGGCTTTCGGTATTCTGCAAACTGAGTTTTATTTCGTAAAACCGATTCCCTAAATCAAGTTTTGGCATTTTGGCCTTGAACATTTTATGACGGTTTGACAAAAGATTTTGTGAGCTTTGGAAAATATCACCGTCATTGGTCTTTTTTGCATTTTCGAAATGACATGGGAAATTGTGCTTAGCCTGGTAAACACGTGTGAGTAAGGTTTACGGCATGTAATTTTTCTGATATGTTCTGTTGTTGTCTCTGTGGGTCGTTAGCGCACGCTACGCTTTGCGGCTAGCGCGCGCAAGAGTGCGTTGGTAGCACGCTACGGGGAGGATAGCGCACGCTACCTGGTAGTTAAGGGCAGTCCAGGAGCTACTGGACTGGGTCTAAAGTTCTCGTTAGCGCACGCTAACACTTGGGGTTAGCGCACGCTAACAGTGTATTTTTGGTCAGGAGTTTTGTTTGGTGCCGTGATAGCGCACGCTAACCTTAATGATTAGCGCACGCTAATTGTGTCCAGTATAAATACTGGACACCAGTCTATAAGTTGTATTTTTCTTCATTTCTTCTTCTTCTTCCATGAGTTTGAGACGTAGCGACTAGGGTTCGCATCCGGGTTGATGTTTCTTCCATCCAAAGGTGTTTTGGAGTATCCGAGATGATTTTTACCATCATCTAATCCATTGTTCTTCGCCGAATCTAGGTATTTTCTTGAATCCCTAGAGTTGACTTTTTGGAGTTTTGTTCTTGATATCGTTTCCCATCCGGTTTTGATAAACCGATTGTTGTTTTGACAATGTTGTTAAACATATCCTAAGGATTGTATATCACTGTCGTGATTTTGAGCGATTTGATGCGTGTGATATGATGTGTTTAAGTGAATGTTGATACGTGCGAATTTTGGGCATTTTGGCCTATTGTACTTCTGAAAAACCTTGGTTATCTTAGAAAATAAACCTTGAGACGTACTTTTAAAATGAATTATTTTCTCACAGTGTTCTCAAGATGCCTACTAGCGCCATGCTATGTTTCAAAATTATTCTACTTTGAGGATCAAAATATTTTGAGATATTTCTAATGATTTAGAAACGCATTCGCTTAGACCCGAAGGTCGAATATAGCTGAAAAGTTTTAATTTAACGAAAGGTGTCTTCATTTTTTTTATCAAACGCAAGATGATTTTTTTTAAAGTCTCGATGACGATGTTTGTACTACTTTTTGATATATGATACTCAAGATCAACTGGTGCTTGCAAGTTATTTTCAAAAGATGGTTTTCGTTTTCAAAACCTATCACTCCTATTTGTGGTCCGGGAATATATGTGTGATGTTCGTGCTCTCGTTAGGGTGTTAACCCCCGAGTTGTTGTTGACTTGGCGGTGAGCGTTGAGTAGTTCGCCACACGGTTGTCGTGGTAGCCTCTGTGAGGGTGTGATATTGGTATTGGATGTTGTCGCCTCGTAGTGGTTTATGCGTTATCGCATATATGCGAGCTGTTAGAGCTCGGGTTGGTATGATTGTGTGCATCAGTGATTGTTCCGCGTTGTGTCGATTGCTTGTTATATTGTTACCTTGGTTCCGTTGTTGTGAGTTTCGGGCGAGGTCAAAGGTAATACCCGTACTATTTTGACTTCTATATCTTCTCTTTCTCGATCTATCGATTCGCTCGTGTTCATTGATACCTTCCGAACTTGTTCGTACCTTGGTTTCATCGCTCGAACGCAGTAATCCGTTTTTGAGTCGATCTGGTTATCGTTGTGACTTTTCCGAATTCGGTTCGACTATTGTGAACCTTGTTCGGAAGTAACATCTTTGGTTCTAATAGTTCTTTTATTCAAAGTGGATCGGATTTTGAACTTCGTATTGTTGGCTCTATCAACTCGTTTATGCTCGTTAACATTTCGAACTTTCCTATCCCTTGCTTTTGTTGATCGAACGAGGTGGTATTGTTTGAATAACTCGTTTGTCGTGGTGGCTTTTCAATCGCTATTTCCTTTCTGTGGATCTTATGGGAATGCACGTCTTGTCGTTCACACCAGGTCATCACGGGAGTTGTTGTTTGAATTTTATTATCCAACGTGTTTCGGACATGATTGTTCGATTTTTGTTGTCTCAATCGTTTGTTTGTTCAGTTTTTGTTCTCGTTTCGTGATTGTTGAGCGTTCAGGCTCCTTCGTGATTCCCTTAAGTTCGGGAAATCAGTCTTGTTTTCGATCTTCCAATCTTTAGGCGGTGGAATTTCGTATTTGTTCAGCGTTTGGCTCGCATTTTGATTGATGAACCGTTGGGTTGGTCACCATATTGATTTTCGTTCGTTGTGTTTTGTGATTGTTCGGATAATTGACTTGATTGTATTATCCGTTTAATGACACTTGTCACTCGTTGATTTTATTATGTCTCTACCGGTGACGTGGTGTTAGTCGCCCTAGAGCGTATTTTCACGCCGTATGTCTCTTTGCGTTTCTTGCAGCGTTTCGCCGTCGGGCGCGAGTCTTCGGTTTTTGTGTATCTCGTCGAGTTTTCCTGGGAGGGGATATTGCTTCTCCCTACTTATTTTAAGTTTCTGGACGAAACTTCTTTTAAGGAGGGTAGAATGTAATATCCGCAATTTTCGATTTTCGGTAAATTTCTTTTTTCGGCCGGAGTCCGTTTTGACGGCTCGCTCATGACCGTTTCGTCATTCTGAGAACGATTAATTCTACACTTTTTGTCATCCGAGTTCGTTTCGGTGTTGTTTTGTTGAGTTCCGTGCTTTTTAGCGACTTTTCCGCACTTGAGTTCGATTCTTGCGAATCTTGTCCGAAAGCTGTTTCGAGTTTCCCGCAAGTCCGTTTAACTTTGTTAGACGTGTTGTGAACTTCGATTTGGTTATTCGATCACGTATCGTGATTTCCGGGCATTTTGGGCCATTTTGTAATTTCTTGAAAGTTACGGGTATCCGTATCTGTAATTGTTGTCTCGACCCGTTTCTTGGTCGCGTATGATTAATTATGGTATTACGTTTTCATTTCGAGTCGTTGATGTCGTCCGCGAACTTTTCGTCGTGTTCGTTCCGTGCGTTTTCGGAAATCGAGGCGTCGGGTCGTGGAGGCTGAGCAGCTGGCCGGACCGGTGCGGCAATCGCTTGTCGGGCATCGCCGAGCAGGTGCACGGCAGAATCGGCGTAGCGCACGCTATGGCCGGGGCCGCTGGCGTGCTAGCTCGGCAGATGTAGCGCCTGCCGAGTAAGCCCGGCCAGACGCTATCGGGCACGGCAGAGGGATTCTGAGGTTCTGGAGTCGGTCAGGATCGGCAGATAGCGCACGCTACTGTCGGTCGTAACGCACGCTAACCGGCAGGGGTAGCGCACGCTGTCGGCCGACTAGCGTACGTTACCTGGGTGAGTTTGTTAGTCCAGTGGCTACTGGACAGGTCGGCTAGCGCACGCAGGCTTCCGGCCGTAGCGCACGCTAGCGGGAGTCGGGCGGACAGTCATGGTCGGCAGAATTGGTCGGTGGTGCCGGGTCATGCGGGCCATGGCCGAGAGTGCTCGGCCGATACTGGCCGATAGCGCACGCTAGTCCGCAAGGCTAGCGCACGCTAGTTCCGGCCCAGTATATATATGACAGACTAGTAACTTTTTCAGTCAGTTTTCATTTCATTTCTCTTCGGTCCGCGGGTGGGGTTTTGGAGGAGACGAAACCATGTTGTTAAACAAAAAATCCATGAAGTTTCTGAGTTTATATCACCGATCGATCATCCTATAACATCCTTCGATCCAGCGAATCAAGGTTAGATCTTTAGAACCCTACTTTTGGGTAGATTTGGGGGTTTTTGCGTTTTTGTCCGATTCGTTCCGTTTTGTTGATTAATTCATGATGAATATGATTAATCTTGTTGGTATTCTTAGTTTCCCTACGGATTCATGGTATATTTCGTGGTTTTTACGGAATCGAGAGGGTTTGGTTGTGGTCCGCCCTCGTTGTTGTTTATATACGAATATACATGAATCGTAGGCGGGTTTTCGGGTGTATTCCAATTCCGTATTCGTTTAGAAATGGTTGTGATTGTATTCTTCGAATCGTTAGGTTCGGTTTCGTTGGTTCCTAGCGTTCGTCGGTGACTTTCCTTTCCGTTCGTTGCGTCGTCAATAATTCAAGGCAAGTATTTTTGGAAACCTTTATGCTTAACGTGGAATGGTAATGTATTTTGTGTGTGATTTGCTCACCTCGTGTTGGTCCGACGGGATCAAGGAGGGAATCCAAAGGTTTTCATCCCGGATTCATGAGTTTGTTTAGCTAGCCAGCGCGGGAGGGTCCTTAGAGGCCTCGAGCGGGAATCTATGATATTACTCTGTTCCCAAGGCGATGCATGTGCGTGTTTTGTTTTATAATATAGCCAGCGCGGGAGGGTCCTTAGAGGCCTCGGGCGGGAATCTATGATATTACTCTGTTCCCAAGGCAAATTGTTTGACTATTTGTTTCCGGAAAAGACATGTCTGGTTTTGGTTTTCGAAATGATATTGGTGCATGTACTATGAAATGTGTAAGCGATTGGTTTGCCTTGAATACTTGTACTAGCGTAATTGCTAATCCCTTTGGGGACCCGTTGTCGGGGAAATTCTTGTTATGGATTTCAGGTTATGTTCAGCCAGACGAGCGGGCGCTGGGATGGTACGAGGATGTCGGCCAAGGTTGTTGACATGTGCAATTGAGTCTTGTTATTTCCTACTGTCTCTTTTGATGTGGATGTTTTCCAAATTGTAAACTTATAGATTGTACTCGCGAGTACTTAGGCTTTTCCTTTCGGATTGTGTTTGGTCTTCGTTGGAGTTACTGTATTTGTCGGTTGATGTTTATTATGCCGGTTGTACCGGACGTGTTGTTTTATGTTCTTGTTGTTAACAATTGTTTCCTTGCTAACCGAGACGGTTAGTCGAGAGGTGTTTTCTTGTGTTAGCCTGGTGGATCCCATGTAGGGGTCCACGGCACTGTAATACACCTCGAATATCTCGGGGGTGTTACAGATAGGGAGTTGTTGAGGGTTATGAATGACTGTAAAATTAGAGAAAAGGTTGTATCAATATCAGTTGACAATGCATCAGCAAATGATGCTTGCATAAATAGGTTGAAGCATGATTTTAGGCATAGGGGAAAATTGCCTCTAGATGGCCAACTATTTCATGTTAGATGTTGTGCACATACCAGGAATTTGTTGGTTCAAGATGGACTTGATATTGTGAGGCCAATAGTTGATACTATCAGGGCAGGGATGAAATATCTCCTGGGTTCTGAAGCTAGATGCAAAGATTTTGCTAAAATTGTGAAGGAGTTGGGAATGACTGGTAAAATGCAAGTGTTGGATACCAAAACAAGGTGGAACTCAACACACAAAATGTTGAGTACTGCCTATTTCTATAAAGATGTGTGGCCCAGGTATGCTGAAGAAAATGGGGCATTTATACACTATTTGCCAGATGAGTTCGTTTGGGAGATGATTTCTGATATTTGCACCTTCTTGGAAGTTTTTGTTGATGTTACAAACATAATAAGTGGCAGTTCTTATCCAACATGCAATCTGTTCTTGACTGAGCTCTTTAGAGTTAAAGTTCTATTGGACAAACATTCTGAGGCTTCAGAAAAGCCACACCTTCAGATTTTGGCTGCTAAAATGAAAGGCAAATATGACAAATACTGGAGTCAAAGCAATTTATTAATTTCAATTGGTGCAGTTCTTGATCCTAGGTAACTGATACAGAACTGATACTACACTTTGATCTTTTATTTACCTATGTTGCCTATCTTGTTGCCTATCTTTTTTCCATATTGATACTAAACTGATACAGAACTGATACTACACTTTGATCTTTTATTTGTCTATGTTGCCTATCTTGTTGCCTATCTTTTTTCCATGTTGATACTAAACTGATACAGAACTGATACTAAACTTTGATCTTTTATTTGCCAATGTTGCCTATCTTTTTTCCATGTTGATACTAAACTGATACAGAACTTATACAAAACTGATACAGAACTGATACTACACTTTGATCTTTTATTTGTCTATGTTGCCTATCTTGTTGCCTATCTTTTTTCCATGTTGATACTAAACCCATACACAACTGATACTACACTTTGATCTTTTATTTGCCAATGTTGCCTATCTTTTTTCCATGTTGATACTAAACTGATACAGAACTTATACAAAACTGATACAGAACTGATACTACACTTTGATCTTCTATTTGTCTATGTTGCCTATCTTGTTGCCTATCTTTTTTCCATGTTGATACTAAACTGATACAGAACTGATACTACACTTTGATCTTGTATTTGCCTATGTTGCCTATCTTGTTGCCTATCTTTTTTCCAGGGAAATCTTTTTTCAGGACTGTAACTTTAGGGGGGTAGCAAAAGTAGGATTGTAACTTTTTGGGCTAGCAAAAGTAGGACCGTAACTTTTAAAAGTAACAAGTACTTTTTAAAATAGCAATTTAAGACCAAATTAAGCCCAGATTACCCTCTTGCGGGCTCAAATCTTACACGTGGAAATTCTTATTAATATAAACAAACTTTTAAATTTCACATCATTTTTTATAATTTCATTTGTTTTAAAGTTAAATTCCATGTCATTTTTTTAAAGATTTTTTGTACATGATAATGAAAAATGTGTTTCTAGACAACTAATCTTGTTCGTTTTTTTTTTAAAAATTGCACATATTTTGTTCTTTTTTGGACATTCCACATGTTTAATTATGCATAAAAGTAATCTTTTGCAACAATTAAAATATAAAATACAACATAAAAAATTTCCCACCAGACGGGTGTAGTTTTAAAACATATTTACCATATAGGTGTACTTTCAAACGTATTTACCAAATAGGTGTAGTTTTCTATTTAAGTGGGTTTTATTATATTTTTTTTACTTTTTTATTTAAAATAAGATTGGAAATTTTTAATAAAAAGGGAAAATCCTAGAAAATAATATTTAAATACCTGGAAATTTATCAAAAGTAAAAAAAATCCGAAAATAAAATAAAATAAAACATTTTTTGTCTTACTGTTTTCATAAATAAAATAAAAAAGTTGTAATGTTTATTTTTCTAAAATAAAAAACATATCTAAAAAAACAGTAAAAAACAGTTAAAAAAGCAGAAAAAAACAGTTTAAAAAACAGAAAAAATAATGATTTTAAAAAAATAAAAAAAACCATAAAATCCCACTTAATAGAAAACTACACCTATTTGGTAAATATGTTTGAAAGTACACCTATATGGTAAATATGTTTTAAAACTACACCCGTTTGGTGGGAAATTTTTTATGTTGTATTTTATATTTTAATTGTTGCAAGAGATTACTTTTATGCACAGTAATTAAACAGGTGGAATGTCCAAAAAAGAACAAAATATGTGCAATTTAAAAAAAACGAACAAGATTAGTTGTCCAGAAATACATTTTTCATTATCATGTCCAAAAAATCTTTAAAAAAATGACATGGAATTTAACTTTAAAACAAATGAAATTATAAAAAATGACGTGGAATTTAAAAGTATATTTATATTAATAAGAATTTCCACGTGTGCGATTTGAGCCCGCAAGAGGGTAATCTGGGCTTAATTTGGCTTTAAATTGCTATTTTAAAAAGTTACGAGCCTATTTTTGCTACTTTTAAAAGTTACGGTCCTACTTTTGCCAGCCCGAAAAGTTACAGTCCTACTTTTGCCACCCCCTAAAGTTACGGTCTTGAAAAAACAATTTCCCCCTTTTTTCCATGTTGATACTAAACTGATACAGAACTGATACTACACTTTGATCTTGTTGTTGCCTATCTTGTTGCCTATGATGAAATTGTTCTGCGGTTTATCTTGTTGATACTACACTGATACAAAACTTTTAGTGCTGGATCCAGAATTACTGATGCAAAAAGAGCCTCAATGAGAACTGATACAGTTGAGACGCTTCTATGTGGTAGTGATTGGATTAAGGAATATTATGGGATTAGAAAGGGTTCATCAAGAAGCATTGTAAGTAAATTATCCTATTTTTTTTTGTCTTCTTTTTATCCTTTTTTAACTTTGCCTACTTTTACTTTTAATGTAGCTTTTAGAAGAAGAAGATGAACCAATTATGCAATATGACTTTGGTGAGGTTGATTTGGGAGGAGCCAAGAATTCAACCACCTCCTGAAATGAATCAGTCTTGTACTTATTGCCTTAATGTTTAGCTTGATCATATGGCGAGCCTATGATGAACATGTTCGGAGGCTAATGATGTATTATTCTAGTCTACTTAACTGAAGTTTGATTCGTGAATGGTGTTTGTATTTTGATGAATGGTGTTTGTTTTCCTGAATGGTGTTTGTATTAAAAGCCCATGATGAAATATGTTTCTGAGGCATCAAGTATATGTAATCTTAACATGCACTTTATATTTTTACTCGTATTTCGATGAACTTGGAACATGGTTGAAGTTGTGAACTTATATATTTGAATGCATGAAAGTAGTTATTCATTCGAAATTATACGGTTCGATCGGTCCCGGTACCCGATAAAATTACCGGATCTGTCCGGGTACCCGATAAGATTACCAGATCGATTCCCGGGAACAATATCGGATCCGTTAAGCTTATCGGATCGATTCCTGATTACCCGATAAGCTTATCGAATGGATACCGGGTAGGTCAAGATCAGGACCTATAACAGCCCTAGTCATGGCCGCCTAAATAGGTACCCGGAGTTTCGGGTACCCGAAAAGTCGGGTATCCGCTTATGAACACCCCTAATAATATGTATTTTATGAACACCCGCTTAAGAAAAACGAATATATGATTTAATAAATTAAAAGAATATTTTATTTTTATTTTTATATGTTATTTTATTTTTCTTTTGCTTCTTACCTTACCGTTGTCTTCGTATTTTCCCCTTCCCTTTTTTTTTCTTTTTTTTCGTTGATTTCTTTGTCTGTCAAAGGCCATACACGCCGACACACACCAAATGATTTCTATAGCTATAGATCTGGAGGGAATAGAGCTTTTCTCCACTTTTTCTTGCTGGCTAATCTGGGCGAGCCATGAGGGAGCTCGACAGCCTGGTTTTGGAAAAAAAAAAATCCGTCAGAGGAGATGACATGGCTGGAGCCTGAGGGTGGAGTCGTGGCTGAGGGAGCTGGTAATGATGGACAGAGGATGGGAGGACGACTGTCGTGGTTCAGTGGGATAGTTATCTGCGAGGCCATCTCTGAATTTTATTCAACTTTTGTTCTTGAGTGGCAGTAGTAAAAATTGATGGGTTTCGAAAATTTTGATAATATATATGCTGTGTCTCTTCTTGATTTTCTTGGTTTTATGGGACAAGAATTGATTGAGAAAACAAAAAGAATGGCCAACTAATTAAAGAGACTGTGTAGGTTTATTTTCTGATAACTAATCAAGTTAGAGACTCCATTAGGTTTATTTTCTGATAACTAATCAAGTTTAGAGACTCGGTTGAAACTCTTTAATAAGGATTAGAGTCTTCGTGCTGATAACATGTTATAAAATCGAAATATTATAGAGAGAATTTAGAGAGAGAATAGAGAGAATGATTCTCGGGTATATTTTTCATTAATAACTGAAGTGCTATTTATAGGAAAATTTCACATGGTACAATCGTAATTACATAATTACATCATGAGCATAATAGTCATTCACATGTTATAATATATTAACTTATTACGCACTTCTCGAAGTGCGCATTTCAACAACTCATAACAAGTCTTTATATTTTCCAACTTGTGCATTTTTATGTCGTTAGTTTTTCAAACATTATATATATATATATATATATATATACATACGAATAACTTGTATAGTACAAAAACTATAACTATGGTACTATCATCAGACGAAAAATTCAAGTAAATTGTTGCCATTAGAAGTCTTTTTTATATTTTAATAACTAATTTTACCAAACTTATTTCTATAAATAATTATTAAATCAGTTATTCAAATCAATTAATACAATCATCTAACATCTAAAAACTAATCCCCAAATAAAATCCTTATCCTGAAACGTGCCCTTGTCTAGGGATTGGTTTCCGGTGAGAATCTTCCTTGGTGTGAGAACTAATTATTAAAATAAAATATTTAAAAAAAGAAATCTGAAAAAGCAAGAATGTTTCGAATTTTTTTAGATTTTTTGTCTAATTTTCAGATTCTTTCAGAAATCTGAAAAACTCAATTTGTCGATATCTTCATTTTTTATTTTTGAATTTTTAAATTTTTTTGGTGAATTTTTTAAAAAAAGAATCCCGTTTTTTTTTTTTAAATTTTAGTTTGTTATTTTTTATTGCAAAGTGGGAATAAAATTTTTAGTTTTAAATACATAGTGATGTTTTATACTCCCTCTATCCCATAAGAGTGTGCTCACTCTTTACGAGCACGAGCTTTAATAAAAGTTATTTATTAATGGATTTAAGTAGAGAAAGGGTCCCATTTTGTTGTAGATATATGTTAATTATTGTTGTTGATTAGTTAAAGGATAAAGAGAGTATGAAACATTTGGTATTGTTGTAACTAAGTTGAAAATATGGAGGAAAAATATAAATAGTATTTTCTAAAAGTGGAATGGGCACACTCTTGTGGGATGGACGAAAATGGCAAATTTAGCACACTCTTGTGGGACGGATGGAGTATGTTTTAAATGATGCGGCATGACAAATAATTTAAAAAGCTATATACTCTCTCCGTCCCTTTTTAGTTGTCCAGTTTGACTTTTGACCGGTTAAATTGACTAAAATTTGACTGAAATTTACGAGTTTTATATAATTGATAAAATAAAAAAAATTATATCATTGTAAAGTACATATAATCTATTTTAAAATGTAATTTTTACTTTCTAAAAATAATAAAAGAATTGTTCATAATATTTGGTTAAAAATTGGTCAATTTGACCATTGAAAGTCAAAACATGACAACTAAATAGGGACGAAGATAGTATTATTCCAGCTAGGGGTGTTCGAAAATACTCGACCCGAACTACCTGGCCCAACTACCGGATGACCCCAACTAAAAATTTCGGGTATTTTTAAATTTTTTAAATTTTTTTGGGCCGGGTACCCGACCAGAAAAAGTCATATAATCGGGCCAGGTCATGGGCGGACTTGTTGCGTAAATTCGGGTACTCGAAAACCCGGTTATTCTTTTCATAGTTATTTTTTTTACAAATTTAACTATTTAATTTGTAAGTGTATGAAACTTTATCTTTCAAATATTATGAAGTATATTTAATATGAGAATTCATGTTAATGTAATTTCAGCAATGATATTTATTCTCACTAATTTGGAAATTTACAAGAAGATAAAATCGTTAAATAAGAAATAATATATTCTCTCATATATATAATTGAGTATTGAATTAAGCATGATAGATAATAAAAAATAAATGGTATGCATAAAAAATTTAGCTGGTTTTAAAATTTACTTATTGTACCGAAAGTATTTACAATGTATTTAGTACTTGTGAAATTAATTTATGTAATAACTTTTAAAATAGATTTATATTAAAATTACAAATTATTTATAAAAAATTTTAAATTAGTGGTATTAAATTTTGGTCCGGGTATCCTATGACCCGACCCGGAAAAATAGGGTACCCGAAAAGCGAGTACCCGACTTTTTCGGGTCGGTCGCGGGCCGAATTTTTCATTACCCGCATAACCGGGTACCCGTAACTTCGGGTACCCGAAAATGCGGGTACCCAGTTATGAACACCCCTAATTCCAGCCACATACTATTCAGCAAGACTTTTAACCCCATGATAGCGACATCAGCATCTAGATCGGAGATCTTCAATTTGGAATGACACGTCAACGAAATGATGTCGTTTTGGCACATTACGGCGACTTTGACAGGATATGGGACTTAAATTGTACAACTAGCCGAAATTTGGGACGTAATTGGGGAAATTAACTCTTGTGAGACGTTTTTAGAAAAGATAAAAAAATTATGAGACATAAAACACTTTGTTCTCTTTTAAAACCTTTTATTCTTTGTGCCAAATAAAATAGATAAGATGGCTAAAAGAAATGTATTGTTTCGACTTAACCAATTTACTACGGCCGTCAAAAAGGCCGATTTCTCAATGGGATTTGTCAATAGATCCATATAATTCCTATAATTATGTTTGTTAATCTAATAGGTTCGACAACAGTCTGACTCGACCAATTCAAACAATCAATATTTACAATTTAAATTCTGCACAATATACTGCAAATTCCTCGTCCGATGATCGACAACGTGTAATTCAATAAGTTCATAAGCCTCTAACAATGGTAGATTCGATGGTGACCAATATCGTCCAATAACGACTCATAAATATATCTGAAATATACATCATCATTTCAACATAAACTTGTAGATGTATCAAGGTTTAGCCATCCTTACCTCATTCGACGAATTCAGACAAAGAATAACACTCCAATTCTCCAAAAACTCCAACAAGCATGAGCAATCTAAGCACAACACCAATACACGAACTAGGAGGGGCTAAAAGCCACTTAAAACTAAAGTGCGGATTTTAGAAGAGAGAAATCTAATTTTAGAACGAAGGAAGTAAATAAGGAAAGTCTGGTTTTATAAATTGAACGGTTCCTAGCATACGCAACTGACGATCTATATGGTAAGCTATGGCATTTACGTAGCTATCTATGAACCTTAGCGGGTGCTACACAAACCATGTAGCCTATGTCTACACATCGCCCTTAGTGTATGCAATGATACTCTTTATAGCCGTTATATTTGTTTTGTAGTGTATATTAACATCCTATAATTAACATATGCAAGCCCCATTGACTCACTCATCTGCCTGTACACCAGAAGTACCCGATGTAACACCCCCAAAATCCCATTGAATTATTACAGTGTCGTGGACCCCACGCCGGGAGATCCACCAGGCGAACACGACGAACATACATCAATCTGACCAAAAAGAAAAATCACAGTCCCTACTATGATGTCCGACACAATATTACAACGTGGAATTTCAATGACAAAGGTGGGCCTACATGGCCAAAATAAAATACAACATCCACCAGCCTTGCTCGGATAATATAAAATGAAAACAACTGACGAAACTAGAGTACTCCAAACTGTCTGACCGACATGAACACCGAAACCACTCGGAATAGTATCGCTCGAATGCCTCGTCGCCATCGTCATGCCCCTGTGTCTCAACTCTCTCCTCGCAAGCACCTAAAACATGAAAATATGTTCCGCCCCCACGGGGTCAGTCATCCAGATAATGAATATCAAATACATGTACAACATGATATGCATGCAAAGGCATAATGAATGGTACAATAATGGTAATACGAGATGCTCACAAACCAAGGTAAGAACCGAGCATTAGTGAGATACTATGCCGATGGCATACGATCAATACCTGCTCAACAGGTTAGAACACAAGTTCCCAACGGCGAATCATCAATATAGAACACAACAACGAATTACCCGAAGGTAAACCAAACCAAAGCTGAAATAGATACGAATCACAATGCCCGAAGGCTCCAACGGAAATACCAAAACATCACAATGGCCTGAAAGTCACTCAGCCGAAGCTGCCAAAATATCATAACGGCCCGAAGCCAAACAGCCCGAAGCTATATCATGTGAGGGCCGAAGCCACGACACGAAGCCGTATCACAATGAGGGTCGAAGCCACGGCACGAAGCAGTATCACAATGAGGGCCGAAGCCACGGCACGAAGCCATATCACAATGAGGGCCAAAGCCACGGCACGAAGCCGTATCGTAATGAGGGCCGAAGCCACGACATGAAGTCGTATCACAATGAGGGTCGAAGCCACGGCATGAAGCCGTATCACAATGAGGGCCAAAGCCACGACACGAAGCCGTATCACAATGAGGCCATCCAATGACCGTGACTTACTGAACTGTAGGTGTTGGGAAACCAACCGAGAAGTTTCAAGCCCCAAACTTACCAATAATGAGATCACCCTGTGACCGTGACCTACTGAACTGTAGGTGTTGGGAAACCAACCGCGAAGGTTCAAGCCCCAAACTTACCCATCGAGCACTAGCTGAGACTAGCCTACAAAACACAATTAATCACAAACGGCAACGATCCCAAGATTACCGAATTCACAAGAATAATAGGGTGCTGCCTTGAGTCGGCCAACACGACAACAATAACTCACGGATGGGCACCGTCCTCGGCGGTCCCAATTCAAATACCTCGACTGCCTTGGAATGGCCAATCGATCACAATGACTCAACAGATGGGAACTATCCTCGATAGTCCCAATTCAATACCTCGATTGTCTTAGAACGACTAATCGATAACAACGATACCACGGATGGGAAATGTCTTCGACAGTCCCAATTCAATACATCAATTACCTTAGAACGGCCAATCGATAACAACGATACAACGGATGGGAAATGTCTTCGACAGTCCCAATTCAATACATCGATTACCTTAGAACGATCAATCAATAAACAACGATATAATTAGAACCGATGTCCCGGTGCCTTTAATCGACCACCAGAAACAGAGATGATAATCAAATACGTCAATGCCTTCAATCGGCCAATACAACATCAACAGAAAAACACCGATATCAATAACAACGATCACAACGATATCTCAATGGAACATCAGTAAACAATAACCATCGATACATTGATACCGCGAACCGGCCATCAACAACAACATAATCCAACAAGTATCTCAATGCCTTGAACCGGCCGTTAACGAACAAAAATGACAACAAGATGATCAATCAACAATGTTGGCATAATTACCGAAGGGTTTTGTATCAAACAATTCCCTGGCATCAACATATCACGAAGAGACTACATCTCGAAATGATACAATACATTCATACACATATATGATAACATTTATCTCATTGACTAGTACAAGTATAAAGCTTGCCTCAAACCGAAGGCAGTGAAATCGTCCAGCAAACGACGAACGGCGTCCTCCGACGATCACAAGCACTCGAACAACCTTGAATGAAGTACAATTCATTCAATAACACAAAATCAATAAAAAAAACAACACCAAAGATAATCCCAATTCAATCATGGATCGTTTAAACTCCACAAACGAATATCATAGTTCTCAACTATGAATTCTAACATCCTCCAACGCCTCAATGATCAATTAACATGATCATTATGTTCTTAACACTTGTGAAAAACAATTCAACAAGGATTATCAAGAACAACATCAAATCAATCATCTCAAAATGAAAATATCACCAATATCCTCATCAATACCTCAAGAACATCATCAACCCTACTAACGTGATGTCTAAACAATAATGAACCACCAATTCATCAGGAATTCGGATTAATAAACAAGATGAACTTAACCATTTCATAATTATGATAATCACCTCATAATTCATCATAAATCCTTACTAAAATGGTTATAATCTCTCAAGAACACAACCAACAACAATAATCATCTCAAGGCTATGTTAATCATCTAAAAATCTTAACATAACTCTTCCTAGACATGATTATAACCTCCAAGTATTCTTAAACATCAAGAACACAATCAAACTCAAGCTATATCATCATGTTCTTCATCATAAGTTCATCAAAACTATGAAGAACCATACTACCCTCCAACAAATCATCAAAACACGAAGTAACCAACAATAATAACATCATAATCTCGAGTTCAACACCAAATTACTGACATACTATTGAAGAAGTGAAGAACAACCTAAAACCATCAAGAAGCTCTCCAAACTCCAAGTTCCTAAGCTTCAATCCAAGTTATAAAGCTCCAAAACAGGTTGGAAGAGGCTGGAAAAGATTAAGGGATGTAAAGGGGTGATTTCTAGAGGAAGAAATCGAAATGGATCGTGAGAAAATGAAAGACGAATCATGTCTCTATAATCTACACATTACATTACGGCCGCTATCCTCTCTCATTAACGTACCTAAGAGCTATTACGTACGTTATCACCTTCGTAGCGTACGTTAAGTTCTGCCAGAACTCACTGCCTCAAAACGAACCATGCATTACGTACGTTATTAGCATAAGCATTACGTACGTAATGCTCGTTGACTTGGCTGCCTCGAAAGGACAACATGATCCAATCACATTCGGCCCCACACACCGAAAGTCAGATGCGATCAGATACCCTTTGTTACGTACATAACTAAGATGGTTTAACATATGTAACCTGCGAAACTTAACGTACGTAATGCTGTGCATGTAGCATACGTTAGGTCCAATATACTTGGCCAAAATCAAACTCCAA
The DNA here is from genome assembly GCA_033398695.1 of Orobanche coerulescens. Lineage (NCBI taxonomy): Eukaryota > Viridiplantae > Streptophyta > Magnoliopsida > Lamiales > Orobanchaceae > Orobanche > Orobanche coerulescens. The sequence goes on from CM065817.1 coordinate 123,656,339, forward strand.
ACACACCAAGCAACACCCGATCGTCAACATAATACCGATAACAAGTATAAATATTTCGATTCTGAAATATCCCAATATAATATACATTGTATCAGTCAAATACAACAACACTTGTATAATTCTAAATGAATACGTACAACACAAAAGTGAAACGAAAAAAAAATTACCCCCCTAAAAAGAGTTTCGTCCCCGAAACTAAGGGTACACGACTCGGGATATGAATTATCCATCGGGATCTAAAAACAACATCTCCCGGAATACTCCTCAATACGAACAACTCCGCCTGAGTAACTGGGCCAACCCCTCGGGTCCTCGCGGCTCCCCTGCCCGAACACGGTGAAAATCTAGTGATAAAAACACTCAACCAAGTGCGATATCAGTCGAATCATGATTCCTACGCTAGAGACCATCCAGACAGTCGTACCAACCGCATGACTCGTAACACCGGCATACACACCCCGCGGGAGACGCCCATTGTACATGTCTACAATCATCGGTGTACACTTCCCCATTCTCGTCGGCATCGGACGCCCATGCAAACACTGACTCACGCCACGCAAAAATAATAACAACACAGACATAGTCCTCGGGGCCATATCAATCGCACGCCCAAGTCCTCACAAATTGACGTCTCGAATCACAATGAACAATTACCCAGATTATCACAAAAATCTCGGGCACAATACCAAAAGGAAAAAAAATCACATCAAATAACTCAAATCTCAAGATTCTCAAATATTATCATTACAAGATAGATCAACAACAAATGGTTCACAACCACAATACCATAATACAAAACATTAATCCAAAACTCAAAGAAAGAAATACATAAATCAAGACTACATCTCAAGTGTACCCAACATCGATATCCTCCAATTCATCTATCTCCTCAATCTCATCGACTCGAGGAAGACCCAAATCTGAACTCGCTCCTCCTCCTCAGTTGTTCTTACCTCTGGCTTCAGAAGCCTGATAGGACCCCTTGGATGAAGTACGGACTGGAGTAACAAAATCTCTCGAGGCCAGTGAGCTCTCTCGAGATCTGCTGACACTAGAACTCCTGCAGTATTTCTATAGGTGTCCCTGTCTCCCACATGAACAACAAACAAAAACTGGCACAGTACACCGAGTACTAACGTGCCCTGCTGAATCACAGTTAAAGCAAACAATAGTCAAACTCGTCGTCTGAGAGGAAGATGCTTTCCCAGCACGAAGACGACTAGAAAACGACCTCTTGGATATCAGAGCCTGATGTCCCTCTAAACGAACCGACCTCCTAGTCCTCTCACCAGAAGAAACTGAAGGATCCTTCTGAGTAAGCTCCTTGATCAAAAGCTCTGCTCCAAGAGCCTTCTCGATGAATTCACCCACTGAGTTACAATTATGATTGAACAACTGCAGCCTCAATTGCGGGTTCAGCCTCTTGCTAAAATACTTGATCTTATCCACTTTAGTATGGATAATCGACGAAGCAAACTGAAGAAGTCCTTGAAACTTTTCAGCAATGACAATAACACCTTCTTCCTCGATGGATTCGGGGTTCAAAACCTCTGACAACTTGGCTTCATGAAGTGGATCCGGATAATACCTCTCTAACATGAGAGTCTTGAACTCGTTCCACACACAATCACGATCGGTGGGCTTTACAGAAAGCCACCAAGAATAAGCACCCTTACTCAAATAGTAAGCCGCTACTGCCACCTTACTTTCTTCCGTACACTGAACCATGTCGAAGAGTTTATCGAAATTTTCAAGCCAATGAACAATGTCAGCTGGTTCCGATGAACCCTCAAAAATAGGTGGCCTCTGACAAGAGATATCGCCAACAATCTGACTCACTCCCCCACTCTACCCATGAAACGGCACCTGGAATCCCTGCTGTGGTGCACCACGAACCATCGAGGCCTGCATGGTCTCCACTATATGCGTCATCTGAGTTATCTGGTCCATCATGCCCCTCATAAGCAAGAAAGGGTCGACGTGTCCACTCTCAGTCTGATCGACCTCTCGAGTATGACGTCCCGAAGGGATATCGGTCGCGTAAGTAACACCTCCGGCCGAACTCTGATCCATCTCGGCATCCGCACGTGTATAAACATGAGGTTCTAGGTTATGGCTCGTTCTGCAGCCCTTACCCCCTCTGTCACGTCCTCGGATTCCTCTATCCATGCTGAAAGAATAACGTTCGATCATGATCATAGCTCAAATACGCCTCAACGGCCAGTCCAGAATACTAAGTCAATAGCCAAACACGAGTATACATACTCAACAAATAAACAATCACATCAATCATGCTAATCATAGCCAATACAGAGCTCACACGTTCCAAAACAAATAATCATGAGTCAATCGTACCGCTGATGTCACATACAGGTTGCAACAAAACATGTATAATCAATTACATAATGAATGTATGAACAAAAAAGAGAATCGAGTCCTTACACAGGTCATACGAAGCTTCGAGGTCTTGCGATACTAGTTTTTATTGACAACGAATCGATGAAAGAATGACTCATACAGTCGCCCAACTATCACGACTCACAAAACCCGACTACCCAGATTGTCATAACCTGACAGCCCCACTACCACCGCGTCGGTAGAGCCACATAACTCACATATCAGGGTATCTCACAACCCATTCTCTGATACCATCTTCTGTAACACTCCCAAAATCCCATTGGGTTATTACAGTGCCATGGACCCCACGCCGGGAGATCCACCAGGCGAACACGACTAACATATATCAATCTGACCAAAAAGGAAAATCACAGTCCCTACTATGATGTCCGAGACAATATTCCGATGTGGAATTTCAACGACAAGGGTGGGCCTACATGGCCAAAATAAAATAGAACATCCACGAGCCTTGCTCGGATAATACAAAATGACAACAACTGACGAAACTAGAGTACTCCAAATTGTCTGACCGACATGAACACTGAAACAACTCGGTTAGTATCGCTCGAATGCCTCATCGCCATAGTCATGCCCCTGTGTCTCAACTCTCTCCTCGCAAGCACCTAAAAATGAAAACATGTTCCGCCCCAATGGGGTCAGTCATCCAGATAATGAATATCCAATACATGTACAAGATGATATGCATCCAAAGACAGAATGAATGGTACAACAATGGTAATACGAGATGCTCACAAACCAAGGTAAGAACTGAGCATTCGCGAAACACTATGCCCAACGGTGAATCATCAATATAGAACACAACAACGAATTACCCGAAGGTAAACCAAACCAAAGCTGAAATAGATACGAATCACAATGCCCGAAGGCTCTAACGGAAATACCAAAACATCACAATGGCCTGAAAGTCACTCAGCCGAAGTTGCCAAAATATCACAATGGCCCGAAGCCAAACAACCCGAAGCTGTATCATCTGAGGGCCGAAGCCATGGCACGAAGCCGTATCACAATGAGGGCCGAAGCCACGGTACGAAGCCGTACCACAATGAGGGCCGAAGCCACGGCACGAAGCCGTATCACAATGAGGGCCGAAGACACGGCACGAAGCCGTATCACAATGAGGGCCGAAGCCACGGCACGAAGCCGTATCACAATGAGGCCATCCAATGACCGTGATCTACTGAACTGTAGGTGTTGGGAAACCAACCGCGAAGGTCCAAGCCCCACCCATAATGAGATTACCCAGTGACCGTGACCTACTGAACTGTAGGTGTTGGGAAACCAACCGCGAAGGTTCAAGCCCCAAACTTACCCATCGAGCATTAGCCGAGACTAACCTCCAAAACACAATTAATCACAAACGGCAACGATCCCAAGATTACCGAATTTACAAGAATAATAGGGTGCTGCCTTGAGTCGGCCAACACGACAATAATAACTCACGGATGGGCACCGTCCTCGGTGGTCCCAATTCAAATACCTCGACTGCCTTGGATTGGCTAATCGATCACAACGACTCAACGGATGGGAACTATCCTCGATAGTCCAAATTAAATACCTAGATTGTCTTAGAACGACAAATTGATAACAACGATACCACAGATGGGAAATATCTTCGACAGTCCCAATTCAATACATCGATTACCTTAGAACGGCCAATCGATAACAACAATACAACGGATGGGAAATGTCTTCGAAAGTCCCAATTCAATACATCGATTACCTTAGAACGGTCAATCGATAAACAACGATACAATTAGAACATATATCTCGGTGGCTTTAATCGACCAACAGAAATAGAGATGATAATCAAATACGCCAATGCCTTCAATCGGCCAACACAACATCAACAAAAAAACACCGATATCAATAACAACGATCACAACAATATCTCAATGGAACATCAGTCAACAATAACCATCGATACATTGATACCGCGAACCGGCCATCAACAACAACATAATCCAACAAGTATCTCAATGCCTTGAACCGGCCGTTAACGAACAAAAATGACAACAAGATGATCAATCAACAACGTTGGCATAATTACCGAAGGGTTTTGTATCAAACAATTCCCTGACATCAACATATCACGAAGAGACTACATCTCGAAATGATACAATACATTCATACACATATATGATAACATTTATCTCATTGACTAGTACAAGTATAAAGCTTGCCTCAAACAGAAGGCGATGAAATCTTCCAGCAAACGACGAATGGCGTCCTCCGACGATCACAAGCACTCGAACAACCTTGAATGAAGTACAATTCATTCAATAACACAAAATCAATAAAAAACAACACCAAAGATAATCCCAATTCAATCACAGATCGGTTAAACTCCACAAACGAATATCATATTTCTCAACTATGAATTCTAACAAACTCCAACGCCTCAATGATCAATTAACATGATCATTATGTTCTTAACACTTGTGAAAAACAATTCAACAAGGATTATCAAGAACAACATCAAATCAATCACCTCAAAATGATAATATCACCAATATCCTCATCAATACCTCAAGAACATCATCAACCCTACTAACATTATGTCTAAACAATAATCAGCCACAAATTCATCATGAATTCGGATTATCAACAAGATGAACTTAACCATTTCAGAATTATGATAATCACCTCCTAATTCATCATAAATCCTCCTGTTGGGATTCGGTGCCTAAAACGAAGGACCAGCGGAAGCGGTAAAACGAAAATTAATTCAATCCGAATCCCTACGAGGATCGATCGAGCTACGTATATACGAATATATAAACGAAAAGCAAGAGTTGTAAGATACTAACCCTTGAAGTCCGTTGATTAAATGGTAACATTCTCTTGAGCTATTCCCCAAGCTTTGCTTGATCTCTACGAATCCAATCTGCTCCAAGCTCTTGAACGATCCAACGCCGAAAGCACCGCGTCTCTACTTGCCACGCGCCGGAAAAATGACCGAAATGACAACACCCGATTAACCTCTAAGGTTACGGCTAGAATCAAGTGATGAAGCTTTTTATTATTACACTCTAAGTGTATAATATATATCTCTCAATCAATGTCTTGATCTTTCTCCAAGAGAATTCAGGAAAAATGAAGAAGAAGTAAAAGACTTGGAAAAACTATTTTTCCTTCTCACTCTATCTCAAACTCTCGTATGTAAGCCTTACACAAGTGAAGTGAGAGTCTTCATTTTAATCTCCATAAAATCCTCCCAAATCAAGACCAAATAATTAAAATGAATTAATTAAAAGATCTTGTTCATTTGACACTTCAAGTCATCCACCAATTTAGGTGGTGACAATGACCAAAGGAAAGGGGAGGGAAAATGGGTGGCCATCTAGAAGGAGCCGGGATGAGTTCGGTCCATTTCGGACTCTCGTGAGTCCAAACAGATAAACTCCTATTCCGTTCTGATGTATTTGTGTCGATTAATTAATCCAATCAATTAATCACATTAAATACATAATGACATAATTAATTTCTCCAAGAAATAATTATATGTATGAATTAAATTAATCACCCAGTAATTTATTTAATTCACTAGGCCGTAAATCAATTTATCCAATAAATCGATTTTAACATCTAATGTCCCAAATTAAATATCCAATATCTAATATTCATAATGAGATAATAAGCTTGATACATTCCGTCGTCAATCCTATTGCGCAACTCGGTAGGTCCGTCTCAGTCAGCAATGGGAGGAACCAAAGAGTAGTAGCACCACCTAGCTAGTCTGGCGGCCTACACTGTACCCCAACTGAGAACGAATGATGGGATCATTCAAGAACCATTCTGTCGTGAATACCAGTATACGTATAAACCCTTCTTTCAAATGTCCCGATCAAGTTATAGGGTCACGGTCAGTCAAACCCTATCTGTACTTGACGTTATGCATGCGTTAATGCAAATCGAGATCATTGAGCTCTCGTGTATCCAATACAACTAGCTCCAATGCTTTGGCCAAAGACTTATGATCTCATCTGCCAATAACCGCATAGGACATATAACCCGCTCACTAACGGGAGAAAGGATTCTATCTTGGTATTCAGTAGGACCTGCTACTTGCCCGTCAAGATGCACGTCGAGGTTGACCTCCACCTTCCGGTTTACAGGGTCGAACTACTCTAATGAAAATCTTGACGTCACAAGCACATCCCTACTAAATCCTCAAGTCGAAGGTTCACGAATGCCTATCACAACCTTTCAATTCCGTCATTGACTGTCCCGGAGTGAAATTCGTATGACGAATCGAGGGTGAGTTGGTTCGAGATAATAATCCGATTAGCATACCTATAACGTGTGCTCCCACTAACCATTAGCATTCGACAGGCACTCTCCATGTCAAAGAACACGTCATACAAGTCTTCACATAAACTTAACGCCCAGTCAAGTTTCATCGACTTGCGAACGATTAAGTATTTGAGCTATAAACATTTCCAGTGCCGACCCCCTTATCCAATAAAGAGTGGAACGTTTTGCTCTCAAATACACGGACTACTTTCTATATGTATATTTATGAGTTAGGAATGACAGTAATTTCCAGTAAATAAAGAAACATCCATTACCTTATATAAATGATTTACATAATTACAAGTACAATGCCCTCACTCAACATCCTCTGAGTGGCATTCGAGGGCATATTCCTAACAATCACCAATATCCTCATCAATACCTCAAGAATATCATCAACCCTACTAACATTATGTCTAAACAATAATCAACCACAAATTCATCATGAATTCGGATTATCAACAAGATGAACTTAACCATTTCAGAATTATGATAATCACCTCCTAATTCATCATAAATCCTTACTAAAATGGTTATAATCTCTCAAGAACACAACTAACAACAATAATCATTTCAAGGCTATGTTAATCATCTAAAAATCTTAACATAACTCTTCCTAGACATGATTATAACCTCCAAGTATTCTTAAACATCAAGAACACAATCAAACTCAAGCTATATCATCATGTTCTTCATCATAAGTTCATCAAAACTATGAAGAACCATACTAGCCTCCAACAAATCATCAAAACACGAAGTAACCAACAATAATAACATCATAATCTCGAGTTCAACACCAGATTAATGACATACCTCTTGAAAAAGTGAAGTACAACCTCAAACCATAAAGAAGCACTCCAAACTCCAAGTTCCTAAGCTTCAATCCAAGTTATGAAGCTCCAAAACAGGTTGGAACAGGCTGGAAAAGATTAAGGGATGTAAAGGGATGATTTCTAGAGGAAGAAATCAAAAATGGATCGTGAGAAAATGAAAGACGAATCATGTCTTTATAATCTGCACATTTCATTACGGCCGCTATCCTCCCTCCTTAACGTACGTAAGAGCTATTACGTACGTTATCACCTTATCGTAGCGTACGTTAAGTTCTGCTAGAACTCACTGCCTCAAAACGAACCATGCATTATGTACGTTATTAGCATAAGCATTACATACGTAATGCTCGTTGACTTGGATGCCTCGAAAGCCCAACATGATCCAATCACATTCGGCCCCACACGCCGAAAGTCAGATGCGATCAGATACCCTGTGTTACGTACGTAACCAAGATGGTTTAATGTACGTAACCTGCGAAACTTAACGTACGTAATGTTGTGCATGTAGCGTACGTTAGGTCCAATATACTTAGCCAAAATCAAACTCCAAACACACAAAGCAACACCCGATCGGCAACACAATACCGATGACAAGTATAAATATTTCGATTCCGAAATATCCCAATACAATATACATTGTATCAGTCAAATACAACAACACTTGTACAATTCCAAATGAATACGTACAACACAATAGTGAAACGAAAAAAATTACCCCCGGATATTACACCCGGTCCTACATAAGAGAAAGATTATTTGACTCGATGTGAACATAGCGTATGCCAGACCTCATGTATAGCATACACTATCAATCTCATAATATCATACATCAGTTGTATCCTCTCACGTATGCAAAGGCTACAAATTTCATTACATACAGTTTCGATCAACAACGATTCATCAATACAATATTAACAAATAACCATCCATACTAGGTGAAAACTAGAATATAGTACAAACAGTCATTCCAGTTAGGGGTGTGCATGGCACGGTATGGTACGGTTTTAAGGTAAAACCGATACCACACCAAATATATTCGGTTTATTATGATTTAATACCATAAACACACTGGTTTTTTCGGTTTGGTAGTTCGGTATTACGGTTTGGTTTACATCGGTACGGTATTTTTTCATGTTTTCTACTTGATACTTGATAGCATTAATAAGACGAAAATACTCAAATTAATTAATTCAACAAGGTACCATAAATAGCTGATCCAAATTAATAGCTAAACCAAAAAAATCACACTAACCTTAAGACGGTAACTAATTTAATGTTCAAATTTTCACCAACTATTTTGGAGGATAAAAAGAGAAAAAAAAAAGACAAACAAGTGTCTTGAACTTCAATAAATTTGTTATACTTCTATATTCATGTGAGTCTGTAACTACTATATATATGATATATTATCATAAAAATATTAATATAAATAACGGTACTGTATGATTTTTTTAGTATTTAAGTCAAATACCGTACCGATATCGAAGTTTCGATTTTATCAAAAATAAAAACCATATATATGGGTTTAAGCGGTTTATCTGTAACACCCCCAATCCGCTCAGGGATATTACACGCTGTAGAACCTTTCTCCAAGGATCTACCAGGCTGGTAACAAAATCAAACAACTCAACAGTGCCCTTTAAGGCTAAAATGACTCAGTAGACCGATTTGGTCTTTCAATAAATACATACAACTCAATACATACCCGCGCAGGGGTCGAATACAAACACATTCCCGTACAACGGGAAAAAAAAACACTGCAGCGGAAATAAATTACAACCGAACCAATACAACAACGTTCGGGTCCTCATGTGATTAGTATCGTTCATCTTTCATCATCCTTCACGCCGACCCTGTGCTATGCTCCACAAAACATGAATGCAAAAACAGACATCCACCCGCCGAATACTCAGGGGTTAGCAGAACTCCACTGTTTTGCTAGTACAAGTATATAATCATACGAAAAGTAACAAACGAATAGAAATCGCGAATCGGATACGATAAATAATCAACAAAACCTTCCCGAGAGGTTTTATTAATTAGAAATCAATCAACGAAGGGTTCGAAAATAATTTCCTCATCTCGGGATTTTAAAAGTAGAAACCCTGTTGGACCTCAAGTCCTTAGTTGAAAAATATCCATTTCAAAATGAATGGGTCTCGGCCCAAAATCACTTTCCGTAAAACGACTTTTACAAACCATTGGGATCTCATCCCAAATCTCATCAAACCAAAAAACACGATAACGGTAACAAGGTCCGTTTTCCAATATCAAAATCCACAACCAAAGGTAGGGGTGGGCATGGGACGGGATGGGTCGGGATTCGGCGAATCCCGTCTCGTCTCGAAAATAAATTACCGGGACGGGACGGGACGGGATTGCGTATTTTGAAATTCATCCCGCACGTCCCGATCCCGTTCGGGTTCGGGTCGGGACCGGGACGGGACGGGATATCCCGCACATTTATTGATTTTGACAGAAATTGTGAAAAAACGAATGAGACACCTATGGAATTATCAAATGAATGAGGTAGAAATTAAAAAAAAAAATTCAAACTAGTCATTTCAAAAAAAAAAAAACCCAATATCCATTAAAAATTTAAAAAACACACAGAACAAAATAGATAGTAACGTAAACACGCACAAAGGACACTAGATCAATAATCCAACTGCATAGTGCATATTACATCAACATGAAGATAAAATTCTAATTGAAAGTGCAGAAAACATCAACTTAAAACTGAAAACTTAAAACTGAAACTTTGATGTTTCATACATCATACATCAATTTAGGGTTTACATGATTAAATGATATATAAAAAAATTGATTATATTAAATATTACGGGGCCAGGCAGGATTGATCGGGATGGTCGATCCCATCCCGTCCCATTTGAATAGTAACAGAGCGGGACGGGACGGGATGGGATTGCCATTTTAAGAAACCATCCCGTCCCGTCCCGCTAGTTTTCGGGATGGGATCGGAACGGGATCGGGATTTCGGGTTCAAGTGCCCAGCCCTAACCAAAGGTTTAAACACAAACGACAAATACTCTAGTGCCATCCTAGCCAAGTAGGCCAAACGAACAACTTACCTCTTACACACTTAGCAATGCATGAAATCATGTAAACCGTTCAAAACCACTCGTTTCCGCAAACGCCAATATCCAAACCCATTTGTAAAATGCACCACAATTAACCGTCGATCCACGTCTCTGTGGACCCATACCGAGACCCCGTCGGATCTAACCCGTAGTGGTTAAAAGCAAGCTCGTCGATCTACGTCTCTGTGAACCCCTACCGAGACCCCGTCAGATCTAACCCGTAGTGAGCATACACACACACACGTTTACTCACGCAATACTAATATGCTAAGAATGTAAGTTCATTAAGAATACTTACTAGAGATGGCCACTTAACCGACACCATTATCAAACTATTCAAAACAAAACAACACGATTAATACGGAATACATGATTCCATAACTTTGAAACTTTCAACAATCAAAATGATCAAATCGAAATCAACTCACACGAAACATATTCACGAGGGTAAAACAACCATCGTAGTTCCGACGTATAAACTCTATTTGGAGGACACAAATCGTATAAGAAAATACTTGCCTCGAAACCACGATCGAAGCGAGACGATGAATGAGATGCGGTCGAACAGCCCCGAACTTCCGAACACTATCAAGAACGCGATAGCACCGCAAATACTACGAGAATAACACCCCACGAATAATCAATCACCAAACGGGATTCAACATCAGAATCCTAGAGCACCTATAATCCTCCGTAAGGAACAATAAAACATGATTACGACGAGAATCAAGGCCAAAAACAACGAAAATCCCAACAAACTATCGAAAGGACCTCATTCGAACATTTAATCGAACATTAAATGTTCAAGACTCTCCAAGAACAAAGAAATCGCCCCTCGAGTCGAACGAATCAAAGATATGAGTATCCAATCCATAGAACATGTTCAAAACAACGTTTATACAATAATTAATTGATCAGAAACGGATTGGAATCGAAATCAAAAGGAAAATCCCCAAAATCTTCAAAAACATGGATTCAAGCCAAAATACCTTGATTCGGATGAAGAACACGGATTTGATGTTGTTAGTCCACACCAAGAACTTGAATAAGATGAATTCCCTGAGATAAACCGCCCAAAAATCGCCCACAAACCGCCCCAAGGAGAGGAGAAAGAAGGAGAATGATGAAATGAGCATTCATCTCACAAAATCTGCTGAAATAAGCTAAAACTGCACTGTGTGCCGTGGCACAGGCTGAGTGTGCCGCGTCCCACGGCCAAAAAAACGCCCAGAAATCAGCTTAGTACCGCGGTACAGCCTGCTCCAGCACCAAAAAGACACATGGTGCAGTCTTAGCTATTTCGACCATAACTCCTTCGTACGAACTCCGATTGACTCACCGTTTGAACCATTGAAAATCTAACTTGATGCTCTATAATACAGGAAAGACTCAGAATTTTTGGAGTTTCCAAGAATTTATGATTATTTTACAAAGTCGAACTCATACTTGAAAAATTCGCTTAAGAACACGGAACTCAATAAAACAACACCGAAACGAACTCGTATGACAAAAAGTGTAGAACTAATCATTCTTGGAATGACGAAACGGTCACAATAGGATCGCTAATATGGACTTTCGCCAAAAAAAAGAAAATTACCGGAAATTGAAATTGCGGATATTACATACTACCCTCCTTAAAAGAAGTTTCGTCCCGAAACTTAAAACAAGTAGGGAGATGCAAAATCCCGCCAGGAAGATATACAAGAACCGAAAACTCGCGCCCAACGGCGAAATGTTACAAGCAACGCGAAGAAATATACGGCATGAAAACACGCTCAACGACAACTATCACAATGCCACAAGCAGGGCATAACACGATCAACAAGTGCCAAGCACCAGCAAACAGATAATACAACCAAGTCGATTATCCGAACAAACACAAAACACAAAGCACCTATTACAAGGAAACACGCACAGTCGAGAAAACAGAAAATAAACACAAACGATTCACAAGGACAATCACAAACAATTCGGACTACGCTGTGTTGTTACCAAAAATATTATCTGGAGATAATATGCTGGAATGGAAGAGTAACAAACAAAATGCGAGAACACGTCCGTGGGAATGTAAATAACACAAGATTTGCCGGGGTTGTTAGTCCCGAGATTGAATGCTCTCGCGAGATGTTATTAATACGAAATACGTGGGAGTACAAGTATTAATGTTAGAGTACAATTACAATGAGTGTAAAGACCCTAGTTATCTAGCCTTTGAGTGCAGTAGATTTCCGAAAGAACCAGAGGTGAAGCTCTGTGAGTTCTTGTAACAAAGATCAAATACAGAGAGGGAACTCGTATATGCCGATCGTCTCTCTGTACTCGTGATTTCTCTTGAGGGAAATATGTGTATTGATGAGTGAAAGAATCTCTTCGTTTGCTGCTTGATGTCAGAACTTTTGAACCAACCCCTTCCCAAATGTTGGAAGTCTTCTATTTATAAAAGAGGAGGTAGTTGGGATGTCTTTATCCCGAATGGGCGATCGCCTTTTCCTGTATTATAATAATCGGGCGATCGTCTTAGCACATGGGACGATTTCCTTAAAGTCCGCAGCTGCTGCTGGCAGCCAACTGTGCGATCCAATGGGAAGACAACACGCGTCCCATGTTGCTATCTCGGCAGGTCCCACCTAGGACCTTTCGGCGGGTCTGTCGGTAGGTGAAAGAGCTGTCTCTGTCATTAGACGGGACATGAGTCAACCAAGCCGTCTCTTGCTGCGCAATTTGCGGGTCTGCACGTGGGCCACCATTCTGAGATTCGGTCTTTGTAGACTTTGGCAGAGATCTGCTTTACAGGTGGCATAAGGCAGTCGTCCTTGGTCGGGCACTAGAGATGCGCAATAGGTGCCCGAAGACGATCGCCTGTACGTCGATCGTCCGGTACTTGGTCTCGATCTGATATCTCGTTTGGTAAGGCTGCCTTGGCTTATTGGTACTTGACTTGGGCCGACCGGCCTAAGTGCCCGTTGGCGGGCTGTTGGTGCTTCTTGATAGCCGATCGCGGGCGAGGCGATCGCCACTTCCGCGGTGTCATTATTACGCCACAACAATTGCCCCCCAGCTTGCTCCGATGTCGAAGACGTGGGGTGAGGTGGCTCCACTGGCGATCGCTTGGATTTAGACGAGCGACTTTTTATGAGTTAGACGATCGTCTTTCGAGCGGACTGGTTTTGAATTTGCACGATCCACTCGGTCGTTGAAAAGAGCGGGAAATAATAGCGGGTTTGAAACACCGCGGGGGTACGTGTCGCGATGCGATTGGGGGAGTCTGACTGTTAGTCAAGACTCCTCGTCTGGCGTTTCCTCGAAACGACGCGTACACGGGTTTCGAGGGCGACATTGACTGCGACTTTGTCCGACGGTTGCACTTCAGCCCTCGAGATTTTTCTTATTTGCACGGGGTCCCCCGCCTTCTCCTATAAAAAGGGCTAGGGCTGCAGAGTAAAACCCTTTACGCATTTTTGTTCTGAGAAGAAAATAGCCGACATTTCTTGAAGGTTTGTGCGACGATCGTCGTTCGTCTCAGATCCTTTAGGTAAGAACAAAATCTCTCTCCTTTTTCCTTTCTTCTTGAAAATGTCCGGAGGACGACAATCTGTGTATTAGGTGGGTAGTACTTCCGCCGCCGGGACGTCGACTACCCGGTAAGAAACCTCCGCAGAGTTCCACATGGAGACAGCCGTCGAGGCTATCCGTGCCGGTATTAATCCCGCGGAAGTCGAGGAACTATTCAATGATGCCGATGCGGCCAGGTCGGCGGAGGCGGAAAGAAAACGCTCGCTGGCCGAAGAAGAGGCGGTCATGAAAGCGTACTGGGAGCAACATAACGCGTTCGGCAAAGCCTTCTCAGACTTTTCCGACCTTATGGAGAGTCTGGCCGGCCCAATTCCAAAGTTTAATTTCCGCGAGTATTCGATCGCCCATCCTCACGTGCCTGAGAGGCGATCACTATTTCGGGCTGCTGGTCGCTCCCCGTGGACCCTTGGCCAGATCAAAAGCTCGGCCACCAGGAAGGATTTGGCTCACTGGAGGATGGAGTTCCATGTCCCCTCTGACGTCTCCCTTTACGTGCCAGCCGAGAATGAGCGCACCGGTCAACCTCCCGAGGGCATGGTTGCCGTCAACGATGTAATACCCGAGATTTCTGATATGTATTTGGAACTTGTGATATTGTAATTGTTGCACTTTAATCTGAGTATTATTCTCCGTATCTCATGATCCGATGTTGTTGAGCGTATGATATCATAATGTGATGTAAAGTGTGATTCTGCGCATGTAGTGCACGCTATCGACTATGTGTAGCGTACGCTAAGTTGGATCCATAGCGCACGCTGTGAATGACCTTAGCGCGCGCTATACGTAGTCAGCATGATTAAGACAGGGTGGTAGGTGAGATCGGCTGAGGATTTCGGTCGGATTGTGTCGGGATGAACCTGGACGGCTTTCGGGCAAAGCCAAGTCAACGCCTTAGCGCACGCTACTGACATGAGATAGCGCACGCTAAGTGCTGAGTACAGTGAAGTTAGTAAGCCGTTAGCGCACGCTACGAGTATGTACTAGCGCGCGCTAATAACCATTTCCTATAAATAGGACAGCATCCTTTTCGTATTTTCAGTCCTTTCTCTTCCCACATCTGAATCTTTATACTTAGAGTATTACTCCCTACATCCTAAACACTTCATATCAGCATCATAGCTCGTGTTGAAGATTGTAGATCATTGAGGATTGGTGTTCAAGCCTTCGACGTTGGATTTGCTTCGATTTCCTCCTTGTTCTTCACTACTTTGAGGTAGGTGATTCTTCACCAATATTAGTAGTGTTCTAAGGGACGTTGGATCATGTTTATCTAGTCAGTTAGATTCGTTAGTAGTCGAACATCACGTGTTAGAAGGATACTTTTGACGTTTCGGCACTTAATCTTCGTATAATCCTTTGAACCTTTTAGTATGTGGACTCCTAAGCATTTTATGTATCTTCAAAACCAATTTGTGACCAGTAGATGGAAATTACCAAGTTGTTACGTTTTACACATTGGAATCATGCGTTTTGGAACGTAGGATGAACGGAACTTAGAATATTTTCTTGAAGATCAAGATGAATTATGGTGTAGTAATGATGATACGTATCCTTGTGTCTCGTAGTCATTTTATCCATAAAGGTCTTTCATAAACCTTATTAGCATGATATGCTCGGGGATGACTTGTATTATCACCATAGAATTCATGAGTTCATCACCATTAGATCCAGTTTTCTACCAGTAGTAATCTGCCATGCACGGTTAGCGCACGCTAACATACGTAAGTTAACGTGCGCTATCGGGGATAAGTTAATGCACGCTACCTTTGGTACGTAACGTACGTTATGATATCGGTGAGTCGATCGGCTGATCGAGAAGCTGTCAGTCCATGGCTAGCGTACGCTAGGCTTAGACGATAGCGTACGCTAACAGGCAGGCTTAGCGCACGTTACGTAGAGTACGTAGCGTACGCTAAGTGGTTCAGGCAGATTGTATATTTTGAACTTTTGGCCGTAGACCGTATTGATAGGCAATCGTTCGACTTGAGATGATTTGTATATCATTTCTTTTGTTAAGGTTCGAGCTTGCTACGTTGATCGAAGGAGGCGGCTTTCGAGTGTGTTGAGATCATTGAAGTGTTTCGTTCTTGCCATCTTCGAGGCAAGTATCGTAATATGTTAACATTGGTATTTTGAGCATGCGTGTGATTATTCATGTTGTTGAACATGAGATTT
The DNA here is from genome assembly GCA_033398695.1 of Orobanche coerulescens. Classification (NCBI taxonomy): domain Eukaryota; kingdom Viridiplantae; phylum Streptophyta; class Magnoliopsida; order Lamiales; family Orobanchaceae; genus Orobanche; species Orobanche coerulescens. The sequence continues at coordinate 123,672,732 of CM065817.1, forward strand.
ATTTCGTTGAATTGTCATGATATTCGTTATCTAGTGTTTGTATGTTCATGTTGATGGACATGGCGATTTGGCATATATGTATGCATGAGTTATGTTTGTGTTTGTTGTGCGATCTATTCTGAGGGCGCTGGATCGGATGTCCACCTCGTGTTGGTCCGACGGGATCATCTTGGGATCTAGGCTGAGGGCGCTGGATCATTGGACGGGTTATTTCCACCTCGTGTTGGTCCGACGGGATCATCTTGGGATCTATCTTGGCGCTTGGATCATTGGAATACCCATGCTGTGTTAATGGAATCTTGTGGATTCGCATTATTGGATTCCGGTAGCGGAAGTCCGTGTGGTGTATCTTGTTATGTATTGTTGATGCATATTTGATTCGTTTAAATGATACTTGTACTAGCATCGTTTTGCTAACCCCTTCGGGGGTGGACATTTGTTTTGATGTTCAGGTAGCCGAGGATCAGAGAAATGGCCACAGTACCGACGTGACGACGAAGGGGTTTAGTGATGTTTGTTGTTGTTGGTGATTTGTTTTCTTGGTTTGTTTTCAGTACTCGAGTACGCGTGTCTTATTAATATCATTTCGATATGGTTGTATTAATTACTCGTTGAACCAGTTGAATGGATTTGTAAACTTGAATTTCCGCAGTATTGATGTCCTATATTTACATTTCTTTTAAATTAGCCTTGTAAATCCTTACTTAAAGGGTTTACGGCGCTGTAATTATTCCGAATATCTCGGGGTGTTACAGAATATGGTATCAGAGCTAAGATTCATGGATATCTTGGTAGTCGGGTTTTAAGTTGGGTCTGTTTACGTTATTAATTTACGAGTCGTTCGTAACATCACTGTTCAGCCAAAAGTCGTCATGTGGACCGTGGTTGTAAGTCTCCTAAACTCTTGTACTACCATTTTACGTAATTCCGTTTTGTAAGTAATTGGCGGGTTTTATTTTTGAAAATTTCGTCCTGGATATTGAAAGATTGTGTTTTCAGTATGTTTAGAGGAGGTCGCGGACGCGGATGTGGTCATGGACGCGGACGTGGAAATATGAGACAGGAGGACTCCACAACTACCCCAGAATTATCGGCTAGTAGGACCGATTCCCATTCTGGAGGGCAACAGGGATCGGCGAACGACGACGCAAATCCTAACATGCCGGGAGTGCTTCAACAGGTGGTGACTCAGATAAACCAGTTCGCTCAGGTAGTCGACCGCATGCAGACGGCGATGGGACAGCAGCACCACGAGGATAACCGGGGAGACAGATGGCTTGCTGAGATGGTCAAATTGCACCCGCCAAAATTTGACGGGTCTGCTGAGGCACTTACTTGGGATCACTGGCTTAAGGAGTTAGAGAAGATATTCACGGGTCTTAACTGTCCCGAGGACCGGAAGGTTACCATTGCCCAGTATTTTCTGACTGGGGAGGCCTTTGACTGGTGGGAAGCTATTCGACCCGAGAATCATAATGCGGACTGGACGGAATTCAAACTAATGATGGAAGCACAGTATTGTCCTCGTCCAGTTAGAGAGGCAAAGATCCGAGAGTTCTTCTCACCACATAGTTCGGAAGCATATGTGACAGATGTAATCAAAACTTTTAATCATCAACTGACTTGTGTGCGACACTTGGTCAGAACGGAGGCAGAAAAGATTTTTCATTTCGATATGCGGATGAAGCCGGAGATTCAGCAGTACATGTCCGGATTCGAGTGTACTACATTGCGACAGTATCAAGACAAAGCTCTAGCCTACGACATGAAAGAGGCGGCGGTGGAGAAATCAGTGGAGGCAAAGAAGCAGAAAGTGACCGGCAACTTCTCAGAAAACAAGAGCGGTGGGCCCCGCAAGGGCCAGTCTTCCTTTTATTCGGCTAGGAAGCCTCCACATCCTTCTAGAGGTGGAAAGAAGTTCCGGGCTACATCAGCAGTTTCGGACGCGTCAAAGAAATGCTACAATTGTGGTCGAGCAGGGCATATTCGACGTGATTGCCCCGCATCTTCTGTGACTTGTTACGATTGTGGGCAAGAAGGGCATCGTGCGGCTTTCTGTGGAGCTGCTACTAGATCTTTTGGTACTCGCACTCCAGCTCCAGTTCCGAAGGAGAAGTGTGAACCAGACGCAGCAGAGTGGATTCCAGCAGCAGAACATTGGGAAGAGAGAGACATCCAGTGCTGGGTCCGTTCCTCCGCGCCTGTACGAGATGATGAAATCTGACGATCAGAACACTGATGTTGCATCAGGTACGATTCAGATCCTTTTGCAACTAGTTAGTTTTTTATTTGATTCCGGAGCTACACATTCTTTCGTATCATTGAACTGTGTAAATCGTTTAAAAATCTCGTGCTTATTTGATTGTGAACCATATGTTGTGGGTTTGCCGAGTGGAGAGAGAATTGTGGGAACCCTAAAGGCTAGAGATTTTCCAGTGTCTATAGGAGGGAGAGATTGGCCATCGAATCTTATTGTAGTTGACATCCATGGTGACGACTTAATTCTCGGAGACGATTGGCTCAACCGTTATGGAGCTATTCTGAATTACCGAAAGAGAATCATTTCTATCATGGCTGATGACGGATCTGAACACTTATTTAGAGGATGGAGACCGGGAAGCTCGGGAAAATTGATTAAAGCAATGAAAGCCGTGAAATTACTGAAGCAAGGTTGTCATGGACTTTGGTGCTATGCCATGAGGAAAGAGGAAGGAGTAGAGCTCTCGTCTATTTCAGTTGTGAATGAGTTCTCAGATGTATTTCCTGACGAACTACCGGGGCTACCTCCGCAGAGAGAAGTGGAATTCACTATCGAATTAGAGCACAGGCAGCTCCTATTTCCAGGGCACCATACCGCATGGCGCCAACCGAGATGTATGAACTCAAGAAGCAACTGGAGGAATTGTTACAGAAGGGTTATATTCAACCTAGCGTTTCTGCTTGGGGAGCGCCCGTCCTCTTTGTCCGGAAGAAAGACGGATCCCTCCGACTGTGTATTGATTACAGGGAGCTCAACAAGATGACGATCAAGAATAAGTATCCTATACCTCGGATCGACGACTTATTTGATCAACTGCAAGGGGCAAGGGTATTCTCGAAGATTGACTTGCGATCAGGATACCATCAGTTAAGAATTAAGGAATCGGATATACCGAAATCTGCTTTCAGATCGATGCAGGCATTATGAATTTGGAGTGATGCCATTTGGACTTACCAATGCTCCTGCGGTATTCATGCAATTGATGAATCGGGTATTCTTGGAATACTTGGATAAATTTGTGGTCGTCTTCATTGATGACATCTTGATATATTCGAAGGACGTAGAGGAGCATGCCGAACATTTACGTGTGGTTTTGAGCACCTTGAGGAAGGAACAGCTGTATGCAAAGCTTTCGAAATGCGAGTTCTGGCTTAAGGAAGTAACCTTCCTTGGGCATGTGATATTAGCACACGGAGTTCAGGTGGACCCGAAGAAAGTCGAAGCAATCTTGGAATGGGAAGCCCCTAAAAACGTGAAAGAAGTCCGAAGCTTCTTAGGACTTGCTGGATATTATCGCCGTTTTGTAGAGGGATTTTCCAAAATTGCTCGTCCACTCACTCAACTGTTACAGAAAACTCGAAAGTTCACGTGGGATGAGAAATGCCAGGCTGGTTTTGATGAACTTAAGGAGAGACTGACGACAGCACCTATATTAGCATTGCCAGATGGAACTAATGGATTCATGGTATACAGCGATGCTTCAAATCAGGGTCTGGGATGTGTGTTGATGCAAAAGGATAAGGTAATTGCCTATGCTTCTCGGCAGTTGAAACCGTACGAAGTAAATTACCCGACTCATGATCTAGAGCTAGTAGTTGTGGTCTTTGCCTTGAAAATTTGGCGACATTATTTGTACGGCACTCGTTGCCAGATCTTTACAGACCATAAGAGCCTCAAGTACATTTTCAGTCAGAAAGAATTAATCATGAGGCAGAGAAGGTGGCTGGAACTGATCAAGGATTACGACTTGGAGATTCTCTATCATCCGGGGAAAGCAAACGTAGTAGCCGATGCATTGAGCCGTAAACCTATTTCTCTTCGAGTGTTGGAAGCTCTTACGTCCCAAACCAGCATTCAACGAGAACTGATCCACGAAGGGATTGAAGTATGGGCCCCATGAATCCAAGGGCAACTATATGTGATGGAACTAACTTCATCACTAGTCGAGGAGATCAAATCTAAACAGTTGAACGATTCTCTGATCCTTCGGTTATGTGACGAAGTAAAGAAAGGAAAGGTCCCAGGATTCGTGATACAAGATGATGGAGTTCTGAGATTTCAGAACCGACTTTGTGTTCCCAATAATGATAAATTGAGACGGACTATTCTGAAGGAAGCTCACAACGCGCCCTATTCTATTCACCCAGGCAGCAGTAAGATGTATAAGGATTTAAAACAAAACTTCTGATGGGGGAATATGAAGAAGGACGTAGCAGAGTACGTTTCGAAGTGTTTGACTTGTCAGCAGGTTAAGATTGAGCATCAGCGACCTGCCGGAATGTTAAAGCCGCTTCCGATCCCTAAGTGGAAGTGGGAGGATATCTCGATGGATTTCATCACCAGTATGCCTAGGACTAGAACGGGAATGAACATGATTTGGGTTATAGTTGATCAACTAACCAAGTCGGCTCATGTCCTAGGAATTAAAGATACATGGGGACCAGAGAGATTGGCGCGAGTATTTGTTGCAGAGATAGTTAGATTGCACGGGACGCCGAAGACCATTATTTCAGATCGAGATGGTCGCTTCGTGTCGCACTTCTGGAGGGCAGTGCACAGGGCTTTGGGGACTGAGCTCAACTTTATCACAGCTTATCATCCCCAAACGGACGGTCAGTCCGAAAGGACTATTCAAACGGTAGAAGACATGCTTAGAGTTTGTGCCTTAAACTGGTCGACTGATTGGGAAGTCCATTTACCGTTGATTGAATTCACTTACAATAATAGTTGGCATGCTTCTATTAAGATGGCACCATTTGAAGCTTTGTACGGGAGAAGATTCCGATCACCCCTGTGTTGGGATGATTCTTCGGATTCGATCGGGATGGAACCGGAATTGATAATTCAGACTCAAGAGAAAATAGCTTTGATTCGAGAAAGACTGTTGACTGCCCAGAGTCGACAGAAGTCTTATGCAGACGTACGTCGTCGTCCTCTAGAGTTCGATGTTGGGGACCATGTACTATTGAAGGTGTCTCCTACATGAGGGATTTTCCGTTTTGGGAGGAGAGGCAAGCTTAGTCCGAGATATATCGGACCATTCGAGATCCTCGAGAGAGTTGCAGATTTAGCATACAGGTTGGCCTTACCGCCATCGCTGAGTCACGTTCACAATGTGTTTCACATATCCCAATTGCGGAAGTATGTACCGGACCCCAGTCACGTCATTGATTTCGACGAGATCGAGATAGCTAATGACGGCACCTTCGAGGAGAGACCAATCAAGATACTTGAGAGTCGGATCAAACAGTTGAGGAATAAACCAATACACATGGTTAAAGTTCAATGGTCACGACATGGAGCTGAAGAGGCCACTTGGGAAACAAAGGAAAGTATGAAGCCTAGATATCCAGAGTTGTTTTCATCTTAAGTTTCGGGACGAAACTTCTTTTTAGGGAGGAAGGATGTAATACCCGAGATTTCTGATATGTATTTGGAACTTGTGATATTGTAATTGTTGCACTTTAATCTGAGTATTATTCTCCGTATCTCATGATCCGATGTTGTTGAGCGTATGATTTCATAATGTGATGTAAAGTGTGATTCTGCGCATGTAGCGCACGCTATCGACTATGTGTAGCGTACGCTAAGTTGGATCCATAGCGCACGCTGTGAATGACCTTAGCGCGCGCTATACGTAGTCAGCATGATTAAGACAGGGTGGTAGGTGAGATCGGCTGAGGATTTCGGTCGGATTGTGTCGGGATGAACCTGGACGGCTTTCGGGCAAAGCCAAGTCAACGCCTTAGCGCACGCTACTGACATGAGATAGCGCACGCTAAGTGCTGAGTACAGTGAAGTTAGTAAGCCGTTAGCGCACGCTACGAGTATGTACTAGCGCGCGCTAATAACCATTTCCTATAAATAGGACAGCATCCTTTTCGTATTTTCAGTCCTTTCTCTTCCCACATCTGAATCTTTATACTTAGAGTATTACTCCCTACATCCTAAACACTTCATATCAGCATCATAGCTCGTGTTGAAGATTGTAGATCATTGAGGATTGGTGTTCAAGCCTTCGACGTTGGATTTGCTTCGATTTCCTCCTTGTTCTTCACTACTTTGAGGTAGGTGATTCTTCACCAATATTAGTAGTGTTCTAAGGGACGTTGGATCATGTTTATCTAGTCAGTTAGATTCGTTAGTAGTCGAACATCACGTGTTAGAAGGATACTTTTGACGTTTCGGCACTTAATCTTCGTATAATCCTTTGAACCTTTTAGTATGTGGACTCCTAAGCATTTTATGTATCTTCAAAACCAATTTGTGACCAGTAGATGGAAATTACCAAGTTGTTACGTTTTACACATTGGAATCATGCGTTTTGGAACGTAGGATGAACGGAACTTAGAATATTTTCTTGAAGATCAAGATGAATTATGGTGTAGTAATGATGATACGTATCCTTGTGTCTAGTAGTCATTTTATCCATAAAGGTCTTTCATAAACCTTATTAGCATGATATGCTCGGGGATGACTTGTATTATCACCATAGAATTCATGAGTTCATCACCATTAGATCCAGTTTTCTACCAGTAGTAATCTGCCATGCACGGTTAGCGCACGCTAACATACGTAAGTTAACGTGCGCTATCGGGGATAAGTTAACGCACGCTACATTTGGTACGTAACATACGTTATGATATCAGCCGAGTCAGTCGGCTGATCAGAGAGGATTGTCAGTCCATGGCTAGCGTACGCTAGGCTTAGACGATAGCGTACGCTAATAGGCAGGCTTAGCGCACGTTACGTAGAGTACGTAGCGTACGCTAAGTGGTTCAGGCAGATTGTATATTTTGAACTTTTGGTCGTAGACCGTATTGATAGGCAATCGTTCGACTTGAGATGATTTGTATATCATTTCTTTTGTTAAGGTTCGAGCTTGCTACGTTGATCGAAGGAGGCGGCTTTCGAGTGTGTTGAGATCATTGAAGTGTTTCGTTCTTGCCATCTTCGAGGCAAGTATCGTAATATGTTAACATTGGTATTTTGAGCATGCGTGTGATTATTCATGTTGTTGAACATGAGATTTATTTCGTTGAATTGTCATGATATTCGTTATCTAGTGTTTGTATGTTCATGTTGATGGACATGGCGATTTGGCATATATGTATGCATGAGTTATGTTTGTGTTTGTTGTGCGATCTATGCTGAGGGCGCTGGATCGGATGTCCACCTCGTGTTGGTCCGACGGGATCATCTTGGGATCTAGGCTGAGGGCGCTGGATCATTGGACGGGTTATTTCCACCTCGTGTTGGTCCGACGGGATCATCTTGGTATCTATGCTGAGGGCGCTGGATCATTGGAATACCCATGTTGTGTTAATGGAATCTTGTGGATTCGCATTATTGGATTCCGGTAGCGGAAGTCCGTGTGGTGTATCTTGTTATGTATTGTTGATGCATATTTGATTCGTTTAAATGATACTTGTACTAGCATCGTTTTGCTAACCCCTTCGGGGGTGGACATTTGTTTTGATGTTCAGGTAGCCGAGGAGCAGAGAAATGGCCACAGTACCGACGTGACGACGAAGGGGTTCAGTGATGTTTGTTGTTGTTGGTGATTTGTTTTCTTGGTTTGTTTTCAGTACTCGAGTACGCGTGTCTTCTTAATATCATTTCGATATGGTTGTATTAATTACTCGTTGAACCAGTTGAATGGATTTGTAAACTTGAATTTCCGCAGTATTGATGTCCTATATTTACATTTCTTTTAAATTAGCCTTGTAAATCCTTGCTTAAAGGGTTTACGGCGCTGTAATTATTCCGAATATCTCGGGGTGTTACAAACGAGGCGATCATGGAGGCTGGGCTACGATTCCCGTTGCCATTCGCCGTTTCTTATCTGCTGACTGCGTGGAACGTGGCGCCGCTCCAGCTGACGCCGAACGCATGGCTGCAGATCATCTGCACCTTCACCTTTTTTGGTGGTCACCGGCTGTTCCATATGCCCTCTGCGCTGGAGATGAACTTCCTCTTTAAGCTGACGGCGCAGAAGGGTTCTGTCGGCGATTATCACATCCAGGGTCGCTCGGGTCGGGTGGTTCTTGGCGTGCCGAACAAGGTCCGGGGCGACCTGACGAAGTGGTTTTGGGTTAGTGGAGCGTGGAGATCGGCCTCGAGTGACAATCCGACCGATGAGTCGGATATTCCCACCGGCTTCCGGGAGAGGAATCCGAGTATGGGTTTTGACTCTCCTTTCGTTCGGGCATATTCTGTACTGATCTAATTTGTTTTTCTTTTTGTAGGTACCCTTGTTCCGACAGCAGGCGACCTTCCTTTCGACTTTGCGATCGTTTGGGAGCGAATACGAAGTCTCCCAGATAGTCATATCGACCCTCGTCGGGTCAGCAACGAGGCTCATCGGCTGGCTGCTCGTTTGTTTCGTTACCCTCGTCATCTAAGGGTTCCAAGTAGGAATTTTCACGATTTTTCCTTTGCAGGACGATCGACTTGATTGATGATGATGGCTAACTTATGTCGATCGCTTTCTGTGCAGAGATCTATTTTCCTCGTTTCCCCGAGCCTCCGGCCACGATTGCCATGTCTAACTCGGGAATCATGAGCTGTCTCCGCCAGGGAAAGAAAACGAGTCGTGCCCCTACGGCGCCACAATCTGTCCTGTTGTTAGGCGTATTTTTATGCGCTTATTTATCATTATTTTATATCCATTTTGAGCCTAAATCTGCATAAATGAGCTTTTAATGCACTATCTATATATGTTTTGCAGACAATTGGAGTCCGGAAGCTCAAACGGCGAAAAACAGACCAAAACGACAATTTTTGGCCTGGGGCCGCGGCACAAGGAAAGCAGGCCGCGGCACACGCACGGCACACCAAGACGCCGAGCGCACTGTACTGGGGGCCGCGGCACGCACTTACTGAGCCGCGGCCCATGACGAAAACCTGCGCCCAGGCTAAAGGCGCTGAGCATTAGGGGCCGCGGCACGCACTTACTGAGCCGCGGCCCACGGGGCGGTAATGATGATTCAGCCCTCATTTTTTTGGACTGTTCTGAAGCCCATTTTCAACCTAATTCCCTGACGCGTTTTGGAAGCTAAGGATAACTATAAATAAATATTGAAGGTCAGAAAAAGAGGATGGAGGAATCGTTGGACGGGATCGAAGAACACAAGAATCCGGGGAGAGCGGAAACGAAGAGATTTGTGGGCGACGACAAGACCACGGATCCCTTACGGTTTTTCTTAATTTTCCCGCATCTTATTTTCTAGACCTGTTTGAGTAGGATTGTGATTGTAGCCGATTACATGACGGTTTGATTTATTTATTTTTATTTCAATTCACTCGTTATTCGTATTGAATTGGATTCTTCTCACTGTTCTCAATGCTTTCAATTGTCTGGCCAATAGTTGAATTGATTTGAATGGCTTTATGGATTCAGGAGATGAAATTTAGGCATAGTTCTTGTGAAGAAAAATCATGATTTTCGTGAGATAGGGATATACTCATGGGAATTGTGAAGCCTGTTTATTGTGGGAATTCATGAACTATTTTAGCTATTAATTATCTAATTCGAATAGGGATATATCGAGTTAATAATTCTTAGTATTTTCTATCGACCTTGGGAAAGACTTTAGAATAATTTAGGAATTCCTGGCTTACAATCAATTGAATAAAAGTGAATTGAATTAAATAAAAATCATTCCTGATTGTTTGAGGTGAAAATCATAATCCTACGCCCTTATTATTATTATTTTTATTATTACTATTATTATTTTCTATTTATTTTTCTGCAATTAGTTTAGAAATAAATTCTATATAATTGTTCTTCAAATAAAATTACGAGTTGACTATATTTTGGTACTTAGTGAAATCAGTCCTCGAGGGAACGATATCTTACTTATCACTTTATTACTTGTTGACACCGTGCACTTGCGACATAGTGTGAGGGAATTCCTCAAAACACCTGTCCCGGAGGCGAGACCTCTTGTGGGGCCGGTTGCCGACGAGCAAGAGCCGCGGGAAGAGGAGGGACTCTGACTTAACCGCAAGAGGCATAGGGTGGTGGAGCCCTCGATCTCCGCCGCTGCTGATGCGCCCTTTGTGGAGCCACCGGTCTCCGCGCCTCCACTCTCGGCGATTCCACTAACAGAGGGGCCCCCGCCTTCAGCGGCTTATCAGCAGGCCATGGCGACCGCTGATGCCGAGACCTCGCGTGGGAGGCCGTTCTTCGTCCGCGACCCTGAGAAGGTCGAAAGGTAAGCTTGTCTGCTATGCGTGGTTATGATATTTCTCTGTTAGAAATATGCCAACACTTTGTTCTAGGTGCAGGCTCCGTCTTGCCGATCCGAACGTCTCGCCGATGGTGCTGGATTTCCTCGCGAGCAGATCTCCTCGCGATGCTTGCGATGTCCCTTATTACGTCGCTCGGGCCGCCACCTCCATACCGAAGGCCTGGACGACCGACCTGGACGCGATCGCTCGCCGTTGGTCCGCTGATGCGATCCAGGCGACTTTCGCGCTGGCCCTCCAGACGGCGACGATGGCCGCGCAGGCTGTGAGGGATTACGAGGGGCGGCCCTCCACCGCTCGTCTTCATGCGGACCTTGAGGCTGCTCGGAAACAAAATACCGAGTTCGCCGATAGGATCATGGCCATGGAGAAAGATTCCATGGAGGCGGCTACACAGGCGAAGCAGGATCTTGAGCGGGCGAGGCAGAATTTGGAGTGGGCCCGGGCAGTGACCGACCGGATGTGGGACCAGATGACAGAAGCCCGCCGGTCGCACGTGGCCGCACAGAAGGAGGCCGATCAGCTGAAGGTGACCGTGGCCCGGCTGACCAGTGAGTTGGCGTCGTCGAAGGAAGAAATGGCCGCCAAGGTATCCGAGCTCCAGGGTGCACATCAGGTGGCTGCGGAGCTGAGGGGAAGGCTGGAGGCGACCGAGGCCGATCCCTTCCTTAACGTGGAGTATGTCAGTGAGTTTGCCTACTACATGGCATTCGCTGACTCAATCCGCGCCACAAAGAAGGGAGGGCTCGAGGTCGGCCCTCTGGCTGAAAACTTCAAAGCTTATGCGTTGGAGCACCCTTTGCATCCTGCCTTCTCCGTGCCGATCCTGGACCTCCCGGATCTCGGCGTCGACTTGGGCTGGTACCCAACTCCCGGTAATCTCGTTCGCCCAGATGCCCCGGAGGACGGGGAGGCAGTTCTTGAAGCCAGCGATGGAGCGCAGGCCAATCTAGCGACCGGTGACGAAAGCCGGACCGATCCCGCGGCCGATGGCGAAGGCCAGGCAGGGACAGCCTGAGTCTGTTTTGTTTTTGCTTTTGTCTTGTAATTTTTGCATTTCTGTGTATTTCGCCTTCGGGCGATCGTCATTGTAAATCCTTCCAGTAGAATGAAGTGAATTTCTGATTTCAGTCTTCGTGTTTGTATGATTGTCTTTCTGAATCTCCTGTATGATTGTCTATCCGAATATTATGTATAGTTGTACCCAAGTGTTTGAGGAGCGATCGTCGTGTATGTAACTCCAAATGAATAGATAATACTTGATAAACTCAACTAAGTTAAACTTTTTACACGAAGTCGATCGTCATACGTGTATTCGAACAAAGCCGACCGTAGTTCACTTAGTGGAAGTAAGGGGACGAAAATAAATCGTTCAGTGGGCGTTCTTCAATTTTGCAGACTCCTCGAGGAAGACCGACCATACCGGCCTTGAGGAACCGTGCACAGTTGTGGAGTTCGATGGAACCGACCTCCGCGACCGTGTCTTGTGCACGAGCAACATTCTGTCTGATGGCCAACTTCTCGCGACTCACTTAATTGGGAGGGTCCTCCGTAGGCTACGTATTGCCTCGAAATGAAGCGATGGGGAGGACAATCTTAACCTGGCGGACTCCTTGCACGGGGCGCCGTCGGATGAATCGACTTCGCGACCGTGGCTTGTTAGCACTTTTCTGCCTCGGATCGCCATGTTATATGGCTATCCTCGACGGCATACGTTGTGACGGGGGTAGGGACGCGTCAGATTGTTTGGGTTCATCATGTTAGGTGATGGACCTTTGAGGGCGGGCGAGCGTGTCCATAGATCTGTTTTGTAGGGTCCTTTGGCTACGCCCGCCTCGTATTTAAACGAAGGGCGAGAGATCTCTGCCCAAAGGAACCTTGCATGGTTGTAAAGATCGGTTTCATCGAACTCCACAGCCATGTCGACACTTTTCCTCCTCGGATCGTCATGTTTGATGCCGATCCTCGTCGGTGTACGTTGTGTAAGGGGAGGCGATCGCTTGCCTAGGTCCTTCATGTTTGATGATGAACTTTAAAGGGCGAGCGAGTCATCCTCTGATTCGTTTTGGAGGGTCCTTCGGCTACGCCCGCCTCGTATTTAAATGAAGGGCGAGCGATCTCTGCCCAAAGGAACCTTGCATGGACGGGCCGTCGGTTTCATCGACCTCCGCGACCATGGCGGCACTCTTCTACCTCGGACCGTCATGTTAGATGGCGATCCTCGACGGTATACGTTGTGCAAGTGGAGGTGACTGCTTTTCCTAAATCCATCATGTTAGATGACGAACTTTAGAGGGCGAGCGAGTCATCCTCTGATTCAGAAAATCTCGTTAAGCTTCTTGTTCATTGAGTAAGTTGTCCAGCTTGCCTTCCTCGAACAATCTCCAGAGTTGTCTGAGGAGGTCGCGGCATTGGCTGGTGGTGTGGCCGGGACTCTTGTGGTAGGCACAAAATTTGTTGCGGTCCAGATGACCGTTGTCCCTTATGGCCTTAGGCTTGCTTAGCCATTTTCGTCCCTCGATGGCATTGAATATATGGGCCGGAGATAGATTGAGGTTGTGGAGAGGGTGGACTCTCACGTCCTCGAAGCTCGTGAACTCGCCGGGAGGCCTTGAGACCGCCTTTCTGGGCCTGGCGATCGCCTTCTTTAGGATGGGCGATGGTGCCCCTCTCTCTCCGGTACTTGACCCCTCGCCTAGGCGAAGGATGAGCAACCTCTGTCTGGAAAGAAAATCGGCGGCCTTGGCATGGAAAATCGCGTAGGTCGGGGGGAGGTCCTTTGTGAGGTGCCTGAACATGGGTGAGAAGCCATCAAGACCTCCTAGGACCGAGTAGAGGGCGATCTCGTCGCTTATGGGCTCGCCGGTGAGGACTATTTCATCCACCCGGTCGATGTAATCTGCATCGGACTCGTCTTTCCCCTGCCTGATCTTCATCATGCGGTGGGGACCTTCGGGCCGAGCGACCTTGGTGGCAAGTACGACGCGAAGTCGTTCGCCAGCTTCTCAAAAGAGTTGATCGAGCGCGGTGGTAATGAGGTGTACCACCTATGGGCAAGACTACCCAATGTCAATGGGAACATTCGGCATCTCGTTGCGTCTGATGCCCCACACACTGTCATGTAGATCCGGAACTTGCTTAGATAAGTCTCGGGGTCCGATCTCCCCTCATACAAAGGTGTCTGAGGCAGAGCGATCTTGGGTTGCACGGGGCCAAGCTCGATCTGGACCGCGAGCGGTTCGCTCGGCCCGGCGACCTTTCTCCTGGTGCTCGCTCCAGTTTCCAAGAGTGCTTTCATCTCGTTGAGCTGGCGCTGCATAGCGGCCATCGCCGCGGCCTGGTCGCTCGTGGCCTGGCTTTGGGAGTGGGAGCCGAGGCGATCGAGTACTGATCCCCTGGTTCCGCTGTGGATGATGTCTTCGCCGCGGGGCTCGGCTCTTTGGCGAATGGGAGCCAAGTGGCTGACCTGTTTTTGTTTGGGAGTCGGGTAAGCCGAACTCCTGGTGACAGATTCGGATTCCGTCGTCTTGTGGCTGGGGCCAGGATGCCCCGGTCGCCATGAGGGATCGCTTCCTAGGTGGATGAAGACAAAACTGTACCGTCTCGCGATCGCCTTTCCTCGTGAATCGGGGCTTTCTGCCGATTGCTCGACATTTAAGCCCTTGAGCCTCCGTTTGCCCGAACGGCGGATGGCCGATGGTGTAATAGCCGGCGCGTCGCATGCTCTCCGTCGCTCTCTTAGGATGGCCATGGCCTCCTCGATCTGTTCTGTGGTTTGGAACTGATCGAGTGAGAGGCTGGGGCCTTCCCTCGGGGGCGGGATTGAGAGTCCGGCGCCGACGCGGCTGCCTTCCGCTGTCGGTTGGGACCTAGTCCAGGCCGGAATAGGATGTCTGGCGGACCGTCGGGAGGCTCTCTTCGAGGCGGTGGCAGACGTCATGATTCAGAAGGTTTTTCTCCGAAGAACATTGAGTGTTTCTTCGGGTATCTGTTCAGAGATCAGTGAGTGTTCTTCGAATGGTTGGGAAGAAACCGAAGGTTAAGCCCTCCTTCTAGCGCCAATTGTTGTTACCCAAAATATTATCCGGTTATAATATGCTGGAATGGAAGAGTAACAAACAAAATGCGAGAACGCGTCCGTGTGAATGTAAATAACACAAGATTTGCCGGGGTTGTTAGTCCCGGGCTTGAATGCTCTCGCGAGATGCTGTTAATACGAAATACGTGGGAGTACAAGTATTAATGTTAGAGTACAATTACAATGAGTGTAAAGACCCTAGTTATCTAGCCTTTGAGTGCAGTAGATTGCCGAAAGAACCAGAGGTGAAGCTCTGTGAGTTCTTGTAACAAAGATCAAATACAGAGAGGGAGCTCGTATATGCCGATCATCTCTCTGTACTCGTGATTTCTCTTGAGGGAAATATGTGTATTGATGAGTGAAAGAATCTCTTCGTTTGGTGCTTGCTGTCAGAGCTTTTGAACCAACCCCTTCCCAAATGTCGGAAGTCTTCTATTTATAGAAGAGGAGGTAGTTGGGATGTCTTTATCCCGAATGGGTGATCGCCTTTTCCTGTATTATAATAATCGGGCGATCGTCTTAGCACATGGGACGGTTTCCTTAAAGTCCGCAGCTGCTGCTGGCAGCCAGCTGTGCGATCCAATGGGAAGACAACACGCGTCCCATGTTGCTGTCTCGGGAGGTCCAACCTAGGACCTTTCGGCGGGTCTGTCGGTAGGTGAAAGAGCTGTCTCTGTCATTAGACGGGACATGAGTCAACCAAGCCATATCTTGCTGCGCAATTTTCGGGTCTGCACGTGGGCCACCATTCCGAGATTCGGTCTTCGTAGACTTTGGCGGAGATCTACTTTACAGGTGGCATAAGGCGGTCGTCCTTAGTCGGGCACTAGAGACTCTCGATAGGTGCCCGAAGACGATCGCCTGTACGTAGATCGTTCGGTACTTGGTCTCGATCTGATATCTCGTTTGGTAAGGCTGCCTTGGCTTATTGGTACTTGACTTGGGCCGACCGGCCTAAGTGCCCGTTGGCGGGCTGTTGGTGCTTCTTGATAGCCGATCGCAAGCGAGGAGATCGCCACTTCCGAGGCGTATTTATTACGCCACAACACGCCGAAATACTAAAAAACCACACTAGGCATCTCCGTGTCCTTCCGGAGCAGAGACGCAACCTCGATCCCCAAATTTCTTAGCTACCGTCCCGCAATGCACGGCTCGGTGATCCACCTGGCCACACTCGAAACAACTGACTAACGGTGAACGACAATTCTTCGCAGTACGAGACCAGACAACAACAATCGGACAACCACGATTGAACTACAGTGATCAAACAAAAAATATCGAACAACAACGATCAAACAACATCGATTGGACAACAACGATTGGACACCAACGACCGAACAACAATGATCGAACACTAACGATTGAACAATGATGATCGAAAAACAACGATCGACAACGATGATCGAAATACAATGGTCGAACGACGACTCCGAAGTTCACACTTCAAATCGAGACATTAAAAGAACTTGTAGATCTGAAAGACGTTAATTTCGAACAAGGTTCACAAGAATCGAACCGAACTCTGAAATGTCACAATGATAAACAGATTGATGTGAAACAAGGTCACAACCCGTTCGAATGATGACAACTGAGATACCAGACAAGTTCGAAAAGTATCAACGAACACGAGCAAGTCGATAGAATTGAGAGAGAGAAAAGGCAGAAGTCAAAAATAATACGAGCATTACATTCGACCTCTTATAAAAGAAATGTCGTCTCCGAAACTCACAACAACGAAATCAAGGTGACAACACAACAAGCAACCGACAGAAACATCTTTCAAAGGCCTCTCAAAGTCGATCCTGATAACTGTGCTGAAGTTCGTACCACGAAAGACTCGGTAACCAAATCGCAAAACTGGATTCTGTGTCCCTCGAGTCCACACTTGTAATCTGCTACTGGCGGGGAAAGACAATTTGCATGAACATGCCCCGGCACATTACAGATGGAACACCTCGGCATACCGGAAATGCAATTGCTAGGTACAGTGGAATATAACATCGCAAAACAACATACCAGAGATGCCAATTCCACACAACATATTAACGTAAGGCAACTCACTTACACACAATCGCAGCAACGACGGCATCATTTAGCGATCTCAACGGCCCGAACGATAACCAGCACATAATCACAAAACATCATGAAACAATCACACATGTACACGCACGTACAATCCCAAGCTTTAACAACTCACATAAGTGCGTTCACACGCAAATCACCACAAAGCGACAACATTCAATATCAACATCTCACCTCTCACAGAGGGCTATCACAACAAATGTGTGGAGAACGACTCAACGCTCACACCACCAACTCAATCACAATTCAGAGGGTCAACATCCTAACGACAATGCTAACGTCACACACACATTCCCGGACCGCAAACAGGAACGATAGGTTTTAAAAACGAAAACCACCTTTTAAAAATAATTTGGAAACACCAGTTGTTCTTGAGTATCATTTATAAAAAGAAGTAGTACAAACATCGTCTTCGAGACTTTGAAAGACCAGCTTGCGTTTGATAAAAAAAATGAGGACGCCTTTCTTTAAATTAAAACTTTTCAGAAATATTCGACCCTCGGGTCTAAGCAAAGCATTTCTAAACAATTGAAAATGTCTCAAAATATGTTGGTCCCCGATTGGAATAATTTTGAATCGTACTGTGGCACCTTGAAAGTGCCGCGAGAAAATAATTCATTTTAAAAAGTACGTCTCGAAATTTATTTTCTAAGATACTCAAGGTTTTCAAAAATCCAATAGGCCAGAATGCCCAAAATTCACACATATCGACATACGTTTAAACACATCATAGTATACGCATCAAAACGTTCAAAATCAAGACAATACATGTCTTTTACCGGAAAACAAACAGTAAAATACCACAGTCGAAAACCGTCTAGGATTCAGGTCGAAACCACTGACCCCATTCGAGGCTCTAAGGACCCCTCCACACTGGCTAGCGAACAAGCTCGTGAAATCAGAGTGAAGTCATGGATTCCCCCGAGGCCTCGTCGGACCCTCCCGGAGTGAGCAAACCGAACACGTATACGCACAAAGGTTTCACAAGAATACTTGCAAAACGAGCAAATCAATTTGAAAATCGTCAGCAGCGGACAAAAACAACAGTAAAAAAGACATCAGCAGCGACGACACTCCTTGTATAAACCAAATACGAGGGTCGAATAAACACATATCGTGAAATCAAAATCCACAGAAGGATTCCATCACTTAACAAAAATCGTACAAATAGCTCGTGTCACACGAGGCACAACACAAAGAAGGGAGAGTTACATCCACAGGTCACACGAAGATGATGATCGCCCCACGATACTAATCACGACCACAACTCAGACGACGCGTCGCGACACGACTCAGTCAGATAAAATCCGACGAGACAAAACTCAACAGACACTACTTGACCCGACAGCCTAGGTTTTCTCAACCTAAAGCTCCGATACCATTTATGTAACAACCCCAATCCGCTCTGGGATATTACACGCCGTAGAACCTTTCTCCAAGGATCTACCAGGCTGGTAACAAAATCAAACAACTCAACAGTGCCCTTTAAGGCTAAAATGACTCAGTAGACTGATTAGGTCTTTCAATAAATACATACAACTCAATACATACCCGCGCAGGGGTCGAATACAAACACATTCCCGTACAACAGGAAAAAAAAATACTGAAGCGGAAATAAATTACAACTGAACCAATACAACAACATTCGGGTCCTCATGTGATTAGCATCGTTCATCTTTCATCATCCTTCATGCCGACCCTGTGCTATGCTCCACAAAACCTGAATGCAAAAACAGACATCCACCCCCCGAATACTCGGGGGTTAGCAAAACTCCACTGTTTTGCTAGTGCAAGTATATAATCATACGAAAAGTAACAAACGAATAGAAATCGCGAATCGGATACGATAAATAATCACCAAAACCTTCCCGAGAGGTTTTATTAATTAGAAATCAATCAACGAAGGGTTCGAAAATAATTTCCTCATCTCGGGATTTTAAAAGTAGAAACCCTGTTGGACCTCAAGTCCTTAGTTGAAAAATATCCATTTCAAAATGAATGGGTCTCGGCCCAAAATCACTTTCCGTAAAACGACCTTTACAAACCATTGGGATCTCATCCCAAATCTCATCAAACCACAAAACACGATAACGATAACAAGGTCCGTTTTCCAACATCAAAATCCACAACCAAAGGTTTAAACATAAACGACAAATACTCTAGTGCCATCCTAGCCAAGTAGGCCAAGCGAATAACTTACCTCTTACACACTTAGTCAATGCATGAAATCATGTAAACCGTTCAAAACCAATCGTTTCCGGAAACGCCAATATCGAAACCCATTTGTAAAATGCACCACAATTAACCGTTGATCCACGTCTCTGTGGACCCCTACTGAGACCCCATCGGATCTAACCCGTAGTGGTTAAAAGCAAGCTCGTCGATCCACGTCTCTGTGAACCCCTACCGAGACCCGTCGGATCTAACCCGTAGTGAGCATACACACACACACACGTTTACTCACGCAATACTAATATGCTAAGAATGTAAGTTCATTAAGAATACTTCCTAGAGATGGTCACTTATCCGACACCATTATCAAACTATTCAAAACACAAAAACACGATTAATACGGAATACATGATTCCATAACATTGAAACTTTCAACAATCAAAATGATCGAATCGAAATCAACTCACATGAAATATATTCACGAGGGTAAAACAACCATCGTAGTTCCAACGTATAAACTCTATTTGGAGGACACAAATCGTATAAGAAAATACTTGCCTCGAAACCACGATCGAAGCGAGACGATGAATGAGATGCGGTCGAAAGCCCCGAACTCCCGAACACTATCAAGAACGCGATAGCACCGCGAATAACACCCCACGAATAATCAATCACCAAATGGGATTCAACATCGAAATCCTCATGCACCGATAATCCTCCGGAAGGAACAATAAAACATGATTACGATGAGAATCAAGGCCAAAAACAACGAAAATCCCAACAAACTATCGGAGGGAACTCATTCGAACATTTAATCGAACATTAAATGTTCAAGACCCTCCAAGAACAAAGAAATCGCCCCTCGAGTCGAACGAATCAAAGATATGAGTATCCAATCCATAGAACATATTCAAAACAACGTTTATACAATAATTAATTGATCAGAAATGGATTGGAATCGAAATCAAAAGGAAAATCCCCAAAATCTTCAAAAACATGGGTTCAAGTCAAAATACCTTGATTCGGACGAAGAATACGGATTTGATGTTGTTAGTCCACACCAAGAACTTGAATAAGATGAATTCCCTGAGATAAACCGCCCAAAAAGCGCCCACAAATCGCCCCAAGGAGAGGAGAAGGAAGGTGAATGATGAAATGAGCATTCATCTCACAAAATCTGCTGAAATAAGCTAAAACTGCACTGTGTGCCGCGGCACAGGCTGAGTGTGCCGCGGCCCACGGCCAAAAAAACGCCCAGAAATCAGCTTAGTGCCGCGGCCCGGCCAGCAGGAGCCGCGGCCCGCGGTACAGCCCACTCCAGCACCAAAAAGGCACATGGTGCAGTCTTAGCTTTTCTACCATAACTCCTTCGTACGGACTCCGATTGACTCACCGTTTGGACCATTGGAAATCTAACTTGATGCTATATAATACTGAAAAGATTCAGAATTTTTGGAGTTTCCAAGAATTTATGATAATTTTACAAAGTCGAACTCATACTTGAAAAATTCGTTTAAGAACACGGAACTCAATAAAACGACACCGAAACGAACTCGTATGACAAAAAGTGTAAAACTAATCATTCTTGGAATGACGAGACGGTCACAATAGAATTGCTAAGATGGACTTTCACCAAAAAAATAAAATTACCGTAAATCGAAATTGCGGATATTACATTATCGGTTTCTTCGGTACGCTTTTTATGGTGCGGTTTTTCTGTTTAATCGGTTTTTTGGCACACCCCTAAATCCAGTACAATACATAATAATTTTTTAATATAAATACCAGCGATATTACCCTATTAGATGTCAAACACAACGGAAGCGAAGTTTGATAAAGTTTAATAAACGCATTTTACACATTCACGAGCACAAGATCTATTTAGGCATGTTAATTAATTAATTACTAAAATTATAATTTAAATCTTATAATTATTTATATAATATAATTATTGGTAATAACTAATATCCTAATTCAGATCACAGGATATTTACTTTTGAAGCGATGTAATTGTTATTGTTTTCTTCCTTTCGAATCTTCAAGAGTATGTCCCTGCCTTAATCTGGATATTATGTGGGCAATGAGCTACCAGGCCTTGCCTGACTTGATGTGGATCGGTCGAAATTTGCACCAAATGAGTCTCATGATTTTTCTTATTCTCTAGCAATATTTTATCACTCTGAGGAAATTAATGTGTTATCTAAATTGTAAAATCAAAGACACAAGTCAGGATATACAATTAAACACAAGGAAAAATTCGAACTCTCAAGTATGTTAGTGTAAAATCGGCCGCCCCCCACATGTCCTATTTTTAGGTTTTGAGCTACTCTATGGACCTTACGGAGTATTCGAGTTAGGAGTCATAGTAGAACTCAACCTTCCATATTAAGCTCTTCCTAATATGGTTGAGCCTACTAATATCAATTCAATCCACTAAAAAAACTAATATTGCACTTCATATCCAAATCACAATTTACAAAATCGGGCTCCTTATTTAAATATATTGTTTCTCGTGTTTAAGATATCGAATATCCATTAATTAATTTAAGCTACTGATAATTTTAAATTATTAAGAGTAGTACCACTCGAACTTATTATTATATCAAAATTAAATCTACCTGTAGGCTTTAATATCATAATCAATATCGAGATCCTCAAGGTGACGTCATCAATCCGAAGTAATCGGGTCACGACTTTTAGTTGTAATATTGATTATCATATAAATGATATTATTGTTCAAAATACGACGCATATTGAGCCAATCAACATGACTCCTGCCCATGATAAATCAAACAATAATTATTATAAATATATAATTAAATATTATATAATAGAATTAAGAAATACTCCATCTGTCCCAACCAAAGGTTGAGGGAAGGTGCATATTTGGTGTATTTTAGGTAATGATTGGTATAAGTAATGATGGTAAATGTGTGTGGAGATTAAAAAATAAAAAGCATTGATGATGAATGTGTGATGGAGATTAAAAAGTAAAAGGTGACTGTTTGATTTGATTGTAAAATGTAATATATTTAAACTTACTGAATGGACTACTTTTCGATAGAAATGTAAACTTTTGGGCGGGACGAAGGGAAAAATAATTATTCGAGATCTATATTCTTCTTAGAGTCGGTACATGGTAATCTATCTCACTATGATCCAGTTCAATGTATGTAAATACGCTAATGCATGTCAATAGTCAAGACCAACTATACAAAAGTAAACTATAACTTTTTACATTATTTGTCTAAATAATTATATATGCTGGACTGTTATATTATTTTATAAAACACCGATAATGTGATCTTTATTGTGACACTAATACATAGGGGTGTTCAAAACCGGATATCCGGACTTTCGGATATCCGAAATTTCGGATATCCGAAACATCGGATAGTAGATTTTGATATCCGGAAAAAAATAAAATTTTTATTCGGATATCCTTATATTCGAAAAAAATATTCGGATTTGGGTATCGGATATCCGAATATCCGAAAAAAACTTCGGATATGGATATCGGATATCCGAATATCCGAATACTTTTTATTATTTAAAATATAAAATAATAAAAATTTTAGGATTTTCGGATATTTCGGATATCCGAATATCCGATTTTTCTGAAAACTACTATCCGATATCCGAATCCGAAGTTCCGGATATCCGAACTTCGGATATCCGAATTATCGGATATCCGAATTTTCGGATATCCGGAACTTCGGATTTTCGGATATTTCGGATCGGATATCGGATATCGGATATTTTTGAACACCCCTACTAATACACCACATTATCTATAATATAAAATTAATAGACCATACATTTGCATAATCATAAGGTGAATTAATTTGTAGAGCATGTGACAAAAATATAATTCATATTTTCATAGGTAATTACATGGAAATGTTAATATAAGCATAATTATTCTTTGCAGTATACGACCCTAACAATCTGACTAAGTTGAGAATATATCCCATTGTTTCCAAGACATATCCCCAAAACAAAATAGATAAATCTGAGTAACTCATCACTGATCTAACCATCTCTGAAAGTGTTCTGTTCCTTCGTTCAGCAACACCATTTTGTTGTGAAGTTCCCCGCGTAGTGAGCTGGGACGTAATCCCCCCATTTGTCAAGAAATCTAAAACTCTCCGCTAAGGTATTTTCCACCACAATCAGATCGTAGTGATCTGATACTCTTTCCATGACGCTTCTCCGTTTCAGTCTTGAACTTATCAAAGACTTCAAACTTACGTCACGTCAGATAGATGTTTCCATATCTCGAATAACATCTATAAACATGGTAAAATATTTGAAACCACCCCTAAGTTTGGATATCTATTGGACCACATACATTAGTATGAACTAATTTTAACACATTCTCGGCATGATTTCCATTGGTCTTAAAAACCATTTCGGTCATTTTACCTTCCAAACAAGATTCACATATTAGAAATGACTCAATAGGCCATAATCTATCAATCTTTGAATCCTTCTAATGTGTACATGACCTAGTCATAAATCCATATATATGTTTGGTCTATACTTGAAGATTCTCTTCTTTTTTTAGGTTTGAGCAAAAGAGTTAAGCGATTTACTGTTATATGCGGGAGTTTTTGCAATATTAATGATATAGTCCATCAGTATAGATACATTTGTAGATATATTCCTCATTTTTCCTAACAATAGTGTAACGCCCCGATTTTGCATATACATTTATTTTGAATTATAGAAAACATGTTTAATTTTATTAAATTAATGCCCGAATAATTTTATCATTCAATTCATTTTATTTTCATGATCAGGAAAATTCATTCATTTTATTTTGACGCATGACAAATTCATTAACTCATTTAGCTCATTGAAATTCATGTCAAGTCATGTGTTTCATCTCGTTTCATCTCTCATTTTATTTTATTATGTTTCACCTCGTTATTTCTAGGCCCAAGTCAAATTTTAATAGATATTAATCATTACCCAAAAGATTTTACAAGCTAAATAATAATGTTATTTTTTTATTATTATAATATTAATATTAATGTAATATTAATATTATATTTTTTATTATTATTATTATATTATTATTTAATTTAGCTTAATAATTCTTCATGTTCATTTTGGCTCAATTAATAATGATTTGAAATATCTTATTTTAAGTCTAATTGATGAGTTGGCCCAAACTCTTTTCCTAGCCCATTTATATCTCTACCCTAAACCTAAACTCTACAGTATAAATACTGTATTTTATACAGCACAAAAATCTTTATATACACAAATACAACCAGTATGCGTTTCCGTCGTTGAGCAACTCTCATCAGTTATGCAATAATCATCATCATCTTCTCCATACAGGTAAACCCTAATTTTTTTTCCTACAATTTCCATCTTATACACACAGGAAATCAAATTTATAAAACAAAAGGCTCCTATCATTCCTTCTTGGAAAAAAATTCGAAATAGCAACAACCCAAAACCACAGTTGGGTTGCTGCC
This sequence comes from Orobanche coerulescens, assembly GCA_033398695.1. Classification (NCBI taxonomy): domain Eukaryota; kingdom Viridiplantae; phylum Streptophyta; class Magnoliopsida; order Lamiales; family Orobanchaceae; genus Orobanche; species Orobanche coerulescens. The sequence continues at coordinate 123,697,066 of CM065817.1, forward strand.
TTTTTTGGCACCGTCGCTCCGTCACCAGTCAAGTCACCCCTCAATTCCCACTCACTGAACCCACGAACGAACACCAAACCCCAAACCCCTATCACCCTAAAAACTGTCAGATCCAATATAAGGGTCGCGGCCAACACCAAAACCTAGTCTGATTCCGTCGGCCGCCCGCTGATTCGGTGCATCCGGCCGCCGCTTCCATATAGTACGAGTCGGATTCCGACAGGTAGCCCTTCGGTTCTGCCACCATCACCGTTTATGCTCCGATTTATGCACGATTTTTGCCCGCCATCAGGTGTTATTCGGCATCCGACCAGAATTCCAGCCTGAATTGGTGGAAGTGATTTGGTGTGTCTGTATATATGTGCAGCTGTGTGTGGGTCTGACTGTGTGTTTGTGTGTGAATCGGTGTGAGGTGTGTGAGATTGAGATTGAGAGAAGAGCCGGGAGAGTTTTCTTGAGAGAGGGAGAGGATCGACAGTGAGAAGAGGAGTGTGAGATTGTGAATCATGCGGCCGATTATTTAGGGCTAAATAATTTAATTGAGCCCCCAATTCCCATAATCTTTCAATTTAACCCCAGTTTAAGTCTTTAAATGTTTAGTTCCTTCCATTTTACTTCAATCAGTTTTTTAATAATTAAAATCCAGCCTTATTTATTCAAGCCATTAAATATGTAGACTTTTCAGATAATATTAATATTCAATTTAAGTTATGTCTTGTATATTATTTTCAATTATAATATTATTAGTAATAATCTATTATTATATGTAGATATAACAAGAACTTACGGGCCTAGGATTGTCGAGTCAAGCATCTTCATCACAGTCAAGTTCAAGTTTTGCATTTTATCCGAGTGTGGGAAAATTACTACGTATTTATTTATTTTAATTGCTCTATATATTGTCTTGTATGTGCACGTCAAATCAGTCAGAAGCACTTAAATGTGCAAATCAGTCAGAAGTATTTAATTGTGCAAATTAGTCGGAAGCACTTAAAGTTACAAATCAGTCAGAAGCATTTAATTGTGCATAAAGCCTTCGGGCTAGCCGACGGGCTTCGGAATTTATCAATCATGTTGTTTATACTTGTAAATATATTTAGAAATTAATTTAGACATATTGCGTACCCTCCACACTGAGCGAGTTGAAAGCTCACCCCATTTTATAACCCTTTCAGGTTAAGGAGATCGATGTGGCCTGCGCTTGAGTGTGGGATGACCAAGCTTCATTAAAAGATATTTATTTATTTACGGTTATTTATCTCAAACTATGCTTAATGAACAAGTGTTCGAAATATTTTAATTTCACATCAAAGTATGTTTTTATTTTATCGATGACTCAAGAATATTACTTGCGATTATTAAGTTTGTCTATTTTTAAAAATGTATTTCCGCTGCAAAAATTTTATTTATTCTTTTTAAAATTAAAAGAATTACTAGAATAGGGTGCTACATAAGTGGTATCAGAGCGGGTCTACGGTTCTGTAGACTCGTTAAAGTAGTTTCTTTTTCCAAACTAAAATTTCATTTTCACAAGTAGTCAATTTTTATTTTTACAAATATGATCATCCACCTTTGTCGCTCCACGTCGACTCCAATGTACATTAAGTTATTATTATTCATTATGTGATAAATTCAGTTTACCAGATCAATCATGATTCATGTAGTAAAGATGCATCTTCAGTCTGTTGTGTCAAGATTTAACACCTTCCGACTGGCGAACGCCTCCGAGGCCGAGCGACCGACTTACCGCCGAGGAGACAAAGCAGATCTGCCGACCAGCGACCAGGCGACCTAGCTTTAGCCCGAAAGACAAGCATGAATCGCCCAGCCGAAGGTCCCAGGACAAGTCCCGGTGTCGAGCGATCGACATCCAATACGATCATCGCTCGGCGCCTGGCGACCGACTTCTGGCGACCGACTTATGGACGATCATCTCTCAGCGCTTTGCCGACCGACCCTTGGCGACCGACCATTGCCGACCTTCAGTGACTGGCTGAGAACGATCCTCGGTTGTCCAGCTAGAGGCGACCGCATCATGACGATCTGGGCCGATGGCCATCCAGTCGGCCAAGGCCAAGTCTCAAAACTGACCCCACGTGCAGATCCACAAAAGGCGCTGACAAACCTGTCACCTACCTCACCTACCAACAGGCCTGGACACTGCGAAAGGAGCGACGGACAAGACATGTGACTACACAGGCGCCTCCGCACCTATCGACAAAGTCCGCCGAAAGTAACAAAGTGGGACCTCCGTGATAAGTACTTCGGACGCGTGCCGGCTCCTCATTGGGCCACTCAGCTAGCTGCCGGCTGGATCTATGGATTTTTGGCAGGCAGCCCATGTGCCCTTTAGGACGATCGCCCCATTACATTAAATGCCGAAAGGCGATCGCCCACTAGGAGATAGGGCCCCTCAGCCTCTATATATACAAGGCAGCAGGCACTTGTAGAAGGGACCGAGATTCTGACTCTCTGAACAGTCTGCATTCCCGCATTTCACACCATACAGAAGCAAATACTTGCACTTGGCAAAACATCCAACTCTTGGCAACAGTTATCTTTCGGTCTTACTTCTCCCGGCCTATCTCATCCAGCAGATTATCGGCGGGGACGAAGAACACCGAGCTTCGCTCAAGAGCCGGATTAACAGAGTCTTTTTACACTCATTGTATTTAGATTTCTCTCATTAATACTTGTATCCACGAATATTCGTATTAATAACATCTCGCGAGAGCATTCAAGCCCGGGCCTAACAAACCCGGCAAATCTTGTATTATTTATCTACTCTCGGAAGTGCTCCCGCAATTGTTGTTTGTTGTCCGTCTTCCAGCAGTATTAATCTTCGGATAAATATTTTGGGCAACAACACAGTCTATTTTGTAGATAAGAATTTATGATAAAGTATTTGAGCATGAAATTGTTTTCTTATAAATTCATACATATATGTGTAAAAAGCGTTATTCATTATTGCTAGAAATCTCTGGTTCTCAACCCATAGATGCGATGCAATTCTTCATTTTGTTTCTCCTCTCATTAGGTAAGTACTGAGGGATCATTGCGTGTGATATGCCTTATGATAATGGCAACTCATGGACGTGGACGCCCAGCTAACCGCAGTGCAGATAATCTCGGTGATCAGAATGCCAACCTTGGTACTGGTGGTGGTGGTAACGGAGGTCAGAATAACCACAATAATAACGTGCCATCTCCTAAACACGCATAAGTTGTGCAACAGTTCCGACGTTTCACACCACCATAATTCAACGGTCGAGAAGGACCAGAATTTATCGACGACTGGTTCATGTCGCTCGAGCGCACCTTTGAGCTCATTGGGTGCACTGGTGCACAAAGAATGCTGGACGCTAGTGGATGAGCTACTGGTGTTTGAGGCCGGCAGCCGAGCGTGCTGCATTAACTTGGGATCGGTTCAAAGAACTAGTGATGGAGCAGTACTACCCACAGCATTACCGAGAGAATATGAAGGGAGAATTTTGGAATCTCGAACAAGGAGGAATGACGGTTTAAGAATATGAGAGAAAATTCAACCAAATCAGCTTCTTTGTGGAGCACATGGTAGATACAGAATGAAAGAGGGACCTTAAGTTTCGGAGTGGTTTATGCCCAAGTATTCGTCACATCATGGCTGGTCATGAGGTGCTACCCTATACCGAGATAGTGTTTCGAGTCCAAGAGGTTGAGGCTAGCCATAATCTGGATCAACAACAGCCTATGAAGCCTAATACCGGTAAGAGGTATTGGAATGGGAACCAAAATAAGGTCGTAGCTTCTAATAAGCAAGCAAAGGTTGATCAGAGGTCAGGACCTAATCCTCAAACCAGTAAGCCAGAGTGCTCGAAGTGTGGTAAGAATCATGGCGGGGGGTGCCTGTACGGTAAAGGTGTCTGCTACAGATGCAATGAGCCAGGGCATTCATCTCTGAACTGCCATCACCAAAAGGTCAAAGGTCAAAGTTCTAGAGGAAAAGCTCGCATCTATACTTTGACCCAAAAGGACGCATATGAGAATCCCGGCACGGTGTCAGGTATGTTGACTGTATCTAATTTACCCACTCTTACATTATTTGACACTGTTCCACACACTGTTTTAGGTTTGCAAAGTTTTATCATGCCATTGGTCATAGAAGCGTTAAAACTGTTGAGTTTATTGAGGTTAGATTACCGTCAGAAAATACGATCCTCACTAATAGAATGATTGATGAGAATATTGATATAGGAGGAAGAGAATTTGATGCTAGCCTGTATTTGATTAACTTGATGGATTTTGATGTGATCCTTTGTATGGACTGGATCAATAGACATGATGCCGATATAAGGTGCCATGAGAAGAAGGTTTGAGGCAGTATTAACAATTCCTGATCCGATGGAAGACTTTGTTATTTAAAGTGATGCCTCAAAGCAGGGGTTGGGTTGTGTTCTGATGCAACACGGTAAAGTAGTAGCCTATGCATCGAGACATCTTAAACCACATGAGTTGAACTATCTGACGCATGATATGGAGTTGGCTGCTGTAGTACATGCGTTGAAGATTTGGCGTCACTATCTCTACGTAGGAAAATGTGAGATATACACAGACCATAAAAGTTTGAAGTATCTTTTCACACAGAAGGATCTTAACATGAGGCAAAGGAGATGGTTAGAATTAGTGAAGGACTACGATTGTACTATTTATTACCATCCGGGTAAGGCTAATGTGGTAGCTGATGCCTTGATTCGGAAGACTATAGGCGAGTTAGCTTTGCTTGGCCGACCAGGACAGTTTGATTAAGGAGTTTCTCCCGGTTGAGAATTGAGGTAGTTGAGTCTTCAATGAATTCGAAAGCAATCCTATCATATTTGGTCTTGCAACCAAACTTGGGGGATAAGATTAAGGAGGCTCAACCACGCGATAAGTTCTTGTGCAAGATGAAAGATCGAGCACAAGATGGAAGTATTGAGAAATTTGTCGTTGCTGCAGACGATGTTTTGACCTATGATGGGAGGTTATGTGTTCATAAGGATCTTTCCCTTAGGAAGCAAATCCATAGAGAAACCCATAATGCACCATACTCCGCTCACCCGGGAGGTACAAAGATGTACCACGACCTGAAGAAGTTCTTCTGGTGGAGAGGAATAAAGTGGGACATTGGTGTATTCGTGGAGAGGTGTACGATATGTCAGCATGTGAGGGCAGAACACCAATGGCTAGGAGGTTTACTTCAACCGTTAGAAATCCGAGAATGGAAATGGGAGCATATCACAATGGATTTCGTGGTTTGTCTGCCGTGAAACGTGAGGAAGAACGATGATATTTGGGTAATAGTAGATCGTTTGACGAAGTCATCTTATTTTATACCTCTGAGGATGACTTATAGTATGGAACAGTATGCAAAGATTTATATTCAGGAGATTGTGAGGTTACATAGAGTTCCAGTGTCGATCATCTTGGATAGAGATCCGCAATGTATGTCGAAACTTTGGAAAAGTCTCCAAAGTGCATTGGGCACTAAGTTGAATTTCAGTACTGCATATCATCCGCAGATCGATGGTCAATCGGAACGGACTATCAAGACACTTGAAGATTTGTTGAGGGCGTGTGTTCTTGATACTTGTGAGAATTGGGAAAATATTTTGCCGTTAGTAGAGTTTGATTATAACAATAGTTACCAAGCGACTATACAAATGGCCCCGTATGAGGCTCTGTACGGAAGGAAATGTCGATCGCCCCTTTATTGGAGTGAGGTTGGATAAGGAAAGATTTTGGGTCTAGATTTGATCGGGTAGACTGTAGAGAAGATAGCCGAAATTAGAAATAGAATTAAGACTGCACAGGATTGGCATAAGTCTTATGCTAATAAATGAAGGAAAGATATCCAATTTGAGTTGGAGAAAAGGTATTCTTGAAGGTAGCGCCGATGAAAGGAGTGATACGATTCGGTAAAAAGGGATAGCTACAGCCTCGCTACATTGGACCTTTTGAGATTTTGGGTCGTATTTGATCTTGCTTATAGTTTGGCATTGCCGTTGGAGTTATCGGGAGTGCACAATGTCTTTCACGTATCCATGCTGAGAAAATACATACATGATCCTGATCACATATGCAATTTCGAAGAGTTGCATGTAGCCAATAAGCCGACTTATGAGGAGGTACCTACAGCTGTTTTGGAGCGTAAGGTACATCGGTTATGAAACAAAGAGGTTAAACTGGTGAAAGTTCAATGGAGTCGTCATGGACCAAATGAGGCAACTTGGGAACATGAAAAGGAGATCCGTTCTAAGTATCCAACATTCATTTTTTAAGGTACGTAACTTAATTTTCGAGAACGAAAAATCTTTAAAGGGGGTAGGTTGTAACGCCCCGATTCCGCATATATATTTATTTTGAATTATAGAAAACATATTTAAATTTATTAAATTAATGCCCGAATAATTTTATCACTCAATTCATTTTATTTTCATGATCAGGAAAATTCATTTCATTTTATTTTGACGCATGTTAAATTCATTAACTCATTTAGCTCATTGCAATTCATGTCAAGTCATGTGTTTTATCTAGTTTCATCTCTCATTTTATTTTATTATGTTTAACCTCATCATTTTAGACCCGGGTCAAATTTTAAGCGATATTAATCGTTACCCAAAAGATTTTAAAAGCTAAATAATAATATTATTTATAATTATTATTACTATTACTAATATTAATATTATAATTATTATTTAGTTTAGCCCAATTATTATTCATGTTCATTGTGGCCCAATTAGTAATTATTTGAAGTATCTTATTTTAAGTCCAACTTATGAGTTGGCCAAAACTCTTTTCCCAGCCCAATTATATCTCTACCATAAACCTAAACTCTACCATATAAATACTGTATTTTATACAGCACAAAAATATTTATATACATAAATACGACCAGTATGCGTTTCCGTCATCTGAGCAACTCTCACCAGTTCTGCAACAATCATCATCATCTTCCCCATACAGGAAAACCCTATTTTTTTCTACAATTTTCCATCTTATACACATAGGAAATCAAATTTATAAAACAAAAGGCTCCTATATCCCTTCCTGGAAAAAAAATTCAAAATAGCAACAACCTAAAACCACAGTCGGGTTGCTGTCCTTTTGGCGCCGCCGCTCCGTCACCAGTCAAGTCACCCCTCAATTCCCACTCATCGAACCCATGAACGAACATCAAACACTTATCACCCTTAAACCTGTCAGATCCAATATTAGGGCCGCGGCCAACACCAAAACCTAGTCTGATTCCCCCGCGCCGCCCGCTGATTCGGTGCATCCAGCCGCCGCTTTCATATAGTACGAGTCAAATTCCGACTGGAAGCCCTTCAGTTCTGCCACCATCACCGTTTTTGCTCTGATTTCTGCACGTTTTTTACCCGCCATCAGGTGCTATTCGGCATCCGACCAGAATTCCACCGCGAATTGGTGCAAGTGGTTTGGTGTGTCTATATATATGTGCAGCTGTATGTGGGTCTGGCTGTGTGTTTGTGTGTGAATCAGTGTGAGGTGTGTGAGATTGAGATTGAGATTAAGAGAAGGGTCGGGAGAGTTTTCTTGAGAGAGAGAGAGAGAGAGAGAGAGAGAGAGAGAGAGAGAGAGAGGATCGACAGTGAGAAGAGGAGTGTGAGATTGTGAATCATGTGGCCGGTTATGTAGGGCTAGGGTTTTTATACCGAGCCTCCTTTTTAGAATAATTCAATTGAGCCCCCAATTCCCATAATCTTTCAATTTAACCCCAGTTTACTTATAATCCTTCCAGTTTCAGTCTTTAAATAGTTAGTTTTTTTAATTTTACTTCAATCAGATTTTCAATAATTTAAATCCAACTTTATTTATCCAAGCCATTAAATATGTAGACTTTTCAAATAATATTAATATTCAGTTTAAGTTGTCCTGTATATTATTTTCAATTATAGTATTATTAATAATAATCTATTATTATCTATAGATAATAACAAGAACTTACGGGCCTAGGATTGGCGAGTCAAGCATCTTCATTACATTCAAGTTCAAGTTCTGCATTTTATCGAGGTGTGGGGAAATTACTACGTTTTTGTTTATTTTAATTGCTCTATATATTGTCTTGTATGTGCAAGTGAAATCAGTCAGAAGCACTTAAATGTGCAAATCAGTCAGAAACACTTAATTATGTAAATCAGCCAAAATACTTAAATGTGCAAATCAGTCAGAAGCACTTAATTGTGCATAAAACCTTCGGGCTAGCCGACGGGCTTCAGAATTTATCAGTCATGTTGTTTATACTTGCTAATATATTTAGAAATTAACTTAGACATATTGCGTACCTCCATACTGAGCGAGTTGAAAGCTCACCCCATTTTATAACGCTTTCAGGATGAGGAGATCGATGTGGTCTACGCTTTAGTGTGGGATGATCAAGCTTCATTAAAAGATGTTTATTTATTTACTGTTATTTATCTCAAACTATGCTTAATGAACAAGTATTCGAAATATTTTAATTTCACATCAAAGTATGTTTTTGTTTTATCGATGACTCAAGAATATTACTTGCAATTATTAAGTTTGTCTGTTTTTCAAAATGTATTCCCGCTGCAAAAAATTTTTATTCTTTTAAAATTAGAAAAATTACTTTACTAGAATATGGTGCTACAAATAGCATCATCAGAAAGAGAAACTGAATAACCATCACAATGTAATTTATAAATTAAAATTAACTGCATTCTAAAATCAGGTACCACTAATACATTATTAAGAACTAAAATCCTATCACTAATCTTCAACCGCACAACTCCCCTCCTATAGCTATAAGCCTGGAATAATCAACTCATTTGATAGTGATCTCGCCTGCACTAAGCTGTCGGTTACCTAAAACCATGTGAGCCGAAACAAACATTACCAGTGGAGCCTGAATCTACTATCAATAAAATGGTAGAACAAGTTGTCAAACATATTTTGACTACTAGTGCGCGAGACTTATCTTTCTTAATAGCAGGGCAGTCCGCTTCAAAATGTCCTTTCTGACTGCGCTTATAGCATTTTCCCTTTAACTTTGTGTAAGCCTCAGGCTGATGAGCCTTGCTTTTCATCTTGAGGGGTGCCACTTGCTTATGGCCCACCTGCTTCTTCTTTTCGTGTTCTTGGGTTTAGAAGTTGAAGCACCAGTTGCCGCAAGTGTAATACCCTTACTTTCCATTTTTAGCAGTTTCTATTTTTGGGCGCATGTCTATTTTAGCGACTCGCTTGTAACCATTTCGACCTTTTGAATCTATTTTGTTCTTGATATTTTTCCATTTGGACGAGTTTCGGAGGTGTTTTTACGTTATATGCTTTATGTTATGATCTTGTCGCGTGTACCTTCGGTTCTCGTAAAACTCGTTCGATTTTGTTGTTTCTTTGTTCCCGTGAGTCCATATGATTGAGTTATTCATGTTGTGAGTTTCGGTTTTATAATCCGACATCATATCTTGATTTTCGAACGTTTTGGGGCCGTTTTGTAATTTCCTAAAATTTAGGGAAATTTACTTCCGTCGTCAAATTCCGAATCTTCGAGTAGTCGTGTATTCTTTTAGCGCTTAGATTCGTCGTTGCGAATACTTTGTAAATGTGCCCTTGAATTCCAACTTTTAGTTGTGTTCGTTTTCGCGCCTTCCTCAGTTGTGGGCTGCACTCAGCAGTACTGGACTGCTGCATGAATAGCGTACGTTATTCATGATTTCTTGCGCATGTTATATGTACTTCAGTAGCGCACGCTAGCATCTCAGTAGCGCGCACCAATGTCCGGGTATTACAGGGGATAGTAGGTTCTGGGCTCGGAATTCTGGGTTCTTACTAGCAGGTAGCGCGCGCGCTAAGCTCTCCTAGCACACGCTAACGACTAGCAGGTAGTGCGCGCTAAGCTGTAATAGCGCACGCTAACGACACCGGGCAGAATCTACTGGACTACTGGCGACCCCGTTAGCGCACGCTATTTTCAAGAATTAGCGCACGCTAATTATACTTAGTATAAATAGGACTCAGCGTACCCTTTCCGTCATTTTTTCATCTCTTCTCATCCCTTGGGCGATTTCCGGCGATTTTGGGGCGATTTGTGGAGAATTATCCGTGGGGTTCCTTGGATGATCGATATTTACTCCAAACGAAGTGTATCATCATCCTAATCCATCTTCCTCTGTCCGAAGTCAAGGTATTTTGGCTTAGAATCCGAACTTTATCAATTTTGGGGGTTTTTCGGGATTTGTCTATTTAAACTCGAGTTGTTCGTTTATGTTGTGATATTTCTTATAGATTATTGTTATTGGGTGATTCCCAAACCGTTTCCGTCGAGTTAGGTCCGTAAATTGTTGATTCGGGGGGGGGGGGGGGGGTTGTGAAAACCCTCGCCTGTATGGATCGTGTATTGTTATGGTTAGTAATCGGGGTTGTGGGCGTATTCCGTTCGGTTATTGATGTCGTTTAGGACTTATTCGTGTTAATCTCTCGTTTTGGAGCGGACGTGTTCACTCCGGGTCATTCCTAGTCGTCGTTTATTTTCCGTCTCATCGAAGATGTCTCAAAGGCAAGTACTTTACATTTGTATGCATATTCTAGTATTTGAGTTATGGCTTCCCGTTTATGTTTTGGATGCAAATGCATATGTTCACCCAGGGATGGTCTGATGGGCCCTCTGGGAATACGTAGTGCCGTGTGTATGGGTATCGTGAACTGGGGTTAACCACTCAGGGATGGTCCGATGGGGCCTCTGCGGGGTGCGGTGGCCGTGAGTCTCGTACCAACGGTTAATCTTTGAAATGTTTTGTTGGAGAACTATATTTTGTACATGTGCACCTTCATATTCCGGAATAAAAATATTTTCTAAAATGATTTTTGGCGCATAATTCATCTGATTAGAATGGTAGTTCAAATAGATTGTACTTGCACTAGATGTTGTCGCTAACCCCTTAAATGGGGGAAGTACCTCTGTATTTCAGGTACAGATCTTGGAGGCGAACGAGCATGCAGACAGTAAGAGAATGATGGGCAAGGGTGATTCTGTTCAATGGTCGTTTGCTTGGCGTCTTGTCTTTTAGTTTTATTAATTATGTTATTTGTTTCAGTACTCGAGTACTTTCTTCTTTTGGACTTGTATTTCTTTGTGGACCCGGTTTGGGAAAGATTTTATTTATTATTGTCGGGTTTGGTTTATTTGTTTTGAATGTATTAAAATTGTGGAATCGTTTGTATGTTGATGATGTTTTTCATCAATCGTGATGTCGAGTTTGTGCGTTAGCCTGGTGGATTCCAAAGGGTTTGGTCTACGGTGCTGTAATATGCCCTGAACGTCTTGGGGGTGTTACAGTATATGGTATCAGAGCTTAGGTTTATGGATACCTAGGCTGTCGGTTATTTGGGTCTAGTCGAGTGTCTTTTTTGAATAGCATCACTACTATGCCATCATCTCAGTATACCGGTGCTCGTAAGTTTTCTTAACTTGACTCATAGCGTTATCCTGTGCTGTTCCTTCTTAATATCGTGATGTGTTTTGCGTTTGGACTGTACTCACTCGTTACTTCTTCAGAATGCCTGCTGGTAGAGAATGCGGATGCGGTCACGGACGCGGTAGGGGACGTGGCGCAGCCGGTGGACGGCCATGTCCAATAGTTCTGAGGCTAGTTCGGCAATGCCGTCTTTGTCTAACAGTGTTCAGCCTAATGTCGAAGGTCCGCAGGATCAGTCTGCTAGCTTCGGTAATGCTAATGATAACTTCGGGGTAGCTATCATTCTGCAGCAAGTAGCGAATCAGATGGCGCTACTAACTCAAGCGGTCCTGGTTAATCAAGCTAATGCTACTCCGGTTCCGCCTACTGGTTCTGGTGCCCTCAAGTTGCTTCAGGATGTGATTCGTATGCGCTCTCCACAGTTCGATAGTACTTCCGACCCTTCTGGTTGGGAGAGTTGGATATTTGAGATGGAAAAAGTATTCGAGGCAGTAAGCTGCCCGGAGGAGAGGAAAGTACCAATTGCTCAGTACTTTCTCGCCAAGGAGACGGCAACATGGTGGCATGCAGTGAAACTGCGTGACCGGGCAGCTACGTGGGATGAGTTCAGGGAATTGATGGAGGTTGCGTATTGTCCATGGCCAGTGAAAGAGGGAAGGATTCGAGCCTTCTTCGAGGCAAAACCCCAGGATGTTCCCATCTCTCAAGCAATCAAAGATTATATCAGCAGTTACATTACGTGAGGAATCAGGTCCAGGACGAACCGGACAAGTTCCGCCACTTCGACATGTGGATGAAACCGAGGGTTCGCCACTATATGTCAGGCCTTGGGTGCACGAATTTGAAAGACTATCATAACAAGGCTATGGACTATGAGATGTCCTTTTCTGCGACGGAGGTGGCAGCAGAGGGTAAGAAGCAGAAGACTTCTGGTCAGTTTTTAGGAAGTAAATTTGGAGGGCATCAGAAGACTAAGTCTGGTCCGCGAGCCTTTGGGAATCAGTACCCCTCATTTGGGCGAGGTCATGGTTCTAAGTCTGCTCCGGCTGTTCCTGTTCGTGGCCATACTTGTTTTAAATGTGGTTGTCCGGGACATATGATGAGTGAGTGTGACAGACCGCTGCTACAGCGTCATAATTGTGGTCGTTCGGGCCACCAGGCTGCATACTGTGGAGATACGAGTCGGGCACCAGTTACTCAAGTGTCGGCCCCGGATACGAGAGAATCGAGCGTGAATCAGGCACCGATGGCTAATCAGCCTCAGCAAAGTTTCGGTAGAGATCGAGGACGTGGACAGTCTTCTAGAGGGGGAGCGTCTAGTGCGGGGTCTGTTCCACCCTGTGTGTATGAGATGAGACAAGTCGGAGATCTTGACGCGACAGTAGCTACATGTACCGTTCACATCCTTGATCATCCTATTTCCATGCTATCCGATTATGGTGCTACGCATTCTTTCATCTCTTTGGATTGTGTGCGTCGTCTGCATGTTGATTTTCTAGTTGCATATGAACCAGTTGTTGTTAAACTGCCTAGTGGAGATAGTATTGTGGGGAATCGTGAGGTTAGAGATTTTCAGGTGAGTATCGCAGGGAGGGATTGGTCTTCTAATCTGATTGTGGTAGACATTAAGGATGAGGATTTGATCATTGGTGAGGATTAGTTGGATCGAGATGGGGCGATCATGAATTATAGAGCGAGGAACATTTCGATGTTAGCCTCCGACAGTACTGAACACTCCTTCGTGGGACGCAAATAGAGTAGCCAGAGATTCTTGATCAGCACTATGAAAGCGGTGAAACTCCTTCGAGGAGATTCCACTGGTTACTGGTGTTATGCTTTGAGATCGGAAGAAGGGGGAGTCAAGCTCTCGTCTATTCCGGTAGTAAACGAGTATCCTGGTGTTTTTCAGATGAGTTGCCGGGTTTGCCACCAGATTGTGAGGTTGAGTTCACCATTGATTTAGAGCGCGGTGCGGCCCCGATTTCGAAAACGCCGTACCGAATGGCGCCTGCCGAGATGCTTGAGTTGAAGAAACAATTGGGTGAGTTGATAGACATGGGTTTCATTCGATCGAGCACTTCACCTTGGGGCGCATCGGTCTTGTTCGTAAGGAAGAAGGATGGGTCATTGCGTTTATGCATCGACTACCGAGAGTTGAATAAGGTGACAATAAAAAACAAGTATCCGCTTACTAGGATTGATGACTTGTTTGACCAATTGCAGGGAGCGACCGTGTTCTCAAAGATTGATTTGAGATCGGGATATTACCAACTCCGAGTGAAGTATTTCGATATTCCGAAGACGGCCTTTCGGATGATATACGGTCATTACGAGTTTGTGGTTATGTCATTCGGGCTAACCAACGCCCCAGTCGTGTTCATGCAACTAATGAACAAGGTCTTCATCGAATATCTCGATAAGTGTGTAGTTGTTTTTATCGATGATATTCTAATTTACTCGAGGAGTGGGGAGGAGCATGCACGTCATCTGCATATCATGTTGCAAATCTTGAGAACTCAACGCCTTTATGCGAAGTTCTCAAAGTGTGAGTTTTGGTTGCGGGAGGCTATGTTTCTCGGTCATGTGATCTCAGTCGAGGGTGTTCGTGTGGACCCACACAAGATAGAGGCAGTGTTGGATTGGGAGTCGGCCAAGAATGTGAAGAAAGTCCGTAGTTTTCTGGGTTTGGCGGGGTACTATCGAAGGTTTGTCGAGGGGTTCTCTAAACTCGCTCGACCTCTTAAGTTTGTGTGGACAGACGAGAGACAGAAGAGTTTCGAAGAGTTGAAGAAGCGGTTGACTACCGCTCCCATCTTAGCCTTACCGTGCGGTAATGAGGGCTTTTCAGTTTGTAGCGATGCCTCCGACCTAGGACTTAGATGTGTACTCATGCAGCACGGAAATACGATTGCCTATGCTTCCCGTCAATTGAAACCGTATGAGTTGAATTACCCTACACATGATCTTGAGTTGGCTGCAGTTGTGTTTGTGTTGAAGATTTGGCGTCACTACTTGTATGGGTCATCGTGTCAGATTTTCACCGATCACAAGAGCCTGAAATATATTTTCACACAGAACAAACTGAATATGAGACAGAGAAGGTGGCTAGAACTAATCAAGGATTACGATCTCGAAATCCTTTATCATCCGGGCAAGACAAATGTGGTGGCAGATGCCTTGAGTCAGAAATCGGTATAGCTTCGGCATTTGAGTTACTCACATCTCAGCCAGGCTCCAGCGAGAGTTGATGGGGTTGAGTATTGAGGTTGTGTTTCCAGGGAATGCTGGGCGATTATACACCCTTGAGATTTCTTCGTCGCTGGTCGACCACATTAAATCGAGACAGTTAGAAGATTCGATGGTTATTCAACTCCATGAAAATGTGGTTAAGGGGAAAACCCTAGGATTTGTGATTCATAAAGATGGTGTGTTGAGATTACAAGGTCGGCTGTGTGTGCCGAGCGACTTGGGATTGAGGCAGGGCATTATGCGGGAGGCTCATGCGTCACCTTACTCAGTCCATCCGGGCTCGAGTAAAATGTATAAGGATTTTAGGAAGAATTTTTGGTGGAATGACATGAAGAATGAGGTAGTGCAGTTTGTGGATAAGAGTTTGACTTGTCAGCAAGTCAAAATCGGACATCAGCGGCCAGCCGGGTTGTTGAAACCACTTCCCGTCCCAGAATGGAAGTGGGAGGACGTCTCTATGGATTTTGTCACGAATTTTCCGAGGAAAAAGATGGGAACGAACATGGTATGGGTGATCGTGGATCGACTAACTAAGTCGGCACATTTTCTGGGCGTCAAGGACACTTGGGGACCAGAGAAATTGGCTCATATCTTTATTGCGCAGATCGTGAGGCTTCATGGCACGCCGAAAACTATTATTTCGGACAGGGATGGTCGGTTTGTATCGCATTTTTGGCAGGCGGTACATAAGGATTTAGGGACACATTTGCATATGAGCACATCTTTCCATCCTCAGACCGATGGACAGTCCAAACGTACTATTCAGACATTCGAGGATATGTTGCGCGACTGTGCGCTAGACTGGAGTAGTGATTGGGAGGAACATCTGGCCCTGATCGAGTTCACTTATAATAATAGCTGGCATGTGTCGATTAAGATGGCACCGTATGAGGCGCTTTATGGCCGACGATGTCGATCACCGATATGTTGGAATGAGCTGTCCGATTTAGTTGGCACCGAGCCGGATCTTAAACTAGGAGGAAAGTCGAGTTGATTCGAGAGAGAATGTTGGCGGCTCAAAGTCGACAAAAGTCTTATGAGGATGTCAGGCGTCGACCCTTATAGTTTGAGGTAGGGGATCACGTCTTGTTAAGAGTGTCTCCGTCGAAGGGAGTTTTCCAATTTGGGAAAAAGGAAAAGCTTATTCCAAGGTATATTGGACCTTTCGAGATATTGGAGAGAGTTGGCGAGTTGGCTTACCGTTTGGCATTACCCTTGTCGTTGAGCCATGTGCATAGTGTATTTCACGTTTCTCAGTTGAGAAAGTATGTTCCGGACCCGACTCACATTATCGATTTTGGGGATGTGGAAATCGAGAAGGATGTTATGTTTGAGGAAAGGCCAGTGAGGATTTTGGAACGTCGGGATAAACAGTTAAGGCACAAAACCATTCCTTTGGTTAAGGTGTAATGGTCGAGACATGGAGTAGAGGAAGCAACATGGGAATTGGAGGAGGATATGCGTGCGAGATACCCCGATCTTTTTAATCCTTAAGTTTCGGGATGAAACTTCTTTTTAGAGTGGGAGAATGTAATACCCTTACTTTCCATTTTTAGCAGTTTTATTTTTTGGTGCATGTCTATTTTAATGACTCGCTTGTAACCGTTTCGACGTTTTGAATCTATTTTGTTCTTGGTATTTTTCCATTTGGACAAGTTTCGGAGGTGTTTTTACGTTATATGCTTTATATTATGATCTTGTCGTATGTACGTTCGATTCTCGTAAAACTCATTCGATTTCGTTGTTTCTTTGTTCCCATGAGTTCGTATGATTGAGTTATTCGTGTTGTGAGTTTTGGTTTTATAATCCAACGTCCTATCTTGATTTTCGGACGTTTTGGGGCCGTTTTGTAATTTCCCAAAGTTTATGGAAATTTATTTCCGCCGTCGAATTCCAAACCTTCGAGTAATCAGAATCGTGCCTTCTTTTAGCGCTTAGATTCGTCGTTTCGAATACTTCGTAAATGTGCCCTTGAATTCCAACTTTTAGTTGTGTTCGGTTTCGCGCCTTCCTCAGTTGTGGGCTGTACTCAGCAGTAGTGGACTGCTGCATGAATAGCATACGCTATTCATGATTTATGCACACACTAGATGTACTTCAGTAGCGCATGCTAGCATCTCAGTAGCGCGCGCCAATGTACGGGTGTTGCAGGGGACAGTAGGTTCTGGACTCGGAATTCTGGGTTCTTACTAGCATGTAGCGCGCACTAAGCTCTCGTAGCGCACGCTAACGACTAGCAGGTAGCGCGCGCTAAGCTGTAATAGCGCACGCTAATGACACCGGGCAGAAGCTACTGGACTACTGGCAACCCTGTTAGCACGCGCTGTTTTCAAGAATTAGCGCACGCTAATTATATTTAGTATAAATAGGACTCAGCAGTACCCTTTCCATCATTTTTCATCTCTTCTCATCCCTTGGGCGATTTTCAGCGATTTTGGGGCGATTTGTGGAGAGTTATCCATGGGGTTCCTTGGTCGATCGATATTTGCACTCCAAATGAAGTGTATCGTCATCCTAATCCATCTTCATCCGTCTGAAGTCAAGGTATTTTGGCTTAGAACCCTAACTTTGTAAATTTTGGGGGTTCTTCGGGATTTGTCTGTTTAAACTCGAGTTGTTCGTTTATGTTATGATACTTCTTATCGATTATTATTATTAGGTGATTCCCAAACCGTTTCCGTCGAGTTAGGTCCATAAATTGTTGATTCGGAGGGGGGGTTGTGAAAACCCCCGCCCGTATGGATCGCACGTTTATTGTTATGATAGTAATCGGGGTTGTTGGCATATTCCGTTCAGTTATTGATGTGGTTTAGGACTGATTCGTGTTAATCTTGTTAGGATTGTATACTGCAAAGTATACTTTATGCTTGTATTACCTAATTTCCCTATTACTACCTATGAGAATATTAATTACATTTAATCACATGTTTTGCATATTTATTCACGTTATGGTTATGCAAATGAAATGTCTAATTATTTTATATTGTAGATAATGTGGTGTGTTGGTATCACACGGAAGATCACATTATCGGTGCCTTATAAAATAATATAATAGTTCACAACCTATATAATTATTAGACAAATTATATAAAAGGTTGTAGTGTATGCTTGAGAATAGTTGGTCTTGACTATTAGCATACATTAACGTATTTGCATACGTTGAATCGATCGAGGTGAGATAATCGTCTTCGCATCGACCGTAAGAAGAACGTTAATCTCGGATAATTATTATTTCTTAATTCTAAGTATATAATATTTAATTGTGTATTTATAATAGTTATTGCTTTGATTTACCATAGGTGAGAGTCAAAATGATCGACTCAATAAGCCTCGTATCTTGGGCAATAATATTGTTTATACGACAGTTATTATTATTACTAGAAATCGTGTCCCGACTCATGCGGGTTGATGATGTCCCCTTGAGAAGCTCGATAATGATTATTATATTAAACCCTGCAGGTGGATTTAATTCCGATATAATAATAAGGTTCGAGTGGTACTACTCTTGGATAAGATATTAATTAATTAAAGCTGTCAGTAGCTTATAATTAATTAATGGGCATTCGATATCTTAAATACGGGAAATAATATATTTAATGAGGAGCCCAATTTCGTAATTTGGGATTTTGGTAGGAAGTGCAATATCAACTTTTTAGTGGACTAAGTTGATATTAATAGATTCATTATATTAGGAAGAGTCCTAATAAGGTAAGATGAATTTATTGGGAGTCCTTCCATAATCCTCCTTAAGATCCCTAGTAGTAGTCCAAGAGCCTATAAATAGGACTTATGGGGAGGTGTTGGCCGAGTTATTCATTGTCCCAAACTTGAGAGGTCGATTTTTTCTTCTTGTGTTTAATTGTAGATCTAGACTTGTGTCTTTGATTCTACAATTTAGATAACATATCAATTTGCTAAGAGTGTTCATAAAATACTAGAAAGTAAAGAAAAATAAATCGAGTGATACCAAGTGAAGGAGTTTCGGCCGATTCCCCATAGAAGTCCAAACAAGATCCGGTAGCTCGTTGCCCACACAACGTCCGGGTTAAGGCGGGTCATACTCTAGAAGGTCTAAAGGTAGAAATACAAGGTGATCAAGACGAAAGCAACCAATTCGCTTCAAAGGTAATATCCTATGATCTTTTAGATCTAGATTAGGATATTTCGATAACCGACATATTTAATTAATAAATAATAAATAATATTTAAATTGCTTATTAGTCTTAGTAATTAATTAATTAGCATGCCTAAATAGATCTCATGCTCGTAGATGCGTAAAACGCGATTATCATCTTTCCCAAACTTCGCTTCGGCTGCGTTTGACTTTCCAACAAATCTCTCGTTTAGGAGCAGACGTGTTCACTCTGGGTCATTCCTAGTCGTCGTTTATTTTCCGTCTCGTCGAAGATGTCTCAAAGGCAAGTACTTTATATTTGTATGCATATTCTAGTATTTGAGTTATGGCTTCCCGTGTATGTTGTGGATGCAAATGCGTATGTTCACCCAGGGATGGTCTGACGGGCCCTCAAGGGATACGTAGTGCCGTGTGTATGCGTATCGTCAACTGGGGTTTACCACTCAGGGATGGTCCGACGGGGCCTCTGCGGGGTGCGGTGGCTGTGAGTCTCGTACCAACGGTTAACCTTTGAAATGTTTTGTTGGAGAACTATGTTTTGTACATTTCCACCTTCATATTCCGGAATATAAATATTTTCTAAAATAATTTTTGGCGCATAATTCATCTGATTAGAATGGTAGTTCAAATGGAGGAAATACTTCTGTATTTCAGGTACAGGTCTTGGAGGCGAACGAGCATGCGGACAGTACGAGGATGATGGGCAAGGGTGATTCTGTTCAATAGTCGTTTGCTTGGCATTTTGTCTTTTAGTTTTATTAATTATGTCATTTGTTTCAGTACTCGAGTACTTTCTTCTTTTGGACTTGTATTTGTTTATGGACCCAGTTTGGGAAAGATTTTATTTATTATTGTCGGGTTCGGTCTATTTATTTTTAATGCATTAAAATTGTGGAATCGTTTGTATGTTGTTGATGTTTGTCATCAATCGTGATCTCGAGTTTGTGCGTTAGCATGGTAGATTCCAAAGGATTGGGTCCACGGCGCTGTAATATGTCCTGAACGTCTTGGGTGTGTTACAGCAAGAACTTGATACCCTTGATACCGGCGTCGAGCTTGAAGCTCTGTAAGCAATTCCGCCGAAGTATATTAATATCGTAGTTTAGGTGGAACTGCTCAAAGATTCTAGGTAAACTGTCTAGGATGATATCTACCTGCGTTTACGCATTGATAGTATCCCTAAGATATCTAGTTTGTTTAGATAAGAAATCCTTTAGAACATGATCTCATACCGAGGTACCTTCAGGCATCTGGGTCATCATCAAGACCCTCATAGAATTTTACCTGTCCGCCCGGTTCTATTGGCCGAACATTTCAACGAGAATTTTTAACATCTCCGCGACCGTGCCCATACTCTGATGGTGATGCTGCAAAATATTTTGTAAAGAATCCAAGATGTAACAACGGGTCATCTCATCAGATTTCTTCCAGTTGCGGTATTCTTTCACCTCATCAGGTGAATCCGCATCTAATTCAAGTGGGCATTCCTCAGTTAAAATAAATTTATGTTCTTAAGCACTCAAAACAATATTAAGTTAGTGCCATCAAGTTTATTTTTTAGAATAACAAGTGGATTGAAAGACATTTGAGATAAAATTAAAATATTTTTCACATATTGTGTAGCATAATATATTGAAAACCTTAAAAACCACAATATATGCTAGCAAGCAACACCTTAAAAACCCTCACATGTAAGGCACGATCGTGTGGACGTTTACATACATTTCTCAAATAGAGTTTTACGTCTTTAATTTTACTATCTAGTCATCTTGCATTATGACAAGTAAAACTAATAGTTGATTCCTCTTGGCCATGTATTAGTTAACATAGAGTCCATAGGGAGCTTATTGAGTAATACACCTAATTCAACACCATAATTGAACAACTTTAAAATATTATCCCTTTTAAATAATAGTCCTATAGATGGAGATGCCTATCATAAAAAATAATACTTAATTTTTATTATCATTTGAAGTTTAAAACCAGTAAATCCATAATTAGCATATCCGATATGGAGGAAGACCTTAATGTCAACGCATTTTTCTAATTATTTCACAATTTAAATCAATTATTGAGGCCAATTTGATTGTATTTTGAAAAATTAAATAAATTTAATCACTTAATTATTTTGTCTTAAGGTTTTAATTTTCTCGTCCTAGCATGCAAGAAAACATATCACACATATACTCATGCATGCCATATATTCAAAATAGTAAAAACCATAAATAAATACAAGGATAATTAAATCCTCCAATTATCATGGTTTTCGTCCCCGAATTGAATCCGAGAAAATCTTCGACTCGTTGTCTCCCACTGGATCAAACATCTCGTTACTCCTCCCAGCCGGATTGTGGATTTTCAAAATTAGATTTTTTTTCTTCTTTTTATGCAGAATTAGTTACATGAGAACAAAATCACTAAATCCTAGTTCTCCGGCGGAAGTAATGAACAGTGGTGAAACGGACCAGACCATGCATCGGATGAACCGGACCGGACCAGCCCACCCGCGGCGCATAGTTGGCGAAGACCGCACGGCAGGCAGCCTTGTGCGGCTCAGTGGCTCGGACAGCACTAGCCGCGACTTCTGTTGCCGACTTCGTCGGGCAGTCCGTCTCTTCTAGGATTTCTTCATGATTTGACTTTTCCAAATTCGATTACAATTTCATATTAAATTAAGTATATCAAATTACAGTAAATTACACGAGAAATAAAACTCTAGATCTACCCATGGATTTTCTCACGAAAAAAATATTACATGCCTCAAAATCGTGCAAGAACCATGATTGCGTAAATAATAAAAAAATCATTCATATAACCATAATAATTGGATCATATTTTCCTGCAAGATAAATTTAGCAAAATATTCCAACACCATAAGATATAAATATTTAAATTACTAGGAATTAATCACCAAAATTAATTAAATAAACATACGCCTAACTATTATCTACGATGCCAATTGTTGGAAATAGCGGAAGCTAAGTTTGATAAATCTAATAAATGTTTTTTACGCATCCACGAACACAAAGTATATTTAGGCATGCTAATTAATTTCTAAGATTAATAAGCAATTTAAATAGTATTATTAATTATATAATATAATTATTTGTAATAATTAATATCTTAATTTGATCATATGATATTTACTTTTGAAGCGATGAAATTATTCTGGAGTTCTTCCTTTCAAATCTTCTAGAGTATATCCCCGCTTTAATCCGGATATTGTGTAGGCAACGAGCTATCGGGCCTTGGTTGACTTGATGTGGATCGTCCGAAATTCGCACCAAGGAGTCTCACGAATTTTCTTATTTTCTAGCAGTAATTTATCATTGTTAGAAAATTGATGTGTTATCTAAATTGTAAAATAAACGACACAAGTCACGATCTACAATTAACCACAAGAAAGAAAAATCGAACTCTAAAGTATGTTGGTGTAAAATTAGCCACCGCCGACATGTTCCGTTTTTAGGTTTTGAGCTACTCTAGGGACCTTAAGTATGATTAGGGTTAGGACTCCTAGTAGAACCCAACCTTCCATATTGTGCTCTTCCTAATATGGTTGAGTCTACTAATATCAATTCAATCTACTAAAAAATTAATACTTAATAAATTAAATATATATTAGTAATTAAATTAGTAATATATATTATATATATATTAAATTATAATAAATTAAAATTAGTAATATTATATATATAATATTAATCCGAGAAAAAAATATATTAATCTGTGGGTACCCGCTGGGTACCCAGAACCGAGCGGGGCGGGTTTGGGGCAGACCCAAAAAAAATTTGGCGGGTCTGGGGCGGGTCTGGGGCCAGTTTTTAACCGTGGATCTGGGTCTGGGTAGGCAATACCCGGCCCCAACCCGCCCCACTGCCATCCCTACCAACAGGGGCGGAGCCAGGGGGCCCGGGAGGGTCCACGGACCCTGCTGGCCGACCGGATTGCAAGGGAAGGGGGTCCGGGGAGGGTCCGATCGGAGGTTCCTAGGGATAGCCGGATTGGGAAGGGCCGAACAGGCGAACACCGAAGGCGGGTTTTGGCTTTCTGCTGGGGAAGACGGTGGGTTCACCTCAATTTTTTTTTTAATATTCTCCCCATATGAAACGACGTCGTTTCAGTAAGTAAACTGACTGAACCAAACGACGTCGTTTGGACTCTAAAAAACTATATAAAACAGGCCGTGTTATTAAAACAGGGTAGAAGCCGCAGCCCGCAGAAGTCAGAACAGAACATATTCAAGACAGAAGCAGAACAGATAGGGGCGATCGTCTCTGAGTCTTACACACGCGATTTTGCATCCCGCTGCCCGGTCATTTCTTAGAGTATTCATCTAGCTCAAGTTTCAAGAAGACAAGGTTCTATTTAAATTTTAGGATTTTAATTATGATTTTTTGTGAATTTAGATTTATAATTTAGGATTTATTGATTGAAATGGGTATTTGAGAATATCTTCAAAAGCACAATTTATGCATACTATTTGATATTTACTGAGTCACTTGAGTCTTGAGTATAACTTGAAAATATGAATTTTTTGTTATTTTTTATTGTGGAATATTTGTTGAATCGAATGTACTTTGGTAATACGAATTTATTTATTGTTTGTTGCTTCATGATTGATTGATTGTAATTTAGGAATATGGAAAAATATTTTTCACGAACTAAGAGCCCATCAACAACAAGTACTCCCCAAGGACCCCAACAACAACTTATTGTGTCTTCAAGCACCGAGTGAGTCATTATGTGAGGATTTTATTGTTAAATCAAGCGGAAAAAGAGTTAGAACGGAATCGGAGACTAACCCTATTTGTGAGGGGGTGATATTATTAGTGATCCGGGACTTCGCAAATGCATAAACGAGTATGAGCCGCAAATGAGTGATGAAGTTAGAAGAACGAGTTGGCTTTAGTTTTGCCTGTGTTGCAACTACTAGTGTAGAACGAGCCTTTTCTGCAATGAATATTGTTAAGACAGATTTGCACAACAAGATGGGAGATGAATTTTTGACCGACGGTATGTGTGTTATGTTGAGAAAGATATTTTTTGGGTATTGACAATGAAGTGATTATTCAACATTTTCAAGCCATGGGATCTCGCAGACTGGACTTAATACATTTACCGCGTGTTTGAGGGGTGATTCGACTGTTAGTGGTGCAGTTATTGAATATTAATTGTATCTTGTGTTATTATTTTAAATTTAAACTTAATATTTTTTAAAAAATTTAAGTATATTTATAAATATATACTAGACAGTCTGGACCCCCTGTATATTTTCTCGGTCTCCGCCACTGCCTACCAAAATATGTGGCGAAAATGCAATTAATATTATCATATATAGTTATAGAGAAATGGGATAATACAAGCATAAAGTATATTTTGCAGTACACAACCAAAACATACCATGTCATATGGGCCCTTTATTCACAAGGTGTATCGAATATCAGCCAACACGAGCACAAGCACACTCGCGTAACCACCAAACGTGCCCATCAGAGTGCACAACAGTACCCAGGTGCACTCATCATCGCACCCTATTGTGGCTCGGATCGTGCAGGCACCCGCAACCGCATGCCACAATCCGCACGATCGCTCCCAACAAAGCCAGTGTACATTTGGCCCACCATCAATTTGCTGCAGATTGTCATCTGTCTGAGAGTCTGACCGAGTCCCCATAAGCATGGACCAACTCTAGCCTATTTTAACCCTTATTTTTACCTACTCTATAAGGGATTCTGGGGTCATTTTGAGGATTAAACATTAAGTTTTCAATTTTTAATAATAGAAATATAAGGAGTAGGAGTATATGGTTTACCATTTTCCCCCAAATTCTTATACCTAGGTTTGCTATTAATTTCTTCTACTTTCCTTGTAATTTTGGAGCTTGTAGTCAGGGGCAGATCCAGGGTTTTAGAATAGGGTGTTCGTTTTTCTTCAATGATTTAACAATTGTACGATTTTACAAAAAAACGGTAAAGTAATGTTCCAGAAAAAATCAACGATAAAGTAATATTCCAAAATAAAGTACCTTTTAATCCAAGTTTATTTTACCTAGGTTTGCTATTAATTTCTTCTACTTTCCTTGTAATTTTGGAGCTTGTAGTCAGGGGTGGATCCAGGGTTTTAGAATAGGGTGTTCGTTTTTCTTCAATGATTTAACAATTGTACGATTTTATAAAAAAAGGTAAAGTAATGTTCCAGAAAAAATCAACGATAAAGTAATATTCCAAAATAAAGTACCTTTTAATCCAAGTTTATTTGCATTTTCCTATTTCTCATGTCTGGAAGCGTTTGATGATACCTAAATCATCGATTGGGCTAAAAATATCTTTCTCCACAAATGTCACCAAACAATCATTAAGCCAAGGGTTGGACATCCTCCTTCTCAATTCATCCTTCACATACTTCATTCCTAAAAATACTCGCTCAACAGTTGTGGTTGTAACCGGTAAAGATAAAGCTAACTTCAGAAGCCTATACACAAATCTATAGGTCTTGTTCTTCTTTGTTTGCACAAGAGTCTTACAAAGATCCGAGAGCCCCTTAAAATTGAAAAATTTATCATCATCTTTAACACTCTTAATATAATTATCAAGTTGGCTAGACAACTCCACATCATCAACATCATCAAAGTTAGCTGGATACAATCTCGCTAACCTCACAAGCGATTTTGAATCAAACGCTTTAAATGAATCGCAAGGACTCAAGCATGCTACACAATGCAACAACTCAATATTTTCAGGAGTAAACCGTTCATTCAACTCTTTCAACACCAAATCTATGATACCCAAGAAGCAATCATGTTTGAAATAATGCAAAAGTGAGCAATGGAGAACGACGCTTGGACTTGTTATGCTTCACATGTCGTGAATCCATATTGGGCACATCAATTTCAAGATTATCATAAGAAGATACGACTTGTTCATATAACTTTTCCCATCCACTATCTCTCATTTCTTGAAACTTTGCCTTGTTATTTCGGACAAGATCCATGGCATTCACAATATCTTGATCACCCTTTTGTAATGCTTGAGATAAATCATTTGTAACCGATAACACATCAACCATTAGATGCAACATAAAAATGAAACCAAAAGTTTGCATTGCGAACAACAAACTTTGCGGTTCACCTTTACACGATCTATCACTTTTGAGGTCTTCAAGTATTTCAACGATGGGATTAAACAAGCCATGTAACCTACTAAGAGTCCTAAAGTGAGATCCCCAACATGTATCCCCTGCTCCTGCAATAGACATTTCTTGATTCAACCCGGTACCAAAGCCAATTGGAGTTGGTGAGCAAAATAATGAACGTAGTAGGCTTGCGGATTCTCATTCTGAATTAAATTTTTTAAACCTCCGAGATGACTCGCATATTACTTGCTCCATCATACCCTTGACCTCGAATTTTAGACATACACAACCTCAATCCAGACAACAAAGTTTGAAGAGCCTCTAAAAGTGCTTTTGCACTAGTATATGCGACATGAACAACAAATCTTTCTACAATAAAACATCTTCCATCAACAAAACGTACAACCACCGCCATTTGTTCTTTTCCAGAACAATCACCAGATTTATCTATAAGGACACAAAAAATACCATCTCCAATTTCTTCAACAATTTTTTTAACTGTTTCAGCAGCACATGCATTTGCAAGATCTTTCTGAATAAGAGGAGAAATCATCTTATTATTTTCTCCACCACCTTTAATTGCTTTAGCTATGTGTTCACAATTCCTCGCCAAAACATCTACAAATTCAAGAAATGACCCTTATATAAAGAGTTTTTCCCTTCACCATGTGCCCTAAAGGCTAACCCACCTCTAACAAGATACTTGACTGCTTCAAGTGACGCTTTCAGGCGGACAAGATAATACTCTTTCTCTTGTGTAGAGTATTTTTTGTAAGAAGATTCAATACTTTGTTTTTGATTCATAAGAGCTTCACATAACCTCACACAATTGTTATGATGACTAGTCGGTGTTGTTCCTTGATGCACCTATAACTTCTTTTTTTGATTCCAAATGTTAAAACCATCCTTCACAAATGTTGTTTTTGTTGAAGACGGCATTATAAAATAAATAGCAAGGCAAACAATACACATCATCCTTCTAATATTATACTCTAACCAATTATATTCATCAAACCAACTTGCACATAAAACTATGATTTTTACCTGAAATCTTTCTAACAGGATACTTGGTCAAACGTATTTGATTAGGACCATTTAAAAGGTAAGCTCTTCTTACTTCATCTTGCACATTTGGATGATACTCAGGAATTTGTTTTCTTTTCGAGGGATCCATCTCCAAATATGCCCATTTTTCAATAATATCATCATCTGTGAGTTCACGAATTTGAGTAATCGGTGGTGGAATTGGTTGGTCATGATCTTGTGGAAGCGGCGGCGGAATTGGTTGGTCATGATCTCGTGGAAGCGGCGGTGGAATTGATGGTGGAACTTTGATTTTTCTTGGAAAAATAACTAAGAATACTGTAGAAATCATCAGAAACGAAAATCAATTCACAATATGACAATAACAAAACAAAACTCAATTCACAAGTTGTGAGTCTTCTCGTCGACAAGTTCTTCCTCACAAATCCGATGGCAGCAACCAATAAATAAAAAGAAGAAAACAATACATCTCATGGGTCATGGCAGCAAGTTCTCTCGTTCACAAGGAATGCTGTTTTTTTTTTTAAAAAAAAGCTTTAAAAAAACAGCATTTGCGTACTGTAGTATTTGTGGAAGTAAATTAAATAAATTATTTTCTTTATCATTAAAATAAATTAGTATTTTACACCAAAAAAACAAGAAAAAAATCTCGTTCACAAATCACAAGTTCTTCGCCAACAAGTTCTTCCTCACCAAACAATACATCTCAATTCTCATGGCAGCAACAAAAAAAAAAAGAAAACAAAAAACAGCATTCCTCTTTCAGTGAAGAGAAGTAGAAGAATCAAAATAAAAGAGAAGAAGAAGAATCAAAATATAGAGAAGGAAAAGAAGAGAGGGAGCTGCAAATAGAAATAAAAATAGAATCGAACAAAAACGCTAAGAATCAAACAAAAACGAAAATTACAGTGAAATAGAAATAGAGACCTGAAATTCAAGAAGAATAGAACTGTGATATCCCACCTCGGCTAGCGGAGAGGGGGCGAAATGTCTTATATGTGCATGTCCGCCTCCAAATAGCATGAGGCTTTTTTGGAGTCCAGTGGCTTCGGGGAGATGGGAACTCCGGTTAAGACGCCAGCAAGAGTAGACAGGGATGGGTGATCTCCTAAGCCGCCGCGGCTCCCAAAAACAAACCGTGAGGCCACCAGAGGAGAGCCGCCAGAATGACAATATCACGCCACTGAAATGGCCTTTGGGATGTGACAATTTGGTATCGGAGCCACTCTGCCGTGTAGTGTGAGTGTGCCGACGAGGACGACGGACCCCTTGAGGGGGGGTGGATTGTGATATCCCACATCGGCTAGCGGAGAGGGAGCGAAGTGCCTTATATGTGCATGCCCGCCTCCAAATAGCATGAGGCCTTTTGGGAGCCCAATTGCTTCGGGGAGATGGGAATTCCTAAGTTAAGCGTGCTCGGGCGAGAGTAGTACAAGATGGGTGACCTCCTGGGAAGCTGCTCGCAGGCTCCCAGAAACAAAACCGTGAGGGCCAGCTCGGAGGAGAGTGCCCAGAGCGGACAATATCATGCTATGGCGGAACGATCTTGGGATGTGACACTACAAAAACCAAGAACCCGACAAGAATCGAACAAGAACGCAAAGGATCGGAGAAGACAAGAAACGAGGAAGAAGATAACTGTTATGCCGTTGTGTGTGTGAAGAAAGGAGAGAGCGTGTTTCAGTTTAGGGCAAAATTGCTAGTTTAAGGGGAAAAAAATATTATAACTGTAACAAAAAAAAAATTGTGTTCTCTAGAGTTCGAACCTACGACATATTGTATAATATTTGAGTATATTACCACAAAGCCAAGATGTTTGGGTATTCCTGGGAATACCAGGAACACCCTTCAAATCCGCCTCTGCCTGTAGTTGGATTCAACTTCAAGCTTGTGATTTTATCAATAATTTCATATTGGTAATTTTTTCCTTTCTCTATACCTCTTTTTAGTTCTTGCTTAGTTTTGCTTACTGGGTATTTGTTAAAATGTCTTTATGAATTTCTTAGATTATTTTTTCTAAATTTAGGGTTTGGGATAAATCCACTTATTTCAAGCATTGTGTTGATATAGTAATTGTTAGGGATGTCAATACCCTCACATAGAATGTCTTACCCATACCTATCCTATTACCCTATTTTTTATAGCGGGTAGGGTACAGGTATTACCCTGCGGGTAAATGGGTACCCGCGGGTAAAACGGGTTACCCGCTTATATTTATTTAATGCTATTTCACAACAAAAAAACTCCAAAAACACAAAAAATATAATATATGAGTCAATATATATATATATATATTAAATTTTGATATAATTTAACTCAAATTTATCATGTATCAGGTATGAATTATAACTAATAAAAATTAAAATTAAAAAAGTCAATATATTCTTTTATTATATATATATATATATATATTTAATGTTTAGGGCAATCGGGTAGGGTAATCGGGTAAAACATAAATCTTATCCCCTACTCTTACCCTAACAAAAAATAATGGGTACGGGCACTACCTACCCTTTAACCTGAACCTGCGGGTACTACCCACCCCTATAACTCGTTTACATGTGGGTAAAATTGACATTCCTAGTAATTGTGGCCTTCTCCTATTGAATTATCTGCGTTAGTCAATTATTGACTATATCTTTGATTACTTTTGGGTGGGGATTGATAGATTAGGGATGGCAATGGGGCGGGCCTGGCCGGTATCGCCTACCTGCACCTGCACTGCTAAAAATCGCCGCAGAACCGCCTGCACTCCGCCAAATTTTTTTGTTCCGCCTAGACCGCTCCGCTCGGTTCCGGGTACCAAGCGGGTATCCGCGGATTAATATATTTTTTCTCGGATTAATAATTTATATATATAATATTACTAATTTTAATTTATTACTAATTTAATGTATATATATATATAATATTAGTAATTTAATTACTAATATATATTATTTATTAAGTATTAATATTATATATATATATATATATGTGTGTGTGTGTGTGTGTGTGTGTATATATATATATATATGGGCGGGTTCGGGTGGGTACTTATAACCCTGACCAACCTACCAATTAATTTTTCTCTACTTGCCCTGCACTGCACTCGGACCAATTTTGTTACCCGAATTGGACTCATTCGGGTAAAAACCCGCGGGTACCCGGACCCGTGGTTTTTTTTCCATCCCTATGATAGATTATTAACATCCTCACTTTCCCGAAATTCAATTGAGAGCTAAGCATAAAATTCGGAAAGTATTACTACTTTTTTCTGATGACGGGGGAACCCGCAACCGCTACTCTTCTAGTGCGCACTGGATAAACCCTCGTGCTGGACGTAATAGCCTGCAAATTACGCCAACCAGGTAAACCACACTAGGCAAAGCCCTGTGTGAGAGGCTCAACCAAGAAAGTGTTGGTAGGGGGAATTGAACTCGTGACCTTTCAGTCCCGCATTCACCTACTCCACCAACTTAGCTACCCTTGCGGATTTTAATGTTTGAAAAATGCATTTTTGCGGCCGGCAGAATTTGAACCCTCGCGGCCGTGAGGGGGAGAGGAATACTTTCCTACTTGAACAGGAAAGTATTACTACTTAATTTACTTGGATTTAATAATCAACGTACTCCAATAGTCCAGCGCACCCCAAGCTCCTCACAAATACGCCGCCACCTCTCTCTTCAACCGCACCCCAGTCCGGCCATCCCCTCCGACCACCACCACTTCCAGCCGACTCCCCATCATCCCGCGACCCTTCGCCAACAAGCCCCAGCCAGATCAGACGTCGGAATCAGCCTCGGCGACACTCGCAATTTTCACACACTCAAGGTGTAAATTGCCCTTCGTCCCCTGCACCTTCCAAACATCCCCTGACGTCGAAAACTTCATCTGATCACAGATCCAGCACCTGCATCGCACACAGCAGTCCCAAAACTCCATGTACGCCGTCGACCATCTCCCGACCGGCGACCTAGAAGTGCTTCGCCCGTGACAAGGAAAAGTCGGGCATCGCGGACGCCCGAGAAGTCACCTACTGTGATTCCTGCCATCCACGATATCAACCGCTGCACTCCAGCTCCTTCGCTGGTACCAGAAAAACGAAATCGCCATCTCTTGTGCTTCTTGCTCCGTCTGCTGCATCTTCCGAAATGAATCCAGACAGCAAAGGTTATCCTACGTCTAGTCCTGCCGAAAACGTTATTCTGACAACTCTGCCGGAGTCCATCTCGCCAAGTCGTCTTCTCCGATGCAGTCCCCGAAAACCCTAGTTGCAGGGTACCTTCCGTCGTTTGCAGCTCTAGCGGCGAAAAACTGTTGGCCATTAAGTATACAAGATACAGCTTGGAAAGTGTTTTAAACAACAAGCGTACGGTTTCAAATCTGAGTGCGTAGCGGAAGTCTTTAATACAGTAAGTTTCTGAAGATACAACAATTAGGTGTCTAGTGTATACTTAAATATAATCACAAAATATTAAAACAGTAAATGCAGAAGGTAAAAGACATGGTAATTATAGTAGTTCGAGGCAAACCTCTCTATGTCCACTGGTCCTCCACACAGGAGTGAAAACGTTTATTATAAATACTACGTACACAACTACGTATTTATAATCAAACCTAATCAGTATATTGTTCACACAGATTGATATAATGATCTTAGCCTTCAACCGTTCACACATATTGGTTTAAGCTTTCACTTGACTAACTTCTTCACACACAGTTCCGAAGCTTTGTCTTCTTTAATACAAGTCCGTCACACACAGTTCGGGAAGAGCAATACTTTCTCAGTCCACACAGG
The DNA here is from genome assembly GCA_033398695.1 of Orobanche coerulescens. Classification (NCBI taxonomy): domain Eukaryota; kingdom Viridiplantae; phylum Streptophyta; class Magnoliopsida; order Lamiales; family Orobanchaceae; genus Orobanche; species Orobanche coerulescens. Next base: position 123,728,879 of record CM065817.1, read on the forward strand.
GTTGATGGGTTTGTTCAAGGGTAGAACAATGTTTGAACAACAGCTTTGACTTTCTGAGCTTATAGCTGATGATGTGTTGTTCATGGTTTGAGCACTGTATATCTCTTCTTTCAGAATAGCAGAATGCTTTGGGAGATATGTTTTGCTCTGAATACTCGTGTAAGCACTTGTTTCACTTGCGTATGTGATTTTCGTCTTTGATCTTCAAGCTATGGAGATATATATAGCCTTCTGAATATATCCGTTGAGATAGATCCGTTGAGCAAGATTCTGTGACAACTTGATAGTTGACTAAGATCCGGATGTTGCGGGATTTGAAGATCTCTGACGACTTGATATTTAAATACTTTATCCTTTAGTATTTAAATATATCTTCTTAAAACATGATTTGGACTTTAGCGAATAATGAAGATTCCTTCTTGTCCTGTTTGGATACTGTATGGAAGGATTACTGCATTGTCGATTCGAGACAGCTTCCATACTTGGACTTTATGAGACTCTTTTGCTGTATGATTGGTTCACTGTATGCTGGGGCTATGAGAAGTCTTCGATACAGGTTGACACCTTTGATCAGCTTTTCGATACAGCTGTTTGCTGTATGCTGGATTGGCATATTGTCAAAACATTCTGTCATGATCTTTCGATACAGGGATTGTTTATCCCAACAATTTCGATACCAGGTATTTGTTATCCCAACAATTTCCCCCTTTTTGATAATTTGCCAAGTCCTTCTGAGTCTTCCTTTTTAAAGCCATTTGATGTTATCCAAACATCCTTGATGATGCCAAAACTTTGACACTTAGCAGCTTGAAGTAGGGCAGACTTCTTGATCTTCTTTCGAATGTTCTGGCCTTCAGCATTTTAGCCTAACATTAAGAACTGCTCGCAGGCAAGTTCACCTTTTATCAAAAGAAAGTTACATCTGTAAACTTATGATTGGCGTGGAGGCACAATCTTACATTGTATTCTAGATACATACAACTTAAACTATGAACTGTCCGCAGACAAGTTCTTACAGCTTATGTATTAAAAATAAGTTTCATAATTTGTATACAGTAAGAATAAATTAAGTGTTTGTAAACATACAAGAACACAGTATATTACGAGTTGTAATCTTTCAAGACAGGCAAATATTTTATTGATATTGAAACAAAGAGTACAATATTTTGCTGTCTGAAAATAAGATTACAAAAAAAATAATACATGGAATTTAACTCCTGTAGTCTGAATGTATCCACTGCCTTTTGGTAGGGTCATTCTTGGTATTTTTCCACCAGTTTTGATGAGCGTCCCTGTCTCGATTCAGATATATGGCTCGTCCATCATATGACTTATCAAAGACTAGGATCCAATCTTCTGGATGGGTTACCAAGTCACCTTTTCTATGTTTAGACTTCATCTGCAGCTGTAGCGGGAGCGTTCCTTGTTCCAGCTTGTTTTTAAATTCCTCTGCGGCTTCATGCACCGTCCTGCATCTATTGAATAATGAGGATTCCCTGATAAGTACAACAAAGTATCTTAGCAGTTCATTTCTCCTCCAGTTCTTGATCTCTCCTGCAGTAGGCTGTCGGTCAGCCGGGAGGTTTATAGCGTGAGGCTTTTGGACTAGGCTCTTCCAAGGATACTTAGGATCCTGGAAATCTGGTCGATCTCCCTGTATCCTAACGTTCGGCGTTGAAATACGGGCTATATCAGCAGTGATGGAGTCTTCAAAAGGAGCTAACATTTCTTTCTCTTGCTCCAGCCTTGTTCTCCTAGCAGCTTCCCTCGATTCTTCCCCCTTTTTGGCGTCATCAAGGTATGACACCTTCTCATCAAGGCGTTCCAGGATTTGCATAGCAGCATACTGTTTCGTCTCAATACGTGTCATTTTCTCGACCAGGGAGGTGAGCACCTGCAACATATCTTTAATGTTTTTATCGTGGGCTCGAAGCTGGGAATCGGTTTCGATCATAGCAGATTGGCCTCAGACACGCATATCTTTGATTGCTCGTCTCTCAGGGCCTGCTCCTGTTTTTCTTGCAGTTGGCTCAGGGCCTGTTTGAAGACGTGTGGCAAGACAGTGAAGGCTTCTACCACTCGGGAGACTTCGTGTTGTAGTCCTGTCATCTCTTCAACATCATATGTTTGTAGCCAATCAGAGCTTTTTCCATTGAGTATAGAGCGTTGACGGCGTCCTGGATGAAAACAGTTTGGAGGCCAAGAGCATGTAATCGCTCTTTTCTTGTGGCTGTCCGGGGAGAATTTGGCTGGGCGAAATCCTCGACTCCGTTCAACCTTCTCAAGTTCACATTTCGGCTTCTCAACAGCAACTGGAGTTTTGCTGTGAGATCTTTTTCTCTTTCTCGAGGATTCTACACTTTGGGACTTCGACGATACGTCCCTCAGGTCGGTAGATAGAGGCAATCTACAGACGAAAGGTCTGTTTGCAATCAGGTTGCTTTGGTTGAATACAGTAGGCCTGACGCTTCCTAAGTACATCCATGAATTAATTTTCTTTGCCTCTGTGGATTGCGGAACTCCGCATTTCGTCAAAATGTAGTTGAAAAGCAATCCAAATGATTTATTCTACGAGGCAGGCTTAGACACTTCTTCCTGCAAACGCTTGAGGATTATTTGACACTAATTGACCTTCTCACAGGTCATAATTGCAACCATCATTCGAAACCTGAGATTGGTGCACATCTCGAAAGCACCTGTTCTGTTTTCAATAACACGACAACAGATATCGTATAAATAGACAAAAGATAAACAAAAATTTTTCTTATGGCAAGTGGTATGAACCGTTTCCACCGTCGCTGAACCGGTGAATAAGCCATAGTATTGGGTAAAGAGTTCTTGGGAGCCAAAGGTCTCAAGATCTTCCATGGTCAGGCCATCAGCAGGTAGCCTGTAGATATTCTGGAGTAGCTCTTGGTCAACAGGGATCTCTACTCCGCGAATGACAGCTGAGATGTCAGCAACATGACCTCCCTGAGCTAGCGAAAGGAAACGAATGGCAGCGTTGAGGTAGAATTCCTCAACCAGATGAACGTCAAACTATTCAGCGGTGTGGCTTCCAAGGCGATAGAGGGCTTGCTGACGAATTCTAGTAATGACGAATTCCATTGATTCAACATCATCACCTTCGACATGAACATGCTCAAGCACAACAGATCTGGAGAAGATCCGTCCGTCGATGATGGTGGATGATTTCTTGAGAGAGGTGGAAGAGGTCTAGGTAGACGCCATTGATGATTCTCAAAGAACAGTTAAAGAGATTTCAAGGAAAAATGCAGTAAACACAGAAAACTTGTAGGCTGTATGCTCGAGAACTCTTATAATATGCAGAAAGCGTAAAGAGTCTCAAATGGCACTTACAGTCCTTTTATAGTAGGCGGCGAAGAAGGGTTTTCAGAGACTGAATGGTCAACTTTAAGGGATGGGAACCGGTGTTTTGAAATGAACGGTCACGATGGACTGAGTGTAACTAGTACACTTATCCATCGAATTTAAAATAGGAGCGGGTCCCACTTCTGACATTTCAAATTACCCTTATTGCCTGAAACGGTGGTGTAAAAATATTAAATAAATTTGAAACATCGCGGCGTTCGATATACTGTTGTCCAGATGTCGTGCTTGAATTTGAATCAACTTTGTTGCCTAAACGACGTTTGACATGAAATAGGGCACGTGGACAAAAATTGTTTTTAACAAAAGAATAAAATATTATTATAATGATTTGATTTTCCATAGTGTGTGCTGTATCCGCGACAATACAGCGTTCCCCCTTAAAAGGTACATACGGATTTCAATTCTATACAGCAACTTTCGGATTAATGCTGTATTCATGGGTCATACTGTATTCCCCCTTAATTATTGCACACGTCGGCTGTAGGATGATTCATATCGCTTTGTTCGCACAGTTCTATAGTCAAGGCTCTGAGTGTACAGATAATTAACAGTGGATACTGTATTCTTGGGTCTTACAGCATTCCCCCTCAATTAGCTGAGTAAAAACAATAAATACTTAGAGGGAGTCAGGCTGTAGCAATCCCAATTCTTGTCGAAGCATGTTGAATCTAGCTGTGTCGAGAGGCTTGGTAAATATGTCGGCCAACTGCATATCTGTATGAACTTTTTCCAGCCGAACATCCTTGTTCTCAACATGATTCCTGATGAAATGATGCTTCATGTGAATATGCTTGGTGTGCGAGTGCAATACAGGGTTGTGAGTGATAGAAATTGCACTCATGCTATCGCACATAATCGGCATTTTCTTGGCTTCAATTCCATAATCGAAAAGTTGTTGCTGCATCTAAAGGATCTGCATACAGCAACTACCAGCAGCATAGTATTCTGATTCAGCCGTGGAAAGCGAGTTTGCCAATTGTTTCTTGCTAAACCAAGACACAAGTCTAGGTCCAGGAAAGTGACAAGTTCCGCTTGTACTCTTCCTATCTAGCTTGCAGCCTCCGAGATCCGAGTCGCTGTAGCCAACTAAATCGAATCCGCCTTCTTTAGGATACCATAGTCCTACGTCGATTGTTCCTTTGATGTACTTCAGGATTCGTTTAGCTGTGTTGAAGTGTGATTCTTTAGGTGCTACTTGATATCTCGCACACACTCCTACAGCAAACTGGATATCGGGCCTTCTAGCCGTTAGGTATAGGAGAGAGCCAATAAGCTTCCTGTAGAGTGATTGGTCAACCGGCTTTCCGGCTTCATCAGCACTAATTTGCACGGAAGTGCTCATGGGGGTTGATGATGATTTGGAAGTATTCATTCCAAACTTGTTGAGAAGCTCCTTGATGTATTTTTCCTGGTTGATGAATATCCCTGTAGGCAACTGCTTTACCTGCAAACCTAGGAAATAACTAAGTTCTCCCATCATACTCATTTCAAATTTACTTTGCATGATATGAGAGAACCCCTGACATAAAGCAAGGTTAGTTGAACCAAATATAATATCGTCTACATTAATTTGAACCATTAGAAGGTCATCCCCTTCCTGTATTTTGAACAAGGTCTTGTCCACAGCACCTTTCTCAAATCCATTATCAGTTAGATACTGGGACAGGGTCTCATACCATGCTCTAGGGGCTTGCTTAAGTCCATACAGTGCTTTCCTTAGCCTGTATACTAGGTCTTCTCCGTCTGTGTTAGCAAACCCTGGTGGTTGTTCAACATAAACTTCTTCGGCCAGGTCTCCACTCAGGAATGCACTCTTGACGTCCATTTGATATACAATAAATCTCTTGTGGGAGGCAAAGGCTAAGAATATCCTGATGGCTTCTAGTCTGGCTACAGGGGCAAAGGTTTCATCGTAGTCAATGCCTTCTTCTGTCTATAGCCTTGTGTGACTAGGCGGGATTTATTTCTAATAACAAGTCCATTTATGTCCTTCTTGTTTCTAAATACCCATTTGGTTCCAATTACGGTTTGATGCGTAGGTCTGGGTACAAGATACCATGCATTGTTTCTTTCGAAACCATTACGTTCTTCTTCCATATATGAAATCCAATGAGAATTGTTGAGAGCTTCTATGGTAGAAACGGGTTCAGATTGGGCTAAGAATACAGCAATGGTGCACATGTTGAGTCTTCTAAGTTCAGATTTAGACTTCCATACAGGGAATGGACAAATCTCAGAATCTTATGGTTCTTCTTGCACACATAGTACATTTCCTTGTGTACTCTGTATTCTCCTACGGGTTGATACTCCAGTATCAATATCTCCTATGATCCATTTTTGTGGGTGATCTCTCAAACATCTTCTGTCGGGTTCTAATTCAGGGTCCCTTACTGTATCTTGCGTTGCTGTAGTTTCGACTTCAGCTTGTATAGCATCGGCTTCATCTATGTCAGTTCTTACAGGTGCGGGGTTGATTTCTAGATCAACGACAGGTTCTATGGGAGTTTGTGGATCAAGGATGGAGAGTTGTGGAATATTCTGAGTAACAACTTCTACTCCTGTAGGGTCATGGTGAGGTTCGTCGAACACTACATGAACTGATTCCCCGATTATCATCTTCCTTTTATTGATAATCCTGTAAGCTTTGCTAACATAGGAATATCCTACAAATATCCCTTCATCCGATTTCTCATCGAAGGTTCTAAGTTGATCCTTCCCATTGTTCAACACATAACACCTGCATCCAAAAATGTGAAAGTACGAAACTAACAGAGTTTTGTTGTTCCATACCTCATATGCTTTTTTGTTGTGATGCTTGTTGACGATACAGTGGGTTTGAGTGTAGAACGCTGTAATGGTGGCTTCACCCCAGAAACACTGTGGTAACTTGCTTGCGGCAATCATTGTCCTTGTTGCTTCCTTCAGCGTCCCGTTCTTTCGCTCGCCAATACCATTTTGTTGAGGTGTACGGGCAGCTGAGTATTCATGCTGTATCCCATTTTCCGAACAGTATTGCTCTATAAAGCGGTTGGTAAATTCTGTACCTCTGTCGGAACGAATGGACACGATACTCGACCCTTTTTCATTTTGAATCTTTTTCAGGTGCTCGGGCAGCTTTGAGGTTGTTTCCTTTTTCTTGCTTAAGAAAATTGTCCAAGCATACCTGGAAAAGTCATCGACAATAACGAGACAGTATTTCTTACCTCCCAAAATTACCGGGTCTACAGGACCATAGAGATCCATGTGTAGCATTTCCAAAATTCTGTGAGTGGAAAGGTAGGATTTGCTCTTCAGGGTGGACTTGATTTGCTTGCCTTTTTGACATGGTCCATAGACACTGTCTTTTTGAAATGACACATTTGGCAATCCTCTAACCAATCCCTGTCTTGAGAGATTTTTTATCATATTGAAGTTGACGTGTGACATCCTCTTGTGCCATAGTCAGCTTAGATCTGCAGTGCCTTTGGCAACAAAACAAGGAATTGTTGAGCTCGTAGGTATCCAGTCAGCAATATACATATTACCTGATCTGCTTCCTGTGAGCACAACTTCTTTGGTTAGGATGTTCTTGACTCTACAGTGATCTATATAGAACTTCACCGAGAACTGTTTGTCACAGAACTGGCTAATACTAATGGGATTAGAATACTCGAACACGACTCACCTCGATTCGGTCACATGGATATCACTCTGGGATTGTCAATGACTGAATCAAAAGATTACGTGGACCTTTGACTTGACATTTCAGTAGGAGATGTGCTTGTGACATTAAGTTAGTCATTAGAGTAGTTCGATCCAATCGCCAGTTGGTGGGGTCAACCTCGAAATGCAACTTAGTGGGCAAGTAGCAGTCTCTACTGAATACCAAGATAGAATTCTTTCTCCTGTAAGTGAGCAGGTAAATGTCCTATATGGTTAATGGAAAATGAGATCATAAGTCTTTGGCCAAAGCAATTAGAGCTAGTTGTATTTGATACATAAGTGCTCGGTGATCTCGGTTTGCATTAAATAAGTGCATAAAGTCAATTTACAATAGGGTTTGACTTTACCGTTACCCTAATACTTGACCGGGACATATGATTGAAGGGTTTATACGTATACGGTGTAATATCCGCCTGAACTCTCGTCTTTACTATTTTATTTTTTTCAGATAATTCGAGTATTGTCATACCATATCCGTACTTATTGTAACTAGTCTATTGATGAGTTATGTTAAGTTGAATGGTTGATCTTTGTCGTTCATACTATAGTTGATTGTTAGATGTTATTTGGAGAATTTAATTTTTTTGACTTGATGTTTCCCTTAGCGTAGGCTACCATGTTATAGTTACGTACGCTATGTACATAGCATTACATATGTAACACTCCTATGTTAATGTACATAATGCAGTGTATCAATCAGCAGCTCGCCTTTCGGCGGGTGGGACCAGACGTGGGCAGTGGTCGGTGATTCGATTGTGACAGCCTAGTCAATGGCCATTACGTACGTAATGGCTATGCATTAGCGTACGTAATGTACGAGAGCCTTACGCATGTTAATTTGACAACGTACTTAATAGCATATGTGTTTTGAGTCAGTAGCATCTCGGGATTCGTTACGTACATAATGCCCGTAGAATTACGTATGTAATGTTCTTAATGTACGTTAAGCGTTAGCTATAGCGTACGTAATGCTTTATACGGGTTATAAAGGTATGGCTTGCCTTTCATTTTTCTGTACAATCCAACTCAACCCTCCCTCTGAGAAACCGATTCCCCACATTGTTAAATCAATTTCTACCCCTTCCATCTTGTGTTGGAGCTTCGTCACTTGGATTGTGGCTTGGAGATTAGGAGTTCGAAGTGTGTTCTTGGAAGTCTTGGTATTTTTATTCATTTTGAGGTTGGTTTTTCTTTAACTCGTACTGAACCCATGCTTGAGATGATATTAGTATTAAACACTTCGTATAATATTAGATTAATCTAGTATAAACATGATAGTTATTAGAATCATGATCAAACTAAGTGAAGAACAATATAAGGAATATTAGTATCACTTCCTAATGGTTGATAGCTTCATAACATAGTTGTGTTGATTATGTAGGATAAAACCTGATTAATAACATGGCAATAGGAAGCTGATTTTGGTCTTGACACTTAGGGCTTGTGAGTAAGGAATCCTTGATGACTAGAGGTGTTAGATTCTAATCTTGTCTTGAATGCTTATTTAATCCTTGAGAAATAACATGGGACTATGTTTAGACCTTATGAAATTGATACATTCGTGATGAATTTGATAAGTCAATGTAATGGACTGTCTAAATGTTATGTTAACACCCTGAAAATAATTATTACAAGATTGAATGATGTTGTGTTTAGAGTTTCAAACATCCTAAATGATATAACTAGGTTTTGAACAACTTTTTCAAGGGAAAGTAATGGATTTTGGTAGAAAACAAACACAACCTTCATATATTCAAGTTAATCGAATGTGTTGATAACTTAAGAAGGTGTTGATCACTACATTAATACGTTGATAGTGTTCTTAGGACGATTATAACGATTATGGGTGATAATGATGCTATAGAATTAATGACCGAATTCAATTACATTGATTCTTGTGTATTATTAGGAGACGTAAATTTTAGATGGACCTAAATAACTTGGTGAAAATTGGCTTTTATAGATGAGCTGGTGTACCATAACTCATTAATGAAAATATGGGATATTCGTTGGAATTGGAAGAATCACTCGAGTGATATTTCGGATATCGTTTCTTAGGAATTGATATCATTATGGCATGAATGTGTTGTTGAATGAGTTGCATTTCGTTCAAGGTTGTTCGTTCGAGTGAATATTAGTAGTCGATGATTCCGACCATTCGGTCATTTGAAGAAGGGTTATTCGTCTACGGAATTGAGGCAAGTTATCTTGTTTGGTTATAATGATGGTTGAATTCTTGTGAATATTATGCGTTTCGTGTATATGTAATGCTCTGTGAATCTATGGTGATGTCTTTGATCGTGTTACCATTTTCTGGTGGGATTGTATTCCCAAGTTTATCGCCCTTGCTATCGTTGGTCTCGTTAAGCCTTTTTTTCACTTCGGTGAGTTGTCCGATTCTTGGATAAATGTGTAATTTGTTGAGTTTCGTTGTCATGTTACATCGTGACATCTCTGGAGTTGTATCTGCGTGTCGATTGGTTATGTGTAGGATATTTAGCCGGGCACTTGATGGTCATGCGTGGATGTTTCCGCATTGGACCGTCCACACGAGACATAGTTCGTGAGGCGAATTAGGTACATCGTCCCACGTATATTCTGGATTCCGTATATGAGGTGGACATGTGTATGGACACATTTTCGGATCGGGCGTACTGTGACATCTGTCTTGATCCATGTTGTTTGGTCGTTCATATTCCGTATACGATTGGATATGTTCGACAGTTTGGGACTGACTGTTTATACGCCCGAGGGGTATACTCAGTAGTCGGTTATTTTCTTGAGATCCGTATGTATATGAATTGTATAATGCCATGAGAATTATTATCATGTATAACTAACCCTGTGTTTTGGGCGAAATACTTGTATTTCAGGGAGAGGAAAGGGCAAGGCGCAGGAAGAGCACGATGGCGGTGAAGAATATTGAAGGGTGCTAGTTCGGGGGGCCCGAGTCTTTTGTTGGTCGGCTATGTCTTAACTGTGGAATTTCGTTTTTCTATTCTAATTTTGGACGAATGTATTATTATTGTTTTGGGTGTATTCCATCTCCATATGGTTTATACAGGATTTGGATCCTGTGTATGGTTGTATGAGTTGATGTATATAGTTTACACTCCTAATCCGAGTTATGATTAAGTTATTTTGGTTCGGTACCACATCTATGTGATGTATAAATTATGTTTTGATATCACCTGGTGGGTCCCGGTGTGGGGTCCACGGCACTGTAATAGCCGCCATTTTTCTGGGTGTTACAGAAGATGGTGTTGGAGTCTTTTTTTATTTTGAGACATTGTGGATTGAACTATCATCAAGAAACCTTCGTGCCACGTGTGACCTGTGCAAGCGCCTGACCCTCCAAATACGGTATGCTTCTCATGGACCATGATTTAATTACTAGCATAATATTGGTGACAAATCGATCTCTTTATTGATCTTGGCACTTCGAGAATGCGTGGTAAGATTCATCTATTTGATTTTCTGAGGAAAATTCTAAATTGATTATGTGATCAAACTGTTTCGGCTTGATGTCGATATGATATTGGGCGTGGCACTCGCAGTGCCGATAATTCATTATGAAATGTTTTCTTGAATATGTTAGTTCTATTACTGCTATTAGCTTAGCATAAATTGGTGATCTGGACGTACAGATGTATATTGAGTTATGCTTACGATTATTGTTTGATTCTTTCAGTATGGAACGTAACTTGAGAGGCCATGGTAGAGAGGGCCGAGGCCGCGGGAGAGGCCGAATCCCGAGACCACGTGCTAACACGCGTTCGAGTGGGGACAAAGCTCGGCAGGGAGCTATTCACCCACTAGGAGTCAGTCCCACCACGCCTAACGGCATGAGGGTGCCCCCGGCAACCCTTATGTGATTATGCAGGGCATGATGGCCCAGATGACCCAAATGGGTCAGCTGATGGAAGTTATGCAGAGGAATGCTACTACTGGCCAACAGCAGGGATAGCAGCCTCCGCCTCCGGTGCACGGCAGTATCGTGAGTTGGATCATTAGAGACAAATCGCGACAGCGACCTCCGACCTTTTAAGGCTCTTCTGAACATGATGATAGTGTACATTGGATAGAGCATTTCGAGAAACTGTTCGAGATGGTGGAGTGCCCAGAAGAGAACCGAGTTGCTGTAGCGGCTTACTACCTTAATAAGAGAGCCCATACTTGGTGGCTTTCTGTGAGACCTGCTGACGGCGTGAGTACCTGGGAAGACTTCAAGAATCTCATGTTAGATCGCTACTATCCCGTACCACTCCGTTGTAGGTCACAAGTCGTCCAGGAATAAGTCTAGGGGGGTGAATAGACTTATTGAAACTCTTTTCCACAAAGGATGAGTTTCTCAGCTGATGATGATACAAATGACTTAGTGTCGTTTGTACTCAATAAGTGCGGAAGTCAGCTGATGAAGAATACAAAAACAACCAATGAAACACTTAACAATGAATGCAGCAGTTAAAGTATGATGCTCTAAAATAGTAAAGTACGCAGGCAGTTATAGTGGTCTCATAGGTGGGGTAATCCTCTACTAATCCACTTTTCTCCAAACCAGTTGGAGATGAATTCACTATAATTGTCAACCACTGATAAAGATTACAGTGATTCAACCGATTACAACAGCTTCCAACCAGTGGAACTCCTTGCCGTTGCAACTCCCTTGACTGCCTTGCACCTCTTGATCTGCGATCCTTGGATGCCTTTATAGTCTTGAACTTCAACCAGTGAAGTACCCCGAACTCAGGATTAAAGACACGAGTTTTTGTCTTCTCCAACTAAGAGCTTCCTTCAAGTATGAACTTTGAGTACTGCTCTTTTCACGATGCTATAGTTCGCTTTTTGATTGCTTTGAATGCTTTGATTGCTTGAGATTTTGTTCGCACTGGTTGTTGCTCAACTTCAAATCTTTGGATATATATAGGTGTTGATCCTTGAGCATTTCTTCATATCCATTGCAAATCTTTGTAACAAATCCGTCCGTTGGAGAGAGAGACTTCATTGATTTCTTTTTGAACGTTGCAAGGCTGGATTCCCATATTTTAATCCATTTTTCGACCGTTGTGAAGACTTCCATGTGCAGCGCCGAATCTTTTGAGTATTCTAAGATTAAAGTCTTCAGTAGTGGGTCTGGATGAATTATTTAATTCATATCCTTTCCGGGAATCTCTCCAGTCTGTCTCACATGTGAGTTTTCGAAATTGTTGACTATTCAACGCATGCTGACGTGGACTGGAGTACTTGACTGGTCACTTAACTGACCTCTCTGTGGTCAACCTGCCTGATGTGCAGTCAACCTTCTCTGTTGTCAACTTCTCTGATGTGTTGACCTGTCTGTAGTTTTCTGACCTGATGAACTTGACTTATCTGATGGTTAGACTGCAGACGACTTACTCTGCTTCTTGACTGTAGTCTGGTTAGGCTTTGCTGATTAATTTGTTGACCAGAACTTCTCTGATAAAGGTTGCCTGATAAAGCTCGGATGTGGTCAACCTTATCTGAACAGGTGAGTTGACCATGCCTCGGCTGATGGATATTTATCTGATATGTTTTCAGCCGATTTTTAGACCTAACTCTTTATGGCATATAGAAGATACTCATTTAGTTCTTCTTTAGATTTTGCCAAGTATTCTATATTATCAGATTGGCCTATAGAAGATACTCATTTGGTTATTCCATACAAATTGCCAACATATATAAAACATACATTTGAATATAAAGATGACATCATAAAAATCTAACAAGTATTCCTAACATCCGTGAGGCAAAATTGTCAGAATTGTTGAACCCTGATCCATCCGAGGACGAGGATGTGTTAGCTATTGCCGAGAGATTCTAGGCACTTCTTCCTTTTGCTACGTCAGTTGTCTGTTACGTGCTTATTTTATATGGTTTATTATTATTATTTTATCTCTATTTTGGTTTAATTCTGCGGAAATGAGCCCCTAATACATTAGGTCTACATGTTTTGAAGGAAATTCGAGTCCTGAATCTTGAACGAAGAAAAACAGGCCAAAAACGACATTTTTCGGTAGAGGGCCACGTCAATACGGGCCGCGGGCCGTGCTGAATTTTTTCACAGACCCAGACAGCAGTGTGGCTAGGGCCGCGGCACACTTACTCCAGGTCGCGGCCCGCAACGGCGGGAACCCTGATGATACTTCGCGATTTTGGCCGTTTTGGAGTGAAATAAAACCTAATCTTTTGGACGCGATTTGGAGGCACGAAAGGTTATAAAATACGAGACAAGGACAGGAGGAAAATCATCAAACAGGGGGAGAGTGGAATACCTAACGACAGAGAGCAGAGCAAAGGAAGGGGACTCCTTTATTCTATGATTGAGATGAAACTTGATGAATTAATTCTTGATTTTCCGTTATTGATATTTTTCCCTTTTTCATTGAGTTTTCCCTGATTGTTCTTAATGCTTTCAATTGTGTGGCCGATGATTGAATTGTTCTAGCTATTTAACTTGAATCGGAAGAGGAAAGTGAGTAGTGATAATTGGAGAAAACCATTTTATCTTATGAGATAGGAATATAGTCATGAGAATTATGAAGCTCGATATTTTGAAGATTATAGATCTTTTTGGCTAATGTGAAATTAACTCACCTAGGAATAGAGTGAATTGTTCGCTTTGGAAAATTCTACTGACCTCGTAAGGGGCATTAGATTAAATTACATAATCTTCGCTTTCAATCTCTATTTATTAATAATTGTTCAACCCCAAATTTTTCGGTAGTTCAAATAAAACTAGGAATAACCAATAAATTGGTAATTAGCACATTAGTCCTCGAGGGAACAATACTCTATTCACTACTTTATTACTTGTATACGACAACGTGCACTTGCGTTCACAGAAAATACGTAACAAGTTTTTGGTGTCGTTGTTGGGGACTGATTATTTCTGCTAATATTAATTTCAGTGTTTCTAGTCTTAATTTGAATATTATTTTATTTTTATTTTTTGTGTAAATTTGATTTCATTTGTTTTCCTTTCAGGAATTCGTTTAGTGCATGAGAAAATTTGGTAACGAAGGTTTATTTCCTTTGGATACCGAACTCGAACGCACTCTTCGGAAAAGCAGGAAGGAAAGACGTGAGTTACCCATTCCGGATACCATGGGAGACAATGCTGGAAATCAAGGGATTGATAACCCAAATCAACAAGTTCAACCAGCATTGGCTCTCCGTGATTATGCACTTCCGTAGATCAATGCAAACTTTTCGGGGGTTCGGCACCCGTCTATTCAAGCAAATAATTTTGAAATCAAGACAGCTATCATTCAAATGGTGCAAGCGAGCCAATTCTGTGGATTGGCTAATGATGACCCTAATGCTCATATTGCGTCATTTCTCGAGATTTGTGACACATTTAAGAATAATGGTGTTACTGATGATGCCACTCATCTACAGCTTTTCCCATTCTCTCTAAGGGACAAGGCCAAGTTCTGGTTAAATTCACTCCCACCAGGCTCTATCACAACTTGGGCAGAGTTAGCACAAGCTTTTCTGGCTAAGTTCTTTCCACCGGCAAAGACAGCAAGACTGAGAAATGAGATAACTACTTTCGAATAGTATGATATGGAGTCGCTACATGAGGCATGGGAGCGATATAAAGATTTGCTAAGGAGATGCCCCCATCATGGTCTACCGGATTGGCTGCAAATTCAAACATTCTATAACGGATTGAGTGTCTCTACACGCACTCTAGTGGATGCAGCAGCTGGGGGTGCTTTAATGGGCAAAACTATGGCTGAAGCTTATTCCTTACTAGAAGCTATGGCTGCAAATGCTTATCAGTGGCCTTCTGAGCGTGTGAATCCGAAACGAGTTATGGAAATCTCCGACAATGATCCAATATCTATGCTATCGGCCCAAGTTGTAGCTTTAACTCAACAACTCCAAGTTTTATCACACGCTCCTTTTACTGGTACCATGGAAACATGTAATTGGTGCAGCGGCTCTGATCCAAGTGCTGAATGTCAAGTCGGGAATTCATTTGATCAATCTCAGGTGGAACAAGCTCAATTTGTGGGGAATGGAAATCGCCAAAATAACCCGTATTCTAATACTGACAACAAGGGTGGCGAAATCATCCAAATCTTTCATGGAGGAACGGACAAGCGTTGAACAATCCTCCACAAGCTCAATTCACTCAGCCAAAACAGCAGCCCCCTCAACCACCGAAGGTCTCTTTAGAAGATGCACTGGCTCAAATGGCGGCTAATACGAGTCAATTCATGACTCGCACTGAAACTACACTACAGAATCATTCCGCTTCTATTCGGAACTTGGAGGTTTAAATGGGGCAAATTGCAAATCTTTTATCATCTAGACCCCAAGGTGTCTTACCAAGTGCTACCGAAACGAATCTCAAAGAATATGTGCAAGCTATTAAGTTACAAAGTGGAAAGGAACTACACGCGCAGTCCAAGAGTAGCAAAGAAAAGAGCATTCCCGTTGCGAAAGTGAATGATGAGGAGCCCACTCAAGTAGAGATAACCATGTCCTCAAAGCCCAAGTCAAAAGAAGTCTCAACCACACATCCTACATATGTACTGTAATACCCGTACTTTTATTGACTGCTTGACCTTGCCGTTCTTCCTATTTTTGTCACTCTGTAAACTATTTGTGATGTTGTCGATAGTTTTGTACCTTGTTTGGATCATGATCGTGTTGTTTAGGCCTTGCGGAAGTGTTCTGGGTCAGAGAAATAGCATACGCTAGGCCTAGGCTAACGCACGCTAATTCTTATTGAGTAGCGCACGCTAGCTTAGAGCCGTAGCGCACGCTAAGGGACCAGACAGGGCAGAGTCAGTAGCTAATTCTGTGCTCTATGGAATAGCAGTTAGCACACGCTAGGAGTTAACTAGCGCACGCTATTCGTGATAAGTAGCAGGCACTAACACGATTGTAGCGCACGCTAACGAGCTGGGTCGGCAGAGGCAGTGAGGTTTTCAGACCGTCTGGACTATCAGGTAACGTACGCTAGGCTTCGGCTAGCGAACGCTTTAAGTGCTGCGTAGTGCACGCTAAGCTATCACAGTAGCGCACGCTAAGACTCGAGCAGGGCAGAGGACAATGGGTTTTGGACTCAAATTTCTGGACACCAATTTCCAGGTGGCGCACGCTAACTTTCGGCTAGCGCACTCTAAAGGAAGGCGATTAACGCACGCAACGGTATCCTTAACGCATGCTAACGGGGACAGCAGAAGCCATTGGACTACCCGGTGACCCTGCTAGCGCATGCTAATATTCGAGGCGTAGCGTGCGCTAGACTGGGCAAGTATATATTGGACAGTTGACTTCCATTTCGTCATTTCTTTTATCCTTCTCACATTACTGATCGGGAGCAGCGGGTTTTGGTAATTTGGAGAGTTCGGAGGCAATCTTTCTTCAGATATCAACATATTTGGTTGGAGAACAAGGATTTCACAACATCTAATCAATTCCATCTTCCAAATCAAGGTAAAAATCCTTAAAACCCTAATTTTGGGAATTTTGGGGTTTTTCTTAGATTCGTCCGATTTATCCATTTTGGAGCTTGAGAACTTTGATATTATGATGTATCTACCCCATATACATGCTTTTCCTATGATTTTAAGGATTTGTTTGTGCCGTGTTCGGACTAGTGAGGGCTTGGGTGATTTTCCAACCTCTAGTTATTTATCCTTGTATTTTCGTGAATCGTAGACGGGTTTCGGGAGTTTCTTCGTGAGTTATGATTATGGATTATTGATTAACATACCCCTTGCGAATCGTTTAGGTACCGGAAGTGCGTTCTTGGATCTACCGAACTCATCCTCTTTTTCGTTCGATTTCTCGATGTCTCAAAGGCAAGTATATATTTATGATTTTACGTTCTCGGCTTTGAAATTAAGATATATGAATGGCATGTTTGTTTATATCCACTCTGGTACGGGCCGACAGGTCCTCTGAGGGTTTCGTATCCTCTGGTGCGATTCCACGGATCATATGAGTTAACCACTCTGGGACGGACCGACGGGTCCTCTGAGGGTTCCGTAGCCTCTGGTGCGGTTCCATGGTTGATCATGTATGTATTGATGTTATGCTATGAGATTTAGTTATTTCGGAATACTAGTCTTGAAATGATGAATTGACGGTTAATATTACTTTATTGTCAAGGAGTATTGTATCTCATATTTGATATACTTGCACTAGCTATTCGACGGCTAACCCCTTTATGGGAGAAATACTTTTTATGTATTTCAGGTTCCAGGAGAGCGGACAGGCAGGTATCGGGTCGGCATGAAGATGATGGGCAAGCGTGATACTGTGTCTTACCTCCGGTTGTATTCCGTGTTCCTCCATTCATTGTTGTTGTACTGAAATGGTTATTGAATACTCGAGTATTGCCTGTGTTGCCGAAGCGTTGTATTTGTGTTGTGATGTATTTGGATACAATGGATATGGTTTGAATACCCTTTGTATTGTTCTTCATTTCATTGTATGTAGACCCTCTCAGTCAAAATTTATAGTTCCGCGTATGTTTAGCCTTGTGGGTCCCACGGGCGCTGTAATATACCCCAAATAACTTGGGGGTGTTACAGAATATGGTATCGGAGCTTAGGTCTATGGATACCCAGGTTCTCGGTCTTTCGGGTCGATTGAGTCATAGTTTGTCTACAGTATCACTACTTTGCCATCATCACAGTGCGACCGGTATTTGTAAGACCTCTTACTCTTCTGCTATTTCCTTAATCGTTTTGCTTCTATTTTTGGTATTCTTGAGAATCGGTCACTTCAAAGACGTGCGATTGAATTGTACTTACGTGCCTTGTGTGTTCTTCAGTATGTCAGCTGGTAGGGGATGAGGATGTGGTCGTGGCCGTGGACATGGACGAGGACGTGGCGTGGCCATTTCCCTCAGTTCCGTTGCGGGGTCAACCAACCCCAGTTTATTGAACTCGGTGCATCCTGACACCGAAAGTCAGCATGACCAGTCGGATGGCCAGGGGAACAGCGCGGATGTTGGAGTTGCGAATGTACTTCAACAATTGGCTAACAAGATGACCATTTTAGCCCAAACCGTTCAGGTGAATAACCCAAACCCGGACGCGAATGCCTTGCTTCAGAATGTAATTCTGTATGCACCCTCCACAGTCTGGTGGTGCCACCGACTCACTAGGTTGGGAGGATTGACTAGCGGAGTTAGAGAAAATTTTCGAAGCGGTTGATTGTCCCAAAGCGAGGAAAGTACCGATTGCTCAGTATTTCCTCACCAAAGAGACCGCTACGTGGTGGAAAGTCGTCAAACCACAGGATCGTGTTGCTACGTGGGAAGAGTTTAAGGAGCTTTTGGAGGCCGATTTTTGTCCTTGGCCAGTGCGAGAAGGCCGAATTCGAGCCTTTTTCAAGGCTAAGCCGCAGAACATTCCCGTTTCGCAGGCAATCGTGGAGAACAATTGATCCATCTGAAGGATCAAGTGCGAAACGAGCGTGATAAGATCCGTTACTTTGATATGCGGATGAATATGGATTTACGGCGGTACATGGCCAGATTTGCTTGCACCACGTTGAAGGAATATCAGGACAGAGCTTTAGCCCATGACATGTTAAGCCCCGACAACGATACCAATGAAGAACCGAAGAAGCAGAAGATCGCGGGGAATTTTTCTGGTTCTAAGAGTGGCAACTTCCAGAGGTCTCAGACGACTAACCATTCCGTCGGACTGTCGTCACGTTCTGCTAAAGGAAAGAGGAGTTTCCGTTCTGCTCCGGGCACATCAGCTCGCCCGGTGAGTTGCTATAATTGTGGTCGTACAGGCCACGTTAATTTGGAAAACAACTTCCCACCTTTGAAGTGTCACACTTGCGGACAGATGGGACATAGAGCGGCTTACTGTTCCGAACCAAATCCGACTCTGGACACTCGGGCTTCTGCCCCAGTGCCACTAGATCAAGGAGTGTATCAGCGGCAACCTTTTGGTCAGTCTCGGCAGAGTTACGGCAGGGGCCGGGGACTGGGTCAGAACGCTGGAGGGGGAGACTCTAGCGTCGGTTCAGTACAACCACGAATCTATGAGATGCTTCGAACAGACAAACCCGACGCGGCGGTGGCCTCATGTACCATTCATATTTTATCTCATCCAGTTCGTGTACTTTTTGATACGGGTGCTACACATTCTTTCATTTCCTTGGAGTGTGTACGCCGTTTGAATATAACTTATATGACTGCTTGCGATCCCTTCATTGTGAAACTACCTAGTGGGGATAGAATTGTGGGAAACCGAGAGATTAGAGATTTTCCGGTGATTATAACCGGTATAGATTGGTTATCAAATTTGATTGTAGTGAATATGGAAGGCGAGGATGTGATCCTCGGTGAGGATTGGCTTGATAGTCACCAAGCAATTATGAATTACCATACTAAGGTTATCACCATGATGATTGAAGACGGATCCGAGTACTCATTTTTAGGACGTAAGACGGGCCAATCCAGGTTGCTTATCAGTGCCATGAAGGCCGTAAAACTTTTGAATAAAGGTTGCACGGGCTATTGGTGTTATGCTTTGAAGACGGAAGGAAACGAAGGCGATTTCTCTTCGATTCCGGTTGTTAATGAGTATCCCGATGTTTTCACGGATTACCTCCTGGGATTACTGCCAGATCGAGAGATAGAATTTTCTGTAGACTTAGAGCCTGATGCGGCTCCGATGTCTAAGGCACCTTATCGGATGGCACCTTCCGAGATGCAAGAATTGAAGAGTCAATTGGAAGAATTATTAGAGAAAGGATACATCAGACTGAGTGCTTCGCCTTGGGTCGCGCCTGTTCTTTTTGTGAGAAAGAAGGATGGTTCACTACGTTTATGCATCGACTACCGCAAGCTAAACAAAGTGACCATTAAGAACAAGTATCATTTGCCTCGTATAGACGATTTATTTGACAAGTTAGAGGGGGCCGCAGTTTTCTCGAAAATGGATTTGAGATCGGGGTACTATCAGCTAAGGGTGAAAGAGTCCGATGTTCCTAAGACTGCATTTCGGACGAGATACGGGCATTATGAATTTGTAGTCATGCCTTTTGGATTGACTAATGCACCAGCAGTATTCATGCAGTTAATGAACAAGATATTCATCGAGTACCTCGACAGGTGTGCAGTCGTCTTCATTGATGACATTTTGATCTATTCTCGAGATAAGGAGGAGCATGCCCGACACTTGCGTTTGGTACTAGATATTTTGAGAACCGAGCACCTCTTTGCAAAATTCTCGAAATGTGAGTTCTGGTTGGAAGAAGTTATGTTTCTCGGCCATGTGATTTCGGCCGAAGGGGTTCGTGTAGACCCGCAGAAGATTGAGGCAGTGCTAGATTGGGCACCACCTAAAAATATTAAGGAAGTTCGTAGCTTTTTGGGCCTTGCTGGGTACTACCGTCGGTTTGTCGAGGGGTTCTCGAAACTCGCTCGACCGCTTACGAAATTACTTCAGAAGACAGAAAAGTTTGTTTGGACGGCTGAGAGACAACAGAGCTTCGATGAGCTGAAGAGATGTTTGACCTCAGCGCCGATTGTAGCTTTACTACATGGTAGTGATGGATTTTCAGTTTATAGTGACGCTTCGGGTCAAGGTCTTGGATGTGTGCTTATGCAACATGATAAGACGATAGCTTTTGCATCTCGACAACTGAAGCCGTATGAGGTGAACTATCCTACTCACAATTTTGAGTTGGCCGCGATTATCTTCACACTTAAGATTTGGCGGCATTATTTGTATGGTTCTCCATGTCCGATCTATACCGACCACAAGAGCCTGAAGTATATTTTCAGTCAGAAAGAGCTTAATATGAGACAAAGGCGTTGGTTAGAATTAATAAAGGATTACGATTTGGAAATTCTTTACCACCCAGGAAAAGCCAATGTCGTCGCGGATGCTTTGAGCCGCAAATCAGCATCGATTCAGATGCTTGAGGTTCTTACACCTCAGGCGAAGATTTGTCAGGATTTAATTGAGCAGGGAATATAAGTTTGGCTTCAACGAGTACAAGGACAATTGTGCACTCTTGAAATTACTTTGTCCTTGGTTGACGACATCAAAGGGAAACAGTGGAGTGACCCGATGATCTCTCAACTGAAGGAAGATGTAATTAAAGGAAAAGCCCCTGGCTTTATGGTTCACGAGGATAGTATTCTGAGATTCCAGGGCAGGATTTGTGTCCCGAATGATCTAGAGTTAAGGCATAGAATTCTCTGATAAGCTCATGCTACGCCTTACTCAATCCACCCCGGAATGAGTAAGATGTACAAAGACTTGAAGCGAAATTTTTGGTGGAATAATATGAAGAAAGATGTCACGGAGTTTGTGCTTCGATGCTTGATGTGACAACAAGTGAAAATTGAACATCAACGACCGACAGGGTTGTTGAAGCTGCTTCTTATTCCCGAGTGGAAATGGGAGGATATCTCTGTGGATTTTATCACTGGGATGCCGATAACTAGAACTGGGATGAATATGATTTGGGTAATCGTCGATCGGTTGACCAAGTCTGCTCACTTCCTAGGTATTAAAGATACTTGGGGAGCGGAGAGATTGGCTCGCATTTTTATAGCTGAGATCGTGAGATTGCATGGTGCCCCTAAGACCATTGATTCTGATCGAGATGGTCATTTCGTATTGCATTTTTGGCAGGCCGTTCACCAGGCTTTAGGTACCGAGTTGAGATTGAGCATGTCTTTTCATCCTCAGTCAGACGGTTAGACTGAGAGGACGATTCAGACGCTGGAAGATATGTTACGGGCTTGCGCCCTAGACTGGAGTAATGATTGGGAGCTTCACTTGTCGTTGATCGAGTTTGCTTAGAATAACAGTTGGCACGCGTCAATCAAAATGGCACCGTTCGAGGCACTTTACGATAGGCGGTGTAGGTCGCCATTATGTTGGGACGAGGCTTTGGAGCTAATTGGAACATAGCCGGATATGTTAATGGAGATTAAGGAAAAGATTTCTATTATCCGGGACCGGTTGCTGACTGCCCAGAGCCGTCAGAAATCTTATGTTGATACTCGTCGTCGACCTTTGGAGTTCGAAGTGGGGGATCATGTTCTACTCAAGGTGTCGCCGACCAGAGGGGTTTTCCGCTTCGGGAAAAATGGGAAACTTAGTCCGAGGTATGTCGGACCTTTCGAGATATTGGACAGGGTTGGAGATTTAGCTTATCGCTTGGCGTTGCCTCCAGCTTTGAGTCATGTCCATAATGTTTTTCATGTGTCTCAGTTGAGGAAGTACGTGCCGGATCCAAGTCATGTTATCGACTATAGTGAGATTGACGTAGCCGAGTATGTTACCTTTCCGGAGAGGCCGATGAAGATCCTTGAATGTCGCGAGAAGCAACTTCGGCACAAAACCATTCTGTTGGTTAAAGTGCAATGGTCGAGACTTGGAGTCGAGGAGGCAACTTGGGAGATGGAAGAGAATATGCGGTCGGAGTACCCCAAACTTTTTATTTCTTAAGTTTCGGGACGAAACTTCTTTTTAGAGGGGGGAATATAATACCCGTACTTTTATTGACTGTTTGACCTTGTCGTTCTTCCTATTTTTGTCACTATGTAAACTATTTGTGATGTTGTCGATATTGTTATAAAGTTTTGTACCTTGTTTGGATCATGATCGTGTTGTTTAGGCCTTGCGGAAGTGTTTTGGGTCAGAGAAATAGCGCACGCTAGGCCTAGGCTAACGCACGCTAATTCTTCTTGAGTAGCGCACGCTAGCTTAGAGACGTAGCGCGCGCTAAGGGACCAGACAGGGCAGAGTCAGTAGCTAATTCTGTGCTCTCTGGAATAGCAGTTAGCGCACGCTAGGAGTTAACTAGCGCACGCAATTCGTGATCAGTAGCGCGCGCTAATACGACCGTAGCGCACGCTAACGAGCTGGGTCGGCAGAGGCAGTGAGGTTTCCAGACCGTCTAGACTATCAGGTAACGTATGCTAGGCTTCGCTAGCGCACGCTTTAAGTGCTGCGTAGTGCACGCTAAGCTATCACAGTAACGCGCGCTAAGACTCGAGCAGGGCAGAGGATAGTGGGTTCTAGACTCAAATTTCTGGACACCAATTTCCAGGTGGCGCACGCTAACTTTTGGCTAACGCATGCTAAATAAAGGCGATTAGCGCATGCAATGGTATACTTAACGCACGCTAACGGGGCCGGCAGAAGCCACTGGACTACCCGATGACCCCGCTAGCGCACGCTAATATTCGAGGCGTAGCGTGCGCTAGACTGGGCAAGTATATATTGGACAGTTGACTTCCATTTCGTCATTTCTTTCATCCTTCTCACATTACCGATCGGGAGTAGCGGGTTTTGGCGATTCGGAGAGTTCGGAGGCGATCTTTCTTCAGATATCAACATCTTTGGTTGGAGAACAAGGATTTCACAACATCTAATCCATTCCATCTTCCAAATCAAGGTAAAAATCCTTAGAACCCTAATTTTGGGAATTTTGGCGTTTTTCTTAGATTCGTCCGATTTATCCGTTTTGGAGCTTGAGAACCTTGAGATTATGATGTATCTACCCCGTATACATGTTTTTCCTACGATTTTACGGATTGGTTTGTACCGTGTTCGGACTAGTGAGGGCTTGGGTGATTTTCCAACCTCTAGTTGTTTATCCTTGTATCTTCGTGAATCGTAGATGGGTTTCGGGAGTTTCTTCATGAGTTATGAGTATGGATTATTGATTATCATACCCCTTGAGAATCGTTTAGGTACTGGAAGTGCGTTCTTGGACCTACCGAACTCATACTCTTTTCCGTTACGTTCTTGACTTTGAAAGTAAGATATATGAATAGCATGTTTTTTTATATCCACTCTGGGACGGGCCAATGGGTCCTGTGAGTGTTTCGTAGCCTCTGGTGCGATTCCACGAATCATATGAGTTAACCACTCTGGGACGTACCGATGGGTCCTCTGAGGGTTTCGTAGCCTCTGGTGCAGTTCCATGGTTGATCATGTATGTATTGATGTTATGCTATGAGATTTAGTTATTCCGTAAACACTTATATTGATAAGTGTTTTGAGTATTTTACACGAAAACATACACGAGAGGAAAAAGAAAGGATAAGATTAGATTCGGTGTTATTAGGATCAAGGATCCGACGTTATTAGAATCACAATCTATATCCACGTGAGGTTTGTCTAGTACCCATAAAAAGCTAGATAGGTTGATTCCTTGTCCGATAGAAAAGGAAAACGATTTATCTTGGACCGACAGAAAGACAAGTGTGTTATGGTTTATCTCGGACCGATAGAAGACGAGATTCTAACGGTAATCCCTTGACCGGTAGAAGATAGGTGAAGATGTTGATCTTTAGCCTATAGAAAAATATACGGAGAGAGGACGTAGGCATATTTGGCCAAACCTCTATAAATATTGTGTCGTTTATCTTTCCGCACTTTAAATCACTTCTGCAATGCGAAAGAGTTTATAACTCTATTTACAAACGGCAATACCGACCAATCTTACTCCAACACTCGGAGCCAGTGGAGGTAGAGGAGACATGTAAAGCTATTTTAATAAAACTCAAGTTGGATATGTCCAAGTCTTATGACAGAATTGAGTGGAAGTTTGTTGAAGGTGTCCTCTAAAAAATGGAGTTTCCCCCCAACATGGTTCAGCTCATTGGTAGATGTTTATCTTTGTGTCCTATCAAATCCTAATCAATGGCCATCCCAGCTGCAGCTTTAAGCCTGAAAGAGGGTTGAGGCAATGTGATCCTCTATCACCATAACTTTTTATTCCCTATGCTAATGTTCTATCCGGTTTAATTCATAAAGAGGTTAGGTAGGGAAACATCCATGGCATTAAAATTGCTAGAAATGCACCACAAATATCGCACTTGCTTTTTGCAAATGACAGCCTCCTGTTTACAAGGTCAAATTCTAATAAAGCTTACATTGTGTTGAGAGTCCTTGCCACTTACCAGAAAGCTTCTGGCCAGATAGTAAACATGGAGAAATATGAGTCCACCTTCAGTCAAAATGTTCTTGAAAGTGATAAATAATTGATCTATAACAGGATGGGAGTAACGACAGTGGAGACTCATGGTAGATACATTGGCCTTCCAATGCCCTTTGGGAAGTCTAAGAAGGTCATTTTCTCTTTTGTGCTTGACGGGATATGGAAGAAGTTAAAGGGGTGGAAAAAGAAGTTTCTGGCAAGAGCTGGTAAGGAAACATATAAAAGATATGGCTCAAGCAATTCCAAACTATGTAATGAGCTGCTACAAAATTCTTGATGGCTGCTATAAGGATATTGAATCTATGATTGCTAAGTTTTGGTGGGGTGACAGTGAAGGGGAAAGAAAGATACATTGGCTCAGCTGGCAAATAATGGCACAGAACAAGACTAAGGGTGGATGGCGTTTCAGAGAGTTCAAAGAATTTAGCATTGCTCTCCTAGGAAAACACTGTTGGAGATTGATAAACAGGGAAGGATATTTAGTGGAACAAATCTTTAAGGATATATATTATCCTAGAACTACTTTTATGGAGGCAGGCACAGGGTTCCAACCTAGTTATGCTTGGCGAAGTATTATGAGTGCTAAGGAAACTGTGATGCAAGGGGTAGATGGCAAGTTGGAAATGGGAGAAAGGTGAAGATCGGGGGTGACAATTGGCTTCCAATGCAATCTGGTTTTAAAGTTAGAAGCCCAGTGTCTATCACGGATGAGTCAGCTACTGTGGAGGCCATGATTGATCCTATCTCTAAGTAATGGAATAGACAGGTCTTGTTCTCTTGTTTATCTGTGTATGAGGATAAATAGTTCTAAACACTCCCTTTTCTGTTAGATTACCTGATGATAAATTCATTTGGCATTGGGATAAGAATAGTGAATATTCGGTGAGATCTGCCTATCTTGCTATTTGTCAATTAAAGGCTAGAAATGTTGCTAGCTCGTTTAGCCGTACTGCTGAGAAACTTTGGAAGGATGTGTAGAGAGATAAAGTTCCTAACAATGTCAGAAACCATCTGGCGCTTGGTAAAGAATATCCTTCCTACTAGATGCAACCTTGACAAGAAAGGTATCCAACTTGATTTGTCTTGTCCTCTTTGTAATGCAAGCAGGGAATCAAATGACCATCTGGTGATAGAGTGCCAATTCATGTGTGTTTGTTTGCATCACCAATTGAAACTCTTATTCCCCAAAATACTCATTATCACTCTTGGATGCTCCATTGGTTGTCTAATCCTGAGCCTTTTGGTGCCAAATTATTTGGTGTGTTGTTGTGGAAAATGTGGTATGCTAGAAACCAACTTGTCTTAAAAAATGTTTGGCCTGATCCTTCTCAGGTTGCTGCTTCTGCTGTGACTTTTGTCCATGAATTCAATGAAATCAACAACAACCCTCATGTGACTCCTGGAAGTCATGTAGCCTCTATGCAATCTGCTATGCTGAGAGGGAGTAATTTTATTCATGCTTTAGTGGTGATAAAACAGGTTGCGTTATGACAGTTAGGATAGATATGGGATGAGTTGATTGGAATTAGATAGAGCTTGTTAAAGATCAAAGATTTGGGCCTGCAGAATTCAATTTTCTTGCCAAATTCTGAGCTTGCTGTGGATTGTAGACTGATTTTATCTAGCTTGGAAGGAAGCTCTATTCACCACACCAGACGCAATCTTAACTTAGAGGCTCACTTGTTAGTATGTCTTTCAGATCAGTAGGAGACCGTGTGCATAAGCATGTCCAAGGGTCAAGGGTCAACCCGGACCCGGCGGGTTATTACCTGGCGGGAACCTGTCCCGACCCGGACCCGCCGGGTCACGGGTCATACGGGTCAAGGGTCGTACGGGTTGTGGTTGGCGCTGGCCATTTGTAAGTCCTTTTTTTCCTCATTGGAATAATGTGAATCTATATTTAAGGATAATTCACCGTGATGACGGATATTCTGGGTTCAAATCTGACTGTTGTTTTTAAATTTGTGAACTTCTCAATGAAATGTGAAATTGGTAGTTTTTTATATAAACTGTGGCCTATGGGCATGGATTGAAATGGAATATGAGTAATTTCATGTACTTCACGAAATGAGTTATCTTGTTATACTGAGTTCTTTGATTGACATGGAACATGACAAATTTTCATATGTTTGGCTTGTCTAAATTGTCTGTTTAAGATTTGTTGGAAATGTTGGAAATAAAGAGGAAATGGGCTGTTTTGAGCAGCCCACTTGAGAGGCAATTTTGAGTGGGCTCGACTACGAGTTAAAGTCGGGAATTAGTTGGAATACGTAGTACTCCGTACGAGGTTTCCAAAATATGTAAAAACACTCAAAATGATTGAGGTATGAATGAGATATAGTGTTCCAAAGTGAACCTT
The DNA here is from genome assembly GCA_033398695.1 of Orobanche coerulescens. Taxonomy (NCBI): domain Eukaryota; kingdom Viridiplantae; phylum Streptophyta; class Magnoliopsida; order Lamiales; family Orobanchaceae; genus Orobanche; species Orobanche coerulescens. Next base: position 123,756,315 of record CM065817.1, read on the forward strand.
TTAGAAATGGGTTTGGGATATTATCCCACCTTGGAAAAAGAAGTGAAAAATTGTGAGTATATAAGGAGATATGGACAAACTTTTGTTCAAAAGTGAGACATGAGTGGATGTGTGAGGTGCCCCTCACGCACACGCGCGCCGCCGCCGTCCGTCCGGCTCGACTCGGTCGAAGGGCGATTTCGGCAAAATGTCTCGGCATCTCGAAGTTATCTTTTTACTGCAATTTTATTCGGCAAAAATTCAATTTGCTGAAATACCTCAATTATAAATATCAATTTAATTGATAATTATCAAATTAAACAGATTAGGATAAGTATCAAGATACCAATCCTAATCGGTTTAGAGTTCCTCCAGCACACATTCTCCTCCATCCTTCACCTATAAATATCCGGCTTGAGGGGTTCGATTTTTCCACTTCATACGTACGATTTTCGAGAGCATCTTTTTTGTCAAATTTTCCTTCTTCGCTTCTCTTCTGTTCCGGGTCGGTGATAGTATACAAATCTATTCTAGTTCGCTGAGGGTGCAAGGAACATTGATTCAGTGCATCGGACTGTTGTTTTATCCTGGGAGGCAGACGTCACACATCGTGGTGAGGGCGAATTTGCTTTAAGGAGACGGATATTCTGGACTCAACAGCGACTTTCGTTCGTTTTCGCGATCAGCAAATTTTCATTCGGCCAACAACTTTTTTGCAGGGCATAAATAAATTATATCTTCGATATATATACTGTAGTTGTTTTTTCAAGTATTCATTTTTTAAAAAGTATTCAACAATCTTAAAGCAAAAAAAATTTGGTTTACTTGATTAAAACAGATCTATTTTCAAAAGATTAACATAATGGATTCTTAAAACCCAACACTGTCTACGGATGCTTTTGGAGGTGCGCCTCAGAAAATCAGATCGTGTTCAGTGACTGGAGATGCGCCTCTGATAACTAGATCAGGTTCAGCCAACCACTCAGCTTCGATTTCGATTTGTAATTCGGTTTCGGTTCCGATCAACCATGCGGACAAACTAGAAAAATTCAACGGGCAGAATTTCAAGAGATGGCAGCAGAAGATCTGACCACTTTAGGCTTGTCTCGATTCCTCAAGGACGCGCCAAAATATGATGAAGACAGTGACCAACAGACTTTGATGGCCATTGACGCTTGAAAAACTTCTGACTATCTGTGTCGGAACTATGTGATGAATTGCCTTGCCGATTCACTGTACAACGTGTACAGCAGTGCTAAATCAGCCAAGACATTATGGGACTCACTTTATCATAAGTACAAGATCAAGGACGCCGGTGCCAAGAAGTGGATTGTTGGGCGGTTTCTCGACTACAAGATGGTGGATTCCAAGACTGTAGTCAGTCAGGTACAAGAGTTACAAGTGATCATTCATGAAATTCATGCTGAATGAATGATCATTAGTGAATCCTTCCAAGTGGCTGTTGTGATTGAAAAACTGCCCTCGACTTGGAAAGACTTCAAGAATTATCTCAAGCACAAGTGCAAGGAGATGAGCATGGAAGATCTGATCATTAGACTTCGCATAGATGAAGACAACAGAGGATCAGATAAGAAGGTATATGCTGCTGTGGCAAAGGCCAATGTTGTGGAAACTGGACAAACATCCAAGAAAGGCAACAATGGAAAGGGAACCAAGTTGGACCTAAAGGAGGAATTGTTAAAAAGAAAGAGAAATTTCTTGGTAAATGCTACAACTGTGAAAAGATGGGACATAGGGCGGCTGACTACAGGCTGCCAAAGAAACTAAAGAAAAAGGATTGTAATGCAGCACATCTCATTACCGAACAAGTGAAAAATCTTGACTTATGTGCTATGATCTCGGAAGTGAACTTAGTTGGCTCAAATACCAAGGAGTGGTGGATTGACACTGGAGCAACTAGGCATATATGTGCCAACAAATCAATGTTCTTCTCATTGGTAGAAACTGATGCTGTTGAAATACTGTACTTGGGAAATTCTGCAACCTCAACTATCCTGGGCGAAGGCACGATGATCTTAAAGATAACGTTTGGAAAGGAAGTGACTCCTAAACGTGTGTTATATATGTCTGATATTCGCAGGAATCTTATTTCGGGTTCCTTGTTGATGATTGTACTAAATATTGCTATGTATATTTGCTTAAAAGCAAATACGAAGCTATAGAGAAGTTCATTCTTTATAAAACGGAAGTTGAAAATCAATTAAATGCAAAGATAAAAGTTTTGAGGAGTGACCGTGGAGGTGAAAACGTGGAACCTTTCGGCGAATATTGTTCGCAATATGGGATTATTCATGAAGTCACTGCCCCATATGCACCACAGTCAAATGGCGTGGCTGAACGTAAGAATCGCACTCTGAAAAAGATGATGAATGCGATATTACTAAATTCAGGCCTGGCGCAAAATATGTGTGGAGAAGCCATCTTAACGGCGAATTATCTATTAAACAAGATATGCCGTAAGAACGGGTATAAAACTCCTTATGAATTGTGGAAAGGAGTCAAGCCTTCCTACAATTACATGAAAGTGTGGGGGTGTCTAGCAAAGGTGCTCATACCTACTCCTAAGAAAGTCAAAATAGGCCCAAAAATGGTTGACTACATTTTCATTAGATATGCACACAACAGCAATGCTTATCGATTTCTTGTGCATGAATCTAAAGTGCTTGAGATTAACAAGAATACAATTATGGAATCAATGAATGCGTCATTATTTGAGAATATCTTTCCTTGTAAGACTGCAAGTGAACCCCTTATCTCATCCGAACAGACTTCTGATCTAATGGATGAAGATAATGAAGACCAAAGAATGGATAATAAGGACGAACCTAGAAGGAGCAAACGACAAAGGACGGAGAAATCTTATAGACCAGATTTCATCATCTACTTGCTCGAAAAGGACCTCAGACTTACAAAGAAGCTATAAGCTCGACGGATGGACCTCTTTGGAAGGAGGCTATCAAAGAAGAGATTGATTCTATATTACAAAATCATATTTGGGAACTAGTGGAATTACCTCCTAAGTGTAAACTATTAGGAAATAAGTGGATTTTCACAAAGAAATTGAAAGATGGAGCAGTTGATAAATATAAGGCTAGGCTCGTAGTGAAGGGATATAACCAACGTGAAGGCCTAGACTATTTTGATACTTACTCTCCTGTGACGAGAATAACTTCCATCAGGATGATACTTGCTATCGCCGCATTACGAGGTTTAGAAGTTCATCAAATGGATGTTAAGACTGTCTTTCTTAATGGGGACTTAGAAGAGGAAATCTATATGGAACAACCCGAGGGGTTGTTTGCTCCTGGACAGGAAAGGAAAGTCTGCAAGCTGGTCAAATCTTTGTACGGATTGAAGCAGGCACCAAAACAGTGGCATGAAAAATTTGATCATGTTATGTTAAGCGGTGGCTTCAAAATTAATGAATCTGATAAGTGTGTATATGTGAAAGACACAGAAGATGGCTATGTCATTTTGTGTCTATATGTAGATGACTTGCTCATTACTGGCAGTAGTGAAAGAATAATCAAATCTACCAAGGACATGCTAAGGTCAAGATTCGACATGAAAGATATGGGACTCGCAGATGTAATTTTAGGGATTAAAATCGAATGAACATCGAAAGGTCTCAGACTGAGTCAAGCCCACTATGTGGTTAAAATCCTTGAAAGATTTAATAAGGATGACTCTGGCACAACCAAAGTCCTGGTGGATATGACGTTAAGACTATCCAAAAATAAGGGTGAAGGAGTTTCTCAACTTGAGTACTCTCGCATAATAGGAAGTCTGATGTACTTGATGAGCTGTACAAGACTAGATATAGCCTACTCGGTTAGTAGACTAAGTAGATACACGAGTGTTGTTACCCAAAATATTATACGCGATGGTTTGCTGGATATGGCTACGGGTGAGTAACAAACAAAATGCGAGAACACGTCCGAGGGAATGTAAATAACAAAAGATTTGCTGGGGTTGTTAGTCCCGGGCTTGAATGCTCTCGTGAGATATTATTGATACGAATACTACTTTGGAGTACAAATATTAATGTTAAGAGTACGATTACAATGAGTGTAATGACCCTAGTTATCTAGCTTTGAGTGTTGATGTTTGCCGGGAGAACCAGAGTTAATGCTCTGTGAGTTCTTGTAACAAAAATGAAATGCTGTATAGATTTCTGTGTAGGATTCGACTGGTCGATCTACTGTGTTTTTCGTATTCGGTCACTGTGAAATTCCGCGCCTTTTTCCAAATGATGGAGGTCTCCTACTTATAGAAGAGGAGGTAGTTGGGATGTCTTAATCCCGAACGGGCGACCGCCTTTCTTATATTAAATTAATCGGGCGATCGTCTCAGCACGTGGGTCGATTTCCTTAAAGTCCGCAGCTGCTGCTGGCAGCCAGATGTGCGTACAAATGAGGAGGCAACACGCATCCCATGTCGCTGTCTTGGGAGGTCCCACCTAGGACCTTTCGGCGGGTCTGTCGGTAGGTGAGGCTGTCCTTGTCTCTGACAGCTGCTGATGGGCTGGAGTCGAGTCTTTTCATGCGGCGCCTTTTCCGAATCCGCACGTGGGCCTCCATCCCGAGATTCGGTCTTCGTAGACTTGACGGATGTTGGTCCTACACGTGGCATAGAACGGTCATCCTTGGTCGGGCACTAGAGTCGATCGCTAGGTTCGGAGAGACGATCGTCCTGAATGTCTCGCTCTGTACTTGATCTGGAACCTTCGGAAGGCCGGTCGGCCTTGGATTATTCGATGCCTCATTGGGCGAACGGCCACGGGCTATACATACAGGTGAACTGCTCGGGGGAGAGTTTGATGTTCGGGCCCATTATTTGACACCTGTGACATGATCGGGCGTAGGCGATCGCGTCCTTTCGTAGGGTAGGCCAGAAAAAGCCTTGCCTAGTCGTCTTGTGGATTTCGGCTAAAACAAGTTGGTCTTCCTCCGGTGTAATGCACTTGAGGAGATGAAGGCTGAATGCTCGCTTGTAAAGCCGGTCGTCCAAGAGGTTGTATCTGGTTGCACGGAGTTGAAGCTGGCTAGCCTTGACCCGATCTGTGGGGACCGTTCCATTCTTCAAGTACTCAATGAATGGAGTCATCCAGTTCTCTTCAGCGATGGCGACTGTGGCGACCAGGCTTTTGTCGATCGCCGATCTCGCCAACTTGGTGATTTGGATGTTTGAAAAGTCCGCTGCCCCATCCAACGATGCGAGTTTGGATAGGGCATCAGTCTGGGAGTTGTGCTCTCTCGGGATTTGCTCGATCAGCACTCCTTCAAAATTTGTGCACATTTTGGCGACGGGCTCTTGATATCTAATCATCTGTTCGCCGCGCGCCTCATATTCCCCCTTGACTTGGTTCACGACCAAGAGGGAGTCCATGAAGATGTGAAGGCGACGAACGCCCATGGTGAGCACTAGATCGAGCCCGCCTATTAAGGCTTCGTACTCGGCTTCATTGTTGGTCACTCGAAAATCGAAGCGCACAGCATTTGTAAAACTCTAGCTATCGGGTCTGATGAGGACAATCCCCGCCCCTGCTCACGAGCTGGTCGATGATCCATCTACGAACAGTTTCCAGGCAGGACGACCGACTTGGGTCGAGCTAGGTGGGAAAGTCAATTCCACCACAAAATCCGCCAGAGCTTGGCCTTTGATCGCCGTGCGAGGGGCATACGTGATACCGTATTGGGCGATATCCAGTGACCACTTGAGGAGTCGCCCGTTGGTGTCTGGCCGGTGCAGAACTTGCCTTAGAGGGAGGGTCGTCAGAACCTCCACCTGGTGTTCGAAAAAGTAGGCTCTCAGCTTGCGAACACTCATGACAAGTGCGTAGGCGAGCTTCTCCAGAGGAGTGTAATACGTCTCCGCATCATGTAACGCTTGGCTAACGAAGTAGATCGGCAGGTGGGTTTGTCCCTCTGCTCAAACTAACACTGCGTTCAACGCGACCTCCGAGGCTGCCAGGTAAAGGAAAAGCTTCTCGCCGGGGATCGTGTTGTGCGGCGGTTAATACGCCTCGATAGGCGATCGGCATCACGATCAGAAAAGCCAACCATGAAAGACATACTCCGGACAAACGCCTAGAGTTCGGCATAATGCGGCGATCGTCTTTTGGTAAACAGCGATCGTCTTTTGATATCTGGCGATCGTCTTTAATGAGCTGACCAAAGGCGATCGTCTCATGCCACGTGGGGATCCAGCATCCGTCAAAGTCGTCGAAGACCGAATCTTGGAGGATGGCCCACCCGCGGATCTTCAAAGGACACCGACAGATAGGATCACTGACCCCAGCCTGTCACCTACCACACCTACCGACAAGGACGCCGAAAGGTACGAAGTGGGCCCTCCTCGGACAGCGACTCGCAACGCGTGCTGGCTTCCCATTGGTTCACCCAGCTGGCCTCCAACTGCAACCTCGGACCTCAAGGGAACAGGCCCACGTGACGGGACGATCGGCCGTTTTATTTTAATATAGAAAACGGCGATCGCCCGCGATCGCCTGAGGGATCCCAACTACCTTGTCCCCTATAAATAGAGGACTCACTGCTGCGGCCAAAAAAGGCGAATTTCTACTACGAATTAAGTGCAAAATACACACCAAAGAGAGAATCAAAGGCTCTTTTGGCAACCACTAACACATTCATAGTGATATGCATACACATTCATCATATATCCCAAGCAAGAACTCACAGATTTATCTATCTAGTTCTTCCGGCAATCTACGCGCTCTAAAGCCTAGATAACTAGAAGTCTTTACACTCCTTGTATTAGATTCTAACATTAATATTTGTACTCGACAGTATATTTATTAATAACATCTCGCGAGAGCATTCAAGCCCGGGATTAACAACCCCGGCAAATCTTGTATTATCTATTTTCTCACGGAAGTGTTCTCGCATTTGTTTGTTACTCGATCATTCCAGCAATACTATCTCCGGATAATATTTTGGGTAACAACAATTGGCGCTAGAAGGAGGGCTTCTAAACCTTCATTTTTATTCCTACCGTCTCGAAGAACACTCACTGTTCTCCGGACATATACTTGAAGAAACACTCACTGTTCTTCAATAGAAAAACCTTCAGAAAATGACATCAGCAACAACCTCCAAGAGGGCCACCCTGAGATCTGCCGGAAATCTTATTCCGGCGAGGACCGAATCCCAGCCCACGGCGGAAGGCGACCGTGGCGACGCTAGGCTCTCACTCCCGCCCCCGAGGGACGGTTCTAGCCTCTCACTCGATCAGTTCCAGACCGCGGAACAGATTGAGGAGGCTATAGCCATCCTCAGGGAGCGACGGAAGGCCTACGACTCGCCCACCATCACTCCGTCAACCATCCGCCGGGCAAGCAAACAAAAGCTCAAGGGGATCTATGTCGAGAAATCGACAGAAAGCCCCGAGCCGCAGGAGAAGGCTCTCGTAAGGCGGGATGATTCCGTCTTCAGTCGCCTGGGGAGCGATCCCTCATGGCGACCCGGGCACTCAGGCCCCAGCCGGGAGACATCGGTATCCGAATCCTTTACCAGGAGTTCGGCATATCCGACTCCCAGGAGACAGACCGGTCAACGAGCCCCTGCTCGCCCAAGAAAGGAACCCATTGGCAGGGAGCTCGTCATTCACCACGGAGCTAGGGGATCAGTACACGATCGCCTTGGTTCGCATTCTGAGAGCCAATCGGCGAGCAGTCAGGCAACGGCGATCGCCGCCATGCAACGCCAGCTCGACGAGATGAAGACGCTCCTAGAAATTGGGGCAGGTGCCAGGAGACCGATCGCTGGGCTAAATGAACCACTCGCGGTCCAGATCGAGATCGCCCCAGTCCAATCAACGATCAATCCCCCACAAACACCTCTATATGAGGGGAGATCGGATCCGGGGACCCACTTAAGCAAATTCCGGATCTACATGACCGGATGCGGAGCTTCAGATGCGACGAAATGTCGAATGTTCCCGTTAACTCTGGGCGATCTCGCCCACAGGTGGTACATCTCACTACCATCTCGCTCAATCAATTGATTTGAGAAGCTGGCGAACGATTTCACATCGTACTTCGCCGCCAAAGTCGCTCGCCCGGAAGGTCCCCACCGCATGATGAAAATCAGGCAGGGGAAGGACGAATCGGATGAGGATTACATCCACCGGGTGGATGAGATCGTCCTCACCGGTGAGCCCGTCAGCGAATAGATCGCTCACCACGCAGTCCTGAACGGTTTCCACGGACGCTCGCCCATGTTCAGGCACCTCACAAAGGATTTCCACCGACCTATACAGCGTTCCGCGTCAGAGCCGCCGATTTTCTGGCCAGGCAGAAGATGCTCTCACTCCGTTTAGACGAGGGACAGTCCGAAGAAGGAAAAGCACCTTCCCATGTCCAGAAGAAGGCGGTCGCCAAGCCCAGAAAGGCGGTCGTCAAGCCACCTGGCGAGTTCAAAGCCTTCGAGGATGTAGAGGGCCACCTTCTTCACAACCTCAACTTATCTCCGGCCCACATCTTCAACGCGATCAAGGGTCGCGAGTGGCTTTCCAAGCCAAAGCCAATAAGGGACCACGGTCACCTAGACCGTAGCAAATTCTGTGCCTATCATAAGAGTCCCGGCCACAACACTAGCCAATGCCGCGACCTCCTCGCATGACTCTCGCGATCGTTTGAGGAAGGCAACCGACAATTTGATCACCAAGCGTAACCCGTGACGGAAAGAGCCGGAGGGCGCGAGCGACGACCAAGCGAAAGAATTCCTCCCAATCCGATCGCCAGAATCGAGCATGAGCCGGAGTACTCTGATGAGTCGATCCCTCCGATCAACCCGGGCGGTCGGATCAACATGCTTCAAGCAGGAGGTGGGAGCCTCGGGGGCCTTTCCCCGGTTTCCACCCTGTCAAACAGAAAGCGAAAAGCCGAGCTGAGGGCTTTCGCCGAAGTCCATGTTGTAGTACCTCCGGAGCCGACCATCTCTAGAGACGCGCTCATCACCTTTTCCAACAAGGACAGGGAAGGAGTGAAATGTCCCAAAGAGGATGCACTAGTGATCTCCGCTTGCATCCTTGGGAAGACGGTCGATCGCGTGTTGGTCGACAATGGGAGTTTCTGCAACATCATATTCAAATCCGCCCTAGACCAACTCGGCAACTTAATCAAATTCATCAAGCCTTTCGACACCGTGCTCCAAGGGTTCGGCGACAACACAGTCCAAGCCTACGGGAGGATCAAGCTCTCCGTTGAGCTAGTATGCTTTTATGATCCCAAGGTTAGGATTACTAGGAACCTAAGCTTTGTAATCATAGATAGGCCCAGCATCTATAATGGGTTCCTAGGTCGCCCCTTTTTGGAAACCTTTGAGGCGGTCGCCTCATCTTTCTTTTACTGTATCAAATTCCCCACCGCCGATGGGACGGTCGGTACTGTAAAAGGAGATCAGCTAATGGCAAAGAGATGTTTGAATACTCCTATGTTGTTACTTCTTTCAATACTTCTCATATATGTAACATTGAAGCGATCGACGATCAACCCATGGAGATCGACGAGCCAAACACATCGTACCAACCCGACTCAGGGGACGCCATCTCTCATCAATTGACGGACGACATCGAGCCAAGGATCGGTTTCGAGCCAGGTCTCGACATCGATCCAAGGACCGAGTCCGGAGATCGCACCAAACGAGGCGGCCGTCCCGTCGAAGAGTTGGAAAGTATTACGATGGATCGGATCATCGAGCGGGAAGTACAGATCGGGCGCAAGCATCGACCACGAATTAATGGGGGATCTTATCAACTTGCTACGTAGGAACATCGGAGTCTTTGCCTGGTCGCATCAAGATATGGTTGGCATAAGTCCCGAACACGCTTGCCATTATCTGAAGATCGACCGGGCGATGAAGCCTGTTCACCAGAACCGTAGGAAGTTCGGTCCCGAGAAATACGCGGCGCTCGACATAGAAGTCCAGAAGTTACTCAACAACAAATTGATCGGAGTAGCCACAGACGAACCACAGTGGGTCGCCAACGCGGTGCTCGTCAAAAAGCCAACTGGCTCCTGGAGATTATGCATTGACTTCACCGACCTCAACGCGGCATGTCCAAAAGAACACTTCCTGATGCCTCATATTGATCACCTGGTCGATAGCACGGCAGGTTGCGAAATGATGTCGTTTATGGATGCCTTCGCCGGATATCATCAAATCCCAATGGCGGAGGAAGACATAAAACACACATCTTTCCACACAGAAAAAGACATATACTTTTGGGTCAGAATGCCATTCGGCTTGAAAAACGCAGGGGCGACCTACCAGCGATTAGTCAACAGAATGTTCGCCGATCAGATCGGCAAGACCATGGAGGTCTACATTGATGATATCGTAGTCAAAAGCCTCAAGAAGGAAGATCACCTCAACGATCTCGCCGAGACGTTCGCCATCCTTGAGAAGTTTAACATGAAGCTGAACCCCAAGAAATGCAACTTCGGGGTGGGCTCCGGGAAGTTCCTGGGGCACATAGTGAGCCAAAGGGGGATCGAGGCGAACCCCACCAAGATACAGGCGATCCTTGACATGCAGGAACCGCGAAACATCAAGCAGGTACAACGCCTCACAGGTTGTCTAGCCGCCCTCAACCGTTTCATATCACGGCTCGGCGATAAAAGCAAGCCTTTCTTCGCGACCATCAAGAACAAGAAGTTCGCGTGGACGAAAGAAAGCCAGATAGCATTCGCCAAAATAAAGGAATATCTATCTAACCCCCAGATCCTGGCAAAGCCGATCCCCGGTGAAAAATTATTCCTTTACTTAGCGGCCTCGGAGGTTGCGCTGAGTGCCGTTCTGGTGCGAGCAGAGGGGAAAGCCCACTTGCCGATCTACTATGTTAGCCAGGCGCTCCACGACGCTGAGACACGTTATACACCATTGGAAAAGATCGCCTATGCCCTTGTCATGAGTGTGCGTAAACTGAGGGCTTACTTCTTCGATCACCAAGTGGAAGTCCTAACAACTCTACCTCTAAGACAAGTCCTGCACCGACCAGACACCAACGGGCGACTCCTCAAGTGGTCGCTGGAGATCGCCCAATACGGTATCACTTACGCTCCTCGCACGGCGATCAAAGGCCAAGCTCTGGCGGACTTCGTGGTGGAATTAACGTTCCCTCACAGTTCGACCCAGGTCGGCCGACCTGCCTGGAAATTATACGTGGATGGCTCAGCGACCAATGCGAGAGCAGGGGCAGGGATTGTCCTCATCAGCCCCGACGGTCAGAGTTTCACAAATGCTGTGCGTTTCGGTTTTCGTGCGACCAACAATGAAGCCGAATATGAAGCTTTCATAGGCGGACTCGATCTAGCCCTCGCCCTAGACGTTCGTCGCCTCCATATCTTCATGGACTCCCTTTTGGTCGTGAACCAAGTCAAGGGAGAATATGAGGCGCGCGGCGAACAGATGGTCAAATACCAAGAGCTGGTCGCCGAAATGTGCACAAAATTTGAAGAAGTGCTAATCGAACAAGTCCCGAGAGAGCACAATTCCCAGGCCGATGCTCTTTCCAAGCTAGCATCATCGGATGGGGCAGCCGACTTCTCCAATATCCAAATCACAAAGTCAGCAAGGCCAGCGATCGACAGAAATCTGGTTACCACGATCGCCATCGCCGAGGAGAATTGGATGACTCCGTTCATCAAATACTTAAAGGACGGAACGGTCCCTGACGACCGTGTTAAAGCTCGCCAACTCGGCCGTGCGACTGGGTATACCCTATTGGACGATCGGCTTTACAAGCGAGCCTTCACCTTCCCCCTCCTCAAGTGTATTACAGGAGGAAGGTCGGCTCGTTTTAGCCGAGATCCATGACGGGATTTGTGGAAACCACGCGGCGGCGAGCCCTCATCCATAAGACAACCAGACAAGGATTTTTGGCCATCACTTCGGAAAGATGCGATCGCTTATGCCGAGATCGTGTCATAGATGTCGAGATAATGGGCCCCAACATTAAACTACCACCCGACAGCTCACCTCCATGTATAGCCCTTGGCCATTTGCGCAATGGGGCATCGACCTTATAGGTCCCTTGCCGACGGCTCCAGTGTAAGTTCGCCATCGTAGGGTCGATTATTTCACCAAATGGTGAGGCCGAACCGCTCAACAAGATCGGCCAAGAGCAAGTGATCAAGTTTATATGGAAAACGTCGTATGCCGATTCGGTGCCCTGTGCCATCATCTCCGACAACAGAAGCTTGATTCGACGGCTTAGAAGTCATGCAATGCGTGAAAAGTGGGGAATCAAAAGGTTATTCTCGGCGCCTATCACCCTCGGACGAGCAGGCGAGTAGAGCGGTGAATAAGATCCTCAAACACACGATCAAAGCACGACTCGAATCCAGGCAAGGACGATGGGCGAGCGAGCTCCCTGACGTTTTGTGGTCCTACCGAACGACGACCCGCAATTCAACCGGCGAAACCCCGTTCGCCCTTACCTTCGGAATAGAAGCGGTGATTCCTTCAGAGATCGCCGTCCTCAGCTATCGAACCGAACAGGAGCTGACGACCAACAACGATGTAGCCCGACGAATCGACCTAGACATGCTCGAAGAAAGACGGCTGACCTCAGAAATGAAGAACACAATCCACAAAAGGAGAGCCGAGAAGTTCTTCAATTCAAAGGTCAGAGAAATAAGATTTCAAGTGGGCGATCTCGTCCTTAAGAAGATCCAAACCCACACAGGCGTTTTTGGTCCGAACTGGGAGGGACCTTTCAGAGTATCCAGATGGATAACTAAAGGAGCCTACGAACTGGAACATCCTGACGGTACTCCGGACCAATACCCCTGGAACGCCGTGCATCTGAAAAAATACTATCAGTGATAAATTTGTATTCAATTTCAATGATGTACAAGGAATATAATGAGATTTTTTCCTATCCCATCTATTATGGCGATCGCCCCACCAGGCATATCGCATACCGCCGACGATCGCTGATCACGACGATCCTAGGTAAAATTAATGTAGCCATGGTCCTGGAGGTCGATGGAACCGACAGCTTCGCCCATGCAAGGTTCCTTTGAGCTGAGATCGCCCGCCCTTCGTTTAAATACGAGGCCGGCGTAGCCAAAGGACCCTCCAAAATAATCAATAGGCACGATCGCACGTCCTCAAGGTACATCATCTAACATGGTGAACCCGAACAATGCGACGTGTCGTTACCCCCGTCTCAACGTACACCGTCGAGGGTCGCCATCTTCATGGCGGGCCGAGGTGGAAGCAGAGCTGACAAGCCGCGGACGTGGTGTCGAATAAGCCGACAACACTCCGCGCAAGGACTCCTCCAGACCGAGATCGCCCGCCTTTCGTTTTAACACAAGGCAGGCGTAGCCTAACGGAGGACCCTCACAAAAAGTGAGTCGCGGGATACACAATATTCCTCGCACACGAAGACACGATTGGGGAGATCGGTCCATCGAACACCCCAACCACACATGACTCTTCAGAATCGGCAAAATGAAGATAGCTCGCCAGACAGACTAGTTTTTGTCTCCTTACTTACAATAAGTGAACAAAAACAAGGGGGCAGGGATAGGTCGAGCTAATCTCAAATACGATCGAACAAAGAGGAACCACACTCGATCGGCTTCGCTCAAAAACATGCAGGGCGATCGGGGTCGTCCGACAAAAATTACAAGTAAGAATTCCGATTCAAAACATGTCAATACTTTCAACACTCAGACGATCGGTCGGATGAGCAAAACGATCAGAGCAATCATACACGTACTCGTAAAAATTGCACGCAAAACATTCAAAGGGCGATCGTATATAAAAAGACAGTATGAAAAGAGGAACATTTTATTCATAACACGAGTTTCATACATTACGGGGCCCGAAGGCATTACAAAAGGAAAACAAAAAGTACAAAGTTACAGAGGAAAACAAAATGTCTCTCAAGGCCCCGCCGGTTGACCATCGCCCTCAGGTTGCGGATCGGCTTCGGCCTCGGGATGAATGAGTTTACCCGTATACCAACTCAAGTCGATCCCGAAGTCGGCTAAGTCAAGGATCGGCAAGGAGAACTCCGGGTGCAGAGGATTCGCGAGGGCGTAGGATTTGAAGCTCTCCATCAAGGGACCAATCTCGATCCCTGCCTTTTTTGCGGCTCGAACAGCGTCAACATAGGCCAAGTAATAGGCAAACTCGCCGGCGAGCGCCACATTTTGGTAGGGATCGGTCTCGATCGCCTTCAGTTGGCCCTTCAACTCCATGACCGTCTTCTCAGCCTCCGCCAGCTCGACAACCTTGGCGGCATTCTCACCCTGGGCCTTCTCCAGCTCCTTCTTCGCCATGTCCAGCTCACCGCTGAGCCGATCCACCATCGCCTTCAGTCCGGCCGCCTCCTCCTGCGACGCCGCGAGCTTATGGCGGGTTTCTTTCTCCTCATCACGGGACCGATCGGCAGCCTCCTTAGAGCGGCTCAGCTCCTGCTTCAATCGATCCGCGTCCTGCTTAGCCCTTTTGGCCGTCTCCTCATACTCCTTCTCCATAGACCGGATCCGGTTGGCATCCTCGATATTTTTGTTCCGGGCGGCCTCGAGGTCGCGATGGAGATGAGCAGTGGAGGGTCGCCCCTCAAAATCCCTAGCAGCTTGGACGGCCATCGTCGCTGTCTGAAGAGCCAGGGCGACGGTCGCCTGCATGGCGTCTCCAGATCGCCGACGAGCGATCGCATCAAGATCGGTCGTCCAAGCCTTGGGCAGAGAGGTGATAGCCTGGCGAACGTAAGCAGGGACTTCGAGAGACTGTTGCGGAGCCTTGCTCGACAGAAAGTCCAGCACCATGGGAGCAACGTCCGGATCGGCAAGACGAACCCTGCAGCGCAAACCAAGGAAACCAAGGAGTTAGCCTAAACCTTACTCAGAACGCCTAGCTCGGAAGGTTCAAACCATTCTCACCTATTGACCAGCTCTGGATCACGGCCAAAATAGGGCTTTCCCCGAGAAGTCTCGGCGTCAACGATTGCCGTCCTTTTCAAAAAGCCGGCAGGTGTCCTGGAGCTTGATGCCGATGGCCTGGGACCAGACCCCTCCGCCATCGGAACGGAAGAAACAGGGGGAGCGGCGTTCGGCGGCTCCAAAATAGCTAAATCCGCCTCAGCCAACGGAAGGGACCCCTCCGGCCTCCGCCTCTTGCGGTTGCGCTGAAGTTGTTCATCACCTTGAGATTCCGGTTCGGCGACCGGCACCGCAGCGGGCCTCACCACGAGGCGGGCGAGGCAGCGTCGCAGCAACGCGACCCGTTTTCTTTCCCGATGAAGGCGGCCGATAAAACCGGGATTATACATGGCAATCTCTGCGGTAGCTCGCGTCTGAGGAAAATAAATCTACGCAAAGAAGAAACTCAAACAAGTTAGACACTTACTTAGACATGGCGACCTCTTGGGGACGATAGTCTCGCAGAAGAGAGTAGATGTAAAGTCATACCGGGGGCCTTGGTGGCGAGGAAGCGAAACAATCGAGCTCCCAACCGATGAGATTCGTGGTGGTCGATTGAACGTCT
Organism: Orobanche coerulescens; assembly: GCA_033398695.1. Lineage (NCBI taxonomy): Eukaryota > Viridiplantae > Streptophyta > Magnoliopsida > Lamiales > Orobanchaceae > Orobanche > Orobanche coerulescens. Next base: position 123,771,845 of record CM065817.1, read on the forward strand.
TTATAGGAATCCGGCAATGCGAATCCGCTCCTGCGATTGAGAAATCAAAGGGAGATCGTCGATCGATGGAACAAGGGATCTGCAAAAGGAAATAAATTAGATCAGTCAAGGAGTATCCAAATAAAGGGAGAATGGAAACCCTTACTTGGATTCCTCTACCGAAAATTGGTGGGGATATCCAACTCCTCCTCGCGATTCGCTCGATCTTGACCTCCATGCACCACCAACCAAAGACCACTTTGTCAGTCGCCCGAGCCTTGCTCGGCACCCCAATGACCACCCTACCACTGGCGACCTTGGATATGGTAACGCCGATCGATCCCATACGCACGGGTGAAAAGATAATTCATCTCCAGCGCAGAAGGCAAGCGAAACAACCTGTGACCGCCAAACAATGTCAATGTGCTGATAATCTGCAGCCAGGCGTTCGGCGTCAACTGAAGAGGCGCTATCTTTTTCCCAAGACAAACACATCAGTTCGTCTTCCTCCACCGGCGACGCATCTCGCTCCTCCGCCGCCGCAGATCCCGCCACTACGGCCTCGTTGAAAAGCTCCTCAAGCTCTGCGGGTGCAATCCCCGCACGAATAGCCTCTACGGCCGTTTCCACGGGGATTCCCACAGGAATTCCCTCCCGGTCCGGCGAAGCCGCGGCGGCAGAAGTGCTTCCGACCTCGAAGACCTTAGATCCTCCCGACATATTCTCAAAAAATTAAGGGAGAAAGAAGAATTGGGTTTCTTACCTAAAGAAAGGAAGACGGTCGGCACAACAAGCTCCAGAAATTTCTGCAGAATTTCAGCTATGGATACAAAGGACGCGTAAAAAATTGAAGGAGAAGAAGCGCAGGCCCTTTTATAGATGGAGACGGGGGTCTAAATGCAAATAGGAGAAACCTCGAGGGCTGGATCGCAACCGTCACGTGGGGACGCATTAAATGCCGCCCTCGAATCCCGCAGACGCGTCTTTTCGAGGGCATGCCAACCGACAAGACCGACAAAACCGTCGGACTCCCCCAACAGCGGCGCGACGCGTGTCCCTGCCACGTTAGAAAACCCGCCTTCTTTTCCTGCTGCTCCCGACGCGAAAGAAGGTCGTCCATATTTGAAGTCAGATCGGCTGATCGTTTAAACATTGGCGATCGCCAACAGCGCCACCTCACCCCGTGTTTTCAACATCGAGGCGAGCTGGGGGGCAATTGTTGTGCGGCGGTTAATACGCCTCAATAGGCGATCGGCATCACGATCAGAAAAGCCAACCATGGAAGACATACTCCGGACAAACGCCTAGAGTTCGGCATAATGCGGCGATCGTCTTTTGGTAAACAGCGATCGTCTTTTGATATCTGGCGATCGTCTTTAATGAGCGGACCAGAGGCGATCGTCTCATGCCACGTGGGGATCCAGCATCCGTAAAAGTCGTCGAAGACCGAATCTTGGACGATGGCCCACCCGCGGATCTTCAAAGGACACCGACAGATAGGATCATTGACCCCAGCCTGTCACCTACCACACCTACCGACAAGGCCGCCGAAAGGTACGAAGTGGGCCCTCCTCGGACAGCGACTCGCAACGCGTGCTGGCTTCCCATTGGTTCACCCAGCTGGCCTCCAACTGCAACCTCGGACCTCAAGGGAACAGGCCCACGTGACGGGACGATCGGCCGTTTATTTTAATATAGAAAACGGCGATCGCCCGCGATCGCCTGAGGGATCCCAACTACCTTGTCCCCTATAAATAGAGGACTCACTGCTGCGGCCAAAAAAGGCGAATTTCTACTACGAATTAAGTGCAAAATACACACCAAAGAGAGAATCAAAGGCTCTTTTGGCAACCACTAACACATTCATAGTGATATTCATACACATTCATCATATATCCCAAGCAAGAACTCACAGATTTATCTATCTGGTTCTTCCGGCAATCTACGCGATTTAAAGCCTAGATAACTAGAAGTCTTTACACTCCTTGTATTAGATTCTAACATTAATATTTGTACTCGACAGTATATTTATTAATAACATCTCGCGAGAGCATTCAAGCTCGGGATTAACAACCCCGGCAAATCTTGTATTATCTATTTTCTCACGGAAGTGTTCTCGCATTTGTTTGTTACTCGATCATTCCAGCAATAATATCTCCGGATAATATTTTGGGTAACAACAGATCGGTTTTGCCAAAATTTGGGGGTTGGACAAGTATTCCTTGATTTTGGCGAACGCCATTTGACTTTCCTTCGTCCATGCAAATTTTTTATTCTTTATGGTGGCGAAGAAAGGCTTTGCTTTTGTCTCCGAGCCGAGAAATGAAGCGATTAAGGGCTGTTAGACATCCCGTGAGGCGTTGCACCTGCTTGACATTCTGAGGTTCTTGCATGTCGAGGATCGCCTTAATCTTTGTGGGGTTCGCTTCGATTCCCCTTTGGCTCACGATGTGCCCCAGGAATTTTCCGGAGTTGACTCCGAAGTTGCACTTCTTTGGGTTTAGCTTCATGTTGAATTTCTCGAGGATGGCGAACATCTCGCCGAGGTCTTGGAGGTGATTTTCCTTTTTAAGGCTCTTGACCACGATGTAGTCAATGTAAACCTCCATGGTTTTGCCGATCTGATCGACGAACATCCTGTTGACTAGTCATTGGTAGGTTGCCCCCGCATTTTTCAGACCAAAAGGCATTCGGACCCAAAAGTACACGTCTTTCTCCGTGTGGAATGATGTGGGTTTTACGTCTTTCTCCACCATTGGGATCTGATGGTATCCGACGAAGGCGTCCATAAACGACACCATTTCGCAACCTGTCGTGCTATTGACCAGGTGGTCAATATGAGGCATTGGAAAGTGATCTTTCGGACACGCCGCGTTGAGATCGGTGAAATCGATGCATAACCTCCAAGATTTGCTCGCTTTTTTGACGAGCACCGCGTTGGCTACCCACTGTGGCTCGTCGGTAGCTACCCTGATCAGTTTGTTGTCGAGCAGCTTTTTGACTTCAGCATCGAGCGCAGCATATTTCTCTGGGCCGAATTTCCTACGTTTCTGGTGAACAGGCTTCCTTGCCGGGTCGATCTTCAGAGAGTGGCAAGCATGTTCAGGACTGATGCCGACCATATCTTGATGCCACCAGGCAAAGACTCCGATGTTATTTCGTAGTAAACTGATCATATCGTCTTTCAGCTCGAGATCGACGCTTGAGTCGATCTGCACTACCCGCTCCGGGCGAGCCGGATCGATTGTTATACTTTCCAACTCTTCGGTGGGGACGGTCGCTTCTCGTTTGGAGCGATCGCCAGACTCGGTCCTTGGGTCAACATCGAGGCTTGGCTCGAAGACAATCCTCGGTTCAATGTCATCCGACGATCGATGTGAGATGCCATCCTCTAAGTCGGGCTGGTATGAGGTGCTTGGCTCGTCGATCTCCATCGGTTGATTTTCGGTCGTCCTAGTGTTACAAACAGTACAAGAAATGTTTAAAGGAAAAGTTATAACACGGTAGTAGTTCAGACATTTCTTTGCCATCAGCTGGTTTCCTTTTACAGTACCGACTGTCCCTTCAGTAGTGGGGAACTTGATACAATAAAAGAAAGAGGAGGCGACCGCCTCAAAGGTTTCTAGAAAGGGGCGACCTAGGAACCCATTATAGATGCTGGGCATGTCTACGACTACAAAATTGAGGTTCCTAGTGATCTTAACCTTAGGATCGTAACAGCAAACTAGCTCGACGGAGAGCTTGATCCTTCCATAGGCTTTGACCGTGTTGCCGCCGAACCCTTGAAGCACATTTTCGAATGGCTTGATGAACTTGGTCAGGTTGCCGAGCTGGTCCAGAGCGGATTTGAATATGATGTTGCAAAAGCTTCTGTTGTCCACCAGCACGCGGTCGACCGTTTTCCCCAGGATACATGCAGAGATCACCAATGCATCCTCTTTGGGGTACTGCACTCCCTCCCTATCCATGTTGGAGAAGGAGATGAGCGCGTCTCTGGAGATGGTTGGCTCTGAGGGCACCACGACATGGACTCCGGCGAACATCCTTAGCTCGTCCTTCCGCTTTCTGTTTGACATGGTGGAAACCGGGGAAAGACCGCCGAGATTTCCTCCTCCTGATTGGAGCATATTGACCCGGCCGCTGGGGTTGATCGGAGGGATCGAATCATCTGAGTACTCTGGCTCGTTTTGCTCGATCCTGGCGATCGGATTGGGAGGTTGACGTTCGTCGTTCTGTCGACGATCGCGGCCCCCGGTCCTTTCAGCCCTGGGCTCCGGCTTGGTTACCAAATTGTCCAGCTTGCCTTTCTCGAACAATCTCCAGAGTTGTCTGAGGAGGTCGCGGCATTGGTTGGTGTTGTGGCCGGGACTTTTGTGGTAGGCACAAAATTTACTGCGGTCCAGATGACCATTGTCCCTCATTGGCTTTGGCTTGCTCAGCCATTCGCGCCCCTTGATGGCGTTGAAGATATGAGCCGGAGATAGATTAAGGTTGCGGAGGAGGTGGACTTCCACATCCTTGAAGGCTTTAAATTCACCGGGTGGCTTTGCGACCACCTTTCTGGGCTTGGCGATCGCCTTGTTTGGGACAGGACATGGCGTCGTCCTTTCTCCAGTTGCCCCATCGCCTAGGCGAATGGTGAGCAACCTCTGCCTGGCCAGGAAATCGGCGGCCTTGGCGCGGAAGATCGCGTAGGTCGGGGGGATGTCCTTCGTGAGGTTCCTGAACATGGGCGAATGACCATAGAATCCCCCCAGGACTGAATAGCGGACGAGCTCGTCGCTAATCGGCTCGCCGGTGAGGACTATTTCATCCACCTGGTTGATATAGGCTTCATCAGGCTCGTCTTTCCCTTGCCTAATTTTCATCATGTGGTGGGGACCTTCTGGCCGAGCGATCTTGGCGGCGAAGTACGACGTGAAGTTGTTCGCCAGCTTCTCAAAACAGTTGATTGAGCGTGATGGCAATGAGATGTACCACCTATGGGCAAGATCGCCCAATGTTAATGGGAACATTCGGCATTTCGTCGCGTCCGACACCCCGCATCCGGTCATGTAGATCTAGAACTTGCTTAAGTGAGTTTCGGGGTCCGATCTCCCCTCATACAGAGGTGTTTGAGGAGGGGCGATATTTGGTTGCACGGGGGCAAGCTCGATCTGGACCGCGAGCAGCTCACTTGGTCCGGCGACCTTTCTCTCGGCGCCTGCCCCAGTTTCTAGGAGCGCTTTCATTTCGTCGAGCTGGCGCTGCATTGCGGCCATCGCCGTAGCCTGGCTGCTCGCGGTCTGGCTCTCGGAGCGGGATCCGAGGCGATCATGTACCGATCTTCTGGCTCTGTTGTAGGCGACGAGGTCCCTGTCGCCGAGCTCAATTCTTAGGTGAGTGGGAGCCAGATGGCCGGCCTATTTTTTGGGAGCCGGGTATGCCGAACTCCTGGTGACGGATTCGGACTCCGACGTCTCATGGCTGGGGCCGGAATGCCCAGGTCGCCATGAAGGATCACTTCATAGGCGGCTGAAGACGGAACTGTCCCGCCTTGCGAGCGCCTTTTCTTGCAATTCGGAGCTTTCTGTCGATCGCTCGACATATAACCCCTTGAGATTTCGTTTGTCCGCGCCGCGGGTGGCCGATGGGGTGATAATGGGGGCGTCGCATGCTCTCCGTCGCTCCCTTAGGATGGCCATGGCCTCCTCGATCTCATCCGCGGTTTGGAATTGATTGAGTGAGAGATTGGGGCCGTCCCTCGGGGGCGGGAGTGAGAGCTTGGCGTCGCCGCGGCTATCTTTCGCCGCAGGTTGGGACTCGGTTTGGGCCGGAATAAGACGTCCGGCTGATCGTAAATGTAACACCCCCAGAGTACGTCCGAAAATGTTACACGACGTAGGCCCTTCTCACAAGGATATACCAGGCTAAACTCCACTAGACTACACAATGATTGACCGACCAGGGTCAATCTTAATACAATGCAGACCGACAAGGTCATTAAACAATTCAGAAACTAATGAATTTTACATCTCAATGACAAAAATAAACTTTCACACAAAAAGGGATGACAACTCCATTAAATAAATGAAAACCTACACCCGTGCAAAGGTGAATACTCAACCAAATGGAAAACACTGACCCAGATGGAATAAAAGAAAAAGACTCTGACTCTTGTGTGATTAGCATCGTTATCTTCCATCTCCTTCCAAGCCAATCCCGTGACTGCTCCCGAGCTGCCAAAACCTGAGCGCATAACAGGCACCCACCCCCCGAAAACTCGGGGGTTAGCAAACTGGAATTTTGCTAGTGCAACTACATAATATACAAGATATACGAACAATAACAACACAAAATTCAACCGTCGTGAAGCCTTAACACAAACCATATATTCCCAAAGTCAACACAGTATAGCACTCGTATACACAAGGTGAAAAATAATCACATAGTCATATTCTCTTTATGGAACATAACACCAATTAAACTTTAAACGAGCCCAAGGAGTCAAAAGATTTAGTTTGAAAATCCATTTTTATAAAAGGAAAAGTATTTTGATAAGATAGTTTGAAAACATTATTAATGACTCGGGCCGTCTTGGGGTTTTGAAAATCGAATGGGAATACTTTTAGAAAATAATTTCAAAAGCTATCGGGTCCTTGACCCAAGATATGGAAAACAATTGCACGAAAACATGTCAACATTATTCGGGGTCCTCGACCCAATTTATAGAACACTGTCACAAAAGAAATCATTACAACATCTCACAGGGTTCTCAACCCAATCCAAATAACATCATCACGAGATCAATCATCTCATTCACAGGGTCCTCGACCCAATACACAGAATAGCACCACAATACAATCGAAGGCACAATCTCTCATTCGACATATCCTGCTCAAGACCCCCGATTAATTAACCCTTGGAGATTTCGTCAAACCTCCTTGGTTAATTAACCCTGATACCAACGCTTTAAAAAATAAGTTGAAACAAACTTTCAAAAACACGAATCGCGGTCTATAACAAGACAAACATTTAAAAGAGAGTTGAAAGAATTTGAGATACGAACATCGTTCGGTAACGGGGTCTTAGCTATCACTCAAATACCCATAACCAATAAGCCTGCCAGGCGCCTCCCTTGCGCACCTGTGTACCGGCGTTCACTCCACTATGTTGGCCGCTCCTTGAACATGTCACCGCGCCGGCGATCACTCCCGCAAGAGCCGCCCCTTGCGCGCGCATTAGGTAACACCGGCGTTCACCACCCATATGGAGCCGCACATTGCAGCATACACTAGGCCGGATTGCACGCCCCGCCTCAGAGGTTCCCGGATACGACGTTTCTCACAACAAGTATCCACATTATTTCAAACATCAAGCACACAGACAAACGTCACAACAATTATCAACTCGGTACATCAAATCACATAATTTCTCCGCAAGTCCATAACCACACAAATAAACAATAACACGCACGTTATCAATCAAAACTCAATCATAATAAGCCTTCAATCATAACAAACCAACACCGCACATATATCCCTATATTGCGACTCAACCGAATGTATATATATATATATATATATACATAACCTTACTATATTATATGAATAAGTATAGTTCATCCATCAATCCAAGTTGAGTACATCAACTAGTGTTAGCATTCGTCACTCGTCTTTCACCGACATAGGCACATATATCGATATACGTATATACATACATATATTTAATATATAAATATATATAAATCTATATATATATATACACACACATATATACATCCGTATAAATTCATACACTTCGACAACAATGATTTCACGCAGTTACAATTCGTATATCAAGGTACTTGCCTTGGTAATCTCTCACGAATACTTCGGAAAATACGGTTGATTGGAGAAATCCGGAACTCCAATGAAAACGACGATCGGAAAGGCTCAACACCCGATTTTTGTAGGGAATTCGTCCCTAATATCCTATCATCAAATAAACAACAAATCACACGAGGAAAAACATCGCAAAACGACCAAATTTCTCTCTGAGGCATTTTCCCGGACACCTTGAAGGCGTCAAACGAAAGTTCATATAAACGACGAATCGGAAATGATAAAACCGTGGAAAGATAATGAAAATGATAGAACACAACTCAATCTTCAATTACCCAACATAAATATGAGTTAAAACGATCAAATCGGACAAAGTCAACTAAAATCCCAAAAACTAGATTTTAGGAAATCATACCTTGATTCGATCGATCGGAGCAAGTTATGGAAGGATTAATCGATGATATGGACTCACTAATCTCGTGGATTTATAGTGGAACAACATGCCCTCGCGTTCTCCAAGATCCAGCTGCAGAAAGAGAAGAAAAAGGAATAGAACAATTGGTGTAAACCCGACTCTCCCGTCATATTTATACCCGTGCAGGACACGGCGCAACAAACGGTCCAGTCCAGCGCCGTGTCTACCGCCGTGTTGCGGGTCAGTGCGCGACCTGACCGACACGGCGCAACAAACGGCCCAGTCCAGCGCTGTGTCTACCGCCGTGTTGCGGGTCAGTGCGCGACCTGACCGACACGGCGCAACACCCGGCGCAAGACACCTGCGCGTATGTCTCGGCCGTGTCCGACACGGCGCAACACCCGGCGCAAATCTTGCGCGGGTTCTCGGCCATGTCTCGGAAGGGCTGCTAGTCCTGTCCGACCCGGCGCAGGACACGGCCCTCGGCAGCGCCGTTTTCACCGCCGTTTCGTACAGGTCCGGACAGCGAAGCTCCGGTTGAAAAACGATTTCGGCGCAATCCAAAAATTACGATAGGACCACAATAATGATCTGGAAGAAGACGAAAAATAATAAAACAGGACATACGATTAGCTCGACTCACACAGTGATAAGTCGTACCCGACGAATATCACAACACGGTACATCACGCCGTACCAAGAAGTCGTCCGCAGAACAAAATGACCGGTACAACCGGCAAAATTCAAATTAAACCGGAAATGAAAAATCTCGGGTATTACATTCTACCCCCCTTAAAATAAGTTTCGTCCCGAAACTTAAAGTAAGGAGCGATGGAACAATCAAGGAAAAGTAATTACGTGCTCGGCCCCAAAACATCACGAGCAAAGCGCGAATGCAAGGTTCCAAAAGTACGATGAACTGACCTAGCAAGCACAAGGCAGTTTAAAATGGTCAAAAGGTTCACAGATGAATTACCAACAACGAAAGTCATCCTATACCGAAAATACTAAGAAGAGTACGGGTAATACATTACCCCATACTAAGAGTACATTACGATCCCGAAACTTAGAACAACAAAAGATGGAAACGTAAAACGATCGAAGTCACGATTGTTGGAATCAGCAACAATTAGGACATATTACAAAATATTCATTCTCCCATGTTAGGCTCCTCAGAAGGAGACATAGGGTTTCGGGACCTTCTCCGGTCACTTGCTCTGTTCGCCAACAGGGTAGCATTCTTTGCCAGTTCGGAAATTATCTCACAATGTTTCTCCCGATGACCTTCACACCCGCACCGGTAACAAGTCAAGAGTGGAAAGGGACAATTTGCACGAACATGTCCACGACGATTGCAGTTGAAGCACCCTCCCTTCTTACCGAGAGTCACCGATGCTGGCTTGGGATTCCCAGCGCTCACTCCCTATCGCGAAGACGATGCGTTCGAATGACGTGAGGGTTTGGGAGCCTTAGACTCTTCACCGACCAAAAATTTCCCAGATGTCCTCGGTCTCTTGGCTTCGCTCGTGGGCTCGACTACTGAGGAGATTTCATAGGATATCGTTTGATTTTGATACTCCCTCGCTGTAGCATGAATCGTTGTCGTATGAACCAGCTCAACGCTTCCATTCCCATCATCACGTCTACGTCCGCCGAGGCTCGACATACTAATGCAGATAATACCGTTCAACAATATTAATTTATCAGTCGTACAATATACCACAATTATCACCCGAGTTTTAGTTAGCATCCTTAGAATAACGGTAATATCGTAAAGCACAAAGTTTTATGAAGTCAATTTCGAGTCCTTCGATGAGGACGATCATTATATGTATGCACTTAATGAAAACAAATTTTTGAAAAATAGGGCTAGTCACGTTGCGCCAAAGACTTGTAAATACTGTCTTTTATTTCGGAAGAGGAAGTTTATATAACGACTCTAAAAATTATTTTTGAGTGATGTATAAAAGAAAAATTGAAAATTGAATTGTAACTAATTTGAAATATTTCAAAAGTGTTGAGTCCCAAATACCACAATTTTGAAAATCTTTCCTCTTCTACCAAAACGTTTATTCGAAAGAATTTTCCACCGAGATACGTGACCAATTGACATGACGACATTAAATCATGGCTTTTCACAATGTTAGAAAATTTCAAAGCACCACTTTAAAATATTCGTGATACTACAGCGCCGTGGGCCCCGTGTCGAAACCCACCAGGCTAAAAATCATTTTCAAAAAAATGTTCAAAATGCCAAAAAGGCCGATGTCGGCAATATTCTCAAATACCCACAAAAGTCATTTATAAAATATCAAATACCGTCCTAAGAATACAATCAAAACGTGCAAGACTAAAATATCAAAACTCGGTTTGCAAGATACCAAAAGCCATCTCAAAATATTCACGCAGCGGATAAAATTAACATTCATAAATTTATTCTAATAAAGTGCAGGAACAGATAAATATGCTCGACTTCCAAAGCATACTACATAACCATTTTTACTCGGACCGCATACGCATGCTATATCCTAAAACAATAATATCACCAACAAGTTTCAAATCCCTAGTTCACATTAAACATATTAGCACAATATAATCAAATACGTATATAAAGGGACTTACGATCGGGAGACTTACCATCACGGATCGCTTGAAGATGATGTCGGAACCACGATACTAATCACAACTCTGATATGCGCGACTTACACCGAACATGGACTTGGCCCAACGGCCTAGGTTTTTCGCAAACCTAAGCTCTGATACCATAATTGTAACACCCCCAGAGTACGTCCAGAAATGTTACACGTCGTAGGCCCTTCTCACAAGGATCTACCAGGCTAAACTCCACTAGACTACACAATGATTGACCGACCAGGGTCAATCTAAATACAATGCAGACCGACAAAGTCATTAAACAATTCAGAAACTAATGAATTTTACATCTCAATGACAAAAATAAACTTTCACACAAAAAGGGATGACAACTCCATTAAATAAATGAAAACCTACACCCGTGCAAGGGTGAATACTCAACCAAATGGAAAACACCGACCCAGATGGAATAAAAGAAAAAGACTCTGACTCTTGTGTGATTAGTATCGTCGTCTTCCATCTCCTTCCAAGCCAATCCCGTGACTGCTCCCGAGCTGCCAAAACCTGAGCGCATAACAGGCACCCACCCCCCGAAAACTCGGGGGTTAGCAAACTGGAATTTTGCTAGTGCAAGTACATAATATACAAGATATACGAACAATAACAACACAAAATTCAACCGTCGTGAAGCCTTAACACAAACCATATATTCCCAAAGTCAACACAGTATAGCACTCGTATACACAAGGTGAAAAATAATCACATAGTCATATTCTCTTTATGGAACATAACACCAATTAAACTTTAAACGAGCCCAAGGAGTCAAAAGATTTAGTTTGAAAATCCATTTTTATAAAAGGAAAAGTATTTTGATAAGATAGTTTGAAAACATTATTAATGACTCGGGCCGTCTTGGGGTTTTGAAAATCGAATGGGAATACTTTTAGAAAATAATTTCAAAAGCTATCGGGTCCTTGACCCAAGATATGGAAAACAATTGCACGAAAACATGTCAACATTATTCGGGGTCCTCGACCCAATTTATAGAACACTGTCACAAACGAAATCATTAAAACATCTCAGAGGGTTCTCAACCCAATCCAAATAACATCATCACGAGATCAATCATCTCAATATTTCACAGGGTCCTCGACCCAATACACAGAATAGCACCATAATACAATCGAAGGCACAATCTCTCATTCGACATATCCTGCTCAAGACCCCCGATTAATTAACCCTTGGAGATTTCGTCAAACCTCCTTGGTTAATTAACCCTGATACCAACGCTTTAAAAAATAAGTTGAAACAAACTTTCAAAAACACGAATCGCGGTCTATAACAAGACAAACATTTAAAAGAGAGTTGAAAGAATTTGAGATACGAACATCATTCGGTAACGGGGTCTTAGCTATCACTCAAATACCCATAACCAATAAGCCTGCCACGCGCCTCCCTTGCGCACCTGTGTACCGGCGTTCACTCCACTATGTTGGCCGCTCCTTGAACATGTCACCGCGCCGGCGATCACTCCCGCAAGAGCCGCCCCTTGCGCGCGCATTTGGTAACACCGGCGTTCACCACCCATATGGAGCCGCACATTGCAGCATACACTAGGCCGGAGTGCACGCCCCACCCTCAGAGGTTCCTGGATACGACGTTTCTCACAACAAGTATCCACATTATTTCAAACATCAAGCACACAGACAAACGTCACAACAATTATCAACTCGGTACATCAAATCACATAATTTCTCCGCCAGTCCATAACCACACAAATAAACAATAACACGCACGTTATCAATCAAAACTCAATCACAATAAGCCTTCTATCATAACAAACCAACACCGCACATATATCCCTATATTGCGACTCAACCGAATATATATATATATAACCTTACTATATTATATCAATAAGTATAGTTCATCCATCAATCCAAGTTGAGTACATCAACTAGTGTTAACATTCCTCACTCGTCTTTCACCGACATAGGCACATATATCAATATACGTATATACATACATATATTTAACATATAAATATATATATAAATCTATATATATATATACACATATATACATCCGTATAAATTCATACACTTCGGCAACAATGATTTCACGCAGTTACAATTCGTATATCAAGGTACTTGCCTTGGTAATCTCTCACGAATACTTCGGAAAATACGGTTGATTGGAGAAATCCGGAACTCCAATGAAAATGGCGATCGGAAAGGCTCAACACCCGATTTTTGTAGGGAATTCGTCCCTAATATCCTATCATCAAATAAACAACAAATAACACGAGGAAAAACATCGCAAAACGACCAAATTTCTCTCTGAGGCATTTTCCCGGACACCTTGAAGGCGTCAAACGAAAGTTCATATAAACGACGAATCGGAAATGATAAAACCGTGGAAAGATAATGAAAATGATAGAACACAACTCAATCTTCAATTACCCAACATAAATATGAGTTAAAACGATCAAATCGGACAAAGTCAACTAAAATCCCCAAAACTAGATTTTAGGAAATCATACCTTGATTCGATCGATCGGAGCAAGTTATGGAAGGATTAATCGATGATATGGAATCACTAATCTCGTGGATTTATAGTGGAACAACATGCCCTCGCGTTCTCCAAGATCCAGCTGCAGAAAGAGAAGAAAAAGGAATAGAATAATGGGTGTAAACCCGACTCTCCCGTCATATTTATACCCGTGCAGGACACGGCGCAACAAACGGTCCAGTCCAGCGCCGTGTCTACCGCCGTGTTGCGGGTCAGTGCGCGACCTGACCGACACGGCGCAACAAACGGCCCAGTCCAGCGCCGTGTCTACCGCCGAGTTGCGAGTCAGTGCGCGACCTGACCGACACGGCGCAACACCCGGCGCAAGACACCTGCGCGTGTGTCTCGGCCGTGTCCGACACGGCGCAACACCCGGCGCAAATATTGCGCGGGTTCTCGGCCGTGTCTCGGCAGGCCTGCTAGTCCTGGCCGACCCGGCGCAGGACACGGCGCTCGGCAGCGCCGTTTTCACCGCTGTTTCGTACAGGTCCGGCCAGCGAAGCTCCGGTTGAAAAACGATTCCGGCACAATCCGAAAATTACGATAGGACCACAACAATGATCTGGAAGAAGACGAAAAATAATAAAACAGGACATACGATTAGCTCGACTCACACAGTGATAAGTCGTACCCGACGAATATCACAACACGGTACATCACGCCGTACCAAGAAGTCGTCCGCAGAACAAAATGACCGGTACAACCGGCAAAATTCAAATTAAACCAGAAATGAAAAATCTCGGGTATTACAGTAAAGTGGCTCTCTTCGAGGTGGTGGCTGACGTCATGATTTAGAAGGGTTTTTTTTTTGAAGAACAGTGAGTGTTTCTTCAAGTATATGTTCCGGAGAACAGTGAGTGTTCTTCGAAACGGTCAGAGAGAAAATAAAGGTACGCCACTTCTTCTAGCGCCAATTGTTGTTACCCAAAATATTATACGCGATGGTTTGCTGGATATGGCTACGGGTGAGTAACAAACAAAATGCGAGAACACGTCCGAGGGAATGTAAATAACAAAAGATTTGCTGGGGTTGTTAGTCCCGGGCTTGAATGCTCTCGTGAGATATTATTGATACGAATACTACTTTGGAGTACAAATATTAATGTTAAGAGTACGATTACAATGAGTGTAATGACCCTAGTTATCTAGCTTTGAGTGCTGATGTTTGCCGGGAGAACCAGAGTTAATGCTCTGTGAGTTCTTGTAACAAAAATGAAATGTTGTATAGATTTCTGTGTAGGATTCGACTGGTCGATCTACTGTGTTTTTCGTATTCGGTCACTGTGAAATTCCGCGCCTTTTTCCAAATGATGGAGGTCTCCTACTTATAGAAAAGGAGGTAGTTGGGATGTCTTAATCCCGAACAGGCGACCGCCTTTCTTATATTAAATTAATCGGGCGATCGTCTCAGCACGTGGGTCGATTTCCTTAAAGTCCGCAGCTGCTGCTGGCAGCCAGATGTGCGTACAAATGAGGAGGCAACATGTAACACCCCCAATCCACTCAGGGATATTACACGCCGTAGACCCTCTCCTCGAGGATCTACCAGGCTGATAACTAAAATCAAACATCTAAACATCGCCTTTAAGGCTAAAATGACTCAGTAGACCGATTTGGTCTTTCAATAATAACATTCAACTCAATTCCAACATATACCCACGCAAGGGTCAAAATACAATAAACTCCCGTACAACGGGGAAAAGATACTGCAGCGGAAAAGAAAATACAACTAGACCAATACGACATCAACGGATCCTCGTGTGATTAGTATTGTTCATCTTTCATCATCCTTCGTGCCGACCCTGTGTTATGCTCCCAAACCTGAATGCAAAAACAGACATCCACCCCCCGAATACTCGGGGGTTAGCAAAACTCCACTATTTTGCTAGTGCAAGAACAAAGTGCAAATACGAGCCATACAATACAAGTTCCAAGAACAATAATAACCAGGAATCCTCAAAGATCCAAACGTAACGAAAAGTACTTCCCGAGGCAAGAGTTTGGTAAAACATTCTAAAACCGAAAGGTCACAAATCAAGGGAAAACAATTTATAAAACAGTTTAAAATGCCATCGAGAGTTTTAATAGAAAACAATTTAGGATTATCGAATCCTTAACTTGCCAAAAATCAAAAAGGGTCACGGCCCAAAGGTTTTGTTTTCGCAAATAGAAAACCGACAACAATACACAGGGTTAAAACCCACGTCACGCGTCCTCGACGGACATAAAATCAATACCAACTCGTGAAGTTTTTACTCGTGAATCCAGGTCGAAGCCATTGGAATTCCCTCCGTGACCCCGTTGAACCCTCCCGAGGTTAGCAAAATACATTCACACAACACACACAACAACTCGTGAAGTCTTTACTCGTGAATCCAGGTCGAAGCCATTGGAATTCCCTCCGTGATCCCGTCGGACCCCCCGAGGTGAGTAAAATACATTCACCACTCGTGAATCCAGGTCGAAGCCATTGGAATTCCCTCCGTGATCCCGTCGGACCCCCCGAGGTGAGCGAAGCAATCATGCGCAAATAACATATCACACCAAGGATGTCCAAACAATTCAACCAGAGGCATCAAACACTTAGCAAAACACTACGTCAAGCCACAATGCACCGAAATGAAACAATATACATCCACACGCAACACCAAGTGCATCATCAACACCAAACATATCCACAGGATTCACATACTCGTTCACGAAACACACCAATCACAAAACACACGCGGTTTTGAAAGAGGGCCTTTAACAAGGCTAACCAAATCTTTTGAAAACTCATTTCAAACAAACAAACAAACACACCAAGACGATCACCAATCATCATATCCACAAAACAAGAATAGTATGGACAAGGTACTTGCCTCGAATAAGAACAACGCGGAGAATCGACCGAAGTAGGTTGGCACGAACCGACTACGAACCCGCCGACTCCACCGAACGCCAACTCGCGATAATAAACTACGAAGGACAATAACAACAATGAAAATGAATTCCATAGCACGACTTAAAGCCGTTGAATTCAAAGAACGAATGACGAAAGTTCAAGTGTTTCCCCCAAAAACAGCCAAGAACACGATTCGTCCCGTCAAAACACGAAAATGGAATTCCAAACCGAAATATGGATATACAATCTATAGGATATGTTTAACAACATCATTTAACAACAATCGATCCATCAAAAACGGATGGAAAACGAGATCGAGGACAAAACCCCCAAAAAGTCGATTCGAAGGAAATCAAGAAATATACTTCGATTCGACGAAGAACAATAGATTAAATGATGTTAAACACAAGAATACTATTAAGATTAATCATACCCATCATGAATTAATCAACAATACGGAACGAATCGGACAAAAACGTAAAAACCCCAAAATTTCTCAAAATAGGGTTCTAGGAAATCTCACCTTGATTCGCTGGATCGAAGGATGTTATAGGATGATTGATCAATGATATAACCTCAAGAACTTCATGGATTTGTTGTTAAACAACATGGCTTCGCCACCTCCGAATCGCCAGCCGCGGATAGAAAAGAAAGGAAGTGAAAAATGAATGAAAATGTGACTGCTCTGTCACATTTATACTGGGCCGGAACTATCGTGCGCTAGCCTTCCCGGACTAGCGTGCGCTATCGGCCAGTATCGGCCCAGTACCCTCGGCCAGGGCCCGCACGACGCGGCACCACCGACCAATCACGGCAGCCGTGACTGTCGCCCGACCCCGCTGGCGTGCGCTACTGGCCGGAAGCTGCGCGCGCTAGCCGGCTGTCGATAACCTCACGGACTAAAAGCTCGCCAGTAACGTCGCTAGTCGGCCGACGGCGTCGCTACCCTGCCCGTTAGCGTGCGCTACGACCAAGCGATGCGTGCGCTACTGCCGATCCTAACCGAGTCGAACCTCGTAACCCCACCGCCCGGACGAAAGCGTCTGGCTGGGCGCTCGACAGCGTGCGCTACACTGCCGGTTAAGCGCGCGACCTTCCCGTCCGTGGCGTATGCTACGCGGTTCCTACCGCGTCGGCCCGGCGATGCCATAGCAAATGCGGCGGGACCCACCACCGTCCGGCCAGTTGTTCAGCCGTCATGGCCCGATGACTCGATTTCCGAAAACGTACGGAACGAACACGACGAAAAGCTCGCGGACAACATCAACGACCCGAAATGAAAACATAATGCAATAATTAATCATACGCGATCAAGAAAATGGTCGAGACAACAAATACAGATACGGATACCCATAACTTTGGGTAAATTACAAAATGGCCCAAAACGCCCGAAAATCACGATACGTGATCGAATAACCAAACCAAAGTTCACAACACGTCTAACAAAGTTAAACGGACTTACGGGAAACTCGAAACAGCAGTTTCGAACGAGATTCGCAAGAATCGAACACAAGTGCGGAAAAGTCGCTAAAAAGCATGGAACTCAACAAAACGACACCGAAACGAACTCGGATGTCAAAAAATGTAGAATTAATCATTCTCAGAATGACGAAACGGTCATGAGCGAGTCGTCAAAACGGACTTCTGCCGAAAAAAAAGAAATTACCAGAAATCGAAATTACGGGTATTACACAACACGCGTCCCATGTCGCTGTCTTGGGAGGTCCCACCTAGGACCTTTCGGAGGGTCTGTCGGTAGGTGAGGTTGTCCTTGTCACTGACAGCTGCTGATGGGATGGAGTCGAGCCTTTTCCTGTGGCGCCTTTTCCGGATCCGCACGTGGGCCTCCATCCCGAGATTCGGTCTTCGTATACTTGACGGATGTTGGTCCTACACATGGCATAGAACGGTCGTCCTTGATCGGGCACTAGAGTCGATTGATAGGTGCGGAGAGACGATCGTCCTGAATGTCGATCGCTCTGTACTTGATCTGGAACCTTCAGAAGGCCGGTCTGCCTTGGATTATTCGATGCTGACTTGGGTCGCTCGGCTTTCATACCGATCGCCGCTGAGGCGTATAAATCGACGCACAACAAAGAGCAACCCCGGAAAGGATCACTGGAAGGCGATCATAAGGGTACTAAGATATTTAAGAGGTACTCGTGAGTATGGGCTGCACTATACCAAATATCCAGCATTACTTGAAAGATATAGTGATGCAAAATTGGATATCTGATATAAAAAACCCAAGTCAACAAGTGGATATGTATTCACACTAGCTGGTGCAGCAGTGGCATAGAAATCTTCGAAACATACACTTATATCTCGGTCAATAATGGAGTCCGAGTTTATAGCCTCAGATAAATGTGTAGAAGAGGGAGAATGGCTACACCATTTTCTAGAAGATATTCCAAGATAGGCCTGTGACCGCAATATGTATTCATTGTGATAGTTAATCTGTGATTGGCAGGGCACAGAGCGTAATGTACAATGGTAAGTCTCGTCATATAAGGAGGAGACATAATACCATTAGACAGTTGATATCAACAGGAGTTATCACTATTGACTATGTGCCATCAAAGGATAACATTGCGGATCCGCTAACCAAAGGGTTATCAAGAGACCTTGTTGATAAATCATCAAGAGGAATGGGTCTATTGCCTTGAGCTAATGGTTTTATGGAGGATACCCAATCTAAGCTCACTGGAGATTCCAAGATCTAGGTCCAATGGGACAACTAATTCATAAAACTGGGCACGATCACTGTGGGGGTTACCCCGAACCGACCATTCCTAGGATGAAAACAGTGATACCCGTAGGGAGAGGTTAAGCTTATGCTTTTAATGATTCTTAAAGTCGACGACGTATAGTCGGGTGGAGTAAAATATGGGTTACTCAAAACACTCAAAGAGAATCACCTATGTTAGAGAGAAGAGGGGCCGCTTCAAAGGAGAATTGCAAAGGCACAATTCTTTAGAAACTCTCGCAGAACCAGGATGGTGTCCACGGCCAAAACGGGCACAATAATGATAACAGAATAAATCAAGGAGGGCACTTGTGAAGGATATACAATCACTTACACAAGCGGTCGGATGGTTCAAATGCATCTAGTCACATTATCTAGCCAGTAAGGAGAATATATCTTTTCGAGGGAAGGTTCAAGGAGCATACTCTACCTATCTTATGCAATGCCTAACCGCAGTAACTATCACCAAGTCAAACTCCGTGTCTGACGTGTGCTGTTGGACCATCAATCTCATTCAATTGGGGGATTGTTGAAATGTTAGAAATAAAGAGGAAATGGGCTATTTTGAGCAGCCCACTTGAGAGGCAATTTTGAGTGGGCTCGACTACGAGTTAAAGTCGGGACTTAGTTGGAATACGTAGTACTCCGTACGAGGTTTTCAAAACATATAAAAACACTCAAAATGATTGAGGTATGAATGAGATATAATGTTCTAAAGTGAACCCTTTAGAAATGGGTTTGGAAAAAGAAGTGAAAAATTGTGAGTATATAAAGAGATATGGACAAACTCTTGTTCAAAAGTGAGACATGAGTGGATGTGTGATTAGGCGCCCCTCGCGCACACACGCGCGCGGCGCTGCCGCCGCCGTCCGTCCGTCCGTCCCAACTCGGGTCGGGTCGGTTCGGCTCGGGTCGGTCGAAGAGCGATTTGGGCGAAATGTCTCGACGTCTCGAAGTTATCTTTTTACTGCAATTTTATTCGGTAAAAATTCAATTTGCTGAAATACCTCAATTATAAATTTCAAATTTTTCGGATCCGGATAAATATCAATTTAATTGATAATTATCGAATTAAATAGATTAGGATAAGTAGCAAGATACCAATCCTAATCGGTTTAGAGTTCCTCCAGCACACATCCTCCTCCAGCCTTCACCTATAAATACCCGACTTGAGGGGTTCGATTTTTCACTTCATACGTACGATTTTCGAGAGCATTTTTTTGTCAGATTTTCCTTCTTCGTTTCTCTTCTGTTCCGGGTCGGTGATAGTATACAAATCTATTCTAGTTCGCTGAGGGTGCAAGGAATCATCGATTCAGTGCATCGGACTGTTATCCTGGGAGGCATACGTCACACATCGTGGTGAGGGCGAATTTGCTTTAAGGAGACAGATATTCTGGATTCAACAGCGACTTCCGTTCGTTTTCGTGATCAGCAAATTTTCGTTCGGCTAACAACTTTTTGGCAGGGCATAAATAAATTATATCTTCGATATATATATACTGTATTTATTTTTTCAAGTATTCGTTTTTCAAAAAGTATTTAACAAGATTATCATTGTTGTGCTTCCATGTGATGTTCTTTTTATGAGAAGTAGTAGAAAATAGAAGTGGAGCAATGATCACTTAATATTTTGTCGCAATTGCTGCACTAAGAATCAGTTCTTTGGCAGGACAAAACGTTCCACCTGTGGAGCTAGAGAAGTAGTTAAAAAGGTGAAGTATATTATGGTGCACTTTCTGCTAAGTGCCAACTGCTAAGTACCGGCTTTCCGATTGTCTAAGTCTGTGTATGCACTTTAGCACCTATGGTGTTTCTAAATTAGGACATATCTTAAAGGTATCTACTAATGTTATACTAATTCACATATGTCACGAGTTCTTCTAGAGAATTAAAATTTACATACTCCCTCTATCTCAAAAAGATAGTCCATTTTTCCTTTTTGTTTGCCTCAAATTATAGTCACTTTCCTTTTAGAAGGATATATTTTGTCTAGAATACCCGTTTTTAATGATTGTTGGGATCAGTCATTAATACTAAATGAGATCATCTGTTGAATTCAGATGCATTAGCATATGGTCAACAATAGCCTTTTTAGCACTTTTTTTGCATTTAGATCCAGGACTAAACCTCTTAATTTTTGCGTGTGTATTTGCTGCATCCATAGTTAGACTATTGCCTTAGTTTTTTTTTTTTCATAGTTTCCGCTCATCTTACGATCATCGTCTTTTCAGGTAACGCTGGATGCTTTAATTGACCTGATTAGAAAAATAAAAATAAAAATTACCCCTTCGAAAGCAAAAAATATTTCAATATTAGCCTTTTAATTTGATCGCTGAATCAAACCTTGGGGTAATTTTGTAATTTCGGAAGTTACTTCGAGAGTTTTTTTTTTTTTTTTTGGTAATTAGGTCAAACCTCAAAATGGTACCTTTTGTATTAACACCTACATCTATACTATATAATACTTATTTCCCTTAATTTAATGTGGAAGGGGGATTTAATTGTAACTTTTAATTGTAAATATATGAAGAGACTATTTTAATTGTAACTTTTAATATAAATAAACTAATTTAAATACAAAAGTTATGATAAACATCACAATGCAAATGCACCTTCTAATACACAGGGTGATTAAAATGAACTTTTAAATGATAGTATAAATTACAATATGGTTAAATTTTAGCTATGAAATCTTAGATACAATCGGTGCATCGCACGGGTTGAATAAACAAAAACAACCCCGGACCAACATACGGGTTAGTAAAGCCTCATTTCATATAACTAATTACATAAACTAAAATAAAAGGACAATAACAATAAAAAAACATATAAACTTCTCTAAAAGGCATTTAAATTCTGTCATCTGCTCATTCAACCGTCTGCCCCAACATTACGTACAAAACACGTGCACCTTCTAATACACAAGGTGATTAAAATGAACTTTTAAATGATGTTATAAATTACAAGATGGTTAAATTTTAGCTATGAAATCTTAGATACAATCGGTGCATCGCACGGGTTGAATAAACCAAAAACAACCCCGGAGCAACATACGGGTTAGTAAAGTCTCATTTCATATACTAATTACATAGACTAAAATAAAAGGACAATAACAATAAAAAAACATATAAACTTCTCTAAAAGGCATTTAAATTACATCGTTTCTTCATTCATTCAATCTGCGTTTTGCAGTGATCGCCGAGATTAAGACGTCTAGTTATATGTGGGTTAGACATAGATTAAAATGAATTGTATAGATTGGGACGTTTGGAGTAGTTTCGCATTGTAATTCTCGTGTTGTGGGAGCTTTTTCCCTGCGCTAGCGTCTTGCTAGGCAGTGGTTTTTAATTGAAAGTAGCCGTTCAAAAAAAAATTACATAAACTAAAATAAAAGGACAATAACAATAAAAAAACATATAAACTTCTCTAAAAGACATTTAAATTCTGCCATCTGCTCATTCAACCGTCTGCCCCAACATTACGTACAAAACACGTAGATATTCAACCAAATACCGTACATCGCGCGGGTTGAATAATGCCTCGTATACTATAAAATTTAATTAACTAAAGAGGCTGTGATCGCCAATGGCCATGAATTACCATCGAGTATAGTATGAGCAAAACATAGTGTGTAAGCTTCTAGCACCTACTAATTTATAAGCTTCAGACATGACCTGATGAATATTTGGAAATAAGGTTGAAAATCAAATCAAGTTATTCGATACTCGATTCGAGTTTGGTTGATAAAAAAATTGTTTTGGCTCAATTTTTTGTATGAAGAACCAAGCTTGAATAAAATATTTTGTTCGATAAGATACAGAGTTTGGCTCGATTAGAATAAAATTTCAAAATGCATGTAAAAAATCAAACTATTCGAATTCGATTCGTGTTCAACTCGATATAAAGCTTGTTTGAGCTGGGCTCGACTGCTGATCAAATCAAGTTCAAGCACAATTTTTATAACTCGATAAAATTTCAAATAAATTTGAAGAAATATATGTTCGACTCGTTACACCATTATTTGAAAATGGAAATGTAATGGTATAACCGAGCTCTGTTGTATAATTTATTTGACCATGTATTCGTAATGTAATGGTCGAATCTATCATCCATTAACATGATTAAATTTAAAAAATTGTATCTTTAGTTAATCTAAATTTTTGGAGTATATGGTACTTGTCTAAATTGTATCATTATGGCATTTCTGTTGGTGATGAAAGGTTCCAAATTGGCGAATATGTCGGTATATAATTGCATGAGGTTTGTTTTTGTATCTGTAAAAAGTGGAATTTTTTTAGAAATTAATATGAAGGGTTACTAAAAAATACCCAAAATTTCCACTTTTCTGGCATTTCTAGCTGAACTTTTAAATATTTACAATTACATGCTCTTATCTTTTAATATTTTTCAGACTTAGATCATCTACAACAGTTTAAAAAAAAATATTTTAATCCCTAACACAAAATTTCAAAAACATAGTAATATCTCCAACAGTCTACACAAGAATACAGAAATCAATAATGCTCTCCGACAGTTTGCACAAAAATACAATAATTTGGCTATTTTTAATATTTATATCATGTTTATCTCAATTAACCAATAATAATATACTAATGTATTAAATTAACACCCATAATCATATTATAATGTGAAAATGATTAATCGAGGAAATAGTACCGTAACTAAATGGACTAAACAAATACATATATGAACAATCCAAAAGAAAAATATTAAAAACATAAAAACAGTTTTTTTTTTAATTCTCAAAACATTATTAGATTAAATCAATCCTTGTTTTAAATCGATCCTTAGTACAACTACAAGTCATATCTTAGTTGGTTTTTCATTAAAATCTGATGCCATGTTTAAAATATTTAGAAAATGAATTATATGGCATTGAGAAATTAACAGGATTAATATTATCATACATGATTAATCTTATCATATGAATATATTTTATATTATTTGTAATAAGAAATTACAAAAAGAAGAAGATAAATCATTAAAGAAAGTAAATTAATCTAAAAAGAACATACATAATACACGCATCATACAAAATTACACCGACAACAGCAAAACAGTGAAACTGTATTTATGGTGTAATACGGTCATTGCACTAAGAGTGAAAAGTACGGTGGAGCCAAAGGCTCGCGCCGATCCTCCAGTCAGAAAACACCAACGGCGCACGATACCGGCTTTGGCGCCATAGGGCCTCGCGCCGTGGTGACAACGCCACGCCGTAGAATTTCTTTTTTTTTTTTTTTGAAAAATCTAGCCGTTACCAACGGTAATATTACCGTTTTTTTCGATTTTTTTCATTTTTCACCCCCTAAAAACTCAATATTTACCCCTTAAAAATCCTATAAATACCCCCTTATTATTTTATACTTCACACACACTTCCAATAACACACTATTCTCTACTTCTTCAATTTTTTTCCAACCAAAATGAATCCTAATTCACCATGGATCAACAATATGCTAAACGACCCTTCGAACCAAATGGTGGGCTCGTCTTCGAATCCGGCTAACAATCCGGGATCGTCTTCGGATCCATACCCTGAAACACCTTACTTTCCAACCTTCCCGAACAACCCATATATGAATCCCGAAGAACAAATGCTATTTTTCTCAATGGAAAATGCAACAACAACAACAACATGCTCAATTTTCTCAACAACAACAACCAACTCAACCAAATTCCGACCAACAATCCTTCCACCTAGTAGACGAACCTACGGAAGAAGATGAAGAAGAGTCGGTCCCGATCCCGACGTCAAAAAAATCGAAGGGGAAGGCGAAGAAGACGACGAAGACAAAGACGAAGTCGAAGAACACCAACGAAGACGAAGAAGATCCGGTCCCGACCCAATCTCGGAATTTTTGGAGCCAAGAAGAGGAGTATCTTTTGGCGGAGTGTTTCATTGAAGTATCCGAGGATCCAAAAACGGGTGCGGATCAACAAAGGGATACGTTTTGGTATAAAGTTCTCGACGTATACAACAAGGAAGCCAAGAAGCTCAAGTACACCATTCGTACCAAGAACATGTTGACGGAAAAGTGGACTCCAATGAATAAAGATGTCAAGAAGTTTAATACGGTAGTGGATGAAAAGGCGGCTATGAGTGGGAAAAATGATAAAGATTTTATGACGCGTTGCCACATATTGTTTAGAAAATAACGGGTTATGACTTTAAACACGTAAGTGCTTGGGAATTTTTGAAAGACAAGCACAAGTGAAAAAATCCTGAATCGACATTGGCAAGACGTAATCCTCTTCGGGTTACGCAAGAGCAACCCGAGCATTTTGGCCCCGACAAGTTGCCACGGCTGGATGGGATTTACCGAATTTCAAAGAGTCAACGATCGCCAAACTCGACCGCTAGTTCCAGTTCAAACCCGGCAATATTTCAAGAAATGTTGCAACAACAATACGAGTTAGACCGCAAGATGAAGATGGATGTTATTGAACGAGAGTCACTCGCGAGAGTTAACTTATATGAATCTCAAAAAATTGCCGAGGAGATGCGACTGCTACAAATGGACACAAGCAAGATGGATTCGGTCGACGCGGCTATCGTCAAAGCCCAAAAAGCATGAATCCGGGCAAAGTATCCAACCGAAGAGTAGTTCACTTTCTGGATTTTTAATTTTAATATCTTTTTTTAATGTTTTTTTCGTATTTTTTTAATTTCTATGTAATGTGTTTTATTTTAATTTAATGAAGTTTATTTTAATATTTTGTATGTTCTATTTTATATAAATGAAAGAAAAAAAATTGTCCTATGGCACCACATTTTCTGGTGCCAACGGTAATGGCCAAAATGTGGTGTCATAGGATTTCTGGTGCTATAGAGAATTTTGCTGACGTGACAGCACTTTTTGACTATGGCACCACTGTACCCAGTGATCTAAAGATGGTGGATATAGCGTTGGAGAAGCATTTGCAGAAAAGAAGCGATCGGCGAAAAACTAGTGTTGCTATTGGAGATGGTCTTAATAGGGATACGGCTTCAGATGGGTTTTTTTTTAAGTGAGGGTTTCCTACTAATTTAACAAAATTAGAGGCCTAATTCGAGTACCCGTATCTCATGCTTTTGAAAATACTAGTGTTATTTGGTTCGGATCGATCCAGATCAAAAGAATGTGTGAGAAATCTAAAATTAGAATATCAATAAATTTATTTTAAACAACCTTCATTAAATTTTATAATTTCTTTTTTTATCAATATCAAATTGAATTGTACCAGACCATATCAAATTATTGTTTTGAAAAATACCATCTGACGTACCAACACCCTTACCCTTACGAGTATCCCTATTGGTACTTCTCAGACGCATGCGATCCCAGCAGGACAGGCTCTGAGTGCCTTGGGCGTAGACAAAAAGTGGCCCATAATTATTTAATAAATATAACTAATTTTTGCATTTGTTTTAATAAATATAAATTCTAATTATTTAATTAAAATAGCATAATATATGTAATTGAACTAAGTGTTTATTATCCAAAAGTAATTCTTAAGTTAATTTTCATTCTTCAACTTTCTTCAAGCATCTAATATACTCACTCACCTAAAAATGCAAAATAAATTGAGAATCAAAGCAAACAGTAATTACAAGTAGTTGAAA
The DNA here is from genome assembly GCA_033398695.1 of Orobanche coerulescens. NCBI lineage: Eukaryota > Viridiplantae > Streptophyta > Magnoliopsida > Lamiales > Orobanchaceae > Orobanche > Orobanche coerulescens. Next base: position 123,798,463 of record CM065817.1, read on the forward strand.
AAAATAAAAAATAAAAATAAGTCATCTCTATTGTAATTAATGTATTTATTAATGAATGATCATTATACCACCGAAACCCTAGATGTGTACCTATAAATAAAGGTTTTTGGCCCTCATAAGAATACACACATTATTATTATTCTCTTCCAATTTTTCTTTTTTTCTCTCAAGTTTATAACACGTTATCAGCACGATACTCTAGCAGTAGATTTTTTTTTTCATCTAATTTCCGAAATTCGCAAAAAAAAAAATAAAAAAGCGAGCAGATTTTCTGCACTATGCGGCCGCGCTAAAATTGTGTTTCTCGCTTCGTTAACCGTCGGATCAGCTTGAAATTCTGACAGCAACTTTCCGGCATACATATCTATATAATCAATGGTGAAGATTGGATTTTGTGTAATATTGCTTACTAAATATGTCGCCGAATAGAAGTAGATTTTTACAAGAAAATTTAAAGATCTGACCCTCATCTAACACCGAGCTGCTACACCGTCGCGCCTGAGTCCTTTTTCGGTCAATTATCGAGCCCAGTAGCCCCTTTTCCGGGCGTTTCTCAACTCTCCATCTTTTCCTAATTACTTATTTATTTGTCCATTGATTTGTACACTTATGAATCTAACCATGTTTATGTTTTACGTGGATATAGGAAAATATGTTGTCCATGATAATATGCATGCTATGGAGAGAAGCAATATTTAGCATCTCGTTCAAGGATGAAAGTTCTGGAATTATTTATGGAGTAAGTTAGCATACCAAAGCATTTAATTTATATATATTGAAATTGATTCATAACATATTTTAATTTGTGAATATGCTTTAATTTTGTGAATTATGAAAACAATATTTTATTGCAAGATGTATTTCATATATCATGTTGTATTGATGTAATAATCGTATTTGTTACGATTTATGATATAATATTTATGATTACATATCGTTGCTCCCGAAGTAGCACGGTTGATATATGATTACGATTTATGATCATCATAAAGATTACATATCGTTGCTCCTGAATAGAGGTGGTATCTGGGCCGATCGCAGAACAGCCCAGCACGGCCCGGCACTCTTAAAAACCGGCCCGAACCAGCCCGTGTACTATTTGGCCCGGACCGGCCCTTGTACATTTAAGTTATGTGGGCCTTAGGGGCCTTTGTTTTAGAGGCCCGGCCCGGAACGGCCCGTGAACGCCTAAAACCGCTGGCCCGGCACGGACCGGCCCGAGCCCGTGTTAGCCCATGAACCAGGAAGGCCTGATCCGTTTAGCCCGCCTAAAGACAGTTTCATCTAAATGTTAATTTTGGCTTTATAGTCCACACCATAAGTCCAATTGAAAAATCCAACACCAAGCCCGGTGAATAGTTAAGTACTAGTCTTATTTTGCTATTGATTTGTAATTTTCTGTCTTTGTAATAAAATTTCAAGTTCACTTTGTTGGTTTTGAATTTATGAATTAATGTTGCTTAAGTGATTTGTGACTTAGTGGACTAATTACTTAATTAGCAAGGGCATCAGGTTTGTGTTTTTGAGGATTATGTTTTTATTATTAAGTTCAGCAGGTTTAACATTCAGGTTTTATTTGGCAGCATTTTTTTTAAATGTTCAGTCCGGCCTGGGTCGTGAATGTAATATCCGGATTAATTATTGAGTATTTCATCTGTAACTGAACCCTGTATTATTCGAATTTGTGATATCGATAATCGAAGTATGATATTTCTCGTATTTGTATTCTTGTGCATGATTATAGCAACATGAAATTTTCTCATGCAATTACGTGGTAACGTACGCTAAGAAGAAAGCTTAATGTACGTTATCCGCCAAAGTTAGCGCATGCTACGAATGAGGCGTAGCATACGTAAAGAGGCCAATAATTGAGATGGATGGCTAGCACATGCGCCAGCCGGACGATGGGTCCGGATAAGATTCCCGCGGATGAATCTGGACAGTTTTGAAGTCAACGAGTGTTAACGTACGCTAAGGAATGTGTCTAGCGTACGCTAATGGGTGTTACTTACGTACGTAACCTGATGGTGTAGCGTACGTAATCGAGTACAGAATGAGAACAGCTAACTATCGGTGACGATAGCGTATGCTAAGTATACAGGGTAGCGTACGTTAAGCCACTAACGTACGTTATGCATGAAGGCTAACGTACGTTAAGGTCAGAAAGTTATAAATAGGACATCAACCCCTTTCATTTCATTCGTTTCTTTCACTTGGATTTCAACCTACTTCATCCCCAGAGAGTTCCCAGCCACTTTCTATACCGTTAGAACACCTTTTATTGATCATTGAAGATTGGAGATTACTTATACTTGATCATTGAAGTGGAGAATCATTTTGGATTGACACACAAGCAACCGGAGTTGGATTCTACCTATTGTCTCGGTATTTTCTTCATCTTAAGGTATGTTAATGCTATCTCCAACTTTGGATTCGTGTTCTTAAGGATATGATGATCATGCTATCAAGATATTAAGTTCCATAGATGATTTATTCAACCAAACATCATGTTTAGAAGTTGGGATGATTATGCTTAAGGTATCATTGTTGAGAACATTATAGTTGGAATCCTGTGTCGTCAAATGATGAGAGCAATGTTCTGAGATTGATTGTCCGTATTGAATAGTGTTGCCATAATGGTCGTATATTTAGTATTGGTATCATTGTTGCTTAACGGAATTAGATGAAGGATCACCAAAGGTTGAAGTTGATTTAGTAAATTAATCTTCATAATGAAGCTGGAATATGTTGATGATATTGGTAACTAGATTATCAACCTCAGAATAACTGAATTACGTAAAAGAATTTGTGATCAAATATTGGAGCATGACATCATGATGATATGCTTAGCCTTGAAGTTGTAAGACATTGAACACCATTAGATCATTCAAGTTTTCATGAGTGTATCATGCATGGATTTAACGTACGTTAACACTGAGAATTTCATGCGGCGAGTCAGTTGTCTGATCAGGGAAGAGACTGTGGATGCATGTTTAGCGTACGCTAGGCTCTGCAGCTTACGTATGCTAACGGGTGGAATTAACGTACGCTACGTTTGGTACGTAACGTACGTTATATCATCAGACGAGTTAGTTAACTGATCAGAGAAGATACTGTCAATGTATGATTAGCATACGCTAGACTTCGTAGTTTACGTACGCTAACGAGCAGCCTTAACGTACGCTACATTTGATACATAACGTACGTTACGCAGACCAGGCAGGATACGTTTTATGAACTTCCGACCGTAATTTGGATTGTTAGATGTTCGTACGACGTGAGATGATTCTATATTATTTTTTTTGTTTAAAGGTTCGAGCTTCGTAACGTGATTGATCGAAGGGGAGACCTTCGAGTGTATTGATATTCATCGAAGCTTTATTCTTGTCATCTAATCAAGGCAAGTACTTTAATTAGAATTGTTCGTATTATGTCGGTTATGTTATGATTGTGCTGGGTACATGTGTTGTGATTAATTGTCCACCATGCGTTGATCCGGCGGGAATCATCATGGAAAATCTATAGCTGTGTGCGCTGGATCGTTGGACAGGTAGTTCCACCATGCGTTGGTCCAATTGGATCATCATGGGAATCTATAGCTGTGTGCGCTAGATTGTTGGAATACCATGAGTATGTTGAGACTGTCATGATGTGATGTGTTGTTATTATTTCTCGTTGGAGAAACTTATCATGATTATTTTTTATTAAATCATTATTGTATAATTATCGTACTTGTACTAGCATCATTGTGCTAACCCCTTCTGGGGTGAATATTTGTTTATGTTCAGGATCCAGGAGAGCGGGGAAACGACCACTGGATCTGCATGATGACGAGGGTGCAGAGCGATGTTCCGGCCGGGTTTAATTGTCTGTTGTTTGTGTTGTTTTTAATAAGTATCGAGTACGTCGTCGTTTGTGATGTTGAATTTGGTGATGTATTAATATTCTCCATCGAGATGTTTGTATTTTCGGTATAGCCCAGAACTGTTGTATTTTATTTCGTTTACTTTCATATGTTGGTATCTGTTATTGTATTTTCTTTTCTTCAGCCTTGTAAATTTTTATGTAAAGGATTTATGGTGCTGTAATATTCCTGAATATATCGGGGGTGTTACAGAATATGGTATCAGAGCTAAGATTATGGATATCTTGGCCATTGGGTTAAAATAGGGTTCATATATGTCTTTTGAGGTAACCGGCCGTGAATAACATCACTGTACTGTCTACGTCTTCGTGCGAGCGGTGGTTGTAAGATTCCTAAACTCTATCTCGTCGCTCACATGTTATACTTCTTTATACTTGAACATTAGAACGATATTGTTTCCTGTATATTGAGTATTTATGCTTACAGTATGTTGAGAGGTGTGGTTGCGGTCGCGGACGCGAATGGAGGAATGCTGAAAGAGAAGCTTCGCCTTCTAATCGGGCCAGCCACAGCTCAGGCGAGCCACAAAGATCTATTAATAATGAACTAGAACCTGTTGTTCCCGAAATCCTTCGCCAGGTGGTTAACCAGATGACTCAGTTTCCCCAGGTCATGGACCGCATGCAGGTGGCAGTAGGATTACAACAGGGAGATAGACAGCAAGGTGTCCCACACATGGGAAATCGAGGCGACCGATGGCTGCAAGAGGTGGTGAAGATGCAACCACCCAAATTCGACGGCTTTTCTGAGACACCGACGTGGGATCATTGGTTAAAAGAACTGGAGAAAATTTTTGTCGGGATTAATTGCCCATACGACCGGAGAGCCTCTATTGCTCAGTACTTTCTGATAGGGGAAGCATCCGAGTGGTGGGAAGCCATCCGACATGCAGGTCATGACGCCGACTGTGGAGAATTTAAATTAATGATGGAAGCTCAGTACTGCCCTCGTCCAGTGAGGGAAGCCAAAATTCGGGAATTTTTTTCCACACAGCCGTCAGACGAGCCAGTATCCCAGACGATTAAAATGTTTAATCAGCAGATGGCGTTTGTTCGACACCTGGTCAGAACAGACGCGAAAATGATGATCCATTTTGACATGAGAATGAAACCAGAGATCCAGAGAGGTACATGTCCAGTTTCGAGTGTACCATTATCCATCAATATCAGGATAAAGCATTGGCGTATGAAATCAAAGAAGCAGCGGTGGAAAAGTTTGCAGAATCCAAGAATCAGAAAGTCTCTGGTAGTTTCACAGAGCACAAGATCAGTGGACCCCACAAGGCCCAGTCATCTTTTCATTCATTCAAGAAACCTCCGCACCCATCCAAGAGTGGAAAGAACTTCGGAGCAGTATCAGCCACGACGAATGTAACAAGGAAGTGATTTAACCGTGGTCGCCCATGACACCTTTGGCGTGATTGTTTCCGTACTCCAGTGACATGTTATGACTATGGATAAGAGGGGCACCGTGCAATGTTCTGCAAGGATGCCACTAAGTTTAATGGAACTCGTACTTCACAATCGGCTCAGAAGGAAGCAAGTATTCAGCAGACGCAGCAAAGTGTTCAGATGGCCCAAAATTTCGGTCGAGGTCGAGGCAGAGGACAGTTCGACCGCAAGGGAGCCTCGAGTGTCGGATCTACTCCCCCACGTCTGAACGAGATGAGGAGGGCAGACGATCAGGATGATGCTGTCGCATCAGGTACTGTTCAGATCCTTTCACAGCCAGTTAGCATTTTATTCGATACAGGAGCTACGCATTCATTTATATCCTTGTCTTGTGTAAATTGTTTGAATATTTCTGGTTTTCATAATTGTGAGCCTTATATTGTGGGTCTACCGAGTGGAGAGAGGATTGTGGGAAACTAAGTCTCGAGATTTGCCTGTATCAATTGGAGGCAGAGAGTGGCCCTCAAATCTGATTGTGATAGAAATGCAAGGAGACGACCTGATTCTCGGAGATGATTGGCTTAACCGTTACGGAGCTATTGTAAACTACCGGAAGAGGAATATCTCAATGATAGATGATGATGGTTCCGAAATACTGTTTGAGGGATGGAGACCAGGGATCTCAAGAAAGATGATTAAGGCGATAAAAGCTGTCAAATTGTTGAAACAGGGCTATACTGGGTATTGGTGCTACGCAATGAAAAAAGAAGACGGAAAAGTAGAACTCTCATCCATTCCTGTTGTGAACGAATTTCCGGATGTGTTTCCTGATGAATTACCTGGACTACCTCCACGGAGGGATGCAGAATTCACCATCAAGCTGGAACCATGAGCTACACCAATTTCTAAGGCGCCGTATCGTATGGCACCTACTGAGATGTATGAATTGAAGAAGCAACTGGAAGAGTTACTAGACAAAGGCTATATCCAGCCAAGCATTTCGCCCTGGGGTGCACCCGTTCTTTTCGTCCGGAAGAAGGATGTATCGCTTCGATTGTGTATTGACTATAGAGAGCTGAACAAGACGACGATCAAGAACAAATATTCATTGCCATGGATTGATGATTCGTTTGACCAGTTACAAGGAGCAACATTGTTTTCTAAGATTGAACTGAGGTCAGGATATCATCAGTTGAGGATTAAGGAATCTGATGTTCCAAAATCAGCGTTCAGAACTCGCTACGGACACTATGAGTTTGTAGTGATGCTGTTTGGTCTCACTAACGCACCTGCTGTATTCATGCAATTGATGAACCGAGTGTTCATAGAGTATTTGGACTAATTCGTGGTAGTATTTATTGATGACATTTTGGTTTATTCCAAGAGCCCGGAAGAGCATGTATAGCATTTGCGGATCGTTTTAGACCTTTTGAGAAACGAGCAATTGTACGCCAAGCTTTCTAAGTGTGAATTCTGGCTAAAGGAAGTAATGTTCCTCGGTCATATGGTATCAGCAGAAGGAGTCCGAGTAGACCCCCAGAAAATCAAAGCAGTTATGGATTGGAAATCTTCTAAGAACGTGAAGGAAGTCAGGAGTTTCTAAGGACTTGCTGGGTATTATCGTCGGTTCGTGGAAGGGTTTTCCAAAATTTCCCGCCCACTTACTCAATTACTTCAGAAGACCCAAAAATTTGAATGGAACGAGATGTGCCAGACTAGCTTTGATGAATTCAAGAAGAGATTGACGACGGCATCGATTTTAGCACTCCCATAGGGAACCGGAGGATTCACGATTTATAGTGACGCTTCAAACCAAGGTCTCGGATGTGTATTGATGCAAAATGAGAAGGTGATCTCCTATGCGTCACGACAGCTGAAGCCTTATGAAGTAAATTACCCAACACATGATTTGGAACTGGCAGCGGTAGTTTCTGCTTTGAAAATCTGGAGACATTACCTGTATGGGACTCACTGTCAAATCTTTACGGATCACAAGAGTCACAAGTACATATTCACTCAGAAAGAGTTAAACATGCTGCAAAGGAGATGTAACACTCCCAGAAATCACCGGGAATATTACACGCCGTAGACCCTTTTTCCATAAGGATCTACCAAGCTAGCCACCACGATACGAACAATGTTTGACCGGCCGAGGTCAAACAACTTACTAACACAGACCGATAAGGTCAAATATTAATTACACTGACCGATGAGGTCTCGCGATTAAATCAACCCAAAAATAAACTCATTATTGTACATACCCACGCAGGGGTCAAAATACAATACAGCGGAAGACTTAAAATAACTCCACAATACAACGACATCAAACTGGACTCTTAACTCTTGATTAGTATCGCGGCTCGTCTTCTTCCCAGCCGTACCTGTGGTTGCTCCAACGAACTAAGCACACCTGAAATGCATGATACGCATTTCCCCTATTTAAGGGGTTAGCATTTGAATGGCTAGTACAAGTAATTCAGTATATACAAAATATATCACGCCAATATCGGTTATAATACAATAACTACAGTAGTGAAAGAAGTTCCCGAGGGGTATTCAATATTTAAGGTACAACTCAAGTCTTTGAAGATGAGATATATAAAAACTTGGGAGTTTTAGAAAATGACAGAAAGTCTTTTGGGACTTTGAGTTTAAGATTGTAAAGCCTTATTCGAAAATAATGGGGTCTCGGCCCAAATCTCTTTGTGAAACAAACATTTTCATAAATAGTAAATTCTTCTGGGCCTCACGTCCTAAATTCCGAAATCATTTCGAAACAAATGGGTCTCGACCCAAAGTCATTTTCCGCAAAAGCAATCTTAACACAACCGTTGGGATCTCATCCCATGATTTCCTCAACCACATTACACGAAAACAATAACAAGTTCGTTATCCAACACCAAAACCTCACAGTCAAGGAGTTAAACACTTACAACATAAATCATAGTGCCATTCTAGCAAAGTACCAAGATTCAATACATAATGTACATCAACATCGAGAACCAAAACGTTGTGATATTCCGAACATATCACAAATATCGAAAAACATCACCAATATCACGAAGCCATACTTGGTAACCCGTGGCCGTACCCCTTAGTATCGACCCCCAGACGTCCCGTCGAACGCTCCGAGTGGGAAACCACTTCCGCGGCCGTACCCCTAGTATCGGCCACCAGACATCCCGTCGAACGCTCCGGGTGGAAGGTCAGCAACGCACGCACCTAAGTTCACTTCCGTGGCCGTACCCCTTAGTATCGACCCCCAGACATCCCGTAGAACACTCCGGGTGGAAGGAACAACACACACACACATTCCAAAATCACAGTTGCAAACCACAAGCCTCGAAGGTCAATCACAATATATATATATATAATCAAGGCACTTGCTAGAAATGGCCAATTATACGACGCATAGCTATGACCGACCTAGCTATACTACAACCTAACAATCCTGAACGCATCTCCACACATCAACGACATAACAACCGATCAACCATTACGACTAACCTAACTCATAACAAACAACTTAACCCACACAACCTGTTGATCACCAAAATATTATAGCACATGTCTAAGTGTACTATCTACCCGACACTACGTCTCTATTGACATATCCCTATGACAAGCAATGAACCAAAACTAATTTCACATAACCACATAACAACTACGATAATTCACATAAGGCACAATCAACAAAAATTCACAAACCAACACAATTACATATGCAACCTCAATTTACACAATATAAATTGTATAGACAAGAATACTTGCCTCGATAATTGATGGCGAAAGCTCTGACGAACACGGCTCACCCGATCGATTCATTGAAATCCCAACCTTTATTATAAATATATAATAGACAATTTAATATAAGGGTTCAATTTAATATCTTATAATTAGAAGGTAATTAATTGGATGATAAAATACCTCCATCGTGCCCTTAATTTATCGATCGAATAAAACGACTAACGATAATCAACCTGGGTCCAAGTTCCTAAATGATTGCTCCGAATACGAACTCCGAACTCGAAATCACTTCGTAGGTCTAATTACACCACTCCAAATTTACAAAAACCTTCATCTACATCTATATTTTTCCCGTTCGAATTCCAATACGAACACACACACAACCACGACTACACACACAGATATATATATATATATATATATATATATACACACACACACAAACCTATATATATATATATACACACACACAAACCTGCACTACACCACACTCAACACACTCCTGCACACACACACACCTGCACACATATATAATATATATATATATATATACATACAACACACACAACACACTCCTGCATACATATAATATATAGTACATATATATATATACCCAACACACACAAACACCAACACACGTAAACACACATGCCTCACACACACACAGAGACACACGCACAAGCATACAAATTCACACACACAAATACTTGCACACCAGCACACACACACATATATATATATATATATATATATATATATAGTTCACACACACACCACACACAAACACACACAACCCACTTCGCGCGCACGCACACACACACACCTACTGCACACACACACCTATACTGCACACACGCACAAACATATACATATAGACACACACGGACGCAACCCGGCCAGAAAACTGACCGCCGGTGCCCGACCGCCATCAGAAAAAAATCACGGACGGTAACCAAAACATGAGCCTGAAGTGGAACCACCAAGAATCGAGCTCGAATCTGATCTAGAAATCAGATCCGCCGCCGAAATCGATCCATCCAGTGCTTGCCTCTTCCAACCCATCGCCAAAAAACTCCTGAACCAACAGCGACCAACTCCAGAAGAAAAGAGATAGAATACCGACATCCTCCCCCACGGTGCCGTCAGAGCCCGATACGCCGGCAAACTCCGATCGTTATTCCCAGAGATCCAGATTCGCCCTTATCTCCCCTGTCGATTTCCGCCACCGAGAAGGACCCCCTTCATCCGTCCGGCACCAAGCCAAAGCGCAGCTGTGAGTCGGCGACCACTTCGAGCTTTTGCCATCCCATCACCCGTCATCGTTGAAGAAGAAAAGGAAGATGGTGGGTGGGAAGAGATAGAAAGGGGGAGAGAGTGAGAATGTGAGAGGGGTAAGATCCGTGGGGGGGAGAATTACTCTCTCTCTCTCTATATATATATATATATATATATATATATATATAGTGGGTAATTTGGTATTTGACCAATAAGATTCGGTTATAATTTATCCTATTAAAAATGGATCGATCTCGAATCTGTTATTCCGTCCTCTGGTTCAATTATGCGATTAATACATAATGCGTAAGATAACATCAACCATCAATGACTTACCAACTCTTTGGTCCAATATCTCCACCACGTTCTTAATTAGGCAGCTAATTAAATTAGAAATGAAAGTCAAAATAAATTAATAATAATTATAAAAAATTAATACCGCCAAAATTAATTTAAATTTCCTGGATATTACAGGAGATGATTGGAACTGATTAAGGACTACGACTTGGAGATTCTGTATCATCCAGGCAAAGCAAATGTAGTGGCCGATACACTGAGCCGCAAGCCTTTTTCTATTCGAATGCTGGTAGAGGTGGTATTCGGGCCGGGGCCGGGCCAGTCCGGGCCGGGCTGCTAAAGCCCGCTCCATTTAAGGCCGGCCGGCAGTCCTTTTTGGCCGGCCGGTCCTTCTTTTTGGCGGTCGCCGGTCCTTCTTTGGCGGGCCGGGCCGGCAGTCTTTTTACAAACATAAGGCCCGGCTGCCCGCCTACCACACCCCATTGTGTTCATGGGCGGCCGGTTGTTCACGAGACGGGCCGGCCAGGTTGAACATTTTTTTCTTCATTGTAAGATGTAAATTTTATTACAAGGACCAACAAAATGAACTTGAACTTTATTATAAAGAAAGCACAACTCCCCCCCCCCTCTCTCATTTTACTCCTCTTCAAGTTAATTGCGAAGTGCTCCTATAGTGCATCGGACTATTGTCGTCCGAAATGTTAGTGGACATAGAATCTTTGAAATGTACTCACCACCGCATGCCTCTTGGACATAATAAGATGTGATTTACTAAATGAAAACTGAATTTTTACCTTTTCGCTATAAATTGATAGGAGAGAAATAAAAACCCTATTGGGCATTCCCGATCACGGTTTTTAGACGGCTAAATGGATCGGGCCTTCCTGCTCACGGCTAACACGAGCTCGGCCGGTCCGCCGCCGGCCGGTTTTAGGCGGGCTCGGGCCGGTCCGGGCCGGGCCTCTAAAACAAAGGCCCCTAAGGCCCACATAACCTAAATGTACACGGGCCGGTCTGGGCCAAATAGTAAACGGGCCGGTCCGGGCCGGTTTTTAAGCGTGCCGGGCCGTGCCGGGCTGTTCTGCAACCGGCCCACATACCACCTCTAAATGCTGGAGACTCTCACCTGCCAGACCAGCATTCAACGGAATTTGATTCGTGAAGGAATTGAAATATGGTTGCGAAGAGTCCAAGGACAACTGTGTATGATGGAAATAACTTCATCGTTAACCGAAGAAATCAAATCTAAGCAATTGGATGATCCTCTGATGATTCGGTTACGCGATGAAGTGATCAAGGGAAAAGACCCAGGATTTGTAATTCATGATGATGGAGTCTTGAGATTTCAGAGCCGACTTTGTGTTCCCGATGTCGATGTTTTGAAGCAAACAATTCTGAAGGAAGCTCACAGTACGCCCTATTCTATCCACCCGGGCACCAGTAAGATGTATAAGGATCTGAAGCAGAATTTCTGGTGGGGCAACATGAAGAAAGACGTAGCCGATTGTTAGGAATATGTCCTCGAATGCCACTCAGAGGATGTTGAGTGAGGGCATTGTACTTGTAATTATGTAAATCATTCATATAATTATATGGTAGCTAATGGTTATCAGCGACCGCCTATCAGCGACAAGAAACTACAAGAAACTGCTCTATCAGCGACCGCCTATCAGCGACAGGATACTGTAGCTGATGGTTATCAGCGACCGTTTACGGTAGCTAATGCCAGTAGCAGAAAAACTGGTCGCTAAAAAGCACATCTGCGACGGCTATTGGCGACCGTTCCTCTAGCGACGGCTATTAGCGACCAATTCGGTCGCTAATCTGAGTCAGCCTTGGTCTGACAGAGAATCCACGTGTCTGCGACTGATCCAGCGACCGTATTCCGTCGCTAAATATTGCGACTATTTTTTGCTACTACTTTCTGTCGCTAACATTTGCGACTACATTAGCTACTGGCCGCCGTCGCTATTGTTTGCGACCACTTATAGCTACAAGTTTCTATCGCTAAAAGTAGTACATATTGCGACCAATATTAGCTACCGATATCGGTCGCTAAAACTTGCGACTTTAGCTACCAAAATTTCTGTCGCTAAAACAAGTGTTTGCTGCGACTAACATTGGCTACCGATTTCGGTCGCTGATATCATTTTTAGAATTTGCAGGATTATTTAGTAATATTTTATACCTGTTTTCCTGTAATATTTTATACCTGTTTTCCCAAAACATTCACAACAATACAATATACTTTGGCATGACATATTCAACATTTGCTAAGTTAAATTTTTACATCGTCTAAAAAACCAACAAGGCAAAATAGCTCTACTAATATCATCCAAGTACAGTACGAAATTATAAAAGCTAGCAAGTTCGAGTACAAAAGAAGCATAAATGTGACTAAGACAATCTACGTTGATCCGCCAAACTCGTCATCACGATCATCATGATGTGATCCCTGTAAGTAACAAAACAATAAAAAAAATATTACATATACATGGTATATATTTTGATTATGTATAACAAACTAGCTCCGCCATTCAAGAACATAAATTCAGGTAGCTTTACTAAATAAAATACCTCGTCGCCATGCTGCTGTTGTGATGCTGCCGCTGCTACTGCACGAGCTAGATCCTCAGGATCCATAGCCCCCAGATGGCCTCCCAATTCAAGAAGAAGCTCACGATTTTGGCATATAGCTCTCACACAATCAGCCGGAGTGTGAACAGATGGCTGGCTCGATGAGTGTGCAGAATGTGTGCTTCCTGAGGAGCCACTGATGGATGGGCGGCGGCGTTGTCCTTGACCTTTTACGTAGTTCTTCTTGACAATAGACGCCCTCTCCCACAACTCCTGATCGATATGTGGATGGTCGGTGCCCTCGGGATAATGCTCATTAAGTAAACGACGATAAGTATTCTGTCATCACATTAATCATTACTGACAGTGATAATATATTAGTCTAAGTTATTGCTGACCATTACTTGTTAGAAATATTTTTAAATAATGTTTGTATTTCTTACTTCTCCACAATAAAAAAATAGAGATATACATTAATGTAAAACATAAATTCAATTTCAATACCTAAAAAACAAAAAGCATTAAAATTTATTACCGCTATATTGACTGCATCGGGCAGACCATCACGAGTTTCTACATACACATCCAACCAGTGGATAGGAGTACCTTGAGATTGAGACTCCTATACAAGACATATAACAAATATTACAAAGTAATAAACATGTGATATTCTAGAATTCATGATTGTAAACATATTACAACTATTCATACATACTTTGACAGTCAGATGCTACAATTGGGAGATACTGCCGCCCTTGTAGGTACCTTTGGCCTTCCCGCCACCGCCAACTCTGTTACTCGAAGCAATCTTGCGTTTCTTCACCCAAATTTCGTCTCTCCATTGGTTACACATCTCAGCCCATATTTCAGCGCTACACCACCAAGGGCTATACTCGTGCATGTGTTCCATTGCACGGCCTGGATGGTCAACTCCAGCATTGTGTAGGGCTTTCCCACGATCTTTTGCAAGGTTGTCTTTCGTGCGAGCAGCACACTTCTGCCAAAAAAGAGTAGATATCACCGGACCCTGCTCGTCCGCCCACCTATAACGTTTCTGCAAATAAAGCTTACAAAGGGATATAAATACAAGTTTATTTACTAGATACAATAAAAATGACAACTGACTGTACATGCCAACATGTTTACAATAGATTATGTACCTGAAATTCAGCCCAAACTGCATCCTTGTGGGCGAGAGGTGTGCTAGCCCACGTAATCGAGGGAGTAGGCCAATTCTGAAGACACAACTGAGAGATGCACTTCACGATTTTGTTGTCTGCAAAATCACTACAATGTACAACATTAAGTTTCATGAATATTTCGTTTCTTTGTAAAATACCCTAAATTTTAAATATCCAAAATTTCATGATTGTGAAAGAGTGTTGGTGCTTGTTATCGTCCGAGATAAGTAGTGAATATAATCGTGCCTGTTTTGCTATAAAGTTGGCAGAAATTATATTCCTACTGTTGTTGCTTCATGTTGCTTCCTGTTGCATCAATGCATGAAACTGTATGTAAATATTTATGAAAATAATTACCAATCACATGCTCTTGCTGTTTTGATTTTTATGTATTATTTATATGTTAAGATAATTCTACTGCAACTCTCTTTCTGAATTTGTTCTGTGCACTGATGATAATTTTTGATAGGCTATTAAAGAAGATATGGAGAGAACTCTAAAGAATGCTCACACGAAGCCTAAAGATTATAATAATTACACTTTAAAGCGAGTATTGCTTTCGAGCTTTTGGCGTGTGGAAGACCGATTGGACGAGCAGAGCACCGTGTCTCTGGCTGATTTAGAGTCTTTCATCCAGATTCTTCTTTCAAAGGTTTGAAATTTGATTTTACATGTGGGGTGATCGATTTATTGCCCTGTTTTGGTTAGCATATTAGTTTTACAAGTATTCCCTTTAGAAGTTTCTTCTCTTTTACTCCTTTGCTTTTCTTTTGCTGCGCATTATCGATTCAATCAAGTTTTTTTCTCATGATTTTGCATATACTGTCTTTGCGGGTGCATATTAAGGGCCAGTCTTCTGGAAATTTGCTGGAAATAGGAAGACGGTTAATTAAAAAGTGTCTCGCATGTCTGATAAATTATAACTAATTCGTATTTCAATGATCACAAAAATGCAGCTTGGTTATGAAGTATCCAGTCTTCTATTATGAAGTATCGAGTCTTCTATTAATATGAGCTATTAGGATTTTTGTAATCAAATAAAGAATTTTAATAATTAATTAGCTTGTGCCTTCTGACACTTCATCTTCAAAATGAAGATGACTACGGATACAACATGAGGAAAGTTGGTTAATATGAACGTTCGCGGTTAAGTGTATTACGTTTTTTCCAGAGGTTAGACAATTTTTCTAAATACATTTTTCTTTGGAACGAAGTTGTTCAAAGGTTGAAATCTTATTATATACCTTGTACTCTTTTTCTGGGTGGGGAAAGAAAACCATAACTATTTTACTTTGCATATTTAGAATTTTCAAGATTTAGACCGATAAATAACTAATCGTGCTTTCACACTTCACTCCAATCAAATGTGGGTTTTAACCACAACTTTTACTTCTGAGTATTGAACCTCATAAATATTCTTCTTTTAAGAAGAAAAATTTGGTCCCAAATTCGTATCTTCTTTGGTCTTCCATGTCACATTTTTCTGTTTGTCCTGTCTCTTTCTTTGACATACCACTTAAACTAACAGAATCATTTACTTCCTCTTGCTCCCTTTCAGTGTTAAAGAAACTGGATTATATTTAAAATGGAATCCAAAATGCATTGCAAGAGTAGATACGTACGTGCTATCTGGGGGTGGACGAATCTGAATGAAAGTCCGCTCGTCTGGATTTGAAGGGGCTCTTGGGACATGGTTGGGCCCCCTACCCATCCCACGTTTTTTCTGGGTCGTTGCTTCAGAAGCCATCTGCATAGATGTAACATAACTATATATATATCATTGTCTTATTTGGCTTTTTTGAGCTTCGATCTCCTTAATATGCATCAGGTATTGTCTAAATTCTTGTCTAAATTCTTCTGTTCCCAGAGCATATTCCAAATACTGTTCCCAGAGTTCGCAAATACGCCTCATGCATCCAAAACATAAATGCAAGGAAAATGTATAAATCAAGTACTACAAAATGGATGACAATAAATGAACACTAATTAAAATGATTACTGAAAATGAGCAGAGGAGTAAACTGAAAATGATTACAAAAGAGAGTAAACTGAAAATGTTCAGCATCATCTTGTGAGCAGAGGAGTAAACTGAAAATGATTACTGAAAATGAGCAGAGGAGTAAACTGAAAATGAGCAGAGGAGTAAACTGAAAATGATTACTGAAAATGAGCAGAGGAGTAAACTGAAAATGATTACAAAAGAGAGTAAACTGAAAAATAAAAACGTTTAAAAGGCATAGTTCGACTAAAATGTTCCATCAGCAAGTTTGACCATTTTATGAAAATGTTCAAAATAAAATTCTAAGTGCCAGTTTCTGAGTCAGAATCATCTTGTATTGATTCATAACCATCATCTCCTTCAGACTCTGACTCGGATTCAGTGTCAATCAATAACTCTTCCTCTTCTATATCAATGTCATCTGCCACTAGTATTAACTCGGGATCTATTTCATGTGGTTCATCTCCACCATCTAATTGAATTACTTCATTATCGTCTAGATTGATTACAGCTGGTCTATGAAGCATCTCCTCTTGATAAAACTCCCCATTAACTACTTCTTCACGTCTGCGTGCGGGAGTATGAATTATAGCTTGCCAGTCTGAAGGCGGTCTATCCCTTCTTCTACCGGGACTAGGAGTGTAGTATACCTGTTTTGTTTGAGTTGGTAAAACAAAAGGTTCGTTGGAGTAAGCAGACCTATGGACGTCAATATCGACAATTCCATGTTTATCAACACGTATTCCTCTCTCTGAATCGAACCACCGACACTTGAACAAGTTAATATACCCCCCGTACGTACCCTTGTATGACAACTCTATGATTTCCTCCAACTCCCCATAAAAGGCATGACTAAGCTCATTGTAACAATCTCCTAGGACGCACACTCCTGAGTTTGTAGTTCTTCTACCGCGCCCATATGTCTTGGTATGAAATTCATAACCATTTACTTTGTAACCATTACGGCATACTTGGTCCATGTCTGGTCCCATAGCTAAGGCTTGTACATTAGCCGGAATCGTCGATCCGTCAATCAAAGCCTACAAATATTCCATCTTATTATATGAATTAAAGTCAATAGTTAATATAGTGTGTGTGTGTGTGTGTGTGTGTGTGTGTGTATAGTGCTTAAGAAATTGAACTTACTTTCTCCTTTATCCAACGTGCAAATTCTTTAGCACGATTGATTTGAATATCTTTATCAGTTATGCCAGGATGTTTCGCTTTTAACTCGTCATCATACAATCTATACAATAGTGTAACATTAACATATTGGAATGTATATCACATGTCATTGAAAGGCTGATCAGGTTATAAATTTAAGAGTTTACATGATGTGTACCTCACAAATACGTCAATCTCCTCGCAATTGAGAAGAATATAATTGTGTGCAGCATGTAAATCTTTCTCAGGGAGAAATATGCGCTTTCCTTTTCCATAAGTGCGGCCCGATAGACCAAATACAGAAAGCCTGCCATTCAGTTCAACATTCCCCCCATCATCATTTCTTGGGACACGATTGGCCTTTGTCAAGACTTCGTCCGGAAAATAGTCTGAGACAAACATAGATATCTCATTGAAACTGTATGCCTCGCATATCGAACCCTCGACACAAGCTCTATTCTTCACTACCCTCTTAAGCATTCCCATCAACCTCTCGAAAGGGTACATCCACCTATATTGAACCGGACCCCCAACACGGGCTTCGTAGGGAAGATGTATTGTTAAATGCTCCATACTGTCAAAAAAACCAGGTGGGAAGATTTTTTCGAGTTTACACGTAATCTCTATGATGTTTTTCTCAAGTATGGACATGTCCTTCTCATTTAATGTTTTTGAACATAAGTCGTTAAAAAAACAACTAAGTTCCGTCAAAGCATCCCATATTGGTTTATAGAGCTGATCCCGAAATGCTATAGGCAGGAGTCTTTCCATGAACACATGAGTCATGACTCTTCAACCCTTTCAATTTCCCACTCGGTGTCTTATCCGTAACACACCTTGCAATGTTTGATGCATATCCATCCGTAGTTTCAGAGACTTAATCCATGTGCACACATCTTCAACTTGCTTTTTGGACAATGTGTACCTTGCATGCGGTTTGAAAGTCTTACCATTAGAAGATTCTGAAGCTCTAATGTAGACGCTTACAAATATCTTTCAAGTCCAAACGTGCCTTATCATTATCTTTTGTCTTTCTGTAACATTCATCACGGTGTTAAACACATTGTCGAACACATTCTTCTCGACATGCATTACATCTAGATTATGACGAATCAAATTCGTAGACCAATAAGGCAATTCCCAAAAGATACTTATTCGAACCCAATTATGAGATTCGCCAAACCCATTGATTTTCTTATCATTCTTACCAAATGGGACGACCGGTAGTCTCATCACACGAGCTCGTATATCCATTCCCGAAAATCGTGGTACAGGCATATCATTTTCCACTTTCTCTTTCCTAAAGTGTTCTCTATTTCTTCAAACGGTGATCTGGCAAGAAGAATCGACGATGACAGTCAAACCAGCAAGGCTTTCGACCTTTTTGTAGAGTGAAAGAATTGGTATGCTCCATGCAATACGGACAAGCCAACCTCCCATGTGTGCTCCATCCGGATAACATACCATAAGCGGAAGTCGCTTATAGTCCACATAAGCGTTTGCTCTAAGGTTGAAATTTGTTTGCGTTGAAACATCCTGTTTGTACTCCATCTTTCCACAAAACCTTCAACTCGTCTATAAGAGGCCTCAAGTAAACATCTAAGTTCTTTCCAGACTCTTAGGACTGTGAATCATGAGCGAAAGAAACATGTATGGTTGTTTCATACACATCCAAGGAGGCGATTATACGGAGTAACAATCACGGGCCAAAGATGAGTACGGAGCAGTGAGTGGCCAAATGGGTTGAAACCGTCGGTGGACAATCCAAGCCTCACATTTCTAGGTTCTGATGCAAACCGCGGATGTGTTTTGTTAAAATCTTTCCAAGCCTACCCATCTGCGGGATGGTTTAATTCTCCATCTTTAGCCGGAGATTTCGCATGCCAAGTCATATGTGCAGCTATTCTTGAAGACATGTACAATCTTTTAAGCCGATCTGTTATTGGAAAATACCTTAGAATTTTGAACGGTATAGATGATTTTTTTGTAGTCACCCCCTCTTTATTAGGTTTGAAGCGATCATGACCGCAAACTGTGCATTTTGTAATATTTTTATTTTCCTTATAAAATAACATGCAATCGTTTGGGCATGCATCGATCTTTTGTTATCCAAGACCCAACTTTTTCACCATTTTCTTACAATAGTAATAATTATCGGGTAATTTCTCACTGTCGGGCAACATACTCTTAATGGACTTCAAGAGCGACTCAAAACACTCATGGCTCATGTTGTGATCAGCCTTGATGTTAAGTAATGTCGCCACTGCAGATAATTTAGTGTGTTTGGTGCAGCCATGCCACAATGGCTCCCTACCCTCTTCTAATAACTTAGAGAAGGACTTGGCATCAGAATTCATAGGCTGCTCCCTATCTTGTTCCCAATCAAAATCTGGCCCTGCAATATCATGAACCATTTCATCCATACGATGAGTAGTACTACTGCCTGACTTATTACTTGTGAAGCCACTATCTCTTTTCTGTCCATGTGCCCACCAATATTCTTCATAATTTCTCATGAACCCAGAAACAAGTAAATGGAAGTTTACCATGTCTCTGTCCAGATAGTTATTATTCTTACATTTCCAACATGGACATCGTATCTGGTTCTTAGCATTCACACATTCCGGGTGATTATACGCATACTCTAAAAACACTTGGCAACCAGCTCTAAATTCAGTCGTAGCACCTATCTCAGTACTTGATTTTCGTCGTGCCATCCAACTACGGTCTGAAGAGAGGTTCATGATACCACGATGCCTGAATTGCAATTTTGATTTCATCAAATAAACATATACGTATGTATATGTAAGTAAACATACAAGTTCTGTGTTTCTCCTACAAAAACTTTCCTAGGTAATCTTCTATGTTCAATATTTCCTTGTTCATTTTTCTATTTATATAGTTTTAAATTAATTGTCGTGGGGTGTATTAATGAACTAGAAGCCAACGTTTCAGCTCTGATGATGGTTATCATATGCTCCGGCATGATTATCTTTTATTCTTTCCTTTCAACCAACATTCTCTCTGTCCATCAATCTCCAATCAGATAGATTAATATGATTACTGTAGTAAATGTCTGGAGTCCCATTTGCGGAAGTGCCTACGTGGATTCATTTTTATTTTAGTGTTTGTTGTTCCATATCTCGTTTATTGGTAGATACAAAATGGGAAACATTTGTAATTGTAGAAAAACCTCAAATCGAGGATGGGACTCCAACGTTGTTAGTTCGAGGTATTTAATATTTCAAACTTACAAGATATTGCAGCTTTAACAGCTCAGTGTTGATTCCTGATAACATTATGTACTAGATAAATTGAAAGATACCTATTTCTAATTGTTATTCTCTTCTTAGATGATGGTGGTGGGATGGACCCTGAAGTGATGAGGCGTTGCATTAGTTTTGGGTTTTCAGATAAGAAGTCACAAAATGATATAAGAAAGTGTGAGTATGGTAACAATATATATTGTTTTATCAGTAAGCACAGCATTGACTTATAACAGCATTTCAGATGGAAATGGGTTCAAGACCAGTTCTATGAGAATCGGAGCTGATGTTGTTGTCTTCAGCCGCTGCCAGAATGAGGCTAGCTGTTGTTTATCGCGCAGTTAATCAGATTGTGTATCAGCCGCTGTCAGTTAATCAGATTGTGTATTTGCCAGCATATTATCTCGAGTAGATAAAGGTAGATAAAGTTATCTATCTTCACACTACCAGAAAAGGTAGATAAAGTTTCACAGCATGCCATATAATATCCAAGTTCAAGTTATTTGTGCCATTCTCAAGCCAAGTATCCAGTCTTAACATACCATATCAAAACAAAGAAGACAGAATAGCTTCAAAACAAAGAAGACAGAAAATTAGGGTTTTGAATACATACCTATCCTTCAAAATCGAAATCTTTCTACCAAGCTTGTATCGATTTAGCTTCTGATTCTTACTTAGATCCGCACTGGTGTTTGTAAGCCATTCATCGTGAAGAAATTTTCATCCACCTCCAAGAAGATGAGAGAGAGAGCGAGCGAGAGAGAGAGAGAGATACAGAGAGGGGGATTTCGCGATCAATCGAAGAGAGAGAGAGAGAGAGAGAGAGTGTGTGTGGCGTAGGAAATATTTTACTTATTTTGTATTTTTAATTTTAGGGATTGAAAATAATAAAATTTAAATATATAATATAATTTATAAGAAAAAGTTAAATTTTCGGTTTTTCGGTTCAAAATTGAACAGTTCCGGTTAGACAAAAGCCGAAATTTTTTCAAATTCCCTATCAAAAACCAGACCATAACCGTATAATGTGGTACCGGTTCCCCGGAACCGCAACCCAATGTGGTTCCGGTTCTAACCGAGAACCGGTAACCTTTAGACAAACTGTCAAATATCAAAAGTTCGATACTCACTAACAACAAAAATAATTTTAAAATTAATATTTATAATATACTAACAAAATATTTATAACATACTAACAAAGATTTAAGGGTTCGATATTTATTAACAACAATTTTAAGTGTAATATTTATAACATACTCACATAAATTTAAGTTTAAATCATATTAATAACATACAAAATTAAAATAAAATATCTATATTATCAACTCTATAAATTAAAAGGCAAAATATCTCTACTATGGACTGAAGTTTGTCATTTTTTAAAAAATCAAAACTTTATTTTTTATTTTTTAAAAATCTAGAATATTAATATTAAAAATCTAATGCTTTTATTTAAAATTTAAAAATAAAAATTAAAAATTAAAAATATTTGGATCTGATTTATAATTAACCTTTGATTTGTTTTTTTTAATTTTTAGATTTTTTTTAAATAATATTTATTTATTAATATTATGAAAAATTAGATCCAATTTTCTATTTATTTATGAAAAATAATATCTCAATTTTAAAAAAAAAGTTTATAAATTAGATTCAATTTTTTTAATTTTAAATAAAAATATCGGATTTTAAGTACTAATATTCGATTTTTATAAAAATTTGTGAAAAAAATTAAAGTTTCATTTTTTTTAAAAAAATCCAAATTTTTTTATTTTTTATATTTCTTTAGACTTTTATATTTTTATTATTATTACAAAAATTTGAAATTTTTTATTATATTTTAAATTTTTATTTTTAACTTTAAATAAAAGTATTAGATTTTTAATATTGGTAATAGATATATTATATTAATTACTAAATTAGTTGCAGAAAGCTGAGGTGGAACTTTCTGCTACCGCGATCGGTCGCTGATGTCAAGTGGTCGCTGAATTTTTTTTCGCGGTATCAATCTGGCGGGGTTGGCGACCGTATAGCGACGGAAAGTGGTCGCTGGCATTTATTAGCGACGTGTTTACATGCGGTCGCTGATGACAGTCGCTGATACTAACAATTAGCGACGGATTTTGCGGTCGCTGATATTGTTGGTCGCTGATAGGCATTTTACTGGTAGTTAGTGGCGTTCCTAACTCGTAAATATACGTATAGAAACTAGTCCATGTATTTGAGAGCAAAACGTTCCACTGCTTATTGGATAAAGAGGTCGGCACTGGAAAGGTTTATAGCTCAAATACTTAATCGTTCGCAAGTCGATGAAACTTGACTGGGCATTAAGTTTATGTGAAGACTTGTATGATGTATTCTTTGTCATGGAGAGTGCCTGTCGAACGCTAATGGTTAGTGGGAGCACACATTATAGGTATGCTAATTGGATTAGTATACTCGAACCGACTCACCCTCGATTCGTCACACGGATTTCACTCTGGGACAGTCAATGACGGAATCGAAAGGTTGTGATAGGTATTCGTGAACCTTCGACTTGAGGATTTAGTAGGGATGTGCTTGTGACGTCAAGATTTTCATTAGAGTAGTTCGACCCTATAAACCTAAGGTGGGGTCAACCTCGACGTGCATCTTGACGGCAAGTAGCAGTCTATCAATACCAAGATAGAATTCTTTCTCCCGTTAGTGAACGGGTTATATGTCCTATGCGGTTATTGGCGGATGAGATCATAAGTCTTTGGCCAAAGCATTGGAGCTAGTTGTATTGGATACACGAGAGCTCGATGATCTCGATTTGCATTAACGCATGCATAGCGTCAAGTGAGATAGGGTTTGGTCGACCGTGACCCTATAACGTGATCGGGACATTTGAAAGAAGGGTTTATACGTATCCGTTATTCACGAGAATGGTTCTTGAATGATCCCAATCATTCGTTCTCGGTTAAGTGCAGTGTAGGCCGCCAGGCTGGCTAGGTGGTGCTACTACTCTTTGGTTCCTCCCATTGCTGACTGAGACGGACCTACCGAGTCGCGCAATAGGATTGACGGCAGAATGAATCAAGCTTATTCTCTCATAATGAATATTAGATATTGGATATCTAATTTGGGATATTGGATGTCTAATTTAATTTATTGGATAAATTAATTTATGGCCTAATGAATTAAATAAATTACCGGGTGATTAATTTAATTCATGAATATAATTATTTCTTGGAGAAATTAATTATGTCATTATGTATTTGATATGGTTAATTAATTGGATTAATTAATCGATATAAATACATCGGAACGGAATCGAATTTTATCTGTTTGGACTCACGGAAGTCCGAAACGGACCAAACTCACCCGGCTCCTTCTAGATGGCCGCCCCTCCCCTCACCAACTCCCTCTTGGTCTTTGGTCATCATTTTAATAATGAATATCAAGATATGAAGGGACAAGATATAAAAGTGATATCTTATCATGGTGGTTGGTGTTGAATAAAAGGTGGAGACTTTCTCATTTTACTCTACCATTCCAATACGTGAGTTAAGAAAAAAGAGAGAGAATATTATTCTTCTCAAGTCTTCATCATCTTCTTCATTTTATTCTTGAGTTCTCTTGGAGAAATTCAAGATATATTGAGAGATATAAATTAAACACTTAGAGTGTTATAATCAAATCTTCATCACTTGATTCTAGCCGTAACCTTAGAGGTTAATCGAGTGTTGTCATTCCGTTCGTTTCTCCGGCACGTGACAAGTAGAGACGCGGTTTTTTCGGCGTTGGATCATCCAAGGGCTTAGAGCATTTTGGATCATTTGGGAATAGCTCAAGAGAAGGAACTCCATATAATCAACGGACGACAAAGGTATGATTTCAAATCTTCCTTTGTTTATTTTATATTCGTATATGCGTAGATCGATCGATCCTCGTAGGGATTCGGATCGAATTAATTTTCGTTTTACCGCTTCCACTGGGCCTTCGTTTTAGGCACCGAATCCCAACACCGATTACGTCTCAAAATGTTTGGTTTGTCAGCAGGTTAAGATCGAGCATCAACGACCTGTCGGGATGCTGAAGCCGCTTTTGATTCTTGAATGGAAGTGGGAGGACATATCGATGGACTTTATCACTAATATGCCGAAGACCAGAACAGAGATGAACATGATTTGGGTGACAGTTGACCGTTTAACCAAATCAGCTCATTTTCTAGGCATTAAGGACACTTAGGGGCCAGAGAAGTTGGCACGAGTGTTTATTGCAGATATAGTCTGATTGCATGGTATGCCGAAGACCATTATTTCTGACCGAGACGGTCGTTTTGTGTCTCATTTTTGGAAAGCAGTTCATAAAGCCTTGGGAACCAAATTGAACTTCAGTATAGCTTATCATTCGCAGACAGACGGACAGTCCGAAAGGACTATTCAAACAGCGGAATACATGCTTAGGGCTTGTGCCTTAGATTGGTCAACTGATTGGGAAGTTCATCTACCGTTGATTGAATTCACCGAAAATAATAGTTGGCACGCTTCCATTAAGATGGCACCGTTTGAGGCATTATACGGGAGGAGATGCAGATCGCCCCTATGTTGGGACGATTCATCAGACTTGATCGTTATGGAACCGGAATTGATCGTACAGACACGAGAGAAGAAAGCCTTGATTCGCGAAAGACTGTTAACCGCCCAGAGTCGACAGAAATCTTACGCAGACGTGCGCCGTCGCCCATTAGAGTTCAGTATTGGAGATCACGTGCTTTTAAAAGTTTCCCCTACTCGGGGAATCTTTCGTTTTGGGAGAAAATGAAAGCTAAGTCTAGGATATATCGGACCATTCGAGATTCTTGAGAGAGTTGGAGAGTTGGCATACAGGTTGGCATTACCGCCGTCATTGAGCCATGTTCATAACTATTCCACGTATCCCAGTTACGGAAGTACATACCAGATCCTAGTCATGTCATTGATTTCAGCGAGATCGAAGTCTCTCAGGATGGCACGTTTGAAGAAAGACCGGTCAGGATACTCGAGAGTCGAGTTAAGCAATTGAGAAATAAACTGATCGCTTTGGTTAAGGTTCAGTGGTTGCGCCACGGAGTGGAAGAAGCCACTTTGGAAACGGAAGATAACATGAGGTCCAGATATCCAGAGCTATTTTTGTCTTGAGTTTCGGGACGAAACTCTTTTTTAGAAGGAGAGTATGTAATATCCGGATTAATTATTGAGTATTTCATCTCTAATTGAACCCTGTATTATTCGGATTTATGATAGCGATAATCGAAGTATGATATTTCTCGTATTTGTATCCTTGTGAATGATTATAGCAAATGAAATTTTCTCATGCAATTACGTGATAACGTACACTAAGAAAGAAGCTTAACGTACGTTATCCGCCAAAGTTAGCGCACGCTACGAATGAAGCGTAGCGTACGTAAAGAGGCTAATAATTGAGGTGGATGGCTAGCACATGCGCCAGCCGAACGATGGGTCCGGATAAGATTCCCGCGGATGAACCTGGACAGTTTTGAAGTCAACGAGTGTTAACGTACGCTAAGGAATGTGTCTAGCGTACGCTAATGGGTGTTACTTACGTACGTAACCTGATGGTGTAGCGTCGTGTCGAGTCTGAGAATGAAGCGATTAACTATCGGTGACGATAGCATACGCTAAGTATACAGGGTAGCGTACGCTAAGCCACTAACGTACGTTATGCATTAAGGCTAACGTACGTTAAGGTCAGAAAGATATAAATAGGACATCACCCCATTTCATTTCATTCGTTTCTTTCACTTGGCTTTCAACCTACTTCATCCCCAGAGAGTTCCCAACCACTTTCTATACCGTTAGAACACCTTTTATTGATTATTGAAGATTGATGATTACTTATACTTGATCATTGAAGTGGAGAATCATTTTGGATTGACACACAAGCAACCGGAGTTGGATTCAACCTATTGTCTCGGTGTTTTCTTCATCTTAAGGTATGTTAATGCTATCTCCAACCTTGGATTCGTGTTCTTAAGGATATGATGATCATGCTATCAAGATATTAAGTTCCATAGATGATTTATTCAACCAAACATCATGTTTAGAAGTTGGGATGATTATGCTTAAGGTATCATTGTTGAGAACATTATAGTTGGAATCCTGTGTGTCAAACGATGAGAGTAATGTTCTGAGATTGATTGTCCATATTGAATAGTGTTGCCATAATGGTCGTAGATTTAGTACTGGTATCACTTTTGCTTAACGGAATTAGATGAAGGATCACCAAAGGTTGAATTTGATTTAGTAAATTAATCTTCATAATGAAGTTGGAATATGTTGATGATATTGGTAACTAGATTATCAACCTCAGAATAACTGAATTACGTAAGAGAATTTTTTATCAAAGATTGGAGTATGACATTATGATGATATTCTTATCCTTGAAGTTGTAAGACATTGAACACCATTAGATCATTCAAGATTTCATGAGTGTATCATGCATGGAGTTAACGTACGTTAACACTGAGAATTTCGTGCGGCGAGTCAGTTGTCTGATCAGGGAAGAGATTGACGGATGCATGTTTAGCGTACACTAGGCTCTGCAGCTTACGTACGATAACGGGCAGAATTAACGTACGCTACGTTTGGTACGTAATGTACGTTATATCATCAGACGAGTTAGTTAACTGATCAGAGAAGATACTGTCAATGTATGATTAGCGTACGCTAGACTTCGTAGTTTACGTACGCTAACGCGCAGCCTTAACGTACGCTATGTTGGATACGCAACGTACGTTACGCAGACTGGGCAGGATACGTTTTATGAACTTTCGACCGTAATTTGGATTGTTGGATGTTCGTACGACGTGAGATGAATTCTATATTATTTCTTTTGTTTAAAGGTTCGAGCTTTGCAACGTGATTGATCGAAGGGGCGACCTTCGAGTGTATTGATATTCATCGAAGTTTTATTCTTGTCATCGAATCAAGGCAAGTACTTTAATTAGAATTGTTCGTATTATGTCAGTTATGTTATGATTGTACTGTGTACATGTGTTGTGATTAATTGTCCACCATGCGTTGATCCGGCGGGAATCATCATGGAAAATCTATAGCTGTGTGCGCTGGATCGTTGGACAGGTAGTTCCACCATGCGTTGGTCCGACGGGATCATCATGGGAATCTATAGCTGTGTGCGCTAGATCGTTGGAATACCATGAGTATGTTGAGACTGTCATGATATGTGTGTTGTTATTATTTCTCGTTGGAGAAACTTGTCATGATTATTTTTGATTAAATCATTGTTGTATAATTATCGTACTTGTACTAGCATCGTTGTGCTAACCCCTTCGGGGGTGAACATTTGTTTATGTTCAGGATCCAGGAGAGCGGGGAAACAACCACTGGATCTGCATGATGACGAGGGAGCAGAGTGATGTTCCGACCGGGTTTAATTGTCTGTTGTTTGTGTTGTTTTTAATAAGTACTCGAGTACGTCGTCGTTTGTGAAGTTGAATTTGGTGATGTATTAATATTCTCCATTGGGATGTTTGTATTTTCGGTATTGGCCTAGAACTGTTGTATTTTATTTCTTTTACTTTCATATATTGGTATCTGTTATTGTATTTTCTTTTTCTTCAGCCTTGTAAATTCTTATGTAAAGGATTTACGGCGTTGTAATATTCATGAATATATCGGGGGTGTTACAGTGAACAGGCCCGCCCGGCCCATGAACACAATGGGCTGTGGGTAGTGCCGAGTCTTGTGTTTGTAAAAAAGATTGGCCCGGACCGGCCCACCAAAAATAAAGGACCGGCATGGTCCGCTCCTTAAATGGAGCGGGCTTTAGCAGCCCGGTCTGGCCCGGGCCCGACCCGAATGCCACCTCTACTCCCGAAGTAGCACGATTGATATATATGGACCATATATTAAATGTTCTTTATAAATTTGAAGATATTATTGCTCATGATGTGGCACAATTTGATATTCTTGATGGATATTACATGCTCTGGAAAGAGCGATTCATATTTTAAATAATATATGAAATAATATCAAAAGTTATCGACTATTCACGCAGATGAACTTAAAGTTCAAGAAATATTACTGCTAAACGAGGGATTGTGTTTCATATACCTGTTGTATATGCACCACAAGAGAATTAGAGTTCTTTGTGAACTAAATGAATTAAGTAATTATCCTTTACGCTGAAGCGAGGGAGACTTGTTAGTGATAAAGATCCAAATCTGCGAAATATAAATAAATGGATCACATCACGTTATCAGCACCATACCTACCTCATCTTCTCTAATTCTTTTTGGATCTATGGTTCTACCTTCTCCATTATTTGGGGGATAGACTTCCTAAAGGTACGAAAGCTATAGATTTAAATTTGATATTGTATTAACATTATTACCGATCGAAAGTTACGAAAATTGAAAGAATTTTAACTTTTGATAATATTTTGATTAAATAATTATGGATTAG
This sequence comes from Orobanche coerulescens, assembly GCA_033398695.1. NCBI lineage: Eukaryota > Viridiplantae > Streptophyta > Magnoliopsida > Lamiales > Orobanchaceae > Orobanche > Orobanche coerulescens. The sequence continues at coordinate 123,827,732 of CM065817.1, forward strand.
ACATACTGTATAATTTAAAACATGATATGAATATTTTGGTTCAGTGCTTGAACAATTATCTATGAATGGTTTAAAATATGACAGATTCAATTGATTCGTTTTTTTATGATTCAACTGTTGAAGTATGTTGTGTCATAATTCTAGAAAAAAAATTCAACGGATATGAAAACTAATGTTAATAATATATACATTTCATAAACTGCAAATCATGATATTAAAATGGAAGTAATTTGTTACTTGTGCAGAAATTGTGATTTGCTCAATTGCATCGACATGTTTTGATTATTATAAATTTTTTGTAATGCATGTATTTCTGTTGCTACATGATTTAATTATGAAATCGGTTATATTGCATTAACTTTGTAGTTTCTAGAAGAAACATAAATTGCAATATTCTTAATAATCTTGAAGATTATTAAGAAATAAATAGTTGATGTTCTTAATGAACACAACAATATCTTATCATATTAAAGACAATGTGTTTATGATGAACATATTAAATAAGTTAATTAATATTCCTGAACAATATTAATATTGAGGTTGCATTTTTTTTTTGAACTTAAATTCGAGCAATTGTACTCCTTCTCGTTATTGAATTATTTTTATAGTTATCATTATATTAATTATTGCTCCTGAAGTAGCACAATAAATATTCTTGATGAATATTACAAATTCTCGAAGAATAATTCATATTACAGGTGATATATGTTTATCCCTATAACTAGTTTCTCGAAGAAACATAAATTTTTAATCTCAATAATCTTGAAGATAATTAAAAATAAATAGTTGAAGTTCCTGAAGAACAACACAACGATATCTCATCATAATTTTATAATATGTTTATGACGATCACATCAAATAAAATTAGTATTCCTGAAGAGCATTAAAATCTTGAGATTGCATTTTTCTATGCTTTATTTCGAGCATTGTTATCTTCCATTGTCATTATTTAATTATTTTAATCATTATCCTTATATTATTTTAAATTATTGCTCCCGAAGTAGCACAATTCTTGAAGAATATTACATGCTCTTGAAGAGCAATTAATATTTTAGGTGATATGTTTATCTCCAATGAAAAAAATGTAATATGTCATATTAACATTGATTTGATCAATCTTATTTGTGGAATGATATTCAAATGATAATATTATTATTATTGTCTCTCGAAGAGCTTCATTGATCCTTCAACGAGTATCAAACTAGTTATATATTGATTCTACAATGAGTATCAAACTAATTACATGATGTATTTTGCATCCAATGACCATGTTGTGATGAATTTATAATTCAAGGATCCAAATTATTACCAAGGCATGAATATTTGGATCAATATGTAATTAATGCGTGATTAAAATACCTCCGGAAGAGGATTTCTCATATGATAATTTCACATGTCTATATGGGCTACATGAAAAATACATGTATACTTTGTCAAAATACATATTTTGAGCCCAAAATTGGGGTCAATTGATTATTTGATACGCTGATTTCATAATCCAGCTCAAGTTATCCCCGACATTATGGGAGATATAAAATATAAATAAGAGAAAGTCGGAAAATCTCGTTGGGTTGGCTATTTAAATTTACGTACTATGAACTCGAAGTTCAACAAGTTGTTGAGTGCCAAAGGAGTGATGAAATCTCATATACCAGTTGTATATGTTCCATAAAGAATTAAAGTCGATTGTGAACGAAATATATTTATTGATACTCCTCGACTCCAGAAGCGTGAGAGACGTATTCTTTATTGGTATTAAAGATAAAATTCGCGGAATACAAATAGATTAAACTATAACATCACTTCAAAAACCTCTTGAAGAGGATCGTCTCGAAGACGAGAATCTCAATACCTTAATTTGCACGTGCACTAAATAATTATAATATTGGGATTGTGGAACGACCAAATCAAATGTTATGGGAAATGTTAAATATTTGATTTTGTTGAAGTTGTCATGAACTTTGTGAATATGGGAGAATTGTTTATAAGAATGATAGTTATCGACAACACTTTGTGTCTCAACAATTGCTAGCGGAGTTCCTAAAGCACTAAATAAAATATAAGCAATTGAGACGGAGCTTAACTCGCAAAATAAAATATAGTGGTGAAAGATAAGCGAGATTAGCATATCAAAGGTTTAAGCGCATACCCAAAACATATTATCCCGTTGGCACTACATTCCGTCATTTAATATACATATGACAGTTATTATGAATATAGATATTCAATTAGTGACGTCATCACCGCATTTTCTATAGGTCATTGGACGCGAATATCTATATGAAAGTCCCTGACGGACTTGAGGTTCCTAAAGTAATAGGAACACAAAATTCGCAACATGTACTATTTTGAGTTATAAATATTTATACCTTTTGAAATAGTCTGGTTGATCAACCGACTAAGTGAATTCCTCCTGAAGAGAATATATGTGAATTATTTGAACTCATGTCTAAAGACATGTTCAAAATGAAAACTTAGATAAAGCTAAGTACTAGTATTGTCTCGACTTGTAGATCGAGCATATATGATGGAGAAATTTTATCCATTTAGCTACCTAAAGGTTGTCTTACTACTTGAAGTGGATACTGACTCATATAGATCTCAAGAAGATAACAAAGATATAAGAGGACCAGAAGTTCCTTACTTGTGTGCTATTGAAGCATTACATTATCAGGCCTGATATACAATTTGAAGTTAACATGCTAGTAAAATTTAATATTTCTCCAAGAAGGAGAATGTGGAATGGTGTTAACTATATTGGTCTATTACCATAAAGAGATTGAGATTCGATATTGGTAGCTATTAGGGTATTATGATCTCATATTTGTTCTCATACTGCCGATTTATTATGATGAGAAATATTTCCATTTATGTGTTGCATAAAATGTTTGGGCAAGTAAGATGAAATTTATTTCCGCATGAGCTTCCGAAGAGCAATAATGATATTCTAGCAGATTTATTCACTAAATCTCTCCATGTATGAAAAGTATATTCATGACATTGGAATGCAAGATTGTTATCTTGAGGGGAAGAAGTGATAACTTTTAAATTAACTTGAAGATTATGTCGACCCTGGAGGTCAAAATGTCCTGAAGACCAAATGGTTGTACTCTTTCTCCCTTTCTAAGTTTTTTCCCACTGGGTTTTCTTAGTTAATGTTTTTAACGAGGCAACTAATGCAACACATGAGCAAATTTATACTATGTACTCTTTTTCTTTATCGGTTTTTTCCCACAGGGTTTTTCGAAGGAGTTTCGATGAGGCGTGAACATCATAATATCCAAGAGGAAGTATTGTATGAAGACGATGTCGCTTGTATCTCAAATGTAGATACATCAAATATTCACTTAAGTGATTAGTCAGCGAACTTATTCACAAAGGCGTTGTCGACATTTAGAAGAATGGTACACAAGATCGGAATGTGTCAACTCAAAGATCTTATGTAATCAATTTCGGGGGGTTAGCTGTATTCTTTTTTCTTTGATCGGGTTTTTTCCCACTGGGTTTTCCCGATAAGGTTTTAATGAGACAGTATGTATTAAAGGTCATTCAATGGGGAGTGTTGTAATTAATGTATTTATTAATGAATGACCTTTATACCCCCGAAACCCTAAATGTGTACCTATAAATAAATGTCTTTGGCCCTCATAAGAATACACACATTATTCTTATCTTGCAATTTCTCTCTTTTTCTCTCAAGTTTATAACAATCTCTTCTAACTTTTATAAGGAAGCATATAAATAATTCCTAAATAGACTCGACTTTAAATATGGCCCAAAAGTTTGTATCAACATATACAATATAACAAGCAAAAAAATGTATAATATATAGAGAAAAATATGTATATTATTTACAACAAGAAGACAAAAATTATTGACATGAATAGAACACAGTGCATTCTCTTAGAATTCGAGGGTAACACTTGATCAATTGACTGTATGCAAATGCAAATCTAAATGTCAAACATAAGGTATATATGTCATATGACAAATGATAGGGCAACATCCTGAACCACAACGTCAAATATATCCGTATTTTATGGGTGTTGTACCGCGTGCTTTACTATTAATTTTATTATAATATTATTATGAATATTTTATCTGTAAAGCATGCGGTACAACACTCATAAAGCACGGGGTGTGTATGGGGTGTGGTTCAGGGTGTTGCCCTATCACCCCTCATGTCATATAGTACAAGTAAATGGACAAAAGTAATTGCGCAAACGGGACGTTACAACTTATAATGAAGAATAACTGTTTTTAGTCATCAAGAATCATCGAGTCATAGATTTATTTACGACATATCAAAACGCGAGGCTCTATAATTTTGTTCGATTCGATTCGTGTATTGAAAAAAAATTATTAACATATTTTGGATTCGAGTTCTGAAATAAACTTTGGGTTTCAATTCGGTTATTATTATTTCAAAATTTCAATAACTATAATACCCGAAATTAATGTCAATAATCGAATAATATATTATAATCCATGATACCCGAAATATAAACCCTACACCTAATTTACTATTATTTCCTCAGAGAAATTGAAGATGATAAAAGTAATCGAAGTGACGGATCGGTTTCCTCCGATTCTTTCTCATAAATTTGAATTGTAAACTCGGTTCAGATATTTTTGGTTCCCTGAAAAAATTATTTTGGTTCCTGATATCTTAAGAAGAAAATCAGGAATCGAGCCCGTTACATAACAAATTTTGGATTTCTATTCTATACATTTGTGAAAGAACCGAACTATTACATCCTTAATTTTTCGTGTTGCTTAGCAGTGAGCACTATGTGGTTTGAAAATTGGAGTGGAGTAAGAATAGAATCGAAAAAATTATTTATAAACCGCATTGAATTAATAGGATCTATTTCAATCAAAAAATTCTTAACTCGTTTAATGTGATGTGGATGAAGATTGGGTCCAAACCCAAATCATTTGAACCCAACCACGATCACTTAGACCTTATTTTATATATATATATATATAATCGCTAGAATGAATAATTGGATTAACTTTCTTTGATTTAAATTATGTATAAGACTTAAGTCAATAAAATTGGGAATATTTAAACTTTTGGATTTTTGATTTTCTAGATGCTTAATACAGTTAAACCTCGATAAATGAATGTTCGATAAACGAATAATCTCGCCAAATAAATAATTTTCTCCGGTCCTAATTCTTTATAATATGTTCAAATTTTCTTTCGATAAATGAATAATTCCACTAAATGAATATTTTTCTCCGATCCCGATCATATTCATTTATCGAGATTTTACTGTATTTGATTGTTGATGCATGAATTAGTCAATTTATATGATATCTGAATTTTATCCCAATCCGGAATATATTCAACCCACATCGAAATGTATTTTAAACCATAAATACGATTTACATCAAAATTAAATTCATTTCAATATTGAAAAATTCCAAACCACTTAATATGATGCAAATACAGTTTGAATCATAAACTCCATGAAATCGACCCACACCAATTTTGGCTAGTAAATAAAAAAAAATAGCAATTCAAAAAGTAGTAGCGTGTGATAAATTGGTGAAGTTTTTAGTATTTTGAATTAGCCAATGCACTAGTAAATAGTATAGTTTTGAATTTTTAAATTATTATTTCACAAAAGCTAATAAAAATAATTTTAGAAGTAACATTTGAGAAAAACAGTCAAATTTAGCTTGAAATTACAATTTTATGGATCAATTTTATGAATTTTCTTTATCACTTCAACAACTAATTTGTGCCAAAATGTCAAGCTACTTTAACAGCTAATTCTAACAACAATTAGCTCTGTTTTTTTGAACTTAATTTTATTGAAATTAATATTATATTATCAATTGTTGCAATTATATTATATTATCAATTTTTGTAATTTATTATAATAATTTGTTATATTATCAATTGTTGTAATTAAAATCAATCAACCTTGCAATTATATATTTTTGGAAATGTATATTTACTATTAGTATACTCTTCTTTAATGTAAGTTGTAAACATATTTCACAAGAATATTTGTTCTATTATATTATATAACATAATTATTTGGTGCATCATAATTTTTTTTGGTCCGAGATCCTCTTCTACCCACCATTTACGTCTGTAGAACCATTATATTATTACATGCTCCGGCCCCACAATATGGAGTAGTACAATAAAACCTCGATAAATAAATATGATTGGATCGGAGAGAAATATTCATTTAGCAAAATTATTCGTTTATCGAAAGAAAATTTGAACATGTTATAAAGAGTTGGGACCGGAGAAAATTATTCATTTGGCGAGGTTATTCGTTTATCAAACATTCATTTATCGAGGTTTAACTGTATGAGTGTATCGTACTAGTTATAAAATTATAAGAATTATTATTATTATAATTGCTGTAATTAAATGAAAGTTAAAATCAATTGTTGTTATCATAATATATTATATAATAATTATTATAATTGTTGTTGTAATTAAAATGAATTAATATAGTTGAAATCAATTTTAACTATATTATCATAATATGTGTATAATAATTATTGTTATTACAATTGTTTTTGTTGTTGTAATTAAAATGATAATAACTGTTGTATTTCTAACATGATTAATTGTTGGGAATAATATTATTAATATAAATTAATATTCTCAATAATATTATATAAAATTATTAGTAGTAATATTAATATTTCATTGTTATTATTTTTGTTGTTGTTGTAACATAATTATTAATTATTATTGTTTATATTGTTATCTAATTATTATTATCATTATTAATAATAATAATAATATCAATATTATCAATAGTATTATATATAATTTGTAGTATTACTAGCAATTTGGTACTATTATTATTAATATTATTATTATTATAGATATCGATATTCTCAATATATTATATATAATTTATCGTATTATTAACTTTTATTATTATTTTTTATTGTTATGATATAAATAATTTTGTTATTTTTATATATATATTGTTATGTGATAGTATAGTATTATTATAATTATTATTTTTATTGTTATTCTTTATATTAATATTATCAATAATAATATATACAATTTTCTTATTATTATTATTAATATTATTATTGTTATTCAGAAAGTTCAATTCAGTTCAGCACAATTCAAGTTCAGTTTAATATAGTGCAATTCAATTCAGTAAAATTCGGTTCAATTCATATCAGTCCAATAAAATTCTAACGCAAGAAAATATAATCTTAATTAATAACTAAACATCTAGTACCACAACTAACGACTACATCTATTTTTGCCGAACATACAACATAAATAATTTGAACGCACGCTCTAGTCCCATTAAAACAGAATCTTATAATAAAACAAATTTAAAAACACACCACACAATAGAGAACTCCAAAGACACTAAATTCCGAATAAGCATCCTAACAAACCTGGGAAAACTAAAAATCCTAAAAAAAGACGAAGAAATGTTAAAGAAATAAAAACCTGAAAAAAGAACTTTAAACCTGAAAAAAAAAAGAGGCATTATAATGTATAAAATTTAATTTCAATCAGTAACTTTTAACTCTAGTAAGTGGAAATGCATTCATATATTTGCGAACTATTTAAAAAAACAATTTTAATCTGTAAAAATCAAATTTGAATTAGTAAAATCAGATTTAGTCGTTTAAAATTGATTTTATTAGTAAAAATAATTTGACCTCAACAAAAATGGAGTGACAGTAACAAGGCCGTAGAGACTAATATCCTCTTTTCATCTATAATGAATTAGAATTGTTATAGATGTATGATTAATATCATCAACTAATATTCCAAAACAATAGGAAACGAACACTGAAATTTCAAAATTTCGAACTTCCAAACCTACAGCTTTAGTATAATAATTCGAAAAAATAAAACAAACAATGAAACAAGTTCTAATGTGCTCTCCATAACCAGTTATCCCCAACAGATTTAGGTTTGTAAAAGTCAATAAGGGCCTGTTTATTTTAATCAGCTTAGTGCTTAATCAGCTTAATCGGTCAGTTATATCTTGCTGTTTACTTTCAACTTAATGATCTTAATAATGTCTTTTTCATTAAGCAACTTTTTGGGTGTCCTTACCATTAAGACAGAAATATTTCCCAATATAGCAAAATTACCCTCTCTAATAATAAAAGAATTGAGTATATATAATATAAATTATCATATAATCTTAATTATAATTGAGTATATATAGTATAAATTTAAAATATATATTAATATTATATATTTAAAAGTCATAAAATATAAACTATTTATTGATAAAAAATTAATATAACTATATATATTAAAATATAACTTAATATATTTATAAAATATTGTTTGATTATTTAAATATAACTGAAAATTATAATATGATTTATGAATATATATTATAATATAAATTAAATATATATTATGTTATATTATATATACTCAATTTGGTATTAGAATAAAACTGAAAATCGAAGATTTTTTTTAAATTAAAATATTGTCTAATTATGTTATATTATATAATAAAACTGAAAATCGAAGATTTTTTTAACATCAATTTTTATTAGAATCATGTTAAATAATTTTTTTTTATTTTTAACATCGGTTTTTAGCATAACCTATGTTAATTTGCTTTAAAATTTTCAATTATGTCACCGCGTCTTTTTTAACATCGATTTTTCCGGAACCGATTTTAAACGGGCGATGTTAAATGTCTTTTCTGTAGTAGTGAATACCATTCAACTTAAAAAATAAAGAACATTTTATCAAAAATGACTTAATTCATATTGAGGGGTAAAATGGTCATTTCTGTCATTCAGATAGTTCATTCAGAAAAGAAAGAAACAATAAGATATTTTTCCAAATCAGACAGATTAATCCACTCAGACAGCTTAATCCATTCAGAACTTAATGGAAAAAAAGTAAACAGGCCCTAAGAATCCTTAGTTTAGCCAAAAAATAAATGTCTCGGGGATTCCGGGCCCCAATCAACATATACACTAGCCGTGTCCCCCTACCACTAAATTGAAGGAAAAGATATTGGGCCGTTCAGAATTAAAGGTCCTGTACGGTGGCACCATCTGCACGCCCTCGGTTCCGGATTTGACTCACTAGTGCAGAGCACATACAAATGTCCGGCAAGGCCACTTGATATAGTACGTTTGGTAGCTGATTATCCATGCAGCAGGGAATGCTACCACACCAGATCAATATTTCAAAACAATGCTGGAAGATTGTCCAAGTTCTTCTGGACAAGATAATTACAAAAACTACCCTTGAGGTTTGATCTAATTACAATAAATACCCAAATATCTTCCGGAGTAGCAAATACCCCCCCCCCCCCTCAAGGTATTACACACACACACACACATTCATGACTGCATTTTCTTAACAAATACACCCCTGTTGAGAGTTTAACTTATAAAACACAGAAATATTCATGGGGACATTTGTATTTTCGTGATGTCTTTTTTGTGATTCTTCTAAACCTCAAGGGTGTTTTCTTTTGTAATTAATCTAAGTTTTGTCTTCATACTGCACGCTCCCAAAAATTCTTACCACGGAAAACAGACGTTAAAAGTCATCCAGGTTGATCATTTCATCATCGTTCCAGTACATTACCGATCGCTCCTGTCCTGACTCGGCTCCTGAAAGGACTCCAGTCTCATCCATGGCTTGGTCCAAGCACTCTGCTAAATCCGATTTCCATAAACCCGATTCACATACTCTTCTATACGTCTCATACCCCGAAGCTTTCAGGCCTTCCGAGATCCTATCTTTCATCTCACCAGATAAATTATCTCCAGAATCCATTATTCTGAGAAAACGTTCCGAAAAACCGGGAGTCCAGAACACAACTACTGCACATGTCCTATCAAGCAACCTAACATCGAATTCTTCAGAGAAAACATCATGTGAGTCACATAGAAGGTCTTTAAGATCTCGTGCAGATATTCCGCTTTTGAAACCCCACAGAAATACCAATTTGCCAACGCCAATTAATTTACGGTTGCCGGTCCAAATTCTCACATCGTCGGCATCATAATCTCTGGAATTAGTCGAGCATGGGTTTAATATGTTAGAATGTTGTTGAAGTGAGGGAGATAGTTGGCAATTTTCACCTTCAGGAACCTCTAGAGAGATTTTTAATATGGAACACAACTTAACAAACAGCTGGCACACTCTCAGAACATTATGACCATGAACATCGACTTTGTCGGTTTCTGCTGAAAATTGAAATAATTTCATATCAGTTGAAATTTGAAGCAGTAACTCTTTGTTAGTTCAATTAACTCATCAAAGCTGATATGGGAATGTTTGCTTTGAGACCCGTAATACCCGTATTTGGATCTGAAATGCCAATACCCATTTGTACTACGACTCATTTTTTGAATACTCATTGAACCAAATCGGACATCTATCTATAACCTAAAACCTCCTATGATTATTTTATTCACATTTCTCTCTCCTATTTTCTACTTCTCTCTCCTCTATACCTAATATATATCGTATATTTGACCATCATACTATCATTTCATTACTCTACTCTATCTATATTTATATTTAAATAAATACAAAATACAATATAATAATACAACATTATCAACATTAGGGACATGATTTAACATTTATAGTAAAAAGTACAGAATTCTCAATTCTATAACAAACAAGAATTCTTACTATCCACAATATTATCAATATCCAAGGTTGTGAGTACCAAAAAGAGTCACCATATCTGTTATATAAAAATATACTATTTGAATTTTTAAGAGAGAAAACAACTAAATGAAACGGCTTTGTTATAATGTTAAAGAACGATTCAACACAAAAAAGGATGCAATATGTATTGGGCTAGATATTGTTCTCTAGTACTTTTCTCGACAAGAAAATTTAAATAGGCAAATCAAGTGTTTACCTCGATTAGAAATCTCCATGTTTATTGGTGCAGAGAATCTACTTTCCAAATAGGAAATTGCTCCTGATATACTGTTCATTTTCTCAAATGCACCAATTTCCTTCATAAGATGGTTGACGTCAAGTATGTGAGGGAAGACTGAAAGCAAAGAACTCCTAAACTCATCTGTAGTAATTGGGAGTGGAGCTAGAAACTTCGAATGTATGAAAGCGAAATCTGAATAAAACCAAGACTATCAAGTGAGTTGACATGAAAATAACCGACAGTGAGTGCTTTAATGATCTCAAGACAAGAGAGAGAGAGAGAGAGAGAGAGAGAGAGAGAGAGAGAGAGAGAGAGAGAGAGAGAGAGAGAGAGAGAGAGAGAGAGAGAGAGAGACCGTTAAGTGAGTTGTGCGCAACAACAGGTTTTTGAGAAGCAGAAATCAAGTCTATCACCTCGCGAAAGCCGAGAACAAGCTCTCTTTTCTCATGTACCTTATCTTCAATTTCCTTCTGTATTACGAAATGAAGGTCACAAACACTAGGGTTAAACATTATCATAATCCAGCGCTGTGGTTAAATTTAGTGTTAATCACAAAAAGTACCCTTGAGTTTGACCTAACTACAAAGAAACCCAATTAACTTTCAAAAACAAAAACACAAAAAGTACCCCTAAGCTTTTATCTTGTCTTACATATTTACCCCCTCCATAAGCAAAAAGCATTTCAAAAAACCCATTCAAATTTATAAAAGTATTACAGATAGCTCCTTAATTTTTAAAACTAAATAAAAATCTCAGGGGTACTATTATAATTTTGAAAGTTAGCTGATTTTTTTTGTAATTAGATCAATCCTCAAGGGTGCTTTTTGTAATTACCCCTTAACTTTTACCTCTAGAATGTCCCTGTCTTCTTCTGAACTCGTCAGAACAACTCGAACAGTCTGCACACCTTTTACTTTTAGAGGAACTTGTAATGGTACAACATCGACATACTCTTTCAATGCCTGCAGCTCATTTCCAAGCATTTACAAGTCAGAAAATTATGCAAAACACCAACACACACACACACACACACACACACACACACACACACATATATATATATATATGTATGTATGTATATATAAATGTATATATGAAATAGATCATATGAAAACTAATTACCTTGTGAAATCTAGAAACTTTTGTAGGCCATTGATATTAGTGATCTAACGGCTATAGATGAGTAGAATTATATGCATTTATGTATTTTTTTTATTGCATTATTTGTTGCATATACTAGCGACCAGCTTGATGCAACAAATAATAACAAATATGCAATGAAATTACTTAATAATGCAATTAGTTTCTAGAATTCACCATTAAGGGTGTTTCCACCGTAGAATGCTTTCCGAGTAAGAAATAGAAATAAATCTCAACCATTGATCTTTGTGTGAGTCCAAATTAGCGTATGCATAAAATATATGCATTTCATGCATCAAAATGTTAAGGCATTAATATTATGAATTATCTGCATAAAAATGTCCATGCATTTAAACAATGCATTCCAGGCATAATTTTCGTGAGAATAAATCTTGGTCATCCATTTAATCATGATATATGGACCAAATCCATTCCTATTTCTTAACTTAAACTCATTCTCACCAGAACCATCTCCTATATATATAGTCCTTCAATGCAGTAAGCTCACCTCTAAAGCAAGCTGCACTTGACGTTCACTGCAGACATCTATAGTCAAGGACGGTCTGGAACCATAAACTTCATTCCCTGATACAAGTCTTCTCAAAGTAGTTAACAAAGCATCTGCAACAGCCAGATAAATACATTAGGACATCAAAGGTACAAATAGCAGATATTAGAAGATTTTTCAACACTTTTCTCACTCTCGGTTCTATTTGAATCTTTACAAGCTTTTATCCAATTCTTGACTCGAGATTTGACTCTTTCTGTAAATAAGGAATCAGCAACTGAATTGACTGAAGATCCCATTATGCTGTGACTCGTTAAATGTCCAATTGGAGCTTTTGCAGCTGATTCTTGTGCTCTGGACAAGTATGATATACCTTGTCAGGAGAAAACGGAACAGTCAGATCCACCACAATTATAGCACGAGGCAGGATATAGAAGGCAAAGAACACAGTGGAACTTAGTGTCTCTCTCTTTGTTTTGTCTTTTTGCCCCCACTACAGTTGAACTTAGTCGTTTAAAGCAAAATCCGCCGATGCACTCAATTAATAGCAATCACGACTGCTTGTTCAACACACCAACAGAAACTTAGGAGCAGAAGATTTGAATTGATTGTTATCTCATTTATCCTTCATGTTCCTCATATTTCCATTTTAAATATGTGCGAGAAAAAAAAAAGTATAATATACTCAACAACCACTAGGATTTGTTAGAAGTGACGTCACATACCATCATATATGCATGCATTGAAATCGAAACCTTCTCGAGCCATAGCGGTCAAATATGATGATTGACATGAAAAACTATAAGATGGCATCCCAACTTTCAACTCATCCCTGGGAAACAGATGGAAATTATACCTGCAACAGAAGTGAAATTAAGATCTGAAATATCACGTGCCTCATCACGTAAGGTTTTAATAAATGTTATGTGGTTCATTTCTTTGCCCTTCTACCCTGCTTTATTTTCCCCTTCCTCTTCTCTATCTCAGTTATACCCGTGTTAGAACGAGCACATGTACACTGTGTCCATAAAGTTCAAATATCCCATTTTGTATGAACATCGGATTTCTTGTAAACGTGGGAATAGGATACTTGGATTGTAGATGATATACCCAAGTACATGTACGTCAGGTGTAGCATCTTAGCATCTACAGAAATCTGATTCTCATCAAACTGTTCCCTTACTTATTGTGCATGCATCAGTGTCATCAATGTCAGATGGCGGGAAATGGCCAAAATCACGCCATACTATATAGAACCCGGCATAGCGGCATTGTGGCGCCACCATAACGGCCCTCCTTCACAAATTGGCAACGCCGCCTGGGCAAAAATCCGCCATGCCATTCCGCCATGGCGGCACCATAACCGCCATTTAACAACATTGATTCCATTTAAAAATCATTATATTTCATTCAGTTTCAAATCAAATAAAGGGTTGGCTACAAGACCTTGAGCATAACAACCTACTAACTGTAGGTGGAGTAATGCATGCATGAGATTAAAATATACACGGCACACATCCATTTAGTTTCCCACATCAATTTTCTGTAGATATTTCACTTATGTAAAAGACAGGCTAACATATAACAACAATGTGCAAGTAACATTGTTCAGTAGATACATCTCATAAAATGAAGTGGACAAAAAATATATTTGTGAGTGACCTCAAGCAAAGAGGTAAGATTATGCTCATCAAAGATGTCAGGTGGTTATGCGAACTATGTTTGCTGAAAATTCACTCGTTACTATGGCTAGAAACGACCTACAAAATTCTTCTTGTTTTTGTCAATAGTTTTCTCACAAACTTATTATGAAGTTAAGAGGAACAGAGATATTTGCTTAGATTGTAATCTTCGAAAGGCTTCATGCTTAGGATAGACACTTTCAAATTTGGAAAAATCAACTCCATGTCATTGTAAATGGTGATCATTTGTCATTCCTCCTAATATATGGCACATTGGCAGGGAGGTAAACAGAAGCAGCTGTCAATGGACCTGTTCTCAAACTACTGAAAGCAATCGTTTGAGTTTGATTTGGAACTTGTTTTTGAACAACATAATTGAGATGTGAATGGAAAGTCATGACCATTTCTAATAGGAATTCTTATGGTGTTTATTTGTGCGAGTATGCTTCTGATTTTGTGAAAACCAAATTAGGGAGCTCCGACACGGTATCTTGCAAGGTAGTAGATGGATGTGTATAGAATGGCAATCGATGTAATTTATTTGAACAGTTTGACCAGTGCAAATATGGGGTGGTTTGTAACTTAATGTAACTAGGGTGATTTGCCCTGTGCAGTACAATTGATTAGATTATAAAGCTGCCAGTATGATGGAAGTGATAGAGAACAAATTAACAATGTAAATTAACAGATATAGATAGGAAAGCAGGAGAGAGAGACCATGGAGAAGAGATATACAGATATTTAGATACATATTTAGACAGAACAGATTGATTAGTATCAGCAGTCGCACCAAACAATGTATATTTCTATTCCCCAAATGGCGACTGCATTCAACGTTGCTTGCTCGTGTCCGGTGAGAACAAGTGTTTTTCTTGGTCAAGTATACTTACAGCATACCCTGTATAGCTTTTGGGTTGGGACAATCAATTCAGTGTATTTAACTTGCCGTGTACGGGTAAACTAGTGAAGTTCGATTCTCTGTTTCTATGCTTTGTAGTGGATTTATGACTTATTCCATTTTTAATCAAATGCAATGCAACCACATGTTGATTTTAAGTTGGAACTGCACACTGTTGGAATATTTATCCACATATTCATAAATAGTGTTTTGATGATTAAGTTGCTAAACAAAACAAAACAACAAAGAGGCGAAGCAAATCAACGAAGAAATCGAAGACGCAAAAAGCTGGTCAAAATACAAAGCTAGCGCACTGTCACGCCCCACCTTAAGGCAGCAGGCATCTACCGGCATCCGGCCGAAGCCTGCCGGACGGGCGCGCAGCAGGCTCGCGCGCGTACATGGACTCGGCCAAGCTCACAGAGGACTACCCCCCCTATAATAGGCTTAGACGGAAAAAGCCTTGTGACAGCAGTAGACATTGAAAAGCCGAGGAATCCACTCTTCAGAAAGAAGACCCTAGAAGCTTCAAGATGGAGACCAATCAACTCCAGAAGGTCAAAGAGGGTTCCAGAAGGTCAGAAATCGGGTCGGGTTGCTACGGGCCGAATCGGGCCTTGGCCGGGCCGGGCCGGGACACTTCGGGCCGGGTCGGGCCGGACGTTCCAGAGGGGTCTGGGGACTCCAAGAAGACTTCTTAGAATTATTTAGAATTGTATAGATCATTCTAGATGATGGCATTCTTGTAAATACTTGGAATAGTAGTGTTTTGTTGGTAATTTGTTAGCCTAGGAGGTTTAGTATAAATACCCCCTTGGGGCTCATTTGTAACTCATCTTGAGAAATCTGATTTGCTACAGTGCAATAAGAGAAAACCTTCCCCAAGCATTCCTTACTTTCCTTCCTAGTAATCTTGTGTGTGTTGATAGGCTTACTACTTAGGCTTGTGACAACCTAAGATAGTGCCGCACGGAGAGGACTTAGCGAGGCGCAAGTATAACCCCGTGACAGTTGGTATCAGAGCCAAGGTTGAGACAACCAAGGCGGATTTTCGAAGATTGCTAGCTGATCGTGCAAGGAGTAAGATGGCACAATCATCCGACGGTACCCAACCCAACACTCAGGCCGAGAAGACCAAGAAGGGCAGAGACAAGTCTGTCGACCGGATTCTTTGCCATGGACAATGAGTGACTCGACTGGAGGAGGTCTATGATGAGGTTGCGAGGAGGGTGGATGACTTAGAAGAAGCTGGTGAGGAGCTGCACAACCAGGTCCTTTCTACTATCAATGCTTGTGATGGGGACATGAAGAAGGAGTTGGCCGATTTTCGGACCATGATCTTGGCCATGCAAGAGAGCATGGAGGTTCTCAAGACGGAGATGGCAACAGTAAAAAGGGAGATTGCCAACGGAGAAGGACATGTGGGTGCGACACCCGCACGAATTGACATCCCAAGGCACAGGAAGTTCAACGGATCGAGAAACGCCAAGGAGATTGACAATTTCTTATGGAACTGGAGCAATACTTTGGTGCCTCAAACATTCGAGATGATGACACCAAGTTGCGGACGGCGCCTGTACTTAGCCGACACGGCCGTCTTTGTGGTGGCGGACCAAGCAGCCGACATTGAGAGTGGTGCGTGCGGGATGGCTTCTGGGAAGACTTCAAGGCCGAATTAAAGAGGCAATTCTATCCCGAGAATGTGGAGTTCGAGGCTCGGGCAGCTGAAGAGACTCACCACACTCGCACTATCAAAGACTATGTCAAGGAGTTCCAAGAAATTGTCTTTGGAGATACCAAGCTTGACGGCGACCGACAAGGCTGTTTGCGTTTATGGACGGACTAAAGCCTTTGCGAGGCAAGAGTTGGAAAGGCGCAATGTTCGGGATGTGGCGACCGCCATTGCGTGGCCGAGGGCTTACGGGAGTTGAAGACCGGCTGACAAGCCAAGGACTTTCCGCACGAGATAAAGGCAAAGGTGGGGAGACCGCCCATCAAGGTTCAGCCGAACAAATCGGGGCAAGCAACCGATGGGCGAGAACGATAAGCCGAGAGGTTGTCACATTTGTCATAGTACCTCTCACATGAAGTACGATTGCCCACTTCGGAGGAAGAAGGTCGCGGCCGTACGAGACCAAGGAGACCGAGGTTGCGGATGGTGCGCATATGGGCTCATTGAGTTTGCTCAATCCGCCAAAGCCGTTGTGGAGCCGGCGAAGGGACCCGAAAGGGGTCATGTTCGTGGATGCCTTGATCGGAGGCACACACATCAAAGCCTTAGTGGATACGGGAGCTACGCACAATTTCATGCGGGACGGCGTAGCCAAAGTCTTACGACTTACCGTCACTCCAACTAATGGATCGATCAAGACGGTGAACACCCATGCTAAACCGGTGGCCGTGGCGAAGCACGAGGAGTGAAAGCAAAGATAGGTGGCGGCGGGGAATGATCACCTTCCGTAGTGACCATGGATGACTATGATTTGGTTCTTGGGTTCTGATGGTTCGATCAGTGCGGGCTTGCATTCTTCCATTTTCGATTCCTTAGTCATTTTGGACTGACAGACACAGCCATTCGGCCGGGAGGGAAGCGAAGAGGCGGGGCACCGCCCGGCCATGCAACTTAGTCGAGGCCTTCGGAGCGAGGAAGAGACCTTGGCATTTTACGTTCTGATGATGGAAACGATATTGAAGGCGAGATGTACCAAAGGAAGTTCAAGCCGTTTTGGAGGAGTTCCAGGACGTGATGCCCGCGGAACTACCTAAGAAGTTGCCACCCAGACGGGATGTGGATCACAAAATTGAACTTATTTCCGATGCGAAGCCACCTTCGAGGACACCCTATAGGATGTCACCACCGGAACTTAAGGAGCTGCAGAAACAATTGAAAGAGTTGTTGGATTCCAAAATGATCCAACCATCCAAATCTCCTTATGGATCCCCCGTTTTGTTCCAGAAGAAGCATGATGGATCCTTACGTATGTGCGTGGACTATAGGGCACTCAACAAACTGACGGTTCGCAACAAGTATCCCATTCCACTCATTGGAGAGTTGTTTGACCAACTGGGAGGTGCCAAATACTTTTCAAAGATCGACCTAAGATCCGGATATTATAGCCGAAGGAGACGAACCCAAGACAGCCATGGCGACCAGGTATGGTTTGTTTGATTTCCTTGTGATGCCGTTCGGGCTTACAAATGCCCCAGCGACCTTTTGCACACTGATGAACAAGGTATTTCAACCATACATAGACAAGTTTGTTGACGTTTATTTGGATGATATTGTCATTTACTCATCATCAATGGAGGAGCATGTAGAACACTTGCGACAGGTGTTCCAAGCATTGCGGGACAATGAACTTTATGCAAAGTTGGAGAAATGCTCATTCGCCCAACAGGAAGTGACTTTTCTGGGGCATCGTATCAAAGATGGCCGCATTATGATGGACGAGGCCAAAGTGAAAGCCGTTCGAGATTGGGAGCCGCCGACCAGCGTAACCCAACTCCGATCATTTCTGGGACTCGTGAACTACTACCGGAAGTTCATCGAGGGATACTCTCGGATAGCAGCACCATTGACGGACCTATTGAAGAAGGACCACAAATGGGAGTGGACGGATAAGTGCCGAGAGGCCTTTGAGCGACTCAAAGGCAAAGTGACGGAGCAGCCAGTTCTTACCTTGCCAGACCATGCCAAGGCATATGAGGTTCAGACCGATGCATCCGATTATGCCATCGGAGGAGTTTTGATGCAGCTAGGGCATCCCATCGCCTATGAGAGCAGAAAATTGAATGACACCGAGAGACGGTACTCGGTACATGAGAAGGAAATGACCGCCGTGGTTCATTGCCTTAGAGCCTGGAGGCATTATTTACTTGGGAGCAAGTTTGTGGTACGAACAGACAACGTAGCCACAAGTTATTTTCAAACCCAGAAGAAGCTCACGCCAAAGCAAGCAAGATGGCAGGAATTCCTAGCTGAGTTCGATTATACCACAGAGTATAAGCGGAGTACTTAACCGAGTAGCCGATGCATTAAGCGGAAGGCGAGCTTGCGGCCTTGACCAAGGCCGAAGGAAGCATTAAGGACCGCATACGCGAGGGAGGCGGGACCACTTTCGCAGAAAACATCATGCAACTTGCCGGAGCGGCAAGACAAGACGGTTCGGGAACGAGACGAGCTACTCTTTACCAAAGGCAATCGTTTATGCGTGCCCAAATGGGGAAACTTACGGAGGGACATCATGAAGGAATGCCACGATACACTGGGTGGACACCCGGTATGCACCGTCTGATACGGCTTTAATTGACAATTCTTACTTTTGGCCCAGGATGCGTGAGGACGTTGAGGCATACGTCGGACATGTCTTGTATGCCAACAAGACAAGGTGGAGCAACAACAACTGGTGGACTACTTCAACCCTTGCCCATACCGGAACACCCTTTTGAAAGCGTTTCAATGGACTTTATTTCGGCTTTGCCTAAATCGGATGGGTACGGGTCGATCATAGTTGTGGTGGACGGAGTTCTCAAAATACGCAACCTTTATTCCAAAGACGTGCGAACGGCTCTGGAAACGCCAAGTTGTTCTTAAAGCATGTGGTAAAATATTGGGGCATTCCAAGGACAATCGTGAGTGGCCGAGACCCACGTTTCACAGAAAGTTTTGGTCGGGACTTTTCAAGCTATTGGGCTCGAACTTAGCATTCTCAACAAGTTTCCACCCACAGACGGACGGCGAGACGACGAGTTAACGACCGCTTGAGTGCTACTTGCGGCACTATGTGAGTGCCAATCACGGAGGCCCAGGCCAAACTCTTAGACACGGCCTAATTCTCATACAACTTGCGTAAGAGTGAATCAACAGACGCGGCCCATTCGAGCTCGCTACGGGAGACAACCGCGACAACGAACAACATTGCCATCGGATACACGGACGAGTCCCGCAAAGATATACCTTTGCTAAGTCATTACAGGAGGAATCGGACTTGGCTCGAGCATCTTTGGACAAGGCGGCAAGAAGATGAAGAAATGGGCCGATCTCAAGCGACGAGCGGTCGAGTTTAATGAAGGCGACTTAGTTATGGTGAAACTTCTCCGCATGACAATTTAAAGCATTTCGGTGTGCATAAGGGACTCATCCGAAGATACGAGGACCCTACAAGATCGAGCGCGTGTTGGGCGCTTTCTATCGTGTGGAACTTCCGCCGAAGATGAAGATACACCGGTCTTCCATGTTAGCCAATCAAGCCTTACCATCGGGACATGGAGGATCCGCCGAGCTCAGTCACATCGAGCACCGACTGCCGTGATTACTTCCTTCGACAAGGAAGTAGCCGAGATCATTTCACATCGGGACGTTCGACGAAGGGGCGTGGCCCCATACACCGAGTTCTTCGTGCATTGGAAGGGACTCCCAGACGCTGAAAATAGCTGGGAACATGAGGATCACCTATGGCAATTCGGCGGAAGATTGAAGAATATCGGGACAAAGATCGTGCCGAGGGCAGTCACGACTTTGGTGGGGGAGAATGTCACGCCCCACCTTAAGGCAAGCATCTACCGCATCCTACCGAAGCTGCTGGACGGGCGCCGGCAGCTCGCGCGCGTACATGGACTCGGCCAAGCTCACAGAGGACTACCCCTATAATAGGCTTAGACGGAAAAAGCCTTGTGACGATAGACATTGAAAAGCCGAGGAATCCACTCTTCGTAAAGAAGACCCAGAAGCTTCAAGATGGAGACCAATCAACTCCGAGAAGGTCAAAGAGGGTTCCGAGAAGGACAGAAATCGGGTCGGGTTGCTACGGGCCGAATCGGGCCTTGGCCGGGCCGGCCGGACACTTCAGGCCGGGTCGGGCCGGACGTTCAGAGGGGTGCAGGGACTCGAGAAGACTTCTTAGAATTATTTAGAATTGTATAGATCATTCTAGATGATGGCATTCTTGTAAATACTTGGAATAGTAGTGTTTTGTTGGTAATTTGTTAGCCTAGGAGGTTTAGTATAAATACCCCCTTGGGGCTCATTTGTAACTCATCTTGAGAAATCTGATTTGCTACAGTGCAATAAGAGAAAACCTTCCCCAAGCATTCCTTACTTTCCTTCCTAGTAATCTTGTGTGTGTTGATAGGCTTACTACTTAGGCTTGTGACAACCTAAGATAGTGCCGCACGGAGAGGACTTAGCGAGGCGCAAGTATAACCCCGTGACAGCACGCTAACGATACCCGGTTGCAGATCAGACAAGTTCGAAGTTACATGAAGTGAAGTCATCCGATGAAGATAGTGCACGCTACTCATGTATACTAACGCACGCTATCGAAGGCCATATTACCATTGTGAGGATATTCAAACACAGAATGACGTATGTAGTGAAGTAAGACTTAGCGCATGCTAAATATCAGTTTGAAATCAAGTCAATCAATCCGTTAGGAAGATTCTGATGCAAAGTCAAAAAGTATAAACGGATATATGACGCATGCAATGATGCAAGATTAGCGCACGCTACAGGGAAGTATTAGCGCACGCTAACCGTCAGAGACAGTAGCCACTGGACTGAAACTGGAAGACGTTAACGTACGTAACACGAAGGCATAACGTACGTAACAAGCAAAATGCGCGATAGCGCACGCTAAGAGGAAGAGCTAGCGCACGCTAGCAAGTCAAATGGCAGCAACGGCTAGTTTGATGAAGAAGGCTATAAATACTACATCCTTGGTATCAAACCACACAACAACTTCAAGCAAACAATACATTCATCAGAGATTGATTTACATTATATTGTTGTTGTAATATTGAGCTTATATTGTTAGTTTGAGTGTTTATACATTCAACACATACACGAGAGGCAAAAGAAAAGATACGATTGGATTCGGTGTTATTAGGATCAAGGATCCGGCATTGTTAGAATCGCAATCGATATCTAAGTGAGGTTTATCTAGTACCCATAAAAAGCTAGAGCGGTTGCTTCCTTCTTCGATAGAAAAGGAAAACGGTTTAACTTGGACCGACAAAAAGACAAGTAACAGAACGGTTTTACTCGGACCGATAGAAGACGAACTTGTAACGGTTATCCCTCGACCGATAGAAGAGAGGTGAAGAGATTTTGATCTTCATCCTATAGAAAAAGATACCCAGAGAGAGAGGATGTAAGCACGTTTGGTCGAACCTCTATAAATCCGTGTGTCGTTAATTTTCGCACTTTATTTTTACGCTTCCGCACAACGGCG
Source organism: Orobanche coerulescens (assembly GCA_033398695.1). Classification (NCBI taxonomy): domain Eukaryota; kingdom Viridiplantae; phylum Streptophyta; class Magnoliopsida; order Lamiales; family Orobanchaceae; genus Orobanche; species Orobanche coerulescens. The sequence goes on from CM065817.1 coordinate 123,850,096, forward strand.
CAAATACCGAAATTGCTCCAACACACTTTTTGACCTAGTCTACACTGATTGTGTTCATTTCAAAGCTATTCAATTGATCAACAAAATCTTGGTGTAATCGGGTGAACTTAACTATAAGCAATCATGCTATCTTAGTGGAATGGAGGAAGTATATCACTTTTTACCACTTTGCCAGGTTTTACAGCTATGAGCTAATTATATCATCTCCAAACGAAAATGTTTACAAAGGCGGATGAACAGGAGGGGGGGATGCGCTTAGGCCCAGCCCTTTATTTTTATTTTCCGTTATATTAAAAGAATAATTCAGGCAACTAATTCTTCATTGTTTTGATAAATAATAGCATGGGTATTATCCAACAAGTGGGATCTGCTTAGGCTTAGCATGGTTAGTAGTGGAGATTCTTAGCTTAGCTCCGCTTGGGATCCCGAAAGAGAATATAGCTGAGAAATTATATCCTCATGATTTCACACATCAAGATATCCAAGCTTTAAAATGCATTACCAACCGGATGTAGTTTCTAGTTTGGAGTTTCGGAAGATTCCACCCTTACAAGCTTGAAATAATATTTTGCTTAGGTTGTTTACTTATTTGTAAAAAGGGCTTTTCTACCGTCAGGCCAGGAAAACTTGGCCTGACGTTAGGCCGGTGTTAAAATTACATATTTTTTTCATATTTATCGATTCCAATCTGTATATTCTTCTTATTAGAGTTGAGCTGTGCGGATTGGAATCAACAAATATGAAAAAAATATGCAATTTTAGTACCGGCCTAATACAAGACCAAGTTTTCCTGACCTGACGATAAGAAAATACATCTTAATTACACTACATATTTGTTCATATTTGTCGATTCAAGTTGTATATTCTTCTTATTTGGATTGAACTCTGCGGATTGCAATCGATAAATATGAAAAAAATATGTAATTTTAACACCGGCCTAACGTCAGGCCAAGTTTTCCTGGCCTGACGGTAGAAAAGCCCTTGTAAAAACTCTTAACATTTTTTTTCACGGCTTTAAAGATTAACTTTCTATTAATTTAGTCTACTATTAACTCACCCCTACATGAAAATATCAAGTTACCCTAAGTGACTCTCATATACTATCAAACTAACAAAGAGGAAAAATGAAACCTAGGAAATAGCTAACAGTAAAATCAATCAAAGAGGCTTACGGATGCGCAGTGAGCTTAGAAGCTTCAACTGAGAAAGGGCAGACCGAGAACTGGAGAATCTGAAATCGTGTAGCAGCGTACTTGGCTTTGATATAAGCCGTCTCCGCCGTATCAATGGGGAGGGGCTTTTGCCAAGGCGCCGAGTGGCCGCCCGTTTTTTGCAAAGAAACTGCTATGTAATCGGAATTGGTTATGCAAGTTTTAATTTCAGCTACGGCTTCCGAGAAGTTGGGTTTTGCCACTTGCTTCACCGGCCACTGGTGGCGGTGGCGACGGGCGGCGGCGACTTGAGAGCCGAAAAAGCATTTGAAAAGCATTTCAGCAAAATGCGAGTAAAGTTATATACTTCAATATAAAATGAAGTATATTTATGTACGTATATGTTATTTGGGTTCCCATATGGCGCTCGGGCCTATCCCACAAAACTTATTATCTCAAGTGGAAATGACCAACGCTACCATCTAAACTCCTTATTTTACTCAAAACCCAAAAATTTTAATTTTTTAAATCAAAAATATAATTTTTACACCATACTCCTAAAATACTTCTGAGTATAGATATGAGTATATATATATATATATATATATATCCTACACTCTCTTACCCTAACTTACGGTTGGAGTCGTACATACGTAGTGCGTTCATACGGATGCACTATCTTAGCGTCGTGGGCCAGATGCAGATCGATGTTCCATCTAGTGCATCAATCTGCACCGTCCATGCACGCCACGTGTAGTGCATCCGGCAGGGGATGCACTACATGGGGGTGTAGCATCCTAACTTCTCTCTGTCATCTCACTCATCTGCATCCCTTTCTTCTCATTCTTTTTTCTCTTTCTTTCTCTCTTTCTCTTCTTCAGTCGTCGGATTGCTCATGCCCACCGACCACCAACCGCCACAAACTTCTTCCTCCCATTGGTCGAGCTCGAGCTCCATAGCTCGACCTGACCGCACCCACCTCATAAAGTAAAACCTCCACCTCCTCCAACACCATCAGGTCGCCACCCGACCAAAGCCAGAAACCAAAGACACCGCCGCTTCCAATCGTGGAATGTCGCGCCTCTTGCCTTCCCGGTTCACTGTGGGTGCGGTGGCTAGTGCGTCCATGTGCATGTGCGTGTGTGAGAGTTCCTATGTGTGTGTGCGCCTGTGTATTTTAATCAGAGAGAGGTGTTGGCCACTAAGTATACATAATACAGTTTCGAAAGTATTTTAGCAACAGGCTGTACGATTTTCGAATCTGAGTGCGTAGCGGAAGTCTTTAAAACAGTAAGTTGCTGAGGATATAACAACTCGGTGTGTAAGTATACTTAAATTAATCACAGTTTAGAAAACAGTAAATGCTGAAGGTAAATAACACAGTATTTAAAGTGGTTCGAGGTAAACCCTTCTACGTCTACTGGTCCTCCACACAGGAGTAAAAAGTTTATTATAACGATATGTGAACTCCATTAGATGCCCCGCTCGGACCAGCCTTTCGATCTCGTCTTTGAGGTGCTTGCACTCATCTGTTTTATGCCCATAATCATTGTGGAATCGACAATAAAGCTCTGATTTCGGCTGGGTGGGCCTATTATGACGAGATGCAGGCCACTCGATAACTCTGTTCATCTTATCTTCAACTGCTTCCAAAACCTGAGCTCTCCTCATTGTTAGTGGGCTGTATTGGTCAAATCTTGGTCGTCTTAGAACGGTATCGCTCTTTTTCGGTCTATTTCTCCCTCGGCATTTCCTCCCGAGGTAAATTTCTTTGAAAGGTGTACTCCTCGCGTCGTATCAATCTGCTAGACCCCCTTTCCCCATTTTCGGGCTTTTCTTGCAATTCCTCCATATCCTTCTCGGTTTCCTCAACATTAATGTATTTCGAACATCGGGCTAAAACCTCGTCATATGTTTTGGCTGGCTTTTTAGCTAATGAGGTACGTAGCAATCCAGGCCTTAGTCCCTGCGTCAAGGCACTGGTTTTTACCTCTTCTGACGACGAGGGTACCTCCAGACATGCCTTTGTAAATCGGATCACATAAGCTCTCAGCGCTTCTCCGGAGTACTGCTTGATAGTGAACAAGGACATGAAGGTCTTTTGGTGTGCCCTGGCGCTTGCAAAGTGATTCAAGAACGCGGAGCTGAAAGTTTTAAAGCTGGTGATTGACCCAGGGGGTATCTGGTGGAACCAATCCTGAGCTGACTCTGTCAGCGTAGCCAGGAATGCTCTGCAACTCACGGCATCCGAATATCGATGTAGTACCGCCATGTTTTCGAATTGGTATAAATGTCGGGTAGGATCTGAGAGTCCATCGTAGGTGAAGGTGACAGCCCTAAACCCATATGGGAGCTCGGCCTGCAATATGCCTTCTGAGAAGGGATGGCCTGGATGGCTCTCCATATCCTTCCCCGCAACCCTCTGTTGCAACTCCTCCAGCTCGTCTTGCATACTGGATATCAAGGAATCTATCGTTCTTTCCTGTCTAGATCGCTCCCATATTCTTGGATAACTCTCCCCATGCTCTTCCTGCTGATCAATTTCCTCCGGCCCATCCGAAAGGATGGGTATTACTTTTCGTGGTATTCTTTGTTTTTCGACCTCCCGACTCTTCTGGATCGCATTGGCGATTATGTCGGCTAAGGCTTCCTTCGTCAGTGTGATTGTGCTTGGTGCGGCTCCTTCTACGGGGGTGACGGGTGTTTTTTCCAGAGTCGATTCTCCACCCGCAGTTGCTAGTTCCTCTTCTAAATTTCGGGGTATCAACTCCCCTATTTTCTTCTGGTTCATTTCTTCCGCCATTACTAACCTCACGTCTCAGCTCAAAGTGACTCGATGTCACACTTCCCACAGACGGCACCACTTGATGTAACCGAGCTGATCGGCCACCAAGAACCGGGTTAATCTCAGGAGTTTAGCTAAGAAAACCCGAATGTGTGAAGTACTGCCTTTTTCTCTCTCTAAAATATGCTGTAATCTCAGAATTATGCTTGGTCTCAAGGAAAGCCCTCCTCCTCCTTTTATATAAGGGAGGGGCGCCTATTCTCTAAGATCTTCCCTGATTTTTAGGGAAGATCCCGGATATCCAGGGGTTCAGGCTCCGATTTCCCATCCCTGGATTTCCGGGATTGTAGAGTATGGGCTCTCAGTCCCCGAATCTCAGGGATTCTGTCAGGTGAGTCAAGATCTCCTTTCCCAAGAGTTCGACCTTCGTGAGCCCGGCAGAGACCTTAGGTCGGCTCATATTTATAAAGGATCACTTAGGTCGGGACATTCTTTATTCAAATTCGTAGGTCGGAGAGACCTTCGAGGTCGGCAACCTTTTAACAGAGGTCACAGGTCAGCGGGGGCCTCCGAGGTTGGCGTCCTTTTATCTGAGGTTATAGATCGGAGGACTCTGAGGTCGGCATCCTCTTGTCTGAGAACCTAGATCGGACCTTATTACTCTAAGGAAACCCTCCTTCACTAAGAGGTCGGTACCCCGACTTATATTGGTCCACATTTTAAACCGGGTTTTTAGGAAGTGTACATTCGTCGTCCTATCAGAAGGATTGCTGTATTGTCGATTCGAGACAGCTTCCATACTTAGCTTTACGAGACTCTTTGCTGCGGAATCTTGGCAACACGGAGGCTTGCTGTATGCTGGTGCTATGAGAAGTCTTCGATACAGAATCAACGACTTCGATCGATTCTTCGATACAGCTGCTTGCTGTATTCTGGATTGGCACATTGTCAAAACACTCTTATCAAAACATTCGATACATGGATTGTTATCCCAACAAGAGGGTTTAAGCGAGAGGAGAACTAGGGAGAGTCAGGTCGTGGGTTAAAACTGTATAGAAGGGGGGGCCTTTTTGCCCCTCGATTTCTTTTTATTCTTTCGTTGGCTCCCCTATTGTTTAATTCGTTTAGGTTTATTAGATTTTTTATGTTATGAAAAACTTTTTGCTACTTCTTCTATTTTTTTCCTGTTTTGTGAAATTTTTGGCACTGGTTCGGAACGATTAAAATACTCGTCGATATGTTGTTACCATATGGTAATTTAGAATATATATCGGTAATCTAAATAGCCACTAGGTAATTTATTAACAAGTCAGCCGGAGTTAACTGGAAGTGACCGACGAGGGTGAAGAATACCCGTTGGTATGTTGTTACTATATAATAATTTAAATTTCTATCGTTCGATGGTGATGAAAGTGGTCGACAATGGTCAGGATACCAATTATGGTATAAATTATGAGATAGTGATTTTCATCATCGATCATTGACAGTAAAAAAATAAAAAAATTCTTGTGGTGGTCGGCCGACGGTGATCGGTTGGTCGTTGGTCCACTTTTGTAAAATATCCCATTATACTTTTAAATTAAAAATAATGGTATAAATAGAATAATTAAAGTAATATTATTTTAAGTATGCGTCTTCCTTAGAATAAAACTTTAGTTTTGGGTAGAGAATTAAAGTTAGTCATGGGGAATTTTTTTTAGAAACGTATCTTTGGGTTATATATATATATATATATATAATAGTATTCGAGTCTCCATTCCTGTTACTCGAATGGCTCAATCGTATTACTCGATTGTCTAACTCGTGTTACCCGAATGGTGTTCTTACTCGATATTATATATTTTTGTAAGATTACTCGAATTTTTGTTATTCGAAAGTGAAATATATGACTCGAATGAATTCAAGTAAATGTCAAATCCAATAATTTAAATATCAAAAGAGTTGATATTAAACTTGACATAAAAAATACTCCCTCCGTCCACTTTTTAAAGTCCCATTTGATGTTGGGCGCGGAGGTTAAGAAAAAATGATAAAGGTAAAGTGAGTGGAAGAAAAAGGTAGTGGTTGGAAGAAAAAGTTAGTGGTTTGGAAGAAAAAGATAGTGATTTAAAGAAAAAGGTAGTGGTTTGGAGAAAAAAGTAGTGGGTTCATTAGTGAAAAGGTAGTAATTAAATAAAAAAAGAGGGTAATATGGTACAAAAAGTAGAGTGAGACTTTAAATTGTGGACAAATATTTGAAAGCAAATGAGACTTTAAAAACTGGACGGAGGGAGTATATTACATAAATATATTAGGAGATGTAATTTTTCCTTTATTAATATTGATTAATGAAGCAATCCCTACATATTTCTGATGGGCCGCTAAGCTCTCTAGCCCATTTGTGAACTTTGCCCTAACCCATTACTCCACTATATATTATCACCCACCCAGCAAACCCCAATAACTCTTATATCCGCCTCCCCCCATCGCATTATCGCAAAGGTCTCTCTGTCTCTCTCTCTCTCTCTCTGTGTGTGTGTGTGTGTGTGTGAGTGAATCTGTGTGTATATTTCTTTGTTCTCTGATTTCGATTGTTGTAGATTATTCTTCTGAAAATTTGAGAAAGGAGACTAGAAAGAGCAAGTTCAGCTTCTTGACTGGATCTGGTTTATACAATTCGGTCCAGGCAATTTTAATGATTCACACTTGCAATATTAACTCTCGCCGGTAACACTCGCCTGAATCTGATTCTGCTGATTTTTCAGGCCCTTTTTCTACTGGCACATCCCCTTTTTTATTATTATTTTTTTTCTCCCTTTTTGAGTATTATATTTATTTATTTACCGCAAACGCACTCTGTCCCAAAACCATTTTATGAATGTTTTGAGGCAATTTCTACGTTTTGCTAAAGTAAATTTTAGGAAAATTGAGTTGAATAGCCTTCACCTATAAAACATTTGTTTAAATAGCCCTTGACCAAAATAAGAATATAAAACAAAAAGAAAAAATATATTAATATTTCAAATGACATTATTATCCTTAATATAATAACGAGATTGAAATCGTTACTAGATACACATAACGATGTTAAATTCGTTACAGGTAAAAATACTAAAAATAATTTTGAATTGCCTTAGGATATGAATTTTCAAAGTCGTTACGGTGTACACATAACGATATTAAAGTCGTTACTGATACAAATATTAAAAAATATTTTCTCCTACCTTATTATATTTAAATTGTCCGTACGTGTATTCATAATGATATTTAAGTCACTTCAGCTGTCTGTAACGAGTTCTAATCCGTTCCCATGTATCAAAAATGATATACAGGTCGTTCTGTCTTTCTATTTAATGCATGCAAAACGATGTCTAAGTCGTTTTTCCTTCTTGCATAACGAGATACTTCACTGGAGTGTAAATGGCTGATATTGATATCGTTATTGTAGTCATATAACGATATCTATCTCGTTACATTATATTTACAATAATGGCACTATACTATTTAAATTCGAAAATTGTATGATGTGGTGAAACAGTTTTATATCAGTATGTAAATCATTATAACGATTTCTAAGTCGTTTGCAATCTAAAAATCGTTATAGTGAGTAGATAATGAACCTAATATAGTTGGGATTGAAACCAAAACTATAACGATGCTCAAATAGTACCTAATATCATTGGGATTGAAACTAAAACTATAACGATACTCAAATAGTTTCTTTGGTACTATAACGACGTCGTATTTAATCTTCTCTCGGGTTAAATGAATCCGTAACTTTACCCAAATCGTGTTTTTAGAAAAAATACGAACTCGATATCGTTTTATTTAAATATGCACTAACACATGTTATAAATCGTTTCTTTGCTCAAGTAACGACTTGTATACCGTTCTTACAAATATTGATCAAAGGTCATAACGTGTTCTTTATCGTTTTAATGGAGATCATACGAACCCAATATCGTTTCAATATAATTTTTAGTTATAACAAGATACATATCGTGTCTTCATATGCAGCACGAGTTGTTTATCGTTATGGATTAAAATTGATGATTTTATTGTTCTGTCCCATTCGTTCCGTGCCATTCGTTATGACTCTTACATATGTACACGAGTGAAGAATATCATACAAGGTGATTCAAAAGAATTTCAAGATGATGATCAATCATTCAAGTTCTCAATTTCAATTTACATAACTTTTACATTGAATAGTTGATCAAATCATGTCTATCTATTTGACAACCATTTTAAAATGCGTTTGAATCACCTTGTATGATAATTTTTCTTGTATACACATGTAAGAGTCATAACGGATGGCAAGGAACAACCAAATCATCAATTTAATCCATAACGAAAAACAACTCGCGTTCCATATAAAAACACGATATGTATCTCTGTATAACTAAAAATTATACTGAAATGATATTAGGCTTGTGAAATCTCCATTAAAATGATACACACCACGTTATGATCTTTGGTCAATATTTTAAGGTTATTGGAGGAATCGCTATACCGATAGCGAGTGTAAATAAAAATATTAAGCTTTAAAAATTATCGGTTAGGTATTATTTTTTTTTGAAGAACTCTATTTTGTAATTTGTATAATAATTTCTATGAATTTATGTTATAAAAGGTGTTCGGTGGATTTTACATATTTGTGAATGTGAGGCAAATTATGCACCAAATAATTATGTTTGATATTTAACTTAGGGCCTGTTTACTTTTTACTTAATCAGCTTAATGCTTAATCAGCTTAATCGATCAGCTATATTTTGTTGTTTACTTTCTACTTAATGATCTTAATAATGTCTTTTTCATTAAGCAACTTTTGGGGTGTCCTTACCATTATGACTGAAATACTTCCGATATACCAAAATTACCCTCTTTAATAATAAAAGAATTGAGTATATATAGTATAAATTATCATATAATCTTAATTATAATTGAGTATATATAATATAAATTTAAAATATATATTAATATTACACATTTAAAATTCATAATTTATAAGCTATTTATTGATAAAAAATTAATATAACTATATATATTAAAATATAACTTAATATATTTATAAAAATATTGTCTGATTATTTAAATATACCTGAAAATTATAATATGATTTACAAATATAAATATATTATAATATAAATTAAAATATATATTATTTTATATTATATAAATTGATTTTTTTTATATTGACTATTAAAAAAATTAATATAACTATATATAATAAAATATAACTTAATATATTTATAAAAATATTGTCTGATTATTTACATATACCTAAAAATTATAATATAATTTATGAATATATATTATAATATAAATTAAAATATATATTATGTTATATTATATAAATTTATTTTTTTATATTGACTATTAAAAAAAATAATATAATGATATATTAAAATATAACTTAATATATTTATAAAACTATTGTCTAATTATTTAAATATATCTAAAAATTATAATATAATTTATGAATATATATTATAATATAAATTAAAATATATATTATATTATATTATTTAAATTGATTTTTATATTGACTATTAAAAAATTAATTTAACTATATATATTAAACTATAACTTAATGTATTTATCAAAATATTGTCTGATTATTTAAATATATCTGAAAATTATAATATGATTTATAAATATATATTATAATATAAATTAATATATATTATGTTATATTATTTAAATCGATTTTTTTATATTGACTATTAAAAAATTAATATAACTATATATATATATATTAAAATATAACTTAATATATTTATAAAATATTGTTTGATTATTTAAATATACCTGAAAATTATAATATGATTTATGAATATATATTATAATATAAATTAAAATAAATATTATGTCATATAATCTAAATTGATTATATAAACTAAAATGCTCAATTCGTCGTTTATCAAAAATGACTTAATTCATATTGAGGGGTAAAATGGTCATTTCTATCATTCAGATAGTTCATTCAGAAAAGAAAGAAACAACAGGATATTTTTTCAAATCAGACAGATTAATCCACTCAGACAGCTTAATCCATTCAGGTATTAATGGAAAAAAAGTAAACAGCCCCTTAGAGATATTTCCTTAGGCCTCAAACTACGATTTATTGTTGTGTTACAAAAGTATTCATTTATCTCTTTTATTAAAGAGTACTTTGATTTTTTATTAGATTCCAAAATTAGTTTTATTTACTAAATGATATTTCGTATAGAATTTAAAGATAGATATGATTGATCATTTCTTTTTCTTTTTAAAAATTATATAATCTATCTTCTACAATACAACTTCTACAATGGTAGATAAGTTATCAATCATTTATATCTTTAATTTCGTCCATTTTTAAATGTACTAGAACCATTTTGTATGATACTCTTTTATCCATATATACACTTATGACTCATTAGGATGGCAACCAATGATCGAATTATCAAGTTAAGCCATAACGAAATTCATATCTTGTTCTATATGAAGACACGATATGTAACTCGTTATAATTATATTTTATCTTTGAAACAATATTGGGTTCGTAAAATTTCTTCTAAAACGATATACACCACGTTATCATCAATGTTGTTTTTTTACAAAACGATAGCCAAATTGTTATTTTAGCAAACAAACCATTTGTAACTCGTGATAGAATAAACTTTGAATGGAACGATCTGGAGTTTTTATAATTTATAAAGAAACGATATAGATATCGTTCTGTAATATCTTTACAAGGGAGCAAATCGAACTTGAAGTCGTTATATGTTTACAGAAACGACTTGCAAATCGTTCTGATTATATTTTCAATTAACACGATTTGAAATTTGTTATTAAAAGACTGTAACGATTTCTGATACAGAAACGACCTGAAAGTCGTTATAACGACTTAGGCATTGTTGTTAGGATGCATACAATACGTGGGCATTATTATAAATATAATGCAACGATGTTGAACTCGTTATATCAGTAGAATAACGATCTATAAATCGTGCCCAGAAACACATCAAGGATATTTTAGGAATTGAATAAATTATTTAATCTATTATTTAAAAAAAGGGCTATATAAACAAAAAACATAGATGAAGGTCTTTTTAAACAAAAAATGTGTTTGACTAGGTCATTTAAACCAAGAGGCCTAAATTTTAACTTCGGTTGTTTTTCTTCCAATTTACTCGTCCATTTGATCATTTTTATCGATGTGATCACGATTGGACACATGGTTGGTTTACATTTTTTTGTTAATTCTTTTTATCATACAATATTTAAAAAAAGGAAGTGAAAAGAATTTCCCAGCATTTGATGAAAACAAATGGAAGGGAAAGAATAAAACTGGTGGTTCTTTATTTAAATTGTACACTTCAAATACGAATAAAATTTTTCATATTATATGCGACTAATATATTAAAATAATAATATAACAGAAATGTTTGATAAGTCGTCCGGGTGACTACACTAGACCAGAACTAGGTTTTGTTGCTGAGGCATTTTAATTATATTGTGACGTTGTTTGGATTGATGAATGATCATGAACTTGATGAATTGGATTTTCTCTAATTATTTTGACAAATTTGTCTTTGGATTTTCATCAATTCATTCATTTGAGGTTAGCGTTGGACATTTTAGGATTCGGATGCAGTGCGATGCAAGACAACACCATATCGCGCACTAGATCCGCCTGATTACACATCGCTGTGGCACACACGCCATGCGGTGTGTGATTGATGGTGGGGTGCGCGCAGACGTAGTCTTTATCTGCAGATCCCCTCCCGAGATTTTAAGGGGGGAATAGTTGTATGTCAAGTTCTAAAAGTGTATGACTTGGCTCGATTGAATAATGTTGTTGGGGTGTGTGATATAAAGATGGCATCTTGGTTGATCAAGTAAAGTGGAAGTAATTAACAACTAGTCACGATCTTGACCTCCTTAAGAATTGCGCAGTGCCTTGGGCTTACTATAGTATTCACCTCCTTAAGAATTGCGCAGTGCCTTGGGCTTACTATAGTATTTGCATTGAATATTTGGAGACATTATTTGTATGTGATATCTATATAGACCACAACGAAAGAGCTAAATATGAATTAATGGCATTGGCTGAAGCTTTTTTTGAGCTTCATAGTAGATGTCATATTGTTTATTTAGTAGCTGTCTCAATATTTTACACTTTATTCTTCATTTGATATTTAAAACCATACAGTTACTTTGAAAACTATGCCTCAGACAAATCGATTCCGCTGCAATAAATAAAAGAATTGACATTGAATTGCTGTAAAGAATATCAGTTCAGTTCTATTGTTTGTTTTTTTGGAGCCCTGTTGAAACTGAACCGCAAAAATCTAGCGATTCCAAGTGGTTATTTGGTTCTGTGAGACCTAGAACAAAAGTTGGTTCTCGATTTGGTTCTGGCAAGGTTCCCTTTGGTTTTGTTGCTGTTCTGTTTAGTTTCTTTTGGTTCCTTCAATTCCTATACTGCTCAGATTGATTGAGCGATGTGGTTTTGGAAAAAAATGTTTATTATAAATTGTAGTTAAATTCATAATCTCCATTGATTCTTTTCGGTTCTTTTGATGCTTTCTGGTTACTATGGTTTCTTTAAAATTTCTAATAGGTTAGAAATGAAAAAAACAAAAATATGAACATATAGAATTGAAATGAAAATAAAAATAAAAATCATTGTTGGAGATGCTAGTTCAACCGAGGATCAAGATTGCATCTAACATGAGATATTGGATTAACGTATGCTCCTGCAACATCCATGAACTTAATGAAGTGGATCTTCTCTAACTATCTCGACACGTTTGTCATTGTGTTTGTTGATGATATTCTTACATATAAGGATAACTAAGATAATGCCACTCATTTGCAACATTGTTGGAGATTTTAAGGGAAAAACAATTGTATTCCAAGTTCCAAAAGTGTGAGATTTTGCTCGATCAGATAATGGTCTTGGGGTGCGTGGCATCCAAGGCTGGCATCTCGATTGATCCAAGTAAAGTGGAAGCAATTAACAATTGGTTACAATCTAAAACTCTTTTGGAAGTCCTTAGTGTCTTGGGCTTAGCCATAGTATTTGCATTTAAGATTCAGAGACATTATTTATGTGTAGCAACATGATATCTATATAGATCATAAGATCCTCAGATATATTCACATAGAAAAAGCTAAATATGAAATAACGGCGTTGGCTGGAGCTGTTTTGAGCTTCATAGTAGGAAATTCTTAGAAATTATGTGTTATATTGTCAGTTTAGTAGTTGCCTCCCAATGTTATACACTTTATTTTTCATTTGATATTCAGAACCGTACACTTCAAATACTAAGAAAACTTCTCCTATTGTATACAAGAGTAATAAAAGTAAAATTAAGGGTATAACAGAAATGTAATGATTCAAAGAAAAGAGAGCTCAATTTTGATACAAGATATAATGAGACCTACGGGCCTTTGGGAGAATCATAACGTGTGAACAAAAGTTTAGATATGTCTAATAGATCCCCATCAAGAAGCTTTGTTAATAATATTAACATATGATAGCAATGAAAAAAATAAAAATACGAAACAATAAAAATCATTACTGGAGATGCTAGTTATCATCAAAATCGCTTCTAACATAAGACTGTAACACAGCCCGATGGAAAAAGCATATGGACAAGAATACTTCTCTTGGAATCAACACGCGAATACTCCGACTAACACGGTCCGATGGAAAACCCCCCGAAACTTGCATCATCCACGAGAAGACAAACATAACCACTACGAGAATAACAACTAAAAATGACGGAAAGCACGCCCAACAATCGAAGGGGAACCCATTGGGACATTTAATCAAATATTAAATACCAAAAATATCCGCGGTATCGCACCAATGCTACGAAATCCTCCGAGGACCCGTCGGCCCGTCCCAGGGTGAAATATAAACAATCATGCCAATCATATATCTTATTTTCAAAGTCGAGAACATACAGTCATAAACACATACTTGCATTTGAGACATCGAGAATCGGAAGGAAAAGAGTATAAGTTCGGTAGGTCCAAGAATGCACTTCCGGCACCTAAACGATTCCTAAGTAACATGATAATCAATAATCCATACTCAAATCACATGAAGAAACTCTCGAAACCCGCCTACGATTCACGAAACTACAAGGATAATCATCTAGAGGTTGGAAATCACTCAAACCTTCTCAAGTCCGAACACGGCGCAAAACAATCCATATAATCGTAGGGGAAACATGGGTACGGGGTAGATACATCATAATCTCAAAGATCTCAAGCTCCAAAATGGATAAATCGGACGAATCTAAGAAAATCCCCCAAAATTCCCAAAACTAGGGTTTTAAGGATTTTACCTTGATTTGGAAGATAGAAATGGATTAGATGTTGTATAGTCTTTGTTATTCAACTAAGATGATGATAATTGATGAAGAATTGCTTCCAATCATCCAAGATCGCCTCTCCCGAGCTTCTCCCATCGAAAATGAGTGAAAAGGTGAAGAAATGACGAATGCAGGGGTGACTATCCCATATATACTGCGCCCAGTCTAGCGCACGCTACGCCTCAATATTAGCGTGCGCTAACGGGGTCACCTGGTAGTCCAGTGGCTACTGTCCTGAGACGTTAACGCGTGGTACGCAACATCCCTATCGTGCGCTAACTGGTGTCCTGCCGAAGTTCCAGTTCCTTGTCCAACTCCGCTAGCGTGCGTTAACACTGAGCACTAGCGCGCGCTACGCAACACATATAGCGTGCGCTAGTCGCTGCCTAGCGTGCGTTACCTGCTAGTTCAGAATGTAGAAATACCTCACTGCCTCTGCCGACTCAGCTCGTTAACGTGCGCTACGGACGATGTTAGCGCGCGCTACTGACCACGAATAGCGTGCGCTAGCGAACTCCTAACGTGCTCTAACTGCTAGTCCAGGGAGCAGAATTAGCTACTGCCTCTGCCAAGCCTAGACTGTTAACGTGCGTTACGGCTCAAAGTTAGCGTGCGCTACTCAAGTAGAATTAGCGTGCGTTAGCCTAGGCCTAGCGTGCGCTATTAGCCTGTCCCAAAAGCACTGCCGGAAGGTCCAATCAACAAGATCATGATCTGGAAGGTACGAAACTCTAAATCAACATCAACAACACCTCAAAGTGTTTACAGAGCGACAAAAGAGGAAGAACGCCAAGGTCGAACAATCAATAAAAAGTACTAGTATTACATTCTCCCCCTCTAAAAAGAAGTTTCGTCCCGAAACTTAAGAAATAAAAAGCTCGGGAAATCCGATCGCATCTTATCTTCCGTCTCCCAAGTCGCTTCCTCGACCCCATGTCTCGACCATAGCACCTTAGCTAACGGGATGGTTTTATGCCGAAGCTGCTTCTCACGACGTCCAAAGATCTTCACTGCTCTCTACAGAAAGGTAACATCCTCGGTTACGTCAATCTCACTATAGTCAATAACATGACTTGGATCTGGCACGCACTTTCTCAACTGAGAACCATGAAAAACGCTATGGACATGACTCAACATTAGAGGCAACAACAAGCGATAAGCTAAATCTCCAACCCTGGAGTAGAATATGGTTTGCAAAATTGAATTCCAAAGGTAGACGACGAATATCGGCATATGATTTGATATGTTGAATGGTATTCTCAAAATACGAAATGAACTCAATTATAACCGTCTGTACTGTATTCAGACGATACCAAGAATCCCCAAAACGTCATCACAACTCACAAGTGTGGAATGAACTATCTGTGCCAAATCCTGACTGCACCGTCAAATCTCAATCTGGGTCGAACCCAATATCACATAATATATTTGTAGATCAACTATCACAAAACAATAATAACAAGTCTTGAAACATCGACATACAATCAGAATGCTCATACGAACCATAACAATGATCAACCAATAAATCAACCGAAATTATCATCGACATGATAAACTCCAGCACGATCAACAATAATGGATCTCAAAGAAATAAACCCGACTGTCGAACATACCCCTCGGGCGTATGAACAAGCAGTCGCAAACTGTCGAACATTCCCAACCATAAATAGAGGATGAAGACCAATCCATATGGCTCAAAGATGGACGTCACAGTCCGCCCGATCCGAAAATGTGTCCGTGCACATGTCCACCTCGTGTACGGAATCCAGGCTATACGCGGGACGATGTACCTAATTAGCCTCACGAACTACTTCTCGCGTGCACAGTCGGAAACCTCGACATATGACCATATGTGCATGGCTAAAAATCTTACACATAACCGATCGACACGCAGATATGATTCCAGATACGTCACGATGCAACATGACAACGAAACTTCAAAGAAAACACATATCCAATAAGGATCAAAAGACTCACCAACGTGAACACGACAAACTGACAATGAAAAGTCGACACAACCAATCAATATCCAAACAATAATCCTGGGGTCATCATCCCCATTGAATGATCAACACGATCAACGGTCTCAATACAAACAGTCCTGAGATTAACACCCCTCAACGAAACAATTAATATGAATCTCACTATACGAAACATCAACATACAACAATTCATCAGAATAATTATCCTCGTAACTGAATAATACTTAAATTACCTCAATGCCGAAGATAATATTCTTTTCCACAAACAACGTCCCTTTATTCAAATAATCTCAAATGAGGTACAGTCCATTAATATCGACAAACCACCATCCTAACATCAATGTCAACACGATAAACCATCCTCGATATCCGACATGCCATATCACAGACCAAAGATAACTCACATTTCCGTCTTTACCAAACACATTTGAATCATATACATTATGATTTAATCCAGACCAACGCACGATATACAAACCATCATCCCGATAATTTACATCTATAATATCATTGCTATATGAATTATAAATGAGATGTAAGCGAAACCATTCATTAAAATTGTAAACTGAACAAGTATAAACTTGCCTCGATACCAATACAACGAAACTGTTACCAATTCAGTTGCTTTCGTCTACGAGTTCCTCAGCCCTGACCAAAGTAATCTACAAACTCTTCAACCTCAACCGCAACACAACAGTCATAACCCACGATCAAGCATCACAACTGATTGAAAAAGAAGGATTAATAATCAACAAGTTCGATAACGATCAATATCATTACAACCAAACCACAAACTCAACGGTTCCACAATATCTCGATTAAACACAGTCTGAACCATCCAACTCAGACACTTACGAATCCATGCCCACAATACGAGCCGAAAAACAATGATTATATCAGCAACCACTTCGAACCAATAATAAGGGTCTAAATGTTATCGATTCCAAACTGAATTCTTAAATACGAATTGACAAGATTCCTTCTGATAAATCCATAGTTAAAATTTATCGATGATCGTCCTCAAATCGAACCATCCAATTAGTTCAACATTATAAATAATCACATTATAAGGTTATCAAACAATCCAATCATGTGACTTGAACATTTGTTCAATACGTATGGACTTCCAAACTCAGAGATGAATAATAATCTCCTCAAACTCGTAATTATATTCGTATTCCTATGCGAATATTATATCAAAACACATAATTTAGCTCTAGACATGAATATTCCATATTCATATCCAAAACAGCCACACTTCTTATAAATATTCATGATCTCGTATAATTCAAGAGTCCCTCAAGAACATGAATTAATCCGAAATCACGTCCATAATTGACCACACGACATAATCCGATGTTCTAACATCTAAGCCATCATGTAACTCATAGTCTAAGGTATATATCATCATAATATCAAGAATCGCAACAATACTGCCAAGAACACTATATTCCCTGACCATGCTCATGACAACATGACCTAACATATAAGTCATCATGTCATCATCTTCCTCAACAAACTTCCCGTGGGATACAAAGAATCATCATAATACCTCCATAAACTATTATCATACGAATTGGTCATCAATAACAACGTCAAAATCCGAATTGAAGGGAGATATTAACCAACATATCTTTTGAAGATAAACAACTCCATTCAAAACCACACGAATCATATCAACATCCGCACCTCAACAATAATATCAACATAGCTCGGCAATCCATCCCATAATCATACTTATAAACTCATATACATGACAATTATCAACTAAAGAACATCGTATGCAATCCAAGATGAAATTCCAAGGTGAAGAGTAATTACCTCATCGAAGAAATAGATTGAATCCCAAGGTTGAATCCATTCTCGATCACTTCCAAGCTCCAATGTTGTTAAGGACGATCAATTACTCAATACTCAAGTGTCTGGATCCTCAAAATATCCTCCAAGAACACTCTCTACTGGATGAAAGGAAAAGATGGACAAAATAAAGAATAATCCCCAACTGCACAAATAGACCACATATTATTAGCGTGCGCTACTATTACTGGATAGTGTGCGCTAACTGACTTTGTTAACATGCGCTATTGTAGTCCAGAGGCTACTGCTTTACTCCGCACTATGATTTGCGTACGGAATGCTTATGCAATAACGTACGTAAATACTCTGTCTAGCGTACGCAAGTCTCTGACCTTAGCGTGCGCTGCCCGTAGTTGACTTGTTTGTGTGCACCTGCTCCGAAGGTGGGTCCACACGCCAAAGTAACTGACAAAGCCAAGATTCCCTCTCATCTGTTCTGCACTAGCGTGTGCTATATCCTCGTACTGGCGTACATTAATTCAGGCTACACTTAGCCAAATCCAACTGTTCTGTCCGACGTCTCGACATACTGAACACGTATACACAACATACTCGATCCAATAACATTCTTATATGATAGACTCGATATCAAAATCACAACAACATGTTGATCTTGCACGACAATTATACAGATACAATTGTTTCAGTTCTCAAATTATTTTATTCATGATGTATATACACCATGATATCCAATATATCTCATATAAAATAACGCGAAACAAATTTATACTGAAAGTCTGGATATTACATACTATCCACTTTAAAAGAAGTTTTGTCCTCAAAACTTGCAATCCTGCCACAAACCACAGATCAACCCGAACTTTCCAAACTCATCACAAAAGCAATCGTTGGTCGCCACAAGCGAATAACCAAGACAGTATACTTACAGGTGCGTGAAGCTGATGACCTCCAGTGATACTAGCATGCGACTCCCATACAAAGTCTCAACACAAAACCGATACACACCAATATTGCAATTAGAAATTTGACAAAATCTCAAGGAAGAGTTCACGTCCGTGACCACGGCCACGACTCTGTCTCCTGTCAGCAAACATTCTGAAAGACACACACGTACGTAAGTATAATCCAAATTGCACATTCTCGAAGTGACCGATTCCCAAGAATACCAAACTAAAAGCGAAGCGATTAAGAAAATACAATAAGAGTAAGATGACTTACAAGTACCGGTCACACTGTGATGATGGAAAAGTGGTGATACTGCAGGAAAACGATGACTCAATCGACCCAAAAGACCGACAACCTAGGTATCCATAAACCCAAATCTCTGATACCATATTCTATAACACCCCCAAGTTATTCAGGGTATATCACAGCGCCGTGAGCCCCGTCGTGGGACCCACAAGGCTATTCATACGCGGAACTATGAACTCTGACCGAGGAGGTCCAAGTGCAATGAAATTAAAGACAATAAAAATGGTATTCAAACCATAACCAATACATCCGAATACAACACATCACAATTCAATACCACAGCAACACAGGCCGGAACATCAAGGAACCGAAAACAGTACTGGAGTATTCAAAACCATTCAAGTACAACAACACTGAATGGAGGAAAAACAAAACATAACCAGAGTCAAGACACGACATCACACTTGCCCATCATCTTCATGTCGACCCGGTACATACCTATCCGCTCTCTTGGATCCTGAAATACATGAAAGGTATTTCTCTCATAAAGGGGTTAGCCGTCGAATAGCTAGTACAAGTATATCGAATAAGAAACACAATACTTCTCGACAATAAAGTAAAAGTAACCATCAATTCATCATTTCAAGACTAGTATTCCAGAATAACTAAATCTCATAGCATCATATCATTACATACATGATTAACCGTGGAACCGCACCAGAGGCTACGGAACCCTCAGAGGACCCGTCGGTCCGTCCCAGGGTGGTTAACCCAAAATATCTGCGGAATCGCACCAGATGCTACGAAACCCTCAGAGGACCCGTCGGCCCATCCCAAGGTGAATATAAACAATCATGCCAATCATATATATAACTTTCAAAGTCGATAATGTACAGTCATAAACATATACTTGCCTTTGAGACATCGATAATCGGAAGGAAAAGAGTATAAGTTCGGTAGGTCCAAGAACGCACTTCCGACACCTAAAAGATTCGTAAGGAACATGATATTCAATAATCCATACTCAAATCACATGAAGAAACTCCCGAAACTGTTGGAACCAAATCGGAATATGCGTCGTTGTGCGGAAGCGTAAATATAAAGTGCGGAAATTAAATGACACACAGATTTATAGAGGTTCGGCTATAATCGAGCCTACGTTCTCTCTCGGTATCTTTTTCTATAGGATGAAGATAAACCTCTGCACCTCTCTTCTATCGGTCGAGGGATAACCGTTACAATCACGTCTTCAATTAGTCCGTGATAAACCACTCGTACTTGTCTTTGTGTCGATCCAAGTTAAACTATTTTCCTTTTCTATTAGACAAGGAATCAACCACTATAGCTTTCTATCGGTACTAGATAAACCTCACGAAGATATCGATTGTGATTCTAACAATGCCGAATCCTTGATCATAATAACACCGAATCCAATCGTATCTTTTCTTTTACCTCTCGTGTATATGTTGAATGTATAAACACTCAATCTAACAATATAAGCTCAATATTACAACAACAATAGAATTTATATGAATATCAGATCAATGTCTTGAATGCTTGAAGTTGTTGTAGTGAAACAATACCATAGGAATGGTATTTATAGCCTTCTTCATCAAACTAGCCGTTAGCTCCCTGTGCCTTCATTACGTACGCTATCAATTCTCTTTTACGTACGCTAGCTCATTTACGTACATTAACCTTGATGGGTTACGTACGTTAGTCTCTTCATAAACCAGTTCAGTGACCTTAGTATTATTGTTACGTACATTAGTATATTGTACATTACGTACGTTAAGTATATGTCATTGCTGACGTCATATGTCCGTTGTAGCTTTTCTGACATGGACTCCTCCAACGTTCATCTGGTTTGAAATCGGAACCCTTCTTTACGTACGTTACACACATTTAGTTACGTACGTTAGTGTTACTCTTTTACGTACGCTAAGTTATCCTTGTTACGTACGTTAAGCATGCATTTTGGACAGCTTTTTGCGTCTTAATTTGCTTCGATTCTTTGCTTCGCTTCTTTGTTGTTTTTCTTTGTTTAGCAACTTTAATCATCAAAACACTATTAGTGAATGTATGGAATAAAATATTCCAACAGAAACCCACCTACGATTCATGAAACTACAAGGATAGTCATCTAGAGGTTGGAAAATCACCCAGACCCTCTCAAGTCCGAATACGACCCAAAACAATCCATATAATCGTAGGGAAAACATGGGTACGGGGTAGATATATCATAATCTCAAAGATCTCAAGCTCCAAAATGGATAAATTGGACGAATCTAAGAAAATCCCCAAAAATTCCCAAAACTAGGGTTCTAAGGATTTTACCTTGATTTAGAAGATAGAAATGGATTAGATGTTGTATAGTTTATGTTATTCAACCAAAGATGATGATAGTTGATGAAGAATCACTTCCAATCATCCAAGATCGCCTCTCCCGAGCTTCTCCCATCGAAAATGAGTGAAATGGTGAAGAAATGACGAATGCAGGGGTGACTGTCCCATATATACTGCGCCCAGTCTAGCGCACGCTACGCCTAAATATTAGCGTGCACTAAAGGGGTCACCCGGTAGTCCAGTGGCTACTGTCCTGAGACGTTAGACCGCGCTACGCAACATCCCTAGCATGCACTAACTGGTGTCCTGCCGAAGTTCCAGTTCCTTGTCCAACTCCACTAGCGTGCGTTAACACTGAGCATTAGCGCGCGCTACGCAACACATATAGCATGCGCTAGTCACTGCCTAGCGTGCGTTACCTGCTAGTCCAGAATGTAGAAATACCTCACTGCCTCTGCCGACTCAGCTCATTAGCGTGTGCTACGAATGATGTTAGCGCGCGCTACTGACCACGAATAGCGTGCGCTAACTTAGGGCTGGGGGCGGGGCGGGTTGGGGCGGGGCGAAGGTAAAACCGCATCCGCCCCGCAATTTTTGTGCGGTGCGGGTTTTTGCGGGGCGGGCATTTTTGATATTGAAAACCGCACAAAATCATAGTTTTGCGGGCGAAGGCAAATACAATATTTATATAAATATCTAAGTGTTTTCCCTTGTTATATGCGGGGCGGGGCGGTTTTTTGCGGGGCGGTTGGGAAAAAAATAAAACCGCATTCGCCCCACAATTTTGGTGCGGTGCGGGTTTTGTGCGGGGCGGGGCGGAATCAACATTTGAAACCGCCCCGCCTCGCTATTTTGCGGTGCGGTGCGGTGCGGGGCGGGCGGGGCGGTTTGTTTTGCCCAGCCCTACGCTAACTGCTAGTCCAGAGAGCAGAATTAGCTACTGCCTCTGCCAAGCCTGGACCATTAGCGTGCGCTACGGCTCAAAGCTAGCGTGTGCTACTCAAGTAGAATTAGCGTGCATTAGCCTAGGCCTAGTGTGCGCTATCAGCTATCCCAAAAGCACTGCCGGAAGGTCCAATCAACATGATCATAATCCGAAAGGTACGAAACTCTAAATCAACATAAACAACACCTCAAAGTGTTTACAGAGCGACAAAAGAGGAAGAACGGCAAGGTCGAACAATCAATAAAAAGTACGGGTATTACATTATCCCCCTCTTAAAATAAGTTTCGTATCGAAACATAAGAAATAAAAAGCTCAGGAAATCTGATCGCATCTTATCTTCTGTCTCCCAAGTCGCTTCCTCGACCCCATGTCTCGACCATAGCACCTTAGCCAACGAGATGGTTTCATGCCGAAGCCGCTTCTCATGACGTCAAAGGATCTTCACTGGTCTCTCCGGAAAAGTAACATCCTCGGTTACGTGAATCTCACTATAGGATCCGGCACGTATTTTCTCAACTGAGAACCATGAAAAATTCTATGGACATGACTCAACATTGGAGGCAACGACAAACGATAAGCTAAATCTCCAACCCTGGAGTAGAATATGGTTTCCAAAATCGAATTCCAAAGGTAGACGACGAGTATCGACATATGATTTGATATGTTGAAGGGCATTCTCAAAATACAAAATGAACTCAATTATAACCGTCTGTATTTTATTAAGACGATACCAAGAATCCCCAAAACGTCATCATAACTCACAAGTGTGGAATGAACTATCTGTGCCAAATCCTGACTGCACCGTCAAATCTCAATCT
This sequence comes from Orobanche coerulescens, assembly GCA_033398695.1. NCBI lineage: Eukaryota > Viridiplantae > Streptophyta > Magnoliopsida > Lamiales > Orobanchaceae > Orobanche > Orobanche coerulescens. Next base: position 123,873,488 of record CM065817.1, read on the forward strand.
GGGTCGAACCCAATATCACATAACATATTTGTAGATAAACTATCACAAAACAATATAATAAGTCTTGAAACATCGACATACAATCAGAATGCTCATACGAACCATAACAATGATCAACCAATAAATCAACCGAAATTATCATCGATATGATAAACTCCAACACGATCAACACAGAACCAACAGAGATCGAGAGTACCATCAACAAGGTAAACTCCAAACGATCAATAATAATGGATCTCAAAGAAATAACCCCGACTGTCGAACATACCCCTCGGGCGTATGAACAAGCAGTCGCAAACCGTCGAACATTCCTAACCATAAATGGAGGATGAACGACCAATCCATATGGCTCAAAGATGGACGTCACAGTATGCCCGATCCGAAAATGTGTCCGTGCACATATCCACCCTGTGTACGGAATCCAGGCTATACGCGGGACGATGTACCTAATTAGCCTCACGAACTACTTCTCGTGTGCACAGTCGGAAACCTCGACATATGACCATATGTGCCTGGCTAAAAATCCTACACATATTTTTTTAAGTTTCGTTGTCATCGTCACGATGCAACATGACAACGAAACTTAAAAAAACACACATATTCAATAAGGATCAAAAGACTCACCAACGTGAACACGACAAACTGGCAATGAAAAGTCGACACGACCAATCAATATCCAAACAATGATCCTTGGATCATCTTCCCCAATGAATGATCAACACGATCTGTAACACCCCCAGATCCGACCGGGAATATTACAGTGCCGTGGGCCCCGATATGGAACCCACAAGGCTAAGAGAAAGATTTATAAACATTTACAAACGCCTAAGAGGCGAACGACAAACTATCTTTAAAAACATTCGAAGACGTAATAAAATCCATTTATCAAAACCGTCGTAAAAATCTCCTTTGAAACCACAAGGCCCGAAATGCCAAAACTCAACAGTTTGAAAGCATACGTTAAGCTATCGCTTACACGTATCGACAAAATAGTTTAGAAAATGATTGCCAAAGTAACCTAAGTTACCAGATACCAAAAGGCCATTTAAAAATACTTACGCAGCTGAAAAATCAAACAATTAAAAATACTCTAGCAGGGGAATACAAGAATTGATCAGGAAACTCAATACACAAATATATGCCCTAGCTAATATCCTCCGGGAAGCTCATCTCTCCACGACCGCTACAAGCCTGATATTCCAAGAACCTAAAAAGAAAGCCCACGGCGAGGTCAGCCATAATATCCAACAATGATAACCGTCACATCACGTCAATAATTACATACCAATGAGATACTAAGTAAGAATACTACCGATGTAATCTTACCGCCTTAACTTTACGAAAATCCACGATTCGTATCCTTAACAATATAATAAGCTAATACCGAAATATCTGTACTATATCTCACAATGCCTAAGGTTCTCAAAACATCATCATAACTCACTGTTACGAAATCTACTAACTCTGTCCAACCCAATCCATCGGGTAACCTGATCACATCTCAACACGATAATCGATTGCCCATCAAAAGACAACTACCAAAGGAAATACGGAACATACCTCGAGATGCACAATACTATGATAATAATGTCAGTCTAATCCGATATCAGATCAATTCATCATACGGACACAGTCCTAACACAAGACCTACAAATGCATACTCATATGACAATGTCAACATACTCACATCAATAACAACAATGTATACTTATGTCAAAACCATAATATACATATGCACAAAAACAACACATGGTAATCCGATGATCCAGTGTTCACTGCCTAGATCCCACAATGATCCCAAAACCTATCCGATGATCCAGCGCACGCTAGCATAGATCCCAAGATGATCCCGTCGGATCAACCCTGGTGGACATATGACAACAATGCACAACTGCACAAAACAATGATACACAATGCATGACAACAACAATACACAAATGCATGACAACAGCGATACATGAATGTATCACAACATGATCTACATAAATGACAAAATGATTAAAATACTTGCTCTGAGTCCTTCAAGAGAAATATCGATATCTAAACCATCACCAACCATTATTCTGAATATTCGAAGATCCAAAATGTTACGGACGGTTGATAATTCACGTCTTCGTCTATACCACAATGTATCCTCGATACCAAGTATACCAACAACAAATGTAAATCATACACATTATGATTTAATTCGCAAAACTCGAATACAACTTATAATCCAAAATCTCCTGTGATTACGATTATAAACATTGCTATATGAATCATAAACGAATGCAAAATAATGCTTGCAAGGTACTAAAACCGGTTGCTTAAATAATTGTTGCAAAAAAAGAATTTTAAATTGATCCATTTGCATATTTCATTAACTTATTCGCACACACATACATAGACAATTTGCAGATTTCATTAACTTGTTCGCACACACACACACACACACGCAGGCATGAAAAAGGTCAAACTGGAATAGGTTTCGGTTCATTATAACTTATAAGTTAGCGAGTGTATTGCAGATATGACAATTTGAATGCAATGATGATCTTAGCACATCAAAAGATAATCTATCTTCTCTATCATTAATGGTGAATACTACTTAGCAGAACCATAGAGTTCGAATTATCAAGACTGACTCATTAAATAATGGCGCAATGTACGTTTGACCCTAGACTTTGCTTCTTGGTCGGAGGCATCCCATTAGAATTCTCAGCAATTTCACATTGCTTCTCCTTTACTTTGAACAATCTGATCATTTTGTCTATAACCAAAAATTATAAAGGGAAAAAAATACATTAAGATTAAGATAACATTCAGTTTCCGTGGGTCAATACTTCAAGCAACAATGCAAAAGAACATACTACAAAAAAGAGATAATAAGTGTGTATGCAACTCGTTCAGGCTAGAAGTGTACATTATAATAGATTAAGATGCATTGATCATAACAAAACGTGTTTGGTTACATCTTCAAAACGAATAAGGCAAAACGCATGAAAATTTATTTTGCTTTTCATTCAACTGTGGGAGGCTATTATTCAAATCCTGAGTTGATTTAGATCTATGTATTTTGTTACATATTTTAAATCTTATTAAATCAACCGTACAGTTTCTAAAGGAGCCAGTCTCATTCCTTTCATCTTATACCTATCAGACAAACCCCTCTCGTGAAGCGACACTATTCACAATGAAAGAAGTCAAGAACAAACTGTGTTAAATTGTAGTCCCATATTCCAGCTGTAGTTTCAAGATTTTTGGTGAGCGCGATAACATTCTAAAAGATGGCAGTTCCAGTTAATAATTCAACTGAAGTTACCTAGTGAACTGTCATTTTTTAGAGATGATAGCCCTTGTAGATTTGGTATATCTCCATTCAAATTGTTGAAACTGAGATCTTTATTCAATTATAATTATATAGATATATTATTGAATCAAACAGAACTAACACATACGTTATTCGAATTGCAATTAAAATGCAACTGAAATGAGAAGTTACTAATAGTTGAGATCTACCTCTGCTTCAAAGGTAATGGTGTCTCCTTGTTCAATAAACCGTTCTTTTTCACAATTGTCCAAGTAGTCCATTATTTCAAGCCCTTCAACCCTCACTTTCCTGTCATATAACGTAACATTATAGTAAAAGTCAATTGTGCATTTATGCAGAACCAATATTGAAAAGTTATGATTAAAAGCGTTGAATACTTTATTCATACCTGATGTCAGAAACTGATAGATAAGAGTGATAAGCAAATGAGAAGCTAAAAAGCTCCCCATTGATGTTCCCGACTATCTAGATGTTAACGTCAGGTTGACATTCAATCGAAGGCAGACTCTAAGACGAAACTCAAAGCTGAAAAAAGGATCTCAATCAGCCACATGTGCCAATAAAAAAAGGAATTGTGGTGCAAAATGACATCACAAATGGTTCACAAAGAATGAAAATAAACTAGAACATGTGAGGCCAAATCTTGAGGTCTTATTCAGATGGTTTCAGTAGAAAATCAATAAACAAACTCCCATTTTGATTTACCTTCTCATCAAACGAATGTCCTCGTATTAAACACGTACTAGAAAAGGCAAGTAAAGATACTAAGTTTATCTCTTTTCCAGTTCAACCAGCGCCATATCCGGACCCCAAAATTCAGGCACGTGCAAAATTGCAGCATCGTATCCGAAACCCAAAATTCAGCCACCTGTAAACAAAGAATACCCATAATTAAGAGCACATTTATTTATAAAAAGAGAACAAAACCAACTTTAAAGAATAAATCTTTACATGCTTCTTGTGTTTTTCTTGAAGCCAAATTCAAATCAAGCCTCACATGCCACAAAATCACCTCTATTTAATTCAAAACAAAATATGATTCTGACTAATTCATAGCTAATCTGCCATTTGCTTCCATTTTCCCCAAATTAACAAATTCGATATAAAACTGAAAATATATAAAACACTGAAAATAATTCGATTAACATACTTTGAGTTAAAAGTTAACCTAATATCCCTACTAAATCAAAATACCCAAACCCAATCAAATATTCAAAATGCAAGAAACTTAAAATTGACTCACCATTTTTTGCGAACCTAATCATCATCAAAGAGATGAAAGCTCCTCAATCAACGGGAGCTATCGCCTATTCTTGGTGACCTATTATCCCTATCCATTTTTAGAAGAAAACACAAAAACCAATTAATACAACAGCACAAATTCAGATTAATTGAAAAAAAGCCAAAAAACAAAAAAAAAAATCTGTAATACCCGTAATTTCGATTTCCGGTAATTTCTTTTTTTTTTTTTGGCGGAAGTCCATTTTGACGACTCGCCCATGACCGTTTCGTCATTATGAGAATAATTAATTCCACACTTTTTGACATCCGAGTTCGTTTCGGTGCTGTTTTGTTGAGTTCCGTGCTTTTTAGCGACTTTTCCGCACTTGAGTTCGATTCTTGCGAATCTCGTTCGAAACTGCTGTTTCAAGTTTCCCGCAAGTCCGTTTAACTTTGTTAGACGTGCTGTGAACTTCGGTTTGGTTATTCGATCACGTATCGTGATTTTCGGGCGTTTTGGGCCATTTTCGTAATTTTCCAAAGTTTGGGGTAATTACTTTCCGTTGTCGAATTTCGAGCCTTCGGGTGGTCGGAATCGTGTGTTCTCTTAGTGCTTGAATTCGTCTTTGCGAGTACTTCATAACCGTATCTTCGATTCGTATTCAGGTTCAGGTTTCGGGGTCATTCGGACCGTCGGAGTTTGCCCCGGCCGAGTCATGGCCGGGCGATGCAGGCCCAGTAAGCCTTGGCCGTGTTCGGCCGGTAGTGCTCGGCGATTACGTCGTAAGTCCGGTGGCGTCGTAAGGCCACGGCCGTAACGTCGTAACGTTTCCGGCATTTCTAAGCGATGAGTCGGCAATGGCGGTTCGTCGTAAGCCGTGGCGATTACGTCGTAAGGCGTGAAGCGGCAAATTATTTAAGGCCTATGATCGGGTTTTTCACCCATTTTCTCATTCTCTTCATTCTCTTCCGCGGCTGGAGGTGTGGGAATCATGGAAGGATGTTGTTGGACAATCAATCCATGAAGTCTTGGAGTTCATATCATCAATCATCCATCCTATAACATCCTCCGATCTACCGAATCAGGTCAGATTTCCTAGAAATCTAGTTTTGGGGAATTTGGGTGTTTTGGTTGTTTTCATCCGTTTTAATCCGATTTAACTTAGGATTTTAATGGATTGATGATTATTTAGATGTGTTATATCCTTTCCCTTGTTATTCCATGGTTGGATCGTATCGTTTTGTTGTTTTAGTCGAGTTCTTGATCGACGCCTTGAAGGTGTCCGGTAGAATGTCATAGAGGGGTTTTCGGTCGTTCTACGATTATCCTTCCTCGTATGATTGTTGATTTATGGATTATATGATGTTAGGGTCGAGTTTCTTGCGAAGAAACCGTGTTGAACACTTCCGTTCGTTGTCGTCTTCCTTTTCGTTAGCATCGGGCGTTTCGAAGCTTTCCGGTTGAGCCGTGTCCGTCGGGATACTTGCATGCCAATTTTGAGGCAAGTACCTTGTCCATACAGTTCTTGTTTTGTGGATACGATAATTAGTGATCGTCTAAATGTGGTTGTTTGGTCGTTTGAATTAAACTTTCAAAAGATTCGGTTTAGCCTTGTTAAAGGCTTGCTTTCAAAACGCGTGTGTTTTGTGAATGGTGTAGTTTGTAAATGACTATGTGATCTCTATGGATATGTTTGGTGTTGATGTTGCGCTTGGTATTGCGTGTGGACGTATATTATTTCATTTCGGTGCGTTGTGGTTTGACGTGGTGTTTTGCTAAGTGTTTGATGCCTCTGAGTGAATTGTTTGGATATCTTTGTTGCATTGTGCTATGTGTGTGATTGTGTGAATGTGGGCGGGGCCTACGGTGGCACATGGCATGTGATCATGTGGCTAGGATGCAACAAGCGATTGATCCAACTGTGAGAGCCTAAGAAAAACTACGGTGGCACATGGCATGCGATCATGTGGCCAGGATGCAACAAATGATTGATCCAACCGTGAGCGCCAAAGATAATCTACGGTGGCACATGGCATGCGATCATGTGGCTGTAATATCCGCAATTTTCGATTTTTGGTAAATTTCTTTTTTCGGCCGGAGTCCGTTTTGACGGCTCGCTCATGACCGTTTCGTCATTCTGAGAATGATTAATTCTACACTTTTTGTCATCCGAGTTCGTTTCGGTGTTGTTTTGTTGAGTTCTGTGGTTTTTAGCGACTTTTCCGCACTTGAGTTCGATTCTTGCGAATCTCGTCAAAGCTATTGTTTCGAGTTTCCCGAAAGTCCGTTTAACTTTGTTAGACGTGTTGTGAACTTCGGTTTGGTTATTCAATCACGTATCGTGATTTCCGGACGTTTTGGGCCATTTTGTAATTTCTTGAAAATTACGGGTATCCATATCTGTATTTGTCGTCTTGACCCTTTTCTTGGTCGTGTATGATTAATTATTGCATTACGTTTTCATCTCGAGTCGTTGACGTCGTCCGCGAACTTTTCGTCGTGTCCGTTCCGTGCGTTTTCGGAAATCGAGGCGTCGGGTCGTGGCGGGCGGCCGGTGGCCGGACGGGTGCGGGGCTGGCCGGACGAGTTCGACATTGGCCGGCGAGCACGGCAGAACCGCGTAAGCGCACGCTTCTGGCCGGGGCCGCTGCGCTAGCTTCAGCGATGCTGTTGTCAGTCGGCCGCTGCTCGGGCACAGGCAGTGGTATTCGAGGTTCGGACTCGGTCGGGATCGGCGGGTAGCGCACGCTATCGGTCGTGCGCGCGCTAACCGGCGGGGTAGCGCCGCTGCCGCCGACTAGCGACGCCACGGGATGAGTTGTTAGTCCGGTGGCTCTCCGGAGTCGGCTTAGCGCGCGCGAGCTTCCGCCGTAGCGCACGCTAGCGAGTCGGGCGGTCGAGTCACGGTCGGCGGGGTGGTCGGTGGTGCCGGGTCGTGCGGGCCATGGCCGAGTGTGCTCGGCCCGTCTTGCCGATAGCGCACGCTAGGAAGGAAGGCTAGCGCACGCTAGTTCCGCCCGATATATAAATGACAGATCAGCGACTTTCTCGTCATTTTTCATTTCATTTCTCTTGATCCATGGTGGGGGTTTCGGAGGAGACAAAACCATGTTGTTGAACAACAAATCCATGAAGTTCTTGAGGTTATATCGTTGATCAATCATCCTATAACATCCTTCGATCCAAATAATCAAGGTTAGATCTTTAGAACCCTACTTTTGGGTAGATTTGGGGATTTTCGCGTTTTTGTCCGATTCGTTCCGTTTTGTCGATTAATTCATGATGAATATGATTAATCTTGTTGGTATTCTTAGTTTCCCTACGGATTCATGGTATATTTCGTGATTTTTACGAATCGAGAGGGTTTGGTTGTGGTCCGCCCTCGTTGTTGTTTATATACGAATATACATGAATCGTAGGCGGGTTTTCAGTGTATTCCAATTCCGTATTCATTTAGAAATGGTTGTGATTGTATTCTTCGAATCGTTAGGTTCGGTTTCATTGGTTCTAGCGTTCGTCGGTGACTTCCTTTAGTTCGTTGCGTAAATCAATAATTCAAGGCAAGTATTTTTGGAAACCTTTAAGCTTAACATGAAATGGTGATGTATATTACTTGTGTGTAACTCACCTCGTGTTGGCCTGACGGTCAAGGAGGAAATCTATCGCGCCCGGATTTCACGAGTTTGTTTAGCTAGCCAGTGCGGGAGGGTCCTTAGAGGCCTCGTGCGGGAATCTATGATATTACTCTGTTCCCAAGGCGATGCATGTGCGTGTTTTGTTTTATAATGTAGCCAGTGCGGGAGGGTCCTTAGAGGCCTCGTGCGGGAATCTATGATATTACTCTGTTCCCAAGGCAAATTATGTGACTGTTTGTTTCCGGAAAAGACATGTCTTGTTTTGGTTTTCGAAATGATATTGGTGCATGTACTATGAAATGTGTAAGCGATTGGTTTGCCTTGAATACTTGTACTAGCGTAATTGCTAACCCCTTTGGGGACCCGTTGTCGGGGAAATTCTTGTTATGGATTTCAGGTTATGTTCAGCCGGACGAGCGGGCGCTGGGATGGTACGAAGATGTTGGCCAAGGTTGTTGACATGTGCAATTGAGTCTTGTTATTTCCTACTGTCTCTTTTGATGTGGATGTTTTCCAAATTGTAAACTTATAGATTGTACTCGCGAGTACTTAGGCTTTTTCCTTTCGGATTGTGATTGGTGTTCGTTGGAGTTATTGCATTTGTCGGTTTATGTTTATTATGCCGGTTGTACCGGGCGTGTTGATTTATATTCTTGTTGTTAACGATTGTTTCCTTGCTAACCGAGACGGTTAGTCGAGAGGTGTTTTCTTGTGTTAGCCTGGTGGATCCCATGTAGGGGTCCACGGCGCTGTAATACACCTCGAATATCTTGGGGGTGTTACAGAAAATGGTATCGGAGCTCTAGGTTTATGGATACCTAGGCTTGTTGGTTATTTGGGTCTAGTTGTGTTTTGTTTTGCACATTGTCACACCGCTGCCGGCATCTCAGTACATCCAGTGCTCGTAAGTTTTCCTTACTCGATTCTCTTGTTTTCTCGTATTGAAATTCCACTTCTTGAACTGTGATTGCCTCTCTCGTACTTATTGTCGAGTTGTTTCTCGATCCATCCGGTTGTGTACTTTTGATTCTAGTATTGCGCAGTCCTTTATCTCTCTGGAGTATGTGCGCCGTTCTGGGCTTGACCGTTTGTCGTTTTGCGAGCCTTCCATCGCTAAATTTCCTAGCACTGGTGGGATCGTTGGTGATCGAAAGATCCAAATTTTGCTCCTTGGTATATTGTGAGAGGGCTTGACTCTCTAGTCTTTTGTTGTATGATGGAATCTGTGTTTGGTAATTGCGATATACTAAATGTATGTTGAGCCGAATGTCGATGGGTTGGACACCGAAAGTGCGGTATGATGTAGAAGTTTTGAACATTGATATGTTCGGTATAGGTATTGATGGCAGAGTTTGTTGAGAAACTCACATAGCTGGTTTCGACATACGTCCAAATCGGTGATCTTTGGTTACGCTGTCAAACTTGAAGAGATAGTTTGACATATGCTTGGAATTAGTATTCCCGAGTTGCGCTTATTGAACTGGTGATTTTTGAATGCCGTATATGCGTGTGTTCGGAAATTGTTGGTACTTGGCTAATTATTGTTATTTACAACCAATGTGTTTCTATTAATAATAATACATGCGGCGTGCATGCTTGAAAATTTCTTAGACTTTATCGTATTGTGGGTTTTTGAAAGTGACATGAATTTGGGCGAGCTAGCCTTGTATTTTCAAATAAAACCTTGAGTCGGTATTTAAAGGTCGTGTTTAAAAGTGTTTTAGGACATTTTATAAAATGCCACCGCTGTTAAGCCCTTGTCGTATTTGAAAGGGTCTTGAAAACGATTTTTAACTTATCGGTTTTATTTTCGAATAACTAAAGTATACTATTTTAAAATCGATTAGCACTGGGAAACCTAGGCTGTCGAGTCAAGATGTGTTTGTTGAGTTTTGTCTCGTCGGATTTTGTCTGACTTAGTCGCATCGCGACGCGTCGTTTGAGATCATTGGTCGTGATTAGTATCGAGGGGTGGTCGTCACTTACGTGCGATCTATGGGTGTAAAACTCCATTCCTTGTGTTGTGCCTCGTGTGACACGAGTTATTTGTATGATTAGTCGTTAAATGATGGAATCCTTCTGTGGATTTTGATTTCACGATATGTGTTTATTAGACTCTCGTATTTGGTTTATACGAGGAGTGTAAATCCTTCTTGATGTATTTTCGCACCGTATTTTATCCATTGCGTGAGTTCTTTCAAACGGCTTTCGGTATTTTGCAACCGAGTTTTATTTCGTAAAACCGATTCCTTGAATCAAGTTTTGGCATTTTGGCCTTGAATATTTCATGATGGTTTGACAAATGATTTTGTGAGCTTTGGAAAAATATTACCGTCATTGGTCTTTTTAGCATTTTCGAAATGACATGGGAAATTGTGCTTAGCCAGGTAAATCCTTGTGAGAAAGGTTTACGGCATGTAATTTTTCTGGTGTGTTCTGTTGTTGTCTCTGTGGGTCGTTAGCGCACGCTATGCTTTGCAGCTAGCGAGCGCAAGAGTGCGTTGGTAGCACGCTAAGGGGAGGATAGCGCACGCTACCTGGTAGTTCAGGGCAGTCCAGGAGCTACTGGACTGGGCCTGAAGTTCTCGTTAGCGCACGCTAACACTTGGGGTTAGCGCACGCTAACAGTGTATTTTTGGTCAGGAGTTTTGTTTGGTGCCGTGATAGCGCACGCTAACCTTAATGATTAGCGCACGCTAATTGTGTCCAGTATAAATACTGGACACCAGTCTAGAAGTTGCATTTTTTCTTCATTTCTTCTCCTTCCTCCATGAGTTTGAGACGTAGCGACTCGGTTTCGCATCTGGGCTGATTTTTCTTCCATCCAAAGGTGTTTTGGAGTATCCTAGACGATTTTTAACATCATCTAATCCATTGTTCTTCGCCGAATCTAGGTATTTTCTTGAATCCGTAGAGTTGACTTTTTGGAGTTTTGTTCTTGATATCGTTTTCCATCCAGTTTTGATAAACCGATTGTTGTTTTAACGATGTTGTTGAACATATCCTGAGGATTGTATATCACTGTCGTGATTTTGAGCGATTTGATGCGTGTGATATGATGTGTTTAAGTAAATGTTGATACATGCGAATTTTGGGCATTTTGGCCTATTGTACTTCAGAAAAACCTTGAGTATCTTAGAAAATAAACCTCGAGACGTACTTTTAAAATAAATTATTTTCTCACAGTGCTCTCAAGATGCCTACTAGTGTCACGCTATGTTTCAAAATTATTCTACTTTGAGGATCAAAATATTTTGAAATATTTCTAATGATTTAGAAATGCATTCGCTTAGACCCGAAGGTCGAATATAGCTGACAAGTTTTAATTTAACGAAAGGTGTCTTCATTTCTTTTTTTTTTCAAACGCAAGATGATTTTTTTTGTCTCGATGACGATGTTTGTACTACTTTTGATATTTGATACTCAAGATCAACTGGTGCTTGCAAGTTATTTTCAAAAGATGGTTTTGTTTTCAAAACCTATCATTCCTAATTGTGGTCCAGGAATATATGTGTGATGTTCGTGCTCTCGTTAGGGTGTTAACCCCGAGTTGTTGTTGAATTGGTGGTGTGAGCGTTGAGTCGTTCGCCACACCGTTGTCGTGGTAGCCTCTGCGAGGGGTGTGAGATTGGTATTGGATGTTATCGCCTCGTAGCGGTTTATGCGTTATCGCATATATGCGAGCTGTTAGAGATCGGGTTGGTATGATTGTGTGCATCGGTGATTGTTCCGCGTTGTGTCGATTGCTTGTTATATTGTTACCTTGGTTCCATTGTTGTGAGTTTCGGGCGAGGTCAAAAGTAATACCGTACTATTTTGACTTCTATATCTTCTCTTTCTCCAGTCTATCGATTCGCTCGTGTTCATTGATACCTTGAACTTGATCTATACCTTGGTTTCATCATTCGAGCAGTAATGTCTGGTTTTGAGTCGATCTGGTTATCATTGTGACTTTTTCAATTCGGTTCGACTATTGTGAATCTTGTTCGGAAGTAACATCTTTGGTTCTAATAGTTACGTTATTCAAAGTGGATCGGATTCAGAACTGATGTATTATTAGCAATAACAACTCGTTTATGCTCGTTAACATTTCTGAACTTTCCCTATCCCTTGCTTTTGTTGATCGAACGAGGGTGGTATTGTTTCGGAATAACTCGTTTGTCGTTGTGGCCTTTCAATCGCTATTCCCTTTCCTGTGGATATTGTGGGAATGCACGTCTAGCTGTTCTCACCAGGTCATCCTGGGAGTTGTTGTTTGAATTTTATTATCCTACGTGTTTCGGACATGATTGTTCGATTTTTGTTGTCTCAATCGTTTGTTTGTTCGGTTTTTGTTCTCATTTCGTGATTGTTGAGCGTTCAGTCTCCTTCGTAATTCCCTTAAGTTCGGGAAATTTGTCTCGTTTTCGATCTTCCAATCTTTAGGCGGTGGAATTCCGTATTTGTTCAGCGTTTGGCTCGCATTTTGATTGATGAACTGTTGGGTTGGTCAATCATATTGATTTTCGTTCGTTGTGTTTTGTGATTGTTCGGATAATTGACTTGATTGTATTATCCGTTTAATGACGCTTGTCACTCGTTGATTTTATTATGTCTCTACCGGTGACGTTGTGTTAGTCGCCCTAGAGTGTATTTTCTCGCCGTATGTCTCCTTGCGTTCCTTGCAGCGTTTCGCCGTCGGGCGCGAGTCTTCGGTTTTTGTGTATCTCATCGAGTTTCCTGGAAAGGGATATTGCTTCTCCCTACTTATTCTAAGTTTCGGGACGAAACTTCTTTTAAGGAGGGTAGAATGTAATATCCGCAATTTTCGATTTTTGGTAAATTTCTTTTTTAGAGTCCGTTTTGACGGCTCGCTCATGACCGTTTCGTCATTCTGAGAATGATTAATTCTACACTTTTTGTCATCCGAGTTCGTTTCGGTGTTGTTTTGTTGAGTTCTGTGGTTTTTAGCGACTTTTCCGCACTTGAGTTCGATTCTTGCGAATCTCGTCCAGCTAACTGTTTGAGTTTCCCGCAAGTCCGTTTAACTTTGTTAGACGTGTTGTGAACTTCGGTTTGGTTATTCGATCACGTATCGTGATTTAGGACGTTTGGGCCATTTTGTAATTTCTTGAAAATTACGGGTATCCATATCTGTATTTGTCATCTTGACCCTTTTCTTGGTCGCGTATGATTAATTATTGCATTACGTTTTCATCTCGAGTCGTTGACGCCGTCCGCGAACTTTTCGTCGTGTCCGTTCTGCGTTTTCGGAAATCGGCGTCGGGTCGTGGCGGGTGGCAGTGGCCGGACGGGTGCGGGATCGGCCGGACGAGTTCGACCTGACGAGCGAGCACGCGAGAACCGGCGTAGCGCACGCTACTGGCCGGGGCAGCTGCGCCAGCTTCTTCAGCGGTGTAAGCGCACGCTGCCGAGTCGGCCAGGCGACGCTATCGGGCACGGACAGTGGTATTCGAGGTTACGGACTCGGTCGGGATCGGCGGGTAGCGCACGCCATCGGTCGTAGCGCGCGCTAACCGCGGGGGTAGCGCCGCCGCCGGCCGACTAGCGACGCCACCGGGATGAGTTGTTAGTCCGGTGGCTGCGGGCCGGTCATAGCGCGCGCGAGCTTCGGCCGTAGCGCACGCTAGCGGAGTCGGCGGTCGAGTCACGGTCGGCGGGGTGGTCGGTGGTGCCGGGTCGTGCGGGCCATGGCTGAGTGTGCTCGGCCGATAGCGCCTTAGGCGGGAAGGCTAGCGCACGCTAGTTCCCCGATATATAAATGATAGACCAGCGACTTTCTCCGTCATTTTTCATTTCATTTCTCTTCGGTCCTTGGTCGGGTTTCGGAGGAGACGAAACCATGTTGTTGAACAACAAATCCATGAAGTTCTTGAGGTTATATCGTTGATCAATCATCCTATAACATCCTTCGATCCAATGAATCAAGGTTAGATCTTTAGAACCCTACTTTTGGGTAGATTTGGGGATTTTCGCGTTTTTGTCCGATTCGTTCCGTTTTGTCGATTAATTCATGATGAATATGATTAATCTTGTTGGTATTCTTAGTTTCCCTACGGATTCATGGTATATTTCGTGATTTTTACGAAATCGAGAGGGTTTGGTTGTGGTCCGCCCTCGTTGTTGTTTATATACGAATATACATGAATCGTAGGCGGGTTTTCGGGTGTATTCCAATTCCGTATTCATTTAGAAATGGTTGTGATTGTATTCTTCGAATCGTTAGGTTCGGTTTCATTGGTTCCTAGCGTTCGTCGGTGACTTCCTTTAGTTCGTTCGTCGTCAATAATTCAAGGCAAGTATTTTTGGAAACCTTTAAGCTTAACATGAAATGGTGATGTATATTACTTGTGTGTAACTCACCTCGTGTTGGCCCGACGGGGTCAAGGAGGGAAATCTATGCTGCCGCCCTGGATTTCACGAGTTTGTTTAGCTAGCCAGTGCGGGAGGGTCCTTAGAGGCCTCGTGCGGGAATCTATGATATTACTCTGTTCCCAAGGCGATGCATGTGCGTGTTTTGTTTTATAATGTAGCCAGTGCGGGAGGGTCCTTAGAGGCCTCGTGCGGGAATCTATGATATTACTCTGTTCCCAAGGCAAATTATGTGACTGTTTGTTTCCGGAAAAGACATGTCTTGTTTTGGTTTTCGAAATGATATTGGTGCATGTACTATGAAATGTGTAAGCGATTGGTTTGCCTTGAATACTTGTACTAGCGTAATTGCTAACCCCTTTGGGGACCCGTTGTCGGGGAAATTCTTGTTATGGATTTCAGGTTATGTTCAGCCGGACGAGCGGGCGCTGGGATGGTACGAGGATGTTGGCCAAGGTTGTTGACATGTGCAATTGAGTCTTGTTATTTCCTACTGTCTCTTTTGATGTGGATGTTTTCCAAATTGTAAACTTATAGATTGTACTCGCGAGTACTTAGGCTTTTTCCTTTCGGATTGTGATTGGTGTTCGTTGGAGTTATTGCATTTGTCGGTTTATGTTTATTATGCCGGTTGTACCGGGCGTGTTGATTTATATTCTTGTTGTTAACGATTGTTTCCTTGCTAACCGAGACGGTTAGTCGAGAGGTGTTTTCTTATGTTAGCCTGGTGGATCCCATGTAGGGGTCCACGGCGCTGTAATACACCTCGAATATCTTGGGGGTGTTACAGTGGCCAGGATGCAACAAGCGATTGATCCAACCATGAGATGTGTGTGATTTGTTTCGCTAGCCAGCTCGGGAGGGTCCTTCGAGGCCTCGAGTGGGATTTTTGGCTTTGTCCCGGTCCTAGGCGATGCGTGTGTGTGATTTGTTTCGCTAGCCAGCTCGGGAGGTCCTTCGAGGCCTCGAGTGGGATTTGTGGCTTCGTCCCGGTCCTTGGCGATGCGCGTGCGCGATTTTGTTTTGTTGATTTTTTTGTCCGTCGAGGACACGTGATGTTGGGCTCTGGACCTGTGAATTGTTGTCGGTTTTATATGTGTGAAAACAAAACCTTTGGGCTGTGACCCTGTTGATTTTTGGAAATAGAAGGATTTGATAATCCTAAATTGTTTTCTATTAAAACTCCCGAGGGTATTTTAAACCATTTTGCAAACCATTCTCGTTATTTGTGATCTTTCGGATTTGGAAAGTTTTACTCAAACTCTTGCCTCGGGAAGTATTCGTTTCGTTGTATTTGAATCTTTGAGGATTCCTAGTTATTGTTATTCTTGGAACTTGAATTATATGGCTCGTATTTGCACCTTGTATTTGCACTAGCAAAACAGTGGAGTTTTGCTAACCCCCGAGTATTCAGGGGGTGGATGTCTGTTTTTGCATTCAGGTTTTGGGAGCATAACAGAGGGTCGGCGCGAAGGATGATGAAAGATGATCGATACTAATCACATGAGGAACCATACATTGTTTATTGGTTCGGTTGTACTTTATTTTCCGCTGCTATATTTTTCCCGTGTACGGGTGTGGTTGTGTTTTGACCCCTTCGTGGGCATGAGTTGTAATCGAGTTGTATGTTTTTATTGAAAGGCCAAATCGGTCTACTGAGTCATTTTAGCCTTAAAGGCATTGTCGAGATGTTTCATGTTGTTACTAGCCTGGTAGATCCTTGAGGAAAGGTTCTACGGCGTGTAATATCCCTGAGCGGATTGGGGGTGTTACATAAATGGTATCGGAGCAAGGTTGTGGAAACCTAGGCTGTTGGGTCAAGTTGTGTCTGTTGAGTTTTGTCTCGTCGGATTTTGTCTGACTGAGTCGTGTCGCGACGCGTTGTGTGAGTTTGTTGGTCGTGATTAGTATCGTGGGGCGATCATCATCTTCGTGCGACCTGTGGATGTAAGTTTCCCTTCTTTGTGTTTGTGCCTCGTCTGATGCGAGCTACTAGTATGATTATGTGTTAATTGACGGAATCCTCTTATGGATTTTGATTTCGTGATGTGTGGTTATTTGATTCTCATATTTCGTTCATATGAGGAGTAATGTTGTTGGATTGTGCATGTTGGACTGTATTTGTTTTATCCGCTGCGTGAGTTCTTTTGTAATGGCTTTCGGTATTTTACCGACTGAGTTTTATTTCGAAAACCGATTCCCTTAACCGAGTTTTTGGCATTATGGCCTTGATCGTTTTGGCGAAATTCTTATGACGGTATTTAGTATTTTGTAAATGGCTTTTGTGAGTTTTTGAAATATTACCGTCATTGGTCTTTTTGGTTTTTTTGTAAATGGTTTTTAACCTGGTGGGTTCCGGCGCGGGACCCATGGCGCTATATTGTTCCGTGTAATTACCTAAAATTTTTGGGCATTCTAGCCCATTGAATTATTTTCGAAAACCTTGAGTATCTTAGAAAATAAATTTCGAGACGTACTTCTAAAATGAATTATTTTCTCGTGGTACATCCAAGGTGCCACAATATGTTTCAAAATTCTCGAGGACCCAAAATGTTTTGAGATATTTTCAATGTTTTATAAACACTTTTACTTAGACCCGAGGGTCGAATATTCTGAAAGTTTTTCACTAAGAGAAAGTGTCCTCATTTTTATCAAATGTGAAATGGTTCTCCAAAGTCTCGATAACGATGTTTCACGTTTGTACTTTTTTTTTGAAAGGTGATAATCAAGATCAACCGGTGTTTTTCTAAATTATTTTCAAAAGGAGGTTTTCGTTTTTAAAACCTATCCATTCCCGTTTGAGGGCTGGGTATGTATCTAGGATGTTCGCGTTGTCGTTATGATGTTTGCTCCCGAGTATGATCGAATTGGTGGCATGAATGTCGAGAAGTTGCCACGTATTTGTTGTACTAGCCCTCTGTGAGAGGTGTGAACTGGTATTTACTGTTTATTGTCTCTTGGTGATTTGCGTGTTGTTGCACGAGTGAGCTGTTGAAGCTTGGGCTTGTACGTTTGTGTACATGTGTGATTGTTTTATGATGGTTGTAATTATGTGTTGGTTATCGTTCGGGTCATTGAGGTCGCCGAACGATACCGTTGTTGCTGTTGTGTTTGTGTGTGTATTACTCTATGATGGTAATCGTTGTATATGATATGTGTTATGATTCCTTGTTGTGCTGAGTTGGCATCTCCGCTATGTTGTTTTGCGACGTTATGCCCCATTGTATCTAGCATTTGTATATTCGGTATGCCGAGCCGAGGTGTTTCAACCGTGGTGTGCCGGGGGCATGCACGTACCATTTGTCCTTCTCGCCAGTAACGCATTTTATGTGTGGACCCGAGAGACACGGGATCCAGTTTTGCGAGTTGGGTTCCAAGTCTTTCGGGACATGAGCTTCAGCACAGATATCAGGATCGGCTCTAAGCGGCCCATGGGGAATGTTTCCGTCAGCTGCCCTTGTGTTGTTGCCTTGTTTCCGTTATTGTGAGTTGCGGGGACGACCTTATTTTATAATAGGTCGAATGTAATACCCGTATTATTTTGGACTTCTACATTTTCTCTACCTCAAGTCTATCGACTCGCTCGTGTTCATTGATACTTTATGAACTTGTTCTGTATTTCGGTTTCATCATCCGAATGAGCTGTGATCTTGTTGTGGGTCGATCTGGTTATCGCTGTGACTTTTTCGAGTTCGGTTCGATTCTTGTGAACCTTGTTCGGAAGTGACATCATTTGGTTCTATTAGTTCTTTTATTCGAAGTGGATTGGATTTGGAACTCCTGTGTTTTCGACTCTGTCGACTCGTTTATGCTCGTTAACATTTTCTGAGCTTGCCCTGTCCCTTGTTTTTGTTGATCGAACGAGTGTGGTATTGTTTCGGAATAACTCGTTTGTCGTGGTGACTTTTCAATTGCTATTCCCTTTCCTGTGGATCTTATGTGAATGCACATCTTGTTGCTTTCACCGGATCATATATGGTCTCGAGTCGAGATGTGAACCTTGGAGTTGTTGTTTGAATTTTATTGTTCTTCGTGATTCGAACATGATTGTTCGATTTTTGTTTTCTCGATCATTGTGTTCGATCATTTGATTGTTCGGTATTTGTTGATCTCGTTTCGTGATTGTTGAACATTCAGACTCCTTCGTAATTCCCTTAAGTTCGGGAAATTAGTCTCGTTTTCGATCTTCCAACCCTTGGGCGGTGGAATTCCGTATTTGTTCAGCGATTGGCTCGCGTTTTGATTGATGTACCGTTGGGTTGGTCAATCATATTGATTCTCGTTCGTTGTGTTTTGTGATTGTTCGAACAATCGACTCGATTGTATTGTCTGTTTGATGACGCTTGTCACTTTTTGGTTTTATTATGTCTCAATGGGTGGCGTTGTGTTGATCGTCGTGGAGCGTGTTTTCACGCCGTATGTCTCTTTGCGTTTCTTGCAGTGGATATTGCTTCTCCCTAATTGTTTTAAGTTTCGGGACGAAACTTCTTTTAAGGAGGGTAGAATGTAATACCCGTAATTTCGATTTCCGATAATTTCTTTTTTTTCCGGCGGAAGTCCATTTTGACGACTCACTCATGACCCTTTAGTCATTATGAGAATGATTAATTCTACACTTTTTGACATCCGAGTTCGTTTCGGTGCCGTTTTGTTGAGTTCCGTGCTTTTTAGCGACTTTTCCGCACTTGAGTTCGATTCTTGCGAATCTCGTTCGAAACTGCTGTTTCGAGTTTCCCGTAAGTCCGTTTAACTTTGTTAGACGTGTTGTGAACTTTGGTTTGGTTATTCGATCACGTATCGTGATTTTCGGGCGTTTTGGGCCATTTTCGTAATTTCCCAAAGTTTGGGGTAATTACTTTTCGTTGTCGAATTTCGAGCCTTCGGGTGGTCGGAATCGTGTGTTCTCTTAGTGCTCGAATTCGTCTTTGCGAGTACTTCGTAACCGTATCTTCGATTCGTATTCAGGTTCGGGTTTCGGGGTCGTTCGGACCGTCGGAGTTTGCCCCGGCCGAGTCATGGCCGGGCAGGCGATGCAGGCCAGTGGCGAGTTACGACCGGTAGTGCTCGGCGATTCGTCGTAAGGCGGTGGCGTACGTAAGGCCACGGCGGTGCGTGCGTAACGTTTCCGGCATTTCTAGCGGTGAGTCGGCCATGGCGATTACGTACGTAAGCCATGGCGATTACGTCGTAAAGGCGGCGGCGGCTTGACTATTTAAAGGCCTATGATCGGGTTTTCACCACCCATTTTCTCATTCTCTTCCTTCTCTTCCGCGGCTGGAGGTGTGGGAATCATGGAAGGATGTTGTTGGACAATCAATCCATGAAGTCTTGGAGTTCATATCATCAATCATCCATCCTATAACATCCTCCGATCTACCGAATCAGGTCAGATTTCCTAGAAATCTAGTTTTGGGGAATTTGGGTGTTTTGGTTGTTTTCATCCGTTTTAATCCGATTTAACTTAGGATTGTGATGAATTGATGATTATTTAGATGTGTTATATCTTTTCCCTTGTTATTCCATGGTTGGATCGTATCGATTCATTGTTTTAGTCGAGTTCTTGATCGACGCCTTGAAGGTGTCCAGTAGAATGTCATAGAGGGGTTTTCGGTCGTTCTATGATTATCCTTCCTCGTATGATTGTTGATTTATGGATTATATGATGTTAGGGTCGAGTTTCTTGCGAAGAAACCGTGTTGAACCCTTCCGTTCGTTGTCGTCTTCCTTTTCGTTAGCATCGGGCGTTTCGAAGCTTTCCGGTTGAGCCGTGTCCATCGGGATACTTGCATTCCGATTTTGAGGCAAGTACCTTGTCCATACATTTCTTGTTTTGTGGATACGATAATTAGTGATCGTCTAAATGTGGTTGTTTGGTCGTTTGAATTAAACTTTCAAAAGATTCGGTTTAGCCTTGTTAAAGGCTTGCTTTCAAAACGCGTGTGTTTTGTGAATGGTGTAGTTTGTAAATGACTATGTGATTTCTATGGATATGTTTGGCGTTGATGTTGCGCTTGGTATTGCGTGTGGACGTATATTATTTCATTTCGGTGCGTTGTGGTTTGACGTGGTGTTTTGCTAAGTGTTTGATGCCTCTGAGTGAATTGTTTGGATATCTTTGTTGCATTGTGCTATGTGTGTGATTGTGTGAATGTGGGCGGGGCCTACGGTGGCACATGGCATGTGATCATGTGGCCAGGATGCAACAAGCGATTGATCTAACCGTGAGAGCCTAAAAAAAACTACGGTAGCACATGGCATGTGATCATGTGGCCAGGATGCAACAAGTGATTGATCCAACCGTGAGCGCCAAAGATAATCTACGGTGGCACATGGCATGCGATCATGTGGCCAGGATGCAACAAGCGATTGATCCAACCGTGAGATGTGTGTGATTTGTTTCGCTAGCCAGCTCGGGAGGGTCCTTCGAGGCCTCGAGTGGGATTTATGGCTTCGTCCCGGTCCTAGGCGATGCGTGTGTGTGATTTGTTTCGCTAGCCAGCTCGGGAAGTCCTTCGAGGCCTCGAGTGGGATTTGTGGCTTCGTCCCGGTCCTAGGCGATACGCGTGCGCGATTTTGTTTTGTTGATTTTTATGTCCGTCGAGGACACGTGATGTTGGGCTCTGGCCCTGTGAATTGTTGTCGGTTTTATATGTGTGAAAACAAAACCTTTGGACTGTGACCCTGTTGATTTTTGGAAAGAGAAGGATTTGATAATTCTAAATTGTTTTCTATTAAAACTCCCGAGGGTATTTTAAACCATTTTGCAAACCATTCTCGTTATTTGTGATCTTTCGGATTTGGAAAGTTTTACTCAAACTCTTGCCTCGAGAAGTATTCGTTTCGTTGTATTTGAATCTTTGAGGATTCCTAGTTATTGTTATTCTTGGAACTTGAATTATATGGCTCGTATTTGCACCTTGTATTTGCACTAGCAAAATAGTGGAGTTTTGCTAACCCCCGAGTATTCGGGGGGTGGATGTCTGTTTTTGCATTCAGGTTTTGGGAGCATAACAGAGGGTCGGCGCGAAGGATGATGAAAGATGATCGATACTAATCACATGAGGAACCGTACATTGTTTATTGGTTCGGTTGTACTTTATTTTCCGCTGCTATATTTTTCCCGTTGTACGGGTGTGGTTTTGTTTTGACCCCTTCGTAGGCATGAGTTGTAATCGAGTTGTACGTTTTTATTGAAAGGCCAAATCGGTCTACTGAGTCATTTTAGCCTTAAAGGCATTGTCGAGATGTTTCATGTTGTTACTAGCCTGGTAGATCCTTGAGGAAAGGTTCTACGGCGTGTAATATCCCTGAGCGGATTGGGGGTGTTACAAAATCCCCTCTCCGATTTTAGAAGAAAACACAAAAACCAATTAATACAACATCACACATTCAAGTTAATTGAAAAAAGCTAAAAAACAAAAAAAATAAAAAAGTTAATTTTTTTCATATCTAGTTCTTGAATCATCGCACTTGGTGACTTAGGGTTTCTGAATGATATTGGGTTAGGGTTTCTCAATGAATGATATCGGAAGCCTTAGAGTCTACTGTTATAGATGGTCAAGCTTTCGGTTGTAAATGCTGGATGATTTGTATGCCCGAAACTGCAAAACACTTCGTATTCCCTACCATCTTTGACACATTAATTCTAAAAACTCTACCATGATTACTCCACATTTAATCTAAAACTGTGTCATGATTACTACATATTCTAAAGACTGAATCTTATAGTATTATAGATAAGTAAAGAGTTGCTAACATGGCTAATTACGGAAGGTAGTGGGGAGTGTTTTATAAACCTATACAAACATAATCCTCCTCTTAAGTAGTATGTTCATCCGTGAGGATTATGGGAAGAGAGAAAGGAAAATTCTCTCAAGAAAAAACTTGTTCTTAAGTGTTCTGAGAGAAAGAAAAACATTATCAATTACTTAGAGTATAGGAAATAAATATAGAAAACTCTTTATATCTACTTCTAGGTGTGTTCTTTAGGAATAAGAAGACATAAATTTATATCGATCACCTTTCAGATGCGTGATATGTAGAGGCACGGTACTTTCGGTGCTCGAAAATTCCACAAAGCTTCGACAATTTGGAATTATGGTCAACATCAATATTTAATCAAAGGTATTCAAGGGTATGATTTCTAAATTCATATTTTATATTTTTATATTCGTATATATGATGCTTGATCGATTTTGTTTAGTAGTTTAGATTATTGATTGCATCAATATAATTCTTCCGCTGCGCTTTCATTTTAGGCCCTGAATCCCAATAGTTTATACATTTGGGTGTGTATTTTGCCGAGTTGTTGATTGATGGTTATATGTTGTGCTGGATGTATAATATTTTTTATGGTTGTCGTGGTGATTCAGTTATGTGTTAATTGTAATATTGTTGAAGTTTATTACAAGTTTGTGTGGCGCCCGGTTTAAACAAGTAAGGCTTGACGAGGCCTATGGGATTCTGTACTTGACGAGTACAGATCAATACCTAGTAATGCGTGTTGCCAGGTAGGATCTGATGGGGCCTCTGGAGTTGGTTACTTGAGGAGTACAAACAGTGTGTGTGTTGCACAAGGTAAGGTTTGACGTGGCCCTTGGAGTTTGTTACTTGAGGAGCGAACATATTTGTGGTGCCAGGTAAGGTCCAATGAGGCCTGTTTAGTTTGTTACTTGAGGAGTATGAATAATGTTTTGGCTATGAGTTATCCAAACAGGTACGATCAGTGGGGATCCCTAGGTTCGGCATTTACAAGTGTGTGATTAGGATAGCTTATGGGGCCGTGTGTGATGACTTGTTGATTGGGTCATAGATCGGTGACTGTAATTTAGATATTGTGATATGGAATGAGTTTTGTGTTGAGACCCTAACAATTTTCTAAAAAGTTTTATAACTAATGACTTGAGATCCGAAAGGCTTTCCGTTTTCCAAAACTCCCTAGATGGTGAATTATTTTCATTTGAGTTTGTTTTCTCAATCTTAAAACCTCTCGAGAATCTCTTTTAAATCTTGTTAGGGTTTTATTCATGATTAATATTCGTGTGGTATATTTTGTATGATTAGAATACTTGTACTTGCAAATTTCAGTTTCTAACCCCTTAAATGTGGGAAATACATTTTATGCATTTTAGGTATTTCTATTTCGTGGGAGTAACCACACGGTCAACATGGATGATGAGAAGTTGTGATGCTAACCAATTAGGAGTTTGAGTTCTTATTATTATTGTGTTGTATAGTATTTCCGCTTATGTATTTTCACCCCTGTGTGGGTATGTTATGTAATTCTATTCGGTTTATATTACTCATTTTTTTAGTGTGACCTTACCCGTACGTATATGTTGAGTTTTTGACCTTATATGTTTGTATTGTTATGTAGTTTGACCATGGCCGGTCAAATATTGTGATGTATCCCGTGGTGTCTAGCCTGATAGATCCTTGTGAGAAGGGCATACGGTGTGTGATATTTTTTTTTGGTTTGGGGGTGTTATATTTACGGTATCAGAGCTTATATTGTGGAAATCTAGTCTGTCGGGTCGAGTCGGGTTGTGACTTTTCGAGTTGTATTTTGTTGTGTCATTTGAGTTGTCATTTGATGAGTCAAGTTGTGCATCATGTCATTTATATTGCCGAATCAGATTCGTATCTTGAGCATCCATCATCTTCGTGAGACTTGTAGATATAAATCTTCTCTTTTATATGTTATATTGGTGTTGAGTGAGTTTGCTTATATGTATGATATGAGATGAAATTTGTGGTGGATACTTGTGGCGCGCCGAGCGTGAAGTAGTTGGAAGATGCTGGTAAATCGGATTAAATATGTGGTGGACTATGTTCTATGTTCTACACATTGATGTGCTTTAGAAAGTGTGACGATGACAGAGTTTGCTGAGCATTGAGACAAATCTTGTTGATCTTTGTTTGGATTCGACATCTATGGGTTTGTATTTGTTAATTGGTAATTTGGTTATCGGATATGTATATGTTTGAGAATCATTTATTTTGATTAACTATTATTTCGTATTCTTCGGAGTATTCACGAGAAATTACCAAGGCAAGTACCTTGATATACGAATTATATCTACGTGAAATCATTATTGCCGAAGTGTATGTAATATTTTTATACGGATATATATATATATGTTAAATATATATATGTTTATATATATGTATATAGATATATATACATATGTCGGTGAATGTTGAGTGATTAATGACAATATTAGTTTGACGTACACAACTTGGATTAAAGTATAAACTATATTTTGTAGAGATGATATGGTCGGGTATATGTATTCGGTTGAGTCACGATATAGGGATATATGTGCGGTGTTGGTTGTTTATGCCTGAAGACGTATTGTGCCGAGTTTTGATTCATAACGTGTGTAGTGTTGTTTATCTGTGTAGTTAAGGACTGACGGGTAATTTGTGTGAATTGGTGTTCTGATTTGATAATTGTTGCAATGATTGACCGTGTGCTTGATGGTTGAAACAATGTGAGTACTTGTTGTGAGAGACGTCGTATCCGGGAGTCTCTGAGGGCGGGGCGTGAACTCCGGCCTGGTGTACAGTGCAATGAGCAGCTCCATATGGTTGGTGAACGTCGATGTTACATCATGTGTGAGCAAAGGACGGCTCTTGCAGGAGTGAGCGCCGGCGCGGTGACATGTTCAAGGGGCGGCCAACACAGTGGAGTGAACGCCGGTGCATGCAGGTGTGCAACGGAGGCGCCTGGCAAGCTTATTAGTTACGGATATTTGACTGACAGCTAAGACCCCGATAACGAACGATTTTCATGTTTCAAAAGTTCTTTCAAATAGTTTTAAAATATTGGTCTCGATAAAGACTGGGATTTGTGCTTCTGAAGTTTATCTCAACTCGTTTAAAACGTTGGTATCAGGATTAATTAACCAAGGATATCTGACGAGATTTCGGAGGGTTAATTAATCATGGGTCTTGAGCAGGATTTGTCGAAATGAGAGGTTGTGACCTTGATTATGCTGTGATGATATCCTGTGGATTAGGTCGAGGACCCCGTGAGATTGTTGAGACGATTATTCTTGTGATGATATTCTGTGAATTGGGTCGAGGACCCCGTGAGACGATTGATATAATGATTTCTGTGATGATAGTATTTTGTAAATTGGGTCGACGACCCTGAATAATGTTGAAATGGTTTTCTTGTGAAACTGTTTTTCATATACTGGGTCAAGGACCCCAGAAATCTTGAAATTATTTTCTAAAGCATTTCCATTCAATTTTCAAAACCCCAAACCATTCAAAACGGCCCGAATCAATTATAACGTTTTTAAACCATCTTATCAAAATATTTTTCAAATTATTTTCCGTGTTAAAAAGAGGGTTTTCGAACTGAGTTCTTTGACTCATTGGGGGCTCGTCTAAAGTTTTCATTGATGTTATGTTCTGTAAAGAAAATATGACTGCGTGAATATCTTTTACCTTGTGTAAGTGAATGCTCTTCTGTGCTGGCTGTGTGAATGTGTGGTTCATGTTAAGGCTTCGCGACTGTTGAGTTTTTTGTTGATATTTTTCGTATATCTTGTATATTATGCACTTGTACTATCAAATTTCGGTTTGCTAACCCTCGAGTATTCGGGGGTGGGTGCCTGTTTTGTGCTCAGGTTGCAGCTCGGGAGCAGTCACAGATTGGCTTGGAAGAAGATGGAGGATGATGGTGCTAATCACATAAGAGTCAGAGTCTTTTATTTTGTTAGTATATCTCTTGTGATCGAGTATTCACCCTTGCACGGGTGTGATTTCCATTTATGAAATTGAGTTGTCATTCTTTTATGTATTCAAGTTTATTATTATTATCGTTAAGCTGTGAATTACTCCAATTTTTGAATTGTTTAATGACCTTGTCGGTCTGTTTTGTAATTAATTTGACCCTGGTCGGTGAATCATTGAGTAGTCTTTTGGAGTTTAGCCTGGTAGATCCTTGTGAGAAGGGTCTACGACATGTGACATTCCCGGTCGAATTATGGGGGTGTTACATTCTTGGTAATATTGTTGCAATTTTTGATGTTATGAGAAGTGTATGTTGAAGAATATGATAATATACATCTTGAATTATGAATAAGGATTATTTAAATGTTAGAACACATCGGATTATGTCGTTTCGGGGATTATGGACGTGATTTCAGAATGATTCGTGTTATTAAGGAACTCTTGGATTATGCAATATGATGAAAATGTTTAAGAGGTGTTGTTGTTTTGGATATTAATGGAATATTCATATCTAAAACTAAGTTATGTGTTTTGGTACAATATTCGTATAGGAATACGAATGTGATTACAAGTTTGATGAGATTATTATTCATCTTTGAGTTTGGAAGTTCATACGTATTGGACAAGTGTTCAATTCAGATGATGGAATTATTTGACACCCTTGGAATATGATCATTTATAATGTTGAACTAATCGGATTGTCCGGATTGATGATGTTAATCGGTAATAGGTTTTGATTATGAATTTACAAGGAGGAAACTTGTATTTGTATGTAAGATTAAATTTGGAATTGGTAAAGTTTAGAAATCGATTATTGATATGATTATCGGATTATGAATCGTATTGTGATTTTGGATTCGTGATTGATTGATTTGGGCTTGTTCGGACTTGTGTTTAACTGAGATATTGTGGAACCGTTGGGTTTGTTGACCGGTTATATTGATTGCTAATTATGATTTGTCGATTTGCGGTTTGTATTGTGGATATGAGTTCGTAATTATTTGAGTTATATGGTTCGGTTTTGTATATGATAGAGGTATTATTGAGCCGTTGAGTCTGATTGGTTGGTTATATTGGTTGTTGATTATTATCGAATGTGTGTTAAACGGTTATTGCAATAGGTTGTGATAATTGATCGTTGATTATGACCGTTGTGTTGCGGTCGGGGTTGAAGAGTTCGTAGGTTGTTTTGGTCGGGGCTGAGGAGATTGTAGACGAAAGCAATGGATTTGGTAACGGCTTGTCGTATCGGTATCGAGGCAAGTTATACTTGTTCAGTTTTTGATATTTAATGAATGGTTTCAGTTTCATTTCATTTATAGTTCATATAGTAATGATATTATAAATATACGTTGTCGAGATGATGATTTGCATATTATGCTCTAGTTTGGATTAAATCATAATGTATACGATTTAATTGTGTTTGAGGAAGACGTGAGTTATCTTTGGTCAGTGATATGGAATGTCAGATATCGAGGATAGTTATCGTATCGTGTCGACATTGATGTCGGGATGGTGGCTTATTGATATTAGTGGACTGCACCTCATTCGAGATTATTCGTATAACTGCGTATTCGTTCAGGGATGTTGTTCGTGGAAAGGATATTATCTTCGGATTTGAGGTAATTTAAGTATTGTTCAGTTATGAGGATAATTATTATGTTAAGTTGTTGTATATGTTGTATGTTGAGGTTTCGTATAATGAGATTCGTATTGGTTCTTCATTGAGGGTTGATGATCCCAGGACTGTAGTGTTGAGATTGTTGATCGTGTTGATCATTCTTTGGGGATTGTGATCCAAGGATGGTTGTTTTGGATATTGTCGGTCGTGTCGATCTTTCGTTATCCGTGTGTCATTGTTCACTTCGGTGAGTCTTTTGATCCTTATTGGATATGTGATTCCTTGAGTTTCGTTGTCACGTTGCATCGTGACATATCTGGAGTCATATCTGCGTGCTGATTGGTTATGTGTAGAATTTTTAGGGCGGGCACGTATAGTCATGTGATGGGTTCATGTCCTCACATTGAGCTGTGCAAAGGAGACGTACTTCCTAAGAATGATTAGGTACAAGACCACACGTGTATTTGATCGATACCTGGGGTGGCTTGTGCACGGACACATTTCCAGATCGGGCGTACTGTGACGTCCATTTTTGAGCCATAACGATTGGTCGTTCATCCTCCATTTATGGTTGGGTATGTTTGATGGTTTACGACTGGTTGTTCATACGCCCGAGGGGTATGTTCGACAGTCAGGGTTATTTCTTTGAGACCCATTATAGTTGATCTTGTTGGAATTTTCCATGTTGATGGTATTCTCTGTCGTTGTTGATCCTTTGTTGATCGTGCTGGAGTTTATCATATTGATTGTATTCTCGGTTATTCTTGATCCTTTGTTGATCATGTTGGAGGTTATCATGTTGATGGTATTCTCGGTTATTATTGATCCTTTGTTGATCGTCGGAGTTTATCATGTCGATGATATTCTCATTTGATTTATTGATTGATCTGTTTATTGATCGTATGAGCACTCGGACTGTACGTCGATGTTTTGGGACTTGTTATCATTGTTTTGTGGTAGTTGATCTATAGATGTATTGTGTATGTTTGGTCCTTATCAGGATTGGTATTTGATTGTGCGGTCCGATAGACAGGATTTGGCACGAACGGATTATTACGCTTATGAGTTATGATGATGTTTCGAGGATTATTGGTATTGTTTGAATACAGTACATATGGTTGTAGTTGAGTTCATTTCGTCATTTTAGGATGCGAAATGTGGATTGTGGTAAGGATCGATTTGATATGGATTGCTATGGATTAGTAAGGTTATGACGGTAAGATTAAATCGGTAGTATTCTTACTTGTAATTACATTGGTATGTAATTGTTTATGTGATGGGATCGTTATCATTGTTGAGTATTGTGGCTGACCCCGTCGTGGGCTTTATTTTTAGGTACTCGGAGATCGAGCTAGTAGCGGTCGTGAAGGGATGAGCTTCCCGGGTGATACTGGCTGTGTCATGTATTTGGAAACCGAGTATTTTTGACTGGTTGTTATATTTCACTGCAAATGTGTATTTTGAACTGTGTCTTATCCACTGCATATGTATTTTTAAATGCTTTCCGTTATTTTTACTAACTCGTGTATAACTTTAAAATGGCCTTTTTGTGTATTTCGTAAACTTGAGTTATTCCGTTAAACCATTTTTCCTATACTATTTTATCGGTACCTATAAGTGGTGGCTTAATGTACATTTTGAAATTATTGAGTTTTGGCGTTTTGGCCTTGAACTTTTAAATGATTTTATTTTGTGACGGTATTTGAAAAATAGATTTTTGAAAATTATTTAAAATACATTACCGTCTTTCGCCTGTTGGCGTATTTAAAATGTTTGTGAAAATGAGTTTTAGCCTGGTGGGTTCCGGCGTGGGCCCCACAGCACTGTAATATCCCCGGATGGTTTTGGGAGTGTTACAATTTTGTCATGAATATGCCTCGTTAAAACCTTATTTGAAAAAATCCAGTAGAAAAATCCTAATGAGGGAAACGAGTACGTTATTCATGCTAATACGCCATTCCTGTTGCCTCGTTAAAAACCTTGCTAGGAATCCAATGGGACAAAATCCAAGTCAAGGGAAAAAGAGTGCAACACGTATTTTATGCACTTTTGCCCCAAGCATTTCAAAGATACACCATGGATTAGTATGACTATCATATTCAATGCAATTAGTAATCTCCAACTCATATTCTTAATATTGCAATACATGTCAATCTCTTTTGGAGATTCCATATTAGTTGTGATTAAGTTGTCTCATTAAAAACCCTCCTAGGAAAACCTAGTGGGATAAAGTCTCACTCTAGGAAAAGAGTACAATATATAATTTTTCTTTACAAGACCAGTATTTTGAGTAATTGCATGCACTGATAATATAATTGAAATCTTATGAGGAGTTTCTTTTTCACTTTTAGTAAACCCGTATGTTATACTTCTATTAAGGGCATATATTTCAATTTCGATGAATTTCAATTTCTTCTTGTTCAATATCCATATTTCATAATTAAGGATTTTATTATCCACATTTCAAACCATGAATTTTAATATCCTCATTTTCAATATTCATATTTAATAATCATGGATTTTAATATCCACATTCTCAATATCCATATTTCACAACCATAGATTGAAATATCCACATTTCATGGATTTTAATATCCTCGTTTCATTCATGGATATCCTTATTTCATTCATGGATATCTTCATTTCATGGATATCCTCATATCATGTTTTGATATCCCCTTTTCAATCATTGATATCCTCATTTCATTCATAGCGCTACTCTTTTATACTGTGTCGGCACGTTTCAATTTGACTTATGTCCTCATAGCGACATGACTGGTCGAGCTATCTCATTATCAATCATCCATTATCATTATACATTATAGTTATGTCTATATACTTCTCAAAAGTATATGCTCCTTTATCATTTGTTTTGATTTATTTTTAGGGAATTATTATTTGTTTATCAAAGCAGCTGTAGTTAGTATCAAAGATTAATAATCTTTCATGCATCTTTGAACTTCAAATTCATATTTTGGTTGTGAGGATATAATGTGATGCATATATTTTCAAATACTAATACTCCCCCTCATGCTAAGATATTTCTGAGCGCCAAACTCATAGGCCAGTATCTAAGTATTCATCTTCAGTCATGGGAGTTTATATATTATGTTCTCGATACTGGATGGAGGACTTTAAATAATTTGCCAAATAATGTCCCACTTGTATGCGCATATCTGATACTTCATGGATCTAGTTTATTTGGTATATTATTAGCTTTATCTGACCTGGAATACATGTTCACACTATGAGCAATCATCTCGTAAAATTTCGATTACGAGACATATATACATGTGACTATCTAGTGGATTCATAATATATAATAGTTCACATGTAGAGTGAGTGGGCCCATACCCCCTTAATATATTCTAAATTTATTAGTGATTCATTCCCAATATTGACTAGTAGTGATATTATTAATCGAGAACAAATATCTGAAGACATGATGTGTTTATATCACCACATAAATACTTTACCGATATATTACATCTTCTTTCGGTGCCATTATTGCATATCATTATCAACATAGAGTTGCCACTCCCATGAGTCATATCATGATCATTATTCAAATATAGAGCCGCAGTTCACACGCTTTAGGATATGAACAATTCAAAATGCGGAGTCATATCTCATACACGCACTTCTAGTTTATAAATAGATTATCATTGTGATACCTCGTAGTACACTATCAGTTGTCCAAATAACCGATGTAAAAACTAAAATTACTATATTTTACATCGGTTGTTAAAATAACCGATGTAAAAAATTATATATTTACATCGGTTGTCCAAATAACCGATGTAAAAATTAAAATTACTATATTTACATCGGTTGTTATAATAACCGATGTAAAATTATTATATTTTTACATCGGTTGTTCAAATAACTGATGTAAAATTATTATACTTTACATCGGTTGTTCAAATAACCGATGTAAAAACTAAAATTACTATTTTTACATCGGTTGTACAAATAACCGATGTAAAATTATTATATTTTTACATCGATTGTTCAAATAACCGATGTAAAATTTATATATTTACATCGGTTGTCCAAATAACCGATCTAAAAATTAAAATTACTATTTTTACATCGGTTGTTATAATAACCGATGTAAAATTATTATATTTTTGCATCGATTGTTCAAATAACCGATGTAATATTTTACATCGGTTGTTAAATCAACCGATGTAAAAACTAAAATTACTATTTTTACATCTGTTGTTCAAATAACCGATGTAAAATTATTATTCTTTTACATCAGTTATACAAACAAGCGATGTAAAATTTTAAATATTGTAATTTACATAAGTTATTCCAATTTCGATATGAAATAAAGTATTAATTTTACATCGGTTATAGAATAACCGATGTAAAAATTAAAAATACGATAAATTTACACGAGTTATTCCAAAATCGATGTAATTAATACTTTTTACATCGGTTTTGGAATAAAAAATAAAAATGGTAAATTTTACATCAGTTTCTCTAAAACGGTCATAAAATTCTTTTTTTAAAAACATGTGTTTTTATTTATGATGATTCTTTAAAATATAAAAGAAATGAAAAATAAAAATAAAAATAAAAAATCATTTTTGAAATAATACAAAAAGAATAAAATTGATAATCCAAAACCGATGTATAAAATAGTAATTACATTGATTTTGAATAACTGATGTAAAAATTAAAATTAGGTTAATTTACATTAGTTATTCCAAAAACAATGTAAAATTAATACTTTTTCATCAATTTTAGAATAACCCATGTAAATAATAAAAAGGGAAAAACTTTACATCGATTCTTCTAAAACCGTCATAAAATCCTTTTCTTAAAAATATGTATTTTTATTTACGATGATTCTTTAAAATATAAAATAAATGAAAAATAAAAAACAATCTAAAAAAATCATTTTTTCCAAAATAATACAAAAAGAATAAAATTAATTTTTTTATTTTTATTTAAAAGGTAGATACCAAAATGTATTTAAATATAATATAAATATAAAGTGTTCAAACAAATAACTATAGCCTAGTGGTTGGGACTTGACTCCCCAACCCCAAGGTTGAGGGTTCGAATCATTATGGTGACAAAGTGCAATATATTGTTATTTCAGGTGCGGGTTCGGGTCGGGTCGGGTGCAGTGGGTTTGGGTTGGGCCTTGAAGTATTCTGGTTGGGGTCGGTGTTCCAAACCTTCCATAAAACATAAGACATTTTACATCGGTTCTTTTTAAAACCGATGTAAATTTAAGACATTTTACATCGGTTCTTTTTAAAACCGATGTGAATTTAAGACATTTTACAACGGTTTTGAAAAGAACCGATGTAAATATAAGACATTTTACATCGGTTCGTATCAAAACCGATGTACAATGTAAATATTTTTACATCGGTTTTAAAAAGAACCGATGTAAAATGTGAATGTTTTATGACGGTTTTGGAAGAACCGATGTAAATGTATATTTTTTATGACGGTTTTGGAAGAACCGATGTAAAACGTGAACTTTTACTACGGTTTTAAAACCGTCGTAAAATGTGCCCACTTTCTACGACGGTGGATTTTACGACGGTTCCAAAACCGTCGTAGAAACCCTTCCAGAACCGTCGTTAAAACCCTTTTTTGTAGTAGTGGTAGTTGAACCGGATAAGTTTATATTTTGTGAACAGTCAAATAAATTTGGTTATTTTGTCGGACTTGAGAATTATACCACACCACATTATTTAGTATGACGGACCTAAGTTGTCGTAATTACGAAACCGTGTGTCACCATATATTTTACGTACGATATTTTAAATATACATCACCGCCTTACTAACGAATAATCGGGATGAAAAATAGAAATAATAATAACAATTATAATAATAAGTATATGCACATATTGCCAAACTGTCACAATAAAGATAATATAATATATGTCTGTATATATATAATACCAATATATATGTATATATACATAATAACAACAAAGTACATATATATATATATATACACACACACCTATGTCACCTCCTTAAGGAAAAGGATTAACACTACGCGCGCACACACACACTGTGATACCCCTAATAAATAAACCGGATGATTTTATATTTTGTGAACCGTCGAATAAATTTGGTTATTATGTCGGGTTGAGAACTATATCATCCCGTATTGCTTAGAGTAACGAACCTAAATTTATGTAATTCCGGAGTGTTACTATATATATTATATGTAATAATTTATACATCATCGCCCTATTGATGAATAGTCAGGATGAAAAATGGGAATAGTAATAACAATCACTATAATGATAAATATACGTAGATATGGTTAAACTATTATGGTAAATATAATGCAACAAACACACACACACACACACATATATATATATATATATATTATGATAACATATGTGATAACTTCTAGTAAGAAAATAATAACGATCGAGATAATAGTAATTAAAGAATAAATATTGTGAAATTATTATTGTTGTTGTCGTTATTAATATTATTATTATTATTGTTGGCCATAGAGTATACGGTAAACATCTTAGATGGTAAAGATACAATAAGCTGTACGACTTTCAAAGTTAATTGCATAGCGGAAGTTTATTTAGTGAGTTGTTGTAAATATAGCAACTAGATGTTCTCCTGTTAGCTTGATGCGTACATGGTTTTACAACGCATACTTAATAAATCATCGTAGAATGAAAACAGTAAAGACAGAAGGTAAATGACACACAAATTAAAGTGGTTCGAGGTAAACCCCTCTACGTCCACTGGTCCTCCACACAGGAGTAAAGAGTTTATCGAAATCACTACGTACACAACTAAGTGACTTTAACTAAACCTGTCTCTGTATCGTTCACACAGATTGATACAGGGACTGTAGCTTTGGTCGTTCACACAGATTGGCTTGAGTTCTTTAGTCTCGCTTCTTCTCACACAGATTGAAGCTCCATCTTCAATGCTATTCTTCCCACACAGGTCAGAATATGCAAGGATCCTTAGTCCACACAGGGCTAATGATAATCTCAACGGTAGGATAGAACAATTCCAAACAGCAGCTTTATCTTTAATGAACAATCACTATATGATGTGCTGTTTGCATTGAGCACTTGGTATATTTCTTCGCTTTAATACCGGTGTATGTTCACGAAATATACTGCTCTTGTAATTGCTAGAATGTCATAGTAATCTTGTCAGAGTATACGCGATAATGAATAGCTTAAGTGTTTAATGTAACACCCCCAATCCACTCAGGGATATTACATGCCGTATACCCCTTTCCGCAAGGATCTACTAGGCAGGAGACTACAAAACAAAACCCACATGCGGTCAACTCAGCCAAAACATAATACCATAGACCGATTAGGTGTCTCAAAACATAGCATATCCGTACATATGCTAAACCAAAATACAACTCGATCACATATTAGATAAAATGTCCATCCCCTCAAGGATGACAAGGAAAACTCAGGCCGACAGATCATTGACAGACAACTGACCACAACTGTGACTAGTATCACTGCTTTACATCATCCTCCGAGCCGATCCTATGGTTGCTCCTGTAATATCCGCATTTTTCTTTCCCTTGTATTTTCATTTTCGGTGTATTTCTCGGTTGTAGTGGCCCTCGTGTATCTTTCAGCGTATCTTTTCAGTCATGTATTGATCTAATTCTCGTAATTGTTGTGCGAAACCGCCGTTTCGGGGTTGCCGTGGATCCATTCTATGTTATGACGTGTTTTGACATGTTCCGTTTGATGTTTCGTTCATATTCCAGTGTTTTGGACCGATTATGTTTCGTACCTAGCGCACGCTATGTTTGCTGCATAGCGCACGCTAAGGGGCCCTTAGTAGCGCACGCTACGGTTGCTTCGTAGCGCGCACTAGAGAGCAAGCCCTGGGAGTGGCAGTGCTGATTCCAGCCCTCTGGACTGGCGGATTAGCGCACGCTATGTAGTCTAGCGCACGCTAATGTCGGGGGCTAGTGCACGCTGAGTTGCCCAGTAGCGTGCGCTAGCGTGAGTGTCCAGTACTGGACAGTTTGCTACTGGACTCAATCCGTTGCCCAGGTAGCGCACGTTATTGGTCAATAGCACGCGCTACCGATACACTTTAGCGCACGCTACGTTTGGTGGATAGCGCGCGCTAACTAGATCAGGTGTGTACTGGGCAGTTGCTTCTGGACTCGGCTGATGTCCAGGTAGCGCACGCTATTGGTCGATAACGCGCGCTACCGAGAGATTATTAGCGCATGCTACGTTTCGAGTAGCGCACGCTAACGGCCAGAATCTGGCTACTGGACTGGGACGCAAACTGTATAGCCTGTAGTTTTATCCCGTTAGCGCATGCTAACCTTGAGGATTAGCGCGCTCTAACACTCCCTGGCTATATAAACCAGGGAGTTGACCGAGATGAACACAACTTCTCATTTCTTACTCCTCTCCGTGGCTAAGGCGATTCCGGGCGATTTTCTTGGCAATTTCTTCCTCCAATCATCTCATCCAACATCTTTCTTGAGTTCTTGGTGTATTATAACAACATCAACACGAATCTTTCATCCTAATCCAAGGTAAATCTCTTAGAACCCTACTTTTGGATAATTTGGGGGTTTTGGGATTTTCTTCCGATTCGTTCCGTTTTGTTGGTGGATTCATGATGAATATGATTAATCTTGTTGATAACATTAGTTTTCCTACGGATTCATGGTATATTGTCATAGCTTTGCGAAATCGGGAGGGTTTGGTTGTGGTCCGCCCTCATTGTTATTTTTATTCGAATATATATGAATCGTAGGCGGGTTTCCGGGTGTATTCCATTTCCGTAATCGTTAAGAAGTGGTTGTGATTGTGTTATTCGAATCGTTAGGTTCATTTCCGCCGGTTCCTCGCGGTCGTGTTTGATCCTTCATTTCCGTTCGTGTCACCGACTATTAATCGAGGCAAGTACCCTTATGAACTTACATTCTTGACATAATAGTATTGTATGAGAAATGGTGTGTGTGTGTGTATGCTCACTACGGGTTAGATCCGACGGGGTCTCGGTAGGGGTCCACAGATATATGGATCGACGAGCTTGCTTTTAACTACTACGGGTTAGATCCGATGGGGTCTCGGTAGGGGTCCACAGAGACGTGGATCGACGGTTAATTGTGGTGCATTTTACAAATGTGATTTGATTATGGCATTTTCGGAAATGAGTATTTTGGAACTATGTTTTCTTGATTGCATGCATTTACTATATGTGTAAGATGTAAGCTGTTCATTTGGTTACTTGTACTAGCGTAATTGCTAACCCCTCTGGGAACTCATTTTGGGGAAATTCGTTTTATGAATTTCAGGTCAGGTTCATCGAGACGAGCGCGCGCTGGACCAGTATGCGGATGATGGCCGTGCGTGATGATTGTGCACGAGTGGTGTCTCATTGCCTTCTATCTTTTTATCTTTTGTGGTCTTTAATCTAATAGAAGTACTCGAGTACTTAAGGATTTTTACTCGTCTGGATTGTATTGTTGTTTTTTTATGTTTGTGTCGGATTATGGTGTTATGTTTGACCGGTTGAACCGGGTGGATTATTTTGTTGGGCGTCTTTATGACGAGGTGTTATTCTGTTGTTTCTGTGAGTCGATGAGTATGATGTTTGTTCAGCCTGGTGGGTCCCATATAGGGATTCACGGCGCTGTAATATACCTCGAATATCTTGGGGGTGTTACAGAAAATGGTATCAGAGCGCTCTAGGTTTATGGATACCTAGGCTTGTCGGGTTATCGGGTCTTGTTGTGTTTCGTCTTGCACATCATCATCACGCTGCCATGATTCCGGTACTACCAGTGCCCGTAAGTTTTTCCTTCCTCTGTTCCTTGTTTCCTTGTATCACACCTTTGATTCCCAATTGTGATTGCTTTTCTTCTTGTACTCACCATCATAATGGCTTTTACTACTTATTTAACATCAGTATGGATGCTGTAAGAGGATGTGGTCATGGACGTGGTCGTGGACGCGGCCGAGGATGTGGGGCAGCCGGTGGGGCGGCCACGTCGCAGTCTTCGGGAGCCGGCAGTACCGGCGATCGTCACAGTCATGCTTCTTCTCAGGAGCGCGCCGACCTTGGTATTGCGGCCGTTATGCAGCAAATGGTGAACCAAATGGCGGCGATAGCTCAGGCGGTTCAGAACCCAGATCAGGCCCATGCTAATCGGGCGAAGCGGACCGTTGGCTCCAAGATGTTATCAAGATGCATCTTCCTCAGTTTTCGGGAGCTTCAGACCCGATTGGCTGGGAAGGGTGGATCAAGGAGATATCTGAAGTCTTCACTGCTACCAATTGTCCCGAGGACCGTACGGTCCCTATTACCCAGTACTTCCTCACTGGGGACGCTACGGATTGGTGGGAGGCCGTTGGGCCTAAAGACCATGTGGTTTCGTGGGCCGAATTTCAGGAATTGATGGAGACCGAATATTGCCCGTGGCCGGTCAGACAGGCTCGAGTACATGCTTTCTATGATGCTCAACCACGGGATATTCCTGTATCTCAAGCTATTGCCGATTTTAACAAGGAGTTGGGTTATGTGAAGACCCAAGTTGTCGAGGAGAGCGACAAAATTTTCCATTTTTCCAGACGGATGAAATTGTCGATTCGAGACTATATGTCGGGGCTCGTCTGTACTACCTTGAAAGATTACCATAGTAGGGCCCTTGCTTACGATATGTCAGTGACAGCTAGCGAGGTGGCCCGCGAGAGCAAGAAGCAGAAGTCCGCCGGGAATTTTTTAGGCCACAAGGGTGGGGGTCAGCATAAATCCCAACCTGCTAACTCCCCCGCCGGCGGTGGTCCAGCTCGTTCCACTGGGGTTCTCGTGGAACTACTAGTGCTCCTTTCCGTGACGTGAAGTGTTTCAATTGTGGTCGTACAGGCCACGTCAGTCGTACTTGTTTGAGCCCTTTACTGACGTGTCATCAGTGTGGCCAGCCGGGACACAAGGCTCCTTTCTGTGCTGAGAGGGAGAGAATCCTTGGTGCTCGGGTTTCCATTCCAGCGCCTAGGGAACCAAGTGTGAATCTAGGATCGTTTGCTTCTCAATCTCCGCCAAGTGCTAGTCGAGGGAGAGGTCGGGGTCAGCCCGCTAAGGTGGGAGCTTCCAGTGTCGGCTCAGCCCACCCGCGTGTCTATGAGATGAGGAGGGCCGATGACCCAGCGGCTACTGTGGCGACAGGTACCATTCATATTCTTTCTCATCCTGTCAGTGTGCTTTTCGATTCTGGTGCTACGCATTCGTTCATATCTCTAGACTGTGTGCGCCGTTTGAGTCTCGACTGTTTGACGCCTTGTGAGCCCTTCATCGTTAAGCTTCCTAGCGGTGATAGGATCGTTGGTGATCAGGAGGTTCGAGACTGTTCTGTACTTATTTGTGAGAGGGCTTGGCCCTCTACTCTTATTATTGTGGGTATTGAGGGTGGGGATTTGATTCTCGGGGATGATTGGCTTGAGCGGCATGGTGCAATCATGAACTACTGCACGAGGATCATCACCATGCTAGCCGAAGAGCGCACCGAGCACTCTTTCTCTGGGCGAAAGAGGGGAAACTAGAAGTTCGTTATTAACGCCTTGAAGGCGATGAGACTCCTGCGAAAGGGGTGTACTGGCTATTGGTGCTACGCCTTGAAGGCGGAGAGTGGGGGAGTCGAGCTTTCGTCGATTCCAATCGTTAGTGAGTTTCCTGATGTATTTCCTGACGAGTTACAGGGATTACCACCGGATCGTGAGGTCGAGTTTGCTATAGAGTTAGAGCTGGGCGCGACTCCTATTTCGAAGGCGCCGTATCGCATGGCACCTTCAGAGATGTCCGAGTTGAAGAGGCAGTTGAGTGAGCTTCTTGAGTCCGGGTATGTTCGACCGAGCGCCTCACCTTGGGGCGCACCGGTCCTGTTTGTGCGGAAGAAGAATGGTTCACTAAGTTTGTGTATCGACTATCGCGAACTAAACAAGGTGACCATCAAGAACAAGTATCCTTTGCCGAGAATTGATGACTTATTCGATCAGTTGCAGGGAGCTGCGGTGTTCTCGAAGATTGATCTGAAATCGGGGTACTATCAGCTCCAGGTGAGAGAGTCCGATGTGCCGAAAACAGCTTTTCGGACGAGATACGGGCATTATGAGTTTGTAGTTATTCCTTTCGGGTTAACTAATGCGCCGGCGGTGTTCATGCAGTTGATGAACAAAGTTTTTATCGAGTATTTGGATAAGTGTGTCGTCGTCTTCATTGACGATATTCTTATTATTCGAGGAACGAAGAAGAGCATGCCCATCATTTGCGGGTAGTGTTAGACATTTTGAGGACCGAGCAACTCTATGCAAAGTTCTCGAAATGTGAGTTCTGGCTGAAGGAAGTAATGTTTCTAGGTCACGTGATTTCAGCCGAGGGGGTTCGTGTAGATCCACAGAAGATCGAGGCAGTGTTGGATTGGGCACCGCCCAAGAATGTGAAGGAGCTCCGTAGTTTCTTGGGTTTGGCTGGCTACTATCGTAGGTTCGTTGAAGGTTTCTCGAAACTAGCTCGGCCACTTACACGGTTGCTCCAGAAATCCGAGAAATTTGTTTGGAATGACGAGAGACAGTCGAGTTTCGAGGAACTGAAGAGGCGTTTGACTTTAGCCCCAGTTTTAGCGTTGCCGTGTGGCAACGAGGGTTTTGATGTTTATAGTGATGCTTCGGGTCAGGGCCTCGGGTGTGTATTGATGCAGCACGGCAAGACCATTGCCTATGCGTCGAGACAGTTGTGGCCATATGAGCTGAACTACCCTACTCATGATTTGGAGTTAGCGGCAGTCGTTTTTGCACTCAAGATTTAGTGTCACTATATTTTCGGCTCTGTATGTCAGATTTTTACCGATCATAAAAGTCTGAAATACATATTTACTCAACGGGAGTTGAATATGAGGCAGAGGAGGTGGTTAGAGCTGATTAAGGATTATGACCTCGAAATCCTTTATCATCCGGGCAAGGCGAACGTCGTGGCCGACGCCTTGAGTCAGAAACCGGTTGCGTTGCGAACACTTGAGATTCTTACGTCTCAGTCGGAGCTCCGGCGGGCTTTGATCGAGTTAGATGTTGAGGTTTTGTTGCCTGGAGCTGTCGGGCAGCTTTGTGCTTTAGAAATCTCTTCGTCCTTGGTCGATGAAATTAAGCCGAAGCAGTTAGAGGATCCGATGATTACTCAAATCCGAGAGAACGTTCTTAAGGGAAAGTCTCCTGGGTTTTTGATTCACGAGGATGGTGTTTTGAGATTCCAGAGTCGGCTTTGTGTGCCGAACGACCCAGAGTTGCGACATAGTATTCTGCGTGAGGCCCATGCTACACCTTATTCCGTTCATCCTGGTTCGAGTAAGATGTACAAGGACCTGAGAAGGAATTTCTGGTGGAATGATATGAAGGAGGAGGTCGCACAGTTTGTAGCGAGATGTTTGACTTGCCAGCAGGTCAAAATCGAGCATCGATGACATTTGGGTTTTTGGATCGCTTCGCTCGGAATGGAAATGGGAAGATATATCGATGGATTTCGTTACGAGTTTGCCGAGATCGAGGTCGGGTATGAATATGGTATGGGTGATTGTGGATCGTCTGACCAAGTCGGCACATTTTCTGGGCATCAAGGATACTTGGGGTCCAGAGAAGTTGGCTCGTGTGTTTATCACGCAGATTGTGAGGCTTCACGGTATTCCGAAGTCTATTATTTCGGATCGTGATGGCCATTTCGTATCGCACTTTTGGCAGTCAGTGCATAAGGCGTTGGGTACCCGTTTGCATTTGAGTACCTCTTTTCATCCCCAGTCAGATGGACAGTCGGAACGCACTATCTAGACATTCGAGGATATATTGCGTGCTTGTGCTCTCGATTGGAGTAGTGATTGGGAGGAACATTTGCCATTGATCGAATTCACCTACAACAACAGTTGGCACGCGTCGATTCGGATGGCACCGTATGAGGCACTTTATGGGCGGCGATGTCGATCACCGATTTGTTGGAATGAGACGTCCGATTTGGTCGGGACCGAGCCGGATGTCGTTTTAGAGACGAGACAGAAGATAGAATTAATTCGGGAACGGATGTTGACTGCCAGAGTCGACAAAAGTCGTATGCCAACGTCCGTCGTCGACCCTTGGAATTCGAGGTGGGAGACCACGTTTTGCTAAAGGTGTCGCCGACGAAGGGAGTTTTTCGTTTCGGGAAAAAGGGGAAGTTGATTCCGAGATTTATTGGGCCCTTTGAGATTCTCGAGCGAATCGGTGAGTTGGCATACTGTTTGGCACTACCCCCGGCCTTGAGTCATGTTCATAGCGTTTTTCATGTTTCCCAGCTGAGGAAATATATCCCGGATCCTAGTCACGTTATCGATTATGGTGAGATTGATGTCGCCGAGGATATTACTTTTGAGGAGCGTCCCTTGAAGATTTTGGAGCGTCGTGAGAAACAACTAAGGCATAAGACCATCTCTTTGGTCAAGGTGCAGTGGTCGAGACACGGTGTCGAAGAGGCAACTTGGGAAACCGAGGATGGCATGCGTGCTATGTATCCTGAGTTGTTTGTTTCTTGACAGGTTGCTTGGCCTTTATTGACAGTTATTGTCTTTGTTCTGGGCAGAGGTTGAATGTTCAGAAGAGCTCCTTTCTAGCTCATTCCAGGATGAGTCCTTCGTTGGGGATGTAAATCCCGATCTAAGATGTATCGCTTTTCGAGTGCTACTAAGAAATCCATAAATCTTTGCAGCCTTGTCTTGTAGTTCAAGTCGTTCTTTTTCGGGACGAAACTTATTTTTAGAGGGGTAGAATGTAATATCCACATTTTTCTTTCCCTTGTATTTTCATTTTCGGTGTATTTCTCAGTTGTAGTGGCCCTCGTGTATCTTTCAGCGTATCTTTTCAGTCATGTATTGATCTAATTCTCGTAATTGTTGTGCGGAACCGCCGTTTCGGGGTTGCCGTGGATCCATTCTATGTTATGACGTGTTTTGAGATGTTCCGTTTGATGTTTCGTTCATATTCCAGTGTTTTGGACCGATTATGTTTCGTACCTAGCGCACGCTATGTTTGCTGCATAGCGCACGCTAAGGGGCCCTTAGTAGCACACGCTACGGTTGCTTCGTAGCGCGCACTAGAGAGCAAGCCCTGGGAGTGGCAGTGCTGATTCCAGCCCTCTGGACTGGCGGATTAGCGCACGTTATGTAGTCTAGCGCACGCTAATGTCGGGGGCTAGCGCACGCTGAGTTGCCCAGTAGCGTGCGCTAGCGTGAGTGTCCAGTACTGGACAGTTTGCTACTGGACTCAATCCTTTGCCCAGGTAGCGCACGTTATTGGTCGATAGCGCGCGCTACCGATACACTTTAGCGCACGCTACGTTTGGTGGATAGCGCGCGCTAACTGGATCATGTGTGTACTGGGCAGTTGCTTCTGGACTCGGCTGATGTCCAGGTAGCGCACGCTATTGGTCGATAACGCGCGCTACCGAGAGATTATTAGCGTACGCTACGTTTCGAGTAGCGCACGCTAACGGACAGAATCTGGCTACTGGACTGGGACGCTAACTGTATGGCGTGTAGTTTTATCCCGTTAGCGCACGCTAACCTTTAGGATTAGCGCGCGCTAACACTCCCTGGCTATATAAACCACGGAGTTGACCGAGATGAACACAACTTCTCATTTCTTACTCCTCTCCG
Organism: Orobanche coerulescens; assembly: GCA_033398695.1. Taxonomy (NCBI): domain Eukaryota; kingdom Viridiplantae; phylum Streptophyta; class Magnoliopsida; order Lamiales; family Orobanchaceae; genus Orobanche; species Orobanche coerulescens. The sequence goes on from CM065817.1 coordinate 123,917,083, forward strand.
TGGCTAAGGCAATTCCGGGCGATTTTCTTGGCGATTTCTTCCTCCAATCATCTCATCCAACATCTTTCTTGAGTTCTTGGTGTATTATACGAATCTTTCATCCTAATACAAGGTAAATCTCTTAGAACCCTACTTTTGGATAATTTGGGGGTTTTGGGATTTTCTTCCGATTCGTTTCGTTTTTTGGTGGATTCATGATGAATATGATTAATCTTGTTGATAGCATTAGTTTTCCTACGGATTCATGGTATATTTTCATAGCTTTGCGAAATCGGGAGGGTTTGGTTGTGGTCCGCCCTCGTTGTTATTTTTATTCGAATATATATGAATCGTAGGCGGGTTTTCGGGTGTATTCCATTTCCGTAATCATTAAGAAGTAGTTGTGATTGTGTTATTCGAATCGATAGGTTCATTTCCGCCGGTTCGTCGCGGTCGTGTTTGATCCTTCATTTCCGTTCGTGTCACCGACTTTTAATCGAGGCAAGTACCCTTATGAACTTACATTCTTGACATAATAGTATTGTATGAGAAATGGTGTGTGTGTGTATGCTCACTACGGGTTAGATCCGACGGGGTCTCGGTAGGGGTCCACAGAGACGTGGATCGACGAGCTTGCTTTTAACCACTACGGGTTAGATCCGATGGGGTCTCGGTAGGGGTCCACAGAGACGTGGATCGACGGTTAATTGTGGTGCATTTTACAAATGTGATTTGATTATGGCATTTCCGGAAATGAGTGTTTTGGAACTATGTTTTCTTGATTGCATGCATTTACTATATGTGTAAGATGTAAGCTGTTCATTTGGTTACTTGTACTAGCGTAATTACTAACCCCTCTGGGGACCCGTTTTGGAGAAATTCGTTTTATGAATTTCAGGTCAGGTTCATCGAGATGAGCGGGCGCTGGACCAGTATGCGGATGATGGCCGTGCGTGATGATTGTGCACGAGTGGTGTCTCATTGCCTTCTATCTTTTTATCTTTTGTGGTCTTTAAACTAATAGAAGTACTCGAGTACTTAAGGATTTTTACTCGTCTGGATTGTATTGTTGTTTTTCTATGTTTGTGTCGGATTATGGTGTTATGTTTGACCGGTTGAACCGGGTGGATTATTTTGTTGGGCGTCTTTATGACGAGGTGTTATTCTGTTGTTTATGTGAGTCGATGAGTATGATGTTTGTTCAGCCTGGTGGGTCCCATATAGAGATTCACGGCGCTGTAATATACCTCGAATATCTTGGGGGTGTTACAGCTCCCTCTCCAGTCAGAACACCTGGAATAATTAACAAAATCCCCAATGAGGGGTTAGCGATGCAAACTGTTGACATCATCTTCAATCTCAGCAAGTAAACAAGCTATAAAGTTATACATCAAGAATACAACCGTTATGAAAATAACCTTTCAACAAGGTAGCAACATGATCCCCGAGTCTAACGTCTTTTCGAAAGTGGTTCCGATTAGGGAGGATCATAAAGATAACTTCAAAACACATTTGAAAGAATAATTGAGGACGTCGTAGGTCTCAGTATAAAATCCTGAAAAGATTTGTAGTTCTCATTATCAAAAGGGTTTTCTTTCAAAATCATGTAGATGGTTCAATTCTCAAACAAGCCTCAAAGGCGGGACCACAATCACCAATATAACCGAAATGCAAGATTCATACATTAACAGTTCAAAGATATCCAGTCAAATACTCAAATCACCTCCGTGGCCTCTATGGGACCCAACCCGGATTAGTTACCGAAAAACAAGCTCAAACCCACCCATAAGTTATCTTGACATCGTACTCATAAGTAACGATTCTCAGAGCCCCCTACCTGATTAGATAACTTTATGTTCAAATCATATCATCTGGCCGTACTCACAAGTAATGCGCCACCGGAGGCCTCACGGGTCCCTACCCGGTAACATCATTCAAACACGCCCACAAGTTATCGTGACATCGCACTAGCAAGTGACGATTCTCAAAGCCCTCTCCAGACCTACCCGATTCGATAACCTTATGGTCAAATAGCATCTGGCCGTACTCGCAAGTACACACTGCCGGAGGCCTCACGGGTCCTTACCCGATCAATGTCTCAATTCACCGATTTCACAACAACAAGGGTATGACATTCGCTACAATCACAAACATGTAAAATCATAAGTTAATGCAACAAACACTTTCACAAGGTATAACATTCACGTTACACCATCATTTAGTAAACTTAACAAGTGAACAATACAAACATTCCATAATTCCTCGGATAACTACTCACTTCAAAATATCCATCTCGAACACAATACAACATAAAATTGTGGTTATCAGTCTTCAAGAAATTCAAGTTTATGCTCGTCTTTACTTTCATAGAATCACATATTCATTTAGAAGTGAGTTATGGTTAAACGTTCAGTCACTAATAAGTCCACGTTAAATTCGCGACACGACACATTCTCAAAGTATAAAGATTATAGACGAGATAATCGCCTCAAGTCCAAAGCACGTGAAACAATGGGGAAGCTCGACCGGAATCCTCGTACACCTTTAATCCTCCGGCAAAACAACGAAGATATAATCACAATGAAAATCTAGGCCAAAAACAATGAAAATCTCATCAAACAATCGAAGGGAAACTCATCAGGACATTTAATCGAACATTCAATGTTCGATAACTCCCAAGAACACTCGAATCATCACTCGAGTTGAACAAATTCAAAATACGGATATACAACCCATAGAACACGATTAATAATGCTCAATAATACCAACCAATTCATCAAAATCGGATGAATAACGAGGATCAAGAAGAAATCCCGAAAGTCAACCCTAGGAGATTTTAGGAATTTACCTCGACCCGACGAAGAACCAGGATTAGATGTTGTTATGATCAACAAGGGCCTTCCAAAACACCTTGGAATTAAGTGGAATCGGCCAAGAATCGACGTTCCCATCTCCCCCGTCCAGCAGCCGCGAGAAGAAGATGAAAAATGAAGAAAAATGGCCAAGGACCCATCGCCCAGGCCCTATATAGGCGCGTACGTTACGGCCGTAACCGGCAGTGCCTTACATCCATAACTCGGCCCTTACGGCCGTACTCGGCAGGTCTTTATAGCCGTAACCGGGTCCCTAGGCCTACTGTCCGAAAAACGAAAGTGTGTTATGGCCGTAACCGGCAAGGCATTATGGCCGTAACTTGACAGCCTTGCGGCCGTAACCGGTTATGCCTTACGGCCGTAACAGGCAGTGTCTTACGGCCGTAGCCGGCAGTGCCTTACGGCCATAGCCGGCAGTGCCTTACGGCCGTAACCGTCATTCGTGAAAATTCTGCCCAGCGCCTGCCGATCACTTATGGCCGTAAGCGACACCTTACAGCCGTAACTCGGCCAGGCGAGTTCCTGCCCCAAAATGTGCGGCCGTGACTCGGCCGTGGCCAGCTCCGACAGCCCGGTTAGGCGTTTGACAACGTTTCGGTCACACTAACGCACTGGTTATGATTCAAAACAATAACGATCAAATTACAAAACATAACATACCACAAGTATGTATTTAATAAAAGAAATGTGCATGATACGAGTCTCACTCGACGAACACTAGAACAGAACACATCATACAATGCATCATAGGAAAACATATCCCATGTAATCGTAATGAAACAAATAATCGAAACCAAACGACAAATAATTCAGGGCAACTAGAAAATAAAATTCTCGGGTATTACATTCTACCTCTCTAAAAAGAAGTTTTGTCCCGAAACTTAAAAAGAAGGGGTGAAGCAAGCAGTTCTCAAAGTGAACGAACAATTAAATCTCAGCGATCTACACAAGTCGATCCCGACAAGGGTGCTGAAGCTCGATTCTGGGAAATCTCATGGAATAATTCATAATACTGAACTCTGTGGCCCTCGAGTCCATAGTTATAACAAGTAATCGACTGCGAAGGACAATTAGCTTGCACATGACCCACAACGTTGCAATTGAAACACCTAGCAGTCTGACTAGGAGTCAAAGATAATAACTTGGAACTCTTGGTTCTACCAAACAAAGAAAGGGAAGGTTTCGCCGTACGACTACGCAAAACTCAGTGAGAAGAAGTTCTGACTCTCGCACCATCCGAAACATCTCCAGATATCCTCTGTCTCTTCGGATCATGCGAAGGCCCAGTAGATGACGATGCCATCTCGTACGCCATGGATCGATTCTGATACTCTCTCAAAGTAGCACAAGTGAGATGTTGACGTCTTTGATTGATGGCTGTTGAATATTTGAATTAAAGCAGATCACATTTAATGCTTCAGACATCCGTTATGTCTTTGCATTAAATGCTCTTACGAGCATTCAGACATGTTTCTCTCCAGCCGCATTAAATGTTGTCCTATCAGCAATAAATGATGCTTTTAACCGTGAATACTTTATGAATAAACAATGTTTATCTCAACAGTTTAAACCTATTTATTATCAGTCCTATTGGATGTGTTTTACTTTTCCTAATTAAAACATATACATCCTTACTGCTGTATCCAATGTACCATTGTTATATGTTGTAGGCACTATAGGATAGACTTCGTAGAAGATCTCTTTGTTGTATGGACAGGGCTATATGGAGAATCCTAAAAACTTTCATACTTAATGGCATTCTGATTTCTTTGCTGTACGTTGGCAATTATCAAAACAGGAATATTTATCCTAACAATTTCCCCTTTTTTGATAATGCCAAAACTTTCTCTAGATATCTTCTTCTAAATGCAGAGAGGTTGCCTTCAAGTTTTTTGACGATTGATCTAATCTTCATAACTTAGTCTAGAAATTCGGACTGCTCGCAGGTAAGTTCTAAAATGAAACATCCTACATAAGTATATTAACTTAACTTATGATTAGCTCGTAGTCACAATCTTACATTGTGTAGTCTACTTTGAATACAACTTAATCTATGAACTGTTTGTAGACAAGTTCTTATAGCTTTGAGTATTGACAAGTTTATACTTATTCTAATATAGCAAGACTTCGTAATCAAACAGTAAAATAATAAACATAGATTACGAGCTGTAATCTTTCAAGAAAACAAAATTTTATTGATAACGATGGGAAAATTACAAGTTCTTGAAAAACTAAAGATACAAAAATACATAATGCGTTGATAATCCTACAGAAGAAATCAATACAGCGAAAAGGAAAACAGGCTAGGTCCTATATTGAGAATGCCTCCAAGGTCTTCGGTCAAGATCATTTACGGTCCCTTTCCACCCGTTATCTAAGGAGTCATTGCCTCGATCCCGATAGATGATTCTTTCTTCTGGGGATTGATCGAAAGCAAGTATCCAGCCTTCCGGGTGGGTGATCCTTTCACCTTTCTGGTGTCTGGACTTCATCAGCATTCGTAGAGGGAGCCTTTCTTCTGCTAACAGCCTCGAGAATTCATTTGCAGCATCCTGTAGCATCTTGAATCGGTTGAAGAGGGTATACTCCCTGATGAGCGTACAAAAGTATCTCATCAGTTCATTTTTCTTCCAATTCTCCAGTTCATCGGCTGAAGGCTGTCAGTCACCGGGAAGCAAAATCTCGGCGGGCTTTCGCATATTGTTTTTCCAGGGGATGTTGGGATTCTGGAACTCAGGTCGAGAGCCAGATATAATGTATCCTCTTGTCGGTGAGGCCAGACGGTCAATCGCAGCAGCAATACTTTGTTCCAGTGCTGCGTCCATCTCTCTCTCTCTCTCTCCATTATCCATATACGGACAACCTCTATGGACTCTTCCCCCTTTTTGGCATCATCAATGTCTGATACCTTGGTATGAATCTCCTGTAGGAGCTTCATAGACTCATCCTGTTTGGTCTTCAAATCATTGATGCTTTGAACAAGATTACCAACTACTAAGCATAGATCATCGATCTTATGATCGTGCTCAGTCAGTCTGATTCCAGTCTCTTGAAGGGCAACAACCGTTTTAGCCTCAGCGATCCCTAGCTTCTCCTATTCTTGTCTTCGGATTTTCTCCTGATGCTACTTGAGTTGGTTGAGCACCTGCCATAATGCTGTAGGCATCAGCTTCCTCCACATCGTTGATAGTAGATTTTAATTTAGGGAGCTCATCATGGGCAGTCTCTCGCATCCGTTCGATTTCTTGTCCAACATCATACAGTGCTTTTATGGCATCTTGCAAGAATACTGTCTGTCGACCAATGGCATGGAGTTGCTCAATGCGGGCTTCGGTGCACGAGGAGCCAGGGTGCGCTATTTTGGAATCCTCAAGCTCTTCAAGTTGACGGAGAACCACATGATGATGGGGTCGTCGTGGTATGTCTTCTGGTAAGAAACCATCATCAGAATCTAATTTGGAGCTCACAGAGATAAGAGATGCAGGGGCATCTTGAGTGGGAGCTTTAGAAGCAGTGGCTTTGGAAGGAAGTGCAATATTTTCAGTCATGGAGACAGGAGGGACTGATTCCTCCTATTTGGATTGCTCGTCAGTAGTTGGAACTACAGGAGGGACTGAATCCTCCCACCAACTCTCAGTTTCAGGATGCGGGACAGGCTAGGCGTCCTATTGGGGAGCCGTTTGCTCTTCAGAGGTGACAGGAGGGACTGATTCCTCCTGTTGCTGTTCTTGAGCATCTTTTTTTTGTGGGGGAGGGGACTGTTGTCTGTAAGATGTCCCCTGACCCCATTGCTTCATGAATTTGACCATTTCACCTTCCCTGGCCTCTTCACAACTCATCCTTAGACCGGCCTATAGGGCATCGTTGTCGGCGTCCGAGTCAGGGTCAGAGTGGTGGCTATTCGATGGAGCTTTGTCACTGGACTGTGACTTCCCTTTGAGTCTAGCCTTTTCCTTTTACAGTGTAATAATCAGAGATAAGCTCGCGGGAAAAGTGATCCTCCCATCGGATTAGGACTTCGACGTTCTGGGTGTCCGTGACCTCTAAAGCAAATACTTCATCATCCTTCCAGTCGGCCCAGTTGTACAAGGTGTCGTATGGGGCGACCCTGTATGACTTCCATATTTTGAAGCATTCGTAAGCTTCTTCAATTTGAACCTGGAGGATGATTGTATTTATTATGTCATTGGGGGAGGTACTTCATACAGTAGTTGGGTCTACCGTCCGGATAGGATCCTCCACAGGTATGGGAGCCTATTTCGGAGAGGGATCCCGAATAGGGGATGGTACCCTGTGGGGAGAGGGACTCCATACAGGGGTGGGTACCCTATTAGGAGTAGTAGCTTTTGGCTCCAAAGGGGCAACCGATTCGCCGGTTCCTTCCAACTTGGCTAGCAGTTGGTCATCCGTCATAGATGTCGTAGGCTCAGGATTTGCTGTTTTAGCAGCAACTGCTTCTTCCAGAGGGGTTGCACCCTGTGGGTTTAATTTAGCTATAGCAGCAATAGGAACATCTACGGTGACCGCTGTAGTCACTATAGCCTCGGACTTAGAAGGCTTCTTGGTCCTCTTCTTCTTGTTCTTCTTCTTCTTCTTCTTCTTCTTCTTCTTCTTCTTCTTACTTCTTCTTCTTCTTCTTCTTCTTCTTCTTCTTCTTCTTCTTCTTCTTCTTCTTCTTCTTCTTCTTCTTATTCTTCTTCTTCTTCTTCTTCTTCTTCTTCTTCTTCTTCTTCTTCTCTACAGCGTAAGGTGACTTGCTGTCAGAGAAACTTCTCTTCCTTTTCTTTTCTTTGCTCGAGACTCTCACTGTGACTCCACATGGATCTATTTGGTCCTATCAAGCCAAGGACTCTAAGCGGCCGAAAACATGCACTTGTTGTATTAGATGATTATTCAAGTTACACTTGGATTATCTTCCTGTATAAGAAGAGTGAAACCTTGACCAAGCTACCTGAGCTGCTGAGAAGGATCCAGAATGAGAAATCCCTATCCATCATCAAGATCAGATCAGATAGAGGAAGAGAGTTTCTCAACAAGGCGATCACTGATTACAGCGATCAGAATGGGATCCAGCATGAGCTCTCTGCAGCCAAAACCCCCCAGCAGAATGGCGTTGCTGAAAGAAGAAACAGAACCCTGAAGGAAGCAGCAAGGTCCATGATTGCAGAAGCGGACCTGCCCAAAAAGTTCTGGGCTGAAGCTGTCAACACAACTTGCCATACTCAGAACAGGAGTATGATAGTAGGGAGACATGGTAAAACTCCCTATGAGGTTTGGAATAATAGAACTCCTACTGTTGCTTACTTTCACGTTTTTGGTTGTAAGTGTTTCATTCACAACAACGGTAAAACACAACTAAATGCCTTTGATGCTAAAACTGATGATGATCTCTTTATGGGATACTCACAAAGAATCAAGGTATATAGAGTATTTAACAAAAGAACCTTAGTTGTAGAGGAAACACCCCATGTTGTATTTGATAAATCTACTGTTGAGTACAGGAAGCAAGTTGAGCTAATTGAGAATAAGCTCAAATCAGCAACCCTCGAAGAAGTCATTGTACATGACATTAGAATGGTAGACTCACCTGCAGACCAACCTGAAGACGCAACTATAGCTGCTGAAGACCCAGCTGCAGATCAGATAGGAACACCAAACCTACCTGATCCAGTTGCCGCTGATGAAGACCCAGCTGTAGCTGATAAAGACTCATCTGCAGATAAGACCCAACCTGCAGATGACAAGACGGTAGCTGATCCAACTGCAGACCAAGGAGACCAGATCCCAGCTGATGCAGAAATCCACCAGAGCAATTCAACAGGGGGAACAGACCCAGAAGAAGACGATATCCCCAAGTGGCTCAAAGACCATCCAATCCAGCAAATCATCGGGAAGCTGACTGATGGAGTTAAGACAAGACAGTCTACTCTACCCGCAGGAATGGCTATGTTCTCATGCTTCATGTCACAGATAGAACCCAAGACAACAGAACAAGCTTTGGAAGATTATTCATGGATCAATGCCATGCAAGAGGAACTGGAGCAGATGGAAAGGAACAAAGTTTGGGAACTAATGCATGCACTGTATCACAAGAAGGTTATTGGCACCAAATGGGTGTACAAAAACAAGAGTGATGAAGACGGAGCTGTTGTTAGCAATAAAGCCAGACTTGTTGCTAAAGGTTATGCACAGTGTGAAAGAATAGATTTTGATGAAACCTATGCACCTGTTGCAAGATTAGAGGCCATCAGACTATTCCTCGCATATGTTGCATTCAAGGATTTTGAAGTCTATCAGATGGATGTAAAGAGTGTATTTCTAAATGGCATCCTAGAAGAAGAAGTCTATGTAGAGCAACCCCCAGGTTTTGTCAAATGAGACAAAGTCTACAAGCTGTTGAAGGCTCTCTATGGACTTAAGCAAGCACCAAGAGCATGGTATGAAACACTGCATGTGTTTCTTGAGAAGAATGGTTTTTGCAAAGGAAAGGTGTACAAGACCCTATTCAGAGTGGAGCATGAAGGCCACATATTGATAGTTCAGATATATGTGGATGACATCATTTTTGGCTCAACCAACCCAGAGCTGTATGAGAAATTCTCAAACCTCATGCAAGGAGAATTTGAGATGAGTATGATGGGAAATCTTAACTTCTTTCTCGGATTACAAGTTAAGCAGATGGAAAATGGAATTTTTATCAACCAAGCTAAGTATACCAGAGATCTAATCAAGAGATTTGGAATGGAATCAGCCAAACCAGCAAGAATTCCTATGAGCACAAGTACTCACCTAGATGCAGATGAGGGAGGCATCTCAGTGGATTCAACCCACTACAGAGGACTTATTGGATCATTACTATACCTCACTGCAAGCAGGCCAGACATATCCTATGCCGTAGGAGTTTTTGCGCGATTCCAATCTAAGCCTAAGCAGTCGCACCTAGATGCAACAAAGAGGATAATTAAATACCTTAAGTCTACGGTCAATGTTGGACTATGGTATCATAAGGACGATAACTTCGAGCTGTCAGGATATTCAGATGCAGATTTCGCAGGATGCAAAATTAATAGGAAAAGCACTAGTGGAACGTGCCAATTCCTAGGAACCAGACTGATATCCTGGTTTAGCAAGAAGCAGGTTTCTAACTCTATCTCCACCACAGAGTCAGAATACCTAGCTGCAGGGAGTTGTTGTGCCCAGATCTTATGGATCAGACAACAGCTGAGGGATTATAATATCATTGCCAATGAAGTCCATATCTGGTGTGACAACAATAGTGCTATTGCAATAACCAACAATCCGGTTTTGCATTCGAGGACCAAACACACTGATGTTAAGCACCACTTTATCAGAGATCACGTGCTTAACAAGAGAGTTAAAGTTGAAAGAGTCAGCACAGACTACCAAATTGCTGATATCTTTACCAAACCCTTGCCAGAAGAAAGGTTTTTGGAGCTGAGCAGAGAACTTGGTCTACTAGATTGGGAATCTAGTACAGAAGAAAAAGCAAGCTGAAGCATATCAGAGGAAGGACGAACCCAGCTGATTAAAGGAATCAGATCCTAGCTGATGCAGACAAAAAGGACGAAGGACGGACAAAGGAACCTAGCTGATCAAAATCTCAGGCGAGAAGTCCAAGGAGTCAACTCACCTGATGCAGAGCAGTCAACAGTCAACAGTCAACCAGCTAAGTTTTCTAAACTTAACCGACTTCTGAATATTTTATTATTGTCTACTATATGTATAATAATATTATATTAATTTTTGGTTCACAAGTGGCTTTTAAATACACGTGGCAATCACTTGATAAATCGAACTCCACGGTGACCAATTAAAATCCAACCGTCCAATTTTAAAATCAAAACTGGACCACCGATTAAAATTTGAAATTTAAAAAGAATCTCAAAAGGCGAACGACCGATTCAAAATAAATAATAAATTAATCCCAACGTCATTTCATCTTCCTTATAAGGAGGGAAAACCCTTCACTTTACCTTCACGCTTACCAGTCTTTCAAACCCTAAATTTCCAGAGCAAAAATCCTTTGAACTGCAAATACACTGAAAATATGTTATTTGCAGAAATGGAATCTTATTTTGAAGGCGTTAACATGAAGGCGGTCAAAGACCAGATCATCTTTTCTCTGGTCGTTGATTTCGAAGGTCTTTTGGAAGCAAATCTGGATAACAAGGACGTACTCTTCCTTATCCACTCGATGATGAAGAATGGGATCTACCCATTTCTGGATATCAATCCCAAACACCTATACAAGGAGGACGTCATCGCTTTATACCGCGAAGCCCATCTCATTGAAGAAGGAATCAGGAGCACTGTCGGCGGAATTCAAGTCGACATCTCGCCGGAGTCGATTCGTAAAGTTTTTTGTATGAAACACCGTGTCATAGCCATCGAGGCTCTCAAGCAGACAACAGCCGACATTTGGCTAAAGATTAAGGCGATTGACCAGCCGACGAAGCTAAAACTCACTGCCAAAAGGAGCGAGATTAAAAAGGAGTATCGGTATATGTTGGATATTACCAACAAAATTATTATGGGTATGGCCGGTAGTTACGACCAACTGTCGTCGGCGAAATTCACAGTGCTGGGAGCACTCATTCAGGACGACCCGATTGATTGGGCTGACTACATCTTTAGGCAGTTTGTTCGCGAGGTCAACAAAGCCAAATGGCTTTCTGATGAGAAGAAATTCAGATCCAAGCTGGCATTTGGAACGCAACAAAGTTGGATCCTTGAGAAGATGGGTGTGGTAAAGGGTAATACTGACCCCTTCCACATCAACAAGAGACTTGGTCACCTAGACCAAGAGACGTTGAGGAAGTTAGGAGGCAACAGAAGAGCAGCTCGGATGCTCAAAGAATTGTCTGATTCACCGTCCTACAAATGTCCTTCATCAGACGAGTCGGACCGACCTGCAGGCGACAACCCAACTGCAGCCGAGTCAGACTCAGATTCAGACAACACACCGATTGCTGTCCGGTTCAAAAGAAGGGGACCAGCCCCTGGTGAGCCATCATTCATACACTCCTCACCGGAACCCTCTCCCAAGAGGCCCAGGCGATCAGATCGGGGAGGAGCAAGAACATTATACCGCCTGCAGCCTGTGTCGCCTACCCACTGAAGACCACCGCTCCGGAAGCACGGAAACTCAGATCGTCCCTGTCCTCACTACAGCATTCATTTCAGAAGAGGAAGAAGCAGGTTTAATTATCTCAATCCCTGAAGCAATCTACACCTTTAACCTGCTAGACAACAATCTTTTCAACCTGTCCATAGAGCAATTACAGTTAGTTAAACCACAAGCTCTGAAACACTCTTTTGTTAATATTTTTGAAGAGTGGAAATTTTTTAAATCACTGTCATTTGCTAAACTTCTAACCTATATTGAAACCAGTGGTTGGGAATATCCCCAAGCCACAGAGGATGTACTGATACACTTTTGCAAAGTATCAGACACAGTTTTGATCCTCCAGGAGAATTGGTTCATGTCAAATTTCAAAACCAACATGGACCAATTCATCCTTTCTATAATGTACGGTATCTTTGATGGATCTTTTGGGAAAGAAGATGAGGAGGAAGAAGAAAAAGAAATAAGGATTGAAGAAGTGAATGGAGAAGAAGAAGAGGAGGTCATTGTTATAAATGACGAAGAAGAGGAGCAGGAAGAAAGAAAAGGAGGAGAAAATATTTTAGTTGAAAAACAAACAGAAGAAGTTGAAAAAACAGAGGAATTAGTAGATGAAGGAGAAGAAGAAGGGGAAGAGGTAGATCAGGAGGATGATGAAGGAAAGGAGGATGATGAGAATGATGGAAAAGATGATTAGAATGATGGAGAAAAAGATAAATATGATAAGAATGATGATGATGATGATAAGGATGAAGGAGGAGAACAACTGGCTGAAAAAGAAAAAGAGAATGTTGATGAAGAAGAAAAGGAGGAAGATCAAGAGAAGGAATTAGAAAAGGAAGAAGAAGAGAAAGAAAAGGAGCCGGAGAAAGAGCTAGAATTAGAGGCTGCAGACAAGGATGGGGCGCCTGCCTGGTATACCAGCCTGGACGCAGAGTTGGCTGAGGACTCCAGATAAGGGACACTGGAAAAGACCCCATCTAGAGTGCCAGCTGCAGATAGGAGCCTGCAGTCTAGTGGATCATTCGCGGAAGGTGTAATATCCGCAATTTTCGATTTTCGGTAAATTTCTTTTTTTTGGTCGGAGTCTGTTTTGACGACTCTCTCATGACCGTTTCGTCATTCGGAGAATATTTAATTCTGCACTTTTGTCATCCGAGTTCGTTTCGGTGCTGCTTTGTTGAGTTCCGTGCTTTTTAGCGACTTTTCCGCGCTTGAGTTCGGTTCTTGCGAATCTCGTTCGAAATTGTCGTTTGGGGTTTTTCGTAAGTTCATTTAACGTTGTTATACGTGTTGTGAGCTTCGGTTTGATTATTCGTTGTCGTATGGTGATTTTCGGGCATTTGGGCCATTTTCGTAATTTCCCAAAGTTTGGGGTAATTACCTTCCGTTGTCGAATTTCGAGCCTTCGGGTGGTCGGAATCGTGTGTTCTACTAGCTCTTAGATTCGTCTTTGTAAGTACTTCGTAACCGTATCTTCGGTTCGTATTGTGTTCGGGTTTCGGTGTCGCTTTTGTTGAATTCGGGATTACTAAACGACTTTTCTAAGTATGAGTTCGACTTTGTTAGATCACCATTAATTTTTGGTAACTCCAAAATTCTGAATCTTGCAATATTATAGAGAATCGAGTTAGCTTTCCAATGGTTCGAGCGGTGAGTCAATCGGAGTCCTGAGAGAGAGTTATGGTCGCTTTAGCTCACCCGCGTTATTGGCGATCACGGGCCGACTCGGCCGTGTCGTCCGACACGGCCCGTGCATTTCGTCCGGATAAGCCGGAAGTCTCGCCTCAGGACCCACCGTGTCGTGCAGCACGGCCGAGCGAACTCTTCCGGATAAGTTTAAGCGATCGCCGAGGCCCGACCGTGTTCCAGACACGGCCGAGTCAATGCCGAGCGCCGCGGACAGTCACTATCGGTAGGCCCATCGGAGGCGCGACCGTGTCTAGCAGGACACGGTCGAGTCCTCGCTGCCACGCGCGCCACGACCGTGTCGGCGGACACGGTCGAGTCTGTCGGCTATTTAAGGCCCAAAGAATGGGTTTTTCTTCATTTTTCTCACTCGTTTCTTCCTCTACCGTGGCTGGAGATATGATGATCATGGAGGGATGTTGTTAGGGGTTAAATACATGAAGTTTTGAAGTTCATAACATCGATTAATCCTTCCATAACTTGCTCCGATCGACCGAATCAAGGCAAGTTTTCCTAAAATATAGTTTTGGGGATTTTGTTCGATTTGTCCGTTTAATCCGTTTTAACTCAGGATTGTGATGGATTGATGATTATTTAGATGTATTATATCATTTTCCTTGTTATTCCATGGTTGGATCGTATCGATTCGTTATTTTGGTCGAGTTCTTGATCGACGCCTTGAAGGTGTCCGGTAAAATGTCATAGAGGGGTTTTCGGGCGTTCTACGATTATTCTTCCTCGTATGATCGATGATTTATTGATTATATGTTGTTAGGGTCGAATTCTTGTGAAGAACTCGAGTCGGAACCCTTTCGTTCGTTGTCTTCTTCGGGGTCCGAGCTTCCCGGTCGAACCGTGTTCTTCGGAGCGTTTGGTAGCGGTTATTAAGGCAAGTATCTTACTATACAACTTGTATCTTGCGACTAGTAATTACGTATGAGATGTATAATGACTTTGCTTGCCTTCGTAAATATGTCCCGTTTGAGTTGGTTGTGTTTTCCGTAATTTGAAGGCTTTGCGATAATATTGTTATATTAGTAAACGTGTTAGGCGTTGTGCCATTTGTGCAGGATTGCGCCGTACATATGGGACGGTCGTACACTTGGTTGTGTAATGTAATGTGTACCGAGCGTGTGTTATGTTGGATATGTGTCGTTGATTGACGATAGTCGTTGCGAGTGTTGAGATTGTGTTATGTGCAGGTGATGTACGATTTTGTGGTGATCAATGTGATTGATCAATTGTGCTCATTGTTGTATGTAATGTGAATATGTGTGACCGCTAAGTTCACTCGTGTTGGTTCGACGGGACCTACGAGGATTCGTGGCAGTGGACTACGGGATCAGAACTTAGTGAGGTACTGAGGTCCAATCGTGCGGGTCTGACGAGGCCTACGATAACGCATGGCAGTGGACCATGAGTTTCGGACACGGCGCCCAACCGGGTGAGCTCGACGGGGCTTACGGTGACACGTGGCAGTGGACTACGGTGTCAGGACTGTGTGTGTGATTGTTGTGATTGATATAGTCCGTGCGGGTTGTTATGCCTACGGAGACACGTGACAGTGGATCACGGTGTTGGGATTGGTTATGTTTAGTTAATAGTCCGTGTGGGTTGTTGAACCTACGGAGACACGTGACAGTGGATCACGGTGTCGGAATTGATTATGTTTGTTTAATCGGCGTGATGTAGTCCGTGCGGTTGTTGAACCTACGGAGACACGTGATGGATCACGGTGTCATGAGCATGATACTTTCAAATCAAAGTTTTTAAAGGAAAAGTTTTAAGAAAGAACGTTGGGCCGAGCCCCACGAGATTTATGGAAATGTTTCGGTATTGTAAACTGTTGAATTATGAAACAAGTTTTGGGTTAAGGCCCTAATGTTTACGAAAAGGTTTTGTAAATTAGGACTCGAGGTCCAAAAGAATTTCGCTTTAAAAATCCCGAGATGATGTGTTCCTTTTCAAATATCTCTTACTTGAGTTCGAAATTCTAAAACTTCTAGAACATTTCGATAATTGATTTCCGTATTAAATTTGTAGTTGCTATTTGCTTGTTACATTTCGTATGGTTTGATACTTGCACTAGTAAAACAGTGGAGTTTTACTAACCACCGAGTATTCGGGGGGTGGATGTCTGTTTTGCGTCCAGGTACATGCAGATTCAGGGGAGATCACAGGATTGGCACAAGAGGATGACGAGTGCGATACTAATCATGAGTCGAGAGTTGTTTTGATTTTTGTTGTGTTGTCGAGTTGATTTCGGTCTTCCGTCAGTATTGTATTTCACCCTGTGTGGGCAATGTTATTTAAGTCGGTTTTGTCGATTGGGTTGTGTGACCTCATCCTGGCCGTGTATTCACGTGTAAGTGACCATATCGGTCTGTATCATTTTATTGTTTGACCCTGGCTGGGCAAGCATTTGGTTGTTTATGGATGTTTAGCCTGGTAGATCCTTGTGGAAAGGGTCTACGGCGTGTAATATTCCCTTATGGTTTTGGGGGTGTTACATTTATGGTATCAGAGCTTAGGTTGCGGAAACCTAGGCTGTCGGGTCGAGTCGAGTTGTGATTTGTCGAGTAATGTGTTGTCTTGTCGTTCGAGTCGTCAGGTGACAAGTTGAGTTGTGCGTAGTCACAACGCGTTGAATATGTTGTCGGACGAGATTAGTATCGTGGGCGACCGTCACCTCCGTGCGACCTGTGGATGTAAGTCTCCTCCTTTATGCGTAGTACCTGTGTATCTCGATTTTATCTTAGTGAGTTAATTGCGGTGCATGATCTTCTTTACACAGTATTGTGTAATATAATTGTGTTTAGTACTTGTGGCATATAGTATGTGTATAGAACTGGGCACATTATTGTTTTATCTTTGAACCACCGAGTGGTGTGGTATGGTGTGGAAGTTGTAAACCTTGATGGATTTCGAAAAGGTATCGGCGACAGAGTTTTATTTTGAAAACCGATTCCTTTAACCGAGTTTTGGCGTTATGGCCTTGAACGTTTTGGCAAAATTCTTGTGACGGTACTTAGTATTTTGTAAATGGCTTTTGTGAGTTTTTGAAATATTACCGTCATCGGCCTTTTTAACGTTGTAAATGGTTTTAGCTGGTGAGTTCCGTAGCGGGACCCACGGCGCTATAATGTTTTGCGTAATTACGAAGTTTTGGGCATTCTAGCCCATTGAATTATCTTTGAAAATCTTGAGTATCTTAGAAATAAATTTGAGACGTACGTTTAAAATGAATTGTTTTCTCATGGTACTTCCAAGGTGCCACGATATGTTTCCGAATTCTTCTACCTCGAGGACCAAAATGTTTTGAGATATTTTTCAATGTTTTATAAACACTTTTACTTAGACCCGAGGGTCGAATATTTCCGAAAGTTTTTCACGAAAAGAAAGTGTCCTCATTTTTATCGAATGCGAAATAGTTTTCCAAAGTCTCGATAACGATGTTTCACGATTGTAATTTTTTTTGAAGGGTGATACTCAAGATCAATCGGTGTTTCCAAAATTATTTTCAAAAGGAGGTTTTCGTTTTTAAAAACCTATCCATTCCCGTTTGAGGGCTGGGTATGTATGTATGATGTTCACGTTGTCGTTATGATGTTTGGTCCCGAGTATGATCGAATTGGTGCCATGAACGTCGAGGCGTTGCCACGCATTTGCTGTACTAGCCCTCTGTGAGAGGTGTGAACTGGTGTTTACTGTTTATCGCCTCGTGGCGATTTGCGTGTTGTCACACGAGTGTGAGATGTTGAAGCTTGGGTTTGTACGTTTGTGTACATGTGTGATTGTTTCATAATGTTTGTAATTATGTGCTGATTATCGTTCGGGCCGTTGATGTCGCCGAACGATACTGTCGTTGTTGTAGTGTTTGTGTGTGTATTACTTTACGATGGTAATCGTTGTATATGATATGTGTTATGATTCTTTATTATGCTGAGTGGGCATCTCCGGTATGTTGTTTTGCGGTGTTATGTTCCATTTTATCTAGCATCTGTATTTTCGATATGCCGAGCCGAGGCATTTCGAACGTATTGTGCCGGGGGCATGTGCGTGCCAATTGTCCTTCTCGTCAGTAACGCTTTTCAAGTGTGGACCCGAGAGACACAGGATCCAGTTTTGCGAGTTGGGTTCCGAGTCTTTCGGGGCGCGAACTTCGAGATAGATATGAGGATCGGATCCGAGAGGCCCATGGGAGATATTTCTCGTTTGCTTTTGTGTTGTCACCTTACTCCAGCTTGTTGTGAGTTGCGGAACGACATTTCTTTTATAAGAGGTCGAATGTAATGCCCGTATCGTTTTGACTTCGCATTTCCTCTTTCTCGTCTATCGACTCGCCGTGTTCGTTGATACTTTATGAACTTGTTCGTATTTCGTTTCATCGTTCGAACGAACTGTGATCTTGTTGTGGGTCGATCCGGTTATCGATGTGACTTTTTGGGTTGATTCGATTCTTGTGAACCTTGTTCGGGAGTGACCTCATCTGGTTCTATTAGTTCTTTTATTCGAAGTGGATCGGACTTGGAACTCTTGTGTTTTCGACTGGCCGACTCATTATGTTCGTTGACATTTCGAGCTTGTCCCGCCTTGCTTTTGTTGATCGAACGAGTGTGGTATTGTTTTGGAATAACTCGTTTGTCGCCGTGACTTTGCAATCGCTATTCCCTTTCTGTGGATCTTATGGGAATGCATGTCTTGTAGTTCTCACCAGATCATCACGGGAGTTGTTGTTTGAATTTTATTATCCTTCGTGTTTCGGACATGATTGTTCGATCCTTGTTGTCTCGATCGTTTGCTTGTTCGGTTTTTGTTCTTGTTTCGTGATTGTTGAGCATTCAGGCTCCTTCCTAATTCCCTTAAGTTCGGGAAATTAGTCTCGTTTTCGATCTTCCAACCCTTGGGCGGTGGGATTCCGTATTTGTTCAGCGGTTGGCTCGCGTTTTGATTGATGTACCGTTGGGATGGTCAATCATATTGATTTTCGTTCGTTGTGTTTTGTGATTGTCGGATAATTGACTTGGACATATTATCCGTTTGATAACGCTTGTCATTTGTTGGTTTTATTATATCCCTAACGGCGACGTTGTGTTGGTCGCCGTGGAGCGTGTTTTCACGCCGTATATTCCTTTGCGTTGTTTGTAACATTTATTTGTTGGGCGTTAGTTACGCATTCTTGTGTATCTTGTTGAGTTTTGCCTGGCGGAATATTTCTCCTCCCTACTTGTTTTAAGTTTCGGGACGAAACTTCTTTTAAGGAGGGTAGAATGTAATATCCGCAATTTTCGATTTTCGGTAAATTTCTTTTTTTTTGGTCGGAGTCTGTTTTGAAGACTCTCTCATGACCGTTTCGTCATTCGGAGAATATTTAATTCTGCACTTTTGTCATCCGAGTTCGTTTGGTCCGCTTTGTTGAGTTAGTGCTTTTTAGCGACTTTTCCGCGCTTGAGTTCGGTTCTTGCGAATCTCGTTCGAAATTGTCGTTTGGGGTTTTTCGTAAGTTCATTTAACGTTGTTATACGTGTTGTGAGCTTCGGTTTGATTATTCGTTGTCGTATGGTGATTTTCGGGCATTTGGGCCATTTTCGTAATTTCCCAAAGTTTGGGGTAATTACCTTCCGTTGTCGAATTTCGAGCCTTCGGGTGGTTGGAATCGTGTGTTCTACTAGCTCTTAGATTCGTCTTTGTAAGTACTTCGTAACCGTATCTTCGGTTCGTATTCAGGTTCGGGTTTCGGTGTCGTTTTGTTGAATTCAGGATTACTAAACGACTTTTCTAAGTATGAGTTCGACTTTGTTAGATCACCATTAATTTTTGGTAACTCCAAAAATTCTGAATCTTTGCAATATTATAGAGAATCGAGTTAGCTTTCCAATGGTTCGAACGGTGAGTCAATCGGAGTCCGGACGAGAGAGTTATGGTCGTTTTATCTCACCCGCTCGTTATTGGCGATCATCGCGGCCGAACTCGGCCGTGTCGTCCGACACGGCCCGTGCTGCACTCGTCCGGATAAGCCGGAAGTCTCGCCTCAGGACCCGACCGTGTCGTGCACGGCCGAGCCGAACTCTTCCGGATAAGCCGAAGCGATCGCCGAGGCCCGACCGTGTTCCAGACACGGCCGAGTCAATGCCGAGCGCCGCGGACAGTCACTGCTCGGTAGGCCCCTCGGCGGCGCGACCGTGTCTAGCAGACACGGCCGAGTCCCCGCCGCCATCGCGCGCCACGACCGTGTCGGCGGACACGGCCGAGTCTGTCACCTATTTAAGGCCCAATGAATGGGTTTTTCTTCATTTTTCTCACTCGTTTCTTCCTCTTCCAGTTTGGAGCTTTGATGATCATGGAGGGATGTTGTTAGGGTTAAATCCATGAAGTTTTGAAGTTCATAACATCGATTAATCCTTCCATAACTTGCTCCGATCGACCGAATCAAGGCAAGTTTTCCTAAAATATAGTTTTGGGGATTTTGTTCGATTTGTCCGTTTAATCCGTTTTAACTTAGGATTGTGATGGATTGATGATTATTTAGATGTATTATATCATTTTCCTTGTTATTCCATGGTTGGATCGTATCGATTCGTTATTTTGGTCGAGTTCTTGATCGACGCCTTGAAGGTGTCCGGTAAAATGTCATAGAGGGGTTTTCGGGCGTTCTACGATTATTCTTCCTCGTATGATCGCTGATTTATTGATTATATGTTGTTAGGGTCGAATTCTTGTGAAGAACTCGAGTCGGAACCCTTTCGTTCGTTGTCTTCTTCGGGGTCCGAGCTTCCCGGTCGAACCGTGTTCTTCGGAGCGTTTGGTAGCGGTTATTAAGGCAAGTATCTTACTATACAACTTGTATCTTGCGACTAGTAATTACGTATGAGATGTATAATGACATTGCTTGCCTTCGTAAATATGTCCCGTTTGAGTTGGTTGTGTTTTCCGTAATTTGAAGGCTTTGCGATAATATTGTTATATTAGTATACGTGTTAGGCGTTGTGCCATTTGTGCAGGATTGCGCCGTACATATGGGACGGTCGTACACTTGGTTGTGTAATGTAATGTGTACCGAGCGTGTGTTATGTTGGATATGTGTCGTTGATTGACGATAGTCGTTGCGAGTGTTGAGATTGTGTTATGTGCAGGTGATGTACGATTTTGTGGTGATCAATGTGATTGATGAATTGTGCTCATTGTTGTATGTAATGTGAATGTGAATGTGAATATGTGTGACCGCTAAGTTCACTCATGTTGGTTCGACGGGACCTACGAGGATTCGTGGCAGTGGACTACGGGATCAGAACTTAGTGAGGTACTGAGGTCCAATCGTGCGGGTCTGACGAGGCCTACGATAACGCATGGCAGTGGACCATGAGTTTCGGACACAGTGCGTCCACACTTGTTAGATCGACGGGTCTTACGGTGACACGTGGCAGTGGACTACGGTGTCGGGCGTGTGTGTGTGATTGTTGTGATTGATATAGTCCGTGCGGGTTGTTATGCCTACGGAGACACGTGATGATGGATCACGGTGTCGGGATTGGTTATGTTTAGTTAATAGTCCGTGTGGGTTGTTGAACCTACGGAGACACGTGATGATGGATCACTGAGTCGGAATTGATTATGTTTGTTTAATTGTGCGTCATGTAGTCCGTGCGGGTTGTTGAACCTACGGAGACATGTGACAGTGGATCACGGTGTCATGAGCATGATACTTTCAAATCAAAGTTTTTAAAGGAAAAGTTTTAAGAAAGAACGTTGGGCCGAGCCCCACGAGATTTATGGAAATGTTTCCGGTATTGTAAACTGTTGAATTATGAAACAAGTTTTGGGTTAAGGCCCTAATGTTTACGAAAAGGTTTTGTAAATTAGGACTCGAGGTCCAAAAGAATTTCTGCTTTAAAAATCCCCGAGATGATGTGTTCCTTTTCAAATATCTCTTACTTGAGTTCGAAATTCTAAAACTTCTCGGGAACATTTCGATAATTGATTTCCGTATTAAATTCGTAGTTGCTATTTGCTTGTTACATTTCGTATGGTTTGATACTTGCACTAGTAAAACAGTGGAGTTTTACTAACCGCCGAGTATTCGGGGGGTGGATGTCTGTTTTGCGTCCAGGTACATGCAGATTCAGGGGAGCAGTCACAGGATTGGCACAAGAGGATGACGAGCTGCGATACTAATCATGAGTCGAGAGTTGTTTTGATTTTTGTTGTGTTGTCAGAGTTGATTTCAGTCTTCCGCTGTATTGTATTTCGACCCCTGTGTGGGCAATGTTATTTAAGTCAGTTTTGTCGATTGGGTTGTGTGACCTCATCGGTCTGTGTATTCACGTGTAAGTGACCATATCGGTCTGTATCATTTTATTGTTTGACCCTGGCTGGGCAAGCATTTGGTTGTTTATGGATGTTTAGCCTGGTAGATCCTTGTGGAAAGGGTCTACGGCGTGTAATATTCCCTTATGGTTTTGGGGGTGTTACAGAAGGCTCAGGCGAGCACTCTCCACCATCGCAGATCTCACCTGCGATGATCGAGCTAATAAGGCAAATAGTGAAGGATACTATTGGAGCGGCAGCGGAAATATCCAATCCATCAATACCAAGATTGATACTTTGCTGCAGCGGGAAGTCCCTCAACCTCCTCCTCCTACAAACAACAGAATGCCATTTGGCATGTCTGACTAGATGCACAGAATGGAGCCGCAGTTGACCACTTTGGTTAATGCTGGCAAAAAGGGGGAAGATAGGATATAGGGGGAAGGCAGCATTCAAGGAGAAATAAGAGAGGAGCTTAGAACTAAGAAGAGGCAGGATGTCCAGTTGATCACTGCTGGGACATCCTCAATTAAAAGGAAGGGAGAACCAGAAGAACAGGCTGATGATTAGCCTACAGGCAAAAAGAGGAGGATTCGAGCCTACATTAGAGTGGGAAGGCAAGGAGTTGTGGTACGTTGAATATTTTGTACCTTAGGAAGCTCTACCCATGTGGGGATCTGCAAAGAAAAAATTCATCAGAGACTACTACATTTGGGAAATACTCTAGGATGATATCTTTCCCCACAGTAGATCTTCATCAACCTCATGGAAGAAGCTCACCCACAACTCTGGACTATTCTTGTAAAACATGCTGAGGCACACAATGTATATCCCATGATCCCTCCGTTCAGTGCCAAAGAACCTCCCACCTCGGTGAAAGGAAATGCTTTGGATGAACTTGCACTCCAAAGAAAAATCAAGAAGCTGTGTGTTGAGAATAAGTTCTCATCACAAGAAGAGCAAGATTTTGCAGCTCTTGTTGTAAAGAGGAAGTATGGTCTTGCTCCTGTCAAGATAAGACCAATCGGAGCTAAACCTTTCAGGCCTGCCAAGCAGCCTATCCGAAGAGGCAGAGGCAGAGGCAGATGACTTTTTATTTCTGTACTTGAAAAATTTTCTTGTAAATTTCAGACATGTATTTGTAATCAATTCAGAAAATTTTATAACAGTCTTTTGAATGACAATTTCCAGTTGTCTCAAAAATTAGACTGATTTTAGTTTGTGTCTTGCACTCAAGTGCAGACCTGTTCATTTGAATGTTTGCTTAAGTTTTGCCATCATCAAAATAGGGGGAATTTGTTAGGAATACTTGTTAGATTTTGATGATGTCATTAATATAAATTCAAATGTTTATTACTTGGCAAAAATGTAAGGAAGAACCAAATGAGTATCTTCCATAGGCCAAATTATGTTAAGTGTAAAACTTGGCAAAATGTAAAGAAGAACCAAATGAGTATCTTCTATAGGCCAAATAAGTTAGGCTAAAACTCGGCTAAGTACAAAAGAACAGCTAAGTTCATCAGAGAGGTACAGCCGAGTCATATCAGATAAGATCTGGTCAACATAAATTATCAGAGATGTTTGACCAGACTGCAGTCAAGTAACCTCAGACAAGTCATCTGACCAGGCGAGTCCCAAACAGTGAACATCTGAGAAGCCCAGACTGCAGAGAAGTTAACTTCACATCAGCCTACTCGATATCAGCCAAGTACTCCAAGTCCACGTCAGCATACATTGAAAAGTCAATTATTATGGAAAATCACATGCAACGTGAAGAGACAAATTGGAGAGATTCCCACAAAGGATATGAATTAAATAATTCATCCAGGCCTACCTTGAAGAACTTAAACGTATTATATTCAAAAGATTCGGCGCCTCACATGCAAAGTCTTCACAACGGTCGAAAGATGGATTAAATTATGGGAATCCAGCCTTGCAACGTTCAGAAAGAAAACAATGAAGTCTACCTCTCCAACGGACGGATTTGTTGAAAATATTTGCAACGGCTATGAAGAAAAAGCTCAGAGATCGTGACCTATATATATCCGAAGATTTGAAGCTGAGCAAAAAAAACAACAATTACAAACGGTGCGACATATTCTCAAAGCGATCAAAGCATTCAAGCAATCTAAAAGCGAAACACAGCATCGTGAAAAGAGCGGTTCTCAAAAGTTCATACTTGAAGAAGCTCTTAGTTGGAGAAGACAAAAACTCGTGTCTTAAATCCTGAGTTCGGGGTACTTCATTGGTTGAAGTTCGAGACTGCAAAGGCATCCAAGGATCGAGGATCAAGAGGTACAAGGCAGTCAAGTGTGTTACAACGACAAGGATTTCCACTGGTTGGAAGCTGTTGTAATTTGGTTGAATCACTGTAATATTTATCACTGGTTGAAAATTATAGTGAATTCATCTCCAACTGGTTTGGAGAAAAGTGGATTAGTAGAGGATTACCCCACCTCTGAGACCACTATAATTGCCTACGTACTTTACTGTTTTATAGCATCATACTTTAACTGCTGCATTCATTGTTAAGTGTTTCATTAGTTGTTTTGTATTCGTCATCAGCTGACTTCCGCACGTATTAAGAACAAACGACTCCAAGTCATTTGTTTATCTATCAGCTGAAGAAACTTACTCTTTAAGAAAAAGAGTTTAAGAGTTTCAATAAGTCTATTCACCTCCCCTCTAGACTTATTCCTAGACGACTTGTGACCTACATGTGTGTGCAGTGTGTGAGTGTGTAAAGTGTGTGTGTGTGTGTGTGTGCAGTGTGTGTGTGCGAGTGCAGTGTGTGCAGTGTGTGTGTGTGTGTGTGAGTGCAGTGTATGTGTGTGTGAGAGTGCAGTGTGTGTGTGAGAGAGAGAGAGTGCAGTGTGTGAGTGTGTGCAGTGTCTGTGTGTGCAGTGTGTGAGAGTGCAGTGTGTGTGTTTGTTTTATGTGTGCAGTGTATATTGTGGTTGATGATTAAATTTATTTGTTTATGCAGAGGTGTCTCCTTCTCATTCCCCTCACACTCCTCCTCCCGCTCGCTCTCTTCATTCCTCCCGGTCTCCCGATTCTCATCCATGTAGTACTTCTACATCGAGAAATTCCACGCGATGTAGAAGTATGTCGAAACGCCGTGTTGACAGAAAAAAAATTACCTCTTGACATTGATCCAGTATGGGGAAAGATCAAATACGAACACAAATTGAAGTTAAGTACATACTTGGGAAAACTTGCCAAAGATCATGTGTTGATACTGTACAAGAGTTGGAAGGAAGTACTCGACAAGCAGGATAAAGAAATGTTGTGGTAGGATATATTGGTACATGGCACTCTTTTTGTATTAAAAACTGTGTGTGTCGTGTTCCGTTGCATGGCAGTGTGTGTGTGTGTAATGTGTGTGTGGCAAACTATAGTTTTTATTGTCAATATGTAGGCCAATTTTGATGTTAGTCAGATTAGCAATCTTGGTCATTTCCAAAGAAGTCTTTACAATCGATTGGCGTAAAATGGAGGCAATTTAAGTCTGATTTGACCGGTAAGTACATATATGGTCCAAGCAAAGGAAAATCTGACAAGTATGGTATCTCCGAGGAGGACTGGAGAGACTTCAAAAAGATTCGTGAGGACTCCGCTTGGGAGGTATATCTAAAAAAATATTTTAAGTTTTTTTTTTAAGTTCAACTCTGAAAATAATGAACACACAATCAAATAAAATAATTTCTTATTAAGAAGATAAAATTTGAAATAAGAAAAAAGGTTTTAAATTTGAATATATATATATATATATTGCAATATTCATAAAAGGATTGTACAATAATCTAAAAATAATTTTACAATAATCAAATAAAATAATTTCTAATTAAGAACATAAAATCTGAAATAAAAAATGTTTTAAATTTGAAAATATTTAATATATATATATATATATATATATATATTCATAAAAAGATTGTACAATAATCTGAAAATATTTATAAAATTGTTTATGGATTATTTGATACTTATAACAGGAAAAAAGATGTAAGAAACAAGAATTAGCAAAAATGAACATTCCGCATAATATGGCTCGATGGGGATACGACTTGGTGGAAGTATGGAAGATGGAGAGGAAGATGAAGAAGCGTCAAGAAGCATCTAAATCTGGAGAAGATATTGTTATTGATCCCTCGTCTCCACCTACGCGTCATCAAAGGTGGAAGATTGGTCATACAAAAAGACGGGGGGTACGCCATTCGATGCTGCATGGGAGATTTTCGAGAGGATTGTAAGTTCTTTTTGAAGAATTTTTTGTTTGTAAGAAAAATAAAAAGCTCCACTTTTTTTTGCTAATTATTAGTAAACACTAAAAATTTGAGGTTAATTATTTGCTTTATTAAATATAAATAACCACTTTTCTCTACCCAATTACTTTTATCTACATTCTTGTATTATTGTTTCTCCTTCATCAACTTGTATTAGATGTTTGCATATTTCAAAATTTTGTTATATGGTGCCAAATTAAATTTTTGTATGATAATTTGGAGGAGCACTATACACAGGGTACCTTCATTCCTGAGGGACAACAAGATATATTGGCGACTGCCATTGGGAGACCCGAGCACCCTGGTCGTGTTCGTGGCATCGGTTTTGGTGTAGGTATTCGAGATTACTTTGGACGATCATGTGGACCGATGTCTTCCGTAAGTGAAGATGTGTTGGAGCAGCTAAGGAAGAAGATCACCCTTGATGTCACACAAAATTTGATGAAAGAGTTCGACCAGACAATGGGTGCTAGTTCCCATCGGCCTGTTGATATTCGCACACCTGATGAGGTTACTCGTGTCAGCACGAAGGGGAGTTGTGCTGATGCTATCTCTGGCCCTTCCGAAGAGAGGACTTCGATTGGAGACACTCATCGAGCTGGATTTTATGTGGATGAGCATCCTCCCCGTCTAGTTGCTATCGGTAGGGTTATTCAGGGCGATTCGACCCTACATTGTGCTCCTTTACCAGCTCATTTGGTTAAGGAAGTGGTTGAGGAGGCCGTAGATGCCAGCGCTGAAGTCCCTGTGGCGACTGATGAGGTGAGAGTCGTGGGTGAAGCTTTAGGTGGATTTATTGCATGGCCACGAAATTTTGTTATCTCCGATTTTTCAAAGGTAAACATTTGTTGTAATATTTTATTCCAAATATTCATTATAGAGTTTTGATGATTAAGTTGTTAAACAAAGTAAAACAATAAGGAAGCAAAACAAAACAACAAAATCAATCAAGCTGGACAGAAGCTACCTGATCAGACGAGAAGACAAAGTTACCAGATAATCAGATCAGTCAAGTTGGGAAACCTACCTGATCAGACAAGAGGAACCTACCTGATCAGACAAGAGGAAAGTTGACTGCAGAAGACAATCTTAACGCACGCTATATACACTGTATAGCACACGCTATCAAAAGTGAGTAATGTACGTAACAAGGAGTAGATGACGTACGTAATGTTAAAGTTACCTGAAGATCAGACAAGTTCGATGTCACCTGAAGTCAAGTCACCTGATGAAAATAGTGCACGCTATGACTGAAGCATAACGCACGCTATCGAAGCAATATGACCGTTGTAAAAGATGTTCAAACACAGTATGATGCAAGCAGTGACGAAATCATAGTGCACGCTAAGATTGAGGAATAGTGCACGCTAAAGTGTTTGAAATCTAGTTAAACAATCCGTTGGGAGATTATGAAGTAAAGTCAAAAAGCTACAAAAGGATATATGTCGCAAGCAATGATGTAATATTCGCGCCCGCTGCATGAAGATGTTAGCGCGCTAACGTATAGTGGCAGTAGCCACTAGACTGAACTAAGGAGCAGCTAACGTACGTAATCACCCAATATTAACGTACGCAACAGGCATTAGCGCATGCTAAAGCAAAGGGCTAGCGCACGCTAAGTAAGACTGGCAGTAACAGCTAGTTGAAAGAAAATGTCTATAAATACCAAACCACTTGGTATCAAACCATACAACAACCTTGAGCAGATCATTCATACTTGAGATATAATTGTATTCATTCTAGTTGTTGTATTTGAGCTTATATTGATACGTGATTGAGTGTTATACACAAAATCATATAAGAGAGGAAAAAGTAAGGATAAGATTGGATTCGGTATTATTAGGATCAAGGATCCGACATTGTTAGAATCGCAATATATATCCGAGTGAGGTTCAGCTAGTACCCATAGAAAGTTAGATTAGTTTATTCCTTGTCCAATAGAAAAGAAAAATGGTTTAACTTGGACCGACATAAAGACAAGTGATTTAACGGTTTACTCAGACCTATAGAAGACAAGTTTGTAACGGTTATCCCTCGATTGATAGAAGAGAGGTGCAGAGGTTTATCATTAGCCTAAGTAAAAAGATACCGAGAGAGGACATAGGCATGTTTGGCCGAACCTCTATAAATCCTATGTCGATTTAATTTCCGCACCTTTACTTAAATTGCTTCCGCAACCCGAAAGAGTTTTATAACTCTATCTCCAAACGGCGATACCAACCAATATTGCACCAACAATATTTTCTTTTTCTTTTTAATAACTCAAACAAAATAAATTATTTCAAATGTACTTGTATTTTACACTCTACTATATGAAATAAGATATTCAGCGACCTAGGAAGCAGGCTCGTCATAATGATGGGTCGAGGACCAAAGATGACATCATGAAAGACTTACTTAGTGTTGCGTCGATTCTTTATAATAATCCGTTACCAGTACCGTGGGATGCAGCTATCTTTGGCTGTGGTGGTGATGATGTTCCATTGTACATCGCTCACACTGGTATTTTAGAGATCGTTCAAGAAAACAAGTGGCTTAGTTTATCAGTTGTATAGCTTTGGACTATGTGAGTAATTTCCTTTATGGAATTTTTTACATTCGTAGTATGAGGTTTTTATATTAATATTTTGCTTAACAAATTAGGTATTTGCCTAATATGAATGTGGGCACAATGGATGAGGATTTTTTATGGATATTTTGATTCTCAATCCATACAAAATATGGGACAGAGGGGAAAGGAGATCTCGAGATATATATCGACACGTATGTTTGAGTCGAAGAAGCAAATTTACATGGGAGCTTACCATCATAAGTAAGTTCAAGATTATAAATTTCAAAATATTTTCTTCGTAACAAAACTATTTCGTTATTTTTTTTACAACATAATTTTTTTTACAACATAGTTTAGTAATATATTTTTTTTCAAATGCATTTATCAATGTAGGCATCATTGGCAACTTGTGGTCATTATGCCCGCAAGAGGAACTATTATATGGTTTTGCTCATTACATAATAAACCGACTCTCACGTTAAGGCAATACTCCAAAAGTAAGATTTTATTTATAACATATTTACTTGAAAATTTTATATTGACGACTCAATATATTATTATTACTTTTAAGCAGTGCCGTGACCACATTCAAGACCATGGATGGTATGCATACAAGTAAATCGAAGCAGGCGGTTAGTTGGATATATCCCAAGGTAATACATTTAATTACATGAGTGTCAATATGTGTGTGTTTGTGTGTGTAAATATATGAGTGTGTACGACAACATTGCTTTTGGAAATACGGATTATTTTGGGATAGACGTGGTTAACGTCGTAAGGACCTTCTCCCTTTGGGATAGATGTTAACTTTCGTCTTAAGGATCTTCTCCCAACAGATCGTGTATAAAGTGTCTGTTTATGTGCTGTGTTTACTGTGGGCAATGTGTGTGTGTTTTTGTTTACTGTGCAGTGTGTGGAGTGTGTGTGTTCACAATGTGTGCAGTCTGTGTGCTGTGTTTGTGTGTGTTTACAATGTGTGTGTGTGCAGGTGTCAATGTGTGCACTGTGTGTATGTTTTTTTCAATGTGTGTGCAATGTGTGTAGTGTGTGTGTGTGCAGTGTGTGTCAATGTGTGTCAGTGTGTGTGTGTGAGAGTATGTGCAGTGTGTGTTTTGTTTTCTTACTCTGTGTGTGTCAGTGTGTGCAGTGTGTATGTGTGTTTTTACTGTTTGTGCAGTATGTGTAGTGTTTGTGTGTGTTTTACTGTTTGTGCAGTGTGTGCAGTGTGTGTGTGTGCAGTGTGTGCAGTATATGCAGTGTGTGTTCTTTTTTTTACTGTGTGTAGTGTGTGTGTTTGTGTGTGTGTTTACTATGTGTGCACTGTGTGTAGTGTGTGTGTGTGTTGTGTGTTTTTTTTCTGTGTGCAGGGTGTGTGTGTAGTATGTGTCAGCGTGTGGTGTTTTTTTAACTGTGTTGTTTGTGTGCAGTGTGTGTGCAGCGTGAGTGTGTGTGTGTAGTGTGTGTCAGTGTGGTGTTTTTCTTACTGTGTTGTTTATATGTGCAGTGTGTGTGTGTGTGCAGTGTGTGTGTAGTGTGTGGTATTTTTTTACTGTGTTGTTTGTATGTGCAGTGTGTGGGTGTGTAGTGGCAGTATGTGTGTGTGTTTGTTTTACTATTTGTGTAGTGTGTGTAGTTTTTTTTTTTTTTTTTGTGTGTGTGTGTGTATGTGTGTGTGTGTGTGTGTGTGTGTGTGTGTGTGTGTGTCTGTGTGTGTGAGCAGTTTGTGTCAATGTGTGTCAGTGTGTGTATGTGTATTCAGTGTGTGTGTGTGTTTCTTGTGTATGTGTAGTGTGTGTCAGTGTGTGCTGTTTTTTTACTGTGTTGTTTGTGTGTGTGTGTGTTTTTTTTATTGTTTGTGCAGTGTGTGTAGTGTGTGTGCGCAGTTTGTGTATGTGTGTTTTACTGTGTATGCAGTGTGTGTAGTGTGTGCGTGTGTGTGTCTACTCTGCTGTTTGTGTTGATATTATTTATTGAAAGCGACTCATATAATTGTGTCTTCTTTTGTTTTAGTCTAATAAACAAAATGGAGGTTGGGAGTGTCGACTATCGTATGAGCGCGTATTTTGGATGGTTGGATGGAGGTAGTGTAACACCCCCAAGTTATTCAGGGTATATTACAGCACCGTGAGCTCCGCTGTGGGACCCACAAGGCTAATCATACGCGGAACTATAAAACTTGACCGAGAAGGTCCAAATATAAGGAATGAAGGACAATACAAATGGTATTCAAACCATATCCAATGTATCCAAATACATCACAACACAAATCAATACATCGGCAACACAGGCCGGAACACCAAGGAAACTGACAAACAATACTCGAATAATCAATAATCATTCCAGTACAACAACACTGAATGGAGGAACACAAAATATAACCGGAGATAAGACGCAGTATCACGCTTGCCCATCATCTTCATGACGACCCGATACCTGCCTGTCCGCTCTCCTGGAACCTGATATACATAAAAAGTATTTCCCCCATAAAGGGGTTAGCCGCTGAATAGCTAGTGCAAGTATATCGAATATGAAACACAATACTTCTCGACAATAAAGTAAAGTAACCGTCAATTCATCATTTCAAGACTAGTATTCCGGAATAACTGAATCTTATAACATCACATCAATACATACATGATCAACCGTGGAACCGCACCAGAGGCTACGGAACCCTCAGAGGACCCGTCGGTCCGTCCCAGAGTGGTTAACTCATATTATCCGTGGAATCACACCAGAGGCTACGAAACCCTCAGAGGACCCGTCGGCCCGTCCCAGAGTGGATTTAAGTAATCACGCCATTCATATATCTTACTTTCAAAGTCGAGAACGTACAATCATAAATATATACTTGCCTTTGAGACATCGAGAAATTGAACAGAAAAGAGTATAAGTTTGGTAGGTCCAAGAATGCACTTCCGGCACCTAAACGATTCGCAAGGAATATAATAATCAATATCCATACTTAAACCACACGAAGAAACTCCCGAAACCCGCCTACGATTCACGAAACTAGATGGGTAAACATCTAGAGGTTGGAAAATCGCCAAACCATCTCACATCCGAACAAGGTACAAAACAATCTATAAAATCATAGGGAAAACATGTATACATGGTAGATACTTCATAATCTCAAGGTTCTCAAGCTCCAAAATGGATAAATCGGACGAATCTAAGAAAAACCCCAAAATTCCCAAAATTAGGGTTCTAAGGATTTTTACCTTGATTTGGAAGATAGAAATGGATTAGATGTTGTGAAATATTTGTTATCCAACCAAAGATGTTGATATCTGAAGAAGGATCGCCTCCAAACACTCCGAATCGCCCAAAACCCGCTGCTCCCGTCGAATGGGCGAGAAATGAGAGAAATGAGGCATACAGGGGGTTGACTGTCTGATGAGTCGATTATTGATCGTCTCATTCCATTCTACCGAATCACGCTTTCGTTTGTTTTTAAGTGTTTCTGCTCTTTTTACGCATGGTATGTTGTGTTTTTGTTTTGTAGGTATTCGTACGAAGATTTTGGTGAAATATGTGCTTTTATGGCCAATATTGGAGTTTATGACGATCAAGAGCGAGAATAGGGCCTAAAACGATGAAGATTGAAGCACTACCTGTCGTATTTTCTAATTTACAGATTCTTTAGTTGTAATTAGGAGGTGTTCTATATATGTATGGATTCCTCGTGAAATCAGCTTCGTAACGGTATATTATATGCTAAATTCTGAGGTGTATTGGAGGAGATATGGCTTCTAGACCACGGCCTCACAGTCCGAACCGCGTCCCGGATCGCGATCTAGAATTCAGACCGCGAGGCATATTTTTTCTTGGACACCCCGATCGCTATCCCAAATACCCGGATCGCGATCCAACCCCTGTTTATGCAGAAAATGCGATTTTCTGCACTTTTTGCGATTTTTGACTGGTATATAAAGGGAAACCCTACACTCAACTTGGGAGAGCCGAAATACACTCCAAAAAACTCAGTTTTCATCTATTTGGAGTTTTCTAAACATCTAGAGATACATTTTGTGAGTTATATTCATAAATTGTAAGAAGATTTGTGAGTTTTTGAAGGAAGAATATCAAACCTTTCGGGGATTCGATTTCGTTTTTGCAAGTGAAGATTTCTACCATGTTTTATTCTATGATTTTTGCTATTATTGTGGAAATGATTATGAGTAGCTAATCTTATCATATGGGTGTCTATATTGAACCACACACATGTTCTTGGTTGTTAGTTTTGATTGATTTTCCGGGTATGAGTTTGGATTGTTCCTCTTTCCTTGTTCTTCGTAATCTATCGGCGTTCTTGATGATATTTGTGCACGAATATTATTTAGACGTAAGAGAACTTATGATATAGATCATCAAACCTTTTTCATAGTTGTTGTTATTGTCAAAATCGAGGGTTTTGTCGGTGTTCGCCATCAAACGACCCGATAGAAGCGATTGTGAATGTTCTAACCTTTTTCCGCGATCTTTTGGCGAATTAGCCCATCAAAGGTATTAGCTAGTCGACTGTTAGTAGAGATTCATCCCCATCAAAGGAGTTTCTCTTGTTTTCGAAAAGAACAATCGCGGTTTTTAGAATTCGCCGCCATCAAATGGGTTTTCTTTTAATTGTGAGCAATCGGTAATTCCAAACCATAAATTCTTTGAGTATCGAAACTAATAATTGATAACATGTGTGTCGGTGATTCTAAACCCCCATATCACTCTCATAATTGTATTCTCTATAAATCCATCCTTTAATTCGGTATTTTTAACGCTTCGATCAATTTAATTTCCCGCACTTGTTTTACGAACGTTCATCTCAATCGAATCATTCACCATGTTTTAATTTACTTTACTTTCGTCAATTCGAGTATTTGCTAAACATAATCGAACTTCAAACTGTTTCCAACTCCTCGAGAGATCGACCTCAGAGTTACTTGCCGCTTCCTACAAAAGCGATTCGTACACTTACGAGTTTTTAATTTGTTCATCTAGTTTTTGGCGCCGTTGCCGGGGAGTTGGCGTTTAATTTTTGATCTTGTTTTAATAGTAGTTGAATTGTTTTTCTTGATCATTTTTCCGTTTTCATTATTTTCGATAAAGTCTAAAAAATTCGCTCTAACTTCTCTTGTTTATGCTTGATAGGAGATCGTTGGGAAACCCGATTCTTCCACCCATAGATGAGGTTCAAAGGATTAGAGCACCAAAAACAATAGCGCAATCATCAATGACAAATGACGAGGAGAATCCGGATCTTGAAGAGCCCCAATTGCTCGAGGGAGAAAAGATTCATCAACCGAGATTTTCGAGATATGAGAATGTTGGGCGCAATCAAGGAATACCCGAAGCTCAACAAGGGAGATACTTTTATCCGAGACAACCACCCGTTGGAGTGCAATATGAAGCGAACTATTATCCCGGGCCTCAATATGGGATGGAAGCAAACTACAATATGCCGCAACAACCTCCGATTGAGCATCTAATGCGGGACTATTCAAAGCCCGTGGTTAACACCGCCATCTCGTGCATCCAATTAGCACCGACAGCAAGAAACTACCATATCAACGGATTTCACATCGAGCAATTGCCCTCATTTCACGGATTAGCACGTGAGGACCCGTTGTCATTTATCCGGGACTTCTATGTAGCGATTGACAACTTCCAATTAAATGTATTGAGCGAGGATCAACTAAGAATGAAGTGCTTCCCTTATACATTCAAGGATGGGGCGAAACAATGGTTGATGACTTTGGCACCGGGCTCACTAAGAACGTGGGATGAAGTTTACGACAAATTCATTACCAAGTACTTCTCTCATTTGAAGACTACACAATTGAGAACTCAAATCTCTACATTTGGACAAAAACACGGAGAGGCATTTCACGAATCATGGGACCGATTCAAGATGCTCCTTATTCAATGCCCACACCATCATTATCCGCTTCAACTACTTAATCAATTCTTTTATGATGGATTGACTCAATTTTGCCAAGGTGCGGTGGATAACGCAGCCGATGGTTTGTTTTGGGGGTTAACAGAGAGACAAGCTCATGATGTTTTTGAAATATTGGGAGCTATTTCTCAACAAAAAAGTGTGCGTGTTCGTAGGGGAGTTGTGAACCAAGTAAGCGAGAAGGACGAGATGCAATCTAAAATTGATGAGTTAACAAATGAGCTAAGACGATTCAAGACTCAAAATAAATCTCCAAGCTCACGAGTTTGTGAAATTTGAGGGGGATCCGGACATGATGCTAATTCTTGCCTGCATACTTTCCCAGAAGAACAAACCGAGCAAGTGAATTTGGCTATGGGACAAAGCGTAGGAAGGCCCGAGTGGGAGGAGCGGAGAAATAATAATGGCGGAAATGCAAGAAATGCACCTCTCCCGAATACTTATCATCCTGGGCTAAGAAACCATCCAAATTTCTCATGGAGAAACAACAACCCGATGTCGTACGATATGAGCGCCCAAGCTCAATACAACGGAGGAAATCAAGTCCAACAAAAAACACAAAGTGAACAACCTCCACATCAAAGCAACTCTCTTGAGAAAAGTGTTATGGCATTTATTACGGCAAGCAATAAAAGGTTCGAATCTTTAGAAGCCTCGGTGAAGAAAATAGAGACCCAAATTGGGAAAATCGCTACCGTTGCACGCATACAAGAACTACCAACTTAGCCCGAGCAAGCTCAAGCTATCACTACTCTTCAGAGCGGTAAAGTGATAAATAAGGAGGATCTAAAAAGCTTTGACATGGAAGTACTTTTTGAGGAGAAAGAAGTTCCCACCGCGAAATTAGGAGCGAGTATTAATTTAACGCAAAAATCAATATACTCGCAACTAGGTTTGGGGGAGGTGATAGCCCCGATGGATTTCGTGATACCAAATATTGACGAAACATTACCAACAAAAATCACGTCACTTATTCTTCAAGAAAAACATTTCATGGTGACAATCATAATGAAAATTGAAATGGTGACAAAAGCTCTCACAACAGAAGTTCATGGAACCACTATCCATATCCTGACAAAGGAAAACGAGCGAAAAATGATGAGCTATGTGGATGGACCTGGTACATTTCCATTTAATCCAGGATAGAAGAAGCCGAAGAAGTCGAGCTAAAGACTATAAAAAAAGCGCTGCTTGGGAGGCAACCCAAGGGAGTTTTTTTTTTAATTTTTATCACTTATTATTATTATTATTTCATTAATTTTGTTTTTTTTGGCGTGTGTAGATAATCTAATAAAGAGGGTATTTATGGGAGGAAGAAGCCTAACCTATTGAAAGTTGAGACCCGAGCACAAAATCATGATGGCCCGCGATCAAAAACCACACTTCTTAATCCGGTATTTTTATTTTCTTTCTTTTTAATTTGCGTTTTCGTATTTTTCCTGACTTAATCCTTTTGCTTGGGGACTAGCAAAGGTTTAAGTTTCGGGGGGTGCGACTTCTTCGATTTTTATTTGTTTTTTAGTTTACGTGATGTTTGTTTCTTTTCTTTATTTTTTTTTCTTGCGTGATGTCGTAGTTGGATTATAATAACCTTGTTAACTGTTGGGTATATGGATGATTAATCGTGCTTGTACTTGACTTGTGGAGTTTTATAAATATAATTGATTGTTTGGCCTTGCGTGTGAATGTATAGTTTTTGGTTACTTGATTTGACGTGTAAGGAATGAGTATGGTTGTCCAAAATCCGTGAGTTCTTGTGCCTAATTGAACCATTCACTTTTAGCAGTAAAATTCTTTCATGTGTGATTTCTCTTCTTATGGATTGTATTCTTTAGAACTTGCATGATTCTGTCGGATGATGTGTAGATATTTACATACACAAGAAATGATTAGGGCTGCCCATATTTTTGTCTTGAACCTACTTCTTAAAATACCCACCATTTCATATCAATATCCTTTGCTAGCCCCGTTGAGCCTTTAGCTGTAATTTTGTTCGAAAAACCCGCATCTTATAGCTCCATAACCAAAAGCCATAACTTACCCAAGTATTGGTCCTTGTAAGAGCATGAGAGGGTATATTTTAAAAACGAAGGTGTGTAAAGTTTGTGGTGTATAGAGGCAAAAATCTTCTCTCCCGTTCCCCCGAAAATAATAAGCCCCACCCCAAAAAAAAGTGATTCTAATAATAATAGTGGGATAGAAAAGATAGGGGAGGAGAGGAGTTAGCCTAAAAAAAGAAAAGGAGAGTCGATGGGTTGTGAGAAATAGACCAATATCATAAGAATTGCACTTAACAAGGCCTAGAAAAAAAAGGGAGATATATATACGGGAGAATTGAAGTAGAATGATCGATCTTGCTTTGAGTGTTTATTTTATATATGTGAGGATCGTATATGCTCTACTTGGACTGAACTTGTAACTACTAGCCAAATTTTCCCAACCTGAGCCACAACCCCGTTACATCCCAAAGTAAGACCTTATGACTCGTGGTTTGTGAATATTGATGCGTTTGATGAAGAGAAGAAGTGCAAGCATATAGTAGAACTTTCCATTTGAATCGAGTTGAGCGTATTGACCTATATAAACACTTGAGAGATGAGTGAATCGATATAATTCTGTGAGGGATTACTAAGACTTGGTATCTTACATGTTCGATCAAGTGCCATTGCTTTCCACTCATTTGTGAGTTTAGGCTTCCATGACGAATTTTGAGACTTTACAATACTTTTACATTCCCGGTTGATTGTATGTATACCCGATGATTAACTTGATTATTCAATCCTTCTCGTTTTCTTTATCGTGTGTTTTATTTATTTTTGCTTGGGGACAAGCAAAGTTTAGGTTTGGGAGGATTTGATGAGTCGATTTTTGATCGTCTCATTCCGTTCTATCGAGTCACGCTTACGTTTGTTTTTAAGTGTTTTTGCTCTTTTTACGCGTGGTATGTTGTGTTTTTGTTTTGTAGGTACTCGGACGAATATTTTGGTGAAATATGCGTTTTTATGGCCAATATTGGAGTTTATGACGATCAAGAGCGAGAACGGGGCCTAAAACGATGAAGATTGAAGCACTACCTGTCGTATTTTTTAATTTCCAGATACATTATTTCGAATTATGAGGTGTTCTATATATGTGTGGATTCCGCGTGAAATCAGCTTCGCAACGGTATATTATACGCTAAATTCTGAGGTGTATTGAAGGAGATATGACTTCTAGACCACGACCTCACAGTCCGGACCGCGCCCGGATCGCGATCCAAGTCCAGACCGTGTCCCGGATCGCGATCCAGAATTCAGACCATGAGGCAGATTTTTTCTTGGACACCCAGATCGCGATCCCAAATACCCAGATTGCGATCCAACCCCTGTTTGTGCAGAAAATGCGATTTTCTGTACTTTTTGCGATTTTTGACGGGTATATAAAGGGAAACCCTACACTCAACTTGGGAGAGCCGAAATACACTCCAAAAAACTCAGGTTTCATCTATTTTGAGTGTTCTAAACATCTAGAGATACATTTTGTGAGTGATATTCATAACTTGTAAGAAGATTTGTGAGTTTTTGAAGGAAGAACATCAAACCTTCCGGGGATTCGATTTCGTTTTTGCAAGGGAAGATTTCTACCATGTTTTATTCTATGATTTTTGCTATTATTGTGGAATTGATTATGAGTAGCTAATCTTATCATATGGGTGTCTATATTGAACCACACACATGTTCTTAGTTGTTAGTTTTGATTGATTTTCCGGGTATGAGTTTGGGATTGTTCCTCTTTCGTTGTTCTTCGTAATCTATCGGCGTTCTTGATGATATTTTTGCACGAATATTATTTAGACGCAAGAGAACTTATGATTTAGATCATCAAATCTTTTTCATAGTTGTTGTTATTGTCAAAATCGAGGGTTTTTGTCGGTGTTCGCCATCAAACGACCCGATAGAAGCGATTGTGAATGTTCTAACCTTTTTCCGCGATCTTTTGGCGAATTACCCCATAAAAGATATTAGCTAGTCGATTTTTAGTAGAGATTCATCCCCATCAAAGGAGTTTCTATTTTTTTCGAAAAGAACAATCGCGATTTTTAGAATTCGCCGCCATCAAATGGGTTTTCTTTTAATTGTGAGCATTCGGTAATTCCAAACCATAAATTCTTTGAGTATCGAAACTAATAAGTGATAACGTGTGTGTCGGTGATTCTAAACCCCCATATCACTCTCATAATTGTATTCTCTAGAAATCCATCCTTTAATTCGGTATTTTTAACGCTTCGATCAATTTAATTTCCCACACTTGTTTTACGAACGTTCATCTCAATCGAATCATTCACCATGTTTTAATTTACTTTACTTTTGTCAATTCGAGTATTTTCTAAACATAATCGAACTTCAAACCGTTTCCAACTCCTCGAGAGATCGACCTCGGAGTTACTTGCTGCTTCCTACAAAAGTGACTCGTACACTTGTGAGTTTTTAATTTGTTCATCAAGTTTTTGGCGCCATTGCCGGGGAGTTGGCATTTAGTTTTTGATCTTGTTTTAATAGTAGTTGAATTGTTTTATCATTTTTCCGTTTTCATTATTTTCGATAAAGTCTAAAAAATTCGCTCTAACTTCTTTTGTTTATGCTTGGTAGGAGATCGTTGGGAAACCCGATTCTTCCACCCATAGATGAGGTTCAAAGGATTAGAGCACCAAAAACAATAGCGCAATTATCAATGACAAATGACGAGGAGAATCTGGATCTTGAAGAGCCCCAATTGCTCGAGGGAGAAAAGATTCATCAACCGAAATTTTCGAGATATGAGAATGTTGGGCGCAATCAAGGGATACCCGAAGCTCAACAAGGGAGATACTTTTATCCGAGACAACCACCCATTGGAGTGCAATATGAAGAGAACTATTATCCTGGGCCTCAATATGGGATGGAAGCAAACTACAATATGCCGCAACAACCTCCGGTTGAGCATCTAATACGGGACTATGCAAAGCCCGTGGTTAACACCGTCATCTCGTGCATCCAATTAACACCGGCAGCAAGAAACTACCACATCAATGGATTTCACATCGAGCAATTGCCCTCATTTCACGGATTAGCACGTGAGGACCCGTTGTCATTTACCCGGGACTTCTATGTAGCGATTGACAACTTCCCATTAAATGGATTGAGCGAGGATCAACTAAGAATGAAGTGCTTCCCTTATACACTCAAGGATGGGGCGAAACAATGGTTGATGACTTTGGCACTGGGCTCACTAAGAACGTGGGATGAAGTTTACGACAAATTCATTACCAAGTACTTCTCTCATTTGAAGACTACACAATTAAGAACTCAAATCTCTACATTTGGACAAAAACACGGAGAGGCATTTCACGAAGCATTTGACCGATTCAAGATGCTCCTTATTCAATGCCCACACCATCATTATCCGCTTCAACTACTTAATCAATTCTTTTACGATGGATTGGCTCAATTTTGCCAAGGTGCGGTGGATAACGCAGCCGGTGGTTCGTTTTGGGGGTTAACAGAGATACAAGCTTATGACGTATTTGAAATATTGGGAGCTATTTCTCAACAAAAAAGTGTGCGTGTTCGTAGGGGAGTTGTGAACCAAGTAAGCGAGAAGGACGAGATGCAATCTAAAATCGATGAGTTAACAAATGTGCTAAGACGATTCAAGACTCAAAATAAATCTCCAAGCTCACGAGTTTGTGAAATTTGCGGGGGATCCGGACATGATGCTAATTCTTGCCTGCATACTTTCCCAGAAGAACAAACCGAGCAAGTGAATTTGGCTATGGGACAAAGCGTAGGAAGGCCCGAGTGGGAGGAGCGGAGAAATAATAATGGCGGAAACGCAAGAAATGCACCTCTCCCGAATACTTATCATCCTGGGCTAAGAAACCATCCAAATTTCTCATGGAGAAACAACAACCCGATGCCGTACGACACGAGCGCCCAAGCTCAAAACAACGGAGGAAATCAAGTCCAACAAATAACACAAAGTGAACCACCTCCACATCAAAGGAACTCTCTTGAGAAGAGTGTTATGGCATTTATTACGACAAGCAATAAAAGGTTCAAATCTTTAGAAGCCTCGGTGAAGAAAATAGAGACTCAAATTGGGAAAATCGCTACCGTTGCACGCATACAAGAACTACCAACTCAGCCCGAGCAAGCTCAAGCTATCACTACTCTTCAGAGCGGTAAAGTGATAAATAAGGAGGATCTAGAAAGCTTTGACATGGAAGTACTTTTTGAGGAGAAAGAAGTTCCCACCGCAAAATTAGGAGTGAGTATTAATTTAACGCAAAAATCAATATACTCGCAACTAGGTTTGGGGGAGGTGATAGCCCCGATGGATTTCGTGATACCAAATATTGACGAAACATCACCAACAAAAATCACGTCACTTATTCTTCAAGAAAAATATTTCATGGTGACAATCATAATGAAAATTGAAATGGTGACAAAATCTCTCACAACAGAAGTCCATGGAACCACTATCCATATCCTGACAAAGGAAAACGAGCGAAAAATGATGAGCTATGTGTTGTGTCAAGATTTAACACCTTCCGACCGGCGATCGCCTCCGAGGCCGAGCGACCGACTTACAGGCCGAGCGACCAAGGCAAGCCTGCCGATCGGCGACCAGGCGACCGAGCCTTAACCCAGTGGGCATGCTAGACTGGCCAACCGAAGGGCCCAGGACAAGTCCCGGTGCCGAGCGATCGACATCAAGACGATCGCCTCTCGGTACTCGACGACCGACCCTTGGCGATCGACCGTCTCTCGGCACCTGGCGACCTACCTTGGCGACCGACCCTTGGCGACCTCCATCCACTGGCAGATGTCGACCTCCGAAGACCATCCAGGTCGATCACCACCGACGGACATCCAGTCGGCAAAGGCCGAGCCCCAGGACTGGCACCATGTGCAAAGGCCGGGACAAGATCCGCGAATCCCGGGCCATTGACCAAAGCTCGACAGATTCCTCCACCACCGACAAAGCCGCCGAAAGCTTGTCGGTAGGGCCACATGTTGACCGACTCGACACGTGATGGCTCCTTATTGACCGCCAAAGCTGGGCAGCCTCTTCCTCGACTTTAGCCCGACAAACAAGATCTTATTTGGACTTTAGCCCGACCCGTGAGATCGGCACATTATTATATTGGCCGGCAGGCGGTCGGCAGATTATTTTAATGGCCGGCAGGCGATCGGCCACTACAGGACAGGACCCGGCTGCCCCTATATAAGCAAGGCACCCTGCACTTGGACACGGCTTCAGCTTCCTTCGCATTTCACACCATACAGAAGCAAATATACAGCACTTGGCTAACATCCAACTCTTGGCAACGGCTTTCTTTCGGTCTTACTTCTCCCGGCCTTTTCTCCTCGAGCAGATTACCGGCGGGACGAAGAACACCGAGCTTCGCTCAAGAGCCGGATCAACAGAGTCTTTTTACACTCATTGTATTTAGATTTCTCTCATTAATACTTGTATCCACGAATATTTGTATTAATAACATCTCGCGAGAGCATTCAAGCCCGGGCCTAACAAACCCGGCAAATCTTGTATTATTTATCTTCTCTCGGAAGTGCTCCCGCAATTGTTGTTTGTTGTCCGTCTTCTAGCAGTATTAATCTACGGATAAATATTTTGGGCAACAACAATTGGCGCTATAAGGAGGGGGATCAACCCTCGATTTTTTACACCTACCGTCCCGAAGAACACTCACTGTTCTCGGGGCAGATATTTGAAGTGACACTCACTGCACTTCAAAAGAAATCCTTCAGAAAACATGTCTTCCGCCTCCGCGTCGAAGAAAGCCGCTGACCAGCCGGCTGCACCCTGTTCCGTCCCTGGGCCCGAGCCGCGGCCGATGGTGGAAGGCACGCCGCGTCGAGACGCTCGATCCGTCCCGGACGGCGGCCCGAGCCTCTCGCCGATCGATTCGAACCAATGAATGATCGAAGAGGCCATAGCCGCCTTCAGAACGACGGAGTGCTCGACGCGCCTCCTGCCGCCGCCCGGCCTCTCGCGAAGATCAAGCGGAAGCTTAAGGCACTACCGGCCGAGCAAGCGCCAGAGGCTCTCGCCCGCAAGAAGAGGCGCTCGCACCTGGGCACGTCGTCTTCGATCGCTCGGGCGC
This sequence comes from Orobanche coerulescens, assembly GCA_033398695.1. Classification (NCBI taxonomy): domain Eukaryota; kingdom Viridiplantae; phylum Streptophyta; class Magnoliopsida; order Lamiales; family Orobanchaceae; genus Orobanche; species Orobanche coerulescens. The sequence continues at coordinate 123,960,006 of CM065817.1, forward strand.
CGACTCCAACTGGCGACCGGGCGTCCGGCCCGGCTACGAGACGACGGAGTCGGTGTCCGTCACTGTGAGCTCGGCCTACCCGGCTCCCACAAGACGATCCACCGCCCGGCTCCCGCCGCGATTCCCGAGGTCGGCAGCAGTGGGGTCCGGAGGTCGGTACACGATCGCCTCGGCCCCGCTCCCAAAGCCGATCCGCAAGCCGAGCCGCGCGATCGCGCAATGCAACGTCGGATCGACGACATGAAGGCGCTCCTGCAATCCGGGCGGCGCCGTGAGGACGATCGCCCGCCGAGCGAGCCGCTCGCGATCGACATCGAGCTCGCCCGGTGCGGCCACACGATCGCCCCTCTAAGACACCGTGTACCGGGCGATCGGACCCCCAAGCACACTGCACAAGTTCAACATCTACATGGGTGTGGGGCATCGGACGCGACCGGTGCGAATGTTCCCCCGACCTTTGGACGACCTCGCCCACCGGTGGTACACTTCATTGCCACCTCGGTCCATAGGCTCCTTTAACGAGCTGGCGCATGTCTTCACGGAGCACTTCGCCACCAGGGTCGCCCGGCCAGAAGGTCGCCACCGCATGATGCAAATCAGGCAAGGAGAACAGGAGTCCGACTCGGACTACATCGACCGGGTGGACGTGATCATCCTCAACGGCGAGCCCGTAAGCGATGAGACCGCCCTCTACGCTGTCCTAGGAGGTTTTCAGGGTTTCTCGCCTATGTTCAGGCATCTCACGAAGACCCTGCCGACGACCTACGCAGCCTTCCGGGCTAGAGCCGCAGATTTCCTGTCCAGACAAAGGCTTCTTCTCAGCCTAGGAGTAGATCGGTCGGCGCCCGTACGATGACCTCTAGTCTTCCGGCCCGATCGCTACTATCCAGAAGAGCCGGAGGACTCGCTCACCGCCTACAGTCCAACATTCTAGATAAGGGACTGACTCCCGCCGATCGCCGATATCCGACCTACGAATAAAGCGATCGGCTGCCGAGCGGCGATCGCGATCATCGGCGGATCGCAACATCATCAGCAACCCGGTGGACACGATCGCCATCTACAGTCCAGCATATAACGTGACGGACTAAGGCATAAGATCGCCTCCACCGCACATCATAAAGCCATGGCCCTGGCAGTCGATGGAACCGGCTGCTTCGGTCATGCAAGGTCCCTTTCGGCCGAGATCGCCCGCCTTCGTTTAAACACGGGGCCAGCGTAGTCGGAGGGCCCTCCAACATTAATCAGTGGACTCATTCCACAACCCCGTCTCAACATACACCGTCGAGGTCGGCCATCTCCATGGCTGGCCGAGGTGGAAGCAGAGCTAACAAGCCGCGGGCGTGGAGTTGATTCATCCGACGCTGCCCCGCGCAAGGACTCCTCTAGACCGAGACCGCACGCCTTTCGTTTAAAAACAAGGCGGCGCGGCTAACAGAGGACCCTCATAATAAAGTGAGCCACGAGGCACTCATTGTCTTTGTGCACCAAGACACGGTCATGGGGTCGGTCCATCGATCTCCGCGACTGTGCACGATTCCTCAAGCAAGCGAAACCACCAAGTTTCCGTGGGGGACCGGCCAATGTTGTTTTTTGCAGGTACAAGACCGAAAGATAGCTAAGCCAATCGACCATGATAGCCCAAGTCCGAGTCCTAAGTCAGCTCAAATCGCCCGTCCTCATCCATACACGATCACCCGCAAGAACCACCTCGCCCCATGTCTTCAACATAGGAGCAAGCTGGGGGGCAATTGTTGTGTCAAGATTTAACACCTTCCGACCGGCGATCGCCTCCGAGGCCGAGCGACCGACTTACAGGCCGAGCGACCAAGGCAAGCCTGCCGATCGGCGACCAGGCGACCGAGCCTTAACCCAGTGGGCATGCTAGACTGGCCAACCGAAGGGCCCAGGACAAGTCCCGGTGCCGAGCGATCGACATCAAGACGATCGCCTCTCGGTACTCGACGACCGACCCTTGGCGATCGACCGTCTCTCGGCACCTGGCGACCTACCTTGGCGACCGACCCTTGGCGACCTCCATCCACTGGCAGATGTCGACCTCCGAAGACCATCCAGGTCGATCACCACCGACGGACATCCAGTCGGCAAAGGCCGAGCCCCAGGACTGGCACCATGTGCAAAGGCCGGGACAAGATCCGCGAATCCCGGGCCATTGACCAAAGCCTGACAGATTCCCTCCACCAGCCGACAGGCCGCCGAAAGCTTGTCAGTAGGGCCACATGTTGACTGACTCCGGACACGTGATGGCTCCTTATTGGACCGCCCAAAGCTGTGGCAGCCTCTTCCTTGGACTTTAGCCCGACAGCCAGCATCTTATTTGGACTTTAGCCCGACAGCCCAGGAGATCGGCACATTATTATATTGGCCGGCAGGCGGTCGGCAGATTATTTTAATGGCCGTGAGCGATCGGCCACTACTGAGATGTGACATTGCCCCTATATAAGCAAGGCACCCCGCACTTGGACACGGCTTGACTTCCTTCGCATTTCACACCATACGAAGCAAATATACTGACTTGGCTAACATCCAACTCTTGGCAACGGCTTTCTTTCGGTCTTACTTCTCCCGGCCTTTTCTCCTCGAGCAGATTACCGGCGGGACGAAGAACACCGAGCTTCGCTCAAGAGCCGGATCAACAGAGTCTTTTTACACTCATTGTATTTAGATTTCTCTCATTAATACTTGTATCCACGAATATTTGTATTAATAACATCTCGCGAGAGCATTCAAGCCCAGGCCTAACAAACCCGGCAAATCTTGTATTATTTATCTTCTCTCGGAAGTGCTCCCGCAATTGTTGTTTGTTGTCCGTCTTCCAGCAGTATTAATCTACGGATAAATATTTTGGGCAACAACACTATGTGGATGGACCTGACACATTTTCATTTAATCCAGGATAGAAGAAGCCGAACAAGTCGAGCTAAAGACTATAAAAAAAGCGCGGCTTGGGAGGCAACCCAAGGGAGTTTTTTTTTAATTTTTATCACCTATTATTATTATTATTGCATTAATTTTGTTTTTTTGGTGTGTGTAGGTAATCTAATAAGGAGGGTATTTATGGGAGAAAGAAGCCTAACCTATTGAAAGTTGAGACCCGAGCACAAAAGCATGATGGCCCGCGATCAAAAACCACACTTCTTAATCCGGTATTTTTATTTTCTTTCTTTTTAATTTGCGTTTTCGTATTTTTCCTCACTTAATCCTTTTGCTTGGGGACAAGCAAAGGTTTAGGTTTGGGGGGTGCGACTTCTTCGATTTTAATTTGTTTTTAGTTTGCGTGATATTTGTTTCTTTTCTTTATTTTTTTTCTTGCGTGATGTCGTAGTTGGATTATAATAACCTTGTTAACTGTTGGGTATATGGATGATTAATCGTGTTTGTACTTGACTCGTGGAGTTTTATAAATCTAATTGATTGTTTTGCCTTGCGTGTGAATGTATAGTTTTTGGTTACTTGATTTGACGTGTAAGGAATGAGTATGGTTGTCCAAAAGCCGTGAGTTCTTGTGCCTAATTGAACCGTTCACTTATAGCGGTAAAATTCTTTCATGTGTGATTTCTCTTCTTATGGATTTTATTCTTTAGAACTTGCATGATTCTGTCGGATGATGTATTGATATTTACATACACGAGAAATGATTAGGGCTGCCCATATTTTTGTCTTGAACCTACTTCTTAAAATACCCACCATTTCATATCAATATCCTTTGCTAGCCCCGTTGAGCCTTTAGCCGTAATTTTGTTTGAAAAACCCGCATCTTATCGCTCCATATCCAAAAGCCATAACTTTCCCAAGTATTGGTCCTTGTAAGAGCATGAGAGGGTATATTTGAAAATCGAAGGTGTGCAAAGTTTGTGGTGTATAGAGGCAAAAATCTTCTCTCCCGTTACCCTGAAAATAATAAGCCCCACCCAAAAAAAAAGTGATCCTAATAATAATAGTGGGATAGAAAAGATAGGGGAGGAGAGGAGTGAGCCTAAAAAAAAAGGAAGTCGATGGGTTGTGAGAAATAGGCCAATATCATAAGAATTGCACTTAACAAGGCCTAGAAAAAAAAGGGATATATATATATATATGGGAGAATTGAAGTAGAATTATCGATCTTGCTTTGAGTGTTTATTTCATATATGTGAGGATCGTATATGCTCTACTTGGACTGAACTTGTAACTACTAGCCAAATTTTCCCAACCTGAGCCACAACCCCGTTACATCCCAAAGTAAGACCCTATGACTCGTGTTTTGTGAATATTGATGCGTTTGATGAAGAGAAGAAGTGCAAGCATATAGTAGAACTTTCCATTTGAATCGAGTTGAGCGTATTGACCTATATAAACACTTGAGAGATGAGTGAATCGATATAATTCTGTGAGGGACTACTAAGACTTGTTTTCTTACATGTTCGATCAAGTGCCATTGCTTTCCACTCATTTGTGAGTTTAGGCTTCCATGACGAATTTTGAGACTTTACAATACTTTTACATTCCCGGTTGATTGTATGTATACCCGATGATTAACTTGATTATTCAATCCTTCTCGTTTTCTTTATCGTGTGTTTTATTTATTTTTGCTTGGGGACAAGCAAAGTTTAGGTTTGGGGGGATTTGATGAGTCGATTTTTGATCGTCTCATTCCATTCTATCGAGTCACGCTTACGTTTGTTTTTAAGTGTTTTTGCTCTTTTTACGCGTGGTATGTTGTGTTTTTGTTTTGTAGGTACTCGAACGAAGATTGTGGTGAAATATGCGCTTTTATGGCCAATATTGGAGTTTATGACGATCAAGAGCGAGAACGGGGCCTAAAACGATGAAGATTGAAGCACTACCTGTCGTATTTTCTAATTTCCAGATACATTATTTCGAATTATGAGGTGTTATATATATGTATGAATTCCTCGTGAAATCATCTTCGCAACGGCATATTATACGTTAAATTCCGAGGTGTATTGAAGGAGATATGGCTTGTAGACCTCGACCTCACAGTCCGGACCGCGCCCGGATCGCGATCCAAGTCCAGACCGCGTCCCAGATCGCGATCCAGAATTCAGAACACGAGGCAGATTTTTTCTTGGACACCCAGATCGCGATCCCAAATACCCGGATCGCGATCCAACCCCTGTTTGTGCAGAAAATACGATTTTCTGCACTTTTTGCGATTTTTAACGAGTATATAAAGGGAAACCCTACACTCAACTTGGGAGAGCCGAAATACACTCCAAAAAACTCAGTTTTCATCTATTTTGAGTGTTCTAAACATCTAGAGATAAATTCTGTGAGTGATATTCATAACTTGTAAGAAGATTTGTGAGTTTTTGAAGGAAGAACATCAAACCTTCCGGGGATTCGATTTCGTTTTTGCAAGGGAAGATTTCTACCATGTTTTATTCTATGATTTTTGCTATTATTGTGGAAATGATCATAAGTAGCTAATCTTATCATATGGGTGTCTAGATTGAACCACACACATATTCTTGGTTGTTAGTTTTGATTGATTTTCCGGGTATAAGTTTGGGATTGTTCCTCTTTCCTTGTTCTTCGTAATCTATCGGCGTTCTTGATGATATTTGTGCACGAATATTATTTAGACGCAAGAGAACTTATGATTTAGATCATCAAACCTTTTTCATAGTTGTTGTTATTGTCAAAATCGAGGGTTTTTGTCGGTGTTCGCCATCAAACGACCCGATAGAAGCGATTGTGAATGTTCTAACCTTTTTCCGCGATCTTTTGGCGAATTACCCCATCAAAGATATTAGCTAGTCGATTGTTAGTAGAGATTCATCCCCATCAAAGGAGTTTCTCTTGTTTTCGAAAAGAACAATCGTGATTTTTAGAATTCGCCGCCATCAAACGTTTTTTTTTTAATTGTGAGCAATCGGTAATTCAAAACCATAAATTCTTTGAGTATCGAAACTAATAATTGATAACGTGTGTGTCAGTGATTCTAAACCCCCATATCACTCTCATAATTGTATTCTCTAGAAATCCATCCTTTAATTCGGTATTTTTAACACTTCGATCAATTTAATTTCCCGCACTTGTTTTACGAACTTTCATCTCAATCGAATCATTCACCGTGTTTTAATTTGCTTTACTTTCGTCAATTCGACTATTTGCTAAACATAATCGAACTTCAAATCGTTTCGAACTCCTCGAGAGATCGACCTCGGACTTACTTGCCGCTTCCTACAAAAGCGATTCGTACACTTGCGAGTTTTTAATTTGTTCATCACTGTCCTATATATACTGCGCCCAGTCTAGCGCACGCTACGCCTCAATATTAGCGTGCGCTAGCGGGTCACCCGGTAGTCCAGTGGCTACTGCCATCGTAGTAAGTTTGCGCTATATATACTACGGTATGCGCTAATGCCTTACGGTAGCGTGCTCTATCCAAGAGTTAGCGTGCGTTACCTAGTAGTTGTTGCCCAGAAATGATAGTCCAGAACCTACTGCCCTCTGCCCTGCTCGAGCCTTAGCGTGCGCTGCTGATATTGCCTAGCGTGCGCTACGCAGCACTTATTGCATGCGCTAGCCGCTGCCTAGCGTACGTTACCTGATATTCTAAAGAGTCTGAAAACCTCACTGCCCTTATCGACCCATCACATTAGCGTGCGCTACGGACGGTGTTAGCGCATGCTACTGAACACGAATAGTGTGCGCTAGCGTACTCCTAGCGTGCACTATGTCCGTGACCCAGGATACTTCCGAAAGGTCTAAACTACACGATCATGATCCAAACAAGGTACGAAACTCTAGGTCAACATCGACAACATCACAAAGAGTTTACAGAGCGACGAAATAGGAAGAACGACAAGGTCAAACTGTCAATAAAAAGTACGGGTATTACATTCTCCCCCTCTAAAAAGAAGTTTCGTCCCGAAACTTAAGAAATAAAAAGCTCAGGAAATTCTGATCGCATCTTCTCTTTCGTCTTCCAAGTCGCCTCCTCGACTCCATGTATCGACTGTTAGGAGTATGCCCTCGAATGCCACTCAGAGGTTGTTGAGTGAGGGCATTGTACTTGTAATTATGTATATCACTAATATAAGGCAATGGATGTTTCTTTATTTACTGGAGTTACTGGCATTCCTAACTCGTAAATAAATATATAGAAACTAGTCCATGTATTTGAGAGCAAAACGTTCCACTCCTTATTGGATAAGGGGGTCGGCACTGGAAAGGTTATAGCTCAAATACTTAATCGTTCGCAAGTCGATGAAACTTGACTGGGCGTTAAGTTTATGTGAAGACTTGTATGACGTGTTCTTTGACATGGAGAGTGCCCGTCGAACACTAATGGTTAGTGAGAGCACACGTTATAGGTATGCTAATTAGATTAGTATACTCGAACCGACTCACCCTCGATTCGTCACACGAATTTCACTCTGGGACAGTCAATGACGGAATCGAAAGGTTGTGATAGGTATTCGTGAACCTTCGACTTGAGGATTTAGTAGGGATGTGCTTGTGACGTCAAGATTTTCATTAGAGTAGTTCGACCCTGTAAACCGGAAGGCGGGGGTCAACCTCGACGTGCATCTTGACGGGCAAGTAGCAGGTCCTACTGAATACCAAGATAGAATTCTTTCTCCTGTTAGTGAAGGGGTTATATGTCCTATGCGGTTATTGGCAGATGAGATCATAAGTCTTTGGCCAACGCATTGGAGCTAGCTGTATTAGATACACGAGAGCTCTATGATCTCGATTTGCATTAACGCATGCATAGCGTCAAGTACAGATAGGGTTTGACTGACCGTGACCCTATAACTTGATCGGGACATTTGAAAGAAGGGTTTATACATATACTGGTATTCACGACAGAATGGCTCTTGAATGATCCCAATCATTCGTTCTCGGTTAAGTGCAGTGTAGGCCACCAGGCTGGCTAGGTGGTGCTACTACTCTTTGGTTCCTCCCATTACTGACTGAGACGGACCTACCGAGTCGCGCATTAGGATTGACGACGAAATGAATCAAGCTAATTCTCTCATTATAAATATTAGATATTGGATATCTAATTTATTGGACATTGGATGTCTAATTAAATTTGGGACATTGGATGTCTAAATTGATTTATTGAATAAATTGATTTACGGCCTAATGAATTAAATAAATTACTGGGTGATTAATTTAATTCATGAATATAATTATTTCGTGGAGAAATTAATTATGTTATTATGTATTTGATATGATTAATTAATTGGATTAATTAATCGATATAAATACATTGGAACGGAATTGGAGTTTATCTGTTTGGACTCACGGGAGTCCGAAACGAACAAAACTCATTCGATTTTCATCATGGCCAACCCATTCCACCTACCTTCCCATAGTCTTTTCTTTCCATTTTTTATTGGATGATAATGCAAGGAAAAGGACTTGTGGGGCAATTTTCTCATGTGAATGAGTTGTAACATGTGGAAGGAGAATATAGATAAGAAGAATTCAGTCTCTCATATACCATTCAATGGTTTCATACGTGAGTTTAAGTGTAGAGAGAGAGAGAAAGGCTTCTCCAAGTCTTCTTCATCTTCATCACAAGTTCTTGTTTTTTTTTCTTGGAGAAAACATCAAGACATAAATGAGAGATGGTGAGTTTTACACTTAGAGTGTTATAATCTCAATCAAAAGCTTCATCACCTAGCTCTAGCCGTGTCCTTGGAGGATAGCAAGGTGTTGTCATTCCGTTCGTTTTTTCGGCGCGTGGCAAGTAGAGACGCGGTGCTTTCGGCGTTGGATCGTTCAAGGGCTTGAAGCGGAATAGATTCTTAGAGATCAAGCAAAGCTTGGGGAATAGCTCAAGAGAAGGTTATCCATCTAATCAACGGACTACAAGGGTGAGTTTCTATATCTCTTGTTATTCGTTTTGATATTCGTATATACGTAGCTCGATCGATCCTCGTAGGGATTCGGATCGAATTAATTTTCGTTTTACCGCTTCCGTTGGGCCTTCGTTTTAGGCACCGAATCCCAACATCGACCACTGCACTTTAACCAACAGCATGGCTTTGTGACTAAGTTTCTTCTCACGACATTCAAGGATCTTCACTGTCCTCTCTGGAAAACTAACATCCTCGGTTACGTCAATCTCACTTTAGTCAATAATATGACTTGGATCCGGCATGTACTTTCTCAACTGAGAATTATGAAAATGCTATGGTCATGACTCAAAGTTGGAGGCAACGCCAAGTGATAAGATAAATCTTCAACCCTGTCCAGAATTTCAAACGGCCCGATATATCACGGAATAAGTTTACCCCTCTTCCGAAGCGGAAAAACTCCTTTGGTTGGAGAAACCTCGAGTGGGACATGGTCTCCCACTTCAAATTTCAAAGATCAACGACGAGTATCAGCATAAGAGTTCATATGTTGAAGAACATTCTCAAATGACGAAATGAACTCAACTACAACCACCTGTGCTGTATTCAAACAGCACCAAGAATCCTTAAAACATCATCGCAACTCATAAGTGCGGAATAATCATCCATGTCAAATCCTGCCCGTTGGATTCCACCGTCAAATCTCAATCTGGATAAAAACCGATAACACACAATATATCTGTAGATCAACTACCACAGACAATGACAACAAGTCCCGAAACATCAACGTACAGTCCGAATGCTAATACGATCAATAACAATGATCAACCAATAAATCAACTGAGAATATCATCGACATGATAAACCCCAAACACGATCAACAAAGGATCACCAAGAAATAACCCCGACTATCAAACATACCCCTCGGGCGTATGAACAACCAGTCGCAAATCGTCGAACATACCCTGCCACAAATGGAGGATGAAAGACCAATCAATATGGCTCAAAGATGGACATCATAGTACGCCCGATCCGGAAGTGTGTCCGTGCACATATCCACCCCGTATATGGAATCTAGGATATACGTGGAACATGAACCTAATTAGCCTCACGAACTACATCTCGTGTGTAGAGTCCAATACGAAAACATCAATGTATGACTATCGTGTGCCCAACTAAAAATCCTACACAATAACCAATCGGAACGCAGATATGACTCCAGGTATGTCACGATGCAACATGACAACGAAACTTAAAGAATCACATATCCAATAAGGATCAAAAGACTCACCAAAGTGAACAAAGATAGACTGACAATGAAAAGTCGACACCACTAATCAATATCTAAAACAACAATCCTGGGGTCATCATCCCCAATTAACGATCAACACGATCAACGATCTCAATACAATCAGCCCTGGGATCATCATCCCTCAACGAATACATAGTTATACGAATAATCTCAAATAAGGTACCATCCATTCAATACCAATAAACTTTATCCCGATACTCATGTCATCACGATAACTACCCTAGATATCCGACATTCCATATCATAGATCAAAGATAACTCACATCTCTGTCTTCAATCAAACACAATTAAATCATATACCTTATGATTTAATCCGAACTAGAGCACAGTACACAACCCATCATCCCGACAAGTTACATTTATAATATTATTACCATATGAATTATAAATGAAATGAGAGCGAAACTATTCATTAAATATTATAAACTTAACAAGTATAAACTTGCCTCGATACTGATACAATGAAGTTGTTACCAATTCAGTTGCTTTTGCATACGAGTTCCTCAGCCGTGGCCAAATCAATCTACGAACCCTTCAACCTCAGCCGCAACACAACGGTCATAATCCACGATCAAACATCACAACTTATTGTAAAAATAAGGATTAATAATCAACTAGTTCGATAGCGATTGGTATCAACACAACTAAACCACAAACTCAACGGTTCCACAATATCTCGATTGAACAAAGTCTGAACAATCCAACTCAGACACTTACGAATCCTTGTCCACAATACAAGCTGAAATCCGATGGTCATATCGGAGACCAAATCGAACCAATAATAAAGGTCTAAATGTTATCGATCCCAAACTCAATTCTTTAAATACGAATTAACAAGGTCCCTTCTTGTAAATCCATAGTTAAAATTCACCGATGATCATCATCAATTCGGAACATCCAATTAGTTAAACATTATGGGAAATCATATTCGAAGGTTATCAAACAATCCAGTCATTCGACTTGAACACTTGTTCAATATGTATGGGCTTCCAAACTCAGAGATGAATATTAATCTCATCAAACTCGTAACCATATTCATATCCCTAAACGAATATTATATCAGAACACATAATTTAGCTCCAGACATGAATATTCTATATTCATATCCAAAACACCCACACTTCTTATAATGTTCATCATCTCATATAATTCAAGAGTCTCTCAAGAATCATGAATTACTCCGAAATCACGTACACAATCGAACCAATGATAAAATCCAATGTTCTAACACTTAATCCATCATCTAACTCATAGTTTAAGGTATATATCATCATAACATCAAGAATCGCAACAATACCGCCAAGAACACTATGCTTCCCTAACCATGCTCATGACAACATAACATAATCCAACATATAAGTCATCATGTCATCATCTTCCTTAACAACTTCCCGTGGAATACCAAGAATCATCATAACGCCCCCATATTCCATTATCATACGAACTAATCATCAACAGCGACGACAACGAAAATCAAATTGTCTGGAGATATTAACCAACATATCTATTGAAGGTAAACAACACCATTCAAACCAAACGAATCATATCAACATCCGCACCTCAACAATAATATCAACATAACTCGGTAATCCATCGATAATCATACTTATCGACTTATATACATGACGATTATCAACTCAAGCACATCACATACAATCCAAGACAAAATCCCAAAATGAAAAGTAATTACCTCATCGGATAAATGGGTTGAATCCCAAGGTTGAATCCGTTCTCGATCACTACCAAGATCCAATGTTGTTAAGGACGATCAATCTCACAATAATCAAGTGTCTGGATCCTCAAAGTATCCTCCAAGAACAATCTCTATCGGTTGAGGTGAAGAAAATGGGTGAAATGCATCTTAACACCCGTGTGTCCATACTTATACTGCACATTACTAGCGTGTGCTAAAACTTGTATTTAGCGTGCGCTACAGCCCTAGCGTGCGCTACCCTTCCTGGATAGCGTGCGCTATCGAAGTCCAGAAAGGCTATTATCTTGCTTCGTACATCAGTTTACGTACGTAATATCCATGCAATAACGTACGTAAATACAATCATTGACCTGCTACAGTAATACACCATTAGCGTGCGCTAATGTTCAACCTTAGCATGCGCTAATCGTCGTTGACCCGACAATTTGTACCTACCCTAAAGATGCCTGGGTCCCACACGCCGAAGGTAACCATTAAAGCCAAAATTCCCTATTGACCGATCTGCGCTAAATGTATGCATTAGCGTGCGCTAAATACCAATAATAACCAGCCTGGGCCTACCTGTCGGCCACCTTCCGAACCTTATCCAGAATGCGTTACGTACGTTAGGGGTCCTCCTTAGCGTACGTAATTTAAACTTCTTAGCGTGCGCTAAGTATACATCGTAGCGTGCACTAACATGATTGTACTTAGCCAATTCCAATTGTTCTTGTCCGTTGTCTCGACATACTAGACACGAATATACGACGTGCTGAAAACGTATATTTGATTCAATAACATTCTCACATGATATACCCGATATCAAAATTAAAACAACCTGATACACGATATCCTCAATTATAATTGTCAACCAATCATGTCAATTGTACAAGTACAACTGTCCCAATCCTCAAATTATTTTATCCATACTGTACAAGCACCAAGCTATCCAGTATATCTTAGATAAAATAATGCGAAAAATTTTATATTGAAAATTTATACTGAAAATCCGGCTATATAAAATTTTTCCAACTCATCACAAGAGTAATCATACGTCGCCACAAGCGAGTAACCAAAACAGTATACTTATAGGTGCGTGAAGTCGATCTTCCAAAATACTAGCATCCGACTCCCATACGAAGTCTCAATACAATACCAACACACACCAATATCGCAATTAGCAATTTTGAGAATATCTCAAAGAAAAGTCCGCGTCCGCGACTACGGTCTCGTCTCTGTCCCCTGCCAACAGACATTCTGAAGGATACACAAGATACGCAAGTACAATCTAAATCGCACGTCCTCGAAGTGACCGATTCCCAAGAATATCAAACTAAAAGCAAAGCGATTAAGAAAACACAAGAAGAGTAAGAGGACTTACAAGTACCAGCCGCACTGTGATGATGGCAAAGTAGTGATACTGTAGATAAACAATGACTCAATCGACCCAAAAGACCGACAGCCTAGGTATCCATAAACCTAAGCTCCGATACCATATTCTGTAACACCCCCAAGTTATTCAGGGTATATTACAGCGCCGTGAGCCCCGTCGTGGGACCCACAAGGCTAATCTTACGCGGAACTATAAAACTTGACTGAGAAGGTCCAAATACAAGGAATGAAGGACAATACAAATGGTATTCAAACCATATCCAATGTATCTAAATACATCACAACACAAATCAATACCTCGGCAACACAGGCCGAAGCATCAAGGAAACTGACAAACAATACTCGAATAATCAATAACCATTCCAGTACAACAACACTGAATGGAGGAACACAAAATATAACCGGATATAAAACACAGTATCACGCTTGCCCATCATCTTCATGCCGACCCGATACCTGCCTGTCCGCTCTCCTGGAACCTGAGATACATAAAAAGTATTTCCCTCATAAAGGGGTTAGCCATTGAATAGTTAGTGCAAGTATATCAAATATGAAACACAATACTTCTCGACAATAAAATAAAGTAACCGTCAATTCATCATTTCAAGACTAGTATTCCGGAATAACTAAATCTCATAGCATCACATCAATACATACATGGTCAACCGTGGAACCACACCATAGACTACAGAACCCTCAGAGGACCCGTCGGCCCGTCCTAGAGTGGTTAACTCATATTATACGTAAAATCGCACCAGAGGATACGAAACCCTCAGAGGACCCGTCGGCCTGTCCCATAGTGGATGTAAATAATCATGCCATTCATATATCTTACTTTCAAAGTCGAGAACGTACAATCATAAATATATACTTGTCTTTGAGACATCGAGAAATTGAACGGAAAAGAGTATAAGTTCGGTAGGTCCAAGAACGCACTTCCGGCACCTAAATGATTCGCCAGGAATACGATAATCAATATCCATACTTAAACCACACGAAGAAACTCCCGAAACCCGCCTACGATTCACGAAACTACAAGGGTAAACATTTAGAGGTTGGAAAATTGCCAAATCCTCTCACATCCGAACAAGGTACAAAACAATCCATAAAATCGTAGGGAAAACATGTATATGGGATAGATACTTCATATAATATCCGCAATTTCGATTTTCCGATATTTTTCTTTTTTTGATGGAAGTCCATTTTGACGACTCGTTCATGACCGTATCGTCATTCTGAGAATGATTAATTCTGCACTTTTTGTCATCCGAGTTCGTTTCGGTATCTTTTTGTTGAGATCCGTGTTCTTAAGCGGCTTTTCCGCACTTGAGTTCGATTCTTGCGAATCTCGTCCGAAACTGTTGTTTCGAGTTTCTCGTAAGTTCATTTAATGTTATTATTCATGTTGTGAGATTTGGATCGGTGTTTCGATCGTGTATCGTGTATTTCAGGCGTTTTGGGCCATTTTCGTAATTTCCCAAAGTTTGGGGTAATTACTTTCCATTGTCGAATTTCGAGCCTTCGGGTGGTCGGAATCATGTGTTCTCTTAGCCCTTGGATTCGTCTTTGCGAGTACTTCATAACCGTATCTTCGATTCGTATTCAGGTTGGGGTTTCGGGGTCATCGGGCTGGCCACGGCCGGAGCCGGGCCTGGCCTGGCCGAGTTACGGCCGTAAGGTGCCGGTTACGGCCATACGTGCTCGGCAGGCATGGCCTGACGAATGCCAGTTATGGCCGTAAGGGCCGAGAGTTACGGCCGTACGGGCGCTGGGCATTCTTCCGGACGAAGGCCGGTTACGGCCGTAATGTGTGCCAGTTACGGCCGTAAGTGTCCGACAGGTGCTGGGCAGATTTTTTTGACGAATGCCGGTTACGGCCGTAAGTCCTGCCGAGTACGGACGTAAGGGCCGAGTTACGGACGTAAGGCACTTCCGGTTACGGCCATAACCCTGCCGGCTATATATAGCCTAGGCTCGGCCAGACTTCATTTTTACTCGGTTTTTCTTCTTTTTTCGGCGGCTGGCGATGGGAGGCTCGGGAAATAGAGTTCTTGGCCGATTATAATCAATTCCAAGACGTTTTGGAAGATTTTTGTTGATTATATCATCATCCAATCCGTGTTTTTCGTCGAATCAAGGTATATTTCTTGATTTTCCTCCAAGTTGACTTTTTGGGGAATTTGTTCCTGATTTCGATTCTAGTCCAATTTTGATGAATCGATTGATGTTAGTAAACATTATTAATCGTGTTCTATGGATTGTATATCCATATTTTCGATTTGTTCAACCCGATTGATGATTCTTAGGCTCTTGAGGAACTTTGAACATTTAGTGTTCGATTAAATGCCTCAAAGAGTTCTTTCGGTCGTTATGTTGATTTCGATTGATATTGTGTTATTGAATGAATTGTATTTCATTAAAGGTTGTTCGAGTACTTGTGTTTATCGGAGGACGCCATTCGTTGTTCGTGGAAGGGTTTCATCGCCTTCGGTTGAGGCAAGTTTTATACTTGTACTAGTCAATGAGATTAATGTTATCATATATGTGTATGAATGTGTTGTATCATTCCGAGACTTAGTCTATTCATAAGTTCATTGATATTAGGGGATCGTTCGATACAATACTCTCCGACAATTATGCCAAATGTTCATTATCATTCATTAATGGCCGATAAGGCATTGAGATATTCGTTGTTAATGTTATTATCGATCACCGGTTCGCGGTATCGATGTATCGATTGTTGTTGTTAATATTGATTTCGATCTAAGACATTGTTGTAATCATTGTTATTAATGTTGGCGTCCTGTCATTTATGTTGTATTGGCCGATTGAAGGCATTGTCGTATTCGTTCTCATCTTCGTCATCGATAGCCGATTAAAGGTGCCGAGGCATTCATTGTATCATTGTTATCGATTAGCCGTTCTAAGGTAATCGAGGAGTTCAATCATTCATTGTATCATTGTTATCGATTTACCGTTCTAAGGCAATCGAGAAGTTCAATCATTCATTGTATCATTTTTATCGATTAGCCGTTCTAAGGCAATCGAGGAGTTCAATCATTCATTGTATCATTGTTATCGATTAGCCGTTCTAAGGCAATCGATGAGTTCAATCATTCATTGTATCATTGCCATCGATTAGCCATTCTAAGGCAATCGAGGTGCTCAATCATTCGTTGTATCATTATTATCAATTGACCGTTATAAGGCAATCGAGATATTGAATCATCTGCTGCATTATTGTTATCGGTTGGCTATTCTAAGGTGATCGAGGTATTGAATTGGGACTATCGAGTACGATGCCCATCCGTGAGTCATCATTATCGTGTTGGTCGATTTAAGGTAGCACACTATCATTCTCGTGAATTCGGTAATCTACGAATCGTTGTCGTTTGTGATTAATTATATTTTGGAGACTAGTCTCGGCTAGTGCTTATGGGTAAGTTTGGGGCTTGAACCTTCGCGGTTGGCTTCCCAACACCTACAACTCAGTAGGTCACGGTCGTGTTTATAACCTTACGGGTATGTTTGGGGCTTGAGCCTTCGCGGTTGGCTTCCCAACACCTACAACTCAGTAGGTCACAGTCGTGTTTATGACCGTACGGGTAAGTTTGGGGCTTGAACCTTCATGGTTGGCTTCCCAACACCTACAACTCAGTAGGTCACAGTCGTGTTTATGACTGTTAGGCGTATTTTTATGCGCTTATTTATCATTATTTTATATCCATTTCGAGCCTAAATCTGCATAAATGAGCTTTTAATGCACTATTCTTTTATGTTTTGCAGGAAATTGGAGTCCGGAAGGTCGAACGACGAAAAACGGGCAAAAACGGCAATTTTTGGCCAAGGGCCGCGGCACAAGGAGAGTGAGCCGCGGCACACGCACGGCACACAAAGGCACCGAGCGAACTGTACTGTGAGCCGCGGCACAAGGAGAGTGAGCCGCGACCCAGGAGGAAAAATAAGCGCCCAGGTATAGGCGCTGAACAACGTGAGCCGCGGCCCACTGGGCGGTTTTTGATGTTTTGGCCGCGGTTCTGGGCCGTTTTTGGAGCATGTTCTCGACCTAATCACACGGACGCGTTTTGGAGGCCGATGAGAGTTATAAATAAGGGTTTAAGGTCATAATTGAAGGATCATCACCCGAGGATCGATCGAGGCAGAAGAGGATCGACCATCAAGGAATTATTGGAAGACATTTGTGGGCGACGACAAGACCACGGATCCCTTACGGTTTTTCTTAATTTTTCCGCATCTTATTTTCTAGATCTATTCGAGTAGGATTGTGATTGTAGCCGATTATATGACGGTTTGATTTATTTATTTTTATTTCAATTTACTCGTTATTCGTATTGAGTTGGATTTTTCTCATTGTTCTTAATGCTTTTTAATTGTCTGGCCAACAGTTGAATTGTTTTGAATGTCTTTATGGATTCGGGAGATGAAATTTAGGCATAGTTCTTGTGAGAAAAATCATGATTGTCGTGAGATAGGGATATACTCATGGGAATTATGAAGCCTATTTATTGTGGGGATTCATGAACTGTTTTAGCTATTAATTATCTAATTCGAATAGGGATATATCGAGTTAATAATTCTTAGTATTTTCTATCGACCTTGGGAAAGGCTTTAGAATAATTTAGGAATTCCTGGCTTACAATCAATTGAATAAAGGTGAATTGAATTAAATAAAAATCACTCCTGATTGTTTGAGGTGAAAATCATAATCCTACGCCCTTATTAGTATTATTATTTTTATTATTACTATTATTATTTTCTATTTATTTTTCTGCTATTAGTTTAGATATAAATTCCATATAATTGTTCTTCAAATAAAATTGTGAGTTGACTATATTTTGGTACTTAGTGAAATCAGTTCTCGAGGGAACGATATCTTACTCATCACTTTATTACTTGTTGACACCGTGCACTTGCGGCATAGTGTGAGGGATTTACTCACAATAAGTTTTTGGCGTCGTTGCCGGGGACTGATTTTTTGCTAATATCATTACCAAGCGACTCTAATTTTAATTTGAAGTTTTTTTTCTTTAGTCTCTATATTTTTATATTTTTTCATAATGTTTTCCTTTGATTATCGTGACCCTTGGCATTTCTTAAATTTCGATAATCTTAATAATTTGCCTAATAGGGTCAGTCAGCCCCCTCCCCCAAAACAAAAGACCATTCTTGAACAATGTGTAGACGCTCTCATAAATCCTGATAGTACCCCTCTTGAGCGAGAATGTGCACGTCGTGGTCTTGAGATTCACTATGGTTATTTTCCAACTCATCGACTTAGTAGTGAAGTAGAGGGGGAGGTTGAGAAGAAAGACATGCTAAGTTTTAGGGTCGATCCCCCAGCACCTGATAATTACATAAAGTGTGATGAGCTTGTAGAAGAAGTTACCATTGATGATGTTTCCAAAGAAATTTCATTAAATTGTCATCAAACTTCGAATAATAAGGTGAACACTTTTGTGTCTAAAATTTTATTAACGGTGCCGCGCATAATTTTTCCTAAATCCATAATGGGAGAGATTGACCCCATTACTTTTGATTTTGTTGAGGCTGATTCCTTGAGTTCTAATGAGGTTGTTCATGATATGTCTTTATTATTTACCCATTCAAACTCTGCTTATTTTTACATACCTTATCATTATTATATTCTTCCATTATATTTTGGTTGTCCGCATAATTATTCTTACTCATTATTTTTGGCAACCAAGCATGAACCAAAGCCTCCCCTGTGGAGTAAAAGGCTTATAGATTGCAAGAAGGGGGTATTTGGCAATCTCCCTAGAAAGAAGCCACATTAAATTTTTTATGCCACGTCGTGCTCAAGACGTAAAATAGAGCACTTGATGGGAGGCAACCCATCATTTTTACTTGCTTTCTTGTTAGTTGTTTTTATTTGATTTTTCGTTAATAATTTTTTTTCGTTGTTTTGTTATTTCGTTTGGATTCGTGTATTATTGTTGGCTCTTATTTCTCTAATATTTTTTTTTACCCCAATGAGTTATTATTCTTCAT
Source organism: Orobanche coerulescens (assembly GCA_033398695.1). Lineage (NCBI taxonomy): Eukaryota > Viridiplantae > Streptophyta > Magnoliopsida > Lamiales > Orobanchaceae > Orobanche > Orobanche coerulescens. Next base: position 123,979,270 of record CM065817.1, read on the forward strand.
ATTCTAGTCTTTCTTGACTTAATGTCTATAGTTATTTCATGACTAGAGACTAAGTTTGGGGGTTCCTGGTGATGTTGGGCATTACTTGAAGTATGGATTGACAGAATATTCCACTCAGACATGTGCTGGCTTTCAGGAAGACATTTGGAATAAGATTCACTTTTCCTTATCTCTTTTATTTTCACATGAGTTTTATTATTGATGATTTTATGTGTAGTGGAATAAATTGAAGCATGCGATATTTTCTTAAATTTTCTTGGTTATGAATTGCGATTTCATCATTGCTTTATTTTTCTTGCATGCTGTTGATGGTTAAAAACGTGATTTTTTTCGTGAATTTTTCATGCTTCCGTGTGTAAAACTGATGTTATGATACTGATTTCTCTTTGAAGAAACGGTTGAGTTTTAGTCGAGTTGCAGTCAACGATATCTGTTTCCGTAGAGTATTCATTTAGGTCCGAAATTTTTTCGTTTTTGTAGAAATCTTAGCAGATAAGAAAGGAGACATACGTATTTTCAAATCACCGTCTATACGTTTGGTTATACTTTTCGCGTAGCTAGTCGTCCAGTAACATGAGTCTTGTTGGCACTTAAATGAGTTTAGAGTCGGACAGTTTTTTCCCAAAAAGTCGAGATATTAGTTGTTCTATGATGGGAAGTCTAGTAACCGGTGGTATTCACGTGACCCGTTGTTTACTCTCACGTAAAACGACAACCCTGAATAGATTAATAATTTAGAAATATCGCATTACCAATGATGGGAAGCCTAGTAATCGGGGGTATTCACGTGACCGGTAGTTTACTCTCGCGTAAAACGGCAACCTTGACATGCGGGAATAGCTATTCGAGTTTTTTCTCCGCTGTAGAGGGAAACTTAGTAACTAGGAGCATCCATGTGCCCCATGAGTGTCTTTTACGTCAAACGGTTCCCCGATACATGAGAATGGAAATCCACCCTAGGATCATCCCGATGAAATATCCCGAGAGCCGAAACCTAGTGGTTAACTCGAATCATATTATTGATCATACATAAGGGAATGCTGTCCGAGGTTTATTTTTGACGATGAAACTCTTAAATTTTTGCCACTAGACTGTGGGACTGGGAGAATTGGCTTGTTTAATCTAACCCTTCATATTGACGGTCGGTTAAATTTATGCTTGTTAATCTTTGAGCTTGATTTTCTTCATGAACGGTTGGTTAGGACTGAAAATGATTACTTCTTGGAATCAGTGTCCGTGGATGTGACTCACTATTACGACACTCGTATTATTCTTTGAGATTTTCAGGGTAGTATTCATTAAGTTGAGCACTATGGATTTGCACGATCATTCATGATACTTTTTATTTGAAAATTGATTTTGCTTGAGGACAAGCAAAGGCTCAAGTTTGGGGGTATTTGTTAGGCGTATTTTTATGCGCTTATTTATCATTATTTTATATCCATTTCGAGCCTAAGTCTGCATAAATGAGCTTTTACTGCACTATTCTTTTATGTTTTGCAGGAAATTGGAGTCCGGAAGCTCGAACGACGAAAAACGGGCGAAACAGCAATTTTTAGCCAGGGGCCGCGGCACAAGGAGAGTGAGCCGCGGCACACGCACGGCACACAAAGGCACCGAGCGAACTGTACTGTGAGCCGCGGCACAAGGAGAGTGAGCCGCGGCCCAGGAGGAAAAATAAGCGCCCAGGTATAGGCGATGAACAACGTGAGTCGTGGCACAGATTAAGTGAGCCGCGGCCCACGGGGCGGTTTTTGATGTTTTGGCCGCGGTTCTGGGCCGTTTTTGGAGCCTCTTCTCGACCTAATCACACGGACGCGTTTTGGAGGCCGATGAGAGTTATAAATAAGGGTTTAAGGTCATAATTGAAGGATCATCATCCGAGGATCGATCGAGGCAGAAGAGGATCGACCATCAAGGAATTATTGGAAGAGATTTGTGGGCGACGACAAGACCACGGATCCCTTACGTTTTTTCTTAATTTTTCCGCATCTTATTTTCTAGATCTATTCGAGTAGGATTGTGATTGTAGCCGATTACATGACGGTTTGATTTATTTATTTTTATTTTAATTTACTCGTTATTCGTATTGAGTTGGATTTTTCTCATTGTTCTTAATGCTTTGATAACACTCATTTTTACACATATTTTTATAAGGTTTTTCCGGATTTTAAGATCCTAAAATATGTAGAATTGTGTCGTTTGTACTCATATTATGTTTGTTGGACTCGATCACGCTTGGGTATATTTTATTTAATTTTATAGGTGTTTTAAGGACATTATCAAGCAAGACCGAAGTCTCAATCCCCAAATACATATCAAGCAATGCAGAAACGAGAGTACGAGGCTTAAAACGATGAAGATTGAAGCACTACCTGTCGTATTTTCTAATTTCCAGATTCATTACTTCGAATCAGGATGTATTCTATATATATATATATATATATATATATATGGATTCCTCATGAAATAAGCTTCGCAACGCTATATCATACGCTAAATTCCGAGGTGTATTGAGGGAGATATGGCTTCTAGACCACGACTTCATAGTTCAGAAAGTTTTTGCATTTTCTGGGACAGTATGACATGAGCCGTGTCAAATGACACGACCGGGTCTGCTGTCTAGAAAGTTTTTGCATTTTTTGGGACAGTATGACACGGGCCGTGTTACTTTTCGGTGGAAAAATCACTTTTTGACATTTTTGAAGATTTGAACATGAAAAAGATGATATTTTGGCTTTATAAAAAGGTCTTGGGGCTGGACTTGAGAAAAAATCTTGATTTTAGAGAGTCTTGGAGAGTTGGTGAGGGAAGAAAAACACAAGATTAAAGAAGAAACCTACCAAAAGAAGGAGACTTGGAGGAAGAAAATGATGAACTCTTGAAGAATATTTTGAAGGCTTGATCCTACATCCATTCAAGACACCATTCGAGTTTTATCTTCTCCCTATCTTTGACTTATTTTTGTTGTTTTATTTAGCATGAACATGATGAATATGATTATTAATTTTTCTTTCATTACCATGTCTGGATAAACTCATTAGATTCCGGGCATGGGAGTACGTTGATTTGCTATGGTTTTGGGGGATTGATGATTATATATATCTAGTGTGTTTTCTTTATCAAATGCTTGGTTTTAATTCATGTTTAGACACTTGATCAATGTTTTTACATGTTAAACTTAATTTCTCATAATTCGAGAGAAGAGGGCATTAATAGGTTTCGAGTATTTGATGTAGTAAATTACGAGATTGAGAAATCGGTGATGAACTATGATGATGTTTAAATCTTGTGAACATTTTGGAGTTATATAATTTATAGTAAACGGAGACGTTGTTATAAGTTGTTTAATCTACGTTTTAATGCATCTCGAGAGGGACTTTAGAATATTATTGTGATTATCATTTTGGAAACGCACTTAGAACTTTTGGAACCAATCTCAACTAAACTTAGTGATCAATGGAAACCGAGCCTTGGAATCTTTCTTTCTAAACTCTTACAATTCTCCTTAATTCGGATATTTTCTTTTATTGTCATAATTTTATTTTTATTTCGTTAATCATCCATTTTACCTTTCGATCGTCTAGATAAAACCGGAATCATTATAATCTAGTACTCAACACAATAAGAATATTTAGTCTCCGTGGAATACGACCTTGCTTGCCGCTTTCTACATATTCTCCGTACACTTGCGGATTGTTTAAAAATACAGCGAACAAGTTTTTGGCGCCGTTGCCGGGGACTAATTTATTTTTGTTTGTATTGATATTACGATAAGTGTTTCCGGTCTTACTTTAGACATATTTTTTTATTTTATTTTATTTTTTTACTTCCGTATTGTTTTTGGCCGTGTTACAGGACGTACATGAACACCCGCTCCTCTCGAGATCCTTTGAAAAACTTTATTCCCGAAGTAGAGGCATTTGCTCGAAGAACAAGTGTTTCTACACGGAAATTACGAAGGGATCTATCTGACAAAATGGAAAGAGCAGGAGACGTAATTGCCGACATGGGCAATGATAATGCAATAGCCCACAATTTAAACAATGAAGGCGTACGGACTGAGCAGCCCGCAGTCCGAATTCAATCGATTCGGGACGGATTTCGGCCGAGGCTTGACCAAAATTATGGGGGAATTTCTCATATTCCTATCAACGCCCTCAATTTTGAGTTGAAACCTTCATTAATATCGATGGTTAAACAAAATCAGTTTGGGGGATTTGCCACAGAAGATCCGCACGCCCATTTATTCCACTTTATTCAAATTTGTGATACCATTAAAATGAATGGGGTGCCAAACGATGCAATAAGATTGAAGCTATTTCCGTTCTCCTTGAGAGAAAAGGCTCGTAGTTGGCTTGGAACTCTTTCTTCGGGGCGCATAAGTACATGGGACGAGTTGGGTGAAAAGTTTCTTTTCAAATTCTTCCCGTCCAACAAGACCATGAGATTGAAGAGCGAAATAATGCAATTCCGACAAATGGATTCAGAGATGTTATATGAGGCATGGGAACGCTTCAAAGATTTGTTAAGACGATGTCCTCGTCATGGGTTTTCGGAAGACCAACAAATGTGTTTCTTTTATAATGGGTTGGCCGGAGAGACGAGAAATCTTGTTGACGCTTCGGCCGGAGGAGTTTTGCTAGCTAAAAGTGCAGAGGAAGCATATGAATTGATCGAGGAGATGGCCATGAATAGCTATCAATGGACTACCGAGAGGAGTAATATTCGTAGAGTGGCTGAAGTTTCAGACTCGGATCCTATAAAGGCTTTAACTGCACAAATGTCGATTTTTACCAACCATTTGGGAGTTCTGACGAAGAGTGCAAATGAAAAAATAACTCATAAAGGAAGTGCACCACCACCCGGCCCTTTGGAGGAGGCTCATTACATCAATAACCATAATTTCAATAACTATCGAAATAATCCTCATCCGGGGTTTTATCATCCTTCAAATCGAAATCATGAAAATTTTAGCTATGCTAATCCAAAGAATGCTTTGCAACCACCGGCCGGATTCAAGGTGTCGAATGGTGAGATAATTGAAGAAACAAATCCGACGTCAAATCTCAAGAATATTCTAGCTACCTTCATGATGGAGACGAAAAGCCGATTTAACCGAGATGAAGAAAAACTTGATCGGATTGAAAATCATGTGACTCAATTAGAAACCACCGTTGGAGCTCAAATGAGAAACTTAGAAACGCAAATAGGTCAATTGGCTAAGATTGTGGGGAGCCAACATCAAAAGGTCCAATTTCCAAGCAACACCGAATAAAATCCCAAAGCACAATGCAATGCCATTTTTTCGTGCACCATGAATGAAGTGCTACCAGAATCAGAGAATGAAAACGAAGATGCAATAGTGTTGTCTAATAATGCTGATGAGGAGAAAGATCGATCCGAAATTGAACATATCGAGGAGAAGAAAATTTTTGAGGTTTTCTTGCAAGACATGGCGTCAAAGAAAAAAGAATTGGAGCGCCTACCTACTAAGCTTAAGGATCCAGGGAGTTTTTCAATTCCTTGCTCTATTTTGGGTTGTTCATTAAATGATGTATTTGTTGATCATAGTTCAAGTGTCAATATATTGCCTTTGTCTATTTGCAGGACACTTAGATTAGGAGAGTTGAGACCATCTCCAGTGAGCTTACAATTCATAGATCAATCTTTAGCTTACCCAAAGGGAATTGTGGAGGATGTAATTTTAAAAATTGATAAGTTCGCCTTCCCCGTTGATTTTATAGTGCTTGATGATGATGAGAAGCAAAATGGTCTAGTAATACTTGGACGTCCGTTCTTAGCAACTGCACGAGCATTAATTGATGTGGATCGAGGATAATTAACGATTAGGATGCATAGTCAAAATGTTGTATTTTTGATGACTCCTCCCGATAAAATTGCACGTAAACCGGATTATAAGAGCTCGTTGAATGATCCGGGATGAAGGAAACATGCGTCTGGCTGAAGACGTTAAATTTAGCACTGGTTGGGAGGCAACCCAACACTTGCGTCCGGCTGAAGACGTTAAACTTAGCGCTAATTGGGAGGCAACCCAATGGTTCTTGTTAGTTTATTTTGTTCTTATTCGCATTTTATTTCTATTTTTACTTGATGAGGAACTGACCAGTTCAACTGTAGCTGTCCAATTCGCAGGAAAAAGATCCGGAGACCAGAAACGCACTATCCAGGCTAGTACGACACGGGACGTGTCATTCGACACGGTCGGGTTGGCCATCCAGATGTGTTTTGAGTTTCTGGGCAAGTATGACACGGGCCGTGTCATTTGACATGGTCGGGTGAGGTGGGCAGACGATTTTTGGCAAATCTGAGCAGGTGTGACACGTGGCATGTCCAACAAGGCCACTTCCCTCCGCCTAATCAATATGACCGGTTGTAAGTATTTTTTGACCCAAAGTTTTTATTGCTTAAATACTATACCCCCTTCGTATGTACATTCTTTAATTCAAGTTTGGGGGGAGATATTGGGTCAAGATATACTTATATTGTTCGTTTATTTTTTTTTATTATTTTTTTTAACACCTTGTTTTGTTTGTTTATTTTATTATTTGTTTGTTTTTATATTTTTTTGAATTTTAGTGTGAAGATTTGCTTGGATTTTGGTGTGGATTGTTGTTTTTGAACTCGGTGTGTTTTGAGTATCATGTACTTGGATGAAACTCGAAAGAATGAACTCTTGTCTTGGATACCTCGGGATTTATTTTGTTATTTTGATATACAAATCGAGGATAATTTGAAGAGGAAAAATTGTAGAATAATCAAAAGGGTGTGTAATTGAATAAATAGTTTAATATCTTGGAAATATGAACAAATCTAACTTATGAGTTTTTGAGCCTTCGTGCATTATTAAATATGAAAGTTTCATTGTCGAGTGTATCATTCATATTTTAAGACTCTAGAACTTGCCTTGGTATCTTATTCAAAACTACAAACGTGTGTGCAAATTAGTGAAAATGATTATAGGCGATTTTTATTGGCAACCCTTCAAACCTTTTGGCCAACCCGAAAATTTATTTCCCTAGTTAGCCCGATTGAGCTTAAAGCCTATTTCTTGTTAGCCACATTATGAGCTTTCCGTTCCATTATAAACTTTTGTCCCTATACTTGAGCTATTTAGAATAAATTGGCAAAAGAATGAAAAGATGTGTGGAAGCGATTGGGAAGAATGTTGGTTCAAATGCAATGATTTATCAAAATAAATTTGAAGAAAGAATGATGTGATTTAATGATGATGTTGTCCACCACACGAAAACATAAAAAGAATAAAGTTTGTGGACACAAAAGAAATGAGATGTATTGGAGCGATAGGGGGGAATAAAGTTGTGATTCTCACTTTCAAAAGCGCTTAGTGCGATTATATTGAAATCAAGGGGTTGAAGGAAGCAAATTCCAAGGGGTTATTGAGCTTCTAATTGAGCAAAGTGATTATTAAGATTATGTTCTAATTTGCTCAAATCAAGTCACTTTAAGCCATACTCATCCTACCCCGACCAAAAAGCCTACATTACAACCGATAAAGTCCTTTTCGATTCACCAAATTTACATGCACAACTAGTGGTAGAGATGTAGACGATTGGCAAGCCTATGGGGATTCTTATTTCATTGAATGAGTTTTGAGCGTCAATTATCCCATTACACACTTAGGGAGTGAGGGAATACACTTGACCGGTGAGGTTTATATCTTCCAAGTATTGATTATGATGTTAAGGAAGCACCCCAGAGATTTGAATACTTATTTATTACTTGAGGCGTATTGATGAATTTTCATAATGATCCTTTGAGGTGTGTTGAGGGATGAGTTCCCTTAAGAGTGGTTATTTTGAAGTGCATTGCTCGGTATGATCAACGTTCAAGTTTGGGGGATTTTGATAACACTCATTTTTACACATATTTTTATAAGGTTTTTCCGGATTTTAAGATCCTAAATGTGTAGAATTGTGTCGTTTGTACTCATATTATGTTTGTTGGACTCGATCACGCTTGGGTATATTTAATTTAATTTTATAGGTGTTTTAAGGACATTATCAAGCAAGACCGAAGTCTCAATACCCAAATACATATCAAGCAATGCAGAAACGAGAGTACGAGGCCTAAAACGATGAAGATTGAAGCACTACCTATCGTATTTTCTAATTTACAGATTCATTACTTCTAATCAGGATGTATTCTATATATATATGGATTCCTCATGAAATAAGCTTCGCAACGCTATATCATACGCTAAATTCCGAGGTGTATTGAGGGAGATATGGCTTCTAGACCATGACTTCACAGTTCAGAAAGTTTTTGCATTTTCTGGGACAGTATGACACGGGCCGTGTCAAATGACATGACCGGGTCTACTGTCCAGAAAGTTTTTGCATTTTCTGGGACAGTATGACACGGGCCGTGTCATTTGACACGGGCCGTCTCACTTTTCGGTGGAAAAATCACTTTTTGACATTTTTGAAGATTTGAACATGAAAAATATGATATTTTGGCTTTATAAAAAGGTCTTGGGGCTGGACTTGAGAAAAAATCTTGATTTTAGAGAGTCTTGGAGAGTTGGTGAGGGAAGAAAAACACAAGATTAAAGAAGAAACCTACCAAAAGAAGGAGACTTGGAGGAAGAAAATGATGAACTCTTGAAGAATATTTTGAAGGCTTGATCCTACATCCATTCAAGACACCATTCGAGTTTTATCTTCTCCCTATCTTTTACTTATTTTTGTTGTTTTATTTAGCATGAACATGATGAATATGATGATTATTAATCTTTCTTTCATTACCATGTCCGACTAAACTCGTTAGATTCCGGGCATGGGAGTACGTTGATTTGCTATGGTTTTGAGGGATTGATTATTATATATATCTAGTGTGTTTTTTTATCAAATGCTTGGTTTTAATTCATGTTTAGACACTTGCTCAATGTTTTTACATGTTAAACTTAATTGCTCATAATTCGAGAGAAGAGGGCATTAATAGGTTTCGAGTATTTGACGTAGTAAATTACGAGATTGAGAAATCGGTGATGAACTATGATGATGTTTAAATCTTGTGAACATTTTGGAGTTAGATAATTTATAGTAAACGAGATTTGTTATAAGTTGTTTAATCTACGTTTTAATGCATCTCGAGAGGGACTTTAGAATATTATTGTGATTATCATTTTGGAAACGCACTTAGAACTTTTGGAACCAAACTCGACTAAACTTAGTGATCAACAGAAACCGAGCCTTGGAATCTTTCTTTCTAAACTCTTACAATTCTCCTTAATTCGGATATTTTCTTTTATTGTCATAATTTTATTTTTATTTCGTTAATCATCCATTTTACCTTTCGATCGTCTAGATAAAACCAGAATCATTATAATCTAGTACTCAACACAATAAGAATATTTAGTCTCCGTGGAATACGACCTTGCTCGCCGCTTTCTACATATTCTCCGTACACTTGCGGATTGTTTAAAAATATTGCGAACATGCTTTTTAATTGTCTAGCCAACAGCTGAATTGTTTTGAATGTCTTTATGGATCCGGGAGATGAAATTTAGGCGTAGTTCTTGTGAGAAAAATCATGATTGTCGTGAGATAGGGATATACTTATGGGAATTGTGAAGCCTATTTATTGTGGGGATTCATGAACTGTTTTAGCTATTAATTACCTAATTCGAATAGGAATATATCGAGTTAATAATTCTTAGTATTTTCTATCGACCTTGGGAAAGGCTTTAGAATAATTTAGGAATTCCTGGCTTACAATAAATTGAATAAAGGTGAATTAAATTAAATAAAAATCACTCCTGATTGTTTGAGGTGAAAATCATAATCCTACGCCCTTATTAGTATTATTATTTTTATTATTACTATTATTATTTTCTATTTATTTTTCTGCTATTAGTTTAGATATAAATTCCATATAATTGTTCTTCAAATAAAATTGTGCGTTAACTATATTTTGGTACTTAGTGAAATCAGTTCTCGAGGGAACGATATCTTACTCATCACTTTATTACTTGTTGACACCGTGCACTTGCAGCATAGTGTGAGGGATTTACTCACAACAATGACCTTATGGATAAGCTTGGGGCTTGAACCTTCGCGGTTGGCTTCCCAACACCTACAGCTCAGTAGGTCACGGTCGTGGTTATGATCTTGTTAGCCTCATTAACTACAACTTCGGGATGTTCCGGTTTCATGTGATTGTGATTTTTGACAGCTTCGGCTGAGTGGCTTTCAGGCCTTTGTGATTGTCTTGGTAATTTCATTGGAGACTTCGGGCATTGTGATTCATAATTAATTAAATTCTGGTTTAGTTCATGTCGTGTAATTCATTGTGGTACTCTATAAGTATGATTCGCCGTTGGGCATTTACGTTCTAACCTGTCGAACAGGTACTAATAGTATGCCGTGGGTATAGTGTTTCACGAATGCTCGGTTCTTACATTGGTTTGTGAGCATCTCGTATTATTATTATCATTGTACCGTTTCATTTTGCCTTTGGATGCATATCATGTTATACATGTATTTGATATTTATTATCTAGATGACTGACCCCGTGGGGGCGGAACATGTTTTCATATTTTAGGTGCTTGCGAGTAGAGAGTTGAGACACAAGGGCATGATGATGGCGACGAGGCATTCGAGCGATACTAGTCCGAGTCGTTCATGTTGGTCAGTCAGTTGGAGTGTTCTTCAGTTTGTCAGTCATTGTCATTATGTATTACCCGAGCAGATACTCGTGGATGTTGTTGTATTTTATTTTTGGCCATGTAGGCCCATCGTTGTCATTGAAATTCCTTATTGGAATATTGTGTCGGATATCATGGTAGGGACTATGATTTTCCCTTGTTGTTTAATTTTAATGTATTTTAGTCATGTTCGCCTGGTGGATCTCCGGGTGTGGGGTCCACGACACTGTAATAACCCAATGAGATTTGGGGGTGTTACAGAAGATGGTATCAGAGAATTGGGTTGTGAGATACCCTGATATGTGAGTTATGTGGCTCTACCGATGCGGTAGTAGTGGGACTGTCAGGTTATGACAATCTGGACAGTCGGGTTTTGTGAGTCGTAATATTAGTACGACTGCACAAGTCATTCATTCATCGAGTCGTCGTCAGTTGAGACTAGTATCGTGAGACCTCTAAGCTTTGTATGACCTGTGTAAGGACTCGATTCTCTTTATGTTCATACATTCATCATGTCATTAATTATTCATGCTTTGTTGAAACCTATATGTGATATTAGTGTTATGATTGATTCATGACTAATTGGTTTGGAGCACGTGTGACTTGTGTAAGCGTTAAGGATCAACTCATTCATCAGTTAATAATCCTCAATCATCATTTTGATCTCATCACTCAGTTAATTCATTCATCACTCAGTTAATTCATTCATCACTCAGTTAATTCATTCATCACTTAGTCAATATCATTCATCACTTAGTCAATATCATTCATCACTCAGTTAATTCATTCATCACTCGGTCAATATCATTCATCACTCAGTTAATTCATTCATCACTCAGTTAATTCATTCATCACTCAGTCAATATCATTCATCACTCAGTTAATTCATTCATCACTCAGTTAATTCATTCATCACTCAGTTAATTCATTCATCACTCAGTAAATTCATTCATCACTCAGTCAATATCATTACTCAGATAGTTCATTCATCACTCGGTTAATTTATTTATCACCCACTCAATATCATTGCTCAGTTAATTCATTCATCACTCAGTTAATCCCTTCATCACTTAGTCAATCTCATTGTTCAGGTTAATTCATTGATCATCCAGTCCATCTCATTGTTCAGTTGTTGATCTTGTGGATCGAATTTCAACCTTGTTAACTTGTTCAAGGTAATCGTTTCAGGAATTTTAGCAGGTAATCATGTTACCTCATTCGATCTTTCATGTGACCTTATCATATTCCGGCGTCATGTTGACGATCATTTTATTACATTATTAATGCGTTCATTATCTTAGAACGTGTATGCTCATTGTTATCACTCAGTAACGTAATAATAATGTGATATTCATGCGGGATCTATAATTATCATGTGGCTTTCCTGCTTCAGTATGGATAGAGCTGTCAGAAGACGCAGGGGAAGAGGCCGCGGTGCGGGCCGAAACCCGGGATCTCGTGTGAATGCCCGTGCAAATACGAGAGATAACATGTGTTCATCAGTTAGCTCTACTACTCATTCACTGTCAGATAATCATTCACTGTCAGGGAGTCGTACCCGAGAGGCATCTCACTCGGAAGGTGTTCGGGTTGACCCATTCATACTTATGCAGGGCATGATGGCCCAGATGACTCAGATGACGCGGATGGTAGAGACCATGCAGACCTCGATGGTTCGTGGTCTACCGCAACAGGGATTCCAGGTGCCGTTTCATGGACAGACTGGAGGAGTGAATCAGATTGTTGGCGATATCTCTCGTCAGAGGGCGCCTACTTTTGAAGGTTCGTCGGAACCAGCCGATATTGTTCATTGGATTGAGCATTTTGATAAACTCTTCGACATGGTTCAGTGTCCGGAAGAGAGTAAAGTGGATGTAGCGGCTTATTATTTGATTAAGGGTGCTTATTCGTGGTGGCTTTCTGTGAAACCCGCCGATCACGATTGTGGTTGGAGTGAGTTCAAGACCCTCATGTTAGAAAGGTATTATCCAGCTCCACTTCGTGAAGCCAAGTTGTCAGAGGTTTTGAACCCCGAATCCATCGAGGACGAGGGTGTTATTCTCATTGCTGAGAAGTTTCAGGGACTACTTCAGTTTGCTTCGTCAGTTATCCGTACTGAGATGGATAAGATAAAATATTTTAGCAAGAGGCTAAATCCGCAGTTGAGGATGCAGTTGTTCAATCACAATTGTAGTTCACTTAGTGAGTTCATCGGGAAGGCTCTTGGAGCAGATCTTTTGATCAAGGAGCTTACTCAGAAGCATCCTTCAGTTTCTTCAGGTGAGAGGACTAGAATGCCGGCTCGTTCAGAGGGACATCGGGCTCCGATGTCCAAGAGGTCATTTTCTAGTCGTCTTCGTGCGGAGGGAGCATCCTCTTCTAAGGCAACGAGTTCGACCGTTGTTTGCTTTAACTGTGATGTAATAGGACCTCGCAGTACCCGGTGCTCGATGCAGGCCGTTATTTGTTTCCTGTGTGGGAGACATGGACACCTTCAGAAATACTGCAGGAGTTCTAGTGCCAGTAGATCTCGAGAGAGCTCAAGAGCCTCGAGGGATTTTGTTACTCCAGTCCGTGCTTCATTTAAGGGGTCATATCAGGCTTCGAGAGCGAGAGGTAAAGACATTCATCACCAGTTTTGAACAAGTTAATTCTTGCTCGGTAATAGTATAATCATTTATTTCATTTGTCGTTCATTCATTCATATAATTCATTCATCATATATCAATCACGTTGAGACTTATAATTATCAAACTAATCATTCACTTCACGGGGAACAATGGTTCCAATCATTTCATTTGAGCTATCACTCATTACGTTATCATTTCACCCCGGTGAGTCATTCTTGATCCTTGTTGGATTTCGATTCATTATCATTCATTGTAATCATTCTTGTTCGTGTGTATCTCGTTGATTTTTCTTGGCGGGATATTGCTTCTCCCTACTTGTTTTAAGTTTCGGGACGAAACTTCTTTTAAAGGGGGTAGTATGTAATATCCGCAATTTCGATTTTCCGATAATTTTCTTTTTTGGCGGAAGTCCATTTTGACAACTCGTTCATGACCGTATCGTCATTATGAGAATGATTAATTCTGCACTTTTTGTCATCCGAGTTCGTTTCGGTATTGTTTTGTTGAGATCCGTGTTCTTAAGCGGCTTTTCCGCACTTGAGTTTGATTCTTACGAATCTCGTCCTAAACTGTTGTTTCGAGTTTCTAGTAAGTTCATTTAATGTTATTATTCATGTTGTGAGCTTTGGTTCGGTGTTTCGATCGTGTATCGTGTATTTCAGACGTTTTGGGCCATTTTCGTAATTTCCCAAAGTTTGGAGTAATTACTTTCCATTGTCGAATTTCGAGCCTTCTGGTGGTCGAAACCGTGTGTTCTCTTAGCCCTTGGATTCGTATTTGCGAGTACTTCGTAACCGTGTCTTCGATTCGTATTCAGGTTCGGGTTTCGGGGTCGTCGGGCCGTCAGAGTGGCCACGGCCAGAGCCGGGCTAAGTTTGGGGCTTGAGCCTTCGCGGTCGGCTTCCCAACACCTACAACTCAGTAGGTCACGGTCGTGTTTATAATCTTACGAGTAAGTTTGGGGCTTGATACTTCGCGGTTGGCTTCCTAACACCTACAACTCAATAGGTCACGGTCGTGTTTATGACCTTACGGGTAAGTTTGGGGCTTGAACCTTCGCGGTTGGCTTCCCAACACCTACAACTCAGTAGGTCACAGTCGTGTTTATGACCTTATGGGTAAGCTTGGGGCTTGAACCTTCGCGGTTGGCTTCCCAACACCTACAGCTCAGTAGGTCACGGTCGTGGTTATGATCTTGTTAGCCTCATTAACTACAACTTCGGGCTGTTCCGGTTTCATGTGATTGTGATTTTTGACAGCTTCGGCTGAGTGGCTTTCAGGCCTTTGTGATTGTCTTGGTAATTTCATTGGAGACTTCGGGCATTGTGATTCATAATTAATTAAATTCTGGTTTGGTTCATGTCGTGTAATTCATTGTGGTACTCTATAAGTATGATTCGCCGTTGGGCATTTACGTTCTAACCTGTCGAACAGGTACTAATAGTATGCCGTGGGCATAGTGTTTCACGAATGCTCGGTTCTTACATTGGTTTGTGAGCATCTCGTATTATTATTATCATTGTACCGTTTCATTCTGCCTTTGGATGCATATCATGTTATACATGTATTTGATATTTATTATCTAGATGACTGACCCCGTGGGGGCGGAACATATTTTCATATTTTAGGTGCTTGCGAGTAGAGAGTTGAGACACAGGGGCATGATGATGGCGACGAGGCATTCGAGCGATACTAGTCCGAGTCGTTCATGTTGGTCAGTCAGTTGGAGTGTTCTTAAGTTTGTCAGTCATTGTCATTATGTATTACCCGAGCAGATACTCGTGGATGTTGTTGTATTTTATTTCTGTCCATGTAGGCCCATCGTTGTCATTGAAATTCCTTATTGGAATATTGTGTCGGATATCATGGTAGGGACTATGATTTTCCCTTGTTGTTCAATTTTAATGTATTTTAGTCATGTTCGCCTGGTGGATCTCTGGGTGTGGGGTCCACGGTAATGTAATAACGCAATGGGATTTGGGGGTGTTACACTTCATAATCTCAAGGTTCTCAAGATCCAAAACGGATAAATCGGACGAATCTAAGAAAAACCCCAAAAGTCGCAAAATTACAGTTCTAAGATTTTTACCTTGATTTGGAAGATAGAAATGGATTAGATGTTGTGAAATCTTTGTTATCCAACCAAAGATGTTGATATCTGAAGAAAGATCGCCTCCAAACGCTCCGAATCGCCCAAAACCCGTTGCTCCCCTCGAATGGGCGAGAAATGAGAGAAATGAGGCGTACAGGAGGTTGACTGTCCCATATATACTGCGCCAAGTCTAGCGCATGCTACGCCTCAATATTGTAACACCCCGAGATATTCGGAGTATGTTACAGTGCCGTGGACCCCTACATGGGACCCACCAGGCTACAACAAGAAAACACCACTCGACTAACTATCTCGGTTAGCGAGGACACACATTTAAATGATATGACATATAAAGATACGCCCGGAGCAACCGGTGAAATAAGCATCATCTGACAATGTAACAATTTAAAGTAATACAATACGGAGTTTGTAATGAAAAGCCTAAGTACTCGCGAGTACAATCTATAAGTTTATAACTGTGGGAACAACCATATCGAAATAGACAAAGGAAATTAGAAGACCCAAATGCACATGTCAACGACCCTGGCCAACATCCTCGTACTGTCCCGGTGCTCGCTCGTCCGGATAATCATAACCTGAAATCCATAACAAGAATTTCCCCAAAACGGGTCCCCAAAGGGGTTAGCAATTACGCTAGTACAAGTAATCAAGGCAAACCAATCGCTTACACATTTCATAGTACATGCACCAATATCATTTCAAAAACCGAAACCAGACATGTCTTTTCTGGAAACAAACAGTCAAATAATTTGCCTTGGGAACAGGGTAACACCATTGATCCCGCCCGAGGCCTCTAAAGACCCTCCCGAGATGGCCATATCATAAAATAAAATACGCACATGCATCGCCTTGGGAACAGAGTAATATGCCCGAGGCCTCTAAGGACCCTCCCGAGCTGGCTAGCTAAACAAACTCATGAATCCATGACTCAACCCTTTGGATTCCCTCCGTGATCCCGTCGGACCAACCCGAGGTGAGCAAATCACACACAAAATACATTACCATTCCACGTTAAGCATAAAGGTTTCCAAAAATACTTGCCTTGAATAATTGATGACGCAACGAACGGAAAGGATAATCACCGACGAACGCTAGGAATCAACGGAACCGAACCTAACGATTCGAAGAACATAATTACAACCAACTCTAGACGAATACAGAAATGGAATACACCCGAAAACCCGCCTACGATTCATGTATATTCGTACAAAAATAACAACGAGGGCGGACCACAACCAAACCCTCTCGATTCCGCAAAACCATGAAAATATACCATGAATCTGTAGGGAAACTAATGATATTGACAAGTTTAATCATATTCATGATGAATCCACCAACAAAACGGAACGAATCGGAAGAAAATCCCAAAACCCCCAATTTATCCAAAAGTAAGGTTCTAAGAGATTTACCTTGGATTAGGATGAAATATTCGTGTTGATTTTGTTATAATACACCAAGAACTCAAGAAAGATGTTGGATGAGATGATTGGAGGAAGAAATCGCCAAGAAAATCGCCTAATCGCCTTAGTCATGAGAGGAGGAAGAAATGAGAAATTATGATTATCTCGGTCAACTCCCTAGTTTATATAGCCAGGGAGTGTTAGCGCGCGCTAACTCCTCAAGGTTAGCGTGCGCTAGCGGGATAAAATTCCAATCCATACAGTTAGCGTCCCATCCGGAGCGATTTCGGCCGTTAGCGTGCGCTAGTCCAATTGTAGCATGCGCGAATAACATATCGGTAGCGCGCGCTATAGACCAATAGCGTGCGCTACTGGGCATCGATCGAGTCGGTGGCAACCGTCGTAACTCACGACCCGTTAGCGTGCGCTATCGTACAAACGTAGGCGTGCGCTACCGCACTGACCGAAGTTCGGTAGTAAACTGCCCAAAGATCGAGTCACGCTTAGCGCGCTAACGAACAACTTAACGTGCGCTAGTCTCCCGACATTAGCGTGCGCTAGACAAAGTAGCGTGCGCTAATCCGATAGTCCAGAGGGCTGGGAACATAACTGCCACTCCCAGGCTAACTCGCTAGTGCGCGCTACGAAGTAAACGTAGCGTGCGCTACTAAGGAACCTCTAGCGTGCGCTATGCAGAAAATTTAGCGTGCGCTAGATACCGAATATAGACGGCCCAAAACACCGGAATACGGACGAAACGTCAAACGAAACATCTGAAGACACATCAAAACATAGGATGGATCCACGGCAACCCCGAAACAGCGGTTCCGCACAACAATAACGAGAATCAGATCAATAGATGACGGGAAAGATACACTGAAAGATACACGAGGGTCTCTACGACCGAAAAATACATCGAAAATAAAAATTCAAAGGAAAGAAAAATGCGGATATTACAAATATTAGCGTGCGCTAGCGGGTCACCCGGTAGTCCAGTGGCTACTGCCATCCTAGTTAGCGTGCGCTATATATACTGTAGCGTGCGCTAACGCCTTACGGTAGCATGCGCTATCCAAGAGTTAGCGTGCGCTACCTGGTAGTTGTTGCCCAGAAATGGAAGTCCAGAACCTACTGTCATCTGCCCTGCTCGAGCCTTAGCGTGCGCTACTGATATTGCCTAGCGTGCGCTAGACGCTACCTAGCATACGTTACCTGATAGTCCAGAGAGTCTGAAAACCTCACTTCCCTTGCCGACCCATCTCGTTAGCATGCGCTACGGACGGCGTTAGCGCACGCTACTGAACACGAATAGTGTGCGCTAGCGTACTCCTAACGTGCGCTATGTCCGTGACCCAGGATACTTCTGAAAGGTCTAAACTAAACGATCATGATCCAATCAAGGTACGAAACTCTAGGTCAACATCGACAACATCACAAAGAGTTTACAGAGCGACGAAATAGGAAGAACGGCAAGGTCAAACTATCAAAAAGTACGGGTATTACAGGTAGTACATTTTTAACTTGAATTGGTGATAAAGATGTTTACTCGTTTACATTTAAAGTTTGTTTATTATACGTTTATATGTGCAGATGTTTGATGATGTTTGAGCACTGTCTGATGATGTTATTCATAAAATTCGAGCTGGTTGGGGACACTATTTCTTGGAGGTTCGAAAACGTCTTGCGACATGATTTTGGCATTTTTGTATGAATTATTTGTATGAATTGTACATTTGATATTTATATGAATTATTTGGATGAATTGGTGAGTTTTTTTGTATTATATTTTTCAATGAATTTGTTGTTGGTTAGTTCATTTAGGGTGTGTTTGGATTCAATGAATTGGTGGCTTATTGATTATTACAGTCTGATCCGAGTTCAGGTACTGGATTGTGCAAAATAATGCCAAAATCTAGGCAAAAATTTGGACAAAATAACAGCGGTTCCCAGAAAACCGCAGTTAAATGTATTGAAAATACAACAACGGTTCCCAAAAAATCGCTGTTAAAGTGTAAAAATAACGGCGGTTCGGAGACCGCCGTTACAGCAGTTCTTTATAACCGCTGTTAATTGGCATGTTTAACAGCGGTTATAAAGAACCGTTGTTAACTGTCTAAAACAACGGCGGTTACTAAAACCGCAGTTAAAATTAACAGTGTTACATATAACGGTGGTTCCGGAACCGCTGTTAATTGGCCCCGAGAACCGCTGTTAAAAGTATGTTGTGTAGCAATGTTAAATGGCCAAAATAGGATCTAAAGTTTATCAATTGTATCATTTGAGGATCTAAATTTTCGAAGGTATCAAACTGAGACCTAATCTTTGATCCGTTAGACTACGTTAGAACCTCCGTTAACTTTTGTCCGTTAAGTACTAACGGAGTGCTTAGTCGACAGTTACATGACATGTGACAGGTGTTTATTGGTCAATATATGACGTGTCACCAGTCATCATCTCCGATGAAGTTGACTTTTCCGATCATATTCTCCGGCAAACTTTCCGACGAACATCATTTTTTCCGGCCGAATGATGTTCGCGGAAAAAATGGCCGGAAAAAACGATGTTCGCCGGAAAATTTACCGAAGAAGATGATCGGAAAAGTCAACATCACCGGAAAAAATGACATGTGACACGTCATATATATTGACCAACCAATAAACATCTGCTATGTGTCATTTAACTGCCAACTAATCACCCCGTTAGTAATTAACAGACAAAAGTTAACAAAGGTCCTAATACAGTATAACGGATCAAAAATTAAGTCCCAATTTACCTTCAAAAATTTAGGTCCTTAAATATTAAAATTGATAAACTTGAGATCATTTTTAGTCATTTAACCTTTATTTAAAATAGCAAGAATTGTTTTGGGACAAAGACATTGTCATAATAAGCATAATTTACAGGCCCAGGGTACAATTTCATGCCAAGACATGGTCATAAAAAGCATAATTTACAGGCCCATCTTATCTGGCATGTGAAGTCTTCACGTGCTATTTCTCCAAATAGTTTGTTATGTCCTTCTGCGTATAATATTATTTTTTTGTGTCTCAAGTTTAGTAATAATTTTTTTGATACTTAATTTGTCGGAATTGATCTTTACTTGAATAAATTCGAGTCATATATTATATTTTCGAGTAACATAATTTCGAGTCAACTTCAAAAGATATACAATATTGAGTAAGGTTGCCTATCGGGTAACATAAATTAGACCATCGAGTTACCCGAATTCGAGTTACCTGATAAGAATTCGAGTCACCCGATACGAATTCGTGTTACCCGAATTCGAACTCGAGTTACCCGATTTGAATTCGTGTTATCTGAATTCGAGTAACTCGGCAAAACTCGAGTTACCCGATACGAATTCTGTTACCCGAATTCGAACTCGAGTTACCCGATTTGATTACGTGTTACCCGAATTCGAGTTACTCGACAGAACTCGTGTGACCCGAGTAACAGTCCGAGTTACTCGGTATATTCTCGAGTGACTCGACTCGAGTTACCCGATGAAAAATCGTGATAGTTGTTTGTCTAATTCGTGTTACCCGATTGTCAACCTTCCTCAATATTGTATATTTTTTAAATTGATTCGAAATTATATTACTCGAAAATACAATATATGACTTGAATTTATTCGAGTAAATGTCAATTTCGATAATTTATATATCAAAATAATTGTTGCTAAATTTGAGATAAGAAATAATAATACTAAATATAAAAAGACAAAACAAGTTTTCGCTCCTTTGTTTTCTCCATTCTACACCTCCTGAAGAAGGGAATTAGCAAAAAATAGAAAAGAACACACTTTTTTTAACACGATCACGTAGAATATTTCACATTCCAAAAAGTGAATTTGTATCAACACAATATGGACGCCAAGACACAAACGGCTGATTAGGGATGGAAATCAAACCTAACTGTTCAAATACTCAATTGGAGCTCGACTGGTAAAAAGTTCGTTCGACTTCAATTATTTAATATAACGAAATAAGTTTGCACATAATTTTTTACTTGATAAAATATAAAGCTCCAGCTCAGCTCGATTTGAATAGAAATTAAAAAATGTATATAAAAATTAAATTACTCGAGCTCAATATGTATTCAGACTGATTAAAGCTCGTTCGAATTAGGCTAAACTATGAATGAAATCATGCTCAAACATAGTGTTAAAGCTCAATAATAAATTTCAAACAAATTTGAACAGACATAGATTCGGTCCGTCTGGATTAATCTACACCCATATGTCAATACTACTTGTTAAATGCTACTCTAGTTCTATACTTATGTAGTACTATGATCATATAATTTGGTGTAAATATACAAACTTTCACCATTTTTAAATTTCAACATGATTTTTAAAACATGCGTGTAAATGCATAAACTTTCATCCCCTTTTGATTTTCGACATGAAACTCAGAGGGGCATAATTTTATCCGATATGATAGCCGGAATTGTATGCATGTCATTGTTGTCCGGTATATCAGAACTCCATCGTTTCATGTTAACAAAAAAGAAGTAATTTTAGGTAGAATTGTTTGGGGATTTTATTTTCATTTGTAATCACCCTAATTAAGGTTCTTTCCTCTCACCCTGTCGCGCTTGCTCTCACTCAAACTGTGAGAACTTCTGTTTCTTTTTTCTCCATGGAAGATGGGTGAATGACACTGCAAGCATGGATTAGATGTTGTATTTAGGACGTCGTGGAATGATGAAAATCTGGCAATGTGTTTCTATGGGTGCCCTTTAGGCACGGTAAGTAAGCTCACCTCGCCCTCTTCTCACAACATCTACTTAATTTTGCAGTTCTAATTTGACACCAATTTTGGGAGTTTAGTTTTAACATCAATTTTTAGAGTTGCTTATCTTTAATTTTTTGTTTCAGGGGCATTCTTTTCCTATCACGCCTGGATTGATCCCAACCCCACAGTTTCAGCGTAATTACATGCGCAATTGAAACGCGAAAGAGATGAAGGTTGAGAGCAGCTAAGAATTCAGACGTGCTTGTCGATTGAATACAAGGAATCAGATCATGAAGCTTGGGATGGAGATGCCAGTTCATCTGTGGAGAAACATTAATTGGAGGAGAAATTAGAACTTGTACAATTGAATTGGGTATTATAACATGGAAGCTCAGGTGGTGGAGGAATCTTGGGATTATCTGCCTCATTATCACATGCTCGTTCTTTGCTTTTTCTTTTCGGGTTTAGGGATGTTGGTCCTTTCGAATATATATTGGTAATAATCATGTATTACTTCATGTAATTAATTATGTATGTCCTTCGATATGTATTTGGTGTTGGAAAAAATGGCCTCAAAGATCCCCAACAACCCTCCCAAAGAACAATAATAGAAAAAAATAAATAACACAAGAATATACGTGGAAACTCCAAAATCGGAAAAAAAACTACGGCCCCCACCGAAGAAAATACTACTATGCGATAAAGTTTTACAATCACACAAATTCTCTCTCTCTCTCTCGACCCCAAACCAACTTCCGAACTACTACAACAACTCTTTGACTAATTCACACCTTTCTCCCAACTTTCTACTAGAGAATACAAGAAAGGAATTTAAGAAGAATCAAATACAAAGAGAAGTAGTGCATTAGATTTTGGTACACTTGGAATAAAGACCCAAGGCCTCCTTATATAGTATTAGGAAGCCTCCAACTCTTTTCTTGTTTCCAATGTGGGATGACTTCTTTTATTGGAGTAAGAAGCCTCCCACTGTTTATGCTCTTTCAATGTGGGATAAGACCCTCTTTTATTTTACAACAAAATCCCAACAATCTCCACCTTGCTAAAATATAAGAAAACTTCACCGTCTTCACCCACAATCCATTGTCTTCACCGACAATCATAATTCTTAAACCAAAGAATCACCATTCTCAAAACAGAGAATAACCTACTCCATCATATGAGTAGAACACTTAGAACAAACCCGTCTAAGAATTTTAACCACTTAGAATCAACCATTCTAAAAATTTCCCTCGGCACATGTCGAAAAACTTGATGAAATGTTTACGGTACAACTTCCCTGTTGGCCACCGGAAGTTCATCAGCTCTCGACATCAATCTTCACCACACATCTTGCATCAATGCCAACCCAATGCCCATGTGTAAATTTGTGAACCCGCTAATCAAAAAGACACGTCCCTTTCCATGGTAACGAGCATACCATGAGTATGCCAACTTCTCAAAAGAATTCTTCACCGTCGGTGATGACAAAGACATTGTTAGCGGAATTGGAACATTTTGCCGAATCCGCTCCACCTGGATAATTTCTTTTAACATGTCTAGATTTCCCATACTTCCAGCACGTCAGAGTCCTCAAAGGGTTTTTCTTCTTCTCGTTCCTACATATCAAAACTGCACCTTCTGATGAAGTATTGCTACTACATTCCAGTCTTTTCTCCTCGGATAGGAGTTTTCTAGTAACATCTTCATACTTCAGGGTCTCTTATCCGTACATCAGAATAGGCTTCATATGTTCATAAGAAGATGGCAAAGATAATATAAGCCTTAACGCTTTATCCTCATCTTCAACCTTCACTCCAATGGCCTCAAGTTCCGAAACAATATTATTAAGAACACTTAGATGATCTGAAATTTTTGAACCTCCATCCATACGTAATGTATGAAATTGCTCCTTGAGATACAACCGATTTGAGATGCCCTTGCCTTGGTACAACTGTTCAAGCTTCTCCCAAAGCTCCTTTGCCGTTGATAACCCACACATTAGCTAGCACATTCTTTGCAAGACACAAACGGATGGCACTAGCCGCTCTGAGATCCAAATCTTCCCATTCTTCATCATCGTTTTTACTGGTCCCGCTTTTATCACCGCTGGAAACAGGGGCAGGTTTCCCCTTTAACGCCTTGTGTAATCCTGATTGAATCAACACATCCTTGACTTGAACTTGCCACAAGCCAAAATTGATCCTTCCATCAAACTTCTCTACATCGAACCTCATGGGACTGAACTTTGACATCGTATCTGTATCTTAACTTGAAATACCAAGACACCCAAATACGACCAATACAAATTCATTTCTGATGTGGAAGATCAGACAAAGCTGCAACCATGGAGCATAATACGAACCTCTAAGACCGAGACCTCCCCCAAACTTGGCTTCGATACCACTTGTTGGGAAAAACGGCCTCAAAGATCCCCAACAAGCCTCCCAAAGAACAATAATAGGGAAAAATAAATAACACAAGAATATACGTGAAACTCCAAAACCGGAGAAAAAACCATGGTCCCCACCGAAGAAAATACTACTATGCGATAAATTTTTACAATCACACAAATTCTCTCTCTCTCGACCCCAAACCAACTTCCGCACTACTACAACAACTCTTTGACTAACTCACACCTTTCTCCCAACTCTATACTAGATAATATAAAGAGAAATTTAAAAAGAATCACACCTTATACTTATTAACAGCAATACATCTACAATAAATATGTGCATTCATGAAAGAATAGATTAAATCTTCCATAAAGTGGACGTTTTCATTAATCACAACCGAAGTCAACGAAAATAAACAACAATTATCTTAGAACAACATCAGTACAAATTCACCCATAAACTGATACAGATCAAATATGAAATAACAAACACCGCTAGACCTATTACATTCTGAAGAGATTGTGGAAAGCTTGAATTATATTACTTCAGAGGTTACAATATATAACAGAGGTATACACAATTACAGGAGTGATTGTAGGACCAATTACAGGAGTGATTGAAGGACTATACAAGTCAACCTATTAGTTGTCTAATTTAACTATGAGCTGGAATCGGTGCATACAATGATAGGAAGGATAACAAAACCAATACTATACATGGACTAAGTCTTATTCTTATCCTTAACATGCCCCCGCAAGACGGACGACCTATCCGAGAGACCGATCTTGGACATAAAGAATTCAAACTTAGCTCGAGCTAAAGGTTTGGTCAATGGATCAGCAAGTTGATCACCCGTTGAGACATGAGTTACGCGTAAACTACCATGTTGAACCTGCTCACGAACAAAATAATACGCAAGTGCCAAATGTTTCATGCGTGAATGGAAGACCGGATTAGCACTTAAATGAGTGGCACCAAGATTGTCACAGTATATGACTGGGGTCTGAGAAAGATACACACCCATTTCACTCAATAAATTACGCAGCCATAATATTTCTGCAGCTGTGGTAGTGACCGCTTTGTACTCAGCCTCAGTAGATGATTGGGCCACAAACCGCTGTTTCTTTGAACTCCAACACACAGGATTACGGCCTAGAAATACCACATGACCCATGGTAGACGTGTAGTCATCCTTATTTCCAGCCCAATCAGCATCGGAAAATCCATGAAGGTTAAGAGAAGCTTCTCGATAAATCGTTACACCCTTGTCAAGTGAACCTACAAGGTACCGCATAAGCCATTTTAGCGTAACCCAATGAGGATTTCTAGGAGCATGCATGAACTGTGACAACTTGTTTACAACATATGCAACATCTGGTCGTGTTAGAGTAAGATATTGCAGGCTTCCGACAAGAGCACGATACTCACTTGGGTTATCAATAAGATCACCAGAGTGTAAGGTGAGTATGCAATCAGCAGCCATAGGAGTAGAAACCGGTTTTGCGTTGGTCATTTTCGCCCTTTCATGCAAATCAATAATATATTTACGTTGATTCAAGTGTAACCCGTGTAGTGATGGTATAACTTCAACTCCTAAGAAGTATGAGAGTGTTCCAAGATCCTTAAGAGCGAACTTGCGTGCAAGACACTGAATAAACTCTTCAAGTATACCCGTTGTTGTGTCAAGAATTAACACCTTCCGACCGGCGATCGCCTAGGAGGTCGGGCGACCAAGTCGCCGAAGGCCCAAGGAAGAATCCGCCGACCGACGACAGCGACCTAGCCTTAGCCCGGCAGACAAGCATGAATCGGCCACCAAGGTCCCAGGACAAGAACCGGTACCGAGCGATCGACATCCAATACGATCATCTCTCGGCGCCTGGCGACCGACTTATGGACGATCATCTCTCAGCGCTTTGCCGACCGACCCTTGGTGACCGACCAATGCCGACCTTCAGTGACTGGCCGAGAACGATCCTCGGTGTCCAGCTAGAGACGACCGCATCATGACGATCTGGGCCGATGGCCATCCAGTCGGCCAAGGCCGAGCAACAGGACAGCACCCACGTGCAGATCCGCAAAAGGCGCTGACAAACCTGTCACCTACCTCACCTACCAACAGGGCCGCAGACCTGCGAAAGGAGCTGACGGACAAGACTGGTGACCACAGCCTGTCACCTACCTTTCCTACTGACAAAGTCCGCCGAAAGTAACAAAGTGGGACCTCCTGTGACAAGATTTCGGACGCGTTGGCTCCTCATCGACCTCACACTGGCTACCACCGTAAATTTAGACTTTGGCGGGCGGCCATGTGACCTTTCGGACGATCGCCCCATTACATTAATGGCCGAAAGGCGATCGCCCACTAGGGAACAAGGCACCTCAACCCCTATATAAAGAAGGCAGCCTGCACTTGGATTCTCGCTCTGCATTCTCGCATTTCACACCATACAGAAGCAAAATACTTACACTTGGCAAACATCCAACTCTTGGCAAACAGTTATCTTTCGGTCTTACTTCTCCCGGCCTATCTCATCCAGCAGATTATCGGCGGGGACGAAGAACACCGAGCTTCGCTCAAGAGCCGGATTAACAGAGTCTTTTTACACTCATTGTATTTAGATTTCTCTCATTAATACTTGTATCCACGAATATTCGTATTAATAACATCTCGCGAGAGCATTCAAGCCCGGGCCTAACAAACCCGGCAAATCTTGTTTTATTTATATTCTCTCGGAAGTGCTCCCGCAATTGTTGTTTGTTGTCCGTCTCCAGCAGTATTTAATCTTCGGATAGATATTTTGGGCAACAACACCCGTGTTCGGACTTGTAAGAACAATGTCATCAACATAGACAATAAGATAGATAGGAGCTGAGCCACTGTGATTAATAAACAAGGAAGCATCTGCAATTGACCGTTTGAACCCAAAACTCATCAAGAAAGCAGTGAGCTCATTGTACCACGCTCTAGGAGCCTGCTTGAGACCGTATATTGCCTTTCGAAGCTTGCATACATAGCTTGGAAAAGTGACATCTGGAAATCCTGGCGGCTGAGTCATAAAAACTTGTTCATGAAATGTTCCGTTTAAGAACACATTATTAATATCAAGTTGGCGAAGACACCAGTTACGAGTCACTGCAAGAGCAAGCAGAGTGCGTATCGTGGCGGGTTTTACCACATGACTGAAGGTTTCTGTGTAGTCGACACCAATACGTTGTTGAAACCCTTTTGCAACCAAACGAGCACGATAACGATCCACCGTACCATCAGGTTTATATTTAATGCGAAAAACCCATTTGCATTTCACAACATTTTGTCCCGAGTTAGCAGGAACGAGTTCCCATGTCCCAAGATTATGAAGTGCCTTAATTTCATCAAGCATGGCCTGTTTCCATAAAGGATCAGCAAGTGCTTGAGTAATGGTGTTAGGTTCAGTAGGACGTTGTTGCACAGTAGTAGGATTTGCATATTTGGGATTCGGCCTGAAAATGTTATTTTGGGAACGTGTGGTGATGGATCTGCTGAGATTAGTAGAAGAGGTTTGTGAATGTGTCTGAGGTAAGGCATTATTGGTGACAATTTCAGGTTGCTGGGTGGAGACATTATTACGTTCTGATGAGGTGCTTGTGTCACTAGGTTGGGTTGTAGGATGGGCTGTAGTAGGGGATGTAAACGGCTCTAATGGGGCATCATTTGTGCTTGTTGATGATTCACTTGAGGATAAAATTGGAACATTAAGATGACACCAACTATCACATGTAGGATAAGTATGTCTCGATGCGGTCTATGAAAGTTTGTTGTAGGGAAATTCTGTTTCCACAAAACGAACATGACGAGAAGTATATATCTTGTGAGTCACGGGATCAATACAATAGTAGGCACTTTGTGTGGCCGAGTATCCCACAAAAATACACGGAATGGAGCGTGGATCCAGCTTGTGGTTAGTGTATGGACAGAGCCACGAGTAACAAAGACAACCGAAGCTTCGTAACTTGAGATAATTTGGAGACAATCCAAATAAAGACTCAAATGGGGACTTGTGGGATAGGGTTGGAGTAGGCAACCGATTGATTAGATATGAGGCGGTTGTAAATGCTAAGGACCAAAACTTAACAGGTAACTCAGCATGTAAAAGTAGAGAAAGTCCGGTTTCGACAATGTGACGACGTCGACGTTCAGCAAAACCATTATGCTCGGGTGTATGTGGTGGGGTAGTGAGTTGCGAGACACCATTTATCGATAAAAATTCTGATAATGCTTGATATTCACCCCCATTATCAGAATAAATCATTCTGATGGACCTTGCAAAGTACTTTTCAACCAAAGCTTTGAACCGAATGAATACTTCCTTGGTGTCTGATTTCTTTTTAAGTGGATAAAACCATACATATCGAGTAAAATGATCCACAAAAATGACATAATATTTGTACCCATCAAAGGAATAAACCGGTGAAGTCCATAAATCAGTGTATAAAAGATCAAGCGGATACTGCGAAATTAAAGTACTTTGCTTGAACGGAAGCTTATGGCTTTTATGACATTGACAAGCGTTACTATTAAAAGAGAAATTATTGGAAACATTGAACTTTGAAGAAGCAACAATGGACTTAAGAATTTCTAAAGATGGATGCCCTAAGTGATGATGCCATTCTATCGCATTAGCTTTAACACTTGAGTAAGCAACGATGGAACGAATCGAGGATGACAACTCGTAGATGCCATCTTTAGTTGGTCCCATGAGGAGAGGTGTCCCCGTGAGCCGATCCTTCACAAGATAAAAATCAGAGGTAAACGAAATTATAAGGTTGTTGTCTTTGCATAGCTGATAAATAGATAGAATGTTACGATGCATTTGAGGAACACAAAAAACATTAGAAAGTGACAGAGGCTTAGATGAAGTAGGAAGTTTAGAAGAACCTATGTGAGTAATTGAAAGGCCCTTACCATCACCAATAACAATTTCTTCAGTGCCACTATATGGATGATGAAGCGAGAGATTCGCGAGATCGTGAGTGACATGATGAGAAGCTCCAGAATTAAGAAGCCATTAGGCTGATTGAGCGGAAGCAGTTGTAGCAACATTGGCTTGAGGTGCGTGAGACCGATAAGTGGGGGGAGGGGGAGGGCAAATGCCAGGATATTTCTCTTGAAAAATTGGACACTTCTGAAGTGAATGACCTTTAGTGTGACACCATTGACACTTTCCTAGGAACGGTTTGGTTCCAGTAAACGAAGAAGAATTTCTGTTATGAGAGGTTGAACTTTGATTGGATCGATATGGGTTTGTGTGATGTGTGGGCTGGCGTTGCGAGGGTGAATGGGAATGCCGACTAAATGTTGGGTTAGCAGTAGCAGGAAGAGTACCAAGGATAGGTTGAGTTTTTATTGTGAGTTCACCATTAATAAGCTTTTCATGAAGTTCAGAAAATGAGATCGGCTTGTCGCGAGCATTAACGGCATCAATAACTCCTTGGTATGAGTCATCAAGCCCCTCTAACACACGATCGGTGATGTCTTCTTGGTCAACCTTAGCCCCAAGGAGAGCTAGCTGATCGGTACAGACCTTTATAGCATTCATATACTCGGTAACTGATTGAGGGCCTTTAGTAATGTTTCTCAGCCGAGTTTTAAGTTGCTTGATGTGGCCACGAGACGTGCTTGCAAATGTATCAGCAAGGGTGTCCCACATCTTCTTTGTTGTGGTAGTGAGCGAGACTAATGGGACAACGTTTTGGTCAAGTGTTCCAATAAGAGCACCAAAGAGAAGTCAATCTTGACGTACCCACGTGAGATATGCTGGATTGGTGGTTGAAACATTGTCTTTTACAGTGGTTTTGGAGGGAGCAGTAAAGGTACCATCAAGATATTTAAATAAGCCATAGCCATCAAGTGTGGCTTGAATTTGAAGTTTCCATGAAGTATAGTTGGAAGATGTGAGTTTAATAATGTTTGAGAGAGTAACAATGATGATTGGGTTAGTGGGATCAACATCGTTGGGGATAGTGTGGGAAGACATGGTGAAGGGAAAAAAAAAAAAATTACGATGGATCAAAGAGTAATTAGGCTCTTGATACCATGAAGAGATTGTGGAAAGCTTGAATTATATTACTTCAGAGGTTACAATATATAACAGAGGTATACACAATTACAGGAGTGATTGAAGGACCAATTACAGGAGTGATTGAAGGACTATACAAGTCAACCTATTAGCTGTCTAATTTAACTATGAGCTGGAATCGGTGCATACAATGATAGGAAGGATAACAACCAATCCAATATTATACATGGACTAAGTCTTATTCTTATCCTTAACACATTCATTCATTCATTTCTGCTTTCCTGAGTTGGTCGGATGTCAGCGATTGTGTTGCTTGATGATTGCAGCCTTGTACACCTTCTACAATTGATCAACTTTACTCCCCTTTGAGTAGAACCCTGCAGAAATAACGTATGAGTATGTTAGTGTATAAGGTACAAAATCATGCATAAACTGATGTCAAGATATCAACAAAATCATCTATAAACTGGTTCTTATCTTATCTCGACATAAGTGTTCCGAGATTACCCTATCATCACACATTCTGCTTACCCTTTCCTTTTTTCTTACTCTTTCACTCACTCTCTCCTTAATTAATTTTCTCCTCCATTTTCTCATTTGCTGTCTCTTTCACAATCTCAGTCACCTTCTTCATACCCTTTCCCTGTTTCTTACTCTTCCCCTCCACCCTATCACATTCTTTTCCATTCTCTTTCTCCTTAACCCACTGCTTTGCATACAATTCATCAATGCATCAGGTTCATCTCGCTGCAATAATCATCAATTTCATTCTCATACATATGCATGATACTTCCATTTCTTCTTGTGGATATACATCGTTCGCTCCCTCTCGATTAATGAATAAACAATGGGAAAGATAATGTTTTGTGTAGTTGGGTGAACGATATCATTTTCATTCAAGTTAAAACAACATCATTTCATCCCAATTTAATTACGGTTTAAGCCAGCTCAATCCACGTAATTTGTAAAATGTCACATCACCACTCGAGAGCTGTCGGTGTAGAAAATTCATAAGGGATGAAAGTTCATGTATTTATATGAAGGTTTTAAAAGTCATTTCGAAATATAAAAATGTTTTAAGTTGGTGTATTTACACCATATTAACCCTATTAATTATTACAAAATATTCCAGGGAGTTAGATTTCCGTCTTTCTCGAGATGCCTCTAACTCCAATACTGTTTAGATTAGGTATTGCAGATGATAATGGATTTAAGTCATTTTAAAAGCTGTTGCACCCCAATTTATAAGAAATCTAAGTTTAGGAATGACTCTCTTTACGATGTCTATATAATGCCCACTCAGTCACCAATATCAATACATATATTTTCGTTCAATTTCTCAACATTGTTTACTTTATTCCAAATTATTGTTTTTCCTTCGGCATGTTATTAGCACAAAGTTCTAAGAAAAAATCGAATTTAAGAAAAAACAAAAAAAATATGGACAGAAGCCGCTGTGCCTGAATAGCCACGAATTATTGCGACCAAGATCGAGCCCCATTGCCAGCACATCATCGTGATGCCTGTCCATCCGATCATCGTAATCCAGTAACATGCGTCGCTCCCCATCCAACAGACAGACGAATAGCCGCATCCATCGCCTCCCAGGCCCGCCTGCTACCGCATCACCTTCATTGCTAGCACCCTGCACTGTTAGGGTTGTATACTTTAAGGCATAATTAATGTTTTTATTACCTTATCTTCCTATATTATCTATGAGAATCTTAAATGAATTTTTGTCACATATATTGCATATTACTTAACGTATGGCTATGCAAATATTGTCTATTTATTTTATCCTAAAGATAATATAGTTTGTTGGTGTCATACAAAATATCATATTATCGGCCTTCTAAAATGTATAAATACTGTACAACTATGTGAAAGGTTGTTGTGTGTGCTTGATATTTGTTGGTCTTGACTATTAGCATTAAATTAGCGTATATCTTATATGTTGATCTGGATCGTAACGAGATAGTTTCTTCCGTACTGATTAGAAGCATGAATATATCGAATAATTATGACATTTTAATTCTATTGCTTTGGT
This sequence comes from Orobanche coerulescens, assembly GCA_033398695.1. NCBI lineage: Eukaryota > Viridiplantae > Streptophyta > Magnoliopsida > Lamiales > Orobanchaceae > Orobanche > Orobanche coerulescens. The sequence goes on from CM065817.1 coordinate 124,011,338, forward strand.
TTATCATGGGTATGAGTGATATCGGTTGATTCAATATGCTCGATATTTTGATTAATATTTTATATGATGATTAATATTATAGCTAGAAATCATATCCCGAGTCATTCAGATTGATGACGTTCCCTTGAGGAGCTCAAAATAATATTATATTAAAGTGTGCAAGTAGATTAATTTATGATATAATAATAAATATTGAGCGATACTACTCATGGATAAAAATTAATTATTTAAAGTTGTCACTAACTTAAGTTAATTAATAAATATGTGATATCTTAATTATGAGAAATAATTAATTTAAAAATAAGCCTAATCTCATAACAGGATTTGGGCAGATAGTACAATATTAATTCTTTAGTAGACAGAATTAAGCTCAATGTTGTATGGCTCCGAATGTTGGGCGATGAAGAAGTCGCTTGAGAGCAAGTTGGAAGCGGCTGAAATGAGAATGTTATGCTGGTCGTGTGGTCGCACAATGTTAGATAGAATCTCGAACGGGGTCTTCAGGAACGCATTAGAAGTGGCGCCCATTTCAGCGAAAGTTAGGGAAGGAAGATTGAGATGGTTTGGCCACGTCCGCAGGAGGCAGGCATCTGCTCCAGTGAGGAGGGTCGAGAGTATATTGGTTGTCGGGGAGAGGAGGAGAGGCAGACCGAGGAGGACGTGGGAGGAACAACTTAGATTAGATTTGAAGGCCTTAAACCTTTCCGAGTCCATGACTGTTGATAGGTGCGCTTGGAGGCGCCAGATCAGAGTTGTAGATTCTTTAGTTGGGAGTGGTGCTGTACTTGAGAGCCTCGGTGTTGAGTTATCTCGGTTAGCTTTGACCTAGAGCATTGCATTTTTACTTTTATTGTGTATTTAATCCTATTGCCTTTTGCATGTGGTGTATTTTTGACCGGGAGCTGTGCGCGGAATCAACCTCTCTTCTGTTTGAGCAGCGTTCATCGGGAGTGAAGTAACCAAATTCCTCTTAGGTAAGTCCCATGTGGATTAAGCCATGGGCTCAGGTATGGTATTGAGCTTTTTCGAATCATATGCTTCCCTTTGTATTTTTCACTCAATATTTCACTTTGCGCACTAATTTGAGTCTACACTTGATCTCCCTACCATAATAAGTATGGGCATGGTCTGCGTACATCTTACCCTCCCCAGACCCTTCTCTGAGCGGGATATACTGGGTATGTTTGGTTTGGTTTTATTTTATACTCAATTATATTAAAAAGAGCTTAATGTGAGAAGTTGAGGTCTACTATGAGTCTTCACCCTAAGCATCCCAAGATCCCTACGGTAAGATGCATATAAAGAGACATAGGGGTTGGCCGAGATCATAATTAGAATGCAAGAGTTGATTTTTTCTATTGTATGTTAATTGTAGTTCTTGATTTGTGTCTTTGATACCACAATTTAGAGAAGACATCGTCTTTTCTTAAGAAAATCAAAATATTCAATAAAGTAGAATAAATTGAGAGCTGCTTGGAGGTGATTTGGCTGATCCACATTGTGATTCAAGAAGATCTAGTAGCTTGCCCACACTATATCCGGATCAAGGCTAGGGAGTACGAGGTAGAAATCAAAGATCAACCACTATGCTTCAAGGATAAATATTCCATGATATCATTAGATATGTATTAGATTAGTTTATTTACCAATATGTACTACGTAAATAATTTATTTAAATTGCTTATTATATGGATAATTAACTAATTAACAAGTCTAGATAGATCTAATTTTTGCTATAGCCCATTTCATCAATCACCCAAGCCACATTTCCACTACATTTTTTCCCAACATACGCAACTAGTCGGGACCCCATCCGACGAGTCCGATTCAATGACCCAGTCCAGTATGATCAGCCTGTCGTAGTGATCCCATCACCTAGGTTACATGAAGTAGCGCATGATCTGACGAAACCCGCAACCCGATCATAGTCGAACTCGAGAGTTTGGTCCCATGACCTATTTCAGTCCAAAAACCCAATGAGTCGCAGCAAGTTAGCCCGGCCTATATTTGTCAACCTGAATCATACTCGACACGGTTTCGTCCAGCATGAATCCAAGCAGCTCGCCCAATAGTTGAATCGACTAGCAGCTCGACTATATTGGTATATATTGGTTATTGATATATATTGGTTATGTGATATTATTATATATTATCATTGGGTTAACATTTCGACTTTATACTTGTGCCGTATATTGAGGTTACTATTGGTTTTCGTATGTGATATAGGAGCTTCTTATTTTGCCTCGAGGAATTATATAGCTAGGCGTTATTTTGGAGGTTCAGTCATAGAAGATGGAGTTTTTCCAGCCATTTTGGGCTAAAACGATAAATTCATCACTGTCTTGCATCGCGTCGTACCCAGCAGAGTGCGCTCGGGGGTGTCGCATGCTGAATAAGACACATATCTAGACCACATAATGTGACGTGTCTTGGAGTGTTCTTCGCGGGCCTCCTACAAGATACGATGCTGGCATACACGTGAAACAGCCATGTCATGCACAATGTTGCGAAGACGGTCGACATGTGGGTGGACATGGCGCTAGCTGCGTCGTGTCATGCGCCATATTGTTCAGACCATGCAGTATATATAGGAAACTTAGTATTTTTTTCAGCTATTTTCTCCTCATCTATAGCAAATTGCCGATCCTATCTCTTTACACATTGAGTTTATCTTAATTTAAATTTTAGTCCATTTATATAACAATAAGGAGTAAAGAGATCACATCTTCTTCAATAAATTATCCATGCCACCTGTTATTATCGGCTGAGCACATCTAATTTCGTTAGGCCTGTTTCTTTCCAATTTTCTCCGAAGGTGGATGTCTCTGACAGTCGGATCCACATTCTGTCAAAGCTCAATATCTCGATGTGGGGATGGACTCTCCCCATTTGCATGTCACTACTCGATGCAATGAGATCAGATCAGAGGATGCATTGACCACATCAAGGAGGAGGGAACACAAGAAATAGCCGATCTTAACTTCGTGATGACACCAGTAAGTAAGAGCTATAGCTGAAGCGCCACTGGGTGGCCCGTGAACCACCCTATCGTTCATTTCCTTTCACTTTTATTTTTATTTTTATATGTGTTGTGTTTAGTTTTAGTCAATTGAGGGTCTCTTTCCTTGATGATCAAAACGAGCAAAGTGGACTACGCATCATACCAAAATAATAGGGAAATTTCATTTTATCCTTTACTTGTTATGTTGTCTTTCGGGGACATTGTCAGTTAAGATGTGAAGGAGGCGGTGGGCCGAAATTTTTAATGCTGTGTATGTGCATGTAGTGTTGGGGTATAAGGGTTTTTATGGAGATCCGGATTTTCCAATGGATCGTGTAAACACTTTCCGAACTGATATTTCTACCCTATGCCCGGATTACAAGAAATTCAGCCTAGGATAATCCAATGGAACACTTACGAATCTAGGCACCGAAACGTAAGCCAAATTGCTAGAGAAATTCTGTGTTTATCAGAAAGATAGAGAGCTCAGAAAAAGGGTGTGTTTAAGACTCATGAGGAGAGCCGTATTTATACATGTCGGATTAGGGTTACAATTAGGTCGATTTTAGGGTTTTGAGAGCGGCGCCGTCATTAGTGGTCCGAAATTAGGGTTGGCGGGTGGCTTAACAAAATTGACGAAATTAGTCAATTTTACCACAGTCTCCCTCTAAAATTCGGAAATATCACTAAATCCCCAGTCTAAATTTCCGAAGACCTTTTGGGCGCCCAAACCCGCGAGGGCTCACCCCTCGACCTGCCCATTGACGGTTCTCGCCCCATGGACCCTGCTAGGTCGCCGCCCTAGACTTCTGAATGGGCACGCCCGGACCCCGACATTAGTGCATCAGAACTTATAATTCGATCTTATACATGTGTGTACTCCGCACATACCCGATCATATATTAGAATACGAATTATAAACCCCTTAGCTCACATATTAATTCCAATTACACAAAATGAATGGTGACACTAAAATCACCAACATGTAGTTTACTTAGTTTGTCTTCAACTATTTAACTTTTGTGTTGCTTTAAATTTGGAAGTGTTTATGTTTAAGTTAATGAGTATAAAATTTCATATTGTTAATTAATCATGGCTTTAATAAGGATTGAGACTTGTTGATGTGTAGATTATTCCAGGTGAACGTTAGTAAATATTATGGGGCTTGAAGTAGTTTTTTGATTCATGAAGCAATAAGTTGTACCTTATGTCTTGATTTTTGGTGGTTTTATTTGCGGATGCGCTACGCCTTGAATTTATAAATAAATATACTTAAAATCATAGTTTTTCTTCTTGAAAATAGTTTTACATGAGAAGCATCCCGATGCGTGAAGCCCAATGATAGGTAATCAGGCTTTAAAGCTCTTATGAGACACCTAAAAATCGGTTGAGAGCTTGTTGCCGTTAAAGTAGTGAAATGTTAAAGCACGACGTGCCTCTATTACTTTGAATGGTGGCACAAGCATTGCTCCTCGTACGCATTTGCAAAATTAAAAGTATATAAATAAGTAGTTCGGGACTACTGTGTTTGTTGATATGCTATCATAGTCGAATGTGAGGTGCAATTATGATGTACGAATTATACACTCGCTAGGAGGGCAACACATTTTACCCTAGTGATCCACCTAGTTAATTTTATGATATCCTCAGTTCTCCAAGATCCGAGTTAAAGTGTCGGGAAAAGTAACTTAGGGTGCAGACTACTACACATTTAAATATGGCATTTTTTTTCTTTTTAAATCAGGTGGCATAATTTTTTGCTTGAGGATAAATAATGGTTACGTGTGGCGTGTTTAGGTCATTTTTGTTAGTATTTCTAGTGTTATTTTAGTTATGTGAAATCATAGTTTTTTTGATATTTGACTCTATTTTTAGGTGTTTATATCACTTTTGCATGCTAGGTGAATTTCGGGAATTTTGGAACTTTTATGGCATTTTATGTATTTTCCTAGGTGAAAACGAAAAGGATCGAATAAACCGGATCGGGAAGAAAAATGGACCGTCAGAGCTCCAAAATTCCAACTGACCCGTTGGCTTAGCCATCGCTCGACGGAAGGTCACTTTTTCTTGGATCAGAGCCTTTGGTCACTACCGAGACACGAGCTTCCATCACCGAGCAGCACTGAGCATCTGAGACCGTGACCGAGCACCACCTGAGAGTGATAGGGACCACCCGACAGCACCCGACCAACCCTACCTAACAGACACCCGACCACCATCCGACTATGACCCGACTGCACCTCGGCATGATTTTTAGTACTTTTGTCCACTTTGGTCAACATCTATTAATAGATGTTACTCATTTTATGAGATTTTTAGTTTGGGAAACATTACCTCGCTATTTTTTTTTCTCCCTATTTTTCTTCTTTGTTATAAAATCATAGTTTCTAGATATAGCTTTGCAGTTGTTTGTGATTTTAATTTCAATTGCCAATTAGTTGTAATTGCACTTCTTTGCTATGGATTTAAGCTATCTAGAAGGTTTATTTTCTTCAATTGCTTTCATTTCATTGGTTCAAGTATATTTCTCTTATTTTATTCCTTTAGTCGACCCAGATCTAATCTCTCTCTCTCTATACTTTGTACATGGAACTTGTTTACTGTTATATATTTTCTTCTTTGATCTTGATTTTGATTTCCACACCCATGAGTGGCTAAAACCCTAATTTTAGGGATTTCGGAGGAATATACCAAATTCACTTAGGATTTAGGGAGATCAGCAATTAAACCACTATAATTTGGGAAATTGTATTATTTATTCCAATTTTATAAAAAAAAATACCCAAAAGGGCCATTTGCCCTAAAAATCTCCCAAAATAGGATTGGATGTAATTCGGGAGAACATCATCCAATTAAGATTCAGTTGATGATTCCGGTCAAATTTCTAGTGGGATTGGGGTGATTTCCCCTATATATAGACTTTAAGTTTATATGTTCCCCTTTCTGCTATTTTCATGCTTTGAGTGTTTCATTTAATTCCTTAGAGATAATTTACAGCTCAAACCATGTTAGAACTTAGAGATTTTTGCATACTATTTATTCCTAATGAATTTTATTCATTTTTAGCCTCATTCTAACCCTCCTTGAGAGTACGACCTTAGTGGGTTTACCACTACTACAAGACGACTCCGTTTTCTTGCGGTTGAGATTCAGCAGAACAAAATTCTCGAAAACATACTACTACCTTTCATATAATTGTCTAATATTTGCGTAACATATTATCTACAACATAAAGTAAATGAACTATATTTGCGTAACTATAACGTGAATTAATATTTAAAATATATGACGAAATTGAAATTTATATTATCAGATAAAATAAGAAGATAAGGTAATACATATATAAAATATGTCTTGCAGTATCTCTGGTAATCTCTCACTTCAAAGCATATCTTTAAGTATAATAATCTATTATGTCTACTATATCTCTCAATTATATTCAAAGTAATGATGCCATGCAAAACCTCCTTACCTTCCATATGCCTTCCAAAGGATTTTGAGGGCAAGCATTTCATGAAAGGGTCGACACGGTTATCTTCCGATGCAATCTTGGACACCACTAAATCCCTTCTCTTTATGAAGTCTCGTATGAGATGGTACTTATGATCGATAGTTCATTTGCTTTATAGAATCAAGGGCCCATTGAGTTTGCAACTGCACCTGTATTGTCACAATAAGTGTGATACCCTTAGGTAAATAAGGGACCACATCCAAGTCCAACAAGAAGTTCTTGAGCCATAATTCCTCCTAGATTGCCTCTGAGATCACCACATACCAGACTTCTATATTAGAGTCTGCTATACATTTCTTTTTTAGAGTCTGCTTGGAAATCTGAACCAGTATAACCCCAAAGGACATAGTTTTCCGACTGATAAACTAGAATATGCTCCATAGTCCTCCTCAAGTACTTGAGTATATGCATAATAGCAATCTTTTCCCTTGTACAGGGTTAGACTGATATTCAGCGACCATGTATACGATATATGACAGATATCAGGCCATGTTCAAATCATATCATACATGAAGCTTCCTACTGCCGAGGTATAAAGGACTATATTCATGTCATGATCTACTTTTGTGTCCTCAGATCATCTCTTTAGATAGATAAATCCCATAACTGTAAGGTAAGAAATAATTCTTGGATTTTTTATGCTAACTGCTTTAGCGTTATGTCGATATAGGATGCCTGAGACAAGCACAACATCTTTTTCTTGCAAGCACGAATGATCTTGATATTAAAAGTGTATATTGATTCTCCCAAATCCTTCGTATCGAAATTCTCGGATAGCATACCCGTACGCTTGATAATTTCTTTAAGTTGTTTCCAATTATAAGGATATCATCAACGTAAAGTATAAGGAATACCCAACATATTTCCATCACACTTATTATACACACAACTCTGGCTTGTAAATTGAGCAAATCAAAATGATTGGACGACCTTGTAAAATAGCATGTTTCAAGATCTTGATGCTTTCTTAAGTCCATAAATAGATCTCTTAAGCCTACACACAAAATGCTCATTTCCTTTAGAAATAAACTCCCTAGTCTGGCGCATGTAGATGTCCATATACCGACTCCACTAGAAAATGTAGTCTTGACATCCATATACCAAATCTCCAGATCTAAGTACACATCTATGGAGATCTAAGTGCACAACTATGGATAAGAGAATCTGGATCGACTTAAGCATGCATACGAGCAAAAAGGTCTCATCATAATGGATACCCTCGGTTTAGAGTGTGACCTTTCATACTAGCTTAGAATGTTTCAACCTTCCCATTGGATCTCTTATGCTTTGAGACCCACTTGCTACCAGTGAGAACTACCATATTCAGAAGTTTTACTATCTCCCACACTTGATTGCATCCATGGATCCCATCTCTAATTCCACTGCTGATTTCTCGGAGTCATCATCCCTATCTTATATAGTCTCATTATAGGTCCTTGAATCCAACTCGTGTTTACTTAGGACGTAGTCCAAATATTCTCCCACAAACATGAACTGCTTGGATTGATGAATAACCCTCCTACCGTTATGTGGATGTCCCGAGTTTGTGTATCAGTGTCGATACATTGTGATGCGTTAAGTGATGATTGTGTAGTTGGTATAAACAGTTTATCGCTCCTTAACTCTACAAGACTCGGGCGATGATGATAATAATGACCTTCCAATCATGAGAACTATAGAATAAACCACCCTTTGTTCCCTTGGAGTATTTTACAAATATTTGTACTTTCATATGAGGTGCCAACTTATTAGTGTCCTTGTTCAGCATGTGTGCTGGAGAGCCCAAAATCCGGGCATATCCTAGAATGGGTTTTCATCCAGTCCATAGTTCTTAGAATATTTTTAAAACTAATTTCGAAAGCATTAAATTTAGAATGTATGTCGTTGCTTCTAAGGCATATCCCCGAAACAAAATTGGAATAAGAATATTTCGTTGCCCTAACCATCTCTAAGAGAGTACTATCTCACTCCACAACACCATTTTGTTGTGGAGTTCCTGGTGCAGTGAACTAGAACGAGATCCCATCATGGGCCAAAAAAATCCAAAAACTCCCCACTAAGGTACTTGCCACGGCGATGAAATTCTAATAACTTGATACTATTACCATGAAGCTACTTTGTTCCAGCTTTAAAGTCTATGAACTTGTCAAATGACTCAGACTTATGTCCCATGAAACTAGCGTATCCGTAAATCAAATAATCATCTGTTAATGTGATGAATATTCAAGACCACCCTTAGTCTGGATCTTCATTTGACCACATACATTTGTATGAACCAATTCCATCACATCTTGGGGCCAATTTTCCTTGGCTTTGAAAGCCCTTTTAGTCATCTTACCTTCAAGATTAGATTCACAAATTAGAAAGAACTCAGCATAGAGCTAGGCAATGGGTCATTATCTAACAATATTTGAATCTTCTGAAGATCTAATGACCCAATCTTAAATGCCACAAATATATTAGGGTCATACTTGAAATATCCTTTGTTTTTTTAAATCAGTCAAAGCATTGAACAATTTATTAATATACACGGGAGTTTGTGAAGTATTAAAATTATATAGTTCATTTGTTGAAATACCCTTGCAGACATATTGGCCATTCATTTTAATTATTACATCATCAAAGAAAAAAACTGAATATCCAACACAATAATGTAGAAACTGAAATGGAATTCATTATAGAATCAGGTACCAACATGACATTCTTCAGAACTAAAACATTATCACTAAATCTTAAATACACTATTTTCACTGCAACAACCATAAGTTTAGAATAATCACCCCAGTTGATGGTAATATTACCGACACTAGATTGCCTGGTTACTTGAAAACCCTGCAACTCGAAACAAACACGATATGTGGTGCCTGAATATACTATTCATGAAGTGGTACGTAGATCAAGCAGCCAAATATGTTTTGACTACGAGTGCACGGGATATACTTTTTTTAGAGCAGGACAATCCGTCTCATAATGTTCTCTCTGATCGCATTTGTAACACTCCTCTTTTGGTCTTTTGAGTGCCTTGATCTAAGGAGCCTATGCCTTACTTGAGGTTTGCCACTTACTTTTGACCGATTTGCTTCTCATTTTTTCCCCATTTGGGTTTTCAAGTTGAAGCACCAATGGCCGCAATAACTTGATACCCCTGCTTGAAGAAAGCTTCAATATATTGAGGCTCTATCAGCAACTACCCCAATGTATAATCCCAACCATTTATATTGTAGTTCAGGCGGAATTACTCAAAGCTTATAGGCAATCTACTCAGGATAATATCAACATGTGTTTTGCATTTCTAGTGGCCCCCAGAATATCTAATTCATTCAAATGAAAGATCATTTTCAGAACGTGGCCCTTATTGGGGTCCCTTTGTCCTTTTGGGTCGTCATCAAGACCCTTACTTCATTCTGCCTAGCTTCCCTATTTTCATGACCGAACATCTCGTCCATATTTTGCATTATTTCTATGATTGTGGTCATACTATGGTGTTGATACTGCAATACATTTGTCAATGAAGTAAAAATATTGCACTGAGCCAGTTCATTCACCTCCTTAGGAGTTGAATCTGGTTCTAGAGTTGGTGCTGGGATAGTTTGTCTAATATTTGGTCGGCAAAGGGTAGCAGAAAGTGGTCTTTATTTGTGACCGCATTCAATGTTCAGAAGTCAACGCACATTTCTCATCCTGTTGTGGGTCATATTGGTACTATCTCTCCTTCGTTGTTTTCAACCACGGTCCCCCCGAAAACAACGTGTTTTGGACTCACCAACTATTTATTGTTAAGGTTGTATACATCAAAGCATACTTTATGCTTGTATTACCTAATTTCTCGGTCTTTATCTATGAAAATATTTAATTCCTTTCATCACACATTTTGCGTATTTATTCACGCTATGGTTATGCAAATGTTGTCTAATTACTTTATATAGTAGATAATGTGGTGTGTCGAGTCACACAGAAGATCACATTATCGGTTCCTTATATAGTAATAATTAGTTCACAACCTATATAACATCAGACGGTTAATGTGAGAGGTTGTAGTATATGCTTGAGATTGGTTGGTCTTGATCATTAGCATATATTAGCGTATTCGGTATACGTTGAACAGGATCAAGGTGAGATAGATTCTTATGTACTGACTATAAGAAGAACGTACATCTCGGACAATTATTATTTCTTAATTCTAGTAATTAATATTTAATTATACATATTTAATATTTATTGCTTTGATTTATTATGGGTGAGAGCGACAATGATGGACTCAATATGCTCGATATTTTGGGTAATATTATTATTTATATAATAATTAATATTATAGCTAGAAATCGTGTCCCGACCAGTCGGGTTGATCATGTCACTTGAGGCACTCGAAAGGATTATATATTAAACCCTGTAGGTGAAATTAATTATCCGATATAATGATAAAGGTCGAGTGGTATGCTCATGTATAATATATTAATTAATTAAAAGCTGTCAGTAGCTTAAATTTATTAATGGACATGGGATATCTTAAACACGAGAAATAATTAATTCAAAAATGAGCCCAATTTCGTAATTTGGGATTTTGGTAGGAAGTGCAATATCAACTATTTAGTGGACTAAGTTGATATTAATAGACTCATAATATTAGGAAGATTCCTAGTATGGTAAGATGAGATCTATTGGGAGTCCTTACCTTATCCTCCTTAAGGTCCCTAGAGTAGCCCATAACACCTATAATAGGACAAAGGGGTTGGCCGATTTTCATCCCTCATTGAACAAGAATTTTCGATTTTTCTCTACTTTGTGTTTAATTATGGATCTTGACGTGTGTCTCGGATTCCATATTTTAGCTAACACAATATTTTTCTAAATACACAAATATTCAAGAAAAATAGAGAGAAAATTTGTGAGGTAATTCCTGAAGATCAAGTTTCGGCTGTGTCACCCTGTACTGCAGTCCAAGTTTGATCCGGTAGATTGTTGCCGACACAGTATCTGGATCTTAGGTGGGATGAACTCTAGAAGATCTAAAAGGTAGAAATACAAGGAGATCAACTAGGATCAAGAAGGAGATTTCGATCGACTCTAAATTGCTTATTAATCTGTTTAATTAATTAATTGACAAACCTAAATAGATCCTCTATTTATGTTGGTTAGTATATAAAACCGAATATAAAATAATATATTAATTCGCTTCCGCTGCATTTTATATTCCAACAATTGGTATCGGAGCCGGTCTTTAAGTTCTGTTCAAATTAATTAATTTGGTGATTAATTTGCTAGCAACTTTAACATTCATGTAGTATGGTATTGTAATTTTTTGGTAGAAATTGTCTTGCAGGTGAATGTTGTCCAATTATCAAGGCTATGTGAATTTTTTATTCTATTTACGCGTTTTTGGTAATTTGGCCCGTTTTGAGGCATGTATAAGTTTTTCCCATGAGAAAATCCATGGGTAGAGTAGGATTTATTTTTCCTTGTAATTTTTGTTGTAAATTCGATGTATTTTATTTCGTGTAAAATTGTAATCGAGTTGGAGTACACAAATTACCAAGGAAAAAGAAGTCCATCGCGAAAAGGAGTCCCGATCGGACGAACCGACCGAGACCAGCCTGTTGCCGATCGGGACTCCCGGCCGCGGGTGCCACTGATCGGGTCGGTCGATAGCAGCGGTTCGGGTCGGGCTGGGCAGGGCCGGGGGTCCGACCGTCTGGGTCGGGCAGTTTTGGATCGAGTCGAGCAATTTCAGATCCTGTCCAGTTTTTCCGTCGTTCGTTGCGTCCGTTGGAACACAATAAATTTAGAAATTTCTTGTGAAATTAATTTTTGCATGGAAGAAAGTTTCTAAATTTGGCAATTTTTATGGCCCAACCGGGAGGAGGTGATGAGATGCTTGAAGCAGTGGGAACAAGCGAGCCAAGGATTTTCTCGTTATTCAAAACGATGAATAAAAGCCATAATAATTGGATTGAATTATCCAGTTTTAATTATTTGTTGGTTTTTACTGTTTTGATGTATGGCATGTATGAATGTACGCGTGATATGTTTCTTGCATGTTATGACGAGAAAATTAAAAACCTTATTTTTTTTAAAATAACTAAGTGGTTTTAAATTTTTTTTAAAATTCAGTTGGCCTCCATAATTAGTTTAAATTGTTTAATAATTAGCATGCGCATTGACATTAGAGTCTTCATCCACATATGATGTGCTAATTATTTGCTCACTAGTTTTAAACTTCAGTTAGATAACAAAAAGGTTAATGTTATTTTTTATAATAGGACCTCTCCATCTGTAGGACTATTATCCTTAAATAATATTCTAAGTTGTTAAATTATGGTATTCACTTAGGTGTATTAATTAATAAGCTCCCCATCGGAGTCTATGTTAATTCAATACATGGGCAAGAGGAACCAACTATTAATTTTACTTGTCAAAACGCATCTTGACTAGATAGTAAAATTAAAGACGTTAAAATCTACTTGAAAAATGTATGTGTAAACGTCCACACTAACGTGGCTTGCATGTGCGGTTTTTCGAGGTGTTGGTTGATTGCATATATATTATGTTTTAAGGTTTTTCAATATATTTTTCGTCGAATTATGTGATGAATGGTGTTTTTAATTTTATTCTCAGATGTCTTTCAATCCACTTGCTATTATTCTCAAAGAAAATAAATTTGATGGCACTAACTTTGCCGACTCGAAAAGAAAGACATTGTCCTGACTACCGAGGGGCATAAATTTGTGTTAACTGACGAAAGCCCTTTGGATCCAGAATCGGATGCAACTCCTGAAGAGTTGGATGATTTCCGAAAACGGAAGAAGTCTGATGAGATGGCTCAGTGTTACATTTTGTCTTCACTAACAAATGTATTGCAGCATCAGCATCAGACGATGGGCTCAGCCGCGGAGATGATGAAAAATCTCACCGAGATGTTTGGTCATCAGAACTGGGCGGCTAGGCAAAATGCAATGAGAGTGTTGATGACAACCCAAATGTCTGAAGGGACTCCAGTAAGGGATCATGTTCTGAAAATGATATCTCATTTGAACGAACTGAGCATATTGGGGGCTACTATCGATGCGGAGTCGCAGGTCGATATTATCTTGGGCAGCTTACAAAGAAGCTTTGAGCAGTTCCGCCTTAACTACAATATGAACCGTAGGACATAAACTTTGGTGGAACTTCTGACAGAGCTTCAATCTGCTGAAGGTCTCTTCAAACAAGCTTATCATCAAATTCTGGCGGCAACCGGTGCTACTTCTTCAAAACCCAAATGGGGAAAGAAGAAAAAGCAGGTTGGCCAGAAGCAAGTGGCAACCTTCAAAGCTAAGAGCAAGGCTTCTCAGTCCAAGACTCCTCATTCCGAGGAAAATAAAAAGCCTCGGGGCACATGCTATAAGTGCGGTCTGAAGGGGAATTTCAAGAGTGACTGCCCTAAGAAAGGTACGTCTTATGCACTAGTAGTCAAAACATATTTGGCTGCCTGTTCTATCACTTCGTGGATAGTAGATTCAGGATCCACTGATCATGTTTGTTATGACTCACAGGGGTTCCAAGTAACCAAAGTGCTTAGTGCGGATGAGATTACTATCAACTGGGGCGACTATTCCAGGCTGAAGACTGTTGCAGTGGGAGTCTTGCAGTTGAAAGTTAATGATACAATTCTAGTCCTAAATAATGTATTATTAGTACCTGATTTTAGAATGAATTTAATTTCGGTTTCTAAATTGCGTTGTGATGGATATTCAGTTTATTTTGACGATAAAGTAGTTATTAAAAGAAATGGTGAATATGTTTGCACAAGTACTTATACTGAAGGACTTTACATCATTAATGCTGCACAAACTCCCTTGCATAATTATATATCGCTTAATTCTTTGACTAATCCTAATAAAAGAAAATAACCTTCGAGCATAAATTAAACACATTTGTGGCATTTACGATTGGGTCATATTCACTCCAAGTTCAGTCATTTCCAATTTGCGAATCCTGTCTGGAAGGTAAAATGACTAAAAGGGATTTCCAAAGCAAAGAAAATCGTGCGCAAAATGTGTTGGAGTTGGTTCATACCGATGTATGTGGTCCAATGAACATCCAGGCTTGGGTTGGTTTCGAATACTTCATCACGTTTATAGATAATTATTCGAGATATGGATACATCTATTTGATGCGACGTAAGTCTAAATCTTTTGATAAGTTCAAAGAATTCAAGGCTAAAACGGAGAAGCATCATATACAGAGTATCAAGCCATTATGATCTGATCGTGGTGGCGAATATCTTAGTGGAGAGTTTTTGGATTTCCTGGCACATGAGGGGATTACTTCCCAGCTCACTGTGCCTGGTACACCACAACAAAATGGTGTTTCGTACTTTATTAGAGATGATTAGGTCAATGATGAGTTATTCTGATTTGCCTATTTCATTTTGGGGATACGCCTTGGAAACAGCGGCGTACATTCTAAAGTTGGTACCTTCGAAATCAGTTCCAAAAACACCCACAGAACTGTGGAATGGGTGCAAGCCCAGTCTGGGACATGTTCGGATTTGGGGTTCACCAGCACACGTGCTGAATAAGGAAGCTGATAAGTTGGCATCTCGTACAGAAGTACGAGTGTTTGTAGGATATCCGAAGGGAACGAAAGGTGGCTTATTCTACAGTCCTAAAGATCAGAAGGTCATTGTTAGCACCATGCCCGGTTCTTAGAGGAGGACTATGTAATAAGTCACAAGCCTAGGAGTGAGGTCATTCTAGAGGAACTTAGGGATGAGATTTCGATAATACCAATTGTACAAACACCTAGTGTACCACGTATTGACACTATTATGGATACGCAAACTAAGGACACGCCTCGTCGTAGTGGGAGGGTTGTTCGTCAACCTGATCATTTCATTGGTGTGGGAGCGTCTTCAGGCCACTCCCCGAACCAGGATGAAACAGATCCATGGACGTATAGGGAGGCAGTTCAAGACAAGGATGCTGAATCCTGGCAAACAGCAATGGAATCCGAAATGGGATCTATGGATTCTAATCAAGTGTGGGAGCTAGTAGAGATACCCAATGGGGTAAAACCCATTGGAAGTAAGTGGGTCTACAAGCGTAAGAGAGGATCGAAAGGGAAGGTTGAAACCTTCAAGGCAAGGCTTGTTGCGAAACGTTACACCTAGAAGGAGGGCATCAACTACGATGCAACCTTTTTTCCGGTAGCCATGCTTAAATCAATCCGGATTCTCTTAGCTATATGTAACACCCCAAAATCAACCGGGAATATTACAGCACCGTGGGCCCCATATTGAAACCCACAAGGCTAAAATCATTTTCGCAAACGTTTCAAATACGCCAAAGAGACGAAGACGGTAATGTTTAAATACTCAAATATTTTTCAAAACATAGTTCCCAATTACCGTCATAAAATACCATTTGAAAGCACAAGGTAAATACACCAAAAGGGCATTTGGAAAGTATACACGGGTTGGTAATATACTGAAAGCCATTATACAATTACACACACAGCGGATAGAGACATGACAGAAATACATTTGCAGCGGAATTATAAAAACCAGAAAGAATACTCGAATCCCAATAACCATGCCATAGCCAGTATCACTGGAAAGATCATCCCTTCACGACCGCTACTAGCTCGATTTCCAAGTACCTAAAAGATAAAGCTCACGACGGGGTCAGCCATAATACTCAACAATGATAACAATCAAATCAACATAAACAATTATATATAAATGTAATTACAAGGTAAGAATATTTCTAGTGTAATCTTACCGTAGTAACCTCACCAATTCATGGTAACTCATATCAAATCAACCCTCACCTCAATTCACGCCTCGTATTTTCAAGTGACGAATGAATTCGCAAATAACCATTTCTACTGTATTCAAAACGATACCAAGATTCTCAAACATAATATATATCCAATATGTAATAATCTGTCCATGTACAATTCTGTCCGCTTGACCGCACAATCGAATCCCAATTCTGATAAAACCGATAACACCCGATGCATCTGTAGATCAACTGCCCCAAAACAATGACAAGTCTCGGATATCGATACAAGGTATGAATGCTCACACAATCAATAATAATAAACAACCAATGCATCAGAACGAGAATTTCAATGACATGATAACTCCACACAAGATCGACAAAGGACCAACCACGAACGAGAATACCATTGATGTGGTAAACTCCAACGAGATCAATAAACAATCAACGACCGAGAATACCAACGATACGGTAAATTCTAACAAGATCAATAAAGGATCAACAACCGAGAATAAAAATGATACGGTAAACTCCAACAATATCAATAAAGGATCAACAACGACCGAGAATACCAACGGTAAGGCAAACTCCAAACGGAATCAATAAAGATCAATAACGAACGCGATTACCAACGATAGGGTAAACTTCAAACGAGATTAATAAAGGATCAGTAACAAACGAGTTGACCAACGATAGGGTGAACTCCAAACGAGATTAATAAAGGGTCAATAACAAACGAGTTGACCAACGATAGGGTGAACTCCAAACGAGATCAGTAGGGAATCAATAACAAACGAGATTACCGACGATATGGTAACTCCAACAAGATCATTAGGGAATCAATAACAAACAAGATTAGCAACGATATGGTAACTCCAAATGAGATCGATAAAGGATCAATAGGGACAGATACACGAGAGAATAAAATCGTCAACCGTATACAAATCACATATATGGGATCTCGAAGACAAACCCGACTATCGAACAGATCCGATTGTACATGGACTATGAACGACCAATCAACAGGACTCAAGATGGGCGTCACGATACGCCCGATCCGGAAATGTGTCAGTGTACAATCCAACCACGGGTATTGATCAGATACACGTCTGGTCTCGTACCTACTCAGCCTCACGAAGTACGTCTCGTGTGCACGGTTCAATATGAGGTCGAAACCAACACATGCTACACGTGCCCGCCCTGAAAATCCTACACATGACCGATCAGAACATATCTGACTCCAGATATGTCACGATACAACATGACAATGAAACTAGAAGAAATGCATAATAAGGATCAGAAAACTTCCCAAGTGAGCAACGATAACTCGATCATGAAAGACCGACACGACCACAATGTCGTATCGCCGCTAGATAACAGTTCACAGCATGCTCAACGATGCATATAATATTAGCACATAAACCCCAGGGCCGCAGCCAAGGGTCACGGAAGCATCTCACAGGAATACTCTGGAACGTGGGTGCCATATTCTGGTCTTACCCCTCAACACATTACATGCAATCACAATATACCCCAAGGTCGCAACCAAGGGTCACGAAAGTATCCACACAGGAATACCCCGGAACATAGCTACCCAATTTGGGTCTTATCCCTCAACACATTTCCATACGGGTACCATACAGTTTTTACCCCCAACACATCGGCCCAACAAATTACAGTTCAAAGAAAGATCATATCATAATATACCAAACAATGATGCACACTCATTACATGAAACATCAACACACACACATATGCGACAATGCAACATGATAATTATCACAATCCAGCAATACTACATTACCTCAAAGCCGGAGACGCTAACCCTTCCTCGACCAACGTCCCTGAATGAATACACGGTTACTCGAATAGTCCAAAATGAAGTACAGTCCATTACTAATACCAAACCACCATCTCGAGTCCAATGTCGGCACGATAACTACCCTCAATATCCAACATTTCATACAATAGACCAAAGATAATTCACATCTCCGTTCCCACTAGACATCTTTAAAATCAGATACATTATGATTTATCTCAGCCCAAGCATAATATATATACCACCATCCTGATACTTCATATTCATAATATCATTGCTATATGAATCATAAATAAAATGAAATCAAAACCATTTATTAAACATTATGAACTGAGCAAGCATAACTTGCCTCGATACCGATACGACAAAGCCGTTACAAGTTCCCTTGCCTTCATCCGCGAGCTCCTCAGCCTCGACCAAGGCAATACATGCATTCTCCGATCTCAACCGCAGCTCAACGGTTAATCATCAATGATCACTTATCGCAACCTAATGCAATAATCAATTAATAATACGTTCGATAATAATCAACAACCGATATAACCGACCAATCAAACTCAATGGTTCAATGATATCTCAATCATACGAAACCAAACCATTATATCTCAAACAATACGAATACAAGCCGCAATTCGATAATCAATCAATTTTAACATTCTAGAATCCGACTTCAACCTTAATTACGGTTTTAACAAGGTTCCCTCTTGTTCATATTCGTAAATTCATAGTAAACCAATTATCGTTTATTATCACGAACAATCATATACCAAAATTAACCGTAATCCTTCCAAATTCATAATCACGACATATATAACTCAAGAGTTCTTCAAGAACATGAATTAATCCATAATCATGTTTGTAGCCAACAAAACGACGTAATCCGATGTGTTCTAACATCTAAACCATCATCTAATTCATAATCCAAGGCATATATCATTTTGTTCTTCAATATATAATTCATATAACCTCAAGAATCACAACAACACACCATAACCATCATCATACGAAGAAGAACATTAACAACAATATCAAAATCCGAATCAAAGAGAGGAGTTTTTCATCATACCTCTTGAAGAAGAACTACAAGGATCAAACACTTCAAGAAACATCAAGAACTCCAAGCTTCAAGCTTCTAATCAAATTATCAAGGTCTCCACCAAGGTAGAAGGGTTTGGAATGGGATTGGAAGTGAAGAGGGACGAGCTGGGGTGGAAAAAATGTGTTTCCTCTCGTGAAGAAATGAAAGACCAATTCTTAATATATAATATGCACAGCTCATTATGTACGTTAAGAACCAACCTTAACATACGTAAGACCCTTTAACGTACGCTATATGTCCTGCATAGCGTACGTAATAGTCATCCAGGGTTAACTGTCCTATTTCATGGCATGCATTACGTACGTAATTTCCTTACTATAGCGTACATAATATAGTGGTTGACTTGATACAGTGCCATACTTGATTAACGTACGCAATGGCATATCCTTAACATACGTAAGGCTTGAGTTTGACTCGCCTGTCCACATCCGTGCCGAAAGCTGCCGACACCGGGCCCACCTGCCGACCACAGCTCGGACCTGTTCGATTCCCATCATAACATACGTCATGTAATCATCCTAGCGTACGTTAAGATCCCCTGGTTACGTACGTAAGCTTGTATGCTTAGCGTACGCTACACTTGCACCTTTACGTACGTAAGCTCCTATGCTTAACGTACTTAATGGCTTTTATACTTAGCCATTTTTGCTCCTGTCTGCCGTCTCAATATATCGAACACGTACACGCGACATAATGAATACATACACTCGTTCCGATAACATTCTCATACGATAAGCCTGATGCATAATACCCTCAAATGGAATCGTCGACCAAGTACGATAATTATACCAATACTCATTCAGTATGCCCGACATTGAAAGACATATCAAGCATGTAATATCCTAGAATTAAATATAACCTCGATAGATATATTGGTATAGCTGTCACGGTTCCCAAAATTATTCATCCATACTGGATCGGTCCCACTCTGTACTGTAATATCCGTAACTTTCCATTTTTAGCAATTTCCATTTTCGGTGTATGTCTATTTTTATCGACTCGCTTATAACCGTTTCGACATTGTGCATCTACTTTATTCTTGGAGTTTTTCCATTTGGACGAGTTTTGGTGATGTTTTCACGTGATTTCATTTTATGATATGTTTTGCCGTATGATCGTTCGATTCTCGTAAAACTCATTCGTTTTCATTGTTTCTTGGTTTGTGCAAGTTCGTATGATTGAGTTGGTCGTGTTGAGACTTTTGGTTTGTAAATCCGACGTCGTTTCGTGATTTTCGGACACTTAGGCCATTTTTGTAATTTCCTAATAGTTTAGGGAAACTCATTTTCGTTGTCGCATTACGGACCCTCCAGTGGTCGAAATTATATTTTCTTTCAGCGCTTAACTCCGTCGTCTTGTATGCTTCGTGTTTATGTTTCTGGATTCTGGCCTTGTCGTGCGTTTCGAGAATTGTACCTTCGGCAGCAGTGTACTGCTGATGTGAGCAGTACTGAACTGCTGTGTAGGTAGCGCACGCTACTCCTGTTACCTTGCGTGCGCTACCGATGTGCAGTTAGCGTACGCTAACTCGCTATTATTAGCGTGCGCTAGCGAATGGTAGCAGTAGCTACTGGACCGGTTACAGCCCCGTTAGCGCGCGCTAACTACACATTTTATATATATCTGCGGGCAGTTCAGAAACAACATTTTTCACTCTTTTCTTCCATTTTCTTCACGGGGCGACTCCAAAGGGCGATTCCCTTCAGCTTTGATCGGAGAATTCTTCGTATTCCATCACTGTAGAATCGTTTTAGCATATTACCATCAACATTATCATCTTCCATCAGTCGAATCTAAGGTATTTCCTCAGGAACCCTAACTTTGACGAATTTGGGGGTTTTTCGGGATTCTAGGGATTAGTTCCGAATTGTTCAATTATGTTACGATATTCCTTACCGATTGTGGTTATTGGGTGATTCTAAATCTATTTTCCTTGATTTTAATCCGTGAATTATCACTACGGGGAGATTTTGTGTAAACCATCACCCGTATCAATTGAACGTCTATTGTCGTGTATTGTAATCGGGGTTATGGGTGCATTCCATTCGATTATTGTTGTCCGTTAGGACTGAATTATATTGATCCTTCATTTAGGAACCGTCGTTTCCCATTCGGACCATCCGTAGTCGTTTTTCACTTCCGATTCTTCGAAGATGTCACAAAGGCAAGTACTTTACATTTGTTTACATGTTCTAGTATTTGAATTATGGCTTTATCGTGGTTGTTGTGGATGGATATGTGTATGTTCACCTAGGGACGGTCCGACGGGGCCTCTAGGGATACGTATTGCCGTGAGTGTGCGTATCGCGAACTGTGGTTAGCCACCCAGGGATGTCCGACGGGGCTCTAAGGGGTACGGTGTACGTGAGTCTCGTACCAACGGTTAACATTTAATTGTGATTTGTTGGAGATAATCTGTTTTGTGATTGAACATTGTAAATATTCCGGAATATAAAATGTTTTCTAAAATGATTTTTTGCGCATATATTCATCTGATTAGAATGTAGTTCAAATGGATTGTACTTGCACTAGCAGTTGTCGCTAACCCCTTAAATGGGGGAAATACTTTTGTATTTCAGGAATAGGTCTTGGAGACAAGCGAGCACTCGAGCCGTATGAGGATGATGGGCAAGCATGATACTGTTCAGTGGTTGATTCTCGGTGTTCTGTTCCATCGGTTATTATTGATGTCTTATTTTGGGATTTCTGTATTATAAAATTGGTTTAAGTACTCGAGTACTTATTAATGATGTGTTCCCGTTTTGGGAAATTGATTTGATTTCAGATTTTATTCGTCGGATTGTAGTCTTTTATTTGAATTGTCGTTTTATTGATGATTGTTTGTCGTTATCGAATGTCTTGTTGGTATGTTAGCCTGGTGGATTCCACAGTGTGGGGTCCACGGCGCTGTAATATACCCTGAATGTCTTGGGGGTGTTACAGAATATGGTATCGGAGCCAGGTTTATGGATACCTAGGCTGTCGGTTATTTGGGTCTAGTCGAGTGTCGTTTTTGAACAGTATCGCTGCCATGCCATCATCTCAGTACGCCGGTGCTCGTAAGTTTTCCGAACTTGACTAGTTGCGTTGTTCTGTTCTATTCCTTCTTGGTATCTTGTTGTGTTTTGTGTTTGAATTGTACTCACCCGCTACTTCTTCAGAATTCCTGCTGGTTGAAGACGCGGACGCGGTAGGGGACGTGGCGCAGCCGGTGGGGCGGCCATGTCCGATCACTCGAGAACTGATTCGGCGATGCCTTCTTTGTCGAACAGTGTTCCCCTTAGTTCCGGAGGTCAACAGGACCAATCTGCTAGCTTCGGTAATGCTAATGAGAATGTTGGGGTGGCTAATATTTTGCAACAAGTAGCGAACCAGATGACGCTACTAACTCATGCCGTTCTGGTCGGCCAAGCTAATGCCAACCCGGTTCCGCCTACTGGATCCGGCAATGACAAGTTACTTCAGGACGTGATTCGTATGCGTCCTCCGCAGTTTGATGGTGCTTCTAACCCTTCCGGATGGGAGAGTTGGCTTTTTGAGATGGAAAAAGTATTTGAGGCTGCTAATTGTTCTGAGGAGAGGAAAGTACCCATTGCTCAGTACTTCCTCGCCAAGGAGGCAGCAACGTGGTGGCAAGCGGTGAAACCGCGTGACCGGCCAGCCACGTGGGCAGAGTTTCGGGATCTGATGGAAGATGAATTTTGTCCATGGCCAGTGAAAGAGGGGAGAATCCGAGCCTTCTTTGAGGCTAAGACCCAAGATGTTCCTATTTATCAAGCTTTCAAAGACTACAATCAACAGCTGCATTATGTGAGAAACCAAGTCCGAGATGAGCTTGATAAGATCCGCCACTTTGGTATGCGGATGAAACCGAGGGTGCGCCACTACATGTCTGGTCTGGGGTGCACGACTTTGAAATAGTATCAGAATAAGGCAATGGCTTATAATATGTCGTTTTCTGCGACAGAGACGGCAACCGAAGGAAAGAAGCAGAAGACCTCCGGTCAGTTTTCGGGAGGCAATTCGGGAGGGTACCCGAAGGCTTAGTTTGGTTCGAGAATCTTCGGGAGTCAGTCGCCATCAGTTGGGCGAGGAAACGGTTCTAGGTCTGCTCCTACTGGTTCCGTTCGTGGTCCTACGTGCTTCAACTGTAGTCGTCCGGGCCACATGATGAGTGAGTGTGATAGGCCTCCGATTCAGTGTCTTGCGTGTGGTCGGATGGGTCATCGTGCTAAGTTTTTTACGGATGCATCTCGGGCTCCAGTTACTCAGATATCAACCCCAGCTGCGGGAGAGCCGAGTGTGAATCAGGCACCGACAGTTCCTCAGCCGCAGCAGAGTTTTGGTAGAGGTCGAGGACGTGGGAAGCCTTCTAGAGGGGGAGCTTCTAGTGCGGGGTCTGTTCCGCCCCAAGTGTATGAGATGAGACGAGCAGGAGATCCTGACGCGATGGTGGCTACAGGTACCGTCCACATCCTTGATCATCCTGTTTCCGTATTGTTCGATTCTGGTGCTACGCATTCTTTTATATCTATAGATTGTGTGCGTCGTCTGCATATTGATTGCCTAGTTGCGTGTGAACCATTTGTTGTTAAATTTCCTAGTGGGGATAGCATCGTGGGGGATCGTGAGATTAGAGATTTTCCAGTGAGTATCGCGGGGAGGGTATGGCCTTCTAACCTGATTGCGGTAGATATTAGAGATGAGCATTTGATTCTTGGCGAGGGTTGGCTGGACCATCATGGGGCGATCATGAATTATAGAACGAGAACTGTTTCAATGTTAGCCTCTGACGGTACCGAGCATTCTTTTGTGGGGCGTAAGCGGAGTAGCCAGAGACTCCTGATCAGCGCCTTGAGGGCGGTGAGGCTTCTTCGGGGAGGTTGCATGAGTTATTGGTGTTACGCTTTGAGATCAGAAGAAGGGGGAGTCGAGCTCTCGTCTATTCCGGTAGTGTGTTACTGTCCTGATGTCTTTCTAGACGAGTTGCTAGGTTTGCCGCCAGACCGAGAAGTTGAGTTTACCGTCGATTTAGAGCCGGGTGCAGCACCGATTTCTAAGACGCCATACCGTATGGCGCTTGTCGAGATGTTGGGGCTGAAGAAACAGTTGGGAGAGTTGCTAGACATGGGATATATTCGACCGAGCGCTTCGCCTTGGGGCGCACCGGTCCTATTTGTAAAGAAGAAGGATGGGTCACTTCGTTTGTGTATTGACTATCGAGAGTTGAACAAGGTGACTATTAAAAACAAGTATCCGCTCCCGAGGATTGATAACTTGTTTGATCAGTTGCAAGGGGCAACCGTGTTTTCGAGGATTGATTTGAGTTCGGGGTATTATCAGCTCCGAGTGAAGGATACCGATATTCCGATGTCGGCCTTTCGGATGAGATACGGTCACTACGAGTTTGTGGTTATGCCTTTTGGGCTAACCAACGCCCCAGCCGTGTTCATGCAGCTTATGAACAAAGTCTTTATTGAGTACCTCGATAAGTGTGTAGTCGTTTTTATCGATGACATCCTGATTTACTCGAGGAGCGAGGAGGAGCACGCCCGTCATTTGCATATCATGCTAGATATTTTGAGGACTCAACATCTTTTTGCGAAGTTCTCAAAGTGAGTTTTGGTTGCGGGAGGTTATGTTTCTCGGTCATGTGATCTCAGCCGAGGGTGTTCGTGTGTACCCACATAAGGTAGAGGCAGTGTTGGATTGGGCACCGCCGCAGAACGTGAAGGAGGTCCGCAGTTTCTGGGATTAGCCGGGTATTACCGTAGATTTTTCGAGGGGTTCTCTATGCTCGCTCGACCGCTGACTCAGTTGTTACAGAAGTCAGAGAAGTTTGTGTGGACCGATGAGAGGCAGAATAGTTTCGAGGAGTTGAAGAAGCGGTTGACGATCGCTCCTGTCTTGGCTTTACCGAGTGGTAATGAGGGTTTCTCAGTTTTTAGAGATGCTTCGGGCCAAGGGCTCGGATGCGTACTTATGCAGCACGGGAGGACGATTGCCTATGCTTCCCGTCAGTTGAAACTGTACGAATGGAATTACCCTACGCACGATCTTGAGTTGGCCGCAGTTGTATTTGCGTTGAAGATCTAGCGTCATTACTTGTATGGCTCGTCGTGTCAGATTTTCACCGATCACAAGAGCCTAAAGTACATTTTCACCCAGAAAGAACTTAATATGAGACAGAGGAGATGGTTGGAGTTGATTAAGGACTACGATCTCAAGATTCTTTATCATCCGGGCAAGGCTAATGTGGTAGCAGATGGCTTGAGCCGGAAATCGGTACCGCTTCGGGCGCTTGAGTTACTTACGGCTCAGCCGGAGCTTCAAAAGGAGTTGATGAGGTTGAGTGTTGAGATTGTACTACTAGAGAGTTCCGGGCAGTTACGTACTCTTGAGATTTCTTCATCTCTGGTCGATGACATTAAATCAGGACAGTTGGAGGACCCGATGTTTATTCAGCTTCGAGAGAGTGTAGGGAAAGGGAAAGTCCCGGGATTCGTTATTCATGAGGACGGTGTGTTGAGATACCGAGGTCGGTTGTGTGTTCCGAACGACTCGGAATTGAGACAGAGTATTATGCGAGAGTCTCATGCGTCACCTTACTCAGTCCATCCGGGCTCGAGTAAAATGTATAAGGATTTGAGAACAAATTTCTGGTGGAACGACACGAAGAATGAGGTAGTTTAGTTTGTGGCTAAGTGTTTGACTTGTCAGCAAGTCAAGATTGAGCATCAGCGGCCAGCCGGGTTGTTGAAACCACTTCCCGTCCCGGAGTGGAAGTGGGAGGATATCTCTATGGATTTTGTCACGGGTTTGCCGAGGACGAAGACCGGAATGAATATGGTGTGGGTGATCGTAGACCGACTGACTAAGTCGGCGCATTTTCTGGGCATCAAGGACACTTGGGGTCCGGAAAAGTTGGCTCGTGTTTTTATCGCGCAGATAGTGAGACTTCATGGTACGCCGAAGTCTATTATTTCGGATAGAGACGGCCGATTTGTATCGCACTTCTGGCAGGCGGTACATAAGGCATTGGGGACACATTTGCGTTTGAGTACATCTTTCCACCCTCAGACCGACGGACAGTCTGAACGTACCATTCAGACGTTCGAGGATTTGTTGCGTACGTGTGCGTTAGACTGGAGTAGCGACTGGGAGGAGCATTTAGCCTTGATTGAGTTTACTTATAATAACAGTTGGCACGCGTCGATCAAGATGGCACCGTATGAGGCGCTTTATGGCCGACGTTACCGATCACCGATATGTTGGAATGAGCCGTCCGATCTAGTTGGCACTGAGCCGGACCTTGTGTTGGAGACGAGGGAGAAAGTTGAATTGATTAGGAAGAGAATATTGGCAGCTCAGAGTCGGCAAAAGTCTTATGTGGATGTTAGGCGTCGACCTTTGGAGTTCGAGGTGGGAGATCATGTTCTGTTGAGAGTGTCCCCGACGAAGGGAGTTTTCCGTTTTGGGAAAAAGGGGAAGCTCAGCCCGAGGTATATTGGGCCTTTCGAGATATTGGAGAGAGTCAATGAGTTGGCATACTGTTTAGCTTTGCCTCCGTCGTTGAGTCATGTTCATAGCGTATTTCATGTCTCCCAGCTGAGGAAGTATGTTCTGGACCCGTCCCATGTTATTGATTTTGGAGACGTGGAGATCGAGAAGGATGTTACGTTCGAGGAGAGGCCCGTTAGAATTTTGGAGCGTCGAGACAAGCAGTTAAGATCCACCTGCCGACCACAACTCGGACCTATTCAATTCCCGTCATAACGTACGTCATGTACTCATCCTAACGTACGTTAAGATCCCCTGGTTACGTACGTAAGCTTGTATGCTTAGCGTACGCTACACTTGCACCTTTATGTACGTAAGCTCCTATGCTTAACGTACGTAATGGCTTTTATACTTAGCCATTTTTGCTCCTGTTTGCCATCTCAATATATCGAACATGTACACGCGACATAATGAATACATACACTCGTTCCGATAACATTCTCATACGATAAGCTTGATGCATAATACCCTCAAATGCAATCGTCGACCAAGTACGATAATTATACCAATACTCATTCAGTATGCCCGACATCGAAAGACATATCAAGCATGTAATATCCTAGAATTAAATATAACCTCGACAGATATATTGGTACAGCTGTCACGGTTCCCAAAATTATTCATCCATACTGCATCGGTCCCACTCTGTACTGTAATATCCGTAACTTTCCATTTTTAGCAATTTCCATTTTTGGTGTATGTCTATTTTTATCGACTCACTTATAACCGTTTTGACATTGTGAATCTACTTTATTCTTGGAGTTTTTCCATTTGGACGAGTTTTGGTGATGTTTTCACGTGATTTCATTTTATGATATGTTTTGCCGTATGATCGTTCGATTCTTGCAAAACTTATTCGTTTTCATTGTTTCTTGGTTTGTGCAAGTTCGTATGATTGAGTTGGTCGTTTTGAGACTTTCGGTTTGTAAATCCGACGTCGTTTCGTGATTTTCGGACACTTAGGCCATTTTTATAATTTCCTAATAGTTTAGGGAATCTCATTTTCGTTGTCGCATTACGGACCTCCAGTGGTCGGAATTATATTTTCTTTCAGCGCTTAACTCTGTCGTCTTGTATGCTTCGTGATTATGTTTCTGGATTCTGGCCTTGTCGTGCGTTTCGAGAATTGTACCTTCGGCGGCGGTATCTGCGATGTGAGCAAGATCAATCTGCGTAGGTAGCGCACGCTACTCCTATTACCTTGCGTGCGCTACCGATGTGCAGTTAGCGTACGCTAACTCGCTATTATTAGCGTGCGCTAGCGAATGGTAGCAGTAGCTACTGGACCGGTTACAGCCCCGTTAGCGCGCGCAATCTATGATAGTTAGCGTGCGCTAACTACACATTTTATATATATATATATATAAATATATATATATATATATATATATATATGCGGGCAGTTCAAAACAACATTTTTCACTCTTTTCTTCCGTTTTCTTCACGGGGAGACTCCAGAGGGCGATTCCCTTCAGCTTTGATCGGAGAATTTTTCGTATTCCATCACTGTAGAATCGTGTTAGCATATTACCATCAACATTATCATCTTCCATCAGTCGAATCTAAGGTATTTCCCCAGGAACCCTAACTTTGACGAATTTGGGGGGTTTTCGGGATTCTAGGGATTAGTTCCGAATTGTTCAATTAGGTTACGATATTCCTTACCGATTGTGGTTATTGGGTGATTCCAAATCTATTTTCCTTAATTTTAATCCGTGAATTATCACTACGGGGAGATTTTGTGTAAACCATCGCCCGTATCGATTGAACGTCTATTGTCGTGTATTGTAATCGGGGTTATGGGTGCATTCCATTTGATTATTGCTGTCCGTTAGGACTGAATTATATTGATCCTTCATTTAGGAACCGTCGTTTCCCATTCGGATCATCTGTAGTCGTTTTTCACTTCCGATTCTTCGAAGATGTCACAAAGGCAAGTACTTTACATTTGTTTACATGTTATAGTATTTGAATTATGGATTTATCGTGGTTGTTGTGGATGGATATGTGTATGTTCACCTAGGGACGGTCCGACGGGGCCTCTAGGGATACGTATTGCCGTGAGTGTGCGTATCGCGAACTGTGGTTAGCCACCCAGGGATGTCCGATGGGGCTCTGCGGGGTACGGTGGTCGTGAGTCTCGTACCAACGGTTAACTTTGAATTGTGATTTGTTGGAGATAATGTGTTTTGTGATTGAACATTGTAAATATTCCGGAATATAAAATGTTTTCTAAAATGATTTTTGGCGCATATATTCATCTGATTAGAATGTAGTTCAAATGGATTGTACTTGCACTGGCAGTTGTCGCTAAACCCTTAAATGGGGGAAATACTTTTGTATTTCAGGAACAGGTGTAACACCCCGAGATATTCGGAATAATTACAGCGCCGTAAACCCTTTAAGTAAGAATTTACAAGGCTAAGTAAAAGGAATGTGAAGATAATCCAAACAACACCTCAGAAATTCAAATTATAAAAACCGGTTCCAACTGATCCATTGAGTTAATTAATACAACCATATCTAAATGATATTAATAAGACACGCGTACTCGAGTACTGAAAATGAACCAAGAAGACAAATCACAAAAACAACAAACATCAATGAGCCCCTTCGTCGTCACGTCGGTACTGTGGCTGTTTCCCCGATCCTCGACAACCTGAACATCAAAACAAATGTCCACCCCCGAAGGGGTTAGCAAAACGATGCTAGTACAAGTATCATATTAAACAATTCGGATATGCAACAACAATGCATAACAAAATAGACAACACGGATTTCCGCTACCAGAATCCAACAATGCGAATCCACAAGATTCCATTTACATAGTATGGGTATTCCAACGATCCAGCGCCCTAAGCATAGATCCCAAGATGGTCCCGTCGGACCAACACGAGGTGGAAAAACCCGTCCAATGATCCAGCGCCCTCAGCCTAGATCCCAAGATGATCCCGTCGGTCCAACACGAGGTGGACATCCGATCCAGCGCCCTCAGCATAGATCGTACAACATACACAAACACAACTCATGCATACATATATGCCAAATCGCTATGTCCATCAACATGAACATACAAAACACTAGATAACGAATATCATGACAATTCAACGAAATAAATCCCATGTTCAACAACATGAATAAACCACATGTATGCTCAAAATACCAATATTAACAAATTACGATACTTGCCTCAAAGATGGAAAGAACTAATCACTCCAATGATCTCAACACCCTCGAAGGCCGCCTCCTTCGATCAACGTAGCAAGCTCGAACCTTGACAAAAGAAATAATATAAAATTCATCTACAATCTTCCAACTCGTGCTAGGATGATGATATGAGAGGTTGATGATGGAGGAAGTAACACTCTACGTTTAAGAATTCGGATTTGGGAAGTGAAAAATCTGAGAAAAAAAATGATAAAGGATGCTATCCTATATATAGGAAATGGTTATTAGCGCGCGCTAGTCCCTATCCATAGCGTGCGCTAACGGCCATACGAAGCTTACTGACTTCACTGTACTCAGCATTTAGCGTGCGCTATCCTCATATTAGCAGCGTGCGCTACTGTGTTGACTTGGCTTTTCCCGAAAGCCATCCAGGTTCATCCCGACATGATCCGACCGAGATCCACAACCGATCTCACCTACCACCCTGTCTTAATCATGCTGACTACGTATAGCGTGCGCTAAGGTTCATACATAGTGTGCTCTACGAAGCCAATTTAGCGTACGCTACGCTAAGTCGATAGCATGCGCTACATGTGCAAAAGTCACCATTTAGACACATTCATGCAATCATGCGCTCAACAACACTGGATCATGAAATAAGGAGAATAATACTAAGATCAAAATGCAACAATTACAATATCACAAGGTTCAAATACATATCAGAAATCTCGGGTATTACATCCTCTCTCCCTAAAAAGAAGTTTCGTCCCAAAACTTAAGATTAAAAACAACTCCGGATACCTAGTCTTCATATTGTCCTCCGTTTCCCAAGTGGCCTCTTCAACTCCGTGTCGTGACCATTGTACTTTAACCAAGTGTATTGGTTTATTCCTCAATTGTTTGATCCGACTCTCAAGTATCTTGATTAGTCTCTCCTCGAAGGTGCCGTCATTAGCTATCTCGATTTCATCGGAATCAATGATATGACTGGGATCTGGTACATACTTCCGCAATTGGGATACGTGAAACACATTGTGAACGTGACTCAGCGATGGCGGTAAGGCCAACCTGTATGCTAAATCCCCAACTCTCTCGAGGATCTCAAATGGACCGATATATCTCGGACTTAGCTTACCTTTCCTTCCAAAACGGAAAATTCCTCATGTAGGAGACACCTTCAATAGCACGTGGTCCCCAATGTCGAACTCTAGCGGGCAACGACGCACATCTGCATAAGACTTCTGTCGACTCTGGGCAGTCAACAGCCTTTCCCGAATCAAATCTATCTTCTCTTGAGTCTGAACTATCAATTCCGGTTCTGTCCCGATTAAGTCCGAAGAATCATCCCAGCACAGGGGTGATCGGCATCTTCTACCGTACAAGGCTTCAAATGGTGCCATCTTAATAGAAGTATGCCAACTATTGTTGTAGGTGAGTTTAATCAACGGCAAGTGAACTTCCCAATCAGTTGACCAATCCAAAGCACAAGTTCTAAGCATGTCTTCTACTGTCTGTATAGTCCTTTCGGACTGACCGTCCGTTTGAGGATGATAAGTTGTGCTAAAGTTTAGCTCGGTCCCCAAAGCCCTGTGAACTGCCTTCCAGAAGTGCGACATGAAGCGACCATCTCGATCTGAAATAATGGTCTTCGGCGTCCCATGCAATCTGATTATCTCTGCAATAAATACTCGTGCCAATTTCTCGGGTCCCCATATGTCCTTAATTCCTAGGAAATGAGCCGACGTGGTTAGTCGATCAACTATAACCCAAATCATGTTCATTCCCGTCTTGGTCCTTGGCATATTGGAAGCGGTTTTAACATTCTGGCAGGTCGCTGATGTTCACTCTTAACATGTTGACAAGTCAAACACTTCGAAACGTACTCTGCTACGTCCTTCTTCATATTTCCCACCAGAAGTTTTGTTTTAGATCCTTATACATCTTACTACTGCCCGGGTGAATAGAATAGGGAGCGTTGTGAGCTTCCTTCAGAATTGTCCGTCTCAAATCATCATCGTCGGGAACGCAAAGTCGACTCTGAAATCTCAGAACTCCATCATCTTGTATCACAAATCCTAGGGCCTTTCCTTTCTTTACTTCGTCACATAACCGAAGGATCAGAGAATCGTTCAACTGCTTAGATTTGATTTCCTCGACTAGTGACGAAGTCAGTTCCATCACATATAGTTGCCATTGGATTCCTGGTGACCATACTTCAATCCCTTCGCGGATCAGTTCTCGTTGAATGCTGGTTTGGGACGTAAGTGCTTCCAACACTCGAAGAGAAATAGGTTTACGGCTCAATGCATCAGCTACTATGTTTGCTTTACCCGGATGATAGAGAATTTCCAAGTCGTAATCCTTGATCAATTCTAGCCACCTTCTCTGCCTCATGTTTAATTCTTTCTGACTGAAAATGTACTTGAGGCTTTTATGATCTGTAAAGATCTGACAATGAGTGCCGTATAAGTAATGTCGCCAAATTTTCAAGGCAAAGACCACAGCTGCTAACTCCAGATCATGAGTCAGGTAATTAACTTCGTACGGTTTTAACTGCCGAGAAGCATAGGCAATCACCTTATCCTTTTGCATCAACACACATCCCAGACCCTGATTTGAAGCATCGTTGTATACCATGAATCCATCGGTTCCATCTGGTAACGCTAATATAGGTGCTGTCTTCAGTCTCTTCTTAAGTTCATCAAAACCAGTCTGGTATTTCTCATCCCACGTGAACTTTTAAGTTTTCTATAACAGCTAAGTGAGTGGATGAGCAATTTTAGAAAATCCCTCTACAAAACGGCGATAATATCCAACAATTCCTAAGAAGCTTCGGACTTCTTTCACGTTATTAGGAGCTTCCCATTCCAAGATTGCTTCGACTTTCTTCGGGTCCACCTAAACTTCGTCAGCTGATATCACATGCCCAAGGAAAGTTACTTCCCTAAGCCAGAACTCGCATTTGGAAAGCTTCGCATAAAGCTGTTCATTCCTCAAGGTTCTCAAAACCACACGCAAATGCTCGGCATGCTCCTCTGTGTCTTTCAAATAGATCAAGATGTCATCAATGAAAACGACCACAAACTTATCTAGGTATTCTAAGAATACCTGATTCATCAATTGCATAAATACCACAGGAGCATTGGTAAGTCCGAATGGCACCACCACGAATTCATAGTGCCCGTACCGGGATCTGAAAGCAGATTTCGGTATATCCAATTCCTTAATTCTCAACTGATGATATCCTGATCGCAAGTCAATCTTCGAGAATACCTTTGCCCCTTGCAGTTGATCAAACAAGTCGTCGATCCGAGGTATAGGATACTTGTTCTTGATTGTCACCTTGTTTAGCTCTCTGTAATCAATACATAATCGGAGGGATCCATCTTTCTTCCGGACAAAGAGAACGGGTGCTCCCCAAGGAGAAACGCTAGGTTGAATGTAACCCTTCTGCAATAATTCATCCAGTTGCTTCTTTAGTTCATACATCTCGGTTGGCGCCATACGATATGGTGCTCTAGAAATAGGAGCGGCTCCAGGCTCTAACTCGATAGTGAACTCCACTTCTCTCTGCGGAGGTAACCCAGGTAGTTCGTCAGGGAATACATCTGAGAATTCATTCACAACTGGAATAGATGAGAGCTCTACTCCTTCTTCTTTCTTCATGGCGTAGCACCAAAATCCGTGACAACCCTGCTTCAGTAATTTTACTGCTTTGATCGCTTTGATAAATTTTCCCAAGCTTCCCGGTCTCCATCCTCTGAATAAGTGTTCAGATCCATCATCCACAATGATAGAAATGACTCTCTTTCGGTAATTCAGAATAGCTCCATAACGGTTGAGCCAATCGTCTCCGAGAATTAAATCGTCACCATGGATGTCAACTACAATAAGATTTGATGGCCAATCTCTCCCTCCTATAGACACCGGAAAATCTCTAGTTTCTAGGGTTCCACAATTCTCTCTCCGCTCGGCAGACCCACAACATAAGGTTCACAATCAAATAAACACGAGATTTTCAAACGATTAACACAGTTCAATGATATGAAAGAATGTGTAGCTCCTGAATCGAATAAGACACTAACTGGTTGCAAAAGGATCTGAATCGTACCTGATGCAACAGCAGTGTTCTGATCGTCAGATTTCCTCATCTCGTACAGGTGCGGAGGAACGGACCCAGCACTGGATGTCTCTCTCTTCCCAACATTCTGCTGCTGAAATCCACTCTGCTGCGTCTGGTTCACACTTATCTCCTTCGGAACTGGCGCTGGAGTGCGAGTACCGAATGATCTACTCGCAACTCCAAAGAAGTTTTATTAAAAATAAGTTTCGTCCTGAAACTTAAAATAAAACATCATGGTAGAATACAAACAAAACCAAAAGGTTCACGCAACAAATATCAATCTCTACACGAATTACCGCACAAAGTACGATACACAACTACATCACTGGACACCACCGGGCACTCCCCGAGTAGGAACGAAAACCTGATTCCCGAACATCTTGGCAACGGTCTCACAATGCACCGCTTGGTGCCCCAGTTGGCCGCATTTAAAACAATTAACCAGTGGCGAACGAGAATTCTGTCTCGCATGGCCCACACGGATGCAGTTAAAGCAGGTCTTCACACCGATCATCTTACTCGCCTCTGGAGTAAGGTTCTTAGACTGGTCAACCGAACGAGGAGTGCTCCCAGAAGGAAACTGTGAAGCAACAGGCTCACGGATCTCACTTCTCTGGCCTCTTGAAAAAATACTCGAGGTCTTCTGCCTCTTACTCTCTGAACCAGATTCCGTCACAGAAACGACCATCTCAATGGATAAAGCTCGGTCCTGATATTCCTTTAGGGTGGTACATAAGAGGAGCCATACTCTCACGGATATGGGGTTTCATGCGCATATTAAAGTATCGGACCTTGTCCGCTTCACTTCTCACTTGATCACGAACATAAGCCAACTGTCGATTATAATCGACTATCACCTGGGATATTAACACATCCTGGGGCGTAGCGGAGAAAAACTCAATGATCCTGCGTTCACGAACAGGCAACGGGCAATACTCTGCCTCCATGGCAGTCCTAAACTCAGCCCATGTAGGTGCACGGTCTGCAGGAACTACAACCTGCCACCAGTCTGCAGCTTCTTTGTCGAGCAAGTACTGAGCAATGGGTACCCTTCTTTCATCCGGACAATCTAGAGCATCAAATATTCTGTGCAACTGGAAGAGCCAGTTTTCCCAACCTAACAAGTCAGACGAACCCACAAAACGGGGCGGTTGCATTCTCATCACATCTCGTAACCACTTACTAGCTCCGTTATCCCCATTTGGGTTCTCATTCCGACGTACGGCCTAATTCATCTGCACTAACTGGTCAACCACCTGACGAAGGATGGTGGCGGCGCCAACGTCAACATTAACGCTGGATGAATGAGAATGTCCCTGATCTGTACCGAGCTGATTGGTACTCGGCAAGGATTGCGTCGCCCTCTCACGCTCCTGATTACGACCACGGCCTCGGCCTCGACCCCTCAGCATACTGAACGGGCAACCATTCAGAACAACAAAATAAATACCACATAGTCAACAAAGGGCAACAACTAGTAGCACAATAAAGTATTCACTCCAAGTCATCACACGAGTACACGAACTAACAATGCAATAATAGACTTAAATTCATAAGTAATTCGCACGGTTACACCAATAGAGGTGCACGACTTTTACCAAAATAAACACGGTCGAGACCACATACATGTCATTGAGACTAGACACTTGTAACATTATTTAAAAATAAAATTTTTCCGAGGTATTTATTCAAATATTAATATTTTAAGATTTGCGAGTTTCGAAAGATTTTACTGGGATGAAATTTTGAAAACACTCTATTTAATACCTCGGTCATTGAAGCGGGGAACGATACCTAACAACGTATCCCGCCACTTGGGCATACAACCCAGATTTTCTGACGAGAATAATAACATAGCAACTCACTGCACGACTTAACCTCAATACATAAACACATAACGTTCTAATTTACGAAAGCCAAAGTTGTTTTGCAAAACAGAAATTTTCCAAAATCCTTTGGTTCATAACCAAAACGACAGTAATATTTCACAATATCCGAAGTACTTCAAAACACATTTTCCAAATACCGTCT
The DNA here is from genome assembly GCA_033398695.1 of Orobanche coerulescens. Taxonomy (NCBI): domain Eukaryota; kingdom Viridiplantae; phylum Streptophyta; class Magnoliopsida; order Lamiales; family Orobanchaceae; genus Orobanche; species Orobanche coerulescens. Next base: position 124,047,408 of record CM065817.1, read on the forward strand.
GATGGTGTCATTTGAAAATACACGACCAATTTGTCAAAAATTTAAACGATTTAAAATCCATATAAACCGTGGTTTTAACCGCACCATCAAAATATTTTAAACAGTAGCAAACGATTTCCACAAAATGTTCAAACTCGTAAAGTCCTCCAGGAAGAACATTCTAAAACCGACCCGTAATGGCATAAACATAACAATCTAAAAACAATCAAAGTAAAAATCACATGCCCAAACGGCAAATAGAATCGCCAATCCAATTGAATACATCACACAGCATCAAGTTTAGACATACAACAAAACCATTCCTCGGAGTTTCTCACGAACTCAATCGTCGATACCTTATTCGAAACCAATCAAGGTTCTCAATTTTTCACACCATACCACCCCATACGGTGGTTCAAAGGTAAAACAACAATACGCCCAGTTTTTATACATATACTATGTGTCACAAGTATTATATACAACTATATTACACAACACCGAGTAAATAAAATTATGCACCGCAATTAACTCACTAAGATAAAATCATGATACACGGATACCTCGCATAAAAGAGGAGACTTACGTCCACAGGCCGCACGGAGATGACGGTCGCCCACGATACTAATCTCATCCGACAACATATCCGACACGTTGTGACTACGCACAACTCAACTTGTCACCCGACATCTCGAATGACAAAACTACACAATACTCGACGAATCACGACTCGACTTGACCCGACAGCCTAGGTTTCTGCAACCTAAGCTCCGATGCCATAAATGTAACACCCCCAAAACCATATGGGAATATTACACGCCGTAGACCCCTTTTCACGAAGATCTACCAGGCTATACCTTACAAAACGACCAAATGCTTGCCCGACCAGGGTCAAATAATAAATTAATACAGACCGTTATGGTCACTTACACAGACCGATGAGTTCACACAACTCAATCAACAAACTGACTCAAACAACATCACCCACACAGGGGTCGAAATACAATACAGCGGAAGACTGAAATCAACTCTGACAACACAACAAAAATCTAAACAACTCTCGACTCTTGATTAGTATCGCAGCTCGTCATCCTCTTGTGCCAATCCTATGACGGCTCCCCTGAACCTGTATGTACCTGGACGCAAAACAGACATCCACCCCCCGATTACTCGGGGGTTAGTAAAACTCTACTGTTTTACTAATGTAAGTATCAAATTATACGAAAAGTAACGAGCAAACATTAATCAAGAATCAAACACAACATTCAAGTATCAAATTATTTCTGGGGGTTTTAATAAAGGTATTAAAGTTATGAAACATTAATAAACGGACCTCCGCCGGAAAAAAAGAAAATTACCGAAATCCGAAATTGCGGATATTACAATCATATCCCCCATACATAGTCTACACCTACCACTACCCCGCCGACCGCTCCGGCACCTCGTATGCCTTATAAACATCGGTTTGAGCCCATCCCTTATACTTCAAGCCATGCACATAGTCCGCCATAGGTATCAGTAGGACCGCCCCCAACTCTTTTTATGCCCCCACAGTATCGTCCATTCCTGAGGTCGATGATACGGGTCGTTCATGACCATCTAGTTTGATAAGCCCTATGGAGGCTTACAGAACTGTGTCTTGGCCTGAGGACATGACGTGGTACAGTTGTCGACGGTCAAAGATAAAAATTTCAAAGGAAATTCAATGTGACATAGAAGAAATTGAACAGCTTAAAAAACTCGAGAAGAAGAAGACGAAGACTCGAGGCCCTTGTTTGTTTGACCATACCTGTTAATCAGTATACTGCTCCCATGTTGTCTTATGGCGGCATTGTTGCTTATTACCATTATGAGTACCGTATGTATATATATATATATATATAAACCCTTCAATTATATGTCCCGATCAAGTATTAGGGTCACAGTAATGTCAAACCCTATTGTAACTTGACTCTATACATTTTTTTACTGCAAATTGAGATCATCGTGCTCATGTGTATCACACGCAACTAGCTTTAAATGCTTTGGCCAAATACTTATGATCTCATTTACCACTAACTGCATAAGATATTAATTGTTCACTTACAGGAGAAAGAATCCTATCTTGGTATTAAGTAGAGACTACTACTTGCTCACCAAGTTACACTTCGAGGTTGACCCCACCAATCGGTGATTGGGTCGAACTAGTCCAGTGATTAACTTAATGTTACAAGCATATCTCCTGCTGAATCCTCAAGTTAAAGGTTCACGTATACCTATCACAACCTTTCGACTCAGTTATTGACTATCCCAAAGTAAAATCCATGTGACCGAATCGAGGTGAGTCGAGTCCGAGTAGACAAATCCCATTAGCATACCTATAAAATGTGCTCCCACTAACCTTTAGTGAAGACATGCACTCTCCATGTAAAAGTACATGTTATACAAGTCTTGTCTAAACTTAATGTCCAGTTAAGTTTTATTGACTTGCGAACCAGTTAAGCTTTTGAGCCCTAAACACTTCCAGTGCCTATATCTTATCTCATAAGAAGTGGAGTGTTTTCTTTCAAATGTAAGGATTATTATTTTACATACCAAATTATAATGCCAATGATATCCAATAATATAGTAATAATAGATGTCTTATATGACTCATGGTCATAATTACAATACAGTGCTCTCACTCTCTCTTCATCTGAGTGGCATTCGAGGGCATATTCTGAACAATCTCCCACTTGCGTTTAATGATGCAAACTATGGTATCTAATACCCATACCCTACATATGTCGCTCTACGACTATGTGAGATAGTGGCTTGGGTGGTGGATCAACAACTTTATATGCTGTTTCTACTCTCTGCGGTGTAACATTTCCCTACTCGACCATTTCCCTTATAAAATGATACTTCCTCTCAATATGGTGGTGTGGTGACACCTAGGATCCTTAGCCTGTGCAACAGCTCCATCGTTGTTGCAAAACATTGCCACATGCCGCTCGTCATCAGGTACCACTTGAAGTTCCTCAGTAAACTTATTAATCTAAAATGCTTCCTTAGCAACCTCCGTGGTTGCCTGATATTTAGCTTGACATGGGGAAATTGCAGTCGCGCTTTGCTTGGCACTTCTCCAAGATACTGCTCCACCATTCAGAGTAAAGATATACCCTGAAGTGGATATATTCACATACATGTCTCCCAAAAATTCGAGTCCGTGTATCCCGCCACTTTTAGTTCTCCATGTAAGAACTGTCTTTAATCCTTTTAAGGTACTTAAAGAATGTTCTTTACAACCGTCCAATGTCCATGCCCTGGATTTGACAAGTACCAACTCATCATGCTCACATCATAAGTAATATCATGTCTAATGTAAATCATAGCGTACATGAGGCTACCCACTGCCGAAGAATTGGGTACCTTACTCGTTTCTATTCTATCTTCCTCACTTTCAGGACACATAGCTAAGGAAAGTTTTATACCATGTCGCATAGGCAGGAACCCTCTTTTAGAATCTTCCATCCTAAATCGCTTTAGGATCTTATCTATATTGTGGGCTTGGAAGAGACCTAACATTATTTTCACTTTATACTGATAGATATGAATTCCCAGATTATAGATAGATTCTCTAAAGTCTTTTAGAGAACTCACTCGAAAGCTAAGGTTCAAAAAACTGAGCATTCCTACGTTGTTTTCAATAATTAGAATGTTATCCACATATAGCATTAAGAGCACAATTTTTCTCTCGCGAACCTTCTTGTAAACACAAGGCCCCTTTTAGTTTTAGATAAAATCAAACTCTTTGACTGTCTCATAAAAATGAAGATTCCAACTTTCATAAATGGCACGTTGAAGCTTGCACACTTTATGAATATCGGTCTCGGATGCTGTTCCATATGGATCTCCTCCTAGAGGGATCCATTTAGGAACATTGTTTTCACATCCATTTGTCATATTTCATAATTCAAGTGGGCTGCTATGACAAGCATCTTATGAATAGACTTAATCATGGCTACAACTGAGAAGATATCCAAGTAATCGATTTCTTCTCTTTAAGAATAATCCTCTGCCACAAGCCTGGCCTTATAGGTGTCGACTTTGCCATCTCCATCAGTTTTTATCTTGTAGTTCCTCTTATTCCCAATAGGCATTAGTCCCTCAGGACGATATACTAAACTCTATACCTGATTAGCATGCATAGAGTCCATTTCATCTTCGATAGCTTCTCGCTACTTTGCAGAGTCCATATCTACCATCACTTGGTCATACGTATAGGGATCATTCTCTTGACCACTTTCTGTCATGTCATAGATACCCAGTTCCTCTTGATGCAGAGAGCCATAACTCTCAGGAAATTGAAAAGCTCTACTACACCTGTGAGGTTGTGTTTATATTTCAGAAGGTTTGGTTCTTATATCTTGTACAGGTGTCTCATTAGGTGTTTCTTTTATTTCTTCTAAAGAAACATTTCTACTTGCGGCTCTGAACTCATCTTCAAGGAAGTGTGCTTGTAAAGCATGATGATCCCATGATCTTCGTGCATGTAGAATAGATATCCTATGGAATCTCTTGGGTATCCTATAAAATGACCCTTCACAGACCTAACTTCCAACTTCTCTAGTTTAATCTTCTTGGCATAAGCAGGATATCCCCAAATCGTAATGTGACTAGGACTTGGCTTCCTACCTCCCCACATCTCATGTGGAGTCTTAGGAGTGGATTTGTAATGACATCTATTTAAGATATGTGCAGAAGTAAGGAGCACGTAACCCCAAAAGTAAATTGGTAGGCATTTAAGAATGGATCGAACCATGTCCAACAAGGTTCGATTTCTTGTTTATGACACACCATTTAATATTGAAATAGTTAGAGGTGTAAATTCTGACACTATTCCTGGTTCTTTCAAGAACTCATCAGACTCGGTACTCATATACTCACCACCTCGGTCTGACCGAAGTGCTTTAATATGATGAGCTGTTTGATTTTCAACTAGGGCCTTAAATTCCTTGAATTTATCAAATGCTTCGGATTTATATTTCACTAAGTACATGAATCCATACCTAATATGGTCATCAATTAATGTAATAAAATACTGAAAATCATCTCATGCCACTTCAGAAGGGCCACATACGTCGGTATGGATTATTCCAAGCTTTTCAGCAGCTCTTTCAAAAGTCACTGTGAAGGGTAACTTAGTTAATTTACCCTGAAGACAGGATTCACAAGTTGGACAGGGATCCGATCCCCTTGGATAAAAAAGCCCATCTTTCTCTATTATGAATATTGGTATGACCAACATGATAAATTCTAAGATGCCATTTAAGTCCTTGGTTTGTTTCATTCATACCACGCTTCCTAGTTATAGTGTTCACGATAGTTTTATTCTCTAGATTTAAATGGTATAAACCATTCAATAATGTAGCAGTATCAACCAATTTATTGCTAAAATAAATGCGACAAGACCCATCTCTAATAAAGAAATAAAATTTCTTACGGTCTATGACCAGAATTGATATAATATTTTTATGCCCCTTGGGAAAAACAACTACATCATCGAAAGTAATAATAAAACTTGATTCTACATCCAGCATAAGTGATCCGATGTCATTACACTCGGCATTATGCCCATTGCCGACTACCACCATCACTTCTCTATTTCCAAGCTTCCAACTTCGTTCCAGATCCTGATTCATTGTACATATGTGAGAACTCGCACCAGAATCAAGTATCCAAGAAGTATATAAATAGTTACAAAACAATTCATTTCCAAAACTAGTAGTTCCATTCCTGAATGTGCATTGCGGTCAAGTTTTGGATAGTTCCTCCAGTGGCCTAGCTCACCGCAGTTGAGGCATGCGTCTGTCTTCTTGGCCCCCTTACTCCTATGAAATATTTGGGCATTGCCCTTCACCTTATCGATCTTGAATTTTCTTCTAGTCATTTTTCTTCTTATTTTTAGACCTCCAAGGTCCAGAAGAAATGACAAGTGCAGCTTCCTTTCACCTTGTCTTCATTTGAGACTAGACAGTCAGTTTTTTCATTATCCCAGCTAAGTTATATGCAATCTCATTGCAGTTAAAGTTCATAAAAAAAGGAAAAGGAGTCAAGAAGCAACTGCAGGATGAGGTCAGTTTGGAGAGAGACATGCATCTAAAAATCAAGAGCTTCCAGTCACTCAATCATCGAGATTATTTTGAAGAAAATGGTCCCCAACTATCTCTCCTTCCTTCATCATGGCGCCGAACAGTTGCTTTGATATCTCATATCTGGTAGTTCGTCTATGATCTCTGTAGAGCCCAGTCAGGTGCGCTAAGATGGCTCTCGAATATGTCATCTTTCATGGGCACGTCATATTTTCATGGGCACGTTGAAGCTCATTAGTCATTGAGCTAACATGTAGCCGCACACTCTTATATCATCTTTCACCCATTTTTCATGGGCGTTGGCTTCTTCCTGATTGGCTCGGGTTCTTGCAGGAGCCGCTGGGTTGTCCCCTCCAAGACGTACCTCAGAATTTCTATCACGAGGATAATTCAACGTTATTTTGAGAGTGTTGTTTGTTTGACTGCAGAGAATAATACTAGATTCGTTAGTGATTGTTTAATCATGAATCAGGTATAGAATTTTAGGACTTTCTATATTTATTAACTCGACTCCCACTATTTTATCGGCATTACACACTCTCATATAGAATCCAAAAGTCATGGTTACCTTCACAGTGGTGATCGATTTCTACACAAAGTTTAATAGAGGGCAACCCATTCGGTTTCTATTCTATCATTCTTTTTAAAGTGGGGTCTAACACCAAGCCATCTAATGGATGATTAGATTTTCTTTTACCCCTAGTTCACTTGTCCTCAACCCATACGGTTTAAATGGCTCGCTGAATTATCTAAGTTTAAACCGTCAACTCCTATCAGTCCGACAATTGAATCTTACCCGACAACACATACAACTTCTAAGGGTTCAATTTGTCACAACCGAAGGCATATCTAGTACACTCTTAGGAATTTATCGACCTTCTCCAAAATATTACTCAGAAGAATAGTATTTTGGATTAAATTTCAATTTTCCATGAGTTTGACGGAGGGTAGGAAACCTCGAAACCTGTATAACTTAGTGCTTGTAAGTGGAAGTACTTACACGATTATATGTTACACATTGCATATTAATCCATTTATAAGCGTGGTTTGTTGGTTTGTTTGTTTGTTTGTCATATAATATGAAAACATCCACAATCTAGTATCTACCGACATGCAGTTCATGGACCGTTACCAAGTACCGAGTCATCATCAACCCAGTAAAATGTAAGTAATCAAGTTAAATATCTTGAATCTTTGTCTTCTTGACGATTTGTCCTCCGTTCTTTGTATTAGCTAATAAATTTATTACATCGTTGAAAATTGCATCCTGTATAAATTTTCTAGTAAATATAAGTTGACTCAAAATGACCTTTACAACTCAATCAAATAAAGATTTAAAAACTAAGTCCATGAACTAAATCACCATCACATAATACATGCAATAAATCCATTAAAGTATGGCATAAATAGTCAATTTAATATATTAATCTATCCATTAGAGTTTATCTAATTAATTCACAGAATCGATAATTTTAATTTGTTGCGGATATTAAATTAAATCTCTTAAAATAAAAGTACCATATTTTTATTTTAGTCAAATTAAATTCAATTTTAAATTGCGAGAAATTAATTTATCACAACATGAAATAAATAGAGTCGAAAAAACATTGGCCCGGCCCAAGCCCGCTACCAGATTCGGCCATTTTTTCGGCTTGTTTTTTCGTCCTGAATAAAACAATGATATTTTTTCAATTTTTAAGTAAACATATAAATTCTTTTTCCAAGAAAAATAAATTCTTTGAACAATTAAACATTAACTGTTAAAATAATTATGGTTCCAAATCATAAAAACATTCAACCAAACATTCTAAATGCTAATGTCATTTATATGATTGCATAGACCTTGCTCCGATACCACTATTGGAATTCGGTCCTAACCCGAAGCGCACCGAAATAATAATATTGATCCAATCAATAAACTGAAGCTCTAAACAAGATAGATCAAGCATCGTATATACGAATATAAAATACAAAGTATGAATTTAGAAATCATACCTTTGAAGACCTTTGATAAATTTTGATGTTGATCACAATTCCAAATTGTCGGAGCTTTGCAGAATCCCGAGCATCAAAAAATTGTGCCTCTGCGTATCACGCGTCAAAAAGATGACCGGAAAAATTCTCCACCTATAATGGTAGAAGCTTTTTATATTTATTTTAATTTCTCTAAGTAATTAATAAATATTTTTCTTCTCTCAAAATACACTTAAAAGCAAGTTCTGAGACTTGAGAAAAATTTTCTCTCTTTCCCATCACAATGAGTCTCTTTCTTGAATATTCCTTCTCGGAGACCTCTGACCAGTTTTTGTGAGCTTAATTTGTTGAGAGCCTTGAAATTTATATGGCTTAATCTCTTGTGCCATAACCATCCATTTTCAGCTAGAGTCTTTGATATGAAGCATGTATTGGGTATGCCTATTTTGCAGTTATCACATAGACATCCCTTCTTCTGTAGCCTTGTAATCTCACTTCTCCAGTTTGGAGGTCAATCACCATACATTCCATTTGGTGAAGACTACTAGGTAGTTCTCATCACAGAAATCGTTTATGCTTAATAGATTGTATTTGAGTCCTTCGACAGACTGCACCTTTGTTATGACAATGTTTCCTATGTGCAGCTTCCCATGTCCTTTGGTTTGTCCACATGAGATATCTCCAAAAGTTACATCTGGGCCACTTTCCTTGGTATAACATGAAAATATCTTTTTGTTTCCGGTCATGTGTCTTGAGCATCCAGAGTCCACAAACCATTCTTCACTTCCTACTGGTGATTCTGTAGCTGCTACACGGTAATCCTTCCATATTTTTTGCAATCATGTAAAAGAGATTTAGGTACCCAGATCTGAATGGGTCCTCTAGGATTAGTGGATTTCTAGAGAAAATTATTTCTTTTTTTGTGAGTGTTGATCTGATATCTAGTATAGTGTGCATACTTATAATTCTTGTATTCTTTATTTGGATTGCGCACATGATAAGGTAGATGATATGCTGGGTTTGAGCCATGGTTAATGTAATATCCGCTATTTTTATATACATTTATTTGATTAATATTACTATAATATTAATTCAGGCATTTTTTCAATCATGTTTATAACATTCATTTATAAACATGATCAATTACATTTCGGAAATTCAGGGGATTAGTCAAGTCTAATCCATTCACGTTTATTTCACGTCAGTTTCATGTCAAGGGAATTAGTCCATTTAAAATCATTAAAGTTATAGTTAATTTATTTCGACGTATCACAAATTCTAGCCCCCCGATCATTTTTGTCAGCTATTTTTAAGTAGTCATTTATTATTAATAATATGGAATAATAATAATGTTATGAAAATATTAATATTATTATGATCATGTTATAATTTTTAGCATTTCTAATATCATTATTAATATTATTCTCGATATTATTATTGTTACGAATCAACTATTATTATTAATAATTGTATAATCATTACTATTAATATTATTATTATTATTACTTTTATTATTACTATTATTATTATTATCATCATTACTACTTTTATCGATATTATTTTTATTATTACTAGATTATTATTCTTATAGTTATTATTATTACTATTATTATTATGATATCAATTATATTCAACTTTGTGCTTTAAGTTAACTAATTATGATTAAACTTAATTAACTATAATTAAGAATACTCATTCTAGTCGTTTCCTCTCCCCAGAGTCCTTCACTTCATCAAAAACTTCCTGATGTTTATCCAAATATACTATCTTGCTACAACCAAAACACTTAAAGACTTATATCTACAAATACAATTTTCCATCCAGCACAATTCACATTCTACACAAAAAAAAGATAATTCTTTCGGCACAATTCTCTTCCTCTGCAAACCTCAAATCTCAGCCCTAATTTCTATGAAAAACCAACCCACCATCACCAACCAGAAATCTGAGACCCCTCAACCCAATTTCAACCCTCGAGTTCAGCCAGATTCGAGTTCAGAGTCCGAAACCTCCAAATTGACCTTCACCATTCCTGTCAATCTAAACACTACATGTAAACAATCCAATAATCAAACCACAATTTATTAAGCCCCAGATTAAAACCCTAATCCAAAACCAAAAACCCGAAGACGACCCAAATACCGGAATCAGAAGCCCGAACCGACCAAATCCACTCAAATCAGACCCAGGTTCATACAACCCATTTCGGTCCGAACCTGCAAACAGGCCCAATCAACCTTAAACCCTAAGCGACGAGCCATTTTCACTTCGCTGAGAATTTTCGCCACCGTCCAAGCCGTTCAGATTTACGGCCAGTCTGTGCGTCCAAACTAAGATGTGCGAGAGTTTTTCCATGCTCGATGGTGTATGTATGTGAGTTTTATGTGAGCATAGAGTAATAGGAGAGAGGGAGAATGTGATACCCGATCCTGACACTATTCATTTGATCAACATGATTCATGCATTACTTGTTATTTATGTGTTATTTGCATTACTGGACATTTCATTCACTTTATATTATAGTTAATCTTACTGCACTGAAGTGTGTTAAACATTTGAAGTAAACTCTAAGACCCTATCCTGTTATCTATTATGGATCTAATTTTCATGGACGTTACTTTGATACGAAAATAAATTATATGTAAAGATCTTATATAACTCTGAGTACACATGGTAAGCCTAGAAGTACTAGCGTTGTTGTTGCTACCCAAAATATTATCCGGAGATAGATATTGCTGGAATGAATGGATAGCAAACAAAGTGCGAGAACACCTCCGTGGGAAAGAATAAATAACACAAGACTTGCCGGGGTTGTTAATCCCGGGCTTGTATGCTCTCGCGAGATGTTATTAATACGAATACTCGGGGATACAAGTATTAATGTTAGAGTACTATTACAATGGGTGTAATGATTCTAGTTATCTAAGCTTGTGAGCGTATAGATTGCCGGAAGAACCAGATGTGGTACTCTGTGAGTTCTTGTAACAACGTTGATGAGCTGTGACGGCGATGAGAGATCGATCATCTCTCACGGCGTGTATAAGCTGTTGGTTTGAGGTCCGGGGCTTGTGAATCTGACCTGTGGAGACTTATTGCCTCTGCCGACCGTCTTCTGGTTGAGAGGTGCTGAGAGAGAAATCCTAAGGTAGATTCCGGTGAGGAGGCCAGGAGCCTGAGATTATGTATATTTGTATGTATTTTCTCTGGACTGCTTGTAATGAATTGCCAACCTTCTACCGGTTGCTGGGTGCTTTCTATTTATAGCACTTGGACCTGTTGGGCGATCGCCTTTGCTGTATTATAATAATCGGGCGATCGTCTTTTAGCACATGGGCTTGTCCCTCTAAAGTCTGCAGGAGTTGCTGGCAGTCACCCGTGCGGTCCAATGAGAAGCCTGCACGCGTCCGAGTCGCTGTCACGGGTGGCCCCACCTTGTACCTTTCGGCGGGTTTGTCGGTAGGGATGAGGTGGTGCCAGGCTGTGGTCAACGATCCGGGAATCGCGGCGGCTGTCGGGGATCCGCACATGGGAGCTGCTTTGAGACTCAGTCTTTGTGGACTTGGACGGACGATGGTTTCAGTAGGTGGCGTAGGACGATCGTCTTAGGTCGGATATCAGAGACGGTCGCTGATCGCCAAAGGGCGATCGCCTTGGGAGTCGATCGCTAGATGTCTGAAGGTGGTCTGGTATCTTCGCTTTAGGCGAGTCCGCCATAACTTAACTGGTTGTGTACTCGGTCGCTCGACCTTGTAGTCGATCGCCTGTCGAGATGAATAAATCTTGACACAACAATTGCCCCCCAGCTCGCTCCTACGTTGGAAATGTGGGGTGAGGTGGTTCTGCTGGCGATCACTGAATTACGGCGAGTGTCTTTGCATTTCATTGGACTGGCGATCGTCATCGAGCGGTTTCAACCTGAATTTGGACGACCTGGTTGGTCGCTGAACTGAGCGGGAAATGGTAACGGGCGTGGAAAAGTCTCTGCGCACGTGTCGGATTCCTGTTGGATGATATCAACGGTCATTTATGACTCCTCGTCTGACGCATCCTTGAAAAGACGCGTACGCAGGTCTCGAGGGGGTCAATAAATGCGACGGTTGCACTTCCGACCCCTGAGATCCTTCTTAATTGCACAAAAGTCCTCGCCACCTCCTATAAAAGGACGCAAGGACGCAGCGTCAAAACTCTTACGCGCTTTATCACTGGAGAAAGAAGGACTTTGCTGAAGAACGTTTCTTGAGAGATTCGACTGCCGATCGTCGATCGATTCCATCTTTGGGTAAGAAAAAATCTTTTTCTGCTTTCTTTCTTTGAGAATGGCTGGAACATCATCATCACATGGAGTGGGCACCAGTTCCGCCGCCGGGACGTCGACTGTCCGGGGAGGACCTTCTTCTGACTTCCATCTGGAGACCGCCGCTGAGGCTATCCGGGCCGGAATTGACCCTGCTGAAATCGAGGCTTTGTTTAATGAAGCCGACATCACTAAAGAGACGGCTGCTGAATACAGACGATCGCAGATGGAGAGAGATCTGGCGATTAGGGCCCACTGGGAGCAGCACAATGCTTTCGGTCGGGCCTATCTGGCTTTTGCTGAGATCATGGAGAAGTTGGTCGGTTCGTCTCCAAGATTCGATTTCCGGGATTACTCGATCGCCCACCCTTACCAGCTTGCCAAACGGTCATAGTTCCGGGCTGCGCAGCGATCTCCGTGGTCGCTTGGCCAAATCAGGAGTTCGGCGACCAGGAAAGATCTGGCCGTCTGGAGGACGAGGTTCCACGTTCCTTCAGATGTGGATATATTTGCGCTGGTGGAGAATGAGCGAGCCGATCAACCCCCGATGGGTATGGTCGCCGTGAATGAGGCGATTATGGAGGCCGGGTTGCGCTTCCCTCTATCTTTTGCTGTCTCCCACCTGCTGGCCGCTTGGAACGTGGCGCCACTTGGTGGCCGGCAGCAGCTTCAGATAATCTGCACTCTCACTCTGTTCGGCGGTCACCGCCTGTATCGCCTCCCTTCGCCGTCGGAGATGAACCACTTGTTCAAGCTGACGGCTCAGAAAGGGTCTGTCGGAGGTCGCCATATTCAGGGCCGATCTGGTTGGGTAATCCTCGGAGTCCCGAATAAGGCACGGGGCGACCCGACGAAGTGGTTCTGGGTCGCCGGCGCGTGGAGGGATTCTGCGAGCGACAATCCTTCAGGGGAGCTGGAGATCCCCACCGAGTTTCGGGAGAGCAATCCCGGTAAGGGTTTAGACTCTCCCTTCGTTCGGATGTGTTCTGAACTGATCTAATTTGATTTCAGTTTTGCAGGTTTTCATATTCCGGCAATCGAGGAGCTGCCCTTTGGTTTCCTGGTTGTTTGGGAGCGGATACGGATCTTGTCGGACGACGACCTTGACGCTAGCCGGATCAACAAGGAGAGTCGTTGGTTGTCGGCTCGACTATTCCGTTTCCCGAGATAGCTCTTGGTATCAGGTATCACTCTCTGCGACCTACAAATTCTTGGCGTTCGCCTTGCTTGAGGAAATTGTCTAACTGTTGATCGATCGTCTTAACTATAGAGGTTTGCTTTCCTCGCTTTTTCGAGCCCCCACTGGAGATCGCCATGTCAAATCCTGGAGTTCTGGGCCGTCTACGCCATAAGAAGTCGCCTCGGGATCCACCTGTTGCTTTGCCTATCATTCCGGGGATGGAGCCTCGAGTGGAGCCGATCGTGGCTAAGGAGGAAGTTCCGGGGGAGGGGCTTCGAATGAATCGTAAAAGGCCGAGGCCGGAAGAGACTCCGGTATCTTCCCCTGCCAATGAGGTGCCGATCGCCGCGCCTCCGATCACCGTTCTTCCTCCGGAGAATGAGTCGCCCTCTGCGGCTTTTCTGCAAGAGATGGCGATCGCTGACGCTGAGACTCCTCGAGGGAAACCGTACTTCGGTCGTGACCCCGAGAGGGCTGAGAGGTATATGCTGCTCATTGAGTTGAAATTTGTCATTTGTGTTGGAGATGTGTTAACTTTTTGTGGTTCTGATGCAGGATCCGTAGAGCTGATCCAACTTGTCCGCCGATGGTGGTGGACTTCTTAGCAAGCCGATCTCCTCGCCAACCCTGCGACATCCCGCAGTACGTCAACCGGGCCGTTTCTGCTCTACCGAAGGCTTGGACGACCGATCTAGATGCGATTGCTCGTCAGCGATCTGGGAGTACCATGCAGGCTGTTCTCGCCCTCTCTCTCCAGACGACAACGATGGTTGTCCAAGCTGCGCAGGAGTTCGAAGGGCGTCCTTCCACTGCTCACCTACAGGCGGATCTCGAGGCGGCTTGGAAACAGAACGCCGAGTTCGCCGACAAGATTGTGGCGATGGAGAAGGACTCCTTGGACGCGGCTAAGCGGGCGAGCCAAAAGCTTGAGCTGGCGAGGAAGGATGCCGAGATGTCTCGGGTGACGGTTGATCGATTTCGGGATCGGATGACAGATGCCGTGCGGGCGCAGAAAGCCGCTGAGAAATAAACCGATCGTCTGAAAGTGACCATCGCTCGGCTGACTAGCGAGTTGGCGGAGTCGGAGGGGGAGACGGCTGCAAGGGAGGCCGAGCTCCAGGGCGTGCAACAGGCGCTGGCTGATCTGAAGGGTAAGCAAGAGGCGACCGAGGCCAACCCCTTTCGTAACGTGGAGTTTGTCAGTGAGTTTGCCTATTACATGGCGTTCGCTGACTCTCTCCGAATTGCTAAGAAAGGAGGGTTGGAGGTCGGCCCTCTAGCCGAAAATTTCAAAGCGTACGCGCTGGAGCACCCTCTTCACCCTGACTTCTCCGTGCCGATCTTGGATCTCGCGGACATTGGTGTGGATCTCAGCTGGTATCCGATCCCGGCGAACCTCATTCATCCTGATGCTCCGAAGGATGGGGAGGCTGCTCCGCAGGCCGGCGAAGGGTCGCGATCGATTCCGGGGGCCGAAGGCGAAGGCCAGGTAGGGGCTTGAGGCACTTTCTTTTTATTGCTTTCAATTAGCTTGTAACTTGTAGTTTTCCTTTTGTACTTAAGCCTTCGGGCGACCTTGTAAGTACTTTTGAGATATTGAGCAATGAAACGAATATTTGATCTTCGATTTGTCATTTGAATGATTGCTACTTTGAGTCTTTTGCTTGACTTTGTACAAATGTGTGAGGAGAGATTGCTGTAAGCGTAGGTCTACGTGAATTGATAAACTCGTATAGATAACTTATACAACAAATTCGATCGCTGCACAAACATCTGACTAATGACGATCGTCGTATGTAATGGAATAGGGACGATCGCCGATCATATATCTCCGCACTCTTTTCCCCCTTGTTTTTGTTCACTTAGTGAAAGTAAGGGGGCGAAAATAAATCGTTTAGTGAGCGGTCTTCAAATTTGTCGAATCCTCGAAAGAAGCCGTCCATCTCGGTCTTGAGGAGCCATGCATGATCGCGGAGTTCGATGGACCGACCTCCATGATCGTGTCTTATGCACAGCGACATTTCGTCTGATGGCTTAGTTCTCGTGACTCACTTAATTGGTAGGGTCCTCCGAAGGCTGCGCCTCGCCTCGTATTTAAACGAAGGGCGTGCGGTCTCGGTCTGGAAGATTCCTTGCGCGGGGCGTCGTTGGATTAATCAACTCCACTTCCGCGGCTTGTTAGCTCTGCTTCCACCTCGGGCCGCCACGAAGATGGCGACCCTCGACGGTGTACGTTGAGACGGGGGTAGGGACGCGTCGCATTGTCCGGGCCCACCATGTTAGATGATGAACCTTTGAGGGCAGGTGAGTATGTTCACTGATTAGTTTTAGAGGGCCCTCAGACTACGCTGGCCTCGTATTTAAATGAAGGGCGGGCGATCTTAGCCCAAAGGGACCTTGCATGGCCGAAGCAGTCGGTTCCATTGACTACCAGGACCATGGATGCACTCTTCCACCTCGGGTTGTCATGTTAGATGCCGGCCTTCGACGGTGTACATTGTGTGGTGGAGGTGATCTCGTGCCGTAGTCCACCATGTTAGATGATGAACTGTAGATGGCGAACGAGTCCTCCGGTTTCGAAATGTTCGTTCAGGCAGGAGCCTTTGATGTGATGAGGTGGGAAATCGGGGATAGACGTCTGAGGTTCCCTTCTATTGATTGAAGTGTACGATCGCCGAGATTGATCGAGGGGTTGGCTCGTATGAGCTTCTCAGCCTGTTCGCGTTCGACTCGGGCGATCGTGTTTGGGAGTTTGGAGGGGCTCCGGCTAAGCCAATAAGCTGTCCAACTTGCCTTCCTCGAATAATTTCCAGAGTTGTTTGAGGAGATCGCGGCATTGGTTGGTGCTATGGCCGGGACCCTTATGGTAGGCACAATATTGATTGTGGTCCATATGACCGTGGTCCCTTATCGCCTTTGGCTTGTTCAGCGGTTCGCGCCCTTTGACGGCGTAGTAAATGTGGTCCGGAGTTCGGTTGAATGTATGGAGGAGACGGGCTTCCATGTCCTCAAAGGTCTTGCGATCTCCGGGTGGCTTGGCGATCGCCTTCTTGGTTTTGCCGATCGCCGTCTTTCGGACAGGAGGTGGAGTCTCCTCGCCTAGGCGGAGGGTGAGCAGCTTCTGCCTGGCCAGAAAGTCGGCAGCCTTAGCGCGGAAGATCGCGTAAGTATGGGGGATATCTTTCGTCAGGTGTCTGAACATGGGCGAGTGACCGTAGAATCCCCCCAGGATTGAATAGAGGGCGAGCTCGTCGCTGATGGGCTTGCCGGTGAGGACGACCTCGTCCACTCGGTCGATGTAATCCGCGTCGGATTAGTCTTCCCCCTGCCTGATTTTCATCATGCGGTGGGGGCCTTCTAGTCTGGCGACCTTGGCGGCAAAGTATGACGTAAAGTCGTTCGCCAGTTTCTCAAAGGAGACGATCGATCGTGGTGGCAGCGAGATGTACCACCTGTGGGATCGCCTAATGTTAACGGGAAGATTCGGCACTTGGTTGCATCTGAGGCCCCACATCCGGTCATGTAGATCCGTAATTTACTTAGGTGGGTTTCGAGGTCCGATCTCCCTTTGTATAGAGGCGTTTTGGAAGGAGCGATCCGTGGTTGTACGAGGGCGAGCTCGATGTGGGCCACGAGTGGCTCGGTCGGCCCGACGATCTTCCTGCTGGTGCTTGCCCCAGTGTCCAAGAGTGCTTTCATCTCGTCGAGCTGGCGTTGGATAACGGCCATCGCCGTGGCCTGCTGTTCGCGGCTAGGCGATCAGAGTGAGCTTAGGCGATCTAGTACAGATCCCCTGGCGTTCGGGATGGGGGCCAAGAGGCTGATCTGCCTTCGGCCGGGAGTTGGGTAGGCCGAACTCCTGGTGACGGACTCGGAATCCGTCGCCTCGTGGTTGGGGCCAGATTGCCCCGGTCGCCATGATGGATCGCTCCCCAGGCGACTGAATACGGACCCGTCCGACCTTGCGAGGGCCTTTTCTCGCGATTTGGGGCCTCCTGACGATCGCTCGCCCAGTAGCCCCTTAAACTTCCGTTTGCCCACGCGGCGGATGGCCGAGGGAGTTATAGCGGATGTCGCGCATGCTCTCCGTCGCTCCTTCAGGATGGCCATAGCCTCCTCGATCTGTTCCGTAGTTTGGATCTGATCGAGTTAGAGGCTGGGACCACCCCTCAGGTGCGGGATCGAGAGTTTCGCGTTCCTGCGACTCCCCTCCGCCGTCGGCTGGGGCTCAGATTGAGCCTGGACTCGATGTCCGGCGGTTGGGGGAGCGGCTTTCTTCGGTGCAGAAGTGGATGCCATGATTCTGAAGGCTTTCTTTGAAGCGCAGTGAGTGTCACTGCAAGTATATGCCCCGAGAACAGTGAGTGTTCTTCGGGACGGTAGGAATAAAAATGAAGGTTAAGATCCCCTTCTTCTAGCGCCAATTGTTGCTACCCAAAATATTATCCGGAGATAGATATTGCTGGAATGGATGGATAGCAAACAAAGTGCGAGAACACCTCCGTGGGAAAGAATAAATAACACAAGACTTGCCGGGATTTTTAATCCCGGGCTTGAATGTTCTCGCGAGATGTTATTAATACGAATATTCGGGGATACAAGTATTAATGTTTTAGTACTATTACAATGAGTGAATGATTCTAGTTATCTAAGCTTGTGAGTGTATAGATTGCCGGAAGAACCAGATGTGGTACTCTGTGAGTTCTTGTAACAACGTTGATGAGCTGTGACGGCGATGAGAGATCGATCGTCTCTCACGGCGTGTATAAGCTGTTGGTTTGAGCTCCGGGGCTTGTGAATCTGACCTGTGGAGACTTCTTGCCTCTGCCAACCGTCTTCTGGTTGAGAGGTGCTGAGAGAGAAATCCTAAGGTAGATTCCGGTGAGGAGGCCGGGAGCCTGAGATTATGTATATTTGTATGTATTTTCTATGGACTACTTGTAATGAATTTCCAACCTTCTACCGGTTGCTGGGTGCTTTCTATTTATAGCACTTGGACCTGCTGGGCGATCGCCTTTGCTGTATTATAATAATCGGGCGATCGTCTTTTAGCACATGGGCTTATCCCTCTAAAGTCTGCAGGAGTTGCTGGCAGTCACCCGTGCAGTCCAATGAGAAGCCTGCACGCGTCCGAGTCGCTGTCACGGGCGGCCCCACCTTGTACCTTTCGGCGGGTTTGTCGGTAGGTGATGAGGTGGTGCCAGGCTGTGGTCAATGATCCGGGAATCGCGGCTAGACCTGGCAAACGGGCGGGCTCGGCCCAAACGGGCCGGGCAAAAAAATGGGCGGGCCAAATCTGGGCCGGGCCAAAAAGGCCCGGTTTTTTTTTGGGCCAAAAATATTAGGCCCATGGCCCGCCCCGGGCGGGCCCGGCCCGGCCCGCGGGCCTCGACTTTTTTTTTTTTTTTTTGAAATATTATTTCTGAATAATTATAGAAATATTTTTCGATCCGTAATTATTATATTATTCACTATACTATCACAATCAATTAAATAAATGTAGAATTATTTTTATTTGATAATTATATTATTTACTACACTACCACAATCAAAAGACAAATATATAAATATTTTTATTTGATCATCATTTCATTTATCACTACTACTTTCTTATAAAAATCATAAAATAATATTATTATTGATATGAGATACTACAAAGTAATCACAAAGTCCCATAAAAAAATAAAACTACATCAATAATTAACATATAAATGTAATCTAATCTAACAAATAAGGAAAAATTTTAAATATTATAATTACATATAACATAAATAAAAAAAAAAAAATTGGGCAGGCGGGCCATGGGCCGGCCTCAACAGGCGGGCCAAATCTGGCCGGGCCAAAGGCCGGTTTTTGGGCCAAAAATATGAAGCCCAATGCCCGCCCAAAAACGGGCGGGCTGGCCCGGCCCGCGGGCCTGGGCCTATTTTGCCAGGTCTAATCGCGGCGGCTGTCGGGGATCCGCACATGGGAGCTGCTTTGAGACTCAGTCTTCGTGGACTTGGACGGACGATGGTTTCAGTAGGTGGCGTAGGACGATCGTCTTACGTCGGATATCAGAGACGGTCGCTGAACGCCAAAGGGCGATCGCCTTGGGCGTCGATCGCTATATGTCTGAAGGTGGTCTGGTATCTTCGCTTTAGGCGAGTCCGCCATAACTTAACTGGTTGTGTACTCGGTCGCTCGGCCTTGTAGTCGATCGCCTGTCGAGATGAATAAATCTTGACACAACAGTTGTCACAATGTGTCTATCGGAGGTTAACTAGCTTATCTCGGGATTTTACCTAGTGCGTGTACTAGGTTACTCTATAGGATGCAATCTATGATTTCACGTGATAACGGTGGTAAAATATTGTCATTTGTCTATACCCTATTCGTTCCAACTGCGGTAGATATTGAACTTATCTTTTAGTTTATTGTATTAATTATATCATATTAATAAATGAGTTCTTCAATTCTTATCTATAGTGTCGTATGTGTGAAGTTTTAGAAAGGTTGACAATAAACTTCTTCACTAGCATTTTCAACACCATTCGCATGAGTAGCCGAGTTTAAGCAATAAAAATACACCCTAAACTTCTACGAAACCCTTGGACAGATCATCCATACCCTAAATGAGGTCAATATCTACTAGTAATAGGTCCAAACACTCCAAGAACCGGACGATAACTACTTAAACCGATCCATTCTTTCAAACTTGATTTCTAGAAACTATTCGAGGGTATTTTGGACATTTCATGTCTAAAATCGCCTCTCTCACTTGGATAAGTGATAAAAACCGACCCTAAACCTCATTTACAGTTTTATCTATAACAAGAAGCTCCACATTTCAAAAATTCACCAAAAAATCAAGAAGAAATCATCGAAACATCAACAACTCAATTTCTTTGACAATCAAGGTGAGTTTCCTTTGTTTCTCCCTTATTCTTGCTACATTTATTAGGTATTCCGAAGATGTAAGAGCTTTTATATGTTCTTATACATGTTATAATTATTTTAAGAACTCATACATGGCTTATCCTTGTGTTTATTATAGATCTATAAGGCATAAAACTCACAAAGACAATAAAAGAGTCAATTCTGCCACCTTTTGGAACTATTGGTATATGGTATTTAATTATTGTATTTAGTGGTCACAGCTTTCCATATACTTGTTCTTAAGTATATTAGTAATATTATGTCATATATTGGTGCAAATCTAACTTATATTCAAGTTGTTATAAGCAAAATAAAATGATCATGGAAAGAAAGAACAGAAAATGTTTTGTTGGCCACTGCTAGAGTACCGAGGCATGGTAGATGCATGCTTTTATGATATGTTTAGCACGGTAGATGCGTGCTTATTTGATGTGTGAGACATGGTAGATGCATGTTCTCACGGTATATATGGTGTGGTAGATGCATGCCTTATATATCTAGCGTGGCAGATGCATGCCTTATGCTGATATTGAGCTCTTTCCGGTGCCTAGTACGTTGGTCAACGGGCCCAAAGATAAGAAATTATCTTGAGAGAGATTATCATTGATGTTCATATGTCATGTTTAGCATCAAATATGATACATGCATGATTTCTACTTATTGGGCTTTAGCTCATGTAGTTTATGCATTGTAGGTAATCCTGATGCTTGAGCATATTCCCTTGCTGGATGGGTTTGAGTAGGGTCGACATACATGGATGACGACCTGTAGGGCTTAACCATGGGCTTAACGTGTTTTAATTCTTATTTCTAAACCTTGTTTTATAAATAGGTATCATAGTAATGTACTCATATGTTCGAGTGTCGTTGATGGTGTGAGGTGTACTTAAGGTTTATGTAATATCCCGGGGTAATTTTTTTTCGTTTTACTCGGTGATCTCATTATGGGTAAGCCTGGGGCTTGAACCTTCGCAGTTTGTTTCCCAACACCTACAGTTCAGTAGGTCACGGTCATTGGATGGCCTCATTGTGAAACGGCTTCATGCCGTGGCTTCGGCCCTCATTGTGATACGGCTTCGTGCCGTGGCTTCGGCCCTCATTGTGATACGGCTTTGTGCCGTGGCTTTGGCCCTCATTGTGATACGACTTCGTGATGTGGCTTCGGCCTATTGGAACATTTTGTTCCATACATGCTATAATAATGTTTTGATGATTTAATTTGATACATAAATCAAAACAACAAAGAGACAAAGCAAAGCATCGAAGGAAACGAAGTTGCAAAAAACTGAAAAAATACAAGCTTAACGTATGTAAGAAGATTCTCATAGCGTACGTAAGATGTTCAGATTAACGTACGTAATGGTAGTTGTTTAACGTACGTAATGTGATGTTTGAGAATTCAAACCAGAAGAACGTTGGGAGAGTCAAAGTCAGAAAAGCGGCAACGGATATATAACGTCAGCAATGACGTATCCATAACGTACGTAAAGAAGATTAGATAACGTATGTAATGTTCAAGACGAAGGCTACTGGACTAAATCTGGGCGATGCTAACTTACGTAACCCTTTGAGGTTAACGTACGTAAAATAGCTTACGTACGTAACAAAGTAAAGATAGCGTACGTAATGCAGTCTGAAGAGCTAACGGCTAATTTGATTGATGAAGGCTATAAATACCACATCCTTGGTATTATTCCATACAACAACTTCAAGCAAAACATTCATTGATCTGAGATTCATATACACTCTATTTTTGTTGTAATATTGAGCTTTTATTGTTAGTTGGAGTGTTTATACATTCAACATATACACGAGAGGTAAAAGAAAAGATCCGATTGGATTCGGTGTTATTAGGATCAAGGATCCGGCATTGTTAGAATCGCAATCGCTATCTTAGTGAGTTTTATCTAGTACCGATAGAAAGCTAGAGCGGTTGATTCCTTGTCCGATAGAAAAGGAAAACGGTTTAACTTGGACCGACACAAATACAAGTACGAGTGGTTTATCACGGACCAATAGAAGACGTGATTGTAACGGTTATCCCTCGACCGATAGAAGAGAGGTGTAGAGGTTTTTATCTTCAACCTATAGAAAAAGATACCGAGAGAGGATGTAGGCTCGATTATAGCCGAACCTCTATAAATCCTTGTGTCGTTTAATTTCTGCACATTTAATTTACGCTTCCGCAACACGGTGTATATTCCGATCTTTCTCCAACACGACCCTCATTGTGATACGACTGTGTGCCATGGCTTCGGCTCTCAGATGATACAGCTTCGGGCTGTTTGGCTTCGGGCCATTGTGATGATTGTCAGATTCGACTGAGTGGCTTTCAGTCCATTGCGATGTTTTGGTATTCCTGTTGAAGCCTTCAGGCACTGTGATTCGCATCTATTTCAGCTTTGGCTTGGTTTACCTTCGGGTAATGCATTGTTGTGTTTTATATTGATGATTCGCCGTTGGGCACTTGTATTCTAACCTGTTGAGCAGGTACCGATCATATGTCGTGAGCATAGTGTTTCACGATTGCCCAATTCTTACATTGGTTTGTGAGCATCTCGTATTATCATTGTTGTACCATTTTATTCTGTCTTTGGATGCATATCATGTTGTACATGTATTTGATATTTATTATCTGGATGACTGATCCCGTGGGGGCGGAACATGTTTTCATATTTTAGGTGCTTGCGAGGAGAGAGTTGAGATACAGGGGCATGATGATGGCGATGAGGCATTCGAGCGATACTAGTCCGAGTTGTTTTGGTGTCCATGTCGGTCAGATAGTTTGGAGTACTCCAGTTTTGTTCAGTCGTTGTCATTTTGTATTATCCGAGCAAGGCTCGTGGATGTTGTATTTTTATTTTGGCCATGTAGGCCCACTTTTGTCGTTGACATTCCATATCGGAATATTATGTCGGATATCCTAGTAGGGATTGTGATTCTCCCTTTTGGTCAGTTTATTGTATTTTGGTCGTGTTCGCCTGGTGGATCTCCCGGCGTAGGGTACACGGCACTGTAATGACCCAATGGGATTTGGGGGTGTTACAGAAGATGGTATCGGAGAATTGGGTTGTGAGATACCCTGATATGTGAGTTATGTGGTTCTACCGACGCGGTAGTAGTGGGGCGGTCAGGTTATGACAATCTGGACAGTCGGGTTTTGGTGAGTCGTGATAGTTGGGCGACTGTATGAGTCATTCTTTCATCGAGTCGTCGTCAGTGAAGACTAGTATCGCAAGACCTGGAAGCTTCGTATGACTTGTGTAAGAACCCGATTCTCTTTTATGTTCATACATTCATTATGTCACTGATTATACATGTTTTGTTGAAACTTGTATGTAACATGTGTGTTATGCTTCACTCATGATTATTTTTTTTGGGATGTGTGAGCTCTGTATTGGCTATGATTAGCATGATTGATGTGATTGTTTATCTATTGAGCATGTATACTCGTGTTTGGTTATCGAATTAGCATTTTGGGTTGGCAGTTGAGGCGTGTTTGAGTTACGATCATGATCGAACGTTATTCCTTCAGTGTGGAAAGAGGAATCCGAGGACGTGGCAGAGGGGGTAAGGGCTGTAGATCGAGCCAGAACCCAGAATCTCATATTTATACGCGTACGGATGCCGAGATGGATTAGAGTTCGGCCGGTGGTGTTACCTACGCGACCGATTCTCCTTTGGGACGTCATACTCGAGGAGTCGATCAGACTGAGAGTGGACACATCAACCCTTTATTGCTTATGAGTGGCATGATGGCCTAGATGACTCAGGTGACGCAGATAATGGAAACCATGCAGACCTCAGTGGTTCGTGGTCCACCGCAATAGGGATCCCAGGTGCCGTTTTATGGATAGGCCAGGAGAGTGATTCAGATTGTCGGCGATATCTCTCGTCAGAGGTCGCCTACTTTTGAGGGTTCATCGGAACCAGCTGATATTGTTCAGTGGCCTGAACATTTTGATAAACTCTTCGACATGGTTCAGTGTCCGGAAGAGAGTAAGGTGGCAGTAGCGTCTTACTACTTGAGTAAGGGTGCTTATTCTTGGTGGCTTTCTGTGAAGCCCACCGATCACGATTGTATTTGGAGCGAGTTCAAGACTCTCATGTTAGAGAGGTATTATCCGACTCCCCTTCGTGAAGCCAAGCTATCAGAGGTTTTGAACCCCAAATCCATCGAGGACGAAGGTGTTGTTGTCATTGCTGAGAAGTTTCATGGACTCCTTCAATTTGCTTCGTCTGTTATCCGTACTGAGGCAGATAAGATCAAGTATTTTAGCAAGAGGCTAAACCCACAGTTGAGGATGCATTTGTTCAGTCATAATTGTAATTCACTTGGTGAATTCATCGAGAAGGCTCTTGGAGCAGAGTTTTTGATCAAGGAGCTTGCTCGGAAGCACCCTTCAGTTTCTTCTGGTGAGAGGACTAGGATGCCGGTTCATTCAGAGGGACACCGAGCCTCGACGTCCAATAGGTCGTTTTCTAGTCGTCTTCGTGTTGGAAAAGCATCTTCTTCTCAAACACCGAGTTCGACTGTTGTTTGCTTTAGCTGTGATTCAGCGGGGCATGTTAGCACTCGTTGTACGGTGCCAGCTATTATTTGTTTTCTGTGTGGGAGGCAGGGACACCTTTAGAAATACTGCAGAAGTTCTAGTGCTAGTAGGTCTCGATAGAGCTCACGGGCCTCGAGAGATTTTATTACTCCAGTTCGTACTTCATCCAAGGGGTCCTATCAGGCTTCGGGAGCCAGAGGTAAGGACAGCCGAGGAGGAGCAGCGAGTTCAGATTTGGTCTTTCTCGAGTTGATGAGATCGATGATATAGATGATCTGGAGGTTATCGATGTGGGGTACATTTAAGATGTAGCCTTCATTTGTATTCTTCCTTTTTATTGTTTTTTAGATTAATGTTGAACTTAATCTGTATTGTAGTATTATGGTTTTCGTCATGTTTTTCGGATTAATGTTGAACTTAATCTGTATTGTAGTATTGTGGTTTTTCGGATTAATGTTGAATTTGGTTGAGTGTTTTTATCACTTGGTTTTTGCCATGTCCGGGCAAGGGAGATGCGGGGACCCGAGGGGTTGGCCCAGTTACTCAGGCGGAGTTGTTCGTATTGAGGAGTATTCCTGGAGATGTTATTTCCAGACCCCGATGGATTATTCACACCCCGAGTTGTTACCCTTAATTTCGGGGACGAAACTCTTTTTAAGGGGGGGAGTATGTAATATCCCGGGGTAATTTTTTTCGTGTTATGGTTGTATTGTACGTATTCATTTGAAATTGTACAAATGTTGTTGCGTTATATCATTCATGTATGTTAAGGTGTTTGGATCGTGTTCGTTCATTCGGGTTGAACTTGTTGGAACTTCCTTGTGTTGTCTGTGCTACTTACGTACGCTACGACTATACCTTAATGTACATTAAGGTTCGAAGTTTACGTACGTTATGGTTGTCATGTTACGTACGTAAAGGGGCACAGACAGGGGGAACCTTCTTCGTGGTCAACTTTCGGCTAGTAGGGCCGGGTATCTTTTGTTTGGATCTCACTATTGCAGTCAATGGTGGTTACGTACGCTATGTGATGGGATTTACGTATGTTAGGACTGTGGCTAGATAACGTACATTAGAGGTTCACGATTACGTACGTAATGCAGGTCCCATTTCGAGGCAGTGAATTCTGACTTTGCGTAGCGTACGCTATGCATGGATGGTAGTGTACGTAAGGTGGCTTAATGTATGTTATGCGTTGTGGTTAGCGGCCGTAATGTGCTTGTCAGATTATATATTTTGGTTATGTATTTCATTTCTTCACGAACAAAAATCGAGTTCCTCTCCCTAGAATCGTCCCCCCTGGACTTGTTCTTGATATTGAGACTCTTCCGATGTGATTTTTATCATCCTAGTTTGGATTGAGGCTTGTGGTTGGAAGCTTTTCTTACTCCTTTGGTGTTTGGAGAGTTCATCTTGTTCTTCTTGGATAAGTTTTCTTAATCTCTTGTTCTTCAAGTGATTTCCGAGTATGTTGTTGTTGTTGTTGTTGTCGTTTACTTCGTGTATTGATTTATTATTGGAGCATATCATGATTCTTGATGAGTTTTTTTATAACTTGTGATGAAGAACATGATTATGTCTTGAGGAGGAGTTGTACTTGATGTTTTAGAATGTTTGGAGGTTATAATCATATCTAGGAAGGATTATGTTAAGATTGTTATATGATTATCATAGTCTTGATATGATTGATGTTATTGTTTGTGTTTCTTGGGGAGATTATAACCATTTTAGTAAGGAATTATGATGAATTATGTAATGATCATCATAATCTTGAAATGGTTGATTTAATCTTGTTTATTAATCCAAATTCATGATGAATTGATGATTGATTATCGCTTAGACATCATGTTTGTTGTGTTGGTGATGTTCTTTAGGTGATAGTGTTAATATTGGTGAGGTTATTATTTTAGGATGATTAGTATAATGTTGTTCTCAAGTGATTCTTGTTGAATTGTTTTCACAAGTGTTAAGAACATGATGATCATGTTATTTGATCATTGAGGAGGATTGGAGGAAGTTAGAATTAATAGTTGAGAACTATGGTATTCGTTTGTGGAGTTTAATCGAATCGTGATCGAATCGGGTTGTCCTTGGTGTTGTTTTCAATTGATTTTGTGTTATTGAATGAATTGTATTTCATTCAAGGTTGTTTGAGTGTTTGTGATCGTCGGAAGACGCCGTTCGTCGTTTTGTGGGAGGATGTTGATCATGGAAGGACTTCCTCGCATTCGGTTTGAGGCAAGTTTTATACTTGTACTAGTCAATGAGATTAATGTTATCATGTATGTGTGAATGTGTTGTATCATTTCGAGACTTGGTCTCTATATGATATTGTTGATATCAGGTGATTGTTTGATATGAGATTCTTCGGCAAATTATGCCAAATATTATTGTGTCCGGCAAAAGCCGTTCAGGGCTTTGAGATACTCGTTGTTGATGTTATTGTCGATAGCCGGTCCGCGGTATCGATGTATCGATTATTGTTGTTAATATTAGTGTCGGTTTAAGACATTGTTGTGATCATTGTTATTTGGTATTTTGCTACTGATGTCGTAATTAGCCGAGTGAAGGCATTGACGTGTTCGATTATCATCTCCGTCGTCGGTAACCGATTAAAGGCACTGGGACATCTGTTCTAATTGTTTCGTTGTTATCGACTGACCATTCTAAGGTAATTGATGTATTGGATTGGGACTGTCGAAGACATTTCCCATCCGTTGTATCATTGTTATTGATTGGTCGTTCTAAGACAATTGAGGTATTGAATTGGGACTATCGATGATAGTTCCCATGCGTCGAGTCGTTGTGATCGATTGGCCATTCCTAAGGCAGTCGAGGTATTTGAATTGGGACCGCCGAGGACGGTGCCCATCCGTGAGTTATTGTTGTAGTGTTGGCCGACTCAAGGCAGCACCCTATTATTCTTGTGAATTCGGTAATCTTGGGATCGTTGCCGTTTGTGATTAATTGTGTTTTGGAGGCTAGTCTCGACTAGTGCTCGATGGGTAAGTTTGGGGCTTGAACCTTCGCGGTTGGTTCCCAACACCTACAGTTCAGTAGATCACGGTCACTGGGTGATCTCATTATGGGTAATCCTGGGGCTTGAACCTTCGCGGTTGGTTTCCCAACACCTACAGTTCAGTAGGTCACGGTCATTGGATGGCCTCATTGTGATACGGCTTCGTGCCGTGGCTTCGGCTCTCATTGTGATACGGCTTCGTGCCATAGCTTCGGCCCTCATTGTGATACGGCTTCGTGCCGTGGCTTCGGCCCTCATTGTGATATGGCTTCGTGCCGTGGATTCGACCCTCATTGTGATACGGGTTCGTGCCATAGCTTCGGCTCTCAGATGATACGACTTCGGGATGTTTGGCTTCGGGCCATTGTGATGATTGTCAGTTTCGGCTGAGTGGCTTTCAGGCCATTGCGATGTTTTGGTATTTCCGTTGGAGCCTTCAGGCACTGTGATTCGCATCTATTTCAGCTTTGGCTTGGTTTACCTTCGGGTAATGCATTGTTGTCTTTTATATTGATGATTCGCCGTTGGGCACTTGTATTCTAACCTGTTGAGCAGGTACCGATCATATGCCGTGAGCACAGTTTTTCACGAATGCCCAATTCTTACATTGGTTTGTGAGCATCTCGTATTACCATTGTTGCACCATTTTATTCTGCCTTTGGATGCATATCATGTTGTACATTTATTTGATATTCATTATCTGGATGACTGACCCCGTGGGGGCGGAACATGTTTTCATGTTTTAGGTTCTTGCGAAGAGAGAGTTGAGATACAAGGGCATGAAGATGGTGACGAGGCATTCGAGCGATACTAGTCCGAGTTGTTTTGGTGTCCATGTCGGTCAGACAGTTTGGAGTACTCCAGTTTTGTTCAGTCGTTGTCATTTTATATTATCCGAGCAAGGCTCGTGGATGTTGTTGTATTTTTATTTTGGCCATGTAGGTCCACTTTTGTCGTTGAAATTCCATATCGGAATATTATGTCGGATATCCTAGTAGGGACTGTGATTCTCCCTTTTGGTCAGTTTGTTGTATTTTGGTCGTGTTCGCCTGGTGGATCTTCTGGTGTGGGGTCCACGGCACTGTAATGACCCAATGGGATTTGGGGGTGTTACAGTTTACTTAGTATGTTTATGTGACTTGTGAGGTTGTTTAAATATCGTAATGTAAAATAAATAAGTGAGTGATTTGGGAAGACTAGAGTTTTATTATTTACTAATCTCTTGTGGTTATAGCTACGGGGATATTTATATCATGAGTTTGATTCAGATTGAGACTGAATGTCTCTATGTGATAGTTGTATTGGTTTTATGTCACATGTATTGGGATAGGTACTAGTTTGGGGGAAATTCTGCCGAAATTTCACCGTAATTTATAAGTATTAATATGATATAGGATAGTTTAGGTTAGGTAGTTAGTGTGGGTTGTTTCAGGTGGTATAAGAGCCCGGTTTGTGCCTTATAGACTGTCCATGTACACGAGCTCAGAACATGTGGAGCACAACAATTCCAGTAAGTGTTATATCATTTGTGTGCTCATATTTCATGAATTATATTGACCATATGATATACGGCTCAGTAATAACTAGGAAATAATGCCGAGAACATGATTGAAGGCAGTGATGGGGGTAGAACACAAGAACCATAAATGACGTCAACAAGTTCTGATCGTGATCTAATCATTGGACGATTGACTAAACTAGTAGAAAGGCAGTCTCGACAAATCCAACAACTCATTCAACAAAGAGGCATGGGAGGACAATAGAGAGATGATAGGAATCGACTTCCACCTCGGGTAGCACAAGTGGAATTGGGTGGAGGAAGATTGAAAAAATTGAATCCCCCAACATTTGAGAATCCCACAGAAGCAAAGGATTGGCTAAGGACTATAGAGAATATGTTTAAGTATAGTGGGGTTGTTGAAGAGAATAAGGTACTTTGTGCATGTTTCATGTTATGGGGCAGTGTAGGCTATTGGTGGGATACGATAAGCGCTATTGATAATGTGGCAACAATGACTTGGGCGAAGTTTAAGGAACTCTTCAGAAACAAGTATTTTATAGCTCCTGGTTGTTCAATGAAGATGAATGAATTTATACAGTTTAAACAGTGAAGTATGACGTTTTCAGACTATATCTGCAAGTTCGAATTGCTGTCTAGGTTTATCGAGCACATGGTTAGCACGGAAGTCCTAAAAGTGGAGAGGTTCCTTGAAGGCTTGAGATCATAACTCTATAGAGATGTCAGCATGGCAGGTATTCAAGGGACGACTTATTCAATAGTTGATGAGAGAGCATTGGTGGCAGAACAGGCAGAATTGAGAATTCGACACGCACAAGAGATTCGGTGGCAATTTGCTCAACAGTAAGGCCAACGCTGGTTTAGGAATGAAAAGAAGAGGCCACCGCAATCTCAGGACCCAAGGACTGGTTTTCCTTCTAAAAAGGGGCAGGAAAAAAGAGATCCAAGTAAGCATATGAAGTCTGGAGAGGGCAAACCATTTTTATCATTACCGGTATGCTCTAACTGTGGAAAACGACACAGTGGAGTTTGCTTGTTGGGTTCTAAGGTATGTTTTTCATGCGGACAACTTGGACACATGGCGAACGTTTGCCCAAACAAGACAAAAGCCAAAGCACAAGAAATGGTACCAGCTAGAGTTTTCACTATGACCAGAGAAGATGCTGAAGATAATCCATCTGTTATCACAGGTAACCTTCATATATTTGGTATTTCAACATCGGTATTATTTGATCCTGGTGTTACACATTCATTTGCATCCACTGCGTATGTGAGAAGGTTGGGTAGACTACCAGAAAAAGTTGAGGTAGGTTATAATGTAATGACCCCCTCCGGAGATCCAAAACAAATAAAGAAGATCATACGAGTCTATAGTATTCCTATTGAAAGTATGGAAATCTATGCTGATTTAGTTGTTTTGGACATGAATGACTATGACATAATCTTAGGTATGGACTAGTTATCAAAATATCATGCTACTATTGACTGCCGGAGGAAGTTTGTGACATTCCAACCACTTGGGGAAGAACCTTTTTATTTTGTCGGGGTTAGTAAGAATTTTATATTAATCTCAGCAATGAAAGCACAATGTCTATTAAACAGTGGTTGTGAAGGCTATCTAGTAAGTGAAATGAGCATTGAAAAGCAAGATTACTCAAGCGTCAATGAAGTACCAGTGGTGAAATAATACCGTGAAGTGTTTCCTGATGATCTAGCGGGACTGCCACCCGATC
Source organism: Orobanche coerulescens (assembly GCA_033398695.1). Lineage (NCBI taxonomy): Eukaryota > Viridiplantae > Streptophyta > Magnoliopsida > Lamiales > Orobanchaceae > Orobanche > Orobanche coerulescens. Next base: position 124,078,686 of record CM065817.1, read on the forward strand.
CTGAAATAGAGTTTGTGATCAACTTGCAGCCGAGAACAGCACCAATATCAAAGTCACCATATAGAATGGCACCAGCTGAATTAAAAGAATTAAAGACCCAGTTGCAAGAGCTGTTAAATAAAGGCCTAATTAAGCCTAGTTATTCACCATGGGGAGCACCAACATTGACCGTTCGTAAGAAGGATGAATCCTTGAGAATGTGTATAGACTATTGAGAGCTCAACAAAGTCATGATCAAGAACAAATATCCTTTGCCTAAAATTTATGACTTGTTTGTTCAACTTCAAGGCGCATCTATCTTTTTGAATATTGATTTGCGATAAGGGTACCATCAATTAAAGATAAATGAAGAAGACATCCCAAAAATGGCATTCAGTACGAGGTACGGACACTATGAGTTTTTGGTGATGCCATTTGGCCTAACAAATGCCCCAGCAACATTCATGGATTTAATGAATAGGGTGTTTAAAGACTTCTTGGATAAGTTTGTTTTGCGTTTATTGATGATATTCTCATATATTCGAAGACCAAAGAAGACCATACGGTGCATCTAAGAAAAAATTTAGAAGTTTTAAAACAGAAGCGGTTATATGCTAAATTTAAGAAGTGCGAATTCTGGGTAGACCGGGTGGTATTATTAGGGCATGTTATATCTGGAGCAGGGATTTCAGAATACCCAAGCAAATTTTAAGCAATCAGTAACTAGACACAACCCACAAATTCTACAGAAGTACACAACTTCCTTGGGCTAGCTGGATATGACCGTCGATTTGTAGAGGGATTATCCAAAATTACCTCTACATTAACACAATTGACTAGAAAAAATGTTTCCTTCAAGTGCATAGAATCATGCGAATAGAGCTTTCAAGAACTGAAGAGGCGGTTGACATCGGCACCGATCTTGACCATTCCAGTCGGAATTGAAGGTTTTAAAGTCTATAGTGACGCTTCAAAGAATGGTCTAGGTTGTGTATTGATGTAGAATGGTAAAGTAATAACATATGCATCTCGACAACTGAAGGAGTATGAAAAGAACTACCCGACACATGATTTAGAACTTGCTACAATTGTGTTTGCACTTAAAATATAGAGGCATTACCTATATGGAGAATTCTGTGAAATTTACACCGATCACAAGAGCCTAAAATATTTCTTCACTCAGAAAGAATTAAACATGAGACATTGGAGATGGTTAGAACTTGTTAAAGACTATGATTGTCTTATCAACTACCACACTGGTAAAGCTAATGTAGTAGTAGATGCCTTAAGCAGAAAATCAGCACAATCCATTGCGGCCATGGCTTTGATCCAGAAGCCAGAGTTACACAATTTGATGAATATTGATGTAGAAATTACCCAACATGGATGGCTAGAGGCAAAATTGTCAGCATTAACCCTTCGACGTACTTTAATTGAATTCAGTAAGGACATAAAGATGATCAATACTTAGAGAAAATAAATAAGAACATTGAATTAAGAACATCGTCAGACTTCCAATTATTAGAAGATAGTATTATTCGATTTAGAAATCATTAATATATGCCTACTGTTGAAGATACTCGCAAGGAAATATTATTAGAGGCACACTCAACACCATATTCAGTACATCCAAGAGCAACTAAAATGTACAAAGACTTGAAATTACATTATTGTGGGCCCGGTATGAAAAAAGATATTGCACAATATGTGGAGCAATGTCTAACATGTCAACAGGTAAAACAGAGCATCAAAAACCAGCAGGCACCTTGCAACCTTTATTTATTCCAGAATGGAAGTGGGAGGACATTACGATGGATTTTGTGACAGGTTTACCAAGAACAGTGACAGGATACGATTATATTTGGGTTATAGTTGACCGGTTGACCAAATCTACATACTTTCTTCTTGTTTGTACGACATACTTCATAGATCGCTATGCTCAACTATATATATAGGAAATAGACAGACTACACAGAGTTCTATTATCTATTGTATCAGACAGAGATTCACGATTTTTATCAGCTTTTTAGAAGAGCTTGCATAGAGCATTGGATACCCACTTGTCTTTCAGCATTGTTTATCATCCACAGTCGGATGGGCAATCAGAAAGAACTATACAAACTCTTGAAGATATGCTCAGATCCTGTTTATAGACTTTCAAGGCCGGTGGAGTAAACATTTACCCCTAATTGAGTTCTTCTACAATAACGGTTATCAAAGTACAGTTTGAATGGCTCCTTATGAAGCTTTGTATGGCCGGAAGTGTAGATCACTAAGTACATTGGGATGAGGTTGGTGAAGGAAGACTTTAGGTCGTGATATGATTCAAGAAATGACAAAAGCAGTTTCACTAATTAGAGGAAGAATGAGAACAGCGCAAAGTAGACAAAAGAGTTATGCAGATACTAGGAGAAGAGCGCTGGAATTTGTCGTGGGTGATCGGGTATTCCTGAAAGTTTCTCCAATGAAGGGAATAACGATATTTGGTAAGAAAGAAAAACTAAGTCCAAGATACATTGGGCCATTTCCTATTACTGGGCGGGTTGGTGAAGTGGCTTATCGACTAGAGTTGCCAGCATCAATGTCTCAAATACACAATGTATTTCAGGTTTCTCTACTAAGAAAATACATTGCGAATCCAGCCCGCATTCTCAAGAATGAACTAGTTGAATTAGAGGCAGATTTGAGTTATAGTGAGATACCTATAGAATCTTAATAAGAGAAGTAAAGAAACTCAGGAATAAAAAAGTACCATTAGTCAAGGTGTTGTGGAGAAATGAGAGAAGATGAAATGAGGGCTAAATACCCTGATCTTTTCAGGTAAGTTAAATTTCTGGGACGAAATTTTTATAAGGAGGGGAGGATGTGATACCCGAGCCTGGCACTACTCATTTGGTGAATGTGATTCATGCATTACTTGTTAATTATGTGTTATTTGCATTAATGGACATTTCATTCAATTTATATTATAGTTAACTCTGAGTACATATGGTAAGCCTAGAAGTACTAACGGCGTCACTCACGTGTCTGTCAGAGGTTAACTAGCTTATCTCGGGATTTTAGCTGGTGCATGTAATGGGTCACTTAGATTGATGGTTCAAGTAGATAACCATCGTTTAATATAATAACGCTTGTCAAGTATCTTGATTCTTATCAATACTCTATAGGATGCAATCTATCATTTCACGTGATAATGGTGGTAAAATACTGTCATATGTCTATACCCTATTCGTTCCAACTGCGGTAGAAATTGAACTTATCTTTTAGTTTATTGTATTAATTATATCATATTTGAAAATGAGACCTTCAATTCTTACCTATAGTTTCATATGTGGGAAGTTTTGGAAAGTTGACAATAAACTAATTCACTAGCATTTTCAACATTGTTCGCATGAGTAACCGAGTTTAGCAATAAAATTACACCCTAAACTTATAGGAAACCCTTGGAAAGATAATCCATACCCTAAATGAGGTCAATATATGCTAGGAACCGGTTCCAACAGCCCAAGAACCGGACGATAACTACTTAAACAGATCCATTCTTTAAACATGATTTCTAGAAACTATTCGAGGGTATTTTGGACATTTCACCTCTAAATCGCCTCTCTCACTTGGATAAGTGATAAGAACCGAACCTCAACCCTCATTTACAGTCTGATCTCAAACAAGAAGCTCCACACTTCGAAATTTCACCAAAAAATCAAGAAGAAACCATCGAAACATCAACTCAATTTCTTTGACAATCTCTCTTATTCTGGATATGTTTATTAGGTATTACGAAGATGTGGGAGATTTTATATGTTCTTATACATATTATAATTATGTTAAGAACCCATACATAGATTATCCTTATGTTTATTATGGATCTATAAGGCTTAAAGCTCACTAAGACAATAAAAGAGTCAATTCTGCCACCTTTTAGAACTATTGGTATATGGTATTGAATTTTTGTGTTTCAGGGTCAGGCGTTTCGATATACTTGTTCTTAAGTATAATAGTAATATTATGTCAAATATTGGTGCAAATATAACTTATATTCAAGTAGTTATAAGCAAAATAAAATCTGATTATGGCAAGACTTTGATAAACTCTCTTAAATAAAATCTGATTATGGCAAAACTTTGATAAACTCTTTTAATTAAGTGTATTGTTATAGAACCTTGGAGTTTTTGGTTGTGAGATTTGAATGGACATTATAAATAGAAGCTAATGGATCCATTAATGACTTAAAATTTCAAAATTGATTGGTTAATAGGCTGGTATATATGGATAGACAGACATAAAATCCGTAGAACACCGATTAGGCGTTTACGTTGGAATTGCTAAAGCACTTTTTATATGTAGAGAGTTAAACTTTATGTATAGCCTGTAAATCCTATAAACACATTCCTTGAAACAGGTTCTAAAGATTAATCATCGCAACCACCCCCTATTGGTATAAAAGTAAGGGTATTACCCAATCAAGGTAAGTAGAAATCCATCTGCAACTACAATTCATATAACATAGTATTACTTGTATAACTAGTTGTGGAATTGATGATATCTTCAGAGTGTTCCATTGTATGGTATGATTGATTTGAATTATTCTTAAAGTGTCTGGTTGCACCTTACATGAACATAACATCCATTAGCATCTCCACATGCATGCATAATAGGAGACTCACTAGTGTTTGCATGCATGGTATGATCATGGAAAGAAAGAACAGAAAAATATTTTGTTAGCCACTGCTAGAGTACCGAGGCATGGTAGATGCATGCTTTTATGATATGTTTAGCATGGTAGATGCATGCTTATTTGATGTGTGAGACATGGTAGATGCATGTTCTCACGGTATATTAGATGCATGCCTTATATATCTAGCGTGGTAGATGCATGCCTTATGCTATGACATGATATTGAGCTCTTTCTGGTGCCTAGTACGTTGGTCAACGGGCCCAAAGATAAGAAATTATCTTGAGAGAGATTCTCATTGATGTTCATATGTCATGTTTAGCGCCAAACATGATACATGCATGATTTTTTCTTATTGGGCTTTAGCTCACGTAGTTTATGCATTGTAGGTAATCTTGATGTTTGAGCATATTCCCTTGCTAGATGGGTTGGAGTAAGGTCGACGTACATGGATGACGACCTGTCGTGCTTAACCATGGGCTTAACGTGTTTTAGTTCTTGTTTCTAAAACTTGTTTTATAAATAGGTATCATAGTAATGTACTCATATGTTCGAGTGTCATTGATGGTGTGAGGTGTACTTTAAGTTTACTTAATATGTTTATGTGACTTATGAGGTTGTCTAAATATCATAACGTAAAATAAATAAGTGAGTGATTTTGGAAGACTAGAGTTTTATTATTTACTACTCTCTTGTGGTTATAGCTATGGGGATATTTATATCATGAGTTTGATTCAGATTGAGACTGGATGTCTCTATGTGATAGTTGTATTGGTTTATGTCACATGTTTTGGGATAGGTGCTAGTTTGGGGAAAACTCTGCCGAAATTTTAACGTAATTTAGAAGTATTAATATGATATAGGATAGTTTAGGTTAGGTAGTTAGTGTGGGTTGTTTCAGGTGGTATCAGAGCCCGGTTTGTGCCCTATAGACTGTCCATGTACACGAGCACAGAACATGTGGAGCACAACAGTTCCAGTATAGTGGGGTTTTTTAAGAGAATAAGGTACTTTGTGCATGTTTCATGTTACGGGGTAGTGTAGGCCATTGGTGGGATACGATAAGCGCTATTGAGAATGTGGCAACAATGACTTGGGCTAAGTTTAAGGAACTCTTCAGAAACAAGTACTTTACAGCTCCTGGTTGTGTAATGAAGATGAATGAATTTATACAGTTGAAACAGGGAAGTATGACGGTTTCAGACTATATCTGCAAGTTCGAATTGCTGTCTAGGTTTACCAAGCACATGGTTAGCACAGAAGTACTAAAAGTGGAGAGGTTACTCGAAAGATTGAGACCAGAACTCTATAGAGATGTCAGCATGGCAGGAATTCAAGGGACGAATTATTCAAAGTTGATGAGAGAGCATTGGTGGCAGAACAGGCAGAATTGAGAATTCGACAGGCACAAGAGATTCGACGATAATTTGCTCAATGATAAGGCCAACGCTGGTTTAGGAATGAAAATAAGAGTCCACCGCAATCTCAGAATCTAAGGGCTGGTTTTCCGTCTAAAAAGGGGCAGGAAAAAGGAGATCCAAGTAAGCATATGAAGTCTGAAGAGGGAAAACCATTTTTATCATTACCGGTATGCTCTAACTGCGGAAAATGACACAGTGGAGCTTGCTTGTTGGGTTCTAACGTATGTTTTTCATGCGGACAACCTGGACACATGGTGAATGTTTTCCCAAACAAGACAAAAGCCAAATCACAGAAAATGGTACCAACTAGAGTTTTCACTATGACTAGAAAATATGCTGAAGCTAATCCATCTGTTATCACAGGTAACCTTCCTATATTTGCTATTTCAACATCGGTATTATTTGATCTTGGTGTTACACATTCATTTGCATCCACTGAGTATGTGATAAGGTTGGGTAGACTACCAGAAAAAGTTGAAGTAGATTATAATGTAATGACCCCCTCCAGAGATCCCACACAAACAAAGAAGATCATACGAGTCTATAGTATGCCTATTGAAAGTATGGAACTCTATGCTGATTTAATTGTTTTGGACATGAATGACTATGACATAATCTTGGTATGGACTGGTTATCAAAATATCATGCTATATTGACTGCCGTAGGAAGGTTGTGACATTCCAACCACCTGGGGAAGAACCTTTTTATTTTGTCAGGGTTAGTAAGAATTTTATATTTCCAGTAATCTCAGGAATAAAGGCACAATGTCTATTAAACAGTGGTTGTGAAGGATATCTAGCAAGTGTAATGAGCATTGATAAGCAAGATTACTCAAGTGTCAATGAAGTAGTAGTTGTGAAAGAATACCCTGAAGTGTTTCCCGATGATCTACCGGGACTGCCACCCGATCGTGAAATAGAGTTTAAATCAATCACTAGCAGAAAAAACATCAAAGACTTCGATACGTCTCACTTCGGTAATGTATAATAGCGAAGTAAAAACAAACAACAACTTCGCTTTTCAATTTAGGGAAGTAAACTACACACATAGACTTCAGTAAATGGTATCAAACAAAAAGGCATGAGATAGTTAGAAATTTTAAGTTCCAAAGACTTCGCTAATTTTATAATTACTGAAGTAAAAAGTGTGAAAAAAAATTTTTGACGCAATATTTTTACAACAGTGAAGTATACTTCTCAATTGTTTTTCAGACTCCAAAAATTTTTCAGACTCCAAAAAACCCTCCTTATTCGCCCGCTCATTTCCTCCATTATTTCCTCCCAAAAATTTTTCCCGCTCCAGTAAAAACCTACTGCCGCTTCGCCCCTATATTCTTGCGGAGACCAATTATTAGGGTTCTTTCATCGCCCCTTCGAGGTTTTTTCAGTTTCATCGAAATTTTTGGGGATATTTTCAATCTAGATTTTATTATAGTTTTTACTCACACATTTTGTTTTATTCTTCTCATAATCGAATGTCTGCTGGTGAAATTGCTCATAATCGGACGACTGGTGGTGACATTGTACGAATTGGCTTAGGTAAGGTCTTTCTTTGGGTTTTTATTCTTCACAGTATATGTGTGGTGGGGTTTCTGTATGTGTTTGTTTCTGTATGTATGTGAGTATTGTGTTTCTGAGTTTCTTAGGTCTTTCTTTGGGGTTTTTCTTTGCAGATTCTGAAAAAAGGTTTTTTTTATGGATTGATTTTGGGTTTTATGGAATATATGTGTATTATTTGAGTGTATTGTTTGGGGGGTTTTCTTTGGGGGTTCAAGGTATATGTTGTTTCTGCATATATGTTAATTAGAGGCCATGTTTGGGTGATGTTAATTGTGTTTCTGTATATTGTGTTTGAGTGATGTTAGTCTTAATCGGGGTCTGCATGAGTGATGTTAATTTGTGATCATGTTTCTGTATATTGTCTTTGTTGATAGTGCTGGTGGTGATTCTATTTGATTTTGTTTAGTGTGTATGTATGTGAGTATTGTGCAAGATTTGATGCAAGTTTTAGTGTGTTTGTTAATTGGCAAGATTGTTGGCAAGATTTGATGCATGAGTTGTAGAGTGCTTGATTGATGTGATAAAATTTTATATTTGGTTGTCAATGCATGACCTGAAGAGTATTGCATGATCAGATTGAAGAGAATGTATCATTGATTATCATTAATGTGTCCCTTGGAGCTAAGTGGATTATTTACTCATATTAATTTTGGTTCGATCTAACTGGTTTCAAAATTTATTTATGTAGATTTTCTTCCTTGCTGAAAGAAATATCTCTGACTACTTTGCAGAAGACAAGATCAGTGGTAAGAGCACGTAATTTGCCGAGCTGTTGTTAGAATTCAGTAGTTAGTAATGGATAGATCTTGGATTAAATCAGATAGGAGGAGTGCAGTATATGGGGAAGGTGTCGAAAAGTTCATTAGAGATTGTTTAGAGAATTCAGAAATTGATCAGAACTTCATTCCTTGTTCGTGTTGCAAGTGCAACAATATGAAAAAAGGGTCGATGAAGATGTTGCGAGAGCATCTTTATTTCAACGGTTTTAGTCCAATTTACACCAATTGGATTTGGCATGGGGATCAGAGCCTAAATGATGGTGAGAGTGTCAACCAAGATCCATTTGATGGTGACATGAATGAAGAAGTGGGTGATATGTGTGAGGCAGCCTTTGATAAGTACTCAGAAGATCCTAAAGAGTTTGTCAAATTTGTCGAGGAAGCAGAAAAACCCTTGTATAAAGGTCACGACGATACAAAGTTGAGTGCGCTTGTAAAACTCTACAATACAAAAGCAAGACATGGGATGATAGATGCACTTTTTTCAGATCTACTAGCCAATTTCGGGGATATGTTACCAGAGAACCACAACCTACCATCATCAATGTACGAAGCTAAGAAGACTTTGAGTTGTTTGGGGTTGAAGCACGAGAAAATGCACGCGTGCTCCAACGATTGTATCCTATATAGGAAACAATATGCAGATCATACCCGCTGCCCAAAATGTGATGTGTCTAGGTGGAAACTAACTAAGAACAAGAAGGAGAAGATCGGCATCCCGGCCAAGGTTGTTTGGTATTTTCCTCCCATTCTAAGATTCAAAAGAATGTTCAAATCTTTGGAGACTTCAAAGAACCTAACCTGGCATGCTGATACTCCAAAAGTTGTTGGTCAATTACGACATCCATGCGATTTTCTCCCATTGAAGTTGGTTGACCATAAGTGGAAGAATTTTGAGGAAGAGTCAAGAAATCTTCGTCTGGCGCTCGCTACTGATGGAATTAATCCTCATAGTACTATGAGCACTAGACGCAACTGTTGGCCTGTAATGTTAGTCACGTATAACTTGTCTCCAGAGATGTACGTGAAGAGGAAATTCATCATGTTAACAATGCTTATATCCGGTCCAAAGCATACGGGAAATGATATAGATGTCTACCTTGAGTTGTTAGTTGAGGACTTGCAGTTGTTGTGGGAGGGAGTTGATGGAGTGTATGATGCATATAGAGACCAACTTTTCACATTGAGAGCAGTTCTGCTACGGACAATTAACGGCTTCCCTGCATACGGAAATCTTAGTGGATGTGCTACACATGGATACTTCGCGTGTCCAATATGTGGAGTAAATACACATGCAAAGCACTTGTCCAAAGGGAAGAAAATGTCGTTTGCTGGCCATAGACAGTTTCTTAAAGAGTCTCATCCATATCGAAGACTGACGAAGGAGTTTAATGGCATGGAAGAACTTGGAGAAGCACCCAAACCATTATCTGGAATTAAATTGTTCGAGAAACTGTCGCACATCAAGTTTCAGTTTGGTAAGAAGGTCAATGTGGGAGCTAAAAAAAAAAGAAAAAGAGAAGTGAGCAGATAGAGGAAGATGACGAGCAGACTGTAGAAGATGCTAAGTTCAAAAAATTCTGGAAGAAGAAGTCTATCTTTTTCGATCTTCCTTATTGGAAGCACTTGCATGTGAGGCACTGTTTGGATGTTATGAATATTGAGAAGAACGTCTTAGAGTCCTTGATGAATATCAAAGGCAAGACTAAAGATAATGTAGAGGCAAGGCTAGACTTTGTGAAGATGGGGATCAGGCCAGAACTAGCACCCGAAGTTGGGGAGAAGAGAACATTTCTTCCTCTTAGCGCATGCTCGTTCACGAAAAAAGAAAAGCTGCAATTCTGCACATCATTGATGGATATAAAAGTGTCGGAGGCACTCTTCAAACATGAAAAGTATTGTTTGCCTCGATGAGTTGAAGCTGTCTGGCCTAAAATCACATGATTGTCATGTGCTAATGCAACATTTCCTGCCTATAGTTATACGTGATGCTCTGCCAAAGCATGTGAGATATGCTGTTATGAGATTTTGCTTCTTCTTCAAAGATCTTTGTTCGAAAGTCGTCGACGTACTCATGCTAGATAAGCTGCAATCTGACTTGATTGAGACCCTTTGCCTATTGGAGCAATACTTTCCACTCTCTTTCTTCGATATCATGGTTCACCTTACAGTCCACCTTGTTCGAGAAGTCCGGTTATGTGGAATAGTTCACTTTAGGTGGATGTATCCATTCGAAAGGTGCATGAAGGTGTATAAAGGATATGTGGCAAGTCGAAAATACCCCGAAGGCTGCATTGTTCAATGATATGCTGCAGAAGAGGCTGTCGAGTTTTGTTCGGAATACATGAAAGATCTCGATCCTGTTGGGATACCTATTTCAGTTAGTGACCTAAATCCCACAACTCCCGGTTTCCTAGACGGACGGGCTACAAAACTGGTGGAAGAAGTTGACTTGCATAGGGCACACAAAATTGTGTTAGAAAACAGTGAAGAAGTGTCTCCCTTCATCATGTAAGCCTAATTCAATTTTCAAAAATTACACATTCATTGTTTATAATTTTCTATACATACTATATATGGTGTTGCTTTGAACTAATAATGTGATGTATATACACTTCTACAGTGAGCATAAGGCCCATTTGAAAGTGCTGAATCCGAAAAAAGCGAAAGATGACAAGTGGATACAAGATATTCACAACAAGCAGTTCACAGGGTGGTTCAAAAGGAAGGTGGTTGAGGAAATAAATAGTTGCAATGGGGGGACGACGTCAACATTAACATGGTTGGCACATGGGCCATGTGTGCGAGTCATTAAGTACAGTAGCTATGTCATAAACGGTAGTTTGTACCAAACAAAGGCCCGAGATAATGAAATAGTTTGTCAAAACAGTGGGGTGTCTCAAGTGGCGAACACGATGCTTGTTAGCAGTGCAAAAGATAAGAACCCCTTGTTTGCAGATGTCTGCTACTATGGAGTAATCGAGGAGATATGGGAGTTAAACTATCATCATTTTCAAGTTCCTGTTTTCAAGTGCGCATGGGTTCCAAATGATAAGGGAATAATCACGAACGACGAATGTGGATTCACCTTAGTAAATTTGAACAAATGGGGTCATAGAAAAGAAGAGTTTGTGCTAGCAAGTCAAGTTAGTCAGGTTTTTTACATTGATGACCCGTTAAGAAAAGGATGGTCAGTGGTTCTACCGATTCATAAGAATAATAGTGAGGGGGAGAATGAGGAAGTGACTAGCATTCCACTTTCTCGTCCTTTAGATGACTTGGCAACTCATTGTATTCCTACTCATCAACGATATGTTAGGCCGGGTAGTAAGTATGGTAGTAAGGATGAGGGTGTTTGGGTGGTGAAAAAGAAAAAATGATGTAACAGTTTGTTATGTATTGCTTAAAGTGATGAACATCAATTTATGTTATTGTCTTTTTCTTGTACATGTTATGATTGTTATGTGTTCCTGTTACGTTATAATGTTTTATGTGCTTTTTCAGCTTTATTATTTATTTTTATCTGAATTATGAAAAACTTATATGATGTATTTTATGGGTTATTGCAGGAAAAAAGCAGATGTCTCCTAAGAAAACAAAGAAAAGGAGTGTTCAGCAAAGCAAGATGGTTGATGCTTCTGAGAAGTGGGCACCTGAACATGAGGAGGCTAAACATCCTATAGCTACAGATGAAGAAGTACCTGTTCACGAGCAAAAAAGAACCAAACGGGGTCCATCATTTATGTGGAAGTTGGTTAAGCTGAGGGCAAGAGGGAAAAAGGTTAAGGTCCGTTACGATAGCCTTGGGCGGGCTTTGTATGAGGATAATAAGGCCTTGCAGTCATACATTGGCCATGTTGCAAGATCCATGGTTCCATGCAACATAGATAACTGTAGGTTCGTTCCAAAGGATATCAAAGATAAGATCTGGGAAGAGATACTGGTAAGACTAAATGTTGCAATGTTATATATGTGTTTTATATGATATCAGATATTTGTTGATGCTTTGTTCTAATATTAACAAATTTTTTATAATTGGCAGAATGTGTTTGAATTAGCGCCACAAACTAAGAAGACAGTGTTGACTTCCGCGAACCAGAAATGGCGTGACTGGAAGACTAAAATGACTAAGAAGTTTGTGTGGCCATTTCGCAAAAATCCTGTTCTGGTGCGATCTTCTCCACCCACTGAATATCAAATCTCAGCTGAAGTTTGGAAAGAGTTTGTGGATAAGAGAATGGACCCTTCGTGAAAGGTATTAAAAGTTGACATTTTTCCATTTAAATCTCTCAAATATGTACTTATTTGGGAATCATCCAGATTACACACAAGGAGCAGAAGGCTCGGACTAAACAGATCAAATATCGTCACAAGGCATCTCGAAAGGGTTATTGCGGTCTGGAAGCTGAGCTAGTAAGAAAATTATTTAATCACCGTATTCAGATTTTTATAAAGTTGTTGTCGTGTGACCCTTCCCCGGACTTGCCCTTTTTGTATTCAGATATTTATAAACCTTTGGGTGACGTAATAGTTTTTTATCGTTAAAAAACAGAGAAAGAAGGGATTACTTGGTGAGGATTACGAAATCGATAGATCGCTGCTTTAGATCTTAGCCCGCCAAAATGACAAAGGTCATAAAGCAGATGAGGAGACAGCGGCGATGATAGCAGATATTGTGAGTATTTTTAACTAATTAGGCTCTTTAATTTAAATTCAAATACTTTTGCTCTATTTGTATTATCTTATTATCTAAACACTTGCTTTTACATGTATGGCGTGTGGATTGTTCTAGGAGGAAGTCTTGAAGAAACAAGTTAAGGGAGGTTTTATTCCAGAAGGATCTCATGATGCTTTAACTGAAGCGTGGGAACAAACGAGAAATATGGAAGAGTAAGAGGCATAGGAGGGTTCGTCAAACCCCAAGTTTATTTCGGAACTGCACGAAAGGCGAGAGAACCAATTTCAAAGGCCTTGGTTGAGAACCTAAAAGAGAAGACTGAAGAAGTGTCTAGTTTGAGGGCTGAAGTGGACAGATTGAAAGTTGAACTTGCTGCAAAAAAGGAAGCAAAAAGCCCGACTACTTCATCAAAGAAATTGTCAAACATGGCCAATCCAGTGCTGGACACAAACCAAGTGGGACTGGATGACTGTGATGTAATTCACCGTTATACCCTTTAGGATGATGATATATTTTGTTAATTTGGTAAAATGGCCTAAAAATTGATCTTAAACAGAATTTTAAGAAGGCAAAAAGCAACTTGATGGAAGACTTTCTCCGTGAAGGAATTTCTGGATTGCTTAAGGCTATTTATTTAAAACATTACACCACTGCATTCCTGTATGTATGTAGGCACTTGTATACATTCTTTCTTCCTCTTGATTTTTTAATTGTATACATTCTTGATAGAGGAAACAAATCATCGAAGCCGCTGAGATATCTGTGGGGAAAGATGGAGTGGTTGGCGGTCCAAAGGCGAAGGTTTCTTATAATTTTAATTACTTAGACTTTCAACATTTCATTCACTTTATAGCATCTACCTGATTTTAATCAACATATTTTTGTCAATAGAAGGGTAGGAAGTCCAAGGTCCTCCCAGCACAAAAAGATGTTGAAGAAGCAGCTCCAGATCCTAAGGTCATTTGACTTTCTTATAAATATTAAGTCAATATATTATTTCCTCATATGTACATCAAAGCTAATTCTTACCTTATTGTTCTTTCAAGGGGAAAAAGAACAAGCTGAAACTAAGACAACCTATTAGCAAATTACATGAGGTCGATCCACGTGAAATAGAGGTTTTCAACTCTAGAGTTTTCATTATCCATGCCATTTTTTATTATATGATCCTATGTTTAATTCTCATCGTATGATATTGTTTAGGGGAGATATTGCACTCTGGCCAAATGAGAAGTTGACCATATTATTGCATATGGGACAGTAGTGTCGGTTGGAGGGCCGCATGTGTTGATCCATACTGTACCAATTGGCAAAGACAACTGGAAAGTGTCTATTGACGGTGTCTTCGAGGACGGGTATGATGAGGATCTCCCTGTTCACCATTAAAAATGGTCCACTAACTATTGCGGATGCCCTTGGCGCTATCGTTGCTTGGCCAAAAGACATGGTAATTCTAGCCAGTTCAGAGGTAATTCTCTCGTATAATGGGTATATAGATGTTTTGTATATTCAGAATAGATAGTTAGAACATTATGGCTTACATTAATTAAATATTGTGCAGAAGAAGGTTGATTCTCCCCAGAAAGAAGAAGTTGCTCATGCACTCATCGATCTAACTAATGCTCATGAAGATACACTTGAGTTGAATCAGGTTGGAAAGAAAATCAAGTCGGGAAAGAAGGATGCTGGTGTTGTTCGATCGAAGTTGGAGGAAATAGAGAGATCATTACCCATGGCTTGCAAGTTTGTATATTCTCACGCTGATAGATTCATGACCGATGATACTTCCTTGCGCGTTGTACTTGATGAAGCAATGTTTGGAGGGAAAAAATAGTCTGGATGTCGAGAAATCAAATCTTTGACTTCATGGAAATGAAAGCAATTGGTGGTATGCATATATTGGCTTATATGGGGTAAGATCTGTATAAGATAATACAATTGCATCTTATGTTTTTTTCCACTGTTATTATGTATCTCTGGTAGACCTATGGCCTTGATACAATTGTAATCGTATGGCCTAATGCAGTTGTAACACCCCCGATATATTCAGGAATATTACAGCGCCGTAAATCCTTTACATAAGAATTTACAAGGCTGAAGAATGAAATGACAATGATAGATACCAACTTATGAAATCACCGATATAAAATACAGCAGTCTGGTTCAACACCGAGATTACAATTATCCAATAAAGGGTTATTAATACATCATCAAAATCCAAACATTATAAACGGATGACGTACTCGAGTACTTATTGAAATAACCAACAAACAACCGACAGTAAACTCGGCCGGAACATCACTCTGTACCCTCGTCGTCATGCATCTCCAGTGGTTGTTTCCCCGTTCTCCTGGATCCTGAACATACACAAATGTTCACCCCCGAAGGGGTTAGCACAACGATGCTAGCACAAGTACAATAATCATACAACAGTGATATAATCAACAATTATATCATAACAAGTTTCTCCAACGAGAAAATATTCACAACACATATCAAATCATAACAGTTTCAACATACTGATGGTATTCCAACGATCCAGCGCACACAGCTATATATTCCCATGATGATCCTGTCGGACCAAATCATGGTGGAACTACCTGTCCAACGATCCAGCGCACACAGCTATAGATTCCCATGATGATTCCCGTCGGATCAACTCATGGTGGACATATAATCATAACACATTTACACAATACAATCACATCATAACTGTCATAATACGAACAATTCTAATTAGAGTACTTGCCTCGGTTTGAAAACAGAACAATACTTCCACGAAAATGAAACACTCGAAGGTCGCCCTTCTCGATCAATCACGTAGCAAAGTTCGAACCTTAAATAAGAGAAATAGCATGGAATTTATCTTAGGTCGAACGAACATCTAACAATCCAAAATTACGGTTGAAAGTCCATTAAACGAAAATTGTCTGACTTACCTAACGTACGTTACATGTCCTCTGTAACGTACGTTAAACTCACTCGTTAGCGTACGTAATCTATGAAGTCTAGCGTACGCTAACCATCCCCCTGATCAGTCGACCTGACTCGCCTGATAGTATAACGTACGTTACGTACCAAACGTAGCGTACGTTAACAACATAATATAACGTACGTTAGTTGCCAATCTTAACGTACGTTAATCATGCATGTCAGTTTCTCACTGGGCAGATGACTGTCTCGATTAGTAACGGAGTATTACGAAATCCTTAGTGAGTAACTTAATATACCTTCAAATATATATCATACTCATGAATGACCTACGGATTAATATCTTCAATTTCAAGGATACGAATTTCATCGTGATACTATTCTCAATCTTGATCGTAATACTCATGCAAGATTCGGCCGGTTTAAGGTTGATGTATTTGATCTAATATCGTCATTCAATCCAGGCTTAAACTGAAGGTGAACTGCTTATTCCATCTTCGCAAGTAGGCTTACATTTATGATGATTCTTTCCAAAATCCATGTGGTAAAAGTGGAAATCGACACTAAGTTTACGATCAATATGACGATAACATTTGATACGGTTTATAATCCACTATTCTCATCTTGTGTCACAACAAGGTTCAACTACGGTGTTCTAAACCATAATAATTCGATCATCATAGTTTAAACATGATACTAGGTCGCATACATCGCCAAAGTGATCTATTATTCTTGGTAGTGTGATCATATTGTTTTTAACAACATAACTTCAAAGTTGGAAGTAGTTTAACATACCTTAAAAGGAAGAAAATACTGAGACTATACGTAAAACCCAACTCCGGTTGCTTCAACGCCGACTCGTGATGATTTCCACTCCGAAGTCTAATATGAGTAGTCTTCAATGATCAAGTAGTATCTTACAATCTCAATGATTCAGTAACAAGTGATCTAAGGGTGTTAAAAGGGGCTGGAAATCTTCTGGGGACGAAATATTGCGAAGCTTAGAGGCAAAAGGACGAGATGTAATGAAATGGGGTGCTGCTCCTTTTATAACTTTCTGAGTTTTACGTACGCTAGGATTACTGCATAACGTACGTTATCGTCCTTAATAGTTCACTGTCTTGTTCCTGAACTTCATTACGTACGCTACACTTATCGTGTTACGTACGTAACTCATATAATTTGCGTACGCTATATAATGTCCATAACGTACGTTAAAGTCCGTTGACTTAAAAAGTGTCCAGGTTCATGCCGTGCGAATCTGGTGGGTATCTTGGTCGAGCCCACCACCATTTACCCCATGTGCTAGCCGGCCTACCCAATAATTGACTGCATTACGTACGCTACGCTTCATTCGTAGCGTACGTTATCATTAACAGCTAACGTACGTTAATTTTCATTCTTAACGTACGTTATCACGTACATGCATAGAGGAAAATTTACATGTTGCCACTCTCATGTACAAAGATACAAATATGATAATTATCATACTTCAATTATCAATATCATCATTCCAAAATAATACAGGGTTCAATATACAGATGAAATACTTCCATAAAAATCCGGATATTACATACTCTCCTACTAAAAAGGAGTTTCGTACCGAAAATCAAGACAAGAATAATTCTGGATATCTGGATTTCATACTATTTTCTGTTTCCCATGTGGCTTCTTCCACTCCATGATGTGACCACTGAACTTTGACCAAAACGATGGGTTTGTTCCTCAACTGCTTAACTCGACTCTCGAGTATCTTGACCGGTCTTTCTTCAAACGTCCCATTCTGAGCGACTTCGATTTCCCCAAAATCAATGACATGACTAGGGTCTGGTATATATCTCCGTAACTGGGATACGTGGAATACGTTATGAACATGGCTCAACGACGGTGGCAATGCCAATCTGTATGCCAACTCTCCAACTCTTTCAAGGATCTCGAACGGTCCGATATATCTCGGACTCAGCTTTCCTTTTCTTCCCAAACGAAAGATTCCCCGAGTAGGAGAAACCTTTAAAAGTACATTGTCTCCAGTACTGAACTCCAATGGGCGACGACGCACATCTGCGTAAGATTTCTGGCGACTTTGGGCGGTCAACAGCCTTTCACGAATCAGCGCTATTTTCTCTTGAGTCTGTATGATCAACTCTGGTTCTGTCCCGATTAAGTCTGATGAATCGTCCCAACATAGGGGCGATCTACATCTCCTCCCGTATAATGCCTCAAATGGTGCCATCTTAATAGAAGCATGCCAACTATTGTTGTATGTAAATTCAATCAACGGTAGATGAACTTCCCATTCAGTTGACCAATCTAAGGCACAAGGCCTCAGCATATATTCCACCGTTTGAATAGTCCTCTCGGATTGTCCATCAGTCTGCGGGTGATAAGTTGTGCTGAAGTTCAATTAGGTCCCCAAGGCCTTATGAACTGCTTTCCAAAAGTGAGACACAAAATGGTCGTCTCGATCAGAAATAATGGTCTTTGGCGTACCATGAAATCGAACTATCTCCGAAATAAATGCTCGTGCCAATCTCTCGGGTCCCCACGTGTCCTTAATGCCTAGAAAATGAGCTGATTTGGTCAAACGATCAACTATCATCCAAATCATGTTCATTCCAGTCTTGGTTCTCGGCATACTAGTGATAAAGTCCATCGATATGTCCTCCCACTTCCATTCAGGAATCGGGAGCGACTTCAACATTCCGGCAGGCCATTGATGCTCGATCTTAACCTGCTGACAAGTCAAGCATTTTGAAACATATTCCGCTACATCTTTCTTCATGTTTCCCCACCAGAAATTCTACTTCAAGTCCTTATACATCTTACTGGTGCTCGGGTGGATAGAATAGGGCGAACTGTGAGCTTCCTTCATAATTGTCTGTTTCGGAACATCGAAATCGGGAATGCAGAGTCGGTTCTGAAATCTAAAAACTCCATCATCATGAATTACAAATCTGGGGGCCTTCCCCTTGATCACTTCATCACATAACCGAATCATCAGAGGATCATCTGCCTGTCTAGATTTGATTTCTTCGATTAATGACGAAGTTATTTCCATCACGCACAGTTGTCCTTGGACTCTTTGTAACCACACTTCAATTCCTTCTCGAATCATCTCTCGTTGAAGGCTAAGTTGGGAGGTCAGAGTCTCCAGCATCTGAATAGAAACAGGTTTGCGGCTGAGTGCATCGGCCACTACGTTTGCTTTGCCTGGATGATACAAAATTTCCAAGTCATAGTCCTTAATCAATTCTAACCATCTTCTTTGCCGCATGTTCAATTCTTTCTGACTGAAGATGTATTTGAGACTCTTATGATCCGTAAAGATCTGACAGTGAGTCTCGTACAGATAATGCCTCCAGATCTTCAAAGCAAAAACTACTGCTGCTAGCTCCAAATCATGTGTTGGGTAATTCACTTCATAAGGTTTCAGTTGTCGTGAAGCATAAGCGATCACCTTGTCATTCTGTATTAATACGCATCCGAGTCCTTGATTCGAAGCATCACTGTAAACTATGAATCCTCCAGTCCCCTGTGGAAGTGATAGAATCGGTGCCGTCGTCAATCTCTTCTTTAATTCGTCAAAACTAGTCTGACACGACTCGTTCCACTCAAACTTTTGAGTTTTCTGCAGGAGTCGAGTAAGTGGGCGGGAGATTTTGGAAAACCCTTCCACGAACCGACGATAATACCCAGCAAGTCCTAAGAAACTTCGGACTTCTTTCACGTTCTTTGGAGGTTTCCAATCCATAATTGCTTCGATTTTCTGCGGATCTACTCGGACTCCTTCCGCTGATACCACATGACCGGGGAACATTACTTCCTTTAGCCAGAATTCACACTTAGAGAGTTTGGCGTACAGTTGCTCGCTTCTCAAAAGTTCTAATACAATCCGTAAATGTTGTGCATGCTCTTCCGGGTTCTTAGAATACACCAGAATGTCATCAATGAACACGACCACAAATTTATCCAAATATTCGATGAACACTCGGTTCATCAACTGCATGAATACAGCAGGTGCATTAGTGAGACCAAATGGCATCACTACAAACTCATAGTGTCCGTAGCGAGTTCTGAATGCTGACTTTGGAACATCAGATTCCTTAATCCTCAGTTGATGGTATCCTGATCTCAGATCGATTTTAGAAAATACTGTTGCTCCTTGCAACTGGTCAAACAGATCATCAATCCGTGGCAACGGATACTTGTTCTTAATCGTCATCTTGTTCAGCTCTCGATAGTCAATACACAAATAAGCGATCCATCCTTCTTTCGGACAAAAGGATGGCGCTCCCGTGGTGAAACGCTTGGTCAATATAGACTTTGTCCAAGAACTCCTCCACCGCTTCTTGATTCATACATTTCAGTAGGTTTCATACGATACGGCGCCTTTGAAATTGGTGTAGCTCCGGGTTCCAGCTCAATAGTGAATTCTACATCCCGTCGTGGAGGTAGTCCAGGTAATTCGTCAGGAAATACATCTGGAAATTCGTTCACAACAGGAATGGATGAAAGTTTCACAATTTCGTCTTCTTTCTTCATTGCATAACACCAGTATCCCAGATTACTGTTTCAACAATTTGACAGCTTTCATCGCTTTGATCAACTTTCCTGAGCTTCCCGGTTTCCATCCCTCAAATAGTATTTCGGAACCATCGTCAGCGATCAGCGAAATATTCCTCCTTCGGTAGTTTACAATTGCTCCATATCGCTTAAGCCAATCGTCTCCGAGTATTAGGTCATCTCCTTGCATTTCTATCACGATCAGATTTGAGAGCCATTCTCTGCCTCCAAATGTTACAGGGAAATCCCTAGTTTCTAAATTCCCGACAATCCTCTCTCCACTCGGTAAACCAACAACATAAGGTTCACAAGTATGAAAACCAGAAATATTCAAACGATTTACACAAGATAAAGATATGAAAGAATGCGTAGCTCCAGTATCGAATAAAACGCTAACTGGCTGGGAAAGAATCTGGACAGTACCTGATGCGACAGCAGCATCCTGATCGTCTATCCTCCTCATCTCGTACAGACGTGGGGGAACAGATCCGGCACTCGATGTCCCCTTTCAGTCCCATTGTCCTCTGCCTCGTCCGCGGCTAAAATTTTGAGGCATCTGAACACTTTGCTGTGTCTGTTGGATACTAGCTTCCTTCTGAACTGGCTGCGATGAACGGGTTCCATTATACTTGGTGGCGTCCTTGCAAAACGTCGCATGGTGCCCTTCCTGTCCGCAGTCAAAACATGTAACTGGAGTGCGCAAACAATCACGCCAGAGGTGGCCTGGGCGACCACAGTTAAAGCACTTCCTAGCTGTATCCGTCGTGGCTGACATTGTTCCGAAATTCTTTCCGCTCTTAGATGGGTGCGGAGGTTTCTTGAAAGAATGAAAAGAAAACTGGGCCTTGTGGGGCCCACTTCTCTTGTGCTCTGTAAAAGTACCAGAGACCTTCTGCTTCTTCGACTCCATAAACTTCTCCATTGCTGCTTCTTTTATTTCATACGCCAACGCCTTATCCTGGTATTGGCGGAGAGTGGTACATTCAAAACCGGACATGTACCTCTGAATTTCTGGTTTCATCCTCATTTCAAAGTGAATCATCATCTCTGCATCTGTCCTGGCCAAATGTCGAACAAATGCCAACTGATGATTAAACGTCTTAATTGTTTGGGATACGGGTTCGTCTGATGGTTGAGCGGAGAAAAACTTCCGAATTTTGGCTTCCCTCACAGGACGAGGGCAGTACTGGGCTTCCATCATTATTTTAAATTCCATCCAATCAGCATCATGATCTGCAGGTCGGATAGCTTCCCACCACTCGGATGCTTCCCCTATCAGAAAATATTGAGCGATAGAGGCTCTTCGGTCGTCTGGGCAGTTAATTCCGGCAAAGATTTTCTCCAGTTCCTTCAACCAATGGTCCCAGGTGGGAGTCTCAGAAATGTCGTCGAATTTGGGTGGTTGCATCTTCGCTACCTCTTGCAGCCACCGATCACCTCGATTTCCCATATCCGGGATTTCTTGCTGTCCCTCTCCCTGCTGTAATCCCACTGCCACTTGCATTCGGTCCACAACCTGGGCGAACTGAGTCATCTGGTTCACCACCTGACGAAGGATTTCTGGTACAGCAGGTTCCGGTTCATTATTGATGGATCGTTGCGGTTCGCCTGAGCTATGACTGGCCTGATTAGAAGGCGATGCCTACCTTTCAGCATTTCGTCGTCCGCGTCCACGACCGCGACCACGTCCACATCCGCCTCTCAATATACTGTAAGCACAAATACTCAATATACAGGAAACAACATCGTTCTAATGTTCAAGTATAAAGAGGTACAACATGTAAAGAACGAGATAGAGTTTAGGAACTTCCAACCACCGTTCGCATGAAGACGTAGGCAGTACAGTGATGTTATTCACGGCCGGTTACCTCAAAAGACGTAAATGACCCCTATTTTAACCCAATGGCCAAGATATCCATAATCTTAGCTCCGATACCATATTCTGTAACACCCCCGATATATTCAGGAATATTACAGCGCCGTAAATCCTTTACATAAGAATTTACAAGGCTGAAGAATGAAATGACAATGATAGATACCAACTTATGAAATCACCGATATAAAATACAGCAGTCTGGTTCAACACCGAGATTACAATTATCCAATAAAGGGTTATTAATACATCATCAAAATCCAAACATTATAAACGGATGACGTACTCGAGTACTTATTGAAATAACCAACAAACAACAGACAATAAACCCGGCCGGAACATCACTCTGCACCCTCGTCGTCATGCATCTCCAGTGGTTGTTTCCCTGCTCTCCTGGATTCTGAACATACACAAATTTCACCCCCGAAGGGGTTAGCACAACGATGCTAGCACAAGTACAATAATCATACAACAGTGATATAATCAACAATTATATCATAACAAGTTTCTCCAACGAGAAAATATTCACAACACATATCAAATCATAACAGTTTCAACATACTGATGGTATTCCAACGATCCAGCGCACACAGCTATAGATTTCCATGATGATCCCGTCGGACCAAAGCATGGTGGAACTACCTGTCCAACGATCCAGCGCACACAGCTATAGATTCCCATGATGATTCCCTTCGAATCAACTCATGGTGGACATATAATCATAACACATTTACACAATACAATCACATCATAACTGTCATAATACGAACAATTCTAATTAGAGTACTTGCCTCGGTTTAAAGACAGAACAATACTTCCACGAAAACGAAACACTCGAAGGTCGCCCCTCTCGATCAATCACGTAGCAAAGTTCAAACCTTAAATAAGAGAAATAAAATGGAATTTATCTTTGGTCGAACAAACATCTAACAATCCAAAATTACGGTTGAAAGTCCATAAAACGAAAACTGTCTGACCTACCTAACGTACGTTACATATCCTCTGTAACGTACGTTAAACTCACTCGTTAGCGTACGTAAACTATGAAGTCTAGCGTACGCTAACCATCTCCCTGATCAGTCGACTTGACTCGCCTGATAGTATAACGTACGTTACGTACCAAACGTAGCATACATTAACAATGTAATATAACGTACGTTAGTTGCCAATCTTAACGTACGTTAATCATGCATGTCAGTTTCTCACTGGGCAGATGACTGTCTCGATTAGTAACGGAGTATTACGAAATCCTTAGTGAGTAACTTAATATACCTTCAAATATATATCATACTCATCAATGACCTACGGATTAATATCTTCAATTTCAAGGATACGAATTTCATCGTGATACTATTCTAAATCTTGATCGTAATACTCATGCAAGATTCGTTCGGTTTAAGGTTGATGTATTTGATCTAATATCGTCATTCAATCCAGGCTTAAACTGAAGGTGAACTGCTTATTCCATCTTCGCAAGTAGGCTTACATTTATGATGATTCTTTCCAAAATCCATGTGGTAAAAGTGGAAATCGACACTAAGTTTACGATCAGTATGACGATAACATTTGATACGGTTTATAATCCACTATTCTCATCTTGTGTCACAACAAGGTTCAACTACGGTGTTCTAAACCATAATAATTCGATCATCATAGTTTAAACATGATACTAGGTCGCATATATCGCCAAATTGATCTATTATTCTTGGTAGTGTGATCATATTGTTTTTAACAACATAACTTCAAAGTTGGAAGTAGTATAACATACCTTAAGAGGAAGAAAATACTGAGACTATACGTAAAACCCAACTCCGGTTGCTTCAACGCTGACTCGTGATGATTTCCACTCCGAAGTCTAATATAAGTAGTCTTCAATGATCAAGTAGTATCTTACAATCTCAATGATTCAGTAACAAGTGATCTAAGGGTGTTAAAAGGGGCTGGAAATCTTTTGGGGACGAAATATTGCGAAGCTTAGAGGCAAAAGGACGAGATGAAATGAAATGGGGTGCTGCTCCTTTTATAACTTTCTGAGTTTTACGTACGCTAGGACTACTGCATAACGTACGTTATCGTCCTTAATAGTTCACTGTCTTGTTCCTGAACTTCATTACGTACGCTACACTTATCGTGTTACGTACGTAACCCATATAATTTGCGTACGCTATATAATGTCCATAACGTACGTTAAAGTCCGTTGACTTAAAAAGTGTCCAAGTTCATGCCGTGCGAATCTAGTGGGTATCTTGGTCGAGCCCACCACCATTTACCCCATGTGCTATCCGGCCTACCCAATAATTGACTGCATTACGTACGCTACGCTTCATTCGTAGCGTACGTTATCATTAACAGGTAACGTACGTTAAGCTTCATTCTTAACGTACGTTATCATGTACATGCATAGAGGAAAATTTACATGTTGCCACTCTCATGTACAAAGATACAAATATGATAATTATCATACTTCAATTATCAATATCATCATTCCAAAATAATACAAGGTTCAATATACAGATGAAATACTTCCATAAAAATCCGGATATTACAGCAGTAAGCTCTTCAATAACTTGAATGCGAAAAATCATCCGTATTCTTTTTGCTTCGTGGATCCTGTGTGCGTGGATCATGCTTTAGAGAAGAGTGTGCAGGAAAAACACATCATTGCTCGCTTGATGGCATCACCGAGGGACTGCATTTGCCTTATCCCATATAACAATGGGTAAATAATACTATTTCTGTTATGATAATGCATATCATATTATCATGTGACATTATTAATGCTTCTTTACCAATTACAATGATGAGAATAACATGGTCTACCTGATTGATCCCCTTGGCAATAGAACTCGATTAGATGGTTGGAAGAATACTGTGATCAGGTGTATATATATATATATAAGTAGCAGGCTAGCAGCATATATGTTGATTCTTTTGTTGAAGATTCATTAATGTTCCAAAGGTATAATTCTTCTATTTTTATATGTAGCGCTGTGAAAACCAGCAATGCATCCAGGGGATATAATAAGGCTCTGGGTTATAAGCAAATCACTGTCAGTGTATGGAGATATCATTTTGCAAACTATATATATATATATTCATACAAAACCTAAGGGTCTAATTGTAATATTTCTGGATATTTGCAGTAATTACCCTAAACCTCAGGGGTAGTTTTTATTATTTTTAATCTTTTCTGAAAAGAAGGAAACCCCACTTGTGACCTTCTTCCGTCAACTGGAAATAACCAGAAAAAAAAAAAGTTATTTGGATATTATGTTCATTCCAAGTTTGCAGCATATGACATACTCGGAAGAAAAAAAAATGACAATAAAATGCAACATACAAAACTTTTCGCACGAGTGAATATATATATATATATATATATATATAAATTTGACATGGAGTGACTGATCCATGGCTTTTAAATTTTATAGGGCAATCTGAAACAAGAACTATCCTCCCTTCACTGCGGATTTTGTGTCCTCCGCTACATCAAATAGATCGTTGAAAGCGAAGATCCACATCTTGAGAAGATGGTAATTTTCATCCTATCATCCTTTTATATTATATAGTATGTTTTGGTACTGAAAATTTTTGATGTTGATGCATCTTTTATGAACGTACTTAATCTATTTTTTTTATTTCAATGTGATTTGATCAGTATCCTGGTTCAGTCAAAGACCAATACTACACTCAGGAGCAATATGATAAAGTCAGGAACGAGTGGAGCGAGTTCGTCTACACGTTTGTCGATGGTGCTTAGGCTCGCTTCATTGTCAGGAAGTTCTTTGTCTAGTTTCAATTCAGTACTATATATGTATGGTCTTGGTTGCAACACTACTGGTACTCAGGTGATGATGGTGAATGTCTGTTGGTATAGTTAGATCAGAACATGTCGTTTCATCGGGTAAATATGGTGAATGTTTGTTTGATGTGCAGTCCATTATCTAGACCTACGCATGTGTCTCGTAGACATTGTGGAAGTTTATTTGATGTCGGCATATTATAGTTATGCCCAATGCAAACTTGTGAATCACGCGAATCTGAATATTTGGCATTTTTGTACGACAATCCGCCGTTTATATATGAAAGTGTGGCTTATTACTATTATCAATGCTTATGATCTTGTGTTATTGAATTGGGATCTTGTGATTTGAGTTTGTTGGATTTTTAATGAGGTTGATTGATGTATTTGAGGTTGTGTTGTTGCGATCTTGTGAATTGAGGTTTTTTATTGGATGGATCATGTTTTTGTACAACAGGGATTCTATATTTACAAATTGAAAAGAAATATGCAATGTGGTTATTTACTTCGGATAAAAAACGAAGTCAGATATATATAATTAGCGACACAAAATAGAATAAGCGAAGTAAAAAGGAGTGTAATGCTTCGGCTAAACAAATAAAAGTGAAGTAAATGTGGTATCTTTAACTTCATTGCCTATTAACAAGCAAAGTCGATAACATTATTTCACTTCATCTGTATATATTTTACTGAAGCGAATAGGAAATATACACTTCAGCGATTATAATATAAGTGAAGTGGAAGAACCTTTTTTACTTCGCAAACCCCCATATTCGGGTTCTATAAACCGAGATAGACTTTGGTTATTATGATATTAGACTTCGCCTAATAAGCGAAGTCTAAAGTATACCTTTAACTACACGAATATAGACTTCGGTAATTATAACGTTTTTACTTCAGATATTATCCGAAGTCTTTGATGTTTATTCTTATAGTGCTTGCAGCCGAGAACAGCACCAATATCAAAGTCACCATATAGAATGGCACCAGCTGAATTAAAAGAATTAAAGACCCAGTTGCAAGAGCTGTTAGATAAAGGACTCATTAAGCCTAGTTATTCACCATGGGGAGCACCAACATTGTTCGTTCGTAAGAAGGATGGCTCCTTGAGAATGCTTATAGACTATTGAGAGCTCAAAAAAGTCACGATTAAGAACAAGTATCATTTGCCTAGAATCGATGACTTGTTTGTTCAACTTCAAGGTGCATATATCTTTTTGAATATTGATTTGCGATCAGGGTACCATCAATTAAAGATAAAGGAAGAAGACATCCCAAAAACAGCATTCAGTACGAGGTACGGACACTATGAGTTTTTGGTGATGCCATTTCGCCTAACAAATGCCCCAGCAGCATTCATGGATTTAATGAATAGGGTGTTTAAAGACTTCCTGGATAAGTTTGTTATTGCGTTTATTGTTGATATTCTCATATATTCGAAGACCAGAGAAGACCATACAGTGCATCTAAGAAAAATTTTAGAAGTTTTAAAACAGAAGTGGTTATATGCGAAATTTAAGAAGTGTGAATTCTGGTTAGACCAGGTGGTATTATTAGGGCATGTTATATCTGGAGCAGGGATTTCAGTAGACCCAAGAAAATTTGAAACAATCAATAACTGGACACAACCCACAAATTCTACAGAAGTACACAACTTCCTTGGGCTAGCTGGATATGATCGTCGATTTATAGAGGGATTCTCCAGAATTACCTCTACATTAACACAATTAACTAGAAAGAATGTTTCCTTCAAATGGACAGAATCATGCGAACAGAGCTTTCAAGAACTGAATAGGCGGTTGACATCGGCACCAATCTTGACCATTCCAGTAGGAATTGAAGGTTTTAAAG
This sequence comes from Orobanche coerulescens, assembly GCA_033398695.1. Taxonomy (NCBI): domain Eukaryota; kingdom Viridiplantae; phylum Streptophyta; class Magnoliopsida; order Lamiales; family Orobanchaceae; genus Orobanche; species Orobanche coerulescens. The sequence continues at coordinate 124,106,794 of CM065817.1, forward strand.
TCTATAGTGATGCTTCAAAGAATGGTCTAGGTTGTGTATTGATGTAGAATGGTAAAGTAATAACATATGCATCTAGACAACTGAAGGAGTATGAAAAGAAATACCCGACACATGATTTAGAACTTGCTTCAGTTGTGTTTGCACTTAAAATATGGAGGCATTACCTATATGGAGAATGCTGTGAAATTTATACCGATCACAAGAGCCTAAAATATTTCTTCACTCAGAAAGAATTAAACATGAGACAGTGGAGATGGTTAGAACTTGTTAAAGACTATGATTGTGTTATCAACTACCACCCTGGTAAGGCTAATGTGGTAGTGGATGCCTTAAGCAGAAAATCATCACAATCCATTGCGGCCATGGCTTTGATCCAGAAGCTAGAGTTACACAATTTGATGAATATGGATATAGAAATTACCCAACATGGGTGGCTAGAGGCAAAATTATCAGCATTAACCCTTTGACGTACTTTAATTGAATTCAGTAAGGACATAAAGATGATCAAGACTTAGAGAAAATAAAGAAGAACATTGAATTAGGAACATCGTCAGACTTCCAATTGTCAGGAGATGGTACTATTCAATTTAGAAATCATTTATGTGTGCCTAATGTTGAAGATACTCGCAAAGAAATATTATTAGAGGCGCATTCAACACCATATTCAGTACATCCAGGAGCAACTAAAATGTACAGAGACTTGAAATTACACTATTGGGGGCCCGGTATGAAAGAAGATATTGCACAATATGTAGAGCAATGTCTCACATGTCAATAGGTAAAACAGAGCATCAAAGACCAGCAGGCACCTTGCAATCTTTATTTATTCCAGAATGGAAGTGGGAGGACATTACGATGGATTTTGTGACAGGTTTACCAAGAACAGTGACAGGATACGATTCTATTTGGGTTATAGTTGACAGGTTGACCAAATCTGCTTACTTTCTTCTTGTTTGTACGACATACACCATATATCGCTATGCTCAACTATATATAGGAAATAGACAGACTACACGGAGTTCTATTATTTATTGTATCAGACAGAGATTCACGATTTGTATCAGCTTTTTGGAAGAGCTTGCATAGAGCATTGGGTACCCACTTGTCTTTCAGCACTGTTTATCATCCACAGTCGGATGGGCAGTCAGAAAGAACTATACAAACTCTTGAAGATATGCTCAGATCCTGTGTTATGGACTTTGAAGGCCAGTGGAGTAAATATTTACCCCTAATTGAGTTCTCCTACAATAACAGTTATCAAAGTACAATTTGAATGGCTCCTTATGAAGCCTTATATGGCCGGAAGTGTAGATCACTAGTACATTGGGATGAGGTTGGTGAAGGAAGACTTTTAGGTCTTGATATGAATCAAGAAATGACGAAAGCAGTTTCACTAATTAGAGGAAGAATGATAACAGTGCAAAGTAGACAAAAAAGTTATGCAGATACCAGGAGAAGAGCGCTGGAATTTGTTGTCGGTGATCGGGTATTCCTGAAAGTTTCTCCAATGAAGGGAATAACGAGATTTGGTGAGAAAGGAAAACTGAGTCCAAGATACATTGGGCCATTTCCTATTACTGAGCGGGTTGGTGAAGTGGCTTATCGACTAGAGTTGCCAGCATCAATATCTCAGATACACAATGTATTTCACATTTCTCTACTAAGAAAATACATTGCGAATCTGGCCCACATTCTCAAGAATGAACTAGTTGAGTTAGAGGCAGATTTGAGTTACAATGAGATACTTATAGAAATCTTAAGAAAAGTTAAGAAACTCAGATATAAGGAAGTACCATTAGTCAAGGTGTTGTGTAGAAATGAGAAAAGATGAAATGAGGGCTAAATACTATGATCTTTTCAGGAAAGTTAAATTTCGGGGACAAATTTTTATAAGGAGGGGAGGATGTGATACCCGAGCCTGACACTACTCATTTGGTGAATATGATTCATGCATTACTTGTTAATTATGTGCTATTTGAATAAATGGAAATTTCATTCACTTTATATTATAGTTAACTCTGAGTACATATGGTAAGCCTAGAAGTACTAACGGAGTCACTGACGTGTCTGTCAGAGATTAACTAGCTTATCTCAGGATTTTAGCTGGTGCATGTACTGGGTCACTTTAGATTGATGGTTCAAGTATATAACCATCGTTTAATATAATAATGCTTGTCAAGTATCTTGATTCTTATCAATACTCTATAGGATGCAATCTATCATTTCACGTGATAACGGTGGTAAAATACTGTTATCTGTCTATACCCTATTCGTTCCAACTACAGTAGAAATTGAACTTATCTTTTAGTTTATTGTATTAATTATATCATATTAGAAAATGAGACCTTCAATTCTTACCTATAGTGTCGTATGTGGGAAGTTTTAGAAAGTTTGACAATAAACTAATTCACTAGCATTTTCAACATTGTTCGCATGAGTAACCGAGTTTAGCAATAAAATTACACCCTAAACTTCTACGAAACCCTTGGATAGATCATCCGTACCCTAAATGAGATCAAGATCTGCTAAGAACCAGTTCCAACACTCCAAGAACCGGACGATAACTACTTAAACCGATACATTCTTTCAAACCTAATTTCTACAAACTATTCGAGGGTATTTTGGATATTTCACCTCTAAATCGCCTCTCTCACTTGGATAAGTGATAAGAACTGAACCTCAACGCTCATTTACAGTCTTATCTCAAACAAGAAGCTCCACACTTCGAAAATTCACCAAAAAATCAAGAAGAAACCATCGAAACATCAACTCCTCAATTTCTTTGACAATCTCTCTTATTCTTGCTATGTTTATTAGGTATTCCGAAGATGTGGGAGCTTGTATATGTTCTTATACATGTTATAATTATGTTAAGAACTCATACACGGATTATTCTTGTGTTTATTATGGATCTATAAGGCTTAAAACTCACTAAGACAATAAACCACCTTTTAGAACTATTGGTATATGGTATTGAATTATTGTGTTTCAGGGTCAGGCATTTCCATATACTTATTCTTAAGTATATTAGGAATATTATGTCAAAAATTGGTGCAAATGTAACTTATATTGAAGTATTTATAAGCAAAATTAAATTTGATTATGGCAAGACTTTGATAAGCTCTCTTAATCAAGTGTATTGTTATAGAACCTTAGAGTTTTTGGTTGTGAGAGTTGAATGGACATTATAAACAGAAGCTATTGGATTCATTAATGACTTGAAATTCGAAAATTGATTGGTTAATAGGCTGGTATATATGGATAGACAGACATAAAATCCGTAGGACACCGATTAGGTGTCTACGAGGAATTTGTAAAGCCCTTTTTATATGTAGAGAGTTAAAACTTTACGTATAGCCTATAAATCCTATAAACACATTCCTTGAAACAGGGTCTGAATATAGACCATCACAACCACCCCCTATTGGTATAGAAGTAAGGGTAATACCCGATCAAGGTAAGTAGAAATCCATCTGCAACTACAATGCATGAACATAATATTATTTGTAGAACTAGTTGTGGACTTGATGATATCTTGAGAGTGTTCCATTGTATGGTATGATTGATTTGAATTATTCTTAAAGTGTCTGGTTGCACCTTACATGAACATGACATCCATTAGCATCTCCATGTGCATGCATAATAGGAGACTCACTAGTGTCTGCATGCATGGTGTGATCATGGAAGGAAAGAAAAGGAAAATATATTGTTAGCTGCTGCTAGAGATCGAGGCATGGTAGATGCATGCTTTTATGATATGTTTAGCATGGTAGATGCGTACTTATATAATGTTTGAGACATGGTAGATGCATGTTCTTACGGTATATATATGGTGTGGTAGATGCATACCTTATATATATGGCGTGGTAGATGCATGCCCTATGATATGATATGATATTGAGCTCTTTCCGGTGCCTAGTACGTTGGCCAACGGGCCCAAAGATAAGAAAATTATTTTAAGAGAGATTTTTATTGATGATCATATGTCATATGTAGCATCAAAAATGATACATGCATGATTTCTACTTGTTGGGCTTTAGCTCACGTAGTTTATGCATTGTAGGTAATCCTGATGCTTGAGCATATTCTCTTGTTGGATAGGTTGGAGTTCCACTGTTGCTGAGGGTCGACGTACATGGATGACGATCTGTCAGGCTTAACCATGGGCTTAACGTGTTTTAGTTCTTGTTTACGAACCTTGTTTTATAAATAGATATTGTAGTAATGTACTCATATTTTCGAGTGTCGTTGATGGTGTGAGGTGTACTTTAAGTTTACTTAGTATATTTATGTAACTATGAGGTTGTTTAAATATCTTAATGTAAAATAGATAAGTGAGTGATTTGGGAAGACTAGAGTTTTATTATTTATTAATCTCTTCTGGTTATAGCTACGGGGATATTTATGTCAAGAGTTTGATTCGGATTGAGACTAGATGTCTCTACGTGAGAGTTGTATTGGTTTTATGTCACATGTTTTGGGATAGGTACTAGTTTAGGGGAAACTCTGTAGAAATTTTACCGTAATTTATAAGTATTAATATGATATATGATAGTTTAGGTTAGGTAGTTAGTGTGGGTCGTTTCAGATAAAGTCGATTTATTGTGATGAATAGAGAGAGAGAGAGAGAGTTGATAGAGGGTGAGAAATCTGGAGAAGAATGAGTTCCGCCGACCGTGAGGAAGAAAAAGGGGGTTTTATACCCGGTATTTCTTAAGGTTATTCAATTAAACCCTCAGAATTTGTAGATACTTCGATCTAGCCCAACCCTTTCCACCAGTCTTTTAATTCAGTCCCACTCCAGTTTTCCTTGCTTCCACTTTAAGCATATAATTCTTAATTCCTGCAATTTTACCCCAGTCATCCTTCAATATATACAATTAGGCTCTTTTTATTACTTTGACTTTTCCCAATTAGTTATGTTTCAGTTACATATTTAATTTATTTAATTAATTTATTTTAGTAATGATTGTTATTATTTCTTCTTGTAGATAATAAGAAGGATTTCCGGGCGTAGGAATTTTTGAGTCGAGATTTCTGCATTTCATCTAGTTCACGCAACATAAATCAGGTGGGAATTTTACGCTATCACTTTAATTACTTTTATTGAACTGTGTAGGTAATAACTGTGATAGTAGTTCATGTTATGCATGCCAGATTCATGTTATACGTGACAAACAGTTGATCACAAAATATATACCATGTTATGCATGCTCGATTCATGTTATACGTGTCAGATTCAGATTCAATTATTAAAGGATTCTTATTATTCTATCCCTCCATGAGATTTTATATTATTGTGATATTGTGTAATTTCCTACAAGCTGAAGGAAGCTAGGGGTGAGCTCGGTTCGGTTTGGTACGGTTTCTAGCTAAAACTGATACCGAACCGCATCTTATCGTCATCTAACATTTGAGTACCGAAATGATTCGGTTTTAAATCGGTCGGTGTGATCGGTTTCGGTGTCGGTTCGGTAGCGGTTCGGTGTCAATGGGCTGATTAAATGGGCCACTTAAGTTGGGCTTGCGCCAGACCCAAATTGAACTACTTGGGCTAAATCAGACAATTTTAAGTTCAAATAGAAGGATTTAAGCATAATTAATCCACTTCAAAGCTTGAATAAAAATAAAATCTACTTCAAAAACATGATAATAACTAAGGATTCAAAAAGTCCAATATCAGATTAAACAAAAGTCTTGAATTTCCTCCTCAGCACAAGTCCATCAATTCATAACAACCTGCACAAAGAAAAAATAAAGTTTGCAGAATAGTCATCTGTTTTATCGATTCGGTTCGGTTTTTAAAGTCGGGATCCATATCTGAAACCGAAACCGAGCCGCATAATTCGGTTTTCAATATTTTAAGAACCGTACCATACCAATATCTTATTGGTTCTGTTTTTCGGTTTCGGTTTTTCGGTATTTTTGGTATTATCGGTTTTTGTCGGTTTTTCTGCTCACCCCTAAAGGAAGCTCACGACACCTTATTTTCTAAACCTCAGGTTAATTGGAATGGCGGTGGATGAATTGCTAGGCTAAGAGGCATATGATGAAGTTTTATTTTCTTATTTTAGATTTTAAATTCAAGTATTGGGAAAACAATTTTGTTGACATATATTTGATTAAATATTCCGCTGTAAATTTATCCGATCATATTTTGACACTTTGATGTTTTGACTTAAGTTCAGTACCACTTGTGTGACTATTCGATTTTCTAGGCGAGTACAATTATTTTCAAACAAAATATATATTTTGATTATTATTTTATTCCCCAAAACAAGTGCATGAAAAATCGGGGCTTGATATTGTGGTATCGAAGCGAAGGTATGGTTTTTGCCTTCCTGTAGACCCATTATTCTTCATATGCCCTCAGCTATCGCTACTTCGTCATTCCATTCCAAGGTACCAAATTTAAATTTTTAAGTTTATATTGCTCATTCATCATGATATATGTATATTTACATGTATATTCAGTTTTAAATGCATATTGCTTAGTATGGTCAAACCAAGAATAACCGCACGCAAGAAGATGCAAATTGTTAACAACTGAGCACCCTTAGAATGTAAGGACCCTTGGGACGACTTTAGATTGGCGAGTAATGCTCCACACTACATTATCAATCGAATGACCAAATGGCAAGAATCAGGGAAGCAAGGTTCTCCATCGGAATAAGTTAATGATTTGATTAAAAAGTTGCCTGGTAACTGGAGCCGTTGCAATGTCAATCTATGATTTGAGTCCCTAAGGAGGACCCTAGAAGCGAGGAAGCATGTGGACCATTTTCAGTATGTGGCCAGTAATGTGCTGGACCTGTTCATGAAAGGCGAGATTCCCGAGGACTGGCGGACCTCGAGCTTAGAGAACGAAATTGAAGAGGATCCTGAGGAAGGCCCAAAAGAAGATCCTGACAAGAGCTTAAAGGAAGACCTCGCGGAGCATGAAGGACGTTTTAATGGCAGACATTGAGTCCGATGATGACATTATTTCGTGGATTAAGCTGCGATCCCCTGTTCCTTTTATAGAGATTATTAGTAGTGATGATGAGGAGTAGCCGTAGGCTTTGTTCATTTTTATATAGCTATTATGTTAAGAATTTCGTTTGATGTTCTAATTCCATTTATTTTAAACTTATTATATATAATAAATATCACTTATTTCTATCGCCTTCTATTATTTTTATGGTTACAACTATTATATGCATATTATCGGTATCTTCCTATTCTCTATTTCTCACACTACGTCAATTAATGGGCTTTTGTAAGTCGTTGGCAGACTCATGGCTAACCGAGGTAACCGTAGCGCTCAGCCTACTCAAGATCAGCTTTTGATTGGACTAGCCACATTGGTTCAAGGCGCAATCATTTTGCCGCCTAACACTCCCAAGCAAGTTCAAGCTCAAGTCATCAACTAGTTCAATCAGTTCAGGACTCCCATTTTTCTTGGTCGTGAGGGACCAGCAGCCATAGAAGAGTGGTTGTTTAACCTAGAGAGCATCTTCGATTACATGTCATGCACCAATGCTCAGAAGGTGTCATGTGCCGTGTTTCATCTCAAAGAGGATGCTAGAACGTGGTGGATTGGATTGTGGAGACTCAAAACGCAAGACGAGAAGGATTCGTTAACTTGGGACGAGTTCAAGGAAATGGTTATGGACAAGTACTATCCAAGGGTGTACAAAACCAAAATACATAAAGAGTTCATTGACCTGACTCAAGGAGGAATGTCGGTCACCGACTACGAGTGCGAGCTCAATCACATGTGATGTTTTGCTCCTCACATGGTCGATACGAATGACATAAAGTCTCAGAAGTTCCGAGATGGACTGCATGACCGGATTCGTCATCACTTGGCTGGTCATGGGCATTTGACCTACAAGGAAGCGGTTGCCAGGTCCGAGGACATCTCTGAAAGTTTGGATGTGGATAAAGCTACGGTATCCCCAGTGGTGTCTAATACCAAGAGAAAATGACAAGATCAGTCATCTAGTGACAACAAGAAGAGAGCATCAGCGGGACCGTCAGGGCCTAAGCCCCAATATGATATTCCTGCATGTACCAGTTGTGTCAAGAGGCATAAGGGCGTTTGCATGGTGGGACAGAAACGCTATTATTTCTGCCATGAATAAGTCCATAGAGTACTTGAGTGCCCGAAGAAGAAGAAGAACTAAGCTAAAAAGGTACACAGTCAGAGTCCCGGAGGTAGAGCTCGCATTCAGTATGACAGAGGCTGAAGAGAAGACAGATCCCCAAACCATATCAGGTATGTTAACAGTTTCTAACATTCCTGCTATGGTGTTATTTAATATGGCTGTGTCTCACTCATTTATCTCTAGAAAGTTGTTTTTGATGATTGGTTGTGAAAGTAGTAATGCACCAAAATCCCTCATAGTTAGCATACCTACTGTTGATGTAGTACATGTTGACACTATGGCTAAGAACGTAAGGATAGAGATAAATGAACATAGCTTTTTATCTGATATGCACATAGTAGAGTTGAGTGACTTTGACGTCATCTTGGGAATAGACTTGTTGAGTAAGCACAAGGCTGTGGCGGACTGTGCAGCAAGGAGAGTAACCCTATGTCCTTCAGATGGTATCAAGACTATCTTTGAAGGAGTGAGGTACAATAGGACCCCCTAGGTGATTTCAGCAATGAAAGTTGTGAAGTTGTTGAGGAAGCCTCGATGCCAAGGATTTCTGGTAAATGTGATGGGAAAAGCGAATTCTAATGTGAAGGTAGCCGATGTTCCTATTGTGAAAGAGTTCCCGAATGTTTTCCCCGATGAGTTGCCAGGAGTTCCACCGAATTGGCAAGTGGAATTCACGATCGACTTAGTGCCTGGTGCAGCACCGGTATCGAAGGCTCCCTATAGATTGGCACCCATGGAGTTGCAAGAACTCATGGTGAAAATTCAAGAGTTTCTTGAGTCGGGTTTTGTCCGGCCAAGTGTGTCGTCATGGGGTGCACCAGCGCTCTTCGTGAAGAAAAAGGATGGAAGTTTAAGGATGTGTATAAACTATTGCGAACTCAATCGACTCGCGTTCAGGGTATCATCAATTAAATATCAAGGACGATGACATCTCGAAGACTACATTTCGAACGCAATATGGACACTACGAGTTTGTGGTGATTCCATTTGGTTTGACTAATGCGCCAGCAGTATTCATGGACCTCATGAACCAAGTTTTTCAACCTTGCTTGGATCAGTTTGTCATTGTCTTTATCGATGACATACTAGTGTATTCAAAGAATAAGAAAGAGCATGAGCTATATTTGAGAATAGTTTTGAGTGTACTTCGCAAGGAGAAGTTGTATGCAAAGTTCAGTAAGTGCGACTTTTAGCTTGATAGAATTTCATTCCTTGGACACATTGTCACTGCTCGAGAATCCAATTTGATTGGGGAAAGGTTGAAGTTGTAAATGATTGGAAAGTGCCAAGGAACGTGAATGAAGTTCTTAGTTTCTTGGGGTTAGCTATTACAGAAGATTCATAGAAGGGTTCTCCAAGATAGCTGTACCAATGACACGTTTGACGAGGAAATGAGAAGCGTTCTTGTGGAACAAGAACTGCGAGAAGAGTTTCCAAATTAATTAACATTGATTTAATTTTAATTGATTAAAATTTATCGAGTCCACTTAATATCACGATGAACTTGTTTCTTGTCTAAATTCTCTCACTAGATCCTTAAAATAAATCCAACATATTACAATTTTTGATCATTTTAAATTTTGAATTAATTGCACGGATTGCAATCCGGACAACAGTTCAGCTCGGAAAATGCCGCTGCCTGCCTACAAGTCATCTCTGCTCACGACCGCATGAGCTCACTGCACTTGCCCATGGCAATGCCGCTTTTTCGATCATGCAGCCATCCTGCTCCGGCAGATAAAAAATATCTTCTTCTTTTTTTCTGAAGATTCAAAATTCTTAAAATATTAGAAAACAAAACCTGGAAAAATAAAATAAAAACTCCAAGTTTTTAATTTAATTAAATATATGGCAACTTTAATAATTAAAATTCAGGATAAAAAAATACAAAAATAAAAATTTAATAAATTACAAATAATAATTAAACTAATTAGATCAAATAAAACATGTGTAAGAGGATACGATTCCACTGTAGGTTTTGTTCAAACCTAATGTGGCAGAAACATCAAAAAACGATATAAAGATCACATATACACATGTAGTAAATGAAATAAATCTGGTTCAATTATAGTACAAGGATATATATTTAGGTGCGTGTTGTATATCTTGCTTTGAACTTGTGGAATAAGCTTGAGGATTCCAAGTATCCACAAAGCAGATCTTGAATCGCCTCGAGTTGTTAGCTTAGAACACGGACCAAGACAAAGAACTCCAATAACTTATCCTCTCTCGCTATCTCTATCTCAACCGTGTGTATTGATTAGGGTAGGATGATTTTGTGTTTGCCTCTAATAACGCACAACTAAATCTATCTAACTATGTCTAGTTATTTGTAGGCGTAAATAACCTACACACACAAGGTAATAGGGTCCATGTCCAATAAGGATATTAATTAGCCATGACCGACCCGATAAAGGATGCCCACCCCTCGGGCCATTCGGCCCGACACAGGCCGTATCCACCCCGCCCGACTCAGCTCAGCTCGGCCCGAACCCGTGCAACCTGCATAGCACGCCCGACCCAGCTAATGTGTCGCATGGCCCGAGTCATCTTATGTGCACTTCTAAAGTCAGTCTTACTCTTATACACGTTCGGACTCTATGTCCGATTTAATCAATCTCCTACTTTGCGTGTGACCTTTTAAATTCGATTATAATTAAATGTGAGTATAATTACCAATTAGACTAAAAGCGATTTTCAACTAAACATTTCAATCATTAATTGTCAACTGAACAAAACATACAAACTATTATATGAATACTGCACATTGATTGAAGGACATCATACAAACATTAATATTCCGATCGAGTTAGGGTGTTACACTAATCCTCCTTAAGGTCCATAAGGTAGCCCAATATTTTTATATAAGACTCATTTGGACGGTCGAATCTCTCAGTAAGATATATGATTGATTTTTTTCTCTCTCTTCTTCTAATGGTAAATTGTGGATCTTGAATTGCGTCTTTTTTATTCCATCCAACAGTTTAAAATTTCAAAATCATCAAGTTCAGTTGAAATAATCCGGTAGCTTGTTATCCACACTACATCCAAATCAAGATACTATTACAAAAAATACATTTAACAGTGCTCATTAAACATCGATTCCGGAAAAACTGATGTTAAAAAGACGTGGTGGCATAATTATAATTTTTAAAGCAAATTAGCACCGATTCTGCTCAAAACCGATGTTAAATTATCCCATTCCATATCGGTTCCAGAAGAGCCAATGTAAAATTCTTCCGTTTACATCATTTCCAAAATAACCGATGTTAGATCATTTTTTAACATCGGTTTTTGGCAGAACCGATGTTAATTTTTTAACATCGGCTCTATGGATAAAACACAAGGTTAAGCCATAGATGAATTCTTAATATCATTATGACATATATAAGTACCCACAGTACCTCTCCTAACTTCAAAATAATCGAGGAACATAACAATAACAAGAGTAAAACAAAAAAAATTCACCTTGATTGTCAAAGGGATTGGGATGTTGGTGTTTTGATGATTTTTCCTTGAATAATTGGTAATTTTTCGAAAGAAGATGCTTCTAAGTCAAGTTCAGAGTGTTACTAAGGGTTTAGGGTCGGTTTTCCTCTCTTATCCAAGTGAGAGAGGCGGTTTTGATTTCGTAGAATCGATATTAAATTCTCTCATTTCACTTCAATTTTTCCAGAACCGATGTTATATCACTTTTTAAATAATGATATAGTTTAATATATTTAAATTTATATTGTAATATACATAATCATAAATTATAATATAGGTTTTCAGTTGTATTTAAATTATATGATAATATTATATATCTATTAAGTTATATTTTAATATGTATATATAATTATATTAATTCTTATGAATAAATAGTTTATGTTTTATGACTTTTAAATAAATAATATTAATATTTATTTTTAAAGTTATATTGTGATACGTATATATATTATATATATACTCATTATAATTAAAGTTATATGATAATATATATAACATTATATTCTAAAATATGTATATATTTAATATTATATTTATATTTGTATATATATTTAAAGTTATGTTATAATATATAGTCGTAGTATATATATTCAATTATATTTATAGTTATACGATATTATATATTTATATATTAAGTTAGATTATATTATATATTTAAAGTTATATTATATTATGTATACATATAGTTATGTAATAATATGTATATAGGTATAGTTATATTAATATTTTTGTCAATAAATATTTTTATATTTTTATGACTTTATAATAGTTAATGTTAATATATACTCTAAAGTTATGTTATGATATGTAGATATACATTTATATTATATTTACTCACTTATAACTACAGTTATATTGTGATATATAGATATAAATTCATATTAAATATATTTAATTATATTTAAAATTATATATTAAAGATATATTACAATAAAGTCAAATAGTTATCAATAAATCGTTTTATATTATAATCACTTTTATATAATATAACTTAATATATGTTTAAAGTTATATTATAATATGTAGATGAAAATTTATATATACTATATGTGTTCAGTTGTACTGAAAATTATATATATTTATACAATATATAATTATATTATACATATCCGAGTATATTCAAAGTTATATGATATATATTATGTAATATTTATATAAATTTATAAATATACATAGTATATAAATATAACACATAGCAACAAATATACAAGAAGTTTAACTGGCGGAGTAGTAAGATTACACTTTCACAAACAAGAGGTCGCGGGCTCGAAACCCACCAACATCAAAATTTAATGGTATTTGTTGCGGGTTGGCGCGCGGGTGGCTGGATTGGGGCTGCGGTTGGGTTGGGCTAGCTGGACTAGCTGCGGTCCGATAATGTTTTAAGATCACGAAATTTAGTATCGGTTGTTATAATGGTTCGAAAATGTACCACTATGCCGCAAGAGTAATTATTATTTGATCCTTGATCTGATTAGCAATAATTTATACTTACCAATATTAACTACGTAGATAAATAGTATATTTAAATTGCTAATTAATCTATGTAAGTTAATTATTGAACAAGTCTAAATTGATCTTAGTTACTCATGACCAATTTAAATCTATTTTAACTATGCTTCTGCGACTATTTGTTCCAAAAAAATGGCCTCTGCACTTTAGTTCCTAACTTTTCCAGCCTGCACTTTGGTTTCCATTGTATCTCCACCTTTATATTTGTGTACTATACGTACTAACGTTCAGTTAAATATAGTACTAAGCTAACAAAATCAAAATGTGAGGGTGAGAAAGTTATGAAATAAAGTGCAAGAACAAATAAGGAAAAGCCCAAGTAAGCTTTTATACCGTCAAATCAGGAAAATTTGGCCTGAAGTTAGGCCGGTACTAAAATCACATATTTTTTCATATTTGTCGATTCCAATTCTCACAATTCAACCCTAACAAAAAGAATATACAAACTGGAGTTAGAATCGAAAAATATGAACAAATATGTAGTATAAGAACAAATAACGAAAAGCCCAAGTAAGAAGTGCATGAGGAGAAAGTTATGAAATAAAATGCAGTGAACAAACATTAAAAAATAGAAAGTGCATGGGAAAACAAGTATTACTCCTATGTAAATAATTTTGGGAGTGATATACTCTTGTTTTCTCCCTCGTGTTACTAATCACACTTTATTTTTCTCTTTATTTTAATATTTTAATATATTATTAATATTTTTCCGGTTATTTTATTATGCTTTGTTTCTTGCCAATTTAAGAATGAAAATAGAAAGTAGTAATAAAGACACTGAAAATATTCAAAGGCAGTGTCTGTAGAGGTGTTCAAAACGGGATATTCGGAATTTCGGATACGGATATCCGAATATCCGTAAAAAAATAAGAATTATATTCGGATATCCTTATTTTCGAAAAAATATTCGGATTTGGATATCGGATATCTGAATATCCGAAAAAAAATTCCGATATGGATATCGGATATTCGAATATCCGAATATCTTATATTATTTAAAATATAAAAAAATAAAAAATTTAGGATTTTTCGGATATTTCGGATATCCGAATATCCGATTTTTCGGAAAAGTATTATCCGATATCCGAATCCGAAGTTCCGGATATCCGAACTTCGGATATCCGAATTTTTGGATATTCGGAACTTCGAATTTTCGGATATTTTGGATCGGATATCGGATATCGGATATTTTTGAACACCCATAAGTATCTATTTATGGAAAAAAATTATAATCAAAATATTGTCATGGATAATATTACTTGGTCCGTGAAGTGTTTGCATAACAATAGGCATGATCTTGGATAGTTGATGATTTCAGTAATAATAATTTGTGACTTATATTATACTATTAAAATAACTCATACTATTTAATAAAATTAGTTTAAGTACAATTACTTTCTTGTCAATTGCAAATTACAGAACGTAATTACCATGATCGTCCATTTATAGGTAGACCTTCCTATGTACATGCGATACTCTATTCGTCTCGCTCAAAACTTAACACTTACTTTCTTCGTCTCATATTTAACTGCTACCTTTTCATTTTGGTCTGTCCCGTACTTAACTGCTACTTACTATAAAAGGAAATAAATCAATCATTCCCTCTAAATATACACCCCCAATGATCATCTATTTACCATAAAATGTCATTATGGACCCACCCAATTAAACACACAATACTAATAAACAATACTAATATGATTTCAGATTTCCATTATTACCCCTCTTAAAATATCACTTTATTACACAAAATACTAATAAACAACTCTAACATTAATACTCGTGCCCATAAAAAGATAGCAATTAAGTTTGGGACGGAGGAAATATTATTTTTCTTATTTATTTAGAAACTTTGTGTTTATCACTTTTACACAATCAAATCAAACAACCACATTTACTTTTTAATCTCCACAACTTACTAATTATTAATAGTTTTTACTTTTTTAATATCCACCACATCTTTATTATCATTACTCATTATTGTAAAAAGTCCTATCTGTTTTGATAAATGCAGCAAAATACAGCTATTATCCTACAACCTTTTTATACAGCTCAAACCTACATCCTACAGCATATTGAAGAAAGCAGCTTATAGCTTATGGACCTAGTTGGCTACAACAGAAATTTTGTATGCACATTACAGTAAAACCTCGGTAAATGAATATGATCGGGACCGGAGAAAAATATTCATTTAGCGATATTATTCATTTATCGAAAGAAAATTTGAACATGTTATAAAGAGTTGGGACCGGAGAAAATTATTCATTTGGCGATGTTATTAGTTTATCGAGCATTCATTTATCGAGGTTTAAATGTACTTAGGAAAAGTAAAATGCAATATCCAACAAGAATATATGTAGACTTTAATCACATGAGATATGTCATTCTTTATTCACAAAGTATTCACGGTTTTAAATTGCATTTAATGCTGACAGAGATAGTATTTAATGCGGCCAAAGACTATGGACTGCGGAGCATTTAATGAAGGACAAAAGAATATCTGAAGCATTCAATGTTGACACTTTAATTCAAACATTCATCAGTTGCCAATCTGAAGTGTCCACATCTCACTAATTGACCAACGACTACATTTGTAACAGATATATCTTCGAGATTATAAATAGCCAATCTTGAGGACTTAGCTCACTTACTGAACAAATAACTCAAAAAATGATTGAAGTACTAATCTTTTGTCCCAGAGGTTCTACTGAGGCAACAGATGAATATTCCTACAATCAATGAGGCATATTGAAGAGAATCATATATATTCACTCATTTTTTGTCCCACGAGGTTTTACTGAGACGACACATGAATACTCATACAAGAATTATCGAGATAAGGGGAGCAAATTTACGAGATTATAGATTGCTGAAGTTTTATCCCAAAAATTTTTTTTAGCAACATTATGATGCAACATAATATGATTGTCACAAGCTCCAATACAAACAGTTTGAAAGTTTTTCTCTCATTGAATTTTTCTTCAAACTAGTTCAGCAGATATTTATGTAAATATCATTCAAGGGGGAGTGTTATGAGTAGTCACGGGAATCACTATTCCCTAATAGTGATATTTGATATATTATTTATTGTATATGGATGACTATTTTGCCCATAATATAATTATATAATTACGATTGTGTCATTTGGAGTTTTCCTATAAATATGATTTCAGTTATTAATAAAAAACATATATGAGAATCATTTTTTCATTCTCTCTTCAAATTCTCTCTCTATAATACAAAGATTTATAGATAACAGGAGTACAAATATCCCTCCCCAACCAATCGCTTACAAGAATGGCCACCCGACCTTCAATTTAATTGGAGGTCAGTGCTCAATTCTAGTGGCAACACTTGAATTGAATTTCAAGGCCTAACGATCCCTTACTTTGACTACAGCCAGACGTTGGTGGAACAATTAAATATTGGCGCTTCAAGCTGGCAGTGTGGAGGCCAGATCTCGGGGAATCATGGTTGGATTTGGGGGTCAGCATTGAAAGAATCACTGTGACGACTTGCGCGGTAGTTGAGGATATTTAAAAACCCTGTTCAGGATACACATCTCGCGATTTAACCCAGAAGAATACGCACGAAGTTCGTTATCAGGCGACTAAGCTAACCCTGTATCAAAAAAAAATCCCTCCCCCAATTTTTTTTCCCTTTTATCTCCGTCTCTCTCACATAATTACACGCAGCGAAAGGTACATTCTGTAATTGAAGTCCACAACAACTTGCGGAGCCTCCAAGTGGTGACTTTTCTTACTGTTTTTTTATCAGGCCCGCCTTGCTCTCCTCATTTCAACCTTTATCGTACTTATCGTTCAAACTTCTTCCATCCATATCATCTGGCAGTCTGGCACCCCATGCTCTGCTCTCCTGCTACGCGCCCTCCTACTCCTCACTGTCTTCCCAACTTTTCCCACCCTTAAAACATAACACGTGGCAAAGCAGATCAGAATTACCCATTTTACCCTTAATCTCCAACTCCATTCACAGATCCACACAATCAAAACTCGACCACCAATAATTGATCATTATTCGTTTCCGCCTAAATCCCATCTGTATTCTCGCTGGCAAACCGTCTCGTTATTCTTTCTTCTTCTTCTTCTCCTTCTTCGTCTAATTCTCTTACTCCACCGCCGCCGTCTCCCTCCTCCGCCCTTGGACCCCAAAAAGCTAGAAATAGTTCCACGCTGTAAACCCCAAAAATTCCAAAAAGCAAAAAGAAGAGAAAAGAAAAATGCGCCGTTTTCTCATTTTACAGGCGATTCTATTCATCTGTTCATCGTTGCCGCCGATATCAGCTTCTGATGAACCATCAGGATCTTCGATATACGAGGTTTTGAAAACCCACGGCCTGCCAATGGGATTACTCCCCAAGGGGGTCAAAGATTTCAGCTATGACAGTTCTGGGAAATTCGAGGTTCATTTGGATCGCGCTTGCAATGCCAAGTTCGAGAACGAGCTTCACTACGATATGAACGTCTCCGGCACGATTCGTTACGGCCAGATCGACGATCTATCAGGGATTTCGGCGCAGGATTTGTTTTTGTGGTTTCCTGTGATTGAAATCCGGGTCGATATTCCAAGCTCCGGGTTGATTTACTTTGATGTGGGCGTGGTTTCGAAGCAGTTTTCGCTGTCCTCATTTGAGACTCCGAGGGATTGTTTGGCGGTTCCGGGTCCGGTCCTGGATCTTCAGGGTGCGCGGCATATAGTGGAGGCTGTTTCCGAGGTCAGTTTCTGTTTGGGTAAAGATTATTTCTATGTTTTGTTCTGTTCTTGAAATTCTGTTTGTTGGTTCTTTTTTTCTTTTTTCTGTTTCATGTGTGCCATGCCATCCCTTTGTTTCTTTGTGGCGATTTGATTTTAGCAAGAAATATGAGGTAAAAGAAAGAAGAAGCATTTTGCATAATAGTCAGGGTTTGTCTCTTGGGAAGGCAAAGTACCTGAAACTAGGTACAACGTTAAATCATGAGTTGCGGGCATGGTCCTTGTACCCATCAACAGCACCTGTGTGCATAGAGTGCAAAAGGGTTGGGTCATTTTTTATGACGAGCCGTGTTTTGCACCTTCTAAAAGTGATTCCCCACATGACATTTGGAGAAAATTTGATATGGCTTTTACATGTTTTTGCCTGTTTGTATTAGTTTTTCAAAATATGTTTCTCGTTCCAAAAGTTCCGGTCTCAATTCGAGAAAGTTATGGATTATGTATGTTTCATTGTTCTGAATGATTATGTGACATGCCTGAGTTGCTTTTGAGTGTGGTTGTATTTGAGATGAATCAAACTACTGATTACATACCTCTGATTGAAGAAGCTGGTTAATGTGCCTCTTTTTATCAGATTCGATTTGGGAAGGTCGGGTATGAGCTTGGTCAGGATAATGCCGAAAGGGTGGTATTGTGATTTTAGCAGGGAGAAAGATGAATGATGCACGTTAGCTCAATCACATTATGACATTATTCAAAATTCTTGTATATACAGATTCCATGGGAAATCTGTTCTAGGGATCACACTTCTTTGTTCTTTCTAGTGTGCTTTCTTTCTGTTGCATTTATACTGCCGACTACGTGCTCAATCCTCTTCATGATACAATCGGGACGGAGTCAAGTGGGACCCATTTAAGGGTTGATCAAGCAGATACAGAAATTATTTGGGTTACAGAGACAGAGGCGAATCAGGTGATAAATTTTCAAATGTGGACATGAACATGATTTATTGAATTGTTTCTTTTTTTTTGTGTAGTAATTTTTAGATCACGAGTTATACGTACTTCTATTATGGAAGTAAATAAGGATTAAATTGTTT
Source organism: Orobanche coerulescens (assembly GCA_033398695.1). Taxonomy (NCBI): domain Eukaryota; kingdom Viridiplantae; phylum Streptophyta; class Magnoliopsida; order Lamiales; family Orobanchaceae; genus Orobanche; species Orobanche coerulescens. Next base: position 124,125,757 of record CM065817.1, read on the forward strand.
TCTTTTCTAGTTTTCAGTTTATCGTACTGATTACAAATTCGTCCTCTGTGTGCTGCCAGCAGCTCGCTGATTTTGAGTTTATTCTGACTACAGTGAATGCTACGGTTTATTTCTTCAGGGGAAGTTAAGAATGGAAACCATATTGGAGAAGTAAAGGGTAAAGAAAAAAAAAAAGAAGGAAAAGAAAGTTAAAAGGAGCAAAAAAAAAAAAAAAAAAAAAAAAAACTAAGTGTGTGTTCAGTTTGTTTTGTAGTTTCTGTTTTTATTTAAAAAACAAGAGTGTTATTTTGTCTTCATTTTCTGTTTTGATAGAGATGAAAATGTGTCCGGTTTTGTTATTCCGGAAACTATTTTTGAAAAGAGAAGTAAAGTGTACGTACAAGACTGAGCAGTCTGTCTCTGAGCAGAAAAAAATTGTTCGATCGATGTTGAATTGTTTCTTACATCTTCGTCTCTGTTTCACGTTTCAAAGATGGTACTAGAGTTGCAATGAACTTCTACCTAAACCTAGAGGTATGAGGTTCGACTCCTGGAAGGGCAAAAAAATCTGAGACTAGGCTCAGCGGAAGATCATGCGCTGCAGGTATAGTCCTTGTACTCTGTCCACGAAAAGGGTTCCTTTTTGTTGACGGCTGGTCCGACAATTCATAATTTTACAGTGAGCAGGTTCTTTGCACTTAGAGTCGAACCCCGTACCTCTAGGTTTAGGTAGGAACTCTATTACAACTCTAGTACCATCAGCGCGCCTAAGAAATTATGGCACTAGGGAGATGCAAATAAAAGGTGGTTGCTTAACATTTGGATGAGTGTGGCATCTGTTGGCGATATTTATTGTTTTTTACTTTTTTTTTAGTCGTTGAGAATTAACATTGGTGTTGGATAAATAGATTCCCTGGTTTGTGGCAACATTTGATCTGAAAGTAATTCTGTGTATAGTCTGTTCACTTGTTCTGGATGCTGAGTAGAGGATGAAAGTGAACCATGTTTAGCAAAATATTCAAAAGGGAGTGTTTGTAAATTGGAAAAAAGAAAAGGTTAATATATAGAACCCTTGAACAATTAAGGTTTTGCACTTGGGCTGCGGGACTTTTTTTATTGCACTTTACCCCAATAAAATATGTGCTTTATTTCATTTTGCCTCTTGGGCAACTAAAAAACCGATGCATGTGTGATAGGGTTGGGACTTTTGGAACCGGGAACCGCAGAACCGATCCGAACCGCATCGGAACCGACGGTTCGGTTCGGTTCCTAGCAACAATTTTTTTTTCGGTTCGATTCGTACTGTTAGTATTCGGTTCAGTTCGGTTCGCGGTTCCTGTCTGTTTTAAAGAGGAACCGATCTGAACCGCAAGGAACCGTCCGAACCGCACCGAACCGGGAAATCGACCCTCTGAATATAATATAATATAATATATTCTTATTAAACATAATTAATATAATATAAAATAATATAATATATTCTTAATAAAATAAAATATAATATAATATATTTCGTCCAAACCATACAAAATTGGTTCCGGTTCGGTTCCGGTTCAGTTCGGTTCCTGTGCGGTTCGGTTCTTGTGCGGTTCGGACAAAAAAAATTGGAAAAATCGAACCGCAAAAAAATTATGCGGTTCGGTTCCGGTTCCTGTAGTTTTCTCTTAGGAACCGAAAAGTCCCAGGCTTAATGTGTAATATTCATGTCATGTGTGTAATTTACTAAAAAATGAAAAAAGTGATTCTGGGGTAGAAGTTGGAAAATACGAGAAGTACTTTAGTGTTTTTGCACTTTCTTATTGCACGCACGACTTTGGACTACAAACATATAGTTGAACTACCTTATTTTCATGTTGTTGATTTCCTTGAATTGATATTATTTTTATTAAATACTATTGAAAGACGTTTCTTTTAATATATTTGAAAGTAAATTATGAATCAAAGTAGAATAATTAACTTTATCAATAATATATTGTCGTCGATTGATATCATGGCTCAATGTTGAATTTTTTCGCCTCCATACGCAACTTCATAATGAATCCATACACTTCAATAAGAATTCACTTGATTATTTTTAGTAAACGAGGCGTTCAGACCCGTGCGATGCACACAGTTTGTATAAAATTATTCCGTACATAATGTTCAGCGTAAATCGTTAAAGTATAAATCTAATTGTGTATTCGCAAAGCATGTAATGTTCAGCATAAATCGTTGAAGTATAAATCTAATCGTGCAATTTTATGCGTTTATGTAGAAATGGTTTTGACAGGTACATGTGATTTTACAGGTTTTATTCGCAAAGTATGTACGTGCACAAATATTGTGTAACTCTTTTTATTACGTAATGCTAAGCGTAAAGTTTTAAAAGTGATGATAAAAGTGTGTATTTGAATAAAATGTGCTTCATAATTCTTTTAGTAAATAGTTAAGACAATAAAATATCAACAAGTTCTATAAAAAAAGGCTTTATGTAAGTTATTGAATAAAAGACTTGAAACGAATCGGTCTAAATGGGTTAGGCTAAGGCTTCTTGTGTATTTGATTCTTGTTATGTTTCAACCATAGACCGAGTCTTGTCATGTTTTAAGAGTAGCCCGAGATGTGTCTGCTTTAGAAAGTAGTCCATAAGAATCAAAAAGTGTACATGTATAGCCTTTATATAATATAAATATAAATCTACCACCTAGAAATTCACCTTCATAACCTTATGAAAAATTCATAGAATTAGCTAATGGTGTATTGAGTTTTATGTACGTAAGTGATTCATTATATATGAGGCTTGCTTGCGTTGTCATAATATAACTTTGTCTTTTGCACACTAAACCATGATAATTTTATATATAAGTAACACAAACAAAAGATAAGATATGCAAAAGCCGCACGATGAGATATAGAAGCGAGTTTGTTATGTTCTATAGAAGTTGACAAAGTAGTTATTTACTATATTAAACAATCGTATATCTTATTTGGCATGCATGAACATGGAACCTTTAGATACAACAGCAGGAGGTTGATTTCAAGTAGTAGAATTTAACCTATTTACCATGCACGGTTAAGTAAAACTATATACAAATCAAACTTTTAGTTAAAAGTTCATTGCATTTAACACGCACGATGCATAAAACATTACAGACCATAATCAATTTCTCTCGGAATCTGCATACATGTTCATTAAAAAACAAATGATCACACATATACTCTACCTTTGAGACTTACGATTAAGAGAAGATGGGCACTTTGTGTTTAAAAGTGTCATTGTTTTCTCCAAAATACTTCATACCTGTAGAAGAAAAGAAACACGTTAAATGTTTAAGCAATGTCAATAAAGTTATTGCAATTGAAAGAAAAAAACACGTGAGAATATAGAAATCACATAGCACATATCCTAACTATTGCAATTGAAGCTCCTTATATAATGGCATTCTATGGTTTGTTTGTAAGTTGTATTGTAACTGATGGAAGGTGAAGCGATTCTTTAAAGAGACAATGCAATAAACCTTACTTTGATTAAATGCTCCATATTAAGTAGACAATTCAAAGCCATTTAGAGTGGACTTTTCACGTCCTTTTGTTACCACATCAGCAAAGGACTCAACTTTATGGCATAAAAATGAATGGTTGGTGTTTTAATTTATTTAGTAGTTTTATAGATAAAAATTGTAGTCACCAAGTCTCCACAAGTAATGATTGGACTGAATCTTTATATATACGAGGCATTAAGGACCCGTGCGATGCACGGGTTTTGTTTTTCGGTAAAATTTTTTAACTTTTTCTTATGTCTATAACTCAACTTTTTGTATCTGTTATTATAATTAACAAATGGCTTTGAGTTAAAAGTATGTATTTTTTCCTTTTACTAGATGTCCTCCGGTGCGATGCACCGTATAAGATATTCTTTTATTAAGAAATAATTTCTCGATCTCTAAATTTATTTTTGATGATTTTCGACATGAGTATCATATTAGCATAATATTAATAAAAGACTTATTGAGTGTATTATGGGGTATAATATAATTTAAGAAAGAGTACCACATTAGCGGAGTGTTAAGTCAATTAGTGTTCATTACATGAATAAATTTCCTCGACATACCAAAAAAAATAGAAACAAATTTTAGGGACGAAAATAATATTTGATTAAGTCTTAATATATGTGTGTGTGTGTGCAGTGTATGTTTTATTATTTTTAGTTATTATAATTAAATAAACATCATAATTTATATTTATGTAAGCAATAAATGAGTTAATATATTTTTATTTTGCATCAATTAATTTTACTGAAAATAAATATTCATATTTTTTCTAATATAATTTTTGTGTGCAATCGGTCATTATTGTAAATCCATCAAATTTATTATATTCATATAGATGTCTAGTTGAAAATTGTGAAATAAAAATGCAGCCACAAGTTACGCTATTTTTTGTGGCTGGCCGTTCAAAATCGTCTAGCTACAAATCACCTACGGAAGGCTCGAAATATCAGCGACTCGGGAGCATGCTATCAATGTAACTGCACGGAAGAGTCGGTCATACATATTCTTAGGTATTGTCAGCCGGCGCGCAACTTATGACAGTACCTCCTTTCTGACAAACAGTTACAAGAGTTTGACCGTACTTCGGATGCTGAATGGATGAAAAGTAACATGAAGAAACGGATGTCAGAGTGCAAAAGGATTCCAACTGTAGACTGGGCGTGGGTGTTTAATGCGGCCATCTGGGAGTTGTGGAAGTCCAGAAATTCGGTCATTTTTCGGGGCTCTGGAAAAACATTGCAACAGACCATTTTCAAAGTCAAGCAGATGGGTACGAATTTACAGCAAGCTTTCGGATCTATAATGACTTCTGGGCGAGACACGAAGTGGCGAAGACCTAGCCAAGGTTGGGTGAAATTAAACATGGATGGGGGCTGCAACGCATCAACAAACCGTGGTTCAATTGGAGGCTTAGTTCGAGATGAATCCGGTGAATGGTTATGGGGTTTTACTAAGGTTGTGACTTGCCCAACTGCCAATGAATGCGAGATACTTGCGATAAGGACTGGACTGAGCCTTGCATGGGAACGCAGAACTCCACAGCTGGAAGTGGAATCGGATTCACGCGAGATGATTGAAGCGCTACAACAAGACAATCTCACCAATTATCCGCTGCAAACACACATTGAGGATTGCAGAGAGCTACTTTGTAAGCCCTTGAATGTTAAGATTAAATGGATTGCTCGAACAAGCAACGCGGCGGCGGACAAAATGGCTAAACTCAGCCAAACAGTGGGAAGCGAGGATGTGTTCTGGGACACCCCATCGGCTTTTGTACTGTCTATTTTAGAATATGATCTAGCTTAATCATTGTAATGTCTTTTCTTTACCAAAAAAAAAAAACCTCATTCTACCATCGATACAAGTTACACCGCAATTACTGCTTTTATTTAAACAAAAAAAATTAGAGTAATGCGCTCTTTGTTTCTTATTATCTGTCCGTTTTGTAGACTAAATTTTGACCATATATTATTTTTAAAATATAATATGGCAGAATATTATAAAAGTTAATCTTATCAAACAATTCAGAGAAAATTTTTCTTTACACTAATAACTTTTGGCTGTTTTTGAAGCTACACTAATAACTTTTTTTTTTCACACTCGGCACTCAAACCTTTGTTAACTTTTCGACGTTACACCAAATTGTGGACGGCGTCAATTTGTCCATTAGTTTCCGTTAATAAGGGTAAAATTAGAGTTAAAGACACACATAAACCTTTTGCAGGTGTTTCAAATCACACCTAAACAAATTTAATTTAACTTTCAATATTATTGTATTTAAATAATTAATAAAAAATAAAAAAGTAAAATAAAAGTAAAAAAAAACTTATTCCATGGAAGGAGCTCTGATTCATTCCCGTTGTATTTACATTTCTTTTTCTAAAATTAATGTTAAAAATTATAATAAATTCAAAATAATTATTTAAAATTTAACTTTCAATGTTATTGCATTTAAATAATTAAAAAAAATAAAAAGTAAATAAAAATAAAAAAGCCTTCTACCTACCATGGAATCTTTTAATGTGAACACAAAATTAAAAAAAAATATTTTAATTTATTTATTTATTATTTATAAAATTAATTATAATGTTCTAATTTTATTTGTAAAGTTTACTTTTTATAAAATTATATTTTCTTAATTTTTAGAATAAATATTAGAACATTAGGACGTTATAATGTTATAAAAAGTAAATTTTATAAACAAATGGAAAGTTAGAACATTATAATTAATTTTATAAATGAAAAATAAATAAATTAAAATATTTTTTAAATTTTTGTTAAATTAAAAGCTTCCAAGGCAGGACGCTCCAAATCAGAGCTTGCTGCCATGGAAGCGAAGCTTTGAAGAATGCTTCTTTAATTTAATTGTACTTTTTTTATTTTTTATTATTTATTTAAATATAATAATATTGAAAGTTAAATTAAATAATTATTTTGAATTTATTATAATCTTTAAACATTAATTTTAGAAAAAGAAATGTAAATACAACGGGAATGAATCAAAGCTCCTTCCATGGAATAATCTTTTATTGTACTTTTTTTTTTATTTTTTTAATTATTTAAATACAATAATATTAAAAGTTCAATTTAAATTTGTTTGGGTGTAATTTGAAACACCTGCAAAATATTTATGTATATCTTTAACCCTAATTTTACCTTTATTAAGGGAAACTAACGGACAAATTGACGCTGTCCACAATTTGGTGTAACATCGAAAAGTTAACAAAGATTTAAGTGTTGAAAAAAAAGTTATTAATATAACTTCAAAAACAGCGAAATTATTAGTGTAAAGAAAAATTAACCCAACAATTTAGGGAGAAAACTTGTTTTGCCCTTTTATATATAGCAATATTCTTTTTTGTCTCAAGTTTAGTAACAACTCTTTTAATACCTAAATTGTCGAAATTGACCTTTACTCGAATAAAATTCGAGTCATATATTGTAATTTCGAGTAACATAATTTCGAGTCAACTTAAAAAAAAACAATATCGAGGAAGATTGAAAATATGGGTTACCGGAGTCCGAAATTTCGGGTTACACGAATCCAATTCGTGTCACCCGAATACAATTCGGGACATGTAAATAAAAAAAAAAGTCTCCCGAATTCATTCGGGAGATGTAAAAAAAAAAAAAACGGGTTACACGAGTCCAATTCGTGTCACCCGAATACAATCGACATGTAAATAAAAAAGTCTCGAATTCATTCGAGAGAAAAAAAAAAAAAAAAAAAAAATTCGTCACCCGATTCGAATACCATTCGTGTCACACGAATTGACCTTTCTTTCTTTTTTTTTTTTTGTTTTCATACCTCCCGAATGAATTCGAGACATAATTTTTTTCTTTTCATCTCCGTTCATTCGGGAGACCACTTTTTTTTTTTTTTTTTATTTTACATCTCCCGAATGAATCGGGAGACATGTCTTTTTCTTTTTTTTTTCTTTCTTTTTTTTTTTCTTAATTCGGGTGACACGAATTGGACTCGTGTGACGAGTTTTTTTTTTTTTACATCTCCCGAATGAATTCGGAAGACTTTTTTTTTTATTTACATGTCCCGAATTGTATTCGGGTGACACGAATTGGACTCGTGTAACCCGAAATTTCGGACTCCGGTAACCCATATTTTCAACCTTCCTCGATATTGTTTTTTTTAAGTTGACTCGAAATTATGTTACTCGAAATTACAATATATGACTCGAATTTTATTCGAGTAAAGGTCAATTTCGACAATTTGAGTATCAAAAGAGTTGTTACTAAACTTGGGACAAAAAAGAATATTGTTATATACAAAAGGATAAAACAAGCTATTTCTACAACTAAAAATTATTGTAATCTAAATAGATCAAAAAAATACAATTGCTATTGTTTCTTCTTGCACATGCTTAGGGCTGACAATTCTCGACACGACACAATAACACGATACGAACACGCACAATATTAATGGGTTAGTGTCAAGTCTTATTGGATTTCGTGTTGTTCTCGTATAACACGATAAGAGCACGATATTATCATGTCAGGTTCGTGTTGTGTTCGTGTAACCCGATAATATTTATTTAATATTTTTATTTTCTATTACTCATTAACTATTTAATTAATATAATTTATTTTTTACCCTATAATTTTAGAATTTAATTTTTTTCCATTCCACAAATTAAAAAGAAACCTTCATCTCTCAATCGTGTCGTTATCGTGTAAAATCGGTTTTTAATCGTGTTCGTGTCGCCGCGAAAGAAATCGTGTCATTTTCGTATTCATGTCATGTTCGTGTTTACACATTACAGATCGTGTTCGTATCGTGTTGAATAAATTCTTAACATGTCGTGTTCGTGTCGAGCCTTAATAAATCATGTTGTTATCGTGTCGACCCGATAAAGGCCCAACCAGGGGCGGAGGGAGAGGGGGTCCAAGGGGGTCCACGGACCCCCCGGCGGATAAAAATTCCCTTATAAAATAGGGGAAGCTATGTATACTTGTCCGACCTCTGTAATTTTTATAGCTCCGGATCCTCCTGAGTAAATGCTCTGCTCCCGCCACTGGGCCCAACACGCACACAATTTGACAGCTTTACACATGCTTGTATCTGTATGCTGCTTCATTTATCCTATATACTGAACATATTTTTAAACATCCTAAATTCCAATTATGTAATATAATTTTAATACATTGCCGTTATTCTATTTGTAAACTGTTTCATGCATGTATTGGTGTCCGATCGAACGCATTGTTATTGTTTTGTTCTTCACTCTAATGCTTTTATTTAAATTGAGTCTACTGTTTATATAAATAAATCATGTTTATTTAAACAAACCGCTACTATTCTTTCTATGTGTATTTTCTTTTTAAAAATTAGTATCATATATATATATATATATATATATATTATTTTTAATATTTTTAGGCATGAAGTATGTTTTTCAAATTACTGATCATCAAATATGATCAATTTGATATATATTTTAATCCAAAATGTATAGCAACCAAATAAGTTACTCCCTCTATCTCAATTCTATTAAAACACTTACATAAAGAATGATGCATTTTAGGTGAATGTTTGGATGTGATAGATTTGTAAGTTCTGTAAGTATTGATGGTGAACGCATGATGCAGATTAAAATATAAAATCTATTGATGGTGAGTGTATGATTGAAATTAAAATGAGACAAATTTATTTAATTTGATATATAATATTTAATGAAATATGGCACTACGAAACGGATGGAATATTTTATTTAAAAACAATTTATTTGTAAAATTACATTTGAAACCCTAGTGCCCAACTTTTCTTTTTTTTAATAGGGGTTGACTAAATATACCAACCTTTTTACTAATTATACCAACTTTACGTCATTTCAAGTCCCTGCCTTTTTTTTTTGCTTTATACCCCTCCCTACCTCCCCCCCCCCCCTCTCTCTCCCTCACCTTGCTCCCAGCATTTCATTTGTGCCTTTTTTTTAGTTTTTTACTTTTTTTTTTTATTTTTAATTTAATTTACTTACTTATAAATATACTAAATTTATATAAAATAAAGAAATACAATATTTAAATTGACATATTATATATGATGATTCATAATATAAATATATATTATATTAAAAATAGATAAATACAATTATGATAATACCAAAAAAATGTGTAAAAATGTATTATTTAAATAGATAAATATTATACATCATGTTTATTAAATACATTACGTAAGATAATACAAAAAAGTAGAGAAGTACAATTATGATAATACAAGAAAAAAATTAATTCTTTCACGACATGGAGTGCAAAAGTTCATTATACAAATTTTGCCGACTTATATATGGGAAGGCCCATGCCGGGTCATAATTGTAACGAAACCATTGCGGATGGTTAAGAGGTAATGGAGATTTTTCTTGTAATTCTACTTGGACGTAGCGGTTACCGACTAATGCCATCGCACCTATATTATGTTGTTGTGATCGTGGTGGACTACACCAAAGTGGTAAGCACGGCGTACTGGATGACTGGCTTAAAAAAAATAACAGCAATGTCAAATCGTGTAGCAATTAGTAAACCAGTCACTGGCATAATCATCCATTTATCAGGCGGTACAGAACCGGGTTCTTGGAGACTCAATGTGTACTGCAGTCGTGCTATATCAGCAACTCCGAATATGTCTTTGTTACATTATAGTGCATAACTAACTCGTTTAATAATTCCATCCGAATTTGAAAATACTGATGTTGACTTAATCCCAAGAACGTAGCCACCGCTCTAAACCCACGATTTCCATCTCCCTCTACAACATTTACCTGTGTGATGTAAGGACGAAATTTTTTGGGAATTTTTTCTAGAATATAAGAGTTATACGAACTCTCGAACTCATATGGGACCTCGTTCATGTCTATCACGTATGAACTCTCGAACTCATCTGGGACCTCATTCAAGTCTATCACTGGTTCCTTGTTCAAGTCCATCACATATGAACTATGTCTTGCTGGTTCCTTAATCGAATCTTACCCAACAAAATTTGGCATGATTGAACAAGATCTATGAGAATCTTGATGAATGTCATTTGTAGTTCGGCCCATGATATCCTTTAGCTTTCTTAACAAACTTTTTTTCTCAACTTTGAACTGCATGTAAAAGTTTTCTTTAAAATGTTCTAGTTCACCGTCACAACTAATATCATCATTTTGCACAGATGTTGACAGTAAAATATCTAGCTTCCTCCAAAAGATATCAATCGAATCCAAGGGAATATACTTACCCGTACTTATATACATTGAAAGTTCGCAAGCACATGGTAACCCACAACTGTTGCGAAGTCGACAGTCACAGTTTGAGGAGTCTAACTGAAGATCCTTCCATCGTTTACGTTCTCCAAGAATTATATCTAGAGCTTCATTTGAAATAAAACCACGCAATAGTTTGAAGCACTGAATGTTGTGTTGATGAATGCGGACAATTCTGCTTTTTTCTAAGCTTTCTTTACTTGATGTAAGTTGCGACTGCACTATTCGATCAATACAACCCACAAATCTATCCAAACTAGACTTTGCAGAATTCAAATATTTTTTTTACCTTCGCATGCTGACTCTCAACTCTATTGGTTGTGTTATTTCCAAAGTTGAGATGCTGATCAATCCAGACTGACACAAACATTTCCTTGTATTTGTTCAACCAACTCTCATTTACGTAATTTAAAATACCTGGAAAGTAACGTAAATTTGGATGATAAAATATATAAGAAAAAAATAGCTTTGGGACATAGAAAAATAAATATTAAATGTGAAATATATAAAACATACGTGGATATTTTATCAACAATGATTGAAGTCGCATGTAGTTTTCTGTGTAAGCTGCACGTGTTGCGGAATCCTCTGGTAACTTCCACAATGAAAGAAATGATTCCCAATCATTTGGTGACCTAATAGATGGCCTGCAATTCTTCAAAATATTTGTACTAATGTGCCATCTACAAAGTAATTGAGCAGCATTCGGAAAAACTTTTTTGCATACATTCGTTAGAGCCAACTCCCGATCTGTAACTATAACATGTGGGTGCATGCACTTGTCTAGTGTCAACTTTAGACAATTTAATGCCCAAGTATAGTTAACCTCCCTTTCATTATGCATAAAGACGAAAGCTATGCAAAATGTCTTCTTGATTGAAGTTACGCCAATAATTTCAACAAAAGGCATATTATACTTGTTCATTTTGTACGTGGCATCTATCATCAACACGTGTGGAAATGCGCGCCAAATATTAAATGGTGTTGGATGAACGAAGAATAAATTTTCCAACTCATTTGAATTACTTGTAGAAAACTCATAAACATAACCATTATAATGCAAAAGGGACAGGAGAACCTGCATTAGAGATTTGCCTACTTGCTCGACCATGCGGATTTTATTGTGTGCATTGTAAATAGTTTTGAGTGTGGACACATTATTTACATTCCGCTGCTTTAGTATTGATAAATATCGCGGGGCGCCACATTCATCGTTGTCAATTCTGCAAGCAAACTATATTCATCCTCAGATAATCGCTTTGCATATGGATGCCCCTCCATATACTGTGCATGTTGATGGTTAAGTTTATCACATATCACCCTTAACCTCTACGAATCATATTCATTTAAATATTTTCCTTCTAATTCAAATGGACAATTACTTTTTGTGGTGCCAAAAACTTTACTTGAATCCTTAACTTTATAGTCGCCGCCACGATCACACATGAGTACAACTTTATACACGAAACCACAAGGTTTCTTATTTGATCTTTGTTTTGACGATGACAACACCTAAAGAGTGTGCCATGTTTTGTACCCAATCCATCAATTCTTCACGAGACCAGAACACCTAAAAAAAAATTGCAAGTTTATAAAAAATTGATATTTACAAAAGATTAAAACCATATAATTGTACCTGATTAGTGGCAAATTCTGGTGTCATCGTGAAAAATCCAGCATCTTCAGTTAAATTATTTTCGTTAAAAATCGACATCTGTGGGCGTGGGTGTATATGTGTGTTTAGTTGTCTGTATCCGTTCTGTGTGTGCAATATCATCTAAATATAGGCATGAGAGTTGTGTGTGTGTGTTGGGGGTAGGGGTGTAAAAACCAGGTTTTTTTTCCAAACCGGTTCGGGTTTGAAAACCGAACTGGTTTTTGGTCGAAGTTTGAAAACCGATTTTCTGACCAAATCGGTTCGGTTCGGTTCAGTTATGGGTCTGTAAAAACTCGACCCTATACTAATCGGTTTGGGTCGGGTTGAAACCGGTTCGGTTATGAAAAACCGGTTATAACCGGTTTTTTTTTAAAAAAAAATTAAGAAAGTGATATCTTCTTATTAAATAAACCCATTATACATTAAATATAAACTTTTATTAAAGAAACTCATTACAACATCAACTTTTATTCAAACATTCAGAATTTAAAACATAAACTTTTATTAAAGAAACTCATTACAACATCAACTTTTATTCAAACATTTAGAATTTAAAACATAAACTTTTATTAAATAAACTCATTACAACATCAACTTTTATTCAAACATTTAGAATTTAAAACATAAACTTTTTATTAAATAAACTCATTACAACATCAACTTTTATTCAAACATTTAGAATTTAAAACATAAACTTTTATTCATCGAGAGTGATATCTTCTTCGGAGCTAGCCTCGCGCGAAGCTTCATCGAGAGCAATTTCTTCATCGGAGAGTGAGATTGCAAAACCTTCTTCCACCTCGATATCGTGTATTTCTTGTTCAATGTCTAGTTCGCCTTCAAGACTTTGAGTGTGTTGTATACGCTCGGATGCGTCCAAGTGATCCTGCAAGCAAATACACATCTCCAATGATGCCGGTGTGAGTCTTGTTCTTCGTATAGATAATACCCTGCCACTAAGAGAAATAGCAGATTTCGAAGCTACCGTAGAAGCTTGGACGGTTAGTAAATCTCGGGCTATGGCGGTTAGAATGGGAAAATGAGTTTCCCTTCCTTTCCACCAAGCCAAAATATCAAAATTTGCGAATTCATGGGGTCCCATAGTGGATAAAAAATCAGTTCTAATATATCTCCCATATTCGCTAGTCGATGATTGCTCACCCTCACCCCTAGCCCGTTTAGTGTTTTCTTCTCTTAAACTATTATATAAGTTAAGCATGGGACCCGCGCTAGTAGAAGTAGAAAATGATGATGAAAACGAAGTTGAAGAATCATTTCTTGAACCATACTTTTTAAAATAAACCCCGAATAAATCTTTAAAATTTTTGTTAAAGGTGGCTTTTGCATCTCTTGTATAGAAAACGTTTTCGTTATGCAACTCTAAATTGTTGTGTCACGATTTATTCATCCCGACAGGCGATCGACAATAAGGCCGAGCGACCTAGTCAACTCCAGTCAAACTATGGTTAGCTCGCCAAGTCGAAGATATCAAACCACCATCAGTTACCTAGCGATCGACTCCCAAGGCGATCGCCCTTTGGCAGCTGGCGATCTACTCTACTAACCAGCTAAGGGCAATCGACCTGCGCCCCGAGCAGAGACGATCGCCCATCAAAGTCATCAAGGACTGGATCTCAGGAAAGCACCCACGTGCAGATCCACCAAAGGCGCTGACAAGATCTTCGTAGTGCATAAGATCTTTAGCCGACAGACAAGACCTCGACCACGATGCCACCTACCTCACCTACCAAAGATGCGCGCCGAAAGTTGTCGGTAGGACCACCCGTGTCGCAACTCAGACGCGTGTAAGCTCCCATCGACCGCACACTGATCGCCAAAGAACTCCTGCAGACTTTGAGGGGACAGGCCCATGTGCTGGAAGACGATCACCCGATTATTATATTGCAGAAAAGGCGATCGCCCGGCGTATCCAAGCCCTATAAATAGAGAACCTCCTCCTACTGGAAAAAGGTTGGGAATTCATTTGACTTACGTCCGAAATACATTCCACCAAAGGTTCACATTCTCTCACATTCCGATACATTCACTAAACACCGAAGAACATACATATCATCAAGCTCCGGCTATCTCACCTAATCCATCTCAGGACTTCTCTCCAAATCTCTCGTCCGTAAGACGATCGCGAAGCAACAAGTCTCCACTAGACATGATTCCAAGGGATTCATAAGCCCAAGCCCAAACATCCACTAAATACTGCCGTGAGAGGCGGTCGATCTCTCATCGCCGCGACTGCTCATCACCTTTGTTACAAGAACTCACAGAGCATCAAATCCTGTTCTTAGGCAATCTACACGCTCACTATCTAAGATAACAAGAAACTTTACACTCATTGTAATTGTATTCTTACATTAGTACTTGTATCCCGAATATCGGTATTAATAATATCTCGCGAGAGCATTCAAGCCCGGACTAACAACCCCGCAAATCTTGTGTTATTTATCTTTCTCACGGAAGTGCTTTCTGCATTTGTTTGCTATCCCATCCATTCCAAAGAATATCTATCTCCTGGGATAATATTTTGGGTAAAGAACAATTGGCGCTAGAAGGAGGGCAAAGATCTAACCCTCAAACTTTTATTTCTACCGTCCCAAGAACACTCATTTCCGGCAAGACATACTGCCGACACTCACTGCACTTCGAAGAAAACCTTCAGAAAACCGTCATGTATTCTGTTAGTCTTTATATGTGTGTATATATATATATATATATATATATATATATAAAAATATATTACATTATCATTAAGCTATAATATTGTTAGAATTCATAGTTATTATCGCACTAGTACCATATATATTTAGAATGAGAAGGGTACAGATCCAGAGTGAATCACACCTAATGAGTGGACTTAGAATCAGTGCAGACTCTCATTTGAATGAAATCTACGACTAGATTTTCGAATAAAAATAGGAAAGGCACGTGCCTTGTGAATTTTTGGTAGCCCTTTGACATTGAAGGACATTAAGGTAATCTCCAACAAATAAATTGTCTCTATTTCAAATATAAATTGTCTCCATAAAAATTACTATTAATTCCAGATGAAAAAAATATAATGTTTGGACATAAAAATAATGTATTTATATAATAGCAGCAAATTTAATCTATCTACATAAAATATTATATTAAATGTATAAAAGTATTGAATAAATGTCATGTAGATACAGTAAAATCTTGATAAATGAATATGGTCGGGACCGGAGAAAAAGATTCATTTAACGAAATTATTCATTTATCGAAAGAAAATTTGAACATGTTATAAAGAGTTTGGGACCGAAAAAAATTATTCATTTGGCGAGATTATTCGTTTATTGAATATTCATTTATCGAGGTTTATGTGAAAGTAGAAAAGTACTCTACTTGTCTCTAAATATCAAACCACAAGCAGAATCAGAAATTTGGACCATGACTCACCTTTGCATTTTCATTGTAATTAAATGGAGCAGAATCAGTAGTATAAATTGTGATTACAAACTAGGACCGTCAATTTCCGACAGGTCACAATAACCCGACATGAACATGTACGAAATTAATGGGTTAGTATTTATCCTTATCGTGTTCGTATCCTTATCGTGTCGACACGATAAGGACACGCTAATTTCGTGTCGGCTTCGTGTCGAGTTCGTGTAACACGATAACTTTCGTGTTCGTGTCTTGTCGTGTCGTGTTCGTGTAACCCGATAATATTTATATATTTTTAACATTAATTTAATTATCGTTTTAAATATTTTTAATTTATTTTCTAATTTTTTATTTGAATTTATCGATTCGTGTCGTATCGTGTCAACACGAAAAATATCGTGTCATATGTGTCCGTGTCGTGTTCGTGTTTCAACCTTTCGTGTCGTGTTCGTGTTCGTGTCGGGCAGATACTTAACGGGTCGTGTTCGTATTTGGACTTATCGTGTCGTTATCATGTCGACCCGATAACGATCCGATACGCACGAATGCCAGCCTATTACAAACTCTAAAAAGTGCAAACAGAAAAAAAAAACGCAAGAGAAATATACAAATTTAATTGTCTTTTCATGATCGATTTAAGATGCACATTGCCTACGTAAAAATATAATATTGTTAGTTTTAAAAAAGTATGTCTGAAAAAAAGCACCATACTTGTACCGAAGCATCAGAAGCATCAGTATTGATCATCGTTATAAGGGTGGTGGCAACGGTGCGGGGTTGGGGGCGGGTTCACCCTACCCGGAGACCGCAAGTAATGATGACTTTGTGATTCCGGATCTCAATGACGACACGATGCCTCGCATTCAAAAAAGAAAGGGCAAAAAGGTCGAAACCGATACGTCGTCAAAGGGTAGTGTTCATATGAGCTTCGAAAATTACACATCAAAGAAAAAAGAAATATTGGAGAAGAGGGCGGAGTTTAAATGTAAAAAGGATGAGATGACCCAAAAGATGATGGAGTCAAAAATCCGTTCCATTGAACAAAAGACGAGGTTGAGGGCGTTGAAAGCATTTCAAACACCGCACGATCACATAACCGACCGAATATACTAGAGGTCACTCTTGCCGAAAAACGTGAGCTTGCGGAGAAATACGGATGGCGTTGCGATTTTTAAAAATGTTTTTTAGTATGTTTTTTTAATTATATCTTTTTTTAGGATCTAATTTTTTTTTAAGTATTATTACTTTTTTTTTTTTATTATGTAATTTTTTTTTAAGTATTTTGTAATTTCCTTTTAAGTATTTTGTAATAATAAAATATTATGTGTTTTTATTAAATTGTTTGATATAATTTTAAATATAAAAAGGTAAAAAAAAAAAATTAAAAGTGGTGAGGGTTGGTGAGGCATGGTTGCCACTAAAAAATGGTGAGTGAGGGTAGAGTGGGGGTTGGATGAGTTGGAAGAATGTTATTGATGGGGAGTGGGGGTAGATGGGGGTAGATGAGGCACCATTGCCACCACCCTAAGCAATATACTCAATGTATAAAAACACCAAACATTTTTATTTCGTTAAGTTACTAAAATCCTGTTCTTTTGGATTTATTTTTCAGTTTTTCAGTTACTAAAATCCTGTACTTATATTATACAAAGATAATGCTTCTTTTAATTGATCCTATATTCATTTAAATTAATAATGATTTTCTTTATGTATTTGTAGGGCTATTAGGCTTTGTTCTTTTGGATCGAATTTAATTGAATCGAATCGAATCAATCAATTGAATCGAATGGATTCAATTGAATCGAATCGAATCGAATGGACTCGAATCGAATCGAATCAAATATATATTAAGGGTAAATAATAATAATAATGGTAAATAATAATAATAATAATAGTAATTAACAACAACGATAATAGTAATATTAGTAGTAATAATAAAAAGATTAATAATAATAATAATAATAATAAGAAGAATAAGAACCGATAATCGAATCGAATCGAATGGACTAATCGAATCGAATCGAATGGACTCGAATCGAATCGAATGGACTCGAATCGAATCGAATCGAATGGACTCGTCGAATCAAAATCGAAAAATAAGTACAAAATAACAGGGCCCTATTCATCGAGTATGATGCTATTATTCTTATGTATACCGTTATTTGTATTTTAATTTACATTACTTCTGATTTGACAATCACACTTTTAAACATTAAAGGTGCGTTTGTTATGCAGACTGGATGGGACTGGACGAGACAAAAATAAATAGTCCCATGTTTTGCATTCCATTGGATAAAAATGAGATCGGACAATATGGGACAAAAACCTAATCTCATGGGACTATTCTTGAGTTTTTTTGTTCCGCCCAAATAGGTGGGAAAATACGGGTCAAAACAAATAATGACCATGTTACCCTATAATTTAACTTTTTTCTCTAAATAATTTATGCATTGACGTAAATCTTAGATGATACATACATAATATATTTTTTAAGTAATTTATTTTTCAAAGTAAAATAGTATCTTTTTTAAATAACATAATTTTAAACGTAAAATGATATAACTTTTAAATAATAAATTTTCAAAAAAAATATATATTTTCAAAAAAAAATATATTTTTAAGCAAAATATATCTTCAAAGTAAAATAAGTAATTTTTTAGAATAACATATTTTTGAAAGTAAAATGACATATTAATAATATATTTTCAAAAGTAAAATAATATATATTTAAAATAAAATACATATTTTTTTATATTTTTTAAAATATATATTTATAAAAGTAAAATGATATATAAATAATATATATTTTTAGGGGTAATCGTGTCATTAACAATTTTAGTCTAGTCTTGTTTTAGTTATACCAAACGTAGGACATACTATTAATTTAATTTTGTCCTGTCCCGTTCAGTCCAATTTTGTCCTGTCCCACTCAGTCTGCATACCAAACGGCAAACGCTACCTAAATGCACTGTTTATGCCATTGATGTTACTAAGCAAATATAATGCTTCTATTTTGCACTCTTACTCAGTTTAAAATGTAATACTATTGTTATCTTATTTATTGCTGTTATAGTTTATCTTTAGGGAGAAAACTTGTTTCTTCTTTCGATATAAGAATATTCTTTTCGCTTCTGTTTAAGAATAACTCTTTTGATACCCAAATTGTCTGAATTGACCTTTACTCGAATAAAATTCGAGTCATATATTATAATTTCGAGTAACATAATTTCGAGTCAACTTCAAAAAAACAATATCGAGTCCAATTCGTGTCACCCGAATACAATTCGGGACATGTAAATAAAAAAAAAGTCGGGTTACACGAGTCCAATTCGTGTCACCCGAATATAATTCGGGACATGTTTTCGAAAAAAAAAGTCTCCCGAATTCATTCGGGAGATGTAAAATAAATCTGATAAATTCGAGTAATAAATTCGGGTTACCCGAATTTATTACTCGAATATTCGGGTTATACGAAAAAAAAAAAAAATTCGGGAGATGTAAAATAAATCTGATAAATTCGAGTAATAAGAATATTCGGGTTATACGAAAAAAAAAAAAAATTCGGGAGATGTAAAATAAATCTGATAAATTCGAGTAATAAATTCGGGTTACCCGAATTTATTACTCGAATTTTCGGGTTAAACGAAAAAAAAAAATCGGGTAACCCGAATATTCGGGTTATACGAAAAAAAAAAAAATTCGGGAGATGTAAAATAAATCTGATAAATTCGAGTAATAAATTCGGGTTACCCGAATTTATTACTCGAATATTCGGGTTATATGAAAAAAAAAAATCGGGTAACCCGAATATTCGGGTTATACGAAAAAAAAAAAATCGGAGTTGACCTTTAAAACAATACTCGATAGGCTTCTTCTTCATCTCCTTCCTCACGAATCGGATTACTCAACAAGAATTCGTGTGACCCGAAAATTTCATAAAAAAATTTCGGGTCACACGAAATAATTCGTGTAATTATTCGGTCACGAAATACATCATTGACCGAATCGCATGAGGGAGCTCGGGGGTTCGGATTACTCAACACGAATTCGTGTGACCCGAATTCGTGTGACCCGAATTCGTGTGACCCGAAACTATCATAAAATTTTGACTTATAAAAATACCATGCTCAGCACGCCACAACATCCATCAATTGAACTATTTCTCAAAGAATATTTCCACCTTTCTTTTACGATATTATCTCACCGATAATTTTTTTCCTTTTTTCTCCGATTAATTATCTCGAGCTCTCTCACATCGAAGAAGAAGGATTATTTCATTGCAAAAATAAAGGTATATTTATCGCTCAATTTCCAATAATGTTTATACTTGAAATAGCAAAAATATTCAAATACTATTTAATTGTGTAAATTTTTAGTTAATAATCTAAATTTTTTATATTATTTGTGAGATGAGTTTTTGGAAAAAAGTTATCATTCGCTTTAATGGCAAGTGGCAAGATTTGGACTATCACGGTGGAGAAGAACAAATATTGCCTCGTGCTCTGGTGTTAACTATGCAACATTAGTAGATAATGTCCACTCTATTTTTGAAGCTGATAGAACAAAACATGTTTATGTTCTATTTTCAATTGATTTTGATGGAAAAAAAGAAGAAAGATGAAGATAAAGAATGATTCTGATATAAATTACTTGTTCCAATCTAATGTTGAGCTTGTGATTTTTGTTAGCCTTGAGAATGCAACTAGCATTCCTCCAAAAGCTCCCTCATTTGGTCCACAATTTGACTTACCTGGATCCAGCTCTTTTCCGGTACCGTACAATTCTAATCGTATGGATTATTTGACTGATTGGGGTTCAAGCATGCAAATTCCTCAGGAATTTGATGGTTCTCGATTTGATGGTTGCGGTCCTTCAAATAATGTATGTGATGTTGGTGGTAATTGTGGTGGTGGTAGTGCTGATGATGGTAGTGATGATGATAATAACGACATAAATATCGATGATATCGATCTCGAAGATGTCGAGGTTCAAAAACATTGGTTTGAAAATTTTTGCAAATATTGTGAGAAAAGGGGCATGTTCAACAAAAGATTGGTAAAAGAAGCAGAACCAGAACCAGAACCAGAACCAGAATGGAGGCGCTTTGATTTCGATCAATTAGTAGATGAAGAAGGTGCTCCAGCTCCTCCCCCTGGTCCTGGGTGGAAAATTCCAGGTAGACCTCCATATGTGTCTCCTTCTGAAGTTGATGATGATATGGACGAGAAATTTCATCCTGCAAATATACTATCTTTACAAAGAGGGTCTGTATTTCTCTCCAAAGATAGGTTGAAAAACGCTGTTGGGCGATATCATTTGGAAAGGAAATCTGATTATCGTATTTTAAAATCTGATAAGCAGCGCTATTCTGCCGTTTGTACAGATAAAACCTGTAATTTTTTGTTGAGCGCCTCCGGGAGGGGTGGATTTTGGAGAGTGCACTCACTGAACGAGCATACGTGTCATTTTGACCCAAATCGCAAGGCACCTAAGCAGTTGCCTTCTAAGATGCTCGGTGAATACATGTCCGACAAACTATTAGTGGAAGGACAGATTATGACTCCGAAGCTAGTACAGGCTCAACTTAAGAATGACTATTGTTTGACAGTCCGTTATGGCTTGGCATTGAGTATTCACAACCATGCTATCTCGGTGATATATGGAGACCATCAGGATTCTTTCAGAATGATCCCATCGTACTTGCATATGTTGGAGGTGACGAATCCAGGTACCGTAACTGATTATGTGGTTGATGCAAATACTGGAAAATTTAAATACATGTTTTATGCTTTGGGGGCTTCGGTATCTGGATTTCGTTATGCTAGACCAATTATTGTTGTTGATGGGACACACCTTCGGGGTAAGTATCGAGGAGTATTATTTGTTGCTGTTACAAAAGATGGTAACAATCAGATATTCCCACTTGCTTTTGGAGTTGGCGACGTCGAATGCGATGAGTCGTGGAAGTATTTCATGTACAAATTGAAAGAGGCCTTTGGTTGTCCAAGGGACCTCTTGATTGTTTCAGACGGGCACAAATCCATAGCAAATGCTATTAGAGAGGTATTCCCACTTGCGCATCACGGGTTATGTTGTTACCACGTTCAGAAGCATTTGGTTAAGTATGGTCAACATGTGGTTGCAATTTTCAATGCGGCACTACTGACTATCGTATTGAGGACTATAATAGGCAAATGGAAAGTTTAGAAATAGCATGTCCAGCTGCAGCTACCTACTTGAAAGAAACTGTCGGTGAAAATAAATGGGCTCGTGTGAAGTGCCCAGTCCGGCGATTCGAGGTTATGAATTCAAATGCCGTTGAAAGCATGAACAACCGTCTTCTATGGGCTAGAAGGCTGCCTGTTTCCGCACTTCTCGAGGTATGTCGAACCGTGGTAGAAGAATGGATATCTGATCGACATAAAAATGCAAATGAGTGTCCTGGACCTTTAACGTATCATGCATACGAGATATTGATGAAGGCGGTCGGAGCTGGATCGAACATGAACGTTCAATTTCTTAGTGATGGGGTGTTCAAGGTGACCTCTAACAGGAAAAATTATGTTGTGGACTTGAGAGTGCAAAAATGCGGTTGTATGATGTTCCAAAGATGATATGATCTCGTGCAATCATGCCGCAGCCTATAAGGTACCTAAATCACGACCAAACCGTGTATATACATGATTACTATTAAGTGTCCACCATTCGCCAAATGTGGGGACGGTCTCGTGATTCCAAGATTCACCCAAGTGATTGGTTCATTCTGCTAACATCAAGGTAAAAGTTTGTGAACCACTGCACAATCCGAGGCAGGTGGCGACCAAAAGAAAGGAGACACACATCGTGATTGAGTCCTCGACTCATACCCGTAAAGTTCAAGCATGCCTTAGATGCGGAGGCACGGGCACAATAGAAAGACTTGCACTGCAGCTTATTCCCCAACTATTTGAGGATTTCACAATGGAACCAACTCCGTCTAAAAAGGGACGTGCAAAAAAAGTGTAGTATATGTCATTCCGTTGACCACACCGCTCCAAAATGTCCAACTAAGCATCGTTTCGACCTAAATGAGCCCCCAATGTAAAATTAGTTGCATTTATTTGAATCAAATTACGTTTTATTTGAATCAACTAAGTTCAAATTTTAAATTGATTAAGTTAAAATTGAATCAATTACGTTTTATTTGAACCGATTAAGTTTAATTTCAAATTGATTAAGTTTAATTTCAAATTGGTTAGTAATATTTGAACAGATTATGTTCAATTTCAATCGACTAAGTTCAAATTTCAAATTGATTAAGTTTAATTTCAAATTGGTTAGGTTCAATTTCAAATCGGTTAGTAATATTTCAAATTTCAAATTGATTAAGTAACATATAGTAACCATAAATTACGTTTTATTTGAATCGACTAAGTTCGAATTTCAAATTGATTAAGTTAAAATTGAATCAATAACGTTTTATTTGCACCGATTAAGTTTAATTTCAAATTGATTAAGTTTAATTTCAAATTGGTTAGGTTCAATTTGAACAGATTATGTTCAATTTCAATCGACTAAGTTCAAGTTTCAAATTGATTAAGTTTAATTTCAAATTGGTTAGGTTCAATTTCAAATCGGTTAGTAATATTTCAAATTTCAAATTGATTAAGTAACATATAGTAACCATCAATAACGTTTTATTTGCACCGATTAAGTTTAATTTCAAATTGATTAAGTTAAAATTGAATCAATTACGTTTTATTTGAACCGATTAAGTTTAATTTCAAATTGATTAAGTTTAATTTCAAATTGGTTAGGTTCAATTTGAACAGATTATGTTCAATTTCAATCGACTAAGTTCAAATTTCAAATTGATTAAGTTTAATTTCAAATTGGTTAGGTTCAATTTCAAATCGGTTAGTAATATTTCAAATTTCAAATTGATTAAGTAACATATAGTAACCATCAATAAGTTAAAATTGATACACAATAATCATTATAAAAACGAAATCAGTATTTACATCAGCGCTAATACTATCACTAATCTCTATCATCCCACCGTATAAATAAACTAGTGGGATCACACACTACAGTATCTATATCATCGCTAAACCTCCATATAGATCGGGCCATACGTCCTCTAAATGCATAAATATCCGCCTCGGTCTTTCCATGAGAGAAAGACTGCTGAACGAGAGACTCTATAGTCCGTATAGAATACGCACCACAAGAGGTCGAGTCATCCTGAGCATAGCATAAATCCTTCCTCGCTGTAGCAACTCGAAACGAAGTCACCGGGGTGATATCAGGGCGGCGCTCGTAAAATCCAGAACGCTGTAGAATGGTAGGAAGTAAGCGACATATACCCGATGACTGCCGCGATCTCAACTTCCAATATGCATCGTGTTCCTGCGCCAGAGAATCGTGCATGATGATGATACCCTCCTCGAGTATAATGCGGAGAACAACCCAATGTCCGCTCGAGGACTCCGGAGACGTATTCCAGATGGTCAACACCTGGATTGTTCAAAAAGTACATTGTCAGCACAATATCACACGAATAACTAATACAAATAAATAACAAATTATGCAATAAATTATCACCTCGCGTAACTCCCACCATGGGCGATGATCGCCCCAAAATGGTCTCAGACCGTGAACGTGGCTGATCAAGAAATCGAGATCATCATCGTCAATACTCAATGAAGCTCCTCTCCTCTTGGAGTTATTCCATACATTGATACACGTGGCCTAATATAAAATAATTTTGTCAGTAACGAAGCACTCAATTAATTTGGAATAAATTTATTAATATTTTTTCATTACCAAGAAGCTCGTATGAACCAAAACCCTATGAGCGGCCCAATCATCGAGCCATCGCACGCCAACAAATCCGGGATCAAACTGTAGGATCCCCATATATGCATCCAGATGCTGGATATCATTTAAAGTAAGAATAATTTAAACATTTTCAATAACTACACGTTTCAATAAGAGATTACCTACATATAAATTGAAAGACTTACTTCTGCATCTATCAATCTGGATCCGTCCTGTAGCATCATAAACCAGGAGGCACTAGCTCCGAATGCAGCCCCAACATTGACACTACAATTTATTTTTTGTTTAAGTACGGACAATTTTAGTAAATAATATTGAATTTACAATTTAACTCACCTCTCGCCGCTGTCCAACCACCTGTTATACGCGTCCTCATCCAAGTCCTTCCTCTTCCGAACTACAGTGGTCGAGAAGGGGGAATGCGGTCTGTATGACCTATACTGCAGTCTAGGCACAGCACTCGCATCTGCTCGAATAGAAATAAGAGAGTACTCAAGCGGGATAGGGCTCAGATCCGCAGTGGAAGAGGATGGTCGAGACCTAGGGGCAATCTCTGGTGCTGTCATCAACGTCTCAGCAGGAAGAACCGGGGGGGTAACTATCGGGACCGAGGCTCCATCAGCATGATGATCGAGACTCGCAGTGCGCTCACGGGACCGAGGCTCCATCAGCATGATGATCGAGACTCACGGTGCGCTCACTGGGACCGAGGCTCCATCGCATGATGATCGAGACTCGCAAAGGCGCCTACGGGACCGATGCTCACGGGGCTAGGGACACCCAGTCCTGCTCGGCGGGAGACGACACTCCATCCACACGAGTCTCTCGGCAACGATGATCCGCCGGCGTCGGGACTCTCTCGCCCGCTCGGGGGAATAGGCGCTCCACAAATCGAGGCTCTGTCGGAATCGAGGCATGAGAAGGAAAATCGCGCATAAGATCATTAATACCTCCAAAGTCCCATGCCGGCGTATCAAGAGGAGCAGATCGCCCACTACCTCATCAATATGTCGACATAACTTGCCTCTGCGTCATCAACATATCGACGCATCTGCCGACCGATGAATCCATATATGCACGGATATGGGTGAAAAGAGTATCAAAATCGATGTCGGCGCAGCTTCCCGAGTACCCGTGCCAAGAAGATGCGATGCAGTGCGGAACCCGTATCGGAGAACTATGGGGCGGCAAATCAGTATGCACAGGCTCACGAGGCTCTGCTCATGACTCACGTCCATGAGTAAGATATATAGGGTCAGAAATAACCGGACCAGATGTCCGCTGCCGGACAATACGCTCTCCGTCTAGATCACCGACAGAAGCATCACCATCACGAGCCCTCCCCTTCCCCTTCCCCTTCCCCTTCCCCTTCCCCACACCCTTCTTGCATAGGGCCATCCTGTGCGTATACTGCACCCGCTCGCTGGCAGCATCACTAACGGACTGCATATACAGCTCCTGCTCCTCCTCAGGTGTCGGAGATAACACCTCAAAACAATCAATCTAAATACAATTCAATGATTCATTTTCAGTAATTATTACCTTAAATATCTACAAAAGTTTTTTACGTATTGAAAACCTATAATTGATTACCTCATCATCGAAGAATGTGGTAAAATCAACATGACCCGACTTCTTCAACTTCCGTGTACAACGAGGTCATTTGGATGAAAGAAGCTCCGAGCATGGTCCCACATTTAGAGCCTAACGAAGGTATAGCCTCGCAAGCCCATATCCGAAAACAATAATTGAATCCCAACATAAGAAACAATAACAATATTTATTCCGAGTTTGAGTATATAATTAAGTTAATGAATGCGAGGACGTACCATAATAGCGTATATGTTACCATAAAAATGGTAACTCGGATCCGAACAATGGGGACCTCGGTGGGAACATCGCTCAAATACGTAACCAAAATCGATATGAATATAAGCCCCATGGAAAGCTCTCCCACCGAGTCCGGTCCTCAACCAATGTCCACAACCACCGGTCAAGAATACGCTTGCCACCATCCACACCGAATATCAAATAGCGCATACACAAAGACCTTAGCGACCTTCGCCGCATCACCGGATGCTCTCTAAAATATCCACCGCAAATCGATCACGAATACGGTCTAACATCCGCCCCCACCACCGAGCAACGGATACCGATCGTACACGCTCCCACCGGTGGAACATCATCCCCGTGTACATCAAAGTCGAGTCTCCGAATCGCAAGCCGGTGACTAACGCATACTCATATCTAGAAAATCGAATAAATCGATGACCTAGCCTAAACCAAAACTCATCGGCTGTGCATCCGGTCTAATTACCTCGTTCGAGAACAAGGCATGCAATGCGGCATTAGATACAAACCCCCCACTCCTCCTGACAAAGTGTCCAAGACACGACTCTCTAAACTCCCTAATAGTGTCATCACCTACACTCCGCAGCTCAAAGAACAATCGTCTTAACAATCCCTAACCTAACATACCCATTTATGGAGCATTTCGAACCTCGCATATTCGGCCTCTTCCAAACAACTCCGCCGATTCAAATTTATCTTAATTTTAGCTTCATGCGTGTATTGAAGTAATATGTAATCGGGAAAAGTAAGTGGATAATTCGAGTAATAATGGGATTTATTCGATTTATTTCCATCGAGTTATTCTAATTCAACTTGAGACATCCTAATTCAATTTCAATCATCTAATGCAATTCGAGACATTCTAATACAATCCGAGTCATCCTAATTCTAGTAGTTTTATGTCAATTCGAATAATCATAAATAAATTGGCCTCGTTCTAATTGTGGAAGGCCATTAGTCCAATTTGAGTAACTTATAAACTATATTCGAGTAAGACAAATAAAAAAAAGCGAACTAAACTAACTAAACGAAATAAACTAACTAAACGAAACAAACTAACTAAATTGAAAACATATCCATATCTATAACATTCCCAAATTCGAATTGAAACTCGAATACGAATTACCAAGGTTACATGAATAATCAATTCAACACGACATCAATTCAATCGATATCAATTCATACATAAACAATAGTTACGATATCAACACACGATAAGTATTTGGGGTTGACCGCGCTACTTAATTCCCAAATTCAAATTTCTCTATTTTAATTTATTTTTCATCGTGTAAATCGAATGCAAATCTTATAATTCGAATGCAAATCGTGTAAATCAAATATAAAATGTGTAAACCAAAATCGAGCAACGAGCATACTCGAGTGACACGAAAATAAAATCTTACGGTTTTCGGTGGCGGCGGCGGAAGCGGCATGCAAGAAGGCAGCGGCGTGGCGGATTCGGCATTTCCGCTGGCCGGCGCTATTCGGGAAGTCGAATTCGCCATCGAGGATGAGGAAATAATTCGGATTCTTGAAACTAAGATTCGTGAAACTCGAATTCCATGATTCGTGAAACTCGTGAAGAAGGAAGAAAGAAGACGACCGGGAAGAATGTTTTCGTGAAACTCGATCCGGATCGGACGATGGTTGGAAACTCGATTCGTGAAACTCGAATCGTGAAGAATGAAGTCTTTGTTTCGTGAAACTCGTGAGGAAGATTCGTGAGTAATCCGATTCGTGAGGAAGGAGATGAAGAAGAAGTCTATTCGGGTTTTAAAGGTCAACTCCGAATTTTTTTTTTTCGTATAACTGAATATTCAAGTTACCAATTTTTTTTTTTCGTTTAACTGAATATTCGAGTAATAAATTCGGGTAACCCGAATTTATTACTCGAATTTATCAGATTTATTTTACATCTCTCGAATTTTTTTTTTCGTATAACGAATATTCGGGTTACCCGAATTTTTTTTTACATCTCCCGAATTTTTTTTTTTCGTATAACCCGAATATTCGGGTTACTCAATCGTGAAGAATGAAGTCTTTGTTTCTGAAACTCGTGAGGAAGATTCGTGAGTAATCCGATACGGGAGGAAGGAGATGAAGAAGAAGCCTATTCGGGTTTTAAAGGTCAACTACCGAATTTAATTTTTTTTCTTATAACCAGAATATTCGGGTAACCCGAATTTTTTTTTTTTTTTCGTTTAACCCGAATATTCGAGTAATAAATTCGGGTAACCCGAATTTATTACTCGAATTTATCAGATATATTTTACATCTCCCGAATTTTTTTTTTTCGTATAACCCGAATTTTCGAGTAATAAATTCGGGTAACCCGAATTTATTACTCGAATTTATCAGATTTATTTTACATCTCCCGAATGAATTCGGGAGACTTTTTTTTTCGAAAACATGTCCCGAATTATATTCGGGTGACACGAATTGGACACGTGTAACCCGACTTTTTTTTATTTACATGTCCCGAATTGTATTCGGGTGACACGAATTGGACTCGATATTGTTTTTTTGAAGTTGACTCGAAATTATATTACTCGAAATTATAATATATGACTCAATTTTATTCGAAAGAGCCAATTTGCAATTTGGGTATCGTTAATTATTCTAAACACGATGTAAAAGAATATTACTAAATGCCAAAGGGCAAAACAAGCTATTTCTACTTTATAACACTAATCTAGAATCCTGTAAATTGCAAAGTTGTAGTTATTTTTTTTTATGTAATAATATATGGTAAAACAAAACAATAAATTATGAGAAACAAAAAGTAATGATAATCAAATCCCGTTTTCCAAATTAGAAGAACACAACCACCATGTACCTATTCTACAGCTAATCAAAACTCTCATTTTTTCCATTAAATTATCGAGTGTCTCACATAAAAGACAAAAAACTTCACTGCCGCATCTCCTCCCCTCCTCCCCCCGCCACCACGGCAACAGTCCCGTCGCGGGGAAACATCATAGCTCCTTTGGCGGGTGAACTTCCTCTCCTCACCTCTTCTTCACCCCCAATATAAAAAATGTCACCAATTCATTGTCTACCCCTTCAATCCTCCAGCAGTACTCTGTTTTTCCACCCCAAGAATTCAATTTCGTTTAGCTTAAAGAACCATTCTTCCGCTCCAATCCCAAAAGGGTTTTCGAAAAAGGGCAAGAATGTGAAGGGGGCCTCTTTGTTTGCCGTCGCCTGTTCAACTTCTTCACCTTTTATAGGGAAAGTTGGGTTGCAGAAAAGAGAGGGGAATTACTCGCTGCTTTCATTCGGTATGGATCCAAAGGTTGCGTTTGTAACTAAGGTACAATCTGATGCTTCGCACCAAGTTTTATCGGCCCTGCTTCCGTTTGTTGTGGCTTTAACTGCTGTTGCTGCCCTTTCTAAGCCGTCGACTTTCACTTGGTGAGTGGTGTTATTTTGAGTGAATATATATATATATATATATATATATATATGTGTGTGTGTGTGTGTGATCGCTTCAAATGAAAATTAATCTTTAAAATGGATAAAATGAAAACGTAAGTTGTACATGTTTACTGTAAAGTTACTATGCAAATACTTCCTCCGTTACTTTATTATTGCAACATGTTGACTATTACACTGTTCACATACTCTCTTTGACCATCTTTTATGATTTATACATATGAAGAAATATAGTCATGTGAGATATTGTTAGATTCATCTCGAAATATACTTTCAAAATATCAACGTCTTATAATTTTTAAAAATAAAGAATTGAAGATATTAATAATCAAAATTGTGCATTGGCAAACGTGAAAGTCCATATGTTGCAGTTATAAAATGATGGAGGTAGTAGTACCTTGTAATGCATATTCACTTTTTATCCTAATTCGTACTAAATGCTGAATCTGAAAAAGTATAAATATACATTAACACTTATTATGTGTGCAATGCATTCATACTAAATATACACCAAACTTACGTTCCCATTTTAAAAATCGATTCCTATTTGAACCAACTATATATATATATATATAAAATGTGTTGTCATTGCTTTTGCTTACTCCTTTTATACCTAATGGTAAACTAGTACGAGTAGTATTTTATTATCATAGTGACAGTTTTGGCTGTGCCAGTTTATAACTACTTCAGCAGTGGATCTTCTTGGAAATATGTCCTATACTTTTCATTTTATGTATTTATTTATTTTTGTTTCTCACTTTCTCTTATGATGTTACATTTGCGCGTGTATACCTTGCATCTTGCAGTGGTGGTTTTTCGTCTCAAAATAAATACTCTCTCCATCTCATTTGAACAGTCTACTTTGGTCAAGTTATACTTTTTAAATTTGAGTGATAAATTCTTTGTAAACAACCTATTCTCATTTATTTATTTTATTTTTCTCAAAAAAGTAATATTGTAATGAATATAACAAATAACATTAATATAAAGAAATATTATATGAATTTCAATTAGACGCTACTATTTTATTTTGAAAGTGGATTCTTTTGTTTGGACAAAATCATATTTTGAAAGTAGATTATTTTAATGGCAGCGGAGGAAGTATCATTTTACTATTTTGCATACAGATTAAGGAAATTTATAAGAGAATGATTTACCCTTATCTGAGTGCAGTTATAGCAGGTAAATTTAAGATCATTTTTTCTTTCTCTTTACTCATTTAATTCGAGAGTAGTATATGAGGGCAGTTTCGGTAGAATATGGACAAATGCCCGATAATGACATTTATTTTGGGACGATTCTTTTTGGTGACTACACTTTATTTTGGGACGGAGGGAGTACTGTACTTACTAAAAGTTTTGTCTCTTTTCAATGCATAAATTTCCAGTGTTTTTATCACTCTTGTTATATGTGTTGCATATGTATGTGTGCGTGTGTGTGTGTGTATATTTTGTAAATGATTAGAGGAACCTGTAGGGTGTCAAAAGAATTATATGCTCCTGCACTTGGAGGCATTATGTTGTCTATCGGTATCAGACTTTCGGTCGATGATTTCGCTCTAGCATTCAAGAGGTTTACACAATTTCCCCTTCCTAACTTTTTTTTTTTTTTTTTTCATTTTCACCTTTGCCAATACTTAAGTAGCATTCATGTTTACATTTTTACCGCAGACCTCTGCCATTATGCATTGGATTCATTGCACAGTATGTCATAAAACCAGCTCTGGGGTTGTTTGTGGCGCGGGCCTTTGGGATATCACCGATGTTCTACGCGGGCTTTGTTCTGACATCTTGTGTCGCTGGGGCCCAGCTATCTAGCTACGCCAGCTTCTTGAGTAAAGGTGATGTGGCCTTGAGTATCCTTTTGACTAGCTGTTCGACTGTCGCCTCAGTTCTTGTTACTCCTCTTTTGACGGGCCTTCTGGTCGGCTCTGTCGTCCCGGTTGATGCTGTTGCTATGTCGAAATCAATTTTGCAGGTATGTTTTGTGGGCTCTGACGAACAGCATGCAGCTAAGTTTTAGTTATCGTAATTTACCGAAAGTATCCCAAAGGTTTTGTTTAATTGCAAAAAGAGCCACTTGTCTTTCCAAAATTACAAATATGCCCTTGAGGCATTAAACCACCAGGGCTGTTGCCTGCCCTTTTTTTTGGTAATAAATACCCCCCTCAACTCGATAGGTGCAATCTATACTTCTATTAAAAGAGAGTCGTGACACATGTCACTTTATAAGTTTTTTAATTTTTTATTTTAAAATAAAGTTTATATATAGATAATTTCAAAAAAAAATCTAGATATGTATTGTGGGAGTTTTATTCCACAACTTACACTCATCTACCAATAAAAAAATTCTTCCGTTATTTTTTTAGCTTAAAATTTTAATTTTTTAAATCAAGTTTATTTTTAATAAAAATGTATGAAATTAATTTTTATTTCACAATTTTCAACTAGACATCCATATAAATATAATAAATTTGATGGATTTACAATAATGACGGATTACACAAAAAAATTATATTAGAAAAAATATGAATATTTATTTTCAGTAAAATTAATTGATGCAAAATAAAAATATATTAACTCATTTATTGCTTACATAAAAAATAAATTATGATATTTATTTAATTAATAACTAAAAATAATAAAACATGCACTGCACACACACATATATTAAGACTTAATCACATATTACTTTCGTCCCCAAAATTTGTTCCTACTTATTTTTCGGTATGTCCGGGAAATTTGTTCATGTAATGGACACTGATTGACTTAATATTCCGCTAATGTGGTACTCTTTCTTGAATTATATTACACCACCCATAATACACTCAATATGTCTTTATTAATATTACGCTGATATGATACTCATGTCGAAAATCATCAAAAATAAATTTAGAGATCGAGAAATTATTTTCTAATGAGAGAATATCTTATGCGGTGCATCGCACCGGAGAACATCTAGTTTTTAAATAGAAACAAATATCAAGCGGATAATTAGAAAAACTACCTTGGGGTCTTACACAACCCCCTCCCCCAAAAAAAAAAAAAAAAAAAAGTTTTGAAATTTACCAAAAAGAAACCTTGACAATTGATTGCATCTCACATTTTGCTCTTCATAAGCAAAAACACATTTCAGAAATCCGACACATGTATCAAAACATTACACTTATCCTTCAGATCTAAGAGAGAATCAATCTCCAAGGGATATTTTTGTAATTTACGATTGTTTTTATTTGTAAATACCCCAAATCCCTCACTCACGTGTAGTTTCGTAATTATTACTTTATTATAAATCAAACTAAACTCGTACAGGTAGTTTTTGTAATGAACCCCCTTTTTTTTGCGGATGTTAAATTTTAGTTTTCAAGACTTTACAACCATTTTATTACTTTCATGTGTTAGTTTTGCTCATGCTGTTTTGTTTATCAGGTGGTTCTTGCGCCCGTCACTCTCGGTTTGCTGCTAAACACTTACGCCAAACCAGTTGTACACATTTTGCAACCTGTGATGCCTTTTGTCGCAATGATTTGCACTTCAATGTGTATCGGAAGCCCTCTTGCGGTAAATAGGTGTCAAATCATTTCTGCAGAGGGTCTGAGATTGGTCGGCCCTGTACTATCGTTTCATGCAGCGGCATTTGCATTGGGCTATTGGTTCTCCAAGATTGGACCTCTGAGGCAAGTTTCAATTCTGAAATCTTAATTTCTTTGTGGGGCCCCTGTCGGTATTCGGCTAAAACCATGACTATTCTCACAAATGAAGTTGAAATTGTTAGAATAAAGGCCGTATATGTACGCAGTCTTTCCCTTGCATTTCTGCAAGAAGGCTGTTTCCACGACTCTAACCACACCAGTGGAGCAACTCACTGTTGCCAAGAATAGTTGCAAAAATTTACTCTTGACAACAAAATTATAAAAAATCTAAGTCATTTTTCAAAATTTATAAATATTCATTTTGAAATACTGGATTTGTATTTTGAATCTCAAATTATGGAGTGAAGCGTAAATCTTTGAGCGGGACGGGGAGAGTATATAATAATACAGCAACATCCACTTTTTTTAGACATGATTGGACATCTACATTGAGAAGTAAGGATTCTCCATCCTACAAGAATCAAGTATTCACAGTACTTCTAATGCTCAGGATTTCGAATACCAGAATTCTAAATCCTAGTGAACCCTTGCGTAAACATGCTCTTAAAGCGTTATGAACATCTTCTTGAAGAAACTATATTTGACTTGAGAAATAATCCCCTCTCTCCTACCCCATCCACCACCACCACTCTGAGTCTTGACTTGAGGGTGAAATTTGTAAAGTAAGCTCTCCCGTTTTTTTTTTGGTGAATTTTCCGAAACCTTACGGGGATTTTGGGAATTATACCAAAATGGGAAGAAAAATCCAGCATTGCACACACACCACATGAGCCAACTTATATAACACAAGTGTTAACACTATAATGACGCAACAGGTTAGAGGAAGAAGTTTGCAGGACAATGTCATTATGCACAGGGATGCAAAGTTCGACACTAGCAGGTCTTCTTGCGACTCAATTTCTCGGACCCACACAAGCCGTCCCCCCCGCTTGCTCCGTTGTGGCCATGGCTATAATGGGCCTTTGCCTCGCCTCTTTCTGGGGTACGGGATATAAAATTCGAGACCTACCGTCCGTTCTTTATCCCACCAGTTGGTTCGATTGTCAATGCTTGACGAAGTGGAGAGTAAACCCCGAGAGATCTGCATGTCAGTAGAGAATACACGTACTATAGAAGAGCCAAATGACATGTACATTATTCTTTGTTCGGATGCATTTATATTCTTTATGTATAGTGACTGATTTACAGAAGTAACACAGTTTTGATGATAACAAAAAAAAAAAAAAAAAAGTCGAAAGGTGTTTGGCCGAGCTTACAAGCTCTTGAAAGTATCTCATACGATATTCAAGAGCTTATATAATCTCCAAATTTGCTTGGTAATCAACCATAATTTGCAGGAAATTGATGGTTCGAGTTCGGGATTAGAATTGACAAGTAGGACAGTAGTCTTGTGGAAGAAAGTTATGCAAATACAACTAAGAGTGTAATTAATTTCGAGCTACAAAGCCATAAGCAAAGTTATTAGTTTAACTAACAAATATTTTGACATTGATTAGTTTAACTAAAATAAAAAAAATAATAAAAAATTACCGTTGTGATTTTGAGTAGCTATATGTAGAGAGCTTGAGTATCTGTTGGAATGTGTATTTTTTGCTTAGAATGTAGTTTTTACTTAAAAAGGTTAAAGTATGGGAATAAGAAGAAAGTAAATTTGAGGGGGTTTTCTATTGCCCGTTTGGACTGATGTTAGGTCGGTACTAGAATTATATATTTGTTTATCTGTGGTGATTTCCATTTGTATATTCTTGGGAAAACAATGCTTTTCGTCCCTGTAATTTGCACGATTTTTGCTTTTAGTCCCTACGAAAATTAAAATGTTATTTTGATCCCTGTAATTTCTAAAACGTTCTTTTTTAGTCCCTGCCGTTAACCTCCGTTTATTTTTAAAGGAAAAACAATGCTTTTCGTCCCTGTAATTTGCGTGATTTTTGCTTTTAGTCCCTACGAAAATTGAAATGTTATTTTGATCCCTGTAATTTCTAAAATATTCTTTTTTAGTCCCTGTTATTAATCTCCGTTTATTTTTAATGACTTAGCAAACACAAAGGCCATCAGGTCACCAATTACTATAACAACGTAATCAATTGTAAAAACTTCGTTGGAAACTAATAACCACGTAATTAGTAAGCTTATTGCTTACTACCGGTAATACATGTGTCAATTGAATGTGTTAATTTTTCAAAAAACCCTCATTTTTCAAAATGTGCTAATACATTTCTTTTAAAAAATATTTTTTTCAGAAAATAATTTTTTTTTGAAATATAATTTTTTTCCAGAAAATATTTTTATTTTTTGAAATATAATTTTTTTCCAGAAAATAATTTTTTTTATTTTTCGCAAAAAGTAATTTTTTTATTTTTTCAAAAAATATAAATAATCCAGAAAATAATTTTATTTTTTCGAAAAAATAATATATTTTTTTTCAGAAAATAATTTTTTTTCCGAAAAAATATTTTTTTTGCCAAAAAATAATTTTTCATCCAGAAAATATTTTTTTAATTTTTTTCGAAGAAATAAAAAAATTCCATAAATAATGCTTTTTTCGAAAAGAGATTTTTTTTTCCTAGAAAATAATTTTTTTTTTATTTTTTCGAAAAATAATACTCCCTCCGTCCCACCCATCTTGAGCATTTGCTTTTCGGCACGTAATTTAAGAAAAACTGAAAAGTAGTGTATAAAGTGATAGTATGGATATATATTATTTAAAGTTGTGAGAGATAAATGTGTCTTGAAAAGGAAATGATCAAGTATCTTGGGACGGCCCAAAAAGGAATATGAACCAAGATCGGTGGGACGGAGGGAGTATATTTTTCCAAAAAATATTTTTTTTGGAAAAAATATTTTTTCTAGAAAGTTTGAAAATTTATTACACTGAAGTCCAAAAGTGTTATATATATAATAAAGTATATTTAAAATTTAAAAATATGGATATCCGGATTTATTATCCGGATTGGTATCTGGATAATATCCGATAAAATATGGGAAAACTCGGATACGGGCGGATATTGCATTATCCGAATGCTAACCCGTATCCGGATTCAACTATCCGGATCCGACCGGATACCTATTTTTCATCCCGATCGGATACGGCTCCGGATCGGGTGGGAAATATCCGCCCAGTTTTCACCCCTAGTTACTGCACTGTTATGCTATATGGACATATTCTATTTGTCAAAAGTTGAATTTTTGGGTTACTGCACTCATGAATTTGTTACTGCACTATTATGCTATTTGGACATATACAATTAATGACAGGGACTAAAAAAGAACGTTTTAGAAATTACAGGGATCAAAATAACATTTCAATTTTCGTAAGGACTAAAAGCAAAAATCACGCAAATTACAGGGACGAAAAGCATTATTTTTCCTTTAAAAATAAACGGAGGTTAACGGCAGGGACTAAAAAAGAACGATTTAGAAATTACAGGGATCAAAATAACATTTTAATTTTTGTAGGGACTAAAAGCAAAAATCGTACAAATTAGAGGGACGAAAAGCATTGTTTTTCCTATATTCTTTTTGTTAGGATTGAAATGTGCGGATTGAAACCAACAAATATGTAAAAATATGTAATTTTAATATAGGCCTAAGATCAAGTTTTCTCGACCTGACTATAAAAAAATCCATCTTAATTATACTAATATAATTATGATTTGGTATAACCGAAATTGCATAATTCAACCCTAACAAGAAGAATCTACAAATTTGAATAAACAAATATGTAATTTTAGTACCGGCCTAACGTCAGATCAAGTTTTCCTGGTGTGACGATAGAGAAGCCCAAGTAGACCTGGCAAACGGGCGGGCTCGGCCCAAACGGGCTGGGCTAAAAATGAGCGGGCCAAAAAGGCCCGATTTTTTCGGCCAAAATTATTAGGCCCGTGGCCCGCCCCGCGGGCCTCAATTTTTTTTTTTGAAATATCATTTCTGAATAAATATAAAATCATTTTTCGATCCTTAATTATTATATTATTCACTATACTATCACAATCAGATAAATAAATGTACAGTTATTTTTATTTGATAATTACATTATTTACTAAACTACCACAATCAAAAGACAAATATACAAATATTTTTATTTGATCATCATATCATTTATCACTACTACTTTCTTATAAAATTTATAAAATAATATTATTATTGATATGAGATACTACAAAGTAATCACAAAGTCCTATAAAAAATAAAATTACATCAATAATCACAAAAATAATTATTTTTGCCCATTTTTTTGGGGCAAAAAATATTAGGCCCAATGCCCGCCCAAAAACGGGCGAGCTGGCCCGGCCCACGGACCTGGGCCTATTTTGCCAGGTCTAAGCCCAAGTGTTGGGATAAATCTTCCTCGAGTTTTGATAAGTGCAAGGCCTACAGCATAGCTCTACAGCAGTTAGAAACTACATCAAAAAGGAGGTTGAAATCCAACAGCAGACTGCAAGCATACAAATAGTCTGGGTACATCAGAGAAGATACAGCGGTATGTTGTAGGCTCTACAGATGGAAAGTAAATTCTACAATAAAGCACTTCTCATAAGCTACAACAAAGATCCGTTATACTGAATGCATATTTTCACAAATTATTGGAACAAGTGTGAAAGCATTTAATGCAAATGTGATATGCATTAAATGGCACCTGGCAATAGAAGAGTTTGACAATTAAGATAGAAGATCGCATTAAATGAAAAGTTGAGAAAGAAAAGTCTTTCATATTCATAAAGCAATGATTTCAGGGATGTTAGAAATCCCACCAACCTTCAACGGTCATATTGGTGAACGACTATCATTATCCAGCTATATAAAGATGAAGTACCCTACCAGAAAACTGTACCACCCCTAATCCACTCGGGTATATTACAGTGCCGCAGACCTTCTTCATGAGAATCACCAGGCTAGATACCCAAAAAAAGTCACAATAATGCCAACATGGCTGAATAACAAATCCGTAGACCGATTTGGTCTTTCATCAATAACATATAATTTAAACTTCATATACATCTCTATCTCGACTCGTACCCATGCAAGGGTCAAACTACATTAATACTCCCACACGACGAAAAATACTACAGCAGAAAGGAAAATACAATTCGACCAACAATAACAAGTACTAGTCTTCATGTGATTAGTATCATTTATCTTCCATTATCCTTCATACCGATCTCGTTATTTGCTCCCAAGAACTTGCACGCACCTGAATGCAATAACAGGCATCCACCCCGATTACTCGGGGGTTAGCAAACTGGAATTTTGCTAGTGTAAGTATAAAGTGCAATTATGATCCATACACATCATATCCCAAGACTATAACAATCTTGAATAATCAACCAATCAAACACGATGAAGGACTTCCCGAGATATTTTTGCTTAAGAAGCAATTCCAAACTCTTTAGTTTTATAAATCTTTAAAATAAAATTTAAAAGATACTTTGATACCTCGAGTAGCTTTACTAAAACCACAATTGCGTCATATCATATAATCTTATTGTCATTCTAGTCAAAGTAACTCTGATGAGTATGTATTATATCACAAGCATTATGGAAAGTCAAAACATTGTGATATTCCGGGCATATCACCAAGTTACAAAAATGCTCATGATTAACCGTGGCCCCAACTATGCGCAGTTTTGGGATTTGGTGCCTAAAACAAAGGCGCAGCGGAAGCAATACACTAAAATAAATTCGATCCGAACCCCTAGAGAGGATCGATCAAGCTACGTATATACGAATATAAATCAATACAAAAGTATGATACGAAATCATACCCTTGTAGTCCTTTGATTAAATGGTTGTGAAGATGGTGGTCTCCGCCACGAATCCAATTCGCCAAGCTTTTGGTGATCTCCGTCACAAATCCGATTCGTCAAGCTTTAGATATCCCGAGCACCGAAACACCGTGCCTCTACTTGCCCCACACCGGAAGTCGACCGGAACAACATCCACCTTATTATCCTCCAAGGATACGGCTATAACAAGATGGTTGGAGCTTACAATTTTATTTATAACACTTTAAGTGTATAAATATTTTTTCTCTCTTGATTTTCCTAAAGTGTTTTGGAAAAATTTCCTTCTCTCAATAATGGAAAAAAAATGAGATGATGAAGATGATGAACAAAATAAAGACTTCTCACTTGTCCAACCAAAACTCACGGCTCAAAAGACATCTTCAAGCGAGGAGGAAGTCTTCATTTTATTATCACAAATCATTTCAAATCTACCCCATGATAAGATTCTCCATTATTAAAATGAAAAGAAAAATACTACTTGATTTTCTTTGTTCTTCCACCTTATAATAAGGTGGAAATCAAAGACCACCTAATAAAAAATCAAAGGAGGTGTCCATCTAGAAACAACGGACGAGCTCATTTCATTTGGGATTCCCATATGTCCAAACAGATAAAACTCCATTCTATTCTGATGTATTTATATCAATTAATTAAGCCAATTGATTAATCATATCAAATACAAAATAATAAAATTAATTTCTCCAAGAAATAATTATATACATGAATTAAATTAATCACCCAGTAATTTATGTAATTCATTAGGTCGTAAATTAATTTATCCAATAAATTAATTTAGACATCCAATGTCCCAAAATTAATCAGACATCCAATGTCCGATTAATTAGATATTCAATATCTAATATTTTTAAAGAGAGAATAAGCTCTATTTATTTCGTCGTCTATCCTAATGCGCGACTCGGTAGGTCCGTCTCAGTTAACAATGGGAGGAACCAGAGAGTGATAGCACCACATAGCCAGTCCTGCGGCCTACACTGTAACCTAACTGAGAACGAATGATTGGGATCATTCCAAAATCTTTCTGTCGTGAATACCAGTATACGTATAAATCCTGCTTTCAAATATCCCGACCAAGTTATAGGGTCACGATCAATCAAACCCTATCTGTACTTGACGCTATGCATGAGTTAATGCAAATCGAGATCACTAAGCTCTCGTGTATCCAATACAACTAGCTACAATATTTTGGCCAAAGACTTATGATCTCGTCTGCCAATAACCGCATAGGACATAT
Organism: Orobanche coerulescens; assembly: GCA_033398695.1. Lineage (NCBI taxonomy): Eukaryota > Viridiplantae > Streptophyta > Magnoliopsida > Lamiales > Orobanchaceae > Orobanche > Orobanche coerulescens. Next base: position 124,166,392 of record CM065817.1, read on the forward strand.
ACCCGTTCACTAACCGGAGAAAGAATCATATCTTGGTTTTAGTAGAACCTGCTATTTGCCCGTCAAGATGCACGTCGAGGTTGACCCCCGCCTTCCGGTTTTCTAGGTCGAACCACTCTAATGAAAATCTTAACGTCACAAGTACACCCCTACTAAAACCTCAATTCGAAGGTTCACGAATACCTATCACAATCTTTCGATTCCGTCATTGATGTCCCAGAGTGAGATCCGTGTGACGAATCGAGGCTGAGTCGGTTCGAGTATACTAATCTCATTAGCATACCTATATGTACTCCTACTAATCATTAGTGATCGACAGGCACTCTCCAAGTTAAAGAACACGTCATACAAGTCTTCACATAAACTTAACACACAGTTAAGTTTCATCGACTTGCGAACGATTAAGTATTTGAGCCATAAACCTTTCCAGTGCCAATCCTCTTATCCAATAAGGAACGGAATGTTTTGCTCTCAAATACACGGACTAGTTTATATATATATATATATTTACAATTCAGGAATGCTAGTGACTACCGGTAAATAAAGAAACATACAATTGCCTTTTGATAAGGATTTACATAATAACAAGTACAATGCCCTCACTCTAACATCCTCTGAGTGGCATTAGAGGGCATACTCCTAACAATCTCCCACTTGCACTCAATGCCATATACTATGGTATCTAATACCCATGTTCTCCAGATGACGCTCCAAGCTTATCTGAGAAAGTGGCTTGGTCAGTGGATCAACGACATTTTCTACTGAGTCTACTTTATGCAGCACAATGTATCCTTTGCGAATAAATTCTCTGACGGGATGATACTTTCTTTCAATGTTTTTTGTACCATTGTGAAACCTCGGCAGCTAGGCCTGTGCTACCGCTCCATCATTATCGTATAAAAATGAAAACAGGCAGCGCAGCACATGGTGTCACTTGAAGTTCACCTAGTAGCTTCTAAATCTAAAACCCTTCCGTTGGAGGCCTCCGTGGCCACTTGATACCCAGCCTAACAGGTGGAATCAGCAGTCGCGCTATGCTTGGCACTATGCCAAGTTAATGCTTCTCCATTAAGAGTAAAATGTAGCCAGAAGTAGACATAGAGTCATCTTTCTATCCTTGGAAGTCTGAATCAGTGTCCCTTCACATTCAGTTCTCCACCACCATATATAAGAACCAGATCTCTAGTCCTTCTAAAGTACTTGAGAACGTTCTTTATGGCGGTCCAATATTCCCTACCTGGGTTTGCCTGAAACCTACTTACCGCGCTCCCAGCATGCGCAATGTCAGGTTTCGTACATAACATGGCATACACAAGGCTACCCACGGCCGAAGTATATGGTGTATTACTCATTTCTTTTCGTTGTTCCTCACTTTGAGGACACATCTTCGAGGTGAGTTTTATTCCGTGTCGCATCGGAAGGAACCCTATTTTAGAATCATCCATCTTAAATTACTTTAAGATTTTATCTATATAGAGGGCTTGGGAAATCCTATCATTCTCTTCCCTCTATCCCGGTAGAGTCGAATCCCAAGAATATAGGTAGCTTCTCCCAAGTCTTTCATGGAGAACCTACTTCAAAGCTAAGCTTTCACAGAACTGAGCATTCCCATATCGTTTCCTATTAGTAGAATGTCATCTACATATAGCACTAAGAATGCGATCTTGCTCCCACTAAACCTCTTATATACACAAGGTTCCTCTTCATTTTGCACGAAGTCAAACTTTTTTACTGTCTCGTCAAAACGAAGGTCCCAACTATGTGAAGCCTGCTACAGTCCATTTCACAGAGTCTACATCCACCATTGTTAGGTCATAGGTCGCGGGTCGGTCTCTTAGTAATCACCTGGAACCTCATAAAGACCCAGTTCTTCCAGGTGCATAAAGTCACACCTCTCAAGTAATTGATACACCCTACTAGACCTGCGAGGTGCTTGTACTTATGTTTTAGAAGGTTAGGTTCCAACTTATTGTACAGGTGTCTCCTGAGGAATTTTATCGTGTTCTTCCAAAGAAATACTCTTACCTGCTCAACCTTCCTGAATGAACTCATCTTCTAGGAAATGTGCTTGCAAAGCAATAATAATCTTTCGATCTTCGTGCATATAGAATAGATAACCCATCGTCTCAAATGGGAATCCAATGAAACATCCCTTCATGAACCTAGATTCCAACTTCTCCGCCTTAGTCATCTTGACATATGCGGGACATCCCCAAATCTGAATATGATTAAGACTTGGTTTTGCCGTCCCACATCTCATATGGAGTTTTAGGAACGAATTTGGAAGGACATATGTTCAAGATATAAGCAGTAGTTAGGAGCGCATACCCCCACAAACAAATTGGTAAGTCGGTGTAGCTAAGCAAAGAATGAACCATGTCCAATAAGGTTCGGTTCCTTCTTTCCGACACACCATTTAACTGAGGAGTTCCTGCAGGTGTAAGTTGTGATACTATTCCATGCTCTTTTAGCAAATCGTCAAACTCTGTACTCATATATTCACCACCTCGGTCCGACATAAGTGCCTTGATATGATTACCAGTTTGTTTTCCGACTAGGGCCTCAAATTCCTGGAATTTCTCAAAGGCCTCGGATTTATGTTTCATTAAGTATACATAACCATACCTAGTATGATCAGCCGTAAACGTAATGAAGTATTGATATCTGTCATGTACTACTTCCAAAGCACCACATATGTCGGTATGGACTAATCCAAGTTTATCAGTAGCTCTTTCAAAAGTCCCTGTGAAGGGGGACTTAGTATTTCTTTTAAGGCAAGATTCACAAGTTGGAAAGGGATCCGGTCCCAATGGACTCGTAAGTCCATCTTTTCCATTTTGTAAACCTTGGTCTGTCCAACATGACCAAGTCTAAGATACCATTTCAAAACTTGATTAGTTTCATCCCTACCACGCCTCCTAGTCATAGTATTCACGACTTTGTTTTTTAGGTTTAGATGATACAATCCATTTAACAATATGTCAGTGCCTACTAGTTTATTTTGAAAATATATTTTGCAGGAACCATCACCAATGAGAAATGAAAGGCCTTTCAAATCCAAGACCGTAATGCATAAAATGTTCTTATGCCCCTTGGGAAACATTAGTACATCATCTAAAGTTAAAACAAAGCCGATTTGAAGTGATCCTATATCAGTTGTTGTGACACTATGCCCGCCTCCGACAGTAATCATCACTTCCCCAGCTCCAAGCTTTCTACTTCGTTCCAGATCCTGATTCAAGGTACAAATGTGAGAACTAGCACCTGAATCCAGTATCCCAGAAGTAGAAAATATGGTAGTAGAATAATTAGTTTCCAAAACTAAAAGTTCCGTACCTGAAGTGCCATGAAGAATCGGAGAGTCTCTTGCCCAGTGGCCCAGTTCACCGCATTTGACACATGCGTCCTTCTTCACCTTCTTGCTTTTTGGAAAAATTGGGGCCTTGTCCTTACCCTTAAAGTCCTCATTTTGTGGACCCCTGTTTCTTGGTCTTTTTCTTCTTATTCTTGGACTTTCGAGATCCATAAGAAATCACAACGGCCGACTCCTTCACCCGCGGAGTCTTCATCTGAGATTGAGTGGTTACAAGTTTGTTCATCAACCCTACTACATTGCAAGCAATCTCATTGCAGTTGAAGTTCATAACAAACTGTGAGAAGGAATCAAGAAGAGATTGCAGGATAAGGTCGGTTTGCAGAGAAGCATGCATTCTAAAATCAAGAGCCTCCAATCTCTCGATCATAGAGATCAATTTGAGGACATGGTCCCAAACTTTCTCACCTTCCTTCATCCTGTCACCGAAAAGCTCTTTAGATATCTCATACCTAGCAGTTCAACTGTGCTCACCATAAAGCTCGGTTAAGTGAGATAAAATCTGCCTAGCAAAAGTCATTTTCTCATGATCTCTCTGAAGCTCATTATACATAGAGGACATCTATTGGCACGGACTCTAATATCATCCTTAACCCACTTTTTGTGGTTTTCAACTTCTTACTGACTGGCTCTGGTCCGCACCGGAGCCGCCGGAATGTCCGCCTCCAAGACGTATCCCAACGCCTCCATACTAAGGACTATCATCAGGTGCCAATCCACAAAGTTAGGCCCAATTAAGGTGTTCTTTTCGTGTAGCATATCGAGTGGGTTCATTGTCATATTTGAGAGTTTTATTTCTGCATAAACTACACTAGATTGATTAGGGACTCATTCAATTATGGTCTGAGTTTAAAATTAAGGACTTTTATATTCTTTTAACCTAACTCCCACTATTTTTATCAGAATAACACACTCCTTTGTGAAATCCAGAAGTATTCGTTCGCTTTACTTCATAGTGGTGATTGAGTTTTTTATAAATTTTAATAAAGGGCAACCGAACAGGTTTCTGGTCTATTAATCTTTATAAAGTGGTGTCCAACACCAACCCGTCTAATGGATGATTCGATCTTATTTTTCCCCTTGTTCACTCCCCTCAACCTATACGGTTTCTATGGTTCATGAACAAGTTAAGTTTACACCATCAACGCTGATCAGTTTTGTAATTGAATCTTATCCGGCAACCTAACAAGTTTCTAGGGATAAAATTTGCTCTAAACGAAGGCATCCAATACACTCTCGGTAATTTATCGACCTCTCCGAATGACTACCCCGATAACTCGGAAGCATAGCACATCCAGTTTGGATTTCAATTTTCCAAAAGCTCGATAGAGGGAAGGAAAACCTTGAAACCTTTTAAACTTAATATTTTATCGTGGGAGAATTTTCGTGATTAATGTTACACTTTGCACATGCGTGTTTGTTGCATTCATACCATATGAATAAAACATCAACAACCTAGTTGCTACCAACATGCAGTTCATGGACCGTTCCTAGAACAAAAACATCGTAGTCTAGTTACAAGTCTTCGGTCTTGAATCTTTGTCTTCTCGAGTGGATCTTTCTCCAGTCTTCGTCATTACATATAAATTTTACATGGAATAATTGCATCCTATACAAATTTTCTAGTAAAATAAATAGGCTCAAAACGGCATTCACAACCCAATCGAATAAACCCGAACGATTCAAAATTAGGTCCATGAACCACATACTCATTCAAAAGCATTCATCCCATAAATACTAATTAAATGGACTACATATTAAATATATTGATCCAACCAATATATATAATCAACTATTAAATAGAATTGATCCAATCAATTCACATAATTGGTAATATGAAGTCGTTCAAAGTAATTCAGTCAATCACAAGTATTCCAATTAATCAATTTTCACTTGTTAAAATGAAATAACATATATCATTTTAATCAAATTAAATCTATGGATCTCTACGGTCCTGTATACCCTGTCATCCTGGGAGGTAAGAATTAAAATCTTGTTATTTTTGAAGATTTTTCCAGGTATACTTGAACTATATTTTTTTTACACTTTTTGATGAAGACAAAGGAGATGAATTGAGATAAAAATGAGAAGGATATGAATTGATAAAAATGAGAAAAATCGAAGAAGTCGAAAAGAAAAAGAAAGCATACAAAAAGGGGGAGTTGAAATTGAAAAACGAAAAACGAAGGAGTTGAAAAACAAGGGAGATGTCGAAAAGAAAAGAGGATTGGAGAAACTAACGAAACGATCAAAGCCGAAAACTTTGATTTGTATATATATACATATATTTTTTTTATAGGTTTTATCCAATTCAAGAGTTGTTTTGTAATCATCAAAAAGGGGGAGATTGTTGGAATATTTATTCCACACATTATTTATTTTGTGTTTTGATGATTAAAGTTGCTAAACAACAAAACAACATTGAGGCGAAGCAAATCAATGAAGCAGACGAATATGCAAAAAGTTGTAATCTGGACTGCATTAGCGCACGCTAAGACATATATGTTAGCGCACGCTAACGGGGAGTAATCTGCATATCAGTCAAGTTCGAATTAAGCTGAAGTGAAGTCACCTGATGATTTTCTTTTCGACATCTCCCTTGTTTTTCAACTCCTTCGTTTTTCGTTTTTCAATTTCAACTCCCACTTTTTGTATGCTTTCTTTTTCTTTTCGACTTCTTCGATTTTTCTCATTTTTATCAATTCATCTCCTTCTCATTTTTATCTCAATTCATCTCCTTCTCCCCCTTTTTGTCTTCATCAAAAAGTGTAAAAAAAATATAGTTCAAGTATACCTGGAAAAATCTTCAACAATAACAAGATTTTAATTCTTACCTCCCAAGATGACAGGGTATATAGGACCGTAGAGATCCATGTGTAGCAAATATAGGACCATGTGGGTGGAAAGATTTGACGTGATCTTCAGGGAGATTTTGACCTGCTTGCCTTTCTGACAGGGTCCACTGACACTGTTTTTATGAAATGAGACATCAGGCAAGCCTCTGGCCATTCCCTATCGACCAATCTTGTTGATGGTCTTGAAATTGATGAGCGACAGCTTTTTGTGCCGTAGCCAGCTTTGATCTGCAGTGACTTTGGCAACAAAGTAAGGAATTATGGAGCTTATAGGTTTCCAGTCAGCAATATACATGTTACTTGACTGGCTTCCTACGAGGACGATTTGCTTGGTCTTAATTAGTGTCCTTCACCCTACAATGATCTACATAGAGTTTTGACAGAGAATTGGCTAATGCTAAGTAAATTGTACTGTAGTCCTTCAACATGGGTTACGTTAGTGACTTTGAATTTTTCTACAAACATGGTTTGTTTCCCTCTTGTTATTTCATTGGATTTTTCACCAGATCGATCCTTTGGACCGCGGCCTTCTACATAATCTGACATCTTGCTGATATCTCGTATCATATGGCGAGAACATTTTCTATCGAAATACCAGATGTCCTTCTCCATGATATCCTATAATAAAAAAGATTAAGTAGATTTAGGACCCCTTTGATTTTGGGTCCTTAGTTATTAGTGCCTTTAGGTACCTACATTTGCCTGATAGCAATGGGTTTGCTTTAGTTTACGTTTGGTCCTGTTTTGCGAGATTAACAGGGGGAAGGCACGTAATCGCTGTAAGTATGATTATTATGCATGTAAAATATGGTGTTTTGGCTCTAGTATAGTTGGCGTCTCGGATGAGGAACCATTTTCTTTGGCCTTGTTGCTTGCCTTTTGGGTTTCCAGTTAGATTCCCATATTTATTGATGATAAAATTGCATGGCAACTTGCTTACGGGATGGATATTTGCTTCTTGTACTCAGTATCTAGGGGCACGACACTGTTGATAGTACTGAGGTGCATACATTTGATGCTTAGGTACAACTTTCTTTTTGGTCGGTTAATGATGCTGTTGGTATGCTCGAGGAGCATACTATTGATGATTGACATTGCGTCTTATAGGTCTGTGAGGCTGGGCTTTCCGCTGCTTATGATATGGGCTAGGTGGCGGAATCACATCCTTTGCTGTCCAAGAAGGGGTAGTTGTGACTTTTACAGGACTCGGCGCTTCTTCGGGTTCGGGAATGGGTTCCACTCCCTTGAAAAAAAACATACTAGTTTTGCCTTTGTGGGAGAACAAGTCATATCCTAAAACATGTTTGTTGTGGGCGTGCTGCCGAGTGCTTAAAATGTCTTCCATCCTCCTTGATGATATCTCAAAGGATTTAAGGATGGTCTCAAGTTCTCTTTCTCTTTTCTCAAGAAACTGTATCTTAACTTCTAACAAAGCATAATCATTTATCTTCCAATTATTATGAGCTTTTACCATATTTAGTTCGGTTACAGGTTGATGATTGCTTTCCATGTGTTTTTGGTGAATAATTTTGCTGTTTTTACAATCCAAAGACATGTTTTCATAATTATTTTTCTACAGATCATTTTCGTCCTTCAGCTCTAAATTTCAAAGAGAGAGTTGTAGGTATTCTTGTTTAAGCATCTCATGGATTTCTAAATGGTTCTAAACTCATTCATCATAATTTCGCAAGTATGTGATGCATTAATAGGAGTAGTTGAAGTTGAGCTTACCTTATCCTCATTGTCTTCATCATCATCTTCTTCCTTGGCCATAAAGCACATATATGCTTTTATCTTCTATTTCTTCATCGGAGGAGTCACTCTCAGTGATTGCCTGAAGGCACTCCTCAGTATTGGTTGATGCGGGTGACGCTTCTGGTTCTCCGATCAGGGCCTTGAGCTTGTTTTGCCAGACTCGACTTTTCTCATCCTTTTCTTGTTGCTCGGCTTCGGGCAACTACTGTACTTTAGGATGAGGACATCTATTTTCATAGTGTCCCGGTTTCCTGCAATTATAGTACAGGTTAGAATCTGCATATGAAGGTGATTCAGAACTCACATTGTTGAATGGCTTGTGCCTGTATGGGGCCTTTCCAGATTTCTTGATGAACTTCTGGAATTTGTCCATGAGCAGGGCCATCTCATCTTGTGACACGATGTCATCATCGCTGTCAGCTGCCTTGCATGTGGCTTTGGATGTGATGGGTGCAGAACTGTGTCTCCTATCCCATACAGCAGCAGTGCTATAGTCTTGACAGGTGACTCTTCGATCTTTTCTATCCTGTCAATGTCATACTAAAAGGACTCGAGGTCAGAGAAGAGACCGAAAGTAGATATGTCATCTAGTTTACAAGACACGCATAACTGTGGTCTTAATGTCCCATTGGGTAGGGATTTATCTAAAGATTTTTGAAATTTTCCTCCTATTGGGTATACATTTTACCCAATTCTTCAAGTTTAGCGAAAATGCCGGTAAATCTGAGGTCATGCTCCTAAAGCATATTGGGAGATTTCATATCAAATGATTCAAATTGATGAGTTAGTTTTGACACTTTGTTCTATTTCGAGAGTTAAGTTCCCTTGCAAATTACCTTGAGTTTCTCCCAGATTTATTTGGCTGTCTTACAGCTCTTTAACTTGGAGAATATGCCTTTTTCAAGAGTGACAAATAGCGAATTCTTGGCTATATTATCGAGATTCGCATGCTTGCGATCATCCATTATCCATTGCTCGCGTTTCTTCTCGAGAATCTCCACATAAGGTTGTCCATTGATTCTTATGGCTGTGTTGACCTTTATTATCTTGATCGGTCCTTCTTGGATGACAAAGATCATCTCTTCGTGAATCGCAACAAGATGGGCTTCCATCCCGATTCTCCAATCATCAAATTCGTTATGGAAAACACAGGGACTTTACTGATCATAGATGTGTTTACGATAGAAGCAAGATGAATGATAAAGATACGAAAATAAAGTTTTCAAAAGCTAGTGATTTTGTAGATCTGATTTTGGATCTTTGTAAAATCAACTGCTCCGATACCACATGTTGGCCACCTTATATAGTATAAACAGCTTATAAGGGGGGTTAAATAAGATATATCTTTTTTGAAGATTGTTCGCTTAGCAGAAGTCTGAGGTTAAGTTGCTCTAAATACAACAACTGAATGATCTCCTGTTAGCTTGATGTGTACAGTGTTTTTACGATATGTATACTAAAATCATACAGGCAGATAGCAAACAGTAGAGACAGAAAGTAAAGACACACTTATTAAAGTGGTTCGACGTAAACCCCTCTACGCCCACTGGTCCTCCACATAGGAGTAGTTTTTTTATTAAAATCACAGCGTACACAATTATGTGGCTTTAACTAAACACATCATTCGACTCGCTTCTTCTCACACAGATTGAAGCTTCGTCCTTAGCGCTATTCGTCCAACACAAGTCAGATATAGAGAAGCTTAGTCAACACATGGATAAGTAAACTCAACAGTAAGATTGATTTGACAAGATCGAACAACAGTTGTATGCTTGATGAGATTTCGTTGTAAGTGTGTTGTTCGCGTTGAGGACTTCTATATTTCATCTCCTTTGATTTAAGTATATGCTTGAAGAAATATAGTACTCATGTAAGCTTGATAATCATATTGTCAAAGCTCTTTGAATCTTCAGGTGAGCAATGTTATCTTGCTTAGAGCTATTTATAACCTTGAAAATAGTTTTGTTATAAATGTAGTTGTTGGCCGGTTGGTGTGATTGAGACTGCTCTGATTGGCGGCTTCAAAATGTTTCAAATTAAACGCGATTCGCATTTAATGCTTTAGACATTCTTTTTGACCAACATTAAATTCTCTTCAGAATGTAGTCTCTTCGGTCGCATTAAATGCTATACTATCGGCATTAATTGCGCACTTGTCGCAACGGGCACTTCATAGGCGCACTTTCCACTTCGCTCGGAGCGAGGAGCTATGAGGAGCCTTTCGTTTTGACAACTGAGATATTGGCTCAGATGACGTGGAGGGTGACTAAGATGACACGTGGCAGTGACATGGCGGGAGTGGAACACGAGCGACGGTTAACGGCCGAACCAGTGCAATGGTTCGGACCATTCGATGTAACTGGACCAGCACAATGGTTCAGCTATTCTGAACCAATGTGACCCTTCCCACCGGACCACAAGGTGTCTATCGAGTCAGAAAGACACACCGATTCGGACAGGGTGCTTTACAGGCTATAAATAAACCCCTGCGGATGATGATTGTACACACACATAATAATCAAGATAATAATATACTCATACTAGCCTAAGTTCATACTACAAGTCCCAAATATCCAGTAGTTCGCCCGGAATTCGATTCCTAGTACAAGGTATCGAGTTCATAGAAAAACCGTTGTATCTTGGGGACGTTTGCCGTTCAACCATGTGTACTGTGCGGGGCAATTTCGTCTTACGAAAAGAGAGTCCAACTCTTGCCTCGGTTTTTCATCATTTGTCATTTTCTACGGCAATTAAAATCAACAAATTTTATTTAGGTATTTAGATTAAGGGTAAATATCAATTTAAACTCGAATAAGTTGATTGTGTTGTGCCCTCTTGAGGAGGAGGAGTGTTGTGCCGTCTAGATCCTCGACCGGGGTCATGATTTGGCTTGTTGCCGCCACGGTTGGAGCAACCATTGGACTCGCTTCGGAAAGTGGCTCCGCTCTAATGATGTAGTTAGTTGTTTTACTTCTAATGATCCTCATTTTGTTACTTTTAGAAAGTACCTCGATTTCGTGTATTCCGCCTCACGAAAAAAAGTTTAAAACTACGCGCGTATCAATTGAGGTCATATATCCAATTATTACAAATATGCTCATTTTATTAGAAGTTTAAAACTACGCCGTATCAATTGATGTCATATATCCAATTATGTCTTTGTCATTCATTAAAATTACTCGATTCCATTTTAAAGGTTCCTCATTGCAATCTCTGTTTGCATCACTTGTCGATCGCAAAAATCTGACAAAAATATTTGTTAATACTCACACCTTTAATTTATTTCAAACTAGAACGTTAACAAGTGTAGTACAATTTAATTTAAAATTAATAATAATATGAAGTTTGTTAAAGGAATAATCTTTCGTTGTGTCTTTCAAGTACATTAGTTTATGGGAACTTTCACCAGATAGGATTTGGTGAGAATTTGTTTGTATGTACTTCACCCTATTTAAGGGATCTCATTGATGGAATAATACAACACTTTTGTCCTACTTTCCGTCTCAAATTATTTTCCCTTCAACACGTTATCAGCACGTAGTTCCCAACTGAGCAAAGAAAAAATCTCTCCCGATTTTTTGCAAAATTCCGAAAAAAAAAGAGGTATCGGCCGAGAAACCCTAATCCCCACCGCCGGACAAAATCTGCACCGAAATTAACCGAAGAAGACAAAACCCTAATTTTTTCGAACCACCTTCGGCTTTCTCAAACTGCACTAGATCGGAATTGCCTCACATCGCCGAATGCAATCCTTCTCGCCTCCGATCTACTATCCAGAACGGGCCATCGTGTTGCCTGTCTTCTTCCCCCCCATCGTACTCGCAGAAAACAACGTCGCCCCCTTCCAAATCAAAGCTGCAATGCCGCAAGTCTAGCAGCCCAATTTCGACCTGGTCCTTGATTCAGTAGCCCGTCCCCGATCTATCTGCAACCCAGAACTAGGAGAAGGAATTTGACCCGACACTGTACGATCCGACCCGCTGCCAAGCCTGACCCCCAATCGCAAAGCAAGGAGCCTGGCGATCCCGATGGCGTGTGGGACAAAGAATACAATTTTATCTCAGAAAAATTGAAGGATGTACTTTCCACACGGCGAATGGAACGAGGATGTACTCCTCGGGAGACACCTGTGCAAGAAACTAGAACCGAACCTTCTGAAACACAAGTAAAACCACCTCGTAGGTCTAGTAGGGTGTCTCATTTACCTGAGAGGTATGGGCTTGTGCACTTGGAGGAACTAGGTCTCCATGAGGTTCCAAGTGATAGCCAAGGGACCGACCCAATGACCTATGACCAAGCGATGGTGGATGTAGACTCCGCGAAATGGCGTGAAGCTATGGAAGCTGAGATAGAGTCGATGCATGTCAATCAGGTCTGGACTCTAGTAGACCGCCCCAAGGGCATAGTGCCTATTGGGAACAAATGGATCTACAAGAGAAAGACTGATGGTGATGGCAAGGTTGACGTCTACATGGCCAGGCTTGTGGCAAAGGGTTATACCCAGATAGAATGGATTGACTACCATGATACCTTCTCGCCCGTAGATATGATCAAGTCTATTCGCATGATGCTAGCTATAGCTGCCTACCACGATTATGAGATATGGCAAATGGACGTAAAGACGGCTTTCCTTAATGGATTCCTCGAGGAGGAAATCTATATAGAGCAGCCTAAAGGCTTTGTGTCCGAAGTCGATATTCAAAAAGTGTGCAAGCTTCAGCGTTCCATTTATGGACTGAAGCAAGCGTCGTATAGTTGGAACCTTCGTTTTGATGAGGCGGTTAAAGAGTTTGACTTCGTGCAAAATGAAGAGGAACCTTGTGTATACAAGAGGGTTAGTGGGAGCAAGATCGCATTCTTAGTACTATATGTGGATGACATTCTACTAATAGGAAATGATGTGGGAATACTCAATTCTGTGAAAGCTTGGCTTTCGAGTAATTTCCCCATGAAAGACTTGGGAGAAGCAACCTATATTCTTGGAATTCGGATCTACCGGGATAGAGCGAAGAGAACGATAGGTCTTTCCCAAGCCCTCTATATAGATAAAATCTTAAAGCTATTTAAGATGGATGATTCTAAAAGAGGATTCCTACTGATGCGACATGGAATAAAACTCTCCTTGAAGATGTGTTCTCAAAGTGAGGAACAATGAAAGGAAATGAGTAATATACCATATGCTTCGGCGGTGGGTAGCCTTATGTATGCTATATTGTGTGCGATACCTGACATTGCGCATGCTGTAAGCGTGGTGAGTAGGTTTCAGGGAAACCCAGGTAGGGAACATTGGACTACCGTAAAGAACGTTCTCAAGTACTTAAGAAGGACTAGAGATATGGTTCTGATGTATGGCGGTGGAGAATTGGATGTGGTGGGATTTACTGATTCGGACATCCAAGGACTGAAGGACGATTCGATGTCTACTTATGGCTACATATTTACTCTTAATGGAGGAGCAGTATCTTGGCGTAGCGCCAAGAAAAGCGCGACTGCTGATTCCACCTGTCAGGCTGAGTATCAAGCAGCCTTGGAGGCTTCCAAGGAAGGGTTATAAATTAAGATGTTTCTGGGAGAACTTCAAGTGAAACCATGTGCTAAGCTTCCTGTTCAGCTGTACTGCGATAACGACGGAGCTGTAGCACGGGCCAAGGAGCCAAGGTTTCACAATAGTACCAAGCACATTAAGAGGAAGTATCATCTCGTAAGAGAATTTGTTCGCAAGGGATACATTATGGTGCATAGAGTAGACTCAGCCGACAACGTCGCTGATCCACTGACCAAGCCACTTTCTCAGACTAGCTTGGAGCGTCATTTGGAGAACATAGGTATTAGATACCATAGTATGTGGCATTGAGTGCAAGTAGGAGACTGTTAGGAGTATGCCCTCGGATGCCACTCAGAGGATGTTGAGTGAGGGCATTGTACTTGTAATTATGTAAATCATTAATATAAGGCAATGAATGTTTCTTTATTTACTGGTAGTTACTAGCATTCCTAACTCGTAAATATACATATAGAAACTAGTCCATGTATTTGAGAGCAAAACGTTCCACTCCTTATTGGATAAGGAGGTCGGCACTGGAAAGGTTTATAGCTCAAATACTTAATCGTTCGCAATTCGATGAAACTTGACTGGGCGTTAAGTTTATGTAAAGACTTGTATGACGTGTTCTTTGATATGGAGAGTGCTTGTCGAACACTAATGGTTAGTGGGAGAACACGTTATAGGTATGATAATTGGATTAGTATACTCGAACCGACTCACCCTCGATTCGTCACACGGATTTTACTCCGGGACAGTCAATGACGGAATCGAAAGGTTGTGATAGGCATTCGTGAACCTTCGACTTGAGGATTTAGTAGGGATGTGCTTGTGACATCAAGATTTTCATTAGAGTAGTTCGACCCTATAAACCGAGAGGTGAGGGTCAACCTCAACGTGCATCTTGACGGGCAAGTAGCAGGTCCTACTGAATACCAAGATAGAATTCTTTCTCCCGTTAGTGAGCGGGTTATATGTCCTATGCGGTTATTGGCATATGAGATCATAAGTCTTTGGCCAAAGCATTAGAGCTAGTTGTATTGGATACACGAGAGTTCAATGATCTTGATTTGCATTAACGCATGCATAGCGTCAAGTACAGATAGGGTTTGACTGATCGTGACCCTATAACTTGATCGGGACATTTGGAAGATGGGTTTATACGTATACTGGTATTCACGACATAATGGTTCTTGAATGATCCCAATCATTCGTTCTCAGTTGGGGTACAGTGTAGGCCGCCAGGCTGGCTAGGTGGTGCTACTACTCTTTGATTCCTCCCATTGCTGACTGAGACGGACCTACCAAGTCGCGCAATAGGATTGACAACGGAATGAATCAATCTTGTTCTCTCATATAGCGCACGTTACACGTTATCATTAACGCACGCTATCGAGCCATGTTACCGTTGAGAAGATATTCAAACACAGAACGACGTATGCAATGAAGTCAGCATTGACGCACACTACAAAGAAGGAATAGCGCACGCTAAGCAGTTTGAATCAAGTCAATCAGAACGTTGGGAAAAGCAGGTCAAAGTCAGCATATCAAACGGATACTTTCACAATCCATGCAACGGATATATTGTATTAGCGCACGCTACATTGTGCTATTAATGCACGCTAATACAAGAAGGTTACGTACGTAAGAAACAAGGCATAACATATGCTAAAGAAGAAACGAAGCTACTGGACTGAAACTGGAATGAGCTAGCGCATGCTAATAAAGAAGGTTAGCGCACGCTAGCAAGTCAAAACAGCCAGCAACGGCTAGTTTGTGGGAAATGCCTATAAATACCATTCCTATGGTATTTTTTGAGCACAACAACTCCAAGCATTCAAGACACTAATCTTATATTCATATACTTACATTGTTGTTGTAATATTGAGCTTATATTGTTAGTTTGAGTGTTTATACATTCAACATTATACACGAGAGGTAAAAGAAAAGATACGATTAGATTCGGTGTTATTAGGATCCAGTATCCGGCATTGTTAGAATCGCAATCGATATCTAAGTGAGGTTTATCTAGTACCCATAGAAAGTTAGAGTGGTTGATTCCTTATCCAATAGAAAAGGAAAAACGGTTTTACTCGGACCGATAGAAGACGAGCTTGTAACGGTAATCCCTCGACCGATAGAAGAGAGGCGTAGAGGTTTTGATCTTAATCCTAAGAAAAAGATACATCGAGAGAGGACGTAGGCTTCGTTAATAGCCGAACCTCTATAAATCCTTGTGTGATTTATTTTCCGCAATTTATTTACGCTTCCGCACAAAACGGCGCAAATATACGATAATATACCAACAATGACCAAAATACGAAAGAAGCGCAAATTTATCTCACACAGAAATTTCGGTCTTCTTTGATCATCTTAGCCCTATTCCGACTCGATAATTTTTTGCCATTATATTAGGTATTACACAACTCAAAATATGTATATTACAGGACTCAATATAAAAATTAAAGTACAATATAACAACACTTTGAATTATCGACATTGACACACATCAATGCTCGATGACTCCATTTATTACACAAAACAAAGTTTAAATTATTGTTCGGTAAAATTGATTACATAATATAGCTTCAAGTTTTCGCCTTCGGCTATGCTTGTTATGAATTTAGTTTTCTCGACAATCAATAAGTTCAACGCGGCTTTAAGTCTCTTCCCCTTTGACCTCATTATTAGTCCTTCCGGGACATGTAGTTCGTTACGTGATATGATATCGGACTGGTTCACATCATAGAGAGACATGGCAAAACTCCCTATGAGGTTTGGAATGGCAGAACACCAACTGTTGCATACTTTCGTATTTTTGGTTGTAAGTGTTTCATCCACAACAATGGTAAAACCCAATTGAATGCCTTTGATGCCAAAACTGATGATGGTCTCTTTATGAGATACTCACAAATAAGCAAGGCATACAGAGTTTTTAACAAAAAAACATTAGTTGTGGAAGAAACACCCCATGTTGTGTTTGATGAATCTACTGTTGAGTACAGGAAACAGGTGGAATCAATTGAGAAAAAGCTCAAATCCGCCACCCTGGAAGAAATTATCATCAATGACACAGGAATGATGGACTCAGCTGAAGACTCAACAGCAGATCAGGCTGAAGACCCAGACCCAACTGCAGATCGGGCATAAGACCCAACTGCAGATCAAACAGAAGACCCAACTGCGGATCAGATAGAATCTCCAATTGTACCTGTTCCAACTAGGGCTGATGAAGACACTCCTGCAGAGCAAACAGAATTTCCATATGCAGCTGAAAAAATTATAGCAGAACCAGATGCGGTTCAAGAAGACCAAAATCAAGCTGATGCAGAGAGAGACGAAGTCCTTCAAAGCAACTCAACAGAGGGAACAACCCCTGAAGATGATATCCCCAAATGGCTCAGTGATCATTCCATTCAACAAATCATTGGAAACTTAACTGATGGAATCAGAACCAGAAAATCTACAGAACCAGCAGGAATGTCCATGTTCTTATGTTTCATGTCTCAGATGGAACCTAAGACAACAAATCAGGCCCTGAAAGACTATACTTGGGTAATTGCAATGCAGTAAGAACTGAACCAAATGGAGAGAAACAATGTCTGGGAACTAAGAGACAGACGAGATCACAAGAAAGTCATAGGCACTAAATGGGTGTACAAAAATAAGTGTGATGAAGATGGAGCTGTTGTTAGGAATAAAGCCAGACTAGTTGCAGAAGGATATGCTCAGTGTGAAGGAATAGATTTTGATGAAACATATGCACCTGTAGCAAGACTGGAGGCCATCAGACTATTCCTTGCATATGCAGCATTCAAGGATTTTGAAGTCTACCAAATGGATGTGAAAAGTGCATTTCTCAATGGAGTTCTAGAAGAAGAAGTCTATGTGGAGCAACCCCCTGGATTTGTCAAATGAGACCAAGTATACAAACTTCTGAAAGCTATATATGGACTCAAGCAGGCACCAAGAGCATGGTATGAGAATCTATCTATATTTCTGGAGAACAATGGATTTAGCAAAGGAAATGTGGATAAAACACTCTTCAGAATTAAACATGAAGACCACATATTACTTGTTCAAATATATGTGGATGATATCATATTTGGCTCAACCAACCCTGAGCTATGTGAAAAATTCTCAACTCTCATGCAAGGAGAATTTGAGATGAGTATGATGGGAAAGCTAAATTTCTCTCTTGGGTTGCAAGTCAAACAAGTTGACAATAGAATTTTCATCAACCAAGCAAAGTATACAAGGGAATTAATCAAGAGATTTGGCATGGACTCAGCCAAACCACTAAGAGTACCCATGAACACATCCCTACACATTGATGCAAATGAAGGAGGCATTCCAGTGGATCTAACACACTACAGAGGATTAATTGGATCACTACTATACCTCACTGCAAGCTGATATTTCATATGCAGTAGGAGTGTGTACAAGATTCCAGCCCAAGCCGAAGCAGTCTCACCAGGAAGCAACTATGAGGATAATCAGATACCTTAAGTCCACAATCAATGTTGGTTTATGGTATCCAAAGGATGACAACTTCGAACTTTCGGGATATTCAGATGCAGACTTTGCAGGATGCAAGATAGAAAGAAAAAGCACCAGTGGAACGTGTCAGCTCCTTGGAACCAGACTTATATCATGATTCAGCAAGAAGCAAGTATCTAACTCAATATCCATAACTGAGTCAGAATACTTAGCTGCAGGTAGTTGTTGTGCTCAAATTATATGGATCATACAACAGCTAAGGGATTACAAGATCATTGCAAACGAAGTTCCCATATGGTGTGATAATAATAGTGCAATTGCTATAACCGGCAATCCAGTCCTGCACTCAAGAACAACGCACATAGATGTCAAACATCATTTCATCAGAGATCATGTGCTTAACAAAAGAATAAGAGTGGAATAAGTCAGCACAAAGTATCAAATTGCTGACATCACTACCAGAAGAAAGGTTTTTGGAATGTAGCAGGGATCTTAGATTACTAGATTGGGAATCTAGTACTTAGTTGAAAAATAGATAAGAAAAGTCACCTGACCTGAAGCAGACGAGAGACGAAGGAAATCCATCTGATCTGAAGACCAGACGAGGAAAGTCACCTGATCAGAGCAGACAAGGATCCAAACCTCAGACGAGGAAAAGCTAGCTGATATCAAATACATGCGACATACCTCACCTGATGAAGAAGCTGACAAGGACAGAAAAGTTAGATGATTAGAAGCATAGACAAGAAAAGTCCCCTGATCAGAGCAGAATTTGAAATCACAGCTGCATCAGAAGTCAAACGGTCAACCAGCTACGTTTCTCATTCCTTGACCGACATATGATTATTATATTATTTATTTACACGTCTTTCGGTCGAGAGTGAGAGAGTGGTTTTGAGTGTGGGAGCAGCCTGAGAGAAGAAAAAAAGCCATCCTTCTTCCAGATGCTGGAAGTCTTCTATTTATAGGAGATGAGGTAGCTGGGCGATCGCCTTTACTGTATTATAATAAGCGGGTGATCGTCTTTAGCACATGGGTTGGTCTCCTTAGAGTCCGCAACAGCTGCTAGCAGCCAGATGTGCGAACCAATGAGAGGGCAACACGCGTCTTAAGTCGTTGTCTTGGGAGGTCCCACCTAGGACCTTTCGGCGGGTCTGTCGGTAGATGAGACTGTCTTTGTCGTTGATGGTCCGAGGTAGAAGAGTGTCGCCATGATTGTTGAGGACGATGGAACCCTTCTTTGCGCCATGCAAGGTCCCTTTGGGCCATGATCGCCCGCCCTTCGTTTAAATACGAGGCCGGCGTAGTCTGAGGGCCCTCCAAAACTAATCTGTGGTCCCGAAAATCAAATTCTAGGAGATTTCAAGAAATTACCTCGATTCGATGAAAAACAAGGATTGAATGATGATATAATTAACAAGGATATTCCAAAATGCCTTGGAAATAAGTAGAATCGGCCAAGAACACCTCCTACCGGTCACTCCTGTCCGCAGCCGCACAAAAACGAGGAAAAAGTGAAAAAAAACGAAGTCTGGCCGAGCCAGGCCTATATATGGCCGGCAGGGTTATGGCCGTAACCACCATTCGTCAAAGTCTTGCCCAGCACCTGCCGACCACTTACGGCCGTAACGGATCACACCTTACGGCCGTAATCGGCCTTCGTCCAGCCAAGTCTGCCGAGCACGCACGGCCGTAACCGGCACCTTACGGCCGTAACTCAGCCAGGCCAGGCCCTGCTCCGGCCGTGACTCGGTCGTGGCCACTCCGACGGCCCGGACGACCCCGAAACCCGAACCTGAATAAAAACCGAAGATACAGTTATGAAGTACTCGCAAAGACGAATCCGAGCACTAAGAGAACACACGATTCCGACCACCTGAAGGCTTAAAATTCGACAATGGAAAGTAATTACCCCAAACTTTGAGAAATTACGAAAACGGCCCAAAACGTCCGAAATACACGATACACGATCGAAATACCAAACCAAAGCTCGCAACATGAATAATAATATTAAATGAACTTACGAGAAACTTGAAACAACAGTTTCAGATGAGATTCGCAAGAATCGTACTCAAGTGCGGAAAAGCCGCTAAAAAGCACGAAACTCAACAAAACGACACCGAAATGAACTCGGACGTCGAAAAGTGTGGAATTAAACATTCTCAGAATGGCGAAACGGTCACAAGCGAGTCATCACTGTAATACCCGGTTGTAATTCATTCATTATCATTCAGTATTTATCAATCAGTATTGGTCACTCAATAATTTTCACTCATTAATAATCACTCATCATTCATGATTCATTCATTTGTATTCATCGTTGGCAATTTGTAACCGTGTATCAGTTACCGATCGTCATTCTTCTACAATTGAGAGTCGAGACGAGAGTATTATCATAATCATCGTGAATATAGTCTTGTGTTGGAAGTATCATCTATCATGTGTTATTGGACCTATTTACAATCATACAAGTATTGTACGTCGATCATTCAAATTTTGTAACGAGTAGACGGAGTTGTCGGATTTTTTGTCACGGCCGTAACTATTCAGGCATTACGGCCGTAACATGCCATCGTTGGCTCAAGTTGATTTTGGACGAAGGTGAGTTACGGCCGTAAGGATTGTCGGATACGGCCGTAACAGGCGTTCATTGATTTCAGACGAGTTCGGACGAATGGGACTTACGGCCGTAAAGGTTGCGGCATACGGCCGTAAGATGAGGCTGGTACGGCCGTAAGGCTTGGCCGGTTACGGCCGTACGATGCAGGCAGGGTGCCCAGGCAGTTTTGACGAAGGTTTCATACGCCTGTAAGTTTGACCGGATACGGCCATATCGGTCGAGTTACGCCCGTAAGGCATGTGCGGATACGGCCGTATGATGGTCGGCATGTGTTTGGACGAGGGCGAGTTACGCCCGTAAGGCAGATGCGGGTACGGCCGTATGACTGTCGGTAGATTCTGGACGAAGCCGAGTTACGGCCGTACGAGATGGTTGGTTACGGCCGTAAGGCCGTTGACTTGGGATGTTACGGCCATAAGTAAGCCGAGTTACGGCCATAACATTCGGCAGTTTATATAGGACTTGGACGGGACTTTAAGTTCATTTTCTCATTTCTTCACCGTGTATCCGAGAGAGAGGGTTTGAGGGAGAGATTTTTCATCATCAATCACTTGGGTGTTTGGTTTTCATCATCTTCATTCGTTTGGGAATCTTGGATAGTCGATCTAACGCGTATTCTTCGGATCAAAGTGTTTGGATCTTCAAAGGTAATATTCTTCAAACATCTTGGATTTCGATTTTGTGTTGAGATATGATGTTTTGGACGTTATAATCATGTTGTATGAAGAGATGTACGTATGATTATGAGTGTGTATGAATATTCATTGGATTATTGAAGGGTTGTTCAAGAACACTTTGAATATTGAGTTGGATTTGGGGGTTTTCGATTAGTTGTTGTTTTAATCATTAATTTGGACATTCATATTGGATTATTGATTGTATTGAAGATGTTTTGTTGGTTTGGAACACTTCTTGGGGATTTGATATTGGTATAGTTAAGGTTTGGTTGTAAACAATCGAAGATTGGCCACAACGTGTTTGATATAATGCCCCAATGAGTCTGGTTTAGTCGTATCGATGTTTTGAGTTAGTTATAGTCGTGTTTGATTCGTATGTTGAACGGATTGTTGGTAATTGTGTTATTCAAGGTTGTTCGAGCGACCGACATCTCATTGTAGGACGTTTGTTCGAGGAAGGACATTCTTCACCGGTTGAGTAAGTTAATTCTTACTCGGTTAAAAGGATATTCATTCCTTTCGTTGTTGTTCATTCATAATCATAACTCATTCATAATGTATTAACCGTATTGAGACTTGTAATTGTCGAATAATCACTTCATTCACGAGGAATGACGGTTCCAATAATTTCATTGAGCAATCATTCACTTCATTATTATTTCATCTCGATGAGTCATTCTTGACTTTGTCGAAATGTTATTCATTGATAATCTTCATGGTCGCTTTTGATTGTGTGACCTTTTGGGTTCATATTGCGTGGACGGGTGCGGATGTGTGTTATTTTTAGTCGATCACACGATAGTCATGTGTTGGGTTCACCGATACATTGGACTGTGCACATGGTAACGTTTACCTCTGTGAGACTAATTAGGTACAAGGACGGGTGTGTCCGGGCACTCGTCTTGTACACTTACACAGAACATTACGGGCGTACTATGATGCTCCTCTTCAGCTTAAATTCATAACTAAGGATATTTCTTAATTGATATATATCATGATTGTGTATATTCAACCATTGAGGATTGTTGTTCTGTGTAACTGACCCCGTTGGGGGATATTGTTTTCAGGTCATGGCAAGGCAAAAGCACGGGAAGAGCACGTTGACGGCGAGGAGTCCCAGTGATACTAGTAGGGGGGCCCAGTCCTTTCAGTCATTCTTGTTTTTCTTCATTTGTATTTTCGCTGCAAATTCCGTTTGGGATGTTTATTATTCAGGGTGGTGTATTTTATCTTCATATAAAATATACTAGTATTCTGTATTGTCCTGGTGTATTGTACTTGAGCTCCTCATCGGAGTATTTGGTAATATAATGTGGTTCGGTACTACAATTATATTATTTAATTCATTAGTTTTTATTCGCCTGGTGGGTCCTAGTCGGGGTTCACGGCACTATAATATCCGCCTAGTTTGGGGTGTTACAGAGTTGGTATCGGAGACGTGGTTTTGAATACTACCTTCCGAGTCATGTCTCATTTGAAATCATCGTCATTGGACTAGTATCATTGGACTTTCGCGTCACGTGTGACCTGTGCAAATGCCGAGCCCTTCAGACCAAGAACTGTAAGACTTCTAACGCCATGGTATAATTTCTGGCAATAATCATTCATTCATAATTCTTTGTTATTTTGTTTTGCTTCCTTGCTGTTTTTCTTTGATTAACAACTAATCATCAAAACTCAATTATAAATGAATGAAATAAAATATTCCAAGAATCTCTCCCTTTTGATGATTACAAAACAACACTCTTTAATGAGATAATCCTGCAAAATAAAAATAAATATACGAATCAAAGTTTTCGACTTTGTCCGTTTCGTTAGTTTTCTTCTCCCATCTTTTCTTTTCTCCTTTTCAACTTCTTCTTATTTTTTAGTTTTCTTCTCCAATCTTTTCTTTTCTCCTTTTCAACTACTTTTCTCCTCATTTTCTGATCTGTATATGTTTTTATTTTTCTCGTCATTTTTCCATGACTCTTTCTCCCATTCTCCTAGTCTCCCCCTTTTTGTTATCAGCAAAAAGTGCATATATGAGTATAAAATCGATAATTAAATCATGATAAAATATATGCAGAAATGAATAAACTTCCCCTGACAAAAAATTTCCTTTAAAAATATAAAACTCCCCCTCAGTTAAAAAATATAACTTATCAAAATACCAATTGATGGAAATATATTAATTTTGATTTTTAGAAATCCAAACGAGAGTTGGTTTTTCTTTTGACACATAGACGATATTCGGTATACTGGTTCCTTTTAGAATCCAAACTTTCTTAATTTTTATCGTTCGTCGTGGGCTTTTGCAATTCAAAATGTGATGCCTATTTTTTAAATATTTATCACAACGGGATATTTTAAAATTTATGGATTCGGTTTTATTACACGGTTTGAATCCTATCCTCTATTTATTTAAAGAGTATTTTTGAACGAAAATCATTTGTTCAAACTTGTCATTTCTGCACAAAAATTTATTCGCTAAACTTTTAAGTTCGTTTTGAACTTTCAAAAGATCCTCCTTTAATTTATTTTTAACTTCAAGGCATTTAGAATGATCGATTTCTATAAATTTCCCTTTTTCATTTAATTTGGAAATTCGATTTTCAATAATTTATTTTTCGATTGAAGGGATTTAATTTCAATTAAAGTATTTTGAAAATTGGTATGTAAAAGTTCGAATGCTTCAAAAAATTCGTCTTGAGACGATGTACTAACATGGCTTTCGACGTCGCTTTCGTCGAATGAACTCCTGGATATGAGTGCAAGATTATTCTGAATATATTCATCTTCATCGTCTTCGTCACTCCACGTGGCTATAAGAACTTTCTTCTTAGGATTTGAGCCTCGACAATTTTTAGCAAAGTAGCCTGGTTTACCATAGATTCGACAGTTGTTGTCGAATTTCTTAGATCCACCCGATTTGATGTCCTTTCTTCTCCGGTTTAAAAAGTTTTGAAACTTATGTATTTTTTGGCATAATATGCCGATTCTTCATCGTCTTCATCTACCGAGATTTCTTCTTTTCGAGACATCTTTGCTTTTAAAGCTATGGATTTTTCCTTTGGTTTTGGTTAGGCATTTTGAGATTTAAGAATAATCTCATAATTAATTAGCAAACCTAAAAGGGCGCTAAAGTCAAGCGTGTTGAGATCTTTAGATTCCATGATTGTCGTCACGGTGCCATCCCATTCGCTAGTGATCGTAAGATTTTCTCGACTATTTTACTACTCGATAGCGGTTTCCTGAACGAAGCAAGTCCATTAGTGATGACCAAAAATCAGTCGAGCATGTTGGTGATGGACTCATCACCCTTCATCATGAATAACTCATAGTCGTGGAGAAGCATATTAATCTTCGTCTTCTTGACTTGAGTTGTTAACTCGTGTGTGATTTCAAGAATTTCCCAGATTTCTTTTGCATTTTCACATGAAGAAATACAGTTGACCTCTTCTGGATTTAAGGCACAATATAAAAGTTGAGTAGCCTTACAATTTAGATGATCGTTCTTCTAATCCTCGTCATTGTATTCTTCGAAGTTCTTAAGTGACCCGTCGGATTTGGTTAAAACTTTCGGGCCAAGACAAATGATCTTCCAGATTTCTATATCATAGGCACGAATGAAGATCGACATCTTTTTCTTCCACGTCATGTAATTTGATCCGTCGAAAAATGGAGGTGGATTTAGAGCAAGACTTTCGACCGGGGCAAATTGAAAATCCATCGGATCTTTTCTCCTCGGATGTTAATCCGCTTTATATGGATACCGCTCCGATACCAATTATTGGATAATTATCGATACCTTCGCCGTTTGGAAATAGCGCGGAGTATATTAGAGTTATCAAACTCTTTTGCATTGCGGAAGCGTATTAAAGTGCGGAAGATAAACGAGACAAGATTTATAGAGGTTCGGCCAATAATGCCTACGTCCTCTCTTCATATATTTTTCTATAGGCTTAAGATCAACCTTTGCACCTCGCCTTCTATCAGTCCAGGGGATACCGTTACAATCTCGTCTTCTATCGGTCCGAGATAAACCATGTCTTTTTGTCGGTTCAAGCTAAACTGTTTTCCTTTTATATCGGACAAGAAATCAACCTATCTAGCTTTCTGTGGGTACTAGATAAATCTCACTTGGATTTAGATATAATTCTAATAATGCCGGATCAACGATCCTAATAACACCAAATCAAGCTACAATCCGTATCTTTCCTCTCGTGTATATTTTCGTGTATGAACACTCAAACACTTATCAATTAAGCACAAATACAACAACAATAATGAATACAATGATATCTCATCAATATATGATTTGCTTGGGGTGGTTGTATTGTATTTGTATGATACCAAATGACTTGGTATTTATAGGCTCAAAGGCTCAACTAGCCGTTAGCCTCTGCCTCACTTTAGCGTGCGCTATGCTTCATGCATAACGTACGTTAACCACCATTACGTACGTTAATTCTTCTATATAGCGTACGTTATCTGCTTGTTGCTTCAGCCCAGTAGCTTCTGTCCATCCTTTACGCACGTTAGCTCTTCCATTACGTACGTTAAGTAAGCCTTATTATGTACGTTAGGTTCATCACATTACGTACATTAATTCTAGTCAAAATATCCGTTGTATGCTGACCTTCTACATGACATCATCCTTCTCAATGGCTCCTTGTTTGAATTCATATTCAAACTCCATTACGTACGTTAATCCTGGTAGGTTACGGACGTTAAGTTCACTTCGATAGCGTGCATTAGGACTTCAAAATAGCGTGCGCTAACTGATCGTTTCTTTACATTTCTAGCCATCTTTTTGCGTCTTCGACTTCTTTGTTGTTTTATTTTGCTTCCTTGTTGTTTTTCTTTGATTAACAACTAATCATTAAAACTCAGTTATAAATGAATGAAATAAAATATTCCAACAAAAAAAAGTACAATTTATACTTTTATATAAATATGATACAAGCATTTCTCAAATCCTTCGTGGATTTACATGAGTTTCATATTTAGTACAAGTTGCAATCTCGAACTATTAGACTGGCTAGACATGCCAATATCTCTTTTAGAGATTTTATATTAGTTGTGATGAAGCTCGTCAACCATATGGAGTATCATCAATTTTATTTGCTAGCAAGATAATTTGAGATTGAGAAAGTTCATTTATCATAATAACAATACAAATTAAGACATGCTTTCTTGATTTTTACCGAAACACGTAAAAATATGAGGAAATATGAATTTTTGGGAATTTATTAGGATTGATTTATAAAATTCAGATCTACCTTATTGTGTATTGCTCATGAGTCAAACTGAAGAGAAAAGTTTGTGGTTTGAGTTGATTAGAGAAAAATAATTCTAGAATCTACCTTTTCAAATTTGAATTTTTATTATTCTAAACTCTGTCTTTTAAATTATTTATGGAAATTTATTCTTTTACCTAGTCTACTTCTACTTGCTTTTAAATTTAAGAATTAATCAATCTTCAAAATTTGGAACTATTTAAATAAAATTAAAAATATCAAGATCATAATAATCTCAAACCAAGGAACTTTAATCGCAACGACTTTGGACCGCCACTATCTATAGTTAAATCGTGTACTTACGGTTAGCAAGAAAATATTTTAATGAACACAATCCAATGTTGATGTCTCGAGAGAAGTTCACAAGAGTCGATATTTGTAGAGTGTGATTTTGTTCACTCTCATAAAAAGAGGCTGAAGTTACCCTCCAATTATGGAGGGTAATTTTGATATATAAAAATTAAATTTTTTAATTTTTATCTCTCCTATGTTATTCTATTTGTCGAGATTTTTAATATGAGTATAATTTTGATATATAAATTTTTACTTTTGAAAATTATTTTATTTTGAGTGAGAAATTAATTTTTTATTTATGAAAATATTTTTTTTTTCAAAAATAAAAAATTATATATCAAAATTATATTCAAAATAAAGATCTCGGCAAATAAAATAACATAAAAAAATAAAAATTAAAAATTTTAATTTTTATATATCAAAATTACCAGTTCACCCTATTTTTAGACTCTTAATTTATGGACTAGATGTAATCTAAAAGACTTTTATTTAGTTGAATTAATTAATATG
Source organism: Orobanche coerulescens (assembly GCA_033398695.1). NCBI lineage: Eukaryota > Viridiplantae > Streptophyta > Magnoliopsida > Lamiales > Orobanchaceae > Orobanche > Orobanche coerulescens. Next base: position 124,193,800 of record CM065817.1, read on the forward strand.
ATTAATTGGACGATAGGAGCTCGGGATTAAGGGTAGGACTTCGAGCCTAGACTTCTTTCTTTTATAATTTTCATGACTTTTTTTGAATAACAATAATATTTCTTAGTCGAAAAGCAGATCCTTCCAATAGCTAGGATTGTTTAGCTTTTCCATTTTTTATTTTCCTCTTAGTAATTTGAAACATAGAAATATGAGTGTAATTTTGTTTATCCTTCTATCTTCCTAAAAAGAGGGTGAACTTACTCTTCATAATTGGAGGATAATTTTAATATATAAAAATTAAATTTTTTAATTTTTATTTCTTCTATGTTATTCTATTTGTCGAGATCTTTAATTTGAATATAATTTTGATATACAATTTTTTATTTTTGAAAAAAGATTTATTTTCATAAATAAAAAATTAATTTCTCACTCAAAATTAATTTTCATGGAGTGTAAGTTCACCCTCTTTTTAGGAGGGTGAACAAAATCACACTCATAAATTAAGTACTCCCTCTGTCCCAGCTAACATGAGCATTTTGACTTTATATGATCAATAATTTCTAAGTTTGACTAAGAATTAATCTCAAAATATAATGGTAAAATATTTAACAAAATTATATTCTAAAACTTCACCACCTAAAGTTTCATAATATAATTTTGTTAAATATTTTACCATTATAGTTTGAGATTAATTTAGAGTCAAACTTAAAAATTATTGACCATATAAAGTCAAAATACTCATGTTAGCTGGGACGGAGGGAGTAATACTTTCCGAATTTTATGCTTAGCTCTCAATTGAATTCGGGAAAGTGAGGATGTTAATAATCTATCAATCCTCACATTTTGGAATTGAATTTATTAAGGCCCAATGATCCCTTAATCTTTGACTAAGTGTTATGTTCTAGCCCCTCGGGGTAGCTAGCTGGCGAATAGTTACAATATCATGTGCTTCAAGCGGCAGTGTGGGAGGCCTGATCTCGGTGGGAACTTGCGGTTGGATTATGGAGACCCGGCATGCCAATATATCGGGGTCCAGCATGGAGCAATCACTTGGGGGATAACTCCTTGTGTGCGGAAGTGGAGTATATTTAATTGTTAGTCAAGTACATTATCTCGCGGTTTAACTAGAAGCTGTTCTGAGGGGCCGGAGCTGTTTCTCATAGGATTAGTCATACGAAGTATGGATCACCTATGTATCAAGAAAAAAAAAGAATAACGCAGATAATTCAATAGGAGAAGGTCATAATTACTAGGGATGCCAATTTTACCCACAGGTAAACGAGTTATAGAGGCGGGTAGTACCCGCAGGTTCAGGTAAAGGGTAGGTACTGCCCGTACCCATTATTTTTTGTTAGGGTAAGGGTAGGGGATGGGATTTATGTTTTACCCGATTACCCTACCCGATTACCCTAAACATCAAATATCTAAATATATATATATATATATTAATTAATTAATTAAGGGAAAAATGTACAGAAATACATGAACTTTGCTCTTTCTTTCATTTTGCGCACGACTTTTTAATTTTCCCCATAAAATCACTAACTTTCGATAAACATCAAATATATATATATATATATATATATAAAAAGGGAAAAATGCACAGAAATACATGAACTTTGCTCTTTATTTCATTTTGCGCACGACTTTTTAATTTTCCCCATAAAATCACTAACTTTCGATTTCGTTCAATTTTTCCCTAGTCTTAAATTCTGCCCAAATTGAATCTGACATGGCGCTGATGTGGCAACCGGGCATGTGTCAACTTCTTTTCCATCCGGAAAATTAAAGGGAAAAATTCACAGAAATACATGAATTTTGCTCATTCTTTCGTTTTGCGCGTAACTTTTTAATTTTTTTTTCATAAAATCACCAACTTTTGATTTTGTTCAATTTTTTCCTAATTTTAAATTCTATAAATATATTTTTAGCTTTTTCACAATACTCTGCTGTTGGAATATTTACCATGCTTTTGAATCTACTGCATTAGCTGCAAATCTGAAAAGAACAAAGTAGGAGACAGATTCGTTAGTGACGCAATCTGCAACAATATGAGTGGATGTGTGACTAGGCGCCCCTCGCGCACACACACACAAGTGCGCGCCGCCGCCGCCGTCCGTCCGTCAGGACGGCCAGCCGGCTCGGATCGGTTCAGGTTTGGTCGGGTCGGTCGAAGGGCGATTTGGGTGAAATGTCTCGGCGTCTCGAAGTTATCTTTTGACTGTAATTTTATTCGGTAAAAAATTATTTTACTGAAACACCTCAATTATAAATTCCAAATTTTGGTTAATTCCGATGTTGCTCATATGTTTTAGTTAATTCCGGGGAGTTCAGGTAAATACCTCAAGTATAAATTTCGATTTTGCTCATATGTTTTATCCTGGGAGGCAGACGCTATACACTGCGGTGGAGGTGAATTTGCTTTAAGGAGACAGAAATTCTGGACTCAACATCGCCCATCTTCGGATTTAGTTCCTTTGATTATATATATATATATATATATATACACACACACACATATTGTCTGCATATTGCGTCACCAACGAATCCGTCTCCTACTTTGTTCTTTTTAGATTTGCAGCTAATGCAATAGATTCAAAATCATGGTAAATATTACAACACCAGAGTATTGTTAAAAAGCTAAAAATATGTTTATAGAATTTAAAATTAGGAAAAAATTGAACAAAATCGAAACTTGGTGATTTTATGAAAAAAATTAAAAAGTTACGCGCAAAATGAAAGAATGAGTAAAGTTCATGTATTTCTGTGCATTTTTCCCTTTAATTTTCCAGAGGTTGACACATGCCCGGTTGCCACATCAGCGCCATGTCAGATTCAATTTGGGCAAAATTTAAGATTAGGAAAAAAATTGAACGAAATCGAAAGTTAGTGATTTTATGGGGGAAATTAAAAAGTCGTGCGCAAAATGAAAGAAAGAGCAAAGTTCATGTATTTCTGTGCATTTTTCTCATATATATAAAATAAAAGAATATATTGAGTTTTTTAATTTTAATTAGTTATAATTCATACCTGATACATGATAAATTTGAGTTAAATTATATCAAAATTTAATATATATTGACCCGTTTATTATATTTTTTTGTGTTTTTTGGAGTTTTTTTTTGTGTAATAGCATTAAATAAATATAAGCGGGTAACCGCTTTACCCACAGGGTAATACCTGTACCCTACCCGCTATAAAAAATAGGGTAATAGGGTAGGCATGGGCGCAGCTACATAGGGCGGGGCGAATTTTTTTTTGCAATGTAGGGGGTGTTGTTACCCAAAATATTATCCGAAGATAGTATTGCTGGAATGATCGAGTAACAAACAAATGCGAGAACACTTCCGTGAGAAAATAGATAACACAAGATTTGCCGGGGTTATTAATCCCGGGCTTGAATGCTCTCACGAGATGTTATTAATAAATATACTGTCGAGTACAAATATTAATGTTAGAATCTATTACAATGAGTGTAAAGACTTCTAGTTATCTAAGCTGTAGAGCGTGTAGATTGCCGGAAGAACCAGATATGTAGATCTGTGAGTTCTTGCTTGGGATGTATGATAATTGTATATGAATATCACTATGAATGTGTAAGTGATTGCCAGATGAGTCTTTGATTCTCTCTCTGTGTGTATTTTGCACTATATTCACGGTAATAATCGCGCCCATTTGCCACTGTTGTTTGTCTCTTATTTATAGGAGACAAGGTTGCTGGGACCTCTCCGGCGATCGCGGGCGACCACCGTTTTCTATATTATAATAAGATGGCCGATCTGTTGGGAATAGTGCCCTAGGACATTCGATGTGCCTAGATTTGTAATTGTCACATTTAAATAAAGTTATTTGATATCATTTATTTCTCGTTGATTATTATAATGTGTGCATGTTTTAATATTATAATAATCGAATAATAGTTATTCACGAATAATAAGATTATTCAAATGTCCCTGGTAAAATCGCGTTGAGTAGAGACTCAAGTGATTAATATACTAGTATAAGTTTGATTGATAATCATCGGATGATTATGCGTATGGTACGGATCAATCTTATGGGTATTGGTTGGAGAACTAATACTGGACCGACCCGCATTGAGATCACTGCATGGAAATGTCATAAGTGAATCTCAATACGGTATGTCAATAAATCCTTGAACACGAGATTATCATAGAGTCCAACATGATAAGCTGCTATGCCTTGGCGTAATCCAGCGTCATACGAAACATGGTGATCATAAAGGTTAGCGATCGGGATTAGTGGGAGTCATGTAGAGGGCAATGAATAATCAAGATGGGGATTTGTCCCTCTCTTAAGTGAGAGAGATATCTGTGGGCCCCTCGATAAGTAGGATGAAGGAAATGCATGGCCATGCTCAAATGAAGAGTCATTTGATTGATCGATCTACTTAAGATCGAAAGCATTTGAACATAAATAAGTATGACAGACTCCATGACTTAGTTCAAATATGATATCGCGTGACAAAGGGATTTGACACGTTAAAAGGTTTAATGGACTATTAACTTATATTATTTGGGTAATCATAATGTCTTGCTAGAGGCGCTTATGATTTATTATTTAATAAGGTATTAAATAATTGCCAACATAATATAAGCCTTTTGGGTCGCACATACGACAATTATAGACAAGTAGGAATAAATATCAATGGAAATAATAAATATAATATTGGATATTATATTTATAAGGAGATTAAATAATAAAGTAATATATATAATATTGGATATTATATATATTGTATTATTTAATAAGTTGAGGGCAACTAAGCAAATACTAGATTATTGAATCTAGGGTTTACTTAGTATAAATATAAGGTCTTGGACAAGGAGTTGTAACGAGAAAATAAGACCTAAAATCGGCCCTTCAAGAAGAAGAAAAATCGGCCATCTACATTATACTATAGGAGAGCGAGTCGGTCGTTCCTCTTCCCTTAGTTGATCTTGATCAATAGTACAATCCTTCTAGTAAGGAACTTGTGTTGTACTATTTATCAATATTATTAAATGAGATCTAGCAATCCGGCTTGTGGAATTGTTCGTGTGTGGATCACCGAAGAGGAAGGAGATATTCATACGCTTCTAGTCGGATCTAGATTTGTTCGATCGGATTAAGGTAATTCGATTAACTCTTTAATTAAACAATTAAATTCTGCATGCGATCCTAAATTGGGTTTTCACTTTTATTGTTCATTGCGTTTTACTCCGATTATTTTGTATTCGATACATAGAAAACCCAACGGTGGTATCGGAGCCAACTTGCAAGTAATTTAATTGTTTGTGTAGAACATGTTTATGTGTAAATTATGTTCTTGATTATGTTTATAAAATATAGATTTTATAAAATAATTTTTAAGTTTAATTTGATTAAATCGGATCGTCAAAAATTAATTTTCTGGATTTGTTTTGGATAAAGCTGCTCTCAGCGATTGAGCAAAGACAATGAGATGGGTATGTTCGGACAGTTTGGGTTGGATCCGGTCGACCGGACCAGCGTCCAGCGATTAAATCGCAAAAATAGTACCCAGTGTCGGAGGGAATCGATCCATGGGATCGCGCCATAAACATCGCCCAAACCGTCTGGCCGGAGCAATTTTGTAAATATTGTTCGGGTTTTGTGATTAACCTGTTTTCTAAAATTAAAATTAATGTTTTAAAATGCATTTTTGCGGCCGTGGGTTTGAACACGCATGACCATGTGCGGGTGAAGGTGTTCGGCCATCTGGGCTATGTGACTCAGTTTGTTTATTTTTGGTCCATGATTACTCTTTAGTCCTGTAGAAAGATTTTAATTTCTATAATTACTGTTTTATTAATTATTTGATAATTATTTATGGTATGTGTGTGGTGTATGGCATGACCATAAATTGACCAATGTGATTGGATAATTTAATTTCTTATGGGTTGGTTTTACGGCTGCGTGTCGTTTAATTATAATTGGTTTTACGGCTGCGAGTCGTCTATTTAAAATGTTTATTATTTTACGGCTGCGTGTCGTTTGTACTTCTTGTAATTTAATTTATTAGTGTAGTATTAAATTTCATTAATGTAATGAAGACAAGAAGGACGAGATAGATGGACTCGAGGAGCAAATTGATCGCGTATGATGTTCCAAGGAGTTGGAAGATCAATGAATACCATATTTAACCCTTTAGATGACCTTTGTGATTTTCATGTTGGCTCATGAAAATCACGTTAGGATTATGGTCATGCTATACACGGTCCTATGCTTTATTGTCATGTGATGCGATGTATGTTTAAATTTATGCATGTATGTGATGCTATGTATGTTTAGATGTATGTTAGCAAACATAGACATTAACATAGGATAAAAATCCCTCGTTAAAATTTTAATGCCGTTCATTTGTAAAACACCTATCAAGACTTCGATCATCATGAGTGGGTCATGCCAAAGCTGGGCACTCGGATTATCTTAGTAAGGTAGGATAGGTAATGGTGATACCTATACGTTCAATGAATTTGGAAATCAAAATAGTTTTGAACCTTAAGGCATAAGATGGGATTATAACATGCTTGGGCATACGATGCCAAATCCCATGACATAATCTAAGAGTTACATATGATGTAATCGATAAAGAGTTATCCACCTAAAGTAGTTCAATTCTAGGCGTCATGCAAAAGCTGAGTTTATGATTTAGAGAAATTGGATCTTAGCCCACTAAAAATAAAAAAGTTGTAAATTGAGGGTACTTTGTTTTAGTGGGACTATTTTTCTATAAATAAAATAATTTGACTAAAAATTTTTCATATTTAATTTTGTAGAATGGCAAAAAACAAAACATCCACCATTTCATCGCGATCCGTCCTGAGAAGGACAAGTTGAAAGAAAATGGCAAAGAACTATCTGGATTGGATCCGGAGCCTGAGAATAGTTCTCAAGCAAGAAAGAAAGTTGTATGTTCTTGAGGAAGAAATTCCCGATGAGCCAGCTGACAATGCAAATAAAGCAACAAAAGACAAATGGAAGAAACATTGTGATGATTCCATTGATGTCGGTTGTCTTATGTTGGCCACCATTTGTCCAGAACTTCAGAAGAATCTGGAGGAAATGGAAGCTTATGAGCTAAATGCTCACCTCAAGGAAACTTTCTCGAAGCATGCTAGGCAAGAGAGGTATGAGACCTTTCAATCCTTGTATGCTTGCAAGATGGTTGAGGGGACATCTGTCAGTGCTCACGTGCTCAAGATGAAAGGATATATTGATCATCTTGAAAGGCTTGGTTTTCCACTTTCTAAGGAGCACTCCACGGATGTGATCCTAAACTCATTACCCGAAAGTTTCGGTCAGTTCATTATGAACTATAATATGAATGAGATGGAGAAGTCCATTGCTGAGCTGCATGGGATGCTTAAAACGGTGAAAGAATATTAAGAAGAAACCAAACCATGTGTTGATGGTCGAAAGGGAAATCCTTTAAGAACAAAGGCAAGGGCAAGGGTAAGGCAAAAGTTGCCAAATCTAAAGACCCTACTAGGCCGGGTGTCAAGGCTAAAACTCCCAAAGTTGGACATTGCCATCATTGCAAGAAACCGGACAACGGAAAAGAAATTGCAAGATTTACTTGGAAGAGCTAAAGCGTACCAAGGCGTGAGACCGCCATGTATATTTGTTATAGAAGTTAACTTATCTACCTCTAACTCCTGGGTATTAGATACTGGATGTGGATCTCACATTTGTACAAATGTGCAGGGGTTGAGAAGCAGTAGAGAACTGAAGAAAGGGGAAGTAGATCTAAGAGTCGGCAATGGAGCAAGAGTTGCTGCACTAGCCGTAGGAACTTATGATCTAGTTTTGCCCAATGGGCTTTTGTTAGTTTTGAACAATTGCTATTATGTTCCTGCTATGAATAGGAATATTATTTCGGTTTCTACATTAGATTGTGAAGGTTACAGTTTTCTTATTAAGAATAAGATCATTCGTATTTTCTTTGATGACTTGCTTTATGGTACTGCAAAGTTATATACTGGCCTTTACAATATTGATCTAGATGAGTCCGACACTTTGGAAGTCTATAACATTGCATCCAAGAAACCTAAGCTCAATGATTCTAATCCGACTTACTTATGGCATTGTCGACTTGGTCACATAAACGAACGCATTTCTAAACTCCATAATGATGGACTTTTAGACTCTTTTGACTATGAATCATATGGGACATGCGAATCTTGTTTATTGGGCAAGATGACGAAGAATCCTATCACCGGTCATGGAGAAAGGGCTAGTGATCTATTAGGCCTAATACATGCCGATGTGTGCGGACCTCTTAGCACTCATGCCGAGGCGGATACCAATACTTCATTACATTCACCGATGATTTTAGCCGATATGGATATGTTTATCTTATGAAGTATAAACATGAATCTTTTGAAATGTTCAAAATATCCTGAATGAAGTACGTAATCAACTTGGCAAGACAATTAAAGCCCTTCGATCGATCGAGGTGGGGAATACTTGAGCCAAGAATTCGATGATCATCTTAGGAGTTGTGGAATTGTTTCGCAACTTACTCCTCCGGCACACCTCGGATAACGAGTGTCCGAGAGGAGGAATCGAACTTTATTAGATATGGTTAGATCCATGATGAGTCGAACAGAGCTTCCATTATCATTTTGGGGCCACGCCTTAGAAACAATGACATTCACCCTTAACCGTGTTCCATCTAAAGCGGTTGAAAAGACACCATTTGAGAAATGGACTGGTAAAAGACCAAACTTGTCTTTTCTAAAGATCTGGGGTTGCGAAGCTCGTAAGGCGCCAAGTGTTTGACAAGTGGCAGAGATACGAAAGATGTTTATTTGTGGGATATCCTAAGGAAACTAAAGGATATTACTTTTACAAGCCCGCAGAGAACAAAGTGTTTGTTGCTCGAAATCTCGTATTCTTAGAAAGGGAATTTATTTCCAAAAGAGACAGTGGGAGAAGAGTAATTCTCGAGGAAAATCGAGAACCACAAGAAGACATCGCTTCACCGATGGAAACCGAACAAGCTCAACAAACGGTTGAAGAGCCCATTCAAAGTACACAAGTCCCACGCAGATCCGATAGGATGCGACATGAACTGAGAGATATGGTTATCTCGTAACGGAGGATGATGATGCATCGCTCATAGATGATGAGCCTAGTACCTATCTGAGAGCCTTGGGACCAGTCCGAGGAATGGCTAGAAGCCATGAAGTCCGAGATGCAATCCATGTATGACAATCAAGTTTGGAACTTGATAGATCCACCGAGGTGTTAAAACCATTAGGTGCAAATGGGTCTATAAAAAGAAGAAAGACATGGATGATAATGCAAGCCTATAAAGCTAGACTAGTGGCAAAAGGTTATAGATGATTCATGGTGTTGACTATGATGAGACCTTTTCGCGGTAGTCATGCTTAAATCAATTAGAATTTTATTTGCCATTGCCGCATACTATGATTATGAAATATGGCAAATGGATGTCAAAACAGATTCCTTAATGGAAACTTACTCGAGGATGTGTATATGACACAACCTGAAGGTTTTGTTCATCCGTAAAATTCTAAAAAGGTTTGCAAGCTTCAAAGATCCATTTATGGGTTGAAGCGAGGCTTCTCGGAGTTTGGAATCTTCGTTTTGATGAAACTGTCAAAGAGTTTGGGTTCATTCAAAATGAAGATGAACCTTGTGTGTACAAGAAGGTTAGTGGGAGAATAGTTGTTTTCTTAGTCTTATATGTAGATGACATATTACTCATTGGAAATGACATTCCCACCTTGCGCATGTCCAAGACTTGGTTGGGAAGTTGTTTCTCAATGAAAGACTTAGGAGAAGTTGCTTATATTCTTGGGATAAAGATCTATAGAGATAGATCAAAGAGATTGATTGTCCGAGTCAAAGTACATACATTAATAAAATATTGAAGAGGTTCAATATGCAAGACTCCAAGAGAGGACTCTTGCCAATGTCACATGGCATTCATCGAGTGAGACTCGAGTCCTAAGACTCTGATGAGCGAGCACGTATGAGCAAGATACCATACGCATCGGCTATTGGATCGATCATGTATGCCATGATTTGTACTCGACCGATGTATCGTTTGCTCTTAGTATGACAAGTCGATACCAATCGAATCCGTGAAAGTCATCGATGAAAGTGAAAACCATCCTAAAGTACTTGAGAAGAACCAAGGATGATTTCCTAGTTTATGGAGGGTGGGAAACGAAATGGCCGTAAGAGGTTACGCCGATGCAAGTTTCGAAACCAGAGACGATTTCAAATCGCAAAGCTGGTTATGTGTTTGTATTGAATGGAGGTCTTGTGAGTTGGAAGAGTTCCAAGCAAAGCACTCTTGGTCGATTCTGAAGTGAGTACACAGCGGCATCGGATGCAGCTAAGGAAGCCGTATGGATCAAGAACTACGAAAACGAACTAGGAGTGGTGCCAACCATCCAGGGTCCCATAAGCCTTTATTGTGACAATAATGGTGCTATTGCACAAGCTAAAGAGCCTAGGTCCCATCATAATTCCAAACATATACTCAGAAAATATCACCTAGTCAGAGAGATCGTCAGACGAGGAGATATTACAATATGCAAAGTAGCAACGGAAGAGAATGTTGCAGATCCACTTACCAAGCCTCTCTCACAAGGAAAGCATGTTGAGCATGCTAGAGCGATAGGACTAAAGGTCATGAATGAATGGTCCTAGTGCAAGTGGGAGATTGTTGGGAATAGTGCCCTAGGACATTCGATGTGCCTAGATTTGTAATTGTCACATTTAAATAAAGTTATTTGATATCATTTATTTCTCGTTGATTATTATAATGTGTGCATGTTTTAATATTATAATAATCGAATAATAGTTATTCACGAATAATAAGATTATTCAAATGTCCCTGGTAAAATCGCGTTGAGTAGAGACTCAAGTGATTAATATACTAGTATAAGTTTGATTGATAATCATCGGATGATTATGCGTATGGTACGGATCAATCTTATGGGTATTGGTTGGAGAACTAATCTTGGACCGACCCGCATTGAGATCACCGCATGGAAATGTCATAAGTGAATCTCAATACGATGTCAATAAATCCTTGAACACGAGATTATCATAGAGTCCAACATGATAATCTGCTATGCCTTGGCGTAATCCAACGTCATCGAAACATGGTGATCATAAAGGTTAGCGATCGGGATTAGTGGGAGTCATGTAGAGGGCAATGAATAATCAAGATGGGGATTTGTCCCTCTCTTAAGTGAGAGAGATATCTGCTGGGCCCCTCGATAAGTAGGATGAAGGAAATGCATGGCCATGCTCAAATGAAGAGTCATTTGATTCAATCGATCTACTTAAGATCGAGAAAGCATTTGAACATAAATAAGTATGACAGACTCCATGACTTAGTTCAAATATGATATCGCGTGACAAAGGGATTTGACACGTTAAAAGGTTTAATGGACTATTAACTTATATTATTTGGGTAATCATAATGTCTTGCTAGAGGTCGCTTATGATTTATTATTTAATAAGGTATTAAATAATTGCCAACATAATATAAGCCTTTTGGGTCGCACATACGACAATTATAGACAAGTAGGAATAAATATCAACTGGGAATAATAAATATAATATTGGATATTATATTTATAAGGAGATTAAATAATAAAGTAATATATATAATATTGGATATTATATATATTGTATTATTTAATAAGTTGAGGGCAACTAAGCAAATACTAGATTATTGAATCTAGGGTTTACTTAGTATAAATATAAGGTCTTGGACAAGGAGTTGTAACCGTAAAAATAAGACCTAAAATCGGCCCTTCAAGAAGAAGAAAAATCGGCCATCTACATTATACTATAGGAGAACGGAGTCGGTCGTTCCTCTTCCCTTAGTTGATCTTGATCAATAGTACAATCCTTCTAGTAAGGAACTTGTGTTGTACTATTTATCAATATTATTCGTAAGGATCTAGCAATCCGGCTTGTGGAATTGTTCGTGTGTGGATCACCAGAAGAGGAAGGAGATATTCATCAGCTTCTATTCCGGATCTAGATTTGTTCAGTCGGATTAAGGTAATTCGATTAACTCTTTAATTAAACAATTAAATTACTGCATGCGATCCTAAATTGGGTTTTCACTTTTATTGTTCCGCTGCGTTTTTACTCCGATTATTTTGTATTCGATACATAGAAAACCCAACACGATCGTCCCATCACGTGGGCTGTTCCTTTAAAGTCTGGGGCTGCTGCTGGTGGCCAGCTGTCGGAGCCAATGGGAAGCCAGCACGCGTCCTGGGTCGCTGTCCGGGGAGGACCCACTTTGTACCTTTCGGCGGCCCTGTCGGTAGGTGAGGTAGGTGACAGGCTGGGGTCAAAGGTCCTATCTGTCGGCGCCCTTTGTGGATCTGCACGTGGGCCACCGTCCAAGATTCGGTCTTCGACGACTTTGACGGATGTTGGATCCATACGTGGCACGAGACGATCGTCTCTAGTTCGCACATCAAAGACGATCGCCAGATATCAAAAGACGATCGCTGGGTACCAAAAGACGATCGCTGGGTACCAAAAGACGATCGTCGTATGTGCCGAACTCTAGGCGTTTGCCCAGAGTATGTCTTCTATGGTTGGCTTCTCTGATCGTGATGCCGATCGTCATCGAGGCGTATTAATCGCCGCACAACAATTGCCCCCCAGCTCGCTTCGATGTTGAAAACACGGGGTGAGGTGGTACTGTTGGCGATCGCCAATGTTTGGGCGATCAGGCGATCTGATTTCAAATTTGGACGATCTTCTTTTGCGCTGGGAGCAGCGGGAAAGGAAGGCGGGCTCTCGAAACGTTGCAAGGACACGCATTGCGCTACCATTGGGGGAGTCCGACGGTCTGTCAGACTTGTCGCCTGGCGTGCCCTCGAAAATACACATACGCGGGATTCGAGGGCTGCATTTAATGTGTCCCCCCACTGACGGTTGCACTCCAGCCCTCGGACTTTCGCCTATTTGCATAGAGACCCCCGCTTCCATCTATAAAAGGGGCTAGGGCTACTCCATTTTTACTCTTCACGCGTCCTTGCCTTCTTGCTGAAACTCTGCAAAAATTTCCGAAGTTTTTGGTGCCAATCGTCTTCCTTTATTTAGGTAAGAAAACCAATCTTCTTTCTCCCTTTACTTTTTATAATATGTCGGGAGGATCTAAGACCTTCGAGACCGGAAGCACTTCTGCCGCCGCGGCTTCGCCTGACCGGGAGGAGATTCCCGTGGGACTTGATATGGAAATGGCTGTTGAGGCCATTCGTGCGGGGATTGCACCCGCAGAACTCGAAGAGCTCTTCAACGAGGCCGAAGTGGCGAGAACGGTGGCGACAGCGGAGCATGGGGGCTCACCGGTGGATGAGGATGAACTGGTGCGGATGACTTGGGAACGGGAAAGTGTATTTGGCCCTGCCTATATGGCTTTCACCAAGATTATGGAGGGGATCGCCGGACCCTGTCCGGAATTTGACTTTGAAGCTTACTCCGCCGCTCATCCTTACGAACATGTGAAGCAGACAGTGTTTCGGGCCGCCGACCCGTCTCAGTGGACCCTTGGTAAGATCCGGAGTTCGGCGACCCGAAAAGACTTGAGCCGCTGGAGGGCAAAATATCATATTCCCTCTGACGTTTCCCTGCACGTGCCCTCGGAAAATGAACGTGCTGATCAACCGCCCGAGGGTCTGGTCGCCGTTAGTGAGATGATCATGGAGGCCGGTCTGCGATTCCCTTTGCCGTTTGCCGTCTCCTACTTATTGATCGCCTGGAATTTGGTGCCGCTCCAACTGACGCCGAACGCCTGGCTACAGGTCATCTGCACTTTGACACTCTTCGGCGGTCACCAGTTGTTCCGCCTCCTTTCTGCGATGGAGATGAACTATCTCTTCAAACTGGCTGCGCAGAAAGGGTCGATCGGCGGTAATCATATCCAAGGCCGAAAGGGAAGAGTGGTCCTCGGTGTGCCGAACAAGACCCGAGGCGACCTGGCAAAATGGTGCTGGGTCGGCAGAGCGTGGCGATCGACATCGAGTGATAGGCCAGAGGACGAGTTGGAGATCCCCACCAATTTTCGGGAGAGGAATCCGAGTAAGGGTTTTAACTCTCCCTTTGATCGGACTTGTCTTGAACTGATCTAATTTCGTTTCCTTTTTGCAGGACCTCTTGTTCCAGTGATCGGCGATCTCCCTTTCGATTTCCTGATCGTCTAGGAGCGGATTCGTGCCTTGCCGGATTCCTTCATAGACGTTCGCTCGCTCGGTGACGAACTTCATCAGTTAGGGGCTCGATTGTTTCGCTTCCCTCGTCATCTGAGAGTTCCAGGTATAAATTTTATTTTTCTTCTTTGCTTGACGATCGTCTCTAGGAGGTTGAAATGTCTAAGTAGTTGTCTAACTTGTTTGTACTTCTTATTTGACAGAGATTCACTTTCCCCTTTTTGCCGAGCCACCACCAGAGATCGCCATGTCTAACCCAGGACTCATCGGTCGCCTTCACCAGGGTAAGAAGACTGGACATGTTCCTGCGACGACGTCTCGCCCTGTTCCGGTGGTGAGGCCCGCTGTGGTGCCGGTCGCCGAGCCGGAAATTCAAGAAGAGAAACAACTCCAGCGCTGCAAGAGGCGGAGGTCGGAGGAGTCCCTGCCGACTACTGAGGCGGACGTGTCTATTCTGGAGCCTCCGGTTGCCGCGGCTCCTATCTCCGCCGTTCCGATGGTGGAGGGATCAGGCTCTAGGCCCTCAGCATCCGGCTCCAGGTCATCGGGCGGCTTCTCGAAAAAGGTGGCGATCGCCGAAGCTGAAACTCCTCAGGGCAAGCCTTATTTTGGCCGCGATCCCGAGCTGGTCAACAGGTAAGGTTGGATTGAACTTTCCGAGTTAGGTATTTTGAGTAAGGTATAGGCTAACTCCTTGGTCTCTTCTGTTTGCGCTGCAGGGTCCGTCTTGCTGACGCGGACGTCGCTCCTATGGTGCTGGATTTCTTGTCGAGTAAGGCTCCGCAAAAGTCCCTCGACGTCCCTACTTACGTCCAGAAGGCCATCACCTCACTGCCCAAGGCTTGGACGACTGATCTCGATGCGATCGCTCGTCAGCGATCTGGAGATACTATGCAGGCGACCATTGCGCTGGCTCTCCAGACGGCGACGATGGCCGTCCAAGCTGCCAGGGATTTTGAGGGGCGACCCTCCACTGCTCGCCTTCATAGCGACCTCGAGGCCGCTCGGAACACAAACATTGAATTCGCCAACCGAGTCCAGTCTATGGAGAAGGAGCACGTCGAGGCGGCCAAATGAGCTAAACAAGACACCGACCGACTGAAGCAAGAGCTGAGCCGCTCCAAGGAGGCTGCCGATCGGTTCCGTGATCAGGAGAAAGAAGCTTGCCGGAAGCATGCGGCTTCGCAGGAGGAGGCGGCCGGACTGAAGGCGACGGTGGATCGGCTCAGCAGCGAGCTGGAGGCGGCGAAAAGAAAGCTGGAGAAGGCCAAAGGGGAAAACGCCGCCAAGGTGGTCGAGCTGGCGGAAGCTGAGAAGACGACCGTGGAGTTGAAAGGGCAACTGAAGGCGATCGAGACCGATCCCTACCTCAAAGTGGCTCTCGTCGGCGAGTTCGCCTATTATGTGGCCTATGCCGATGCCGTCAGAGCCGCCAAGAAGGTAGGGATCGAGGTCGATCCTTTGATGGAGAGCTTCAAGGTCTATGCACTCGAGCACCCTCTGCATCCAGAGTTCTCCCTGCCGATCCTTGACCTCGTCGACTTGGGGATCGACTTGAGTTGGTATCCTTTCCCAAACAAACTCATTTATCCTGAGGCCGATGGGGTAGCTCGCGTCGATCCGCCACCTGAGGGTGAAGACCAGCCGGCGGGGCCCTGAGAGATCTCTTTGTTTTCTTTGTATCTTGTAATTTCCTGCTTTCCCTTTGTATTGCCTTCGGGCTTCGTAATGTACGTAATCTTTGTTATGAATAAAATATTCATTTCTCGCACTTGTGTCTTTACATGTACGATCGCCTTTGAATATTTGCATGCGAATTTTTACAAGTATGTGTATGATTGCATCCGATGTCTTGTTCATCTGATCGATTGTCTGAATGTTGAATGTATTGACATGTTTGGAAATTCTTACTTGTAAATATTGTTGAACAATTCCGATCGTCCTGCGTGTGTTTGAGCGAAGTTGATCGGGTGCGGTCCCTTCCTTTCGATCGCATTTAGGACTAGCTCCCCTTCTTTGCCCCTTGTTTTTGTTTATTTATTGTAAGTAAGGGAGCAAAAATAGTATGTTTGGTGAGCTATCCTCAGTTTTGCGGACTTTGAGGAATCGTGCACGGTCGCGGAGTTCGATGGACCGACCTCCACAACCGTGTCTTTGTGTGCGAAGGACATTGCCTATCCTGCGACTCACTTTATTGTGAGGGTCCTCCGTTAGGCTGCGCCCGCCTTGTATTTAAACGAAAGGCGGGCGATCTTGGTCTGGAGGAGTCCTTTCACAGGGCGTCATCGGTTTATTTGACTCCACATCCGTGGCTTGTTAGCTCTGCTTCCACCTCGGCCCGCCATGCAGATGGAGACCCTCGACGGTGTACGTTGAGACGGGGGTAGTGGCACGTCGCATTATCCGGGTTCACCATGTTAGATGATGAACCTTTGAGGGCGGGCGATCGTGTCCACTGATTAGTTTTGGAGGGTCCTTTGGCTACGCCGACCTCGTATTCAAACGAAGGGCGGGCGATCTCAGCCCGAAGGAACCTTGCATGGGCGAAGCTGTCGGTTCCATCGACCTCCAGGACCATGGCTGTATTGATTGTACCTCGGATCGCCGTGAACGACGATCGTCGGCGGTATGCGATATGCCTGGTGGGGCGATCGCCAGAATAGATGGGATAGGAAAAAATCTCATTATATTCCTTGTACATTGTGCAGTTGAAACTGAATACAAAATTTTTACTGGTAGTATTTCTTCAGATGCACGGCGTTCCAGGGATATTGATCCGGAGTACCGTCAGGGTGTTCAAGTTCGTAGGCTCCCTTAGTTAGCCATTTAGATATCCTGAAAGGGCCTTCCCAGTTCGGACCAAAAACACCTGTGTGGGTCTGGATCTTTTTGAGGATGAGATCGCCCACCTGAAACCTTCTTTCCTTGACCTTTGAATTGAAGAACTTCTCAGATCGCCTTTATGGATTGCGTTCTTCATTTCTGAGGTCAGTCGTCGTTCTTCGAGCATGTCAAGGTCGATCCTCCGGGCCACATCATTGTCGGTCGTCATCTCTTGTTCGGTTCGATGGTTGAGGACGGCGATCTCCGAAGGAATCACCGCTTTCGTTCCGAAGGCGAGGGCGAATGGGGTTTCGCCGGTTGAATTTTGGGTCGTCGTTCGATAAGACCACAAAACATCTGGGAGCTCGCTTGCCCATCGTCCTAGCCTGGATTCGAGTCGCGCTTTAATTGTGTGTTTGAGGATCTTGTTCACAGCCTCTACCTGCCCGTTCGTCTGAGGGTGATAGGGAGCCGAGAACAACCTTTTGATTCCCCACTTCTCACAGAATTGCATGACTTCTAAGCCGTCGAACTGCTTTTCGTTGTCGTAGATGATGGCCTGGGGTAGACCGAATCGGCATATGATGTTTCTCCAGATAAACCTGATCACTTGCTCTTGGCCGATCTTGTTGAGCGGTTCGGCGTCAGCCCATTTAGTGAAATAGTCGACCCCTACGATGGCGAACTTACAGCCCCCTGGAGCCGTCGGCAAGGGACCTATACGGTCGATGCCCCATTGCGCGAATGGCCAAGGGCTGTACATGGAGGTGAGCTGCTCGGGGGAGAGTTTAATGTTTGGTCCCATTACTTGACACCTATGACACGATCTGGAATAGGCGATCGCATCCTTCTGAAGTGATGGCCAGAAAAAACCTTGCCTGGTTGTCTTATGGATGAGAGCTCGCCCGCCCGCATGGTTTCCACAAATCCCGTCATGGATCTCGGCTAAAACGAGCCGACCTTCCTCCGGTGTAATACACTTGAGGAGGGGAAGGCTGAAAGCTCGCTTGTAAAGCCGGTCGTCCAATAGGGTATATCTGGTCGCACGGAGCTGGAGTTGGCGAGCTTTAACACGGTCGTCAGGGACCGTTCCGTCCTTTAAATATTCGATGAACGGAGTCATCCAGTTCTCCTCGGCATCAACAATCGTGGTAACCAGGCTTCTGTCGATCGCCGACCTTGCTGACTTTGTGATTTGGATATTAGAGAAGTCGGCTGCCCCCTCCGATGATGCTAGTTTGGAAAGGGCATCGGCCTGGGAGTTGTGCTCTCTCGGGACTTGTTTGATTAGCACTTCTTCAAATTTTGTGCACATTTCGGCGACCAGCTCTTGGTATTTGACCATCTGTTCGCCGCGCACCTCATATTCTCCCTTGACTTGGTTCACGACCAAGAGGGAGTCCATGAAGATATGGAGGCGGCGAACATCCAGGGCGAGGGCTAGATCGAGCCCGCCTACTAAGGCTTCGTATTCGGCTTCATTATTGGTCGCACGAAAACTGAAACGCACAGCATTAGTGAAACTTTGTCCGTCGGGACTGATGAGGACAATCCCTGCCCCTGCTCTCGAATTGGTCGCCGAGCCATCCACATATAACTTCCAGGCAGGTCGGCCGATCTGGGTTGGACTGTGAGGGAACATTAGTTCCACCACGAAGTCCGCCAGAGCTTGGCCTTTGATCGCTGTGCGAGTAGCGTATGTGATACCGTATTGGGCGATCTCCAGTGACCACTTGAGGAGTCGCCCGTTGGTGTCTGGTCGGTGTAGAACTTGCCTTAGAGGTAGAGTTGTCAGGACTTCCACTTGATGTTCGAAGAAATAAGCCCTTAGCTTACGAACAATCATGACAAGGGCGTAGGCGATATTCTCCAATGGTGTATAACGTGTTTCAGCGTCATGTAGCGCTTGACTAACATAGTAGATCGGCAAGTGGACTTGTACCTCCGATCGCACCAAAACGGCACTCAGTGCGACCTCCGAGGCTGCCAGGTAAAGGAATAGTTTCTCACCGGGGATCGGCTTTGCCAGGATCTGGGGGTTAGATAGATATTCCTTTATTTTGGCGAACGCTACCTGACTCTCCTTCGTCCATGCAAACTTCTTGTTCTTTATGGTCGCGAAGAATGGCTTACTTTTATCGCCGAGCCGAGATATGAAACGGTTGAGGGCGGCTAGACAGCCTGTGAGGCATTGCACCTGCTTGACGTTCCGCGGCTCCTGCATGTCAAGGATCACCTGAATCTTGGTGGGGTTCGCCTCTATCCCCCTTTGGCTCACAACGTGCCCCAGGAATTTTCCGGACCCCACCTTGAAGTTGCATTTCTTGGGGTTCAGTTTCATGTTGAACTTCTCGAGGATGGCGAACGTCTCGACGAGATCATTGAGGTGGTCTTCCATCTTGAGGCTTTTGACCACGATGTCGTCAATGTAGACCTCCATGGTCTTGCCGATCTGATTGGCGAACATTCTGTTGACTAGTCGCTGGTAGGTTGCCCCTGTGTTTTTCAAGCCGAACGGCATTCGGACCCAAAAGTATATGTCTTTTTCCGTGTGGAAAGATGTGTGTTTTATGTCTTTCTCCGCCATTGGGAATTGATGATACCCGGCGAAGGCATCCATAAATGACATCATTTCGCAACCCGCTGTACTATCGACCAAGTGATCTATATGAGGCATCGGAAAGTGATCTTTTGGACATGCCGCGTTGAGGTCGGTGAAGTCGATGCATAACCTCCAGGAACCAGTTGGCTTCTTGACGAGTACCGCGTTGGCGACCCATTGTGGTTCGTCTGTAGCTACCCCGATTAATTTGTTGTTGAGTAGCTTTTGGACTTCTATGTCGAGCACCGCGTATTTCTCGGGACCGAATTTCCTACGTTTTTGGTGAACATGCTTCATTGCTGGGTCGATCTTTAGGTAGTGGCAAACGTGCTCAGGACTTATGCCAACCATATCTTGATGCGACCAGGCAAAGACTCCGATGTTATTACGTAGCAAATTGATCAGATCCCTTTTTAATTCGCGGTCGATGCTTGCGCCGATCTGTACTTCCCGTTCTGGATGAGCCGGATCTATCGTTATACTCTCCAACTCTTCGACGGGGACGGTCGCCTCTCGTTTGGAATGATTTCCGGACTCGATCCTTGGATCGATGTTGAGACTTGGCTCGTAACCGATCCTTGTCTCGATGTCGTCCGTTAACCGATCCGAGATGGCGTCCTCTGAGTCGGGTTGGTACGATGTGCTTGGCTCATCGATCTCCATGGGTTGATCGTCGATCGATTCAATGTTACACATAGCATGGGAAGTATTGAAAGAAGTAACGACATAGGAGTAATTCAAACATCCTTTTGCCATTAGCTGATCTCCTTTTACAGTACCGACCGTCCCATCGGCAGTGGGGAATTTGATACAGTAAAAGAAAGACGAGGCGACCGCCTCAAAGGTTTCTAGAAAGGGGCGACCTAGGAACCCATTATAGATGCTGGGCTTATCTATGATTACAAAATTTAGGTTCCTAGTAATCCTAACCTTAGGATCGTAAAAGCATATTAGCTCGACAGAGAGCTTGATCCTTCCGTAGGCTTGGACTGTGTTGTTGCCGAACCCTTGGAGCACGGTGTCGAACGGCTTGATGAATTTGGTCAAGTTGCTGAGCTGGTCCAGGGCGGATTTGAATATGATGTTGCAGAAACTTCCCTTGTCGACCAGCACGCGATCGACCATCTTCCCAAGGATATAAGCAGAGTTCACCAGTGCATCCTCTTTGGGGCATTGCACTCCCTCCCTGTCCTTGTTGGAGAAGGTGATGAGCGCGTCTTTAGAAATGGTCGGGTCCAGAGGTACCACGACATCGACCCCGACGAACGCCCTCAGCTCGGCCTTTCGCTTCCTGTTTGACATGGTGGAAACCGGGGAAAGGCCCCCGAGGTTTCCACCTCCTGCTTGAAGCATGTTGATCCGACCGCCAGGGTTGATCGGAGGGATCGACTCATCAGAGTACTCCGGCTCATGCTAGATTTTGGCGACTGGATTGGGAGGAGTTCTTTCGTTTTCTCGGCGCTCGCGCCCTCCGGTCCTTTCCGTCCTAGGTTCTGGCTTGGTGACCAAGTTGTCCAGTTTGCCTTCCTCAAGCGATCGCAGAGTCAGCCCGAGGAGGTCGCGGCATTGGCTGGTGTTGTGGCCGGGACTCTTGTGGTAGGCACATAATTTGCTATAGTCTAGATGACCGTGGTCCCTTATCGGCTTTGGTTTGGAAAGCCACTCACGCCCCTTGATTGCATTGAATATGTGGGCCGGAGATAAGTTGAGGTTGTGGAGAAGGTGGACCTCTACATCCTCGAAGGCTTTGAACTCGCCAGGCGGCTTGGCGACTGCCTTTCTGGGCTTGGCGACCGCCTTCTTCTGGACATGGTATGGCGTCTTTCCTTCTCCGGATGGTCCCTCACCTAAGCGGAGGGAGAGCATCCTCTGCCTGGCCAAGAAGTCGGCGGCTCTGATGCGGAAGACCGAGTAGGTCGGAGGGATGTCCTTGGTGAGGTGCCTGAACATGGGTGAGTGTCCGCAGAATCCACCCAGGACTGAGTAGAGGGCGAGCTCGTCGCTGATGGGCTCGCCGGTGAGGACTATCTCGTCTACCCTGTCGATGTAATCTTCATCTGATTCGTCCTTCCCCTGCCTGATTTTCATCATGCGGTGGGGGCCTTCAGGGCGAGCGACTTTGGCGGCGAAGTACGACGTGAAGTCGTTCGCCAGCTTCTCAAAGCAGTTGATTGAGCGAGGTGGTAGTGAGATGTACCACCTGTGGGCGAGGTCGCCCAGAGTTAATGGGAACATTCGACACTTGGTCGCATCTGATGCTCCGCATCCGGTCATGTAGATCCGGAATTTGCCCAAGTGGGTTTCCGGATCCAATCTCCCCTCATATAGAGGTGTTTGTGGGGGATTGATCTTTGGTTGGACTGGGGCGAGCTCGATCTGAACCGCGAGTGGTTCGCTTGGCCCAACGATCGATCTCCTGGCGCCTGCCCCATTTTCCAGGAGCGCCTTCATCTCGTCGAGCTAGCGTTCCATGACGGCTATCGCCGTCGCCTGACTGCTCGCCGATTGGCTCCCAGAGAGCGAGCCAAGGCGATCGTGTACTGATCCCCTAGCCCCGTGGTGAATGGCGAGTTCCCTGCCAGTGGGTTCATTTCTTGGGCGAGCGGGGGCTCGCTGACCGGCTTGTCTCCTGGGAGTCGGATATGCCGAACTCCTGGTAAAGGATTCGGTCTCCGATGTCTCATTGGGCCTCGAGTGCCGGGTCGCCATGAGGGATCGCTCCTAGGCGGCCAAGACGGAATCGTCCCGCCTCACGAGAGCCTTCTCCTGCGGCTCGGGGCTTTGTCGATTTCTCAACATAGATCCCCTTAAGCTTCCGCACGCCGGCGGATGGCCGACGGAGTGATGGTGGGCGAGTCGCAGCCCTCCGTCGCTCCCGAGGATGGCTATAGCTGCTCAATCTATTCCGGTCTGATGCGATCGAGTGAGAGGCTAGAACCGTCCCTCGGGGGCGGGAGTGAGAGCCTAGCGTCGCCACGGTCGCCTTTCGCCGTGGGCTGGGATTCGGTACGGGCCGGAATGAGATTTCCGGCGGATCTTAGGGTGGATCTCTTGGAAGTCGTAGCAGGCGTCATTTTTCTGAAGGCTTTTTTGTTGAAGAACAGTGAGTGTTTCTTAAAGTATATGTCCGGAGAACAGTGAGTGTTCTTCGAGAAGGTAGGAATAAAAATGAAGGTTTAGATCCCCTCCTTCCAGCGCTAATTGTTGTTACCCAAAATATTATCCGAAGATAGTATTGCTGGAATGATCGAGTAACAAACAAATGCAAGAACACTTCCGTGAGAAAATAGATAACACAAGATTTGCCGGGGTTGTTAATCCCGTGCTTGAATGCTCTCACGAGATGTTATTAATAAATATACTGTCGAGTACAAATATTAATGTTAGAATCTATTACAATGAGTGTAAAGACTTCTAGTTATCTAAGTTGTAGAGCGTGTAGATTGCCGGAAGAACCAGATATGTGGATCTGTGAGTTCTTGCTTGGGATGTATGATAATTGTATATGAATATCACTATGAATGTGTAAGTGATTGCCAGATGAGTCTTTGATTCTCTCTCTGTGTGTATTTTGCACTATATTCACGGTAATAATCGCGCCCCTTTGCCACTGTTGTTTGTCTCTTATTTATAGGAGATTTGCTGGGACCTCTCCGGCGATCGCGGGCGACCGCCGTTTTCTATATTATAATAAGATGGCCGATCGTCCCATCACGTGGGCTGTTCCCTTAAAGTCTGGGGCTGCTGCTGGTGGACAGCTGTGCGAGCCAATGGGAAGCCAGCACGCGTCCTGGGTCGCTGTCCGGGGAGGACCCATTTTGTACCTTTCGGCGGCCCTGTCGGTAGGTGAGGTAGGTGACAGGCTGGGGTCAAAGGTCCTATCTGTCGGCGCCCTTTGTCGATCTGCACGTGGGCCACCGTCCAAGATTCGATCTTCGACGACTTTGACGGATGTTGGATCCATACGTGGCACGAGTCGATCGTCTCTGGTTCGCACATCAAAGACGATCGCCAGATATCAAAATACGATCGCTGGTGTAACACCCCAAGATATTCGGAGTATGTTACAGCGCCGTGGACCCCTACGTGGGACCCACCAGGCTACAACAAGCGGGTACCCCTCGACTAACCGTCTCGGTTAGCGAGGATACACAATCAAATAATACATCATATGAAAATACACCCGAAGCAACCGACGAAATGAGCAACAATCGACAATGTAGCAATTTAAAATAATACAACCCGGGGTTTAAATTGAAAAGCCTAAGTACTCGCGAGTACCGTCTATCAGTTTATAAATATAGGAAACAACCATATCGAAGTGGACAAAAGAAATAAGTAGATCCAAGTGCACATGTCAACGACCCTGGCCAACATCCTCAGATCGTCCCTGGGCCGCTCGTCAGGATGATCATAACCTGAAATCCATAACAAGAATTTCCCCATAACGGGTCCCCCAAAGGGGTTAGCAATTACGCTAGTACAAGTAATCAAGGCAAACCAATCGCTTACACATCTCATAGTACATGCACCAATATCATTTCAAAAACCAAAACTAGACATGTCTTTTCCGGAAACAAACAGTCAAACAATTTGCCTTGGGAACAGAGTAATATCATAGATCCCGTCCGAGGCCTCTAAGGACCCTCCCGAGCTGGCCACATTATAAAAACAAAATACGCACATGCATCGCCTTGGGAACAGAGTAATATCATTGATCCCGCCCGAGGCCTCTAAGGACCCTCCCAAACTGGCTAGCTATACAAACTCATGAATCCAGGACTCAACCTTTTGGATCCCCTCCTTGATCCCGTCGGACCAACACGAGGTGAGCAAATCACACACAAAAATACATTACCATTCCACGTTAAGCATAAAGGTTTCCAAAAATACTTGCCTTGAATAATTGATGACGAAACGAACGGAAAGGATAATCACCGACGAACACTAGGAATCAACGGAACCGAACCTAACGATTCGAAGAATATAATTACAACCAACTCTAGCCGAATACGGAAATGGAATACCCCCGAAAGCCCGCCTACGATTCATGTATATTCGCACAAAAATAACAACGAGGGCGGACCACAACCAAACCCTCTCGATTTCGCAAAACCATGAAAATATACCATGAATCCGTAGGGAAACTAAGAATACCAACAAGATTAATCATATTCATCATGAATCCACCAACAGAACGGAACGGATCGGAAGAAAATCCCAAAACCCCCAAATTGCCCATAAGTAGGGTTCTAAGAGATTTACCTTGGATTAGGATGAAAGATTCGTGTTGATGTTGATATAATACACCAAGAACTTAAGGAAGATGTTGGATGAGATGATTGGAGGAAGAAATCGCCAAGAATCGCTCGAAATCGCCACGGGAGCTCTAAGCCGCGGAGAGGAGAAGAAATGAACGTAATACGTTCATCTGGGTCAACTCCCTGGTTTATATAGCCAGGGAGTGTTAGCGCGCGCTAATCTTCAAAGTTAGCGTGCGCTAACGAAACAAACTCGATCCAAGAGCGATTGCCGTTAGCGGCGCTTACTCCAAACGTAGCGTGCGCTAATAGCTTCTCGGTAGCGCGCTTATCGACCAATAGCGTGTGCTACCCGGACATCACCGAGTCGAAGCAACCGCCGCACCCACTGATCCGGTTAGCGCGCTATCGACCAAACATAGCGTGCGCTAAAGTGTATCGGTAGCGCGCGCTATCGACCAGTAGCATGCGCTACTGGCATCGAGAGTCTGGCAAACCGCCGATCGGACATCCACACTAGCGCACGCTACCGGGCGTCTCAGCGTGCGCTAACTCCCAACATTAGCGTGCGCTAGGCTACGTAGCGTACGCTAATCCACCAGTCCAGAGGACTGGAATCAGCACTGCCACTCCCAGGGCTTGCCCTCTAGCGCGCGCTACGAAACAGTCGTAGCGTGCGCTACTAAGTGACCCCTAGCGTGCGCTATGCAGAAAATATAGCGTGCGCTAGGTACGAGATATAAACGGTCCAAAACACCGGAATATGAACGAAACGTTAAACGGAACATCTCAAGACGCATCGAAACATAGAATGGATCCACGGCAACCCCGAAACGGCGGTTCCGCACAACAATAACGGGAATCAAATCAATAGATAGTAGGAAAGATACATTGAAAGATACACGAGGGTCACTACTATCGTGAAATACGCCGAAAAAGAAAAATACAAGGGAAAGAAAAAAATGCGGATATTACAGCTGGGTACCAAAAGACGATCGCTGGGTACCAAAATACGATCGCCGTATGTGCCGAACTTTGGGCGTTTGCCCAGAGTATGTCTTCTATGGTTGGCTTCTCTGATCGTGATGCCGATCGTCATCGAGGCGTATTAATCGCCGCACAACAGGGGGTATATAGTTTTCGTGTAGAAAAATTTCGTTATATTCGGTTTCGACCCCCCATTTTAATTGTGAAATTTTTTTTATACATTAAGCAATAAAATTGATCCATTACATTTTACATAAGCCCATCTACCCAAACTAAAATCCGTTAACAAACCAAATCCCAAACTAAAATCCATTACTTAGCCCATTAAAAAACCATTTGTCTCCTTTTTAATGTTTAGTTGTCTTGGACAAATGTTTTGTTTTTTAGTGATTGAAACTTTTTTTTTATAATAATAGTATTTAATTTTTGACCCGACCCGAACATATTACCCGAAAAATAGCGTTAGAAAAAAAAATTTAGATCCCGACCCCCCACTGAAAATTTTCTAGCTTCGCCACTGAGGGTAGAGTATGGGTAAGATATTCTATATGAGGGTAGAGTATGTGGAAGGCATACCGGTACCCTACACTACCCATTGACATCCCTAACAATTACTATATCAACACAATGCTTGAAATTTAAGTGGATTTATCCCAAACCCTAAATTTAGAAAAAATAATCTAAGAAATTCATAAAGACATTTTAACAAATACCCAATAAGCAAACTAAGCAAGAACTAAAAAGAGGTATAGAGAAAGAAAAAAATTACCAATATGAAATTACTGATAAAATCACAGGCTTGAAGTTGAATCCAACTACAGGCAGAGGCGGATTTGAAGGGTGTTCCTGGTATTCCCAAGAACACCCAAACATCTTGGCTTTGTGGTAATATATTCGAATATTATACAATAGGTCGTAGGTTCGAACTCCAGAGAACATAGTTAATTTTTCTTTTTTCACAGTTATAATATATTTTCCCTTTAAACTATTTAAGCAATTTTGCCATAAACTGAAACACGCTCTCTCCTTTCTTCACACACACGACGGCAAAACAGTTCTCTTCTTCCTCGTTTCTTGTCTTCTCCGATCCTTTGCGTTCTTGTTCGATTCTTGTCGGGTTCTTTGGTTTTTGTTCGTGTCACATCCCAAGACCGCTTCGCCGTAGCATGATATTGTCCGCTCTGGGCACTCTCCTCCGAGCTGGCCCTCACGGTTTTATTTCTGGGAGCCCGCGAGCAGCTTCCCAGGAGGTCACCCACCCTGTACTACTCTCGCCCGAGCACGCTTAACTTCGGAATTCCCATCTCCCCGAAGCAATTGGGCTCCCAAAAGTCCTCATGCTATTTGGAGGCGGGCATGTACATATAAGGCACTTCGCCCTCTCTCCGCTAGTCGATGTGGGATATCACAATCCAGCCCCCTCAAGGGGCCCGACATCCTCGTCGGCACACTCGCACTACACGGCAGAGTGGCTCCGATATCCAATTGTCACATCCCAAGACCGCTCCGCCGTAGGGATGGCAAAAAAAACCACGGATCCGGGTACCCGTGGGTTTTTACCCGAACGAGTCCAATTCGGGTAATAAAATTTGGGTCTGGGTCCGGGTCTGGGGCGGGTAGAGAAAAATATATTCGGGCTCGGTTCGGTTCCGGGTTTTGGGGTACCCGCCCTGATACATATATATACATATAATATTAATACTTAATAAATTAAATATATATTAGTAATTAAATTAGTAATAGTATATATATATATATATTAAATTAGTAATAAATTAAAACTAGTAATATTATATATATATATAATATTAATACGTAATAAATTAAATATATATTAGTAATTAAAGTAGTAATATTATATATATATAATCGAGAAAAATATTAAGGAAAAATATTAATCATGGGTACCCGTACTAACCGAAATGGGTCCGGACGACCCGAAAATTTGCAGGGTCTCAGCTTTTAATCATGGTCTGGGTGCAGAGCAATACCCGGCCCCGACCCGCCCCATTGCCATCCCTTCTCCGCCGTAGCATGATATTGTCCGCTCTGGACACTCTCCTCTAAGCTAGCTCTCACAGTCTTAACTTCAGAGTTCCCATCTCCCCGAAGCCACTGGGCTCCCAAAAGACCTCATGTTATTTGGAGGCGGGCATGCACATATAAGGCACTTCGCCCCCTCTCCGTTAGACAACGTGGGATATCACAGTTCTATTCTTCTTCAATTTCACGTATCTATTTCTTTTTTTTTTTTGAGAGAGAGAACTTCAGGTATCTATTTCTATTTCACTGTAATTTTTGTTTTTGTTTGATTCTTAGCGTTTTTGTTCGATTCTATTTTTATTTCTATTTGCAGCTCCCTCTCTTCTTTTCTTTGATATTTTGATTCTTCTTCTCTTTTATTTTGCTTCTTCTTCTTCTCTTCACTGAAAGAGGAATGCTGTTTTTGGTTTTTTTTTTTTTTTTTTGTTGCTGCCATGAGAATTGAGATGCATTGTTTGGTGAGGAAGAACTTGTTGACGAAGAACTTGTGATCTGTGAACGAAATTTCTTTTCTTTTCTTGTTGGTGTAAAATACTAATTTATTTTAACGATAAAGAAAATAATTTATTTAATTTGCTTCCACAAATACTATAGTACGCAAAGGTTTTTAAAAAAAAAAAAACAGCATTCCTTGTGAACGAGAGAACTTGCTGCCATGATCCATGAGATGTATTGTTTTCTTCTTTTTATTTATTATTTGCTGCCATCGGATTTGTGAGGAAGAACTTGTTGACGAGAAGACACAACTTGTGAGTTGAGTTTTGTTTATTGTCATATTGTGAATTGATTTTCGTTTCTGATGATTTCTACAGTATTCTTAGGTATTTTTCCAAGAAAAAGCCAAAGTTCCACCACCATTTCCACCGCCGCTTCCACAACCAATTCCACCGCCGCTTCCACGAGATCATGACCAACCAATTCCGCCGCCGCTTCCACAAGATCATGACCAACCAATTACTCAAATTCGTGAACTCACAGATGATGATATTATTGAGAAATAGGCATATTTGGAGATGGATCCCTCGAAAAGAAAACAAATTCCTGAGTATCATCCAAATGTGCAAGATGAATTAAGAAGAGCTTATCTTTTAAATGGTCCTAATCAAATACGTTTGACCAAGTATCCTGTTAGAAAGATTTCAGGTAAAAATCGTAGTTTTTGTGGAAGTTGTTTGATGAATATAATTGGTTAGAGTATAGTATTAGAAAGGATGATGTGTATTTTTTGCCTTGCTATTTGTTTTATAATGCATCTTCAACAAAAACAGCATTTGTGAAGGATAGTTTTAACATTTGGAATCAAAAAAAGAAGTTAAAGGTGCATCAAGGAACAACACTGACTAGTCATCATAACAATTGTGTTAGGTTATGTGAAGTTCTTATGAATCAAATGTAATACCCGAGATTTTCGTTCCGGTTATTTTGGATTTTTTCTGGATATTTCTCGGTAGCCGAGTATCAGTATTATTTTCTCGATGATTGATTTTTGTTTTCGAATGGTCGCGTGTGATTATTTGTTGGATGATGTTTCGTTTCGGATCGATGATGTTGTCCCCGAGCGTTTCGTCGTGTTCGTTCCGTGCATTTTCACAAATCGAGTTGCCAGGTCATAGCGGTTGGGCACTGGCCGGACGGTTGCGGCAGGAACCGACAGGGTGGCTGGGCACTGGCCACACAGTTGCGGCAGGGACCGGTAGGTACCGACATAGCGCACGCTACTGTCGTATGGCAGCGCGCGCTAATCGGCAGGCATAGCGCACGCTATCGATCGGCCAGCGCATGTTACCTGGCTGGGCAGAGAGGTTTCTAAGGTTTTAGACTCGGGAAGGATCGATAGGTAGCGCACGCTACTGTCGGTCGTAGCGCGCGCTAATAGGCAGGTGTAGCGCACGCTGCCGGCCAACCAGCGCACGCTACCTGGGAATGCAATTTAGTCCAGAGAGTTCTGGACGGACCGGCTAGCGCACGCTAGTGTCCGCACAGCGTGCGCTATCGCGGTCGGGCAGGCAGGTTCCAGTCGGCAGGTTAGGTCAGCAGTACTGGGTCGTGTGGGCCCCGACTGAAGGTTCTAGGCCGAGACTGGCCGATAGTGGACGCTAGTCCGGAAGGCTAGCGCACGATAGGGACGCGCCAGTATAAATATGACTGAGCAGTTATATTTTCACTCGTTTTTCATTTCCTTTCCTTTCTGTCAGCGGCTGGAGGCTTGGAGAGGTTGGAGGCAAGTTGTCAGGCGATGAATCCACGAAGTCCTGGAGTTCATATCATTGCTTAATCCTCCTATAACATCCTTTGATCGAGCGAATCAGGTCAGATTTCCTGAAAATTGTAGTTTTAGGAAATTGGTGGTTTTGTTTGGTCTTCTCCGATTTAACCGTAGTAACTCAGATTTGTGATGGATTGATGATTATTAAGATGTATTACATCATTTCCCTTGTTATTCCATGTTTGGATCGTTTAGGGTTCGTCGTTTTGTTGAATTCCTAATCGACACCTTGAAGGTGTCTGATAAAAGGTCTTAGAGGGGGGATTCGGGCGTTATGCGACTATTATTCCTCGTACGATCGTTGATTTATTGATGATATGTCTTAGGGACGTAATTCTTGTGAAGAACTCGAGTCGGAACCCTTCCGTTCGTTGTCTTCTTTGGGGTCCGAGGTTTCCCGGTTGAACCGTGTTCTTCGGAGTGTTCGGTATCGATTATTGAGGCAAGTATTCTATTTATACGGTTTGTGTCTTGTGAATGAGCTATATGTTTTATTTACGGTGATTTGGTTTATCTTCGTGGATATGATTCATGTGACTTGATTAATTGAATGTTTGTTGGTATTCATGACATTCTTGCTTGTTCAAACTTGTGAAGTCGTGTTGGTCATGCTAGTTGCGTGGTTCGTGTTGGGCTTGATTGCTTGGATTTGAGGTATGGCGATGATTATGATTATTGTGTTGGATTGATTGCACATTTGGACATGTAATTCCGGTGTATGAATGGATGTTCGAACATGTTTGTTTAAGGTGCGTTGTTCGTGGTGATGTGTTGCGTTGTTTGGTATGTGTTTGGGAAATGTGTGCGTGTGTGGTCCAGGTACGGTCCGTGGGACCTCTGGAGTTCGATACATGAGGTGTACGACAGTGTGTGTAGTCCAGGTGCGGTCCATGGGACCTGTGGAGTTCGGTACATGAGGTGTACGAACAGTGTGTGTGTTCCAGGTACGGTCCGTAGGACCTCTGGAGTTCGGTACATGATGTGTACGAACAGTGATTGTGTGGATAATGCCCTGATGTTAAAATCCCGGACTCGTGATGATATTTTACTAATGTGTTTTGAAACAGGAATCGGGCTGAGGCCGCGATGATTTTCGAAAGAGGTTTTGAAATTTGGGACTCGAGGTCAAAAAAAAAATTATGTTTTAAAAATTCCCGAGATGCCGAATTTAATTCTTAGAACTTCATCACTTGTTTTCTGGTTAATAAAACCTCTCGGGAATAATTTGACAATTGATTGTGTTATCTGATTCGTGATTGCCTTCTGATTGATACATTTCATATGCTATTATACTTGCACTAGTAAAACAATAGAGTTTTACTAACCCTCGAGTAATCGGGGGGTGGATGTCTGTTTTGCGTCCAGGTATTTGCTGGTTCGAGGGAGCAGTCACAGGATTGGCGCATGAAATGGCGAGCTACGATACTAATCAAGAGTTGGGAGTTTGGTCGAAGTATGTTGTGTCGACCAAGTTATAGTCAGACTTCTGCTGTTGTGTATCTTTACCCCTGCGTGGGTATTTATTGTATAGGGTTGTATTTTGTCTAGTTTGCACTGGTCGTATAACTTTATTGGTCCATGTGGTTGTATTTTAATTGACCTTAATGGTCTATATGTAACACCCCCAAACCATTCGGGGTTATTACAGCGCCGCAGACCCCCCTCCGTGAGGATCTACCAGGCTAAATACAGAAAACACATTAACACTATACATGCCGACATGGCTAACTAACGAACCATTAGACCGATTTGGTCTTTTACCACAACATACACATCGACCATACATTACTCTTTCTCGTAACTCATACCCACGCAGGGGTTAACATAAATCAACAATCCCGCATAGGGGAAAGTAAACACAACGGAAAGACAAAACAAGACATCACCAAATATTCAACACCGGTCTTCATGTGATTAGTATCGCCGTCTTCCATCATCCTTCGTAACGATCCTGTGAATTGCTCCCCAGCAACCTGCAAATACCTGGACGCAATACAGACATCCACCCCCCGAATACTCGGGGGTTAGCAAAACCCCACTGTTTTGCTAGTGCAAGTATAAATACAAAGACAGGCCATACAAATCATACTCCAAGAACATAGAAATCATGAATATACTTCCCGAGATAATTCACTTGATCAAAACAATTTAGATTACGAAAGATAAGAATAAAACCATTTTACAACTTACAAAACATTTTACGGTCTCGGGAGTTTTTGAAAACGTTTGGGATTTAAGAATTTTCAAGCCTTTCGAAATGCTTAGGGACATAGCCCAACAATCGTTTATTTCAAAATACAAGTCCGATAGCATAACAGGCCCACGACCCAATTATAACATTCCAATCACAACACAGGGGTCCACGACCCAAATCATCCACATCACATACTGCAAGAATACCCGGTGGAAATTACACCGTATCCAACATTACCATGACAAGTCTCACTCATCATGCCACAGAGCTACAATGCACAGAGCAACCACATGACTCACGTACCCATACCAAATTATCACAACCAAGAGACAATTCATTCACAACACATTTATTAGTGCCATTCCAAAGTACGATACCATTTGAACCGCCATTCTAATCGATTAAATATGCGCCAAAGATCACAGCTTCCAACAAAACACTTCAAAGTTAACCTTGGTACGAGACTCACGGCCACCGTACCCGCAGAGCCCCGTCGGACATCCCCGGGTGGTTAACCATAGTTCGCGATACGAAACTCACGGCAACGTATCCCTAGAGGCCTCGTGACTGGCCGTCCCTAGGTGAACATACACATATCATCCACAACGCCACGGAAGCCATAATTCGAATACTAGAATATGCATACAAATGTTAGGTACTTCGCTAGAATGGCCACTATAGTCGACGTACACTCACAACTAATGTCACACAACCACAAGCAAATACCAATACCAAACAACACCAAGTGTCACAACCTCCTCACGAAGGAATAACAACTAATATCACACACATTACGTTCTTACCGAACAAGTACACATAACTTTACGTAATCCCCGGCAAAGGATTACGGTCTATTAAACTCACTCAAAGTGATCGTAGCATCTTTCAACATACAAAACCAACACATATATTCCGAGAATACATATATTCACGAATTACAAGAATTATTGTTTGAAAGACAACATTTATCGAGAACATACCGATCCCTTTTTACGTTCATTAAACATTGGATTTCGCATAAAACCATTTATCAATAATTATGCCTACGAAACATGAAATGTATGGACAAGATACTTGCCTCAAAATCAGTACGCAAGTATTCGACGAACACGGCTCAGCGGAAAGCTTCAAACGCCCAATGCTATCAAACGGAAGACGATTTACGAACGAAAGGGTTCAACGCGGTTTCTTCGCAAGAAACACGACCCTAACATCATACAATCAATAAATCATCGACCATACGAGGAAGAATAATCGTAGAACGCCCGAAAACCCCTCTAAGACATTTTACCGGACACCTTCAAGGCGTCGGTCAAGAACTCCACTCAAACAACGAATCGATACGATCCAACCATGGAATGACAAGGGAAATGATATAATACATCTAAATAATCATCAATCCATCAACAAAACGGAAAGAATCGGACAAAACCCCAAAATCCCCAATTATCCAAAAAGGTAGGGTTTCAAGAGATATTACCTTGAGTGATTCGGTGTTAAGATCCGTAGAACACGCGTTAGATTGATTATCCGAGCCTCACAACCGAAAGGAAATGATGAAAATCGACCCCCGGATGAAGAATTCTCTCTCCCTCTATATCTCTCTCTCGCGACGCCGTGCAAAATGGGGAAGGAAATGAGCAGTTCGCTCAAAACGACACATTTATAGTGTAACATACAGACCACTATCGGCCGGCCTATCGGCCGATAGCCCAACCGATAGCCAAACGGAATGCCGGGCAGTAGGGTCTATCGACCCCCTATCGGCCGAAAGGCTCTGGAAGGTGCCCGACACCGTGATCTTTCTCTAAAACGACCATAACTCTCTCGTCCGGACTCATTGACTCACCGTTTGAACCATTGGAAAGCTAACTCGATGTTCTATAATATTGCAAAGATTTATAATTTTTGGAGTTACCAAAAATTAATGATGATCTAACAAAGACGAACTCATACTTAGAAAAGTCGTTTAGTAATCCGAATTCAACAAAACGACACCGAAACCCGAGCTCGAATACGAACCAAGATACGGTTACGAGGTACTCACAAAGACGAATCTAAGAGCTAGTAGAACACACGATTTCGACCACGAAGGCTCGAAATTCGACAACGGAAGGTAATTACCCCAAACTTTGGGAAATTACGAAAATGGCCCAACCGCCGAAAATCACCATACGACAACGAATAATCAAACCAAAGCTCACAACACGTCTAACAAAGTTAAACGGACTTGCGGGAAACTCGAAACAACGATTTCGGACGAGATTCGCAAGAATCGAACTCAAGTGCGGAAAAGTCGCTAAAAAGCACAGAACTCAACGAAACGATACCAAACGAACTCGGATGTCAAAAGTGTAGAATTAATCATTCTCAGAATGACGAAACGGTCATGAGCGAGTCGTCAAAACGGACTCCGACCGAAAAAAAAAGAATTACCGGAAATCGAAAATTGCGGATATTACATTCTACCCTCCTTAAAAGGAGTTTCGTCCCGAAACTTAAAACAAGTAGGGAGAAGAAATATTCCGCCAGGAAAACTCAACGAGACACACAAGAATGCGTAACTAATGCCCAACGGCGAAATGTTACAAACAACGCAAAGGAATATACGGCGTGTAAACACGCTCCACGGTGACCAACACAACGTCGCCGTTAGGGATATAATAAAACCGACAAGTGACAAGCGTCATCAAACGGATACTATAGCCAAGTCAATTATCCGATAATCACAAAACACAACGAACGAAAATCAATATGATTGATCAACCCAATGGTACATCAATCAAAACGCGAGTCAACCGCTGAACAAACACGGAATCCCATCGCCTAAGGGATGGAAGATTGAAAACGAAACTAATTTCCCGAACTAAAGGGAATTACGAAGGAGCCTGAACGTTCAACAATCACGAAACGAGAACAAAAACCGAACAAACAAACGATCGAGACAACAAAAATCGAAGAATCATGTTCGAATCACGAAGAACAATAAAGTTCGACAATAACTCCCGGATGATCCGGTGAGAACTACAAGACATGCATTCCCATAAGATCCACAGAAAGGGAATAGCGATTGAAAAGTCACAACGACAAATATGTTATTCGAAATGATATCACACTCTCGATAAACAAAAACAAGGGCAGACAAGCTCGAAATGTCAACGAACATAAATGAGTCGACAAAGTAGAAAATACGAAGTTCAAAATCCGATCCCTTGAATAAAAGGACTAGTAGAACCAAATGATGTTACTCCCGAACAAAGTTCACAAGAATCGAACCGAACTCGAAAAAAGTCACACCGATAACCAGATCGGCCCACAACAAGATCACAGCTCGTTCGGACGATGAAACTGAAATACCGAACAAGTTCATAAAGTACCAACGAACATGAGCGAATCGATAGACTGGGGAAGAGAAAACACAGAAGTCAAAATAGTACGGGCATTACCACCGACCTCGTCCACGAAATTCACAAAAACGGGAGCAAGGTAATAAGACATTAAACAACCGACACAAAACGGAACCATCACCGATGCACACGGTCATACCAAACCAAGCTCTAACAGCTCGCACATGCGCGACAACGCAGAAATCACCACGAGGCGACAACATTCAACACCAACATCCCGCCTCTCTGAGGGGCTAGCACACCCCATGTGTGGAATGCGACTCAACGCTCTCACCGCCAATTCGATCATACTGGGGAGAAAGTATCAAAATGACAACGCGAACATCATAGATTCATACCTACCCTCAAACGGAATGGATAGGTTTTAAAACGAAAACCTCATTTTGAAAATAATTTAGAAGAACACCGGTTGATCTTGAGTATCACCTTTCAAAAAGTACGAACTTGAAACATCGTTATCGAGACATTGGAGAACCATTTCGCATTTGATAAAAATGAGGACACTTTCTCTTAGTGAAAACTTTCAAAATATTCGACCCTCGGGTCTAAATAAAAGTGTTGAAAATATCTCAAAACATTTTGGTCCTCGAGGTAGAAAAATTTTGAAATATATTGTGACATCTAGGATGTACCACAAGAAAATAACTCATTTGAAAAGTATGTCTCGAAATTTATTTTTCTAAGATACTCAAGGTTTTCAAAAATCCCATAGGCCAGAATGCCCAGAACTCACACATACCGACGTTCACTAAAACAACTCCTAGCACACACATCAAAACGTTTAAAATCAAGACAATACATGTCTTTAAACGAAAATAAACGATAAAATACCACATTCAGAACAAAACCACTGATAAAATACCCTCCCGCACTGGCTAGTGAACAAGTCGAACGCGTATAAGCACAAAGCTTCCACAAGAGACTTGTAAAGCGTGCAAATCGATTCGAAAATCATCAACAACGAACAAAAACAACAATAAAAAGATATCACAAGCGACGACACTCCTCGTATAAATCAAATACGAGAGTTGACTAAATACATATCGTGAAAATCAAAATTCACATAAAATTCCACCACTTAACAAATAATCATAAAAATAGCTCGTGTCACACGAGGCACAACACAAAGAAGGGAGACTTACTTCCACAGGTCGCACGAAGATGATGGCCGCACCTCGATACTAATCACGACCGACACCTCAGACGACGCGTCGCGACACGACTCAGTCAGACAAAATCTGACAAGACAAGACAAGACAAGACCCAACAACACACAACTGACCCGGCGGCTAGGTTTCCGCAACCTAAGCTCCGATACCATATTCGTAACACCCCCAAACCATTCGGGTTATTACGGCGCACCCCCCTCCGTGAGGATCTACCAGGCTAAATACAGAAAACACATTAACACTATACATGCCGACATGGCTAACTAACGAACCATTAGACCGATTTGGTCTTTTACCACAACATACACATCGACCATACATTACTCTTTCTCGTAACTCATACCCACGCGAGGGTTAACATAAATCAAC
Source organism: Orobanche coerulescens (assembly GCA_033398695.1). Lineage (NCBI taxonomy): Eukaryota > Viridiplantae > Streptophyta > Magnoliopsida > Lamiales > Orobanchaceae > Orobanche > Orobanche coerulescens. The sequence continues at coordinate 124,231,149 of CM065817.1, forward strand.
ACTCCCGCATAGGTGAAAGTAAACACAACGGAAAGACAAAACAAGACATCACCAAATATTCAACACCGGTCTTCATGTTATTAGTATCGCCGTCTTCCATCATCCTTCGTAACGATCCTGTTAATTGCTCCCGGAACTGCAAATACACGGGACGCAATACAGACATCCACCCCGAATACTCGGGGTTAGCAAACCCCACTGTTTTGCTAGTGCAAGTATAAATACAAAGACAGCCATACAAATCATACTCAAGAACATAGAAATCATGAATATACTTCCGAGATAATTCACTTGATCAAAACAATTTAGATTACGAAAGATAAGAATAAAACCATTTTACAACTTACAAAACATTTTACGGTCTCGGGAGTTTTTGAAAACGTTTGGGATTTAAGAATTTTCAAGCCTTTGAAATGCTTAGGGACATAGCCCAACAATCGTTTATTTCAAAATACAAGTCCGATAGCAGGATAACGGGGCCCACGACCCAATTATAACATTCCAATCACAACACGGTCCGACCCAAATCATCCACATCACATACTCGCAAGAATACCCGGTGGAAATTACACCGTATCCAACATTACCATGACAACGGTCTCACTCATCATACCACGAGCTACAATGCACGAGCAACCACATGACTCACGTACCCATACCAAATTATCACAACCAAGAGACAATTCATTCACAACACATTTATTAGTGCCATTCCGGTAAGTACGATACCATTTGAGCGCCATTCTAATCGGGCGAAATATGCGCCAAAGATCACGGTTCTCAACAAAACACTTCAAAGTTAACCTTGGTACGAGACTCACGGCCACCGTACCCGCAGAGCCCGTCGGACATCCTGGGTGGTTAACCATAGTTCGCGATACGAAACTCACGGCAACGTATCCCTAGAGGCCTCGTCGACCGTCCCTAGGTGAACATACACATATCATCCACAACGCCACGGGAAGCCATAATTCGAATACTAGAATATGCATACAAATGTTAGGTACTTCGCTAGAATGGCCACTATAGTCGACGTACACTCACAACTAATGTCACACAACCACAAGCAAATACCAATACCAAACAACACCAAGTGTCACAACCTCCTCACGAAGGAATAACAACTAATATCACACACATTACGTTCTTACCGAACAAGTACACATAACTTTACGTAATCCGGCAAAGGATTACGGTCTATTAAACTCACTCAAAGTGATCGTAGCATCTTTCAACATACAAAACCAACACATATATTCCGAGAATACATATATTCACGAATTACAAGAATTATTGTTTGAAAGACAACATTTATCGAGAACATACCGATCCCTTTTTACGTTCATTAAACATTGGATTTCGCATAAAACCATTTATCAATAATTATGCCTACGAAACATGAAATGTATGGACAAGATACTTGCCTCAAAATCAGTACGCAAGTATTCCGACGAACACGGCTCAGCGGAAAGCTTCAAACGCCCAATGCTATCGAAGCGGAAGACGGCGGCGAGCGAAAGGGTTCAACGCGGTTTCTTCGCAAGAAACACGACCCTAACATCATACAATCAATAAATCATCGACCATACGAGGAAGAATAATCGTAGAACGCCGAAAACCCCTCTAAGACATTTCTGGACACCTTCAAGGCGTCGGTCAAGAACTCCACTCAAACAACGAATCGATACGATCCAACCATGGAATGACAAGGAAATGATATAATACATCTAAATAATCATCAATCCATCAACAAAGCGGAAAGAATCGGACAAAACCCCAAAATCCCCAATTATCCAAAAAGGTAGGGTTTCAAGAGATATTACCTTGAGTGATTCGGTGTTAAGATCCGTAGAACACGCGTTAGATTGATTATCCGAGCCTCACAACCGAAAGGAAATGATGAAAATCGACCCCGGATGAAGAATTCTCTCTCCCTCTATATCTCTCTCTCGCGGCCGTGCAAAATGGGGAAGGAAATGAGCGGTTCGCTCAAAGCGACACATTTATAGTGTAACACACAGACCACTATCGGCCGGCCTATCGGCCGATAGGCCCAACCGATATCCAAGCGGAATGCGGCGGTAGGGTCTATCGACCCCCTATCGGCGAAAGGCTCTGGAAGGTGCCGACGGTGTGATCTTTCTCTAAAACGACCATAACTCTCTCGTCAGGACTCGATTGACTCACCATTTGAACCATTGGAAAGCTAACTCGATGTTCTATAATATTGCAAAGATTTATAATTTTTGGAGTTACCAAAAATTAATGATGATCTAACAAAGACGAACTCATACTTAGAAAAGTCGTTTAGTAATCCTGAATTCAACAAAACGACACGAAACCCGAGCTGAATACGAACCGAAGATACGGTTACGAGGTACTCACAAAGACGAATCTAAGAGCTAGTAGAACACACGATTTCGACCACCCGAAGGCTCGAAATTCGACAACGGAAGGTAATTACCCCAAACTTTGGGAAATTACGAAAATGGCCCAACTGCCCGAAAATCACCATACGACAACGAATAATCAAACCAAAGCTCACAAAACGTCTAACAAAGTTAAACGGACTTGCGGGAAACTCGAAACAACAGTTTCGGACGAGATTCGCAAGAATCGAACTCAAGTGCGGAAAAGTCGCTAAAAAGCACAGAACTCAACGAAACGATACCGAAACGAACTCGGATGTCAAAAAGTGTAGAATTAATCATTCTCAGAATGACGAAACGGTCATGAGCGAGTCGTCAAAACGGACTCCGACCGAAAAAAAAAAAAGAATTACCGGAAATCGAAAATTGCGGATATTACACTATATTATCGTAGTAATTGTTTTTGATCGGTCAAGTTTTGGTGTTTTCGTGTTGTTTAGCCTGGTTGGTCCTCGTGGAGAGGGTCTACGGCATGTAATATTCCCATATGGTCTGGGGTGTTACATAAAAAACAAAGTATTGAATCTTCTTACAAAAAATACTCTACACAAGAGAAAGAGTATTATCTTGTCCACCTGAAAGCGTCACTTGAAGCAGTTAAGTATCTTGTTAGAGGTGGGTTAATCTTTAGGGCACATGGTGAAGGCAAAAATTCTTTATATAAGGGTCATTTTCTTGAATTTGTAGATGTTGTGGCAAGGAATTGTGAACACATAGCTAAAACAATTAAAGGTGGTGGAGAAAATCATAAGATTACTTCTCCTCTTGTTGAGAAAGATCTTGCAAATGCATGTGCTGCTGGAACTGTTAAAAAAATCGTTGAAGAAATTGGAGATGATATTTTTATGTCCTTATTGATGAATTTGGTGATTGTTCTGGAAAAGATCAAATGGCGGTGGTTGTACGTTTTGTTGATGGAAGAGGTTTTAGTGTAGAAAGATTTGTTGGTGTTAATGTCGCATATACTAGTGCAAAAGCACTTTTAGAGGCTCTTCAAACTTTGTTGTCTGGATTGGGGTTGTGTATGTCTAAAATTCGAGGTCAAGGGTATGATGGAGCAAGTAATATGCAAGGTCATCTTGGAGGTTTAAAAAATTTAATTCAGAATGAGAATCCGCAAGCCTACTATGTTCATTGTTTTGCTCACCAACTCCAATTGGCTCTTGTTTCGATTGCTAGACATCATGAAGATGTTGATTGGTTTTTTTGGTGAAGTTACTCGTCTTGTCAATTTTATCCTGGCATATAACAAACGTCAAGATATGCTTTGTAGAAAACAAGTTGCTCATATTCCAGAGTTAATTGATAATGAGTTGGTGGAAACTGGTACCGGGTTGAATCAAGAAATGTCTATTGCAAGAGCAGGGGATACACGTTGGGGATCTCACTTTAGGACTCTTAGTAGGTTACATGGCTTGTTTAATCCCATCGTTGGAATACTTGAAGACCTCAAAAGTGATAGATCATGTAAAGGTGAACCGCAAAGTTTGTTGTTCGCAATGTAAACTTTTGGTTTCATTTTTATGTTGCATCTAATGGTTGATGTGTTATCGGTTACAAATGATTTATCTCAATCATTACAAAAGGGTGATCAAGATATTGTGAATGACATGGATCTTGTCCGAAATAACAAGGCAAAGTTTCAAGAAATGAGAGATAGTGGATGGGAAAAGTTATATGAAGAAGTCGTATCTTCTTATGGTAATTTTGAAATTGATGTGCCCGATATGGATTCACGACATGTAGAACATAACAAGTCCAAGCGTCGTTCTCCATTGCTCACAAATTTGCATTATTTCAAACATGATCGCTTCTTGGGTATCATAGATTTGGTGTTGAAAGAGTTGAATGAACGGTTTACTCCTGAAAATATTGAGTTGTTGCATTGTGTAGCATGCTTGAGTCATTGCGATTCATTTAAAGTGTTTGATTCAAAATCGCTTGTGAGGTTAGCGAGATTGTATCCAACTAACTTTGATGATGTTGATGATGTGGAGTTGTCTAGCCAACTTGATAATTATATTAGGAGTGTTAAAGATGATGACAGATTTTCCAATTTTAAGGGGCTCTCGGATCTTTGTAAGACTCTTGTGCAAACAAAGAAGAACAAGACCTATAGATTTGTGTATAGGCGTCTGAAGTTAGCTTTATCTTTACCGGTGGCAACCGCAACTGTTGAGCGAGTATTTTTAGAAATGAAGTATGTGAAGGATGAATTGAGAAGGAGGATGTCCAACCCTTGGCTTAATGATTGTTTGGTGACATTTGTGGAGAAAGATATTTTTAGCCCAGTCGATGATTTAGATATCATCAAACGCTTCCAGGCATTAGAAATAGGAAAATGCAAATAAACTTGGATTAAAAGGTACTTTATTTTGGAATATTACTTTATCGTTGATTTTTTCGGAACATTACTTTACCATTTTTTTGGTAAAATCGTACAATTGTTAAATCATTGAAGAAAAAAGAACACCTTATTCTAAAATCCTGGATCCGCCCTTGACTACAAGCTCCAAAATTACAAGGAAAGTAGAAGAAATTAATAGCAAACCTAGGTATAAGAATTTGGGGGGAAAGAGCAAACCACATACTCCTACTCCTTATATTTCTATTATTAAAAATTGAAAAGTTAATGTTTAATCCTCAAAATGACCCCAGAATCCCTTATAGAGTAGGTAAAAATAAGGGTTAAAATAGGCTAGAGTTGGTCCATCCTTATGGGGACTCGGTCAGACAGATGACAATCTGCAGCAAATTGATGGTGGGCCAAATGTACTGACACTGGCTTTGTTGGGAGTGATCGTGCGGATTGTGGCATGCGGTTGCGGGTGCCTGCACGATCCGAGCCACAATAGGGTGCGATGATGAGTGCACCTGGGTACTGTTGTGCACTCTGATGGGCAAGTTTGGTGGTTACGCGAGTGTGCTTGTGCTCGTGTTGTTTGATATTCGATACACTTTGGTATGTTATGGTTGTATACTGCAAAATATACTTTATTCTTGTATTATCTCATTTTCCTATAACTATATATGATAATATTAATTGCATTTTCGCCACATATTTTGGTAGGGATGGCAATGGGGCGGGTCGGGGCGGGGTATCGCCTACGCAGAAACAGACCCGCGGTTAAAACTAGTCCCAGACCCGCCAAATTTTTTTCGGGTCCGCCCCAGACCCGCCCCGCTCGATTCTGGTACCCAGCGGGTACCCGCAGATTAATATATTTTTTTCTCGGATTAATATTATATATATATATAATATTACTAATGTTAATTTATTACTAATTTAATATATATATATAATATTAGTAATTTAATTACTAATATATATTTAATTTATTAAGTATTAATATGATATATATAATATATATATATATATTATATATATATCGGGGCGGGTTCGAGGTGGGTACCCCATAACCCGGACCCGAATTAATTTTTCTCTGTAATATCCGCAATTTTTATTTCCCGAAATTCTCATTTTTGGTGTGTTTTTCGTTTTTAGCGACTCGCGTGTAACCGTTTCGATGCTTTGAATCTACTTTATTCTTAGAATTTCCCCCATTTGGATGAGTTTTGGAGACGTTTTGATATTATTCCGTCGTATGTCATGTATTGTTGTGTGGACGTTTGGTTTTCGTGGAACCCGTTGGATTTTGTAATTTCTTTGGTGGCACGAGTTCATGTGGTTGAGTTGACCGTGTTATGAGTTTCGGTTTACCGGGCCAACGTCGTAGCGTGAATGTTTCGTATCTTCGCGTTGGGTGCTGTCTTTATGTTGCATCTCATTTTCGGACCGTCCGGTGCGGCTAACTCCATTCAGCAATGTTGAAGTGTTGCATGCATAACGTGCGTTATGCATGCTTCTTAACTTATGCTATCGATGGTCACATAACGTACGTAATACCCTAGTGTTAACGTACGTTATGGACTTCAGTGTTTTGAACAGTGAGACTGCCCGGATTTGGCCGAGTCTTTACGTACGTAAACACCCTAGTGTTACGTACGTAAGACCCTTCGTAGAGTACGCTAACCTTCTGAGGTAACGTACGCTAGCGGCATCAGCATTTTGGGCAGTTTGTCCTGCCAGACCATTATGCACGTTAACACATGTGTGTTACGTACGTAATGTGCGTAACGTACGTTAACTACTGCATGTTAACATACGTAATGAGAAGTCAGGTTTTATAAACCTGAGCTGACCCTGCATTCGCGACATTTCTTCACTTCTTCCTTCCCGTCCGCAGCAAAAGGTTAGAGCGAGTTTTGAGTGATTCGTCAGATTTTGCCGTGGAGATTCTTGGGAGATCGAGTATTGTGTTCCTAGTGTAGATTATCATCATCATAATCGTCTTTCTCCGTCCGAATCAAGGTAAATTTTCTTCGAACCCTACTTTTGGGTAAATTGGGAGGGGGGTTTCGATTTCGTTGCTCGATTTGTTCCGTGTCGATGATTAATTCATGGTGAATATGATTAACCTTGTCGGTATTCTTGATTTCCCTACAGATTCATGGTATATTTCATAGTTTTTGCATATTCGAGAGGGTTTGGTTGTGGTCCGCCCTCGTTGTTGTTCTTACACAACTATACATGAATCGTAGGCGGGTTTTCGGGTGTATTTCAATTCCGTATTCGTTTGAAAATGGATGTGATTGTATTCTTCGAATCATTAGGTTCGGTTTCGCCGGTTCCTAGCGGTCGTATTGATAATTCCTTTCCGTTCGTGTCATCGTCTATTGATCGAGGCAAGTACCCTTATGAACTTACAATCTTGACATGTTAGTTTTTTGAATGAGAAATTTTGTGTGTGTGTGTGTGCTCACTACGGGTTAGATCCGACGGGGTCTCGGTAGGGGTCCACGAAGGTGTGGATCGACGAGCTTTGCTTTTAACCACTACGGGTTAGATCCGACGGGGTCTCGGTAGGGGTCCATGGAGGTGTGGATCGACGGGTGGTGCATTTTACAAATGTGTTTTGGATTATGGCGTTTCCGGAAATGTGTGTTTCAACTGATTGTTTTTCTGAACTGCATGCTTGACTATATGTGTAAGGTGTAAGTTGTTCATTTGGTTACTTGTACTAGTGTAATTACTAACCTCTTTGGGGACCGATTTTGGGGAAATTCGTTTTATGAATTTCAGGTCAGGTTCTTCGAGATGAACGGGCGCTGGACCAGTACGCGGATGACGGCCGTGCGTGATGATTGTGCAAGAGTGTGTTTTTATGGTTTCCTATCTTTTGATGCGTTTCACCCTTTGTAAACTAATAGAAGTACTCGAGTACTTATGTGTTTTTGTTCGTTTGGATTGAAGTGTGTTTGTCTGTTGTATTGGTGTCGGATGATTGTATTGTGCTTGACCGGTTGAACCGGGCGGATATTTTTGGTTTGCGTTCTTATGACGTGGTGTTATTATTGTTGATTCCACGAGTCGTTGAGTATGTTGGTCGTTTAGCCTGGTGGGTCCCAGGTAGGGATCTGCGGCGCTGTAATATGCCCCGAATATCCTGAGGGTGTTACATTCTTTACCTGTCCCAGACCCGGACCCGGACCCGGATTTTGTTACCCGAATTGGACCCATTCGGGCGAAAACCCGCGGGTACCCGGACCCGTAGTGTTTTTTGCCATCCCTATATTTTGGGCATTAATTCACGTTATGGTTATACAAATGTATTGTCTATTAATTTTATATTTTAGATATTATGGTGTGTTGTTGTCAGACGGATGATCACATTATTGGTGCTTTATAAAATAATATTATAGTTCACATGTTATATAATTATTAGATAAATTATGTGAAAGGTTGTACTGTATGCTTGCGATTAGTTGTCCTAACTATTAGCCTACATTAGCGTATTTGCATACATTGAGCTGGATCGCAGTTAGATATATATTTCTTTACTGACTGTAAAAAGAATATAAATCTTGAATAATCATTATTTCTTCATTTTAGTATATAATATTTAATTATATTTTTATAATAATCATTTTTTGATTTATCACGGGGGAAAATCACATTGATTGGCTCAATAGGCTTTGTATTTTGGACAATAATTTTATTTATATGACAATTAATATTATAACTGAATTCGTGTCCCGACTAGTTGGGGTTGATGATGTCCCCAAAAGGAGCTCGAGTGATTATTTTATTAAACCCTGCACGTAGATTTAATTCTCGTATAATAATAAGTTTTAAGTGGTACTACTCTTGGACAAGCGATTAAATAACTAAAACTATCAGTAGCGCTAGCTTAAATTAAGTAATGGACATTTGATATCTTAAATACGAGAAATAATATATTTAAATAAGGAGTCCGATTGTGAATTGGGACTTAGGTAGGAAGTATAATATTAATTTTTAGTAGATTGAATTGATATTAGTAGACTCAACCATATTAGGAAAGGCACAATATGGAAGGTTGGGTTCTACTAGGAGTCCTAGCCCTAATCATACTTAAGGTCCCTAGAGTAGCTCAAAACCTAAAAATGGAACATGTCGGCGGTGGCTAATTTTACACTAACATACTTTAGAGTTCGATTTTTCTTTCTCGTGGTTAATTGTAGATCGTAACTTGTGTCGTTTATTTTACAATTTAGACAACACATCAATTTTCTAACAATGGTAAATTATTGCTAGAAAATAAGAAAATTCGTGAGACTCCATTGGTGCAAATTTCGGACGATCCACATCAAGTCAACGGTAGCTTGTTGCCCACACAATGTCCGGATTAAAGCGGGAACATACTCTAGAAGATTCTGATGTAACCGAGCCGATCGGCCACCAAGAACAAGGTTAATCTCAGGAGTTTATCTAAGAAAACCCGAATGTATGAAGTATTGCCTTTTCTCTCTCTAAAATATGCTGTAATCTCAAAATTATGCTTGGTCTTTGAAGGAAAGCCCCCCTCCTCCTTTTATAGAAGGGAGAGCCGCCTATCCTTTAAGATCTTCCCTGATTTTTAGGGAAGATCCCGGATATCCAGGGATTCAGGCTGCGATTTCCCATCCCTGGATTTCCGGGATTGAAGAGTATGAGCTTACAGTCCCCGAATCTCTGGGATTTTGTCAGGTGAGTCGATATCTCATTTCCCAAGAGTTCAACCTTTATGAGCCCGGCGATTCCCGACCCCGGTTATGACTTAGTAGGTCGGCTCATATTATAAAGGATCACTTAGGTCGGGACACTTTTATCCAAATCTGTAGGTCGGCGAGGCCTTCGAGGTCGGCCCTCTCTTAGCAGAGGTCACAGGTCAGCGGAGCCTCCGAGGTCAGCACCCTTTTATCTGAGGTTATAGATCGGCGAGCCCTCTGAGGTCGGCATCCTCTTGTCTGAGGACATAGGTCGGACTTCATTAGTCTAATAAAACCTTCCTTTACTCAAATATCGGTACGCCGACTTATATTGGTCCTTTTTTAAATTGGGTTTTTAGGGAGCGTACATTCGTCGTCCTATCAACCAGTCCCCCCTACTCTAGTCGATCTGTAAGACCGAGTAGAGTAGGATTTGTTTACAATCTGACGACCACGACACAGTAGTCCTTGGGTTCCCGTTCCCAAGTAACGAGGTTCCTCGATCTTCGTGCACCTTTATATCAACGTCTTTTCCTTTCCTCGCCTCCCAACCGTCGCATCTATGGCCAGGTCCAGGTGTCAACCTGCTATAGGTCGGATGAGGCGGTACCAGATCCAAGCCGTTCTTTTACAGGAGGCATCAGACGCTCCAGATCGCCCATTATCTTCTTGGTTTTCGCCCTTCCTCCCTATAAATAGAGATCCTCTACCCCCTCACCCACTTCCGCTCTTTTTTGCTAAACACTAGTGTGAGGGTTTTTCGGCGACACCTGCGACCTTGGTTTCCTGCCTCTGGTGGTGCTTCCACTATCTTTCTCCGGCGCTCTTCCACACAATCTCATGGGTATGTCTATCTAAACACCTCTTTACTTTTCCTTTTTGTTTGTTACCTATATTTTCCTTTCTCGTCCCTCCCTTTTCTTCCTTTTATTATGTCGTCTGCCTCGGATTCTCAGAATCTTTCCGGCCAATCGGCCGTGGACTCTTTTTTAGAAGGTTTATCCTCTTCTGATGGGGACTCGGGGGTAGGTCGGAGCGAGCTACTGGCTCCTCCCTCTGTCTTAGAGATGAACCCCTAGGTGATGTAGATTGGTCCGAGATTGGTGACATCCCTTCTAGCCTTCCCTCCGGCATTCCTCTGATCATCGTAGATCCCCCCTCCCCTCCTCCTATGGATGAAGTATCTGTGACCGGCCTTTTAGCTGATCCATATCAAACGGTCGCAGGAGCTACTCGAGTTCTCCCTCCTCATCCTCTATCTAGGACTAGTCAAGCTGCGTTGGCTAGTTTTATAAATTTCTTAGACTTCCTTCGGGGTGGGAATTTGTTGCGCCCCAGGCTCGTAACACCCCTGATCATCCTCCCCCAGGTCATATTACCTGGTTCGTAGATCAGGTGAGCATTGGTCTTCGCTTCCCTCTTCATCCCTTCCTTGTCTCTCTCTATGTTAAATACAATCTTCCCCTCAACCAGTTTTCTCCCAATTCTTTTCGTTATATGGTGGGTTTTCTCGTGTTGTGTCATTATAGACACGAGGAACCCGACCTGGATTTTTTCTATTTTTGTTTTGGGCTAAAGAGCTTTAAAGGCTCTTTTTACTTAACTTCCCAAAACAATGCCCATTTCTTTACCCACCTCCCTTCCAATGTGAAGGATTGGAGGTCGCGTTTCTTTTTCCTTCGGCTCCATTCGGCTGACTCCTGGGGTTTCCCCACATAATGGATGCAGGCCACTCCGAGCCAGGATCCTATTCCCAGGCGCAGTTCTATCCAAGCTGGGTGGGTCGAGAAAGTTCGGGAATGGAATGCCATTCCTTACAATGCTTTCCAGCTGACGTAATTTCATGATCTTCTATTCCATTGTGGGCTGAGCTCGAATCCTTACCCAGCTATCCCTGATATTAGTAGGTGTTAACAGCTCTTTCCATAGTATAATCTTTGTTATTTTGTTTTTTAGCTATCTTACTGACCATTGGTATTGTTTTTCGTAGATCGATTTATGCGGACCTGCCAGTCTGATGCCTCCAAGCCGGATGAACCGAAGAAGGAGAAGGTCCCCAAATCGACGAATCCCCCTAAAGAGAGTGCGGAGAGCTCATCAAAAACTAAGCGTAAGCTCTCCTCCCGCTCCAAAGCTGGGGTGACTCTCCCCTCCGACCTGGCTCCTACCTTGACCACTGGGCGGAGCCCTGCAAGCTCGTCTCGGCAGCTTCAGGTCACCAAGAGGGCCCATTCCCCCAGCTCCCCTGTTTCCAAGTGGCCGAAGACTGCAGGTCCCCCTGGTCCGGCTATGGAGACTTTTCTCTGTTGTAAGGAGTGGGAGAAGTTTCTTCCATATTTCAGCTCCATGATCCCAGCTAGGGATAAGCAAGCATTACGAGATGCCGCGGAGGGCCCTCGTTTTGATGCCATGATGATGTATTTTGGGAAGGTATTCCTCTTTTCGCCTTCCTCCCCTTCTTTACTACTTTTATGTTTTTTATTACCCTTTGACGTCCTGATATGACTTTCTTATTTTTTGCGCAGTTCTACGCCACCTTTGTGACCTTCGCGGAAGATCATAAGATCGGCGCTTCGTCCTCCTCCCAGCTTACCCAGATGTCAGCCGATCTGGCGGTCGCCCTGGAAGCTAAGTCCGATCTCTCTGTTCAGCTTGAGGAGAGGGAATATCGCTTAGATGTTGCCCTTAAGAAAAGCTCTGAGTGGGATGCGGTTTTGGAACAGGCTCAGATGGCCAACGTTCAGCTGAACCAAGAGTTGAAACTTTTGAAGGCCCAGTCTCAGGCTGAATCGGAGAAGGTGGGACAGCTCGAGGCTTAGTTGTCGGAAGCTAAGGCAGAATCCGAGAAGATTGCCCAGATCGAGGCCCAGGCTAAGGCGGAGTTGGAGAAGGTCGCCCAACTCGAAGCTCAGGCTAAAGCAGAATCAGAGAGGGTCGCCCAGCTGGAAGCTCAACTAGCCGAGGCTAGACCCAAGGGATCATCTTATGAGCGCGGAGTGATGGATGGCCGACGTTGATTTCTGACCAGTGACGTCGGTAACTCTTTCCTGGGGGCTTACCGTTCTGCCCTCCTAGCCCAGTATCACATTTCTACCGCTTATCTGGTCAAGCTGGCTCCTGCCGCGACGCAATATTTCGATTTTGCTCTAACTCGCGCTCGCGAGCAACTAGCTGCTTTGGGCTTTATGGGTGAGCTGGACCGGGATGCTGCATTGGACGGGGCTCCCGTCCCTTCGGGTTGGTCTGGGGATGTGGACAAATCTTCTGAGGCAGCCTGGTGGGAGGACGCCCTTGGGGAGTCTATAAAGGAATCCGGCCTGGATTTGGAGCTGCCTTCTATCCCTCCTAAATCGCCAGTTAAGGCCAGCACTCCTAATCTAGAGGTGACTGGGACCGACCTTGATGCCTGTCCTTCGTCGCCCCCTCCATCTTCCGAGCCTGTAGCTTAGTCTTTATTAGTTTTATGTATTTATTCTTTTTGTTTGTTCATTGTACTGGCACATCTGTTTTTAATGAAAAGTCTTTTGAGTTGAATATATTTTGGATTTGTACGATAATGATATGCCTTGCTAACATAACTTGTTTATGAAAACATAGCTTGTTTCTGCAAATTTAAGTTAATATGGCTCGGCGTCGATTGTAACCTCAATGTATTTGAACTGTTTGAATCAATATGACTACTTCCAAATATAACTCGACTTTTTCCTAGTATAGCTCAGATTATTTTAAATCTTGTAATATCTTAAATATAACCCGACCACTTCGATCTTACAAGTTGTAATGGTTTGGTGGTTTTAGGTTGATTCAACCTAACCTTTTCACCGATCTTTAGTACAGGTCGGATATTTCGAACAAATTCTGGGAGTTTAAGGTTGCTCGGATATTTCCAACTCTCTCGAGTGGGATATAGTCTGGACAGGATCCCTTTTTTTTTAGGTCGGCTCATACTCTAAGCCTGATGCTATTTATATATCGGGGCGGTTTACCTCTACCTGAAATCGAGGGTATTTCCCTTAGTCATAGATTTGAAGGGCGATTCACCCTTTAAACGGATCTGAAGGCATTTCACCTGATCAGATGTCATAGGGCGGTTCACCCTTACTCGGATCTGAAGGCATTTCACCTGATCAGATGTCACAGGGCGGTTCACCCTTACTCGGATCTGAAGGCATTTCACCTGATCAGATGTCACAGGGCGGTTCACCCTTACTCGGATCTGAAGGCATTTCACCTGATCAGATGTCACAGGGCGGTTCACCCTTACTCAGATCTGAAGGCATTTCACCTGATCAGATGTCACAGGGCGGTTCACCCTTACTCGGATCTGAAGGCATTTCACCTGATCAGATGTCACAGGGCGGTTCACCCTTACTTGGATCTGAAGGCATTTCACCTGATCAGATGTCACAGGGCGGTTCACCCTTACTCGGATCTGAAGGCATTTCACCTGATCAGATGTCATTTCTAGTTTTACTCGATCAACACATTCAGAGATTTTTTTTTGTAATAGACTTTTATTAAAACATCACAAGCTTTTCTCCACACCTCTTCATACAAAATATTTTTTTAAGTGGCATATGTTCCAAGGTCTTTTGATGGGGTGCCCTTCCATATCCTCGAGCTCATAATCTCCCCCTGCATAAATTCGAATTACCTTGTAAGGGCCCTCCCAGTTCGGCTCCAGTTTTGGAACCGTCTCTTCCTGACTCTTTTGTCGTGAGCTGCTTTTGTCAGGCTTTTGTATCTTTCCGTTCGTGCTGCGGCCGCTTCTCTTCTTTCTCCTATGGTGTCCAACGCCTCCTTCATTATTTCCTCGTTTTCCTCCTCGTTGAACCATCGAACCCGATGGGACATTTCTCCGAGTTCTGCCGGGATGACGGCTTCGGACCCGTATACCATACTGAAGGGTGTTTCCCCTATTGACGATCTAGGTGTGGTCCTGTATGACCATAGTACAGAGCTAAGCTCATCCACCCATCCTCCTCCAGCTTTATCTAAGCGGGTTTTGATCCCTTGCAAGATTGTTCTGTTAGTTACCTCCACTTGTCTATTAGTCTGCGGATGAGCAACCGCAGCGAACCTTTGCTTGATGTGCATCCCCTCGCACCAGGACTGGGTTCTTTTCCTATTGAATTGAGTTACATTGTCTGAAATAAGTATCTGGGGCACTCCGTACCTGCAGCAAATGTTGTTAAATAGAAAACTTATGATTATTTGCTCGGTTATGGTGGCCACGGGCTCGGCCTCTACCCACTTGCTGAAGTAGTCTATGGCTACTACTAAAAACTTCCTTCCTCCCGAGCCAGGTGTAAACTACCCCATGATATCGATTCCCCATTTAGCGAAAGGACAGGGTGCTCCCATGGTAATCATATCTTCAGCTGTGATGTCAATTAAGGGTGCGTGCATTTGACATTTTTGGCACCGCTTAACCATCTCCACCGCTTTCTTGCTCATGTTCGGCCAGAAAAAAACCAGCTCTTAGTGTTTTTCTAATTAGCGCCCTTCCTTTGGTATGATCACGGCAGCACCCTTCATGGATTTCTTCCAGTATACCCCGCCCTTCTTCTTCCGAAACGCACCGCAGGTATGGACCGAGATAGGATCTCTTGTATAATTCATCGTTAATGCAACAGAACCTCGCTGCCCTTCGTACAATTTTCATTCTCTCTTGCCTTTCATTGGGTAGCTCTGCCCTTCTTAGGTATACCAACAAAGGAGTTCGCCAGTCCGCAATCTCGTTCACCTCCATCACCTGTTTCGTGATGCCACTCCGGGCTGCTCCTAAAATCGTTACTGTTCGTGAGCGACAATCCACTAATGAGCTTCCCATTTTTGCCAAGTAATCAGCTTTTACATTTTCCGCCCTAGGGTTATGGATCAACTTCCATTCCCCTAGTTTTTTGGCAGCCTCTTTCACTTCCTCAACATACTTCTTCATCCGATCCTCATTTATCTCAAATTTTCCTCCTACCTGCTGCGTGACCAGCTGAGAATCAGAATAAGCAATGAGTTATCGCGCGCCCAAGTCTATCCCCATCTGCATTCCCTTAACCAGGGCTTTATACTCGGCCTCATTGTTGGATGCTTTGAAATCGAATTTTATGGTATACTCTAATTCATCACCCTACGGGGTAGTAAGGACTATCCCTGCCCCAGAGCCACTGGTTGTTTCCGATCCATCCACATGCAGTAGCCACTGTCCCTCTGGCGGCGATGGCATGGCCCCCTCTTGGATGAAGTTCGCTAGGGCCTGAGCTTTAATTGCCGTTCTCGGCTCATACTCCATGTCGTATTCCCCCATCTCTACCGCCCACTTCACCAGGCGACCTAACGCATTAGGTTGCCCTAATATTTCTCTTAAGGGCAAGTTGGTTCGTAGCTTTATTCGGTAGGCTAGGAAATACGGCCTCAATCGCCGGGCTGTAATTACTAATGCCAGTGCTCCCTTCTTTAGCTCGGAGTAATTCCGTTCTACTCCTTGCGAAATTCGGCTTGTATAATAAATGGGCTTTTGCTTACTCATTTCTTCTCTTATCAAGACCGAGCTAAACGCCCCCTCTCCCACGGATAAGTAGAGTATGAGCTCTTCTACTGGTACTGGTTTGGTGAGCAGAGGCAGCTTGGCCAAATATTCTTTTAATTTTCCGAATGCTGTTTGCGCTTCGGGGGTCCATTCGAATTTGTTACCTTTTCTTAAGAGTTTAAAAAATGGGAATCCCTTCTCGGCTGAGCGTGATATGAACCGGCTCAGCCCCGCTATTCTTCCTGTTAGTATCTGGATATCCTTGATATTTTTTAGAGGATTCATTTGCAGCACTGCTTTGACCTTTTCCGGGTTGACCTCGATTCCTTGCTCGGTGACTACAGAAATTTTCCCGATTTCACTCCAAAAGAACACTTTGATGGGTTGAGCTTCATTCCGTACGTGCGTAGGTTTTCGAACGTTTCCTCTAGATCTCTGATATGCTCTCCTGCCTTTACGCTTTTTACTAGCATATCATTCACGTACACTTCCATGTTTCTACCGATTTGGGATCTAAAGATTTTGTCAACCATCCTTTGATATGTGGCTCCTGCATTTTTTAACCTAAAAGGCATGCGCACATAACAAAAAGTTCCTTTTGATACCACAAAGCTAACCCTCTTTCTATCCTCGGGTGCGAGGGGAATATGATGATATCCCGGAAAAACATCCATCATACTGAGCAACTCGCACCCCGAGGTTGAGTCCACCAGCTGATCTATGCAGGGTAACGGGTAGTGATCCTTTGGACATGCTTTATTTAGGTCTCGGAAGTCCATGCACATCCTCTACTTCCCCTGGCCTTTTCCCACCATGACAGCGTTGGATAGCCACTCCGGAAATTGGATCTCCGTTATGTGTCCAGCTCGGAGGAGCTTGTCAACTTCTTCCCCAATGATCCCATCCATATCCGGCCCAAAATGCCTCCTCTTCTGCTTCACTGATCTTATGGTTGGGTCGATGTGTAACCTGTTCTCGGCAACTGTTGGGCTGATTCCCACCAGATCCTCGGCTGCGAACGCGAAAATGTCCACAAATCTCCTTAGCAGGCAGATAAGGCTTTCCCTTATCCCATCGTCCAACCGACTTCCCACGCGAGTTTTTGTTTCTGGATTTCCTGGAACCAATTCTATTTCTAGCAACTCCTCATTGGGCTTGACGCCTTCTTCCTCGGCTTCCTCAGGCGCCTTTGATTGTTTATTCTTTTTAAACTCTGGATCCGGGCCTCCTAGCTCGGACGTCCTCTTACCGCGCTGTACTCCCTGTTTTATCGTTGTCTGGTAACAAGATCGTGTCACAAACTGATCCCCGGATACTTCCTCTACCTCGCCTCCTACAGGGAATTTTACTTTCATGTGCGCGGTAGATGCCATTGCTTCGAACTTGTTGAGTCCCGGTCGCCCTAGAATGGCGTTATAGGCCGATTTGGTGTCCACCAGTAAAAACCTGAGTGTCTTGACCTTCCGATGAGGTATCCGACCTAGTGCTACCAGAAGCACCACTTCTCCAACCGGTTGCACCTCGGTCATGCAGAACCCATAAAGTGTGGTATCTACTTTCTTTAATTCCACCTCAAGGTTCATCTGTTTGAAACAGTCATAGAATAAGATGTCCATCGAGCTTCCTGTATCGATGAATACTCTTTGAACATCGTAACTGGCAATCTCCGCACTGATGACCAGTGCGTCATTATGGGGCGCATGTATCCTGCTATAATCCACAGGGCCGAACTGAATGATAGGCCCACTGCCTACAGAGGCGACCTCTTCGAACTGATGACACCTAGCCTTTCGCGTGTGAGCTTTCCTGGACTGATTAGAATTTTCGTCGGTTGGTCCTCCTGATATCATGTGGATCACTCCTTTCTTAGCTGGGGGAGCAGCGGGTCCCCGAGGGGCTTCTCTTTTCATACCCGTCCCCCCTTGGGGCATGGGTGGTTGCCTCCGGCCTCCATTCCTCTGCTGATATGTGAACTCCATTAGATGTCCCTCTCGGACCAGCCTCTCGATCTCGTCTTTAAGGTGATTGAACTCATCTGTTTTATGCCCATAATCATCATGGAATGGACAATAAAGCTCGGATTTCGACTGGGTGGGCCCATTAGAACGAGATGCAGGCCACTCGATAACCCTATTCATCTTACCTTCAACTGTTTCCAAAACCTGCGCTCTCCTCATCGTTAATGGGCTGTATTGGTCAAATCTTGGTCGCCTTAGAACGGTATCGCTCTTCCTTTGGTCTTTTTTCCGGTATATCTTTCAACGCGGCATTTCCTCCCGAGGCAAATTTCCTTGAAAGGTATATTCCTCGCGCCGTACCAATCTGCTAGATCCTCTTTCCCCATCTTCGGGCTTTTCTTGCAATTCCTCCATATCCTTCTCGGTTTCTTCAACATTAATGTATTTTGAACATCGGGCTAAGACCTCGTCGTATGTTCTGGCCGGTTTTTTAGCCAATGAGGTGCATAGCAGTCCAGGCCTTAGTCCCTGCGTCAAGGCACTGGTCTATACCTCTTCAGACGACGAGGGTACCTCCAGACATGCCTTTGTAAATCGGGTCACATAAGCTCTCAGCGCTTCTACGGAGTATTGCTTGATGCTGAACAAGGACATAAAGGTCTTTTGGTGTGCCCTGGCGCTTGAAAAGTGAGTCAAGAACGCTGAGCTGAAAGTTTTGAAGCTGGTGATTGACCCAGGGGGTATCTGGTGGAACCAATCCTGAGCTGACTCCGTCAGCGTAGCCAGGAATGCTATGCAACTCATGGCATCCGAATATCAGTGTAGTACGGCCATGTTTTCGAATCATTACAAATGTCGGGTAGGATCTGAGAGTCCATCGTAGGTGAAGGTGACAGCCCTAAACCCATATGGGAGTTCGGCCTGCAGTATGCCTTCCGAGAAGGGATGGCCTGGATGACTCTCTGTGTCCTTCCCCGCAACCCTCTGTTGCAACTCCTCTAGCTCGTCTTGCATACTGGATATTAAGGGATCCAGCGTTTTTTCCTGTCTAGATCGTTCCCATATTCTTGGGTAACTCTCCCCATGCTCTTCCTGCTGATCAATTTGCTCCGACCCATCCGAAAGGATGGGTATTACTTTTTGTGGTATTCTTTGCTTTTCGATCTCTCGACTCTTATGGATCGCATTGGCGATTATGTCGGCTAAGGCTTCCTTCGTCAGTGTGATTGTGCTAGGTGTAGCTTCTTCTACCGGGTTGATGTGTGTTTTTTCCAGAGTCGATTCTCCACCCGCAGCTGCTAGTTCTTCTTCTAAATTTCAGGGTATCAACTCCCCTATTTTCTTCTGGTTCATTTCTTCCGCCATTACTGACCTCACGTCTCAGCTCAAAGTGACTCGATGTCACCGTTCCCACAAACGGCGCCACTTGATGTAACCGAGCTGATCAGCCACCAAGAATCGGGTTGATCTCAGGAGTTTATCTAAGAAAACTCGAATGTATGAAGTATTGCCTTTTCTCTCTCTAAAATATGGTATAATCTCAGAATTATGCTTGCCCTTTGAAGGAAAGCCCCCCCTCCTTTTATAGAAGGGAGAGCCACCTATCCTTTAAGATCTTTCCTGATTTTTAGGGAAGATCCCGGATATCCAGGAATTCAGGTTGCGATTTCCCATCCCTGGATTTCCAGGATTGAAGAGTATGGACTTCCAGTCCCCGAATCTCTGGGATTCTGTCAGGTGAGTCGAGATCTCCTTTCCCGAGAGTTCAACCTTCATGAGCCCGGCGATTCCCGACCCCGGTTATGACTTAGTAGGTCGGCTCATATTATAAAGGATCACTTAGGTTGGGACACTCTTATCCAAATCCGTAGGTCGGCGAGGCCTTCGAGGTCGGCCCTCTCTTAGCAGAGGTCACAGGTCAGCGGGGCCTCCGAGGTCGGCACCCTCTTATCTGAGGTTATAGATCGGCGAGCCCTCTGAGGTCGGCATCCTCTTGTATGAGGACATAGGTGGGACTTCATTAGTCTAAGAAAACCTTCCTTTACTCAAATATCGGTACGCCGACTTATATTGGTCCTTTTTTAAACCGGGTTTTTAGGGAGCGTACATCCGTCGTCCTATCAGATTCGAAAGGAAGAACTCAAGAATAATTTCATCGCTTCAAAAGTAAATATGATATGATCAAGATTAGGATATTAGTTATTACCAATAATTATATCATATAATTAATAATACTATTTAAATTGATTATTAATCTTAGAAATTAATTAGCATGCCTAAATTTACCTTGTGTTCGTGGATGCATAAAAAATATTTATTAGATTTTATCAAACTTCACTTCTGCTACTTCCAACAATTGGCATCGTAGATAATGGTTTGGCGTATGCTTATTTAATTAATTTTGGTGATTAATTGCTAGTAATTTAAATGTTCATATCTTATGGTGTTGGAATATTTTGCTAAATTTATCTTGCAGAAAAATATGATCCAATTATTATGGCTATATGAATGAATTTTTTATTATTTATGCAATCATGTTTCTTGCCCGATTTTGAGACATGGAATGGTTTTTTCGTGAGAAAATCCATCGCTAGATCTAGAGTTTTATTTCTCATATAATTTACTGTAATTTGATGTACTTTATTTAATATGAAATTATAATCGAATTTGGAAAAGTCAAATTATGAAGAAATTCTAGAAGAGACGGATTGCCAAGAAATGTGAATGAAGCCGCGCTAGTCTTTGTCCGAGTTACCGAGCCGCACAAGGCTGCCTGCCGTGCGGTTTTCACCAACTATGCGCCGTGGGTGGGCTGGTCCGGGCCGGATCGTCCGATGCATGGTCTGGTCCGTTTCACCACTGTTCATTACTTCCGCCGGAGAACTAGGATTTAGTGATTTTGTTCTCATGTAACTAATTCTGCATAAAAAGAAGAAGAAAAAATCTAATTTTGAAAATCCACGATCCGACTGGGAGGAGTAACGGCATGTTTGATCCAGTGGGAGATATCGAGTTGAAGATTTTCTCAGATTCAATTCGGGGACGAAAACCATGATAATTGGAAGATTTAATTATCCTTGTATTTATTTATGGTTTTTACTATTTTGAATATATGACATGCATGAGTATATGTGTGATATGTTTTCTTGCATGCTAGGACGAGAAAATTAAAACATTAAGATAAAATAACTAAGTGATTAAATTTATTTAATTTTTCAAAATACCATCAAATTGGCCTCAATAATTGATTTAAATTGTGAAATAATTAGAAAAAAGCGTTGACGTTAAGGTCTTCCTCCATATCGGATATGCTAATTATGGATTTACTGGTTTTAAACTTCAAATGATAAAATTAAGTATTATTTTTTATTATAGGCCTCTCCATTTATAGGAGTATTATTTAAAAGGGATAATATTTTAAAGTTGTTCAATTATGGTGTTGAATTAGGTGTATTACTCAATAAGCTCCTGATGGAGTCTATGCTAACTAATACATGGCCAAGAGGAATCAACTACTAGTTTTACTTGTCATAATGCAACCTGACTAGATAGTAAAATTAAGACGTAAAACTCTACATGAGAAATGTATGTAAACGTCCACACGATTGTGCCTTACATGTGAGGGTTTTTAAGTTGTTGCTTGCTAGCATATATTGTGGTTTTTAAGGTTTCTCAATATATTGCTACACAATATGTGAAAAATGTTTTAATTTTATCTCAGATGTCTTTCAATCCACTTGTTATTATAAAAAATAAACTTGATGGCACTAACTTAATATTGTTTTGAGTGCTTAAGAACATAAATTTATTCTAACTGAGGAATGCCCACTTGAATTAGGTGTGGATTCACCTGACGAGGTGAAAGAATACCACAACTGGAAGAAATATGTTGAGATGACCCGTTGTTACATCTTGGATTCTTTAGAAAATATTTTGCAGCATCACCATCAGAGTATGGGCACGACCGCAGAGATGTTAAAAAATATCGTTGAAATGTTCGGCCAACAGAACCGAGCGGACAAGTAAAATGCTATGAGGGTCTTGATGATGACTCAGATGCCTGAAGGTACCTCGGTATGAGATCATGTTCTAAAGGATTTCTTATCTAAACAAACTAGTTCACGATACGCATACACACGGCACTACGTATCCCCAGAGGCCCCGTCAGACCATCCCTGGGTGAACATACGCATTTGCATCCACAACATACACAGGAAGCCATAACTCAAATACTAGAATATGCATACAAATGTAAAGTACTTGCCTTTGAGACATCTTCGACGAGACAGAAAAGAAACGACGACTAGGAATGACCCAGAGTGGACACGACGACACGTCCACTCCTAAACGAGAGATTAACACGAATCAGTCCTAAACGACATCAATAACCGAACGGAATACGCCCACGACCATGATTACTAATCATAACAATACACGTACGATCCATATGGGTGAGAGTTTTCACAACCCCCCTCCCCAAATCAACAATTTACGGACATAACTCGACGGAAACGGATTGGAAATCACCCAATAACAATAATCGATCAGAAGTATCACAACATAAATGAACAACTCGAGTTTAAATAGATAAATCCCGAAGAACCCCCAAAATTGACAAAGTTAGGGTTCTAAGCCAAAATACCTTGACTTCGAACGGAGAAAGATGGATTAGGATGACGATGCACTTCGTTTGGAGTGCAAATATCGATCGGCCAAGGAACCCCATGGATAACTCTCCACAAATCGCCCCAAAATCGCCAGAAATCGCCCAAGGGATGAGAAGAGATGAAAAAATGACGGAAAAGGTACTGCTGAGTCTTATTTATACTAAGTATAATTACCATGCGCTAATTCTTGAAAGTAGCGCGCGCTAATGTGGTCGCCAGTAGTCCAGTAGCTTCTGTCTGGTGTCATTAGCGTGCGCTATTACAGCTTAGCGTGCGCTATGAGAGCTTAGCGCGCACTACATGCTAGTAAGAACCCAGAATTCCGAGTCCAGAACCTACTGTCCCCTGTAATACCCGGACATTGGTGCGCGCTACTGAGATGCTAGCATGCGCTACTGAAGTACATCTAGTGTGCGCAAGAAATCATGAATAGCGTACGCTATTCATGCAGCAGTCCAATACTGCTGAGTGCAGCTCACAACTGAGGATGGCGCGAAACCGAACACAACTAAAAGTTGGAATTCAAGGGCACATTTACGAAGTATTCGAAACAACAAATCTAAGCGCTAAAATAAGGCACGATTCCGAATGCTCAAAGGTTCGGAATTCGACGACGGAAGCAAATTTCCTTAAACTTTAGAAAATTACAAAACGGCCCCAAAATGTCCGAAAATCAAGATACGACGTCGGATTATAAAATCAAAACTCACAACATGAATAACTCAATCATACGGACTCATGGGAACAAAGTAACAATGAAATCGAACGAGTTTTACGAGAATCGAATGTACATGCGAGAAGATCATAAAATAAAGCATATAACGTAAAAACACCTCCGAAACTTATCCAAATGGAAAAATACAAAGAACAAAATAGATTCAAAACATCGAAACGGTTACAAGCGAGTCGTTAAAATAGACATGCACCCAAAAATAAAACTATTAAAAATGAAAAGTAAGGGTATTACATTCTCACCCGCTAAAAAGAAGTTTCGTCCCGAAACTTAAGGATTAAAAAGCTCGGGGTATCTCGCACGCATATCCTCCACCAATTCCCATGTTGCTTCCTCCACTCCATGTCTCGACCATTGCACCTTAATAAAAGGAATGGTTTTGTGCCTTAACTGTTTATTCCACGTTCCAAAATCCTCACTCGTCTTTCCTCAAACGTAACATCCTTCTCAATTTCCACATCCCCAAAATCGATAACGTGAGTCGGGTCTGGAACATACTTTCTCAACTGAGAAACGTGAAATACTATGCACATGGCTCAACGATGGGGGTAATGTCAAACGGTAAGCCAAGTCGCCAACTCTCTCCAATAAGATTTTCCTTTATATCTTGGACTAAGATTTTCCTTTTTCCCAAATCGGAAAACTCCCTTCGACGGAGACACTCTTAACAAGACATGATCCCCTATATCAAACTCCAAGGGTCGACGCCTGACATCTGCATAGGACTTTTGTCGACTTTGAGCCGCCAACATTCTCTCTCGAATCAACCCGACTTTCCTCCTAGTTTCTAACACAAGATCCGACTCGGTGCCAACTAAATCGGATGGCTCATTCCAACATATTGGTGATCGACATCGTCGGCCATAAAGCGCCTCATACGGTGCCATATTAATCGACATATGCCAGCTATTATTATAAGTGAACTCGATCAGGGCCAGATGTTCCTCCCAATCACTACTCCAGTCTAGCGCACAGGCGCGCAACATATCCTCGAACGTCTGAATGGTATGTTCGGACTGTCTATCGGTCTGAGGATGGAAAAAGGTGCTCATACACAAATGTGTCCCCAAAGCCTTATGTACCGCCTGCCAGAAATGCGATATAAACCGACCATCCATGTCCGAAATAATAGTTTTCGGCATGGCATGAAGCCTCACGATCTGTGCAATAAATATACGAGCCAATTTCTCTGGTCTCCAAGTGTCCTTTATGCCCAGAAAATGTGCCTACTTAGTCGATCCACGATCACCCGTACCATGTTCATTCCCGTCTTCGTTTTTGGCAAATTCGTGACAAAATCCATAGAGACGTTCTCCCACTTCTATTCCGGGATGGGAAGTGGTTTCAACAACTCGGCTGGCCGCTGATGTTCGATTTTGACTTGCTGACAAGTCAAACTCTTAGCCACAAACTAGACTACCTCATTCTTCATGTCATTCCACCAAAAGTTCTTCCTAAAATCCTTATAGATTTTACTCGAGCCTGGATGGACTGAGTAAGGTGACGCATGAGCCTCCCGCACAATGCCCTGCCTTAATCCGAAGTCGCTCGGCACACACAGTCGACCTTGGATTCTCAACACACCATCTTCATGAATCACAAATCCCAGGGTTTTCCCCTTAACCACATTTTCATGGAGTTGAATAAACATCGAATCTTCTAACTGTCTCGATTTAATGTCGTCGACCAGAAGTAAGCAGTCGATCGAGTTTAGAGAACCCCTCGACAAACCTTCGATAGTACCCCGCCAAACCCATAAAACTACGGACTTCCTTCACGTTCTTAGGCGGCGCCCAATCCAACACTGCCTCTATCTTGTGTGGGTCCACACGAATACCCTCGGTTGAGATCACATGACCGAGAAACATAGCCTCCTGCAACCAAAACTCACACTTTGAGAACTTCGCATAAAGGCGTTGAGTTCTCAAGATTTCCAACACGATATGCAGATGACGTGCATGCTCCTCCTCACTCCTCGAGTAAATCAGAATATCATCGATAAAAACAACTACACACTTATTGAGATATTCGATGAAGACCTTGTTCATTAGTTGCATGAACACGGATGAGGCGTTGGTTAGCCCGAATGGCATAACCACAAACTCATAATGAATGTCTCTTTCCAAAAGGCCGTCCTCGGAATATCGGAATCCTTCACTCGGAGTTGGTAATATCCCGATCTGAAATCAATCTTTGAGAACACGGTCGCTCCCTGCAATTGGTCAAACAAGTCGTCAATCCTAGGAAGCGGATACTTATTTTTGATGATGGTCACCTTGTTCAACTCTCGGTAGTGGATGCATAAATGCAATGACCTATCCTTCTTTCTTACGAACAAGACCGGTGCGCAAGGCGAAGCGCTCGGTCAAATGAAACCCATGTCTATCAACTCGCCCAACTGTTTCTTCAACTCAAGCATCTCGGCAGGCACAATACGGTACGGCGTTTTCGAAATCGGGGCCGCACCCGGCTCTAAATTAATGGTGAACTCAACCTCACGGTCTAGTGGCAAACCCGCCAACTCATCTGAAAAAATGCCAGGATACTCGTTTACTACCGGAATAGACAAGAGCTTGACTCCCCCTTCTTTCAATCTCAAAGCATAACACCAGTAACCAGTGCAATCTCCTCGAAGGAGTTTCACCGCTTTCATAGCGCTGATCAAGAATCTATGGCTACTCCGTTTGCGTCCCACGAAGGAGTGTTCAGTACCGTTAGAGGCTAACATCGAAATGGTCCTCGCTCTATAATTCATGATCGCCCCATGTCGATCCAACCAATCCTCACCAAGGATCAAATCCTCATCCTTAATGTCTATCACAATCAGATTAGAAGACCAATCCCTCACTGCGATACTCACCAGAAAATCTCTAACCTCACGATTCCCCACAATATTATCTCCACTAGGTAGTTTAACAACAAACGGTTCACATGCAACTAGACAATCAACATGCAGACGACACACAATCCAAAGAGATGAAAGAATGCGTAGCACCAGAATCGAATAGCACGGAAACAGGATGATCAAGGATGTGAATGGTACATGTAGCCACTGTCGCGTTAGGATCTCCGGCTCGTCTCATCTCATACACACGGGGCGGAACAGACCCTGCACTAGACGCTCCCCCTCTAGAAGACTGTCCACGTCCTCGACCTCTACTAAAACTCTGCTGAGGCTGATTAGCCATCGGTGCCTGATTCACGCTCGATTCTCTCGTATCCGGGGCCGACACTTGAGTCACTGGTGCCCGACTCGCATCTCCACAGTACGCAGCATGATGGCCCGAACGACCATAATTATGACACTGTAGCTAGGGGTGTTCAAAACTGGATATCCGGAGTTTCGGATATCCGAAAATTCGGATAGTAGATATCGGATATCCGAATATCCGGAAAAAAAAATTATATCCGGATATCCTTATATTCGAAAAAATATTCGGATTTGGATATCGGATATCCGAATATCCAAAAAAAACTTCGGATATGGATATCGGATATCCGAATATATGAATACATTCTATTATTTAAATATTAAAAAAATAATTTTTTTAGGATTTTTCGGATATTTCGGATATCTGAATATCTGATTTTTCTGAAAAGTACTATCCGATATCCGAATCCGAAGTTAAGGATATCCAAACTTTGGATATCCGAATTATCGGATATCCGGAACTTTGGATTTTTGGATATTTCGGATCGAATATCGGATATCGGATATTTTTGAATACCCCTAACTGTAGCAGCGACCTGTCACACTCACTCATCATATGTCCCGGACGACCACAGTTAAAACAAGTATGTCCACAAACAGGAACAGCTGGAGCAGACTTAGAACCATGACCTCGCCCAAATGAGGGGGACTGATTCCCAAAGGCTCGCAGACCAGACTTAGTCTTCTGATGCCCTCCAAACTTACTTCCTGAAAACTGACCGGAAGTCTTTTGCTTCTTACCCTCTGCTGCCACCTCTATCGCAGAAAAGGACATCTCATAGGCCATCGCCTTGTTTTGATAGTCTTTCAAAGTCGTGCACCCAAGGCCTGACATATAGGTGGCGAACCCTCGGTTTCATCTGCATGTCGAAGTGGCGGATCTTGTCCTGTTCATCCCGGACCTGATTCCTCACGTAATGTAACTGTTGATTATAATCTTTGATTGCTTGAGAGATGGGAACATCCTGGGGTTTTGCCTCGAAGAAGGCTCGAATCCTTCCCTCTTTAACTGGCCACATACAATACTCAGCCTCCATCAATTCCCTGAACTCATCCCACGTAGCTGCTCGGTCATGCAGTTTCACTGCCTGTCACCACGTTGCCGCCTCCTTGGTGAGAAAGTACTGAGCAATTGGTACTTTCCTCTCCTCAGGGCAGTTTACTGCCTCGAATACTTTTTTCATCTCAAATATCCAACTCTCCCAACCATAAAGGTCGGAAGTGTCATCGAACTGTGGAGAACGCATAGGAATCACATCCTGAAGCAACTTGTCGGCACCAGAACTAGTAGGCGGAACCGGAGTAGCATTAGCTTGATTAACCAGGACCGCTTCGACTACGGAAGTAAATTTCCCTAAATTTTAGGAAAGTACAAAACGACCCCAAAACGTCCGAAAATCAAGATACGATGTCGGATTATAAAACCGAAACTCACAACACAAATAACTCAATCATACGGAGTCATGGGAACAAAGAAAAAATGAAATCGAACGAGTTTTACGAGAATCGAACGTACACGCGACAAGGTCATAACATAAAGCATATAACGTAAAAACACCTCTGAAACTCGTCCAAATGAAAAAATTTCAAGAACAAAATAGATTCAAAACGTCGAAATGGTTACAAGCGAGTCGCTAAAATAGACATGTGCCCAATAATAGAAACTGCTAAAAATGGAAAGTGAGGGTATTACACTTGCGGCAAGTGGTGCTTCAACTTCTAAACCCAAGAGCAGAAAAAGAAGAAGCAAGTGGGCCATAAGTAAGTGGCACCCCTCAAGATGAAAAACAAGGCTCATCAGCCTGAGGCTTACACAAAGTCAAAGGGAAAATGCTAAAAGTGCAGTCAGAAAGAATATTTTAAAGCGGACTGCCCTGCTATTAAGAAAGGTAAGTCTCGCGCACTAGTAGTTAAAATGTGTTTGACAACTTATTCTACCATTTTATTGATAGTAGATTCAGACTCCACTGATAATGTTTGTTTCGGCTCACATGGTTTTAGGTAACCGACAGCTTAGTGCGGGCAAGATCACTATCAAATGGGGTGATTATTTCAGGCTTATAGCTATAGGAGGAGAGTTGTGCGATTGAATATTAGTGATAGGATTTTAGTTCTTAATAATATATTAGTGATACCTGATTTTATAATGAAGTTAATTTTAATTTCTAAATTACATTGAGATGGTTATTCAGTTTCTCTTTATGATGATGCTATTTGTAGCACCCTATTCTAGTAAAGTAATTCTTCTAATTTTAAAAGAATAAAAAAAAATTGCAGCGGAAATACATTTTAAAAAATACACAAACTTAATAATTGCAAGTAATATTCTTGAGTCATCGATAAAACAAAAACATACTTTGATGTGAAATTAAAATATTTCGAACACTTGTTCATTAAGTATAGTTTGAGATAAATAACAATAAAGAAATTAACATCTTTTAATGAAGCTTGATCATCCCACACTCAAGCACAGACCACATCGATCTCCTCAGCCTGAAAGCGTTATAAAATGGGGTGAGCTTTCAACTCGCTCAGTTTGGAGGGTACGCAATATGTCTAAGTTAATTTCTAAATATATTAGCAAGTATAAACAACATGACAGATAAATTATGAAGCCCGTCGGCTAGCCCGAAGGTATTATGCACAATTAAGTATTTCTGATTTATTTGCACATTTAAGTCTTTTGGCTGATCTACACAATTAAGTGCTTCTGACTGATTTGCACATTTAAGTGCTTCTGACTGATTTTACGTGCACATACAAGACAATATATAAAGCAATTAAAATAAACAAAAATGTAGTAATTTCCCCACACCTCGATAAAATGCAGAACTTGAACTTGAATGTGATGAAGATGCTTGACTCGCCAATCCTAGGCCCGTAAGTTCTTGTTATTATCTATAAATAATAATAGATTATTATTAATAATACTATAATTGAAAATAATATACAGGAGAACTTAAACTGAATATTAATATTATTTGAAAAGTCTACATATTTAATGGCTTGGATAAATAAAGCTGAATTTAAATTATTGAAAATATGATTGAAGTAAAATTGAAAAAACAAAATATTTAAAGACTGAAATTAAAAGGATTATAAGTAAACTGGGGTTAAATTGAAAGCTCAATTAAATTATTCTAAAAAGGAGGTTAGGTATAAAAACCCTAGCCCTACATAACCGGCTGCATGATTCACAATCTCACACTCCTCTTCTCACTGTCGATCCTCTCCCTCTCTCAAGAAAACTCTCCTGGCCCTTCTCTCAATCTCAATCTCACACACCTCACACTGATTCACACACAGCAGTTGCACATATATACAGACACACCAAATCACTTGCACCAATTCACGGTGGAATTCTGGTCAAATGCCGAATAGCACCTGATGGCGGGTAAAAATCGTGCAGAAATCAGAGCAAAAACGATGATGGTGGCAAAATCGAAGGGCTTCCAGTCGGAATCCGACTCGTACTATATGAAAGCGGCGGCTGGATGCACTGAATCAGCGGGCAGCGGGGGAATCAGACTAGGTTTTAGTGTTGGTTGTGGCCCTAATATTGAATATGACAGGTTTAAGGGTAATAGGTGTTTGGGGTTTGGTGTTCGTTCGTGGGTTCGGTGAGTGGGAATTGAAGGGTGACTTAACTGGTGACGGAGCGGCGGCGCCAAAAGGATAGCAACCCGACTGTGGTTTTAGGTTGTTGCTATTTCGAATTTTTTTCAAGAAGGGATATAGGAGCCTTTTGTTTTATAAATTTTATTTCCTGTGTGTATAAGATGGCAAATTGTAGAAAAGAACTGGTGAGAGTTGCTCAGATGACAAACGCATATTGAGTTTTGGCCAACTCATCAGTTGGACTTAAAATACGATACTTCAAATCCTTATTAATTGGGCCACAATGAACATGAATAATAATAATTGGGCTAAACTAA
Source organism: Orobanche coerulescens (assembly GCA_033398695.1). NCBI lineage: Eukaryota > Viridiplantae > Streptophyta > Magnoliopsida > Lamiales > Orobanchaceae > Orobanche > Orobanche coerulescens. Next base: position 124,261,679 of record CM065817.1, read on the forward strand.
ATAATAATTATAATATTAATAAACGGATTCAGAAGATTTCGGTATCGTATGATGCTGGGAGACGCGCTGCTGCTCATATATTTACTCGAGTTGGTTTTGTTATTGCAAAAGGAGTGGGGACCCAGATAGTATCTCGGTTGCCCAGTAATTTCTTGTAAATTGTTTTTCATCTATAATAATAATAATATTAGTAATAGTAATAATAATAATAATAAATAATAATATTATTTAGCTTTTAAAATCTTTTGGATAACGATTAATATCGCTTAAAATTTGATCGGGCCTAAAAATGATGAGGTGAAACATAATAAAATAAAATAAGAGATGAAACGAGATAAAACACATGACTTGACATGAATTGCAATGAGCTAAATGAGTTAATGAATTTAACATGCGTCAAAATAAAATAAAATGAATTTGCCTGATCATGAAAATAAAATGAATTGAGTGATAAAATTATTCGGGCATTAATTTAATAAAATTAAACATGTTTTCTATACTTCACAATAAATGTATATACGGAATCGGGGCGTTACAACCTACCCCCTTTAACGAATTTTGATCCTCGAAAATTAAGTTACGTACCTTGAAAAATGAATGTTGGATACTTAGAACGGATCTCCTCTTCACATTCCTAAGTTGCCTCATTTGGTCCATGACGACTCCATTCAACTTTCACCAATTTAACCTCTTTGTTTCATAACCGATGTACCTTACGCTCCAAAACAGCTGTAGGTACCTCCTCATAAGTCAGCTTATTGGCTACATGCAACTCTTCGAAATTGCATATGTGACCAGGATTATGTATGTATTTTCTCAGCATGGAGACATGAAAGACATTGTGCACTCCCGATAACTCCAACGGCAATGCCAAACTATAAGCAAGATCAAACACGACCTAAAATCTCAAAAGGTCCGATGTAACGAGGCTGTAGCTTTCCCTTTTTACCGAATCGTATCACTCATTTCATCGGTGCTACCTTCAAGAATACCTTTTCTCCAACTCAAATTGGATATCTTTCCTTCATTTATCAGCATAAGACTTGTGCCGATCTTGTGCAGTCTTAATTCTATTTCTAATTTCAGCTATCTTCTCTACAGTCTGCCCGATCAAATATAGACCCAAAATCTTTCCTTATCCAACCTCACTCCAATAAATGAGTGATCGACATTTCCTTCCGTACAGAGCCTCATACGGGGCCATTTGTATAGTTGCTTGGTAACTATTATTATAATCAAACTCTACTAACGGCAAAATATTTTCCCAATTCTTACCAGTATCAAGAACACACGCCCTCAACAAATCTTCAAGTGTCTTGATAGTCCGTTCCGATTGATCATCGGTCTGTGGATGATATGCAGTACTGAAATTCAACTTAGTGCCCAATGCACTTTGCAGACTTTTCCAAAGTTTTGACATAAATCGCGGATATCTATCTAACACGATCGACACTGGAACTCCATGTAACCTCACAATCTCCCGAATATAAATCTTTGCATACTGTTCCATACTATAAGTCATCCTCACAGGTAGAAAATGAGATGACTTCATCAAATGATCTACTATTACCCAGATATCATCGTTCTTCCTCACGTTTCACGGCAGACGAACCACAAAATCTATTGTGATATGCTCCTATTCCCATTCTCGAATTTCTAACGGTTGAAGTAAACCTCCTAGCCACTGGTGTTCAGCCTTCACATGCTGACATATCATACACCTCTCTACGAATACACCAATGTCCCACTTTATTCCTCTCCACCAAAACAACTTCTTCAGGTCGTGGTACATCTTTGTATCTCCCAGGTGAGCAGAGTATGGTGCATTATGGGCTTCTCCATGGATTTGCTTCCTAAGGGATAGATCCTTAGGAACACATAACCTCCCATCATAAGTCAAAATGTCATCTACAGCAATGACAAATTTCTCAACACTTCCATCTTGTGCTCGATCTTTCATCTTGCATAAGAACTTATCGCGTGGTTGAGCCTCCTTAATCTTATCCCTCAAGTTTGGTTGCAAGACCAAAGATGATAGGATTGCTTTCGAACTCTTTAAAGACTCCACTACCTCAATCCTCAACTGGGAAGAACTCCTTTATCAAACAGTCCTGGTCGGCCAAGCAACCTAACTCGCCTATAGTCTTCCGACTCAAGGCATCGGCTACCACATCAGCCTTACCCGGATGGTAATAAATAGTACAATCATAGTCCTTCACTAATTCTAACCATCTCTTTTACCTCATGTTAGGATCCTTCTGTGTGAAAAGATACTTCAGACTTTTATGGTCTGTGTATATCTCACATTTTCCTCCGTAGAGATAGTGACGCCAAATCTTCAACGCATGTACTATAGCAGCCAACTCCAGATCATGCGTTAGATAGTTCAACTCATGTGGTTTAAGATGTCTCGATGCATAGGCTACTACTTTACCATGTTGCATCAGAACACAACCCAACTCCTGCTTTGAGGCATCACTATAAATAACAAAGTCTTCCATCGGATCAGGAATCGTTAATACTGGTGCCGAGGTTAGTCTCCTTTTCAACTCTCGAAAACTTTCCTCGCACCTCTCGCTCCATTCAAACCTCACACCTTCTTCTCACGGCATCTTATATTGGCATCATGTCTAATGAGCTAGTCCATACAGAGGATCACATCAAAATCCACCGAGTTAATTAAATACAGGCTAGCATCAAATTCTATTCCTCCTATCTCAATATTCACATCAATCATTCTATTAGTGAAGATCGTATTTTATGATGGTAATCTAACATCAATAAACTCAGCAATTTTAACGCTTCTATGACCAATGGCATGATAAAACATTACAGACATAAAACATTATGCGGCACCAGTGTCAAACAATGTAAGAGTGGGTAAACTAGATACAGTCAACATACCTGACACCGTGCCTGGATTCTCATCTGCGTCCTTTTGGGTCAAAGTATAGGTGCGAGCTTTTCCTCCAGAACTTTGACCTTTGACCTTTTGGTAATGATAGTTCGGAGATGAATGCCCTGGCTCCTTGCATCTGTACAGACACCTTTACCATACAGGCACTCCCCGCCATGATTCTTACCACACTTCGAGCACTCTGACTTACTAATTTTAGGATTAGGTCCTGACCTCTGATACCTTTGCTTTCTTATTAGAAGCCATGGACTTATTTTGGTTCCCATTCCAATGCCTCTTACCGGTATTAGGCTTCACAGGCTGTTGTTGATCCAGATTATGGCTAGCCTCAACCTCTTGGCTCGAAACACTATCTCGGTATAGGGTAGCACCTCATGACCAGCCATGATGTGACGAATACTTAGGCATAAACCACTCCGAAACTTAAGGGCCCTCTTTCATTCTGTATCTACCATGTGCTCCACAAAGAAGCTGATTTGGTTGAATTTTCTCTCATATTCTTCAACCGTCATTCCTACTTGTTCGAGATTCCAAAACTCTCCCTCCATCTTCTCTCGGTAATGCTGTGGGTAGTACTGCTCCATCACTAGTTCTTTGAACTGATCCCAAGTTAATGCAAAGACGCTACGCCATTTCAAATGCCGCAGAGCTCATCCACCAGCGTCCAACATCCTCCACCATTTGATACTGGCCGCAAAGAATTCTTTGTGCACCAGTGCAACCAATGAGCTCAAAGGTGCGCTCGAGCGACATGAAGCAGTCGTCGATAAATGCTGGTCCTTCTCGACCGTTGAATGATGGTGATGTGGAACGTCGGAACTGTTGCACAACTTCTGCGTGAGTAGGAGCTGGCACGTTATTACTGTGGTTATTCTGACCTCCGTTACCACCACCACCAGCACCAAGGTTGGCATTCTGATCACCGAGATTATCTGCACCCTCGGTTAGCTGAGCATCCACGTCCACGAGTAGCCATTATCATAAGGCATATCACACGCAACGATCTCTCAGTACTTACCTAATGAGAGGGAGAAATAAAGCGAAGAATTGCATCGCATCTATGGGTTGAGAACCAGAGATTTCTAGCAAAAATGAATAACGCTTGTCACACATATATGTATGAATTTATAAGAAAATAATTTCATGCTCAAATACTTTATCATAAAATTCTTATCTACAAAATAAACTGAAGATGCATCTTTAATACATGAATCATGGTTGATCTAGTAAACTGAATTTATCACATAATAAATAATAATAACTTAATGTACCTTGGAGTCGACGTGGAGCGGCAAAGGTGGATGATCATAATTGTAAAAATAAAAATTGACTACTTGCGAAAATGAAATTTTAGTTTGGAAAAAGAAACTATTTTAACGAGTCTACGGAACCGTAGATCCGCTCTGATACCACTTATGTAGCACCATATTCTAGTAAAGTAATTCTTTTAATTTTAAAAAGAATAAATAAAAACTTTGCAGCGGAAAAATATTTTAAAAAATAGACAAACTTAATAATCGCAAGTAATATTCTCGAGTCATCGATAAATAAAAACATACTTTGATGTGAAATTAAAATATTTCGAACACTTGTTCATTAAGCATAGTTTGAGATAAATAACAGTAAATAAATAAACATCTTTTAATGAAGCTTGGTCATCCCACACTCAAGCGCAGACCACATCGATCTCCTTAACCTGAAAGGGTTATAAAATGGGGTGAGCTTTCAACTCGCTCAGTGTGGCGGGTACGCAATATGTCTAAGTTAATTTTTAAATATATTAGCAAGTATAAACAACATGACTGATAAATTTCAAGGCTTTATACACAATTAAGTGCTTCTGACTGATTTGCACATTTAAGTGCTTCTGAATGATTTGCACAATTAAATACTTATGAATGATTTACACATTTAAGTGCTTCTGACTGATTTGACGTGCACATACAAGACAATATATAGAGCAATTAAAATAAATAAATACATAGTAATTTTCCCACACTTGGATAAAATGCGGAACTTGAACTTGAATGTGATGAAGATGCTTGACTCGACAATCCTAGGCTCGTAAGTTCTAATTATATCTACATATAATAATAGATTATTACTAATAATATTATAATTAAAAATAATATACAACACATAACTTAAATTGATATTGATATTATCTCAAAAGTCTACATATTTAATGGCTTGGATAAATAAGGCTGAATTTTAATTATTAAAAAACTGATCGAAGTAAAATTAAAGGAACTAAACATTTAAAGACTTAAGTGGGAGTTAAATCGAAAGATCATGGGAATTGGGGGCTCAATTGAATTATTCTAAAAAAAAGACTAGGTATAAAACCCCTGGCCCTAAATAATCTCCCGCATGATTCACAATCTCATACTCCTCTTCTCATTGTCGATCCTCTCACTCTCTCTCAAGAAAACTCTCCCGGATCTTCTCTCAATCTCAATCTCACACACCTCACACCGATTCACACACGAACACACAGCCAGACCCACACACAGCTGCACATATATACAGACACACCAAATCACTTCCACCAACTCAGGGTGGAATTCTGGTCGGATGCCGAATAACACCTGATGACGGGCAAAAATCGTGCATAAATTGGAGCATAAATGGTGATGGTGGTAGAACCAAAGGGCTTCCTATCAGAATCCGACTCATACTATATGGAAGCGGCGGCCGGATGCACCGGATCAGCGGGTGGGCGGCGGAATCAGACTAGGTTTTGAGGTTGGTCGCGACCCTAATATTGGATCTGACAGGTTTTAGGGTGATAGGGGTTTGGGGTTAGGTGTTCGTTCGTAGGTTCAGTGAGTGGGAATTGAGGGGTGACTTGACTGGTGACGGAGCGGCGGCGCCAAAAAAGGCAGCAACCCGACTGTGGTTTTGGGTTGTTGCTATTTCGAATTTTTTTCCAGGAAGGAATGATAGGAGCCTTTTGTCTTATAAATTTGATTTCCTGTGTGTATAAGATGGAAATTGTAGGAAAAGAAATTAGGGTTTACCTATATGGGGAAGATGATGATGATTGTTGCAGAGCTGGTGAGAGTTGCTCAGACGACGGAAATGCATACGGGTTGTATTTGTGTATATAAAGATTTTTATGCTGTATAAAATACAGTATTTATACCGTAGAGTTTAGATTTAGGGTAGAGATATAAATAAATTTAGGATGAATGCATTTGCCAGTGACAGTAATGAGCTTTTTTCGTATCATTCGCTTTCCTTTGTATTTTCACTCAATATGTTCACGCGCACTGTTCGAGGCCCTCACGAAATGCTCCCTCCCTACCGTAATAGGTAGGGACATGGTCTGCGTACATCTTACCCTCTCCAGACCCTACTCTGAGCGGGATATAATGGGTATGTTTGGTTTGGTTTGGTTTATATAAATGGGCTAAGAAAAGAGTTTGGGCCAACTCATCAATTAGACTTAAAATAAGATATTTCGAATCATTATTAATTGGGCCAAACATGAATATTAGGCTAAATTAAATAATAATAATAATAATAATAATGATAATAATAATAATAATAATATTATTTAGCTTGTAAAATCTTTTGGGTAACGATTAATATCGCTTAAAATTTGATTTAGGCCTAGAAATGATGAGGTGAAACATAATAAAATAAAATAAGAGATGAAACGAGATGAAACACATGCCTTGATATGAATTGCAATGAGCTAAATGAGTTAATGAATTTGTCATGCGTCAAAATAAAATGAATGAATTTGCCTGATCATGAAAATAAAATGAATTGAATGATAAAATTATTCGGGCATTAATTTAATAAAATTAAATATGTTTTCTATAATTCATAATAAATGTAGATGCGAAATCGGTGCGTTACACTATTGTTTGGAAAAACGAGGAATATATCTACAAATGTATCTATACTGATAGACTATATCATTAATATTGCAAAAACTCCCACATATAAAAATAAATCGCTTAACTCTTTGCTCAAACCTAAAAAAAAAAAAGAACCTTCAAGTATAGACCAAACATATATATGGATTTATGATTAGGTCATGTTCACATTGGAAGGATTCAAAGATTGATAGATTATGACCTATTGGGTCATTTCCAATATGTGAATCTTGTTTGGAAGGTAAAATGACCTAAATAGTTTTTAAGACCAAGGGAAATCATGTCGAGAATGTGTTAAAATTAGTTCATACTTGTAACACCCCCAATCCACTCAGAGATATACACGTCGTAGATCCCTTTCCGCAAGGGTCTACCAGGCAAGAAACCACAAAACAAAAACCCACACGTGGTCAACTCGACCAAAACATGAAATCATAGACCGATGAGGTCTCTCAAAACCCAACATAGTAGTATAATTGATAAGCCAAAATACAACTCGATCACAATTTACACAACATGTCCATCCTCTTAAGGATGACAACGAAAATAAGAATAAACACTCAGACCGACAGGTCACTGACGGACAACCGACAACAACTGTGACTAGTATCGCTGTTTTACATCATCCTTCAAGCCGACCCTATGGTTGCTCACTCTCCAAACAGGACACCTGGAATAAACAACATAATCCCCAACGAGGGGTTAGCGATGGAAATCGCTAGCAAGTAATCAGGCTATAAAGTTATACATCAAGAATACAACCGTTATGAAAGTAATCTTTCAAAAAGGTAGTAACACGATCCCCGAGTCTAAAGTCTTTCCGAAAACAGTTTCCACTAGGAAAGGTCATAAGGATAACTTCAAAACACATTTAAGAGAATAATTGAGGGCGTCGGGGGTCTCAGTGTAAAATCATGAAAAGATTTATAATTCTCCTTTTTCCAAAGGGTTTTCTTTCAAAATCATATAGATGGTTCAATTCTCAAACAAGCCTCAAAGATAGAACCATATTCACCAATGTAACCGGAATCCAAGATTCAAGCATTCACAGTTCAGAGATATTCAATCAAATACTCAAATCACCTTCATGGCCTCGATGGGACCCACCCGTATTAGCTACTGAAAACAAGCTCAAACCCACCCATAAGTTATTTTGACATCGCACCCGCAAGTAACGATTCTCCGAACCCTCTCAGGACCTACACGATTAGATAACCTTATGGTCAAATCATATCAACTGGCCGTACTCGAAATACGCGCCGCCGGAGGCCTCACGGGTCCCTACCCAGGTAACATCATTCAAACACGCCCACAAGTTATCGTGACATCACACTCTTAAGTAATGATTCTCAGAGCCCTCTCTAGACCTACCCGATTCGATAACCAAATGGTCAAATCCTATCAACTGGCCGTACTCGCAAGCACGCGCCGCCGGAGGTCTCACGGCTCCCTACCCGGTAATATCTCAATTCACCGATTAAACAACAAAGGTACAATATCCGCCAAAATCACAAACATGTAAAACATTAGCTAACGCATCATACACTTCCACAAAGGCACAACATTCACATCAGACCATCATTCAGGAAATAGGCTAACAAGCAGACAATACAAATATTCCACGATTCCACAATTCCTCACATAACTATTCATTTCTAACATTCATTTTAAGCAAAATACACATGAAATGGTTGTTGTCATTTTTTGGGAACCTCATGTTTACGTCCGTATTTACTTTCATAGAATCACATATTCATTTTGAAGTAAGTTATGGTTAAACGTTCAATCACTAACAAGTCCACGTTAAATTCACGACACGTCATATTCTCAAAGTATAAAGATTATAGATGAGATACTCGCCTCAAGTTCAAAGCACGCGAAGCAATGGTAAAGCTCGACCGGAACCCTCGAACACCTATAATCCTCCGGCAAAAATGACGAAGATACGATTACAACGAGAGTCAAGGCAAAAAACGACGGAAAACCCACTAAACTATCGAAGGGAAACTCATTGGGAGATTTAACCGAACATTCAATGTTCGATAACTCCCAAGAAGACTCGAATCATCAATCAAGTTGAACAACTCGAAATACATATATACAACCCATAGAACACGATTAATAATTCTCAATAACATCAACCGATTCATCAAGATCGGAAGAACAACGAAAATCACGAAGGAAATCCCGAAAGTCAACCCTAGGAGATTCCAAGAATTTATCTCGATCCAACGAAGAACAAGGATTTGATGATGATAAAATCGGCAAGAGTCTTCCAAAACGCTTAGAAATTGAGTGGAACCGACCAAGAACTCCTCTTCTCATCCCTTTCGTTCGCCAGCCGCCACAAGGAGTGAAGAAATGAAGCAAATGAAGTCTGACCCGTTGCCAGGCCTATGGAAATCGCTAGCAAGTAGCCAAGCTATACAATTATACATCAAGAATACAACCGTTATGAAAATAACCTTTCGACAAGGTAGCAACACGATCCCTGAGTCTAAATTCTTTTCGAAAACAATTTCCATTCGGAAGGATCATTAGAATAACTTCAAAACGCGTTTAAAAGAATAATTATTTCCTTTAAAACGAATCGTGTCAATTACTCCAAAAAAAACCACTTTAAGGGATTATTTAGAGACTTCGGGGGTCTCAGTGTAAAGTCATGAAAAGATTTATAATTCTTCTTTTCAAGGAGGTTTTCTTGAAAAATCATATAATGATTCAAGTCTCAACCAACCCTTAAATACATAACCATATTCACCAATATAACTGGAATCCAAGATTCAAGCATTCACAATTCAGAGATATCAAATCAAACACTCAAATCGTCTCTATGGCCTCGACGGGACCCACCCGGATTAGCTCATCTAAAACAACTCAAAGACACCCATAAGTTATCTTGAGATCGTACTCGCAAGTAACGATTCTCGGAGCCCTCTTCAAACCTACCCGACTAGATAACTTTATGGTCAACTCATAACGTCTGGCCGTACTCGCAAGTAATGCGCCTCCGGAGGCCTCGACAGAACCCTACCCGGATAACATCATTCAAACATGCCCATAAGTTATCATGACATCACACCCGCAAGTGACGATTCTCGTAGCACTCTCCAGACCTACCCGAATTTATAACCTTATGGTCACAACATAATGTCTGGCCGTACTCGCAAGCACGCTCCTCCGGAGGCCTCGACAGACCCTACCCGAATGACATCATTCAAACACTAAGATACACCATGACAAAGGTACCATATTCACCACAATCCGCAATCATGTAACACATAAAGTTAACGCATCATAACTTCGACAAAGGCACAACATTCACAGCACACCATCATTCAAAGAAATGCTAACTAGCGAATAATACAAGTATTATGCGATTCCATAATTCCTCGGGTAGCTACTCATTTCTAGTATCCGTTTTAAGCACAAAAACATGAAATGGTTGTTATCATTCTTCATGAAACTCAAGTTTACGTTCGAATTTACTTTCGTAGAAACCACATATTTGTTTGAAAGCAAGTTACGGTTAAATATACAATCACTAACAAGTCCACGTTACATTCACGACACATCACATTCTCAAAGTATAAAGAATATAGATGAGATACTCGCCTCAAGTCCAAAGCACGCGAAGCAATGGGAGAGTTCGATCGGAAACCCTCGACTCCTCCAACTAGGTCGAAAACACAAGAACAACGTAATTACTACAAAGTTGATCACAAGGAAAATGGAAAATATACGAAATTCTCAACAAGAATTCGTAGAAACAAAAGATCGAACACTTGGGGTTCAATACTTCCCCAAGAACGACAAGAACACCACCCGAATCCGAAAACGACAAGAAATATGAATCAAATCATAGGAGTAGAATCAATACAATTGATTGATGATATACAACAACACGATTCATGAAGAACAACTCAAATCTTGAAGATTCTCAAAATACATCAAGGAGGGTTTCAAGAAAGTTACCTCGAATCAAAGACCAAGAACACGGATTGATGATATTAATCAACACCAAGAACTCAAGGAAGATGAAAACTTGGAGTTATAAGACTCCAAAATCGCCCTCCAATCGTCCACAGATTTCCAATGCCACGAGGGAGGTAAGAAAGGGTGAAAAATGATGAACACGGTCAACCCTTGAGATTATATAGCGAACTGAAGCTTACATACGTTAGGGGCACCATCCTAACGTATGTTACCCGATGTTGTGCGGCGATTCATACGCTTCGATAGGCGATCGGCATCACGACCAGAGAAGCCAATCGTGGAAGACATACTCTGGACAAACTCCTAGAGTTCGGCGCAATACGGCGATCGTCTTTTGGCACCTAGCGATCGTCCTTTGATATCTGACGATCGTCTATAATGAGCGGACCAGAGATGATCATCTCATGACCACGTATGGGTCTGGCATCCGTCAAAGTCATCAAAGACCGAATCTTGGACGGTGGCCCACATGCGGATCTTCAGAGATACCGGCAGATAAAGACCTTTGTCCTCATCCTGTCACCTACCTCACCTACCGACAAAGCCGCCGAAAGGTACAAAGTGGGTCCTCCTCACATGCCGCCAGACGCGTGTTGGCCTCTCACCGGCTCACACGGTTGACTCCAGCCGCCCCCGACTTTAAGGGAAACGGCCCACGTGACGGAACGATCGGCCACCTTATTATAATATAAAAACAATGGCCGCGGCGATCGCCCCAGGGATCCCAACTACCTTGTCCCCTATAAATAGGGAACTCACCGCAGCAGCAAAGGGACACGAATTTGACTACAGATTCAGTGCAAAAATACACACAAAAGAGAAAATCAAAGACTCTTTTAGCAACTGCTTACACATTCATAGTGATATTCATACATATCCATCTTATCTCCTAAGCAAAAACTTACAGATCTACCTATCTGGTTCTTCCGGCAATCTACGCGCTCTAAAGCCTAGATAACTAGAAATCTTTACACTCCTTGTATTTGTTTCTAACGTTAATATTTGTACTCGACAGTATATTTATTAATAATATCTCGCGAGAGCATTCAAGCCCGGGATTAACAACCCCGGCAAATCTTGTGTTATCTAGTTTCTCACGGAAGTGTTCTCGCATTTGTTTGTTACTCGATTATTCCAGCAATATTACCTCCGGATAATATTTTGGGTAACAACAATTGGCGCTAGAAGGAGGGCATTTAAACCTTCATTTTATTCCTACCGTCTCGAAGAACACTCACTGTTCTCCGGACATATACTTGAAGAAACACTCACTGTTCTTCAATAGAAAACCTTGTAAAATGACATCAAGAACAACCTCCAAGAGGGCCACCTCGATCTCGAAATCTTATTCCGAAGAGGACCGAATCCCAGCCCACGGCGGAGGGCGAGCGTGGCGACGCTAGGCTCTCGCTCCCGCCCCCGAGGGACGGTTCTAGCCTCTCACTCGACCAGTTCCAGACATCGGAACAGATTGAGGAGGCTATAGCCATCCTCAGGGAACGGCAGAGGGCCCGCGATACGCCTACCATCACCCCGTCGGCTAACCGCCGGGCAAGCAAAAGGAAGCTCAAGGGGATCTATGTTGAGAAATCAACAGAAAGTCCCGAGCCGCAGGGGAAGGCTCTCGTAAGGCGGGACGATTCCGTCTTCAGCCGCCTAGGGAGCGATCCCTCGTGGCGACACAGGCACTGAGCCCCAAATGAGACATCGATATCTGAATCCTTTACCAGGAGTTCGGCGTATCCGACTCCCAAGAGACAGACCGGGCAACGAGCCCCTGCTCGCCCAAGAAGGGAACCCTCTGGCAGGGAGATCGTCATTCACCACGGAGCTAGGGGATCAGTACACGATCGCCTTGGTTCGCAGTCTGAGAGCCAATCGGCGAGCAGTCAGGCGACAGCGATCGCCGCTATGCAACGCCAGCTCGACGAGATGAAGACGCTCCTAGAAATTGGGGCGAACGCCAGGAGACCGATCGCTGGGCTAACTGAGCCACTCGCGGTCCTGATCGAGTTCGCTCCACCCAATCAACGATCAATCCCCACAAACACCTCTATACGAGGGAGAACGGATCCGGAAACCCACTTAAGCAAATTCGGATCTACATGACTGGATGCGGAGCTTCGGATGCGACGAAATGTCGTATGTTCCCGCTAACTCGGGCGATCTCGCCCACAGGTGGTACATCTCGCGCCATCTCGCTCAATCAATTGCTTTGAGAAGGCGGCAAACGACTTCACGTCATACTTCGCCGCCAAAGTCGCTCGCCGGAAGGTCCCCACCGCATGATGAAAATCGGGCAGGGAAGGATGAATCGGATGAGGATTATATCGACCGGGTGGACGAGATAGTCCTCACCGGTGAGCCCGTCGGCGACGAGATCGCTCACCACGCGATCTGAACGGATTCCACGGACGATCGCCCATGTTCAGGCACCTCACAAAAGATTTTCCACCGACCTATACGCTGTTCCGCCGAGCGCCGATTATCCGGCCGGGCAGAAGATGCTCTCACTCCGCCCGGACGAGGGACGGTCAGAAGAAGGGAAAGCACCTTCCCATGTCCGTAAGAAGACGGTCGCCAAGCCCAGAAAGGCGGTCGCCAAGCCCCTGGCGAGTTCAAAGCCTTCGAGGATGTAGAGGTCCACCTTCTTCACAACCTCAACTTATCTCCGGCCCACATCTTCAACGCGATCAAGGGTCGCGAGTGGCTTTCAAGCCAAAGCCGATAAGGGACCACGGTCATCTAGACCGTAGCAAATTCTGTGCCTATCATAAGAGTCCCGGCCACAACACTAGCCAATGCCGCGACCTCCTCGCATACTCCGCGATTGCTTGAGGAAGGCAACTGACAATTTGATCACCAAGCCGAGCCCAGACGGAAAGAGCCGGAGGGCGCGAACGCCGACCGAGCGAGAGAATTCCTCCCAATCCGATCGCCAGATCGAGCATGAGCCGAGTACTGATGAGTCGATCCTCCGATCAACCCCGGCGGTCGGATCAACATGCTCCAAGCAGAGGTGGGAGCCTCGGGGCCTTTCCCGGTTTCCACCTGTCACAAACAGAAGCGAAAGCCGAACTGAGGGCCTTCGCCGAAGTCCATGTTGTAGTACCTCCGGAGCCGACCATCTCTAGAGACGCGCTCATCATCTTTTCCAACAAGGACAGGGAAGGAGTGCAATGTCCCAAAGAGGATGCACTAGTGATATCCGCTTGCATCCTTGGGAAGACGGTCGATCGCGTGTTGGTCGACAATGGGAGTTTTTGCAACATCATATTCAAATCCGCCCTGGACCAACTCGGCAACCTAATCAAATTCATCAAGCATTTCAACACCGTGCTCCAAGGGTTCGGCGACAACACAGTCCAAGCCTACGGGAGGATCAAGCTCTCCATCGAGCTAGTATGCTTTTATGATCCCAAGGTTAGGATTACTAGGAACCTAAGCTTTGTAATCATAGATAGGCCCAGCATCTATAATGGGTTCCTAGGTCGCCCCTTTTTAGAAACCTTTGAGGCGGTCGCCTCATCTTTCTTTCTTGTATCAAATTCCCACCGCCGATGGGACGGTGCATCTTGTAAAAGGAGATCAGCTAATGGCAAAGAGATGTTTGAGTTACTCCTATGTTGTTAATTCTTTCAATACTTCCCATACTATATGTAACATTGAAGCGACCGACGATCAACCCATGGAGATCGACGAGCCTAACATTTCATACCAACCCGACTCAGGGGACGCCATCTCTCATCGATTGACGGACGACATCGAGCCAAGGATCGGTTTCGAGCCAAGCCTCGACATCGATCCCAGGACCGAGTCCGGAGATCGTACCAAACGAGAGGCGACCGTTCCTGTCGAAGAGTTGGAAAGTATTACGATGGATCCGGATCATCCAGAACGGGAAGTACAGGTCGGCGCGAGCATCGACCACGAATTAAAGGAGGATCTGATCAACTTGCTACGTAGGAACATCGGAGTCTTTGCCTGGTCACATCAAGATATGGTTGGCATAAGTCCCGAACACGCTTGCCATTATCTGAAGATCGACCGGGCGATGAAGCCTGTTCACCAGAAGCGTAGGAAGTTCGGTCCCGAGAAATACGCGGCGCTCGACATATAAGTCCAGAAGTTACCCAACAATAAATTGATCGGAGTAGCCATGCATTTAACCACAAGGTCGCCAACGCGGTGCTCGCCAAAAGCCAACCGGTTCCTGGAGATTATGCATTGACTTCACCGACCTCAACGCGGCATGTCCAAAAGATCACTTCCCGATGCCTCATATCGATCACCTGGTCGATAGCACGGCAGGATGCGAAATGATGTCGTTTATGGATGCCTTCGCCGGATATCATCAAATCCCAATGGCGGAGGAAGACATAAAACACACATCTTTCCACGCAGAAAAAGACATATACTATTGGGTCAGAATGCCGCTCGCTTAAAAAACGCAGGGGCGACCTACCAGCGATTAGTCAACAGGATGTTCGCCGATCAGATCGGCAAGACCATGGAGGTCTACATTGACGATATCGTAGTCAAAAGCCTCAAGAAAGAAGATCACCTCAACGACCTTGCCGAGACGTTCGCCATCCTTGAGAAGTTTAACATGAAGCTGAACCCCAAGAAATGCAACTTCGGGGTGGGCTCCGGGAAGTTCTTGGGGCACATGGTGAGCCAAAGGGGGATCGAGGCGAACCCCACCAAGATACAGGCGATCCTTGACATGCAGGAACCGCGAAACATCAAACAGGTGCAACGCCTCACAGGTTGTCTAGCCGCCCTCAACCGTTTCATATCACGGCTCGGCGATAAAAGCAAGCCTTTCTTCGCGACCATCAAGAACAAGAAGTTCGCATGGACGAAAGAAAGCCAGATAGCATTCGCCAAAATAAAGGAATATCTATCTAACCCCCTGATCCTGGCAAAGCCGATCACCGGTGAAAAA
The DNA here is from genome assembly GCA_033398695.1 of Orobanche coerulescens. NCBI lineage: Eukaryota > Viridiplantae > Streptophyta > Magnoliopsida > Lamiales > Orobanchaceae > Orobanche > Orobanche coerulescens. Next base: position 124,277,427 of record CM065817.1, read on the forward strand.
TTATTCCTTTACTTAGCGGCCTCGGAGGTCGCACTGAGTGCCGTTCTGGTGCGAGCAGATGGGCAAGCCCACTTGCCGATCTACTATGTTAGCCAGGCGCTCCACGACGCCGAGACACGTTACACACCATTGGAGAAGATCGCCTATGCCCTTGTCATGAGTGTACGAAAGCTGAGAGCTTACTTCTTCGATCACCAAGTGGAGGTCCTAACCACTCTACCTCTAAGACAAGTCCTGCACCGACCGGACACCAACGGGCGACTCCTCAAGTGGTCGCTGGAGATCGCACAATACGGTATCACTTACGCTCCTCGCACGGCGATCAAAGGCCAAGCTGCGCGGACTTCGTGGTGGAATTAACGTTCCTCACAACCGACCAGTCGGCCGACTCCGCCTGGAAATTATACGTGGATGGCTCGGCGACCAATGCGAGAGCAAAGGTGGATTGTCCTCATTAGCCCCGACGGTCGAGTTTCACAAATGCCGTGCGTTTCGGTTTTCGTGCGACCAACAATGAAGCCGAATACGAAGCTCTGGTAGGCGGGCTTGATCTAACCCTCGCCCTAGATGTTCGACGCCCATATCTTCATGGACTCCCTTTGGTCGTGAACCAAGTCAAGGGGGAATATGAGGCACGCGGCAACAGATGGTCAAATACCAAGAGCCGGTCGAAATGTGCACAAAATTCGAAGAAGTACTAATCGAGCAAGTCCCGAGAGAGCACAACTCCCGTGCCAATGCACTTTCCAAACTAGCATCATCGGATGGGCACCACTTCTCCAACATCCAAATCACAAAGTCGCAAGGCCGCGATCGACAGAATTTGGTTACCTCGGTCGCCATCGCCGAAGAGAATTGGATGACTCGTTCATCAAATACCTAAAGGACGGAACGGTCCCCGACGACCGTGTTAAAGCTCGCCAACCGGCCTTCGTGCGACTGTGTATACCCTATCGACGATCGGCTTTACAAGCGAGCCTTCACCTTCCTCCTCAAGTGTATTACACCGAGGAAGGTCGGCTCATTTTAGCTGAAATCCACGACGGGATTTGTGGGAACCACGCGGCGGCGAGCCCTCCTCCATAAGACGACCTGACAAGGATTTTTCTGGCCATCACTTCGGAAAGATGCGATCGCTTATGCCAGATCTTGTCATAGATGTCAGATAATGGGCCCCAACATTAAACTATCACCCGAACAGCTCACCTCCATGTATAGCCCTTGGCCATTTGCGCAATGGGGCATCGATCTTATAGGTCCCTTGCCGACGGCTCCAGGGGGCTGTAAGTTCGCCATCGTTGGGGTCGATTATTTCACCAAATGGGCTGAGGCCGAACCGCTCAACAAGATCGGCCAAGAGCAAGTGATCAAGTTTATATGGAAAAACATAATATGCCGATTCGGTTTGCCCCAGGCCATCATCTCCGACAACGGGAAACAGTTCGACGGCTTAGAATTAATGCAATTCTGTGAAATGTGGGGAGTCAAAAGGTTATTCTCAGCGCCCTATCACCCTCAGTCGAACGGGCAGGTAGAGGCAGTGAATAAGATCCTCAAACACACGATCAAAGCACGACTCGAATCCAGGCAAGGAAGATGGGCGAGCGAGCTCCCAGACGTTTTATGGTCCTACCGAACGACGACCCGCAATTCAACCGGCGAAACCCCGTTCGCCCTTACCTTCGAATGGCGGTGATTCCTTCGATGATCGCCGTCCTCAGCCATCGAACCGAACAGGAGATGACGACCGACAACGATGAAGCCCGACGAATCGACCTAGACATGCTTGAAGAAAGGCGGCTGACCTCAGAAATGAAGAACACAATCCACAAAAGGAGAGCCGAGAAGTTCTTCAATTCAAAGGTCAGAGAAAGAAGATTTCAAGTGGGCGATCTCGTCCTTAAGAAGATCCAAACCCACACAGCGTTTTGGTCCAAATCGAGGGACCTTTCGTAATATCCAGATGGCTAACTAAAGGAGCCTACGAATCGGAACATCCTGACGGATTCTGACCAATATCCCCGAACGCCGTGCATCCGAAAAATACTATCTGATAAATTTGTATTCGATCTCGGTGATGTACAAGAAATATAATGAGATTTTTCCTATCCCATCTATTGTGGCAATCGCCCCACTGTGCATATCGCATACCGCCGACGATCGCGATCACGACGATCCTAGGTAAAATTGATACAACCATGGTCCCGGATGTCGATGGAACCGACTTCGCCCATGCAAGGTTCCTTTGGCCGAGATCGCCCGCCTTCGTTTAAATACGAGGCCGTAGCCCAAGGACCCTCCAAAACACCGCAGGGCACGATCGCACGTCCTCAAGGTACACCATCTAACATGGTGAACCCGAACAATGCGACGCGCCGCTACCCCCGTCTCAACGCACACCGCCGAGGATCGCCATCTTCATGGCGGGCCGAGGTGGAAGGAGAGCCGACAAGCCACGGGCGTGATGTCGAATCGCCCGACAACACTCCGCGCAAGGACTCCTCCAGACCGAGATCGCCCGCCTTCGCTTTTAACACAAGGCGGCGTAGCCTAACGGAGGACCCTCACAAAAAGTGAGTCACGGATGCACAATATCCCCCGCACATACAGACACGATTGGAGAGGTCGGTCCATCGAACACCCCAACCGTACTTGATTCTTCAGAATCGGCACAACGAAGATAGCTCACCCGCCAAACTAGTTTTTGTTTCCTTACTTGCGGTATATAAACGAAAACAAGGGGGCAGATATGGGTCGAGCTAATCCCAAACACGATCGGCTTCGCTCAAACACAGGCACTACGATCGAGGTCGTCCGACGAAAATTACAAGTAAGAATTCCAATTCAAAACATGTCAATGCTTTCAACACTGGATAATCGGCCGGACGAACAAAAAGTCGAAAGCAAATATACACGTACTCGTAAAAATTGCACGCAAACAGTCTAAGGCGATCGCATGTAATACGTTACGCAGAATAAAAAGAGTATTTTATTCATAAACACAAGCTTCATACATTTCGAAGCCCGAAGGCATTACAACAAAAAGTACAAAGTACGGAGGAATAACAAAAATGCCTCTCAATGCCTCTCAAGGCCCCGCCTGCTGGTCTTCGCCCTCGGGTTGCGGATCGGCTTGGGCACCCCCATCGACCTCGGGATGAATGAGTTTGCCGGTATACCAACTCAAGTCGATCCCGAAGTCGACGAAGTCAAGGATCGGCAAGGAGAATTCTGGATGCAGAGGATGTTCGAGGACATAGGATTTGAAGTTCTCCATCAGGGGACCTATCTCGATCCCTGCCTTCTTAGCGGCTCGAACAGCATCAGCAAAGGCCAACTGATAAGCGAATTCGCCGACAAGCGCAACGTTGAGGTAGGGATCGGCACGGATCGCCTTCACCGCCCCTTCAAATCCACGGCCGTCTTCGACCTCCGCGCTGGGCCGCCTTGGCAACATTCTCGCCCCTGGCCTGCTCCAGCTCTCTCTTCGCCGCCTCCAGCTCACTGCTGAGCCGATCCATCGCAGCTTTCAACCCGGTCGCCTCCTCCTGCGAAGCCTCGAGCTTCTGGCGAGTTTATTTCTCCTTAGCACAGGATCGATCGGCAGCCTCCTTGGAGCGGCTCAGCTCCTGCTTCAATCGGTCCACGTCCAGCTTAGCCCGTTTGGCCGTCTCCTCATACTCCTTCTCCATAGACCGGATCCGGTTGGCATCCTCAATATTTCTGTTCCGGGCGGTCTCAAGTTCGCGATGGAGATGAGCAACGGAGGGTCGCCCTCAAAATCCCGAGCACTGGGACGGCCATCGCCGCCGTCGAAGAGCTGTGGCAACGGCCGCTGCATGGCATCTCCAGATCGCCGACGAGCAATCGCATCAAGGTCGGTCGCCCAAGCCTTGGGCAGAGAAGTAATAGCTTCGCGAACGTAGCAGGGACTTCGAGAGAAGTTTGCGGAGCTTTGCTCGACAGGAAGTCCAGCACCATGGGGGCGACGTCCGGGTCGGCGAGACGAACCCTGCGGCGCAGACCAAGGAAATCAAGGGGTTAGCCCATACCATGCTCAAAATGCCTAACTCAGAAAAGTTTGATCTTTTCTTACCTATTGACCAGTTCGGGATCGCGCCCGAAATAAGGCTTGCCCCGGGAGGTTTCCACATCGGCGATCGCTACTTTCTTCGCCGAGCTACCGGATGGCTGGGGGCCGGAGACCGTTGGTTTGAAGCCTGGTCGCTCCATCATCGGGATGGCAGAGATAGGAGCCGCAGCGACCGGAGGCTCTAGAATTGATACATCCGCCTCTGAAATCGACGGGGACTCCTCCGCCCTCCGCCTCTTGCGGCGTTGGAGCTGTTCCTCATCGTGAGCTTCCGGTTCAGCGATCGGCACCTCAGCAGGCCTCGTCACCGGGGCAGGGCGAGACGTTGTCGCAGGAACGCGACCAGTCCGCTTGCCCAAGTGAAGGCGACCGATGAGTCCCGGGTTCGACATGGCGATCTCTGCAGTCGGTTCGGAAATTCGGGGAAAATAAACCTCTGACAAAAGAGAAACATAAACAAGTTAGACAAAACAAAACGACCTCATGGAAACGATCGTCAAGAAAGGAAGCACCACTTAAGCTCATACCTGGAACTTTCAAGTGACGGGGGTAGCGAAACAATCGAGCTCCCAACCGATGAGCTTCGGTACCAAGAGAACGAACGTCGATAAAGGAATCAGGCAAAGCGCGGATCCGCTCCCAAACGATCAAGAAATCGAATGGAAGGTCGACGATCGCTGGAACAAGAGGTCCTGCAAAAAGAAAACGAAATTAGGTCAGTCCAAGACAAGCTCAAACGAGGGGAGAGTTAAAATCCTTACTCGGATTCCTCTCCCGGAAAGTGGTGGGGATTTCCAACTCCTCATTTGGCCTGTCGCTCGATGCCGATCGCCATGCCCCACCGACCCAAAACCATTTAGCAGTGTCGCCCCTGGTCTTACTCGGCACACCGAGGACCACTCTCCCGAGTCGACCTTGGATATGATGGCCGCCGATTGACCCCTTCTGCACGGCAAATTTAAACAAATAATTCACCTCCAACGCAGAAAGAAGGCGGAACAACCGATGACCGCCAAACAGGGTCAACGTGCAGATGATCTGCAGCCAAGCATTCGGCGTCAGTTGGAGGGGCGCCAAATTCCAGGCGATCAGCAAGTAGGAGACGGCGAATGGCAACGGGAATCGCAGACCCGCCTCCATAATCATCTCGTTGACGGCAACCATGTGCTCAGGCGGTTGGTCAGCGCGCTCATTCTCCGAGGGCACGTGAAGGGAGACATCAGAAGGGATGTGATATTTGGCCCTCCAACGGCCCAGATCTTTATTGGTCGCCGTACTCCGGATCTGTCCGAGAGTCCACGAAGACGGGACGACGGCCTGAAAGACTGTCCGATTCACATGTTCGTAAGGGTGAGCGGCGGCGTAGGCTTCGAAATCGAATTCCGGACAGGGTCCGGCGATCGCTTCCATCATCCGAGCAAAAGCCATGTAGGTGGGGCCGAATCTACTCTCTCGTTCCCAAGCCTCCCGCACCAAATCATCCTCCTCCGCCGGCGAGCCCCCCTGCTCCGCCGTCGCCGCCGTCCTCGCCACTTCGGCTTCATTGAAAAGCTCTTCGAGTTCCGCGGGTGCAATCCCCGCTCGAATAGCTTCGGCGGCCGTCTCCATATCCACTCCAACGGGAACCTCCTCCCGTCCGGGCGACGCGACAGCGGCGGAAGAACTTCCGGTCTCGAATGCTTTTGATCCTCCCGACATATTCGAAAGTAAAGAGAGGGAGAGGGTTAATTTGTTCTTACCTAGGGAAAAGTAGGAGATCGGCACAAAAAGCTCCTGAAGTTTCTGCAGAATTTCGGCTATGGATACCAAGGACGCGTAAAAAATTGAAAGAGGAGGAGCCCTGCCCTTTTTATAGATGGAGACGAGGGCCTATATGCAAATAGGAGAAACCCCAAGGGCTGGATCACAACCGTCACGTGGGGACGCATTAAAAAATGTCCTCGGATCCCGCGTACGCGTCTTTTCGAGGGCACGCCAGCCGACAAGTCTGACAAACCGTCGGACTTCCCCAACCGCGGCGCGACGCGTGTCCCTGCCACTTCAAAAAGCCCGCCTTCTTTTCCCGCTGCTCCCGACGTAAAAGAGGGTCATCCATATTTGAATTCAGATCGGCTGATCGTTTAAACATTGACGATCGGCCACAGTGCCACCTCACCCCGTGTTTTCAAACATCGAGGCGAGCTGGGGGGCAATTGTTGTGCGGCGATTCATACGCTTCGATAGGCGATCGGCATCACGACCAGAGAAGCCAATCGTGGAAGACATACTCTGGACAAACTCCTAGAGTTCGGCGCAATACGGCGATCGTCTTTTGGCACCTAGCGATCGTCCTTTGATATCTCGATTTATCGTCTATAATGAGCGGACCAGAGATGATCATCTCATGACCACGTATGGGTCTGGCATCCGTCAAAGTCATCAAAGACCGAATCTTGGACGGTGGCCCACATGCGGATCTTCAGAGATACCGGCAGATAAAGACCTTTGTCCTCATCCTGTCACCTACCTCACCTACCGACAAAGCCGCCGAAAGGTACAAAGTGGGTCCTCCCCTCACATGCTGCCCAGGACGCGTGTTGGCCTCTCACTGGCTCACACAGTTGACTCCAGCAGCGGCCCCCGACTTTAAGGGAACAGCCCCACGTGACGGAACGATCGGCCACCTTATTATAATATAAAAAACGGCGGTCGCCGGCGATCGCCCCAGGGATCCCAACTACCTTGTCCCCTATAAATAGGGAACTCACCGCAAAGAAGAAAGGGACGCGAATTTGACTACAGATTCAGTGCAAAAATACACACAAAAGAGAAAATCAAAGACTCTTTTAGCAACTGCTTACACATTCATAGTGATATTCATACATATCCATCTTATCTCCTAAGCAAGAACTCACAGATCTACCTATCTGGTTCTTCCGGCAATCTACGCGCTCTAAAGCCTAGATAACTAGAAATCTTTACACTCCTTGTATTTGTTTCTAACGTTAATATTTGTACTCGACAGTATATTTATTAATAATATCTCGCGAGAGCATTCAAGCCCGGGATTAACAACCCCGGCAAATCTTGTGTTATCTAGTTTCTCACGGAAGTGTTCTCGCATTTGTTTGTTACTCGATTATTCCAGCAATATTACCTCCGGATAATATTTTGGGTAACAACACCCGATTAGCGTATGTAAGGTGTAGACCATTACGTACGTAAGAGCCATCCCAGGATCCCTGTCCGATTACCTAAATGGATTTACGTACGTTAGCAAGGCTTCGTAACGTACGTAACAAGCATCAATAGCGCACGCTATTCTCAACATGTGGAATACATAATCGAGGGACAGAAATCATTGTCCTAAACTGTGAAGAACCTTACGTGCGTTATGAGCAGGGCTTAACGTACTTAAGGCACATGATGTTAACGTACGTTATGCTCATAGCATAGCGTACGTAAGTCACTTAGCAGTTCCAAAACTGCTAAGTTCAGCCCGTCGAGTACGAGCGCGAGGAAACCGCGAAACGACAACAACAATACAAGATGAAGACATGCATACGAAGAGTGCACAACGACGAACTCAAGAGTTAAAACAAAATATGATTCCGACTACCCGAAGGTTCAGAAAACGCAACAGAAGTGATTACCCCCAAACTTTGAGAAATTACGAAACGGCCCAAAACGTCCGCAAATCACAATATGACATCAAACGACTAAACCGAAGTTCGCAACATGTCTAACAAAGTTAAACGGAATTATAGGAAACACGAAACTGTAGTTTCGAACCATCATCATACGAAATGAACCGAATAGCAGAAAAGTCATTCAAAACACAGATTCGGTAAAAAAAGTTCCGAAACAAACTCGAATGACCAAACATGCAGAACAAAACATTATCCAAATGTCACAACGCTCGCAAGCGAGTTATGGAAACCAAAAAATGTCAAAAACGAAGAAAGAGAAAATCACGGGTATTACACGTACTCGGTAGTCTCTTGCGGTCGTAACGGAGTTCCTCCCATCCAAGATGTGCGGGAGTCTTACATACGTAATCGGCTAGGCCTTACGGCCGTAACTCGACTCAGCCAACATTCCACCGTCCGGCTCGATACTCGACGATGTCTCGAACATTCTAATACACCGTCTAAGATTCAAAACAATAATGAGCAATTTACGAAGCATAACATACCACAAGCACGCATTTAAACAAAGAAACGCACGCAACACAAGTCTCATTCGACGAGCTTACAACAGAACACATCATACAGTACATCATAGAAAAAACATATCCCACATAATCATACCGAAACAAAATAACCGGCACCAAATGGCAAATAATTCAGGGCAACTGGAAAATAAAAATATCTTGTATTACATTCTACCCCTCTAAAAAAAGTTTTGTCCCTAAACTTAAAAAGAAATGGGTGAAGTAGGCAGTAATCAAAGTGAACGAACAATTAAAATTCAACGATCTGCACGAGTCGATCCTGATAGTGGTGCTGAAGCTCGATTCTAGGAAACTTCATGGAATAATTCACAATACTAAACTCTGTGGCCCTCGAGTCCACAGTTATAACAAGTAATCGACTGCGAAGGACAATTAGCTTGCACATGACCCACAACGTTGCAATTGAAACACCTCTTAGCCTGACTAGGAGTCAAAGAGGATGACTTGGAACTCTTGGTTCCACCAAACGAAGAAAGGGGAGGTTTCGCCGCACAACCATGCGAAACTCGATGAGAATAAGTTCCGACTCTCACACCATCCGAAAAATCTCCAGACGTTCTATGTCGCTTCGGCTCATGCAAAGGCCCAGTAGATAACGATGCAATCTCGTACGTCGTGGATCGATTCTGATACTCTCTCAAAGTAGCACAAGTGAAACCCGACATGTACTGTCGAATATATGGTCTCATCCATATGTCGAAATGATGGATTTTGTCTTCCTCGATCCTCACCTGCCTCTTCACGTAAGCAAGCTATCGACTATAATCGATAATAGCATGCGACATGGGTATATCCTGCAGCTCGACAAGGTAAAAATCTCGGATTCTATACTCTCAGATCGGCTCCGGACAAAACTAGGCTTCCATCAACTCTTGAACTCTTCCCAAGTAACAGTGTGATCCTGAGGATCAACTGTAATACCCGAGATTTTTATTTCGGCTGCCTTGAACTATGTGTCGGTTATTTCGTGCTGTTATGATTATGTGGAATTCGTTTTTATGTCAGGAACGGGTTGATATACACTGTTGTAGTGTTTGATGAGCGAGGCTTGTCGTCCCATACGTTTCTTTGACTAAATGTGAGCGTGTGGTGTGGTATGTTTTGTTTCGTAATGTGCTCATTATTGGTTTGAATCATTACCGATGTGTTGGTGAGATCGAGGTATTGTCGAACGTCAAATCGGAATGTCGGAGTTGGACACGGTCGAGTCATGGCTGTACGTTTTGGGGCAAAAACACACCTGGCCGAGTTACGGCCGTAATGGGCCAGCAGTTACGGCCGTAAGGCCTGTTACATACGTAAGCCCCTGGACGGTAACGTACGTAATGGTGTCGGCATTTTTAGGCAGAAGGTTCAACCATGGCCGGTTACGGACGTAAGCCATGGCCGATTACGTACATAAGGCGGTCGGCAGGCTGCCTATATAAGGCCTGCAGACGGGTTTTTTGGGCCATTCTTCACTTTTCTTCTTCTTTCTTCACGAATATTCGACGGAAATCAAAGGTTTTGATCGGAAATCAGTAGTACATCAGTTGGGAAGCTTGAATCATTATTATTATCATCATCTAATCCTTGTTCTTCGTTCGAATCGAGGTATTTTGGCTTAAACCCATGTTTTTGAAGATTTTGGGGATTTTCCTTTTGATTTCGATTCCAATCCATTTTTGATCAATTAATTGTTGTATAAACATTGTTTTGGACATGTTCTATGGATTGGATACTCATATCGTTGATTCGTTCGACTCGAGGGGTGATTTCTTTGTTCTTGGAGGGTCTTGAACATTTAATGTTCGATTAATTATCCCAATGAGTCTCCTTTGATAGTTTAGAAGGATTTCCGTTGTTTTTGGGTTTGATTCTCATTGTAATCGTAATTTCGTTGTTTACTCCCGAAGGATTGTAGGTGTTCGAGGTCTATCGGAGGAGCTGTGTTCGCCGGGGTGTTCGGTAGCGGTTAATGAGGCAAGTATCTTGCTATATGATTTGTGTCTTGTGGATAGAGACTTCGTGTTAGATTTATGATGAATTGTTTTGCCTTTGTGAATATGCTTCGTATGATTTTATAAATGTGAACAATTGATGGTAGTGATGATGTTTCTCACTTGTTTAATGTCGTGGAATGGTGTTGCTTGCGTTAATCATATGGTTCGTGTTGTGCGTGATTGGTCATGGTTGAGTTATCGTGATGATCATGACATTTGTGTCGGTTTGATTACATATTTGAATATGTATTACGGTGTATTGTTGAATGGTTTGACTTATTGATAATAATGTGTGTTACTTGTGGTGATGTGTTGAGTTGATCATATGGGTCGTGTCATGATGATGCGTGTGTTCTAGGTAAGGTCTGACGAGGCCTCTGGAATTCGATACATGATGTGTACGAACAATGCGTGTGGTCCGGGTAGGGTCCGTCGAGGCCTCTGGAGTTTGGTACATGACGTGTAAGAACAATGGGTGTGGTCTGGGTAGGGTCCGTCGAGGCCTCCGTAGTTCGGTAGATGATGTGTACGAACAGTGATCGTATAATAGTGATTGGTTGGATAACGTTTTAAAACATGGGTCACGGGCTCATAATGATATCTTAACTAGTCTGTTTTGAAATGAGAATCGGGCTGAGGCCCTAACGTTTTCGAAAAGGTTTTATAAATTAGGACTTGAGGTCCAAAAGAATTTCTACTTCAAAAATCCCCGAGCTAATGAGTTCCTTTTCAAATATTGCTTGCTTGAGTTCGAAATTTTAAAACTTCTCGGGAATATTTTGATAGTTGATTTCCATGGTAAATTCGTGGTTGCTATTTACTTGTTGCATTTCGTATCGTATTATACTTGCACTAGCAAAATAGTGGACTTTTGCTAACCCCCGAGTAATCGTGGGGTGGATGTCTGTTTTGTGTCCAGGTGCTTACAGGTTCGGGGAGCAGTCTCAGGATCAGCACAGGAAGTGATGGGCTACGACACTAATCGAGATTTGAGAGTTGAGTCGAGTGAGTTATCGTCATAGTCGTATTCCGCTTTCCGCTATTTTGTGTCTTTACCCCTGCGTAAGAGTTCATTGTATAGAGTTGTATTTTTATGTTTACGTCAGTTGTACGACCCCATCGGTCTATGTAGTTGTTTATAATTGACCTTAACAGTCTGTATCATTATATTGTATGCCTCGATCGGGCACACACACTTGGTCGTTTTGTGATGATTAGCCTGGTAGATCTTCGTGGGAAGGATCTACGGCGTGTAATATTCCCATATGGTTTTGGGGGTGTTATATTTATGGTATCAGAGCTTAGGTTGCGGAAATCTAGGATGTCGGGTCAAGTCGAGTCGTGATTTGTCGAGTAATGTGTTGTCTCATCATTCGAATTGTCGGGTGACAAGTTGAGTTGTGCGTAGTCACAACGTGTCGGATATGTTGTCGGGTGAGATTAGTATCGTGGGCGACCGTCATCTCCGTGCGGCCTGTGGACGTAAGTCTCCTCTTTTATGCATAATATTTGTGTTCATGATTTTATTTATGTACGATATTTGTGGTGCATAATGTTATTTGCACGGTGTTGTGTAATGGAGTTTGTATTCGATACTTGTGACACACTGTACGTGCATAGAAATGGATGTATTGATGTTTTGCCTTTGAACCACCGTGTGGTGTGGTATGATGTGAAAGTTGTGAACCTTGATCGTTTCGAAAAAGGGTATCGACGGTAGAGTCTGTGAGAAACTCAGATAGATGGTTTTGTTGTGTGTTTAAACGTGATGCCCATGAAATGTATGTGATTGAATTGGCGACCCTGTTTGCCATTTGTGCATGTGGTTTTAAGTTCGATCGTTATTGGATTGTTGTAATTATGCCCGCTGCAAATAGGTTTGAAAACGTTTTTCTGAAGAACTCTATTGGTTTGAGCATTTTTGTGGAAATGAATTTTTTTTAAATATTTTGATGGTGCATTTAAACAACGGTTTGTGTGGATTTTGAAGTCGGTCGAATTTTGACAAATGGTCATGTATTTTCAAATAGCATCATCAGACGGTAATTGAAAAATGTGTTTTAAAATACTTCGGGCATTGCAAAATATTACCGTCAATTTTTGTTGTGATCGAAAGGATTTTGGGAAAATTTCTGTTTTGCAAGACTTTAGTTTTCGGAATTTAAATGTTATGTGTTTGTGTGTTGGGACTAAGTCGTTGCGGAAAGTTTGTTACGTTGTTATACTTGTCGGAGAATGTTGCAGTGTTTTCTATATGTCGGAGTACATTGTTAGGAGTCGATCCTTAACCTTTGGAGCCATGTCGGGGCTGCTGGGACAATTCTGCTATCCTACAGCTAGTGATTACGGCCGTAATATGTTTCCCATTATTGTCGTAAGCTCATAGACGTTATGGCCGTAAATAACATGTTGTTACGGCCGTAAGCTTTTGACTGTTGCGGTGATAACCTTGTATCTGCGCCCTCTACCAATCAATTGATTTCAGTAGACATAGTCGTATGGTCCGCCAGTGACGACTGTGAATTTTAACTATTTTATCGGTAATGTCACACTCGGTTAGTCATCCTGTATGGGTATCGTTGACGTGTTGTTGACTGTTACCATCCTTGCTAGAACATTTTGGTTGTATACATAAGTGTTGTGACTGCATAGTATGATTTGATCGTACTATTCTACGACATTATCCTGATGTGGTAGTTAATCTGTGGAAATGTTGAAGTGCGAGTACAAGAGGTTTTCCACCCAGGATTAGTTTGGCGAAACCTTTGGGAGTCGATGCCGAGAGGCATGACCGCGGATCATCATTTGTGTTATTCTTTATGATGGTTGGCGTGGTAACATGGGATTTCCCTGTATGTCGTTAACGATGATAATGATATATATATATATATATATATATATTGATAAGGTCATTTTGATGATATCGTTTATCGAGAAGATTGGAGTTTCAACGTGTTGTTTTGACAAATAATTTCAAACAGGACAGTTTTGATAATTGGTTCATGGTTTTGACTAAACGACGAGGTATTAAAAGTGTTTTCAAAAATTTCATTTCACCAAAATCTTTCAACTCCTGAATTTTAAAATATTATCATTCGAACAAATACCTCGAGAAAACTTTATTTTTAAAGAAAAGTACAAGTGTTTGACCCCACTGATATGTATGCGGGTTTGACCGTGTTTGTTTTGTTGTAGGTCGTACCTCTATATTGGTGTGACCGTGCGAATTAATTTTGAATTTAAGTTCTATTATTGCAGTGTTAGTTCGTGTACTCATGTAATGACTTGGAGTGAATATTGTATTGTACTACTGTTTATTGTCTTATGTCGGTTTGGTGATGATTATTTTGTTATGTTATCCCGTATGGTGGTCCGTTCAGTATGCTTAGGGGTCGCGGCCGAGGTAGGGGTCGAAATCAGGAGCATGAGAGGGTGACCCGCTCGTTGTCGAGCGCCAATGAGCTCAGTACAGGTGGTCGAGATGACCAATCGCAAGAGCAGAGACAATCAACTGGGGAAAATGCTGACATTGGCGCTGCCACCATCCTTCGTCACGTGGCTGACCAGTTGGCGCATATAAATCAGACCATACACCGGGATGGGATTCCAGATGAGGATAATGGAGCTAGTAAGTGGTTACGAGGTGTGATGAGAATGCACCCGCCCTGTTTTGTAGGTTCTTCGGACTCGTTAGGTTGGGAGAACTGGCTCTTCCAGTTGGATGGAACATTTGATGCCATATCTTGTCCCGATGAGAGAAGAGTGCATATTGCTCAATACCTGCTCGACAAGGAAGCTGCAGACTGGTGGGAGGCCGTAGCGCCTAGTGATCGTACTGCTACTTGGGCTGAATTCAAGACTGCTATGGAGGCCGATTATTGCCCGCCACCTGTTAAGGAGCGTAGAATTGTCGAGTTTTTCTCGGCTACGCCCCGAGATGTGTCGATATCTCAAGCAATAGTCGATTACAATCTACAGTTGTGTTACGTTCGAGATCAAGTGCGAAGTGAGACAGATAAGGTTCATTACTTCGATATGCATATGAAACCTCAGGTTCGGCAGTGTATGGCTCCTTTTATGTGTACAACGTTGAAGGACTATCAAGATCGAGCCTTAGCATTTGAAATGGCTATGATGTCTACAGAGTCTGTATCGGTAGCGAAGAAATAGAGGATGTCTGATGACGTCTCGAGAAACGAGGGAATTGGGGTTTCTAAATCTCAGGCCTCATATCAAATGAGTGTGGGACCCTCTTGGTCAGCTAGAGAATCTAAAAGACCCAAGACGGTGTCTTTGAGTTCTGGTAATGCTCCTAGGTGTTTCAACTGTAACGTTTTGGGCCATGAACGCGCGCATTGTAAGAAACCGCCAGTGACTTGTTATAATTGTGGACGCGAGGGGCATTGAGTTCGGTATTGAGAGATTGTTGCCAAGATGGTAGGGAACCGGAGTTCCATCCCTACTCCTGGAGGGCCCGGTGATGTCCAGTGATGGTGTTTTCGTGCTTGTTACGCGGATTGTTTCTGTTGTAGAGATGTATTTTGTGACATTTTTATGTTTGGAGCTTGATGACTGATATTTGTTTTGAATAAGTTTCCGTATGGTTGTTGAACCTACGGAGACATGACTGTGGACCATGGGGTCATGAAATTAGTATTTTATTATGTGTCGTGTGTTTTGTTTTGTTTCACTATGATGACCTTGTTTTAAGTTTCGGAACGAAACTTATTTTTAGAGGGGTAGAATGTAATACCCGAGATTTTTATTTCGATTGCCTTGAACTGTGTGTCGGTTGGTGTCGGTTATTTCGTGCCGTTATGATTATATGGAATTCGTTTTTCTGTCAGGAATGGGTTGATATACTCTGTTGTAGTGTTTGACGAGCGAGACTTGTCATCCCATACGTTTTTTTGACTAAATGTGAGCGTGTGGTGTGGTATGTTTTGTTTCGTAATGTGTTCATTATTGGTTTGAATCATTATTGGTGTGTTGGTGAGATCGAGGTATTGTCGAACGTCAAACCAGACTGGCGGAGTTGGCCACGGCCGAGTCATGGCCGTACCTTTTGGGGCAAAAACACACCTGGCCGAGTTACGGCCGTAATGGGCCAGCAGCTACGGCCACAAGGCCTGTTACGTACGTAAGCCCCTGGCCGGTAACGTACGTAATGCTGTCAGCAGTTTTGGGCAGAAGGTTCAGCCATGGCTGGTTACGGCAGTAAGCCATGGCCGATTACGTACATAAGGCGGTCGGCAGGCCGCCTATATAAGGCCTGCAGACGGGTTTTTTGGGCCATTCTTCACTTTTCTTCTTCCTTCTTTGCGAATATTCGACGGAAATCGAAGGTTTTGATCGGAAATCAGTAGTACATCAGTTCGGAAGCTTGAATCATGATTATTATCATCATCTAATCCTTGTTCTTCATCCGAATCGAGGTATTTTGGCTTGAACCCATGTTTTTGAAGATTTTGGGGATTTTCCTTTTGATTTCAATTCCAATCCATTTTTGATCAATTAATTGTTGTATAAACGTTGTTTTGGACATGTTCTATGGATTGGATACTCATATCTTTGATTCCTTCGGCTCGAGGGGTGATTTCTTTGTTCTTGGAGGGTCTTGAACATTTAATGTTCTATTAATTATCCCAATGAGTCTCCTTCGATAGTTTAGAAGGATTGTCGTTGTTTTTGGGTTTAATTCTCGTTGTAATTGTAATTCCGTTGTTTTTGCCCGGAGGATTGTAGGTGTTCGAGGTCTAACAGAGGAACCGTGTTCGTCAGGATGTTCGGTAGCGGTTAATGAGGCAAGTATCATGCTATATGATTTGTGTCTTGTGATTAAAGACTTCGTGTTAGATTTATGATGAATTGTTTTGCCTTAGTGAATATGCTTTGTATGATTTTATAAGTGTGAACAATTGATGGTAGTGATGATGTTTCTCACTTGGTTAATGTCGTGGAATGGTGTTGGCTGCGTTAATCATATTGTTCGTGTTGTGCGTGATTGGTCATGGTTGAGTTATCGTGATGATCATGACATTTGTGTCGGTTTGATTACATATTTGAATATGTATTGCGGTGTATTGTTGAATGGTTTGACTTATTGATAAAAATGTTTGTTACTTGTGGTGATGTGTTGAGTTGATCATATGGGTCGTGTCATGATGATGTGTGTGTTCCAGATAAGGTCTGACGAAGCATATGGAGTTCGGTACATGATATGTACGAACAATGCGTGTGGTCCGGGTAGGGTCCGTCGAGGCCTCTGGAGTTCGGTACATGACGTGTATGAACAATGCGTGTGGTCCGGGTAGGGTCCGTCGAGGCCTCCGGAGTTCGGTACATGATGTGTATGAACAGTGATCATATAACAGTGATTGTTTGGATAACGTTTTAAAACATGGGTCACGGACTCATAATGATATCTTAACTAGTGTGTTTAAAGAATTTCTACTTTAAAAATCCCCAAGCTAATGAGTTCCTTTTCAAATATTGCTTGCTTGAGTTCGAAATTTTAAAACTTCTCGGGAATATTTTGATAGTTGATTTCCATGGTAAATTCGTGGTTGCTATTTACTTGTTGCATTTCGTATCGTATTATACTTGCACTAGCAAAATAGTGGAATTTTGCTAACCCTCGAGTAATCGGGGGTGGATGTCTGTTTTGTGTCCAGGTGCTTGCAGGTTCGGGGAGCAGTCTCAGGATCGTCACAGGAAGTGACGGGCTACGATACTAATCGAGAGTTGGGAGTTGAGTCGAGTGAGTTATCATCAGAGTCATATTCCGTTTTCCGCTATTTTGTGTCTTTACCCCTGCGTGGGTGTTCATTGTATAGAGTTGTGTTTTTATGTTTATGTCAGATGTACGACCCCATCGGTCTGTGTAGTCGTTTATAATTGACCTTAACATTCCGTATCATTATATTGTATGCCCCGGTTAGGCACACACGCTTGGTCGTTTTGTGATGATTAGACAGGTAGATCCTCGTGGGAAGGATCTATGACGTGTAATATCCCATATGGTTTTGGGGGTGTTACATCAACGGCCTCCCACCAATTAGCAGTGTCACTATCGAGAAAGAACTGAGTGATAGGAATCCTCCGCTCCTCTGGACAACCAACCGCCTTGAATATCTTCTCCAATTGGAAGAGCCAACCGTCCCAGCCCAAAGTATCACCCACGCCCACAAAGTGGGGAGGATGCATATGAACCACTTCTCTAAGCCACTGAGTCGACCCGACATTCTCAGTCACGGTAGGGTTACGCTGAACCGCTTGAGCCAAGTGAGTCATCTGGTCTGCCACCTTCTGAAGTATAATAGCAACACCAATACTAATGCCATTACCGGCAGCATGATCCTGATCACGCGACTGATTGCCACGACCTCTCGGCATACTGAACTAACAGCCGTTCAGGACGACAGCACAAACACCACATAATCAACATAGAGTAACAAATGATAATACAATAAAATACTCACTCTGAGTCATTACACGAATACACGAACTATCACTGCTACAATAGGATCCGAATTCATAAGTCATTCACTTGTCTACATCAACAAAAACGTACGACCTTTACCACAGCAACCACGGTCAAAACCACATACATATCATCGTGGTCAAATATGGGTAATATTTTTTAAAAACAAGATGTTTCCGAGATATTTATTCAAATGATAATATTTTAAAATTCATGAGTTTGAATGATGTTGCTGAAATGAGCTTTGGAAAAGAAATGTTTTCAATACCTCTGTCGTTTGCTCAAAACAATGAACCCATTATCATAACTATTTCGTTTTGAAAGTCATTTTCAAAACAACATTTTGAAACATCGATCTACTCGATAAACGATATCATCAAAATGAACTTATCAATATATATCATCATTATTACCAATCAACTATCACATCCAGATAACGTCATAGAATAAGACAATTAAACTGAACTATGTGATCATAACATCTAGGCGTACAACTAAAACTCACTAACAAGAAAGGTAACGATTTATAATACGTCAATAAGATCCATACAGGATAAACAACTGGGTGCAATATTACTGATACCACAGTTAAAGTTCACGAACGTCACAGACGGACCATATGACTAGGTTGACAGGGATTAAACGACAGATAATGAGTACAGACAGAACTGTAACAACAAAGGTACTCCGGGACAGTTAGAAGCTTACAGTCGTAACAACTAACTGTAAGATGGCAGAATCAACTCAACAGTCTCAAAACGGCTCTGAAGGTTAAGGATCGACTCCTAACCGTGTATCTCGACATTTAAACAGTACTGTAAAAATTCTCCAACGGGCATAACAGCATAACAAACTTGTCGCAACGACTTAGTCCCGCACACAAACACATAAAGTTTTAAATTTCGAAAACCAAAGTCGTTTGCAAACAGAAATTTTCCAAAATCCTTTTGACCATAACCGAAGATGACGGTAATATTTTGCAATGTCCGAAATATATTAAAATATATTTTTCCAAATAACGTCTGATGGTGTCATTTGAAAATATAGGACCAGCTTGTCAAAACCCAACCGATTTCAAAATCTATACAGACCGTTGTTTAATCGCACCATCAAAATATTTTCAAAAATCGATTTCCACAAAAATGTCCAGACCCTTAAAGTCGTTCAGAAACACGTTCTCAAACCTACTCAACGACCATAATTACAACAGTCCAAAAATAATCGAACTTAAAACCACATGCCCAAACGGCAAACAGAATCACCAATTCAACCAAACACATCTCATGCGCATCAAGTTTAAACATACAACAAAACCATCCATCTGAGTTTCTCACCAACTCTACCGTCGGTACCTTTTTCGAAACCCATTAAGGTTCACAAATTTCACATCATACCACCCCACACGGTGGTTCATAGTCAAAACATCAATACGTTCAGTTCTATACACATACAATGTATCACATGTATCGAATACAACTCCATTACACAACACCGTGCAAATAAAATTATGCACAACAATTAATTCACACAGATGAAATCATGAAACACAGATACCTTGCATAAAAGAGGAGACTTACGTCCACATGTCGTATGGTGATGATGGCTGCACCATGATACTAATCACAAGGAATCACAATTAATCACAACGGATCACCACCATCACACTTGTTCACAATTGCTCACCCGGGTGACACGACAAGACACGACTCAACAAGACCCAATTAGACCCAACTGCCTAGGTTTTCGCAAACCTAAGATCCGATACCATTTATATAACACCCCCAATCCACTCAGGGATATTACATGTCGTAGATCACTTTCGGCAAGGGTCTAACAGGCAAGAAACCACAAAATAAAAACCCACACGTGGTCAACTCGACCAAAACATGAAATCATAGACCGATGAGGTCTCCCAAAATCCAACATAGCAGTACAATTGATAAGCCAAAATACAACTCGATCACAATTTACACAACATGTCCATCCTCTTAAGGATGACAACGAAAATAGGAATAAACACTCACACCGACAGGTCACTGACGGACAACCGACAACAATTGTGACTAGTATTGCTGCTTTACATCATTCTCCAAGCCGACCCTATGGTTGCTCACTCTCCAAACAGGACACCTGGAATAAACAACATAATCCCCATCGAGGGGTTAGCGATAGAAATCGCTAGCAAGTAACCAAACTATAAAGTTATACATCAAGAATACAACCGTTATGAAAGTAACCTTTCAACAAGGTAGTAACACAATCCCCGAGTCTAAAGTATTTTCGAAAATAGTTTCCATTAGGAAAGGTCATAAGGATAACTTCAAAACACATTTAAGAGAATAATTGAGGACGTCAGGGGTCTCAGTGTAAAATCATGAAAAGATTTATAATTCTCCTTTTTCCAAAGGGTTTTCTTTAAAAATCATATAGATTGTTCAATTCTCAAACAAGCCTCAAAGGCAAAACCATATTCACCAATGTAACCGGAATCCAATATTCAAGCATTCACAGTTCAGAGATATTCAATCAAATACTCAAATCACCTCTGTGGCCTCGATGAGACCCACCTGGATTAGCTACTGAAAACAAGCTCAAACCCACCCATAAGTTATCTTGACATCACACTCGCAAGTAACAATTCTCGGAGCCCTCTTCGGACCTACCCGCTTAGATAACCTTATGGTCAAATCATATCAACTGTCCGTACTCTCAAGTACGCACCGTCGGAGGCCTCACGGGTCCCTACCCAGGTAACATCATTCAAACACGCCCACAAGTTATCGTGACATCGCACTCGCAAGTGACGATTCTCGGAGCCCTCTCCAGACCTACCCGATTCGATTACCTTATGGTCAAATCCTATCAACTGGCCGTACTCGCAAGCACGCACCGCCGGAGCCTCACGGGTCTCTACCCGGTAATATCTCAATTCACGGATTAAACAACAAAGCTACAATATCCGCCACAATCACAAACATGTAAAATATAAGCTAACGCATCATACACTTCCACAAAGGCACAACATTCACGTTAAACCATCATTCAGGAAATAGGCTAACAAGCGGACAATACAAATATTCCACGATTCCACAATTTCTCACATAACTACTCATTTCTAACATTCATTTTGAGCAAAATACACATGAAATGGTTGTTGTCATTTTTTGGGAACCTCAGGTTTACGTCTGTATTTACTTTCATAGAATCACATATTCATTTTGAAGTAAGTTACGGTTAAACGTTCAATCACTAACAAGTCCACGTTAAATTCACGACACGTCACATTCTCAAAGTATAAAGATTATAGATGAAATACTCGCCTCAAGTCCAAAGCACGCGAAGTAACGGGAAAACTTGACCGGAACCCTCGAACACCTATAATCCTCCGGAAAAATTGACGAAGATACTATTACAACGAGAGTCAATGCCAAAAACGACGGAAAACCCACTAAACTATCGAAGGGAGACTCATTGGGACATTTAATCAAACATTCAATGTTCGATAACTCCCAAGAAGACTTGAATCATCAATCGAGTTGAACAAACTCGAAATACGGATATACAACCCATAGAACACGATTAATAATGCTTAATAACATCAACCGATTCATCAAGATCGGGCGAACAACGAAAATCACGAAGGAAATCCTGAAAGTCAACCCTATGAGATTCCAAGAATTTACCTCGATCCGACGAAGAACAAGGATTTTCTGATGATAAAATCGACAAGAGTCTTCCAAAATGCTTAGAAATTGAGTGGAACCAACCAAGAACTCCTCTTCTCGTCCCTCCTGTCCGCCAGCCGCCACAAGGAGTGAAGAAATGAAGCAAATGAAGTCTGATCCGTCGCCAGGACTATATATAACCGAGCGTGTTACGGCCATAACCGGCAGTGCCTTACGGTCGTAACTCGCCTTACGTACGTAACTCGAACTGTCCTTACGTACGTAATCGAACCTCCTGGGGTTACTGCCCAAAATGTCCAAGCGCATTACGGCGGCAACCCGGCCAGCCATTACGTACGTAACGGGCACTCTCTTACGGCCGTACTCGATAGTCTCTTATGGCCGCAACCGAGTTCCTCCCGGTCAAGATGTGCGGGAGTCTTATGGCCATAATCGGCTAGGCCTTACGGCCATAACTCGACTCATCAAACATTCCACCATCCGGCTCAATACTCGACGACGTCTCGAACACGCTAACGCACCGTCTAAGATTCAAAATAATAATGAGCAATTTAGCATAACATACCACAAGCGCGCATTTAAACAAAGAAACGCATGCGACACAAGTCTCACTCGACGAACTTACAACAGAACACATCATACAGTACATCATAGAAAAAACATATCCCCCATAATCATAACGAAACAAAATAACCAGCACCAAACGTCAAATAATTCAGGGCAACTGAAAAATAAAAATCTTAGGTATTATAATACTAATGTATGTGGTCCAATAAATATCCAAAGTTAGGGGTGGTTTCAAATATTTTATCATGTTTATAGATGATTATTCGAGATATGGAAACATCTATCTAACGTGACGTAAGTCTGAAGTCTTTAATAAGTTCAAGACTGAAACGGAGAAGCGTCATGGAAAGAGTATCAGGTCACTACAATCTGATTGTGGTGGAAAATACCTTAGCGAATAGTTTTGGATTTCTTGACAAATTAGTGGATTACGTCCCAGCTCACTACGCGGGGAACTCCACAACAAAATAGTGTTGCTGAACGAAGGAACAGAACACTTTCAAGGATGGTTAGATCAGTGATGAGTTACTCAGATTTATCTATTTTGTTATGGGGATACGTCTTGGAAACAACGGGATATATTCTCAACTTAGTCAGATTGTTAGGGTTGTATACTGTAAAGAATAATTGTGCTTATATTAACATTTCCATGTAATTACCTATGAAAATATGAATTATATTTTTGTCACATGCTCTATAAATTAATTCACGTTATGATTATGCAAATGTATGGTCCATTAATTTTATATTATAGATAATGTGGTGTATTAGTATCACAATGAAGATCACATTATCGGTGTTTTATAAAATAATATAACAGTCCAGCATATATAATTATTAGACAAATAATGTAAAAAGTTATAGTTTACGTTTGTATAGTTGGTTTTGACTATTGACATGCATTAGCGTATTTACATACGTTGAACTGGATCACATTAAGATAGATTATCCTGTACTGACTGTAAGAAGAATATAGATATCGAATAATTATTTTTCCCTCCGTCCCGCCCAAAAGTTTACATTTCTATCGAAAAGTAGTCCATTCAGTAAGTTTAAATATATATTATATTTTACAATCAAATCAAATAATCACTTTTTACTTTTTAATCTCCACCACACATTCATCATCAATACTTTTTATTTTTTAATCTCCACACACATTTACCATCATTACTTATACCAATCATTACCTAAAATACACCAAATATGCACCTTCCGTCAACCTTTGGTTGGGACAGATGGAGTATTTCTTAATTCTAGTATATAATATTTAATTATATATTTATAATAATTATTGTTTTGATTTGTCATGGGCAAGAGTCACGTTGATTGGCTCAATATGTTTCGTATTATGAACAATAATATCATTAATATGATACTTAATATTACAACTAAAAGTCGTGACCCGATTACTTCAGATTGATGACGTCACCTTGAGGATCTCGATAATGATTATGATATTAAAGCCTACATGTAGATTTAATTTTGATATAATAATAAGTTCGAGTGGTACTACTCTTAATAATTTAAAATTATCAGTAGCTTAAATTAATTAATGGATATTCGATATCTTAAACACGAGAAACTATATATTTAAATAAGGAGCCCGATTTTGTAAATTGTGATTTGGATATGAAGTGCAATATTAATTTTTTTAGTGGATTGGATTGATATTAGTAGGCTCAATCATTTAGGAAGAGCTTAATATGGAAGGTTGAATTCTACTATGACTCCTAACTCTAATACTCCATAAGGTCCATAGAGTAGCTCAAAGCCTATAAATAGGACATGTGGGGGGCGGCCGATTTTACACTAACATACTTGAGAGTTCGAATTTTTCCTTGTGTTTAATTGTATATCTTGACTTGTGTCTTTGATTTTACAATTTAGATAACACATTAATTTTCTTAGAGTGATAAAATATTGCTAGAGAATAAGAAAAAACATGAGACTCCGTTGGTGCAAATTTCGGCCGATCCACATCAAGTCAGGCAAGGCTTGGTAGCTCGTTGCCCACATAATATCCGGATTAAGGCAAGGACATACTCTTGAAGATTCGAAAGGAAGAAATCAAGAACAATTACATCGCTTCAAAAGTAAATATCCTGTGATCTGAATTAGGATATTAGTTATTACCAATAATTATATTATATAAATATTTATATTATATAAATAATTACAGTAAAACCTCGATAAATGAATATGATCGGGACCGGAAAAAAATATTCATTTAGCGAAATTATTCATTTATCGAAAGAAAATTTGAACATGTTATAAGGAGTTGGGACCGGAAAAAATTATTTCATTTGGCGAGGTTATTCGTTTACCAAACATTCATTTATCGAGGTTTAACTGTATAAGATTTAAATTATAATTTTAGTAATTAATTAATTAGCATGCCTAAACAGATCTTGTGCTCGTTGATGTGTAAAATGCGTTTATTAAACTTTATCAAACTCCGTCCGTTGTGTTTGAAATCTAATAGGGTAATATCGCTAGTATTTATATTAAAAAAATTATTATGTATTGTACTAATATTAGGGGTGTGCCAAAAACCGATTAAATCGAAAAACCGCACCGTACCGTAAAAACCGTACCGAAAAAACCGATGAACTGCTTAAACCGACATATATGGTTTTTATTTTTGATAAAATCGAAACTTCGGTAACGGTACGGTATTTGACTTAAATACCGGAAAAAAATGTACAGTACCGTTATTTATATTAATATTTTTATGATAATATATCATATATATTTAGTTACAGACTCACATGAATATAGAAGTATAACAAATTTATTGAAGTTAAAGAGACTTGTTTGTCTTTTTTTCTCTTTTTATCCTCCAAAATAGTTGGATGAAAACTTTAACATTAAATTAGTTACTGTTTTAAGGTTAGTGTGATTTTTTTTTGTTTAGCTATTAATTTGGATCAGCTATTTATGGTACCTTGTTGAATTAATTAATTCGAGTATTTTTGTCTTATTAATGCTATCAAGTATCAAGTAGAAGAAATAAAAAAATACCGTACCGATGTAAATCAAACCGTAATACCGAACTACCAAACCGAAAAAAACCCGTCTGTTTATGGTATTAAATCATAATAAACCGAATATATTTGGTATGGTATCGGTTTTATCCTAAAACCGTACCATACCGTACCATGCACACCCCTAACTGGAATGATTGTTTGTACTATATTCTAGTTTTCACCTAGTATGGATGGTTATTTGTTAATATTGTATCGATGAATCGTTGTTGATCGAAACTGTATGTAATGAAATTTGTAGCCTGATGTACGATATCATGAGATTGATAGTGTATGCTATACATGAGGTCCGGCATACACTTCAGATTGAGTCAAATAATCTTTCTCGTGTCTTGTGTAGGATCGGGTACTTCTGGTGTACAGGCGGACGAGTGAGTCAATAGGGCTTAAATATGTTAAATATAGAATGTTAATGGAGTCCGGATCCACTCCAGTCACTGGATGGTCCAGTTTAATCTGGACCGTCCAGATCACATACACCCGCTCGAGTGTGTGTGTGTGCGCGCGCCGGAAGATCCGGATCCCTCCAGTCATCTCCAGAAATAGAGAGAATCCTGACTCGTGTTAATGTACGCTACGTAACAAATATAACGACTGTAAAGAGTATCATTGCATACACTAAGGGCGATGTATAGACATGCTACATGATTTGTGTAGCACCCGCTAAGGTTCATAGCTACGTAAAGGCTATAAAAAAAGAGAATGTAACTTTAAGTACATATTCTATAATTGATGATTACTATATTTTGAAGAATTGTAATGTAGCGACCTATTTTAAGAAAATGACTTTTCTAAATTTTAAGAAAATAAGTGAATTATAGCACTGAAAATCAATATTTAAGAAACAAAATCGAACATAATAATTATCGCAAGCAATATTTACCAAAGTAAATCATTAAGCAAAACATACTTTGATACTAATTAAGAGAATTCAAACACTTGTTTCAAATTGATAGAGATGTTAACTTTATCCATATCCGGTTCTACGCGTCGGATAAACTCCTAATAGGGTTCGGTACCGGCCGAACCCGAAATTTATAATCGGGTACGGGTGGGGTATGGGTATAGATATTACCCGATTACATGGCCCGATTACCCGAACCACGTACCCGTTTGAATTATATAAATATATTATTATATATTATACATATAAATTATATTATATATCATATTAATTTATTAATTATATTACATTTACATATGATATATATTAAAAAAAATATTTATAATCTTAAATATAGGGTATGCAGGTACCCGATGGACAGTACCCGAACCCGATCGAGTCAAATAGGATAGGATATGAGGGAGGCATACCCATACCCTACCCGACCCATTGACATCCCTATGAATATCCAAGATATAATTTCAATGAACTAAAATAAATATATAAACATCTACTATAATGAATATTTGATCACCCCACGCTTGAGTGTACGACACATTGATTCCTCAACCTAAAATGTTTAAATAATGGGGTGAGTTTCCAACATTGTTAAATTTAAATACATTCATGTTATTCAGCATATATGACATGTGAGAGATATTAATATGCAAACTTTGTGTACAATGCCTACTATTCATTGAAGGCTACAACGTAATTATTGTGCAACCTTTATGCATTCTGTTGACTACTCGTTGGAGGCTACAGCATAATTAATTATGCAAACGTTGTGCATATCGCCTACTGACTACTACTCATTGAAGGCTACTGATAGAACGAAAATAGTGTGCCAAAATCATTGTTAATTATAAGTTTTTAATGGATTTTATGTTGGCACACTTGGTTATTTTCCATATATTTATATTTTGGATGCAATTTACTTCACTTGGCAAATTGTTGTTTAATTTAGGTGTTTGATGGAGTTTTTAAGCTTAAGGAATAATTTGGATCATCAAATGGGCCAAGCCAAGGTGATTTGGGCTTAAATAAAGAAAATGCCGCGCGACACTGGGTGGCCTAGTGTCAGTTCGCTGACCCAGTGTCAGTCCTGTTACGAAAATAACCTTACTTGGGGCCCAAGAAACGATTCAAAAATCGCCCAATCAGTTCCACAAGGCAATAAATCGGTCCATGTGCTGAAAAAGGGAATTAGAATAGATTTGGGAAGAAAGACTCCAAGGAAATTAAAACTCAAGAAGGAAGGAGTCCTAATTAAAGAAGGAAACTAGGAGATAAAGGATAATTATAAATGGGAGGAGGGCTGGAATAAAAAGACACCTTGGAGCAGCAGAATTCACGACTGGAGGGAAGAATTCACGGCTGGAGCAGAAGAGTTCATAAGGAACGACCGAACCGATTTCCGCCGGAGAAAGAGAAAATTCCGACGTGCGAAGAAGAAGATTATACCGTTTGAATTTCTTTCTTCTCATGTCTATTATTAATTTGCTGTTTTCTTAAGCCAACATGTCCGGCTAATTCTCTATTCTAGTTCTTAGTGAAGTTTGAAACCGTATTTGAATTATTCATGTTTTAATCCCGCACCGTATTCTCAACTCGAATTCTCTTGAATTACTTTTGTGTTATTGAATTCACGACTATGCCATTTAATTTCTTGATTTGGTTTGGCCAACTAGATTAGGAGTTTTATGTCTTATGCTAGAAATTGAGTTGTAATCCGTAATTGTTGCAATTTTAATTTCACAAGTAGCAAACAATTGATTTTTCCCAATTGGGTAACACAAAATTAAGATCCCTTAAGTCGAGCTTATGAACTTAATATCTTGCCTATTCCATTATTTTGATTTTTAATGCATCTAGCGAACGAGCTTCGAAGAGCTTGTTTTGAATCTACCGTATAGATAGGTTCGATTAAAGAGCTTGTTTTAATTGAATAAACTTAAGAAATAATTGAGGTCAACAGAGCTTGTTGTTGGCTTCGGAATAGGAGTTGATGAGATTAGAGAAGAGATAAGCGCTGCATTGAAACTTGAATTAATTCGAAACGGTGGATAACGGAACTAAGGACTAGATTATTCCTTTAATTGATAAATTCGATTTTTATTTCCTTTGTTATTATAATTTATTTTACGCAATTTATTTTAGTTAAGATTAGAAACTAAAATCCCCCCCTCTCGTTTTTATTTTAATTGCTAAAGTATTTAATCCTTAATTAGTATAATTTATTTACCGTTTTTCATGGGATCGACCCTTACTTGCCAATACTACTAGTTAGTAGAAGTAAGCCAAGGAAAAATATAAATAACTAATTTTGACGCGTCACGACAGCGTGGTCAAAATTTTGGCGCCGTTGCCGGGGAACGGTGTTAAATTAATTTTACTTATTTTGGGTTAAAAACTTTCTACAATTTCGACACTGGGTGACCCAGTGTCAGTTCTGGAAATTTATCAGTTGTGCACTAACCCGTTTGTTTTAGTTTTGCATGAATACAAGGTCACTTGGAGATAAGAATTTACAATATTTTCCAGATCACCAAGCGAGATCGTGTTTTCAGGCAGAAAGCAAAAGAAGCCAAAGAAGCACTCGAGCACTTACCATTTTCCCTCGAAACATCACCGAGTGAGTCGGAGGACGAAATTGGAGTCATGGCAATTAACGCTGAAAAGACGCTGAAGCAATTAGCCAACCCGGAGCTACCTCAACAACCACTGTGCATCACGATCCTGGCTATTGACAACAACAACACCTTTGAATTGAAGTCGGGATTGATTCACTTGCTACCTACATTTCATGGTCTGTCAGGAGAGGATCCGCACAAACATCTCAAGGAATTCCATGTAGTGTGTTCAAGCATGAAGCCAAACGGTGTCACTGAAGAACAAATCAAGATTATGGCCTTTCCATTCTCATTGAAAGATTCGGCTAAGGATTGGTTATTTTATTTACCGTCGGCCACCATCACAACATGGAACGAGATGGAGATCTTATTTCTACAAAAATATTTTCCAGCCTCTCGAGTGGCCAACCTAAGGAAAGAAATATGTGGTGCAAGGCAAATGACCGGAGAAACACTGCATGGATATTGGGAATGATTCAAACAATTGGTATCTCGATGCCCGCAACATTAAATTAGCGAGCAGCTCCTTATTCAATATTTTTACGAAGGACTTAATCCGATGGAGCGGAACACGATAGATGCGGCAAGTGGAGGAGCTCTAGTGGACAAAACTCCTTCGGCCACAAGGCCTCTCATATCCAACATGGCGGCTAATTCACAACAATTTGGATGTCGCGATGCACCGATCAGGATGGTGAAGGAGATCCATGACTCGTCCCTTGAGGAAAAATTGAATGAGCTAACCACTTTTGTTAGAAAACTTGCTGTAGGAAATAGCACACCAGTCGTACCATGTCGTCTTTGCAAGACCACGGAGCATACAACAGACAATTGTCGGATTTTGCTTGATGAAATTGAGGCGCACGCCAATGCAATTGGGACCGAAAATTCTTATGGGAGTAAAAACGATCCGTACTCAAACACCTACAACCCAGGATGGAGGGATCACCCTAACTTTCGATGGAAAAACCAACAAGAGGCACCTCCACAAAATAGGGGACAATTCTACAAGCAACCCACTGAAAATTCGACACCATCTTTGGAGGAGATGATGAAGACCCTTGTGGCAAATACTATGCAATTCCAGCATGACACTAAATCGAGTATCAAAATTCTCGAAAATCAAATGAGTCAACTAGCCACCACTGTGAGCCGTCTGGAGAACCAAAATAGTGGGAAATTGCCATCCCAACCTGAACCGAACCCAAGGAACGTGAGTGCTGTAACTATAAGGAGTGGGAAGCAGCTCAAGGAGCCTAAGAAGGCGGAGGAAGCTGAAAACGAGGAGGAAAAATCCACTGGACAGATCAACACTGGGACACCCAGTGCAGAATCAGCACCCAGTGCAGAACTGCCGGACAGCAAGGTAAATTCATCCAAAACTACTCCTTTTGAAAGTAACGAGTTACCTTTTCCATCCAGGGTCAAAAAGGCAGCGATCGTGAATAAAGAGAAGCAAATCCTCGACGTATTCTGAAAGGTTGAGATCAATATTCCCTTACTCGACGCAGTTCAACAAATTCCAAAATACGCAAAGTTCCTTAAAGACTTATGCACCAGCAAACGAAGGATAAAAGGGAACCAGAAGGTCATGATGGGAGAAAATGTGTCCGCTGTATTCCAAAAAAAATTGCCACCAAAACGGGAAGATCCAGGTATATTCGCTATTCCATGTCGAATTGGAAATACAGGTTTTGAACGAGCTATGCTAGATTTAGGAGCCTCAATAAATGTTATGCCACGCTCTATATACACCTCCTTAAATCTATGACCTCTTCGGGAAACAAGGATAATTATACAATTGGCGGATCGTAGCCTTGTGTATCCCGAAGGGGTAATTGAGGACGTTCTTGTCCAAGTCAACAAGCTCGTATTTCCAGCCGACTTCTATGTTCTCGACATGCAAAATGAGTCATCAAATTCCACACCTATTTTGTTAGGAAGGCCATTTTTAAATACGGCCAATACCAAAATAGATGTTCGTGAGGGATCCCTCACGATGGAATTTGATGACCAAATCGTACGGTTTAATATTTATGATGCTATGAAGTTTCCTAAGGAAGATTGCTCTCGCTTTGCATTAAGCGTGATTGACCCTCTTGTCGAGGAAGTGTTTGATTTGAATTTCAGGGATGCACTCGAGGTAGCACTCATAAGGGACGTAGGAACCAACGATGAGGAAGCATTTGAAATTTCAAGAGATTTGCTCGAAGTCGTAGGTGCCTTGAAGGGGGCGGGACAGATCAGAACGAAAAGGGAAGCAAATTTCATTCGACTTAATGAGGAACGCCGGAATATCGAGCCGTCGATTACGCACGCACCCGAGCTTGAGCTAAAACCTTTGCCACAACACTTGAAATATGCACATATAGGAGCCGACGAAACCTTACCCGTCATTATCTCGGCCGAGCTAAGTCCTAATCAAGAGAAGGCATTGCTAAAAGTTCTCAAAGAATATAAGGAAGCCATTGGGTGGACTATAGCCGACATTAAGGGAATTAGTCCAGCCCTATGCATGCATTGAATTCTATTAACGGAGGACGCCAAGCCCATACGAGAAGCACAACGAAGGTTGAATCCACCAATGATGGAGGTAGTGAAAAAGGAAATCCTTAAGCTCCTCGACGTAGGGCTGATCTTTCCAATATCCGATAGCAAATGGGTAAGCCCAACGCAAGTCGTCCCAAAGAAATCCGGAATTACCGTGGTCGAGAATCAAGAAGGAGAACTTGTTCCTAGTCGTATACAAACTGGATGGAGGATTTGCATCGATTTCCGCAAGCTGAATTCAATGACCCGAAAAGATCATTTTCCCTTGCCATTTATAGATCAAATGATTGAAAGGCTTGCCGGACATGCGTACTATTGTTTCTTGGATGGGTTTTCGGGATACTTTCAAATTGCAATTGCACCCGAAGACCAAGAAAAGACGACATTCACTTGCCCCTTCGGCACATTCGCCTATCGACGGATGCCCTTCGGACTATGCAACGCACCCGCTACCTTCCAAAGGTGTATGGTAAGCATTTTTAATGAGTACGTAGGCAATATCATTGAAATATTCATGGATGATTTTAGTGTGTATGGAGATTCATTCGATATATGCCTAGAAAATCTCACCCTTATTTTAAAACGTTGTGTAGAAACTAATCTCGTACTTAATTGGGAAAAATGCCATTTTATGGTAAAAACAAGGAATAGTTTTAGGGCATGTAGTCTCGGAAAAAGGAATTGAAGTTGATAAAGAAAAAATTAATATTATTGTCGCTTTGCCTTACCCCGCCACGATGCGGGAAGTACGTTCTTTTCTTGACCATGCAGGTTTTTATAGGAGGTTCATCAAGGATTTTTCAAGAATAGCGGCGCCCTTATGCAAGCTTCTCCAGAAGGAAGTAGAGTTTAACATGAACGACGAACGCAAGGCCGCCTTTGACAAGTTGAAGCAATTGCTGACAACAGCACCCATAATTCAACCGCCAAATTGGGATTTGCCATTCGAATTGATGTGCGATGCAAGCGACTACGCGGTAGGGGCTGTCTTGGGCCAAAGAGTGGGGAGAGCGCCCCATGTAATTTATTACGCCTCGAAAACACTGGACCCGACCCAAGCGAATTATTCTACAACCGAGAAGGAGTTTTTGGCCGTGGTCTTTGCACTAGAAAAATTCCGTTCCTACCTACTCGGGACCAAGGTCATTATTTTTTCAGATCACGCTGCCCTATGATATTTGTTAGCCAAAAAGGAGGCGAAGACGAGACTTATTCGATGGATCCTACTTCTTCAAGAATTCAACGTGGAGATCAAGGACAAGAAAGGGTCCGAAAATTCTGTGGCCGATCACCTGAGCCGGTTAGTCTTAGAAAATGATGGGAAACCTATATGTGACAGTTTCCCCGACGAACAATTATATTCAGCCGCTCAACACTGGGAGGACTGTTCGACACTGGGTGACCCAGTGTCAGACTCTGCAGCACCATGGTATGCCGATTTAGTGAATTTTCTCGTAGCTAATATTTTTCCTGCTGGAATGACACGGGCCAGGAGGGATAAACTCAGAAGTGATGCTAAATACTACGTGTGGGATGATCCTTATCTATGGAAGCATTGTTCAGATCAAATGATTCGAAGATGTGTACCAGAGGCTGAATTTCATTCAATTCTCGCTTTTTGTCACTCGTATGCATGCGGAGGACACTTCGGTTCAAGAAGGACATCACATAAGGTTTTGGAAAGTGGTTTTTATTGGCCTTCACTATTTAGAGATGCTTATGATTCATGTTAGCCGACCCCAAATCATTTTGGGACTAAGGCTTAGATGTTGTTGTTGTTGTTGTTGTTGTTGTTGTTGTTGTTTGTGTGATAATTGTCAAAGAACGGGTAATATTTATCGACGCAATCAAATGCCTCAAAATCCTATCTTGGTTTGTGAAATCTTCGACGTCTGGGGCATGGACTTCATGGGACCTTTTCCCTCCTCATATGGGAATCTCTATATTTTACTCTTCGTGGATTACGTATCTAAATGGGTGGAGGCGACCGCTTCACGGACCAATGATTCTAAAGTAGTGGCCCAATTTATTAAAACTAATATCTTTGCTAGATTCGGAATTCCAAGGGCTATAATAAGCGATCGGGGGAAGCATTTCAAAAATTGAATCATTGAGGCACTCCTAAGGAAATATCGAGTCTTGCACAAGGTGTCTACTTCCTATCACCCGCAATCAAATGGGCAAGCCGAAACATCCAATAAGGAGATAAAAGCAATCTTGGAGAAAACACTTCAACCAAATCGGAAGGATTGGAGCTTACGACTCGACGACGCGCTTTGGGCCTATAGGACGGCATATAAAACACCAATTGGCATGTCACCGTATCGCTTAGTTTATGGCAAACCTTGCCATCTTCCCGTCGAGCTCGAGCATCGTGCCTTTTGGGCAGTCAAGAAGTGCAATATGAATTTTGACGAATCAGGTACCCACCGGAAGTTGCAATTGCAAGAATTGGAAGAGATACGAAACGACGCGTTCGAAAATGCAGCAATTTACAAAGAAAAGACAAGGACGTTCCACGATTCAAAAATAATAAGGAAAGACTTCGTCCTAGGTGAAAAAGTGTTACTCTACCACTCTCGACTCAAATTATTTCCGGGCAAGTTGCGATCCCGCTGGATTGGTCCATTTATAATTGTCAATATTTTTCCTCATAGAGCGATTGGAGTTCAAAGTCTAAAGACACGAAAAATTTTCAAGATTAACGGCCATCTCCTAAAACCCTATCGCGAAGGATTTACGGCGGCTAATATGGAAGAATTCAAACTCGAGGACCCATCCGAAATATAAAACAGGGAATTCGTCGAGCCAACGACGTAAAAAAAGGGCGCTTATTGGGAGGCAACCCAATTTATTTTTTTATTTTTATTTCTTTTTCGAATTTTTTTCCTTAGTCGTCAGTTTTTTTTGTTTTTTAAGAAAATCTCTTACCAGCTTATTCCCTTTTCTATTTATTTTCTTCTTTTAAAATATATTTCCCTTTTTACTCCTTGTTACTCATTAATTTCCTTTTCCTAAAAAACAACCATCTCCCTCATAGAGCAGTAGTTAATTATCCCCCCCGCTCGGTCTTCCCAACTGACGTAGCCACCCCTCTCTTCTGCAGACACCATCGCCGACCATCATGACCGGGAAAGTAACAAGGAACGTCAATCGGCCGCTGAATCGAATCACCCGGAGCGGCGGCTGGAGGAATAACCCTAGGGCACCGACCTTCTACGACCTCACTGAGCCCGAAGCACCCGCGACAAAATCCTCCACCGCCGGAAAATGAAGGGTCGGCCGACCAGCGACCGACGAACCACTCACAAAAAAACCGAAGCGGCGGGCGCCGGGTCAAACTTCAAAAAGGGGGAAACAAATCTAGACTTCGCCGAGCCGTGGCTTGAAAGATGAGCCCACACTGCCATCCTCTCCGCCCTCGTCGGCCGCACCACCAGTCACCAAGGACGATACGGCCCTTGAGGTAATCTATCAATTATTACCGCTGCCCCCGTTGCTACTTACATGGTATGGCGCAGAGACATCGAGTTCCACAACAGTCGAGGGGAATGGTTCTGAACATCCACCCCAACCCGAATGCAATTCTGAAAACGAGCCGCGACCGACAGACAAAAGAGGAAAGGAAAAGGAGACCGACCAGCAGCACGACTCTACGCAAACCGGGAACCCAGCTCCACCTCCAGTAAGAGAAAGGCGCAAGAGTCTCCTCGGCCTACCAAACCGTTATAATGTCGCCTTTGGCTCCCCCGGACAGGTTACACGCTACCGCAAACTCACGGAACGAAAGGTAATTCCCTCAGTCTATCTTGATGAGAATATTTTGAGACAATTGGGATGGTATGATGATGTTATGGCGTTGTTGAGTGTGCTGGGGTCGGAGAGATTGGCAACTGGGAACTGGGAAGTTTATGAGAATCTCACTTATGAATTTTTTAGCTCAATTTGGAAGGGGGATTTTGAAAAAAAAGGGACTTTTTATTTTCGTTTGAATGGTAAGGGGTATACATGGGGGGTTGAGCAGTTCGGCCGAGCACTTGGGCTGACTGCCGAACCCGAGGAAGAAGATGTCATATCACCCGAAAATGAGATTTGGCAAATGATTATGAATGATGCCGGTCCATTTGCTACGGGAAAAACTAAGGCCACCGCCATTCGAAACCCGGTGATCCGTTACGTTCAACGACTTATGGCATACACGGTCACCGGGAGATACTCAAATCGGAATGTGGTACAGATTTTTGAGCTGAGGATGATTTATGCGATGGTTTTTAGAAAAAAGGTGAAATATGTTAAAGATTTGTTGATGATGCTTATTGGGGAGGATGTTTCGAAAAATCCAATTGTGATTGGGGGATGGGTCACGGCTGTAGCTCGATACGCCGGGGCTGATTTCAGCGGGCGGTTTCCAGTCGGGGCAGCGGAAAAACTGGACAGAAATCTTCTTGCAAAAATGGGCATTTTAGAAAAAAATGAAAGAACTTTTAAGTGGCGAATATCGGCAAGTGAGATGATAGTTTTACCAAACACCGCATACACTTCGCCATGGGAGGAGAGAAATTTAAAAATGTTGCACAGGAGCCTTCTTTCCATTCCTTCAGACAGCCCGGCGGCAAGGGCTCAGACAGCCGGTGCGAGCGCAAGCCGAGCAGGAGAGTCGGCTACAAAGGCCGAGCTGAGGCGTCGGATCGAGCAGCTTGAGGAGGGACATCGCGCGCTTCAAGCTAAGGTGGATCGTTTGACTGAGCAGTTGGAGGCCCGTCGTCCTCATTAGCCCGGTGATTCCTATTCTAGACTTTCTTTTACTATGATTTATTTTTCTTTTCCTTCGTTTTGTTTGGAGTATGTACTTAATTTTAAGTTTGGGGAAGTTGGATTTGGAACGTTTGGTTGAAATTGAAAATTGTGATGAATTTAATTTTGCGTCCTTAGTTAAATTTGTGTGATTGATTCAAGTGCATGTATTGGGGATTTGAGTGTGGCTTGACATAGGAAATGAATATGATTGGCTAGTTTGATTTTAATTAGGGTAGTTCACTAGTCTTGATTTTGGATTTGGATACAACTGTGAGGGATTCATGGCACAAGCCCTTTTTATTCGTGAGTCTTGAGCCGTAGAGCAAAATATATATACACACATATATAAATAATTAAACATATACATGCTCACTATTTCTTCTTGTGGGGTCAAACGTGTTGTGTTTATGCTAAAACTTAATTAATTATTCATGTCAAGACTATGTTTGTGTTCTCATGCAGTAAAGTGATAAAGGCAAATTAGGAATAACCCACTTGGCTTATATTTTCCCACCTCGACATAATCACCATTAGAAGCCCATTTGGACCTAAACCTTATTCTTTGATCTATCATATTTTATTAGCCATTATCTAATTTTTGGTGAAAATTCATCCGTTTGAACCCTTGGTCAAGGATTGGTTGTGAATTAGGTGTATAACAAGTCGAGGGAAGGACGAGGAATTATCAAAAAGTGGGTGGTGAACCAAAAAAAAAAGTGCTGAAATTAAGATGAAAAAAATAAAGGCCGAAACAAAAAAAAAAATATAAAAAAAATAGGGGGGCGGCCGTAAAAATACCCCCCTCGAATGTTGTTAAGCCACTGACCTCAACTAATCTTTCGTGGCTATGCGATTACATGTGCCTAATGTAACACCCCAAACTAGGCGGATATTACAGTGCCGTGGACCCCCGACTGGGACCCACCAGGCAAATGAAAAAGGATGAATTACATAGGGTAAATGTAGTACCGAACCACATTATAACATCAATTACTCCGATTAGGAGTTTCATACAACACACCCAGGATAATATAGAATACATGTGTATCTTATGTGACGATAAAATACACGACACTGAATGAAATGAGTATTCGAACTAATGTCTCAGCTTAATAAAATAAGAAAACATAATTGATCAATAAATGATCGAAAGGACTGGGCCCCCTTCTAGTATCACTGGACTCCGCCGTCAACGTGCTCTCCTCGCGCTTTGCCTTGCCATGACCTCGAAAAACAATATCCCCAAACGGCCGCTTATACGTAACAACAATCCTCAAGGGTTGAAATTACACAATCATGAATTAACCGAGTTATGAAATATCCTTAATTATGAATTACGCCAAGAGGAGTACCATAGTACGCCCGTAGTGTTCTGTGCAAGTGTACAAGACGGATGACCGGACACACCCGTCCTTGTACCTAATTAGTCTCACGGAGGTAAACGTTACCGTGTGCACAGTCCAATGTATCACTCCCAATACATGGCCATCATGTGCCTGACTAAAAATTCCACACATCCGCACCCGGCCACGCAATATGAACCTTAAGGTCATATGAACGAGAATGACCATAATGAATATCAATGAATAATAATAATCTGACAACGTCAAGAATGACTTACCGAGATGAAAGTGATAATGAAGTGATTGATAGTTTCAATGAAATGATTGGAACCGCCGTTCCTTGTTAATGAAGTGATTATTCGACAATTACAAGTCTCAATATGATTCATACAATGATGAATGAGTTATGATTATGAATGATCAACAACAAAAGGAATGAATATCCTTTTAACCGAGTAAGAATTAACTTACTCAATACCGATGAAGAAAGTCCTTCCACGAACAAATGTCCTAAATGAAGTGTCGGTCGCTCGAACAACCTTAATTCAATACAATTACCAACAATCCGATCAATAAACGAATTAAACACGAATATAACGAACTCAAAACGTCGATACGATTAAACCAAGTTCATTGGGGCATTATATCGAACACTTTGAGGCCAACTTCGATTGATTACAACTAAACCTCAACAATACCAACCTCAAGTCCCCAAGAAGTGTTTCAAATCAACAAAACATCTCCAATACGATCAATAATCCGTTATGAATATCCAAAAACGTGATTATAACAACAATTAATCGAAAATCCCCAAATCCAACTCGATATTCAAAGTGTTCTTGAATAATCCCTCAATAATCCAATGAATCCTTATACAAACTCATAATCATATACATATCCCTTCATATAACATGATTATAACGTCCAAAACATCATATCTCAACACAAAATCGAAATTCAAGGTGTTGAAGAAATTCCCTCTTGAAGATCCAATCACTTCGATCCGAAGAACACGAGTTTAAACGAGTATCCAAGCTTCCCAATTGAATGAAGATGATGAAAATTACACACTCAAGTGATTGATGATTGCAAAATCTCTCTCTCAACCCTCTCTCTCGGATGAAGATGGAAAAATGAAGAAGTGAGGAAAAATGACCCGGCCAAGTCCGTAAATACTGCCGGAAGTTACGGCCGTAACTCGGCCCTCTTACGGCCGTAACTTTCCAAGTCAACGGCCTTATGGCCGTGAATCGCCAACTCAGACGGCCAGTAACTTCGTCCGAAAGCTCGCCGACAGCACTTACGGCCAGAATCAGCTCCCGAGTTACGGCGTAACCCGCCTTCGTCAAAAACACTGGCCGACAGCCTTTACGGCCAGTCGCACACCTTACGGCCGTAATTTCGGATGATACGGCCGTATCCGGCCAACCTTACGGCGTAACCCGCCTTCACAAAATGGCCGACATCCTTCTGCAGCGTACGGCCGTATCCGGCCAAGCCTTACGGCCGTACCTGCCTCGACTTACGGCCGTATGCCGCAACCCTTACGGTCGTAAGTCACCCTTGGTCGACAACACCCAAAATTTACGAACACCACTTACGGCCGTATCTCACCTTCCTTACGGCCGTAACTCACCTTCGGCTAAAATGCCTGGCACTGGCTGACCACTTACGGCCAGAATCGGCCAAATTCTTACTACTGCACTACCGAACTTACGGCTGTATCCCAGAACCTTACGGCCGTAACTCGATGCTGGCCAAGGTGAATAAATCCGATAATTCTGATTCCTCGCTACGACTGATGAATGATCCGACATATCATACGAAAGACTCCAAGGAAATTAAAACTCAAGAAGGAAGGAGTCCTAATTAAAGAAGAAAACTAGGAGATAAGGGATAATTATAAAAGGGAGGAGGGCTGGAATAAAAAGACACCTTGGAGCAGCAGAATTCACGACTGGAGGGAAGAATTCACGGCTGGAGCAGAAGAGTTCATAAGTGACGACCAAACCGATTTCCGCCGGAGCAATCGAGAAAATTCCGACATGCGAAGAAGAAGATTATACCGTTTGAATTTCTTTCTTCTCATGTCTATTATTAATTTGTTGTTTTCTCAAGCCAACATGTCCGGCTAATTCTCTATTCTAGTTCTTAGTGAAGTTTGAAACCGTATTTGAATTATTCATGTTTTAATCCCGCACTGTATTCTCAACTCGAATTCTCTTGAATTACTTTTGTGTTATTGAATTCACGACTATGCCATTTAATTTCTTGATTTGGTTTGGCCAACTAGATTAGGAGTTTTATGCCTTATGCTAGAAATTGAGTTGTAATCCGTAATTGTTGCAATTTTAATTTCACAAGTAGCAAACAATTGATTTTTCCCAATTGGGTAACACAAAATCAAGATCCCTTAAGTCGAGCTTATGAACTTAATATCTTGCCTATTCCATTATTTTGGTTTTTTAATGCATCTAGCGAGCGAGATTCGAAGAGCTTGTTTTGAATCTACCGTATAGATAGGTTCGATTAAAGAGCTTGTTTTAATTGAATAAACTTAAGAAATAATTGAGGTCAACAGAGTCATTGTTGTTCTAATAGGAGTTCATGAGACATGTAAGAGATAAGTTACGCATTGAAACTTGAATTAATTCGAAACGGTGGATAACGGAACTAAGGACTAGATTATTCCTTTAATTGATAAATTCGATTTTTATTTCCTTTGTTATTATAATTTATTTTACGCAATTTATTTTAGTTAAGATTAGAAACTAAAATCCCCCTCTCGTTTTTATTTTAATTGCTAAAGTATTTAATCCTTAATTAGTATAATTGATTTACCGTTCTCCGTGGGATCGACCCTTACTTGTCAATACTACTAGTTAGTAGAAGTAAGCCAAGAAAAAATATAAATAACTAATTTTGACGCGTCACGACAGCGTAGTCAGCTACAACCTAATTTTGATAAGAACCTCGTGTATATACAATATAAGCAACATAACTGCAATAAATAAAACAAGTGTAGAGCCCACACCGGATAAATACGGTAAACTTATTAAAAAATCTAAGAACTGGTTGGGGTCAATTTGAAAGAATTGAAAGCTGGGAGGTTAAATTGAAGCTGAATGAAAAACGGGGGATAAAATCCCTTATCATCACGGCAAAAACTCCAGAAATCTCCATTCTCACCAACCCTCTCTCTCCAGCACTCCCTTCTCTGTTCTAATCTCTCTCTATCTCCATTCTTCTCCTCTGCCAAAATATCGCCGCCTCACCCTTTCTCTGAAAGTTTCAAACAAACTGAAGAATAAGATTCACGCGCGCACACACACATGTGCACACACACACATGCACCAAGGCATACACACAAGAAAATCAGAAGCCTCTTTTTCTCCCTCTCTCTATCACTTGACTGGACTGTTTACCAAATTTGTCTGTCCGGATAAATCGTGCCTGGTGAAATTATGCATTCTGGATAAATGGTCTGTCTGCTGAATTGATGGTTGCTTACTTTTTCATCCGAATAAACCGTCTCAATAATGAATCGACCGATTTACCCCTAAATATGAATTATAAGCTGTTTTATAAATTGTTGTTTATTTTTTAAGCAATATAAATGATATAATCCAAAAATCAAAACATAAATTCATAAAAAGTGCTTAAAAATCCAATTTCAAACACAAAGAAGTCAAGTTCAAACACAAAGTAGTCAAATTCAAACACAAAGTAGACAAATTTAAACTTTATTGAAAAATCAAATTTGACTCATCTTCTATATATGATTTAAATTGAAACAAAATATTATACATAAATGATTCAATTTTGTATGTAAGTAATATATAAAATATTTAATACATATATAAATAATACGTATAATACACAATATATATTTAAATATAGAAATATATTTAAATAGATAAGAACATATATAATAAATATTATACATATGAATAAATGTTAATATATAATTAATATATAATATTTGTTTATATATTCATAATATATATGATATTTTGTAGATACAAAAGTTTATTTATACAATAATATATAGTAATAAATATTATATACAAATTAATAATATATTTATATATGAATAAATATATATTACATTCATTTATATTAAAAACCTAAATTTATATATATATATATATATATAAATGAGTATATATAATGGGAACAAGAGAGTTATTTTTTTATCCTAAATTATTTAAAATTGTATATATAAATAGGGGTAGGGGAGTCATTTTTTTGTCTTAATGGGGACAACACCTCTTTTCATGCTTAATGAATAAGTCATTTTTGTCTGCGCGAATAAGCCATTAAGTCACAAGTAAACACCTCCAAACGTCTGAGCGAATAAGACAGTTTACCCATTAAACTGATTAAGTCACAACGGAACATCCCTTACTAGAAAAGAGAGAGAGAGAGAGACAAGAAAGTCAGAATCGGACTGCTCGCTTCGACCGTGGTTCGCCTGTCGAACTAGTTTCAATGTGTTCGGGGCCATTGATGCGGGTTTATTTGAAATGAATTTGGAGGGGGGTTGAAGTCCGATTTGATTCTAGTTGGGGGCTAGGTGGCTGGAGAATAAAATCCCGTTTGGATTTGGCTGGGTTAGGTGTTCTCGGGGTTAAATTCCTCAGCAAGGTTGTGATTGGCTGATTCTGTTTTATGGTGGTTCAATAGCTGAGAAAGAGGGTCGGTTATGGATTAGTGGCTTTGTCAGCGGGTATCTGGGATTGATTATGGGTTCGATTATTTGTGTTGTAATTGTTAATGATTTTAATTTTATTTTGTAAAATTAAATATCATAGGATCGATCTATGTTCCGAGTAGATGATCGTGGTATATTCACTTTCTCTAAACCGATTCTCGGTGAGTGAGAAATAGTGAATTAAAGTTTCACTTAATTGTGAATTAATAAGGGCAGATCCCACATCAATTTTAGTGACCGTGGACCTTGCCTTGGCCGTGATCTTGAATCTTGAATTGGTCTTGGGCTACTGTCGTGGTTGACCAGTGAGCAGCCAGGCTAGCTCAAAGAATTTTTGGATGCTCAACAACGTAGTTTGGCTCGTATATGCTCATAAGGATGTCCAGGTACATCCCTCAAGTGGTTAAGGAGCTGACATAAAGTGCAAAGAACCACCGCCTGAATGTGTAACTCCGTGTTCAATGGAAGCATGAACGCTGACATGACAAATTTTTAAGGGTTGTGTTTAAACCCCCTGCAGGTGAGATAGCCTATAAATAGGAATGCATCCCTCTGCATCAGTACATGCAATTTTCGAACTCAGTATAAACATACAGTTTTCAGCATTCTTTGCATATCATAAGTCGGAGCTTTGTCCTCACCTCTTCTTAGAGACGTAAAGTCGTTGACCTTTGGGGACGAGCCGCCAATCCGTGAACACTATCGGGGCGTTTCTCGTCTTGCGGGCAGAAGGCATCTTCGGGAGACTTCTTTTCATTGTATTTTCAATTCTATCTCGAGTCCTGTATTTTCTGTTTTCGAGTTGTAATTTTAGTTTCGAGTTGTAATTTAATTTTCGCCCAGCAAGTTTGTAACACAAAATTTTCCAACAAGCGCAAGACGAGAAAACATACTTGCTAAATCCTTCAACTGGAGATGACGACCGCTGCTTCCACCGACTCGAACCCCTTCACTACCACTGCCTCCGCGACCGACGCTTCGACCATGGCAAACACAATTGCCGCAACCTTGTCCAGCATGATGAACTCGACTACCTCATCAACAACTCCATGGGTGTTTTCGAACCCCTTTCTGACTACCGGTGGATCCACCTCGAGTGGCACCGTTGGTTCCACTTTTAGTGGTACCGTGGGATCCATGTTAGGATCTAGTGTTGGAGTCTACGGGTTCAGCACGAGTGGTTCCTTTTTTGGAAAAACCTCGGGGCCTAGGATGATGCCTACCGCCGAGAAGCCACCAAAGTTTGGTGGTGCTGACTTTAAAAGGTGGCAACAAAAGATGTTGTTTTATTTGACAACATTGGGGTTTGCTAATTTCCTTAAGGAAGATGCGCCACCGGTACCAAGTGCTCAAGAGACTAGTTTTACAGTCCGAGCTGCCTATGACAATTGGCACAATGGGGACTATCTTTGTAAAAACTTTATTCTGAATTTCTTAGAAGATAGTTTGTACAATGTTTATTCTGTTGTAAACACATCCAAAGATATGTGGGAAGCACTTGAAAAGAAGTACCGTAGTGATGATGCGGGTACAAAGAAGTTTGTAGTAGCCAAGTATCTGGACTACAAGATGGTTGACTCAAGGCCAATCATGGAACAAGTACAAGAGTTCCAACTCATTATTCATGATGTCAATGCCGAGGGGATGGTCCTGTCGGACGCTTTTACTGTTACAACTGTGATCGAGAAGTTGCCCCCCAGTTGAAAAGACTTAAAGAGCTATCTCAAACACAAGCGAAAGGAGATGACTCTTGAAGACTTGATTGTGAAATTGCGCATCGAGTCTGACGTGCGCAAGAATGATCATAAACCCAAAGGCCTAATTGATGCTAAGGTCAATCTGTTGGAGCAAGGCGGTACCTCCATCAAACGGGCTCGCTCAAGTGCTCAAAACAAATACAAAGGGAAGCAACCAGCCAAGAAGTTTGATGGTGATTGCTTCAACTGTGGCAAATATGGGCATGCGGCGAAAGACTGTCGAAAGCCGAAAGCCAACAAGAAGAAGAAACATGTTGCCAACATCACCGAGACTAACGGCGAGTGGAAATAGGATGACCTTGCTGCTGTGGTCACCGAGGAGGTCAACCACGTTGAGAACCAAGGTGGTTGGTACGTCGACACTGGTGCAACCGCCCATGTTGGTGCCGATAG
The DNA here is from genome assembly GCA_033398695.1 of Orobanche coerulescens. Classification (NCBI taxonomy): domain Eukaryota; kingdom Viridiplantae; phylum Streptophyta; class Magnoliopsida; order Lamiales; family Orobanchaceae; genus Orobanche; species Orobanche coerulescens. The sequence continues at coordinate 124,321,568 of CM065817.1, forward strand.
GAGCCAGTTTAAGAACTATCAAGCTGTTGAAGGAAGGAAGCTCAACATGGGGAATCCAGCTTCATCTGAGATTATCGGAGTTTGAGAAGTGGACCTCAAACTTACGTCCGGACAGACACTCACCATGAAGAATGTGCTTCATGTTCCGGATATGAGGAAGAACTTGATCTCGGGCTCTATAGTAGTTAAAAAGGGGTTTAAACTAGTGTTTGAGTCAGATAGAATTATCATAAAAAAGTTTGATAGATTCTTGGTAAGGGTTACCTCACGGAGGGACTCTTTAAACTCAATGCTTTGGCTATACACCATGTAACCAAATCCGAAAATGCTAATGAAAATGCTACCGCTTCCTCTTACTTGACTGAGTGTTCTGATTTATGGCATTGTAGATTAGGTCATGTGAATCTAAATGCTATAAAAAGATTAGTAAACTTAGATTTACAGAAATTAAATGAAGTCAATACTCAAAACAAATGTGAGATTTGTGTTGAAGCAAAAATGACGAAACTTCCATTTCATTCGGTAAAACGGGACACAAAACCCCTTGAATTAATTCACGCATACGTGTGTGATTTAAAGTTTGTGCAAACTAGAGGTGGTAAGAAGTACTTTATCACTTTCATCGATGACTGCACAAGATATTGTTATCTTTATCTTTTGAGAAGTAAAGATGGGGCTATTGAAGCTTTTAATAACTTCAAGAATGAAGTCGAGAATCAATTAGGCTGTCGTATTAAGATGGTTCGAAGTGATATAGGTGGCGAATATGTAGCCCCGTTTGAGGAATTATGCAACGAAAGTGGTATAATTCATCAAACAACAGCTCCATATGCACCATAATTTAATGGCGTTGCTGAACGAAAGAATCGAACACTTAAAGATATGATGAATGCCTTATTTATTAGTTCAGGGTTGCCCCAGAACATGTGGGGGGAAGCTGTCTTGACAGCCAACTACATATTGAACAAGATTCCACGCAAAGGTAAGGATATTACCCCTTATGAGTTGTGGAAAGGTAGAAAACCTTCATACAAATATCTCAAAGTGTGGGGGTGTTTGTCTAAGGTTGAGGTACCTCTACCTAAGAAAGTTAAAATCGGACCTAAGACGGTCGATTGTATCTTCATTGGGTATGCACTGAACAGTAGTGCCTATCGGTTTGTTATCCACAAGTCAGAAGTTCCTGAAATGACTGTGGGAACAACAATTGAATCAAGAAAAGCTGTATTCTTTGAAAACATATATCCTTGTAAGGATAATGATAAAGTTGAGAACAATTCTAGCAATAGAGTTGAAGATGAAGGAACAAGTTCAAAACCTATGGATGTAGATCCAAAGTCACGTAAGCGATCGAGATCTAATCTGGAAGATGTAGAATCGAGACGTGGTAGTAGGGTTAGGACACGAAAGAAATTTGGACCTGACTACATAGCATTCATGTTGGATGAAGAACCAACATCAATCAAAGTAGCTTATGCTGGACCAGACGGGTTGCTCTGGAAAGAAGCCGTTCAGAGTGAAATTGATTCAATTTTAGAAAACTAAACTTGGGTTTTGGATGATTTACCTGAATGTTGTAAGCCCTTAGGATGCAAATGGATCCTTAAAAGAAAGTACAAGGCTAATGGGTCAATTGACAAGTATAAAGCTCGTTTAGTAGTCAAAGGTTTCAAGCATAAGGAAGGGTATGATTTTTTCTATACCTATTCACCTGTAATGAGAATTACATCTATTCGAGTGTTTCTCGCGATTGCTGCTTTGCACGATCTTGAGATTCATCAAATGGATGTTAAGACTGCTTTTCTGAACGGTGATCTGGATGAAGAGATCTATATGGAACAACCTGAAGGGTTTGTAGTACCTGTACAAAAGAAAAAGGTATGCAAACTGGTTAAGTCTCCATATGGATTGAAACAAACTCCACTACAGTGGCACTTGAAATTTGATAATGTAATGTTATCAAATGATTTTAAAATAAACGAGTGTGATAAATGTGTTTATATTAAGAACATTAATAACGGTTATATCATTGTGTGTCTTTATATAGATAATATGTTAATCATGTGTAACAATATACAAGTGATTAACAATACTAAAAACATGTTAAAAAAGAAATTTTGACATGAAAGACATGGGGCTAGCCGATGTGATTCTTGGAATGAAAATTTTGAGAAAATCAGATGGAATCATCTTGACACAATCTCACTATGCCGAGAAAGTTCTCAAGAAGTTTAATGCTTTTGATAGTTTGCCGGTTAAGACTCCAATAGAGTTAAATGTTCACTTGAGCAAAAATCGAGGGGAGCCCATTGCACAAGAAGAATATGCACGAGTCATTGGGTGTTTAATGTATCTTACAAATTGCACTCGACCCGATTTAGCTTGTGTTTTGAACGAATTAAGTCGTTACACAAGCAATCCAAGCAAAGAGCATTGAAAAGCTCTTGTTAGAGTATTGAGATACTTAAAGTATACTTAAAACTTTGGGCTACACTATTCGAGATACCCCACGGTACTTGAAGGGTACTGTGATGCGAATTGGATATCTGATACGAAAAGTTCATTTTCTACAAGTGGTTACGTGTTTATCATTGTGGGTGGAACTGTCTCGTGGAAGTCCACGAAACAAACGTCTATAGCCCGATCCACCATGGAATCGGAATTCATAGCTTTGGACAAAGCTAGTGAAGAAGTCGAGTGGCTCAGAAACTTTCTAGAAGATATTTCATGTTGGTCAAAGCCACTGCCTGCAATGATGATACACTGCGATAGCCAAGCAGCTATTGGTAGGGCAAGAAGTAATGTGTATAATGGAAAGTCTCGACATATTTGTCGACGCCATAATACCGTGAGACATTTGATCAAAAGTGGGGTTATCTCTGTTGATTATGTGAGGTCATTGGATAATCTAGCAGATCCGCTAACCAAAGTGTTAAACCGTGATCAAATGAATAAATTGCTAGAGGGAATGGGTTTAAAATTCACAAATTGAGAATTATCATAGTGGTAACCCAACCAAGATGACGGGAGATCCCAAGAACTTGATTCAATGGGAAAAATAAGCTATGAGAGTTCGTGTAAAACACTCATCTAAGTTTATTCCCTATAGAGCAATTGAGTGTTGAAAGCTTGCCTAGTGGTGAGGTTAAGTCTATGACTTTTAATGATTCCTAAAGACCTAGAGAAGGTTGAGTATGGCAAGATACTCGGTAAAGAATCACATATATAAGTTAGAAGTGGGGGCCGCTTCATGAAATACACTTATGAATCCAAAGGGATGTCCAAGGCCCGCAAAGGACACAAAACATGAGAACGGATGAGGTTGAGGTGTTCAAGTGTTAGCACCATTGTCTCGGTGCACGCCGAGGGGGAATAGTTCAAAGCATCAAGCCACTAATCCACCTGTGTACCCGATGATGTTAACTATGGAAGGTTCAAAGTCACGAACTACCTATCTTTATACTTTAATGCCTCTTGAGGACTGAGCTTGAGTCTGCATATTGCATTTGGGCTATTTTCACTCATGTGGGGGATTGTTGGAATCGTTAATGATTTTAATTTTATTTTGTAAAATTAAATATCATATGATCGATCTACGTTCCGAATAGATGATCGTGGTATATTCACTTTCTCTAAACCGATTCCCGGTGAGTGAGAAATAGTGAATTAAAGTTTCACTTAATTATGAATTAATAAGGGTTGGTGTCCCACATTGAATAATGAACCATCATTATTCTAGTATAAAAGGAGTTACCTTTATGCATGTAATAATTAATGGCACATGTGTATGGGCTTAAAGCCCACACGCACGCAAACGCGCGCACCGCCGCCCGCCCGCGCGTGCCGCGTGTCGTGGACCGTGGACCTTGGCCTTGGATCTTGGATCTTGGTAATTGGTCTTTGGGCCTGTTCGTGGGCTTGGCCGTGATCTAGGCCTTGGGCTAGCTCAAAGAATTTTTTGGACAAGCTCAACAACGTAGTTGGGCTCGTATGTGCTCATAAGGATATCCAGGTACATCCCTCAAGTGGTTAATGAGCTGATTACAGTCCAGGTGCATCCGGACTGTTCAAACTCAGCCAAAAATGGGCAGTAACCTCCCAGGTGTTATGAGGAGGTGTTAAGGCTGCCTGTTCAAAATCAAAACGGGCAGTAACCACTGCCTTGAATTGTGTAACTCCTGTGTTCAATGCAGGAATGAATGAATGCATTATGACAGCCTTAAGGGCTGTGTTTAAAACCCCCTGCAGGTGAGATGGCCTATAAATAGGCATGCATCCCTCTACATCAGTACATGCAATTTTCGAACTCAGTATAAACATACAGTTTTCAGCATTCTCTGCATATCATAAGTCGGAGCTTTGTCCTCACCTCTTCTTGTTCGCCGGAGCTCTCTAGTTTGCGGTGTTGCTACTGTAGAGACGTAAAGTCGTTGACCTTTGGGGACGATCCGCCAATCTGTGAACACTATCGGGGCGTTTCTCGTCTTGCGGGCAGAAGGCATCTTCGGGCGACTTCTACCACAGTCTGGTTTCATTTATTGTTTTTTGTTGTTTCAATTATCTTCTTGTATTTCTAATTTGGTTCTGGTTGGTGCATATTCAATTTCAATTTTCATTGTATTTTCAATTCTGTCTCGAGTCCTATATTTTTTGTTTTCGAGTTGTAATTTTAGTTTCCAGTTGTAATTTAATTTTCGCCCAACAAGTTTGTAACACATAATTTTCCAACAATTCACCCTAAGAAATAGGGTATAGGCTTGGCGGCGATGCCGCACTGGGCAGGCGTGGTTTAGGTTTGACGAACGAAATGGATGACTTCTATTTGAGTGAAGATGGAGATGAAGTCAAAGTTTTGTTCTGTGAATTTGGAGGAACTCGACCGAGCCGAATATTTTCTTCGGCCGTATGATGAGGGTGGTTTGTTCTACTCAACACGGATGAATCAATATGACAGTTGATATACACGGACTGTTGGAATCGTTAATGATTTTAATTTTATTTTGTAAACTTAAATATCATAGGATCGATCTACATTCCGAGTAGATGATCGTGGTATATTCACTTTCTCTAAACCGATTCCCGGTGAGTGAGAAATAGTGAATTAAAGTTTGTAACTTAATTGTGAATTAATAAGGGATGGAATCCCACATTGAATAATGAACCATCATTATTCTAGTATATAAGGAGATACCTTTATACATGAAATAATTAATGGCACATGTGTATGGGCTTAAAGCCAACACGCGCGCGCCGTCGCCGCCCACCCGCCTCGCCTCGGCCTCGGCCGCGACCGCAGCCGCGTGCCGCGTTCTGTGGACCGTATACCGTGGACCTTGGGCCTTGGCCTTGATCTTGATCTTGGACTTGGACTTGGATCTAGGATCTTGGATCTTGGATCTTGGCAATTGGTCTTTGGGCTGGTCTTTGGGCCTATTCGTGGGCTTGGCCGTGAGCTAGGCCTTGGGCTAGCTTAAAGATTTTTTTGGACAAGCTCAACAACGTAGTTGGGCTCGTCTGTGCACATAAGGATGTCCATGTACATCCGTCAAATGGTTAAGGAGCTGATTATAGTCCGAGTGCATCCGGAATATTCAAACTCAGCCAAAAAACGGGCAGTAACCTCCCAGGTGTTATGAGGAGGTGTTAAGGCTGCCTGTTCAAATTCAACACGGGCAGTAACCACTGCCTTGAATTGTGTAACTCCTGAGTTCAATGCAGGCATGAATGCCTGCATTATGACAGCCTTAAGGGCTGTGTTTAAATCCCCTACAGGTGAGATGGCCTATAAATAGGCATGCATCTCATTTGCATCTGACACACAGAAAATACGAAAAAATATTCTGCATACCTGCATTTCATAAGTCAGTTCAGTTCTCAACTCGTTCTTGTTCGCCGGAGCTCGCCGGAATTGTGGTGCTACATCCGTCGAGACGAAAGTCATTTTACCTTTGGAGACACATTGCTAAACCGAAGAGCACTACCGGGGCAATATTTGTCTTGCGGGAAGAGGCCTCCTCGACTCGACTTAAATTATGGTTTTATTATTCATTTTCTTTCTGTATCGAGTTCTGTAATTTCCTTCTTCGTTGAGTCCTGTAGTTTCTAGATCTCGAGTTGTAATTTGCTTTTCCAGCTGTATTTTATTTTCCGCCCCGCAAGTTTCTACGACAGAAATTTTCCAACAAGCGCAAGACAAATATTTACTTGCTAAATCCTACAACTGGAGATGACGACCTCTGCTTCCACCGACTCCAACACCACCGCTGCCTTTGCCTCCGCGACCGCCGCTTCGAACGTGGCAAACACCATTTCCGCAACTATGTCCAGCATGATGAGCTCAACTGCCTCATCAACAACTCCAGGGGTGTTTTCGAACCCCTTTCTGACTACCGGTGGATCCACCTCGAGTGGCACCGTAGGTTCCACTTTTAGTGGTACCGTTGGATCCATGTTAGGATCTAGTTTTGGAGCCTACGGGTTCAACACGAGTGGTTCCTTTTTTGGAACAACCTCGGGGCCAAGGATGATGCCTGCCGCAGAGAAGCCGCCAAAGTTTGGTGGAGCCGACTTTAAAAGGTGGCAACAGAAGATGTTGTTTTATTTGACAACATTGGGCTTTGCGAACTTCCTTAAGGAAGATGCGCCACCGGCGCCAAGTGCTCAAGAGACTAGTTTCACAGTCCGAGCTGCCTATGACAATTGGCACAATGGAGACTATCTTTGTAAAAACTTTATTCTGAATTCCTTAGAAGATAGTTTGTACAATGTTTATTCTGTTGTAAACACATCAAAAGAGATGTGGGAAGCACTTGAAAAGAAGTACCGTAGTGATGATGCAGGTACAAAGAAGTTTGTAGTCGCCAAGTATCTGGACTACAAAATGGTTGACTTAAGGCCAATCATGGAACAAGTGCAAGAGTTCCAACTCATCATTCATGATGTCAATACCGAAGGAATGGTCCTGCCGGACGCTTTCACTGTTGCAACTGTGATCGAGAAGTTGCCCCCCAGTTGAAAAGACTTAAAGAGCTATCTCATACACAAAAGAAAGGAGATGACTCTTGAAGACTTGATTGTGAAACTGCGCATCGAGTCAGACGTGCGCAAAAATGACCACAAACCAAAAGGCCTGATAGATGCTAAGGCCAATCTGTTAGAGCATGGCGGTCCCTCCAATAAAAGAGCTCGTCCAAGTGTCCAAAACAAGAGAAAAGGAAAGCAACCAGTCAAGAAGTTTGATGGCGATTGGTTCAACTGTGGCAAACATGGGCATACGACGAAAGATTGTCGAAAGCCGAAGGCCAACAAGAAGAAGAAACATGTTGCCAACATCGCCGAGACTAACGGCGGATGAAAAGAGGATGACCTTGCTGCTGTGGTCACCGAAGAAGTCAACCACGTTGAGAACCAAGGTGGTTGGTACGTCGACACCGGTGCGACCGCCCACGTTGGTGCCGATAGGAGCCAATTTAAGAACTATCAAGTTGTTGAGGGGTGGAAGCTCAACATGGGGAATCCAGCTTCATCTGAAATTATCGGAGTTGGAGAAGTAGACCTCAAACTTACGTCCGGACAGACACTCACCTTGAAGAATGTGCTTTATGTTCCGAATATGAGGAAGAATTTGATCTCAGGCTCTATACTAGTTAAAAAGGGGTTTAAACTAGTGTTTGAGTCAGATAGAATTATCATAAAAAGTTTGATAGGTTTCTTGGTAAGGGTTACCTCACGGAGGGACTCTTTAAACTTAATGCTTTGGCTAAATGCCATGTAACCAAGTCCAGTAATGCTAATGAAAATGCTACTGCTTCCTCTTACTTGACTGAGTATTCTGATTTATGGCATTGTAGATTAGGTCATGTGAATATAAATGCTATAAAAAGATTAGTAAACTTAGATTTACTAAAATTAAATGAAGTCAATACTCAAAACAAATGTGAGATTTGTGTTGAAGCAAAAATGACGAAACTTCCGTTTCATTCGGTAAAACGAAACACACAAACCCTTGAATTAATTCACACAGATGTGTGTGATTTAAAGTTTGTGCAAACTAGAGGTGGTAAGAAGTACTTTATCACTTTTATCGATGACTGCACAAGATATTGTTAATCTTTATCTTTTGAGAAGTAAAGATGAGGCTATTGAAGCTTTTAAGAACTTCAAGAATGAAGCCGAAAATTAATTAAGCTGCCGTATCAAGATGGTTCGAAGCAATAGAGGTGGCGAATAAGTAGCCCCGTTTGAAGAATTATGCAACAAAGGCGGTATTATTCATCAAACAACAGCTCCATATGCACCACAATCTAATGGCGTTGCTGAACGTAAGAATCGAACACTTAAAGATATGATGAATGCCTTATTGATTAGTTCAGGGTTGCCCCAGAACATGTGGGGGGAAGCTGTCTTGACAGCCAACTACATATTGAACAAAATTCCACGCAAAGGTAAGGATATTACTCCTTATGAGTTGTGGAAAGGTAGAAAACCTTCATACAAATATCTCAAAGTGTGGAGGTGTTTGGCTAAGGTTGAGGTACCTCTACCTAAACAAGTTAAAATCGGACCTAAGACGGTCGATTGTATCTTTATTGGGTATGCACTGAATGGTAGTGCCTATCGGTTTGTTATCCACAAGTCAGAAGTTCCTGAAATGACTGTGGGAACAACAATTGAATCAAGGAATGCTGTATTCTTTGAAAATATATATCCTTGTAAGGATAATGATAAAGTTGAGAACAATTCTAGCAATAGAGTTGAAGATGAAGGAACAAGTTCAAAACCTGTGGATGTAGATCCAAAGTCACGTAAGCGATCGAGATCTAATCTGGAAGATGTAGAACCGAGACGTGGTAGTAGGGTTAGGACACCAAAGACATTTGGACCTGACTACATAGCATTCATATTGGATGAAGAACCAACGTCGATCAAAGTAGCTTATGCCAGACCAGACGGGTTGCTCTGGAAAGAAGCTGTTCAGAGTGAAATTGACTCAATTTTACAAAACCAAACTTGGGTTTTGATTGATTTACCTGAAGGTTGTAAGCCCTTAGGATGCAAATGGATCCTTAAAAGAAAGTACAAGGCTAATGGATCAATTGACAAGTATAAAGCTCGTTTAGTAGTCAAAGGTTTCAAACAGAAGGAAGGGTACGATTTTTTCGATACCTATTCACCTATAACGAGAATTACATCTATTCGAGTGCTTCTCGCGATTGCTGCTTTGCACTATCTTGAGATTCATCAAATGGATGTTAAGACTGCTTTTCTGAACGGTGATCTGGATGAAGAGATCTATATGAAACAACCTGAAGGGTTTGTAGTACCTGGACAAGAGAAAAAGGTATGCAAACTGGTTAAGTCTCTATATGGATTGAAACAAGCTCCACTACAGTGGCACTTGAAATTTGATAATGTAATGTTATCAAAAGGTTTTAAAATAAACGAGTGTGATAAATGTGTTTATATTAAGAACACTAATAACGGTTATGTTATTGTGTGTCTTTATATAGATGACATGTTAATCATGGGTAATAATATACAAGTGATTAACGATACTAAGAACATGTTAAAAAGAAATTTTGATATGAAAGACATGGTGCTAGTCGATGTGATTCTTGGAATGAAAATTTTGAGAAAATCAGATGGAATCATTTTGACACAATCTCACTATGCCGAGAAAGTTCTCAATAAGTTTAATGCTTTTGGTAGCTTGCCGGCTAAGACCCCAATAGATTTAAATGACCACTTGAGCAAAAATCGAGGGGAACCCGTTGCACAAGAAGAATATGCACGAGTCATTGGGCGTTTAATGTATCTTACAAATTGCACTCGACCCGATTTAGCTTGCGCTGTAAACAAATTGAGTCGTTATACGAGCAATCTAAGCAAAGAGCATTGGAAAGCTCTCGTTAGAGTGTTGAGGTACTTAAAGTATACTCAAAACCTTGAGATACACTATTCGAGATACCCCCCGGTACTTGAAGGGTACTGTGATGCGAATTGGATATCTGATACGAAAAGTTCATTTTCTACAAGTGGTTACATGTTTACCATTGGGGTGTAACTGTCTCGTGGAAGTCCGGGAAACAAACGTGTATAGCCCGATCTACCATGGAATCGGAATTCATAGCTTTGGACAAAGCTAGTGAAGAAGCCGAATGGCTCAGAAACTTTCTAGAAGATATTCCATGTTGGTCCAAGCCAGTTCCTGCAGTGATGATTCACTGTGATAGCCAAGCTGCTATTGGTAGGGTGAGAAGTAACGTGTATAATGGAAAGTCTCGACATATTCGTCAACGCCATAATACCGTGAGATATTTGATCAAAAGTGGGGTTATCTCTATTGACTATGTGAGGTCAATGGATAATCTAGCAGATCCGCTAACCAAAGGGTTAAATCGTGATCAAATGAATAAATTGCTAGAGGGAATGGGTTTAAAATCCACAATTTGAGAATTATCATAGTGGTAACCCAACCAAGATGACTGGAGATCCCAAGAACTTGGTTCAACGGGAGAACTAATCTATGAGAGTTCGTGTGAAACACTCATCTAAGTTTATTCCCTATAGAGCAATTGAGTGTTGAAAGCTTGCCTAGTGGTGAGGTTAAGTATATGACTTTTAATGATTCTTAAAGACCTCTAGGAGGTTGAGTATGGCAAGATACTCGATAAAGAATCACCTATATAAGTGAGAAATGGGGGCCGCTTCATGAAAATCACTTATGAATCCAAAGGGGTGTCAAAGGCCCGCAAAGGACACAAAACGTGAGAACGGATGAGGTTGAGGTGTTCAAGTGTTAGCACCATTGTCTCGGTGCACGCTGTGGGGGAATAGTTCAAAGCACCAAGCCACTAATCCGCCTGTGTACCCGATGATGTTAACTATGAAAGGTTCAAAGTCACGAACTACCTATCCTTATACTTTAACGCCTCTTGAGGAATGAGCTTGAGTCTGCATATTGCATTTGGGCTATTTTCACTCATGTGGGGGATTGTTGGAATCGTAAATGATTTTAATTTTATTTTGTAAAATTAAATATCATAGGATCGATCTACGTTCCGAGTAGATGATCGTGGTATATTCACTTTCTCTAAATCGATTTTCGGTGAGTGAGAAATAGTGAATTAAAGTTTGTCACTTAATTGTGAATTAATAAGGGATGGAATCCCATATTGAATAATAAACCATCATTATTCTAGTATATAAGGAGTTACCTTTATATATGTAATAATTAATGGCACATGTGTATGGGCTTAAAGCCCACACGCGCTCACACGCGCGCACCGCCGCCGCCCGCCTCGCCTCGGCCTCGGCCGCGACCGCGGCCTCGAGCCGCGTGCCGCGTTCTGTGGATCGTGGACCTTGGACCTTGGCCTTGGCCTTGATCTTGATCTTGATCTTGGACTTGGACTTGGACTTGGACTTGGATCTAGGATCTTGGCAATTGGTCTTTGGGCTGGTCTTTGGGCTTGGCCGTGAGCTAGGCCTTGGGCTAGCTTAAAGAATTTTTTGGACAAGCTCAACAACGTAGTTGGGCTCGTCTGTGCACATAAGGATGTCCAGGTATATCCGTCAAATGATTAAGGAGTTGATTATAGTCCATGTGCATCCGGACTGTTCAAACTCAGCCAAAAAACGGGCAGTAACCTCCCAGGTGTTATGAGGAGGTGTTAAGGCTGCCTGTTCAAATTCAAAACGGGCAGTAACCAATGCCTTGAATTGTGTAACTCCTGAATCCAATGTAGGCATGAATGCCTGCATTATGACAGCCTTAAGGGCTGTGTTTAAATCCCCTGCAGGTGAGATGGCCTATAAATAGGCATGCATCTCATTTGCATCTGACACACAGAAAATACGAAAAAATATTCTGCATACCTGCATTTCATAAGTCAGTTCAGTTCTCAACTCGTTCGCCGGAGCTCGCCGGAATTGTGGTGCTACATCCGTCGAGACGAAAGTCGTTTTACCTTTGGAGACAAGTTGCTAAACCGAAGAGCACTACCGGGGCAATATTTGTCTTGCGGGAAGAGGCCTCCTCGACTCGACTTAATTTACGATTTTATTATTCATTTTCTTGCATTTTCAATTCTGTATCGAGTTCTGTAATTTCCTTCTTCGTTGAGTCCTGTAGTTTCTAGATCTCGAGTTATAATTTGTTTTTCCAGTTGTATTTTATTTTCCGCCCAGCAAATTTCTACGACATAAATTTTCCAACACGGACATGTATAAAGTGGAGAAGAGAGTGATTTACTTTGTTGGAAATGAGTAGATTTGCAGAGATAAGAAAATCGGCGGAAGCGATTGATGGGTGGGAAAACAAAATGTACCTATGTATACAATACAGTAGTTGCTGTGTATAAAAATAGGTTTATGTAGAGATGTTAAACGGCTTCAGGGTCCGTACATTAACCCGTAACTCGCCAAAACCTGGACAGACCGATATTTCACTTTTAAATCGGGTTTTTACTGGACTGAATTAGCTCACAGTTAGAAGTTCGATATATATATATATATACTATATTAATATTATATATAATATATATTAATATTATATATATATATATATACTATATTAATATTATATATAATATATATTAATATTATATATAATCTATATTAATATTATATATATATATACACTATATTAATATTATATATAATATATGCATAAAAGTGTATTTTTTGTTATATTTATTATAGTATAGTTGTTACTATATATATAAAATATATTGTTATTATTTTTTTTTTACTTATAAAAAAATGATAGATTTTTTAAATATTTAAATTTTAATTTAATGAATTAAACCCGTTAGGCAGTAAGCAGGCCAATATTTCCTACCCCATTTAAATCCTGCTTTTTAAATGAACTGCTTAAATGCTCACAGACTAAATGAATCAAGCAGTGAAATTTGCTTAACATCTCTAGGTTTATGGTAGAACTATGTAGGTTTTGGAGAGGTGTTCCCACTTGGGCCGATCTATAATTTGGGCCAACAAAATTGATATGACCCACAATAATATTAATATTATATATATATATATTCTTTTATTATTGCAACGTGTTGACTATTACACTGTTCACGTACTCTCTTTTGATCATCTTTTATGATTTATACATACGAAAAAATATAGTCATGTGTGATCTTGTTAGATTCATCTCGAAATATACTTTCAAAATATCAACTTCTTATAATTTTTAGAAGTAAAGTATTGAAGATATTGATAATCAAAGTTGTGTATTGGAAAACGTGAAAGTCCAGTTGTTGCAGTTATAAGAGAACGGATGTAGTATAAAGATTGAGTTCATATTAATATTAGTTCATATTAAATTATTGTGGAGCCACAATAATATTAATATCTTATATCTTAAATTTATTGTGGAGTCTTAATGATATTAATGGATATTTTTACATTTAATATTAGTTCATATCAAATTATTATCTTATATATATAAAGATTGAGTCCTTAAATTTATTGTGGAGTCTTAATGACTCCAATTTTTATGTCTTAGCATCTATCTATCTTATATATATAAGGGGGTGGCTAAATAAACACCCCCATCTACTAAAAAAACACCCCTACCTATATAAATAATCTTGGGTGTAGTAAAGTAATGATGACACCTTTATTTCATTAATAAAATAATGATTACTAATTTATTTTGAATCAATAAATATTAATTAATTAATATATGTATTTCTATATTATTTAATGATTAAATATTTAGGTAAATGATTACTTATTTATTTTAAATTAATAAATATTAATACCATATAGATTTTTTATATGTTATTATAAAAATATAAATGAATACATAAAAATAAAAATATGAGCCCAAAAATAATATCATTTAACATTCTTTCATGAATACACAAATAGAAGAACTAGAGACCCAAAATAATACCCATTAACAATCCTCTATAGTTATAAAAGGTGCTTCGGGATTACAAGATTTCAGTTGTCTATAAAGTTCCAGACGTGACATGAACATAGTTTCCCATCCAGCTGCACACAGGGCTTTGTGGCGGATCCAGTAAGCCGAAATGATAGGCATCGGACAATCTCCTTCTAATTGTACCATCACATAATGACTATCATATACAAGTGATATCGTAATAATCCGATGGTACAAAAATTCTTCCGGACCTTTCCAAAGAGGAAAGAAAGTGATAGCGCCTTGCTTGGTTAAAAAAATAAGGACCACACCAAACGTGTTGGCAATCAGGATACCTGTGTCAGGCATAAGCATCCAGTGTTTTGGAGATGCAGGCGATTGTAAGTACTTCAATGAAGTATGTAGTTCATCGAATCCATCAGTGAAAACTCTAGCATAGGCATGGTATGAACTCAATAACTCGTCTAGCAGTTGACGCCGAATATAGAGCCACTCATCTTCGCCATACCCAAGACAAACAGATATTGCTCGAAATCCACAGTTTCCATCACCTCTTACATCTTGAATATGTGTGATGTAAGGATGAAATATCAATGGAATTTCATCCATTAGTCGATGAATGTAGCATGACTGAGGCTCTTCGTTCAAGTCTGGAATTTCGTTCAAGTCTGGAATTTCATTCAAGTCTGGAAGTGCAGTTACGTACGAACTATGTCTTACCGGTTCCTTGTTCAATTCAACAGATTTTGACATGGTTGAAAAGCTGCGTCTTCTAGGAGCTTGATTTATAGAATCGACTCGTTTTTGTTTTTGTTTCTTCAAGCTTGGACGTCCGCGCGTATTTTTTAATATTTTCAGTAATGTGCCATCGGCAAAGTAACCGAGTGGCATCGGGAAAAACTTGTTGGCATGCATTCACCAATGCCAACTCTCTGTCCGTCACTATAACGCGTGGGTGCGTACACTTGTCTAGTGTCAACTTTAGACATGTTAATGCCCACTTATAGTTCTCCTCCCTTTCCTTAATGATAAAGGCAAAAGCTATGCTAAATGTCTTGTTGGTTGAAGTTACACCAACAATCTGAAGAAAAGGCATACCATATTTGTTTGTTTTGTATGTTGCATCTACAATCAAAACGTGTGGAAATGATTTCCATATATCTAACGACAATGGGTGAACGAAGAATAGGTTTTCCAATTCATTTGAAATACTATTTACGGAAAACTCAAAAAGAAATTTTTTATCGTTCAAAATTGTCATAAGAACCTGCATTGAAATACCGTTAATTAATAAAAATTCAGTATATAAATTAAATTTAAAATATACTTGTTGAATATACCGACCTGCATCGGAGTTTTTCCGTCATTCTGGGACGAGCGAAGCTTGTTCCGTGCATTGTATATGGTTTTCAGTATAGAAACATTCTTCTCGTCATGCTCTTTCAATATCGAGAGTATGTCACGTGGTGCAACATTCTGACTTGTTAAGTTAGCCACCAACTGATTTTCGTGTTCTTTCAACCGCCTAGCATAAGCATGTCCCTCCAAATGTTGTGCAGGTGGATGATTATGTTGATCACATATCACCCTTAACGTCCAACCGTCATATTGTTTAATATACGAACCTACCAATTGAAATTTACAATTGATTTTTTTGGTGCCAGAATTTTTACTTGTTGCTTTAATTTTGTATTCACCACCACGATCACAAATAAGTGTCACATAAGACACCACACCATTTTCCTTCGCCTTTGATCTTCTCGTCACGATGACATAACCAAGAGAGAATGCCGTGTTTTGCACCCATTCCATCAACTCATTAAGAGAATCGAACACCTAAAATTCAAATAAAAAATATTAGTAAACATTACGATGACCAAAAAAAATTAATATCACGATAAATATTTATACCTGATCGGTAAAAAATGGTGATATCCCTGTAGAGAACTCATTGCCTTCATCTGAGTCTTTTCCGTATAAACTCGACATCTTTTCGATAAACACTACAAATTATAAAAATATATTAAAAATAAATGTGTTTTTTAAAAAAGAATTGATTTTTTTTTATTAAAAACACAATTATAGAAAAACTGATTTTGAAAAATAAGTATTTGTTCAAACCCATTTTTTATAAAAAAAAGTAATTAAAAACCCAATATTCAAGCCCATATTATGAGTTCAAAATCAAAACCCAACCCCTAGCCCTACTTCATCTTCTCATTTCAGCCCAACCTACCCCACCTAACTCAATATCTCTCAACCTCTCTGTAGCATTTGCCGGTAATTCACGGCCGAGGAGTTAAAGGTGTGGCTCTCTCTCTCTCTCTCTCTCTCTTCTTTTGGCCGAGGAGTTAAAGGTGTGGCACAAATAATACACATATTCCAAGGCCGCAGACCTGAGAAGAATTGGCCCAGTTGGGGCCTTTGGTCAGATTCGCTTTAACTTACCCATGGTTAAATTATAAAGGGAGAAAAAAAAAACAGAAAAAAGAACTCTCTTCTCTCTCTCTCTATAAGTAAACCAACGGCTAACCTCACTCCATCCACCTCTCTCTCTCTCTCTCTCTCTCTCTCTCTCTCTCTCTCTCTCTCTCTCTCCTTTTGACCGCTAGTCCTACTTATACACTTTCATCTTTCCCTCTTCCTGCAAACCCCAACTCTGATGCTCTCTCTCTCTCTCTCTCTCTCTCTGGCTTTGAGCTTTTGATACTAAATCTAGCTTACATGGCTTGTTTTAGCTGGAGAATATTTTTTTATGGCTGATATGTGGAAGGAGATGGAGGAGCTTCTCTGTCTCTCTCTATCTCTCCTCTCTCTTTAATGGCCGACGGTGGCTGGAGGCTTGAGGCTGGTGGGGCTCGCTCCGGCGGTGGGGCTCGATCCGGCGGTTTGGTCGGCGGTGGCTGGAGGTTTGAGGCCGATGGGTCTCGATCCGGTGGTTTGGTCGGCGGTGGCTGCTTGAGGCTGGTGGTCCGACGGTGAGCAACTTGAGGATGATTTTCACTTTATATCTCTCTCCCTTTCTGTTTCAACAGATTTAGATGGTGGGTTTTCAGTTTTTTTTTTTTGAGTTAATCTTTGTTTCTTGCTGGACTTAGGTTGCCGGAGGTAGATTGGTGATTATTCCTGATGTAAATTAGTCACTTTTATATGTAAATTAGTCTCTTTAATCAAGTGGTTACTGGTTGGATCGTGTGTGTTAGGAAGAAAACAATCAATGTAATTAATTTTTTTCAGTTTCTTGGTATTCAAAAGGTGGTCTGCATTAACTTCCCAAAAAGCAGTCTTGGTTCCAATTTTTAATTTTGATGGGACAGCATAATACTTTAATACAATTGATTGTCTTAAGGGTGGCTGATGAGTTTTTTTTGGGCGGCCCATGCACTGTGGTGGGGTCAGGGTGTTTATGAAGGGTGTTGATTTAGCACCTCCCATATATAAAGATCCAGTCTTTAAATTTAATGTGGAGGTATCATTGAATGTGAAGTCTTAATGACTTCAAGTCCTCTATCAAAATTGTTTAGGCATGTGTAAATGAATATACTGAATATGAAGTGTTGATACCGTTTCAAGTATACAAACCATCTTACATTTACAACCAAAAAGAATATAAACCATCCTCCATTTACAACAAAAAAGAATACAAACCAATTAGTCTGTTCATATTCGTAAGTTACCCAAAACATTCAGCTAATGATAAGTATAAATATGTACTTTGATACACCAAACCCGAGACCATCAAAAACAAACCAACCATTAATCTTTTCAAAAAAAACCACTTACCCCAAGACCATCAACATCAATAACTGACAATCACCAAGAGAAATAAAATGGGTTTGATGTTTCACGTGGGTTTATGGGTTTCAGTTAAGTGATAGTGTTTCATGTGGATTTGTCTTTCGATTCACTAAAACCATCACCAAGATCAATAAAGATCTTCGAAACTGAAAAGAAATAAACAAAAATCTCATATTGGTCAAACTTTGTTGCAAATATTTAAAATTTGAACATACCCATCATTGATCTTGCCACAACAAAACGAAACACAAGATGCAAAACTTTACCCGAGACCCTTTTAAAGGATCTTGAAGCCAAATACGTCGACTAACAAACTGAGCAGAAACATCAAACAAATGAGTGGGTTGATTTATTTAGGTGTGTGTTCGGTTTTTGATGATGATGGGATGGGAGATGAAACGAATGTATTTTGATAAGATGAAGGAGATGAGTTATTTGATGGGAGAGGAGAATTAGGTGGGAGGCGGATAAATCAAAGTGTGTTTGTGAGATTAGGTCATGTGATATGCAAGGGATTAGGGTAACTATCTAATACCGGGTTTATCATTTTGGTAGGATTGGATATTAGACCAGATATATAATTCATATTGGACTGGGCTGAGTATTGAGTTTTGGGTTGAGTAAACTAAATGTTTGCTGTAATACATGATATTTTTAGATCACAAATGTTGCATTACGTATATATTTTGGCCTATAAACTATATATAAAAGATAAAGCTCGTTTATTTTTGTTCTTTTTTATGAAGAAAGACTAAATCAATCTTTTCGCATAAAAGAGATGATTATCCAGTTTTGATAAATTTATCATAAATATTAATATATTATTGATAAATTCATTTCTAGAATATTCTAAAGCCTTTTTTTTAGTTTATTTAGTTTTGAGTTAATTACTTAAATCGTGACGGGTCAAAATCACGAGGAAAAGATCCGCCAAAAAACTTCACGGATTAAATCCGTGATACCCGACAAACAACAAGGACGATTAGATATTGCTCAATCTCTTAATATATCTCAGTTATAAAGTTTTTCTTGAATAACTAATAATCATGTTACAGAGTATTGGTTATTCATATGTTTCAGATATTTGTTTGTGACTAGCTTTATAAAAGGCAAATGAATAGCTTTGTACGAAACAATGAATTGTAATGACGAAACTTTGTTCTCAAGTAGTATAATATTTGATGTGACTTCTTAGAAATAAATAAGTATTATTTGTAGATTATATGGATTTAGTATGTTAGTTTCTATATAACAATCAAATAAGTGTTGTCGGCTTAACTTGACGCCTCAATTTTTCCTATGGGGAGCTATTATCTCTTTTAACAAGTGAACAAAACCAATCCACATGTTTAGTAGATTGGTCTTTGCAATGCTCATTAATGGACAATCTAATCAATTTTTGTCTAAAAAAGTTGAGTTTCAGACAAGCTAATGACATATTGAAAAGAAAGATACATACATCGTTTTTCCGGTAGCGGGCCCATATCAGCAGGTTCTCAAGTGTAGACAAGGGTGCTCATGAACACAAACACTACAAGACCTCGAACGCGTTTGACTTTCAAAAACGTGACAAATTAGTAATTTATTGAAGAACAAAATATGTGCATCGCCCAAAAAGGTTGAGTTTCAGACATAAACAAAATTAGTTCAATTTTTTTTTTGAGACATAAGTAAAAATGTTCACTTTTTTATCGAAAAATAAGAACGATGCATCGCACATTACGCAATGAACAATTAGATACAACATGTGTGCATCGCACGAGTCTGAATGACTCTTTATATCTAAATATTGAGTCCATGTCTTAAATGTTAAGTATTGATGACTTAAAATCCCATACTTCAATTAGCTACTATTTATTTAAAAATTGAGTTTCATGTTAAATCTTTACGACTTAAATTCCTTTACTTGAATGAACTTGAATGCCCATCACTTCATTTTTATAAAAATCGTTACAAACTTTTTTGGCTTCATCTCATTTTATTGTCCAACTAATTGAATTAAGTTGAGTATTCATGATTTAAAGCTTTATGAATTTTGTAATAACATTTGCCATAACTATAGCAATAAGTTAATTTTCTGAACTTCTCCAAACACATTCATTAAAGCTTTATTAGTATTTATACAAACGGTGGCAAAATTCGTTGGACCCATATATTAACTCTCTTTCATAAATAGCTTCATTTTGCAAGTAATTAAAATAGACCGTTCATATCCTTATGGAATGTTACATACTACATATTGTGTATATAAATAGTTTACTTTGCATCAAACAATATTAATCCAAACGAAAACAAAAGAAGACCTCTTACCATTTGAGCATGGTTGCTTGGTAAATTACGAAGAGAAACCATTCGTCAAATAAGCTACAAGATGACAGAAGAAGACCGTGATAACTACGTTATCTAGATGTATGGTCGTCCACATTGTATCATTGAAGTTTATGATAATATTATTATGCGATTTGGCTTATTACTTCTGTGAGTCGCATATAAAGAGTTTGAAAAATTTTCGGGTTGTTGTACTTATGGTCTGTTATTTTTGCATGACTATCAGTAATTTTTTTTTTTTTTATTAAAGTGCCATGATGGGTGGTTTCTCACTAAACTTATTTAATATATAAAATATTAGATAAATTGAGATTTTTGGTCAAACTCCTAATTACATTTTTGTGAATAACTAATAATCATTTTATAGAGTTTTAGTTACTCATATGTCTTAAATATTTGTCTATCACTAGGAATGTAAAATTTTATGTAAAGAAAACTTATAGCACTCAACAAGGTTTTAAATATTGGTCTCTCATTGATATTAATGGATATTTTTACAGGGAGTGTTGTACATTGAACAACAAAATAAAATAATTAGACAAGAGGGCTTCATATATTACAAAAAGGTTTTTACAAACAAAGATGAATACAAATCATGAAAAACATTTAGATAAAAATTGCCAACACATGCGAGCATTATTCACGTCAATGTTGATGGTTTAATAAGTACGGTCGCTTCTACTATTTTACGGGTTTTCAGAAATTTTGCCCTTGAAATAAAATTTAGTTCATTAGTATTAATTTGTCATTTTCTGTTTTTTACTGATAACCCACAATTTTTTTAGTGAGAAACCAATATTTACGCTCTTTTGTATGACCTTGCATAATGGAATAAAAGTACATACTTTTAGCTCAAAATCGTTTGTTAATTATAATAACAGATACAAAAAAGTTGAGTTATAGACATAAGAAAAAATTAAATTTTTATCGAAAAATAAAACACGTACATCGCATGGGTCGTAATGCCTCGTTAATAATAATAATAATGGAGCTAAAGAATAATAATAGTATTGGGCTAATTAAAATAGTTGGGTTAAATAACTATAATAATAGTAAGGGGAAATTACATATGCTAGTACATTTAAATAAAATATTACAAATATATCATCAACTCAAGATATTTACAAGACTACCAATTTAGATGTGTTTATTTTTGTTAATTAATTTATTTTACATATTTGTTTTCCTTTTCACACGGTTACTCCCCCCACCCCCACTCTCTCTCTCTTCCTCTCCCATGATTCTAGCTTTCTTTCCTCCTTCAAGAATAACATTTTATTTATATAGATAAAATTGAAAAAAATAATCAAAATAATTGTGGATTTGAGAAGGCATTTAGGATGTTGTGATGGTCGGAGGTTTTGCGGCTGGTTGTGAATAGAAGGCGATGAGCGACATAGATTAGAGGTCGTGGTCGCAACCTGCGTGCTTGGTGGTGGTTGGCCGCGGTTGATCGAAAAAAGGCAAACGCATCTGTTCCGGGCGATTTTGTTTGGAGGTAATATCCATCTTGTAGATGTATGAGGTGGTGAGCGGCCATGTTGTTTAGGTTTCTGCTGTCCTTATTTACAATAGAGAGTGAAGTTCCACATTTATTCAGATTTTCATCATTTTTCAATCGTATATTGCAAGAAAATAGCAGATCTGACAACCCGACAGACCGCGCCCAGCTTTGTTGCTGCTCCCCTGCCATCCTAGTGTCCTCCACAAGAATACTGCTACCCAAATCTGAAAACTTAATTGGTTACTGACCCCCATCAATTGCTCATATTTTCCTCTCTCTCTTTATCTCTATCTTCATTCGTTTTGCTTTTTTCCAGATCTGCAATTTTCATAACATTTTTATTTTAAGTCATGTTTCGGAGTTTCTAAATCACGGTGGTCTTGGGTGCGGTTCTGATTCGACACTTTCAAGATTCTCTGGAACCTACTGAATTTGAAGTTGTGCTGAATTTTGACATATATGTCATTATGCAAGTCAGATTGTGAAGGTATTCGATATGGCTACTCGATTACATGATTTTGGATACTTCTTCCTAATATTTTGTTCAAACATTTGAAATAGATTTTTCATTTTATAATACTTGTATAAATACTAGACCACATGGTTGTGTAAGTCTGTTGCTTATATTATTTGTAAAATACATGTTTGTGTACTTCATAACAATATCACTGTTTTTCTGGTTATGCTCCGATATTTGTTTGGTTACTGTTGGACAATTGTTTGGGTTCTTCCGCTACTTGAAATGCAGATTAGAAAATTACCTCAGATGAATATGCTAAACTAGTAACCCTAATACTAAGCTAATGAATCAAGTGTAACTATACAAAATAAATAAGATAATCAAATTATATAAAAAGTATCAACCACATCATAATGATAAAATAAATAGTATCCATTAACGAGCAATGGAGTAACCAAATAATAAATGGTAACCAAAACGAATAATTGTATTAAAATGCAATATTCACATCACTAAAATACTACTTGTTAAGTATAGATAACCAAATAACACTTGATATGATCCATATTTTTGTACCTCCACTTTACATTGTTAAATATATAAAAATTAATGAACAATAATAACCCGTATCTAAATATTAGGAATATGCCCTCGAATGCCACTCAGGAGATGGGAGAGTAAGAACATTATACTTGTAATTATGGAATAATTAATAAAAAGGCAATACGATTCATTCACTATTTATTGTATTTCAAATGCATTCTTAATTTGGTAAACATTGAAGTGAAGTCCATGTAAATAAATCGAATATTCCATTCTCGTTATCGGATATGAGAAAATGCACTGGAAGTGTTTAAAGTTTATTTAAGTAAATCGTTCACAAGTCAATAAACTTAAATGGGCATTAAGTTTTAGTAAGACTTGTATAACTGATGCTAGGACGTGTGCATGTCTTGATAGCATAGTTATAAGTATATTGGTGGGACCAGTATACTCGAACACGACTCATACTTGATTGAGTCACACGGTATTCACTCTCGGAGAGTCGATGACGAATCGAAAGGTTGTGATAGTATACGTAGATCTTTGACTTGAGGGTTCAGTAGGAGATGTGCATGTGACGTTTAGTTTGTCATTAGAGTAGTTAGACTCATTTGCTTAATTGTTGAGTCAACCTCGAAGTACGGACTATACAGGCAGGTAGCAGTCTTTACTGTACGCCAAGAAAGGATTCTATCTCCTGTTAGTGAGCAGGCGAATGTTCTATACGGTTAATGGCAAATAAGATCATAAGTATTTGGCCAAAATATTCTGATATAGTCGTATTAGATACACTAGTAATCAGTCAGTCTTGATTTGCATTAACACATGTATAGAGTCTAGTCAACAGTAGGGTTTGACTTTACCGTGACCCGGAGACTTGACCGGGACATCTGATGAAGGGTCTATACGTATATGGTATTCACGACATAATGGTTCTGGAATGATTCCTTCATTCGTTCTCACTCGGGATTTACAGTGCATCCCGCTAGGCTGGCTAAGTGCTACCCGCACTCATTGGTTCCTTCCAATGTCGGTTGAGACGGACCTACAGAGTCGCGCATAAGGATCGTTGACGGATAAATATGAAATTATCATCTCTCTATCAATATTAGATATTTGATATCTAATTATGATTTATTAGATAAATCAAATAGCGGTCTTATGAATTGAAATTAAATTATCGGATATTTAATTTAATTCATAAATTATATTCTTAGAGAAGTATATTTGTATTTGATATAATTAATTAATTGAATTAATTAATTAGTATAAATATATTGGTGATGAAATGGATTGTATTGGAGTCGTTTGACGTACGTTCAGTACACGAGCCGAGTGACTCGACCCATTTCCTAGCATTTTCCAAGAGTTGACCGCTCCACCTCCTCTCTCTCTTGTGTTGGTGTGTATTTTTGTTTAATATTGGGGGTGGCTAATGATGTCTTTTGCATGTGATTGTTTTTATATCTCATTAAAAAACTTTTTCCATGTGATATTAAACAAAAATACTATTTTTGGCCGGATTACTTCGAACGAATTGAAATAACGATTATTTGTATTAATTAGATTAATATCATTAAAATTGAATAGATTAATTTTTATATTGATCAGATTAATACATTAATTGATTATTTAATTTTAATGTCATATATATTAATTGGATTAATATAGTAGAAATTGAATAGATTAATTTTATAGATTAATTGAATTAATTTTTATTAAAAATTTTAATTTCATTGCCGTTACATGTTGTATGGAATCCTTATGTGATGATGATATAGCTCGTGGACTTAGTTTTGATTTGTTCGATTCGATTTGGTTGTAAGGTCGTTTTGAGCCTATTTATTTTTACTAGAAATTTGTATAGGATGCATTTTCTATGATGTAATTATTTTTGGCTATGACGAAGACCGAAGACAACCGACCGAGAATACGAAGAATCGAAGACTATTTTTTTTATTTATTGGGTCACTCGCTTGGCCCATACTTAGGAATAGGTCCATGAGTTATATGTTGGTAGTAACTAGGTTGCTATTTATTGTTTTTCATTTTGAATGATTGACATACAAACGCGCGTATAAATGAATTAATGTGCAAAGTGTAACATTAATTGCGAAATTCTCCCGACAACAAACAGACTAAGTTTAAAAAGGTTACGAGTTTTCCTACCCTCCATCAAACTTGTAGAAATTTGCTACCTGAGCTGGTGTGCTATGCTTCATAGTTATCGGGGTAGTACATTTGGTAGAGGTTGAAAAAATTCTTGAGTGCATTAGATGCCTTCAGTTGGTGATAAATTTCGCCCCTAGAAACCTGATAGGTTGCCGGGTGAGATTCAATAGTCAAACTGATAGACGTTGATGGTCACAACTTAGATAGTCTGGATTGCCAAAAAACCTAATAGGTTGAGGGCATGAAGATTAGGGGTAAAAGAAGATCAAATCATCCGTTGGACGGGTTGGTATTAGACTTACAGAAATTAATTGGCAAGAAACCTAATAGGTTGCGTCTGTTAAAATTTGTAAAGAACTTGATCACCACTAAGAAGTAGATCTTACCATGACTTCTGGATTATAACATGGGAGTGTATAATTTCGATAAAATTAGTGGGATCCGATATAAGAAATATACAAGCCCTTAAATTCTATACTCGGTCATAATAAAACAAGTCACTAATTCAATCTAGTCTAAATCAATGCAGAGAAGCAAAACTATATCTCTCTAAAATGGCTAAGAACCCACTTGCAATATTACTTGAAAAGAATCTCCTAACTGGCCCCAACTTTGTTGACTGGTTGCGGAATCTGATGATCATACTCAGTATGGAGTCTCTGGGATACGTCTTGGAGGCGGACATTCCAGTGACTCCAGTCCGAACTAGGGGTAATCAGGAATAGATTGACGTCCATGAAAAATGGGTCAAGAATGATGTGCTCCGTGGTTTTATGATGAGCTCAATGACAAATGAGCTGCAGAGAGCGCACGAGAAAATGACTTTTGCTAGGTAGATTCTCGCACACTTGACCGAACTTTATGGAGAACACAGTAGGACTGCTAGATATGAAATATCAAAGCAGTTGTTCAGTGCTAGGATGAAAGAAGGAGAGAAGGTGGGAGACCACGTCCTCAAGATGATCTCTATGATTGAGAGGCTCGAGGTGCTCAACTTTCATATGGATTTATCCCTTCAAATTGATCTCATCCTTTAATTTCAGCCTGACTTCTTCATGCAGTTTGTAATGAATTTCAGCTGTAATGAAATTTCATGCACATTAGCTGGGCTAATGAATAAACTGGTGACGACACAGTCTAACATGAAGACTAAACCGAGGGAGGCTGCTCTTGTGATTTCTTCTGGGCCTTGGAGGTCCAAAAACAAGAAGAAAAAGACCTACGTGCAGTATAAACCCAAGAAAGTGGTGTGTTTAGTATATTTTGAGTAATATTTTTATTAGTATTTTATGTATATAATTGTGTGTTGTGTGATAATTTATTCGTTTTACCATATATTTATATTATTTCATTTTGTTAGAATTTTCTTTAATTTTATGTCATTTTTGGATAATTAATTGGAATTAAATTATATCTGCAGGTTAACCAACCGGTACATGATAGATCAATTGGTTCAAGGGCGATATTTTTACAAAATTCAAATATAGTGACGACGGGTCTCACTTTATTCGTCTCGTCGAGATGATCGTTTTAAAAAAAAAATCATCCGAATCCGAGTTCGTATGAAGAAGTTATGACCGTTCGAAGGACAATTAAATAGACGGACCATATTGTGCCACGTGTCAACACCTGATTGGACCGGAATTTCAACTCTGTGCTGATGTCATCCATGACATCAGCACCCACGGCAGCCGTGTATTATTATTTGGGGTGGAATTTTTAATTGTAAAAATGATTATTTTATTAATTTTGAAGTAGTATAAATAGGGGATGAATGTGTAGTGTTTTGGAGAGGAGAAAAAAGGAGAAAAAAATAGAGAGAAATTATTGTAAGGGAGAGAAATAAAAATAGTGTGTAGTAAAATTATATTTGAGTAATAATATTATGAAATATTTATTTATTTGTGTTGTTAATATGAGTGAGTAATTTTCTTTTATTGGGGTTATGATGAAACAATGTCTATATTATTATTAATATTTATATAATAATTCCAAATAAATATTTTTAACGGTTATGATTTTCGCTTCAATAGGGGAATATTATTTCATCAATTATATCACGTATTTTTGATAGTTATAAATTCCCCATTGCTTTGTGATTATTGATATTAGTTAATTTCTTTGATTATTTGTTTTCCATTAAATTGGATACATATAATGCTTAGAAATTACATTTTTCAAGCGAAGGAAAATCTATATTTGAATTATAATTTTGTACTTATTGTCAGATCTATAGTGAAATAGTGAGATTGATTTCAGAATCTATTCCCTGGATTTCTTGGAATTAAAATATAAAATAAATAATAAATAGACATTGGTGGACTCTAAACCCTAGTAAATTATTTAAAATCAATTTACCTAAAATCTACTTAAAATTACTGTTATTTGTTGCAATTATTATAACCATTAAAAAATCAAATTATTTGGGACTAGGTTAGAATTTAATATAATTTAGTTCAAAACGATAGGAATAATTTGACTTCACTAGTATAGTCCTCCTTGTGGAATCGACCTTGCACCGCATATCTATATCGAACAAATCGTGCGCTTGCTAGTATTAGACTAAAGAATCAACCAACAACAAGTTTTTGGCGCCGTTGCCGGGGAGGCGCAAACGAAGTACAAGAAAACCGTCGTCACCAAGTTAGTTGAATTCTTCTACTAGTTATTTATTTTACTGCTTTTTTATTATCTGTCTTTTTTAATATCCGTTAGTAGTAGAATTTATCTTCATTTTATATTTATAAAAAAAAATCTGAAAAATAATAAAAACTTATAATAATAAATATAAAAATATAATTAATAATAATAAAAGCTACTGTTCATTTTCGTAAAAAATAATAATAAAATAATAAAAAAATTAAAAAAGTCCAAAAATATATAAAAATATAAAAATCTGAAAAAGTTTAAAAAATTCAGAACTTATTTATTTTTATTTAAAAAAAAAGATCTGGAAAATACAAAAAAGTTTCAGATTTTAAGGTAATATTTTTGTAATTTTGGTATATTAATATTATAAAAATCAAAATTTTTAATTTAAATTCGAAAAAAAAATAAAAAATAATAAAAATAAATTAAAAATAATCTGGAATATTATTTTCCGTAATAAATAAAAATCTGAATTATTTTATTTTATTTTTAAAAGTAAAACCTGCTAGTTTTATTAAAAAATTTAATTTTCATAAAAATCTATAAAAAAATCAAATTAAGAATTAATAATTTAAATAATCTGGAATATATATAATAAAATAAAAATTCCGGACTTTAAATTTTTTTAATAAAAACAGAATTTATTTTTTTAAAATAAATTACAATATTTTAATAAAAAAGGGAAAATACTAAAAAAATTAAAAACCTGAAAATTTTATAAAAAAACAGAAACGAAAATTTATAATAAAAAAAAACTATTTTTATTGTTTGCATAAATAAAATAAAAGTTTGTAATTTTTATTTTTTTCTAAAAATCTGAATTCTTTTTGTGAAAAAAGTAAATAATATATCTGGATATATATATATATATTTTAGCTCAATATTATTAGTCTAAAAATATAATAAAATTATAATAAATATAAAAATAAAAAAACTAAAAAAAATATAAAATATATAAAAAACAAAAAAAAAATCAGAATTTTTTATTTATTTTTTTATATCTTATCTTTAGTTTTGATAGAATCTTTTAGTGGTAAATTTAGATTGTGTTTTTAGTTATTATTTTCTATTTACATTATTCTTAGACATTTAGTTTAGTTGTAATATTTCTCGTACAATTTAGTTTATCAATAGATATTGCTTAGTAGATCAATTAGTAAATTTATTCCTTTGCAATCTATTACATCCTATAATTTTAGTAATAATTGTAATAACTATCATTGTATTATTAATAATAATAAAAATATAAAAACTCAAAAAAAATAATTAAAACAATAAAATCCTTTAAAAGATTCAACAAGGGATTGATATTTTTCACTCACTACTTTGTTCGATTTGAATAGAGAAAAGCTAAATATCAATCTTGTACAAACTGATTTTGAAAATCGATTGAATTTTGGCAAAAAGGCCTCTGTTGTACATGCCGAAGAAAGTTGGATTTTATGTGCGACCGTTGTGACGCCTCCAACGATCTGGAAGTTCGATCGACTATCATAATTTGGTTTGTATGCAAAGTTAAAAAAAAAATTAAAATACTGGTGAATGCAAGTTTGGCAACGAAATAATAAAGGTCGATTAACGAGAAGAAAATTGTCCTTAACTAAAATTGAAGTTCAACAAACGAAACCGATACCAAAAATGGACGAAATCGAAAATCGGAATAATCAAGTTGCAAAAGAAAAAACTTTAATAGAATATTTTTCTCCAGTGAGTGCTAATTCTCCCTCTTGCATAGTGTTGCCTGTAATACCCGAGATTTCTGTTATGTAATTGGAACTTGTGATATTGTAATGATTGTACTTTTGTCCGAGTACTATTCTCCGTATTTCATAATCCAATGTTGTCGAGCGTTTAATTTTGTGTTTGTGATTTAAAGATTGTATTCTGCGCATGTAGCGCACGCTATCGGATACGTTTAGCGTGCGCTAACGTGGATTAATAGCGCACGCTACTGAGTGTCATTAGCGCACGCTATGCATGGTCAATTTGATTGAGACGTGCGGTAGGTGAGATCTGGCCGGGGGACCCTTGTCGGATCGTGTCAGATGTACCTGGACGGCTTTCGGGAAAAGCCGAGTCAACGCCTTAGCGCACGCTACAGGTATATGCGTAGCGCACGCTAAGTGCTGAGTACAGATTAGTCAGCGAGCCGTTAGCGCACGCTACGAGCAGGGTCTAGCGCGCGCTAATAGCCATTTCTTATAAATCGGACAGCATCCTATTCGTGATTTCAGTTCTTTTTTCTCCCATTACCCGAATTCTTACACTTAGAACATAACTTCCTTCATCCTAAACACTTCATATCAACATCCTAGTTCGTGATTGAAGATCCTATATCATTGGAGATTGGTGTTCAAGCTTTCGGTGTTGGATTGCTTCATTTTCCTCCGTGTTCTTCATTACTTTGAGGTAGGTGATTCTTCACCGATGTTAGTAAGGTTCTTAAGGACGTTTGATCATGTTTTGATATCCAGTTAATTCGTTATAATCGGTCATCACATGATAGAAGGATACTTTTGACGTATCGGCACTTTATATCGTATGAACCTTTGAACCATCTCAGTATATGGACTCCTAAGCGTTTTCAAATCGATTTATGATCAGTAATCGGACATTACCTAGACTGTTACGTTTTACACATTAGAATCATGCGTTTTGGAATGTAGGACGAACGGAACTTAGATTATTTCTTGAAGATGAAGTATGATGTTGAGATGATTATCCGTATATTTGTATCTCATAATCGTAGAGCTTCCACAAACCTTAGTAGCATGTTATGCTTGAGGATGACTTGTTGTATCAACATAGAATTCATGAATTCACCACCTTTCAACCCAGTTTTTCCGTTAGCAGTATTCTGCCATGCAAGGTTAGCACACGCTAACATATGTGAGTTAACGTGCGCTATCGGGGTTCAGTTAATGCACAAAACGTACGTAGCGTACGTTATGTATCAGCCGATTCGAACTGTCAGTTCGTAGCTAGCGCACGCTAGTCTTACACGATAGCGTACGCTAACAGGCCGGCTTAGCGCACGTTACGAAGAGTACGTAGCGCACGCTAAGCAGTCCAGGCAGATTGTTTATTTTGAACTTTTCGGCCGTAGACCGAATTGTTAGGCCATCGTTCGACTTGAGATGATTTGTATATCATTCCTTTTGTTAAGGTTCGAGCTTGTTACGTTGATCGAAGGAGGCAGCCTTCGAGTGTGTCGAGATCATTGAAGTGTTTCGTCCTTGCCATTTTCGAGGCAAGTATCATATGTCGAGTTCGATTTATCATGCTTGTGGTTTTGTTCATATTGTTGAATATGAGATGTATTTCTGAAAATTCTCGTGATATTCGTTGTTATTTGTTCGTATTGATGAACATATTGAAATGAATATGTGTATGCATAGTTGATTGATTTATGGTATAAATGATCCGAGGGGATCATGAGGATCTATGCTGAGGGCGCTGGATCGAATGTCCACCATGCGTTGGTCCTACGGGATCATCATGGGGATCTATGCTGAGGGCGTTGGATCGTTGGACGGGTTTTCCACCATGCGTTGGTCCGACGGGATCATCATGGGGATCTATGCTGAGGGCGCTGGATCGCTGGATTACCTTGTATTGTGTTGATGGAATCGTGAGGATTCGCATCGTTGGATTCCGGTGGCGGAAGTCCGTTTTGCATGTTTCCTGATGCATTGATGATTTATTGTATGATGATACTTGTTCTAGCATTGTTTTGCTAACCCCTTCGGGGGTGGACATTGTTTTGATGTTCAGGTAGCCGAGGAGCGGGGAGGCAACCACGATGCAAACGGAGACGATGAAATGGCTCAGTGATGTGGTTGATGTTATTGTTATTGTGATTTGTCTTCTTGGTTCGTTTAGTACTCGAGTACGTCTGTATTTAATAAGGTCATTTCGATATGGTTGTATAAGTTAACTCATTTGATCGGTTGAATCAAATCTGTATTTGAACTTCAGTTGTTCGATTGGATTATTTTTACACTTCTTTTAAATTTAGCCTTGTAAATCCTTATCTAAAGGGTTTACGGCGCTGTAATTATTCCGAATATCTCGGGGTGTTACAGAATATGGTATCAGAGCTAAGATTTATGGATATCTTGGCAGTCGGGTTAGTTGGGTCTGTTTGCGTTATTCGATTATTGGTCGTTCGTAACATCACTGCTGAGCCAGCATCGTCGTGTGGACTGTGGTTGTAAGTTTCCTAATCTCGAATACTACTGTTTTATTTAATTCATGTCTTGTAAACATTGATGGATGTACTTTGAGAAAGTTTGTCCTGGATATTGAGTATTTATGTTTACAGTATGTTGAGAGGAGGTCGTGGACGCGGACGCGGTCGTGGACGCGGACGTGGAAATGCGAGGCAAGAAGAGTCGGTATCTACCCCAGAGATAACCGCTAGTCGAACGGATTTCCATTCCGGGGGACAGCAGGGATCGGCAAATAATAATGCATATCCTAACGTGCCGGGAGTGCTTCATCAGGTGGTTGCCCAGATAAACCAGTTTGCTCAAGTTGTGGATCGCATGCAGACGGCGATGGGACAGCAGAATAACGTGGATAATCGGGGAGATAAATGGCTTACCGAGGTGGTCAAATTGCATCCTCCGAAATTTGACGGCCAGTTCCGAGACGCTTTCGTGGGATCATTGGCTGAAGGAATTAGAGAAGATTTTTGCGGGGATTAACTGTCCCAACGATAGGAAGGTTCCGGTCGCCCAGTATCTTTTGACCGGGGCGGCTTTCGACTGGTGGGAGGCCATTCGACCGGAGGAGCACAATGTTGACTGGACGGAATTCAAATTGATGATGGAGGCGCAGTATTGTCCTCGCCCAGTTAGAGAAGCCCGAGTTCGGGAGTTTTTCTCACCACAAAATTCGGAAGCATCTGTGACGGGCGTGATTAAGACCTTTAATCACCAGCTGACTTATGTGCGCCACTTGGTCCGGACCGAGGCGGAGAAGATTTTTCATTTTGACATGCGAATGAAGCCGGAAATTCAGCAGTATATGTCCGGATTTGAATGTACCACCTTGCGACAGTATCAGGACAAGGCGTTGGCCTATGATATGAAGGAGGCAGCAGTAGAGAAATCGACGGAAGCAAAGAAACAGAAGGTGTATGGCAACTTCACGGAGGATAAGAGCAGCGGGCCTCGCAGGGGTCAGTCCTCTTTTCATTCATCCAAGAGACCTCCGCATCCTTCTCGAGGTGGAAAGAAGTTAGGCGGCACCAAGCTGTTTGAGACGCAGGAAGAAGTGTTATAAGCGTGGCAAAGCGGGACATGTTCGACGTGATTGTTTGCGCTTTCTGTAACTTTGTTTCGAGTGTGGACAGGAAGGACATCGCGCAACATTTTGTGGGAATGCGACCCGATCTTTGGTACTCGCACTCCGGCTCGATTCGAAGGAGACGAGTGAACCAGACGCAGTGAGTGGATTTCAGCAGCAGCTGGGAAGAGAGACATCCAGTGCTGGGTCCGTTCCTCCGCGCCTGTATGAAATGAGGAAATCTGATGATCAGAACACAGCTGTTGCATCAGGTATGATTCAGATCCTTTTGCAACCAGTTAGTGTCTTGTTCGATTCGGGAGCTACGCATTCTTTTATATCTTTGAACTGTGTTAATCGTTTGAACATCTCGTGCTTGTATAATTGTGAACCTTATGTTGTGGGATTACCGAGCGGAGAGAAAATTGTGGGAACACTAGAAGCTAGGGATTTCCCAGTATCTATAGAAGGAAGAGAGTGTCCATCGAATCTCATTGTAGTTCACATCTACGGTGACGATTTTGTAACACCCCCAGAATACGACCGGGAATGTCACACGCCGTAGACCCTTATCACAAGGATCTACCAGGCTAAACTCCAAAAGACTACTCAATGATTGACCGACCGGGGTCAAAATTAAATAGAAAACAGACCGACAAGGTCATAAACCAATTCAGAAACTAACGACATTCATATTACAATGACAACAATAAACTCGAACACAGAAAAGAATGACAACTTAATTTAATAAATGATAACTACACCCATGCAAGGGTGAATACTCAAACGACAGAGAAATACCGACCAAAATGATACAAAAGCAAAGACTCTGACTCTGGTGTGATTAGCATCGTCGTCTTACATCTCCTTCCAAGCCAATCCCGTGACTCCTCCCGAGCTGCCAAAAACCTGAGCGCATAACAGGCACCCACCCCCCGAAAACTCGGGGGTTAGCAAACTGGAATTTTGCTAGTGCAAGTACATAGTATACAAGATATACGAACAGTAACAACATAAAATTCAACCGCCGAGAAGCCTTAACACAAACCATACATTCCTATAGTCCACACAGAATAACACTCGCATACAGAAGGTGAAAGATAATCACATAGTCATATTCTCTATACGGAACATAACATCAATGAAACTTTGAACGAGCCCAAGGAGTCATTATTGATAAGATAGTTTGCAAATGTTATTATTGACTCGGGCCGCCTGGGTTTTTTTTTTAAAATCGAATGGAAATACTTTTGGAAATAATTTCAAGAACTCTCGGGTCCTTGACCCAACGTATGGAAAACGATTACACAAAAACCAAGTCAACTTATTTGGGGTTCTCGACCCAATTTATAGAACACCGTCACAAACGAAATCATTACAACATCTCACAGGGTTCTCAACCCATTCCAAATAACATCATCACGAAACCAATCATCTCAACATTCCACAGGGTCCTCGACCCAATACACAGAATAGCACCACAATACAATCAAAGGTACAGAACTCTCATTCGACATATCCTGCTCAAGACCCCCGATTAATTAACCCTCGGAGATTTCGTCAAACCTCCGTGGTTAAATAACCCTGATACCAACGCTTTAAAAACAATTTGAAACAAGCTTTCAAAAAAACACGAATCGCGGTCTATATCAAGACAAACGTTAAGAGAGAGTTTGAAAGATTTTAGATACGAACATCGTTCGGTAACGGGGTCTTAGCTATCACTCGAATACCCGTAACCAATAAGCCTGCCAGGCGCCTCCACTGCCCACCTGTGCACCGGCGTTCACTCCACTATGTCAGCCGCTCCTTGAACATGTCACTGCACCGGCGATCACTCCCGCAAGAGCCGCCCCTTGACACACGCATTATGTAACACCGGCGTTCACCACCCATATGGAGCCGCACATTGCAGCGTACACCAGGCCGGAGTGCACGCCCCGCCCTCAGAGGTTCCCGGATATGACGTTTCTCACAACAAGTATCCACATTGTTCAAACATCAAGCACACGGACAAACGTCACAACAATTTTCAACTCGGTACATCAAGTCACACAATTTCTCCGCCAGTCCATAACCACCCAAATAAACAATAACACGCACGTTATCAAACAAACTCAATCAACACCGCACATATATCTCTATATTGCGACTCAACCGAATATATATACATTTATATATATAGATATATAGATATATATATATATAACCTTGCTATATTATACGAATAACTATCGTTCGTCCATCAATCCCAGTTGAGTACGTCAACTAGTGTTAGAATTCAACACTCGTCGATCACCGACATAAGCATATATATCAATATACGTATATACATACATATATTTATCATATAACTATATATAAACACACACACACACATATATATATATATACACATACATATATATATATATATACATCCATATAAACTCATACACTTCAACAACAATGATTTCACGCAGTTAAAATTCGTATATCGAGGTACTTGCCTTGGTAATACGACGCGAAGGAGACGACGAAGGAATAGGTTTCGGTCCGAACTATCCCCTCAAATCCGACCCTAACACAATAATGATATACAATCAAACTCACTTCATGAATACGAAGAAATTACTCCTAGTTCTACCGGTTGGGACAATTTCTCGAACACCAAGAGTGCGCAGGGAATTGAAATCGGTTAACGGCGAACTAACGGGATTTCATCCCAACCAAAAACAAGAAAACCAAGGGTCATGAGAGTACTATCAAAATCTAACAACAACATCGGTTAATTCGGATTAAAACACAAGATCACCACCAAACCCTCCCCAAAAATCATACTAGGGTTAAAGGGGTTCTTATCTCTTGAAGATTCAAGCCCTATAATCCGAAGAACACGTGCTAGATCCACAATCCGAGCTACACGATCGAAGGAAAATGAAGAAAAACACACAATCAAAAGGGTGGATGGAGAAGAAATCCCCCTCTCAACCCTCTCTCTCTCGCGCACGGTGGAAGGGAGGAAAAAATGTGCGAATCTCATGAAAACGCATGATTATAGCGGCCGCATTGTGTGCCGCGGCTCGGCTAAAGCGTGCCACGACACGGGGCAAAAATTGCGCCCGGTGGTGGTGACCGCTCGTTGTGCCGCGGCTCATTCGGAGTGTGCCGCGGCTCGGACTCGGCATGTGCCGCGGCAGCTGCCGGATCTTGGGCACGCAGCATACAGAGGTTTTAGCTGGCAGTGCCACGGGTGTGCCGCGGCCGGACAAGTGTGCCGCGGCGGCTCGACTTGTGTGCCGCGGCGCACAATCCTTGTGCCGCGGCACACGCAGTCTGCTGCTCGGCCAACAATCCAGGTAATATGTGTGCCGCGACGCACAATCCTTGTGCCGCGGCCCACACCCCCTCCCCCCCGGGTCCTAAAATGACGAAAAAATGATCCGGAAAGAGAATAAAAGCAATAGGAATCGATATTTGGGCAACAATAACACGAAATGGAAGTACGGAACCCCAAAACGATCTGAGGTACACAACCAAAGTTGAACAAGGAACAAATTCCCTAAATTTCTAGGAATTTACAAAAACGGCCCAAACATCCGAAAATCACGACACAACGTCGGATTAACCATCCGAAACTCACAACATGCTCTAATCAAGCATACAAACTCATGGAAGTAAGAAAGTGACGGAATCGAACGAGTTAAAGGAGAATCGAATACGCATGAGACAAAATATACCACAAGATGGAATTACGTAAAAGCATCATCGAGACCCGTCTAAGCGGAGAAACTCCAAGAACAAAATAGGTTCAGAATTCCAAAACAGTGCCAAGCGAGTTATCCGAAACGAATATACACTGAAAATAGAAATTACTAAAAATAGAAAACGCGGATATTACATTCTACCCTCCTTGAAAGAAGTTTCGTCCCGAAACTTAAAATAGAGAGCGGCGGAACAGTCAAGGAAATAACTACTTGCTCAGCCCCAAATCATCACGAGCAAAGCGCGAATGCAAGGTTCCAGAAATACGATGAACTGACCTAGCAAGCATCTGATACGTGAGTCGAGACGATAAAACTGTATGGGAACACGATAAGTTGAGGTGGAGGAGTATGAATTTGGATACCAAAGCTCCCAGAGTTAAGAAAATCACAAAATAGTTCAGACGTCCTGAAAATCTTGTTTCGAGCTCAACCAACCGCATCCAAGTTCATAATACATTCGGAAATGTTAATTGCACGTATGAGAATAATAGTTTCGAACAAAAATTCTGCAAGGATCAAGTTCAGATGTGGAAAGACTACAATAATTCACGGAGTCTAACAACACGGTTCTGAAATTCGTTCGGAGAACGGTAGGTTAAGTACAACAGGGTAGTTTAAAAATTATCGAGAGGGTCATAGATGAAGTACCAACAATGAAAGTCACCCAACACTGAAAATACTATGAAGAGTACGGGTAGTACATTTCCCCATACTAAGAAAACATTTTGATCCCGAACTTAGAACTGCAAGAGTTGGTAACATAAAGCCATGAAATGAAGAACGATCGAAGTCACGATTGTTCAAAACAGCAATGATTAGGACATATTACAAAATATTCATCCTCCCATGCTAGACTCTTCAGAAGGAGACATGAGGTTTCGGGACATTCTCCGGTCACTTGCTCTGTTCGCCAATAGGGTAACATTCTTTGCCAATTCGGAAATTATCTCACAATGCTTCTCCCGATGACCTTCACACCCGCACCGGTAACAAGTCAAGAGTGGAAAGGGACAATTTGCACGAACATGTCCCTGACGACTACAGTTGAAGCACCCTCCCTTCTTACCAAGAGTCACCGATGCTGGCTTGGGACTCCAAGCGCTCACTCCCGATCGCGAAGACGACGCGTTCGAACGACGTGGGGGTTTGGGAGCCTTAGACTCTTCACCGCCCAAAAACTTCCCAGATATCCTCGGTCTCTTGGCTTCGCTTGTGGGCTCGACCACTGAGGAGATTTCATAGGATATCGTTTGATCTAGATACTCCTTCACCGTAGCATGGATCGTGGTCGTACGAACCACCTTGCCGCTTCCATTTCCATCATCACGTCCACGTCCGTCGTGGCTTGACATACTAATACGGATAACACCGATCAACAGTATTAGTTTATCAGACGTACAATATACCACAATTATCAACCCGAGTTTTAGTTAGCATCCTTAGAATAACGGTACTATCGTAAAGCATAAAGTTTTATGAAGTCAAGTTCGAGTTCCTCGACGAGGACGATCATTATATGTATGCACTTAATGAAAATAAATTTTTGAAAAAGGGGCTAGTCACGTTGCGCCCAAGACTTGTAAACACTGTCTTTTATTTCGGAAGAGGAAGTTTACATAATGACTCTAAAAATTATTTTCGAGTGATGAATAAAAGAAAAAAAAGAAATCGAAAATTAATTCGTAACT
Organism: Orobanche coerulescens; assembly: GCA_033398695.1. Taxonomy (NCBI): domain Eukaryota; kingdom Viridiplantae; phylum Streptophyta; class Magnoliopsida; order Lamiales; family Orobanchaceae; genus Orobanche; species Orobanche coerulescens. The sequence continues at coordinate 124,359,645 of CM065817.1, forward strand.
AATTTGAAATATTTCAAAAATGTTGAGTCCCAAATATCAAAATTTTGAAAATCTTTCCTCTTCTTCCAAAATGTTTATTCGAAAGAATTTTCCACCGAGATACGTGACCATTTAACATGACGGTATTAAATCATGACTTTACAGAATGTTAGAAAATTTCAAAGCATTGCTTTAAAATATTCGTGATACTACAGCGCCGTGGGCCCCGTGCCGGAACCCACCAGGCTAAAAATCATAAAAAAAAATTATCAAAATGCCAAAAAGGCCGAAGTCGGTAATATTCTCAAATACTCACAAAAGTCATTTATAAAATATCAAATACCGTCATAAGAATACTATCAAAACATGCAAGACCAAAATATCAAAACTCGGTTTGCAAGATAACAAAAACCATCTTAAAATACTCATGCGGTGGATAAAATTATCATTCGTAAATTCATTCTAATAAAGTACCGAAACAGATAAACATGCTCGACTTCCGAAGCATACTACGTAACTATTTATACTCGGACCGCATACGCATGTTATATCCTAAACGATAATATCACCAACAAGTTCCAATTCCTAGTTCACATTAAGCATATTAGCACAATGTAATCAAATACGTATATAAGGGGACTTACGATCGGGAGGCTTACCATCACGGATTGCCGGAAGATGATGTCGGAACCACGATACTAATCACAACTCTGATGCGCGCGACTTACACAAGACATGGACTTGACCCAACGGCCTAGGTTTTTCGCAAACCTAAGCTCTGATACCATAATTGTAACACCCCCAGAATACGACCGGGAATGTCACACGCCGTAGACCCTTATCACAAGGATCTACCAGGCTAAACTCCAAAAGACTACTCAATGATTGACCGACCGGGGTCAAAATTAAATAGAAAACAGACCGACAAGGTCATAAACCAATTCAGAAACTAACGACATTCATATTACAATGACAACAATAAACTCGAACACAGAAAAGAATGACAACTTAATTTAATAAATGATAACTACACCCATGCAAGGATGAATACTCGAACGACAGAGAAATACCGACCAAAATGATACAAAAGCAAAGACTCTGACTCTGGTGTGATTAGCATCGTCGTCTTCCATCTCCTTCCAAGCCAATCCCGTGACTGCTCCCGAGCTGCCAAAAACCTGAGCGCATAACAGGCACCCACCCCCCGAAAACTCGGGGGTTAGCAAACTGGAATTTTGCTAGTGCAAGTACATAGTATACAAGATATACGAACAGTAACAACATAAAATTCAACCACCGAGAAGCCTTAACACAAACCATACATTCCTATAGTCCACACAGAATAACACTCGCATACAGAAGGTGAAAGATAATCACATAGTCATATTCTCTATACGGAACATAACATCAATGAAACTTTGAACGAGCCCAAGGAGTCATTATTGATAAGATAGTTTGCAAATGTTATTATTGACTCGGGCCGCCTGGGGTTTTTTTTTAAAATCGAATGGAAATACTTTTGGAAATAATTTCAAGAACTCTCGGGTCCTTGACCCAACGTATGGAAAACGATTACACAAAAACCAAGTCAACTTATTTGGGGTTCTCGACCCAATTTATAGAACACCGTCACAAACGAAATCATTACAACATCTCACAGGGTTCTCAACCCATTCCAAATAACATCATCACGAAACCAATCATCTCAACATTCCACAGGGTCCTCGACCCAATACACAGAATAGCACCACAATACAATCAAAGGTACAGAACTCTTATTCGACATATCCTACTCAAGACCCCCGATTAATTAACCCTCGGAGATTTCGTCAAACCTCCGTGGTTAACTAACCCTGATACCAACGCTTTAAAAACAATTTGAAACAAGCTTTCAAAAAAACACGAATCGCGGTCTATATCAAGACAAACGTTAAGAGAGAGTTTGAAAGATTTTAGATACGAACATCGTTCGGTAACGGGGTCTTAGCTATCACTCGAATACCCGTAACCAATAAGCCTGCCAGGTGCCTCCACTGCCCACCTGTGCACCGGCGTTCACTCCACTATGTCGGCCGCTCCTTGAACATGTCACTGCGCCGGCGATCACTCCCGCAAGAGCCGCCCCTTGACACACGCATTATGTAACACCGGCGTTCACCACCCACATGGAGCCGCACATTGCAGCGTACACTAGGCCGGAGTGCACGCCCCGCCCTCAGAGGTTCCCGGATATGACGTTTCTCACAACAAGTATCCACATTGTTCAAACATCAAGCACACGGACAAACGTCACAACAATTTTCAACTCGGTACATCAAGTCACACAATTTCTCATGATCCATAACCACCCAAATAAACAATAACACGCACGTTATCAAACAAACTCAATCAACACCGCACATATATCTCTATATTGCGACTCAACCGAATATATATACATTTATATATATAGATATATAGATATATATATATAACCTTGCTATATTATACGAATAACTATCGTTCGTCCATCAATCCCAGTTGAGTACGTCAACTAGTGTTAGAATTCAACACTCGTCGATCACCGACATAAGCATATATATCAATATACGTATATACATACATATATTTATCATATAACTATATATAAACACACACACACACATATATATATATATATATATATATACATATATATATATACATCCATATAAACTCATACACTTCAACAACAATGATTTCACGCAGTTAAAATTCGTATATCGAGGTACTTGCCTTGGTAATACGACGCGAAGGAGACGACGAAGGAATAGGTTTCGGTCCGAACTATCCCCTCAAATCCGACCCTAACACAATAATGATATACAATCAAACTCACTTCATGAATACGAAGAAATTACTCCTAGTTCTACCGGTTGGGACAATTTCTCGAACACCAAGAGTGCGCAGGGAATTGAAATCGGTTAACGGCGAACTAACGGGATTTCATCCCAACCAAAAACAAGAAAACCAAGGGTCACGAGAGTACTATCAAAATCTAACAACAACATCGGTTAATTCGGATTAAAACACAAGATCACCACCAAACCCTCCCCAAAAATCATACTAGGGTTAAAGGGGTTCTTACCTCTTGAAGATTCAAGCCCTATAATCCGAAGAACACGTGCTAGATCCACAATCCGAGCTACACGATCGAAGGAAGATGAAGAAAAACACACAATCAAAAGGGTGGATGGAGAAGAAATCCCCCTCTCAACCCTCTCTCTCTCGCGCACGGTGGAAGGGAGGAAAAAAATGTGCGAATCTCAATAAAACGCATGATTATAGCGCCGACCGCATTGTGTGCCGCGGCTCGGCTAAAGCGTGCGCGGCACAGGCCAAAATTGCGCCCGGTGGTGGTGACCGCTCGTTGTGCGCGGCTCATTCGGAGTGTGCGCGGCTCGGACTCGGCATGTGCGGCAGCTGCCGGATCTTGAGGCACGCGCAGTACGAGAGGTTTTAGCCGGCAGTGCCACAGGTGTGTGGCCGGACAAGTGTGCCGCGGCTTACTGCTGTGTGCCGCGGTGCACAATCCTTGTGCCGCGGCACACGAGACTGCTTTCGGCCAACAACTGGGTAATATGTGTGCCGCGGCGCACAATCCTTGTGCCGCGGCCCACACCCCCCCTCGGGTCCTAAAATGACGAAAAAATGATCCGGAAAGAGAATAAAAGCAATAGGAATCGATATTTGGGCAACAATAACACGAAATGGAAGTACGGAACCCCAAAACGATCTGAGGTACACAACCAAAGTTGAACAAGGAATAAATTCCCTAAATTTCTAGGAATTTACAAAAACGGCCCAAACATCCGAAAATCACGACACAACGTCGGATTAACCATCCGAAACTCACAACATGCTCTAATCAAGCATACGAACTCATGGAAGTAAGAAAGTGACGGAATCGGACGAGTTAAAGAAGAATCGAATACGCATGAGACAAAATATACCACAAGATGGAATTACGTAAAAGCATCATCGAGACCCGTCTAAGCGGAGAAACTCCAAGAACAAAATAGGTTCAGAATTCCAAAACAGTGCCAAGCGAGTTATCCGAAACGAATATACACTGAAAATAGAAATTACTAAAAATAGAAAACGCGGATATTACAGATTTAATTCTCGGAGACGATTGGCTCAACCGTTATGGAGCTATTCTGAATTACCGAGAGAGAGTTATTTCTATCATTGCTGATGACGGATCTGAACACTTATTCCGAGGATGGAGACCAGAAAGCTCGGGAAAATTGATCAAAGCAATGAAAGCCGTGAAATTACTGAAGCAGGGATGTCACGGACTTTGGTGCTATGCCATGAGGAAAGAGGAAGGAGTAGAGCTCTCGTCTATTTCAGTTGTGAATGAGTTCTCAGATGTATTTCCTGACGAACTACAGGGTTACCTCCGCGAGAGGAGTGGAATTCACTATCGAATTAGAGCACAGGCGGCTCCTATTTCGAGCACCATACCGCATGGCGCCAACCGAGATGTATGAACTCAAGAAGCAACTGGAGGAATTGTTACGGAAGGGCTATATCCAACCTAGTGTTTCTCCTTGGGAGCGCCCGTTCTCTTTGTCCTAGGAAGAAAGACGGATCCCTCCGATTGTGTATTGATTACGGGAGATCAACAAGATGACGATCAAGAATAAGTATCCTATACCTCGGATCGACGACTTGTTTGATCAACGCAAGGGCAAGGGTATTCTCGAAGATTGACTTGCGATCGTGGATACCACCGGTTGAGAATTAAGGAATCGGATATACGAAATCGCTTTGAGATCCTGCGGGCATTATGAATTTGTAGTAATGCCATTTGGACTTACCAATGCTCCTGCGGTATTCATGCAACTGATGAATCGGGTATTCTTGGAATACTTGGATAAATTTGTGGTCGTCTTCATTGATGACATCTTGATATATTCGAAGGACGCAGGGGAGCATGCCGAGCATTTGCGTGTGGTTTTGAGCACCTTGAGGAAGGAACAGCTGTATGCAAAACTTTCAAAATGCGAGTTCTGGCTTAAGGAAGTAACCTTCCTTGGGCATGTGATATCAGCCGACGGAGTTCAGGTGGACCCGAAGAAAGTCGAAGCAATCTTGGAATGGGAAGCTCCTAAAAACGTGAAAGAAGTCTGAAGCTTCTTAAGACTTGCTGGATATTATCGCCGCTTTGTAGAGGGATTTTCCAAGATCTCTCGTCCGCTCACTCAGCTGTTACAGAAAACCCAAAATTTTAAGTGGGATGAGAAGTGCCAGGCTGGTTTTGACGAACTTAAGAGGAGACTGATGACAGCACCTATATTAGCGCTGCCAGAGGGAACTGATGGATTCATGGTATACAGCGACGCTTCAAATCAGGGTTTGAGTTGTGTGTTGATGCAGAAGGATAAAGTGATTGCTTATGCTTCTCGGCAATTGAAACCGTACGAGATTAATTACCCGACTCATGATCTGGAGCTAGCAGCTGTGGTCTTTGCCTTGAGAATTTGGCGACATTATTTGTACGGCACTCATTGTCAGATCTTTACAGATCATAAGAGCCTCAAGTACATTTTCAGTCAGAAAGAATTAAACATGAGGCAGAGAAGGTGGCTGGAATTGATCAAGGATTACGACTTGGAGATTCTCTATCATCCGGGGAAAGCAAACGTAGTAGCTGATGCTTTGAGCCGTAAACATGTTTCTCTTCGAGTGTTGGAAGCACTTACGTCCCAAACCTGTATTCAATGAGAACTGATCCGCGAGGGGATTGAGGTATGGGCACCAGGAATCCAAGGGCAACTTTATGTGATGGAACTAACTTCATCACTAGTCGAGGAGATCAAGTCTAAACAATTGAACGATTCTCTGATCCTTCGATTATGTGACGAAGTAAAGAAAGGAAAAGCCCCAGGATTCGTGATACAAGACGATGGAGTTCTGAGATTTCAGAGTCGACTTTGCGTTCCCGATGATGATGATTTGAGACGGACAATTTTGAAGGAAGCTCATAGCGCGCCCTATTCTATTCACCAGCGGTAGTAAGATGTATAAGGATCTAAAGCAAAACTTCTGGTGGGGGAATATGAAGAAGGACGTAGCAGAGTACGTTTCGAAGTGTTTGACTTGTCAGCAGGTTAAGATTGAACATCAGCGACCTGCCGGAATGTTAAAGCCGCTTCCTATCCCTGAATGGAAGTGGGAGGACATCTCGATGGACTTCATCACTAGTATGCCAAGGACTAGAACGGGAATGAACATGATTTGGGTTGTAGTTGATCGACTAACCAAGTCGGCTCATTTCCTGGGAATTAAAGACACATGGGGACCCGAGAGATTGGCACGAGTATTTATCGCTGAGATAGTCAGATTGCATGGGACGCCGAGGACCATTATTTCGGATCGAGACGGTCGCTTCGTGTCACACTTCTGGAAAGCAGTTCACAGGGCTTTGGGGACCGAGCTCAACTTTAGCACAGCTTATCATCCCCAAACGGACGGTCAGTCCGAAAGGACTATTCAAACTGTAGAAGACATGCTTAGAGCCTGTGCTTTGGATTGGTCAACTGATTGGGAAGTTCATTTTCCATTAGTTGAATTCACCTACAATAATAGTTGGCATGCTTCAATTAAGATGGCACCATTTGAAGCTTTGTACGGGAGAAGATGCCGATCACCCCTATGTTGGGATGATTCTTCGGATTTGATCGGGACGGAACCAGAATTGATTATTCAGACTCAAGAGAATATAGCTTTGATTCGAGAGAGACTGTTGACTGCCCAGAGTCGACAGAAGTCTTATGCAGATGTACGACGTCGCCCTCTTGAGTTCGACGCTGGGGACCATGTACTATTGAAGGTGTCTCCTACACGAGGGATTTTCCGTTTCGGGAGGAGAGGCAAGCTTAGTCCGAGATATATCGGACCATTTGAGATCCTCGAGAGAGTTGGAGATTTAGCATACAAGTTGGCCTTACCGCCATCGCTGAGTCACGTTCACAATGTGTTTCACGTATCCCAATTGCGGAAACATGTACCGGACCCCAGTCACGTCATTGATTTCGACGAGATCGAGATAGCTAATGATGGCACCTTTGAAGAGAGACCAATCAAGATACTTGAGAGCCGGATCAAACAATTGAGGAATAAACCAATACACTTGGTTAAAGTACAATGGTCACGACATGGAGTCGAAGAGGCCACTTGGGAAACGAAGGACAGTATGAAGACTAGATATCCGGAGTTGTTTTCATCTTAAGTTTCGGGACGAAACTTCTTTTTAGGGAGGAAGGATGTAATAACCGAGATTTCTGTTATGTAATTGGAACTTGTGATATTGTAATGATTGTACTTTTGTCCGAGTACTATTCTCCGTATTTCATAATCCGATGTTGTCGAGCGTTTAATTTTGTGTTTGTGATTTAAAGATTGTATTCTGCGCATGTAGCGCACGCTATTGGATACGTTTAGCGTGCGCTAACGTGGATTAATAGCGCACGCTACTAAGTGTCATTAGCGCACGCTATGCATGGTCAATTTGATTGAGACGTGCGGTAAGTGAGATCTGGCCGGGGGACCCTTGTCGGATCGTGTCGGATGTACCTGGACGGCTTTCGGGAAAAGCCGAGTCAACGCCTTAGCGCACGCTACAGGTATATGCGTAGCGCACGCTAAGTGCTGAGTACAGATTAGTCAGCGAGCCGTTAGCGCACGCTACGAGCAGGGTCTAGCGCGCGCTAATAGCCATTTCTTATAAATAGGACAGCATCCTATTCGTGATTTCAGTTCTTTTTTCTCCCATTACCCGAATTATTACACTTAGAACATAACTTCCTTCATCCTAAACACTTCATATCAACATCCTAGTTCGTGATTGAAGATCCTATATCATTGGAGATTGGTGTTCAAGCTTTCGGTGTTGGATTGCTTCATTTTCCTCCGTGTTCTTCATTACTTTGAGATAGGTGATTCTTCACCGATGTTAGTAAGGTTCTTAAGGACGTTTGATCATGTTTTGATATCCAGTTAATTCGTTATAATCGGTCATCACATGATAGAAGGATACTTTTGACGTATCGGCACTTTATATCGTATGAACCTTTGAACCATCTCAGTATATGGACTCCTAAGCATTTTCAAATAGATTTATGATCAGTAATCGGACATTACCTAGACTGTTACGTTTTACACATTAGAATCATGCGTTTTGGAACGTAGGACGAACGGAACTTAGATTATTTCTTGAAGATGAAGTATGATGTTGAGATGATTATCCGTATATTTGTATCTCATAATCGTAGAGCTTCCACAAACCTTAGTAGCATGTTATGCTTGAGGATGACTTGTTGTATCAACATAGAATTCATGAATTCACCACCTTTCAACACAGTTTTTCCGTTAGCAGTATTCTGCCATGCAAGGTTAGCGCACGCTAACATATGTGAGTTAACGTGCGCTATCGGGGTTCAGTTAACGCACAAAACGTACGTAGCGTACGTTATATATCAGCCGATTCGAACTGTCAGTTCGTAGCTAGCGCACGCTAGTCTTACACGATAGCGTACGCTAACAGGCCGGCTTAGCGCACGTTACGAAGAGTACGTAGTGCACGCTAAGCAGTCCAGGCAGATTGTTTATTTTGAGCTTTTCGGCCGTAGACCGAATTGTTAGGCCATCGTTCGACTTGAGATGATTTGTATATCATTCCTTTTGTTAAGGTTCGAGCTTGTTACGTTGATCGAAGGAGGCGGCCTTCGAGTGTGTCGAGATCATTGAAGTGTTTCGTCCTTGCCATTTTCGAGGCAAGTATCATATGTCGAGTTCAATTTATCATGTTTGTGGTTTTGTTCATATTATTGAATATGAGATGTATTTCTGAAAATTCTTGTGATATTCGTTGTTATTTGTTCGTATTGATGAACATATTGAAATGCATATGTGTATGCATAGTTGATTGATTTATGGTATAAATGATCCGAGGGGATCATGAGGATCTATGCTGAGGGCGCTGGATCGAATGTCCACCATGCGTTGGTCCGACGGGATCATCATGTGGATCTATGCTGAGGGCGCTGGATCGTTGGACGGGTTTTCCACCATGTGTTGGTCCGACGGGATCATCATGGGGATCTATGCTGAGGGCGCTGGATCGCTGGATTACCTTGTATTGTGTTGATGGAATCGTGATGATTCGCATCGTTGGATTCCGGTGGCGGAAGTCCGTTTTGCATGTTTCCTGATGCATTGATGATTTATTGTATGATGATACTTGTACTAGCATTGTTTTGCTAACCCCTTCGGGGGTGGACATTGTTTTGATGTTCAGGTAGCCGAGGAGCGGGGAGGCAACCATGCAAGACGTGACGATGAAATGGCTCAGTGATGTGGTTGATGTTATTGTTATTGTGATTTGTCTTCTTGGTTCGTTTAGTACTCGAGTACGTCTGTATTTAATAAGGTCATTTCGATATGGTTGTATAAGTTAACTCATTTGATCGGTTGAATCAAATCTGTATTTGAACTTCAGTTGTTCGATTGGATTATTTTTACACTTCTTTTAAATTTAGCCTTGTAAATCCTTATCTAAAGGGTTTACGGCGCTGTAATTATTCCGAATATCTCGGGGTGTTACATTGCCTACGACTAATGCAACTCATTTCGAACTTAAACCATCAATAATTCAACTTCTTCCATATTTTCACGGTTTGGAAAGAGAAGATCCGTATATGCATGTCAAGGAATTTCTCGACATTTGTTCTACTTTCCGATTCCAAAATTTCTCTGATGAATCTGTCAAACTTAGATTATTTCCATTTTCTCTCAAAGATAAAGCAAAATTAAGCTAAATTCTCTTCAAGCAAGAACAATTACTAGTTGGGACCAACTAGTGAATAAATTTCTCGCAAAATTTTTTCCAATGTCCAAAACTGATAGTCTTAGAAGAGAAATATCCGAATTTTTCCAAAAAGAAAATGAAGAATTTTACGAGTGTTGGGAAAAATTTAATGATTTAATCCTTAAGTGTCCCCATCATGGTTTTGAAATATGGCGTTTGGTAAAATATTTTTATGACGGTTTAACTCCAAACAATCGCCAATTAATCCAATCAATGCATGGTGGAAAATTTCTTCACCTTATTGGAGACGAAGCTTGGAATGCACTAGAAAATATGTCAATTAATTCACAACAATGGAATTCACTCGACTCTAGAGCCAAATCGATGCATACGACCCAGAAAAAAGGTGGAATTTACGAGGTTAAACAAGATGTTGAAATAAAATCTACCATAGATGATTTAGTACGAAAAGTGGATGCGTTAGTCTTGAAGCAATCCATCCCCTCGTCAAACTCAAAAAATGAATTTTGCATTTCATGTGCGGAATCATTTCATTCATCTCAATCTTGCCCCTCTGGTCCACAAAATCAAGAAATTTTTAATGAAGAAGTCAATGTGTTACATTCATATGGAAAATCTTCGGACAGTCCATTTGCTCCAACTTATAATCCAAATTGGAGGAATCATCCAAATTTTTCCTGGAAGCAAAATATGCCTCCAATGAATCAAGGAGGACATCAAATGAATATGTCAAATCAACAAAATGTCCGTCCTAATCAATATCCTCCAAATACTTATCAGTATCCTTCTATAGTGCCAAAGAAACCATCTTTGGAAGATACGTTGCAACAATTCATGCAATCTACTCAACAAATGTTCCAATCAACTCGGAAGTCGCATACCAAACTCACAGGCTATTTCTAAGCTTGAAACACAAATTGGTCAACTTGCAACAACTTTAGCTGAAAGAGAAAAGGGAAAATTTCCGAGTCAGTCAATCCCTAATCCTAAAGGACAATATGAAGTAAACTCTTCTAACGCAGAAGTTCAGTCCATAACTACCCTTAGAACTGGAAAAGAAATACAAAAGCCTGAATATGATCCGGAAGAAAAATCAAATGAACCACAAGTTTCAAAACCAAAAGATTCTAAGGAAAAAGAAAAGCCTTACGTTCCAAAAGCTCCATTTCCTGAAAGACTTATTCCAAAAGATAAAAGTGCGCAATACAAAGATATAATGGAAATATTAAACAAGTTCGAATAAATATTCCATTTCTTGATGCTATTAAACAAGTGCCTGCTTATTCTAAGTTCTTGCACTGTAAAAAGAAGAACAAATGTTCCAAGAAAGGCATTTTTAGCTGAACATGTTAGCTCAATAATCCAAAATAAAACTCCCGTTAAGTATAAAGATCCTGGTAGTCCTACAATATCTTGTGTCATTGGATATCACATCATTAAACGAGCATTGCTTGATTTAGGAGCCAGTGTGAATTTATTACCATATTCTGTTTATACACAACTTGGATTAGGGGAGCTAAAATCAACATCTGTGATACTTCAACTAGCTGATAGATCTATAAAAATACCTCGAGGAATCGTAGAGGATGTTCTGATTCAAGTAGATAAATTCTACTTTCCTGTTGATTTTATAGTCATAGACACCGAACTGTTGAGAATACCAAAGATCAAATCCCTGTCATTTTAGGAAGGCCATTTTTAGCTACTTCAAATGCATTAATTAACTGTAGAAATGGCATCATAAAATTTTCTTTTGGAAATATGACTGTTGAACTAAATATGTTTAACATTTCTCAACAACATGATGATCATGATGATGTCTGTGAAGTAAATATGATAGAGAGTATGGGTCCTTACTTCTTTCCAAAAATAGATGATGATGATCTTTTTGAAAGCTGTCTTGCTCATTTTGGCTCAGATTTTGACATCGACAGTTCAATTAATGAAGTAAATTCTTTACTAGAGTCTACACCATTATTGGATAATGATAAATGGAAAGCTAAAACCGAACCACTTGAGAGCCAAATGAATAATGAAGTACCTATTGAGGATTTAAAGATAGAGCTCAATCTATTACCCGAGTCTCTAAAATATGCATTTTTAGGACCATCAGAAACCCTGCCTGTCATCATAGCATCTGATTTAGATGAAGAACAAGAAGATAAATTAATCAATGTCCTTAAAGAACATAAAGAAGCAATAGGCTGGACCATCTCCGATATTAAAGGTATTAGTCCTTCTATATGCATGCATCGAATTCACCTTGAAGAAAATGCGAAAACTTCCCGAGAATTTCAAAGAAGACTAAATCCTAATTTGAAAGAAGTTGTAAGAGCTGAAATAATCAAACTCTTAGATGTAGGGATCATCTACCCTATTTCTGATAGCTCTTGGGTCAGTCCTGTTCATATAGTTCCAAAGAAATCTGGCATAACTGTAATCACGAATGAAGAAAATGAACTTGTTCCAACCAAAATTCAAACTGGATGGAGAGTCTGTATTGATTACAGAAAATTGAATTCTGTTACAAGAAAAGATCACTTTCCACTTCCTTTTATTGATCAAATTCTAGAAAGATTAGCCGGTCATGCTTATTATTGTTTTCTTGATGGATATTCCGGCTATAACCAAATTCCCATTGCTCCTGAAGATCAACAAAAAACCACTTTTACATGTCCTTTTGGAACTTTTGCTTACCGACGAATGCCATTTGGTTTGTGTAATGCACCTGCTACTTTTCAGCGGTGTATGATGAGCATTTTCTCTGACATGGTTGAGCGGTTTTTGGAAATTTTTATGGATGATTTTTCTGTATTCGGGTCTAGCTTTGATGAATGTTTACACCACTTAACCCAAGTGTTGGTTAGGTGTAAGGAGAAGAATCTTGTCCTAAACTGGGAAAAATGTCATTTTATGGTTAAAAAAGGAATTGTCTTCGGACATGTGATTTCTGAAAAAGGAATTGAGGTGGACAAATCTAAAGTTGATTTAATATCCAGTCTTCCACCCCCACGAACGATTAAAGAAATTCGGTCATTCTTAGGCCATGCTGGTTTTTACCGTCGATTCATCAAAGATTTTAGTAAAATCTCGAGGCCATTATGTAATTTACTTTCAAAAGACACACCTTTCGTATTTGATGATCATTGTCTAAAAGCTTTTAAGACACTCAAATCTATGTTGAGCTCTGCACCTATCATCAAATCTCTAAACTGGAATCTTCCTTTTGAAATAATGTGTGATGCATCCGACTATGCCGTCGGTGTAGTATTGGGTCAAAGAGAAAATAAATTGCCAACTGTAATACATTATGCAAGCAGAACTCTAAATGATGCCCAATTAAATTATTCTACAACTGAAAAAGAATTGCTTGCAGTCGTTTTTGCTTTAGACAAATATCGATCTTACTTGATTGGTTCAAAAGTCATAATTTACTCCGATCATGCTGCATTAAAATATCTTCTTTCTAAGAAAGATGCTAAACCTCGCTTGATCCGTTGGATTCTATTGTTACAAGAGTTTGACTTAGAAATTCGAGATAAAAAAGGTGTTGTTGCTGATCATTTGTCTAGGCTAATCGTGAATTTTACTGATAAAGAACCTCCCATTAATGAAACTTTCCCTGATGAACAACTCATGTCTGTTTCTCAAATACCTTGGTATGCAGACATTGTCAATTACCTTGTTACTGGTAACATGCCCTCTCATTGGAATAATCAAGATAAAACAAAATTTTTAAACGAAGTAAAAAAAATTCTTTTAGGATGATCCATATTTGTTCAAATATTGTCCTGATCAAATTATTAGGAGATGTGTGCCAGAACATGAACAACAAAATATCATTTCCTTTTGTCATGATCATGCATGTGGAGGTCATTTTAGTTCAAAGAAAACAACTGCTAAAATTCTGCAATGTGGTTTTTATTGGCCAACACTTTTCAAAGATACACATTCATATTGCACCACATGTGATAGATGTCAAAGATTAGGTCGAATTTCTAAACGAAATATGATGCCTTTAAACCCAATTTTAATTATTGAAATATTTGATGTTTGGGGCATAGATTTTATGGGACCTTTTCTAATTTATTTTGGCAATCTTTACATCCTTGTGGCCGTCGATTATGTTTCAAAATGGGTAGAAGCAATTGCTTGCAAAACAAATGACCACAAAGTCGTGGTAAAATTTTTGAAAGAAAATATTTTTTTCCAGATTTGGAACACCACGAGCAATTATAAGTGATGGAGGAAAACATTTTTGTAATAAATTTTTGAATCATTTATTTAAAAAATATGGTGTTACACATAAAGTTGCTACTCCTTATCACCCTCAAACAAGTGGTCAAGTTGAAATTTCAAATAGAGAAATCAAACATATTCTTGAAAAAACTGTTAATCCTACAAGGAAAGATTGGTCTTTGCGATTGAATGATGCATTGTGGGCTTACCGTACTGCTTTTAAAACTCCCATCTAATGTCTCCATTTAGGCTTGTCTTTGGAAAATCATGTCATTTGTCTGTTGAATTGGAACATAGAGCATCTTTGGGCCATAAAACGATTAAATTTTTCATTAGACATGGTCGGAATTCATAGGAAACTTCAACTAAATGAATTGGAAGAAATCGAAATGATGCGCATTTATCAGGTGCAAGGAAATATAAGGACAAAATGAAATTTTTTCATGATAAACACATTTTGAGAAAAACTTTTTCTCCCGGTCAAAAAGTCCTTCTTTTTAACTCTCGCTTGTTACTATATCCAGGAAAGTTGCGATCACGAAGGTCTGGACCATGTATCATTCATACTGTCTATCCTCACGGAGTCAGAGAAATTGAAAATCCAAAAATGGTAATATTTTCAAAGTAAATGGTCAACGGTTAAAACCATATTTGGAATTAAAATCTTTTGAGGTAGAAGAGATTCTTCTTAAGGACCCCGATATTGTGGATTAATACTCCATTGTGTTTGCCCGGTCAAGTGGCGGATAACGGTACTCCGTGGCTAGTGAAGTCGGATTTTTCAGTTTCCCACAACAACTGATTTTGTAGATATTTTTATTTTATTTTTAATTATGGAAGAAACTTTGAAAACAATTTAAAAAAGATTTCCCTTTCTTAGTAAAAAAGTCATTTTGAAACCTTACCAAGCCAGAGTTGAAAGAATGAGGTTGCTTATGAATAACGGCATACATTTTGATATTCGATTCATTATTGAAGCCAAAGTGAGAATAACGGGTGAATTCACGGAAACACCAACTAGATTTTTACCAGGGCTTGGAAAAAGTTCATATGCCAAGAAACGACGAGCAAAGAAAATCGCTGTTTGCTACAAATGTGCTAGGTGGAACTGTGATTCAAGATGTCGATCTTTAGGAATTCCTTCCACAAACAGAGAAGATAAAATTCAGTTCATCAAGGATGGTCTGAATAAAGAGAATTTAGATGATATCGAAATTTCTCTTGACACGCATCCTAGTGGACTCGTACATTTCGGGATTCGATGTTTGTGGAATAAATTCAAACCAGAATATGAACAACGTCTTGGGAATCTGACGTTAAAAGACCCTGTTTGCCAATTTGTAAGAAAATTGGATGAGAAGCTTCTCCCCGACTCATAGAAGGCGTTTAAGCCGTTTCTGAACGTAAAATCAGAGGAAGATGTGAGCCACAATCACAACTACTGTACATACATGTGAGTATCTTTACTTTTTGTCGTTTTTTTAGATTTTCTGAATAAAAAATGTGATACGCAATAAATGCATTCATTATTCTATTAAGTAGTTGAAGCGCAATTAACGCGGTCACAGATTTGATAAATCTTTTTATTTTATTTTGCATCTATAAATAAACATTGCAGTTGTTTCTTTTCTGCATCCCTCAAACTTGTATTCTTTTCATTTTCTCTCTAAGTAATTTCTTTTCAAAAAATGGAATCATCATCTTCCACAAAAAGATTTAACTCCATCTGCATTTTTGGTGGAGCTAGTCATGGGAAAGAGGATTGCTTTATCAAGCACCCACAACTTAGGTCGTACCTTAGGACAAAAATGCATTCATGTAGTTTACGGAGGAGGAAGTCTAGGATTAATGGGACGTGCTGCTGCTTCTGCCTATATGGAAGGAGTAAAAGTGTTGGGAATCATTCCAAAACCTCTGGCTGAAAGTAAAATCACTGGAGCAACCATTGGAGATGAGTTCAGAGCTGTGAATATGCAAGACCGCATAACTCACATGATAAATAATGCTGATGCCTTTATCATCCTTCCCGGTGGTTTTGGCACTCTTGAGGAACTTTTTCATGTGGTTACCAGAGCCCAGCTAAATGTTCATACAAAACCAATAGGTCTGCTAAATGCCAATGGTTTCTTCGATGGTTTACTATCTTTCATCAACTACTCTTCTGAAAAAGGTTTTATTTCTGAGCGTGCTAAACGAATCATAGTTGTTGCAACAACACCAGAAGAGCTGATCAAAAAACTTATTGCATTTGTTCCTGAACCAGACCCAGCTCTAGCTAATATTGTTTGGATGGAAGATTTCACTGTGCGAAAACGCAAAATTGATACATTCCTTTCCCTCTAATATCCCACATCATCCCTCTTGTTGTTTTTACTTTTTAGCGAGTGTAAAAATCGTGAAAATGATGGCAGCTTAAGGAGTTTTCTTTTTGATCTCTTGACGCGCATCTATCCACGATTTATGTATTGTTATTTCTATTACTGTACTTTTTCTGTTTGTTTTTAATAAAAGCATTGATGGCAGCGTAAGGCGACTCTTCGGACTCTCTTGAAGCGCATCTAGGTTGTTTGTGTTATACTTCCGGGTATATATTTTCTTTTGTTGTTTTGCCACACTTATTTCTTGCAGGTCAAAAAAAAAAAAAAGGCTTGAGCAAAGCGTCGTCTTTCATAAACAGGGAAGCCTTATTTAAACCCTTACTCCATTGTTCTTTTTACACAATACGGATATTGTTTATCATTAAGTGTGGGGGAAGGTGTATATCTATATCTATATATATATATATATATATATATATATTCAATATTAAATAAAAAAAAGGCTGAAAATCACGACACCATTTTCTTGAGAAAACGTTAGTGAAAAAATCATTTTTGGGATGTTTCACTGGTTTTGATAATGGATTTGGATGAAGGTGTATGGGATTCAGTACACAACACCCTTTTTGTGAGTTTTGAGCCTTAGAGCAATCCTTATATATACGCTCTATATTTTTGTTGTGTGGTCAAACATATTGTGTTCATTCTAGAACTTGCTCATTTATACATTTCGAGACTACATTCATAAACTCTTGCATTAAGATGATAAAGGCAATTAGGATTAACCCTTGTTGGCTTATATTTTTCCCACCCATTACATTTTATCCTTAGAAGCCCCATTGAGCCTGAGCCTATTTCTTTGATCAAGCACATTACTTTAGCCATTATCCATTCTTGTTGATGACTCATCCATTTGCACCCTCTAGTCAAAGATTTAATTGTGAACTAGATGTGTGACAAATAGGGGCCGATGTTCATAAGAGTATTGTGGAGATTAAGAGCTTTTGTTGAAAGTGAAAGGGTGTGAAGTACATTGGAGTATTGAACCAAAAAAAAATATAAATAAAGGCCAAAAAAAAAAATCTAAAAAAAAAAAACGGCCTGATTAAAAAAAAATTGAAAAAAAAAAACGGGAGGTCAAGTGCATATACATAAAATAGCACTTGAACTATCCCTTAATTGATACATAAATCCTTCCAGAAGATCCATTGCATACTTTTCCTTACACAAGAGTATGACCTTACCAGATGAATATTCAAATACCATGTACAGAATAACTTGGGGATGATGGGTTGAGAGTTTTCATTACACAAGGGGGGTGTTGATTGTTATTTGTAGGATTTGTTATGCATCTAAATTCACAATTGATCTTGGCTAGCAAACCTCATAATTTTCCCTTTATCCTACCCATACCCAAAGCCACATTACAACCAAAAGAAAGACCTTTTGATTTATGCATGAGTTTATTTTTAAGTAGTGGAGATTTGATTTTTGACCAAGCATATGGTAATGACACATTATGCTTTGATATGAGTGAACTCTTCTCGAATATCCCGTATATACACTTGAGTGAAGAGTGATATCCACTGTGAGGGTACTGAATCTTTTGGCATTCGATTCTCAATGAAGTTGTTAGAATTTGGTGCGGCATCCTATTTTCTCTGATCTCACTTGGGTCATGATCACTTGTTCTCTCTTGATATTGGTTTTGTCATGATTTTTTCAGATATGAGTATTATAACTCGGGTATAAGATTTGCCCAGGACGTGCAAAAGATAAGTGTGGGGAATTTGTTTAGTATATTTTGAGTAATATTTTTATTAGTATTTTATGTATATAATTGTGTGTTGTGTGATAATTTATTCGTTTTACCATATATTTATATTATTTCATTTTGTTAGAATTTTCTTTAATTTTATGTCATTTTGGATAATTAATTGGAATTAAATTATATCCGCAGTTAACCAACCGGACATGACAGATCAATTGGTTCAAGGGCGATATTTTTACAAAATTCAAATATAGTGACGACGGTCTCACTTTATTCGTCTGCCGAGATGATCGTTTTAAAAAAATTCATCCGAATCCGAGTTCGTATGAAGAAGTTATGACCGTCAAGGACAATTAAATAGACGCACCATATTGTGCCACGTGTCAACACCGATTGGACCGAATTTCAACTCTGGCCGATGTCATCCATGACATCGCACCCATGGCCGTGTATTATTATTGGGGGTGGAATTTTTAATTGTAAAAATGATTATTTTATTGATTTTGAAGTAGTATAAATAGGGGATGAATGTGTAGTGTTTTGGAGAGGAGAAAAAAGGAGAAAAAAATAGAGAGAAATTATTGTAAGGGAGAGAAATAAAAATAGTGTGTAGTAAAATTATATTTGAGTAATAATATTATGAAATATTTATTTATTTGTGTTGTTATTATGAGTGAGTAATTTTCTTTTACTGGGGTTATGATGAAACCATGTCTATATTATTATTAATATTTATATAATAATTCCAAATAAATATTTTTAACGGTTATGATTTTCGCTTCAATAGGAGAATATTATTTCATCAATTATATCACGTATTTTTGATAGTTATAAATTCCCCATTGCTTTGTGATTATTGATATTAGTTAATTTGTTTGATTATTTGTTTTCCATTAAATTGGATACATATAATGCTTAGAAATTACATTTTTCAAGCGAAGGAAAATCTATATTTGAATTATAATTTTGTACTTATTGTCAGATCTATAGGGAAATAGTGAGATTGATTTCAGAATCTATTCCCTGAATTTCTTGGAATTAAAATATAAAATAAATAATAAATAGACATTGGTGGACTCTAAACCCTAGTAAATTATTTAAAATCAATTTACCTAAAATCTACTTAAAATTACTGTTATTTGTTGCAATTATTATAACCATTAAAAAATCAAATTATTTGGGACTAGGTTAGAATTTAATATAATTTGGTTCAAAACGATAGGAATAATTTGACTTCACTAGTATAGTCCTCCTTGTGGAATCGACCTTGCACCGCATATCTATATCGAACAAATCGTGCGCTTGCGAGTATTAGACTAAAGAATCAACCAACAACATGGTGCAGAAAGGAAAGGGAAATTCCCGAAAGGTTCAAAGGGTAGGCGGTCCAAAACCTACGGACAAATGTCTTGAATATGGTGAGTTGGGCCACTGGCGTAGGACTTGTCCTAAGATTAATAGCGCATCAGGTACGGAATTTTTTGTTTTTGAAACCAATTGTTCCGCTACTGTATATTCTGCTTCATGGATTATGGATTCAGGTGCTACTTCTCATATTTGTACTATGAATCAGGATCTGGAACGAAGTAGGCAGCTTAAAGCTGGGGAAGTAATGATCACTGTCGGAAGCGGACAAGGTGTCGAGGCAACCGATATTGGATCACTCCTACTGGGTTTAGAATCCGGTTTTATTTTCACGTTAGATGAAGTACTTATTTTGCCCAAGGGGCACAAAAAAATATTGTATCCATTCCAGTCTTGGACCGGAAAGGATTTCGTTTCTTCATTGGTAATGGTAGTTGTAAAATTTATTTTTGAAATAAATTGGTTGGCACAGCTACATTGTTGAATGGTTTATATCATCTGAACTTACAAAATAAAACAGCAGTGAACACTATAACTAGGAAACGTGGCAGGCAAGATACTAATCAAGCTCTTAAGTGGCACCTTAGACTTGGTCATGTTGGTCAGACCAAGGTTCAGAAAATAAAGAAAGATGGACTTTTAAGTCCACTGGGTGTAGAACCCTATCCAACTTGTGAATCTTACCTTAGAGGCAAAATGACTAAGTCCCCCTTCACAGGGACATTTGAAAGGATTGCTGAAAAACTTGGGTTGGTACATACCGATGTTTGTGGTGCTTTGGAAGCAGCCCGAGATGGATATAAATATTTCATAACGTTCACAGATGATCATACTAGGTATGGGATTGTTTACTTAATGAAACATAAATCCAAAGAATTTAAGACCCTAGTTGAAAAACAGACTGGATGTTATATCAAAGCACTTCGGTCGGACCGAGGTGGCGAACATATGAGCTCAGAGTTTGATGAGTTCCTTAAGGAACATGGAATAGTTTCACAATTCACACCTCCAGGAACCCCACAGTTAAATGGTGTTTCAGAAAGGAGAAATCGGACTTTGTTGGACATGGTTCGCTCCATGTTGAATTATACTGATTTACCAATTTACCTATGGAGGTATGCCTTACTAACCGCTGCCTATATCCTTAATAGATGTCCTTCCAAATCCGTTCCTATCACTCCACATGAGATGTGGAAGGGTAAGAAACCAAGTCTTAATCATATAATGATTTAGGGATGTCCAGCCTATGTGTAGAAGGCTAAGGTGGACAAACTGGAAGCAAGGTCCATCAAGAGACGTTTCATTGGATACCCAGAGGACTTGTTGGGTTATCTATTCTACATGCCAGAAGACCATAGGGTCGTTGTGGCTTTACAAGCACACTTCCTTGAGGATGAGTTCATTCAGGAAGGTGGCTCGGGTAGACATATCTCTTTGAAAGAGCATAATGAAAGTCCTAAGGAGACATCTGATCAAGGATCAGGAACCAAACCTATTGTAACACAACCTTCACTTCGAAGGTCTGATAAGGTGTCTCACTTACCTGAGAGGTATGGCTATACACATATCGAGGAACTGGGTCTCCACGATGCACCTGATAGCCGTGAGGATGACCCATTCGATTTGATGAAGCAGTCAGAGGACTTTGACTTCGTATGAAATGAGGAGGAACCATGTGTTTACAATAGGGTCAGTGGGAGCAACATTGCATTCTTAGTACTATATGTAGATGATATTCTACTTATAGGAAATAACGTAGCAATGATCAGCAATGTGAAGGCTTGGCTTTCTAAAACATTCTCCATGAAAGACTTGGGAGAAGCTTCCTATATTCTAGGGATCCGTCTTTACAGAGATAGACCACGAAGAATGATAGGACTTTCCCAATCCCTCTATATAGATAAATCCTGAGAAGATTCAAGATGGATGAATCTAAAAGAGGTTTCCTTCCCATGCGACATGGAATTCATCTCACCACGAAAATATGTCCTCAAAGTGAGGAAGACAAGAGAGAGATGAGTAAGATACTATATGGCTCGACAGTGGATAGCCTCAAGTGCGCTATGTTGTGTACAAGACCGGACTTAGCCTATGCTGTGAGTATGGTAAGTCGATTTCAAGCAAACCCGGGAAGGGAATACTGGACTGCCATCAATAACATTCTTAAGTACTTGACAGGAACTAGAGATATGGTTCTTACTTACGGTGGTGGGGAACTGAAGGTGATTGGATTCACTGATTTTGATTTTCAAGGAGATAATGACGACTCTAAGTCGACATCTGGATATTTGTTTACTCTCAATGGAGGAGCAGTACCTTGGAGAAGCTCCAATCAAACCGCTACTGCAGATTCCACCTGCCAAGGAGAGTACCAAGCTGCCTCAGAGGCTAGCAAAGAAGCATTTTGGATGCAGAAGTTTGTGCAAGAACTTCAAGTGGTGCCGAATGCGGAGCTGCCTATATCACTATTATGTGATAATGATGGAGCTGTCGCCCAAGCCAAGGAGCCTAGGGCTCACCACAACACCAAGCATATAGAGAGAAAGTATCACATTGTTCGAGAGATGGTTGGAAAATGATATGTTTCGTTGCAAAGAGTAGACTCAGAAGAACAATGTCTCTGACCCGCTGACTAAGCCATTATCTCAGGCCGTCTTGGAAAGATATCTGAAGAACATGGGTATTGGATACCATGATGTGTGGCATTGAGTGCAAGTGGGAGATTGTTAGGAATATGCCCTCGAATGCCACTCATGGGATGATAGAGTAGGGGCATTGTACTTGTAATTATGGAATAATTAATAAAAAGGCAATACGATTTATTCGCTGTTTAATGTATTTCAAATGCATTCTTGATTTGGTAAACATTGAAGTGAAGTCCATGTAAATAAATCGAACATTCCATTCTCGTTATCGAATAAGAGAAAATGCACTGGAAGTGTTTAAAGTTTATTTACGTAAATCGTTCGCAGGTCAATAAACTTAAATGGGCATTAAGTTTTAGTAAGACTTGTATAACTGATGCTAGGACGTGTGCATGTATTGATAGCATAGTTATAAGTATATTGGTGGGACCAGTATACTCAAACACGACTCATACTTGATTCAGTCACACGGTATTCACTCTCGGAGAGTCGATGACGAATCTAAAGGTTGTGATAATATACGTGGACCTTTGACTTGAGGGTTCAGTAGAAGATGTGCATGTGACGTTTAGTTTGTCATTAAAGTAGTTAGACTCATTTGCTTAATTGCTGAGTTAACCTCGAAGTGCGGACTATATGGGCAGGTAGCAGTCTTTACTGTACGCCAAGAAAGGATTCTATCTCCTGTTAGTGAGCAGGCGAATGTTCTATACGGTTAATGGCAAATAAGATCATAAGTCTTTGGCCAAAACATTCTGATATAGTCGTATTAGATACACTAGTAATCAGTCGATCTTGATTTGCATTAATACATGTATAGAGTCTAGTCAACAGTAGGGTTTGACTTTACCGTGACCCGAAGACTTGACCGGGACATCTTATGAAGGGTCTATACGTATATGGTATTCACGACATAATGGTTCTGGAATGATTCCTTCATTCGTTCTCACTCAGGATTTACAGTGCGGCCCGCTAGGCTGGCTAAGTGCTGCCCGCACTTATTGGTTCCTCTCAATGCCGGTTGAGACGGACCTACAGAGTCGCGCATCAAGATCGTTGATGGATAAATATGAAATTATCATCTCTCTATCAATATTAGATATTGGATATCTAATTATGATTTATTAGATAAATCAAATAACAGTCTTATGAATTGAAATTAAATTACCGGGTATTTAATTTAATTCATAAATTATATTCTTAGAGAAATATATTTATATTTGATATAATTAATTAATTGAATTAATTAATTAGTATAAATACATTGGTGATGAGATGGAGTGTATTTATCCGAGTCGTTTGACGTACGTCTAGTACACGAGCCGAGTAACTCGACCCGTTTCCTAGCATTTTCCAAAGAGTTGACCGTCCCACCTCCTCTCTCTCTCTTGTGTTGGTGTGTGTTTTTGTTTAGAGTGAAAACTTGTTTTGACCTTTTACATATAGCATTATTCTTTTTTGTCCCAAGTTTAGCAACAACTCTTTTGATACCCAAATTATCGAAATTGATTTTTACTCGAATAAATTCGAGTCATATATTGTAATTTCGAGTAACATAATTTCGAGTCAACTTTAAAAAATATACAATATTGAGGAAGGTTGACAATCGGGTAACACAATTAGACAATCGAATTACCCGAATTCGGATTACCGAACAAAATATGAGTTACCCGTAACAAAATCGGGTTACCCGAATCTGAATTCGGGTAACACTGCACTTCATATTCGAGTTACCCGAATTCAGATTCGGGTAATACTGCACTGCACTGTACTGCACATGATGTTTGACACGAATGGACAAAAAAAAAATCACTCGGACAAAAAAATTTCACTCATCACACATGATGTTTGGCACGGATGGAGAAAAAAATTTCACTCATCACTCGAATGGACAATTCCACTTCGGGTAAACCATCATGTGTGACACGAATGGAGAAAAAAAATTTCTTGGTAAACCGTCATGTATGACACGAATGGAGAAAAAAATTTCACCCATCACTCGAATGGACAATTCCACGACAATTCCACCCACGACACATTTGTTTTAAGCTTTTTTTTTATGTTTGTCACGAATAGACAATGCCCTAGTGCCCCACACGAATTCGGTGTATATTTTTGCAAGTTCACTCGAAATTATGTTACTCGAAATTACAATATATGACTCGAATTTATTCGAGTAAAGGTCAATTTCGACAATTTGGGTATCAAAAGAGTTGTTACTAAACTTGAGGCACAAAAGAATATTACTATATACAAATAAGCAAAACAAGTTATTCCCACTTTTGTTTAATATTACATCACATACTGTCTTTTGCATGTGATTGTTTTTATATCTCATTAAAAGACTTTTTCCATGTGACTTGAGAATTTGATTCTCTTTATATTGTTATCATTTTTTTTTGAGGGAGTGAACTCTCTCCCCACAGGATTGTTGGCCCCTCGGTCTTGCAGGAGATAAACGAGAGATGTGTCATAGTGGTCAGAATCTGAGCGAGAGGACCCACAATACCGACCCCCAGCACAGCCCCCCACATCAAGGTGAGAAAACTGCACCACACGAGAATCGAACCGCGGTTGCCGGGGATGATATCTCACGTCATCTCAGCCTTAACCACTAGGCTATGCCCTGTGGGCATATTGTTATCATTAAACACACCACATGAAGTGAGACTTCAGCTTCCAAAATCGGACGAGAGCAGGATTGAGAGGAGATATATTTTTCCTTTCTTCATTTTGTTCATCTTTGAGGTGAAATAAAAATAAGAAAAATAAGAGAGAAAAATTGATATAGTAATTTTTAGCCGTGTTCTACCAAGAACGGGCTGCTATATATTTTTTCGGTCAAGTTCCGTCGCGTGGTGAAGTAGAGACATCGTACTTTCGGTGCTTGGAACGAAGAGAATTCGCGTTCGTGACCGGGTTCGTGAACAACATCAACTTACGTAGATATCTTCAAAGGCTTCAAGGGTCTGGGACTTTGAACCTTTCCTCTTCGTTATTTCTTTTCGTATATACGTTACTTGATCGATCCTTGTTTGGGATTATTTTATTATTTTTCCGCTGCGTATTTCGTTTTATTACCGAAATCCCAACAGATGCAATATTGAGCAACTAAACGATACTTTATAATATCTATAATTTTTTACAACATCTTGCATTGTCGACTATAAAAAAATCATTGAGTAAGATTAACTCGTATCCAGATATAATTTTCAAGTAACCAAATTATACTTGTTGACTATAAAAGTGATATTGGAGTATCCAATCTCTTCTATTCGATTAACCAACTATATATCTTTAAGTATTCAACTACAATACGGCATATATTTTGTACACCATACCACCCAAATTGAAGTAAAAATACATATATAAACTCATTATTAAACATCGAAAGTCTCAATAACCGACCAACACCACCAAAATTCCAAATATACAATCATTACTCATCAAGTTGAGCAGAAACTTGAAATATTAACAACAATATAAAATTGAAGAAAATCAAACTCAAACATCTGGAACTACCGCTCCTATTGAAAATATATTTGAATACAGTAAAATTAGACTCACATCTCTGGATACCATCATGCTTTACTTTAATTATCATAATATACACATTCAGATACCTTTAATTTAAAAAAAATCAGAATGAAGAAATATCAATTCAGCCACCACGCTGCATTTCACGTCAGGACATCATCCACGCCCATCGTCGACCTGTATTGCTGTTTTCGAGTCTATTTTTTTATCAAAATTGGGTTGGCCCGTAACACAAATCAAAACAATATTTCATATTAGAACCGTTGTCGACCTTCAATTCGCACTGCCAGATCCTTCGTCATACCACCTAGAGATGTTAAACGGGCTAGCCCTAGCGGTTCCGGGCTAGCCCTAGCGGGCTTCGAGCTAAACGGTCCGGGCTAAAAAAGCCCGGATTTAAACGGGCTAGGAAATATTGGCCCTAACCCTAACCCTAACGGGTTTCGGGCTAAACGGGCTAAACGGGCTAAATATTTAAAAAATCTATTTTTTATTTTTTTATAAGTAAAAAAATAATAACAATATATTTTATATATATAGTAACAACTATACTATAATAAATATAACAAAAAATACACTTTTATGCATATATTATATATAATATTAATATAGTGTATATATATATTGTTATTATTGAGTATATATATATATAGTGTATATATATATTAATATAGTGTATATATATATTGTTATTATATATAATATTAATATAGTGTGTATATATATTGTTATTATTGAGTATATATAATATTAATATAGTGTATATATATATATATATATCGGGCTTCGGGCTAGCCCTAGCGGGCTTCGGGCTAGCCCTAACGGGCTTCGGGCTAAACGGTCCGGGCCAAAAAAGCCCGGATTTAAACGGGCTAGGAAATATCGGCCCTAACCCGGTTTTTTGGCGGGTTAAACGGGCCAGCCCTACGGGCCCGAGCCCGTTTAACATCTCTAATACCACCACATAAATATTCCGACCACCACACACAACAAAGCCAGCCAATCCCCTAGCCAACAAGCCGGTGGATTTCATTCATCCTCATGTAACTTTGACGAATAGGTTGATGGATTGCTGGAAAATCAAAGAAACGTATAAATTAGAGGAATAATTATCTAAAATATGTAGAGAGAAAGAGAACAGCAAAGAGGAAAAACGAGAAAGGGTATCGACGACGATTCTGCAAAGAAGAGTAGAGAGAGATGCATAAACGTATTGTAGGGGAGAAGTTTTGTTTATTTGGAAACTGAAGTTGCTAGGTGATAGGATATTGAATTAATTTTGTTTCCGTTTATACAATCTATGTCATTGGTGTAAATAGTTTTCTTTTGTTTTATTTTTGTAAATAAATGATATTTGTTGTATAGTTATGTAAAGATCCCTAATATTAATAATAATAATATGTAGGGTTGATGATGTATTGAGAATAAAAATATTTGATACGGGCCGAAAATTGACGAGATGCAAATATTGACTTTCCTGTATTGAAAATAAAATATTTAGCTTCACATATTCGTGAAAATGAGATGAAATTCATGATAAAATTATTGGGGCATTAACTAATTACATAGAAATTGAGTATTGTTTTCATTAAATTCACGATAAATGCGTATGCATAAATTGGGGGTTACACGTAAATGACATAAATCTTTAGGACCTTTAGCTAATAAATGATTTGTGTCATTCTGTGAGAGACGTTCATTTTATTCAATAACAAATGTTATTGATTTTTGCAATATGATCGCTAAGAATTTTAAAAGAGGACATTGTCAAATCTTTTGTCGGAATTTTTGTATTTCATAGTAAAAATATTAAAGATTATGTCACTTAGAGCTTTTTTAAGACGATAATAATGAACTGATATTTTATGGAGTTATTTTTTTATATATTGTTTGTTTGTTATTGAAATTTTATCCCGAATAATTTTGAATTCATGGCTCCACCGCTGTGCGTGGCTGAACGTAACTGATCGTTTGGTTTATCGCTGTGTTCCATCGCGACAAACGACTTTGACGGTTGACTCATAATCAAATATTAATTTTTTTTTTAGTTATGTTTTTTTGTTACTAAATATATCTGCTTACTTTTATATGTTTCGACGGGATATATATACTAGTTACACATAACAATTCTTAATTGAATTCTCTCTAATATTTTTGCTTACTTTTTTATATTTATTTTCATTTCTTTGTAGATAATAATATTATTATCTATACTTCTATTAAAAGAGAGTCGTGATACATGTCACTTTGTAAGATTTTTTATTTTTTATTTTAAAATATAGTTTATATATAGAGATGTATTCTTAAATTTCCAAAAAAAAATTCTAGATATGTATTGTGGGAGTTTTATTCCACAACTTACACTCATCTACCAATAAAAAAATCCTTCCTTTATTTTTTTAGCTTAAAATTTTAAATATTTATAATTTTTTAAATCAAGTTTATTTTTAATGGAATATATATCAAATTAATTTTTATTTCACAATTTTCAACTAGACATCCATATGAATCTAATAAATTTGATGGATTTACAATAATGACCGATTGCACAAAAAAAATATATTAGAAAAAATATGAATTTTTTTTTCAGTAAAATTAATTGATGCAAAATAAAAATATATTAACTCATTTATTGCTTACATAAAAAATAAATTATGATATTTATTTAATTATAATAATTAAAAATAAAAAACAACACATACATATATATTAAGACGTAATCACATATTACTTTCGTCCCCAAAATTTGTTCCTACTTTTTTTCGGTATGTCCAGGAAATTTGTTCATGTAATGGACACTAATTGACTTAACACTCCGCTAATGTGGTACTCTTTCTTGAATTATATTACACCCCATAACACACTCAATAAGTCTTTTATTAATATTACCCCAATATGATACTCATGTAGAAGATTATCAAAAATAAATTTAGAGATCGAGAAATTATTTTTTAATAAGATAATATCTTATGCGGTGCATCGCACCGGATAACATCTAGTTCCTATAATAAGAACGGACAATAAAAGAAGGGCTATGATGCAAATACACACCTAACGTATGAGCTATGATGCACGGATTCTTCAAAATTGGGCAGTATGCAGTATCGGATACTGTATGGGTGCGGGTGCGGGTGCGATTCGCGTGGGATTCGCACGGGATTCGCCATGTGGCGAATCCGTGCAAAAAAAAAAATTTCGGACTCCGGATACGCGAGTCCGTTTTTTTTTAGTTTTTTTTTTTTTGTAATTTTTAAAAAGTAAATCAAATAAATTAAAATAAAAAAGTAAATTATTTAATAAGTAATTACTTACCTTTAGCAGTATTCACGGACAGCATTAGAAAGCTCCGCTGCTCAAAGCTATTTTGAATTGTTTTTTGTATGACTTGTTTTATATATTTGAATTGATTTTATGGTGATATTTGAATTGTTGTTTTTTATATTTAACAAGTGTTATATATAATAAAATATAAAATAAACAGACGTATTCTTGCCGTATCGCACCCTAATATTTTCAAAAAAAACATATCCCCGCACCCGTATCTGCCCGCACCCGCACCCACCCCCACACCTGTGCAACATAGCGTATGAGAGAAGTGCAAATACACCATTAACGTAACATTTGGGGCTGTTAGCCCCCGAACGTACTGTAATTGGTGCAAATAAGCCCCTCCGTCTAATAGTCTTGTTGACGTCGTTTGAATTTTCCCCCCTTTTTTTTATCTTTACTTTATGGTGGGCCCTGATCCTACGAAGCAAGTAACTCAACTATAAAATGTGATATTTGTATTTGGGTTTTCTTCGCAGAACACATATACAATTGTAAATTATGCATTTACAAAAAGTGAAATTATACATGAACATTTAATAAGAGAATAATTAAGTCAAAACTAGACATATTAGAGCATATATAATTTTACAATCAAGAAATATAAAAAGGTAAGGAACAGTAAAAGGCAAAGAGAAAATAATGTAAATGTACTTAAGAATTAAATAGTGATATGAATCGATTAAAACAACTAATGTTATCTACTTCGAATTAAAGTCAAGTTAGTCAGTCAAGTGTGCTCATTAATCTCTCTCTCCGGAGAGAGAGAGGGAAGGAGGGAGGGAGAGAGAGAGAGAGAATTTGTTGGCTATAATAAAAGAAAAGTTGCAAAGGTTATCGGTGGAAGGGACTTCAAGCCTATAAAAAGAGGTCCAAGACTAAGGATTAAAATGCACCAATTAAATACACTTTAAGTATTTAATTCTTCTTTCTTTCGTTCTCTTGTCTTAGAGTGTGAAAGGTGCGAGTTAAATCTTTGGAGAGTGTGAGTGTAATTGGGGGTTGGCTTGAGAGATTATAGCTGTGTGATTGTAATAATTTTTCACATAGTGGCTTTTCTTCTCTCTTGAGGCCTGTGTTTTTTCTCCGATTTTGGAGTTTCCACGTATATTCTCGTGTTATTTGTTTTTCTCTATTTTAGTTCTTTGGGAGGTTTGTTGGGAATTTTGAGACCGTTTTCCCAACAACTGGTATCGGAGCCCGGGTTCGGGGGAGGTCTCGGTTTTAGAGGTTTGAAGTATGCTCTGTGGTTGCAGCTTTGCCTGAGCTTCCACATCAGAAACAAATTTCTATTGGTCGTATTAGAGGGTGTCTTGGTATTTCAGAGGTTCGGAGTATACTTTGTGGTTGCAGCTTTGTCTGATCTTCCACATCAGAAACGAGGATTCTGTTGGGTTTGAGATACAGATACGATGTCAAGGTTCAGTCCCATGAGGTTCGATGTAGAGAAGTTTGACGGAAGGATCAATTTTGGCTTGTGGCAAGTTCAAGTCAAGGATGTGCTGATTCAGTCCGGATTACACAAGGCGTTGATGGGGAAACCAGCCCCTATTTCCAGCGATGATAAAAGCGGGACCAGTAAAGGCGATGATGAAGAATGGGATGATATGGATTTGAGAGCGGCAAGTGCTATTCGTTTGTGTCTGGCAAAGAATGTGCTAGCTAATGTGCATGGGTTGTCAACGGCAAAGGAGCTTTGGGAGAAGCTTGAACAGTTGTACCAAGGCAAGGGCATCTCGAATCAGTTGTTTCTCAAGGAGCAGTTTCATACTCTACGTATGGATGGAGGTACAAAAATTTCAGATCATTTGAGTGTTCTTAATGGTATCGTCTCGGAACTGGAGGCTATCGGAGTGAAGGTTGAAGATGAGGATAAAGCGTTGAGGCTCATATTATCTTTGCCATCTTTCTATGAACATATGAAGCCTATTATGATGTACGGGAAAGAGACCCTGAAGTATGAAGATGTTACTAGCAAACTCCTGTCCGAGGAGAAAAGACTGGAAGGTAGCAACTATACTTCATCAGAAGGTGCGGTTTTGATATGTAGGAACGGAAAGAAGAAAAACTCTTCGAAGTATCCAACGTGCTGGAAGTGTGGACAGCCTGGGCATGTCAAGAGAAATTGTCCAGGTGGAGCGGATTCGGCAAAAAGCTCCAATTCTTTTAACAATGTCTCTGTCGTCACTGACGGTGAAGAGTTCTTTTGAGAAGTTGGCATCCCCATGGTATGCCCATTACCATGGTAAGGGATGTATCCTTTTGTTAGCGGGTTCATGGATTTACACATGGGCATTGGGTTGGCATTGATGCAAGATGTGTGGTGAAGATTGATGTCGAGGGCTGATGAACTTCCGGGTGGCCAACAGGGAAGTTGTACCATAAACCTTTCAGCAAGTTTTTCGACATGTGCCGAGGTAAAATTCTTAGAATGGATTATTCTAAGTGGTGATACTCTTTTATGGTGGAGTATGATAGTTCTCTGATTTGAGAATTATGATTGTTGGTTCAAATAATGGTTGTCGGTGTGGCAGCGGAGACTTTCTTTTATTTAGCCAAGGTGGAGTTTGTTGAGAATTTGTTGGCTATAATAAAAGAAAAGCTTGAAAGGTTATCCCACATCGGTGGAATAATGAAAGGTGGAAGGGATTTCAAGCCTATAAAAATAGGTCCAAGGCTAAGGATTAAAATGCACCAATTAAATACACTTTAAGTATTTAATTCTTCTTTCTTTCTTTCTCTTGTCTTAGAGTGTGAAAGGTGTGAGTTAAATCTTTGGAGAGTGTGAGTGTAATTGGGGGTTGGCTTGAGAGATTATAGCTGTGTGATCATAATAGTTTTTCACATAGTGGCTTTTCTTCTCTCTGGAGGCCCGTGGGTTTTCTCCGGTTTTGGAGTTTCCACATATATTCTTATGTTATTTATTTTTCTCTATTTTCGTTCTTTGGGAGGCTTGTTGGTAATTTTGAGACCGTTTTCCCAGCAAGTACCAACAGCCAAAAAAGTTCATTCACCCTACACACGCTCAAAACACAATTATCTAAGGAAGTTGATCCTTCATCAGATACAAAACACAATTAGCTAAGTAAGTTCTTGCTTCCTAAAATACAAAATATCATTAGCTAATAACAAAATATCATCGTCTAATTCATAATAGTAGAACTTGTTTCTTGTGTCTCTCCATATTTCCATCTAATGGCATTTTCTTATGTCTCGTTGCTGCAACAATTGATTAGTAGTCACACATGGCGATCTATTCCATTGCAAGTTGGGAGGTTTGAATGGCAATGCTCCTGGACGTATCACTTCTGAGCCCTCTCCACTGAAATTTATATGTCTAAGATTTCTTTTGACTACTCTCTCATTTGGAATGGGACCTCTGATAATAGGATCACTATCATGGGGAGTAAACTGTTCACCCTCGATGATAACTCTTTGAGAAGGTTTGGCCTCTACTTAAATTCACATGAACTCTAATTCCACACATAATATTCTTTTGAAGTTGTCTTCGTGGCAACATCTTTTGAGGTCCACTACTCATGGAAGTTTGTGATTTTCCCTATAAAATAGTTAGAAAATAGTCAGCAAAAAAACTGCATAATACTTAATGTTGAGGTTTGACAAACATTTTTCTTATGACCTATAACCATGCAAATGCTGTAACGTTGTACTTGTCCTTTTCTAGAGAGACAGTTGGTAGATGGTGTAATATCCTTGTATTTTACGAGTATTGTTTTGGTTGTATCTTGTGGTATTATGGCTATTTGAAATGTATGTATTGATGATGGATCTTGGAATATTCATGGTTGGTAATCATTGAGTTTTGTGATTTTCGGATTGTGTTCGTTTTGGCCGGACTTCGCGAATTTTATTGCTGGAAAGTAGCAGTTAGCGCACGCTAGACTGAAATTATAGCGCACGCTAACGATGTGTGAGTAGCGCACGCTAGGCCTGCTCGACAGTGAGCTTTCTGGACTCTGGAGTGGGGCGTTAACGCACACTATGAATGGACTAGTGTATGCTATTTTGATCGACTAGCGCACGTTATTAGTGGGGTAGCGCGCACTACATCGGCAGGTCAGTGAGGGCAGAAACATTTCTAGACTGCAGGTACTAGCCGGTAGCGCATGCTATTATGGAGCTAGCGCGCGCTAGTGGCGACATATAGCGCACACTAACATTTAGGTAGCGTACGCTATCGGAGTCTGACAGAAGGTTCTGGACTGCCATTTTCTCAACAGTGAGACGCCTTTAACACGTTAGCACATGCTAAACTTTAGCCGTAGCGTGCGCTAATCCCACCCAGTGTATATATAGGGGGCAGGTTCTAGAAATGTCATTTTTCACTTTTAATTCCTCTCCTCCGGCGGTTGGGCGACTTGTAGCATAGGAAGGTGTGGATTTCGACCAGATTTTACCATCCAACGATATTTTTGAGTTCCTAGACTCAATCTAACAAGATTTCATCTAGTTCAATATCCAAATCAAGATAAAAATTGTTCAATCCCTAGTTTTTGGAAATTTTGTGGATTTGTTAAGATTTCGCTTCTCTAGTCCGTTTTGGCCTTGATTTTATGGAGTCATAATCTCTTGTTTTCCTTGAAGCCTACGGATTTTGTTTTGAGTTTTCATCCGTTAGTTGGAGTATGAACGACTTCGCCCCTATAGTGTTCGGTTAAATGTTCCTAAGGGTAGAACGTAGGGTGAATCCTTCCGTTTCCGTGGTGTTGTGTTTTGATTCGGTATTTCGATGTGTTAGGACTGAATTGTTGAAGGAAGTTCAGGCCATACGTTCATCCGTTCGTTGTATCCTGTGTTGTTCGAATTGAGGCAAGTACTGTGATTGTGTTTATTGTACTTCGTGTGAATATGTGAAAAATGTGATTTTGAGGAAATGTGATTTGTGCCATATGTTGATTGAGTGTGTGCGATCCGAGTAAAACCAGTGAGGGTTCCCTGGGATCCAGTAGGTTGCGTTTCCCTACGGATCACTCGGTTGGGCTATACATCAGGGAGGGCCTGACGAGGTGTCCCTGGGGTGTGTATCTTGCTCATGGTTCTAAAAAATGCTAGGCGCTAGGCGTTCGGATTGCTAACGCCTAGCGCAAAGAGGATTACTCGGGGATTAATCGGATTAGGCGGATTTATATTTTTATTATTATTTTAATTATTTTTATATATAAAAAATTATATATATGTAAATAATTAAAAATAGTTAAAATTTAATCATTTAAAAGATATATAATCAATTATATATTATATTTAAAATATTGATATAGATATAAGGGAGTCTATAATATCCATAATATCCCAGTTTAGGAATTTATAGTACAATTAGAATAAAACAAAAAAAAAGTGTAACCGCCTAGGCATCCGCCTAATCGTCCACCTAGCTACGAAATTTAAAACATTGATATAGCTATAAAGTAGTTCATAGTACCCATAGTATCTTAGCTTGCCTTCATAGGCCCCGCCCAACCAGCCTAGATGACTGCTTAATCATCCAAACGCACAGTACAAGCGCCTAGGCCATAATCGGAACGGTAGAGGACCTTCTAGGTATTAATCGGAGGATTAATCGGTCTAGGCAGGGATTTTTAGAATACTGATCTTGCTCGAGAGGTACAGGGCCACTATAGTTCCGGAGTTTGTTTTGTGATGATGATTGTGATGTATTCCGGAATATCTGTGATGGCACTGTGATTTCTGTGATTTATGTTGATTATTCACTTGTTGTACATATTCTAGAATCATTGTACTTGCACCGGATTTGTAACACCCCCAGAATCAAACCGGGAATATTACACGCCGCAGACCCTCTCCGTGAGGATCCACCAGGCTAGACATCAAAACAACACATTACATTACATACCAACCTAATTAAAAGAACGAACTAATAGACCGATTTGGTCTTTCATCGCTAACATACAAGTCAAAATATACACATTTCTATCTCGACTCATACCCGTGGAAGGGTAAAATACACTCATAACAAAAAAGTACGACACCGGAAAAGACTATGCAACAAACTCCGACTGAATGCACCCAAAATTGGCCTTCATGTGATTAGTATCGATCGTCTTCCATCATCCTTCGCACCGATCCTGTATTTTGCTCCCAAGACCTGCCTGTACCTGGACGCAGAACAGACATCCACCGCCCGGATACTCGGGGATTAGCAAAACTCCACTGTCTTGCTAGTACAAGTATAAAGTGCAAATACGAGCCATCAACACATTCCGAGAATAAAACGAAAGACTTCCAGAGATATTTCATTTAGTTAAAATAGTTCAAGTCTTGAAAGTAGGAACGAAGCAAGTAAGCACTTTGAAAACACTTCCAAATCTCGGGAGTTTTGAAAACATTGGAAATTGAAAAGTTCTTAATTTCTCGAAAGCCACTTAGGGTCACAGCCCCAAAGTCTATTTTCCAAAATGCAAATCCGTTAACAAAACACGAGGTCCACGACCCAACCCTTCCGGTCACAAAACACAGGGTCCACGACCCGATCATTCACTTCAATTTACTCACAAGGACACATTACACATAATACATTAAAATGCCATTCTAGCCAAACATCAAGACTCGATATATAATGTATCTCGACCCCGAGCACAAAACATTGTGATACTCCGGACAATATCAAAATTAAAGAAAAAATCAACATCAATATCACAGAAACCACATTTGGTAACCCACGGCCGTGCCCCTTAGCATCGGCCCACAAACTCCCCGTCGAACGCTCCGGGTGGGAAACCACTTCCGGTACCCCTTAGTATCGGCCCCCAGACGCCCCGTCGAACGCTCCGGGTGGAAGAACAACAACAACACACACACACGTCTTCCACATTTCATAGTTGCAAACCGCAAGCCTCGAATGTCAATCACAATATATATATATATATATATATATATATATAGTCGAGGTACCTTACTAGTGTAATATCCGGAATTTCCACTACTGTTGTTTAATATTATTTTATCCGAGTTATGTTGTACATCGTGGAATCTGTACACTATGGGCAAAATAAACGAAGGACTGAGACATATGTATTGGTATAATTGTCGTACTTGGTCGACAATTGGATGTAAGAAGTATATGTATTCAGTATGCCGTATGTTCGTATTCTGTATGTTGAGACGTTGGACAAGGATAGCTAAAAATGGCTAAGTGTAACATTATTAGCGCACGCTAATAATCAGGAGTAGCGCACGCTATCGTGCAAGTTTAGCACACGCTACGGATATAAGATAACGCACGCTAATGCAGTCAGATCGGAAGGAATCTGCGTGTGGACCAGGCCACTTTCGGCGCACGTTATGATAAGTCAACGGATGTTGTAATGTAGTGATAGCGCACGCTAATGCATGTTGATTAGCGCACGCTAACTGTATATCGGACAAAAAGGAATCTTATCCTCGTCAGCACTTTCGGCGTGTGGACCTGTCTTCGGAAGCATACAGACAAACGAGTCAACTATGAGTAGCGCACGCTAAGGTAGGACACTTGCATACGCTAAATAGAGGCATTTACATACGCTATTGCATGGGCATTGCGTACGTAAATTACTTCATGCAGTAAGACAGTTGCCTCTGGACTTCGATAGCGCACGCTAACAAAGACAGTTAGCGCACGCTAAGTGTGTAACGTACGTTAACTGAAGATGTTAGCGTACGTTAGTAATATACAGTATATATATAAGTGCAGTTGGCCATTATTCGTCATTTCCGTCCATTTCTTCATCTGAACCGATAGAGAGAGGTCTTAGAGAGAAGTTGAGGTTCCAAACACTTGAGTTGATCATTCCTAACAACATTTGAAGCTTGGAAGTGATTGAAAACGGATTCAGCCTTGGGATTCAATCCATTCCTTCAAAGAGGTAATTACTCTCCACTTTGGGATTTCATTTTGGATTGTATATGATGTTCTTGAGTTGATGATCGTCATGTTTATGAGTTGATGAGTATGGTTATGAGATGGATTACTGAGTTATGTTGATAATATGGTTGATATGCGGATATTGATATGATTCGTGTGGTTTTGAACGATGTTGTTTTTCTTCAAGAGATATGTTGGTTAATATCTCCCTTCATTTCGGGTTTTTAATGTTGTTGTTATTGTTTACTTTGTATGATGATGAACATGCAAGTGATTATGATTCTTGGTGTATATGATATGATTAAGAAGGCTATATGTTGAAATGTTAGTGGAAATAAGATTTGGACACTTGTTTGGAAAGTAATGTGTATAAGGTTCGACTTTGGAAAATCACCACCGATTCTTGAAAACTCCAAAATTTCTGAAAGATAACAGTATAATAGAGCATCGAGTTAGCTTTCTATTGGTTCAAACGGTGAGTTAATCGGAGTCCGGATGAGTGAGTTATGCTCAAAATGGCAAAAACTATACTGTCTGTATTCTGGGAACAGGTAGTGCACGCTATTGATGAAGTTAGCGTACGCTAACATGCCTGGGCGTATAAAAATGTAAAGCAGTCGGGAATTTCATTTCCCAACCCATCCTACACGATCCCCTTTCGTCCCAAATCACCCAAACTCGGTTTTTAACCCCTAAACCTTAGATTTTGAGTTGGTTTATCAAGTGATAACGTCTAGGAAAGCTTGGAACAAGGATTATAACATCATTCTTGATTCTTTCGCCGGATTGAAGGTAATTGGCTTGAACTTTAATATTTTTGGGATGTTTGAGATTCTTGATATATTTGGGTTGTTTAGTTCGTATCGATGGCTAGAATCATATAATGTTGAAGGATATATATGTTTGTGATTGTGTTCTTCGTGTTCTTGATGTGGTTGGTGTTTGTTGATTGATGATTCGAATATACCTTTGAATTCCACCTTCAAGGTGTTTGATTGAAGTTTTGAAAGAGAAATTGATTGGAATATTTTGGTTAAGTTTGTATACTCGCCTTATTGAATCGATATGTGGGCTTTGTGGAATAATGGGAATGAATTCGTAATTGTTTGAGTTAGATTATTCGGACTTGTGTTTAATCGAGGTATTTTGGAATCGTTGGGTTTGTGGATTAGTTATATCGATTGTTGATTGTTATCGAATGTGTGTTAAATCGATTATTGTAATAGGTTGAGATTATTGATCGATGTTTAGAACCATGCTTTGCGGTCATATTCAAGATTGTTCGTAGATTGCTTTGATCAGGGCCGAGGGACATGTAGACGACGGCAAGGAATTGGTAACGGCTTCATTGGTATAGAGACAAGTTATTACTTGCTCAGTTTATAATATTTAATGAATGGTTTCAGTTTCATTCGTTTATAATTCGTATAGCAATGTTTATAAATCGTAATCACAGGAGAGTTGAGATTATAGGTTGTATTTCAGTTTTGGGAATTAAATCATAATATATGATTTACATTCTTGTTGGCATACTTGGTATCGAGGATACATCATGGTATAGACAAAGGCGTGAATTATTTACCATCCGTGACATTTCGGATCGTCGATTATTCAGAATAATGGTTCGTGATGGTCTGGACATCGAGATTGTTGTCGAAGGACTCGGGGCAAGTACTCTATTCATTTTTATCATTGTGTCGATCATGTCGTGATACATTCGTGTATTGTTGTTGTCATGCATTTGTGTATTGTTGTTGTCGTGTATTGTGTACTGTTGTTTTGTGCAGTTGTGCATTGTTGTCATATGTCCACCTCGTGTTGGTCCGACGGGATCATCGGGGGATCTATGCTAGCGTGCGCTGGATCAACGGACGGGTTTTCCACCTCGGGTTGGTCTGACGGGATCATCGTGGGATCTAGGCAGTGAACGCTGGATCATCGGATTGCCATGTATTGTTGTTGTGCATATGTATATTATGGGTTTGCCATAAGTATACATTGTCGTTATTGTTGTGATCATATTGACGTTGTCATATGAGTATGCATTTGTAGGTCTTGTGTTAGGACCATGTCCGTATGTTATGTTGATCTGATCTCGGATTAGACTGGCGTGATTGTCATGGTATTTCGTAATCTTGAGGTATGTTCCGTATTTCCTTGGTACTGTCTTTGATGGACAATCGATTATCGTATTGGAATTGTCGATGTTATCCGATGGATTGAATTGGCCAGAGTTGGTATAATTTCCGTATCGCGAGTTATGATAATGTTTTGAGAACCTTGAGTATTGTTGAGATACCGTACAGATATTTCGGTATTATCTTAATGTGTTGTTAAGGATACGAATCGTGGATTCTCGTAAAGTTATGACGGTAAGATTACATTGGTCGTATTCTTACTTAGTATTTCCATTGATATGTAATTATTGACGAGATGTGATGGTTATCATTGTTGGATATTTTGGCTGACCCCGTCGTGGGCTTTCTTTTTAGGTTCTTGGATTATCAAGCTTGTAGCGGTCGTGGAGAGATGAACTTCCCGGGGGATACTGGCAAGGGCATGTATTTGTGTTTTGAGTTTCTGATCAGTTGTTGTATTCCGCTGCTAGAGTATTTTAATTGTTTGTCTTTATCAGCTGCGTGAGTATTCTTAAATGGCCATTTTGGTATCCGGTAACTTAGGTTACTTTGGCAATCATTTTCTAAATCTATTCTGTCGGTACGTGTAAGCGATAGCTTAACGTATGTTTTTAAACTGTTGAGTTTTGGCATTTTGGGCCTTGTGGTTTCAAATGAGTTTTTACGACGGTTTGATAAACGAGTTTTATAAATCTTCGAATGTTTTTAATAGATAATACCGTCGTTAGCCTCTTGGGCGTTTGTAAATGTTTGCGAAAATTTTCTTCAGCCTTGTGGGTTCCATTCGGGGCCCACGGCGCTGTAATATTCCCGGTCGGATCTGGGGGTGTTACAGAATATGGTATCGGAGCTTAGGTTGTGAAAACCTAGACAGTCGGGTCGAGTTGGGTCGTGCTTTTGTCGTGTCATTCGAGTTGTCGGTTGACAAGTGTTTGAGCTCCGGGTTTTTGTTGTTCACTCGGGCTTGTGTGTTATGTGATTTACCAGTGTGGTACTGGGATTGTTGTAACTTTTTCAAATGGTGTTAACGTGTTTCTTCAGATAGAGCTGTGTTGTTTTCTCGAGTTGAACTGAGTTTGCAAAATGTGTGTTTTGAAAATATCTGTGTCGAGTATTTTCTTGAGTCGAGACATGTGCCAGTATCACGGGGAATCGTCGGCTTCACGATCTGTAAGTATTGGATTTTTGAATTGCATTGAGATTTATTGTCGTTCTAAGTTGATATGTTCTGAGGTTCAGAAAGATATTATACGTTACAGTATAAGATGACAGGGTTGGGACAGGATTGATGATCTTGAGAAGTTACAATTTTGGAAATCAATATGTCGATTAAGTTTTGGAACGGAGCTGTGCATTTGGGAGAAATATTGTGGATTGTTCAGGAGAACATGTAGTCATGTTAGTTCATTTTGAGATATATGAACTGTTTTTGAGCATTTGAAAATGATACTTTTCAAAATGAATGTTTTACGGATGTTTTACCGTAAATGATTTTTGGGCCGAGACCCAATAGATTTTTGAAATTGTTTTATAACTCAGGACTTGGGGTCCGAAAAAAAAAGAGTTTCCTACTTTTTTAAACTTCTTGTAATGCGGAACGAGATACGGGCTGAGACCCTAATATTTCAAAAGACTTCTCTGTTTTCTTAAAAACTCCCGAGAATTGTAAAACACTCTATCAATCGTTTATCTATCTCGTTCCTGCCTTTCGGGGTTTTGGCTTACTTGTTCAAATGAAACTTCTCGGGAAGTCTTTCGCTGTGATGATTTGTTTCAATGTTTTGTCATAGCATATTTGAGGTGATCCAGGATGGAAAATGGTCGACGTTGCGAGTCATATGTGGAATAGGAGTTTTTGGTCAGAATTTATATACTGAGATTTTGGAACTCTATCGTGTGGTTTTCCGATGGAATATCAGTGGATATTGGTGACGAACCGAATTGGTATACAGGAGTACGGATGTGGTCAATCATTTGCATAGTTTTCATTTTAAAACTTCGAAATCGTGTGGATTCGAAGGAAAACTGTTATCGAATACTTGGCACCAGCGAGCCGATTTAATTTTTCAAGAATTGCTTTTGTGGTCTTACCAAAATTTATGTTTTGAGTTTTGAAATTTTGAAAGAACTTTCGAAAATTTGTCTTCTTGACAAGACTATATGATTTCAACTGGTTTTGAAAAATGTGATTGATATGCATACGCATTTAGTGCATAATGCTATTATGGTGAAGATATGAGTGT
The DNA here is from genome assembly GCA_033398695.1 of Orobanche coerulescens. Lineage (NCBI taxonomy): Eukaryota > Viridiplantae > Streptophyta > Magnoliopsida > Lamiales > Orobanchaceae > Orobanche > Orobanche coerulescens. The sequence goes on from CM065817.1 coordinate 124,400,942, forward strand.
GACTCACGAACTGGATAGTACATTAGTATGGTACGATGAAAGAGGTTCGAACGTTAGTATGGTAGTTTGGTTATCCAGGGATGATCGATAGATTTATCGGATAAGAGAAATATGCTGCGTGTTGTAGATTCATGCACAGGATGTAATTTTGGAACTTTGGATTTTGTGAAACTGAGACATTGGAGATGGTGACTCCATACTGGTTGCTTTGAATATTGAGTGGTCGTTCCCACTCCATATAGGATTGGATATGTTCGCAGTCGGGTATGTTTATTGAGATCTATTGTACGTGATTGGTGTGTCATTTTGAGAATGTTATTCTTTCGTATATCTGTTTCCGTGGTTCTGTGTTGACCATGTTGGAGCTTACCGTGTGAAAGTATTCTCGAAGTGTGTTTTGACCTTTGGATGGTCGAATTAGAGTTTATCATGTCGATGATATTCTTGGCTAATTTGTTGATTGATCATCATTAACGATCGTATGAGCGTTCGGACGTTATGTCGATATTTCGGGGTCTGTTGTCATTGTTTTGGACAGTTGTTTCACAGTTGTATCGTGTATTATTGATTTGCATCAGGATTTGGATTTGATTGTGTAATCAGGCAAACAGGATTTGAAACGGATAGAATATTTCTTCCGAAGATGTTATATTTTTGTTGAGGCTCATGGAATTGTGATCGTAAGCGTGTTGAAGCTTTACAGTGGAGTCACGTGCTAGTATCTCAGGAGATCGTCGACTACTGCGCTTTTGTAAGTATGCTATTTTGGTTATTCGCTAATGATGATGATTGATCGTTGTCGTGATAGTTTCGGAATATTCTGGTTGGACGGTTTGTTGGTTTTTCTATGACGGATTGCAAGTTTCGAGGACGAAACTTATTTTAAGTGGTGTAGTATGTAATATCCGGAATTTCCACTACTGTTGTTTAATATTATTTTATCCGAGTTATGTTGTACAGCGTGGAATCTGTACAGTATGGGTAAAATAAACGAAGGACTGAGACATCTGTATTGGTATAATTGTCGTACTTGGTCGACAATTGGATGTAAGAAGTATATGTATTCAGTATGCCGTATGTTCGTATTCTGTATGTTGAGACGTTGGACAAGGATAGCTGAAAATGGCTAAGTGTAACATTATTAGCGCACGCTAATAATCAGGAGTAGCGCACGCTATCGTGCAGGTTTAGAGCACGCTACGGATATAAGATAACGCACGCTAATGCAGTCAGATCGGAAGGAATCTGCGTGTGGACCAGGCCACTTTCGGCGCACGTTATGATAAGTCAACGGATGTTGTAATGTAGTGATAGCGCACGCTAATGCATGTTGATTAGCGCACGCTAACTGTATATCGGACAAAAAGGAATCTTATCCTCGTCAGCACTTTCGGCGTGTGGACCTGTCTTCGGAAGCATACAGACAAACGAGTCAACTATGAGTAGCGCACGCTAAGGTAGGACACTTGCGTACGCTAAATAGAGGCATTTACATACGCTATTGCATGGGCATTGCGTACGTAAATTACTTCATGCAGTAAGACAGTTGCCTCTGGACTTCGATAGCGCACGCTAACAAAGACAGTTAGCGCACGCTAAGTGTGTAACGTACGTTAACTGAAGATGTTAGCGTACGTTAGTAATGTACAGTATATATATAAGTGCAGTTGGCCATTATTCGTCATTTCCGTCCATTTCTTCATGTGAACCGATAGAGAGAGGTCTTAGAGAGAAGTTGAGGTTCCAATTGAGTTGAACATTCCTAACAACATTTGAAGCTTGGAAGTGATTGAAAACGGATTCAACCTTGGGATTCAATCCATTCCTTCAAAGAGGTAATTACTCTCCACTTTGGGATTTCATTTCGGATTGTATATGATGTTCTTGAGTTGATGATCGTCATGTTTATGAGTTGATGAGTATGGTTATGAGATGGATTACTGAGTTATGTTGATAATATGGTTGATATGCGGATATTGATATGATTCGTGTGGTTTTGAACGGTGTTGTTTTTCTTCAAGAGATATGTTGGTTAATATCTCCCTTCATTTTGGGTTTTTAATGTTGTTGTCATTGTTTACTTAGTATGATGATGAACATGCAAGTGATTATGATTCTTGGTGTATATGATATGATTAAGAAGGCTATATGTTGAAATGTTAGTGGAAATAAGATTTGGACACTTGTTTGGAAAGTAATGTGTATAAGGTTCGACTTTGGAAAATCACCACCGATTCTTGAAAACTCCAAAAATTCTGAAACATAACAGTATAATAGAGCATCGAGTTAGCTTTCTATTGGTACAAACGGTGAGTTAATCGGAGTCCGAATGAGTGAGTTATGCTCAAAATGGCAAAAACTATACTGTCTGTATTCTGGGAATAGGTAGCGCACGCTATTGATGAAGTTAGCGTACGCTAACATGCCTGGGCGTATAAAAATGTAAAGCAGTCGGGAATTTCATTTCCCAACCCATCCTACACGATCCCCTTTCGTCCCAAATCACCCAAACTCGGTTTTTAACCCCTAAACCTTAGATTTTGAGTTGGTTTATCAAGTGATAACGTCTAGGAAAGCTTGGAACAAGGATTATAACATCATTCTTGATTCTTTCGCCGGATTGAAGGTAATTGGCTTGAACTTTAATATTTTTGGGATGTTTGAGATTCTTGATATATTTGGGTTGTTTAGTTCGTATTGATGGCTAGAATCATATAATGTTGAAGGATATATATGTTTGTGATTGTGTTCTTCGTGTTCTTGATGTGGTTGGTGTTTGTTGATTGATGATTCGAATATACCTTTGAATTCCACCTTCAAGGTGTTTGATTGAAGTTTTGAAAGAGAAATTGATTGGAATATTTTGGTTAAGTTTGTATACTCGCCTTATCGAATCGATATGTGGGCTTTGTGGAATCATGGGAATGAATTCGTAATTGTTTGAGTTAGATTATTCGGACTTGTGTTTAATCGAGGTATTTTGGAATCGTTGGGTTTGTGGATTAGTTATATCGATTGTTGATTGTTATCGAATGTGTGTTAAATCGATTATTGTAATAGGTTGAGATTATTGATCGATGTTTAGAACCATGCTTTGCGGTCATATTCAAGATTGTTCGTAGATTGCTTTGATCAGGGCCGAGGGTCATGTAGACGACGGCAAGGAATTGGTAACGGCTTCATTGGTATCGAGGCAAGTTATTACTTGCTCAGTTTATAATATTTAATGAATGGTTTCAGTTTCATTCGTTTATAATTCGTATAGCAATGTTTATAAATCGTAATCACAGGAGAGTTGAGATTATAGGTTGTATTTCAGTTTTGGGAATTAAATCATAATATATGATTTACATTCTTGTTGGCATACTTGGTATCGAGGATACATCATGGTATAGACAAAGGCGTGAATTATTTACCATCCGTGACATTTCGGATCGTCGATTATTCAGAATAATGGTTCGTGATGGTCTGGACATCGAGATTGTTGTCGAAGGACTCGGGGCAAGTACTCTATTCATTTTTATCATTGTGTCGATCATGTCGTGATACATTCGTGTATCGTTGTTGTCATGCATTTGTGTATTGTTGTTGTCGTGTATTGTGTACTGTTGTTTTGTGCAGTTGTGCATTGTTGTCATATGTCCACCTCGTGTTGGTCCGACGGGATCATCGGGGGATCTATGCTAGCGTGCGCTGGATCAACGGACGGGTTTTCCACCTCGGGTTGGTCTGACGGGATCATCGTGGGATCTAGGCAGTGAACGCTGGATCATCGGATTGCCATGTATTGTTGTTGTGCATATGTATATTATGGGTTTGCCATAAGTATACATTGTCATTATTGTTGTGATCATATTGACGTTGTCATATGAGTATGCATTTGTAGGTCTTGTGTTAGGACCATGTCCGTATGTTATGTTGATCTGATCTCGGATTAGACTGGCGTGATTGTCATGGTATTTCGTAATCTTGAGGTATGTTCCGTATTTCCTTGGTACTGTCTTTGATGGACAATCGATTATCGTATTGGAATTGTCGATGTTATCCGATGGATTGAATTGGCCAGAGTTGGTATAATTTCCGTATCGCGAGTTATGATAATGTTTTGAGAACCTTGAGTATTGTTGAGATACCGTACATATATTTTGGTATTATCTTAATGTGTTGTTAAGGATACGAATCGTGGATTCTCGTAAAGTTATGACGGTAAGATTACATTGGTCGTATTCTTACTTAGTATTTCCATTGATATGTAATTATTGACGAGATGTGATGGTTATCATTGTTGGATATTTTGGCTGACCCCGTCGTGGGCTTTCTTTTTAGGTTCTTGGATTATCAAGCTTGTAGCGGTCGTGGAGAGATGAACTTCCCGGGGATACTGGCAAGGGCATGTATTTGTGTTTTGAGTTTCTATCAGTTGTTGTATTCCACTGCTAGAGTATTTTAATTGTTTGTCTTTATCCGCTGCGTGAGTATTCTTAAATGGCCTTTTTGGTATCCGGTAACTTAGGTTACTTTGGCAATCATTTTCTAAATCTATTCTGTCGGTACGTGTAAGCGATAGCTTAACGTATGTTTTTAAACTGTTGAGTTTTGGCATTTGGGGCCTTGTGGTTTCAAATGAGTTTTTACGACGGTTTGATAAACGAGTTTTATAAATCTTCGAATGTTTTTAATAGATAATACCGTCGTTAGCCTCTTGGGCGTTTGTAAATGTTTGCGAAAATTTCCTTCAGCCTTGTGGGTTCCATCTCGGGGCCCACAGCGCTGTAATATTCCCGGTCGGATCTGGGGGTGTTACAACTAGAATGGCCAGTTCATTCAACACATACTCACGACCAAGTAAAGATACAATTAACACTAAGAATTCAACGATGCAGCTAGTACCAATCACATAGCAATGAGAGAAAATACCTTTCCAACCACGCCGAACGGCACAACCTCCTCATAAAGGAGTTACCATCTTTATCACACAATGTCACATGATCATCAATAAACACATGTTTTCCCACACATACCTCAATGAAGGATTAAACATTAAATCTACAAACGACATAATCACACAAAACGATACCCGACGAGAGTAAGGTATTCTTATATTCAACACTAATACACATACTTAGACAAGCACATTTAACAACAAAAACATACGAGTTATCTTTAAGGAAATATTGAAAAACATATCGATTCATTTGAAAGTTAATTATAGACATTCATCCAGCACATATCATCGATTACCAACTATTAAATCCACAAAACACGTAATGTATGGGCAAGAACCACGAGCAATGGAACACCGAACGAACACGGTCAGGTATCCCCCGAACTCCCAAGAACGACCAATAACTCATCAACTCCACGAAAACTGCGGAAATAAAATCACCACGAATCAATAACGCTAAACAGAATCCGAATCAACCCGAAAAACAACAAGAATTTGAGGGTTTCTTCAAGACAATCAAGAATCAAGTTCTGGCTGATAAAAATCGATAAACGAGTTACAAAACCCGAAGATCATGACCAATACTATAAGAATACCAAAATCGATTCATCAACTACGGATTAAATCGAAAAATCACGAAGAAACACCCAAAAATCAAACAACTAGGGTTCTAAGGAAGAAAATACCTCGATTCGACAAAGAACACGGATTTGGTGATGATATAATCGAAAAGGATCTTCTAAAATGCCTAGAAATCGAGTGGAATCGACCAAAAACTCCACTTCTCATCTCTCCCGTCCAACAACCACCACAAGAGATGAAAAATGAAGCAAATGAGGTCTGCCGACGCCCAAGCCTATATATGGCCGACAACGTTACGGCCGTAACCGACAGTGCCTTAAGGCCATAACTCGGTCAACTCCCTTTACGTGCGTAACGGCCGCTGTCTTACGTACGTAACGAGTACGCCTTATGGCCGTACTCGACGCGGCCTTACGACCGTAACAAGGTCCCCAGGGCCACTGCCCGAAATCTACCGATGCATTATGGCCGTAACCGGCCAATGCCTTGCGGCCGTAACGAAGCATTACGGCCGTAACATGATAACCCTTATGGCCGTAATCGAGTCCTCCCAGGATAGACTGTGCGGGAGTCTTATGACCGTAATCGTCCAGGCCTTACGGCCGTAACTCGACTCAGCCAACACCCGACCGTCTGACTCGAGATTCGACGACTTCTCGATCATGCAAACGCACCGACTAAGATCCAAAATGATAACGAGTAGGCTACGAAACTCAACGTACCACTGTGCAAGCACACGATTCCAAATACGCGGATGACAACACTCCGCTCGACCGAAGAAACATTCGACGAAACCGGAACGAAGATCTCGGGTATTACATTCTACCCCCTCAAAAGAAGTTTCGTCCCCGAAACTTAAAACATAAAATGATCAACGCAGAACAATCAGAGATAACACACGTTATCCGTTGCCAACGACCTACAACGAACTGTAACACCCCCAGAATACGACCGGGAATGTCACACGCCGTAGACCCTTATCACAAGGATCCACCAGGCTAAACTCCAAAAGACTACTCAAAGATTGACCGGCCGGGGTCAAAATTTAATACAAAGCAGACCGACAAGGTCATAAACCAATTCAGAAACTAACGACATTCATATTACAATGACAACAATAAACTTGAACACAGAAAAGAATGACAATTCAATTTAATAAATGATAATTACACCCATGCAAGGGTGAATACTCGAACGACAGAGAAATACCGACCAAAATGATACAAAAGAAAAGACTCTGACTCTGGTGTGATTAGCATCGTCGTCTTCCATCTCCTTCCAAGCCAATCCCGAGATCGCTCCCGAGCCGCCAAAACTCGAGCGCATAATGCACCCACCCCGAAAACTCGGGGTTAGCAACTGGAATTTTGCTAGTGCAAGTACATAATATACAAGATATACGAACAAGAATAACACAAAATTTAACCGCCGTGAAGCCTTATCACAAACCATACATTCCCACAACAAGACAGAATAACACTCGCATACACGAGGTGAAAGGTAATCACATAGTCATATTCTCCTTACGGAAAATAACATTCATGAAACTTTAAACGAGCCCAAGGAGTCAGGAAGATCCCTTTTGTAAAAGGAAAAGTATTTTTATAAGATAGTTTGCAATCATTATTATTGACTCGGGCCGTTTAGGGGTTTTTAAAATCGAATGGGAATACTTTTGGAAATAATTTCAAAACTCTCGGGTCCTTGACCCAACGTATGGAAAATGATTACACAAAACCAAGTCAACTTATTTGGGGTTCTCACCCAATTTATAGAACACCAACACAAACGAAATCATTACAACATCTCGCAGGTTCTAAACCCAATCCAAATAACATCATCACGAATTCGATCATCTCAACATTCCACGGGGTCCTCGACCCAATACAGAATGGCACCACAATACAATCAAAGGCACAATCTCTCATTCGACATATCCTGCTCAAGACCCCGATTAATTAACCCTGAGATTTCACAAACCTCCTTGGTTAATTAACCCCGATACCCACGCTTTAAAAACAATTTGAAACAAGCTTTCAAAACACGAATCGCGTACCAAATCAAGACAAACATTTGAAAGTGAGTTGAAAGAATTTGAGATACGAATATCGTTCGATAGCGGGGTCTTAGCTATCACTCAAATACCCGTAACCAATAAGCCTGCCAGGCGCCTCCCTTGCACACTGTACCGGCGTTCACTTCCATCATGTTGGCCGCTCCTTGAACATGTCACCGCACCGGCGTCACTCCCGCAAGAGCCGCCTTGCACGCGCATTAGGTGACATCGGCGTTCACCACCCATATGGAGCCGCACATTGCAAAGATACACCGTGCCGGAGTGCACGCCCGCCCTCGAGGTTCCGGATACGACGTTTCTCACAACACGTATCCACATTATCACAAACATCCAAAGACATGAACAAATGTCACAACAATTTTCAACTCGGTACATCAAGTCACACAATTTCTCCGCCACCCATAACCACACAAGTAGGCAGTGAACACGCACGTTATTAATCAACTCAATCACGATAAGCGTTCAAGCATAACCAATCAACACCGCACATAGATATATATATAACCTTACTATATTATATGAATGACTATAGTTCATCCCTCAATCCAAGTTGAGTACGTCAACTAGTGTTAGCATTCATCACTCGTCGATCACCGACATAAGCATGTATATCAATATACGTATATACATACTTATTTTTTAACATATAAATATATATATAATACATATATATATACACATACATATACATATATATATATATATACATATATACGTCCGTATAAACTCATACACTTCAACAACAATGATTTCACGCAGTTACAATTCGTATATCGAGGTACTTGCCTTGGTAATACGACGCGAAGGAGACGACGAAGGAATCGGTTCCGGTCCGAACAATCCTCTCAAATCCGACCCTAACACAATAATGATATATAATCAATCTCACATCATGAATACGAAGAAATCCCTCCTAGTTCTACCCGTTGGGACAATTTATCGAACACCAAGAGTGCGTAGGGAATTGAAATCGGTTAACGGTGAACTAACGGATTTCATCCCAACCAAAAACAAGAAAGCCAAGGGTCACGAGAGTACTATCAAAATCTAACAACAACATCGGTTAATTCGGATTAAAACACAAGATCACCACCAAACCCTCCCCAAAAATCATACTAAGGTATAAGAGATCTTACCTCTTGAAGATACAAACCCTATAATCCGAAGAACACGTGCTAGATCCACAATCCGAGCTACACGATCGAAGGAAGACGAAGAAAACACACAATCGAAAGGGTGGATGGAGAAGAAATCCCCTCTCAACCCTCTCTCTCGCGCACGGTGGAAGGGAGGAAGAAAATGTGCGAATCTCGTAACGCCTGATTATAGCGGCGGCCGCATCGTGTGCCGCGGCTCGGCTAAAGCGTGCCGCGGCACGGGGCAAGATTGCGCCCGGTGGTCGGTGACCGCTCGTTGTGCAGCGGCTCATTCGGAGTGTGCGCGGCTCGGACTCGGCATGTGCCGCGGCAGCTGCCCGGCTGTCGGGCACAGTGCAGAGGTTTTAACGGCGGGTGCCACACGGGTGTGCGCGGCCGGACAAGTGTGCCGCGGCCTTGACTGCTGTGTGCCGCGGCTCACAAACCTTGTGCCGCGGCTGCAGTGCACACTGCTTGGCCAACAATCCAGGTAATGTGTGCGCCGCGGCACAATCCTTGTCTGCGGCCCACACCCCCTCGGGTCCCAAAATGACGAAAAATGATCCGGAAAGAGAATAAAAGCAATAGGAATCGATATTTGGGCAACAATAACACGAAATGGAAGTACGGAACCCCCAAAAAGATCTGAGGTGCACAACCAAAGTCGAACAAGGGACAAATTCCCTAAACTTCTAGGAAATTACACAAACGGCCCAAACATCCGAAAATCACGATACAACGTCGGATTAACAATCCGAAACTCACAACATGCTCTACTCAATCATACGAACTCATGGAAGTAAGAAAATGACGAAATCGAACGAGTTTAACGAGAGACAAATACACATGAGACAAAATATAACACAAGATGAAATTACGTAAAAACATCATCGAGACCCGTCTAAGCGGAGAAACTCCAAGAACAAAATAGGTTGAATTCCAAACAGTGACAAGCGAGTTGTCGAAACGGACCTCCGGAAAAATAAAAATTAGGAAATCGAATTTGCGGATATTACATTCTACCCTCCTTAAAAGAAGTTTCGTCCGAAACTTAAAATAGAGAGCGGCGGAACAATCAAGGAAATAACTACTTGCTCAACCCCAAATCATCACGAGCAAAGCGCGAATGCAAGGTTCGAAATACGATGAACCGACCTAGCGAGCATATGGTACGTGAGTCGAGGCGATAAAAATGTATGGGAACACGATTATTTGAGGTGAAGGAGTATGAATTTGGATACCAAAGCTCCCGAGTTAAGAAAATCACAAAATAGTTCACACGTCACGAAAATCATGTTTCGAGCTCAACCAACCACAATCCAAGTTCATAACACATTCGGAAGTGTCAATTGCACACGTGGGAATAATAGTTAGAACAAAATTTGCAAGAATTAGGTTCGAGATATGGAAAGACCACAATAATTCACGGGTTTTAACAAAAGCGCTCGAAATTCGTTCGGAGGACGGCAGCTAAGTAGAACAAGATAGTTTAAAATCGTCGAGAGGATCATAATTGAGTTACCAACAATGAAAAATCATACAATGCCGAAAATACCAAGGAAAGTACGGGTAATACACTTCCCCATACTAAAAGGTATTTCGATCCCAAACTTAGAACAACAAGAGTTGGAAATATAGAGCAATGAAATGAAGAACGATCAAAGTCACGATTGTTCAAAACAAAGAACAATTAGGACATATTGCAAAATATTCATCCTCCCATGTTAGGCTCTTCAGAAGGAAACATAGGGTTTCGGGACATTCTCCAGTCACTAGCTCTGCTCTCTCTCAGGGCGGCATTCTTTGCCAATTCGGAAACTGTCTCACAGTGTTTCTCCCGATGACCTACACACCCACACCGGTAACAAGTCAAGAGTGGAGAGGGACAATTTGCACGAACATGTCCCTGACAGTTACAGTTGAAACATCTTCTCTTCTTACCGCGAGTCACCGATGTTGGTTTGGGATTTCCAGCATTCACTCCCGACCGCGAAGATGACGCTTTCGAACAACGTAAGGGCTTGGGAGCCTTAGTCTCCTCATCGCCCAGAAATTTTCCCGATACCCTCGGTCTCTTTGCTTCGCTCGTGGGCTCGACATCGAGGAGATTTCATAGGATATCGTTTGATCTCGATACTCCCTCACTGTAGCATGGATAGTTGTCGTACGAACCACCTTGCCGCTTCCATTTCCATCATCACGTCCACGTCCGGCGAGGCTTGACATACTAATACGGATAACGCCGATCAACAGTATTAGTTTATCAGTCGTACAATATACCACAATTATCAACCTGAGTTTTAGTTAGCATCCTTAGAATAACGGTACTATCGTAAAGCATAAAGTTTTATGAAGTCAAGTTCGAGTTCCTCGACGAGGACGATCATTATATGTATGCACTTAATGAAAACAAATTTTTGAAAAAGGGGCTCGTCACGTTGCGCCCAAGACTTGTAAACACTTGTCTTTTATTTCGGAAGAGGAAGTTTACATAATGACTCTAAAATTATTTTCGAGTGAAGAATAAAAGAAAAAGAAAGAAATCGAAAATTAATTCGTAACTAATTTGAAATATTTCAAAAATGTTGAGTCCCAAATATCACAATCTTGAAAATCTTTCCTCTTCTTCCAAAATGTTTATTCGAAGAATTTTCCACCGAGATACGTGACCATTTAACATGACGGTATTAAATCGTGGCTTTACACAATGTTAGAAAATTTCAAAGCATTGTTTTAAAATATTCGTGATACTACAGCGCCGTGGCCCCGTTCCGGAACCTACCAGGCTAAAAATCATTTTAAAAAAAATGTTCAAAATGCCAAAAAGGCCGATGTCGGTAATGTTCTCAAATACTCACTAAAGTCATTTATGAAATATCAAATACCGTCATAAGAATACTATCAAAATACGCAAGACCAAAATATCAAAACTCGGTTTGTAAGATAACAAAAACCATCTTAAAATACTCATGCGGTGGATAACATTATCATTCGTAAATTCATTCTAATAAAGTACCGAAACAGATAAACATGCTCGACTTCCGAAGCATACTACGTAACTATTTATGCTCGAACCGCATGTGCATGTCATATCCTAAAACGATAATATCACCAACAAGTTCCAATTCCTAGTTCACATTAAGCATATTAGCACAATGTAATCAAATACGTATATAAGGGGACTTACGATCGGGAGGCTTACCATCACGGATTGCCGGAAGATGATGTCGGAACCACGATACTAATCACGACTCTGATGCGCGCGACTTACACAAGACATGGACTTGACCCAACGGCCTAGGTTTTTCGCAAACCTAAGCTCCGATACCATAAATGTAACACCCCGAATCACGACCGGGAATGTCACACGCCGTAGACCCTTATCACAAGGATCCACCAAAGCTAAACTCCAAAAGACTACTCAAAGATTGACCGCCGGGTCAAAATTTAATACAAAGCGGATCGACAAGGTCATAAACCAATTCAAAACTAACGACATTCATATTACAATGACAACAATAAACTTGAACACGAAAGAATGACAATTCAATTTAATAAATGATAATTACACCCATGCAAGGGTGAATACTCGAACGACAGAAATACCGACCAAAATGATACAAAAGAAAAGACTCGACTCTGGTGTGATTAGCATCGTCGTCTTCCATCTCCTTCCAAGCCAATCCCGATTGCTCCCATTTGCCAAAACTCGAGCGCATAATGCACTCCACCCCGAAAACTCGGGGGTTAGCAAACTGGAATTTTGCTAGTGCAAGTACATAATATACAAGATATACGAACAGTAACAACACAAAATTTAACCGCCGTGAAGCCTTATCACAAACCATACATTCCCACAGTCAGCACAGAATAACACTCGCATACACGAGGTGAAAGGTAATCACATAGTCATATTCTCCTTACGGAAAATAACATTCATGAAACTTTAAACGAGCCCAAGGAGTCAGGAAGATCCCTTTTGTAAAAGGAAAAGTATTTTGATAAGATAGTTTGCAATCATTATTATTGACTCGGGCCGTTTAGGGGTTTTTAAAATCGAATGGGAATACTTTTGGAAATAATTTCAAAACTCTCGGGTCCTTGACCCAACGTATGGAAAATGATTACACAAAAACCAAGTCAACTTATTTGGGGTTCTCGACCCAATTTATAGAACACCAACACAAACGAAATCATTACAACATCTCGCAGGGTTCTAAACCCAATCCAAATAACATCATCACGAATTCGATCATCTCAACATTCCACAGGGTCCTCGACCCAATACACAGAATGGCACCACAATACAATCAAAGGCACAATCTCTCATTCGACATATCCTGCTCAAGACCCCCGATTAATTAACCCTCGGAGATTTCGTCAAACCTCCTTGGTTAATTAACCCTGATACCCACGCTTTAAAAACAATTTGAAACAAGCTTTCAAAAACACGAATCGCGTACCAAATCAAGACAAACATTTGAAAGTGAGTTGAAAGAATTTGAGATACAAATATCGTTCGGTAACGGGGTCTTAGCTATCACTCAAATACCCGTAACCAATAAGCCTGCCAGGCGCCTCCCTTGCACACCTGTGTACCGGCGTTCACTTCCATCATGTTGGCCGCTCCTTGAACATGTCACCGCACCGGCGTCACTCCCGCAAGAGCCGCCCATTGCACGCGCATTAGGTGACATCGGCGTTCACCACCCATATGGAGCCGCACATTGCGGATACACTGTGCCGGAGTGCACGCCCGCCCTCGAGAGGTTCCGGATACGACGTTTCTCACAACACGTATCCACATTATCACAAACATCCAAAGACATGAACAAATGTCACAACAATTTTCAACTCGGTACATCAAGTCACACAATTTCTCCTTGATCCATAACCACACAAGTAGCGGGAACACGCACGTTATTAATCAACTCAATCACGATAAGCGTTCAAGCATAACCAATCAACACCGCACATAGATATATATATAACCTTACTATATTATATGAATGACTATAGTTCATCCCTCAATCCAAGTTGAGTACGTCAACTAGTGTTAGCATTCATCACTCGTCGATCACCGACATAAGCATGTATATCAATATACGTATATACATACTTATTTTTAACATATAAATATATATATAATACATATATATATACACATACATATACATATATATATATATACATATATACGTCCGTATAAACTCATACACTTCAACAACAATGATTTCACGCGATTCTGATTCGTATATCGAGGTACTTGCCTTGGTAATACGACGCGAAGGAGACGACGAAGGAATCGGTTCGGTCGAACAATCCTCTCAAATCCGACCCTAACACAATAATGATATATAATCAATCTCACATCATGAATACGAAGAAATCCCTCCTAGTTCTACCCGTTGGGACAATTTATCGAACACCAAGAGTGCGTAGGGAATTGAAATCGGTTAACGGTGAACTAACGGGATTTCATCCCAACCAAAAACAAGAAAGCCAAGGGTCACGAGAGTACTATCAAAATCTAACAACATCGGTTAATTCGGATTAAAACACAAGATCACCACCAAACCCTCCCCAAAAATCATACTAAGGTATAAGAGATCTTACCTCTTGAAGATACAAACCCTATAATCCGAAGAACACGTGCTAGATCCACAATCCGAGCTACACGATTGAAGGAAGACGAAGAAAAACACACAATCGAAAGGGTGGATGGAGAAGAAATCCCCCTCTCAACCCTCTCTCTCTCTCGCGCACGGTGGAAGGGAGGAAGAAAATGTGCGAATCTCGCTGAAACGCATGATTATAGCGGCCGCATCGTGTGCCGCGGCTCGGCTAAAGCGTGCCGCGGCACGAGCAAGATTGCGCCCGGTGGTGGTGACCGCTCGTTGTGCCGCGGCTCATTCGGAGTGTGCCGCGGCTCGGACTCGGCATGTGCCGCGGCCTTTGCCCGGGTGCCGAGGCACAGTGCAGAGGTTTTAACCGGCGGGTGCCACGGGTGTGCCGCGGCCGGACAAGTGTGCTGCGGCATCGACTGACTGTGTGCCGCGGCTCACAAACCTTGTGCCGCGGCACAGTCTGGCCTGCTTGGCCAACAATCTGGGTAATGTGTGCGCCGCATGGCTACAATCCTGTCTGTGGCCCACACCCCCTCGGGTCCCAAAAATGACGAAAAATGATCCGGAAAGAGAATAAAAGCAATAGGAATCGATATTTGGGCAACAATAACACGAAATAGAAGTACGGAACCCCCAAAAAGATCTGAGGTGCACAACCAAAGTCGAACAAGGGACAAATTCCCTAAACTTCTAGGAAATTACACAAACGGCCCAAACATCCGAAAATCACGATACAACGTCGGATTAACAATCCGAAACTCACAACATGCTCTACTCAATCATACGAACTCATGGAAGTAAGAAAATGACGAAATCGAACGAGTTTAACGAGAGACAAATACACATGAGACAAAATATAACACAAGATGAAATTACGTAAAAACATCATCGAGACCCGTCTAAGCGGAGAAACTCCAAGAACAAAATAGGTTCAGAATTCCAAAACAGTGACAAGCGAGTTGTCGAAACGGACCTCCGCCGGAAAAATAAAAATTACCGGAAATCGAATTTGCGGATATTACACGAACCACATGCAGCACATAGCTGCTACCATTCATATCGCTACACCAGAACGATAACAAAACACAACGAACAAAATCAATATGGTTGACCAACCCGAACACCACAACAATCAAAACACGAGTTTATCTCTGAACAAATACGAAATTCCAACAACCCAAAGGTGTGGAAGATTGAATACGAAGCTAATTTCCCGAACTTGGGGAAATTACGAAGGAGTTTGAACGCTCAACAACCACGATACGAGATCAACAAATACCAGACAACAACGATCGAGATGACAACGGTTGAACAACCATATCCGAATCATAATGAATAACAAAAATCGAATAGGAATCGAATAGCATCCCCATAGTTCACAACTCGACTCAAGACAATATATGATCCGGTGAAAACAACAAGATATGCATTTACATAAGATTCACAGGAGTGGAACCGAATTCGGTAAAAGTCACAACGACAAACGGATTAACCTAAAACAATACCGCAACTCGTTCGAACAACAAAGAGTGAAGAGTAGAACAAGTCCAGAAAATATCAACGAACACAAACGAGTCGATAGAGTTGAACAAAACGGAAGCGAAAAGGAAAAAAAATGGGTATTACACCACATCACCTTTAAAATCGGTTTCGTCCCCGAAACCTAAACACCGAGAACGAAGTGCTAGAATAGCAACCTTCCCGACAATATTCTCTTGGTCCCGCATCTGATCTCCATGACTATCTGTACCGCGGTCATGACCGCTGATAAGTGTCAGTTTGTACACTTATCCATAGTTTGTATCGATAAAATTCACCCATAATTGAGCTAGTCTACTCGTTTTTTGCTTTTAATTAATTAGTTTTAATAATTTTATTTTTATCGGATGATGATCGAATTAAATAACTGATTTACTCAAGAAATAACATGTTTATTAAATATTCTCTTTGTTGAATTTTGATATATTCATGTTGTAGGGATTTACGAGATGAATTCGGCAGTCTTTCCGGATTCAAAATGAGAGTTATATATCAAAAGTTATCATCCGAAGAAGATTTGAGGGCAAAAACGCAAAGTCTGAGAAATTCTGGGCTGAAAACGTAACTATCAAAGCATCTAGTGAGAAAATTTACGAAGCCAAGTTACGGCCGTAACTAGAGAAGGTTACGACCGTAAGTCACCCTAGTTACGGCCGTAACTCCTGAATGTTACGGCCGTAACTCTTGACAGATTGTTATGATTTGTCTAATTTTTTATACTTTTTGTGTATTATTGAGGGGATGGCTGGCATTGATCCGATTTAATGTAATAATGCTGGAGTTTTGGAGCTATTATATGACTTTAGGTGTATAAATAGACCCCTTAGATCCTTCATCATTCATCATTCATCTTATAATTTTCCATTTTTTTGTAAACCATTCTTTTTGTGTGAAGAACACACTTGTGTTCTTGAGTGATATTTGTAAGTGTGTTATAGCATATGTTGTTCAGAGAGTTTATTGCTTCTATCTCCTTTACTACTAAGGGAGTTAGGATCAATTCTTTCTCTTGATTCAACTAATAATGACCACCAAAGCTTGTAATATGTGTAATAAACCCTTCATGGGCTAAGTAACCTTTAGTTGGGATTATAAACAAGGTTAGTCATGTTATTTATGTTTGTATGAAAGATCTATTGTGAATTGCTTATTATTGTGTGTGATTTTCATTGTTTTAACAATCTTTATTTATTTGGCCAATAAATGACGATATTTATGGTCTTCATATGTTTCGAAAGAAAATATGTTTGATTAGATCAAATGATCTTCACTCTAAGTTGTTCTAGGGGATAGAAATATACCTCTAGTCCTTAGATGATTCTTTGAGTTATTTTCATAAATCCTAATGCTATGTATTGAAGCCAATCAACATAGAAATATAGTGGATTGATTCAATATGTAAGGGGCGTTTTATAGTTCGAAAGAGAAACCGTCTTTTTAGGAAAATCGAATCTACACAACATAATAAGTAAATTCATCTTATGATCTCCTATACATCTTTTATAACTAATGACGAACTAAGTTTGTAATCCCAACTATTTCATTTTATCGTTAATCAATCTATTATTATTACTATCTTTTTATTTCCTTATAAGTTTAGAACTATTATTGCATTATCTTTGCAATTATTAAACCAAACTTTTTAATTGTGTGTTTTACTCATCTTAGTATCTATAAAAATAGACTAATAGTGTATAACTCAAATTATAACCAAACTTCCTTGTGGGATCGATAAACCGGACTCAAAAAGTCCACTTTACTACTTGATACGATATCGTGCACTTGCGATAGTTACACTAACAACGTGTCAAGTTTTTGGCGCCGTTGCCGGAGAAGTATAAGATATATTTTGAAATCTTACATTGTAAACTATTTTTATAGGTACAACTTTCTCGACATTGTAACTTAGTACTCAATTATGTTTGTCCGGTCAAGTGGCGGATAACGGTACTCCGTGACTATTAAAGTCGGATTTTTCAGTTTCCCACTACAACTGATATTTGTAAATATTTCCTCCATTTATTTTCATTTTTATTTTTTTATAATAGAAGAAACATTGTATAAAATTGAAAAAAGATTTCCCTTTCTAAGCAAAAATGCAATTTTAAAAATTTACAAGGCAAGGCTTGAAAGGATGAGGTTGCTTATGAATAAAAGTATACCTTTTGACATAAGATTCATTATTGAAGCCAAAGTAAGAATAGAGGGTGAATTCACAGAAACACCGACTAGATTTTTACCAGGGCTTGGAAAAAGTTCATATGCGAAGAAACGACGAGCAAAGATGATAGCCGTTTGTTATAAATGTGCTAGATGGGCGTAATTTAAAATGTCGATCTTTAGGAATTCCATCTACAAACAGAGAAGATAAAATTCAGTTCATTAAGGATGGTCTGAATAAGGAGAATTTAGATGATATCGAAATTTCTCTTGACACGCATCCTAGTGGACTCGTACATTACGGAATTCGATGTTTGTGGAATAAATTCAAACCAGAATATGAACAACGTCTTTGGAATCTGACGTTAAAAGACCCTGTTTGCCAATTTGTAAGAAAATTGGATGGGAAGCTTCTCCCCGACTCATAGAAGACGTTTAGGCCGTTTCTGAACGTAAAATCAGAGGAAGATGTGAGCCACAATCACAACTACTGTACATACGCGTAAGTATCTTTTATTTTTGTCGTGTGGTGAGATTTTCTGAATAAAAATATGTGATACGCGATAAATGCTTTCATTATTCTATTGAGTAGTTGAAGCACAATCAACGCAATCACAAACTTGTTAAACAATTTTTACCTTCTTTTTCTTCTATAAATAAACATTGTGCTTGTTTCTTTCATTCATCCCTCAAACTTGCACTTTTCTCTATTTCTCTCTAATTTTTTTTTTCAAAAATGGAGTCATCATGTTCAACAAAAAAATTTAGCACAGTCTGCATTTTTGGTGGAGCTAGTTATGGAAAAGAGGCATGCTTTACTGAAGCAGCCCACAACTTGGGTCGTACCTTAGGAGAAAAATGCATTCATGTAGTTTACGGAGGAGGAAGTCTAGGACTAATGGGACGAGCTGCTGCTTCTGCCTATATGGAAGGAGTAAGAGTGTTGGGAATAATCCCAAAACCTCTGGCTGAAAGTAAAATCACCGGGTCAACTATTGGAGATGAGTTTAGATCTGTAAATATGCAAGATCGCATAACTCACATGATAAATAATTCTGGCGCCTTTATCACCCTTCCCGGTGTTTTTGGCACCCTTGAGGAACTTTTTCATGTGGTTACCAGAGCCCAGCTAAATGTTCATCAAAAACCAATAGATCTGCTTAATGTCAATGGTTTCTTTGATGGTTTACTATCTTTCATCGACTACTCTGCTGAAAAGGGTTTTATTTCCGAGCGTGCTAAACGAATCATAGTCGTTGCAACAACACCAGATGAACTAATCAAAAAACTCAATGAATTTGTTCCTCAACCAGATCCAGCTCTAGCTAAAATTGTCTGGATGAAAGATTTTACTGTGAGAAAACGAAAAGTGGATTCATTCCTCTCCCTTTGATAACCCATGTCGGACCTCTTGTATTTTTACTTTCTGTCGTGTGTAATAATCGTGTGGCAGCTTAAGGAGTTTCTTCTTGATCTCTTGACGCGCATCTATTCGCGATTTATGTATTGTTATTTTATTACTGTAATTTTTATTGTTTTTTTTTATAAAAGCATTGATGGCAGCGTAAGGCGACTCTTCGGACTTTCTTGATGCGCATCTTAAAAATTATGTTATACTTACGAGTATATTTTATTTTCTTTTGTTGTGTGCCTCGTATATTTATTCTCTTGCAGATTCTAAAAGGCGTGAGCTCAAACATCGACTTTCTTAACAGGGAGTATTCTGCTTTTTTGCATTGCTTTTTATTTTTTTTTAAAAACTGAGGACAGTTTTATTTTCAAGTTTGGGGGTGGTTTGTTTTATTATTTTGGTGTGTTGTAATTTTGGTGTGTTTTGATTGATTTGGTTATTTGCCTTAATTTTTATATATATATATATATATAGTATTTTTGATATTTTTAGATCTGGCCATAACACCAATAAATTAGCTATATACAAGTTTCTAAAATTATTTTAACCGGTTAAAAAATTGTATATTCCAAAATTTTTTGAGCCTTAATCTCTCTTTCCAAGCCTTGTAATTATCCTATAAAATCGAGTCATTCGTTACCTTGAGAAAAGAAGAATCAATCGATTGATGAAAAATAGAACTGAAATTTACTTAATTTGTGGAGTTTTTGATTTTTCATGCTTAAACTAAGAAATGATTTTCTGCAAAAATTCTATCCCTAAAAAAAAGGAGTCATTGGTGAAAAGAGCTACACGTTAGCAAATAACGGTGTGAAAGCTATCACCTAAAAAAAATAACGAAAAGGAGAAGTGTTGAGCAGCAACAGCTGCCTAATTTTGGGGGTCTTAAATTTTGCGAAAAATAAATGACTAGCCATTGTTGGTGCGTAGCTGCCGTCTCAGAAAAATTGGTGAAAAGAGCTACACGTTAGCAAATAACGGTGTGAAAGCTATCACCTTTTAAAAAAATGAGATAGAAATTGTGTTAGTGAAAAGAGCTACACGTTAGCAAATAACGGTGTGAAATCATTAAAAGGGATGTAGTTTATGAGCAGATTTGAATTAATTAGCGGCTGAATTTCAATACACTCAATTTCGTGAATAATCACAATATTTGATGACGCCAATGAAATTCTTCTTCATATTGAGTCGAAAAATAAATGAGTGATCGAGAGCAACCATTAAAGGGAGTCGTGTGTATCACGAGTGGGAAAGAAATAATCAACCTTTTGGGGGGAAACCTTACATTTTGGAATTACAATACTAAAACTGTGTTTTAACTTCAAAATTATTTGTAGATTTATTTTGAATCTTGATTCATTTATATCTACTGTATAAGCTGGTTGTTGTGTATTAATGGCATTTTGATCTCCTTTTCTCTTTTTATATTTTAATTTATATGTGTATTAATTTTCTTATTTTTGTTTTATTTTTATTTTTATTTTTGGAGTATGAATAATAAAGAGTCTTGCTCGGGACTAGTAAGAATTCAAGTTTGGGGGTGTGATAAGTGTCAGTTTTGTACACTTATCTATGGTTTGTATCGATAAAATTCACCCATAATTGAGATAGTCTACTCATTTTTTGCTTTTAATTAATTAGTTTTAATAATTTTATTTTTATCGGATGATGATCGGATTAAATAACTGATTTACTCAAGAAATAACATGTTTATTAAATATTCTTTTTGTTGAATTTTGATATATTCATGTTGTAGGGCTTTCAAGGACGAATTGGCGGTCTTTAGGATTCAAAATCAGAGTTATATATCAAAAGTTATCATCCGAAGAAGATTTGGGGGCAAAAACGCAAAGTCTGAGAAATTCTGGGCTGAAAACGTAACTATCAAGCATCCAGTGAGCAAATTTACGAAGCCAAGTTATGGCCGTAACTAGAGAAGGTTACGGCCGTAAGTCACCCTAGTTACGGCCGTAACTCCTGAATGTTACGGCCGTAACTCTTGACAGATTGTTATGATTTGTCTAATTTTTTATACTTTTTGTGTATTATTGAGGGGATGGCTGGCATTGATCCGATTTAATGTAATAATGCTGGAGTTTTGGAGCTATTATATGACTTTAGGTGTATAAATAGACCTCTTAGATCCTTCATCATTCATCATTCATCTTATAATTTTCCATTTTTTTGTAAACCTTTCTTTTTGTGTGAAGAACACACTTGTGTTCTTGAGTGATATTTGTAAGTGTGTTATAGCATATATTGTTCAGAGAGTTTATTGCTTCTATCTCCTTTACTACTAAGGGAGTTAGGATCAATTCTTTCTCTTGATTCAACTAATAATGACCACCAAAGCTTGTAATATGTGTAATAAACCCTTCATGGGCTAAGTAACCTTTAGTTGGGATTATAAACAAGGTTAGTCATGTTATTTATGTTTGTATGAAAGATCTATTGTGAATTGCTTATTATTGTGTGTGATTTTCATTGTTTTAACAATCTTTATTTATTTGGCCAATAAATGACGATATTTATGGTCTTCATATGTTTCGAAAGAAAATATGTTTGATTAGATCAAATGATCTTCACTCTAAGTTGTTCTAGGGGATAGAAATATACCTCTAGTCCTTAGATGATTCTTTGAGTTATTTTCATAAATCCTAATGCTATGTATTGAAGCCAATCAACATAGAAATATAGTAGATTGATTCAATATGTAAGGGACGTTTTATAGTTCGAAAGAGAAACCGTCTTTTTAGGAAAATCGAATCTACACAACATAATAAGTAAATTCATCTTATGATCTCCTATATGTAATATCCGCAATTTTGAATTTCGGTAATTTTCTTTTTCCGGAGGAAGTTCGTTTTGACAACTCTATCATGACCGTTTCGTCATTCGGAGAATGATTAATTCTGCACTTTTTGTCATCCGAGTTCGTTTCGGTGTCGTTTTGTTGAGTTCCGTGTCCTTAATCGACTTTTTCACGTGGGAGTTCGACTTTGTAAAGTCACCATTAATTCTTGGAAACTCCAAAAATTCTGAATCTTTGCAACGTTATAGAGAATCAAGTTAGATTTCCAATGGTTCAAACGGTGAGTCAATCGGAGTCCAGACGAAGGAGTTATGGTCGAAATAGCGAAGACTGCATGGTGTGCCTTTTTGGTGTTGAAGGGGGCTGTACCGTGTGCCGCGGCACTAAGCTGATTCCTGGGCGTTTTTGGTGGCCCTGGGCCGCGGCACACTTGTCTGTCTTTGCGGCACACGGGCTTTTTCTGCGTTTTTTAGCAGATTTTCGAGGAGAAAACTTCATTTTTCTCCTCTCTTCTTCCTCCTCCCATCTAGAGCGATTTCAATGGCGATTTTGGGCGATTTGAGTGCTCCAAAACTTGTAGAGATCATCTACCTCAAGTCTTGTTGTAGATTTTCGGCCTCTACTTGAATCCTTCATCCAAATCAAGGTATTTTTGGCTTGAACCCTTGTTTTTGTAGATTTGGGGATTTTCCTTTTTGATTTCGATTCCAATCCGTTTTTAATCAATTAATTGTTGTATAAACATTGTTTTGAACTTGTTCTACGGATTGGATACTCGTATCTTTGGTTCGTTCGACCCGAGAGGTGATTTCTTTGTTCTTGAGGGGTCTTGAACATTTAATGTTCGATTAAATGTTCGAATGAGTTCCCTTTGATAGTTTGTTGGGATTTCCATTGTTTTCGGCCTTGATTCTCGTCGTAATCATGTTTTATTATTCCCTACGGAGGATTATAGGTGCTCGATGATTCCGATGTTGAATTCCGTTGGTGATTGATGGTTCATGTGGTGTTTTCCCATAGTAATTTCGGTGCTATCGCGTTCTAGATAGTGTTCGGGAATTTGAGGGCTACCCAGCCGTATCCGTTCACTTTTCCATTGCTCGTGATATCGAGGCAAGTACCTTGCCCATACTCTTCTTATTTTGTGGATATGATGATCGGTGATCGTCTTGGTGTGTTTGTTTGGTTGTTTGAAATGAAGTTTCAAAAGATTTCGGTTTGGCCTCGTTAAAGGTTTTCTTTCAAAATGCGTGTGTGTTTTGTGAACGGCGTGTTTTGGGAATTGATTATGATTTGATTATTTTGAACGTTGAAGGATTTGATGATGATACTCCTATTGTTTAAAGTTATGGAATCGTGTATTCCGTATTTAATCTTGTTATTGTGTTTTGAAGAGTTTGATAATGGTGTCGAGTTAATGGCCATCTCTAGTGAGTATTCTTAATGAACTTACATTCTTAGCATGTTAGTTTTGCATGAGTAATGTGTGTGTGTGTATGCTCACTACGGGTTAGATCCGACGGGGTCTCGGTAGGGGTCCACGAGAGGCGTGGATCGACGAGCTTGCTTTTAACCACTACGGGTTAGATCCGACGGGGTCTCGGTAGGGGTCCACAGAGACGTGGATCGACGGTTAATTGTGGTGCATTTTACAAATGTGACTTATTTATGGCATTTCCGGAAATGAGTGCTTTCGAACGGTTTTCATGATTGCATGCATTGACTAAGTGTGTAAGAGGTAAGTTGTTCGTTTGGCCTACTTGGCTAGGATGGCTCTAGAGTATTTTGTTGTTTGTTTTAAATCCTTTATTTGTGGATTTTGATGTTGGGAGACGAACCTTGTGGTCGTTCTTGTATACTGTGAGTTGATGAGATTGGGGCTAAAATCCCAACGTTTTTGTAAAGGTCATTTGACGGATTTGGGGCTAAAATCCCAACGGTTTGGTAAAGGTGATTTTACAGAAAATAAACTTTTGGGGCGGTGACCCCTTTTGTCTTTTGGATTTTTAAAAGTAGGATTTGATAATCCTAAATTGTTTTCTATTAAAACTCTCGATGGCATTCTAAACCGTTTTATAAATTATTTCCATTGATTTATGATATTTCGATTTTGAAAGGTTTTCTCAAACTCTTGCCTCGGGAAGTACTTTTCGTTTCGTTTGGATCTTTGAGGATTCCTGGTTATTGTTATTCGTGGAATGTGAATTGTATGGCTCGTATTTGCACTTTGTTCTTGCACTAGCAAAACAGTGCAGTTTTGCTAACCCCCGAGTATTCGGGGGGTGGATGTCTGTTTTTGCATTCAGGTTTTGGAGCATAACACAGGGTCGGCACGAAGGATGATGAAAGATGATCGATACTAATCACATGAGGAACCGTACTTTGTTTATTGGTTCAGTTGTACTCTATTTTTCCGCTGCTATATTATTTTGACCCCTGCGTGGGCATGAGTTGTATTTGAGTTGTATGTATTTGTTGAAAGACCAAATCGGTCTACTGAGTCATTTTAGCCTTAAAGGCATGGTTGAGTTGTTATATGTCGTTACCAGCCTGGTAGATCCTTGAGGAAAGGTTCTACGGCGTGTAATATCCCTGAGCGGATTGGGGGTGTTACATAAATGGTATCGGAGCTTAGGTTGTGGAAACCTAGGCTGTCGGGTCAGTGGTGTCTATTGAGTTTTGTCTCGTCGGATTTAGTCTGACTGAGTCGTGTCGCGACGCGTCGTTTGAGTTTGTTGGTCGTGATTAGTATCGTGGGGCGATCATCATCTACGTGCGACCTGTGGAAGTAAGTCTCCCTTCTTTGTGTTGTGCCTCGTGTGACACGATCTATTTTTTATGATTATTTGTTAAGTGATGGAATCCTTATGTGGATTTTGATTTCACGATATGTATTTAATCGACTCTCGTATTTGA
The DNA here is from genome assembly GCA_033398695.1 of Orobanche coerulescens. NCBI lineage: Eukaryota > Viridiplantae > Streptophyta > Magnoliopsida > Lamiales > Orobanchaceae > Orobanche > Orobanche coerulescens. Next base: position 124,426,147 of record CM065817.1, read on the forward strand.
TTTATACGAGGAGTGTCGTCGCTTGTGATGTCTTTTTATTGTTGTTTTTGTCCGTTGCTGATGATTTTCGAATCGATTTGCACGTTTTACAAGTTCTCTTGTGGAAGCTTTGTGCTTATACACGTTCGACTTGTTCACTAGCTTGATCGGTAGGGTCTTTAGAGGCCTCGAATGGGGCCGATGGTTTTGTTACGAATGTGGTTATTTGACTCTAATATTTTGTTCTTATGAGGAGTAGTGTTCTTTGGATTGTGCATGTTGAATTGTATTTCTTTTATCCGCTGCGTGAGTTCTTTTGTAATGACTTTCGGTATTTTACCGACCGAGTTTTATTTCGATAACCGCTTCCCTTAACCAAGTTTTTGGCCTTGATTATCTTGACGGTAGTTGGTGTTTTCAAATGATTTTGTGAGTTTTGGAAAATACTACCGTCATTGGCCTTTCTGGGCGTTTTTGTAATTGGTTTTTTTTTTAGCCTGGTGGGTTCCGGCACGGGGCCCACGGCGTGTAATACTCCCGTAAGGTTTTGGGGGTATTTAGTATTTTGTAAATGGCTTTCGTGAGTTTTTGAAATATTACCGTCATCAGCCTTTTTGGCATTTTTGTAAATGGTTTTTTTAGCACTGGGTTGACGGGACCCACAGCGCTAGGATGTTCCGTGTGATTACCTGAAATTTTTGGGCATTCTAGCCTTTTTGGCATCGTCCTTTTTGGCATTGAATTATTTTCGAAAACTTGAGTATCTTAGAAATAAATTTCGAGACATATTTTTTTTCAAATGAGTTATTTTCTTGTGGTACATCCAGGTGCCACAATATATTCCAAAATTTTTCTGCCTCGAGGACCAAAATGTTTTGAGATATTTTCAATATTTTAGAAACACTTTTATTTAGACCCGAGGGTCGAATATTCTGAAAGTTTTCACTAAGAGAAAGTGTCCTCATTTTATTAAATGCGAAATGGTTCTCCAAAGTCTCGATAACGATGTTTCACGTTTGTACTTTTTGAAAGGTGATACTCAAGATCAATCGGTGTTCTTCTAAATTATTGTCAAAATGAGGTTTTCGTTTTTAAAACCTATCCATTCCCGTTTGAGGGCTGGGTATATATGTATGATGTTCGCGTTGTCATTTTGATGTTTGCTCCCGAGTATGACCGAATTGGCGGTGTGAGCATTGAGTCGTTTTCCACACATTTGTTGTGTTAGCCCCTTGTGAGAGGTGGGATGTTGGTGTTGAATATCGTCGCCTCGTGGTGATTTCTACGTTGTCGCGCATGTGCGAGCTGTTAGAGCTTGGGTTGATATGGCCGTGTGCATCGGTGATCGTTCCGTTATGTGTCGGTTGTTTAATGTCTTGTTACCTTGCTCCTGTTTTTGTGAATTTCGTGCATGAGGTCGGGGGTAATACCCGTACTATTTTGACTTCTGTATTTTCTCTTTCTCCAGTCTATCGATTCGCTCATGTTCGTTGAAACTTTATGAAATTGTTCTGTATTTCGGTTTCATCGTCCGAACGAACTGTGATCTTGTTGTGGGTCGATCTGGTTATCGTTGTAACTTTTTCGAGTTCGGTTCGATTCTTGTGAACCTTGTTCGGAAGTGACATCATTTGGTTCTATTAGTTCTTTTATTCGAAGTGGATTGGATTTGGAACTCCTGTGTTTTCGACTCTGTCGACTCGTTTATGTTCGTTGACATTTCTGAGCTTGTCCTGCCCCTTGCTTTTGTTGATCGAACGAGTGTGGTATTGTTTCGGAATAGCTCGTTTATCGTTGTGACTTTTCAATTTCTATCCCCTCTCATGTGGATCTTATGTGAATGCATATGTTGTTGTTTTCACCGGATCATATATTGTCTCGAGTCGAGATGTGAACCTTGGAGTTGTTGTTTGAATTTTTATTGTTCTTCGTGATTCGAACATGATCGTTCGATTTTTATTGTCTCGATCTTTGTGGTTCGATCGTTTGATTGTTCGGTTTTTGTTGATCTCGTTTCGTGATTGTTGAGCGTTCAGACTCCTTCCTAATTCCCTTAAGTTCGGGAAATTAGTCTCGTTTCGATCTTCCAACCCTTGGGCGGTGGAATTCCGTATTAGTTCAGCGATTGGCTCGCGTTTCGATTGATGTACCGTTGGGTTGGTCAATCATACTGACTTTCGTTCGTTGTGTTTTGTGATTGTCGGATAATTTACTTGGCTATATTATCCGTTTGATGACGCTTGTCATTTGTTGGTTTTATTGTATCCCTAACGGCGACGTTGTGTTGGTCGTCGTGGAGCGTGTTTTCACGCCGTATGTCTCTTTGCGTTTCTTGCAGCGTTTCGCCGTTGGGCGCGAGTTTTCTATTTTTGTGTATCTCGTCGAGTTTTCCTGGCGGGTATATTGCTCCCCCTACTTGTTTTAAGTTTCGGGACGAAACTTCTTTTAAGGAGGGTAGAATGTAATATCCGCAATTTCGAATTTCGGTAATTTTCTTTTTCCGGAGGAAGTTCGTTTTGACAACTCTATCATGACCGTTTCGTCATTCCGAGAATGATTAATTCTGCACTTTTTGTCATCCGAGTTCGTTTCGGTGTCGTTTTGTTGAGTTCCGTGTCCTTAATCGACTTTTTCACGTGGGAGTTCGACTTTGTAAAGTCACCATTAATTCTTGGAAACTCCAAAAATTCTGAATCTTTGCAACATTATAGAGAATCAAGTTAGCTTTCCAATGGTTCAAACGGTGAGTCAATCGGAGTCCAGACGAAGGAGTTATGGTCGAAATAGCGAAGACTGCACGGTGTGCCTTTTTGGTGTTGAAGGGGGCTGTACCGTGTGCCGCGGCACTAAGCTGATTCCTGGGCGTTTTTGGTGGCCCTGGGCCGCGGCACACTTGTCCTGTGCTGCGGCACACGGGCTTTTTCTGCGTTTTTTAGCAGATTTTCGAGGAGAAAACTTCATTTTTCTCCTCTCTTCTTCCTCCTCCCATCTAGAGCGATTTCAATGGCGATTTTGGGCGATTTGAGTGCTCCAAAACTTGTAGAGATCATCTACCTCAAGTCTTGTTGTAGATTTTCGGCCTCTACTTGAATCCTTCATCCAAATCAAGGTATTTTTGGCTTGAACCCTTGTTTTTGTAGATTTGGGGATTTTCCTTTTTTATTTCGATTCCAATCCGTTTTTAATCAATTAATTGTTGTATAAACATTGTTTTGAACTTGTTCTACGGATTGAATACTCGTATCTTTGGTTCGTTCGACCCGAGAGGTGATTTCTTTGTTCTTGAAGGGTCTTGAACATTTAATGTTCGATTAAATGTTCGAATGAGTTCCCTTTGATAGTTTGTTGGGATTTCCATTGTTTTCGGCCTTGATTATCGTCGTAATCATGTTTTATTATTCCCTACGGAGGATTATAGGTGCTCGATGATTCCGATGTTGAATTCCGTTGGTGATTGATGATTCATGTGGTGTTTTCCCATAGTAATTTCGGTGCTATCGCGTTCTAGATAGTGTTCGGGAATTTGAGGGCTACCCGGCCGTATCCGTTCACTTTTCCATTGATCGTGATATCGAGGCAAGTACCTTGCCCATACTCTTCTTATTTTGTGGATATGATGATCGGTGATCGTCTTGGTGTGTTTGTTTGGTTGTTTGAAATGAAGTTTCAAAAGATTTCGGTTTGGCCTCGTTAAAGGTTTTCTTTCAAAATGCGTGTGTGTTTTGTGAACGGCGTGTTTTGGGAATTGATTATGATTTGATTATTTTGAACGTTGAAGGATTTGATGATGATACTCCTATTGTTTAAAGTTATGGAATCGTGTATTCCGTATTTAATCTTGTTATTGTGTTTTGAAGAGTTTGATAATGGTGTCGAGTTAATGGCCATCTCTAGTGAGTATTCTTAATGAACTTACATTCTTAGCATGTTAGTTTTGCATGAGTAATGTGTGTGTGTGTGTATGCTCACTACGGGTTAGATCCGACGGGTCTCGGTAGGGGTCCACAGAGACGTGGATCGACGAGCTTGCTTTTAACCACTACGGGTTAGATCCGACGGGGTCTCGGTAGGGGTCCACAGAGACGTGGATCGACGGTTAATTGTGGTGCATTTTACAAATGTGACTTATTTATGGCATTTCTAAATGAGTGCTTTGAACGGTTTTCATGATTGCATGCATTGACTAAGTGTGTAAGAGGTAAGTTGTTCGTTTGGCCTACTTGGCTAGGATGGCTCTAGAGTATTTTGTTGTTTGTTTTAAATCCTTTATTTGTGGATTTTGATGTTGGGAGACGAACCTTGTGGTCGTTCTTGTATACTGTGAGTTGATGAGATTGGGGCTAAAATCCCAACGTTTTTGTAAAGGTCATTTGACGGATTTGGGGCTAAAATCCCAACGGTTTGGTAAAGGTGATTTTACAGAAAATAAACTTTTGGGGCGGTGACCCCTTTTGTCTTTTGGATTTTTAAAAGTAGGATTTGATAATCCTAAATTGTTTTCTATTAAAACTCTCGATGGCATTCTAAACCGTTTTATAAATTATTTCCATTGATTTATGATATTTCGATTTTGAAAGGTTTTCTCAAACTCTTGCCTCGGGAAGTACTTTTCGTTTCGTTTGGATCTTTGAGGATTCCTGGTTATTGTTATTCGTGGAATGTGAATTGTATGGCTCGTATTTGCACTTTGTTCTTGCACTAGCAAAACAGTGGAGTTTTGCTAACCCCCGAGTATTCGGGGGGTGGATGTTTGTTTTTGCATTCAGGTTTTGGAGCATAACACAGGGTCGGCACGAAGGATGATGAAAGATGATCGATACTAATCACATGAGGAACCATACTTTGTTTATTGGTTCAGTTGTACTCTATTTTTCCGCTGCTATATTATTTTGACCCCTGCATGGGCATGAGTTGTATTTGAGTTGTATGTATTTGTTGAAAGACCAAATCGGTCTACTGAGTCATTTTAGCCTTAAAGGCATGGTTGAGTTGTTATATGTCGTTACCAGCCTGGTAGATCCTTGAGGAAAGGTTCTACGGCGTGTAATATCCCTGAGCGGATTGGGGGTGTTACACTATACATCTTTTATAACTAATGACGAACTAAGTTTGTAATCCCATCTATTTCATTTTATCGTTAATCAATCTATTATTATTACTATCTTTTTATTTCCTTATAAGTTTAGAACTATTATTGCATTATCTTTGCAATTATTAAACCAAACTTTTTAATTGTGTGTTTCACTCATCTTAGTATCTATAAAAATAGACTAATAGTGTATAACTCAAATTATAACCAAACTTCCTTGTGGGATCGATAAACCGGACTCAAAAAGTCCACTTTACTACTTGATACGATATCGTGCACTTGCGATAGTTACACTAACAACGTGTCAACCGCGTCCTCTGCCCTTCGGCATACTAAGCGGATACTCACTCAATACGATGGCACAACATATCGACATAAGGCATCTAATAGCAACACGATAAGAGTGCCCACTCTGGATAATTACACGAATACAAAATTTACAATTGCGATACTCGGAACTTGCTATCATAATCAACCATTTTAATAATCACATCAACAAAAGTCTTATGACCCATACCGGTTCAAACATGGCCGTAATAACTATACACCAATATAATTAACCATTTATAACGTTCTTCTCAAATCCCCACGAGGTATCCATTTAGATAATATCATTTGAAAACCTTTGGAATTCATATATATATTTTTCCGAATAAAAATTTGAAAATATTTTTGATACCTCGGGCTGTTGTTTTATCAAAACCTGTAAACAACGGACTTTAACCGTCTCAGTTTGAAATTATTTGCAAAATAATATTTCCTTACAACCGGCACTATCAAAATCACCATGCCACTACACATCATCATTTTGGAGTGATTCAAGATCACGCACGATAACTGGCTCAGTACAGAAAATTTTTCTAAACCCAAGTTTGTGTTAAAATCGAGTAAGATTCTTTATCTTCCACAATATATTGTTGAAAATAAAAATTGTATTGGTTTTTGAAAATAAAATTTTTTATGATGTGAAAGATTTCTGAAAATCATGTACTCAAATTATTTGAAAATACAACAATAAGTCAAAAATCATTTCCGAAAATCCTCTCAACACTACACAATAATCAACGACGGTAACATTTTACAAAATGTTCAAAGGTACTTTAAAACGACTCTTTCAATACCGTCGCGGTTCCATTAGAAAATTCAAGGCCGGCTCGCCAATTTCAAACAATTTTCAAAATCCACACGAGGCCGCCGAGTAATCGCACCGTCAAAACATTTTTTGAAAATTGATTTTCCACACCTTGCTCAAGTTTATGAAATTTTCAGGAAAGCATTTTCGAACACACCCACAACAGACATAATTTATTTATCACTTCATCAAACACAATCCTTTACCATCAAATCCAATAACACGTCAACACCACCTGTCCACATAATTACAGTATCATACAAGCAACCGTCAAAAGATAATTAACATCGAAAACTTAACTCCTACCTCTCAGTAATGAGGACTCTCACAACAAGTGCATCCAGAACGACTTAACGTTCACACCATCAACTTAATCACAATTTTGAGCATTATTGCCCAAACAATAACGTCAACATCACTACATGCCTCTGAACCGATGATTGTAAAATCAAAAAGTTGAAAGCGAGATTCGTGTTTCAAGTAAATTCTTTTGGTAGACCTCATTTGAGTTTTTAAAATCAAATTTTGAAAATTTGCAACGCAAGATGAAAATGAAATATAAGCAGGTTGAATTCTCAAAATTTTCGGTCTCGAGGTCACTAGACGAAAATCAAACCTTTTTCCTTCCTTTAAGGATGTTTTAAAATGAGAACTTACGCGACTTCCTAAAACATTTGAAGTTTTAAAATATCACATCGATAAACTTTCATTGAGTAACCAAACCAAAACATTACTCCTATAAAAACGATTTATACAAAGATATATATATATATATATATACATATACACCGGCACCACTCTTCATTCCAGCACAGTACGAGAATCAACAAGCACGGATCACGTATTCACAATTCACATTTAACTCCACATCATAACACAAAAATCATACAAGCTCATATAACACGAGACACAACAAAGTAGCGAGACTTACATCCACAGATCGCACGAAGATGATGGTTGCACCTCGATACTAATCACGACCGACATCTCAGACGATGCATTGCGACACGACTCAGTCAGACAAAATCTGACAAGACAAGACAAGACCTGATAACACACAACTCAACCCGACAGCCTAAGTTTCCGCAACCTAAGCTCCGATACAATAAATGTAACACCCCCAGAATCCAATCGGGAATATTACACGCCGCAGACCCTCTCCGTGAGGATTCACCAGGCTAGACATCGAAACACACACATTACATTACATACCAACCTAATTAAAAGAACGAACCAATAAACCGATTTGGTCTTTCATAGCTAACATACTGTAATATCCGCATTTTTCTTTTCCTTGTATTTTTCTTTCTCGGCGTATTTCCCGATAGTAGTGACCCTCGTGTATCTTTCAGTGTATCTTTCCTATTATCTATGGATTTTATTCCCGTTATTGTATTGCGGAACCGCCGTTTCGGGGTTGCCGTGGGTCCATTCTATGTTATAATGCCCATTGAGATGTTCCGTTGGATGTTTTCGTTCACCTTCCGGTGTTTTGAACCGCTCATATTTCATACCTAGCGCACGCTATTTTTCTGCATAGCGCGCGCTAGGGTTTCCTTAGTAGCGCACGCTACGTTTGTTTCGTAGCGCGCGCTAGCGAGTAGCCCTGGGAGTGGCAGTGTTGTTTTTCCAGCCTTCTGGACTAGCGTATTAGCGTACGCTACATATGCTAGCGCACACTAATGTCGAGAGGCTAGCGCACGCTGATGATGCCCGGTAGCGTGCGCTAGCGTGAGAGTTCAGTACTGGACAGTTTACTACTGAACCCGGTCAGGTGCCAGTTAGCGCACGCTACGCTTGTATGGTAGCGCACGCTAACGCATCAGGTGGGTTCTGGGCAGTTTGCCACTGGACTCGACTGATGTCCAGGTAGCGCACGCTATTGGTCGATAGCGCGCGCTACCGAGAGGTTATTAGCGCACGCTACGTTTCGGGTAGCGCACGCTAATGGCCAAAAGTCTGGCTGCTGGACTGGACGCTAACTATTTTGGCCTGTAATTTTTCCCCGTTAGCGCATGCTATCCTTGAGGATTAGCGCACGCTAACACTCCCTGGCTATATAAACCAAGGAGTTGACCGAGATAATCACAACTTCTCATTTCTTTCTCTCTCCGCGGCCAAGGCGACTCCAAGACGATTTTCTTGGCGATTTCTTCCTCCAATCACCTCATCCAACATCTTTCTTGAGTTCTTGGAGTATTATAACAACATCAACACGAATCTTCATCCTAATCCACGGTAAATCTCTTAGAACCCTACTTTTGGATAATTTGGGGGTTTTGGGATTTTCTTCCGATTCGTTCCGTTTTGTTGATGGATTCATGATGAATATGATTAATCTTGTCGGTAAACTTAGTTTCCCTACGGATTCATGGTATATTTCGTGATTTTTACGGAATCGAGAGGGTTTGGTTGTGGTCCGCCCTCGTTAATGTTTATATACGAATATACATGAATCGTAGGCGGGTTTTCGGGTGTATTCCAATTCCGTATACATTTAGAAATGGTTGTGATTGTATTCTTCGAATTGTTAGGGTCGGTTTCATTGGTTCCTAGCGTTCGTCGGTGACTTTCCTTTCCGTTCTTCGCGTCGTCAATAATTCAAGGCAAGTATTCTTGGAAACCCTTATGCTTAACGTGAAATGGTAATGTATATTGTGTGTGCTTTACTCACCTCGGGAGGGTCCGACGGGGCCTCGAGGGAATCTATGGCTTCATCCTGGATTCATGAGTTTGATTCGCTAGCCAGCTCGGGAGGGTCCTTAGAGGCCTCGAGTGGGATTCGTGGCTTCGTCCCGGTCCTAGGTGACGTGTGGTGCTTGGTTGTTTTATGAATGTGGCCAGCTCGGGAGGGTCCTTAGAGGCCTCGAGTGGGATTCGTGGCTTCGTCCCGGTCCTAGGCAAATTAATTGTGACTGTTTGTTTCCGGAAAAGACATGTCTAGTTTTGGTTTTTGAAATGATATTGGTGCATGTACTATGAAATGTATAAGCGATTGGTTTGCCTTGATTACTTGTACTAGCGTAATTGCTAACCCCTTTGGGGACCCGTTTTGGGGAAATTCTTGTTATGGATTTCAGGTTATGATCATCCGGACGAGCGGGCGCTGGGACAGTACGAGGATGCTGGCCAGGGTCGTTGACATGTGCACTTGGGTTACTTATTTCTGTTGTCCACTTCGATTTGGTTGTTTTCTATATTTATAAACTAATAGACTGTACTCGCGAGTACTTAGGCTTTTCGTTTCAAACTCCGTATTATATTGTTTTAAGTTGTCACGTTATTGGTTGATGCTTATTTTGCCGGTTGCCCCGGGCGTACCTTTATATGTCATATTGTTTAATTGTGTATCCTCGCTAACCAAGGTGGTTAGTCGAGGGGAGTTTTCTTATTGTAGCCTGGTGGGTCCCATGTGGGGGTCCACGGCGCTGTGATACACCTCGAATAAATTGGGGGTGTTACAGAAAATGGTATCGGAGCTTTAGGTTTATGGATACCTAGGCTTGTCGGTTATTTGGGTCTAGTCGTATTTGTTTTGCACATTGTCACGCCGCTGCCAGCATCCCCGGTACTTCCAGTGCTCGTAAGTTTTCTTATTCGGCTCTTTTGTTTCTTGCATGGTATTTCCTCCTTTATATCGTAGTTGCTTTTCCTCCCTTACTCATCATCAATATACTTCTGTTATCTCTCAATATCAGTATGGATGCCGGAGGAAACCGTGGTCGTGGTCGTGGTCGTGGCCGTGGACGCGGTCGAGGACGTGGAGCAGCCGGTAGGGCGGCCACGTCGCACTCTTCAGGAGCCGGCAGTACCGGCGACCGTCATAGTCATGCTTCTTCTCAGGAGCGCGCCGATCTTGGTATTGCGGCTGTTATGCAGCAAATGGTTAACCAAATGGCGGCTATAGCTCAGGTGGTCCAGGACCCCGATCGGGCCCATGCTAATTGGGGCGGAGCGGATCGCTGGCTTCAGGATGTCATCAAGATGCATCCTCCTCGCTGGGAGCTTCGACCCGATCGGGCCGGGAGGGTGGATCAAGGAGATATCCAAAGTCTTCACTGCTACCAACTGCCCCGAGGACCGTAAGGTCCCTATTGCTCAATACTTTCTCACGGGAGATGCTACAGATTGGTGGGAGGCCGTTGGTCCCAAAGATCATGTCGCTTCGTGGACCGAATTCCAAGAATTTATGGAGACGGAATATTGTCCGTAGCCGGTCAGACAGGCTCGAGTGCATGCTTTCTATGATGCTCAACCACGGGATATTCCCGTATCCCAAGCTATTGCTGATTTCAACAAGGAGTTGGGTTATGTGAAGACCCAAGTTGTCGCTGAGAGCGACAAAATTTTCCATTTTTCCAGGAGGATGAAACTGTCCATTCGGGACTATATGTCTGGGCTCGTCTGTACTACCTTGAAGGATTATCAGAGTCGAGCCCTTGCTTATGATATGTCGGTGACGGCTAGTGATTTGGCTCGTGAGAGCAAGAAGCAGAAGTCGGTCGGAAATTTTTCTGGTCCCAAGAGTGGAGGCCAGCAGAAATATCAGGCTGCAAATATTTCTACGGGCGGTTCGGCTCGTTTTTGGGAGCTTGAGTGCCGCCGAATCCGATCGGGGCCCAGATGCTTTAATCGTGGCAAGCCAGGCCACGTGAACCGGGATTGTCTTCGTCCACCTTTGACTTGTCATACTTGTGGCGATCGGGTCACAAAGCTTCTTTTTGCGAAAAGCTCAGACAGTTTCGCGGCGCCGTTCTTCTCACCCAAAGACCTATGGAGCCGAGCGTGAACTGTGGCTCATTTGCTCCGCCGCCTCCACCGAGTGCCGGCCGAGGTAGGGGTCGGGGTCAGCCCGCTAGAGGAGGAGCTTCCAGTGTCGGCTCTGCCCAGCCGCGTATCTACGAGATGAGGAGGGCCGATGACCCAGCAGCTACGGTGGCGACAGGTACCGTTCATATCCATTCTCATCCCGTCGTGTGCTTTTGATTACGGTGCTACACATCTGCTCATATCGCTGGGGTGTGTGCGCCGTTTGAGTCTCGACTGTTTGTCGCCTTGCGAGTCTTTCATCGTTAAACTTCCTAGCGGTGATAGGATCGTTGGCGATCGAGAGGTCCGAGACTGTTCTGTGTTTATTTGTGAGAGAGCCTGGGTCTCTAACCTTATCGTTGTTGATATTGAGGGTAAGGATCTAATTCTCGGGGATGATTGGCTCGAGCGGCATGGCGCAATCATGAACTACCGCACGAGAATCATCACTATGTTAGCCGAGGACGGCACCGAGCACTCTTTCGCGGGGCGAAAGAGGGGAAACCAGAAATTCATTATTAATGCCTTGAAGGCGATGAGTCTCCTGCGAAAGGGGTGTACTGGTTATTGGTGCTATGCCTTAAAGACGGACAATGGTGGAGTCGAGCTTTCGTCGATTCCAGTCGTTAATGAGTTTCCTGATGTGTTTCCTGACGAGTTACCGGGATTGCCACCGGATCGTGAGGTTGAGTTTGTTATAGAATTAGAGCCGGGCGCGGCTCCGATTTATAAGGCGCCGTATCGCATGGCACCTTCAGAGATGTCAGAGTTGAAGAAGCAGTTGAGTGAGCTTCTTGAGTCGGGGTATGTTCGACCGAGTGCCTCGCCTTGGGGTGCACCGGTCCTGTTTGTGCGGAAGAAGGATGGTTCACTACGTTTGTGTATCGACTATCGCGAACTAAACAAGGTAACCATCAAGAACAAGTATCCTTTGCCGAGGATTGATGACTTGTTCGATCGATTCTGAGGAGCCGCGGTATTCTCGAAGATTAATTTGAAATCGGGTACTATCGGCCGGTGAGAGAGTCCGACGTGCCGAAAACAGCTTTTCGGACGAGATACGGACATTATGAATTCGTAGTTATGCCCTTCGGGTTAACTAATGCGCCGGCGGTGTTCATGCAGTTGATGAACAAAGTCTTTATCGAGTATTTGGATAAGTGTGTAAATCGTCTTCATTGACGATATTCTTATCTATTCGAGGAATGAGGAAGAGCATGCCCATCATCTGCGGATAGTGTTAGACATTTTGAGGACCGAGCAACTCTATGCGAAGTTCTCGAAATGTGAGTTCTGGCGGAAGGAAGTGATGTTTTTGGGTCACGTGATTTCAGCCGAGGGGGTTCGTGTGGATCCGCAGAAAATTGAGGCAGTGTTGGATTGGGCATCGCCCGCAAATGTGAAGGAAGTCCGTAGTTTCTTGGGTTTGGCTGGCTACTACCGTAGGTTCGTCGAGGGTTTCTCAAAACTAGCTCGGCCACTTACTCAGTTGCTCCATAAATCCGAGAAGTTCGTCTGGACCGATGAGAGGCAGTCGAGTTTCGAGGAGCTGAAGAAGCGTTTGACTTCAGCCCCGGTTTTGGCGTTGCCGTGTGGCAACGAGGGATTCGCCGTTTATAGCGATGCTTCGGGTCAGGGTCTTGGGTGCGTATTGATGCAGCACGGCAAGACCATTGCCTATGCGTCGAGACAGTTGAGACCGTATGAGCTTAACTACCCTACTCACGATTTAGAGTTAGCGGCGGTTGTCTTTGCACTCAAGATTTGGCGTCACTATCTTTTCGGCTCTGCATGTCAGATTTTCACCGATCATAAAAGTCTGAAATACATATTTACTCAGCGGGAGTTGAATATGAGGCAGAGGAGGTGGTTAGAGCTGATTAAGGATTATGACCTTGAAATTCTTTACCATCCGGGCAAGGCGAACGTCGTGGCCGACGCCTTGAGTCGGAAACCGATTGCGTTGCGAACGCTTGAGGTCCTTACGCCCCAGTCTGAGCTTCGGCGGGCTCTGATCGAGTTGGATGCTGAAGTTTTGTTGCCTGGAGCTGTCGGGCAACTTTGTGCTCTAGAGATTTCGTCGTCTTTGATCGATGAAATTAAGCTGAAGCAATTAGAGGATCCAATGATTACTCAAATCCGAGAGAACGTTCTTAAGGGAAAGTCTCCTGGGTTTGTGATTCACGAGGATGGTGTTTTGAGATTCCAGAGTCGGCTTTGTGTGCCGAACGATCCAGAGTTGCGACAGAGTATTTTGCACGAGGCCCATTCCACACCCTATTCCGTTCATCCTGGTTCGAGTAAGATGTACAAGGACCTGAGGAGGAACTTCTGGTGGAATGATATGAAGGAGGAGGTCGCACGGTTTGTGGCGAGATGTTTGACTTGCCAACAGGTCAAAATCGAACATCAGCGACCGGCTGGGTTATTGCAGTCACTTCCCATTCCAGAATGGAAATGGGAAGATATATCGATGGATTTTGTTACGAGTTTGCCGAGATCGAGGTCGGGCATGAATATGGTATGGGTGTTTGTTTAACGTCTGACCAAGTCGTCACATTTTCTGGGCATCAAGGACACTTGGGGCCCGGAGAAACTGGCTCGTGTGTTTATCGCGCAGATTGTGAGACTTCACGGTACTCCGAAGTCTATTGTTTCGGATCCTGATGGCCGTTTTGTATCGCACTTTTGGCAGGCGGTGCATAAGGCGTTAGGTACCCGTTTGCATTTGAGTACCTCTTTTCATCCCCGCCGATGGATAATGAGCGCACTATCCAAACATTCGAGGACATGTTGCGTGCTTGTGCCCTCGATTGGAGTAGCGACTGGGAGGAGCACTTGCCATTGATCGAATTCACGTACAACAATAGTTGGCACGCGTCGATCCGGATGGCACCGTATGAGGCACTCTATGGGCGACGATGTCGATCGCCGATTTGTTGGAATGAGGCGTCTGATTTGGTCGGGACCGAACCGGATGTCGTTTTAGAGACGAGACGGAAGATAGAATTAATTCGAGAACGGATGTTGATCGCCCGCAGTCGGCGTGTCATATGCCGATGTCCGTCGTCGACCTTTAGAATTCGAGGTGGGAGACCACGTTTTGCTGAAGGTGTCGCCAACGAGAGGAGTTTTCCGTTTCGGGAAGAAGGGGAAGTTGAGTCAGAGATTTATTGGACCCTTCGAGATTCTCGAGCGAGTCGGTGGGTTAGCATACCGTTTGGCGTTACCCCCGGCCCTGAGTCATGTTCATAGCGTTTTTCATGTTTCCCAGCTGAGGAAATATGTCCCGGATCCTAGTCACATCATCGACTATGGTGAGATTGACGTTGCCGAGGATATTACTTTTGACGAGCGTCCTTTGAAGATTTTCGAACATCGGGAGAAACGACTGAGGCATAAGACCATCTCTTTGGTCAAGGTGCAGTGGTCGAGACACGGTGTCGAGGAGGCAACGTGGGAGACCGAGGATAGCATGCGTGCTAGGTACCCTGAGTTGTTTGTTTCTTAAGTTTCGGGACGAAACTTGTTTTTAGAGGGGTAGAATGTAATATCCGCATTTTTCTTTTCCTTGTATTTTTCTTTCTCGGCGTATTTCCCGATAGTAGTGACCCTCGTGTATCTTTCAGTGTATCTTTCCTATTATCTATGGATTTTATTTCCGTTATTGTATTGCGGAACCGCCGTTTCGGGGTTGCCGTGGGTCCATTCTATGTTAGAATGCCCATTGAGATGTTCCGTTGGATGTTTTCGTTCACCTTCCGGTGTTTTGAACCGCTCATATTTCATACCTAGCGCACGCTATTTTTCTGCATAGCGCGCGCTAGGGTTTCCTTAGTAGCGCACGCTACGTTTGTTTCGTAGCGCGCGCTAGCGAGTAGCCCTGGGAGTGGCAGTGTTGTTTTTCCAGCCTTCTGGACTAGCGTATTAGTGTACGCTACATATGCTAGCGCACGCTAATGTCGAGAGGCTAGCGCACGCTGATGATGCCCGGTAGCGTGCGCTAGCGTGAGAGTTCAAGATCGATGCTTTACATCAACCCGGTCAGTGCCGAAGCGCACGCTACGCTTGTATGGTAGCGCACGCTAACGCATCAGGTGGGTTCTGGGCAGTTTGCCACTGGACTCGACTGATGTCCAGGTAGCGCACGCTATTGGTCGATAGCGCGCGCTACCGAGAGGTTATTAGCGCACGCTACGTTTCGGGTAGCGCACGCTAATGGCCAAAAGTCTGGCTGCTGGACTGGACGCTAACTATTTTGGCCTGTAATTTTTCCCCGTTAGCGCATGCTATCCTTGAGGATTAGCGCACGCTAACACTCCCTGGCTATATAAACCAAGGAGTTGACCGAGATAATCACAACTTCTCATTTCTTTCTCTCTCCGCGGCCAAGGCGACTCCAAGACGATTTTCTTGGCGATTTCTTCCTCCAATCACCTCATCCAACATCTTTCTTGAGTTCTTGGAGTATTATAACAACATCAACACGAATCTTCATCCTAATCCACGGTAAATCTCTTAGAACCCTACTTTTGGATAATTTGGGGGTTTTGGGATTTTCTTCCGATTCGTTCCGTTTTGTTGATGGATTCATGATGAATATGATTAATCTTGTCGGTAAACTTAGTTTCCCTACGGATTCATGGTATATTTCGTGATTTTTACGGAATCGAGAGGGTTTGGTTGTGGTCCGCCCTCGTTAATGTTTATATACGAATATACATGAATCGTAGGCGGGTTTTCGGGTGTATTCCAATTCCGTATACATTTAGAAATGGTTGTGATTGTATTCTTCGAATTGTTAGGGTCGGTTTCATTGGTTCCTAGCGTTCGTCGGTGACTTTCCTTTCCGTTCTTCGCGTCGTCAATAATTCAAGGCAAGTATTCTTGGAAACCCTTATGCTTAACGTGAAATGGTAATGTATATTGTGTGTGCTTTACTCACCTCGGGAGGGTCCGACGGGGCCTCGAGGGAATCTATGGCTTCATCCTGGATTCATGAGTTTGATTCGCTAGCCAGCTCGGGAGGGTCCTTAGAGGCCTCGAGTGGGATTCGTGGCTTCGTCCCGGTCCTAGGTGACGTGTGGTGCTTGGTTGTTTTATGAATGTGGCCAGCTCGGGAGGGTCCTTAGAGGCCTCGAGTGGGATTCGTGGCTTCGTCCCGGTCCTAGGCAAATTAATTGTGACTGTTTGTTTCCGGAAAAGACATGTCTAGTTTTGGTTTTTGAAATGATATTGGTGCATGTACTATGAAATGTATAAGCGATTGGTTTGCCTTGATTACTTGTACTAGCGTAATTGCTAACCCCTTTGGGGACCCGTTTTGGGGAAATTCTTGTTATGGATTTCAGGTTATGATCATCCGGACGAGCGGGCGCTGGGACAGTACGAGGATGCTGGCCAGGGTCGTTGACATGTGCACTTGGGTTACTTATTTCTTTTGTCCACTTCGATTTGGTTGTTTTCTATATTTATAAACTAATAGACTGTACTCGCGAGTACTTAGGCTTTTCGTTTCAAACTCCGTATTGTATTGTTTTAAGTTGTCACGTTATTGGTTGATGCTTATTTTGCCGGTTGCCCCGGGCGTACCTTTATATGTCATATTTTTTAATTGTGTATCCTCGCTAACCAAGGTGGTTAGTCGAGGGGAGTTTTCTTATTGTAGCCTGGTGGGTCCCATGTGGGGGTCCACGGCGCTGTAATACACCTCGAATAAATTGGGGGTGTTACACATACAAGTCAAAATATACACATTTCTATCTCGACTCATACCCGTGGAAGGGTAAAATACACTCATAACAAAAAAGTACGATAGCGGAAAAGACTATGCAATGAACTCCGACTGACTGCACCCAAAACTGGCCTTCGTGTGATTAGTATCGATCGTCTTCCATCATCCTTCGCACCGATCCTGTATTTTGCTCCCAAGACCTGCCTGTACCTGGACACAGAACAGACATCCACCGCCCGGATACTCGGGGATTAGCAAAACTCCACTGTCTTGCTAGTACAAGTATAAAGTGCAAATACGAGCCATCAACACATTCCGAGAATAAAACGAAAGACTTCCAGAGATATTTCATTTAGTTAAAATAGTTCAAGTCTTGAAAGTAGGAACGAAGCAAGTAAGCACTTTGAAAACACTTCCAAATCTCGGGAGTTTTGAAAACATTGGAAATTGAAAAGTTCTTAATTTCTCGAAAGCCAATTAGGGTCACAGCCCCAAAGTCCATTTTCCAAAATGCAAATCCGTTAACAAAACACGAGGTCCGCGACCCGATCATTCACTTCAATTCACTCACAAGGACACATTACACATAATATATTAAAATGCCATTTGATGAACAAATTAAATACTCGCAAATGTACGAATCGCTTTTGTAGGTAGCGACAAGTAACTCCGAGGTCGATCTCACAAGGAGTTGGAAACAGTTTGAAATTCAATAATGTTTGGTAAATAGTCGAATTGACAAAAGTAAAGTAAAATAAAACATCATTGATTTGATAGGATTACAATCACAAACACGGAAAATTAAAATAAACGGAACGTTAATAACACCGAATTAATGGTTGGATAATTAAGAGATTACAATTATGAGAATGATATGGGAGTTTAGAATCACTGACATACACGTAATCAATTATTAGTTCCGATACTCAAAGAATTAAGGTTTGGAATTATCGATTGCTCACGGTTCAAAGAAATCGGTTTGATGGCGGTAATTCTAAAAATCACGATTGTTTTTATCGAAAATAAGGGAAACTCCTTTGATGGGGATGAATCTCTACTAACAATTGGCTAGCTAATACCTATGATGGGGTAATTCGCTAAAAGATTGCGGGAAAAGGTTTAGAACATTCACAATCGCTTCTATCGGGTCGTTTGATGGCGAACACCGACAAAAACCCTCGATTTTACAATAATAACAACTATGAAATAGGTTTGATGATCTAAATCAAAAGTTCTTATGCGATGAACAAACAAAAAGGAACAATCCCAAACCCTACCCGGAAAATCAATTGAAACTAATAATCGATAATGTGCGTGTGGCTCAATCTAAAAACCCATATGAAAAGATTAGCTACACATGATTATTCCAACAATAATAATGGAAATTGTAAAACAAAACATGGTAGAAACTTCCCTTGTAAAAGTCGAAATCGAATTCCCGATGAAGGTTTGATGATCTTCCTTCAAGAATTCACAACAAATGATACAAGGTATTATAATATCTCACAAATGTATATTTCAACATGAACAAACAAGGAAAATGATGAAAAATCCCCCTTTTCGTCCCTTTTTGGTGTTTTTCTCCCTAAATCTTGTGTTTTTCCCACACAATCTCTCACCAAGATCAGAATATCTATTCTAAAGGTCTCCAACACCTTTTTATAAAGCCAAAAGACCAATAAATTCCATCCAAATCGTGTAAAAATATCAAAGAAATGGACTTGCACCGAAAAGTTGTATTGTTCGATTTTGGTTGTTTACCTCGGACCGTTCCGGTTTATTGGATATTATTTTTCGTTGCTTGTATTTTTTCGGACCGTTGGGTCGCCATGTCGTTTGTGGTTTTATCGTCTTTTTCAGTTGTGGTAGCATCGCCATGTAACCAGAGGCTGTCTGGCATGACCTGTGCAAAACGGCGCAAGACCCGTGGCATTTTGCGCCGTGTCGCACAGATGCGCGCACTGTCTCGCAACACAGCGCAAGACCAGCGACACTTTGCGCTGTTTCGCATAGGGGTCGCTCACTGAATTATAATACGGCGATGAACACGGTGTTAGTTTGGGCAGTTTGTTGCGCCGTGTTCCGTCCAGTATATATAGGACAGACGGGTGTTTTAACCCCATTTCCTCCTTTTCCTCTCGGTTTTTCACTCCTCTTTGGCGATTTCGAGCGATCTCACTCAGATATTACATTCCATCATCTTATAACTCGGAATTGAATTTTCTATCACGAATCAACCATATTCCTTCCACCATTTCATCGTTGAATTGAGGTATTTTGGCATTATACCTAATGTTAGGGTTCTTGACTATAATTCATTTTTCTTTCCTTTTTTGCTTCGATGGATGGTGGATTATAGTTATGTGATCATGGTTTTAGTTTTTCCTAGAAGTTTTGTGGATTAATTCCGAGTTTATTCCCTTTGTTAATCAAGTTTAACCCTTATGCCTTCATAGTGTTCGGTGTATTGTCCCTAAGGGTATAACATCGTATGATTCGTGATTTTTCAGTGGGATTGTAGTTGATTGAGTCTCTATTGTTGTTAGGATCGGGAATTGGAGATAATTCGGACCGAAGCCTTTTTCGTTCGTCGTCCACTTCATATTTTAGTAGCCAAGGCAAGTACTTTATTGCTTTATATTATGGCATGCATTTCAGTAATGAAATTGTGATGTTGAAGTGTTGTAAGGATGTTCTTGGGGTACTCTCACTTGGGGTTGCTCGACGGGCCACACAGAGGCTTGGCCGTGTGGTCTTGCGTGAGGGTTACCTTCGAGGGGAGGTATTCTCACCTGGGGATTGGCTCGACGCGGCCCACAGGGACTTGGCCGAGTGGTCTTGCACGAGAATTACCTTGAGTGATATTTTTGATTGATGAATGATGTTAGATATTCCAGAATATCATGACTATGAAATGTTTTATAAATGATTTTTGGAAATGCCTGTGTATTAAAATACTGTAATATTGTACTTACACTAGCTGTTATTGCTGAACCCTCGTTGGGGTGGAATGTTTATGCATTTCAGGTGGTATCGATAATCAGGATCCTACACGTGGTCCACACGGAGTTGACGGGCAGCCGAGATGTTAAAGAGCTCGAGTCAGTGTTTTGGAATGTGTCTGTTTTTGTTTCATTTTTAATATGTACTGGATTACGATGTTGTTGGTCGAGTGATGTCCTTGGATTATATTTTGAATTGTACTGAACTTGCACATTTGGCCGAGGCCACGGCCCCACTTTATTTTTGTTTACGTTTTCGTATTGTTGAGTTATTGTGTGTTTGTGACGTCAGCCTGGTAGGCCCTGGTGGGTCCTACGGCGTGTAATTACCCGTAAGAGAATTGGGGTGTTACATTTATGGTATCAGAACCAGGTTCGGAAATACCTAGGGCTTTGGTTATTGGGTCGGTCAAGTCCTTAGAGTCATGTAAACTGACCGAGCTTAACATCTGGAGCTGTTGTCGAACCATGTGACCCGTGGTAGTAAGACTTCTTGAAACTCTTCGTATATTTTATTGCTTTCGTAGCAGCATAAACCTGAATTCCTAGAATTGTGAACTGTGCTGGTAATTTTCAACTCTTTATCTTTTATCATGATGAGAGGGCGTGGCAGGCGTGGTCGCGGCAAAGTCCGTGGACGTGGCATTGTTCTTGAGTCTGATACACCTTCTAGTGCCGCATCTGGATCGGCACCCCATACGGTGCCAAACACCGACTCTTTGAATCCTGGCAGTCAGGCAGATCCTTCTGTTAATCAAGAACCGTCGGCTGAGCCTAATGTGAATGCTGGCATATCTGCTATACTTCAATAGGTAGCCGCATAATTAGTTCAGTTAAATGAGGCTGGGCACCGTGACCAGCCGGCACATGAGATTGCTGGGGCTACTAAGTGGCTTCAGGGAGTGATAAAGATGCAGCCTCCCTGTTTCGCTGGGGCATCTGATATGTTGGGTTGGGAGGGTTGGTTGTTCCAGTTTGGTAAAATCTTTGATGCTATTGCTTGCCCAGAGGAGAGACGGGTTCCTATTGCTCAGTACTTTCTTGACAAGGAAGCCACGGACTGGTGGGAAGCTGTGGGGCCTACGGATCGTGTGGCCACCTGTGCCGAGTTTAAAGCTGTCGTGGAAGAAGAGTATTGTCCTTGGCCAGTTAAGGAGAAACGCATTGCAGATTTCTTTACTACAACTCCACATGATGTATCTATCACTGAAGTTATCGTTTCATATAATCAGCAGCTGGGCTACGTTCGTGAGCAAGTGAGGACTGAGTCGGATAAGATCCGTTATTTTGATTTGCGGATGAAACCCAGGATTCGAGAGGGTATGGCAGGCTTTCGATGTGCTACTTTGAAAGAATACCAGGACCGTGCTTTAGCCATTGAGATGGTTATTTCTGCGTCAGGATCGGGCACCGAGAACAAGAAGCCGAAGACGACTGGTGGTTTTTCAAGAAACAAGGGCAGTGGATTTCGTAAACCCCAGGCTTCTCACTCTGCTATCGGGAAACCGGTTCATCAAGCTTATAGTGCTCTAAGTACACGACCAGACCATCCTTTTTCATCTGGCAGAGGGCTATGTTTTAACTGTAATCAAGTGGGTCACCAATTCATAGATTGTCCCGTACCTCCTACGACGTGCGGACAAACCAGTCACAGAGCTGCCTATTGTGAGGCTGCCACCAGGCTCAACAAGCAACATAATTCGGCGCCAACTCCTAGTGTGAATTCAGGGGCTACATCTGGTTAACCGCAACAGACTTTTGGACGAGGCAGAGGACGAGGTCGGTCAGATCGTGAGACTGCATCAAGTGTTGGGTTCAGTTCAACTGGTGGTGTATCAGATGAGGCGCGTGTTGGAGCGAGATCGGAATATGCGCCGTTTGTGCGGAAGCGCGAATTTAAAGTGCAGAAAATAAACGACACAAGATTTATAGAGGTTCGGATATTAACGAAGCATACGTCCTCTCTTGGTATCTTTTTCAATAGGATAAAGATCAAAATCTCAACACCTCTCTTCTATCGGTCGAGGGATAACCGTTAAACTCACGTCTTCTATTGGTCCGTGATAAACCACTTGTACTTGTCTTTGTGTCGGTCCAAGTTAAATCGTTTTCCTTTTCTATAGGACAAGGAATCAACCTCTTTAGCTTTCTATGGGTACTAGATAAACCTCACGAAGATAGCGATTGCGATTCTAATAATGTCGGATCCTTAATCCTAATAACACTAAATCCAATCGTATCTTTTCTTTTACCTCTCGTGTATGTGTTGAATGTATAAACACTCAAACTAACAATATAAGCTCAATATTACAACAACAATATAGTGAATATGGATATTAGATCAATGACTTGTTTTCTTGTAGTTGTTGTACTCAAACAATACCATAGAAGTGGTATTTATAGCCTTATTCATCAAACTAGTCGTTAGCATTCTGACACTTCATTACGGCCGCTATAAGCTATCCATTACGGCCGCTATAAGCTATCCATTACGGCCGCTATAAGCTATCCATTACGGACACTTCATGTACGTTAACAACTCCCAGTTTTAGTCCAGTAGCATCTAATTCTCTCCTTACGTACATTAGCAATACTCCTTTACGTACGTTAATGATACGTCATCGCTGACGTCATATATCCGTTGCTGCTTTTCTGACTTTGACTCTCCCAACGTTCATCACCATTATGTACGTTATCACCATATCTTTATGTACGTTATAGACACAGAGTTACGCACGTTATGCACTCTTCATTACGTACGTTATGCATAATCAGAACACCTTTTTGCGACTTCGATTTCTTCGATGCTTGCTTCGCCTCTTTGTTGTTTTGTTTTGTTTATCAACTTTAATCATAAAAACATTATTAAATATGTATGGAACAAAATATTCCAACAATCTCCCCCTTTTTTATGATTACTAAACAACACTTCGTCAATGGGATTTACCTGCAATAATACAAATATATGTATATGTGTACAGACCAAAATTTTCGACTTTGTCCATTTCGTTAGATTCTTCTCCCATTCTTTTTCGACTTCTTCTTTCTTTCAACTTCGAATTTTCAAATTTTCATCATCTTTTCGATGTCTCCTCATTTTTCTTTTCAACGTTATCTTTTCGACTTTTCTCCTTTCAACTTCGACTCATTTTTCTTTTTTTTTTTAATTTCACCTTTTCGACTCAACTTCGATTTCTCCCCCTTTCAGGGTTAATCCCATTTCTTCTCCTTCTCCCCCTATTTGTTTTCATCAAAAATTGTAAAAAAAATACCAATTAAATATAATGATACCAAATATAAAATATGCATGATACCAAATGATAATTATATGCAAAATAAATTAAGAAGGGTATTACTCCCCCTCAAAATATTATCTCATTTTAAAAAAATTAAACGCCCCCTGAGTAAAATATTAATCTAATAAAAATCAATTTTTGGGGATCCAACCTATAGTTAGTTTTTGTTTCGAAATATAGACGATGTTTGAAATAATTGTTCCTTTAGGAACCCAAATCTTTTTAATTTTAATCGTCCGGCGTGGGCTTTTACAATTGGGTATTTTCAAATTTAGGGATTTGTTTTTAGAACGCGGTTTGAATCCCAACATCTGTTTGTTTAACGTGTATTTATGAACACAAAGCATTTGTTCAAATTTATCATTTCCACATGAAAATTTTTTCGTCAAAATTTTACGTTCATCTTGAACTTTTAAAAGATCATTCTTCAAAATATTTTCTTTTTCAACGCATTGTGAATGATCGGTTTCAACAAAATTTCCCTTTTCAAGTATTTTGGAAATTTCATTTTCTAATAATTTATTTTTCGTTTGAAGGGATTTGATTTCTTTTAAAGTATTTTGGAAATCAGTATGTAATTACTCGAATGCTTCAAATAATTCGTCTTGAGGCGATGTACTAGCCTGGCTTTTGACGTCGCTATCGACGAATGAACTCCGGGCCATGAGAGCGAGATTATTTTGATTGATAAAATCACCATCTTCGTCTTCATCGCTCCATGTCGCAACGAGAACCTCCTTTTTGGGTTTTACTCGGCAATTTTTAACAAAGTGGCCTGGATTACCACATAATCGACAATTATTGTCGAATTTCTTGGATTCGCCCGCTTGTATGTCCTTCTTTCTCCGGTTTAACAAGTTTTGAAACTTATTAATTCTTGGCATAATATGCCGATTCTTCATCGCTATCAACCGGGATTTCTTCCTTTTTGGACATTTTAGCCTTCATGGCTATTGATCTTTCTTTCGGCTTCGGTTTGGCATTTCGGGATTTAAGCACTATCTCATAATTAATTCGCAATCCGACGAGAGCGCTAAGATCAAGATTATTGAGATCATTCGATTCAATAATCGCCGTAACCGTGCTGTCCCATTCTCGAGGTAGTGATCGAAGAATTTTCTTTACTTTCTCACTACTCGAAAGTGGTTTACCGAAATATGTTAATCCATTTGTGATGACCGAAAATCGGTCAAGCATTATAGTGATGGATTCATCGTCCTTCATTTGGAATAATTCATAATCGTGAAGGAGCATGTTTATCTTCGTCTCCTTGACTTGAGACGTACCTTCGTGTGTTACCTCAAGCATTTTCCAAATTTCTTTGGCACTTTCGCACGATGATATACGGTTATGTTCTTCCGGATTTAAAGCACAATACAATAATTGCGTGGCTTTGCAATTATAGTGGTCGTTTTTCCAATCCGCATCATCATACTCTTCAAAGGTTTTGAGAGTTCCGTTTGAGTTCGTCGGTGTAATACCCGGTTGTAATTCAGTCATTATCATTCAGTAATTTCATTTGGTGATTGTCACTCAGTGGATTTTCACTCATTTATAATCATTCATCAATCATATTCATTCACCGTGTTCACCGTTCGGAAAAACTTCGAGTTGTGTATCGTTATTGTTCATTGTTTCAACTTTCCTCATATGAGTTCGACTTTGCTAGATCACCATTAATTTTTGGTAACTCCAAAAATTCTAAATCTTTTCAATATTATAGAGCATCGAGTTAGCTTTCCAATGGTTCAAACGGTGAGTCAATCGGAGTCCGACGAAAGTTATGGTCGCTTTAGCTCAACCGCTCACTTTTCGCTTATTGGCGATCATCGCCGAACGAACTCGGCCGTGTCGTCCGACACGGCCCGTGCCGTACTCGTCCGGAAAATGCCAAGTGTACGCCTCAGACCCGACCGTCGCTCGCACGGCCGAGTCGAACTCTTCCGGATAAGCCAGAAGCGACTGCCGACACGCCCGACCGTGTTGCAGGACACGGTCGAGTCATGCCGAGTCGCTGTCGGACGGGTCACTATCGGCAGGCCCTCCGCGCCGCGACCGTGTCAAGCAGGACACATTCGAGTCCCCGTCGGCCAGCTATCGGCCAGCTGTGCGACACGACCGTGCCAATCGGCACGGGCCGTGTCCGGCAGGCAGTCAACTCCCTTAAATTCGTTTTTTTCAGCATTTCTTCCATTTCTTTCCCATTTTTTCACTTGCAACCGAGAGAGAAAGCTTGAGGGAGAGCTTTCTTCATCAATTATCATTTAAGTGTTTGATTTTCTTCATCTCCTTTCGATCGTGAAGCCCGGATAATCAATCTAACGCGTGTTCTTCGGATTAAAGTATTTGGATCTTCAAGAGGTAATTCCTTCAACACTTTGGACTTCGATTTTGTGTTGAGATATGATGTTTTGGACGTTATAATCATGTTATATGAAGGGATATGTATATGATTATGAGTTTGTATAAGGATTCATTGGATTATTGAGGGATTATTCAAGAACACCTTGAATATCGAGTTGGAATTGGGGATTTTCGACTAATTGTTGTTATAATCACATTTTTGGATATTCATAACGGATTATTGATCGTATTGGAGATGTTTTGTTGGTTTGAAACACTTCTTGGGGAATTTTGATATTGGTATATCGAAGTTTGATTGTAAACAATCGGAGTTTGGATTCAACGTGTTTGATTTAATGCCTCTATGGACTTGGTTTAGTCGTATCGACGTTTTGAGTTCGTTATATTCGTGTTTGATTCGTATATTGAACGGATTGTTGGATATTGTATTATTTAAGGTTGTTCGAGCGACCGATATCTCAATTAGGACGTTGTTCGTGGAAGGATAATTGTCGCCGGTGTTGAGTAAGTTAATTCTTACTCGGTTAAAAGGATATTCATACCTTTTGTCGTTGATCATTCATAATCATAACTCATTCATCATTGTATTAATCATATTAAAACTTGTTATTGTCAATTAATCACTTCAGTCATAAGGAACGACGGTTCCAATCCTTTCGTTGAGCTATCATTCATTTCATTATTACCCTCATCTCGGTGAGTCATTCTTGACCTTGTCAGATTATTATTTATTCATTGATATTCATTACGGTCATTTTCTTTCATATGACCTTCTGGGTTCATATTGCGTGGCCGGGTGTGGCTGTGTGGAATTTTTAATCGGGCACACGATGGTTTATGTATTGGGTTCACCGATACATTAGACCGTGCACACGGGAAAGCGTTACACCGTGAGACTAATTAGGTACACGGACGGGTGTTGTACACTTGCACAGAACATTACGGGCGTACTATGATACTCCTCTTCAGCGTAATTCATAACTAAGAATATTTCATAACTTCAGTTAATCATGATTGTGTATTTTCAACCCTTGAGGATTGTTTGTTCTTTGTAACTGACCCCGTTTGGGGATTTTGTTTTTCAGGTCATGGCAAGGCAAACGCACGGGAATAGCATGTTGATGTCGAGGAGTCCGAGTGATACTAGTAGGGGGCCCCGATCTTCCAGTTATTCATGTTATTGTCCTTTATTTTCCGCTGCAGACTTTCATTTGAATACTCCGTTTCATTCAGTGTTGTGTATTTTATCTTCATATAAAATACACTAGTATTCGGTATTGTCCTGGTGTGTTGTAACTAAACTCCTCATCGGAGTAATTATTGTTGTAATGTAGTTCGGTACTATATTTATCTTGTGTAATTCATTCATTTTCATTTGCTCGGTGGGTCCTGGGTTGGGGATCTACGGACCGTAATATCCGCCTAGTTTGGGGTGTTACAGAGTTGGTATCGGAGCGTGGTTTTGAATACTACCTTCCGAGTCATGTCTCATTTGAAATCATCGTCATCGACTAGTATCATTGGACTTTCGCGTCACGTGTGACTGTGCAAATGCCGAGCCAATCGACTAAGAATCGTAAGATTTCTAACGCCATGGTATAATTTCGGCAATAGTCATTCATTCATCATTCATCAATTAACAATCCTCAAACATCATCATTCATTGTGATTAGGACGATCATGTTAACTCATTAATCACTTAATTCATTTCATTACTCAGTTAATAATCAGGACGATCATGTTAACTCATTAATTACTCAATTCATTTCATTACTCAGTTGTCAATCTGGATGATCATATTATTAATCTTGTTAAGTTATTCAAGATAATCATTTCAAGAATTTCATCAGATAATCATGTAACTTCAGTAAATCATTCATATAATCACTAAGTTAGAACATGTATACTCATTTTCATCATCTCATGACATAATCATAACGTGCTAATCATGTGGGAAATATAATCATTATGCGACCTTCCTACTTCAGTATGGAGAGAACTGTCAGGGGATGCACGGGGAGAGGCCGCGGTGCGGACCGAAACCCGAGAAATAATCACTCGCTGCCGGGAAATCGTGCCCAGGACTCGGCTCGATCGGGAGATGTTCGGGTTGATCCACTCACTTTTATGCAGGCCATGATGACCCACATGCAATTGCTCAATCATCATTACGCCACTCTGGCCGGTTTAATCGAGAGAACTCTCCCGTATGAGCCAGCTGCTAAGGAGATTGCTGAGCAGCAACCTGCATATGTCAATAGGAAATCAACGAAGCGTAATCTATCCGAAGACAGTCAGTCAACCTTCAAGAAGCCTCGTGTGGGCCCTAGCGTTTCTGAGCGACCTTCTACGGCGCATGATCGTGCGGGATCTCAATCCCGAGCGGCCAGCTCGGCCATCACCTGTTTCAACTGTGCAAAACAAGGTCATTTCAGTACTAAATGTCCGAGGCAGACTGTCATATGCCATAACTGTGGAATTGCGGGGCATAGGGCCCGTTTTTGCCGAAAGGACTCCAAGTCGGCTCCGGCGGCATCTCAGGCCCCGAAGCAACCAGCGTTTCAGAATCAGACTGCTTTGTCATCGTCGTTTAAGGCAATGGAAGCAAATAGAGTTGGAGCCCGTATTTATCAGACGGGAGCGTCCGGTTCGGGGGCCGGCAAGTCCCAGATTCATATGATGAGGAGGATCGACGATCCGGTGGCCCGAATGATTTCAGGTATACTCGTAATTTTATTTCAACTTGTGTGTACCTTTTGATTCTGGTACACCGCATTCATTCATTTTCGAATCATGCTTGAATAGACTTATTTCGGGATAGTCCTATTGCTTGTGGACCTCATACCATCGGTCTACCTGACGATGGAAGAATTTTCGGAATCATACCGAATTAAGCTTAATGACCGCGATTGGTTGATGGATCTAATCGTGGTGAACTTATCTTAGGACGATGTAATTTTCGGTATTAGTTGGTCTAACCGTCTTGATACTATCCTCAGTGTTTGTTAGCGTTGGTCGCTATCTTTCCGTCGTTGGTTGTCGAATGTGTGCTTCAGGGAAGTAATCCCCGTTGTTCCAGTAGAAATTTTATTATGGCGGAAGCAGGGAAATTCCGCAATCGAACTATTCAATCATTCATTGTATCATTTTCATCGATTGTCCTTTCTAAGACAATCAAGTCATTCAATCATTCATTGTATCATTTTCATCGATTGGCCTTTCAAAGGCAATCGAGTTATTCAAACATTCCTTGTATCATCTTCATCGATTGGCCTTTCTAAGGCAATCGAGTTGTTCAATCATTATTGGTATCTCTTTTTATCGATTGACCATTCTAGGGCAATCGAAATGTTCAATCATTCGTGGTATCATTGTCATCGATTGACGATGTATTTCCAGACGAGTTATCTGGTTGCCTTCACA
The DNA here is from genome assembly GCA_033398695.1 of Orobanche coerulescens. Lineage (NCBI taxonomy): Eukaryota > Viridiplantae > Streptophyta > Magnoliopsida > Lamiales > Orobanchaceae > Orobanche > Orobanche coerulescens. Next base: position 124,454,975 of record CM065817.1, read on the forward strand.
TAGAGTAAGGGAATTCAGGAGTGAGTTGGAGCCGGTACGTCCCCTTTATCGAAGGCACCGTATCGGATGGCCCCGACCAGAATGCAGGAGTTGAAGATTCAACTTGAGGAATAGTTCGAGGAAGGTCATCTTCGACCGATTGCGTTCCCGTGAGGAGCACCAGTGTGATCTGTCAAGGAGAAGGATGGCTCGTCTCGTGTGTGTATTAATTACCAGGAGTTGAACAGGGTGATGATCAAGAGTAGTATCCTTTACCTCGTATTGATGATCTTTTAGATCAACTTCAGGGAGCTTCAGTATTTTCCAAGATCGACTTAAGATCTGGATATCACCAGTTACGGATTCGAGAGTTGGATATCGCGAGGACAGCATTTCATACACGCTATGGTCATTATGAGTTCGTAGTTATGCCGTTCGGGCTAACTATTGCACCTGCGGTATTCATAGAGTTAATGAATCGGGTTTTCATCGACTTTTTGGATCAGTTTGTTGTTGTCTTCATCGACGACATTTTGATTTATTCTCGTAGCCGAGAGGAACACGAGGTTCATCTTCATCAGGTTCTCGACGTGTTGAGACGAGAACAACTTTATGGAAAGTTTTCCAAATGTGAGTTCTGGAGGTCCGAAGTGACTTTCTCGGGCATGTAATTTCATCTGACAGAGTTCGTGTCGACCCTCAGAAGTTGGAGACTATCCGAGATTGACAATCTCCGAAAGATATTAAGTAAATCCGATGTTTCCTTGGATTAGCTGGTTAATTATCCAACCCACGGCCGGAGCTAGCAACCGTGGTTTTCGCGTTGGAAATTTGGCGTCGTTACCTTTATGGAATCACCTGTCAGATCTTCACCAATCACAAGAGTTGAAGTATATATTTACTCACAAGGAGTTAAATATGCGACAGAGGCGGTGGTTGGAACTAATCAAAGATTTTGATATCGAGATCCTTTACCACCCGGGCAAGGCGAACGTTGTCACCGACGCCTTGAGTCGTAAGTCCGTTCAGGAGCAGATGCTTGCTCGTTTAACAGTTCAGAAGGAGCTTCAGCAGGAATTCCTTAGACCCGAGATCGAGGTCTGGCTTCAGCGAGTTCAGGGACAGCTTTGTATGTTAGAGATTTCATCGTCACTTGAGGAGGTAATCAGAGAGAATCAGAGTTCAGACCCTTCATTGTTGCGCATGCGAGAGGATGTGGCTCAGGGAAAAGCCCCTGGATTCGTGGTCCACGAGGATGGACTTTTGAGGTTAAAGAACCGTTTGTGTACCGGCGAATGATGAGTTGAAAAAACTCTATTTTGAGAGAAGCTCATGCTACCCCTTATTCTGTTCATCCGGGGTCCAGCAAGATGTACAAGGACTTGAAATAAAATTACTGGTAGAGTAATATGAAGCGAGAAGTCGCAGAATTTGTTTCGAGATGCTTAACCTGTCAACAAGTCAAGATGGAACATCAGCGACCGGCGAGTATGCTGATACCGCTCCCTATTCCAGAACGGAAGTGGGAAGACATTTCTATGGATTTCATCACGAGTTTGCCGACGAGTCGTCGTGGCATGAATACGATCTGGGTGATTGTGGACCGCATAATTAAATCAGCTCATTTTCTTGAGATTAAGGATACTTGGGGTCCCGGGAGACTTGCCCAGTTATTCATCAAGGAGATAGTAAGATTGCACGGTACTCCTAAGAGTATCGTTTCCGATCGTGACGGATTTAATCAGTATCTCATTTTTGGAAATCATTTCATCGTGCTATGGGAACTCAGCTTAATCTCAGTACTGCCTTTCATCCTCAGTCCGACGGACAATCAAAGAGAACTATTCAGACATTAGAGGACATGTTGAGGGCTTGCGTCCTCGATTGGAAGGACGATTGGGAAGCCCAACTACCACTGATCGAGTTCACATATAATAATAGTTGGCATGCCTCCATTAAAAGGGCACCTTACGAGGCCTTGTACGGTCGTCGTTGTCGATCTCCTTTGTGTTGGGATGACTTGTCAGAATCAATCGGCACCGAGCCCGATATGCTTATAGCCGCCCGGGAGAAGGTAGCTTTGATCAAGAGTCGTATGTTGACAACTCAGAGTCGACAGAAATCATATGCAGATAATCGTCGTCGACCTCTAGAGTTCGAGACGGGTGACCATGTTTTGATCAAGGTATCCCAGAGTCGAGGTATTTTCCGTTTCGAAAAAACGGGGGAAGTTGAGTCCGAGATTCATTGGACCGTTTAAAATTTTGGATCGAGTAGGCGAGTTAGCTTATCGATTGGCTTTACCTCCGGCTTTGAGCCGAATTCATAATGTGTTTCATGTCTCTCAGTTGCGGAAGTTTGTTGCCGACCCGAGTCACATACTTCAGTTCGACGAAATCGAGATCGCGGATGATCATTCGTACGAGGAGCGTCCTGTACGAGTGTTGGAGCGGCGAATCAAACAGTTGAGGAATAAGACAATCCCTTTGGTTAAGATTCAGTGGTCCAGACACGGAGTCGAAGAGACTACTTGGGAAACCGAGGATAGTATGCGAGAGATTTATCCCGAGTTGTTTGACCCTTAGTTTCGGGGACGAAACTCTTTTAAGGGGGGGTGTATGTAATACCCGGTTGTAATTCAGTCATTATCATTCAGTAATTTCATTCGGTGATTGTCACTCAGTGTATTTTCACTCATTTATAATCATTCATCAATCATATTCATTCACCGTGTTCACCGTTCGGAAAAACTTCGAGTTGTGTATCGTTATTGTTCATTGTTTCAACTTTCCTCATATGAGTTCGACTTTGCTAGATCACCATTAATTTTTGGTAACTCCAAAAATTCTAAATCTTTGCAATATTATAGAGCATCGAGTTAGCTTTCCAATGGTTCAAACGGTGAGTCAATCGGAGTCCGGACGAGAGAGTTATGGTCGTTTTAGCTCAACCGCTCACTTTTCAGTTATTGGCCGATCACTGCCGAACGAACTCGGCCGTGTCGTCCGACACGGCCCGTGCCGTACTCGTCCGGAAAATGCCGAAGTGTCTACCTCAGGACCCGACCGTGTCGTCTGGCACGGCCGAGTCGAACTCTTCCGGATAAGCCAGAAGCGACTGCCGACACGCCCGACCGTGTTGCAGGACACGGTCGAGTCATGCCGAGTCGCTGTCGGACGGGTCACTATCGGCAGGCCCTCCGCGCCGCGACCGTGTCAAGCAGGACACGGTCGAGTCCCCGTCGGCCAGCTGTGCGACACGACCGTGCCAATCGGCACGGGCCGTGTTCGGCAGGCAGTCAACTCCCTTAAATTCGTTTTTTTCAGCATTTCTTCCATTTCTTTCCCATTTTTTCACTTGCAACCGAGAGAGAAAGCTTGAGGGAGAGCTTTCTTCATCAATTATCATTTAAGTGTTTGATTTTCTTCATCTCCTTTCGATCGTGAAGCCCGGATAATCAATCTAATGCGTGTTCTTCGGATTAAAGTATTTGGATCTTCAAGAGGTAATTCCTTCAACACTTTGGACTTCGATTTTGTGTTGAGATATGATGTTTTGGACGTTATAATCATGTTATATAAAGGGATATGTATATGATTATGAGTTTGTATAAGGATTCATTGGATTATTGAGGGATTATTCAAGAACACCTTGAATATCGAGTTGGAATTGGGGATTTTCGACTAATTGTTGTTATAATCACATATTTGGATATTCATAACGGATTATTGATTGTATTGGAGATGTTTTGTTGGTTTGAAACACTTCTTGGGGAATTTTGATATTGGTATATCGAAGTTTGATTGTAAACAATCGGAGTTTGGATTCAACGTGTTTGATTTAATGCCTCTATGGACTTGGTTTAGTCGTATCGATGTTTTGAGTTCGTTATATTCGTGTTTGATTCGTATATTGAACGGATTGTTGGATATTGTATTATTTAAGGTTGTTCGAGCGACCGATATCTCAATTAGGACGTTGTTCGTGGAAGGATAATTGTCGCCGGTGTTGAGTAAGTTAATTCTTACTCGGTTAAAAGGATATTCATACCTTTTGTCGTTGATCATTCATAATCATAACTCATTCATCATTGTATTAATCATATTAAAACTTGTTATTGTCAATTAATCACTTCAGTCATAAGGAACGACGGTTCCAATCCTTTCGTTGAGCTATCATTCATTTCATTATTACCCTCATCTCGGTGAGTCATTCTTGACCTTGTCAGATTATTATTTATTCATTGATATTCATTACGGTCATTTTCGTTCATATGACCTTCTGGGTTCATATTGCGTGGCCGGGTGTGGCTGTGTGGAATTTTTAGTCGGGCACACGATGGTTTATGTATTGGGTTCACCGATACATTAGACCGTGCACACGGGAAAGCGTTACACCGTGAGACTAATTAGGTACACGGACGAGTGTTGTACACTTGCACAGAACATTACGGGCGTACTATGATACTCCTCTTCAGCGTAATTCATAACTAAGAATATTTCATAACTTCAGTTAATCATGATTGTGTATTTTCAACCCTTCAGGATTGTTTGTTCTTTGTAACTGACCCCGTTTGGGGATTTTGTTTTTCAGGTCATGGCAAGGCAAACGCACGGGAATAGCATGTTGATGTCGAGGAGTCTGAGTGATACTAGTAGGGGGCCCCGATCTTCCAGTTATTCATGTTATTGTCCTTTATTTTCCGCTGCAGACTTTCATTTGAATACTCCGTTTCATTCAGTGTTGTGTATTTTATCTTCATATAAAATACACTAGTATTCGGTATTGTCCTGGTGTGTTGTAACTAAACTCCTCATCGGAGTAATTATTGTTGTAATGTAGTTCGGTACTACATTTATCTTGTGTAATTCATTCATTTTCATTTGCCTGGTGGGTCCCAGTTGGGGATCTACAGCACTGTAATATCCGCCTAGTTTGGGGTGTTACAGTCGGAATTTTGGGACCAAGGCATATCACCTTTCAAAGCTCAATGTCATATGCTCGGATGAATATAGACATCTTTTTCTTCCACATCATGAAGTTTGAGCCATAAAAAATAGTGGTCTCTTTAGAGCGAGTCCTTCGACTGGAGCAAATTGGAACGCCATTTGGATCGACTCCTCGGATGTTAAGCCGCGTATTGGAGTACCGCTCTGATACCAATTGTTGGAGCGAGATCGGAATATGCTCCGTTTGTGCGGAAGCGCGAATTTAAAGTGCAGAAAATAAACAACACAATATTTATAGAGGTTCTTCTATTAACGAAGCCTACGTCCTCTCTCGGTATCTTTTTCAATAGGATAAAGATCAAAACCTCTACACCTCTCTTCTATCGGTCGAGGGATAACCGTTACAATCATGTCTTCTATTGGTCCGTGTTGGTCCAAGTTAAACCGTTTTCCTTTTCTATAGGACAAGGAATCAACCTTTCTAGCTTTCTATGGGTACTAGATAAACCTCACGAAGATAGCGATTGCGATTCTAATAATGCCGGATCCTTGATCCTAATAACACCGAATCCAATCATATCTTTTCTTTTACCTCTCGTGTATGTGTTGAATGTATAAACACTCAAACTAACAATATAAGCTCAATGTTACAACAACAATATAGTGAATATGAATATCATATCAATGACTTGTTTGCTTGTAGTTGTTCTACTCAAACAATACCATGGAAGTGGTATTTATAGCCTTCTTCATCAAACTAGCCGTTAGCATTCTGACACTTCATTACGGCCGCTATAAGCTATCTATTACAGTCGTTATGCTTTTAACGTACGTTATCAAGTTCGGGTTACATACGTTAACAACTCCCAGTTTTAGTCCAGTAGCATCTAATTCTCTCCTTACGTACATTAGCAATACTCCTTTACATACGTTAATGATACGTCATCGCTGACGTCATATATCCGTTGCTGCTTTTCTGACTTTGATTCTCCCAACGTTCATCACCATTACGTACGTTATCACCATATCTTTATGTACGTTATAGACACAGAGTTACGCACGTTATGCACTCTTCATTACGTACGTTATGCATGATCAGAACACCTTTTTGCGACTTCGATTTCTTCGATGCTTGCTTCGCCTCTTTGTTGTTTTGTTTTGTTTATCAACTTTAATCATCAAAACATTATTAAATATGTATGGAACAAAATGTTCCAATAGCACGCGGACGATGCAGAGGCTTTGGTAGCTACAGGTACCTCGTAGATACTTTCTCAGCCTATTTCTATATTATTTGATTCGGGAGCTACGCATTCTTTCATTGCACTTGACTGTGTGTATCGTTTGGGTCTTGATTGTTTTATCGAATGTGAACCGTTTGTGGTGGGTACTCCGAGTGGGGAGCGTTTAGTTGGTAATCGAGAGGTTAGGGATTGCCCTGTGTACATTAGGAGTCGGGATTGGCCTTCGGACCTCATTGTTGTGGATCTGAAGGGTGAGGATGTGATTCTCGGAGATGATTGGCTGGTTCGGCATGGCGCTATTATGAACTATCAAACTTGAACCATTTCTATATTAGCTGAAGATGGTGTCGAGCATACTTTCGTGGGTCGTAAGCCGGGTAGTTCGGGGAAAATGATTTCAGCCGTCAAGGCGATGAAATTGCTGAATCAAGACTGTATCTGTTATTGGTGCTATGCCCTGAGTACCGATGATGGAGGAGTTGATCTATCATCGATTCCAGTCATGAGCGAGTATCCTGATGTATTTTCGGATGATCTCCTGGGTTTACCCCCATCTAGAGATGTAGAGTTTTCCATTGATCTTGAGTCGAGTGTAACACCTGTTTCTCGTGCACCGTATCGTATGGCGCCTACTGATATGTTAGAACTGAAAAAACAGTTGGGCGAACTTCTTGACAAAGGGTATATTCGACCGAGTGCGTCACCTTGGGGTGCACCAGTCCTCTTTGTTAAGAAGAAAGACGGCTCGTTCCGTCTGTGCTTCGATTATTGGGAATTGAACAAGCTGACCATCAAGAACAAGTATCTGTTGCCCCGTATAGATGACCTGTTCGACCAGCTTCAGGGAGCTACTGTTTTCTCTAAGATCGACTTGCGTTCCGGATATTATCAACTTAGGATTCGAGATTCAGACATTCCGAAGATTGCTTTTCGTACCCGTTATGGTCACTATGAGTTCATGGTTATGCCGTTTGGGCTAACTAATGCTCCCGCCGTGTTTATGCAGTTGATGAATAAAGTCTTCATTGATTATCTCGATAAATTTGTGGTCGTTGTCATTAACGACATTCTTATCTACTCACAGAACGAGGTAGATCACGCTGAACACCTCCATATAGTGTTGAACACCTTGAGGATACAGAAACTTTACACAAAGTTTTCTAAATGTGAGTTTTGGCTTAAGAAAGTAACCTTTCTTGGGCACGTAATTTCAGCTGAAGGAGTTCGGGTGGATCCTCAGAAAATAGCGGCAATTATTGAATGGGAACCACCTAGGAATGTGAAGGAGACACGGAGTTTCTTAGGACTTGTCGGGTATTACCGTAGGTTTGTCGAGGGACTTTCAAAAATCGCTCGACCACTTACTCAGGTGCTCCAGAAATCCCAGAAGTTCGAACGGAGTGTGGAGAGACAGAACAGTTTTGATGAGTTAAAGAGGCGGTTAACTTCGGCGCCAGTATTTTCATTACCTCAGGGTACTGAAGATTTTGTTGTCTATAGTGATGCTTCGGGTCTCGGACTGGGTTGTGTTCTAATGCAGAGGGATAGGGTGATTGCTTATGCATCCCGACAGTTGAAACCATATGAAGCAAATTACCCTACACATGATTTGGATCTAGCTACAGTTGTTTTCGCTTTAAAAATTTAGAGGCATTATCTCTATGGGACATCGTGTAAGATTTACACGGATCACAAGAGTCTAGAGTGCATCTTCAGTAAAAAAGAATTGAACATGAGGCAGCGTAGGTGGCTGGAATTAATTAAAGATTGCGACCTTGAGATTCTTTATCATCCGGGCAAGGCGAATGTGGTGGCTGATGCCTTGAGTCATAGGCCGATGGCTTTGCAGATGTTGGAGGTACTTATGCCTCAGAACGGGATTCAACAGGATCTGATTCGTCAGAATATCGAAGTTTGGGTTCAGAGAGTTCAGGGTCAGTTGTGTGCGTTAGAGATCACTTCGTATTTGATGGATGATATCAAGGCAAAACAGTATGATGACCCATTCCTAGTCCAGTTGAGGGAGGATGTAGAGAAAGGAAAAGCTCCTGGATTTGTAGTTCATGATGACGGAATTTTAAGATTTTGCAGCAGGTTATGTGTCCCGTGCGATATTGAGTTGAGACAGAAGATTTGAGAGAAGCTCACAGTACACCTTATTCCATACATCCGGGTACAAGCAAAATGTACAAGGATGTAAGGAGGAACTACTGGTGGAGTAATTTGAAGACAGACATTAGCGAGTTTGTGTCGAGGTGTTTGACCTGTCAGCAGTTTAAGATCGAGCATCAGCGACCCGCGGGGCTATTATGACCACTTCCTACCTCGGAGTGGAAATGGGAGGATATTTCCATGGATTTCATTACTAGTATGCCTAAGACTAGGACCAGAATGAACATGGTTTGGGTCATTGTCGACCGACTAACCAAATCTTCTTATTTCCTGGAAATTAAGGATACTTGGGGACCGGAGAGATTAGCACAGGTATTTATTGCAGAGATCTTGAGATTGCATGGGACTCCTAAGAGTATTGTTTCAGATCGAGATATCCGGTACGTATCACATTTCTGGCAGGCTGTTCATCGAGCCTTGGGGACTGAGTTGAGACTCAACACATCATATCACCCTCAGATAGACGGACAGTTAGAGCGGACTATACAAACACTGGAGGACATGTTGAGAGCATGTGCTTTAGATTGGAAAGAGAATTGGGAGTCACATCTGCCATTAGTCGAGTTCACGTACAACAACAGTTGGCACGCCTCGATTAAAATGGCACCATTTGAGGCCTTGTACGGAAGAAAGTGCAGATCACCTTTATGTTGGGATGACGCGTCTGATTTGATAGGTACTGAACCGGATTTGGTAGTTGAGACGAGAGGAAAAATTTTTCTGATCCGTGATAGGCTATTGACGGCTCAGAGTCAACAGAAGTCCTATGCCGACGCGCGTCGCCGACCATTGGAGTTTGAGGTTGAAAATCATGTTTTACTGAAGGTGTCGCCAAATCGAGGAGTTTACCGCTTTGGTCGGAAGGGTAAACTTAGCCCGAGGTATGTTGGACCCTTTGAGATTTTGGAGCGGGTTGGGGATCTCGCCTATCGTTTGGCTCTTCCACAGTCGTTAAGTCACGTGCATAATGTGTTTCATGTCTCACAGTTGAGGAAATACATGTCGGATCCTAGCCATATTATTGATTTCGGGGAGATTGCATTGGGATCCGACGTCACCTTTGAAGAGAAACCGATTCGGATCTTGGAACACCGGGTGAAACAACTTAGGCGTAAAGCTATTCCGTTGGTGAAGGTGTAATGGTCAAGACATGGGACGGAGGAAGCTACATAGGAAACCAAAGTCAGCATGAAGTCGAAGTATCAGGAGTTGTTCACATTTTAAGTTTCGGGACGAAACTTTTTGTTAGAGGGGAGGAATGTAATATTCGTATCTTTTATTCCCAGTTTATTTGTTATTGTTCGATTTTGGTTGTTTACCTCGGACCGTTCCGATTTATTGGATATTATTTTTGTTGCTTGTATTTTCTCGGACCGTTGGGTCGGCATGTCGTGTTGTGGTTTTATCGTCTTTTTCAGTTGTGGTAGCGTCGCCATGTAACCAGAGGCTGTCTGCCATGACCTGTGCAAAACGGCACAAGACCCGCGACATTTTGCGCCGTGTCTATGCCCCGTGTCGCACAGGTGTGCGCACTGTCTCGCAACACAGCGCAAGACCAGCGGCACTTTGCGCCGTGTCGGTGCGCCGTGTCTCACAGGGGTCGCTCACTGACTTACAATACGGCGATGAACACGACGCTAGTTTGGGCCGTTTGTTACGCAGTGTTCTGTCCAGTATATATAGGACATGTGGGTGTTTTAACCCCATTTCCTCCTTTTCCTCTCGGTTTTTCACTCCTCCTTGGCGATTTCGGGCGATCTCACTCAGATATTACATTCCATCATCTTATAACTCGGAATTGGATATTCTAGCATGAATCAACCATCTTCCTTCCACCATTTCATCGTTGAATTGAGGTATTTTGGCATTATACCTAATGTTAGGGTTCTTGACTATAATTCATTTTTCTTTCCATTTTTGCTTCGATGGATGGTGGATTATAGTTATGTGATCATGGTTTTAGTTTTTCCTAGAAGTTTTGTGGATTAGTTCCGTGTTTATTCCCTTCGTTAATCAAGTTTAACCCTTATGCCTTCATAGTGTTCGGTGTATTGTCCCTAAGGGTAGAACGTCATATGATTCGTGATTTTTCAGTGGGATTGTAGTTGATTGACTCTCTATTGTTGTTAGGATCGGTAATTGGAGATAATTCGGATCGAAGCCTTTTTCGTTCGTCGTCCGCTTCGTATTTTAGTAACCAAGGCAAGTACTTTATTGCTTTATATTATGGCATGCATTTCGGTAATGAAATTGTGATGTTGAAGTGTTGTAAGGATGTTCTCGGGGTACTCTCACCTGGGGTTGCTCGATGAGGCACACAGGGACTTGGCCGTGTGGTCTTGCGCGAGGGTTACAAGGTATTCTCACCTGGGGATTGGCTCGACGAGACCCACAGGGACTTGGCCGAGTGGTCTTGCGCGAGAATTACCTTGAGTTATATTTTTTATTTATGAATGATGTTGGATATTCCGGAATATCATGACTATGAAATGTTTTATAAATGATTTTTGGAAATGCATGTATATTGAAATACTGTAATATTGTACTTGCACTAGCTGTTGTTGCTAATCCCTCGTTGAGGTGGAATGCTTATGCATTTCAGGTGGTATCGAGAATCAAGAGCCTACACGTGGTCCACACGGAGTTGACGGGTAGCCGAGATGTTAAAGAGCCCGAGTCAGTGTTTTGGAATGTGTCTATTTTCGTTTCATTTTTAATATGTACTGGATTACGATGTTGTTGGTCGAGTGATGTCCTTGGATTATATTTTGAATTGTACTGAACTTGCACATTTTGGCCGAGGCCATGGCCCCACTTTATTTTTGTTTACGTTTTCGTATTGTTGAGTTATTGTGTGTGTTTGTGACGTCAGCCTGGTAGGCCCTGGTGGGTCCTACGGTGTGTAATTACCCGTAAGAGAATTGGGGTGTTACAAAAGTGACACGGCCCGTGTCATACTATCCTGGAAAATGCAAAAGAGTTCTGTCCATCGGACTCGGCCATGTCCTGTGACACGGCCCGTGTTGTACTGCACTAGAAATGGAAAATCGACTGGATGCGTGACCCGGATGTGTCCTGTGACACGTCCGTGTTGTACTCTTCCGGAGTGTAAAAATCTCACTGGAATGAGACCCGGTCGTGTCCTGTGACACGGTCGAGTTTCCTGACGCGGCCCGGGTCGTTTCTTCTTGTTTTGATTCCGGTTTTTGGTCTTCTTCGGCTTGATCCTTCGTTCTTGTATCAATACACCTCGGAATTTAGCGTATGATATACCGTTTCGAAGATAATTTTACGAGGAATCTATATCAGTGGAGAACACATCCCAGTTCGGAGTGATGATTCTGGAATTTAGAAAATACGACCGATATTGCTTCAATCTTTATCGTTTTAGGCCCCGTTTTTGCTCTTGATCGTCATAAACTCCAATATTGGATATGAAAGTGCATATTTCACCACAATCTTTGCTCGGCTACCTATAAATTAAAAACACAACATACCACACATAAAAGAGAACAAAAACACTAAAAAGCAAATAAAAACACGACTCAATAGAATAGAATGAGTCGATCAAGAATCGACTCATCAAATCCCCCCAAACTTAAACTTTGATCGTCCCGAGCAATGCACATTAAAATAACCACTCACAAGGGGAACTCCTCTCTCAACACACCTCAAAGGACCACTTCGAAAATGTCATCAATACGCTTCAAGTAAAATAAGTTGAGTTCTTCAAAGTTTTCAAATCTCTGGGGTGCTTCCTTAACATCATAGTCAATACATGGAAAATATAAACCTCACCGGTCAAGTGTATTCACTCACTCTCAAAGTGATATAGGGATAAGTATACGCTCGGAACTCATTCAATGAAATAAGGAACCCCATAGGCTTGCCAATCATCTACATCTCTACCACTGTTTTGTATATGCAAAATTGTGGATAAAAAAGAACTATACTCGGCTGTAATGTAGGCTTGGGTCGGGGTGGGATAAATATGGCTAAAGTGACTTGAATTGAGCAATTAAATTACCATAATTGCTTAGAAGCTCAAGATTTTTGAAGTTTTGCTTCTTTCAACCCCTTAACTATGTAACACTTGCAACAAGCACTTATGAATGTGAGAAACGCAGCCTTAAGCCCTCCTTATTCACTACACCAAAAACAGGATTTTGTGACACTGAGACTCCCTGGATTTGTGACTGTCAATGACAGTCACAACTTTATGACTGCCAATAACAGTCACAAAGACCAAACAGTAATAAATCTAAATGTTTGTGACTCTTAATGACCGTCGTAAATATTGTGACTGTTCTGAACAATCATAAACTTTTCAAAGTTAAACCATAATAACCCTCTCTCCCCTCTGGGTTAAAACTCCTTTCTGGAAAGGTCTCGGCCAACATTTCATTTCCTTCTTCCCGTTCACTCTCTATACTGTTTTCTCTCTCCGGTTTCCACTCTCTCCGGCGGCACTCGATTTGAAAAGTAAGCACACAAGGAACTCCCGCACACATTGAAACCCAGATACACACACATAGACACCCATAATTTCACATCAGCTCAACCATCGGGGATGGGTTCACGGCGGCGACAATCCAGGTAAGGATGTTTAAACTGGGCTGATAGTTTTTATGGAAATTAATTATGGATTTGTTTGGTTAAATTCGATTTTGGATTGGATGTTTGAAATCGAAAGAAGGTTTCCGATTTCCTGGAGTTATTCGATTTGATTAGCATACGGGTAAGATCGTGGTAGTGTGGAACCTAATGATTTTTCATTTCATCTGTTTTGATGATTGTGAAACCTTGTTGATTGAACAGTCATATTTAGTACCTTCGACTGGCGTTTTTCCTTTTTGTGATATCTCTGTGTCGATAGCCTCAAAAGGTCAGTTTTTTTTTGGGCATCCATTTTCTGACGATAATCTTTTTGTGTGCTTTAGTGTTGTGCAAGCTTGTGCTCTACATTGTGATTAAACCTGACCTATTGTAATTCCTAGATAATTATTTTTTGCTTTTGTTATTTAACCATTGTATTCACATTTTAGTGTGACATGTTTTTTTTGTGCATGTGGTAACAGATTATTTGCAACTATTTTTCTAGGTTTGTATGAAGAATTTAAATTAGAGGAATAGCCCCCTAATTATGTCGCAGTGCGGTTCCAAAGGATCTCCTATTAATATCTGCCAGATGATTGCATGTGTTGGTCATCTATTTGGTGGAGGACGTAAAGCTCCAAATGGGTTTGTTGATCGAACTCTGCCGCACTTTATAAGAGAAGCCAAGGATCCCGATGTATTTTACTCCCCTTTCTTGTCTTTTTTTTGTTTAAACTTTATGGATCCCACAGTGCTTGCTCAAGATTTCCAATACCCTTAAAAGGGTCTTCAATCATCTACTTACAGGCAATTCTGAATATGTCGGTCATGAACGTGACAATTTCAAATTATCCTGTTACGAAAATGTTTCACTCGGGGCCTGTCTTTGAGGATTTTTTAGGATTTTCCTTGGTCCTTTTGTACCATCCTATTATTAAGTGACAGATCTCGCGTCATAAAACTGAATCTTATTTTTATCGAGAAACTTAGTTATTTTCCAGTGTCATGTTTTCTCATAATTCAGTTCTGACGTCCCTTTTAAGATTTTTATTCTGGTGTCTCTGTCTGCTCATTCAGTGGACCTAAAAAGAAATGAAAATATGCAGAATTCAAAGTATCACATGCTAAGACATTTCCTACTTATTGTTGTGAATCATTGTCTTACTGTTTACTCTTGGTGTGATGCTGAATTTAATTTTTCTCAATTTATGTAAGAGATAACTTACTTCCATGTACGTGAATTTACAGTCACTTTAATAAGTAAATATTCCTAACTTGCTATATACATATTTGTATTTTGATTTCAGGCAAAAGGTTTTGTTCAGAATTCTTTTTATACTGGTTTATCAGCTACTGAGTTTTTTTTTCCACACCATGGGAGGGAGAGAAGGCCTCGTGGATATGGCGATATGCATTATTTCTTGAATTTCTAAATTTTGTTAGATAAAATTTCGTACAATTCTGTACTTCCTTCCCCCCGTTATTGTTCTCACTGTCTAGTCAAGCTTGGATGTGAATGAATATTTTAACTGAACCGTATGTTTGGTGGTTTAGTGTAATTTCATCAAGGTTAATTAAGTTTCACAAAAAAATAGGCTAAATCTGTTATTTCTCTCTTTTCCACTTAGTTTTGGTAATTGAGAAAATATTTGATGAATTAATCGAGGAAAGGCTCTCAAAATCTACTACAACTCCTGAGATGGGATTCGCACAGGATTTTGCTTCTTCATCGGATACACCATCCAAGGAAGATTGCTTGGAGTTCTTTGCAAGCTCGTTACGAAATTTCATCAAGAAGAAGTATCCAAGTTCTATTCCAACTCTTAAAATGCATGAAAGTCAACATTCTGAGGATCGGGGTTGTCTTCAAAATGTTGCTTCAAATATATCTGGGATGACTAGGCAACAACTAATGGTAATTATTCTTGTTTTGCATCTTCTCATATTTGTGTCCTATGCATCTGATTCTGGTAAGATTGTCCTATGCATCTGATTCTGGTAAGATTTTTCTTACAACTGTAGAGATTTAGTTGCATAATGGTTATAAGTTCTTTAGATGTGGACATATCTCAAACTTGATAATAAGTGGCTGTCAATGAGTGGAACTAAATGAGAATAAATGTAGAAGATGACCTTCATTTACTGCTGATGAAGGCTCGAGTGAGTCGGTACTCATTTGCTAGCTATTGATTGTTTTGTTATTTAAAAAGTATCCCCAATTCATTTCTTATTTACGTTTTTGGGGTTATTTTTTTATTACCTTTTTTCCTCACATTTTTACATGCTAATGGATCATGTGGATATAATTTTTTTTTATTTAACCTTCTATGCAATGTAATCTTATTTTGCAACAATTTTGACGATTGTGATGCTCTGTGAGTAGTTTGTTTCCTTGTGTCTATTCTTTCTATAAGTTGCCACCTATATACAGAATGTTGTATTTGCATTTCGTGTAGTTGGTTTCCTTGTGCCTATTCTTTCTATGAGCTGCCACCCATATACAGAATGTTGTAACTGGCCAGTGTGTGTGTGTGTGTGTTTTCCTTTCCTTTTTTTTTGAGTGCTGGAATTCACTCTTTTATTGGTATTATGTGCTCTTTGCATTTGATGGTTACTATTTCTCATTGTGGACTTTTTTTGTTGTAGATGTTCAGTTCACCTGCATGTTCTTTCTGCTTCGCTTTAGGATGATATATTTCATTTTTTAGATTGATGCGCTGGAAACTGGATTGGTGCACCACCAGAGGTCAAAAGCATATCAGATGCTTCACCATGGAGTTATTAGCCAGGTATGCTTGCTCTCTAAAAGATGCTTGAAATATCCAAGTAGTGGAAATAACGGGCACGACATATCTAACACTGGAATTTTTGTCCCTTAAGTCTTAACATTGTTGATTTTTTTCCCCCAGAATTCACTTGTTGTTCATGATTGCCAGCTTGATAAGTAATCCCCCATGGGAATGATTGAACTGGAGTATTTTTTTGCTTCTGCCTTGTTGTTTTATTTATGAGTTCATCATATTTAACTTATACGACTTGGGTTTGAAAAGACAAAATTGCAGCTGGGGCATGTGAAGAAGGAGAGACTGTTGGTATTGTTTGTGTCTTGGTGTGTAATATGTGCCCTTTATTGATTGACCAATATAGTTGCATTTCTACGCAGGAAAAGTTACAGCTATTGAGTTCTCGGATTCGTTTATATGTTTGATAGACATGACATGCTTATAAACATGGCCATTTATATGTTTGATAGAGTATGTTTTTTTCTTTTGTTATTGTTAGTTTGAATGTATTATTTCAAGATACATTTAACTTTAGAAGCTACATGTTCATCAGATGGAAAACAAAAAATCTAAAGAGTTGTATCATTGTAATAGTAATCTTTGTATGATTCTGCATTTTGCTTATCGAGAACCTAGTGAACTTATTTTAGGCATATGTTTAAAGGAAAATAAACCGGACGTTTGGAAAAATTGAGCATTTGATTTTTGTTACCTTGTTATCATAATAAGTAGTGCCTACGTTAATGATATTCATGATAATAGATTGGATCGAGCAAGATATTAATTATGATTTTTCGTTTTTGTTTTTTTCCTTTGTGATTATTCTGCAGTTCATTGCTGGATGTGGCAAGTTTTTGAAGGGACTCCACGGCAGATGTACCAATCAGAAGTTTGGTAGTGTTCGCAATTAGAAGCTAAAGCATGAATGAAAAAGTTACAAGAGACTGTTTGGTGAATAAGTTGTATAAGCGCTTTACTTGTGTATAAGTTCTATAAGTGCTTTATTTCCAATGGGTTGGTTCGGATTTTTTTTGCGTGCTAATTTTGAGCATTACATTTTGATTTTTATATGTCTTGTAAAAACTAATTGGAGTGTTGTGTGAATACTTTGAGAAATATGTTTGGATTGTATTATGAATTCATTGTGAAAAATAATTAGATTGCATTCAGAGAAAAATAGGGTTTTACTATTTTTTTGTATTTTTTTCAACATTTGTGACTTCTAAAAACAGTCACAAGATAATCATGAAGAATGATATTTGTGACTGTCCATGGAAGTCACGAAAGTTGAAATTCGTGACTGCTAATGACTGTCACAAAAGATGAAATTTGTTACTGCTAATGACAGTCATAGATGATATTTGTGACTGCCATAAAAAGTGGTATTGTAAAGTCATATAAATGAGGTTTTGTCCTTTGCTTTGTGATCACAAATACAAAAAAACTTGTGACTGGTGATTTTATGACAGTCATTTGTGACTGTTTTTGCCATTTGTGACAGTTTTTTACAGTCACAAAATTGTAATTCTGGTGTAGTGATTACTCCGATTTTTTTTTTGGCTTGGGTGTTTTATTATCTGTTTACGCGAGTGTAAACTATGGGTAACATGAATACACCCAGTTACTAGGATAAAAACATACACAAACTGCTTCCAAGTATACTCATATATAAGGTAACTGTTTTACGCGAATGTAAACATGGGTCACATGAATACACCCGGTTACTAAGTTCCCAAAAATAGCGGAGTAATTATTTTCTCCATTTCAACACTACCAACAATATATATATCACCCAATGTCACCACAATATTTGTATCCTCATCAAAAATAATTTCCAATCGTTCAAGTATGGGTCAAAGGATTATAGCAAATGGAAGCTCAATATGTGGTTGACAATGAAATAGACAATGAGCTCAATTGGGTTTAGTTAAGTAATAATCAATTGTTGGAAAAATCGAAGGGTTAAGGTCAAAGACGCCTAAAATCATTTTCACTCAATTGCACACACACTAGTAGTTTCGAAATAGATACCAAGTCAAGTTATGGAGTCTTAAATCACAAATGAAACACTCGACAATGAAACTTGCATATTTGAAAATGCACAAAGGCTCAAAAGCTCCCAAGTAGATTTGTTCATACCTCCAAGATTAGACTATTTATTCAATTTTACACCCGTTTTGATTATCAACAATTTTTCCTCTACAAATTATCCTTGATTTGTATATCAAAATAACGAAATAAATCCCGAGGCATCCAAGAAAAGAGTTTATTCTTCCAAGTATTTATCAAAAATGCAAGATACTCAAAACACACCAAAACTTTATAAAAACACACCAAAAGAAAAAAAACAAGCAAAAATAAGCAAACAAGCAAAATCAAAATAATATCCAAAAACAAACAAAACAAAGGTAGCAAAGTATTTCTTGACCAAAACCCCCCCAAACTTGAATTAAAGAATATTCGTACGAAGGGGTATAGTATTTAAATAAAAGAATTTCATTGGTCAAGAAATACTTACGACCGGGTCTACAGGTGTGGCGGAGGGAAGTGGTCTTGCTGGACATGCCACTCGTGCATTTGTCTCAAAAGAGGCAACATCTCATTCTTCTCCTGTCTAGCTTCCTCTCGCTTCTGTCTAGTCTCCTCTCGGAAGGCTACGAACTCCTCTCGGAAGGCTACGAACTCCTCTCTTAGTGTTGGACGCGATGGGACATGTCTAGTTTCGGCCTGCCTTAACGTCTCGAGCCGATCTCTGGGGCTTTCTTCTTCTTCTTCTTCATCCGGGCCTTTTTTATATGCCTCTTCCTCTTCCATCCTATCGGCTCTGTCTTCATCCATCGTGCGCCGAGGTCGAACATTTCGGTCAAGAGGGCTGTGACCCGGGGTGTAATACCTGAGATTTTTGTTTCGGTTACCTTGAATTAATTGTCTTGTGATTCCTATTTTTTTCGTTTCATTACGATTATATGGGATACGTTTTTCCTTGATTCATTGTATGAGATGTACTGTTGTGGAGTTCGTCGGGTGAGACATGTGTCGCCGGCGTATCTTTGATTTACACGTGCTTGAGACGTGGTATGTTACATTTCGTGGATGACTCATTATTGTCTTGAAGCTTAGCAGGTGTATTAATGTATCTGAGTCGTCATCGAGCACCGAACCAGACTGTCGAAACGATCGAGTTTCGGTCGAGGCCTGGCCGAGTTACGGCCGAAAGGCATAGTTGGTTACGGCAGCAAGGCTATCGAGTTACGGCCGTAATGCCTTGCCGGTTACGGCCGTAACACACGTTCGTTTTTCGGATAGTGAGGTCTGGCGACCCAATTACGGCCGTAAGAACCAGTCGAGTACGGCCATAAGGACTTGCCAATTACGGCCGTAACACCCATTCGTTTTGCGGGCAGTGAGACCTGGAGACCCGATTACGGCCGTAAGAGTCTGCCGATTACGGTCGTAAGGTCTGAGTTACGGCCGTAAGGACCTGTTAGTTACGGCCGTAATGATTGCGCCTATTTAAGGCCTGGGCGATGGCAATTTGCTCATTTCTTCATTTTCTTCATCTTCTCGTGGTTGCCGGATGAGGGCGACGGGAAAGGAGATTCTTGGCTGATTCCACTTGATTCTAAGGTGTTTTGGAAGGCCTTTGCCGATTATAACAAGATACAACCCTTGTTCTTCGCCGGATCGAGGTAATTTCTTGAAACCCACTAGGGTTGACTTTCGGGATTTCTTCCTAATCTTTGTTGTTTGTCCGATTTTGATGAATTGGTTGACGTTATTGAGCATTATTAATCGTGTTTTATGGGTTGTATATCCGTATTTCGAATTTGTTCAACTCGATTGATGATTCGAGTGTTCTTGGGAGTTATCGAACATTGAATGTTCGATTAAATGTCCCAATGAGTTTCCCATCGATGGCCTGATGGGATTCCCATTGTTTTCGGCCTGGATTTTCATTGTGATTGTATCTTTGTTGTTTTTGCCGGAGGAATATAGGTGTTCGAGGATTTCGGTTGAGCTTTTCCGTTATTCGCATGCTTTGGACTTGAGGCGAGTATCTCGTCTATAATCTTTATACTTTGAGAATGTGACGTGTCGTGGAATTAACGTGGACTTGTTAGTGATTGAACGTTTGATCGTAATTTACTTCTAAATGAATAAATGATTCTATGAAAGTAAACACGAACATTAACCTG
Organism: Orobanche coerulescens; assembly: GCA_033398695.1. Lineage (NCBI taxonomy): Eukaryota > Viridiplantae > Streptophyta > Magnoliopsida > Lamiales > Orobanchaceae > Orobanche > Orobanche coerulescens. Next base: position 124,474,894 of record CM065817.1, read on the forward strand.
AGATTCCTGAAAGATGACAATAACCATTTAATGTGTATTTTGCTTAAAACGCGTGTTATGAGTGAGTAGTTGTTCGATGAATTGTGGAACCGTGGAATATTTGTATTGTCCGCTTGTTAGCCTATTTCCTGGATGATGGTGTGACGTGAATGTTGTGCCTTTGTGGGGATACATGATGTGTTACCTTATGTTTTACATATGTGTGTTTGTGGCGGATATTGTAGCTTTGTTGTTTATATTAGTGATTAGAGATATTACCGGGTAGGGACCCGTGAGGCCTCCGGCGGCGCGTTACTTGCGAGTACGGCCAGTTGATGTGATCTTGCCATAAGTTATCGAATCGGGTAGGTCTGGACAGGGCTCCGAGAATCGTCACTTGCGAGTGCGATGTCACGATAACTTGAGGGCATGTTTGGATGATGTTACAGGGTAGGGACCCGTGAGGCCTCCGGCGGCGCGTTACTTGCGAGCACGGCCAGATGACATGATTTGACCATAAGTTTATCTAATCGGGTAGGTCCGGAGAGGGCTCCGAGAATCATTACTTGCAAGTAAGATGTCAAGATAACTTTGTTAGGAGTATGCCCTCGAATGCCACTCAGATGATGTTGAGTGAGGGCATTGTACTTGTAATTATGTAATTTATTGTCAGAAGGCAAATGAATGTTTCTTTATTTACTGGTAGTTATTGGCATTCCTAACTCGTAAATATACATATAGAAATTAGTTCGTGTATTTGAGAGCAAAACGTTCCACTCCTTGTTGGATAAGGGGGTCGGCACTGGAAAGGTTTATAGCTCAAATACTTAATCGTTCGCAAGTCGATGAAACTTGACTAGGTGTTAAGTTTATGTGAAGACTTGTATGACGTATTCTTTGACATAGAGAGTGCCTGTCGAACACTAATGGTTAGTGGGAGCACACGTTATAGGTATGCTAATTGGATTAGTATACTCGAACCGACTCACCCTCGATTCGTCACACAGATTTCACTCCGGGACAGTCAATGACAGAATTGAAAGGTTGTGATAGGTATTCGTAGGGATTTAGTATGGATGTGCTTGTGACGTCAAGATTTTCATTAGAGTAGTTCGACCCTATAAACTGGGAAGTGGGGGTCAACCTCGACGTGCATCTTGACGGGAAAGTAGCAGGTCCTACTGAATACCAAGATAGAATTCTTTCTCCCGTTAGTGAGCGGGTTATATGTCCTATTCGGTTATTGGCAGATGAGATCATAAGTATTTGGCCAAAGCATTGGAGCTAGTTGTATTGGATACACGAGAGCTCGATGATCTCGATTTGCATTAATGCATGCATAGCGTCAAGTACAGATAGGGTTTGACTGACCATGACCCTATAACTTGATCGGGACATTTGAAAGAAGGGTTTATACGTATACTGGTATTCACGATAGAATGGTCCTTGAATGATCCCAATCATTCGTTCTCGATTAAGTGCAGTGTAGGCCGCCAGGCTGGCTAGGTGGTGCTACTACTCTTTGGTTCCTCCCATTGCTGACTGAGACGGACCTACCGAGTCGCGCAATAGGATTGACGACGGAATGAATCAAGCTTATTCTCTCATTATGAATATTAGATATTTGATATCTAATTTGGGACATTAGATGTCTAAATCTATTTATTGGATAAATTGATTTACGGCCTAATGAATTAAATAAATTACTGGGTGATTAATTTAGTTCATGGATATAATTATTTCTTGGAGAAATTAATTATGTCATAATGTATTTGATATGATAAAATTAATTGGATTAATTAATCGATATAAATACATCGGAATGGAATCATAGTTTATCTGTTTGGGCTCACGGGAGTCCGAAACAAACCGAACTCATCCATTTTTCATGATGGCCGCCCCATCTTGCTTCCACCCACCTTCCCATTGTCTTTTCTTCCATTCATTAATGCATGATCATGACTTTGTGGGGTTAGAAATCATGTGGCATGATTTGTATCTTGTGGTGTGAGTTGTATAAAGGATGGAAGACTTATCATTACAACTTACCTTTTGACTCCTTGTGTGTGCATCATACGTGAGTTGTATTGTAAGAGAGAGAGAGAGAACTTTGAGTTCCTTTTTCATAATACTCAAGTCTTCTTCTTCCTTTTCTTCATTTTGTTCTTGATTGTTCTTAGAGAAACATCAAGAAATATTGAGAGATCAAACATTAAAACACTTAGAGTATTATAATCAAAGCTTCATCACTTGATTCTAGCCGTAACCTTAGAGGTTAATCGAGTGTTGTCATTCCGTTTGTTTTCTCTGGCGTGTGGCAAGTAGAGACGATATTTTTTCGGTGTTGGATCATTCAAGTGCTTGGAGTGCTTCAGATCGTATAGAATTCAACTAAAGCTTGGGGAATAGCTCAAGAGAAGGAAACCATTTAATCAACGGACTACAAGGGTGAGTTTCTATATCTCTTGTCTTTTCGTTTGCATATTCGTATATACGCAGCTCGATCGATCCTCTTAGGGATTCAGATCGAATTAATTTTCATTTTATCGCTTCCGCTGGGCCTTCGTTTTAGGCACCGAATCCCAACAGTGGTATTGGAGCGTAGGTCTTGCGATCGTATATACGATATTGAAATTTGGAATGCTCGATTAGATGGTGAATGATTTAGAATCATTTTAGTCATAATCGTGGTATATGTTTTTCGTTCGTTATAGTTGTATTTTTCTTAAGTTTATGTCTAAATATAAATCTTCTATTTCTTGGAAATATGATTTATATTGAAGATATGAATGTTAGAAAATATAGATATTGGATATCCGGTCGAAAAACTAGCCCCGAATTGCCGTTGGGTCCAGGGTGGTCCCAGCGAGGGCCGCGGCCGAGGCTGTGCGGCCCTGTGAAGCTTCAGATCGGGGGCCGCGGCCCAGGCTCAGGGGTCCGCGGCCCAGGGCTGCTGGGCAGCCCTACTGCTGCCCATTGGTGTTTTTCGGGCGCGGTTCAGCCCATTTCGGACCCGTTTCGGGCTTGTTTTCATCGTGTATTCCTAAAATTTAATTTCCACATTTTAAATTGGATTTAATATGATTAAAATGATATATGGTATTTCATTTTATAAGGGAAAATTGATTTAATGGAATACTTGTGATCGACCGAATTATTTTGAACGTTTTCATATTACCGATTATGTGAATCGATTGGATCGGTTCGTATTGTTGATTGGATCAATGTATCTCTACGCGTTCCGTTTATATACTATTTATTAGATGAATGCTTTTGAATGGGGATGTGGTTCGTGGACTTAGTTTTGAATCGTTCATTTTATTCGATTGGGTTGTAAAGGCCGTTTTGAGCCTATTTATTTTACTAGAAATATTTGTATCTAGGATGCAATTTTCAATGTAAAATTTATATGTAATGACGAAGACCGGAGGAAGATCCGTTTCGAGAATACAAAGATTCAAGACAAAGACTTGTAATTAGATTACGGAGTTTTTGTTTTCTAGGAACGGTCCATGAACCACATGTTGGTAGCAACTAGGTTGTGAATGATTTTTTTCATATTGTATGATTGCCACAAACGCGCTTAAATGATTAACGTGCAAAGTGTAACGTTAATCGCGAAAATTCTCCCACGACAAATTATTAAGTTTATAAGGTTTCAAGATTTTCCTTCCCTCCATCGAGCTTTCGGGAAATTGAAATCCAAACCGGATGTGCTATGCTTCCGAGTTATCGCGGTAGTCGTTCGGGGAGGACGGATAAATTACCGGGAGCGCATTGGATGCCTTCGGTTGGAGAAAATTTTATCCCTAGAAACCTGATAGGTTGCCGGATAAGATTCAATTGTGAAACTGATTTGTGTCGATGGTGTAAACTTAACTTGTTCACGAACCATAGAAACCGTATAGGTTGAGGGGAATGAACAAGGGAAAAAAGAAGATCGATTCATCCATTAGATGGGTTGGTGTTGGACACCACTTTATGAAAATTAATAGACTAGAAACCTGTTCGGTTGCCCTCTATTAAGATTTATAAAGAACTCGATCACTACTATGAAGTAGAGCGACGATACTTCTGGATTTCACATGGGAGTGTGTTATTCTGATAAAAAATAGTGGGAGCTAGGTAATAAGAATAGAAAAGACCTTAATTCTATACTCAGAACATAATTGAATGAGTCACTAATTAATCTGTCATACTTAATGCAGACATAAATCTCAATATGACAATGAATCCACTCGCAATTCTACTCGAAAAGAACACCTTGATGGGGCCTAACTTTTTGGATTGGCTCCGCAATCGGATGATTGTCCTCAGTATAGAGGCACTGGGATACGTCTTGGAGACGGACATTCCGGCACCTCCTATGCGGACCCGAGCAAATCAGGAAGAGATTGAGAACCACGAAAAGTGGGTTAAGGATGACATGAAAGTCCGTGCTTATATGATGGCTTCTATGTCTAATGAGCTTCAGAGAGCTCATGAGAAAATGACTTCTGCTAGGGAGATTCTATCTCACTTAACCGAGCTTTATGGTGAGCACAGCAGAACTGCTAGATATGAGATATCCAAGTAACTGTTCGGTGCATGGATGAAGGAAGGTGAGAAGGTTGGGGAACACATCCTCAAAATGATATCCATGATCGAGAGATTGGAGGATCTTTATTTTAAAATGGACACTTCTCTCCAAACCGACCTTATCCTGCAGTCTCTCCCTGATTCCTTCTCACAGTTTGTTATGAACTTCAACTGTAATGAGATTGCATGTAACTTAGCTGGGATAATGAACAAACTCGACCGCTCATTCTCAGATAAAGACTCTGCGGATGAAGGAGTCTGCCCTTGTGATTTCTTCTGGACCTCGGAAGTCTAAGAATAAGAAGAAAAAGACCAAGAAGCAGACTGGATCACAAGTTAAGGACCTTAAAGGAAAGGGCAAGGCCCCGATGGTTCCAAAAGGTAAGAAGAAGAAGGATGCCTGTCTCAAGTGCGGTGAGCTGGGCCACTGGGCTAGAGACTGTCCGATTCTTCATGGCACTTCAGGTACAGAACTTTTAGTTTTGGAAACAAATTGTTCTGCTACTGTATTTTCTACTTCCTGGATACTGGATTCTGGTGCTAGTTCTCACATTTGTACCGTGAATCAGGATCTGGAACAAAGTAGGAAGCTTGGAGCTGGAGAAGTTATGATCACAGTCGGAAGCGGGCATAGTGTCTAGGCAACGGACATAGGATCACTTCTTTTGGGTTTAGAATCTGGCTTTGTTTTGACTTTAGAAGATGTACTTGTTTTGCCCAAGGGGCACAAAAACATTGTATCCATTCCGGTCATGGACGGAAAAGGCTTTTCATTTTTCATTGGTGATGGTTCCTGCAAAATTTATTTCAGAAATAAACTAGTGGGTACTGCTACATTGTTAAATGGATTGTATCATCTAAATATCAACAACAAAGTAGTTGTGAATACTATGACTAGAAAACGTGGTAGGGATGAAACCAATCAAGTTTTGAAATGGCATCTCAGATTTGGTCATGTTGGTCATACCAAGGTTTACAAAATGGAAAAAGATGGACTTATGGGTCCATTGGGATCGGATCCCTTTCCTACTTGTGAATCTTGCCTCAAAGGCAAAATGACTAAATCCCCCTTCACAGGGACTTTTGAAAGAGCCGCTGATAAACTGGGATAAATCCATACCGACATATGTGGTGCTTTGGAAGGAGCACGTGACGGATATCAATATTTCATTACATTTACAGATGATTATACTAGGTATGGTTATGTATGCTTAATGAAACATAAATCCGAGGCCTTTGAGAAATTCTAGGAATTCAAGGCCCTAGTCGAGAAACAAATTGGTAATCATATCAAAGCACTTTGGTCGGACCGAGGTGGCGAGTATATTAGTACGGAGTTTGACGAGTTCCTTAAGGAACATGGAATAGTTTCACAACTAACACCTCCAGGTACTCCTCAGTTAAATGGTGTGTCAGAAAGAAGGAACTGGACCTTATTGAACATGGTCCGTTCCATGCTGGGCTATACTGACTTACCGATTTACCTATGGGGGTATGCACTCCTGACTGCTGCTTATATCTTGAACATGTAATATCCGGATAAATTGTTGGGTATTTTCGTCCGTAGTTGAACCCTGTATTACCTGAATTGGTGTTATCAATAATCGAAGTACGATCGTTTCCGTATTCATATCCTCATGCATGATAATATCAACTTTTAATACTTCGCATGCAACTACGTCGTAACGCATGCTAACCGGTAAGCATAACGTACGTTACGAACTGGAGATAGTGTACGCTACGAGCTAGACGTAGCGTACGTAAGGAGGTCAATAATTGAACAGACTGGCTAGCACATGGACGGCTGGTGGTGGGGCTCGGAAATATTCCCGCTGATGAACCTGGACAGTTTTGGGGTCAACGGGTGTTAACGTACGCTAAGGTTTGTAACTAGCGTACGCTAATGTGTGTAGCTTACGTACGTAATGCATAGGGAGTAACGTACGTAAGCTAGCATGCGAATGAGACGATGAAGCTATCAGTGAACGATAGCGTACGCTAAGATCGAATGGTAGCGTGCGCTAAGTCGATTACGTACGTAAATGGCTAAGGCTAACGTACGTAAAGCTCAAGATATTATATATATGGACAACACCCCATTTCATTTCACTTCGTCCCTTTCACTTGTACTTCGTTTTCCTTCATTTCTAGAGAGTCTCCAGCCCTCTAAAACACCTATAGATCACATTAACTCGATCATTTAAGTTATGAAACATCTTGGATTGATATTCAAATAATCGGAGTTGGATGCTACCTCTTGTCTCTACGTTTCTTTCATATTAACGTATGTTAATGCTACCTCAACCTTGAATTCGTGTTCTTAAGGATGTTATGAACATACCACCGGGATTATTAAGCTCCATAGATGATTTTTATCCGAACATCATGTTTTTGGAAGTTGTAATGTTCATGCTTTAGTTACCCGAGTTAAGAACATTATAGTTCGATTCTTGTTATGATGATCAAGTAAGGTAAGTTTTCTGAGATTAATAAACCATATTGTATGGTGTTTCCATAATGATCATAGACTTAATGTTGATAACAACCTCAGATTTTCCGAACTACCTTTGAGGATCTATAATCGAGATTTGGAGTAAGTCTTATGATGGGAGGATTAACCGGGAATTCGTAGACATCAACACCATAGGGTCATTCTGATTCACATGAGTATGATATGTGTGAATATAACGTACGTTAAGCTCTATGCATTACGTACGTTATACCCTCAGGCAAGGCAGTCGTCTGAACTGGGTAGAACTGTCCAATGCATGCTTAGCGTGCGCTAATCCTTGTAGCTTACGTGCGCTAACGTGCAGACGTAACGTACGTTACGTATGTGTGTAACGTACGTTACGAAGAGAACAGTTAGGGTTCGGCCATCTCTTTATGCTTTTCCTCGTTTGATTGATTGTTTATTTAATGATAGGATATTAAGGATGAAATTCCTACGATAATCCAGTGTTGAGCCTTTCCGATCGTCGTTTCCGTTGGAGTTCCGGATTGTTCCAATCAACTGTATTTCCGGAGTATTCGCGAGAGATTACCAAGGCAAGTACCTTGATATACGAATTGTAATTACGTGAAATCATTGTTGCTGAAGTATACGAATCATGTTATGAATATCTGCATTTATGTTATATATATATATAGATATGAGTGGATATATGTATAGATATATGTATATATATATATAAATATACATATGGAGATAAATGTTGGGTGATTCATACCAATATTAGTCGACGTACTCAACTTAGACTAAAGTACGAATGATGTTTATAGAGGTAATATGGTAATGTTTGTATTTTCGGTTGAGTTACGATATAAGGATATTTATGTAGTATTGATTGATAGTGTTGAAGGCCTAATGTGCTAAGTCATGATGAATAACGTGTGAGTTATTGTTTATTTTGCGTAGTTGCGTATTGGCGAATAGATTATGTGAATTGAGGAACTGATTTGATAATTGTTACAACGGTTGACTGTGTGCTTGGTGTTTGTAATAATGTGAATACTTGTTATGAGAGACGTCATATCCGGGTACCTATGAGGGCGGGGCGTGCACTCCGGCCTGATGTACGCTGCAATGAGCGGCTCCCTATGATTGGTGAACACCGGTGTTACTTAATGCGTGAGCAAGGGGCGGCTCCTGTGGGAGTGAACGCCGGCGCGGTGACATGTGCAATGGGCGGCCAATATAGTGGAGTGAACGCCGGTACACAGGTGTGCAAGGGAGGCGCCTGGCAGGCTTATTGGTAACGGATATTTGAGTGATAGCTAAGACCCCATTACCAAATGATTTTTTCGAAATTTAAATCGTTGCAACTTGTTTTAAATGTTGGTATCAGGGTTAATTAACCAAGGATATTTGACGAGATCTCTGAGGGTTAATAAATCAGGGGTCTTGAGCAGGTTTTGTCGAATGAGAGGTTGTGCCTTTGATTGTACTGTGTCGATTATTCTGTGTATTGGGTCGAGGACCCCGTGAGATGTTGAGATTTGATCTCGTGATGATATCATTTGGATTGGGCCGAGAACCCCGTGAGATGTAGTAATGATTCGCTTGTGATAGTGCTTTACCATTTGGGTCGAGGACCCCAAATAACGTTGTAATGGTTTTCTTGCAAATTGTTTTCCACACGTTGGGTCAAGGACCCGAGAGCTTTTGAAGTATTTTCTAAAGTATTTCCATTTGATTTTCAAAACCCCAAGATGGCCCGAGTCAATATTAATGTTTTCGAACTTTCTTATCAAAATACTTTTCCTTTTATATAAAAGGATTTTTCTGACTCCTTGGGCTCGTTTAAAGTTTCATTGGTGTTATGTTCTGTAAGGAGAATATGACAATGTGATTATCTTTCACCTTGTGTATGTAATGCTATTTTGTGTTGACCATTTAAATGTGTGGTTTGTGTTAAGGTTTCACGACTGTTGAGTTTTGTGTTGTTATTATTCGTATATCTTGTATATTATGTACTTGCACTAGCAAAACTCTAGTTTGCTAACCCCCGAGTTTTCGGGGGGTGGGTGCCTGTTATGCGCTCAGGTTTTGGCAGCTCAGGAGCAGTCACCGGATTGGCTGGGAAGGAGATGAAGGACAATGATACTAATCACACCAGAGTCAGAGTCTTTTCTTTTGTTTCATTTGGTCGGTAATTCTCTGTCGTTCGAGTATTCACCCTTGCATGGGTATAGTTTTTATTTATTAAATTGAGTTGTCGTTCTTTTCTGTGTTCAAGTTTATTTTTGTCATTGAGATGTAAAGTTCATTTGTTTCTGCGTTGTATTTAGATTGACCCCGGTCGGTCAATCATTTTGTAGTCTAGTAGAGTTTAGCCTTGTAGATCCTTGTAAGAAGGGCCTACGGCGTGATACATTTACGGATGTATTCTGGGGGTGTTACAAATATGGTATCAGAGCTTAGGTTTGCGAAAAACCTAGGCCGTTGGGTCAACTCCATGTCTTGTGTAAGTCGCGCGCGTCAGAGTTGTGATTAGTATTGTAGTTCCAACATCATCTTCAAGCAATCCGTGATGGTAAGCCTCCCGAATCGTAAGTCCCCTTATATACGTATTTGATTATATTGTGCTTAACGTGAACCTAGGGTTTGAACTTGTTAGAGATTATATTGTTTTACGATATCACCTGCGTATACGGTTCGAGTGAGAATGGTTATGTAGTATACTTCGGTAGTCGAACATATTTATCGATTTCTGCATTTCAGCAGGATAAATCTTTGAGTGTTAATTTTATCCGCTGCGAGTATTTTGAAATGACTCTTGACATTTTGGCATTTTAGTCTTGCACATTTTAACGGTATTTTTATGACGGTATTTAATATTTTACGAATGATTTTGTAAGTTTTGGAAAATGCTACCGTCATTGGCTTTTTGGCATATTTTGAAATGATTTTTAAATGGTTTTTAGCCTGGTAGGTTCCGGCGCAGAATCCCCGGCATGTAATATTTCCGGGCCGAATTACGAACATTTCAAAGTAGTGTTTTGAAATTTTTCCTAACATTGTGAACCTCATGATTTAATGTAGTCGTGTCGAATGGTCACGTATTTTGGTGAAAAATTCTTTCGAATAAATATTTTGGTAGAAGAAGAAGGATTTTCAAAATTGTGGTATTTGGGACTCAACATTTTTGAAATATTTCAAACTAGTTATAATTTGATTTTCAATTTTCTTGTAGGCATTACTCGAAAATAAAATTTTTTTTTAGAGTCATTGTATAAACTTCCTCTTACAACAAAGGACAGTATTTACAAGGTTTGAGCACAACGTGACTTGGCTTTTGTTTCAAAAAATTTTTTCATTAAAAGCATACGCATAATGATCATCCTAGACGAAGGATTGGAAGTTGATTTCAGAAAAATTTCATGCTTTACGATATTACCGTTATTCTAAGGATGCTAATTAAACCTTATGTTGATAATTGTGGTATATCGTACAACCGACTATGTGATAACAATAAACGGTACTATCTGTATTAGCATGACGAGCCCTGGCAGATGTAGACGTAATATAGGAAGCGGAAGCGGTGAGGTGGTTCGTACGACAACGATTCATGTTACGGTGAAGGAATATCAAGATCAGACGATAACCTATGAAACCTCCTCGGTGACCGAGCCAATGAGCAGAGAAAAGAGACCGAGGACATCTGGAAAATTTTTGGGCGGTGACGAGACTAAGGTTCTCAAACCCCCACGTCGTTCGAATGCGTCGTCTTCGCGGTCGAGAATGAGCATTGGGAATCCCCAACCAAAGACGGTGACTTTGAAGAAGAGAGTGTGCTTCAACCGCAACCGCACGGACACATCCGTGTAAACTGTCCCTCCCCACTCTTGACTTGTCATCGGTGCGGGTGTGAAGGCCATCGGGAGAAACATTGTGAGATAATTTCTGAATTGGCAAAGAATGCTACTTTGTCGGTGAGCAGAGCAAGTGGCCGGAGAATGTCCCGAAACCTTATGTCTTCTGCTGAAGAGCCTATCATAGGCGAATGAAGATTTTGTGCTGTGTTCTAGTCGTTGCTGTTTCCAACAATCGTGACTTTGATTGTTTTTCATTTTAATTGCTTTTCGTTTCCAACTCCTGCTGTTTTAAGTTTCGGGGCTGACATGTCTTCTTAGTACGGGGACACGTAGCACCCGTGCTCTTCTTACTATTTTCGATGTTGGGAGACTTTCATTGTTGATGATTCATCTGTGATCCTCTTGACAATTTCAAACTACCATGTTCTACTGAACCTACCATCATTCGAACGAATTTCAGAACCGATTTGTTAGACTTTGTGAATTATTGTGGTCTATTCACATCTGAACTTAATCTTTGCAGAATTTTGTTTGAAACTATTTGTTCCCATTCGTGCGATTAATATTTCCAATGTGTTATGAACTTGAATACGGTGGGTCGAGCTCGACACGCGATTTTAGTACGTCTGAGCCGTTTGTGAATTTCCTTAATTCCGTGAGCTTCTACTTCTCCACTCTAACTTCTCATGTTCACGTGTAATTTATCGCCTCAATTGACGTGCCTGATGCTTCCTAGGTCCAATCAATGTGTTTTTAGAACCTTGCTTTCGCGCATCGCTCGTGATGTTTTGGGGCTGAACAAGCAGTTATTTTTTCTTGGTTGTTCCACCACGCTACTTTAAGTTTCGGGACGAAACTTCTTTTAAGAGGGATAGTATGTAATATCCGGATAAATTGTTGGGTATTTTCGTCAGTAGTTGAACCCTGTATTACCTGAATTGGTGTTATCAATAATCGAAGTACGATCGTTTCCGTATTCATATCCTCATGCATGATAATATCAACTTTTAATACTTCGCATGCAACTACGTCGTAACGCACGCTAACCGGTAAGCATAACGTACGTTACGAACTGGAGATAGCGTACACTACGAGCTAGACGTAGCGTACGTAAGGAGGTCAATAATTGAACAGACTGGCTAGCACATGGACGGCTGGTGGTGGGGCTCGGAAAGATTCCCGCGGATGAACCTGGACAGTTTTGGGGTCAACGGGTGTTAACGTACGCTAAGGTTTGTAACTAGCGTACGCTAATGTGTGTAGCTTACGTACGTAATGCATAGGGAGTAACGTACGTAAGCTAGTACAGAATGAGACAGTAAGCTATCAGTGAATGATAGCGTACGCTAAGATCAAATAGTAGCGTGCGCTAAGTCGATTACGTACGTAAATGGCTAAGGCTAACGTACGTAAAGCTCAAGATATTATATATATGGACAACACCCCATTTCATTTCACTTCGTCCCTTTCACTTGTACTTCGTTTTCCTTCATTTCTAGAGAGTCTCCAGCCCTCTAAAACACCTATAGACCACATTAACTCGATCATTTAAGTTACGAAACATCTTGGATTGATATTCAAACAATCGGAGTTGGATGCTACCTCTTGTCTCTGCGTTTCTTTCATATTAAGGTATGTTAATGCTACCTCAACCTTGAATTCGTGTTCTTAAGGATGTTATGAACATACCACCGGGATTATTAAGCTCCATAGATGATTTTTATCCGAACATCATGTTTTTGGAAGTTGTAATGTTCATGCTTTAGTTACCCGAGTTAAGAACATTATAGTTCGATTCTTGTTATGATGATCAAGTAAGGTAAGTTTTCTGAGATTAATAAACCATATTGTATGGTGTTTCCATAATGATCATAGACTTAATGTTGATAACAACCTCAGATTTTCCGAACTACATTTGAGGATCTATAATCGAGATTTGGAGTAAGTCTTATGATGGGAGGATTAACCGGGAATTCGTAGACATCAACACCATAGGGTCATTCTGATTCACATGAGTATGATATGTGTGAATATAACGTACGTTAAACTCTATGCATTACGTACGTTATACCTCGTGCAAGGCGATCGTCAATCTGGTAGAATCGCCCAATGCATGCTTAGCGTGCGTTAATCCTTGTAGCTTACGCGGCGCTAACGCGTGCATTTAACGTACATTACGTATGTGTGTAACGTACGTTACGAAGATAACAGTTAGGGTTCGGCCATCTCTTTATGCTTTTCCTCGTTTGATTGATTGTTTATTTAATGATAGGATATTAAGGATGAAATTCCTATGATAATCCAGTGTTGAGCCTTTCCGTTCGTCGTTTTCGTTGGAGTTCCGGATTGTTCCAATCAACTGTATTTCCGGAGTATTCACGAGAGATTACCAAGGCAAGTACCTTGATATACGAATTATAATTACGTGAAATCATTGTTGCTGAAGTATATGAATCATGTTATGAATATCTGCATTTATGTTATATATATAGATATGAGTGGATATATGTATAGATATATGTATATGTATATAAATATACATATGGAGATAAATGTTGGGTGATTCATACCAATATTAGTCGACGTACTCAACTTAGACTAAAGTACTAATGATGTTTATAGAGGTAATATGGTAATGTTTGTATTTTCGATTGAGTTACGATATAAGGATATTTATGTAGTATTGATTGATAGTGTTGAAGGCCTAATGTGCTAAGTCTTGATGAATAACGTGCGAGTTATTGTTTATTTTGCGTAGTTGCGTATTGGCGAATAGATTATGTGAATTGAGGAACTGATTTGATAATTGTTGCAATGGTTGACTGTGTGCTTGGTGTTTGTAATAATGTGAATACTTGTTATGAGAGACGTCATATCCGGGTACCTCTGAGGGCGGGGCGTGCACTCCGGCCTGATGTACGCTGCAATGAGCAGCTCCCTATGATTGGTGAACACCGGTGTTACTTAATGCGCGAGCAAGGGGCGGCTCCTATGGGAGTGAATGCCGGCGCGGTGACATGTGCAATGGGCGGCCAATATAGTGGAGTGAACGCCGGTACATAGGTGTGCAAGGGAGGCGCCTGGCAGGCTTATTGGTAACGGATATTTGAGTGATAGCTAAGACCCCGTTACCAAATGATTTTTTCGAAATTTAAATCGTTGCAACTTGTTTTAAATGTTGGTATCAGGGTTAATTAACCAAGGATATTTGACGAGATCTCTGAGGGTTAATTAATCAGGGGTCTTGAGCAGGTTTTGTCGAATGAGAGGTTGTGCCTTTGATTGTACTGTGTCGATTATTCTGTGTATTGGGTCGAGGACCCCGTGAGATGTTGAGATTTGATCTCGTGATGATATCATTTGGGTTGGGCCGAGAACCCCGTGAGATGTAGTAATAATTCGCTTGTGATAGTGCTTTACCATTTGGGTCGAGGACCCCAAATAACGTTGTAATGGTTTTCTTGCAAATTGTTTTCCACACGTTGGGTCAAGGACCCGAGAGCTTTTGAAGTATTTTCTAAAGTATTTCCATTTGATTTTCAAAACCCCAAGATGGCCCGAGTCAATATTAATGTTTTCGAACTTTCTTATCAAAATACTTTTCCTTTTATATAAAGGGATTTTTCTGACTCCTTGGGCTCGTTTAAAGTTTCATTGGTGTTATGTTCTGTAAGGAGAATATGACAATGTGATTATCTTTCATCTTGTGTATGTAATGCTATTCTGTGTTGACCATTTAAATGTGTGGTTTGTGTTAAGGTTTCACGACTGTTGAGTTTTGTGTTGTTATTATTCGTATATCTTGTATATTATGTACTTGCACTAGCAAAACTCTAGTTTGCTAACCCCCGAGTTTTCGGGGTGGGTGCTGTTATGCGCTCAGGTTTTGGCAGCTCGGGAGCAGTCACCGGATTGGCTGGGAAGGAGATGAAGGACAATGATACTAATCACACCAGAGTCAGAGTCTTTTCTTTTGTTTCATTTGGTCGGTAATTCTCTGTCGTTCGAGTATTCACCCTTGCATGGGTGTAGTTTTTATTTATTAAATTGAGTTGTCGTTCTTTTCTGTGTTCAAGTTTATTTTTGTCATTGAGATGTAAAGTTCATTTGTTTCTGAATTGTTTAATGACCTTGTCGGTCTGCGTTGTATTTAGATTGACCCCGGTCGGTCAATCATTTTGTAGTCTAGTAGAGTTTAGCCTTGTAGATCCTTGTAAGAAGGGCCTACGGCGTGTAACATTTACGGATGTATTCTGGGGGTGTTACAGAACAGATGTCCTTCCAAATCCGTTCCTAATACTCCACATGAGATGTGGGAGGGCAGGAAACCAAGTCTTAATCACATTAGGATTTGCGGATGTCCCACCTATGTCAAGAAGACTAAGGTGGACAAAATAGAAGCGAGGTCTGCGAGGAGACGTTTCATTGGATTCCCATCTCAGATGATGGGTTATCTATTCTACATGCCCAAAGATCGAAAGATCGTTGTTGCTTTGCATGCACAGTTCCTGGAAGAAGAGATTCATTCAGGAAGGCGGCGCAGGTAGAAATATTTCTTTGGAAGAATACAATGGAACTCCTCACGAGACACCTGTGCAAGAAAATGGAACCAAACCTTCTGAAACACATGTACAACCACCTCGTAGGTCTAGTAGGGTGTCTCATTTACCTGAGAGGTATGGGCTTGTGCACTTGGAGGAACTGGGTCTCCATGAGGTTCCAAGTGATATCCAAGAGACCGACCCACCGACATATGACCAAGCAATGGTGGATGTAGACTGCGAAAAATGGCGCGAAGCTATGGAAGCTGAGATAGACTCGATGCATGTCAATCAGGTCTGGACTCTAGTAGACCGCCCCAATGGCATAATGCCTATTGGGAACAAGTGGATCTACAAGAGAAAGACTGATGGTGGTGGCAAGGTTGACGCCTATAAGGCCAGACTTGTGGCAAAGGGTTATACCCAAAAGGAAGGGATCGATTACCACGATACCTTCTCGCCTGTAGCCATGATCAATTCTATTCGCATGATGCTTGCTATAGCTGCCTACCATGATTATGAGATATGGCAAATGGACGTAAAGACGGCTTTCCTTAATAGATTACTAGAGGAGTAAATCTATATGAAGCAGCCTAAAGGCTTTGTGTCCGAAGTCGATATTCAGAAAGTGTGCAAGCTTCAGCGTTCCATTTATGGACTGAAGCAAGCGTCGCATATTTGGAACCTTCATTTTGACGAGGCGGTCAAAGAGTTTGACTTCGTTCAAAATGAAGAGGAACCTTGTGTATACAAGAGGGTTAGTGGGAGCAAGATCGCATTCTTAGTACTATATGTGGATGACATTCTACTAATAGGAAATGATGTGGGAATGCTCAGTTCTATGAAAGCTTGGCTTTCGAGTAATTTCTCCATGAAAGACTTGGGAGAAGCTACCTATATTCTTGGCATTCGAATCTATCGGGATAGAGAGAAGAGAACAATAGGTCTTTTCCAAGCCCTCTATATAGATAAAATCTTAAAGCGATTTAAGATGGATGACTCTAAAAGAGGTTTCCTACCGATGCGACATGGAATAAAACTCTCCTTGAAGATGTGTCCTCAAAGTGAGGAACAACGAAAGGAAATGAGTAATATACCATATGCTTCGGCCATGAGTAGCCTTATGTATGCTATGTTGTGTACGAGACCTGACATTGCGCATGCTGTAAGCGTGGTGAGTAGGTTTCAGGCAAATCCAGGTAGGGAACATTGGACTTCCGTAAAGAACGTTCTCAAGTACTTAACAAGGACTAGAGATATGGTTCTAATGTATGGCGGTGGAGGATTGGATGTGGTGGGATTCACTGATTCGGACTTCCAAGGACTGAAGGATGATTTGATGTCTACTTCTGGCTACATATTTACTCTTAATGGAGGAGCAGTATCTTGGCATAGCGCCAAGCAAAGTGCGACTGCTGATTCCACCTGTCAGGTTGAGTATCAAGTAGCCTTGGAGGCGTCCAAGGAAGGGTTCTGGATTAAGAAGTTTCTGGGAGAACTTCAAGTGATACCATGTGCTAAGTTTCCTGTTCCGCTGTACTGCGACAACGACGGAGCTGTAGCACAGGCCAAGGAGCCAAGGTTTCACAACAGCACCAAACATATTGAGAGGAAGTATCATCTCGTAAGAGAATTTGTTCGCAAGGGATACATTATGCTGCATAGAGTAGACTCAGCCGACAACGTTGCTGATCCACTGACCAAGCCACTTTCTCAGACTAGCTTGGAGCGTCATCTAGAGAACATGGGTATTAGATACCATAGTGTGTGGCATTGAGTGCAAGTGGGAGATTGTTAGGAGTATGCCCTCGAATGCCACTCAGAGGATGTTGAGTGAGGGCATTGTACTTGTAATTATGTAATTTATTGTCATAAGGCAAATGAATGTTTCTTTATTTACTGGTAGTTACTGGCATTCCTAAATCGTAAATATACATATAGATACTAGTCCATGTATGTGAGAGCAAAACATTCCACTCCTTATTGGATAAGGGGTCGGCACTGGAAAGGTTTATAGCTCAAATACTTAATCGTTCGCAAGTCGATAAAACTTGACTGGGCGTTAATTTTACGTGAAGACTTGTATGACGTGTTCTTTGACATAGAGAGTGCCTGTCGAACACTAATGGTTAGTTGGAGCACACGTTATAGGTATGCTAATTGGATTAGTATACTTGAACCGACTCACCCTCGATTCGTCACACGGATTTCACTCCGGGATAATCAATGACAGAATTGAAAGATTGTGATAGGTATTCGTAAACCTTCGACTTGAGGATTTAGTAGGGATGTGCTTGTGGCGTCAAGATTTTCATTAGAGTAGTTCGACCCTATATACCGGGAGGTGGGGGTCAACCTCGACGTGCATGTTGACGGGCAAGTAGCAGGTCCTACTGAATACCAAGATAGAATTCTTTCTCCCGTTAGTGAGCGGGTTATATGTCCTATGCAGTTATTGGCAGATGACATCATAAGTCTTTGGCCAAAGCATTGGAGCTAGTTGTATTGGATACACGAGATCTCGATGATCTCGATTTGCATTAACGCATGCATAGCGTCAAGTACAGATAGGGTCTGACTGACCGTGACCCTATAACTTGATCGGGATATTTGAAAGAAGGGTTTATACGTATACTGGTATTCACGACAGAATGGTCCTTGAATGATCCCAATCATTCGTTCTCAATTGGGGTACAATGTAGGCCGCCAGGCTGGCTAGGTGGTGCTACTACTCTTTGGTTCCTCCCATTGCTGACTGAGACGGACCTACCGAGTCGCGCAATAGGATTGACGACGGAATGAATCAAGCTTATTCTCTCATTATGAATATTAGATATTGGATATCTAATTTGGGACATTAGATGTTTAAATCTATTTATTGGATAAATTGATTTACGGCCTAATGAATTAAATAAATTACTGGGTGATTAATTTAGTTCATGAATATAATTATTTCTTGGAGAAATTAATTATGTCATAATGTATTTGATATGATAAAATTAATTGGATTAATTAATCGATATAAATACATCGGAATGGAATCGTAGTTTATGTAATACCCGAGATTTCTGATATGTATTTGGAACTTGTGATATTGTAATTGTTGCACTTTAATCTGAGTATTATTCTCCGTATCTCATAGTCCGGTGTTGTTGAGCGTATGATTTCATTAATGTGATTTAAGATTGTGATTCTGCGCATGTAGCGCACGCTATCGTGTATGTGTAGCGTACGCTAACATGGATCCATAGCGCATGCTACAAAGGAACATTAGCGCACGCTATACGTGGTCAATATGATTGAGACGTGTGGTAGGTGAGATCAGGCCGGGGATCTTGGTCGGATTGTGTCGGGATGAACCTGGACGGCTTTCGGGAAAATCCAAGTCAACGCCTTAGCGCACGCTACTGATATGAGAATAGCGCACGCTAAGTGCTGAGTACAGTGAAGTCAGTAAGCCGTTAGCGCACGCTAAGAGTATGGACTAGCGCGCGCTAATAACCATTTTCTATAAATAGACAAACATCCTTTTCGTATTTTCGGTCCTTTTCTCTTCCCACATCCGAATCCTTATACTTAGAGTATTACTCTCTACATCCTAAACACTTCATACGCATCCTAGCTCGTGTTGAAGATTGTAGATCATTGAGGATTGGTGTTCAAGCCTTCGACGTTGGATTGCTTCGATTTCCTCCTTGTTCTTCACTACTTTGAGGTAGGTGATTCTTCACCAATATTAGTAGTGTTCTAAAGGACGTTTGATCATGTTTATCTAGTCAGTTAGATTCGTTAATAGTCGAACATCATGTGTTAGAAGGATATTTTCGACGTTTCGGCACTTATTCATCGTATGATCCATTGAACCTTTTTAGTATGTGGACTCCTAAGCATATTATGTATCTTCAAAACCAATCATGACCAGTATATGAAGATTACCTAGTTCGTATGTTTTACGTAAGGAATCATATGTTTTGGGACTTGGAATGAACGGAACTTAGAATATTTTCTTGAAGATCAAGATGAATTATGGTGTAGTAATGATGATACGTATCCTTGTGTCTCGTAGTCATTTAATCCATAAAGGTCTTTCATAAACCGTATGAGCATGATATGCACGAAGTTGGCATGTATTAACACTGAGGATTTCATGAGTTTTCATCACCTTTAGCTCAAGTTTTACCCAAGAGGATCGCCATGCACGATTAGCGCACGCTAAGATGTATATATTAACGTGCGCTATCGGAACGAGTAACGTGCACTACGTTGGATACGTAACGCACGTTATATCATCAGTGGCAATGGGTCGCTTAGAGAAGGTCACAAGATACGGCTAGCGCACGCTAAACCTGGTCATTTGCATACGTTAACGGGCAGGCTTAGCGCACGTTACGTATAGTACGTAGCGCGCGCTAAGTAGTTCAGGCAGAATTCATTTTTTGAGCTTGCGGTCGTAAACCGGATTATTAGACGTTCGTACGACTTGAGAGGAATTCTTTATTATTTCTTAGGTCCGAGCTTTACATAGGGGACAATCGAGGGGCGGTTGCATACGGACGTGTGTCATTTGTTGGAGTATTTCCATTCTTGCCATTTCCGAGGCAATTATCATATGTCGAGTTCGATTTATATTGAAACTTTGATCATGCTTATGGTTTTGTTCATATTATCGAATATGAGATGTATTTCTGTAATTTCTCGTGGTATTCGTTGTTAATTGTTCGTATTGATGAACATATTGAAATGCATATATGTGTGCATAATTGATTGATTTATGGTATAAATGATCCGAGGGGATCATGAGGATCTATGCTGGGGGCGCTGGATCGAATGTCCACCATGCGTTGGTCCGACGGGATCATCATGGGGATCTATGCTGAGGGCGCTGGATCGCTGGACGGGTTTTCCACCATGCGTTGGTCCGACGGGATCATCATGTGGATCTATACCAAGGGCGCTGGATCGCTGGATTACCTCATCGTGTTGATGGAATCGTGAGGATTCGCATCGTTGGATTCGTGACGGAAGTCCGTTTTGCATGTTTTATGATGCACCGATGATTTATGTATTATGATACTTGTACTAGCATCGTTTTGCTAACCCTTCGGGGTGGACATTGTTTTGAAGTTCGTAGCCGAGGAGCGGGAAGCAACCACAAGATGCAAGTGACGATGAAATGGCTCAGTGATGTGGTTGATGTTTATTGTTATTGTGATTTGTCTTCTTGGTTCATTTAGTACTCGAGTACGTCTGTTTTAATAATGTCATTTCGATATGGTTGTATAAGTTAACTCATTTGATCGGTTGAATCAAATCTGTATTTGAACTTCAGTTGTACGATTGGATTATATTTACAATTCTTTTAAATTAGCCTTGTAAATCCTTACTTAAAGGGTTTACGGCGCTGTAATTATTTCGAATATCTCGGGGTGTTACAGTTTATCTGTTTGGACTCACGGGAGTCCGAAACGAACCGAACTCATCTATTTTTCATGATGGCCGCCCCATCTTGCTTCCACCCACCTTCCCATTGTCTTTTCTTCCATTCCTTAATGCATGATCATGACTTTGTGGGGTTAGAAATCATGTGGCATGATTTGTATCTTGTGGGTGTGAGTTGTATAAAGGATGGAAGACTTATCATTACAACTTACCTTTTGACTCCTTGTGTGTGCATCATACGTGAGTTGTATTGTAAGAGAGAGAGAGAGAGAGAGAGAGAGAGAGAGAGAGAGAGAGAGAGAGAGAGAGAGAGAGAGAGAGAACTTTGAGTTCCTTTTTCATAATACTCAAGTCTTCTTCTTCCTTTTCTTCATTTTGTTCTTGATTGTTCTTAGAGAAACAACAAGAAATATAGAGAGATCAAACATTAAAACACTTAGAGTTTTATAATCAAAGCTTCATCACTTGATTCTAGCCGTAACCTTAGAGGTTAATCGAGTGTTGTCATTCTGTTTGTTTTCTCCGGCGCGTGGCAAGTAGAGACACGGTTTTTTCGGCGTTAGATCATTCAAGTACTTGGAGTGCTTCAGATCGTAGAGAATTCAACTAAAGCTTGGGGAATAGCTCAAGAGAAGGAAACCATTTAATCAACGGACTACAAGGGTGAGTTTCTATATCTCTTATCTTTTTGTTTGCATATTCGCATATACGCAGCTCGATCGATCCTTGTAGGGATTCAGATCGAATTAATTTTCATTTTACCACTTCCACTGGGTCTTCGTTTTAGGCACCGAATCCCAACAAACTTATGGGTGGTTTTGAACTTGTTTTTCGGTATCTAATCTGGGATGGGTCCCATCGAGGCCACGGAGGTGATTTGAGTACTTGACTGCATATCTATGTACTGTGAATGTATGAATCTTGGATTTCGATTATATTGGTGATTATGACTTTGCCTTTGAGGCTTGTTAGAGAATTGAATCATCTTCATGATTTTGAAAGAAAATCCTTTTGAAAATGAGAATTATAATTCTTTCATGATTTTACACTGAGACCCCTGACGTCCTCGATTATTCTTTCAAATGTGTTTTGAAGTTATCTTTATGATCCTTTCTAATGGGAAATGTTTTTGTAAAGACTTCAGACTCGGGGATCGTGTTACTACGTTGTTAAAAGGTTATTTTCATAACGATTGTATTCTTGTGTATAACTTTATAGCTTGGTTACTTGCTAGCGATTCCATTGCTAACCCCTCGTTGGGGATTGTGTTATCTATTACAGGTGTTCTGTTTGGATAGAGAGCAACCACAGGATCGGCTCGGAGGATGATGTAAAGCAGCGACACTAGTCACAGTTGGAGTCGGTTGTTCGTCAGTGATATGACGGTTTGAGTTTTCCCTGTCATCCTTGAGGGGATAGACATTTTATGTATTATGTGATCGAGTTGTATTTTGGTTTATCAGATGTCCGGATATGTTGTGTTTTGAGAGACCTAATCGGTCTACGGTTTTATATTTTGGTCGAGTCGACCGCATGTGGGTTTTGTTATGTAGTCTCCTGCCTGGTAGCTCCTTGCGGAAAGGGGTCTATGGCGTGTAATATCCCTGAGCGGATTGGGGGTGCTACATGGTAGAGCCAATCCAGCTGCCATTCGCACACGTCGGTGCGCTTCCGTAGCCATCTGCAAATTTTCTATGTCATGAATACTATTTATGGTCGTCAGAGGCGTATTTGGGAGAAGGAAATAGTCATTGTCGGTCTCGAGGAATACTGTGCGCGATTCGTAACCCAGGATGTTCATAACTTTCATCACAGAGACGGAGAGCAGCTTGTTTCCTGGTAGGGGAGTCCTCTGAGCTAAGGAAATCTCATATTGAAGTGCGATAGGGGTAATCAAACCCCCTATCCATATCTCCCCTTTCGGCTTTGTCGCAACATCCTCAAAATGTTTGGCTATCATTGCCCCGATGGCTGGATTTGTGTTATCGAGCATGTGGGTCAGGATGTATAATTCTCGCAGTGTAATAGGCCCGGTCTCCTTTCGGCCATAAATAGTGTTTGTAATCACTTTGTGTAGGTATCAGAGTATTGGATTGCGAAAGATCGATCCTTTGGCCGATTTTGCAACGTAATACCGTGCCTCGCTCCCCGGGTATTCCACCATAGCTCGCCAATAGGTTTTACATGCGAACCGGTTTATTTGGTAATGTCCGTCGTGTCTCGCATGATAAATGTCTTCCAACTGGTCCATGGTTAGCCTCTCGTCATTACTGTTAAGCCGGAATATTATTGCGGCTGGTTCACGAGTCACCGGATCTCTTCTGACTGTAAGAGTGCTAAGAAACTCCATCGTGAGACACCTATAAGTTGGCCATTGTTGCGTCATCATCCAGGCCCATTTCACCCATTCTAGGAACTTCATGATGTCATCTTTTATGCCCATTGCGGTCATACATTCATCACCGGGCCATCGCGTATGAAGCATTTTTTTCTGTCCAAGCATCTCCCACCTAGCTTGTCGCGTTTCGGGGAGATCAATTCCGTAAGATTCCGGGGTTTCGACAGCCCCTTGGATCGCCACTCGTGTCGGTTGCTCTTGTTCTCCGGCGTTCCTACCCCTTCCCCGTTGAGAGTTTCCACGTCCACGTCCTCTAGCCATTTTCTACGAAAAAATTCAATTTATTATTTGTTCAAAGACTAATAACGCATTCCTCCCCCAAACTTATAACAAACTATGGAATAACCACAATATAAACATTTATCGATCAAAACAACTCCCCAAGTAAAATTTATCATCTAAATCCTCTAGAATTCATCATCTTCATCATGTAAAACACCCCTTAACTACAAGAATTTCTCATCAAATAATTTAATCATCAAAAATCAAGAACAATCAAAAATCCCCAAATTATCATCCTCAATTTAATTCATGAACCCTAGATAATCAAAGACTTGTGATTGTAACATCATAGCATGTTCATAATCAAGAAGAATCATCAAAAACATGAAAAACATACCTTGGATTCGGAGAATTTGAAAAAAAATTAAAAACGAGCGCCCGATTCATCCGATTTGACTGCTTGGAGTAAGAAATCGGTTGAATAATGATGATTTTGTAAATGTTTCTTGTATCTTTCCTTGATTTTGCACAAAATCCCTTTGAAAATGAGAAAATTTGAGTGATATGCGCTAGGGTTCGGAGGGAGAGAAAAAAAATTTGGGAAGATAAAGAATGAAAGGACACGACCTGTGTCCCTTTATATATGCCCGACTGACACGACCCGTGTCCTGTGACACGGCCGTGTCGTACCTGTTTCAAAATTGAAAAAAAAAACACTGTCTTGCCAACCCGGCCGTGTCACATGACACGGCCCATGTCCAACTCCTTGAGAAATGCAAAATCCACTGTATTGCTAACCCGGCCGTGTCCTGTGACACGGCCCGTGTCCTGTGACACGGCCCATGTCCAACCTGCCCAGAAATGTTATATCCCACTGTATTGCTAATCCGGCCGTGTCCTGCATTTTTAACACCTAAAGTCGAACCGGTCAGTCTCGAACCAAGCAAGAACGAATAAGGAAAATAAATTTGAAAAACAAAAAGATGAGAATCTAACTAAACTGTTGGGTTGCCTCCTAAGTAGCGCTTTTTATAGTCATTAGCTCGACTTCTTCCCGTCTTACTCAATTTTCGACATCATGCACCTCTATGCATTCAAACACATCGATTTCTTCACTTCGGACGAAGTATGGCTTCGCTCTATGTCCGTTTACCTTAAAATGCTCATTCTTCCATGGATCAAGGAGTTCTACCGCTCCGTGTGGCCATACTTGAACGACTTTGAAAGGTTCGCCCCATCGCGACACTAATTTTCCCGGCATGAGTTTAAGACGGGAGTTATGTAGTAGAACGTCCATCCCAGGCTCGAGAGATTGGTGAATGATATGCTTGTCGTGATACCATTTCGTCCGTTCCTTGTAGAGCTTAACATTTTCGTATGCCTCGTATCGCATCTATTCCAGCTCATTCAAATGTAGAAGTTGTTCTTCCCCAGCCTTCTCTTGATCTAAATTTAGCGCTTTGATAGCCCAATACGCCTTGTGTTCTAACTCAAAAGGTAGGTGGCATGCCTTACCAAAAACGAGGCAATATGGGCTCATTCCAATCGGAGTTTTGTAAGTTGAGCGATATGACCATAAGGCATCATTCAACTTCAACACCCAATCTTTCCTTGTCGGATTCACTTCACTGTCTTCTCAAGTATTGCCTTTATCTGTCGATTACTCACTTCAACTTGCCTGGAGGTTTGTGGATGGTAAGTCGTCGCCACCTTATGCGTCACGCTATACTTCTTGAGCAACCCTGCAAGTTGTCTATTACAAAAATGCGTGCCTCTATCGCTAATCACAGCTCTAGGCATCCCAAAGCTGCATAAAATCACATTCCTAAAAAAATTGCAAACTACGGTAGCATGGTTAGTTCGGGTTGGAATTGCTTCCACCTACTTAGAAACGTAATCCAAAACAACTAAAATATATTCAAATCCAAGGGAAGGTGGAAAAGGACCCATAAAACCAACTCCCCAAACATCGAAAAGTTATACTATAAGATTGTTTGTCAACGGCATCTCATTTCCTTTGCTTATGTTCCTCGTTCGTTGACAACTATCGCAACTCTTGCAATAGGAATAGGCATTCTTAAATAATGTCGGCCAATAGAATCCAGATTGAAGAACTTTGTATGCCGTTTTCTTCATGCTAAAATATCCCCCACAGTGCGAGTCATGACAAAATGACAAGATGCTCTCGTACTCTTCTTCCGGGATACAACGTCGGAATACTTGATCGGGCCCCAACTTGAATAAGTAGGGGTCATCCCAGTAGTAATGCCTGCACATAGAAATAAATCTCTTCTTCCCCTGAAAGGTCATGTCGGGCTGTAAAACACCACTAACAATATAATTAACAATATCGGCATACCAAGGTGTCTTAGTCACATCAAACAACTGTTCGTCAGGGAAAGTCTCAACAATCGGCAAAGAGCTATCGAGCTTAAAATTATCTCCCTCGGTTAATCTAGATAAATGGTCTGCAATTACGTTTTCCAACCCTTTTTATCTTTGAATTCTAAATCAAACTCTTGTAACAAAAGAACCCACCGAATCAATCTTGGCTTGAAATCGGATTTTTTAACAAATATTTCAATGCGGCGTGATCCGTATGCACAATTACTTTCGAACCAACCAAATAGGATCTAAACTTATCTAAAGAAAACACAATGGCTAAAAACTCTTTTTTGGTGGTGGTATAATTTGCCTGGGCTTCATCGAGTGTTTTGCTAGCATAATAAATAACATGGAAAAATTTATTCACTCTCTGCCCCAAAACGGCACCAATAGCAAAGTCGGACGTGTCGCACATAATTTCAAATGATAAAAACCAGTCGGGAGCAACAAGAATAGGCGTGGAAGTTAACTTTTCTTTCAAAGCATTAAAACCAACCAAACATTCCTCGGTAAAATCAAATTTGGCATCTTTATACAAAAGATTACTTAAAGGGCGGGCAATTTTTGAAAAAATTTTAATGAAACGCCTATAAAACCCGGCATGCCCTAAAAAGCTTCAAACCTCTTTTACACATGAAGGTCGAGGTAATTTAACAATTAAATCAACTTTAGCCTTATCAACTTCCATTTCCTTATTGGAAACCACATGACCCAAAACAAGACCTTGTTTCACCATAAAATGACTCTTTTCCCAACTAAGTGTAAGATTAGACTCAATACATCGTTCGAACACAATAGTCAAATTATGTAAGCAATCATCAAAAGTGGTTCCAAACACAGAAAAATCGTCCACGAATACCTCGATGGACTTTTCCAACAAGTCAGAGAATATGAAAAACATGCACCTTTGAAAAGTAGTGGGAGCATTGCAAAGACCAAACGGCATCCTCCTAAAGGCAAAAGTGCCAAAAGGGCAAGTGAAAGTGGTCTTCTCTTGATCCCCCGGAGCAATGTGAATCTGATAGAAACCTGAAAGACCATCTAGAAAACAGTAATAATCATGCCCAGCTAAACGTTCCAACATTTGATCAATGAAAGGGAGGGGAAAATGATCTTTTTTTCGTTACGGCATTTAATTTCCGATAATCAATGCACATTCTCCAACCGGTCACTGTTCTAGTGGGAACCAATTCATTTTTATCATTACGAACCACCGTTATTCCAGATTTCTTAGGCACTACATGCACAGGACTAACCCACTTACTGTCGGATATCGGGTAGATGACTCTGACATCTAGTAATTTCAAAACTTCATCTACATCCTGCATGTTCGGATTCAAACGCCTTTGAGCTTGCCTAACAGGTTTAACATTATCCTCAAGAATTATTTTATGCATGCACCTAACAGGACTTATCCCCTTGATATCAGAAATACTCCACCCAATCGCTTCCTTCAATTTAGTCATAACTTCTACTGATTTGTTTTCTTGCAAAGGAGTTAATTCGGAAGAGACAATTACATGGTAAGTGTCACTTTTGCCTAAGAAAATATATTTAAGATGTGCCAGAAGTTCTTTCAATTCAAGTTGGGGCGGGGTGATTTCAACGGGCTCCTCAAAATTTAATTCCAAAGGCATTTTAAGATCGTCAACTTCATCAATGGTTTCGGATTTATCTAGCAATGCAACATATTCTTCAATTTCTAAATTATTCAGCCCCATATTATGCTCAACGGTTAGAGCATCATGCAATGTGTCCCCTACATCATCATGCAAATATGTATCATTAACCAAAGAATCAATGCAATCAATAAAATTAACATCATGGGCAGCATAAATATCAGAAGGGATAGGAGAAGAACCGAACACATCGATTTCCACAGTTTCGCCCAAGACGGTCATGGTGACCTTTCCTTCATCAACATCGATGATTATTTTTGTTGTACGCATGAATGGCCGTCCTAGAAGTATTGTCCCTTCATTTTCGCTTGTTGCGAAATCAGTCATCTCCAAGATAACAAAATCGGTCGGAATCACCAACTTGTCCACTTGCACTAATAGGTCTTCAATGACTCCCTTGGGGTATTTCACCGACCTATCCACCATTTGAAGAGTCATTCTTGTTGGTTTGATTCCTCCGAGTCCAAGCCTCAAATAAGTTGAGTATGGCATGAGATTCACACTTGCTCCCAAATCGAGCATCCCACGAGCAACTTTCTTATCTCCCATAGTGATGTCGATCATAAAACTTCCGGGATCGCCCCTTTTTTGACTCCTTGCTTCTACCTCGTAGAGCACTATTTTCTCGTTCCCAAAATATCGTCTTTTGTTGGAGGTCAACTCTTTGAAAAATTTCGTGTAAGTGGGAATATTTTTCACAACATCCAAGAGAGGTAAGTTGACATGAACCTTCGAAAGCATGTCGTAGATTTCGGAAAATTGCTCATCTTGCTTTGCTTTTCTAAGTCGGCTTGGAAAAGGGACCGGTGGCTTATATGGTTGAGCATATTTGTGAAGCTTGGAAGTCAAAGTTGCTTCGTCTATTCTCTCTTCTTGATTTCCCGACTCGTCTTCTTTCTCA
This sequence comes from Orobanche coerulescens, assembly GCA_033398695.1. NCBI lineage: Eukaryota > Viridiplantae > Streptophyta > Magnoliopsida > Lamiales > Orobanchaceae > Orobanche > Orobanche coerulescens. Next base: position 124,503,334 of record CM065817.1, read on the forward strand.
CCGCCCCTTTCTTTTGCTTCGGAATTAGCCTCTTTATTAATCACTTTACCACTTCGGAGAGTGGTAATAGCTTGATCTTGCTCGGGTTGACTTGGTAGTTTACCCCTTTTCTTATCTACGTGCCTCAGTAGCAAGTTGCCCAATTTGAACCTCTATTTTCTTCACCGAAGCTTCTAAAGATTCGAACCTTTTATTGCTTTCCTTAATGAATGCCGCAATACTCTCCTCAAGAGAGTTCCTTTGTTGTGGAGGTGGTTCACTTTGTGTTGTTTGTTGGGCTCGGTTTCCTCCGTTGTATTGAGCTTGGGCACTTGTGTCGTACGGCATCGGGTTGTTGTTTCTCCATTAGAAATTCGGATGGTTTCTTAGCCCAGGATGATAAGTGTTCGGGAGAGGTGCATTTCTTGTATTTCTGCCATAGTTATTTCTTCTCTCCTCCCACTCGTTCCTCCCCGTGCTTTGTCCCATAGCCCAATTCACTTGTTCGGTTTGTTCTTCCGGAAAAGTATGTGGGCAAGAATTAGCATCATGTCTTGGTGCTCCGCAAATCTCACAAACTCGTGAGCTCGAAGGTTTATTTTGAGTCTTGAGTTGTCTTAGTTCCCTTGTTAACTCATCGATTTTAGATTGCATCTCGTCCTTCTCGCTTACTTGGTTCACATCTCCTCTACACGTACACTTTTTTGTTGTGAATTAGCTCTCAACGTTTCATACACATCATAATCTTGTCTCTCCGTTAACCCCCAAAACGAACTACCGACTGCATTATCCACCGCACCTTGGCAATGTTAAGTCAATCCATCATAGAAGAATTGATTAAGTAGTTGAAACGGATAGTGATGGTGTGGGTATTGAATGAGGAGCATCTTGAATCGGTCCCATGCTTCGTGAAATGCCTCTCCCTCTTGTTGTCCAAATGTTGAGATTTGAGTTCTCAATTGTGTAGTCTTCGAATGAGAGAAGTACTTTGTAATGAATTTATCGTAAACTTCATCCCATGTTCTTAGTGAGTCTGGCGCCAAAGTCATCAATCATTGTTTCGCCCCATCCTTGAGTGTATAAGGGAAGCACTTCATTCTTAGTTGATCCTCGCTCAAGCCATTTAATGGAAAGTTGACAATCGCCACATAGAAGTCTCGGGTGAACGACAACGGATCCTCACATGCTAATCCGTGAAATGAGGGCCATTGCTCGATGTGGAATCCGCTTATGTGGTAGTTTCTTGCTGCCGGTGCTAATTGGATGCACGAGATGGTGGTGTTCACCACGGGCTTTGCATAGTCCCGCATTAGATGCTCAACCGGAGGTTGTTGCGGCATATTGCAGTTTGCTTCCATCCCATATTGAGGTTCGGGATAATAGTTCGCTCCATATTGCATTCCAACGGGTGGTTGTCTCGGATAGAAGTATCCCCCTTGTTGAGCTTCGGGTATTCCTTGATCGCGCCCAACATTCTCATATCTCGGAAACATAGGTTGACGAATGTTTTCTTCATCTAAATTTTGTGCAACATTCTCATGCCTCGGTTGACGAGGGTTTTCTTCTTGGAGCAAAAGTCGCTCTTCAAGATCCGGATTCTCCTCATCGTTCGCCATTGATGATATGGCCATTGTTTTTGGTGCTCTAATCCTTTGAACTTCGTCTATGGGCGGAAGAATCGGGTTACCCAACGATCTCCTACCAAGCATAAACAAAAGAAGTTAGAGCGAATTTTTTAGATTTTATAAATAATGAAAACGGAAAAATGATCAAGAAAAACAATTCAACTACTGTTAAAACAAGATTAAAAATTAAACGCCAACTCCCCGGCAACGGTGCCAAAAACTTTATGAACAAATTAAATACTCGCAAGTGTACGAATCGCTTTTGTAGGTAGCGACAAGTAACTCCGAGGTCGATCTCACAAGGAGTTGGAAATGGTTTGAAATTCAATAATGTTTGGTAAATAGTCGAATTGACAAAAGTAAAGTAAAATAAAACATCATTGATTTGATAGGATTACAATCACAAACACGAAAAATTAAAATAAACGGAACGTTAATAACACCGAATTAATGGTTGGATAATTAAGAGATTACAATTATGAGAATAGTATGGGAGTTTAGAATCACCGACACACACGTAATCAATTATTAGTTCCGATACTCAAAGAATTAAGGTTTGGAATTATCGATTGCTCACGATTAAAAGAAATCCGTTTGATGGCGGTAATTCTAAAAATCATGATTGTTCTTATCGAAAATAAGGGAAACTCCTTTGCTGGGGAGGAATCTCTACTAACAATCGGCTAGGTGATACCTATGATGGGGTAATTCTCTAAAAGATCGCGGAAAAAGGTTTAGAACATTCACAATCGCTTCTATCGGGTCGCTTGATGGTGAACACCGACAAAAAACTTTGATTTTACAATAATAACAACTATGAAATAGGTTTGATGATCTAAATCAAAAGTTCTTATGCGATGAACAAACAAAAAGGAACAATCCCAAACTCTACCCGGAAAATCAATTGAAACTAATAATCGATAACGTGCGTGTGGCTCAACCGGTGGCGTTGTGTTGGTCGTCGTGGAGCGTGTGTTCACGCCGTATATTCCTTTGCGTTGTTTGTAACGTTTCATCGTTGGGAGTAAGTTACGCATTTCTTGTGTATCTCGTTGAGTTTTCCTGGTAGGATATTGCTTCTCCCTACTTATTTTAAGTTTCGGGACGAAACTTCTTTTAAGGAGGGTAGTATGTAATACCCGCAATTTCGATTTCCGATAATTTTCTCTTTTTTCGGCGGGAGTCCATTGTGACGACTCGCTTGTGACCGTTTCGTCATTCTGAGAATGTTTAATTCTGCACTTTTCGACGTCCGAGTTCGTTTCGGTGTCGTTTTGTTGAGTTCCGTGCTTTTTAGCGGCTTTTCCGCACTTGAGTTCGATTCTTGCGAATCTCGTCCGAAACTGTTGTTTCTAGTTTCTCGTAAGTTCATTTAATGTTATTATTCATGTTGCGAGCTTTGGTTTGGTGTTTCGGTCGTGTATCGTGTATTTCAGACGTTTTGGACCGTTTTCGTAATTTCCCAAAGTTTGGGGTAATTACTTTCCGTTGTCGAATTTCGAGCCTTCGGATGGTCGGAATCGTGTGTTCTCTTAGTGCTCGGATTCGTATTTGCGAGTACTTCGTAACCGTATCTTCGGTTTTTATTCAGGTTGGGGTTTCGGGGTCGCCCGGGCCGTCGGAGTGGCCACGACCAAGTCACGACCGGAGCAGGGGGCCGTCGGAGTGGCCACGACCGAGTCACGGCCGGAGCAGGGCCTGGCTTGGCCAAGTTTCGGCCATAAGGTGCCGGTTAAGACCGTACGTGCTCGGCAGACTTGGCTGGACGAAGGCTGGTTACGGTCGTAAGGTGTGATCCGTTACGGCCGTAAGTGGTCGGCAGGTGCTGGGCAAGATTTTGACGAATACCAGTTACGGCCGTATGGGCCGAGTTACGGCCGTAAGGCACTGCCGGTTACGGCCGTAACCCTGCCAGCCATATATAGGCCTGGCTCGGCCAGACTTCGTTTTTTCTCACTTTTTCCTCGTTTTTGTGCAGCTGCGGACGGGAGTGACCGGTAGGAGGTGTTCTTGGCCGATTCTACTCATTTCCAAGGCATTTTGGAAGATCCTTTTTGATTATATCATCATTCAATCCTTGTTTTTCGTCGGATCGAGGTAATTTCTTGAAATCTCATAGAATTTGATTTTCGAGATTTCTTCTTGATTTTTTGTTGTTCGTCCGAATTTGTTGAATAGGTTGATGTTATTTAACATTATTGATCATGTTTTATGGGTTGTATATCCGTATTTCTAGTTCGTTCAACTCGATTAAGGGTTCAAGTGTTCTTAGGAATTATCGAACATCGAGTGTTCGATTAAATGTCCCAATGAGTTCCCTTCGATAGTTTGTTGGGATTTCCATTGCTTTTGGACTTGATTCTCATCATAATCTTGTTTTATTGTTCCTTCCGGAAGATTATAGGTGCTCGAGGATTTTGAGTTGAATCTCGTTGGTGATTGATGATTCGTGTGGCGTTATTCTCGTAGTAATTGTGGTGTTATCGCGTTCTTGATATTGTTTGGGAGTCCGAGGCTGTTCGACCGTATTCCATCCATCATCTTGTTGCGATCGTGGTTTCGAGGCAAGTACCTTGTCCATACAATTCTTGTTTTGTGGATATGATAATTAGTGATCGTCTCTATGTGTTGGTTTTGTTGTTTGAAATGAACTTTCAAAAGATTCGGTTTAGCCTCGTTAAAGGCTCACTTTCAAAACGCGTGTGTTTTGTAAACTGTTTGATGCCTCTGGATGAATTGTTTGGATATCCTTGTTGTGATATGCTATTCATATGAATGTGCTTCGCTATCCAGCTCGGGAGGTCCTTCGAGGCCTCGGGTGGGATTTGTGGCTTCGTCCCGGTCCTAGGCGATGCATGTGCTTGATTGTTTCGCTAGCCAGCTCGAAAGCGTTCTTCGAGGCCTCGGGTGGGATTTGTGGTGGCGTCCCGGTCCTAGGCAATGCCTGTGCGTGTATGTTTTGTGAATGTGTTTGCTCACCTCGGGAGGGTTCGATGGGGCCACGGAGGGAGTCCAATGGTATAGCCCTGGATTCACGAGTGAAACTTCACGGGTGCGTGTGTATGTTTTGTGAATATGTTTGCTCACTTCAGGAGGGTTCGACGGGGCCACGGAGGGAGTCCAATGGTATAGCCCTGGATTCACGAGTGAAACTTCATGTATGTGTGTTTATGTTTTGTGAATGTGTTTGCTCACCTCAGGAGGGTTCGACGGGACCATGGAGGGAGTCCAATGGTATAGCCCTGGATTCACGAGTGAAACTTCACGGGTGCGTGTGTATGTTTTGTGAATGTGTTTGCTCACCTCGGGAGGGTTCGACGGGGCCACGGAGGGAGTCCAATGGTATAGCCCTGGATTCACGAGTTAAACTTCACGAGTTAATGTTGATTTTATGTCCGTCGAGGACACGTGACGTGGGTTTTAACCTTGTGTATTGTTGTTGGTTTCATTTGAGAAAACAAAACCTTTGGGATGTGACCCCTTTTGATTTCTGAAAGAGAAGGATTCGGTAATCCTAAATTGTTTTCTATTAAAACTCCCGATGGCATTTTAAACCATTTTATAAATTGTTGCCCTTGATTTGTGGTCTTGTGATTTTGGAACGTTTTACCCAAACTCTTGCCTCGGGAAGTATTTTGTTTCGTTGTATTTAAATTTTTGAGGATTCCTGGTTATTACTGTTTTTGGGACTTGAATTGTATGGCTCGTATTTGCACTTTGTTCTTGCACTAGCAAAACAATGGAGTTTTGCTCACCCCCGAGTATTCGGGGGGTGGATGTCTGTTTTTGCATTCAGGTTTTGGGAGCATAACACAGGGTCGGCACGAAGGATGATGAAAGATGATTGATACTAATCACATGAGGAACCGTACGTTGTTGTATTGGTTCGGTTGTATTTTTATTTCTGCTGCAGTATATTTTCCCTGTTTTATGGGAGCATTTTCTTTTCGACCCCTGCGTGGGCATGTGTTGAGTTGTATGTATTTATTGAAAGACCAAATCGGTCTACTGAGTCATTTTAGCCTTAAAAGCATTGTTGAGATGTTCGATGTTGTTTACCAGCCTGGTAGATCCTTGAGGAAAGGATCTACGGCGTGTAATATCCCTGAGTGGATTAGGGGTGTTACAAGGAAGGCCAAAAAGGGTTTATTAAACAACGTCCAATATGCTTTATCTCAATTAATTCATAAAGGTAATTATTTTTTTTTCATTTTAAATATTAATATAATTTGTCCATCTATTAACTAACTATTTTTTGGTACATGCATGTTATTTTCATATGTACCGTGTGCATCCGGAGACACAAGCAATTACATATATTGTTTGGGTACATAGAGATAGTATTGAGTTATATGCTCAACGAGGCATGCAGAACCCGTGCTACGCACTGGCTTTTAATCTAATTGTTAATTGTGTATTAATTCTGCATATTGGCTAGTGTATGCTTATTTTTTGTTTAGTACTTTAGTATGTTGTATGAAACGTTTTTACTTTGTTGTATAAAAATTTAAAAATGTTTGATGTTGTTTTGGTTTTGTCGTTTTGTATTTTATAAATGAGTTTTTGTTATTAAGTTGTGATGTGTTTTATAAATCGGTTTTTGATTACTCCACATTAAATCAAGGGAAAAATTATCATTTAACCATTTAAATATTGCTTTATATACATGCTCGTGCATATTTTCTTGAATGAATTCGCACATGTGAGCTACATCAATAAAATGCATATAATTTACTTGTATATGAAAATGCATTCACATAATACATATATCTCTATATGCTTATCTATAACAATCACCTAAATATGTAAGAAACAAAGAAAATTGTTGGTAACATAATCTTTGGTTCCATTTATCTGAGCATGCATGATCTTGTGTGATTTTCACAGACTGCGTATGATAACTAAATTAAGAAAAAAAAAGACCAAGTTAATTACAAAGATCTAAAAGATGTGTGAATCATCTCCAAAATATTTCTCATTAACACACTTCAACAAACATGTACGTACTAAATGTTGCAAAAGAGAATTTACAGACCGCTACCAACAATCAAAGATATAAAAGATGTATATACTAAATGTGATTTTGGCCGGTTTATATAGGCATAAATTAGATTAAATCATTAATTATTCTTACAATCTTTTCAACTTCATTTCAATCCATCTACATCAATGTTTTTCCCGTCCGAATTCCAATACGAACACACACATACAACCACGACTACACACACGCATATATATATATATATACACACACACACACACACATAAACGTGCACATACACACACACAAACGTATATATATAATATATATACATACAACACACAACACACTCAACACGAACCTGCACACATATAATACATATATATATATATATATATATTTATATATATACACAACGCACACACACACACACAGCCACACACAACTCGCAGCTCGACCCACCCACAAGGCACCACAGGTCGCCGGAAAACCCCCATGGTCAATTACCGGTCGAGCCATTGAGACCATCCTCGTCGGTCAACCCTCACCCCGAACCATGTATCGGTTTCTGGATCTAGAAGCGAAGGTCGCCGGAATCTAAACCAAACTCCGACCACCTTACGTCGGAAAACCCATCGGCCGGACATCAACCCTCCGCCTACCTGAGCATCCTTAGCCTCGTAAAAACGCCTGGCATGAAGGACTCGTGTTTTACGTCCAGTGCAAGAAGGAATGCAGCCGCCGATCGTTCGCCGGCGCCAACTCATCCCCGCCGCGTCTGCTATTTGCGCCGCCCAGGTGGACAGTGATTTACCTGCCAACGGTCCGACCAAGATCGCGAGTCCAGAAGTGTCGTCCACCACCTCGAGCTTCCTCCGTCTGTCGCCCCTCTCCCGATCGCAGGTTATCACCGAAGAAGAAGAAGAAGAAGAATGGAGAGTGTTTGGGGGAGTTTCTTTGTTTGTCCGTGGGCTAGTGGGATAAGTGGAGAGAGAGAGAAAATCACGTGAATGATAGAAGAGAGAGAAGAGAGTTGAAATAAAATCAATTGGGTGTTTAATAATCAACTTAATGATTATTTAAAATAGGTAGTGGGTCAAAATGTTAAATTATGTCATATCTAATTAAAAACGGATAAATTTTGGATCTATTATTCAATCTGACTCGATTAACTGATTAATTCATACTACATCCGATAAAATCAATAACTCATCAATATTCTAGTCTAATATCTCAAGAGTCCGGATAATTTCTCTAATTCTCGTTGAATAATTTATCGAAGAATACAATGTTGGCCACCGTCACATTCTTACCAATAATTATTCGACGATATTAGAAAATACTACCCAATATATTACTCTCATTTACTCAATATTACGTCCAGAACCAAAATTAAATATCATATTACCAGTATTCCAACAAAGTCATTTTAAAATATTATTCTAAAATTCAGGATATTACATGGACGATCTTTGTGAGAAGCGAATAAAGACTTATTGAATCCTTATAATCATATCTATAACCGGCAAATAGTTCTGCATTTCCCATGACGGGTTTGTTGCTTGCATTATCTTATAGTAATACTTTTTATGGATTTGATACAGTGCTGCATTGAGAAGGAGAACAACTTTAAGCAACCCGGTGAGAGATACCGTACGTGGGCCCCAGACAGGTACATCACTCTATTGCTCAGTTTGAAATTGAGAATCATTTTTTTTACTCAGAATACATGGAAGTTTATGTATCTTTGGTTATCTTCATTTCTTGTACAGGCAAGAGAGATTTATCCATCGATGGGTTGAGGCTTTGTCTGATCCCCGACTCACCCATGAAATACGGAGTATCTGGATTTCATACTGGTCTCAGGTCTGCTGCTATCAGCGCCTCTCTCACATTTCTCTTTTGGAAGAATTACAAAAACTACCTTGAAATTTGGTTTAATTACACTAAACATTTAATTCTCTACCACGGTTACAAAGATGCGTGTAATTTGTAAAATAGAAATAAATGTTGAAAATTCAGACTAACTTCCAAAAATTATAAAAATACTTCCAAGATGTTTGATCCAATGTCGAAATTGAGTTCCTCTACTGTAATATTTTAACAAATGTGAAGGGGTGTTTAAAATGTTTTTTTGCTAATGCTTTTAGGGGTGTTTTTGTAATTTTTAAGTCTTCTACGCTGTAAAATTAATGGTTTAAGGTATCAAAAACAGAAACCATTTTCTTCCAAGGCATGAATGACATGAAAAAAATGGAGTTGAAAGCATTGATACCTGGGCATAATTAACTCCCAAGCGACATTCTTTCAAGAACATAAAAACATTAAGCAACACGGATAAACAACTGAAAAAAAAAAAAGTTATAAATCAAATTTGAGACAGTTATATTCATACCAGTAATACAGACCAGAGTATTCCTCCCAGACAGGTCAATCACGTGCTGCAATTAAAATACCAATGTAAAAACAGCAGTAAAATCCAATTTTTTTACTATGGGCTAATTGTAGAGAAGACATTTTTCTACATGGGGTGTAACCAAATACCAGAAGAAAAAGAAAGAATTATTGTACCAGATTTCAGCTGGACAGCTTTCAATTCTTGGAAATTTGCCAAGGGTGAAATACAGGCAGCTGAAGATAAAAATCCCCTGAAAATCATAAAGTGAAAAAAGGTGATACAATATTCTTATAATTACTACCAAACATATATTTTGGGCACAGATTGTAATAAAATCTTTTGTAATAGAATACAAATACCCCAATTAAAATGTTATGAAAGTTCCCTGAAGTTTATATTTATAAAATCCTACTCCCGCTTTTAAATATTTGCAACAGTTGACATCCATATAGTTCAAAAAATAACAATCCTTACAATTCAATAAGATAAATTAAGTAAACGTACTTAAAATTATATATGAAGGTTCTCCCATATGCCTTCGTCATAATCACTATTAGTGGCATGCATACCATCCGTTTCATTTTCATCAATGGGAGATATGCGTGTCGAGAAAGAAAGAGTATCATAATTATCGAACATTGAATATTCATTCTCATGAGTCACGTCTACGCTTCTGCCCTGAAGAACCACCGACCATTTTTCATTACATGGGTCATTTATGTAAAACACTTGTCTTGCTTGGTATGCCATGATCAAAGGCTCGTCTTTATAAGCAACCTTTTGAAGGTCCACCAATATAAATCCCAATTCATCAACTTGTACACCAGTGTTATTATCAGCCCAATTACACTTAAAAACATGGATTCTAAATTTAACATAATCAACCTCCCAAATCTCTTCAATAACTCCAAAGTAACTTGTGCAAGCCATAATAGGATTTTTATCTTTTGAACTAGAAAAGTGCATGGACTCAGCTTGAAGAGTAACTCCACTGTTCTGCACAGTACTTCTGTCATCCTGTGACTTAGTGTAGAATGAGAACTTATTCATGTCGTACCCACTCCAAGTTATGACATCAAACTTAGGCCCATGTGCTAGCCATTTCAATGTATCAGAACCACTATCATCAAGACTAACTTTTTCTTTAAACCACTTCAAGAAAGTCTTGTTATGCTCGGTCAATACCCATTTTTCACTCATTCGAGAATTTTTGGACTTCACAAGAGCCTTATGAGTAGACAGGTAAGTATGAACCTCATCAGTATTATTCAATATATACAAATGAGCTTGAAGCACTTCCTCGCGACTCTTTGTTTTAATTTTCGAACCCCGTGTACCCTTACCTCCACATCTGCCATCATGACGAGACTTCGGCATCCCAACATCTTCTACTTGTGACATGTAGTCTGTACAAAACTCGATGGCTTCTTCTGCAATGTACCTTTCAACAATGGATGCTTCAGGATGATTTGGATTTCTTGTATACCCTTTCATGATTTTCATGTATCGTTCAATTGGGTACATCCATCGAAAATAAATAGGGCCACACTCTCTTATCTCTCTTACTACGTGAACCATGATGTCAAAAGATAAGGGAGGAAAGTATATCTCTAGTTGACACAAGATATTAGCAGCCTCCTTTTCCCAATCATCCAACACTAAAGGGTCAACTACCTTGCTATATAAAGGATTGAAGAAATAGCACAGACGAGTTACAACATGCCTAACTTTTTTAGGCAAAATGTCACGTATAGCCACTGGTAGGAGTTGTTGCATCAACACGTGGAAATCATGAGACTTTAAGCCAACTAATTTAAGGTCTTGCAATGACACAAGACTCTTAATATTTGAAGAGTAACCTTGTGGCACTTTCACGCCTCGAAGACACTCGCAAAAACTTGTCCTTTCTTTTTTTGATAAAGTATGACATGCTGGGGCTGGTATGTCTGCTTACCTACTGATTCAGGATACAACTCCGGTCCTATTCCCATCTCAACTAGATCTCTACGAGCGTTGACACCATCTTTAGTCTTACCTCTAATGTTGAGAAGTGTGCCGACTAATCTATCACACACATTTTTTTCCACGTGCATAACATCTATACAGTGTCAACATCTAGATCGCGCCAGTATGGAAGATCAAAGAATACTGACTTTTTTCCATATGTTTTTCTCAATATCCTTCTTTTGGGTCTTTCCGAATATTGTATTCATGTTCTTGACTCACTCATGAACTTGGGCACCAGTTAAGGGTGTCGACGCCATGCCGTGCTCTTGACATCCATCAAAAGCTTTTTTCAATCTACAGTACGGGTGATTACGTGTGAGAAACTTCCGATGTCGAGTGTAGATAGTCTTTTTTCTATGTTTCAGTTGTATGTAGTTTGTGTCTTCCTCACATATATGACATGCTAGATGCCCCTTAACACTATAACCACTCAAGTTCCCATATGCTGGAAAGTCATTAATGGTACAGTATAACATTGCACGTAATCTAAAACTGTAGTGGCGGTATCCATCAAACACATCAACCCCTTTCTCCCACAACATTCGTAAGTCTTCAACCAAGGGGCTTAGATAAACATCAATATCATTTCTCGGTTGTCGAGGGCCTGAAATCATCATAGATAACATGATATATCTTCGCTTCATACACAACCAATGGGGGAGATTGTAAATTATGAGCATAACGGGCCACAAACTGTGTTTAGTGGTTAAGTGAGCAAAGGGATTCATTCCATCTGTAGCGAGTCCAAGCCTAAGATTTCTTGGCTCACTCCCGAAATCAGGAAGGAGCTGATCAATCTTTTTCCACTGTGGAGAATCAGCTGGATGGCGAAGCTGTCCATCAGATCTCCTTTTATCTGCATGCCATGAAAGGTTCATTGCATCATTTGCATTGGCAAATAATCGCTTAAACCTTGGAATTATTGGAAGATACCATAACACCTTCGGTGGAGGATCCCGTTTCGTTTCTTCATCACTATCACAATCAGTGGACTTCGATTTGTATCGTGAAACTCCGCACCTCGGGCATTTGTGCAGTGCTTCAAACTCTTTTCTATATAATATACAATCATTGGGGCATGCGTGTATTTTCTTATACTCCATACCCATCGGACATAATATTTTCTTCGCATCATAGTTACAGTTTGGCAATGTGTTGTTTTCTGGAAGCATCTCTTTCAATAACTCAAGCAATTCAGTGAAGCTCTTATCACTCCAGCCATTTCTTGCCTTCACATTGACTAATTAAACTACTGACAGGCATGTGAAATTTTGGCATCCTGGATACAATGGTGTCTCCGAGTCACTTTATAGAGTGTCGTACACATGTGGTTGTTGAAAATATTCATGTCCGACGTCCCGAATCATGTCTTCAAATCGATCTTCCATATCTACATCAGCGTGCTTAGTTGGAATATCTGCCACTTCACCATGCCATATCCATGTTGTATAATTTTTATTAATTCCATCACAAAAAAAATGTTCCCGAATAAGGTCAACTTCATGTCGCCTCCCATTCAAACAATTGATACAAGGACAAAAATATTTTCCATCCTTGGGCTCTGATTGATTGCGTTGAGCAAATTCTAGAAATTGTTCAACTCCAATCTCGTACTCATCGCTTATGCGACTTGCTTTCATCCAACTATGATTCATTTTTTCCACTTCTGTGGAACACCATTTTCAAGATATAATATTAGAAAATTTGCATCAATAAAACTACATATGAGTTGTTAAAACATAAGAAAAACTAAAAGATCTACTAGGACTGTGTAAATTATTTACAGAATTCTCTTCATTTATAATCTCCTAAGGATAGGCGTTAAATTTTTTTGATCTAATGTATTACTCAAATTACGTGTTCACAGACCTCAACTACACAATGCCCCAAAGCAGATTAATTAACATAAGAAACCTAAAAAAATACGATGAGATAATCAAATAACAAGCAGTTTAATAAATAGAACCCGAAGTTTTGCACATTTTTCCTTTGCACGTTTGTGCCCTCAGGTCGTGAAAGTAATTGTTGAAGTCACTACAAAATTAAGGACATTTTCTCACTAAAGACGAGTGTGAGCAAAAAATAAAAAACAATCACTAAAAGCTATTTTTTTCAACTCCCACTAAAAAAAAGGGTAAGTAACAAAGGGATCACTAAAAGTCTTTTGTTACTAAAATTTTAGTGAGAAAAAGTTCAAAAGATTCAATGATTAAACTTTTAATGTTTAGCCAATTTTCTGGGTGCAATGATGTGGCAGAAATACAAATATAAACTGAAATCTCAAATGTACAATTACATAACTCCGGTAGTTTGTGCTTCTCCTCGGATAAACGTAAAGGGTATCCCAGAAACCGTTGAAAAAAAGTAGGGAAAGAGAACGAAGATTGGCCAAACTCACCTTGGATTAACGGACTGCTGAGATCAACTTCTGGGTGTGCTACCGATGGCAAAGAGAATGAAGATTGGCCGATGGAATCTCCCTGAAAACGGAAGTTCTTGCTGCTGCAAATTCCTAGCCGCTTCTAAAATGGATTGATAAAGCCCCTCTTCTTCGAGATGTAATTAACTGCTAATCTCCCGAAAACTAATATGTGAGTTCCGGCCCTCTTTCTTTTATAAATAAACAGATTTTAGTTTATATATATATGCTAATTTTTAGTCAAACATCTAAAAGACCTATTTTTTTATACCTTAAAAGAGAAAAAAATTATGACGACAAACCTTTTAGCATACGCTGCTTGTTCAACAATTGAGTTTTTGCTTTTCGGAAAATCGATCTGTTTGGCTTCTGAGCCCTCTGCATAGCATGGGAAAAAAATAGGAAGAAAATATATAAAACCGAAAAAATATAGTAATGTACTAATGTAGTATATAGATAATAAGTTGGAAATGGATGAAAAAAAGTTTGATAAACTCACCCCAAAAAAGTCCTCTTCAAAATCTATTTGACTCGTTTCGGGCACAACGCTAACCTAAATTCAGACGAATGTTTGTCATTCTATGAAATGATCTCCGATAATAACTATGCAATAGTACACATAAAATAAAAAAGAAACCTTCTCCCTTTCAACATTGTAGAGTTCATTCCCTGACTTTTGTTCTCTGGGTGTGAAGTCGAAAACATCCCGCAAGAAATCAGGCTACAATAATCTTCCACTAGCAGTAGCGCCGCTTGAAGAAGGGCACTGGTAGACTAAATCCAACAACCTTTGCCGATCGTGGATAAAGTATGGCTGGGATCCAAAGAGTGGGTAGACGATGATTCGCGGGGGTGAGGGAAAAAATGGTGTTCTCTGGTTTTAGGGTACGTTTCTGTGCAAAAATAATCAGAAATAATGAAGTAAGAATGAAGTAAAATAATCGGGTTAATGGTAAAAATTATCGGTTTTACGTCGATTATAAACAACCGATGTAAAAATGAAGTCCTTTACATCGGTTCTCTGAGAGACTGATGTAATATTAATTATTCTACACCGGTTACTTTTAACCGATATAAACAAGGAGTAATCTTACATCGGTTTTTCCACACAATCGATGTAAAATCATCAACTGATGTAAATCGATGTAAAATTAATTTATATTCAACTTTACATCGGTTAAATTTTAACCGATGTAGATAAGGAGTAATATTACATTAATTTTCTTACACAATCGATGTAAAATCATCAACATTTTACATCGATTGCCAAAATAACAGATATAAAAGGTCCAAAATTTTTATTTACATCGGTTTTCATTGATAATCGATGTAAAATTGCCGAATTTTTTATTTTTACATCGGTTTTATGTAAACCGGTGTAAATTGAGCGTCGTAAAAGACATATTTTGTAGTAGTGGTACGCTAGTGCCTTTCACGTACGTTAGACCTGCCATGCAACGTATGTAATGTAACTTGTGCATCGAGGCAGTGAGCTCTGAGGGGTTCATTGCGTATGCAATGCAGATACCTTAACGTACGTTAAGATCTTAGCATATGTAAAGCTTAGGGTATTGCATACGTAATGATAGTCACCTATATAAGCGGACATCAGTCTTGATTTCGCAATTTTTCATCTCTTCCTCATCTTCCTTCGCAGTTTGCGAAGTGTTGGTATATTATCGGATATTTGCGCCTTTTGTGCGGAAGCGAATATAAATTGCGGAAAATAAATCACACAAGGATTTATAGAGGTTCGGCTATTAACGAAGCCTACGTCCTCTCTCGATGTATCTTTTTCCTTAGGCTTAAGATCAAAACCTCTACGCCTCTCTTCTATCGGTCGAGGGATTACTGCTGGCTCGTCTTCTATCGGTCCGAGTAAAACCGTGTTTCCTTTTCTATTGGATAAGGAATCAACCACTCTAGCTTTCTATCGGTACTAGATAAACCTCACTAAGATAGCGATTGTGATTCTAACAATGCCGGATCCTTGATCCTAATAACACCGAATCAAATCGTATCTTTTCTTTTTCTCGCTCGTGTATAATGTTGAATGTATAAACACTCAAACTAACAATATAAGCTCAATATTACAACAACAATGTAAGTATATGATTCTCAGATGAATATCTCGTTTGCTTGAAGTTGTTGTACTCAACCAATACCATAGGAATGGTATTTATAGGCATTTTCCACAAACTAGCCGTTGCTGGCTGTTTTGACTTACTAGCATGCGCTAGCCTTCTTCTGGTAGCGTGCGCTAATATCTTAGCGTGCCTGTAGCGTGCGCTAGACTGTTCCCGATTTGATCCGGTAACCGTTTCTTCTTTAGCGTACGTTATGCCTTCTGCCTTACGTACGTAATCTTCTTGTATTAGCGTGCGTTAATAACACATTGTAGCGTGCGCTAATCCAATATATCCGTTGCATGGATTGTCAAAGTATCCGTTTGATATGCTGACTTTGACCTGCTTTTCCCAACGTTCTGATTGACTTGATTCAAACTTCTTAGCGTGCGCTATTCATACTTTGTAGCGTGCGCTAATGCTGACTTCATTGCATACGTTATTCTGTGTTTGAATTTCTTCACAACGGTAACAAGGCTCGATAGCGTGCGTTAATGATACCGTGTAGCGTGCGCTATCCCATCAGCTGACTTCACTTCAGCTTACTTCGAAACTTGGCTGAAATGCAGATTTCTTCCCGTTAGCGTGCGCTAACATATATGCTTTAGCGTGCGCTAATGCAGTCCAGATTGCAACTTTTTGCGTCTTCGTTTGCATCGTCGTTTTGCTTTGCCTTAATGTTGTTTTGTTGTTTAGCAACTTTAATCATCAAAACACAAATTAAATAATGTGTGGAATAAATATTCCAACACGAAGGTTTGGTCAGTGTAGTGCGGATTCGGTCGATTGTCATCATATATCAATATTTTCAAGTTCGCAACACGGATTTAGCAACATTAAAACATCTTCCACCATTCTAATCAAGGTAATATTTATAGAACGCGAGTTTTTGGGGATTTTGGGGTTTTGTTAAGATTTCATCTTCTAGTCCGTTTTAGCCTAGATTTGTGTTAGATTATGACTGTATAATCGTGAACCCTCAATGTCCCTAAAGTTTTGTTGATTAAATTTCCGTGATTTCCACCGTTAGTCGATTAAGATTATGACCTCGTAGTGCTCGTTGAATTGTCCTAAAGGGTAGAATTTTGGATGAATTCTTACGTTTCCGAGATATTGTGGTTGATTGTATATCGTTATGTGATAGGAGTGAATTTTCGAAGAGTATTCGGACCGAAGTCCCTCCCGTTCAGCATTTACTTACGTCGTATTTCTCAAGGCAAGTACATATTTTAGATTATGTTATGTAGAATGTGAATTCGACATAAATGATGATTTATGATAAATGTGCGGGTGTGTTGTTGTTGTTCTTCCACCTGGGGATAGTTCGACGGAACCTCTGGGGGCCGCTACTAAGGGGTACTGCCGTAGCAGTGGTTTCCCACCTGGTGATGGTCCGACGGGGCCTCTGGGGGTCAATACTAAGGGGTACGGCCACGGGTTACCAAGTGTGGATTTTTGTGATAATCAAATGTGATGTTATGGTTTTCTTGATGATTACGGATTGATGAAAATGTGGTATTGCGGAATAATATTTTCTTAAATGTTTTCAAATATGACAATCATGTTGAATTGTATTCGTATATAATGGCGTGTAATTGTGTACTTGCACTAGATATTCGAATGCTACCTCTTAAATGGGGGAAATGCATTTCATGTATTTCAGGTATCAGACGAGCTGAGGAGCCAGCACGGAAAATGCAAGCAAAAGATGGTCAAGCATGATGTTATGAGGCTCAAGGTTGTGTTCTTTGTTTTATTATGTCTATATTGCACGTCAGAGTTAGCCGAGTAAACGTATTTTCTGTTTTAAAGATTTTGTTGAAGTCCCCTGCGTTGGCAATGGATTATTTTACATTCTGTTTTTGTACGTTAAACCAAAATGTTTTGGCCAAGGCCACGTCTTATTTACAATATTAAGTAGTCATTATGGGATTACTGTAAATTATATGAATGTCCTAGTCTGGTAGACCTTGATGAAGGTTCTACAGCGTGTAATAACCCTTATGAGAATTGGGGTGTTACATTTATGGTATCAGAGTCTTAGGTTGTGAATACCTAGGCTGTCGGTTAATTTGGGTCTGTCAGTTGCGTTGTATGAGTCAATTACTGTGCCTAACATCATCGTACTACCATCCCTTCATGCGACCCGTGGCTATAAGTCTCATCGAACTATTACGCTTATGTATTTCTTTTCTTATGTGAATTGGAGTTGTGAGTTGGGGTACCGACGATGTAAGTTGTGAACTGTGCTAATCTTTTCTCATTTCATTTCTTATTCTTCAGTGTGTTCAGAGGTCGTGGTAGACCAGCTCGGGGGCGCGGCCGAGGCCGTGGTCGTGGTGTTGATGATGATGGAGTTCCGCCTTCCCAGTCATCCACAGATTCGGCTTCACATTTAGTGTCGAATACTCTGCCCTTGAGTTCTGACGGACAGCAAGACTTATCAATTAGCTAGGGTCAACCATCGGGTAATAACACCGATGCAGGAGCTACTGCTATACTTCAGCAGTTGTAGATCAATTGGCTCAGATAGCTCAAGCAGGGCACCAGAATTCGGCCCCGACTGCGGAAAACGAAGCCAACAAATAGCTTCAGAAAGTGACAAAAATGCACCCCATTCGTTTTGTTGGATCTATTGACTCCTTAGGTTTGGAGAATTGGTTCTTTCACGTAAGGAGTTTCGACACCGTAGCTTGTCCTGACGACAGGAGGGTACCTATTGCTCAATACCTCCTGGATAAGAAAGCTGCGGAATGGTGGGAGGCAGTGGCACCCAGAGATTGTGTAGCCACTTGGGATGAGTTTAAGACCACTATGGAGGCGGAATACTGTCCGCCATTTCGGGAGCGCAGGATGGTCGAGTTCTTTACAGCTGCGCTGCAGGATGTACCGATATCACATGCCATCATTACTTATAATCAGCAGTTGGGCTATGTGAAAGACCAGGTGAGAACTGAGGCCGATAATATTTGCTACTTTAATATGTGCATGGATCCGCATATCAGACAGAGCATGGCACCACTCATGTGTGCTACTTTGAAAGAATACCAGGATCGTGCTTTAGCGATTGAGATGGTAGTTCCGGAGTCAGAGTCTGGATCCGAGGCTAAGAAACTAAAGACTACTGGTAATTTCGCAGCCGGAATGGGTAATCGGTTTCCTAAGTCGCTGTCTGCTCCCACATTGGGGAAAGATCGTTTCATTAGGCTGGAGGCTCCTAGGGTAATCGTCCGGTTCAGCCCCCTATCCTCAATAGCATAGTATGTTTTAACTATAATCAGAGTGAGCACTTGGTGAAGGATTGTCCGTTTCCATTGGTCACGTGTTACTCATGCAGACGGAGTGGTCATCATGGGCCCATTGCTAGGCAGTTGCCAGAACAGTCAGAGCTCCGATGGTAACTACAGCACAGGGAGAACCTAGTGTCGGTCAGAAGGTTCCAGTTTCACAGAGTCCTCAGAGTTCAGGTTGTGGTAGAGGTCGGGGAAGCCGGACCGTTGTGCAGTGTCGAGTTCAGGATAAATACACTCCTGTCTATACCAGATGAGACACACAGAGGAGACAGACACTCCGGTGGCATCAGGTACCGCTCAGATCTTTTCTCATCCAGTTTCAGTGCTATTTGATTCAGGTGCTACTCATTCTTTTATTGCATGGGATTGTGTATGTCGTATTGGTATTGCCTATTTATTTGAGTGTGAGCCGTTCATAGTTGGTATGCCTAGTGGGGATTGTATGGTTGGCAACTGGGAAGTCAAAGACTTACCAGTGAGGATCAAGAACCGGGATTAGCCCTCGAACCTCATTGTTGTAGACTTAAAGGGTGAGGATTTGATCCTTGGAGACGATTGGCTGGATCATCATGGTGCTATCATGGACAATCGGACTCGTACTATCTCAACAGTGGCCAAGGATGGCACATGACATACTCTTGTGGGTTGCAGACAGGGTAGATCGAGGAGTGTGATCAACGCCTTGAAGGCGATGAAACTCCTGAACCAGGGTTGCGTAGGATATTGGTGCTAAGGTTTGAAGGCAAAAGATGGTAGGGCTGAGATGTCATCGATTCCAGTTGGGAAGTTGAATTTCCTATTGATCTAGAGCCAAATGCAGCTCTTGTTTCTCGGGTACCGTATCGTATAGCACCATCGGATATGTTAGAGTTGAAGAAACAGTTGGGGGAATTTTTGGATAAAGGGTACATTCGACCGAGCGCATCACCTTGGAGTGCGCTTGTGCTTTTTGTTAAAAAGAAATATAGATCGCTTTGTTTATGAATCGACTATCTAGAATTAAACAAGCTGACCATCAAGAATAAATACCCTTTGCCCCGGATTGATGACTTGTTTGATCAGCTTCAGGGAGCAACAGTCTATCGAATATTGATTAACGGTCGGGTTATATCAATTGAGGATTCGGGATAGTGATATGCCGAAAGCTGCCTTCCAGATGAGATATGGCCATTACGAGTTTGTGGTTATGCCTTTCGGGCTAACAATGCCCCAACACTATTCATGCAATTGAAGAACAAGGTTTTTATCGAATATTTGGACAAGTACGTAGTCATTTTTATTGATGACATCCTTATGTATTCCCGGAGTCAGGAGGAGCAAGTTGTACATCTTCGTATTGTTCTAGAAATTTTGAGAGCTGGATAGTTATATGTGAAGTTTTCCAAATGTGAGTTTTGGCTCAAGGAAGTAACACTCCTCGGGCATGTGATTTCAGCGGAAGGAGTTCGGGTTGACACGCAAAAATATAGAGGCGGTACTGGCGTGGGAACCACCTAAAATTGTGAAGAAAGTGAGAAGTTTCCTAGGACTTGCGGGTTACTACCGTAGGTTCATCGAGGGGTTTTCCATGATTGCTCGACCGCTTACGAAATTTCTTCAGAAAACTAATAAATTTGAGGGGAATGCAGATAGACATAATAGCTTCAAGGAGTTGAATAGGTGTTTGACTACTGCACCGGTTCTAGCCTTGCCACATGAGGGCGATGATTTCGTGGTTTATAGTGATGCTTCAGGCATCGGACTTGGATGTGTCTTGATGCAGATAGATAGGGTTATTGCTTATGCATCTCGATATTGAAACCATATGAAGCAAATTACCCTACTCATGATTAGGAATTAGTTGCGGTCGTTTTTGCTCATTTAGAGGCATTATCTCTACGGGTCGTCATGTAAATTTATACGGACCACAAGAGAGTGAAGTATATCTTCAGCCGGAAGGAATTGAACATGAGGCAACGTAGGTGGCTAGAATTAATCCAGGATTACAATCTTGAGATCCTTTATCGTCCGGGCAAGGCCAATGTAGTAGCAGATGCATTGAGTCGCAAGCCGATGGCTCTCCAGATGTTAGAAGTACTTCACCTCGAAGTAAGATCCAACGAGATTTAATTTGTCAGAATATTGAGGTTTGTCTTCAGAGAGTTTCGAGTCAGTTGTGTGTGTTAGAAATTACTTCGTCTTTTATTGATGACATCAAGGCGAGGTAGTATGATTACCCATTTTTAGTTCAGTTGAGGGAGGATGTGAAGAAAGGGAAAGCCCATGGGTTTGTAATACAGGAGGATGGAATTTTGAGATTTCGAGGAAGATTGTGCATACCATGTGATGTTGAGT
The DNA here is from genome assembly GCA_033398695.1 of Orobanche coerulescens. Classification (NCBI taxonomy): domain Eukaryota; kingdom Viridiplantae; phylum Streptophyta; class Magnoliopsida; order Lamiales; family Orobanchaceae; genus Orobanche; species Orobanche coerulescens. The sequence goes on from CM065817.1 coordinate 124,524,496, forward strand.
TGAGACAGAAAATTTTGTGAGAAGCTCATACTATACCTTATTCTATACATCCTGGTACAAGTAAAATGTACAAGGATGTAAGGAGTAATTTCTGGTGGAGTAACTTGAAGACAGACGTTAGCGAGTTTTTATCAAAGTGTTTGACCTGTCAGTAGGTTAAGATTGAACATCAGCGACCCGCGGAACTATTGCGACCATTTTCTATTCCAGAATGGAAGTGAGAGGATATTTCTATGGATTTTATTACCAGCATGCCTAGGACTCGGACCGGAATGAACATGATTTGGGTCATTGTCGATCGACTAACCAAATCTGCTCATTTTCTGGGTATTAAGTAAACTTGGGGCCCAGAGACTAGCCCGGGAGTTCATTGCAGAAATTGTGAGATTGCATGAGTACTATTTCTGATCGAGATGGCTAATTTATATCACATTCTTGCCAGGCGGTTCATCGAACCTTGGGGACCGAGTAGAGACTCAGTACATCCTACCATCCCTATACAGACGGACGGACAGAACGGACGATTCAGACACTTGAGGATATGTTGAGATCCTGTGCCTTAGACTGGAAAGATAATTGGGAGTCGCACATGCCGTCGATCGAGTTTACGTACAATAATAGTTGGAACGCCTCGATTAGAATGGCACCATTTGAGGCTTTATACAAAAGGAAGTGCAGATCGATATTGTGTTGAGATGATGCATCTAAATTTATTGGTACCGAACCGAATTTATTAGTTGAGATGAGAGAGAAGGTTGCCTTGATTTGTGATAGGCTGTTAACGGCTCAGAGTCGACAGAAGTCCTATACCGACGCGCATCGCTGGCCGTTAGAGTTTGAGGTTGGGGACCATGTATTACTCAAGGCAAAAGGTTATGAGAGTCTTGATAACGACCCAGATGCCTAAAGGAACCCAGGTAAGAGATCATGTTCTAAAGATGATTTCTCATATAAACAAACTTGATATCTTAAGGTCTACTGTCAATGCGGAAACACAGGTCGATATCATGTTAGGCATCTTACCTAGAAGCTTTGAGCAGTTCCGCCTAAAATACAATATGAATCGTAGGAAATATACTTTCGCAGAATTGTTGATGTAGCTTCAAGCTGCCGAAGGTCTCTTCAGACAATGGCATCAAGTTATTGCGGCTACTGATGTTTCAACTTCTAAACTCAAGTGGGGAAAGAAGAAGAAGCAAGTGGGCTAGAAGCAAGTGGCACCCCTAAAGGTGAAAAGCAAGGCTCCTCAGCCAGAGACGAACAAAAAATTAAAGGAAAAATGCTACAAGTACGGTCAGAAATGACATTTTAAAGTGGATTGCCATGTTCTTAAGAAAGGTATGTCTCGCGCACTAGTAGGTAAAACATGTTTGGCAGCTTGTCCTACCACTTTGTGGATAGTAGATTCAGGATCCACTGATCATGTTTGTTTCAATTCGCGTGTTTTTCAGGTAATTAGGCAGCTTATAAGTCCGGGTGAGATCAACATCAAATAGGGCTGTAGTAGTGGGAGTCACGCGGTTGAAAATTCGTCATAAGATATTAGTCCTAAATATTGTATTATTGGTACCTAATTTTAGAATGGATTTAATTTTGATTTCTAAATTAAGTTGTGATGGCTATTCAGTTTTTTTTGATGATGGTGCTATTATTCTAAGAAACCATGACTATATTTGAAAATATATCTATATTGATGGACTTTATGTCATTAATACTGCACAAACTTCTACATATAAAAATAAATCGCTTAACTCTTTTTTTCGGAACAAAGATAAATTTCATTCCAGTGGGTAAAATAAGTACAATGTCTCAAATACAAAAGCTTCACAATTTGGCAAATCCAAACTAAACAAAAGGACATAAAAATGTCTAAGCTACAAGTAGCAAAGGAAGTAATCTACACAATGGTTCTATCTATGGATCCACGCAGCATCTTCGCACAGCCTTATATACTGCAGCGCGCATAAGTTGTACGGGTTCTTGCTTTTTATCTTGAAAAATCTTGGAGTTCCGCTCAATCTAAATGGTATAAATCAGTTCGGTCACAATGGCTTTAAATAGCCAGTTCCGGGGACTTTTGCCTTTTGCAAGCACACAACTCCTTTTTGCTATATCCACCTAGTTACATGCACAACAAGTTAGGCCGTACCACCCTAATAATAGTTTCCATATGCTTATAGTGATAGGACATACAAAGAAGAGATGATCATGAGTCTCATCTGCAGCATTACAAAATACACACAACCCATCAGTTTGCACTTTGATATTCTGCAGTCTATCCTTAGTTGCTAGTCTAGCCCACAAAGCCATCCACAAGCAAAATTTGGCTCTAGGAGTAGCTTTGTTATTCAGCACCATTTCCCTCTAGTAAACTGTAGCAATCGGTGGCCTCGGAATCTTGTAGACCAAGTGCTTATCGAAGTTCAATCCAGATATTATCCCACCCCAGGCTGGGTTTTGAATTTCCAAATCTCTACATTTTATGAGCTTTTTTAACATAATAGAGGCCAGCAGAGGGGCTTCCATTTGCCCCAAATCATTTCCCTTGATGTAAAACTCATGGAGCCACTTAACCCATAATTATTCATCCTTATTTTGAACAGCCCAAAGTAACTTCACAAATGAGAGTTTTTTCCTAGTTGAGAGATGGATTAGACCTAGCCCATCTTCAAATCTTGTCCTGCAGAGGGAGTCCCAAGCTATCAATGACTTCCTACTATCCCCTGTCTCACCAGTCCACAAAAAACTTCTACAAATAACTTCAACTGCTTTCATAAACTTTTTGGGAAAATAGAATATTTGGCACCAATAATTCTGTACTGAATACATAACACTTTGTATAAGCTATACTTTCCCCTATAGCTAAGGAGCTTTGAGGCCCAATGGGTAATCTTCTAATCCTAAAAGGAGGAAAGAGCCTTCAAGCATAAACTAAATATATAAGTGGCATTACGAATAGGTCATGTGAACCTTAGAAGGATTCAGAGATTGGTAGATGATGGCCCACTGGATGAATTCCGTGTTGAGTCAATTCGATTTCCCTTTACTCCTGGCAAAAAGATTTCCAATATGTGAATCTTATTTGGAAGGTAAGATGACCAAAAGGGTTTCTAAGACCAAGGGAAATTATGCCCAGAATGTATGTAGTCCAAAAAAAATCCAGGCAAGTTGTGGTTTCAAGTACTTCATCATTTTTATAGATGATTATTCAAGACATGGAAATATCTATTTGATACGATGTAAGTCTGAAGCCCTTTACATGTTTAGAGACTTCAAAGCTGAAATGGAGAAGCGTCATGGAAAGAGTATCAAGTCATTGTGATCTAATCGTGGTGGTGAATATCTTAGTGAGGAGTTTTTGGACTTCCTGGCAAATGAGGGGATTACATCCTAGCTCACTATGCCGGAAACTCCACAATAAAATGGTGTTGTTGAGCAAAGTAAATGTACTCTTTTTGAGATAGTTAGGTCAACGATGAGTTACTCAGAGTTACCTATTTCGATCTGGGCATACGCCTTGGAAACAACAACGTATATACTAAACCTAATGCCTTCGAAATTAGTTCCAAAAATACCCACAGAACTGGGCGGAATCACAGTCTAAGACATGTTCAAATTTGGGGTCCTCTAGCATATGTGCTGAATAGAGATGATAATAAGGTGGCACCTCGTACAGAAGTATGAGTGTTTGTAGGATATCTCAAAGGAACGAAAGGTGTTTGTAGGATATCTCAAAGGAACGAAAGGTGGCTTGCTGTATAGTCCCCAAGATCAGAAGGTCATTGTTAGCACCAATGCCCGATTCTTGGAAGAGGATTATGTGATTAGTCACAAGCACATGAGCAAATAATTTTGGAAGAGTTGAGGGGCGAGACTCCATCTATACTGATCGTACAAGCATCGACTAACACTGCACCACGTATCAACTTCAAAACTTTTACATGAACTAAGGATTTTCCTCATCATAGTGGGGGTTGTTCGTAAATCGGAATAATTCATAGGTATGGTGAAGTCTTCCAACTGAGTCCCACGATGATGAAGAAGATCCTTGGACCTATAGGGAGGCAATCCAAGATAAAGATGTTGACTCCTATCAAGTGGCAATGTAATGATCTATGGATTCCAATCAAGTGTGGAAACTAGTAGAACTACCCAACAAGGTATAAGCCATTGGGAGTAAAGGGGTCTACAAGTGAAAGAAAGGAACTGAAGGAAAGATTGAAACCTTCAAAGCTAGGCTTGTAGCGAAAGTTTATACTCAGAAGGAGGGCATCGATTGTAACACTCCCAGAATGCAACCGGGAATATTGCACACCATGGACCCCACACCAGAGATCCACCAGACTGCACACAAACATATGACCAAATGTTTGACCGGTCGGGATCAAACAACATAAAGACACGGATAGATAAGGTCACATAACAGAATGAAACAGTAACAATTTGTTACAACTCATTCCCCACACCGGGGTCCAAAATACAAAACGATACAACACAGTGGAAGACTGAAAAATAATACAACGACACAACAATAATAACTGCATTCCATATCTCTTGATTAGTATCACTGTCCATCATCTTTCGCACTGATCTTGTGACTGCTCCACGCACCAGCATGAACCTGGACACAAAACAGATATCCACCCCCCGATTACTCGTGGGTTAGTAAAACTCCACTGTTTTACTAGTGCAAGTATCAAACTATACAAAATGTGACAAGCAATTACAAATCATAAAATAGACAACCACACTCTACCAATCACAAGTCAACCATTCATGAATTCCCTAGAAGTTTTATGCATATAGAAACCAACACAGGTGGAATCTTTGTAAAATGAAATGCCATCTAGGGAATCTTAGAAAACACAATTCCTTTAGGAACTCATGCCCTAAGTTTATCAAAAGCCTCTAGGAACTCATGTCCTAGGTTTGTCAAAATCCTTTACATTAAAACATGCCCGACGGTCAATCAAAACAATTGTGAACTCTTGTCACATAAACTACATACAATAATCATAACACTCGTGATCCCTTGTCACGTGGCACCGTAGGTTCATCAATCCGCACGGACTATGCCAGATACCATAACCATAACACCGTGAACTCATGTCACGTGTCAAACAAAACAAACACAACATTCGTGATCCCTTGTCACATGGCTCCGTAGGTTCATCAACCCACACGGACTATGCTAAACACAAATATCATAATACCGTGAACTCTTGTCACATATCAACACAACAAACACAATACTCGTGATCCCTTATCACGTGGCTCCGTAAGTTCATCAACCCGTATGGACTATGCCAAACCCAAACAATCACAACATCCAGTCCCGACTCTTGATCTCTTGCCACGAGTCACCGTAGGCCCCATCGAACTCACACGGTTGGACGTACTGTGTCCTGACCCCATGATCGACTGCCATATGTCATCGTAGGCCTCGCCAGACCCGCACGATTGGACCTCAACACCACATACTAAGTTCCGATTCCATGGACCCTTGCCATGAATCCTTGTAGGCTCCGTCGAACCCGCACGAGTGAACTTAGCATCACAATACATACCTTCACAGTTACATTCACATTTCACCAAGTCCGTACACGGCAAATCAATCACATTGATCACGACAAAACCACGCATCACGCGCACGCAACCCAATCTCAACACGCAAATCATCATCATCAACGACACACGACCAACATACCTCATAATCAATACATAATACATTGCACAACCATGTTTACAACCAAGCCAACACGATTATCACAATCATGCACACAAAACACGCTACACAAAACATATATCCAAGTAATATAGGCATCACCAATCCCATGTAACGGGTAACACATAACCAATTCACACGAACCACGTTTTCAAAGGTGAACCAACCATCAAAACACAACACACGATTTCTAGTCATAAGACACAAGTTGTATAATAAGATACTTGGCTCAATACCCGCTACCGAACACTCTGAAGGACACGGTTCAACCGGGAAACCTCGGACCCCGAAGAAGACAACGTACGGGAGGGTTCCGACTCAATTGCTTCACAAGGATTTCGTTCCTAAGACATATCATCAATAAATCAACGATCGTACGAGGAATAATAATCGCATAACGCCTGAATCCCCCTCTAACACCTTTTATCGGACACCTTCAAGGCGTCGATTAGGAATTCAACAAAACGACGAATCCTAAACAATCCAACCATGGAATCACAAGGGAAATAATAGAATACATCATAATAATCATCGATCCATCACAAATCTAAGTTATTACGGTTAAATCGGACAAAACCAATCAAAGCCCCCCAATTTACCAAAACTAGGATTTTTAGGAAATCTAACCTTCGACCAAAGAAGGTTATAGAAGGATTAATCAATGATATAAACTCAAAGACTTCGTGGATTGATCGCCTGACAACATGCCTTCGACTTCTCCAAGACTCCAGCCGCGGACAGAAAAGAAAGGAAATGAAAAATGAGAGAAAATATGACTGCTCAGTCATATTTATACTGACAGGCTTCCAGACTAGCGTGCGCTATCGGCCAGTATCGGCCTAGAACCTTCGATCGGGGCCTGCACGACCCGGTCCTGCTGACCTAACCTGCCGACCAGAATCTTCCTGTCCGACCGCGATAGCGCGCACTGCGCGGACACTTGTGTGCGCTAGCCGACCTATCCAGACCTCTATGGACTAAACTGCTCGGCCAGGTAACGTGCGCTGGTCGGCCGATAGCGTGCGCTACACCTGCAGATTAGTGCGCGCCCGACAGTAGCGTGCGCTACCTGCCGATCCTTCCCGAGTCCAGAACCTCAGAAATCTCTCTGCCCAGCCAGGTAATGTGCGCTGGCCGACCGATAGCGTGCGTTGTGCCTGCTGATTAACGCGCACTTCCATCCGATAATAGAGTGCGTTATGCCGGTCCCTGCCGCAATCGTCGGCCATGCCTGCCGGCCCCGCGGTTCCTACCAGAACTGCTCAGCTGCCAACCGCTATGACTCGGCAACTCGATTTCCGAAAACACACGGAACGAACACGACGAAATGATCGTGGACAACATCATCGATCCGAAACGAAACACCATACAACAAATAATCACACACGACCATATAAACACAAAAACTAATCATCGAGGAAAATAATACCGATACTCGGCAATCGAGAAATATCGAGAAAAATCCAAAATAACTGAAATGAAAATCTCAGGTATTACATTCTCCCCCACTAAAAATAAGTTTCGTCCCGAAACTTAAAACAAAGACATTACGGTGCTAGAAAAACACCATGCTCAAACATACAAATATCAACTCATGACCCCGTGATCTACAGTTACATGTCTACGTAGGTTTAACAACCCACACGGATTGAGTTGAAGCAGTACATCAACATCAATTATGCTCGTGACCCCGTGATCTCCTGTCACGTGTCTCCGTAGGTTCAACAACCCACACCGATTGAGCTAAGCAACAATCACAATAAACATGCTCGTGACCCCATGATCTCCTGTCACGTGTCTCCGTAGGTTCAACAACCCACATGGATTGAGCTAAACAACAATCACAATAAACATGCTCGTGACCCGTGATCTCCTGTCATGTGTCTCCGTAGGTTCAACAACCCACACGGATTAAGCTAAAACAACAATCACAATAAACATGCTCGTGACCCCGTGATCTCCTGTCACGTGTCTCTGTAGGTTCAACAACCCACACGGATGTTGGGTACGGGATCGGATATTGCGCCGTTTGTGCGGAAGCAAAATATAAATAGCGGAAAATAAACGACATAAGGTTTATAGAGGTTCGGAAATAAACGAGCCTACGTCCTCTCTCGGTGTATCTTTTTCTATAGGATAAAGATCAAAACCTCTGCACCTCTCTTCTATCGGTCGAGGGATTACCGTTATAAGCTCGACTTCTATCGGTCCGAGTAAACCATTTTTCCTTTTATATTGGACAAGGAAACAACCACTCTAGCTTTCTATGGGTACTAGATAGACCTCACTAAGATAGCGATTGCGATTCTAACAATGCCGGATCCTTGATCCTAATAACACCGAATCCAATCGTATCTTTTCTTTTTCTCACTCGTGTATGATTTTGTGTATAACATTCAATCACTCTCAATTAAAGCTCAAGAATAGCAATTATAATGATTACAATGATATAACAAGTATGTATGCTTTGCTCAGTGTTGCTGTTAAGGATTAATACCATCTCATTGGTATTTATAGCCTTCTTCCTCCAAACTAGCCGTTACTGCCAGTTGTTATTAGCGTGCGCTAGCTCTTCTTCCTAGTGTGCACTATCGCACATTTTTGACTTAGCGTACGTTATGTTCTTCATGTTACGTACGTTAACGTCTTCCAGTTATAGTCCAGTGGCTACTGTCCATGACAGTTAGCGTGCGCTAATACTTCTATGTAGCGTGCGCTAATCTTGCATCATTGCATGCATCATATATCCGTTTATACTTTTTGACTTCGCATCAGAATCTTCCCAACGGATTTATTGACTTGATTCAAACTTGATATTTAGCATGCACTAAATATCACTTGTGCGTGCGCTAAGCTTACTTCACTTCATACGTCATTCTGTGTTTAAATCTCTTCACAACAGTAATAAGGACTCGATAGCGTGCGTTAGAAAACATGTGTAGCGTGCGGTATCTTCATTAGGTGACTTCACTTCAGGTGACTTTAGACTCGTCTGTTCTGCAGATAACTCCCGTTAGCGTGCGCTAACGTTTGATGTCTAGCGTGTGCTAGATATATGTTTTGTCCACCTTTTTGCATCTTTTTGAGACTTTGTCTGCTTCGTCGTTTTGCTTCGCCTCGATGTTATTTTGTTTTGTTTAGCAACTTTTAATTAATGTATGGAATAAATATTCCAACAATATCCCCCTTTTTGATGATTACAAAACAACAGATGAATTGGATAAAAACCTGCAAAATAAAAGTGTGTATATATATATATATAGTGTATACGAAACAAAGTTTTTGGCTTTGATCGTTTATATATATATATATATATGTATACGAAACAAAGTTTTTGGCTTTGATCGTTTCGTTAGTTTCTCCACTTTTCTTGTCTTGTCATTTTTGACTTCTCCTTTATTTTTCAACTCCTTCGTTTCTCCCCCTTTTATATGCTTTCTTTTTCGCCTTTTCGACTTCTTCGATTTTTATTATTTTCTCCTCCTTTTCACTTTTTATTTTTCTTGTCATTTCTTTCATGACCTTTTTATCCGACCTTTTTATCCGATTCTACTCCTTCTCCCCCTTTTTGTCTTCATCAAAAAGTGTAAAAAAAATACCACTTGAATGTAAATATGCAATAAATAATATGCATGATACGAAAAAAAATATAACCCCCTGAGTAAAATACAAATTAATTTTTGGGGATCCAACCTATAGTTGGTTTTTGTTTCGAAATATGGACGATGTTATGAGTAATTGTTCCTTTTGGAACTCAAATCTTTTTTATTTTTATCGCCCGTCTTAGGATTTTACAATTCGAAATGTGATGCCCGATTTTTAAACATTTTTCACAATGGGGTATTTTGAAATTTGACGGATTCATTTTTCGAACGTGGTTTGAATCCTAGCCCTTCTTTGTTCAAGGTATATTTTTGAACACATAGCATTTGTTCAAATTTATCGTTGCCACACGAAAATTTCTTTGTCAAAGTTTTAAGTTCATCTTGAACTTTTAATAGACCATTCTTTAAAATATTTTCATTATCAATACATTTTGAATGATCGATTTCAACAGACTTTCCCTTTTCAATAATTTTGGAAATTTCAATTTCCAATGATTTATTTTTCGATTGTAGGGATTTGATTTCTTTTAAAGCATTTTGATAGTCCGTATGTAATAATTCGAATGCTTCAAAAAGTTCGTCGTAGGAGTTACTTACTTGACTTTCGACGTTGCTTTCGTCGAGTGAACTCTGGGCCATGAGCGCGAGATTATTTTGATCTAGAAAATCTTCGTCGGGATCTTCGTCGCTCCATGTAGCAATTAAGACTTCTTTGGGTTTGACACGACAATTCTTAGCAAAGTGGCCAGGTTTACCACATAATCGACATGTGTTGTCGGATTTCTTTGATTCGCCCTTTTGCATGTCTTGCTTTCTCTGGTTTAATAAGTGTTGGAACTTATTAATATTCTTGGCATAATATGCCATTTCTTCATCGCTTTCATCCACCGGGATTTCTTCTTTCTTCTTGACATTTTAGCCTTCATGGCTAACGATCTTTCCTTCGGCTTCGGTTTGGCATTTCAAGATTTTAGAACAATCTCGTAGTTGATAAGAGAACCAACGAGAGCACTAAAATCAAGATTATTTAGATCTTTGGATTCCATTATTGCCGTTACCGGTACCGTCCCATTCTCGAGGTAGTGATCGGAGAATTTTATTTACTTTCTCACTACTCGAAAGTGGTTTACCGAAACATGCTAATCCATTAGTGATGACCGCTCGACTTCTATCGGTCTGAGTAAACCATTTTTCCTTTTCTATTGGACAAGGAAACAACTACTATAGCTTTCTATCGGTACTAGATAGACCTTACTAAGATAGCGATTGTGATTCTAACAATGCCGGATCCTTGATCCTAATAACACCGAATCCATTCGTATTTTTTCTTTTTCTCATTCGTGTATGATTTTGTGTATAACACTCAATCACTCTCAATAAAGCTCAAGAACAGCAACTATAATGATTACAATGATATAACAAGTATGTATGCTTTGGTCAGTGTTGTTGTTAAGGATTAATACCATCTCCTTGGTATTTATAGCCTTCTTCCTCCAAACTAGCCGTTACTGCCAGTTGTTATTAGTGTGCGCTAGCTCTTCTTCCTAGTGTGCGCTATCGCACATTTTTGCCTTAGCGTACGTTATGTTCTTCATGTTACGTACGTTAACGTCTTCCAGTTATAGTCCAGTGGCTACTGCCCATGACAGTTAGCGTGCGCTAATACTTCCATGTAGCGTGCGCTAATCTTGCATCATTGCATGCGTCATATATCCGTTTATACTTTTTGACTTTGCATCAGAATCTTCCCAACGGATTGATTGACTTGATTCAAACTTGATATTGAGCGTGCGCTAAATATCACTTGTTGTGTGCGCTAAGCTTACTTCACTTCATACCTCATTCTGTGTTTAAATCTCTTCACAATAGTAATAAGGACTCGATAGCGTGCGTTAGAAAACATATGTAGCGTGCACTATCTTCATCAGGTGACTTCACTTCAGGTGACTTCGGACTCGTCTGTTCTACAGATAACTCCCGTTAGCGTGCGCTAACGTTTGATGTCTAGCGTGCGCTAGATATACAATTTGTCCAGCTTTTTGCATCTTTTTGAGACTTCGTCTGCTTCGTCGTTTTGCTTCGCGTCGGTGTTGTTTTGTTTTGTTTTGCAACTTTAATCATCAAAACACTTTTAATTAATGTATGGAATAAATATTCCAACAACGGATTGAGCTAAAACAAGCATCACAACAATCCACACAGAAATATTCAATCCAGAATATCAGATATCAAGTACCATTCATCAAACATCACATATCAAGTCTGCACACAAGATAAAATCCACAAGACCAGCATAAAAATACTGTCACTGGGCACCGCTGGCCCCTCCAGGAGTAGGAACGAAATCTCGCTTCCCGAACATTTTAGCCACAGTCTCACAATGCACCATTTGGTGCCCCGTTTGACCACACTTGAAACAATTCACTTGCGGCGAACGACAATTCTTACTGGTGTGGGGATTGTCGGACTGACCAACCGAACGAGAAGTCTTTCCAACCGAACGATGCGAATCAACAGGCTCATGAAACTCACTCATGTGACCCTTAGAGAAACTACCAGTAATCTTCTGCTTCTTACTTTTTGGACTAGTTTCTGTCATAGAAATGGCCATCTCAATCGCTAAAGCTCGATCCAGGTATTATTTTAGAGAAGTATACCCAAGAGGAGCCATACTCTGACGTATGCGAGGTTTCATACGCATATCAAAATAACAGATTTTGTCTGCTTCACTCCTCACTTGCTCATGAACATAACCAAACTGTTGATTATAATCGACTATCGCCTGGGATATCGACACATCCTGAGGCGTGGCCGAGAAAAAATCAACAATCCCGCACTCTCGAATAAGCGGAAGACAATACTCGGCCTCCATGGAAATATTGAACTCAGCCCAAGTAGCTATACGATCTCTAGGCGCTACGGCCTCCCACCATTCTGCAGCTTCCTTGTCAAGAAGGTACTGGGCAATAGGTACCCTCCTCTCATCCGGACAAGACACAACATCAAATGTTCTTCCCAACTGGAAGAGCCAGTTCTCCCAACCTAACGAATAAGAAGCACCCGAAAAACGAGTTGGATGCATTCTCATCACATCTCGCAACCACTTACTAGCTCCGTCATCCATCTTGGTAGGTTCATTCCGGTTCGCTGCTTGATTCATCTGGGCCAAATGATTTTCCAACTGCTGGAGGATGGTGGCGGCGCCAACATTAACATTATCCCCAGCTGACTGCTCCTACTCATGCGACTGGCCTTCCCGACCATATGTACTGAGCTGGTTAGCACTCGACAACGAACGAGTTACCGAATCATGATTCTGATTACATCCATGACCGCGACCATGACCTCGACCTCGCCCTCTCGGCATACTGATCATACAATCGTCCAACACAATGAAACATAGCATCACATAATTATGACATCACGTATCAGCACAAAAGGTAATCACATGTTACTACTCAACATCATCACAATCAACATCACATAGGGTAATCACGTGTAACCACAAACATCATCATAATTAATAGCACACCGGGTATCCCATGGTCATGCTCTCTTGGCATCGACACCCAGAGGTTCCACCGAACCATCCCCCGGTGGATAATACATACAACAGATATTTCCACATATCAATAATCACATCCAAGTCATATAACACAATGCATCTTAACGCGCGCTAAGCATGTTATTTAGCGTGCGTTATGCACTACTGACACAACTCAGAACGATTTCTCCTCCACCCTTTTTGAAATTAAAATCCTGTTTGAATCATAAATACAAAAAATTTTAGGGTGTGAGAGTTTTAAAATCATTTATTCGATCATTTGAAAAATAGAACCAATGCACGAAAATCATTTTCTTAAAATCCTCTTAAACACGACAAAATGCCATTAATGGTAATATTTTACCAAGCACCCAAAATACTTATAAAACACCTCCTTTAAAAATGTTGTCATAGGGTTCATTAAAATATAAGGTTAGTTCGTCGAAATTCAGAAATTTCCAAAATCGACATCAACCCACTGTTTGACCGTATCGTCAAAACCATTTTGTTATGCGGCGAATAATACGCCTCGGAAAAGGCGATTGCCTCAACTGCGATCGACTAACCAGTCCACCGACGGTTGCAAAGGCCCGTCGGCCCATGTTAAGAAGTAAGCCAAAGCAGGCTTACCAAGGATATCTGGGATGATCGTCGTTCAGCATCTAGCGATCGTCTCACGGAGCGTCGAGTCAATGAAGATCTAACCTCGGGAAGAAGGCCCACGTGCAGACCCGCAAACGGCGCAGCAGGAGGCGGCTTTTTGACTAACCCATCACCAGCTGTTGGTGATAGTGACAACCTCTCTCACCTACCGACAGGCCATCAAAAGGCATCCTAGGTAGGGTCTCCCTTGATTGGATCTCAGGGCACGTGCTGTCTTCCCATTGGTCCGCTCAGTTGACGTCCTGTAGCGGTTGCGAACTTTAAGGAAACCGTCCCACGTGCGGCTGCATGCTTTATGGAAAAAGGACCCATGTGTCCAGACGATCGACCCGATCGCCACCACTGGCGTGTCAGAAGCATTAAATAAGAATTTAATGCTGGAGAGGCGATAGCCCAATGGGGATTAGGACATCCCCACTTCACCCTCTTCTATAAATAGAAGACTTCCAGCATTTGAAAAAGGACTTTAGACTTGAGTCTTCAGACTTGAGACTTCAGACTTTTAAGAGACTGAATTTTTTACTCCACATACACCAAGAGAGACATTTTCCCTCACGAGAAATCACATACAGAGAGACGATCGACCAAATCGATTTCCCTCTACCATTAGTCTTTGTTACAAGAACTCACAGAGCATCAACTCTGGTTCTTCCGGAAATCATCGGTTCTTAGCTGCTAGAAACCTAGGGTTATTACACTCATTGTAATCTCACTAGAACATTAATATTTGTACTCCAACAATATTTCTATCAATAATATCTCACGAGAGCATTCAAGCCTGGGACTAACAACCCCGGCAAATCCTGTGTTATTTACATTCCTACGCCCGTGCTCTTGCAATTTGTTTGTTACCTATCCATTCCAGCACATCCCTTCCAAGTGATATTTTGGGTAACAACAATTGGCGCTAGAAGGCGGGCAAACATTTATTTTTTCTTCCCAACCGTTCGAAGAACACTCACTATTCTCCGAACATATACTTGAAGAAACACTCATTGTTCTTCAAACAAAAACCTTCAGATAATGACGTCCGCTACCACTTCGAAGAGGGCCACCCTACGGTTCGCCGAACGTCTTATTCCGGCCCAGGCCGAATCCCAACCAGCAACGGAAGAAGGCGCCGGCGACGCCAGACTCTCACTCCTGTCCCCGAGGGACGGCCACATCCTCTCACTCGATCAGTTCTAAACCGCGGAACAGATCGAGGAGGCTATAGCCATCCTGAGGGAGCGACGGAGAGCGTGCAATACGCCCACCATTACCCCCTCGGCCATCCGCCGCACGGGCAAATGAAAGCTCAAGGAGCTATACATCGAACAATCGCCAGAAATCCCCGCCTCCCGAGAGAAGGCACTCGCAAAGCGGGACAATACCGCCTTCAGCCGCCTAGGGAGTGATCCCTCCTGGCAACCGGGGCATTCTGGACCCATCCCTGAGACATCAGTGTCCGAATCCTTCCCCAGGAGTTCGGCATATCCAACTCCCAAATAGAAACAGGTCGGCCGTGTGGCCCCCACTCGCCAAAAATCTGTGCTCGGCAGTAAAGACCTCATCATCCACGGCGGAGCCAGGAGATCGGTACTTGATCGCCTCGGTGCCCACTCCGAGAGTCAGTCTGCGAGCAGCCAGGCCACGGCGATGGCCGCTATGCAATGCCAGCTCGACGAGATGAAGGAGCTCCTGGAGACCGGGGCAGGCGCCACCGGACCAAGTGAGCTGCTCGCGGTCCAGATCGAACTTGCCCCTGTGCAACCAAAGATCGCTCCTCCTCAAACACCTTTATATGAGGGGAGATCGGACCCTGAGACTCACTTGAGCAAGTTTCGGATCTACATGACCGGATGCGGGGCATCTGACGCAACAAGATGCTGAATGTTCCCGTTGACATTGGGTAACATTGCCCACGTGTGGTACATCTCATTACCACCGCGCTCAATCAACTCTTTTGAGAAGTTGGAAAACGGCTTCACGTCGTACTTTGCCACCAAGGTCGCTCGACCGGAAGGCTCCCACCGCATGATGAAGATCATGTAGGGGAAAATTGAATCCGACAAAAGTTACATCGACCGGGTGGACGAAATAGTCCTCACCGGCGAGCCCATAAGCGACGAGCTCGCCCTCTACTCGGTCCTGGGGGGATTCGATGGTCTTTCGCCTATGTTCAGGCATCTCACAAAAGACATCCCCCCAACCTACACGATCTTTCGTGCCAAGGCTGATGACTTCCTGGCCAGAAAGAGGTTGCTCACCCTTCGCATAGGCGAGGGGGCAACCGAAGAAAGGAAAGCGCCATCCCCCGTCCAAAAGAAGGCGATCGCTAAGCCAAGAAAGGCGGTCACAGGGCCACCTGGCGAATTCAAGGCCTTCGAGGATGTGGAAGTCCACATCCTCCGCAACCTCAATCTGACTCCGGCCCATATCTTCAATGCCATCAAAGGGCACGAGTGGCTGAACAAGCCGAAGGCGATAAAGGACAATGGTCATCTGGACCGCAATAAATTTTGTGCCTACCACAAAAGTCCCGGCCACAACACCATCCAATGCCGTGACCTCCTCAGACAACTCTGGAGATTGTTCGAGGAGGGCAAGCTGGACAATCTGGTAACCAAGCCAGAGCCCCGGGCGGAAAGGACCGAGGGCCGCAACCACCGACAGAATGACGACCGTCAGCCTCCCAACCCGGTCGCCAGAATCGGACAAGCTGAGCCGGAGGACTCGGATGAGTCAATCCCTCCAGTCAACTTCGGCGGTCGGAACAATATGCTCCAGTCCGGAGGTGGAAATCTCGGAGGCCTTTCCCCGGTTTTCACCATGTCAGGAAGAAAGCGGAAGGCCGAGCTGAGGGCATTCGCCGGAGTTCATGTCGTGGCGCCCCCAGAACCAACCATCTCCAGAGACGCGATCATCTCTTTTTCCAACAAGGACAGGGAGGGGGTGCAGTGCCCCAAGGAGGGATGCCTTGGTAATCTCGGCGTGTATCCTTGGGAGAACGGTCGACCGTGTGCTGGTTGACAACGGGAGATTTTGCAACATCATTTATAAATCTACTCTGGATCATATCGGCAATCTGACCAAGTTCATCAAGCCATTCGAAACCGTGCTTCAAGGGTTCAGCGACAACACAGTCAAGGCCTACGGAAGGATCCAGCTCTCCGTCGAGCTAGTCTGCTATTACAATCCTAAGGTTAAGATCACTAGGAACCTAGATTTTGTAATCATAGACATGCCCAGCATTTATAATGGGTTCCTAGGTCGCCCCTTTCTAGAAACCTTTGAGGCGGTCGCCTCATCTTTATTTTATTGTATCAAATTCCCCACTGTCGAAGAAATGGTCGGTACTGTAAGAGGAGATTAGCTAATGGCAAGGAAATGTTTGAACTACTCTTTCGTTGTAGCTTCTCCGTTAAATGTTTCCTGTCCTTTTTGTAACACTGGGACGATCGACAACCACCCAATGGAGATCGACGAGCCAAGCACCTCACACCAACCCAACTCAGAAGACGGCATCTCTCATCGATCGACGGACGACATCAAACCAATGATCGGCTTCGAGCCAAGCCTCGACGTTGATCCAAGGATCGAGTACAGCGATCGATCCAAAGGAGAAGCGACCGTCCCAACTGAAGAATTGGAAAGTATAAACATCGATTTGGCTCGCCCGGAGCGAGTAGTACAGATCGGCTCAAGCGTCAATCCCAAGTTAAAGGACGATCTGACCAGTTTACTACGAGAAAACATCGGAATCTTCACCTGGTCGCATCAAGATATGGACGGCATCAGACCTGAACATGCTTGCCATTATCTGAAGATTGACCCGGCTAGGAAACCGGTTCACCAAAAACGTAGGAAATTCGGTCCGGAAAAGTATGCCGCGCTAGACGTGGAAGTAAAGAAACTGCTCGACAACAAACTAATCGAGGAGCTACCAACGAGCCACAATGGGTGGCCAATGCGGTACTCGTCAAAAGGCGAGCGACTCCTGGAGGTTATGCATCGACTTCACCGACCTCAACGCGGCTTGCTCGAAAGATCACTTTCCGATGCCACACATTGACCACTTGGTCGATAGTACGGCAGGGTACGAAATGATGTCGTTCATAGATGCCTTCGCCGGATACCATAAGATCCCAATGGCGGAGGAAGACATAAAGCACACATCATTCCAAACGGAAAAAGACGTGTTCTGTTGGGTCCGAATGCCGTTCGGTCTGAAAAATGCAGGGGCGACCTACGAACGCCTCGTAAACAGAATGTTCACCGATCAGATCGGCAAAACCATGGAGGTTTACATCGACGACCTCATGGTTAAGAGCCTCAAGAAGGAAAATCACCTCAAGGACCTCGCCGAGACATTCGCCATCCTCAAAAATTTCAACATGAAGCTAAACCCCAAGAAATGCAACTTCGGGGTAAGATCCGGGAAATTCCTGGGGCACCTCGTAAGCCAAAGGGGGATCGAGGCAAACACCACGAAGATCAAGGCGATCCTCGACATACAAGAACCGTGGAACGTCAAACAGGTGCAACGCCTCACGGGATGTTTGGCGGCTCTGAATCGCTTCATTTCACGGCTCGGGGACAAAAGTAAGCCTTTCTTCGCTACCATAAAAAATAAGAAATTTGCGTGGACGAAAGAGAGCCAAATGGCGTTCGCCAAAATCAAAGAGTATCTTTCCAACCCCGAAATTTTAGCGAAACCAATCCCCGACGAGAAGCTGTTTCTCTACCTGGCAGCCTCGGAGGTCGCGCTAAGCGCAGTACTGGTGCGAGCATATGGACAAACCCATTTTCCGATCTACTTCGTCAGCCAAGCGCTGCATGACGCGGAGATGCGTTACACGCCTCTAGAGAAGCTCGCCTACGCACTTGTTATGAGTGTTCGCAAGCTGAGAGCCTATTTCTTCGAATACCAAGTGGAGGTTTTGACGACTATGCCTCTGAGACAAGTTCTACACCGGTCGGACACCAACGAGCGACTCCTCAAGTGGTCGCTGGAGATCGCCCAATACGGCATCGCGTTCGCTCCTCCTACGGCGATCAAGGGCCAGGCTCTGGCTAATTTTGTGGTGGAATTAACCTTTCCACCGAGCCCAACCCAAGTCGGCCGCCCCGCCTGGAAACTGTTCGTGGATGGCTCATCGACCAGCTCGTGAGCAGGGGCAGGGATTGTCCTCATCAGCCCCGATGGCCAGAGTTTCACAAATGCAGTGCGTTTCGATTTTCGGGCGACCAATAACGAAGCCGAGTACGAAGCCTTAGTGAGCGGGCTCGATCTAGCGCTCGTCGTTGGCGTTCGTCGCCTTCACATCTTCATGGACTTCTTCTTGGTCGTGAACCAAGTCAAGGGAGAATATGAGGCACGCGGTGAACAGATGATAAAAGTATCAAGAGTTGGTCGCCGAAATATGCACTAATTTCTAAGAAGTGTTAATCGAGCAAATCCCGAGAGAGCACAACTCCCAGGCTGATGCCCTATCCAAACTCGCATCATCAGATGGGGCAGCGGACTTCTCTAACATCCAAATCACCAAATTGGCGAGATCGGCGGTAGACAAAAGCCTGGTAGCCACAATTACCGTCGCCGAGGAAAACTGGATGACTCCGTTCATCGAGTACTTGAAGGACGGAATGGTCCCCACAGATCGGGTTAAGGCTCGTCAGCTTCAGCTCCGGGCGACCAGATACACCCTCTTGGACGATCGCCTATACAAACGAGCTTTCAACCTTCCTCTCCTTAGATGCATTTCGCCAGAGGAAGGCCAGCTTGTTTTGGCCGAAATCCATGATGGAATCTGCGGAAATCACGCGGGAGGGGAGGCCCTCATCCACAAGACAACTAGGCAAGGTTTTTTCTGGCCTACCATGTGAAGGGGACGCGATCACCTACGCCCGATCGTGTCACAGGTGTGAAATAATAGGCCCGAACATCAAGCTCTCCCCTGAGCAGCTCACCTCCATGTACAGTCCGTGGCCGTTCGCCCAATGGGGCATCGACCTCATCGGTCCCTTGCCAACGGCACCAGGGGGATGTAAGTTCGCCATCGTAGGGGTCGACTACTTCACGAAATGGGCAGAGGCCGAACCGCTCAACAAGATTGGCCAAGAGCAAGTGATCAGGTTTATCTGGAAAAACATCATTTGCCGTTTCGGCCTACCACAGGCGATCATATCCGACAATGGGAAGCAGTTCGACGGTCTGGAATTCATGCAATTCTGCGAGAAATGGGGAATTAAAAAGCTATTCTCGGCCCCTTACCACCCTCAGATAAACGGGCAGGTAGAGGCTGTGAACAAGATCCTTAAGCACACGATCAAAGCCAGACTCGAGTCAAAGCAAGGGCGCTGGGCGAACGAGCTCCCGGATGTTTTGTGGTCTTACCGAACGACGACCAGAAACTCAACCGGCGAAACACCGTTTGCCCTTGCTTTCGGAACGGAGACCGTGATCCTATCGGAGATCGCCGTCCTCAGCCACCGAACTGCCCAACAACTGACGACAGACAATGACGTAGCTTGGCAGATCAACCTGGACATGCTCGAAGAACGGTGACTAACCTCGGAAATGAAGAACGCGATCCACAAGAGGAAATCTGAAAAATTCTTCAATTCCAAGGTCAAAGAAAGGTAATTCCAGGAGGGAGACCTAGTTCTCAAGAAGATCCAAACCCACACGGGAGTATTTGGTCCGAACTGGGAGGGCCCGTTCAGGATATCCAAGTGGCTAACCAAAGGAGCCTACGAGCTCCAACACCCAGACGACACTCCAGACCAATACCCCTGTAATGCCATCCATCTGAAAAAAATACTATCAGTAGAATATCCTGCTTTTCATTTGCTCAATGTACAAAGTGCCTAATGAGATCGCCCGATTCTCCACAAGTATTGTTTCAGCAGAACAAACCAAAGGCGACTGTCTAAGCTGCACCTCCCAAAATAGAGTGACTCGCTCGCCCTAAAATTCATCATATAACATGATGGACCTAGGCAGGCGATCGCCTCCCCTAGCACAACGTATACCGTCGAAGGTCGTCATCTAACATGATGATCCTAGGTAGAAAAGTGCCGCCATGGTCATAGAGGTCGATGGAACTGACAGCCCGCCCATGCAAGGTTCCTTTGGGCAGAGATCGCTTGCCCTTCGTTTAAATACGAGGCGGGCGTAGACAAAGGACCCTTTAAAATAGATCTGCGGACACGCTCGCCCGCCCTCAAAGGTTCATCATCTTACATGGTGAACCT
Organism: Orobanche coerulescens; assembly: GCA_033398695.1. Lineage (NCBI taxonomy): Eukaryota > Viridiplantae > Streptophyta > Magnoliopsida > Lamiales > Orobanchaceae > Orobanche > Orobanche coerulescens. Next base: position 124,545,272 of record CM065817.1, read on the forward strand.
GGACAATGCGACGCGTCCCTACCCCCATCACAACGTATGCCGTCGAGGACCGCCATCTAACATGACGATCCAATGCAGAAAAGTACTAACAAGCCACGGTCGCGAAGTCGATTCATCCGACGGCGCCCTGTGCAAGGAATCTACCAGGCTGAGATCGTCTGCCCCATCGCTACATTGCGAGGCAAAACGTAGCCTCCAGAGGACCCTAACAATTAAGTGGGTCGCGAGACGTGGGCCATCAGACGAAATGTCGCTCGCGCACAAGACACGGCCGCAGAGATCGGTCCATTGACCTCCACGACCATGCAAGACTCCTCAAGGACGAGATGGTCGGCCTTCCTCGAGGGATCTACAAAACTGAAGACCACTCGCTAAACGATTTATTTTCATTCCCTTACTTTCACTAAGTAAACAAAAACAAGGGGGATGAGCGGAGATACGCATGACGATCTACTTTGTTCAAACATACATATAACGATCGACGCAAGCTATTGAGACGAAGACAAACGTACAAACACGAAGTCAGATAAAGAAACATCATTCATTTCATTTCAATGAAAAGTGTTACAATGATGGTCGCCTGAAGGCGAAATACAAAAATGTAGAAAAAATACATCTCAAAAACAAAAAGCAAAAAAGAGCTCAAGGTTCGGCTCCCGCTCCCTCGCCGGTCAGAGGCTCTGCATCCCCACCCTCTGGAGCGCCCGGGTGGACGAGGTTGTCCGGCAACGGGTACCAGCTCAGGTCAAGCCCGTGATCCGCGGAAAGGCCGAGGATCGGCACGAAGAAAGCCGACTGCAGGGGGTGTTCAAGCTCGTAGGCTTTGAAGTTGTCCACCAGGGGGCCGACCTCGAGCCCTCCCTTCTTAGCAGTGCGGATTGCGTCACTATAAGCCATGTAACAGGCAAATTCGCTGACGTAATCCACGTTAAGATAGGGATCGGCCTCGGTCGCCTCCAACTTTTCCTTCAAGCCCGCGAGCACTTGATTCGCACCCTGGAGTTCGGCATCCTTAGCAGCAACCTCCGACTTCGACGAAGCCAACTCACCGAACAACCGTTCGAAGACCGCCTGCAACTCGTTCGTCTCCTTTTGAGCGGCCGCATGCGATCGGTGGGCCTCCATCATTTGGTCTCGCGTCCGGTCGATTGCCGCCCAAGCCCCTTCAAGCTCTTCGCTCACTCTCTTGGCCTCCTCCAAATAGCTCTTATCCATGGCCACGATCTTGTCGGCAAACTCGGCATTCTGTTTCCGAGCGGCCTCAAGATCCTCCTGAAGACGAGCATTGGTGGGCCGCCCCTCATATTCCCTCACAGCTTGGGTAGCCATCGTTGCCGACTGAAGGGCCAGAGTAAGGGCCGCCTGCATCACATCCGAACCTCGCCGGCGCGCGATCGCGTCCAGGTCGGTCGTCCAGGCCTTTGGCAGGGAGCTGGTGGCCCGGGCGACGTAGTGGGGGACATCGCTAGCAAGACGAGGAGATCAGCTCAAGAGGAAGTCCAACACCATCCGCGAGCAGCCTGGGTCATTGCGACTAACCCTGTACCAAGAGCAAAAGAGTTGGTATATGGACAAATATCGACGAACCAGCAAAAAGACCGAATTTTACCTTTCGACCAGCTCGGGGTCGCAACCGAAGAATGGCTTCCCACGCGGAACCTCGGCGTCGGCAATCGCCATAGCCTCCAAGAAAGCCGCAGAAGGCGCAGACCTCTCTTCCAGAGGAAGCGCAGAAAGTGGAGGCGCGGAGGTCGTCGGCTCGCTGGTCGCCGGAGCTGGAGTTGAAGTCGCTGGCTTCACAATCCTCCTCTTCTTACGAACAAGCTGGAGTTGCTCCTCCCGAGGCTCCTACTCCTCGGCGACCGGTTCCAGAAGAGGCCTCGCCTCCGGAATAAGTCGGGGCGGAGCAGGGGGAGCTTGACTCGCCTTCTTCCCCTGGCGCAGACGGTTCATGATTCCAGGATTCGACAGGGCGACCTCTGCTGGGGGCTCGGGGAAACGAGGGAAGCGAAGTTCTGCAAAAGAAGACGATCGACAGAAGTTAGTCATATCCCTCAGTGTAGACGATCGTCATATCAAATAAAGATCGTGGAAATCCATACCTGGAACCCTTAAGTGTCGATGGAACCGGAACAGCCGAGTGGCCAACCAGCAAGCTTCGTTATTAAGCCCGCGAGCATCGATATCTTCGTCGGGAAGACTACGAATCCGCTCCCAGACGATCGCAAAATCAAAGGATAGCTCGCTGGTCACCGGAACAAGCACACCTGCAAAAAGAAGGATAGATTAGATCAGTTCAGAGTATATCCGAACAGAAGGAGATTCCAAACCCTTACTCGGATTTTTCTCCCGGAAGCCGGTGGGGATATCCACCTCCTCGGTGGAATTATAGCTCGGCGACGACCTCCACGCTCCACCGACCCAGAACCATTTGGACGCGTCAACCCTCACCTTGTTCGGGACCCCAAGAATCACCCGACCCGAGCGACCTTGGATGTGATACCCGCCGACCGATCCCTTATGAGCTGTCAGCTTGAAAAGATAGTTCATCTCCAGCGGCGAAGGATGACGGTATAGCCGGTGACCACCGAACAAAGTGAGGGTACAGACGATCTGCAACCAGGCGTTGGTCGTCAGTTGCAGCGGCGCCAGGTTCCAGGCGGCCAGTAGATATGAAATGGCGAACGACAACGAAAACCGCAGCCCGGCCTCCATAATCGCCTCATTGACGGCGACCATGCCCTCGGGAGGTTGGTAGGCACGCTCATTCTCAGCAGGCACGTGGAGGGAAACATCGGAAGGAACGTGGAATCTCGCCCTCCAGCGGTCCAGATCTTTCTTGGTCTCCGAGCTCTTGATCTGGCCGAGGGACCACGGAGAGCGGCCAGCGGCCCGAAATACAGTCCGCCTCACTAGCTCATACGGATGGGCAGCCGAGTATTCACAAAAATTAAACTTCGGGATCGGGCCGGCCAATCTCTCCATATACCCGGCGAAGTCTGCATAGGCCCTGTCGAAAGCGTCATGTTGTTCCCAATACTCCCTCGCCTCCACTTTTTCCTCGGCCAATGCCCGCCTTCGCTCGACCTCTCCCGCCTTGGCCACATAAGCCTCATTGAACAACTCTTCAACCTCCGTAGGTTCTATCCCGGCGCGGATAGCCTCCACGGCGGTTTCCATATGGAACCCCTCAGAAATTTCGCCCCGGGCAGTCGAAGTCACGGCGGCGGAAGAGCTACCCGCCTCAAAGACAATTTGTTTTCCTCCAGACATTTTAGAAGAAGAATGAAGAAAAGAGGAAGTAGGAAAAAGGGTTTTTCTTACCTAAATGAACTGGAACGTGCGACGGTCGGCAAGGGAAGCTTCAAAAATTCAGGAGATTCTCTTCTCTAAACAAGGTGCGCGTAAGAATGTTAACCCAGAAACCCTATGCCTATTTATAGGCGGAGGCAGGGGCTTCTGTGCAACTACGCAAAGTCCCAGGGGTCGGAGCACAAAGGTCGGGAAACTCGGCATTAAATGCTGCCCTCGAGACCCACGTACGCGTCGTTTTGAGGGCGCGCCAGATGAGGAGTCTGTCTAACCGTCGGGCTCCCCCAATAGGGGCACGTGGCGTGCCCCAGTGATGTCGTGGGTCAACTTGTCACTTCCCGCTCATTCCAGCGACCGAATAGCTCGTCCAAATTCAAAATGGAGCCCCGCGTAAAAAGATGATCGCCGGCTCCATAAAATGATGAGACAATCGCAGTTCACTCAAACGATCGGCAGTTTAACCACCTCACCCCGCGTCTTCGACATCGGAGCGAGCTGGGGGGAAATTATTGTGCGGCGAATAATACGCCTCGGAAAAGGCGATTGCCTCAACCGCGATCGACTAGCCAGTCCGCCGACGGTTGCAAAGGCCCGTCGACCCATGTTAAGAAGTAAGCCAAAGCAGGCTTACCACGGATATCCGGGACGATCGTCGTTCAACATCTAGCGATCGTCTCACGGAGCATCTAGTCAACGAAGATCTAACCTCGGGAAGAAGTCTCATGTGCAGACCCACAAAAGGCGCAGCAAGAGGCGGCTTTTTGACTAGCCCATCACCAGCTGTTGGTGATAGTGCCAACCTCTCTCACCTACCGACAGGCCAGCAAAAGGCATCCTAGGTAGGGTCTCCCTTTATTGGATCTCAGGGCACATGCTGTCTTCCCATTGGTCCGCTCAGTTGACGTCCTGTAGCGGCTGCGGACTTTAAGGAAACCGTCCCACGTGCGGCTGCAGGCTTTATGGAAAAAGGACCCATGTCTCCAGACGATCGACCCGATCGCCACCACTGGTGTGTCAGAAGCATTAAATAAGCATTTAATGCTGGAGAGGTGATCACCCAATAGGGATTAGGACATCCCCACTTCATCCTCTTCTATAAATAGAAGACTTCCAGCATTTGAAAAAGGACTTCAGACCTGAGTCTTCAGACTTGAGACTTCAGACTTTTAAGAGACTGGATTTTTCACTCCACATACACCAAGATAGACATTTTCCCTCAAGAGAAATCACATACAGAGAGACGATCGGCCAAATCGATTTCCCTCTACCATTAGTCTTTGTTACAAGAACTCACAGAGCATCAACTCTGGTTCTTCCGGAAATCATCGGTTCTTAGCTTCTAGAAACCTAGGGTTATTACACTCATTGTAATCTCACTAGAACATTAATATATGTACTCCAACAATATTTCTATCAATAATATCTCGCGAGAGCATTCAAGCCTGGGACTAACAACCCCGGCAAATCCTGTGTTATTTACATTCCTACGCTCGTGCTCTTGCAATTTGTTTGTTACCTATCCATTCCAGCACATCCCTTCCAAGTGATATTTTGGGTAACAACACGTTTCAAAATTTATTTTTCCACTAGCGTACTCAATCCATGGTATCTTCAAGAAAATCATATTCAAGTATACACGCAGCGGATATGATTACAACAACTATCTAGAATTAACCAATCTTAAAATGTATGCTCACTCGGCATACAAACTCATAAATTCCACATACAACTCATAAATATCGAGTTCAAACACATGTCAAACCATCCATCCAAGTTTAACAACATAACTAACGAACACTGTTTTCGAACACATGTCGAACCATCAATGCTTCCCCTAAGCATCTCTGATCAATACTCACGTAATGCATCACAAGCACCAAATTAATTTCATTTCACAGCAACTTGAGACAAAATCAGTAAACACAAAATACAATGGAGGAGACTTACATCACAGATCGCACGAAGATGACAGTCGCCCACGATACTAATCTTCTGTCGTCATCCGACAACTGAAGTGATGGAACAAAACACAACTCAACTCAACTCAAATTGTCAATCGACACCTCGAATGACAGCACAACACATAACTCGACTTGACCCGACAGCCTAGGTTTCTATAACCTAAGCTCCGATATCATAATTGTAACACCACCAAAATGCAACCGGGAATATTACAAATGTTTGACCGGTCGGGATCAAACAACATAAAGACACGGACTGATAAGGTCACACAACAAAATCAAACAGTAACAATTTGTTACAACTCATCCCTCACATCGGGGTCCAAAATACAAAACGATACAACACAGCGGAAGACTGAAAAATAATACAACGACACAACAATAACAACTGCATTCCATATCTCTTGATTAGTATCGCTGTCCAACATCTTTCACACTGATCCTGTGACTGCTCCACGCACCAGCATGAACCTGGACACAAAACAGATATCCACCCCCGATTACTCGGGGGTTAGTAAAACTCCACTATTTTACTAGTGCAAGTATCAAACTATACAAAACGTGACAAGCAATTACAAATCATAAAACAGACAACCACACTCTACCAATCACAAGTCAACCATTCATGTATTCCCTAGAATTTTTATGAATCTAGAAACCAACACAGGTGGAATCTTTGTAAAATGAAATGCCATCTAGGGAATCTTAGAAAACGCAATTCCTTTAGGAACTCATGTCCTAAGTTTGTCAAAAGCCTCTATAATCTCATGTCCTAGGTTTGTCAAAATCCTTTACATCTAGGGAAGTGCACTTTGTACTTCTTTAGCGGGCCGTAGATTTCTCCGATGTTTGCACCCGAATTATGACCCATTTTTTGTCATAATTCGGGGCTGATACTTTGTATTTTTTGATTTTATTATCTACATGTTGGTGGGTCTCGCCTCAACCCCCGTCCACACCGGACGTTTATTTTAAATATTACCTCTCTTCAATTAAATATTTTTTATTCTAGTTTTGATATTTCTAAGTAATTCAAAACGCTGAAAGTCCCAGTGAGTTTTGATATTTCGAAGTAGTCCAAAATGCTCAAAGTCCCAGTGAGTTTGGCAGTTCCCATTCTTCAAGCCTCCGCACCGGTGCATCAATCGACCTCCGTCTCACATGCCCGAACCATCTTAACCAATTCTCGAACAACTTATCCTCTGTAGGGCCACTCGTAATTTTTTTCTAATCATATCATTTCTAAGTCGATCCTTTATTGTATGGCCACACATCCATCTTAGCATACGCATTTCTGTCACATTTATCTTATGCACATGACTATGCTTTACAGCCCAACATTCAGTGCCATATAAAAGTGTAGGCCTAATTACTGTTTGGTAAAATTTTCCCTTTAATCTGTAAGGTACGCCTTGATCACATAGTAACCTTGTTACGCTCTCAATAGAATTAAAATTTTCCTTTTAATCTGTAAGGTACGTCTTTCAATTAATCTGTATGGTTCAATAGAATTTCTCAAGACCTTGAAATAATAAAATTTATTTCGTAAATAACCGCTTGATTATAAGTTGGATTTGCATAAAATTTTGGTATAACATCCCTAACATACTTAAGAAAAAATATATGGGAACCCCATCCCCTGAACTACCCAAAATATACAAACTCCACATATGTTTCTAAAAGGTGACGGAATTGAGTTCTTGGTTGTCGAGTGATGATTTAGGCTCTATAAATCCATAGTACACACAAGTTTAAGCCATGGATGAATTCTTAACATTTTCATGACATGTCTAAGGGCCTGAACAAACCCTTTTCCTTTCAAAATAATCAAGAAAGACATCAAGAACATGAAGAAAATAAAGGAAACTCACCTTGATTGCCAAAGGATATGAGGTGTTGGCGTTTTGATTTTTTTTTTCTTGAAATGTTTGGTGATTTTTCGGAGATAGATACTTCTAGGTTGAGTTCAGAGTGTTAATGAGGGTTGAGGGTCGGTTCTCTTCTCTTATCCAAGTGAGAGAGGCGGTTTTGAGGGTGAAATACCAAAGAGACCCTCAAATAGCTTCCGAAAATGATGTTTAAAAGACTAGATTGGTTCAAGTAGTTATAGACCGGTTCTTGGTTGGTTTGAACCGGTTCCTAATATCTATTTACCATATTTAGGGTATGAATGACCGGCATAGTGATTTTGTATAAGTTTAAGGTGTTTTTTTATTAATTAAAATCGGTTACTATGCAGAAAGCGCTAAAAATGCTAATAAGGGAGTTTATTGTCAAACTATCTGAACCTTCATGCCTATAACATTATAGATAAGAACGTAAGGGATCATTTATCAATATGATATGATGATGATGATATATAAAAAATAATTTTAATTGGTTCTGACCACAAATGAGACGAATAGACAACTGACATATCCAATTACTTAACAGATGATGTCGTATGCAACTACAAATTGAATCACTTATAATGTTGATAAGAATCAAATACTTGACACGTTTTATTAGATTAAATAAATGTTATCTACTTGATTCATATATCTAAATTTACTCAACACACACACACACACATATCACTAAGCTCTGGGGTTTAACCGGTTAACCTAATAGACCTGTCAGTGACTCTATTAATACTTATATGTTTGCCACATGTGCTCAGAGCTAAAATAATAGGTTTAATACTCTTCAACGTAGTGAGTTAACTATGAGATGCAGTGAATCATCAAATGTGAAAGTAATGAAAAAATGCAATTAAAAAATAAAATCACTTTGTAGTCATTTAGCACATCGATTCCCTTAACCGAGAAACTGAGCTTCTCACTGCAATGAGACATATATAATGTAACGCCCCGACTTTCTAGGAATAATTATAGGCGGAAATAAGTAAAAAGGTGAATTTTGATGAAAAATAAATTCCTCTGGGAATATTAAAATTCTCGCCTACAAAATCGAGTCGCTACACTGACTAAAATAAATACCTATTAATTAAGGCAACGACATATCATAATTAAGAGGTCATAATTGCGGTACAAGAAAATTTGAAAATTATTATTACCAATCAAGAGTTTCCCCAAATAAAATAAATATTTCAAGCATAAGACATAAAAGAAAAACATCGTTTAGTAAAACTATCATCATATGCCCTATGTTCCATCGTTCGGCCGACATGAGGGTCAAAATGATAAGTTGTGGAACTTGAGGGCTAAATTATTGAACTTGACCTAAAATTAAGGGTGTAAATACTATTTCCATCGTTCGGCCGACATCTCATTTCTCACTTCTCCTTCCTCTCGTCTCTCCCTATGTCTAAGTCGATCGACTCCTATGGTGATTCCAATATTATCGCTCTCTCTCCCTCTACAAACCTCACGCCCAGAACACAGATAAACATCTATCTTTCTCGGCCTACCTCTACTGAGAAATCCGATTCGAAAATCCCTCAAGGCCTGAAAACTCGAAACTATGCAAACAGACACACACTTTGGTCTGACAGACACACACTCTCTGGCCCGCCCGAGCTTGGATCAACCAGTCGCGGAACTCCAGGCTACGGCGGAGGCGAAGGCTCGCCACTGAAGGGGCAAGTCTGGCGAAGATGGCTCGCGACTGAAGGAACATGTGAGATTCGGGCCGCTTATTCTGAATTCGGGCTGATGTAATAGGATTTCTGGTATTAGCGATGGAGATGACTCTGAATTGGGTCTCTATTTTAGGCTTGAAATTTGGCGATAAGGGTTCAGGGCGAATGTTCCGGACTTCAGGTCCAGGTTGGTGTACGAAATTAAAAATTTTGGATGTTGTATGGTTCCGGTTTGGTGATTCGTGTTCAGGACTGGACTGAACTGGGTTGAGGGTGTTTTTCTGAGATGGAGTTCAGGAAACTGGTTCAGTGTGTTAGAAATTATGATTTCTGTTTTCTCAAAATTAACGATGGTTCTATTGGCCGTAGAAATAACTATGGGTTTCTAATTGTGAAGCTTAAACCATTAAAACAGCCGCCATGATGGAATTTGAAGTTTATAGAAGAACACAGAGCTGAATTTGCTGGATCGATCGGCGGCTGGACCTCTAATATACTGTGTTCTATGTATTTTTGTGTATATTTATCTTGTACTGCAGAAATTTATATATTTATACTCCTAAGTTAGGTATAGGTAGGGGTGGCAATCGGATAATACGGATACGAATATGGCTATATCCGTATTCGAATCCAGAACCAGGAATTCGTATCCGAATCCGTATCCGAATCCGGGAATATCCGGGAAAACCTTATCCGTATCCGAATCCGGCGAATATTATCCGGATACAGATAATATCCGAATCCGAATTTGCAATTCCTGATTTATTTTTCAAAAATAAATGGATGCAAAGGGATTTGAACCCACAACTCCTCTCTTTGTGGATTTTTAAAGCCACACTACAACCACTTGAGCTACTTGATTGTTTTGTTAAAGATAGAATTAATTATAGATAACTTATTATAAACATATCACTTAATTAAAGATCTACTAAGATCTCCAACCAAATTACTTTTTATTTTTTGAAAATTTGGGAATATCACTAAATTATAGTAGTGATCTACTAAGATCTAAAACCAAATTATATTTATAAAAATTTATATTATTATAAATATAAAATGTGTTATATTTTGTAATTATATATTAAAAATATATTAAAAATATATTAAAATTATATATTATATATAATTTATCTCGGATACGGATATTTTCGGATACGGATGCGTCTATATCCATATCCGTATCCGGAATTTTCGAATACGAATAATATCCGTATCCACTTTTTTTCGGATACGAATAATATTCGTTTTTTTCGGATACGAATACAGATATTTCGGACGGATATCGGATTTTTCGGATTTTTTTGCCAGCCCTAGGTATAGGGTAGCCCTAAGAGTATATGTGGTGTATAGTTGTTGGGCTTATTGGGCTAAAGAAAATGATCTCTATTATAAATATTATTATGATCATTAATAATAATACCTTTAATAATTATAATAATATTAATAACAAAGACTAATATTAAGTGCTTCTTAAATTGAATTGATAAACTTGACTTGGGTTTAGAACCTATGAGATATCGTGATAATATTTATGACTCACTAAATGAGATTAGATGAATTGACTTGTACGTGAAGTGAAAATAATTGTACAATAATTACTCACTCGGTAACGTAATGAGCCTAAATGAAATGAAATACATTACTAATATTATTATAAATAATAATATTATATTATGAAAATGACAGATATTACATCCTACCCCTCTTAGAAAAATTTTCGTCCTCGAAAATAAATGACATACCTCGATTGAAGAAATTTGGATAACGAGCTTGAATTTCCTCTTCGCGCTACCAAGTGGCCTCATCTTTATTGTGGTTATTGTAACACCCCCAAGATATTCAGGGTATATTACAGCGCCGTGGGCCCCTTCCTGGGACCCACCAGGCTAAATAATAAATACCACTCGTCTAACCGTCACAGTTAGCGAGAAACACACATCACCAGGACGACAATCAAATAAGACGCTCGACATAACCGACGAAACAACATCTCTGACAACCATAAATAACATTAACGATACAAAACCACAATCCGAGTAAAAATGTCTGAGTACTCGCGAGTACTATCTATAAGTTAACAAGTTTTCAAAACAAATTAAAGACAGAAAACAGATAAAACACTTCATTTGCACAATCAACACGCACAACCGTCATCCTCATACCGATCCAGTGCCCGCTCGTTCCGCTGATCCTGACCTGAAATTCATAAAACGAATTTCCCCAAAAAGGGTACCCCAAAAGGGGTTAGCAATAACGCTAGTACAAATAACTAAATGAACAACTTACACCTTACACATATTGACAAAGCATGCAAATGAGAAAACATCAATTTGCAACACACATTTCCGGAAACACCATAACCCAAAACACATTTATAAAAATACACCACAATTAACCGTTGATCCACGCCTCTGTGGACCCCTACCGAGACCCCGTCAGATCTAGCCCGTAGTGGTTAAAAGCCAAGCTCGTCGATCCACGCCTCTGTGGACCGCTACCGAGACCCCGTCGGATCTAACCCGTAGTGATCATACACACACACACGTTACTCATGCAATACTACTATGTTAAGCATGTAAGTTCATTATGGGTACTTGCCTCGATTATCACGACGAAAAGACGGAATGAAACAATCGCGGTTGCGTGAAATTGGACACACCGAACCTAAATGATTCGTCAAACACCATTACAACCAATTCGACAAGAATAACAATAACGGAAAACACCCGAAACCTGCTCCTACGATTCATGTAAGTTCGTACAAAACAGCAACGAGGATGGATCGCAACCGAACCCTCTCGATTTCACAAATACCACGAAACTTACCATGAACTCGTAGGAAAAACGTGAATACCATCAAGATTAATCATATACATCATGTATTAATCAACAATACGAACGAATCGGACAAAAACTCAAAAAACCCCAAATTTCCCAAAAATAAGGTTCTAGGAGATTACCTTGGATTAAAGACGAAGAACACTAGCAGATGTTGTTAATCTACACCAAGAACTCAAGGAAGATGATAGCTTGAAGTTACAAGGCTTCGAATCGCTCGGAAATCGCCCAAGAATCGCCTAGGATCGGAGAGGAGGAAGGAAGATGAAAAATGGCTGAAATCGGTCAATTCCTGGGTATATAAACCCAGGCCCGATTACGTATGTTAGCCTCAGGCAGCTAACGTACGTTAGCTGATTAACATATGTAAGCATTCCCGTCTTACGTACGTAATACATGGGCAGGACCTACTGTCCAAGAATACAAAGGCCATTACATACGTTACGAGAAAGCTCTTACGTACGTAATGATCCACGCTAACGCACGCAACATCAAACTCGTACTGTACGTAAGGGGCTGGCAAAACCCACTGCCCGATTTCCTAAACACCGTTACGTACATAACAACAACGAGGTTACGTATGCTAAGTATCACATAACATACGTTAAGCATCGCCCGTAACGTATGTTATGTCCTCCCAGAATATGAAGAAATGACCTGGAAATCCAAACGCGATGATTAACCAAAACATGATGATACGAATACCTGGAGTTCGAGATGACAAACCTCACTACACCAGATCAGGAATTTAGCAACACTTCATTTTTTGCCATAGTAACGTTTATAAACGTTACTAACCATAAACGTTACTATAAAAACTAAAAACGTTCCTATAATTTCTATTAACATTTTAATAATTCAGACTCCCCATTATACACCCGTATCCCCTCTTTTTCTCACTCTCTCTCTTTTTTTTGACAACACCCGTGCCCCCATCTTTTTTTCTCACTCTCTCTCTTTTTTTTTGACAACACCCGTACAAACCCACATAACTTGACGATTCATGGAATTTTCAGGTGAAATTCTGTGAATCAACACTTCAACTAGTGAAAGAATCCATCATATTCAAAACCCTAAAACCAAATTCGCAAACATCAGAAGAATCCGACTGTGCCGAGTGGAAGGTCTGCGCTCAATTTTATCTCTGAAATTTGAAGAATCAAGGTCAGTGTCGGAGGTATAAACCCTATCTAGTGATGATGATAAATATATGGTGTTAATTCTTGATTTTTTCCACAAGTTATCTTAACCTAGAAATCGATTTTGTTCATGAATTTTATTTTCATACGAGATTTTGTCTTTACCTAATTTCTGTTCATAGGTTATTTTTATTAATTGGGTTGTAGCCAATTTTGCTGCAAATTTGGACCTTTACGAAACCAAAGTATATATGTAATAATAAACCAGGACAGACTCGTGAGATTGCTGTTTTTCTATGTACTATTGCACTGGGAACTTGCTTGTTCTTGAGTTAGTGGCTGGCTAGCTAGAGTTATATAAGTATATATATAGCTGTGGATGTGAATGCATGAATATTGGTAGGTGTTGTGGTAAGGTTCTAACCTTTTTCTGTTGTGTGGTTTGTTTGTCTGGTTGTAAAATGTCCGAACTATGTGACAAAGGTTGGATGGTTATTGAAGATAGGTCTAGTCCTGGGTATAGAACAGGAGTAGATAATTTTATTAAGTTTGCATACGATATGAGACTTAGGGACACGCCTTTACGTATCTGTCCTTGTCGTCGTTGTCGTAATAGGAAATCATTGAGTTTTGCCACAGTAAGACATGATTTACTAGTAAATGGAATACTTAGTACTTATGTTATTTGGTCACTACATGGAGAGACGTCGACACATATGCAGAGATCAGCATATGTAACTCAGGAAAATATAGAACATACAGTTGTAGAAGAAGAAACCTTAGAGAAGGAAATCGTAGAAGAGATCAATGGAGATGATGGTTGTAGGTTAAATGAGTTTGTAGACAAAGCATTTGGGGTATATGAAGGGTTAAATGAGGATGTCAATGTAGATGATTCAGAGAATCCCTTTATTCAGGAGCCTAACCTAGGAAAGAAACACGAGAAGTACAAAAAATTAGCAGAAGAGAAAATTTATCCTACATGTGAGAATGGCGCGACAACCCTTTCTGTCATTGTAGAATTGCATCATGTAAAGAAAAGGTTCGGCTGGTCAGGAAATAGTGTTACATACCTTTTGGGATTACTAAGAAAATGGTTCAGGAGGGTAACAAATTCCTACAAAATACCGGTAATGAAGGAGATGTTGAAGGATATGGGAATGAAGGCGGAGAACATTCATGCATGCGTTAACCACTGTGTGTTGTTCTACAAAGATCTTAAGGATGAGGTAGAATGTACGAGTTGTGGAGCATCCAGGTACAATTTCGCTTCTTTAAACATCTTAATCTTTTTGAATATCTACTTCTTATTTATTTTCTCTGTTCTTTATGGTATTTACTTTGATTCAAGACTTGAGTAAACTCCCAATCTTGTTTCCTTCATATCTAGGTTCAAATTCAAAGAAGGGAAAGATGGAGTTCAAGTACCAACAAAAGAGCCTGCATTAGTTCTCCGACATTTCCCACTTCCTGAGAGACTTCAAAAATTTTACACTGTGCCGTGGATTGCTGAAGACTTTACATGGCATGATCGAGCAGAAGTTTCTGTTGAGTATATGCGGCACCCAATAGACTCTCCACAATGGCAGAACATGAAACTAAAATGGCCTGAGTTTGCAAAGGAGTCGAGGAATGTGTGGCTTGGCATTTCTACTGATGGTTTCAATCCTCGCGGCATCCAGAGCGCAAGTTATAGTTGTTGGCCAGTCATCTTGGTCCCATACAATCTGCCGCCATCACTATGTATGAAGCCAGAGTTTCAGATCATGTCGCTTCTAATACCAGGACCTAAGCAACCAGGTCAAGACATCTGTGTTTTTCTTCAACCATTGATAGATGACTTGAATAAACTGTGGAAAGGAGTTGACGCGGTAGATATGCATAAGAAAGAGTCATTTAAGTTGAGGGCAATCCTAATGTGGGGTATACATGATTTACCTGCATATGGTAATGTTTCGGGTTGTTCAGTTCACGGTTACAAAGCATGTCCTGGATGTGGTGATGAGACTGAAAGTAATTGGTTACATCATTCAAGAAAGATCGTGTACAGAAATTTCCGAAGATTTTTGAAGTCGACTCATCCTTTCAGGAAAGACAAACACTTAGGTCTGAAAACAGTAGAGACTAATTTGGCACCAGCTAGATTAAGTGGAAAGGAAGTTCTGATAAAGACCAGCGGTCTCCATTATCTTCCTGGTAAGCTTACCAGAGATGGGAAGAAGAGAAAGCGTGATTTTTATGAAGTTTATGAGGATGAACCTGATTCAACAACTAAAGCTTTTTATAAAAGGTCGAAATTGTTTGATATTTCAACGTGGGCTTATAATCCTTATCGTCACTGTCTCGATGTAATGTACTGTGAGAAGAATTTTATGGAACATCTACTAGATGTTGTTCTGAACATAAAGAAGAAATCAAAAGATAGTGTCAATGCACGGGAAGATATGAGGGCTCTGGATATTCAAAAAGATCAGTGGATCATTACAGATCCTAATACAAAGAAAAAGGTACATCCTCGTGCTCCTTATGTTTTGACCCCGGAAGAGAGAAAAAACTTTCTTCAGATATTAAAAAGCATCAAGTTTCCTACTGGCTTTTGTTCAAATCTTGGAAACAATGTTACGATTGAACCTCCTGTTCTACATTGTTTGAAGTCGCATGACTATCATGTCCTTATGGAGGATTTGTTGCCGGTGCTAATTCAACATGCTTTCCCACGCTACCCAGACCTTCGCAGGGCTTTTCAACAGATTAGTTTATTTTTTAGAATCTTGTGCTCGAAGGTTCTGATTAAAACTGAAGTACAACAGGCCAAATTCATGGCCGCTGAGGCCATGTGTGTCCTTGAAGCGTATTTTCCACCTTCTTTCTTCGTTATCAGCATCCATTTGGTGGTGCATCTCGCTGATGAAGCTTTAACTTGCGGACCAGTTAGATACCGATGGATGTACCCTTTTGAAAGGTAATACTTCATACTTCATTAGAAATATGTAGTTTCATCCATTCTTGTTTTTCTACTGTAAATAATGTTATCTTGAACAATGCATTGGGTTTTAAAATTGTTCGCTTTATTTCCTGAAAATACTAGTACAGATATTGTTAATGGTAATATGATTCAATGATTTTTCCTTGATTTGTAATGTGTTATAGTTACTTTGATGATCTGTAGTTACTTCACTCATTTATTTCACTTATTTGTTATGTAGGGCGATGAAGAGTTTTAAGAACATTCCGAGCAACAACCGTTTCGTGGAAGGTAATATCAAAGAATCCCAACTTGTAGCTGAAGGAGTGGTCTATGCAATGGAACACGTGGCAAACTCAAAGGATGGGAATCATAAAGCTACACGAGAAGCGTTCTTAGATGCTGATTCTGAGTGTGACGAAGGCCCTCTCGGGGTATAGAGATAAGTTCGTGACTCACTGCATGCAGTTGATACAAATAACCAGATTGGTACTCTTTCGCCGTGAAGTTGAGGGTCTCGCAGGCTACTATGCGTGAGTTTTTGTTATATGTTCGAATTAACTGTAGTAATTTGTTCTTCTATTTCAGTTCTAATATATGTAACTGGTTTGCAGTGAATACTGCGATGAACTATCTCCGAGCACCGTTACTGAAGTAGAGCGGCAAACGGAATTCATAACCTGGTTGTACAAAAAGGTACTATGATCATATATAGCGAATAAAGTTATAGCAAAAGTTACTCAATTTACTTTTTTGTTATTTGCATTGACACTTACGAGAACTTTAATGCTTCCAGTTGGAGAAAGAGCACAAAATGGACTCCGCGTTACGTAAAAGGGCCAGTTAGAGCCAAAGAATTTAACAAGTACAGGGTCAATGGTTTTACCTTTGTACCCAAGTCCCATGAGCTAAACCGCGTTACACAAGACAGCGGTGTTTGCATGGAAGCAACTACAACATATAGGGCAAGTCGTAAAGATAAGAATCCCGTTGATGATGTGACAAAGTGGTATGGCGTGGTGAAACAGATCTTGGAGCTTGACTACACTGACTTTAAAGAGGTGGTGTTTTATTGCGACTGGGTGAAGGTAGAGAGCAGAAGTCGTGGGTGTAAATTCAGTTCTGATGGCAACCTTGTATTGGTTAACTTGAACAATTTCAGGCGATCAAATAATTACCTTGATGAACCTGCCATACTTGACTTTGATGCCCATCAAGTGTTCTATTCGATAGATTTGAAGGATCTGAGTGGTGCATTGTAATGCACTCAAAGAAGCGTCTCACTGTACAAGCCGATAACATATTGATGCCTAAATTTGAAGAATTTGATCGATATTTGATGATGAACCACATTTGAAAGACTTTAAAATCACAAGCAAGCGTTAAGAATGTTTGCTTCGTTGTAATTATGTTTGAACCTTAGTTTAGCCTTTTTGCAATGGGATTAAATCGGTACCGGTTGTGCTTCTACTTTGGACCTTAATTAGTTTGTTACTAGTGTTGTAAAATGTGATTTTTGGCTCATGATGCGTTGTTGCTTTGCTTAGTGGTCCTTACGTACTATTAGTCATGTGTGATTGCCTACTATTTTTAACTATTAAGCATTTTTATACGTACTAATACTTTATTTCATCTAGTGCGGGACAATGGCACGGAAGAAAGCACAAGTTATGTTCGAAAGAGTACAACTTCGCGACAAGATGGGGCTACCTCTTCTTCAGCAGCTCCAAAGACTTTAGTTAAACTAAACATTGCTGGTTTGCCCACAGGACCCAATGCTTCCAAATTTATGACTCAGGCGGGGGAGCTCATAAGAAGGCATATCCCTATTAACCATGCAAATTGGAGAATCGTGCCGCAAAAGTATAAATATGATGTTTGGACTGCTTTGATGGTATTTTTCTTAATTCTCGCATTAGTTTCATTTGTATGCTTTTACTACTAGTGATGGTATATTGTACTTATGTTTATTAACATTTAACATAAACGTCTAACTTGGTTATATAGGGGGAATATGAATTCGAGGTCGAACATGTTTGCTCTACTATAGAAATCAAATTTCCAAAATGCTTCAGGAGATATAAGTCTGACTTAAGGAATTACTACATTAAAAATAAACCTCGGAAAAAAGTGACGAACAAGAGATCTGCATCAGAAATGGAGGGTCTGAAGAGCTGGATGAGGAGAACGGAGAAGACGAAGAAACTGAACCTGAACCTGATCTCACTCCAGAAGAATGGGATGCTGCCAGATTGAAAGTTCCAGATGGGATGAATAAAATTGTTTGGGAAGAGTTTATTGACAATGAGCGTAAAGCTGAGACGATTGCTAAGTGTAAAAAGAATGCACAAAGTCGCTCTAAATCAACTATCCGTCATACACTTGGGCGACAATCGTACAGTACCAAGGCATATAAACTAGTAAGTAATTTTGGTAATCTAAAACTTAAAATTTTCTAGCATACTCTGTTTTTAATATGATAAACCATTCTTGCAGGACAATTCAGAGGTCAAAGTTGTACCCGACAATACTACGGACATGTGGCTATTGGGACACCAATGTAAGGATGGGACTGTTCATCCCAGTGCAGTCGAGGCATATGTAAGGGCACTCTCTTTCTTACTATCTTAGTAACGTGCATAACGATGCACTTATTTGAACTTAGTCTAGTTCATGGTTGTTACGTCGGTAAGTCGAGTCTAGTCCAGTGAGTCTGTGACTCTACTGTGAGTCTGTGACTACTGAAAAAAAATTAACTAACTACATAATTATAAATAAATATATATTAGATACAAATAAATATATATTATATACATTAAAACATATTAACTACTATATGAGTGTATTTAGTGTATATATAAATTATATTGTATAAAATATAAACTATTAACTATATATATACTGTGTGTATGCATATATAAGAAACGAAAGAAGAGAAGAAGAACTGAAGAAGAATAAGTAAGAAGAGAAGAACTGAAGACAGTGTGTGTGTGACTGTGTATATTGTATGTATATATATACGTAGTCGTCTGGATTGCTCGTCGTTGCTCGTGTTAGGAAATTAAGGTTTGAATTTGGTCGCGATTTGTGTAATTAGGTGTTGGGTCAACGAGTCAGACGCGTATGGATTGCTTTTTTTTTTTAAAAAAAAAAATGGGTCGGGTCAATCAGTCGCGACCCGGTCGACCGAGTCGGACCGACTAGTCGACTCAGCCGACTTAGTCGATCCAGTCGCTCCCAGTCGCCCGACTAACCTACAAACAGCAAGTCGCCAAGTCCAGTCGACTAGTCGCCGACTAGTCGCGACTAGTCGACCGACGTAACAACCATGGTCTAGTTTGGTTTGTTTGCTAGAACCAATTCCGAAATTTGAAAGTGCAGGATAAAGTAGCACAAGCTAAACAGAAGTGCATTGAAAATGGAGAAAGTTTTAGTGGTCTAGTTTCACCAGCCTTTGGAAGAAGTGTTTGGACGTACCCGAAAAGATGGGATTCGTGGGTACTCATCCAGTGTGTCAAAGAAGCAGGCAGAGATGGCAGCAATCACAAAATCGGCTCTTAAAAAAAAGATACCATAAGTGAGGAAAGACTGAACACAATTGAAGGGGTCGTTGGTACGTTGGTTAGTACGGTCAGCGGTTCAAGGTCAAGTGGGGTTGGTGAATAATAAATTCGATGTAAGTTTTGATAATCATGTGTATGCCTTTGTCCACTTTAGATGCAAGCTTTAATATATAATGGTCGTTTTGTTCTTGTTCACGAGATGTTAATGGATTGGTTGAAGAAACAGGAGGAGGTGATACCCCGTCGACACTCCTAGCCCGGAGAAAGGGTCTACTTCTTTCTTGGTGTTCAAAGGGTCGTGTGCGGGTGAAAGATAAACAGGCCAGTGCAAGTATTAGTAGAGTGGAGTCAACGAATAGGGTCCAGTCTGAGCAAGTTGAGCTACTCAACAATATGGGTAAGGTTGTAGCATCTGGTGTTATTGATGGTGGTGGTGTAGTTCATGGTAGAAAGGTAAAGAAGAATGAGAGGAAGGTCTACATCGAGGAAGTGTTTGACCAAAAAGCGTTAATCTGGGATGGCCCTCAAGGAGATGATTGGGTCTCCTTAAGTCAGATACCAGTGCCTACTTGGTTGGTGTGGAGTGAGGAGAGACTTCGACCTTCCGAGGAATAAAAAATATCAAGCAACAGACTTTTTGGTGTTGTGATTTTAATGATTAGTGTTCTTTTTTTGTTGCTAAAACACGACAGATGCTAGTGTTCTTTTTTTCTGCGTGTTTTGAACACTTGGAAAATCCTACGGTATTTTGATGATTCTAATTCACTGTAGGTTCATTGGACAAACATGCATTTGTCTAAACTATTTATAATTGCTTTTAGTAGTTGTTCTAGGTGTATGTATTTTGTCGATTTGATGGAAAACACCATTGTGCAGGTTGAGAATATATATATATATATATATATATATATATATATATATATATATATATATATACAGGTTCAGAAATTGAAATTTTACAGGAATAGTACCGTATTTTTTTTAAACCGGATTACACATTTGCAACGTTTATATATGTTTCTATTAAGATTACATAGGGACGTTTATAAACGTTCCTATAATTAAATACAGGAACGTTTATAAACGTTGCCAAATATTAGGGACGTTGTATTAGGAACGTTTATAGGCGTTCCTATAATTAACAGCAACGTCTATATCTGTTGCTAATAGGCCATTTTGGCCTAGTGCCTAAGTGCCAAAAGGAAACATATTTCTGACTACCCGAAGGTTCGGAAAACAACAATTATGAGAATCGTACGAAATAGCGACGAAAATGACATTAAGTGCGGAATTGAGTATAACAAGTCCGAAACAAGCTCGGATGACAAAAAGCCCAGTATTAAATATTCTCGAAATATCAATACGGTTACAATCGAGTCGCTAAAAACAAAAAAATACCAAAATGAAAATACCAGAAAAAGGAAAAAAATGTGGATATTACATTCTACCCCTCTAAAAATAAGTTTCGTCCTGAAACTTAAGAAACAAACAACTCGGGGTACCTAAACGCATGCTATCCTCGGTTTCCCAAATTGCCTCCTCGACACCATGCCTCAACCACTGCTCCTTGACCAAAGGAATGGTCTTATGCCTCACTCGCTTCTCACGGTGCTCCAAAATCTTCAAGGAACGCTCCTCGGAGCTAATATCCTCAGCGACATCGATCTCACCATAGTCGATGACGTGACTGGGATTCGGAACATATTTCCTCAGCTGGGAAAAATGGAAAATGCTATGGATATGGATCAGAGCCAGAGGCAAAGCCAAACGATACGCTAACTCACCGACCCTTTCAAGAATCTCAAAGGGCCCAATAAACCTCGGACTCAACTTTTCCTTCTCCCCGAAGCGGAAAACTCCTCTCGTCAGCGACACCTTTAGTAAAATGTGGTCTCCCACATCGAATTCCAAAGGTCGACGACAAATGTCAGCATAGGACTTCTGTCGACATTGAGCAGTCAACATCCTCTCCCGAATCAATTCCACCTTCCGCCTCGTCTCCAAAGCGATATCTGGTTCGGTCCCGGCTAGATCAGACGCCTCATTCCAGCAAATCGGCAATCGACATTGCCGCCCATAAAACGCCTCATACGGTGCCATCTTGATCAACATGTGCCAACTATTATTGTATGTGAATTCGATCAACGGCAAATGCTCATCCCAGTCGCTGCTCCAATCGAGAGCACAAGCACGCAACATATCCTTGAATGTTTGGATAGTGCGTTCCGACTGCCTATCTGACTGAGGATGAAAAGAAGTACTCAGACGCAACTGAGTACCCAACACCTTATGTACCACCTGCCCAAAATGCGATACCAAACGGCCATCACGATCTGAAACAATAGACTTTGGAGTACCGTGAAGCCTCACAATCTGCGCAATAAACACACGAGCCAACCTCTCCGGACTCTAAGTATCCTTGATGCCCAGAAAGTATTCCGACTTGGTCAGACGAATTACAATCACCCAAACCATATTCATACCAGACTTCGATCTCGGCAAGATCATAACGAAGTCCATCGAAATATCTTCTCATTTCCATTCCGAAATGGGAAGCGGCTGCAATAGCCCGATTGGTCACTGATGCTCGATTTTGACCTGCTGACAAGTCAAACATCTCATTACAAACCATGCGACCTCCTCTTTCATGTCGTTCCACTAAAAGTTCCTCCTTAGGTCCTTGTACATCTGATTCAAACCATGATTAACTGAGTAAGGCGTAGCATGGGCCTCATGCAAAATACTCTACCTCAATTCCAGGCCATTCGGTACACAAAGCCGACTCTGGAATCTCAACACACCAACCTCGTGAATCACAAACCCAGGAGACTTTCCCTTAAGAACATTCTCTCGGATTTGAGTAATCATCGGATCCTCAACTGCTTCAGTTTAATTTCATCGATCAGCGACGACGAAATCTCCAAAGCGTAAAGTTGCCCGACAGCTCCTGGCAACATAATCTCAACCCTCAACTCGATAAAATCACATTGAAGCTCCGATTGAGATGTAAGTATCTCAAGTGTCCGCAATGCAACTAGTTTCCGACTCAAGACGTCGGCTACGACGTTCACCTTGCCCGGATGATAAAGGATTTCGAGGTCATAATCCTTAATCAACTCCAACCACCTCCTCTCCCTCATATTTAACTCCCGCTGAGTGAATATGTACTTCAGACTTTTATGATTGGTAAAAATCTGATATGTAGAGCCAAAAAGATAGTGACGCCAAATCTTGAGCGCAAAAACAACTGCCGCTAACTCCAAATCGTGAGTAGAGTAGTTAAGCTCATACGACATCAACTGTCTTGACACAAACGCAATAGTCTTGTCGTGCTGCATCAACACGCACCCAAGACTCTGACCCAAAGCATCGCTATAAATATCAAAACCCTTGTTGCCACACGGCAACGCTAGAATCGGGGCTGAAGTCAAAAGCCTCTTCAGCTCCTCAAAACTCGACTGTCTTTCGTCATTCCAGATGAACTTCTCAGATTTATGAAGCAACTGCATAAGTGGCCGAGCCAGTTTCGAGAACCCCTCGACGAACCTACGATAGTAGCCAGCCAAACCCAAGAAACTACGGACGTCCTTCACACGGTGCCCAATCCAGCATTGCCACAATATTCTGTGGATCCACACAGACCCCCTCAGTTGAAATCACGTGACCCAGGAACATCACCTCCTTCAGCCAGAACTCACATTTCGAGAACTTTGCATAGAGTCGCTCGATCCTCAAAATGTCTAACACCACACGCAGATGATGCGCATGCTCCTCCTCATTCTTCGAATAAATAAGAATATCGTCAATGAAGACGACGACACACTTATCCAAATACTCAATGAAGACCTTGTTCATCAACTGCATGAACACTGCTGGCGCGTAAGTTAACCCGAAGGGCATAACCACAAACTCATAGTGTCCGTATCTCATCCGAAAAGCCGTTTTCGGAACATCGGACTCCTTCACCCGAAGCTGATTGTACCCTGATCTCAAGTTGATCTTCGAGAATACCGCAACTCCCTACAATTGATCGAACAAGTCATCAATCCTCAGAAAGGGATACTTGTTCTTGATGGTTACTTTGTTTAGATCGCGATAGTCAATACATAAACACAGCGAACCATCCTTCTTCCGCACAAACAGAACCAGTGCGCCCCAAGGCGAAGCGCTTGGTCGAATATACCCTGACTCAAGAATCTCACTCAACTGCTTCTTCAACTCAGCCATCTCTGAAGGTGCCATGCGATACGGTGCCTTCGAAATCGGAGCCACACCCGGCTCCAACTCGATAGCAAAATCAACCTCACAGTCCGGTGGCAACCCCAGTAACTCGTCAGGAAAGACATCAGGGAACTCACTGACGACTGGAATCTATGAAAACTCGACCCCACCCTCCTCCTCTTTCAAGGCGTAATACCAATAACCAGTACACCCCTTCCACATGAGTCTCATTGCCTTCAAGGCGTTAATCACGAACTTTTGGTTCCCCCTCTTTTGCCCCGCGAAAGAGTGCTCGGTGCCATCCTCGGCTAACATGGTGATGATTCTCGTGCGGTAGTTCATGATCGCACCATGCCGCTCGAGCCAATCATCCCCGAGAATCAAATCCTCACCCTCAATACCCATAACATTAAGATTAGAGAGCCAAGCCCTCCCACTAATAAATACAGAACAGTTTCGGACCTCTCGATCACCAACGATTCTATCACCACTAGAAAGTTTAATGATGAAAGTCTCGCAAGACGACAAACAGTCAAGACTCAAATGGCACACACACACCCCATAGAGATGAGTGAATGCGTATCACCCGAATCAAAAAGCACGCTGACAGGATGATACTGAATATGAACGGTACCTGTGGCCACGGTGGATGCTTGACCATCTACCCTCCTCATCTCATAAACTCGCGGATGAGCGGAGCCGACACTGGAATCTCCCCCTCTAGTGGGCTGGCCCCGACCCCTCCCTCGGCCGGTACTCTGTGGGGGTTATGGATTAGGTGACCCTTGGTTCACACTCGGCTCCCTAGGCGCTGGAAAGGAAGTCTGAGCACCAAGAGTTATCTCTCTCTCAGCATAGAAAGCAGCCTTGTGGCCCGGCTGGCCACACCGATTACACGTCATCAAAGGACTCAGACAAGTTCGACTGATGTGGCCCGATCGGCCACAGTTAAAACACTTCACATCATGGGAAGGAGTACTGGTAGCCCCGTGGAAACCCCCAATAGAACGAGCTGGACCACCACCGGCGGGAAAATTAGCAGACGGGGATTTCTGATGACCTCCACCCTTGTGGCCCAAAAAATTTCCGACGGACTTCTGTTTCTTGCTCTCACGAGCCGCCTCACTGGCCGTCAAAGACATATCATATGAAAGAGCTCTACTCTGATAATCCTTTAAGGTGGTGCAGGGATCCCAAACGTAGTCATGAATCTTCAGTTTCATCCATCTGAAAAAGTGGAAAATTTTGTTGCTCTCCTCTCTAACTTGGGCCTTCACGAAGCCCAGCTCCCGGTTGTAATCAGCAATAGCCTGAGAGATAGGAATATCCCGAGGCTGAGCATCATAAAAAGCATGGACCCGAGCCTGTTTAACTGACCACGAGCAATATTCGGTCTCCATCAGGTTTTTGAACTCGACCCATGAAGCAACATGGTCCTTGGGATCAATAGCCTCCCACTAGTCAGTAGCGTCCCCAGTGAGAAAATACTGGGCAATAGGGACCTTGTGATCCTCGGGACAGTTGGTGGCAACAAAGACCTTGGATATCTCCTTGATCCACCCCTCCAAAGCAATCGGGTATGAAGCCCCCCAAAATGAGGAGGATACATATTGATGACATCCTGGAGCCAACAATCTGCTCCGCCCCGAGTAGCCTAGGCCGGAGTCGGGTTATGAACCACTTGAGCTATCGCAGCCATTTGGTTCACCATTTGTTGCATCATAGCCGCAACACCAAGATCGGCGTCACCACCAGTTGCGCCCTCTTGAGTAGCACTATGGCTCTGACGACCATCAGTACTACCGGCCCCAAAATTGTGTGACGTGGCCGCCTCACTGGATGCCCCACGTCCCCGATCGCGTCCACGACCATGGCCGCGACCTCTACCTCGGCTTCTCCCAGCATACATACTTAAGATAAGATGTAGCAAAAGCAATTCAATCATAAGTACGAGAGGAAAAATAGTCACAGTTCAAGAAACGGAAGTTCTATACGAGAAAATAAGGAATCGAGTAAGGAAAACTTACGAACACTGGAAGTACGGAGATAATGGCAGCGTGATGACGATGTGCAGAAATAAAACACAACTAGACCCAAATAACCGACAAGCCTAGGTATCCCATAAACCTAGGTCTCTGATACAATTTTCTGTAACACCCACAAGATATTAAGGGTATATTACAGCATCGTGGACCCCTTCTTGGGACCCACCAGGCTAAATAATAAATACCACTCATCTAACCGTCACAATTAGCGAGAAACACACATCACCAGGACGACAATCAAATAAGACGCCTGGCATAACAGGCGAAACAACATCTCTGACAACCATAAATAACATTAACGATACAAAACCATAATCCGAGTAAAAATGCCTGAGTACTCGCGAGTACTATCTATCAGTTCACAAGTTTTCAAAATGATTTAAAGACAGAAACCAAATAAAACACTTCATTTGCATAATCACCACGTACAACCATCATCCTCGTACCGATCTAATTCCCGCTCGTTCCGCTGATCCTGACCTGAAATTCATAAAACGAATTTCCCCAAAAAGGGTCCCCCAAAGGGGTTAGCAATAATGCTAGTACAAGTAACCAAATGAACAACTTACACCTTACACATATAGACAAAGTATGCAAATGAGAAAACATCAGTTTGCAACACATATTTTCGGAAACGCCATAACCCAAAACACATTTATAAAAATGCACCACCATTAACAGTTGATCCACGCCTCTATGGACCCTACCGAGACCCCATCGGATCTAGCCCGTGGTGGTTAATAGCCAAGATCGTCGATCCATGCCTCTGTGGACCCCTACCAAGACCCCGTCAGATCTAACCCGTAGTGAGCATACACACACACACACGTTACTCATGCAATATTACTATGTTAAGCATGTAAGTTCATTTGGGGTACTTGCCTCGATTATCGCGGTTGCGAGAAATTGGGCACACCAAACCTAGACGATTCGTCAAACACCATTACAACCAATTCGACAAGAATAACAATAACGGAAAACACCCGAAACCCCGTCCTACGATTCATGTAAGTTCGTACAAACCAACAACGAGGACGGATCACAACCGAACCCTCTCGACTTCACAAATACCACGAAACTTACCATGAACTCGTACGGAAAATGTGAATACCATCAAGATTAATCATATACATCATGGATTAATCAACAATACGGAACGAATCGGATAAAAACTCAAAAAACCCAAATTTTTCCAAAAATAGGGTTCTAGGAGATTACCTTGGATTAAAGACGAAGAACACGAGTAGATGTTGTTAATCTACAGCTAGTATTCAAGGAAGATGATAGCTTGAAGTTACAAGACTTCGAATCGCTCGGAAATCGCCCAAGAATCACCTAGGATCAGAGGGGAGGAAGGAAGATAAAAAATGGCCGAAATCGGTCAACTCCTGGGTATATAAACCTAGGCCCGATTACGTACGTTAGCCTCAGGCAACTAACGTACATTAGATAATTAACGTACGTAAGCCTTCCCGTCTTACGTACATAATGCATGGGCAGGACCTACTGTCCAAGAATACCAAAGGTCATTACGTACGTTAATTATCTAATGTACGCAACCTCAAACTCGTAGCGTACGTAAGGGGCTGGCAGAACCCACTGCCTGATTTCCTGAACACCATTACGTACGTAACAACAATGAGGTTACGTATGCTAAGTAGCACATAACGTACGTTAAGCATCACCCGTAACGTACGTTATGTCCTCCCAGAATATGAAGAAATGACCCGGAAATCCAAATGTGACGATTAACCAAAACATTAAGATACGAGTACCTGGAGTTCGAGACAACGAACCTAAGTGCCAAAAGGAAACATATTTCTGACTACCCTAAGGTTCAGAAAACAACAACAAACGTAATTACTCCATAACTTTGGGAAATTACAAAACTACCCAAAGCATCCGAAATACAGGATACATGATCAAAACGCCAAACGAAAGCTCACAGCATGCATAATAACATGAGACGAATCTGCAGCAACCCCAAAATGGAAATTCCGAGCAACGATTACGAGAATCGAATGAAATAGCGACGAAAATGACATTAAGTGCAGAATTGAGTATAACAAGTCCGAAACAAGCTTCGATGACAAAAAATCTAGTATTAAATATTCTCGAAATATCAATACGGTTACAATCGAGTCGCTAAAAATGAAAAATACACCAAAATGAAAATACCAGAAAAAGAAAAAAATGCGGATATTACAGTTATGTCATTGGGTTTTGACAAAGACCTTCTCTTTGTTCCTCAACTGCCGGACTGATCGGTCGAAAATAACTTCTGGTTATTCTTTATAAGTAAGATCTTTGTTCACCTCCACGGCGGTATAGTTGATGACGTGGCCGGGGTCATGCACATACTTCCTCAACAACGATACATGAAAAACATTATGCACAATTGGTTGTATACCCGTATTTCTAGTTCGTTCAACTGGATTAAGGGTTCTAGTGTTTTTGGGAATTATCGATCATCGAGTGTTCGATTAAATGTCCCAATGAGTTCCCTTCGATAGTTTGTTGGGATTTCCGTTGCTTTTGGCCTTTATTCTCGTCATAATCTTGTTTTATTGTTCCTTCCCGAAGATTATAGGTGCTCGAGGATTTCGAGTTGAATCTCGTTGGTGATTGATGATTCGTGTGGCGTTATTCTCGTAGTAATTGCGGTGTTATCGCGTTCTTGATAGTATTCGGGAGTTCGGGGCTGTTCGACCGTATTCCATCCGTCGTCTTGTTGCGATCGTGGTTTCGAGGTAAGTACCTTGTCCATACAATTCATCTTTTGTGGATATGATAATTAGTGATCGTCTCTATGTGTTGGTTTTGTTGTTTGAAATGAACTTTCAAAAGATTCGGTTTAGCCTCGTTAAAGGCTCACTTTCAAAACGCGTGTGTTTTGTAAACTGTGTGGGTTGTAAGTGACTACGTGAATCCTTTGGATATGTTTGGTGTTGATGTTGCGCTTGGTAATGCGTGTGTACGTATATGGTTTCATTTCGGTGCATTGTGGTTTAACGTGGTATTTTGCTAAGTGTTTGATGCCTCTGGGTGAATTGTTTGGATATCCTTGTTGTGATATGCTATTTGTATGAATGTGTTTCGCTAGCCAGCTCGGGAGGGTCCTTCGAGGCCTCGGGTGGGATTTGTGGCTTCGTCCCGGTCCTAGGCGATGCCTGTGCTTGATTGTTTCGCTAGCCAGCTCGGGAGGGTCCTTCGAGGCCTCGGGTGGGATTTGTGGTGGCATCCCGGTCCTAGGCGATGCCTGTGCGTGTATGTTTTGTGAATGTGTTTGCTCACCTCGAGAGGGTTCGACGGGGCTACGGAGGGAGTCCAATGGTATAGCCCTGGATTCACGAGTGAAATTTCACGGGTGCGTGTGTATGTTTTGTGAATGTGTTTGCTCACCTCGGGAGGGTTCGACGGGGCCACGGAGGGAGTCCAATGGTATAGCCCTGGATTCACGAGTGAAACTTCACGGGTGTGTGTGTATGTTTTATGAATGTGTTTGCTCACCTCGGGAGGGTTAGACGGGGCCACGGAGGGACTCCAATGATATAGCCGTGGATTCACGAGTCAAACTTCACGGGTGCGTGTGTATGTTTTGTGAATGTGTTTGCTCACCTCGGGAGGGTTCTACGGGGCACGGAGGGAGTCCAGTGGTATAGCCCTAGATTCACGAGTGAAACTTCACGAGTTGGTGTTGATTTTATGTCCGTCGAGGACACGTGACATGGGTTTTGACCTTGTGTATTGTTGTTGGTTTCATTTGTGAAAGCAAAACCTTTGGGTTGTGACCCCTGTTGATTTTTGAAAGATAAGGATTCGGTAATCCTAAATTGTTTTCTATTAAAACTCCCGATGGCATTTTAAATCATTTTATAAATTGTTGCCCTTGATTTGTGGTCTTGTGATTTTGGAACGTTTGACCCAAACTCTTGCCTCGGGAAGTATTTTGTTTTGTTGTATTTAAATCTTTGAGGATTAGTGGTTATTACTGTTTTTGGGACTTGAATTGTATGGCTCGTATTTGCACTTTGTTCTTGCATTAGTAAAACACTACAGTTTTGCTAACCCCCGAGTATTCGGGGGGTGGATGTCTGTTTTTGCATTCAGGTTTTGGGAGCATAACACAGGGTCGGCACGAAGGATGATGAAAGATGATCGATACTAATCAAATGAGGAAACGTACGTTGTTGTATTGGTTCAGTTGTATTTTTATTTCCGCTGCAGTAAATTTTCCCCGTTGTACGGGAGCATTTTATATTCGACCCCTGCGTGGGCATGTATTGAGTTGTATGTATTTATTGAAAGAGCAAATCGGTCTACTGAGTCATTTTATCCTTACAGGCATTGTTTATATGTTCGATGTTGTTTACCAGCTTCGTAGATCTTTGAGGAAAGGGTCTATGGCGTGTAATATGCCTGAGTGGATTGGGGATGTTACAATAATGGTATCGGAGCTTTAAGTTGTGGAAACCTAGACTGTCGGGTCAGTGGTGTCTGTTGAGTCTTGTCTCGTCGGATTTTGTCTGACTGAGTCGTGTCGCGACGCGTCGTCTGTGTTTGTTGGTTGTGATTAGTATCGTGGGGCGATCATCATCTTCGTGCGACCTGTGGACGTAAGTCTCCCTTCTTTGTGTTTGTAACTCGTCTGATGCGAGTTACTGGTATGATTATATGTTAAGTAACAGAATCTTTATGCAGATATTTGGTTTCATGATTGCGTTTATGTGACTCTCATATTTCGTCTATATAAGAAGCGGTGTCGCTGCTAATGTATTTTCGAACTGTATTTTAGCCGCTGCATGAGTTCTTTCAAAATGACTTCTAGTATTTTGCAAATTGAGTTTTACTTTGTAAAACCGATTCCCTAAATCGAGTTTTGTCATTTTGGCCTTGAATGTTTTATGACGGTTTAATAAAGGATTTTTGTGAGTTTTGGGCATTCTGGCCTATTGAATTTTTGAAAACCTTGGGTATCTTAGAAAATAAATTTCGAGACGTACTTTTAAAACGAATTATTTTCTTGTGGTATTTTCAAGGTGCTTTCTAGTGCCGCAATAAATTTCAAAATTATTCCAGTTGAGGACCAAAATATTTTGAGATATTTTCAATTATTTAGAAATACTTTGCTTAGACCCGAGGGTGGAATATTTTTGAAAGTTTTTCACCAAAGGGAAAGTGTCCTCGTTTTATCAAGCGCAAGATGGTTTTCAAAGTCTCGACAATGCTGTTTGTACTACTTTTTGAAAGGTAATACTCAAGATCAACTAGTGTTTCCAAAATCTTTTTTTTTTCAAAGGTGGTTTTCATTTTTAAAACTTATCGTTCCTGTTTGCGGTTCGGTAATATTTGTATGATGTTCGCACTTTCATTAGGGTGTTAACCCCCGAGTTATGATTGAATTGGTGGCGTGAACGTTGAGTCGTTTGCCACGCATTTGTTGTGTTAGCCCTCTGTGAGAGGTGAGATGTTGATATTGAATGTTGTTGCACATGTCTAAGCTGTTAAAGCTTGGGTTTGTACGTTTGTGTACATGTGTGATTTCATGACGTTTGTAATTATGTGCTGGTTATCGTTCGGGCCGTTGAGGTCGCCGAACGATACCGTCATTGATGTGGTGTTTGTGTGTGTATTAGTTTATGATGGTAATCATTGTATATGATATGTGTTATGATTTTCTGTTGTGCTGAGTTGGCATCTCTGCTGTGTTGTTTTGCGACGTTATGCCCCACTGTATCTAGCATTTGTATTTTCGGCATGCCGAGCCGAGGTGTTTCAACCGTGATGTGCCGGGGCATGCACGTGCAAATTGTCCTTCTCGTTAGTAACGCATTTCATGTGTGAACTTCGGAGTCATTGTTCGACCGTTGTTGTTCGATCAATGTTTTTTTTCGATCATTGTTGCTCGACCATTGTTTTTTTTTCGGTCGTTGTTGTTCGATCGGGAATTGTCATTTACCGTTGGTCAACTGTTTCGAGTGTGGCTAGGTGGATCAGCGAGCCATGTATTGCGGGACGGTAGCTGAGAGATTTTGGGGACCGAGTTTGCATCTCTGCTCCGAAAGGACACGCAGATACCTAGTGTGGCTGTGAGGATTTCGGCGTAGTCTGAGTGATTGTCCTTGTAAATCGTTTGTGTTTATTTTCTGTTTTCTCGACCATGCATGTTTCCTTGTAACAGGTGCTTTGTGTTTTGTGATGGTTCGGATAATTGACTTGATTGTATTATCTGTTTGATGACGCTTGTCACTTGTTGATTTATTTATGTGAATCTAAAAACCCATATGAAAAGATTACCTACACATGATTATTCCAACAATAATAATGGAAATTGTAAAACAAAACATGGTAGAAACTTCCCTTGTAAAATCCGAAATCGAATTCCCGACGAAGGTTTGATGATCTTCCTTCAAGAATTCACAACAAATGAAACAAGCTATTATAATATCTCACAAATGTATATTTCAACATGAACAAACAAGGAAGATGATGAAAAATCCCTCTTTTCCTCCCTTTTTGGTGTTTTTCTCCCTAAATCTTGTATTTTTCCCACACAATCTCTCACCAAGATCAGAATATCTGTTCTAAAGGTCTCCAACACCTTTTTATAAAGCCAAAAGACCAAGAAATTCCATCCAAATCGTATAAGAATGTCAAAGAAATGGACTTGCACCGAAAAGTGACACGGACCGTGTCAGGTGACACGGTCCATGTCATACTGTCCTGGAAAACGCAAAAGAGTTCTGTCGATCGGACCCAGCCGTGTCCTGTGACATGGCCCGTGTTGTACTGCACTAGAAATGGAAAATCGACTAGATGCGTGACCCGGCCGTGTCCTGTGACACGTCCTTGTTGTACTCTTCCGGAGTGTAAAAATCTCACTGGAACGAGACCCGGCCGTGTCCTGTGACACGGTCGAGTTGCGTGACGCGGCCCGGGTCGTTTCTTCTTGTTTTGATTCCGGTATTTGGTCTTCTTCGGCTTGATCCTTCGTTCTTGTATCAATACACCTCGGAATTTAGCGTATGATATACCGTTTCGAAGCTAATTTCACGAGGAATCTATATCAATAGAGAACACATCCGAATTCGGAGTGATGATCCTGGAATTTAGAAAATACGACCGATATTGCTTCAATCTTTATCGTTTTAGGCCCCGTTTTTGCTCTTGATCGTCATAAACTCCAATATTGGCTATGAAAGCTCATATTTCACCACAATCTTCGCTCGGCTACCTATAAATTAAAAACACAACATACAATGCATAAAAGAGAACAAAAACACTAAAAAGCAAACAAAAACACGACTCAATAGAATAGAATGAGTCGATCAAGAATCGACTCATCACCATTCTAGCCAAACACCAAGACTCGATATATAATGTATCTCGACCCCGAGCACAAGGCATTGTGATACTCCGGACAATATCACAATTAACGAAAACATCAACATCAATATCACAGAAACCACACTTGGTAACCCACGGCCGTGCCCCTTAGCATCGGCCCCCAGACGTCCCACGCTTCGGGTGGGAAACCACTTCTGCGGCCGTACCCCTTAGTATCGGCCCCCAGATGCCCCGTCGAACGCTTCGGGTGGAAGAACAACAACACACACACACACATGTTCCACAATTCATAGTTGCAAACCACAAGCCTCGAAGGTCAATCACAGTATATATATATATATATATATATATATATATAGTTGAGGTACCTTACTAGAACGGTCAGTTCATTCAACACATACTCACGACCAAGTAACGATACAATTAACACAAGAATTCAACGATGCAGCTAGTACCAATCACATAGCAACGAGAGAAAATACCTTTCCAACCACGCCGAACGGCACAACCTCCTCATAAAGGAGTTACCATGTTTATCACACAATGTCACATGATCATCAATAAACACATGTTTCCCCACACATACCTCAATAAAGGATTAAACTTTAAATCTACAAACAACATAATCACACAAAACGATACCCTACGAGAGTAAAGTATTCTTATACGCAACACTAATACACATACTTAGACAAGCACATTTAACAACGAAAACATACGAGTCATCTTTAAGGAAATATTGAAAAATATATCGATTCCTTTGAAAGTTAATTATAATTCGTCCAGCACATATCATCGATTACCAACTATTAAATCCACAAAACACGTAATGTATGGGCAAGATACTTGCCTCGATACTACGAGCAATGGAACACTGAACGGACACGGTCGGGTAGACCTTGAACTCTCAAGAACGACCAATAACTTGTCAACTCCACAAAAACTACGAAAATAAAATCACTACGAATCAATAACGCTAAACGGAATCCGAATCAACCCGAAAAACAACAAGAATCCGAGGGTTTCTTCAAGACAATCAAGAATCAAGTTCCGTGATAAAAATCGATAAACGAGTTACAAAACCCGAAGATAATGACCAATACTACAAGAATACCAAAATCGATTCATCAACCACGGATTAAATCGAAAAATCACGAAGAAACCCCCAAAAATCGAACAACTAGGGTTCTAAGGAAGAAAATACCTCGATTCGACAAAGAACAAGGATTCAGTGATGATATAATCGAAAAGGATCTTCCAAAACGCCTAGAAATCGAGTGGAATCGACCAAAAAATCCACTCCTCGTATCTCCCGTCCAACAGCCACCACAAGAGATGAAAAACGAAGCAAATGAGGTCTTGCCGATGCCCAGGCCTATATATGGCCGACAACATTACGGCCGTAACCGGCAGTGCCTTACGGCCGTAACTCGGTCAACTCCCTTTATGTGCGTATCGGCTGCTGCCTTACGTACGTAACGAGCACGCCTTACGGCCATACTCGAAGCGGCCTTACGGCCGTAACCAGGCCCCCAGGGCCACTGCCCGAATGCTGCCGATGCATTACGGTCGTAACCGGCCAATGCCTTGCGGCCGTAATGAAGCATTACGGCCGTAACATGATAACTCTTACGGCCGTAACCGAGTCCTCCCAGGCCAGGCTATGCGGGAGTCTTACGGCCATAATCGTCCAGGCCTTACGGCCGTAACTCGACTCAGCTAACACCCGACCGTCCGACTCGAGACTCGACGATGTCTCGATCACGCAAATGCACTGACTAAGATCCAAAACGATAACGAGCAGGCTACGAAACTCAACGTACCATCGTGCAAGCACATGATTCCAAAGACGCGGATGACAAGACTCTGCTCGACCGAAGAAACATTCGACGAAACTGGAACGAAGATCTCGAGTATTACAGGCTTCTTGCTGACCACTTCGGGGGTGGATATACTTTTGTGTATTCAGGTACAGGTCAAATGGGAGAGCCAACACAGGGCGGACACGATCTTGGTGGGCAGCATTGATATTGCGTCCCTTTTGAGTTATTGGTCGTATTGTCATAGTCACGGTCGTGTTTTGGCTTTGTACTCACGCGGGTACTGTCCGGTGTTGTATGTTGTGTTATTGTTGATGGTTAATGATGTTGTTGTATTCCCGTTGTAAACGGTTGTATTGGTTATAATCCCACGGGATGATATGTTGTTGGTATTGTGATGTATGTCATGTTGAAGTTGAAGTTGGTATTGAATGTATGAACGTTCATGTTTTGATGTATTTTAAATTGTTTTGATTTGATCTAAAGCCTGGTAGGTTCTCCAAAAAGAATCTACGACGCTGTAATATCTCTGTAAATCACGGGGGTGTTACAAAATATGGTATCAGAGCTTAGGTTTATGGATACCTAGGCTGTCGGTGTTTTTGGGTAGGTTAAATTGAGTCAGTTGTTGTCTACGATATCATTGGCATGCTACCACCCCGTGTTGCCTGTGCTGGAAGACTCTTCAGATATTGGTTGCTTTTTTCCTTCGGGGGTAATTATCTTTGTCATTGTGCAATCTATTATTGTAATCGTTTCCTTGTTGAACCATTTTTATTCCTCAGTATGCCGAGAGGTAGAGCTATCCATCAATGCGGCCGAGGACGTGGCAGGTAGTAGTATCTGAGTCCGAGAGATCCGTTTCAGAATCGGCATCTCGTTCTGCGACTAGATCAGACCCGATCCATTCGGGAGGTTCAGATGGAGGTTTAGAGGCCGAAGTGCCTAACGTTCTTCAACAAGTCGTAACACAAGTGCACCAACTAGCACAAGTGGTGCAGAATATTAATACTGGCAGGACGGTTGAGGATCGATGGCTTCAGGAAATTATGAAGATGAACCCTCCCAGATTCGATGGTTCCTGTGATGCGAACAACTGGGGTCATTGGCTAGTCGAATTGGAAAAGATCTTTGACGGTATTGGCTGCCCAGAGGCCAAGAGGGTCCCAA
Source organism: Orobanche coerulescens (assembly GCA_033398695.1). Taxonomy (NCBI): domain Eukaryota; kingdom Viridiplantae; phylum Streptophyta; class Magnoliopsida; order Lamiales; family Orobanchaceae; genus Orobanche; species Orobanche coerulescens. The sequence continues at coordinate 124,581,233 of CM065817.1, forward strand.
TTGCTCAATATCTGACGGTTGATGACGCGTCGGATTGGTGGAGAGCTGTTAAGCCTAGAGACTGCGACGCTACTTGGGAAGAATTTAAAGAACTGATGGGAGCCCAGTATTGTCCAGCGCCGGTACAGTTAGAAAGAGTCAGTGAATTTTTCAGAACTCAACCTGAGGATGTTCCTATTTCCGAAGCAATCAAGATGTACAACAAATAGTTAGTGTATGTCCAAGATCGGGTTAAGGATGAGACAGACAAAATACTCCATTTTGATGCAAGGATGAAACCGAAGGTCTGAAAGTATATGGCGGGCCATGGGTGTACTACTTTGAGAGAATACCAGGACAGAGCGCTCGCTTATGAGATGGTATCAATTCCAGTTCCTGCAGTTTCGAGCTCGAAGAAACCGAAATTTTCTGGTAGTTTCCGAGGTAGCGGATCGCGTAAGCCTCAACCTTCTGTGCAATCTTCTGTTGGTTCCCCTCAGTCTAGTGGAGGAGTGCCAAAAGTTTGTTTTAATTGTGGAAATCCGGGACATATCAGCTCTCGTTGCACTTCTCGCCCCATTGATTGTTTTAAGTGTGGGAAGCAGGGTCATCGTGCGTTATATTGTGAGTCAGTGGGCAGAATCTTCACTAAACACTCTCATACTCCGGCAGGCACAGTTACGGGTGAGCTAACTCCGAGTGTCGGATGCGGCAGTGGAAGAGGTAAGACCGAGCATAAGGATGCACCTAGCATTGGATCAGCTCCACCCCGATTGTATGAGATGAGGCGGACTGATGATGTAGGGGCTGCAACTACGTCAGGTATTGTTTATATTTCTATGCACCCGATGGATGTATTGTTTGATTTTGGAGCTACTCATTCTTTTATATCATTGTCTTGTGTGAATCGTTTAGGTCTTGACAGTCTCTCTGCATGCAGACCTTTTATTGTTGGACTGTCGAGTGGGGAAATGATAGTTGGGGATCGAGAGATTGTCAATTATCCTGTAACCATTGGCGGTAGAGATTGGTCATCTGATTTGATTGTGATTGATATGAAGGGATAAGATTTAATTCTCGGTGATAATTGGTTAGATCGTCATGAGGCAGTAATGGATTATCGTCGAAAGATAATCTCGATCATTGATCAAAATGGTGCTGAATATGTTTTTGAAGGGCAGAGACCTGGTACTTCTGGAAAGATTATCCGAGCCATGAAGGCTATGAAATTGTTGAACCAAGGTTGTACCGGTTATTGGTGTTATGCATTGATGTCAGAAATTGGCGAGGTCCAGTTATCTTCTATCCCAATTGTGAATGAATTTCCAGATGTATTTCCAAATGATCTGCCCGTATTACCGCCGCACCATGATGTAGAGTTTACTATCGAACTAGAGCCTGGTGCGGCACCCGTATCCAAGGCACCGTATTGGATGGCCCCATCAGAAATGTTAGAGTTGAAGAAGCAACTGAGTGAGTTATTGGACAAAGGTTATATTCAGCCTAGTGTGTCTCCATGGGGTGCGCCGGTATTGTTCGTACGGAAGAAAGACGGATCTTTGTGGTTATGTATTGACTATCGTGAGTTGAGTAAACTCACTATCAAGAACAAGTATCAGTTGCCAAGAATTGATGATCTATTTGATTAATTACAAGGAGCTACTGTTTTCTCGAAGATTGATTTGGGGTCGGGATATTATCAATTGCAGATTCGGGATTCGGATATTCCGAAAATAGCATTCTGAACGAGATACGGGCATTACGAATTGTAGGTCACAAGTCGTCCAGGAACAAGTCTAGAGGGGGGGTGAATAGACTTGTTGAAACTCTTGAACTCTTTTTCACGAAGAGTGAGTTTCTTCAGCTGATAGTTAAATAAATGACTTGGAGTCGTTTGTTCTTGGATATGTGCGGAAGTCAGCTGATGACGAATAGAAATTAACTTAATGAAACACTTAACAATGTATGCAGCAGTTAAGGTATGATGCAGTAAAACAGTAAATAACACAGGCAATTATAGTGGTCTCAGAGGTGGGGTAATCCTCTACTAATCCACTTTTCTCCAAACCAGTTGGAGATGAATTCACTATAATTTTCAACCAGTGATAAATATTACAGTGATTCAAACCACACTACAACAGCTTCCAACCAGTGGAAATCCGTGCCGTTGTACACACTTGACTGCCTTGCACCTCTTGATCCTCGATCCTCGGATGCCTTTACAGTCTCTTACTTCAACCAGTGAAGTACCCCGTACTCAAGATTATAGACAAGAGTGTTTGTCTTCTCCAACTTAAGAGCTTCCTTAAGAATGAACTTTTAGATCTGCTCTTTTCACGATGCTATTTGATTGCTTGAGATTGCTTGATTGCTTTGATCGCTAGAATGTATATTCGCACCGGTAGTTGCTCAGTTTCAAATCTTTGGATATATATAGATCACGATCTCTGAGCTTCTTCCTTGTAGCCGTTGCAATTCTTTTGAACAAATCCGTCCGTTGGAGAGAGACTTCATTGTTTATTCTTTTCTGAACGTTGCAAGGCTGGATTCCCATTATTTAATTTTATCTTCCGACCGTTGTGAAGACTTCTGCGTGTGAGCGCCGAATCTTTTGAATATAAAAGGATTAAAGTCTTCAAGGTGGGTCAGGATGATTTATTTAAATCATATCTCTTGCGGGAATCACTCCAATTTGTCTCTTCACGTTGCATGTGAGTCTTTCCGTAATACTTGACTTTTCAACGCATGCTGACGTGGACTTGGAGTACTAGGCTGTAGTCGAGTAGGCTGATATGCAGCTAACATCTCTGTAGGTAGGTCTTCTCGGCTGTTCACTGTTTTGTGACTTATCTGGTCAGGTGACTTCCCTGAGGTTCCTCGGCTGCAGTCTGGTCAAACTTCTCTGATAAATTTAGTTGACCAGAGCTACTCGACCGAGTCTACTGTTCCTCTCTGATGGACTAGGCTGTACTTAGTACTTAGCCGTTTTTCAGCCTAACAAATTTTTGGCCTACAGAAGACACTCATTTGGTTCTTCTTTACATTTTGCCAAGTTTTATACTTAACATATTTTGGCCTATGGAAGATACTCATTTGGTTCTTCCTTACATTTTGCCAAGTAATGAACATTTGATTTTAATGACATCATCAAAATCTAACAAGTATTCCTAACAAATTCCTCCTATTTTGATGATGGCAAAACTAAGTAAGAAATCAAATGACCAAGTCTGCCCTTAAGTGCGAGACAAAAATTGAAATCAGTCTAATATTGAGACAACTGGAAATTTTCATTCAACAGACTGTTCATAAAATTTTCTGACTTATCATTGAAATTTTACATGAATGTTTTAAGTACAGAAAATAAAATTACAAGAGAAATAGCTAAAGGTCATCTGCCTCTTCCTCTGCCTCTTCGAATAGGCTGCTTGGCAGGCTTGAATGGTTTGGCTCCAATAGGTCTTATCTTTACTGGAGCAAGACCATATTTTCTCTTCACAACAAGTGCTGCGAAGTCTTGTTCTTGCTGAGATCTGAATCTGTTCTCAAGACACACTAGCTTGATTTCCCTTTGAAGTGCTAACTCATCAAGTTCACCGTCCATACGGATTGGTGCTTCTTCAGCTCTGAATAAGGGAATCATGGGATAAGCATTTTGTTCTTTAGCGTGCTTCTTCAGAACAGCCAAAAGCTTCGGATGGATTTCTTCCATGAAGTTTATGAAAATTTCTTGTGGGGAGAGTTTGTCATCATGGAGTAGTTCCCAAACGTAATAGTCTCTGATGAACCTCTTCTTAGCAGCTCCCCACATCTCAAGAGCTTCAAATGGAATGAAATCCTCAACAAACCATAGCTCCTTCCCTTCCCATTCTAGGGTAGGTCCAAAACCACCTCTAGTTCTTCTTCTCTTTCCTTCAGGCTGGTCAGCCTGGTCATTTGGATCTACAGCTTCCTTTCTCTTTAGACTGGAGGGTCCTTCAATCTGATGGACATCCTGCTTCTTCTTGCTTCTGATTTCTCTTTCTTCCCCCTGAATTCTCTCTTCCCCCTTTTTGCCAGCATCAATAAGGGTAGTCAACTGCTGTTCCATCCTGCTCATCCAATCAGACATGCCAAATGGCATTCTGTTGTTGGTAGGGGGAGGAGGCTGAGGGATCTCTCTCTGTAGAAGGGTGTCTATCTTGGCATTTATTGACTGAAGGTCAGGAGTGACCTGAGTTGATAGCAGCTCTCCAATAGTGTCTCTGACGATTTGCTTGATCAGCTCAGTCATGGTAGGGGATAACTGAGCTGATGGAGAGTGCTCTCCTGATCCTTCTGCAAGGGACCCACTAGACTGCAGGCTCCTGGCTGCAGCTGGTAGGTCAGATTGGGTTTTCTCCGGTCCCCGACTGGAGTCTTGACCCGACTCTGCGTCAGCCGATGTACCTGGCAGGTACATCAATCCTAACTGCAGCTTCGTGAGTAGGCTCTGGCTCCGGCTCTTGTTCTGGCTCCTTGGCTCCTTCTCTCTCTCCCTCTTTCCCTTCTTCTTCTCCAGATTTTTCTTTTTCTTCTTCCTTTTCTTTTTCATTGTCTTTTTCTGCTCCTGCTTCTCCTCCATCATCATTATCATCATCATCATCATCATCATCATTCTGATCATCATCCTTCTCCTTCTTTTCTCCTTCATCATCCTCATCCTCCTTTTCTTCTTCATCTTTTTCCTGATCTACTTCTTCTCCTTCTTCTTCATCTCCTTCATCAACCACTTCTTCTGTCTTCTCAATCTCCTCTGACTGTTTTTCAACTGGTATATTTTCTTCTGATTTTCTCTCTTCTTCATCTTCTTCAGCCACCAAATCAATAATTTCATTCTCTCCATCTACTTCTTCAATCCTAATCTCCTTTTCTACTTCCTCTTCCTCCTCTCCAAAAACGCCATCAAAAATACTGAGCATGATAGAATGGATAAAGTGGTCCATGTTTGTTTTAAAATGTGACATGAACCATTTATCCTGGAGGATTAAAGCCAAGTCTGATTCTTTGCAAAATTCAATCAGAACTTCCTCAGTGGCTTGGGGATATTCCCAACCACTGGTTGCAATAAAGGTTTGAAGATTTGTAAAAGGCATGGTTTTGAAAGATTTCCACTCTTTAAAAATATGTACAAAAGAGTGTTTTTCTGCTTGTGGTTTAACAAGCTGAAGTTGTTCAATAGAGAGATTGAAGGTATTATTTTCTAACAGGTTAAAAGTGTAATCTGCTTCAGGAATAGAGATTATTAGACCTGCTTCCTCTTCTTCGGATATGTAGACTGGAGGTGTGATAACAGGTACAATCCGAGTTTCAGTTGTGTCTGGTGCAGGCAAGTCTTCAGGATGAACTGGTGACTGAACTGATGGGCTGGTATGGTGTTCAGACTTCTCTCCCTCGCTAAACTGCAGCTTCCTTGGCCTCTTTGGAGAGGGTTCAGGTGATGACTGCAGGTTAGAGGGTCCTTCTGGGGCTGGTCCCCGTCTCTTGAATCTGACTGCTATTGGTGTATCGTCGGACTCGTTGTCGGACTCGACTGCAGTTCCGATCTCAGCTGCAGGTCTGTCTAATTCCTCTGATAAATCGTATCTTGGGTATGACCTTGAGTCCGGCAAATCCTTCAACAACTGGGCTGCTTTCCCAGTGCCTCCAACTTTCTTCTTTTCATGGTCCATATGACCAAGCCTCTTGTTTGGGTGGAAAGGGTCAATGTTTCCCTTTGCCACTCCGGTCTTCTACAAAAACCAACTAAGATGCGTTCCGAACGCCAACTTAGTCTTGAACTTCTTCTCATCTTCAAGCCACTAGACCTTGTTCACCTCGCGCACAAGTTTCCTGAAAATATAGTCCGCCCAATCGACTTTCTCTTCCTGAATCAACGCACCCAACACCATAAATTTCGAAGATGACAGTTGGTCATAGCTGCCCGCCATCCCCATGACTATCTTGTTGGTGATGTCCAAAGCAACACGATAAATCCTTTTTAACTCATTCCTCTTGGCTGTAAACTTCAATTTCTCTGGGATATTTTCGACTTTAATCGTTTTCCAGGTTTCGGCGGGTGATTGTTTAAGAGCTTCGACCGCCAAACCACGATGTTTCATCCCGAATACAGAACGAATCTTCTCTGAATCTATGCTGACAGGAACTTCGCCGACTGTGCTGTGAATCCCGTGCTGAATCAGATAAGCATTGCGATAGAATTCAACGACATCTTCCTTGAACAGATGTTGCGGGTTGATGTCGAGAAATGGGTAAATCCCATTAAGCTTCATTGCTCGGATCAAATTGAGCATATCGAAGTCCTCTAGATTTGATTCTAATAAACCTTCGAAGTCGACGACCATGGAGAAAATGACCTGGTCCTTCACCGCCTTCAAGTTCACTCCTTCGAAAGATGCCATTTCTGCAAAAAGAAGATTTTTAGTGTATATTTTTGCTCTGTAAATTCTAGGGTTTCTGTAAGCGTAAAGAGTAAAGTGAAAGATTTTCTTTCCTTATAAAGAAGATGAAAAGACATTTGTATTAGTTTATTATATATTTGAACGGTGGTACGCCTTTTGATATTCTTTTGAATTTCAAATTTGAATCGGTGGCCCAATTTAAAATTCGACGGTTGATTCTGATTGGCCATCGTAGAGGTTGATTTAATAGGTGTCTAACGCGTGTATTAAAATTGCCACTTGGCTTATAAAAATGTATATTTAAATGCCATTTCGTTAGCCAAAATAATATTAAATATGTGGCAGATAATAATTAAAAATTTAGAGGTCAGTTTAGAAAACTTAGCTGGTTCGTTTCGTTGACTGTTGACCACTCTGCAACAGGTGAGTTTGACTTCTCGCCTGGTATTCTGTACAGCTAAGTTGCTTCGTCTGGCCTTCGTCTTCTCGCCTGCATCAGCTTAGGCTGATTCTGAGGGGTCCGTTTTAACTTGCTTCAGAATTAGATTCCCAATCTAGTAATCCAAGGTCTCTGCTAAGCTCTAGGAATCTTTCTTCTGGCAGGGGTTTGGTGAAGATGTCAGCTATTTGGTAGTCTGTGCTGACTCTTTCAACTCTAACCCTTTTGTTAAGCACATGATCTCTAATGAAATGGTGCTTAACGTCAATGTGCTTCGTCCTTGAGTGCAAAACCGGATTGTTGGTTATTGCAATAGCACTATTGTTGTCACACCAAATAGGAACTTCGTTGGCAATAATATTATAGTCCCTTAACTGTTGTTTGATCCATAGAATCTGTGCACAACAGCTACCTGCAGCTAGGTATTCTGACTCTGTAGTGGAGATAGAGTTAGAAACCTGCTTCTTGCTAAACCAGGATATCAGTCTGGTTCCTAGGAATTGACACGTTCCACTAGTGCTCTTCCTGTTGATTTTGCATCCGGCGAAATCCGCATCTGAGTATCTTGATAGCTCGAAGTTGTCATCCTTTGGATACCATAGTCCAACATTAATTGTAGACTTTAGGTACTTAATTATTCTCTTGGCTGCATCTAGGTGTGATTGCTTCGGCTTGGACTGGAATCTTGCACAAACTCCAACTGCATATGATATGTCCGGCACGCTTGCGGTGAGGTACGAAGAGATCCGATGAGTCCTCTCAGTGGGTTGAGTCCACCGATATGCCTCGCCTGCTCGCATCCAGTGAGTACTTGTACTCATTGGAATTCTTGCGGGTTTGGCTGATTCCATTCCATATCTCTTGATAAGATCTCTGGTATACTTTGCTTGGTTGATGAAAATTCCTTTTTCCATCTGCTTAACTTGTAATCCGAGAAAGAAGTTAAGCTTTCCCATCATACTCATCTCAAATTCTCCTTGCATGAGGTTGGAGAATTTTTCGCATAGTTCTGGATTGGTTGACCCGAATATGATGTCATCTACATAAATCTGGACTATTAATATGTGGCCTTCGTGCTCCACTCTGAATAGGGTTTTGTCCACTTTTCCCTTGCAAAATCCATTTTTCTCAAGAAACACAGACAGTGTTTCATACCACGCTCTTGGTGCTTGCTTGAGTCCATACAGAGCCTTCAATAGCTTATAGACTTTGTCTCCTTTGACAAAACCTGGGGGTTGCTCTACATAGACTTCTTCTTCTAGGATTCCGTTCAGAAACGCACTTTTTACATCCATCTGGTAGACTTCAAAGTCCTTGAATGCAGCATATGCGAGGAATAGTCTGATGGCTTCTAATCTTGGAACAGGTGCATAAGTTTCATCAAAATCTATTCCCTCACACTGTGCATATCCTTTTGCTACGAGTCTGGCTTTATTCCTAACAACAGCTCCGTCTTCATCACTCTTGTTTTTATACACCCATTTAGTGCCAATAACTTTCTTGTGATCAGGTCTGTCTGTTAGTTCCCAAACTTTGTTTCTTTCCATCTGCTCCAATTCCTATTGCATAGCATTAATCCATGAATAATCTTCCAAGGCTTGTTCTGTAGTCTTGGGTTCAATTTGCGACATGAAACATGAGAACATCGCCATTCCTGCTGGTAGGATTGACTGTCTTGTCTTGACTCCATCAGTCAACTTTCCGATAATTTGCTGAATTGGATGATCCTTGAGCCATTTGGGGATCTCGTCCTCTTCTGGGTTTGTTCCCCCTGTTGGATTGCTCTGGTGGTTATCTACATCAGCTGGGTTCTGGACTGCAACTGGATCAGCTACCGCCTTGTCATCTGCAGCTTGGTTCTGATCTGCAGATGAGTCTTTGTCAGCTCCGGCTGGGTCTTCTTCCGCAGCAACTGGATCAGATAGGTTTGGTGATCCTATCTGATCTGCAGTTGGGTCTTCATCAGCTGCAGTTGGGTCATCAGGCTGGTCTGCAGGTGAGTCCACCATTCCAGTGTCATGTATAATGACTTCTTCAAGGGTTGCTGACTTGAGCTTGTTCTCAATTTGCTCAAGTTGTTTCCTGTACTCAACGGTAGATTCATCAAAAACAACATGGGGTGTTTCCTCCACAACTAGGGTTCTTTTATTGAAAACTCTATATGCCTTGCTTCTTTGGGAATATCCCATAAAGAGACCGTCATCAGTTTTAGCATCAAAGGCATTTAGCTGTGTTTTACCATTGTTGTGGATGAAACACTTACAACCAAAAACATGAAAGTAAGCAACAGTAGGAGTTCTATTATTCCAAACCTCATAGGGAGTTTTGCCATGTCTCCCTACTATCATACTCTGTACGGGTGTGGCGGTGTGTTGACAGCTTGACCCGAACCTGGGTAGGTCCGCTTCGCAATCATGGACCTTCCGCTTCCTTCAGTGGTTCTTCCTTCTTTCAAAGAACACCATTCATTGGGGCGTCCCGATGCAGAGCTCATGCTTGGATCCCATTCGATCACGAAATCGATTATCGCCTTGTTGAGAAACTCTCCTCCTCTATCTGATCTGATCTTGATTATGGAGAGGGATTTCTCATTCTGGATCCTTCTCAGCAGCTCAGGTAGCTTGGTCAAGGTTTCACTCTTCTTATACAGGAAGATAATCCAAGTGTACCTTGAATAATCATCTACTATTACAAGTGCATGCTTTCGGCCGCTCAAAGTCGTTGGCTTGATAGGACCAAATAGATCCATGTGGAGTAGATCTAAGATCCTTGTTGTGAGCGTTGTAGGCTGAACTGGCTTGAACGATGCCTTGGTCTGCTTTCCCTTCTGACATGCATCACAGAGTGCTTCCTTTTTGAATGCTTCATTTAGAAGTCCTCTGACCAGCTTCTGAGAGCTAATCTTGTTGATGGCTTTGAAGTTTAGGTGACATAGTCTTTTGTGCCACAGCCATACATTCTCAGCTACTGTCTTGGATAGAAAACAGGAGTTAGGTGTCCCTGTGTTCCAATCAATCATGTAGACATCTCTTCTTCTGAATCCTTGTAGCTTTATTTCACCAGATAAGATGTCTATCACCATACACTTCAAGATGGTGAAGACTATTAGATTCTTCTCGTCACAAAACTGGCTTATGCTCAGGAGGTTGTATTTGAGCCCTTTGACATAATGAACTTTGGATATTACAATGTTTCCTCGGTGCAGCTCTCCAAAGCCTTTTGTCTGTCCTCTAGAGCTATCTCCAAAGGTTACATCGGGACCTCTTTCTTTGATGTATTTGGTCAGCATCTTCTTGTTCCCGGTCATATGCCTCGAGCATACAGAGTCTACAAACCATTCTTCACCTACAAAATTTGAGCTTGAGGAGATGTGGTTGTAGTCCTTCCACCTTTTCTCTTCATCAGCTGAGTTTGCCATCAGGCAATCATACTCCTCGTCTTCATCAGAAAAGAAACCGCTGCTTGATTCGATATGCTCCTGGTCTTCTCCGATGAGAGCTTTTCTTCTGTCTTCCTTTCTGCCCACCTCCTTCTTGGTTTCGTCCTTCTTGAGCTCGGGACAATCCATTTGGATGTGTCCTATTTTGTGACAGTTGTAGCATTCAACTTTCCAGCTTCCAGCCTTCTGGTTCCTTCTTGGGTTCTCCTTGTAGTTTTTCTTATATTTGGAGTAGTTCTTTCTGAAATTGCTGAACCTTTGCATTATGAAAGCCATTTCTTCCTCAAAATCTAGTGGATTTGGAGGTTTCACATCAGATAGGCTCTTAGCAGGGGACTCGGCTGCAAATGCGATTCCCTTCTCTGCAGGCTCAGTTGAGGATGAACTTGGAAGTTCGAACTCATAAGCCTTTAGATCAGAGAACAGCTCCTGAATCTTTATTTTATTCAGGTCCTTGGACTCTCTCATGGCTACGGCCTTCATGCTCCATTCGGGGTTGAGAGATCTGAGGACCTTAAGTGCCATTTCCCTGTTGCCATAGGTTTTGCCCAGGGAGTTGATCTCATTGATAATTTCAGTGAACCTTGTGTCCACTTGGTCTATAGATTCACCATTCTTCATTTTAAAGTTGTCAAATTTTTGGATAGCAATTGACAACTTGTTTTCCTTGATCAGCTCCGTTCCTTCACACATTAGAGCTAATGTGTCCCAAATTTCTTTGGCATTCTTACGCTTTTGATCTAGACCATGGTGGATTTGTCAAGAGTTTGGTATAACACATCTCCGGCCCTGTTGTCAAGATTGGCGGCTTTCTTTCTTCGGGGTCGCCTCCGTTCTCTTCATAGGAATCTTTTCGGGCCTCCCAGCTGCGATCTCCTCGGCTGTGTTGTCCTTCTCAAAAATGAATGGACCGTCTTCAATGATGCACCACATGTCGTCATGAATTGAAGATAAGTGTGCCTGCATTCTTATCTTCCAGAGATCATACTCGTCAACTGAAAAGACAGGGAGTCTAGAGTGCATGTGTTCCATTATAAAGTGAGAGATAAGATATATATATCTAATATAGATGCGTTCGTGAAAAAATGAACCAACCTCTCTGATACCACTTGTAGGTCACAAGTCGTCCAGGAGCAAGTCTAGAGGGGGGGTGAATAGACTTGTTGAAACTCTTGAACTCTTTTTCACGAAGAGTGAGTTTCTTCAGCTGATAGTTAAACAAATGACTTGGAGACGTTTGTTCTTGGATATGTGCGGAAGTCAGCTGATGACGAATAGAAATTAACTTAATGAAACACTTAACAATGTATGCGTAGCTTAAGGTATGATGCAAAGAAACAAGAATAACACAGCAATTATAGTGGTCTCAGAGGTGGGGTAATCCTCTACTAATCCACTTTTCTCCAAACTATTGGAGATGAATTCACTATAATTTTCAACGGTGATAAATATTACGTTGATTCAAACCACACTACAACGACTTCCAACCGGTGGAAATCCGTGCCGTTGTACACACTGATCGCCTTGCACCTCTTGATCCTCGATCCTCGGATGCCTTCTGATCTCTTACTTCAACCAGTGAAGTACCCCGTACTCAAGATTATAGACAAGAGTGTTTGTCTTCTCCAACTTAAGAGCTTCCTTAAGAATGAACTTTTAGATCTGCTCTTTTCACGATGCTATTTGATTGCTTGAGATTGCTTGATTGCTTTGATCGCTAGAATGTATGTTCGCACCGGTAGTTGCTCAGTTTCAAATCTTCGGATATATATAGATCACGATCTCTGAGCTTCTTCCTTGTAGCCATTGCAATTCTTTTGAACAAATCCGTCCGTTGGAGAGAGACTTCATTGTTTATTCTTTTCTGAACGTTGCAAGGCTGGATTCCCATTATTTAATTTTATCTTCCGACCGTTGTGAAGACTTCTGCATGTGAGCGCCGAATCTTTTGAATATAAAAGGATTAAAGTCTTCAAGGTGGGTCAGGATGATTTATTTAAATCATATCTCTTGCGGGAATCACTCCAATTTGTCTCTTCACGTTGCATGTGAGTCTTTCCGTAATACTTGACTTTTCAACGCATGCTGACGTGGACTTGGAGTACTAGGCTGTAGTCGAGTAGGCTGATATGCAGCTAACATCTCTGCAGGTAGGTCCTCTCGGCTGTTCACTGTTTTGTGACTTATCTGGTCAGGTGACTTCCCTGAGGTTCCTCGGCTGCAGTCTGGTCAAACTTCTCTGATAAATTTAGTTGACCAGAGCTACTCTGACTGGAGTCGGCTGTTCCTCTCTGATGGACTAGGCTGTACTTAGTACTTAGCCGTTTTTCAGCCTAACAAATTTTTGGCCTACAGAAGACACTCATTTGGTTCTTCTTTATATTTTGCCAAGTTTTATACTTAACATATTTTGGCCTATGGAAGATACTCATTTGGTTCTTCCTTACATTTTGCCAAGTAATGAACATTTGATTTTAATGACATCATCAAAATCTAACAAGTATTCCTAACACGAATTTGTAGTCATACCTTTTGGTTTGACGAATGCTCCGGCGACGTTTATGCAGCTTATGAATAAAACATTTATCGAGTACCTCGATAAATTTGTGGTGGTCTTTATTGATGATATTTGATTTATTCCAAGAATGAGAGATCATGGCGAGCATTTGAGAACTGTGTTGAGTATTTTGAGGGCTGATAAGCTTTATGCTAAGTTTTCCAAATGTGAATTCTAGTTGAAAGAAGTCGCTTTTCTGGGATATATTGTATCGGCCGAAGGTATTCGGGTAGACCCTCAAAAGGTTGAAGCAGTCTTAGCTTGGGAGCCTCTACGAAATGTTTAGGAAGTTCGGAGTTTTCTAGGATTAACCATTTATTATCATCAATTTGTCGAAGGTTTTTCAAAAATTGCTCGACCACTCACTCGGCTATTGCAGAAAACTCAGAAGTTTGAGTGGAGTGATGAGTGTCGGAAGAGTTTTGATGAGTTGAAGAAGAGGCTGACTATGTCTCTGGTCCTAGCCTTACCACAACGGACTGAAGGTTTCGTTATGTAACACCCCCAAAACCATCTGGGATATTACAGCACCGTGGGCCCCGCGCCGAAACCCACCAGACTAAAAAATGTTTTCAAAAACGTTTAAAAATTGCCAAAAGGCCAATGACGGTAAAGTTTTTAAATACTAAAATATTTTTCAAAACGTTGTTCCCATTTACCGTCAGAAAATACCGTTTGAAAACACAAGGCAAAGACGCCAAAAGGACATTTAGAAAGTATACACTAGTTGGAAAAATGCTGAATGCCGTTATAAAATTACACACGCATCAGATAGAGACATAATTAATTACATTTGCAGCAGAATTATAAAAATCAGAATGAACACTCGAATCCCAATGACCATGCCATAGCCAGTATCACCGGAAAGCTCATCCTTTCACGACCGCTACTAGCTCGTACTCCGAGTACCTAAAAGATAAAGCCCACGACGGGGTCAGCCATAATACTCAACAATGATAACGATCACATCACATAAACAATTACATATCAATGTAATTTACAGAGTAAGAATATTTCCAATAATAATCTTACCGAAGTAACCTTACCAATCCATCACAATCCATATCAATTTAACCCTTATCAAAATCCACATCTTGCGACCTTGAGTAATGAATGAATTCAAGAGGTAACCATCAGTACTGTATCCGAAACAATACCAAAATTCTCAAACATAAACATATCTCCAGAATGGAATAAACTGGCTAAGTCCGATTCTGTCCACTGGATCGCACAATCGAATCCCAATCCTGATAAAACCGATATCACACGGCACATCTGTAAACCAACTGTCCCGAGACAAAGGCAAGTCCCGGATATCAATACAATGCATGAATGCTCACACAATAAATAATGATAAACAACCAATGCATCAAAACGAGAATATCAATGACATGATATTTCCACACAAGATCGACAAAGGATCAACCACGAACGAGAATACCATGATGTGGTAACTCCAACAAGATCAATGAAGAATCAATAACCGAGAATACCGACAATACGGCAAATTCCAACAAGATCAATAAAAGGTCAACAATCGAGAATACCGACGACACGGTAAGGGTCAATGAAGAATCAATAACCGAGAATAACGACGACACGGTAAATTCCAACGAGATCAATAAAGAATCAATAACCGAGAATAACGACGACACGGTAAACTCCAACAAGATCAATGAAGAATCAATAAACGAGAATACCGACAATACGGTAAACTCCAACGAGATCAATGAAGAATCAATAACTGAAAGTACTGACGACACGGTAAACTCCAACAAGATCAATAAGAGTCAACAACTGAGAATACTGGCGATATGGTAAACTCCAACGAGAGCAATAATGGACCAATAACCAAGAATACCAACGATAGGGCAAACTCCCAAACAGAACAATAAGAATCAATAACGAACGAGATTACCACTGACAGGGTGAACTCCAAACGGAATTTATAAAGGGTCTATAACGAACGAGATTACCGACAATAGGATAACTGCAAACTAGATTAATAAAGGATCGACGAGGACAGATACACGAGAGGGTAAAATCGTCAACCATATACAAATCACATATACGGGATTTCAAAGACAACCCGACTTTTGAACAAATCCGATTAAACATGGACTGTGAGCGATCAATCAATAAGACTCAATATGGACGTCACGATACGCCTGATCCGGACATGTGTCCGTATACAATCCAACCACGGGTATAGATCAGATACACGTCTGGTCTCATATCTAATCAGCCTCAAGAAGTACGTCTCGTGTGCACGGTTCAATATGAGGTCAACACCAACATATGCTACACGTGCCCGCCCTGAAAATCCTACACATGAACGATCAGAACGTATCTGACTCCAGATATGTCACGATACAACATGACAACAAATCTCGAAGAAACGCATATCCAACAAGGATCAGAAGACTTTCCAAAACAGCAACAATAACTCGATTATGAAAGACCGACACGACCACAATGTCATATTCTGTCAGAAAATAGTTCACAACACGCTCAACAATGCATATGATAATAGCACATAAACTCCCAAGGCAACAGCCAAGGGTCACGGAAGCATCTACACAGGAATACTCCGGACAATATCACATAAACTCCCAAGGCAGCATCCAAGGGTCACAGAAGAATCTACTCAGGAATACTCCGGACAATATCACATAAACTCCCAATGTAACACCCCAAACTAGGCGGATATTACAGTGCCGTAGATCCCCAACTGGGACCCACCAGGCAAATGAAAATGAATGAATTACACAAGATAAATGTAGTACCGAACTACATTACAACAATAATTACTCCGATGAGGAGTTTAGTTACAACACACCAGGATAATACCGAATACTAGTGTATTTTATATGAAGATAAAATACACAACACTGAATGAAACGGAGTATTCAAATGAAAGTTTGCAGCGGAAAATAAAGGACAATAACATGAATAATCAAAGATCGGGGCCCCTACTAGTATCACTAGGACTCCTCGACATCAACATGCTATTCCTGCGTTTGCCTTGCCATGACCTGAAAAACAAAATCCCCAAACGGGGTCGATTACAAAGAACAACAATCCTCAAGGGTTGAAAAATACACAATCATGATTTAATCGAAGTTAAGAAATATTCTTAGTTATGAATTACGCTGAAGAGGAGTATCATAGTACGCCCGTAATGTTCTCGTGCAAGTGTACAACACCCGTCTGTACCTAATTAGTCTCACGAGACAATATGACCCGTGTGCATGGTCTAATGTATTGGTGAACCCAATACAATAACCATCGTGTGCCCGACTAAAAATTCCACACAGACACACCCGCCACGCAATATGAACCTGAAGGTCACATGAACGAGAATGACCATAATGAATATCAATGAATAATAATTAGACAAGGCCAAGAATGACTCACCGAGATGAGAGTAATAATGAAATGAATGATAGCTCAACGAAAAGATTGGAACCGCTGTTCCTTATGATCAAGTGATTAATTGACAATAACAAGTTTTAATATGATTAATACAATGATGAATGAGTTATGATTATGAATGATCAACAACAAAAGGTATGAATATCCTTTTAACCGAGTAAGAATTAACTTACAAAATACCGATGAAGAAAGTCCTTCCACGAACAAATGTCCTAAATGAAGTGTCGGTCGCACGAACAACCTTAATTCAATACAATTACCGACAATCCGATCAATATACGAATCAAACACGAATATAACGAACTCAAAACGTCGATACGATAAAACTAAGTCCATTGAGGTATTGAAACAAACACGTTGGCCCAAACTCCGATTGTTTACAATCAAACTTCAATATACCAATATCAAATCCCCAAGAAGTGTTTCAAACCAATAAAACATCTCCAATACGATCAATAATCCGTTATGAATATCCAAAAATGTGATTATAACAACAATTAGTCGAAAATCCCCAATTCCAACTCGATTTACAAGGTGTTCTTGAATAATCCCTCAATAATCCAATGAATCCTTATACAAACTCATAATCATATACATATCCCTTCATATATCATGATTATAACGTCCAAAACATCCTATTTCAACACAAAATCGAAGTCCAAAGTGTTGAAGGAATTACCTCTTGATGATCCAAGTGCTTTAATCCAAGAACACGCGTTAGATTGATTATCCGGCTTCACGATCTAAAGGATATGAAGAAAATCAAACAACCAAATGATTTGTGAAGGAAAACCCTCCCTCAAGCTTCCTCTCTCGGTTGCAAGTGAAAAAATGGGAAAGAAATGGAAGAAATGCTGAAAAAACGAATTTAAGGGAGTTGATCGCTGCCGGACACGGCCGTGCCGATCGGCGCGGTCGTGTCGCATACCGGCCGACAGGTTGGCAGCAGTGACTCGACCGTGTCCTCGCTTGACACGGTCGCGGCGCGGAGGGCCTCCCGGCGATGACCCGTCCGACAGCCGACTTCGGCATGACTCGGCCGTGCAGGCGACACGGTCGGGCGTGTCGGCAGTCGGTTCTGGCTTATCCGGAAGGGTTCGACTCGGCCGTGCCAGACGACACGGTCGGGTCCTGAGGCAGACACTTCGGCACTTTCCGGACGAGTACGGCACGGGCCGTGTCGGACGACACGGCCGAGTTCGTTCGGCAGTGATCGGCCAATGAGCGGTTGAGCTAAAACGACCATAACTCTCTCGTCCGGACTCCGATTGACTCACCGTTTGAACCATTGGAAAGCTAACTCGATGCTCTATAATATTGCAAAGATTTAGAATTTTTGGAGTTACCAAAATTTAATGGTGATCTAACAAAGTCGAACTCATATGAGGAAAGTTGAAACAATGAACAATAACGATACACAACTCGAAGTTTTTCCGAACGGTGAACACGGTGAATGAACATGATTGATGAATGATTATAATTGAGTGAAAATCCACTGAGTGACAATCACCGAATGAAATAACTGAATGATAATGACTGAATAACAACCGGGAATTACATACTCCCCCACTTAAAAAGAGTTTCGTCCCCGAAACTAAGGGTCAAACAACTCGGGATAACTCTCCCGCATATTCTCCTCGGTTTCCCCTGTGGCCTCTTCGACTCCGTGTCTAGACCACTGAATCTTGACTAAAGGGATCGTCTTGTTCCTCAACTGTTTGATTCGCCGCTCTAACACTCGTACAGGACGCTCCTCGTACGAATGATCATCTGCGATCCCGATTTCGTCGAACTGAAGTATGTGACTCGGGTCAGCAACATACCTCCGTTACTGAGAGACGTGAAACACATTATGAATCCTGCTCAAAGCCGTAGGTAAAGCCAATCGATAAGCTAACTCGCCTACTCGATCCAAAATTTCAAATGGTCCAATGAATCTCGGGCTCAACTTCCCCTGTTTTCCGAAATGGAAAATACCTCGACTCGGGGATACCTTGACCAAAACATGGTCACCCGTCTCGAACTCTAGTGGTCGACGATGATTATCCGCATACGATTTCGCCGACTGAAATGTCAACATACGACTCTTGATCAAAGCTACCTTCTCCCGGACGGCTATAAGCATATCGGGCTCTGCCGATTGATTCTAACAAGTCATCCTAACACAAAAGGAGATCGACAAAGACGACCGCATACAAGGCCTCGTAAGTCGCCATCTAAATGGAAGCATGCCAACTATTATTATACGTGAACTCGATCAACGGTAGTTGGCTTCCCAATCGTCCTTCCAATCGAGGACGCATGCCCTCAACATGTCCTCTAATGTCCGAATAGTTCTCTCGATTGTCCGTTTGACCGAGGATGAAAGGCGATCGAGATTAAGCCGAGTTCCCATAAAGACGATGAATCGATTTCCAAAAATGTGACACAACCCGTCCGTCACGATTGGAAACAATACTTTTAGGAGTACCGTGCAGTCTCACTATCTCCTTGATGAACAACTAGGCCAGTCTCTTGGGACTCCACAAATCCTTGATCTCAAGGAAATGAGTTGATTTAGTTAAGCGGTCCGCGATCACTCAGATCGTATTTATGCCACGATGACTCGTCGGCAATTCGTGATGAATTCCATAGAAATGTCTTCCCACTTCCATTACGGAATAGGAGCGGTATCGCATACTCGCCGGTCGCTGAGGTTCCATCTTGACTTGTTGACAGGTTAAGCATCTCGAAACAAATTCTGCGACTTCTCGCTTCATATTACTCCACCAGTAATTTTGTTTCAAGTCCTTGTACATCTTGCTGGACCCCGGATGAACAGAATAAGGGATAGCATGAGCTCCTCTCAAAATAGAGTTTTTCAACTCGATATTCACCGCACGCAGAACCGGTTCTTAAACCTCAAAAGTCCATCCTCGTGGACCACGAATCTGTGGGCTTTCCCGAGCCACATCTTCACGAATGCGCAACAATGCCGGGTCCGAACTCCGATTCTCTCCGATTACCTCCTCAAGTGACGATGAAATCTCTAACATACAAAGTCGTCTCGAATTGGCTGAGCGGACCTCGATCTCGGGTCTAAGGAATTCCTGCTGAAGCTCCTTCTAAACTGTTAAACGAGCAAGCATATGCTCCTGAACGGACTTACGACTCAAGGCGTCGGCGACAACGTTCGCCTTGCCCGGGTGGTAAAGGATCTCGATATCAAAATCTTTGATTAGTTCCAACCACCGCCTCTATCGCATATTTAACTCCTTGTGAGTAAATATATACTTCAACTCTTGTGATTGGTGAAGATCTGATAGGTGATTCCATAAAGGTAACGACGCCAAATTTCCAACGCGAAAACCACGGCTGCTAGCTCCGGCCGTGGGTTGGATAATTAACCAGTTAATCCGAGGAAACATCGGATTTACTTAATATCTTACGGAGATTGCAAATCTCGGATAGTCTCCGACTTCGAGGGTCGACACGAACTCGCTGATGAAATTACATGCCCGAGAAAGTCACTTGGACCTCCAGAACTCACATTTGGAAAACTTTCCATAAAGTTGCTCTCGTCTCAACACGCCGAGAACTGAAGAAAATGAACCTCGTGTTCCTATCGGCTAAGAGAATAAATCAAAATGTCGCCGATGAATACAACAACAACCGATCTAAAAGTCGATGAAAACCCGATTCATTAACTCCATGAATACCACAGTGCAATAGTTAGCCCGAACGGCATAACTACGAGCTCATAATGACCATAGCGTGTATGAAACGCTGTCCTCGCGATATCCGACTCTCGAATCCGAATCGGTGATATCCAGATCTTAAGTCGATCTTGGAAAATACTGAAGCTCCTCGAAGTTGATCTAAAAGATCATCAATACGAGGTAAAGGATACTACTCTTGATCATCGCCTGCTCAACTCTTGGTAATTAATACACACATGAGACGAGCCATCCTTCTCCTTGACAGATCACACTGGTGCTCCTCACGGGGACGCAATCGGTCGGAGATGACCTTTCTCGAATTACTCCTCGAGTTGAATCTTCAACTCTGCATTCTCGCCTGGCCATCCGATACGGTGCCTTCGATAAAGGGGACGACTGGCTCCAACTCACTCCCGAATTCCCTTACTCTATGTGAAGGCAACCAGATAACTCGTCTGCGGAAATACATCGTCAACCGATGACAATGATACTACGAATGATTGAACATTTGATTGCCTAGAATGGTCAATCGATAAAAAGAGATACCAATAATGATTGAACAACTCGATTGCCTTAGAAAGGTCAATCGATGAAGATGATATAATGAATGTTTGAATAACTCGATTGCCTTTGAAAGGCCAATCGATAAAAATAATACAATGAATGATTGAATAACTCGATTGCCTTAAAAAGGCCAATCGATGAAAATGATACAATGAATGATTGAATGACTCGATTGTCTTAGAAAAGCCAATCGATGGAAATGATACAAGGAATGATTGAATAACTCGATTGCCTTAGAAAGGCCAATCGATGAAAATGATGCAATGAATGATTGAATAACTCGATTGCCCTAGAAAGGCCAATCGATGAAAATGATACAAAGAATGATTGAATAGTTCGATTGTGGAATTTCTCTGCTTCCGCCATAATAGAAATTCTACTGGAACAACGGGGATTACTTCCCTGAAGCACACATTCGACAACCAACGACGGAAAGATAGCGACCAAACGCTAACAAACACTGAGGATAGTATCAAGACGGTTAGACCAACTAGTACCGAAAATTACATCGTCCTAAGATAAATTCACCACGATTAGGTCCACCAACCAATCGCGGTTACTAAGCTTACTTAGGTATGATTCCGAAAATGAATGAATGCGGTGTACCAGCATCAAAAGGTACACACAAGTTGAAATAAAATTACGAGTATACCTGAAATCGTTCGGACCACCGGATCGTCGATCCTCCTCATCATATGAATCTGGGACTTGCTGGTCCCCGAACCGGACGCTCCCGTCTGATAAATACGAGCTCCAACTCTATTTGCTTCCATTGTCTTAAACGACGATGACAAAGCAGTCTGATTCTGAAACGCTGGTTGCTTCGGGGCCTGAGATGCCGCCGGAGTCGACTTGGAGTCCTTTCGGCAAAAACGGGCCTTATGCCCAAAATTCCCACAATTATAGCACGTGATAGACGGTTTCAGACACTCAGTGCTGAAATGACCCGGCGTTCCACAATTGAAACAGGTGATGACCGAACTGGCCGCTCGGGAATGAGATCCCGCACGATTATGCGCCGTAGAAGGTCGCTCAGAAACGATAGGGCTCACACGAGGCTTCTTGAAGGTTGACTGACCGCCTTTGGGTTGATGACGCTTCGTTGATTTCCTGTTGACATATGCAGGTTGCTGCTCAGCAATTTCCTTAGCGGTGGCTGCACGGGAGAGTTCTCTCGATTAATCCGGTCGAGTGGCGCAATGATGATTGAGCAACCGCACATGGGTCATCATGGCCTGCATAAAAGTGAGTGGATCAACCCAAACATCTTCTCGATCGAGCGAGTCACGGCACGATTTCCCGGCCAGTGATTATTTATCGGGTTTCGGTCCGCACTGCGCCTCTTCTCGTGCATCCTCGATGCCTCTCTCCATACGGAAGTAGGAAGGTCGCATAATGATTATATTACCCGCATGATTAGCACGTTATGATTATGTCATGAGATGATGAAAATGAGTATACATGCTCTAACTTAATGATTATATGAATGATTTACTGAAGTTACATGATTATCTGATGAAATTCTTGAAATGATTATCTTGAATAACTTAACAAGATTGATAAGATGATTATCCAGATTGACAACTGAGTAATGAAATGAATTAAGTGATTAATGAGTGAACATGATTGTCCTAATCACAATGAATGATGATGTTTGAGGATTGTTAATTGATGAATGATGAATGAATGACTATTGCCAGAAATTATACCATGGCGTTAGAAATCTTACAGTTCTTATTCGATTGGCTCGGCATTTGCACAGGTCACACGTGACGCGAAAGTCCAATGATACTAGTCTGATGACGATGATTTCAAATAAGACATGACTCGGAAGGTAGTATTCAAAACCACTCTCCGATACCAACTCTGTAACACCCCAAACTAGGCGGATATTACAGTGCCGTAGATCCCCAACTGGGACCCACCAGGCAAATGAAAATGAATGAATTACACAAGATAAATGTAGTACCGAACTACATTACAACAATAATTACTCCGATGAGGAGTTTAGTTACAACACACCAGGATAATACCGAATACTAGTGTATTTTATATGAAGATAAAATACACAACACTGAATGAAACGGAGTATTCAAATGAAAGTTTGCAGCGGAAAATAAAGGACAATAACATGAATAACTGAAAGATCGGGGCCCCCTACTAGTATCACTAGGACTCCTCGACATCAACATGCTATTCCCGTGCGTTTGCCTTGCCATGACCTGAAAAACAAAATCCCCAAACGGGGTCAGTTACAAAGAACAACAATCCTCAAGGGTTGAAAAATACACAATCATGATTTAACTGAAGTTAAGAAATATTCTTAGTTATGAATTACGCTGAAGAGGAGTATCATAGTACGCCCGTAATGTTCTGTGCAAGTGTACAACACCCGTCCGTGTACCTAATTAGTCTCACGAGACAATATGACCCGTGTGCACGGTCTAATGTATTGGTGAACCCAATACAATAACCATCGTGTGCCCGACTAAAAATTCCACACAGACACACCCGGCCACGCAATATGAACCCAGAAGGTCACATGAACGAGAATGACCATAATGAATATCAATGAATAATAATTAGACAAGGCCAAGAATGACTCACCGAGATGAGAGTAATAATGAAATGAATGATAGCTCAACGAAAAGATTGGAACCGCTGCTCTTATGATCAAGTGATTAATTGACAATAACAAGTTTTAATATGATTAATACAATGATGAATGAGTTATGATTATGAATGATCAACAACAAAAGGTATGAATATCCTTTTAACCGAGTAAGAATTAACTTACAAAATACCGATGAAGAAAGTCCTTCCACGAACAAATGTCCTAAATGAAGTGTCGGTCGCACGAACAACCTTAATTCAATACAATTACCGACAATCCGATCAATATACGAATCAAACACGAATATAACGAACTCAAAACGTCGATACGATAAAACTAAGTCCATTGAGGTATTGAAACAAACACGTTAAGGCCCAAACTCCGATTGTTTACAATCAAACTTCAATATACCAATATCAAATCCCCCAAGAAGTGTTTCAAACCAATAAAACATCTCCAATACGATCAATAATCCGTTATGAATATACAAAAATGTGATTATAACAACAATTAGTCGAAAATCCCCAATTCCAACTCGATTTACAAGGTGTTCTTGAATAATCCCTCAATAATCCAATGAATCCTTATACAAACTCATAATCATATACATATCCCTTCATATATCATGATTATAACGTCCAAAACATCCTATTTCAACACAAAATCGAAGTCCAAAGTGTTGAAGGAATTACCTCTTGATGATCCAAGTGCTTTAATCAGAAGAACACGCGTTAGATTGATTATCCGGCTTCACGATCGAAAGGAGATGAAGAAAATCAAACACCCAAATGATTTGTGAAGGAAAAACCCTCCCTCAAGCTTCCTCTCTCGGTTGCAAGTGAAAAAATGGGAAAGAAATGGAAGAAATCTGAAAAAACGAATTTAAGGAGTTGGTGCTGCCGGACACGGCCGTGCCGATCGGCACGGCCGTGTCGCATACCGGGCCGACAGATTGCCGACAGTGACTCGACCGTGTCCTCGCTTGACACGGTCGCGGCGCGAAGGGCCTCCCGATGACCCGTCCGGCTGACTTCGGCATGACTTCGGCCGTGCTGGCGACACGGTCGGGCGTCTGGCGATCGGTTACGGCTTATCCGGAAGGGTTCGACTCGGCCGTGCGACGACACGGTCGGGTCCCGAGGCGACACTTCGGCACTTTCGGACGAGTACGGCACGGGCCGTGTCGGACGACACGGCCGAGTTCGTTCGGCAGTGATCGGCCAATGAGCGGTTGAGCTAAAACGACCATAACTCTCTCGTCCGGACTCCGATTGACTCACCGTTTGAACCATTGGAAAGCTAACTCGATGCTCTATAATATTGCAAAGATTTAGAATTTTTGGAGTTACCAAAATTTAATGGTGATCTAACAAAGTCGAACTCATATGAGGAAAGTTGAAACAATGAACAATAACGATACACAACTCGAAGTTTTTCCGAACGGTGAACACGGTGAATGAACATGATTGATGAATGATTATAATTGAGTGAAAATCCACTGAGTGACAATCACCGAATGAAATTACTGAATGATAATGACTGAATTACAACCGGGTATTACACCCAAGGCAGTAGCCAAGGGTCACGGAAGCATCTACATAGGGATACTCCGGACAATGTCACAAAACGTAACAAACAATGGTGCACACTCACCACATGAAATATCAACACACACACATGCAATAATGCAACAGGATATCTAGCGAATATAATTTACCTCAGGCTGGAGACGCTAACCTCCCACGATAAACATCATTGAATGAATACACGGTTATCCGAATAATCCAAATTGAAGTACAGTCCATTACTAATACCAAACCACCATCTCGAGTTCAATATCAACATAGTAACTAACCTTGATATCCAACTTCTCATATAACAGACCAAATATAATCCATGTCTTCATTTCCACTAGACATCCTTAACATCATTATGATTAATCTCATTCCAAGCATAATATACATACCATCATTCCGACAATTCATATTCAAAGATACCATTGCTATATGAATCATAAATGAAATGAAAGTGAAACCATTTATTAAACATTATGAACTGAGCAAGGATAAATTGCCTTGATACCGATACGATGAAGTTGTGACCAATCTCGTCATCTCCATCTATAAGCTTCGTAGCCCCGACTCACCGTAGCACAACGGTTAATATCAACGATCACTTAACGCAACCTAATACAATAATCAATCAACGATACGTTCGATCACAATAAACAACCGGTATAATCAACCAATCAAACTCAACGGTATATCGATCATACGAAATCAAACCATATCAACTCTTATCAATACGAATACAAGCCGAATTTCGATAATCAATAGTTCTATCAACGTCTACAACATTCTTGGTTCCGACTTCAATCTTAAATTCGGATTAACACGGCTCATTCTTGCAAATTCATAGGAATACAATTAACCGTAATCCTTCCAATTTATGGACATATATCATTCAAGAATAATCATATAACAAAATTAACTGTAATCCTTCCAATTTACGGACATATATCATCCAAGAATTCTTCAAGAACATGAATTAGTCCATAATCATGTTTGAAGCCAACAAAACGACGTAATTCGATGTGTTCTAACATCTAATCATCATCTAATCCATAACCCAAGGCATGCATCATTTTATTCTTCAATATACGATTCGTATAATCTCAAAATCATAACATCAATATCATAATCATCACTATATGGAGAAGAACATCAACACTAACATCAAAATCTGAATTCAAGGAGTAGAGTTCATCAACATACCTTTTGAAGAAGAACCACAAGGATCAAACACTTCAAGAATCATTAACATCTTCATATCCAAGCCTCAAATTCATGCTCTCAAGCTCCTAACCAAGTTAAAAGTGTCTAGAATACACTTAGAAGTGAAGAAGGACGAGCTGGGGTGGGAGAAATGAGTTTCCTTTCGTGAGCAAATGAAAGACCAGCTCTTATTATATAAACTGCGCATCTCGTTACGTACGTTAAGTCCCAACCTTAACGTACGTAAGGCCTTTAACGTACGCTATATGTCCTGTATAGCGTACGTAATCGTCATCCAGGGTTAACTGTACTATTTTGTACCTTGCGTTACGTACGTAATACCATCACCATAGCGTACGTAATGTAGCAGTTGACTTGCTACAGTATCAACCCATATTACGTACGTAATATGCCATGCATAGCGTACGTAATGCTGAGGTTGACT
This sequence comes from Orobanche coerulescens, assembly GCA_033398695.1. Classification (NCBI taxonomy): domain Eukaryota; kingdom Viridiplantae; phylum Streptophyta; class Magnoliopsida; order Lamiales; family Orobanchaceae; genus Orobanche; species Orobanche coerulescens. Next base: position 124,607,593 of record CM065817.1, read on the forward strand.
CGCCTGTCCACATCCTGCGCCGAAAGCAGCCGATACCGGGTCCCACCTGCCGACCATGGCTCGATCCTATCTGAATCCCTTCTTAACGTACGTAATGTACATTCCTTAACGTACGTTAATCCTGTTTACTTACGTACGTAAGACTCCTTACATAGCGTACGTAACGGCTTTCATACTTAGCCATTTCTGCCCCTGTCTGTCGTCTCAATAAACCGAACACATACACGCGACATACCGAATACATATATTCGTCCCAATAACATTTCCATACGATACATCTGATGCACGATATCCTCAATTACAATTGTCGACCAAGTACGGCAATCTTACAAATACTCATACGGTATATCCGACATCGAAAAACACACCAAGCATGTAATATCCTAGAATTAAAAATAACCTCGATAGATATACTGGCACGACTGTCACATTTCCCAAAATTATTTATCCATACTGTATCGGTCCCACTCTGTACAGTACAACTCAGATAAAATGATGCGAAAAATTCATAGTGAAATTCTAGGATATTACACGTTATTTATAGTGATGCTTCTAAACAAGGATTAGGATGTGTATTGATGCAAAACGAGAGAGTAGTGGCTTATGCGTCTCGATAATTAAAGCCATATGAGATGAATATCCTACCCATGATCTTGAGTTAGCCGCCGTGGTGTTTGCGTTGAAAATTTGGAGGCATTACTTATATGGTTCTTCTTGTCGAGTGTATACGGATCATAAGAGCTTGAAGTATATATTCACGCAGAAAGAGCTTAACATGCGCCAGCGGCGATGGTTGGAATTGCTTAAAGATTATGATCTTGACATTCTTTACCATCCAGGTAAAGCGAATGTCGTTGCCGATGCTTTAAGCCGCAAGTCAGTCGTGTTGCAGAGATTGGAATTACTTACCATTCAACCGAAGTTGAGATGAGAGTTATTTAATGTGGAGATTGAAGTTTGGCCCCAAGTAACGCAAGGACAATTACATTTCCTTGAGGTCACATCCTCCGTGATGCAAGATATTAAGTCCAACCAGTTAGACGATCCCTTATTGGTGCAGCTTCGGGAAGATGTTATTAAAGGAAAGGCTTCAGGATTCTTAATTGATGAAGACAGAGTTCTACGATTTCGAGGTAGAATTTGTATACCAAAGCGGGATGATCTCAAACAAGTGATTTTAATGAAGCACATTCTACTCCGTACCCGATCCATCCGGGTACGAGTAAAATGTACAAAGACTTGAAGAAAAAATTTTGGTAGCCGAACATGAAGAAAGATGTAATGGAATTCATGTCGAAATGCTTGACTTGTCAGCAGGTTAAAGCTGAGCATCAACGACCTGTCGGAAAGTTGCAACCATTACCAATTCCGGAATGGAAGTGGGAGGACATCGGGATGGGTTTTATTGTGGGAATGCCAAGGACGCAAACTGGAATGAATTTGATTTGGGTAATCGTTGATTGGTTAACCAAATCAGCATATTTTTTGGGCATTCGAGATACTTGGGGATCAGAGAGATTAGCTCGTTTATTCATTGCAGAGATTGTGAGACTTCATGGTACCCCAAAAAGTATTGTTTCGGATCGCGATGGTCATTTTGTGTCACATTTCTGGTAGGCAGTGCATCGAGCACTCGGTACCAAACTGAATTTTAGCAGTGCCTATCATCCCCAGACAGATGGACAATCGGAGAGAACGATCCAAACATTGGAGGACTTGTTGAGAGCTTGTGCGCTGGATTGGAAGGAAAATTGGGAGATTCACTTACCGTTTATCGAATTCGCATATAATAATAGTTGCATAGTTCGATTAGAATGGCTCCATTTGAAGCATTATATGGAAGATGGTGTAGATCGCCAATTTTTTGGGACGAACCGTACAAATTACTTGGGGTAGAGTCGGACTTGATGATTCAAACACGAGAGAAAGTCGCAATTATTCGACAAAGGTTGTTGACCGCTCAGTGTCGGCAAAAGTCATAGGCCGACATTCGATGTCGACTGTTAGAATTTCAGGCAGGAGATCATGTGTTGTTGAAGGTATCGCCGACTCGTGGAGTTCTTCGGTTTGGTAAGAGAGGGAAGCTTAGTCCCCGTTACATTGGTCCTTTTGAAATCCTGGATAGAGTAGGCGACGTGGCTTATCAACTAGCGTTACCTCCGATGCTCAGTCATGTCCATAATGTGTTTCATGTTTCAAAACTGCGTAAGTATGTTCTCGATCCCGGCCATGTTATTGATTATCAAGAGATTGAGGTTAATGATGATGCTACGTACGAAGAACAACCGGTAACCATACTAGAGCGAAGAGTGAAATAATTGTGATGGAAAGCGATTCCGTTAGTAGAAGTCCAATAGTCTAAGCATGGAGTCGAGGAGGCCACGTGGGAAACCGAATATAGTATGCATGCCCGATACCCTGAACTTTTCGAATCTTAAGTTTCGAGGCGGAACTTCTTTTTAGGGGGTAAGGGTGTAATATGTAATACCCGGTTGTGAATTCATTTATTATCATTCAGTAACTGTCACTCAGAATTTTTTTCACTCAGTAATAATCATTCATCATTCATATTCAGTCAACTATGTTCACCATTCGGCGTATTTTGGGATCATCACTGTTTGAGATCGAGCCGAAATTGTTGTCGTCATCATCATCATGTTTTTATTTGCAGTTTGAGAGGTAGCGCACGCTACACATTGTAGTTAGCGCGCGCTAATAAGGTGCATGTAACGCACGCAATGATTCAGTATTAGCGCACGCTAGCGCAAGTGAGGCAGACAGTCCAGAAGGTACTGGGCTGATTTGGGAAATTCGTAGCGCACGCTACGAGTGGTAAGTAGCGTACGCTAATTGTATTGGCAACGCACGCTAAGTCACTTTAGTAGCGCACGCTAACGCGTGCAAGACAGAGACGATGAGGTTACGGATTTGATCGTTGGGTATCGAGACATCGATTAGCGCACGCTAACAATATGGAATAGCGCACGCTATCGGTAAGGTGTTAGCGCACGCTACCAAGTCGTAGCGCACGCTAACGAGGCATTTCAGACCTCACCGGATCGCCCGAGAAACCGCTAGCGCACGCTAAATATCAAGTCATAGCGTGCGCTAAGTCTGGGACAATATAAATAGGACGATTCGGTCCAACCTTTGTCATTTCTTCATTACTCAATCATTTCGGACGAGCTCGGGCGATTCGGAAAGGTCTTTTCGATTGCAATCATCTAGCATCATCTTCAAGCTCCTAAGTTGGATTAATCATCATCTAAATCAGTTTCATCACTCCAAATCAAGGTAATGATTCTTGGATCTAGAATTTGGATCTTGGGTGTTTTGCTTCCGATCTCTTCGTGTTAAATCGATATTATGTTGGAATATGTTAGATATGGATTATCTATCTTGGATACATGTATTCTACGGATTCATTGGTGTAATTTTCGGATTTGTGAATAATTGAGGAATTGTTCAAGAACCTTACGGGTTGACTTTGGAATTTTGGGGTTTTCGACTACATGTTGTTGAAATATCGTTCTAAGTATTCCTATTGGATTATTGATAGTATTCATGAGTTTTTGTGGTTTTGAATCATTCATTGGGAGTTGGTTTCGGATGTAAATGAGTTTTGGTTGTAAACAATTGGAGATTGTTTACAACGCGTTTGTTTAAATGCCCCAATGAGTTTGGGTATTGTTGAATCGATTTTGAGTTGGTTGTGATCATGATTGATTCATGTATTAAGAGAATTGTTGGTTTTGTGTTGTTTAAGGTTGTTCGAGCGGCCGTAATTTCACTAAGGGCGTTGATCGTGGAAGTACCTTCTCGCCTTCGGTATTGAGGCAAGTTTTATACTTGTCTTTGGTCAATGAGCTAATGTCATCATGTGTATGCGAATGTGTTGTATCATTCCGAGACTTAGTCTCTTCATGAATTCATTGATATCAAGAGATCGTTCGATACGATACCTTTCGGCAATTTTGCCAAATGTTATTGTTGTTCGTTAACGGCCGATTCAAGGCATTGTGATACTCATTATTAATGTCATTGTCGATAGCCGGTTCGCGGTATCGATGTATCGATTGTTGTTAATATAGATGTCAATTCAAGATATCGTTGAGATCATTGTTATTCCTGTTCGGATTGTCATTAAAAGCATGCGAGGCCGATTCAAGGCATTGGCTTACTCATTTCTCATCTTCGTAAATCGTGCTTAGATTAAAGGTGCCGAGGCATCCTTCATATCATTGTTATCGAATTGCCGTTCTCAGGTAAATCGAAATGTTCAATCATTCACTAAATCATTGTTATCGATGGACCTTTCTAAGGCAATCGAAGTATTCACTCATTCATCGTATCATTGTCATCGATTGGCCGTTCTCAGGCAAATCGAAGTGTTCAATCATCTATGGTATCATTGTTGTCGATTGACCGTTTTAGGCAATCGAGGTATTAAATCATCCGCTGCATCATTGTTGTCGGTTGGCCGTTCTAAGGCAATCGAGGTGTTAATTTGGGACTGTCAAGGACGGTGTCTATCCGTGTGTTACTATCATCGTGTTGGCCGACTCAAGGCAGCACACTATCATTCATTGTGATACGGCTCCGTGCCGTGGTTTCGGCCCTAATTGTGATACGGCTGGATGCCGTGGCTTCGGCCCTCATTGTGATACGGCTTCGTGCCGTGGCTTCGGCCCTCATTGTGATACGGCTTCGTGCCGTGGCTTCGGCCCTCATTGTTCTGACTTAACGCTTTTTGACTTGTGTTTGTGATATTTGTTAATTTCCATTGAATGACTTTCAAGCCTTTATTATGGTTACAGTAATTTTATCGGAGCCTTGGGCATTGTGATTCATAATTAATTGATTCTGGTTTGGTTCATGTCGTTTAATTCATTGTGGTATTACGTGATTATAATTCGCCGTTGGGCATTTATGTTCTAACTCGTCGAACAGGTATTAATAGTATGGCGTGGGCATAGTATTTCACGAATGCTCGATTCTTACCTTGGTTTGTGAGCATCTCGTATTATTATCATCATTGTACCGTTTCATTATGCCTTTGGATGCATATCATGTTATACATGTATTTGATGTTCATTATCTGGATGACTGACCCCGTGGGGGCGGAACATGTTTTCATGTTTTAGGTGCTTGCGAGGAGAGAGTTGAGACACAGAGGCATGACGTTGGCAACGAGGCATTCGAGCGATACTAGTCCGAGTTGTTCATTGTTGGTCAGTCAGTTGGAGTGTACTCCGGCATCGTCGATTGTTGTCATGTTGTATTACGACGGATGTTCGTGGAGGTTGTTGTATTTCATTTTGGCCATGTAGGCCACTTTTGTCGTTAAAATTCCTTATCGGAATATTGTGTCAGATATCATGGTAGGGACTATGATTTTCCCTTGTTGTGTTAATTAATGTATTTTTAGTCATGTTCGCCTGGTGGATCTCCTGGCGTGGGGTCCACGGCACTGTAATAACCCAATAGGATTTGGGGGTGTTACAGAAATGGTATCAGAGATTTGGGTTGTGAAATACCCTGAGATGTGAATTATGTGGTCCTACCGACGCGGTAGTAGTGGGATTGTCAGGTTATGACAATCTAGTCAGTCAGGTTTTGTGAGTCGTAATATTAGTACGACTGCACGAGTCATTCATTCATCGAGTCGTCGTCAGTGAAGACTAGTATCGCGAGACCTCGAAGCTTCGTATGACCTGTGTAAGGACTCGATTCTCTTTATGTTCATACATTCATCATGTCATTAATTGTTCGTGCCTTGTTGAAACCTATATGTGATATTAGTGATATGACTGATTCATGACTAATTGTTTTGGGACACGTGTGGCTTGTGTAAGCATTAAGGATCAACTCATTCATCGGTTAATAATCCTCAATCGTCATGCTGATCTTGTCGATTATGTTAATTCATTCATTACTCACCAATATCATTACTCACCAATTCATCACTCGGATAATTCATTCATTACTCACCAATATCATTACTCACCAATTCATCACTCAGATAATTCATTCATTACTCACCAATATCATTACTCACCAATTCATCACTCAGATAATTCATTCATCACTCACCAATATCATTACCCAGTTAATTCATCACTCGCTTAACTCATTCATCACTCAGTTAATTCATTCATCATTCATCAATATCAATTACTCGATTGCTTCGTTCATCACTCAATTAACCTCACCGCTCAGCTAATTCATTCATCACTCAATTAATCTCATCGTTTAGCTAATTCACTCGTCGTCACCAATCTCATTGCTCGGTTAATTCATTCCTCATTCATCAATCTCATTGTTCATTTACTTCATTAATCATTCAGCCCATCTCACGGTTGATTGTTGATCTTGAGGATCGAATTTTCAACCTTGTTAACTTGTTCAAGGTAATCATTTCAGAATTTCATCGTGCAATCATGTTACCTCATTTAATGTTTCATACGGTCTTATCATACTCTGACATAATGTCGATGATCATTTCATTAAATCATTAATGCATTCATTGTGTTAGAGCGTGTATGCTCATTATTGTCACTCTGTAACGTAATCATAATGCGATATTCATGCGGAATCTATAATCATGTGACTTTCCTACTTCAGTATGGATAGAGTGTCGAGGACGCAGGGGAAGAGGCCGCGGTGCGGGCGAAACCGGATCTCGTGTGCATGCCCACACGAACGCGAGGGATATCATTAATTCATCAAACAATGAGGCTACTCATTCATCGCCAGATAATCATTCACTGTCAGGAGTCGTGCGAGAGGCATCTCACTCGGAAGGTGTTCGGGTTGATCCATTCATATTTATGCAGGCATGATGGCCCCGGATGACTCGGATGACGCGGATAGTGGAGACCATGCGGACCTCGATGGGTTGTGGTCCACCGCAACAAGGATACAGTGCCATTTCATGGATGACTAGAGGAGTGAATCAGTTGTTGGCGATATCTCTCGCCGATGCCGCCTACTTTTGAGGTTCGTCGAGAACCGGTGATATTGTTCATTGGCTCGAGCATTTTGATAAACTCTTCGACATGGTTCGTGTCAGGAGGAGAGTAAAGTGGCGATGGCGGCTTATTACTTGAGTAAGGGCGCTTATTCGTGGTGGCTTTACGTAAACCCATCGATCGTGATTGTATTTGGAGCGAGTTCAAGACTCTCATGTTAGAGAGGTATTATCCGGCTCCACTTCGTGAAGCCAAGTTGTCGAGGTTTTGAACCCCGAACCCGACGAGGACGAGGGTGTTATTGTCATTCTTGAGAAATTTCGTGGACTACTTGATTTGCTTCGTCGATTATCCGTACCGAGGCGGATAAAATTAAGTATTTTAGCAAGAGGCTAAATCCATGATTGAGGATGCGATTGTTCAACCACAATTGTAATTCACTTAGTGAGTTCATCGGGAAGGCTCTTGGAGCAGAGCTTTTGATCAAGGAGCTTACTCGAAGCATCCTTCGATTTCTTGAGTAAGAGGACTAGAATGCCGGCTCGCTCGGAGGGACATCGGGCTCCGCCATCCAAGGGGTCGTTTTCTAGTCGTCTTCGTCTGGAACAACATCTTCCTCTCGGGCGACGAGTTCGACCGTTGTTTGCTTTAATCGTGATTCAAGAGTCACGTTAGTACCGGTGCAGTGCGGCTATTGTTTGTTTTACGTGTGGGAGGCGGGGACACCGGCGAAATCCGCAGGGGTTCTAGCGCCAAGAAATCTCAAGAGAGCTCGAGGGCCTCGAGAGACTTCGTTACTCCAGCCCGTGCATCATCCAAGGACCACTATCAGGCCTCGAGGGCCAGAGGTAAGGACATTCATCACCGGTTTGAACAAGTTAATTCTTGTGCGTTAATAGTATAATCATTCATTTCAGTGTCGTTCATTTATTCATATAATTCATTCATCATATATATCAATCATATGGGGACTCATAATTATCGATTAATCATTCAATTCACGAGGAACGGCGGTTCCAATCACTTCAGGAACTATCACTCATGACATTAGTAATTCACCTTGGTGAGTCATTCTAAATCCGTGTCGGATTTGTAGTCATTTATCATTCATCATTCATTTTTGTCACTTTCATTCTCGTGACCTTCTGAGGTCTTAGTTAGTGGCGAGTTCATCGTCGGATATACCTTAAATCGTTGAGATAGAGGAAATCGATGATATGGAAGGATATCGATGTTGGGTACATTTGAGATGTAACCTTGTTTTTGGATGACTGTGTAAATCTATCCGTCATAATGTATCGTGACTGTGGATCATTTATTGTTGATCTATCTTATTATGATTATATTTGAGAATCTTGAGATTTGGATCATTTGTTGGGAGTTCATACCTCCGGCATTGTGCTCGAGATTTCGTGATAATCTGAGAAATAGCTCTCTGTGTTTCGAGAAGTCAAGTCTTGGGGACTTGGGCTTACGGTTGATTTGGTCCCGAGGACTATTTGGGCGTTATTGTTTTCAGATCGTGATGGATAGTTCATATCCCGAGTTGTTTACCCTCAGTTTCGAGGACGAAACTCTTTTTAAGGGGGGAGTATGTAATACCGGTTGTGAATTCATTTATTATCATTCAAGAATCGTCACTCAATTTTTTTCACTCGGAATAATCATTCATCATTCATATTCAAATAACTATGTTCACCATTCGGCGTATTTTGGGATCATCACCGTTTGAGATCGAGCCGAAATTGTTGTCGTCATCATCATCATGTTTTTATTTGCGGTTTGAGAGGTAGCGCACGCTACACATTGTAGTTAGCGCGCTAATAAGGTGCATGTAACGCACGCAATGATTCAAGATAGCGCACGCTAGCGCAAGTGAGGCGCAGATACCCGTAAGGTACTAGCCGATTTGGGAAATTCGTAGCGCACGCTACGAGTGGTAAGTAGCGACGCTAATTGTATTGGCAACGCACGCTAAGTCACTTTAGTAGCGACGCTAACGCGTGCAAGACAGAGGACGATGAGGTTACGGATTTCAGTCGTTGGGTATCAGACATCAGTTAGCGCACGCTAACAATATGGAATAGCGCACGCTATCGGTAAGGTGTTAGCGCATGCTACCAAGTCGTAGCGCACGCTAACGAGGCATTTCAGACCTCACTGGACTGCCCAGTAAACCGCTAGCGCACGCTAAATATCAAGTCATAGCGTGCGCTAAGTCGACAATATAAATAGGGCGATTCGGTCAACCTTTGTCATTTCTTCATTACTCAATCATTTCGGACGAGCTCGGGCGATTCGGAAAGGTCTTTTCGAGCTGCAATCATCTAGCATCATCTTCAAGCTCCTAAGTTGGATTAATCATCATCTAAATCAGTTTCATCACTCCAAATCAAGGTAATGATTCTTGGATCTAGAATTTCGGATCTTGGGTGTTTTGCTTCCGATCTCTTCGTGTTAAATCGATATTATGTTGGAATATGTTAGATATGGATTATCTATCTTGGATACATGTATTCTACGGATTCATTGGTGTAATTTTCGGGATTTGTGAATAATTGAGGAATTGTTCAAGAACCCTTACGGGTTGACTTTGGAATTTTGGGGGTTTTCGACTAAATGTTGTTGAAATATCGTTCTAAGTATTCCTATTGGATTATTGATAGTATTCATGAGTTTTTGTGGTTTTGAATCATTCATTGGGAGTTGGTTTCGGATGTAAATGAGTTTTGGTTGTAAACAATTGGAGATTGTTTACAACGCGTTTGTTTAAATGCCCCAATGAGTTTCGGGTATTGTTGAATCGATTTTTGAGTTGGTTGTGATCATGATTGATTCATGTATTAAGATAATTGTTGGTTTTTGTGTTGTTTAAGGTTGTTCGAGCGACCGGTAATTTCACTAAGGACGTTGATCGTGGAAGTACCTTCTCGCCTTCGGTATTGAGGCAAGTTTTATACTTGTACTGGTCAATGAGCTAATGTCATCATGTATGTGTACGAATGTGTTGTATCATTTCGAGACTTAGTCTCTTCATGAATTCATTGATATCAAGAGATCGTTCGATACGATACCTTTCGGCAATTTTGCCAAATGTTATTGTTGTTCGTTAACGGCCGATTCAAGGCATTGTGATACTCATTATTAATGTCATTGTCGATAGCCGGTTCGCGGTATCGATGTATCGATTGTTGTTAATATAGATGTCAATTCAAGATATCGTTGAGTGTTAGGCGTATTTTTATACGCTCATTTATCATTATTTTGTAGTATTTTGGAGTGTGAAATCATCTAAATGAGCTTTTAATGCCTTAATTTTGTATGATTGACAGGAAATTGAAGTCCGAAAGCTTAAACGAGGCAAAACGGGCGAAAACGGCAAAACTGGACTATGAGCCGCGGCACAAGGAAGCTGAGCCGCGGCAAAGGAAGACACCAGCCGAAGGGCAGAGTAGGCTGTACTGCGTGCGCACGACCATGTGAGCCGGCACGAAGGATTTAATTACGCCTGTATTCAGATTTTGGCGATGTTCCGCTGCACAGGTTCAGTGAGCCGCGGCACACTTAGCGGGTTTGTTACGTCTGCGCGGATTTTGGGCCGTTTCGAAGCCAGTTTTCAACCAACTAATACGGACGCGATTTATGGAAGTGCTGAGCTATAAATAGGGCTTAAGACCCTAAGTTAATCATCTTTTGAATCATTGAATCAAGACCTAAGGGAGCTTAAGCTTGGAGACAGAGAAGAGGAGGAAAGCAGAGGAATTCAAGGGCAGAAGGCGGAAGCTGAAGAACGGAGGAATCCGAGCTTCATCTGCGTTTGAATTTTATGCTTTCGTTTATTTACTTTGTATTGTCAGTTTCTAGTATGTCAGGCTAAAGCCCTTATCTAGGGTTTTGATGAAACCTTTATTTTGACGAATTGATTGAGGTTATCCAATTTATTACCTTTTTATTGAGTTTTCCCAATTATGTTTAATGCTTGCAATTTTCTGGCCAATAGTTGTATTGATTTAATCATTCACTTCGAATCGGGAGAGGAGATTTGGTGAGGAACTATTGGTGAGGACCGTTTTATTCTGTGAGATAGGAATATACTCATAGGAACTACGTGGCCTTTAGGAGATTTCATGCTTTTTGCCTAGCGACGAGATAATTCACCTAGGGATAGAGTGCGTTAGTCGCCGTTAGATAAATCTATTGACCTCGGGAGAGGCGGTAGAATATATTAGCAATCTCCGCCTTCAATAAATTGGGAAAATTATTTATTACGGATAATCAAGATTAAATTCGGATAAATTAAGGTGGATTCAGAACTCTAGACTTATTTATAATTTGATTCCTTTTATTCAAGCTATCGTTTTCTGTTTAGTCTTTCAGTAATTCTTTTAGTTATTAATCCACAAACCCAACTTCGATTGTTCAAATAAAATTGGGATACGAAAACGTCGGTAGTTAGAGATTCAATCCTCGTGGGAACGATACTCTACTTATCACTTTATTACTTGTAAACGATGACGTGCACTTGCGTGTAGGAAATATCGCAACAAGTTTTTGGCGCCGTTGCCGGGGATTGAAATTTTTCTAATATCGACTTAAGTATTTCCAGTCTTAATTTGAACGTTTTATTTCTATTTTTTGTGTATTTAATTTTGTTTATTCGTTTTTCCTTTCAGGCCCTTTCGTGTAGTGCATGAGAAGACTCAGAACGAAGGCTTACTACCTTTGGACACCGAGCTCGAGCGCACTCTAAGAAGGAATAAAAAGGAAAAAGAGAGTTGCGAGCAGCGGTCAAGATGGCCGAAAATATTGAAATCCAAGGAGGAGACAACCAAGTGCGGCAAGTTCAACCGAACTCGCTCTTCGAGATTATGCCATGCCGCAAGTCAACGCAAATTTTTCGGGAATTCGGCGTCCCACCGTCCAAGCTAATAATTTTGAAATCAAGCCCGCCATTATTCGGATGGTACAGGCGAGCCCTTTCGTGGATTGCCAAGGACGACCGAATGCCCACATTGCTTCGTTCTGGAGATATGTGACACATTTAAAACAAATGGTGTCACCGACGATGCTATCCGATTGAGGCTTTTCCCTTTTTCTTTGAGGGATAAAGCAAAGTTTTGGTTAAATTCCTTACCGGGGTCGATTACAACATGGGAGAGGTTAGTGCAAGCCTTCCTTGCAAAATTTTCCCACCGGCTAAGACGGCGCGGTTGAGAAACGAGATAACTACTTTTGCCTGATTCGATATGGAATCGCTCCACGAGGCGTGGGAGCGATATAAAGAATTGCTTGAAGATGCCCTCATCACGGCATTCCCGATTGGCTTCACCGCATACGTTTTATGGTGGTTTGAGTGCTTCTACACGCACTCTTGTCGATGCGACCTCGGAGGGACATTCATGGGAAAATCTATGGCCGAGGCTCACGTGCTTTTGGAGGATATGGTGGCAAAACGCTTACCAATGGCGGCAGAAGATTGACAACGAAAAGAGTAATGGAAGTTTCGAGCAATGATCCGATCTCCACCTTGTCACTCAAGTCGCCGCTTTGACACAGCTCAGAACTTTTCGCATGCACCAGCCCCGTTACCATTGAAACGTGTAATTGGTGTAACGGATCACACCCGAGTGCGGAATGTCAATTTGGAAATCCTTTCGAGCAAAATCGGATGGAGCAGGCTCAATTCGTAGGAAATGGGAATCGACCAATAACCCGTACTCAATACTTATAATCCGGTGGCGCAATCACCCCAACTTTTCATGGAGAAACGATTAACGCACATCAGCCCCCTTTCACTCGTAATCAACGGCGGCCCCCTTCCGCTCCTAAAGTGTCTCTCGAGGAAGCGCTTGCAAAATTGGGCAAATACGAGTCAATTTATGACTCGGGAAGCTACGTTACAAAATCATTCGCTTCCATTCGAATTTAGAGGTCCAAATTGGCCAAATCGCTAATGTATTGACGGCTCGTCCGGAGGAGCATTGCGAGTACCACGTAAACAAATCCTCGAGAAAGTTTAAATGCAATTAGCTTGAGAAGCGGGAGAGATGTGCTAGATCAGCCCGAGTGAGTAAAGAGAAGAAGAGGATTGAGGAAGAGATGGAATTACGGCTAGAGGAGTCGAAGGAAGTTCAAAGGATAACTCAAAGACATGTGTTCCCCGTTCGTTTCCGCAGACTACAAAGAAGAAGGGCGGACAAACAATTTTCTAAGTTCCTTGAGGTGTTCAAAAAGCTTCACATAAATATTCCGTTCGCGAAGCATTGGAGCAGATGCCGAGTTATGTCAAGTTCATGAAAGAGATACTATCTAAGAAGAGAAAACTTGAAGAGTTCAAACGGTTGCCTTGACAGAGGAGTGCGGTAATTCTTCAAAAGAAGCTCCCACCTAAGTTGAAAGATCCGGAAGCTTCAACATACCGTGCACCATGGGGAATCTTTCGTTTGATAAGGCACTATGCGATCTTGGTGCAAGTATCAACCTCATGCCTCTATCGATTTTTCAAAAGTGAATATTGGGAAGCCAAGCCAACCACGCCTCCTTACAATTGGCGGATCGATCGATTAAGTATCCGAGGAGTGATCGAGGATGTTTTAGTTAAAGTCGATAAGTTCATCTTTTGGTGATTTCATCGTATTAGACATGGAGGAAGATGAAAATATTCCGATCATCTTGGGACGACCATTTCTAGCTACGGGCCGCACCCTTATAGACGTGGAAAAGGGGAGTTAACTCGAGGGTCCAAGGCAGGCAAGTCACTTTTCAAGTGTTCAAATCGCTCCCATGTCCGGAAGTCGATAAAGAGTCTCAAATTGAAAGCGTGGATGTTGTTGAAAGAGGAAAGCACCGAAAACATCGTCGGTGGAAAAATTGATTTTGCGTTGAATGGCCCAAGTTTTAAGAAGGATGTTGAACAGTGGCATTCCTCGAGCATGAGGAAAAATCATTGCGATCGTGAGTTCGTTGGCAAAGGAGGAGAGTGAGCCAAAGCCAAGAGAAAAATTAGTCATGGAGAACCCGGTGTTTGGAAGTTTTCAAGTCGAAACCTCTTCGCAAACAACATTTGATTACCAAACCGAGAATCGAACGCTGATGACCGATGGTCATAATTTCAACCAAAATATAAACGGTTCGATAAACGGGCGGAAGCGAATGGAGTTTGCGAAAAGCAAACTAACGTTGTTCAATAGGTCCTACTGTGACTATAAACTTAGCGCTTCTCGGGAGGCAACCCGAGCTCGTAGTTGTAGAATCTTGCATTTCTTTATTTTTCTTGTTTTTCGTGATTCTTAGTTTTCATCATTTTTGTGCTTCTATCTGCTTCGTCCTCTCGTTTTTAACGTCTTCTTTTCAAAATGCATGCAGGAAAGTTCCGAGAAATGGAGTATGAGCCGCGGCACGGCTATTGTGAGCGCGGCACACATCATTCGCCAGGAAGGCAAAACCAATCAGTACTTTGTGCGCGGCACGGCATAAATGAGCCGCGGCACACTTGAGCAATGAGCCGGGGCATACGGAATTTAAGCCGCGGCACACGACAAAACGAGACACATGTAAAAGGGACTGTACTTTGTGCCGCGGCACAGTTATTGTGAGCCGCGGCACACTATGCGGAATTTGAAAGGCCAGGTAGCATATAACGAGCACTCGGCCGACATTTCCAGGTAAGTTTCCTATTTCATTGCCTTCCCTCCCCAGCGCGAACCGGCCGAAGAGATTCTTCAAATTTTTTCCTGCGATTTTTCTTGTAATCTTCAAAAAGGTACGTTTGAATCTTGAATTCTTATTTGCTTATGGTTGATATATGGAAGTGTCTATGCTTTAAATGATTGGAACATGTTTATTTTTCTTCATATAGTTTTGCGATTGTTAGAGAATAACAGGGGAGTTTCATCGATTTTTCTTGATTAAATTGGAACATAAATGAGTTAAATGTGTTAAGTTGTTGCTAATTGAATTGCATTTCTGTTTGTGAAATTTGAATCGAGCTAGAGCTATGTGTATTCTTCAAGTAAACATGCGCCCTCAAGGTGTCCGATAAATTGCCCAAATGAATAGGTTTCTTTGAAAAGCAAGTGTCTTGAAGTTTTGTGCAAACGTATACGTTTTCAATTTACTGAAGCCCAACCCTTACATCCAGTTTAGATGTTTAAGTCCAAATTCATTTTTTTCTCGTATGCGCTAGTGTCTTAATGTCGGAATTTACGGTTTGGTGTCTTTAGCCACGCATATATCATCATTACTATTGTTGCGTAAATAAACTTTCGTGTGTACTTCTCAGATCGATTATGGCGCGCACGAAGAAGTTGACCAAGCGTGCTAGGACCGAGTCGTCCCCTACGCGAGGAGACCTCTCGGGAGTCGGGCCGAGGCGGAGGGCACCAATTTTCGGACCCGAGATCCACAAGATATTCAACGAAAAGATCCGTCCGCGTCCTCTTATTCCCGAGAGAGGTTTTACTCCGGCTCCTCGGGACGGGGAGTTGCTCATGATGATTGACGAGATGGGATGGGCTAGATTTACCGCACCTCCCGAGCCAGCAGTCATTTCGATCGTCCAGAGTTTTATGCCGGCGCTCTGCCAAGCACATCCGGCGGGGCATACGTTGCCATCTCTAGAGTCTCGGACTCGGAGTCGACGTCAGGGGTCACGATTGATTTCTCCCATTGCTATTCGGAGGCTTTTTGGGTTTCGGCGGTGGACGAGACAGACTATGACCGCGTGATGACCGGCCTCACTAAGGAGGCCCCGCTTGAGACGATTGCACGGCCGTGCGGCCCACGGGAGCGGCGAGCACAGAGCTCATCTACTTTTCACTTCAGAGCTCGCGCCTCGGTAGCTCGGGCGAGCACGGCTTTACTTTATTTGTGCCCGCATTGATCCCACCTCCCAGATCCGTCTGCTTTTCTCTCCGCGCCGGATACTTTTGCTATCACCTCGGGCTGCGTTTTGATGTGGCCCCCATTCCGGTCCGATCTATCTTCCAGAGTATCCAGGGGAGGCAAGACGGGTGAAGCACCCTCCCTCATATGCGCTCTATGCCGTGATCGGCCGACGTGGTCGACGAGCCGATGCTTGCCCCGAGCCCCCGATCGACCACCGCATCATCTCACACTTTGAGCGGTGGGGCGGAGCGCCGCACACGCTCGGGGCGAGATTTTTGCTCGAGGAGGCTCATGAGGATCCCAGGCCGCTTTTGTTGACGCGGAGAGGCGGCCCGCATGACTGACAGAGCGAGGTTGGAGGAGGCTGTTGGATGGGTTGCGGGAGGATTTGAGGAGACAGAGAGAAGAGCATAGGAGGAGCCGAGAGAGGAGTTGAGGAGAGAGAGAGACGAGATGAGGAGAGAGAGAGAGAGGCTGGATGGCCGCCATGCGGGAGGAGCGGCGGCGGCGCGGAGAGTGTTATTCTTGCTTGAGCCGAGATGAGAGAGCGAGGCCGCCGGACGAGCGGAGAGGCGTCTTGCCGAGAGGGAGGCTTATCATCAGGAGCACCTCGCTACATGGACGGCCCACATCATGCATCCCGACGGCAGGCGATTTCTGCGCCGCCGCCGGCCACCACACCACCTTCCTCACCGGACGATGCTGGCACGGCTCTCCGAGCAGATCGGGAGGGAGTACTTGACCCTTTACTTTTCTTGCATTTCATTTTTGTCCATTGAGGTCAATGTACGTCCTAAGTTTGGGGGTCTACTTTCGTCTACATTCATTCCGTACTCTATTTTCTTCAGTACATTACTTTTGTTGCACTTTTCTTTTCTTTGCGAAATTATTTTTAGATAGCCTTGCTTGCCGTAGTTTTTCTTTATTCGTGAATTTTCGTGCTTCTATTATGTGTGATACTGATGTTACGACACTGTCTTTCTCTTTGAAGAAGCGGGCGAGTTTTAGTCGAGTTGTAGTCGATTATTTCGCTGCCTTAGTATTCATTAGGTCCAAATTTTTCGTGATTGTAGAGGAGGCGAGATAAGAGACGATACATACTTGTTTTTAATCCCCATCAATACGTTTGGCTACATTTTCCGGATAGTGAGTCAATCGTTCTTTAGTCGTGTTGGCACTTAAATTGAGTTTAGAGTCGGGCTTTTTCCTAAAAGTCGAGATAATGTGTTCTATGAAGGGAAGTCTAGTAACCTGGGTATTCGCGTGACCCGTTGTTTACTCTCGCGTAAAACGACGACCCCGATTAGACTAGTGATTTAGTGATTTCACATGTGCCAATAATAGGAGCCTAGTAACCGGGTATTCGCGTGAACATTGTTTACTCTCGCGTAAAACGGCAACCGTGATTCGGACATGCGGAAATTAGTTATTCGAGTTGTTTCTCCGCTGTAGACGGGAACTTAGTAACTAGAAGCATCCATGTGCCCCATGAGTGTCTTTTACGTCAAACGGTTTCCTAATACATGAGAATGGAAGTTCCACCCTAGGATTATCCCGATGAAACATCCCGAGATCCTAACCTAGTGGTCGACTCGAATCAAATTCTTAAGCATATTTATATAAGGGGATACTGTCCGAGGTTTATTTGTTATGAGACTCGTGAAAATTGTGCCTTTAGACTGTGAAACGCGACGAACTAGCTTGTTTATGTTAGCCTTTCATATTGACGGTCGATTTGACTCATGTTTTGTTAATCTTTGAGCTGAGTTTTCTTCATGAACGAATGATTAGGACTGAACTTGATTACTTTGCGGAATCATTATTCTGAGTGCAGCTCGCTTTTATGACACTCGTATTATTTAGAGAGAATGGCAGGATAGTATTGATTAGGATGAACACTATGAGTTGCACGATTGTTCACGACATTCTTTTATTGACTTTAATTCTTTTTGCTTGAGGACAAGCAAAGGCTTAAGTTTGGGGGTATTTGTTAGGCGTATTTTTATACGCTCATTTATCATTATTTTGTAGTATTTTGGAGTGTGAAATCATCTAAATGAGCTTTTAATGCCTTAATTTTGTATGATTGACAAGAAATTGAAGTCCGAAAGCTTAAACGAGGCAAAACGGGCGAAAACGGCAAAACTGGACTATGAGCCGCGGCACAAGGAAGCCGAGCGGCAAAGGAAGACACCACCAAGGGCGAGTAGTCAGACTCAGGCCGCGGCATAGCCCATGTGAGCCGCGGCACAGAAGGATTTAATTACGCCCAGGTATTCAGATTTTGGCGATGTGCCGCGGCACAGGTTCAGTGAGCCGCGGCACACTTAGCGGGTTTGGTACGTCTGCGCGGATTTTGGGCCGTTTCGAAGCCAGTTTTCAACCAACTAATACGGACGCGATTTATGGAAGTGCTGAGCTATAAATAGGGCTTAAGACCCTAAGTTAATCATCTTTGGAATCATTGAATCAAGACCTAAGGGAGCTTAAGCTTGGAGACAGAGAAGAGGAGGAAAGCAGAGGAATTCAAGGGCAGAAGGCGGAAGCTGAAGAACGGAGGAATCCGAGCTTCATCTGCGTTTGAATTTTATGCTTTCGTTTATTTACTTTGTATTGTCAGTTTCTAGTATGTCAGACTAAAGCCCTTATCTAGGGTTTTGATGAAACCTTTATTTTGACGAATTGATTGAGGTTATCCAATTTATTACCTTTTTATTGAGTTTTCCCAATTATGTTTAATGCTTGCAATTATCTGGCCAATAGTTGTATTGATTTAATCATTCACTTCGAATCGGGAGAGGAGATTTGGTGAGGAACTATTGGTGAGGACCGTTTTATTCTGTGAGATAGGAATATACTCATAGGAACTACGTGGCCTTTAGGAGATTTCATGCTTTTTGCCTAGCGACGAGATAATTCACCTAGGGATAGAGTGCGTTAGTCGCCGTTAGATAAATCTATTGACCTCGGGAGAGGCGGTAGAATATATTAGCAATCTCCGCCTTCAATAAATTGGGAAAATTATTTATTACGGATAATCAAGATTAAATTCGGATAAATTAAGGTGGATTCAGAACTCTAGACTTATTTATAATTTGATTCCTTTTATTCAAGCTATCGTTTTCTGTTTAGTCTTTCAGTAATTCTTTTAGTTATTAATCCACAAACCCAACTTCGATTGTTCAAATAAAATTGGGATACGAAAACGTCGGTAGTTAGAGATTCAATCCTCGTGGGAACGATACTCTACTTATCACTTTATTACTTGTAAACGATGACGTGCACTTGCGTGTAGGAAATATCGCAACATTGAGATCATTGTTATTCCTGTTCGGATTGTCATTAAAACTGTACAGGCCGATTCAAGGCATTGGCTTACTCATTTCTCATCTTCGTCGTCGGTAACCGATTAAAGGTGCCGAGGCATCCTTCATATCATTGTTATCGAATTGCCGTTCTCAGGTAAATCGAAATGTTCAATCATTCACTAAATCATTGTTATCGATGGACCTTTCTAAGGCAATCGAAGTATTCACTCATTCATCGTATCATTGTCATCGATTGGCCGTTCTCAGGCAAATCGAAGTGTTCAATCATCTATGGTATCATTGTTGTCGATTGACCGTTTTAGGCAATCGAGGTATTAAATCATCCGCTGCATCATTGTTGTCGGTTGGCCGTTCTAAGGCAATCGAGGTGTTAATTTGGGACTGTCAAGGACGGTGTCTATCCGTGTGTTACTATCATCGTGTTGGCCGACTCAAGGCAGCACACTATCATTCATTGTGATACAGCTTCGTGCCGTGGTTTCGGCCCTAATTGTGATACGGCTGGATGCCGTGGCTTCGGCCCTCATTGTGATATGGCTTCGTGCCGTGGCTTCGGCCCTCATTGTGATACGGCTTCGTGCCGTGGCTTCGGCCCTCATTATTCTGACTTGGCCGCTTTTGACTTCAGGTGTTTGTGATATTTGTTAATTTCCGCTGAATGACTTTCAAGCCTTTATTATGGTTCTGGTAATTTTATCGGAGCCTTCGGGCATTGTGATTCATAATTAATTCAGTTCTGGTTTGGTTCATGTCGTTTAATTCATTGTGGTATTCTGTGATTATAATTCGCCGTTGGGCATTTATGTTCTAACCTGTCGAATGTGTATTAATAGTATGCCGTGGGCATAGTATTTCACGAATGCTCGATTCTTACCTTGGTTTGTGAGCATCTCGTATTATTATCATCATTGACCGTTTCATTCTCGCTTTGATGCATATCATGTTATACATGTATTTGATGTTCATTATCTGGATGATCGACTCGTGGGGGAACATGTTTTCATGTTTTAGGTGCTTGCGAGGAGAGAGTTGAGACACAGAGGCATGACGTTGGCAACGAGGCATTCGAGCGATACTAGTCCGAGTTGTTCATTGTTGGTCAGTCAGTTGGAGTGTACTCCGGCATCGTCAGTTGTTGTCATGTTGTATTACCCGAACAGATGTTCGTGGAGGTTGTTGTATTTCATTTTGGCCATGTAGGCCACTTTTGTCGTTAAAATTCCTTATCGGAATATTGTGTCAGATATCATGGTAGGGACTATGATTTTCCCTTGTTGTGTTAATTAATGTATTTTTAGTCATGTTCGCCTGGTGGATCTCCTGGCGTGGGGTCCACGGCACTGTAATAACCCAATTGGATTTGGGGGTGTTACATAATATCCGTGTATTTTATGAGTATTGTTTTGGTTGTATCTTGTGGTATTATGGCTATTTGAAACATATGTATTGATGATGGATCTTGGAATATTCATGGTTGGTAATCATTGAGTTTTGTGATTTTCGGATTGTGTTCGTTTTGGCCGAACTTCACGAATTTTATTGCTGGAAAGTAGCAGTTAACGCACGCTAGACTGCAATTCTAGCGCACGCTAACGATGTGTGAGTAGTGCACGCTAGGCCTGCTGGGCAGTGAGCTTTCTGGACTCCGGATTGGGGCGTTAACGCACGCTATGGACGGACTAGCGTATGCTGTTTTGATCGACTAGCGCACGTTATTAGTGGGGTAGCGCATGCTACATCGGCAGGTCAGTGAGGGCAGAAACATTTCTGGACTGCAGGTACTAGCAGGTAGCGCACACTATTATGGAGCTAGCGCGCGCTAGTGGCGACAGATAGCACACGCTAACGTTTAGGTAGCGCACGCTACCGGAGTCTGACAGAAGGTTCTGGACTGCCATTTTCTCAATAGTGTGCTGCCTTTAACACGTTAGCGCATGCTAAACTTTATCCGTAGCGTGTGCTAATCTCACCCAGTGTATATATAGGGGGCATGTTCTAGAAATGTCATTTTTCACTTCTTCCTCTCCTCCGGCGGCTGGGCGACATGTAGCATAAGAAGGTGTGGATTTCGATTGGATTTCACCATCCAACAATATTTTTGAGTTCCTAGACTCAATATAACAAGATTTCATCTAGTTCATCATCCAAATTAAGGTAAAATTGTTCAATCCCTAGCTTTTGGAAATTTTGGGGATTCGTTAAGATTTCGCTTCTCTAGTCCGTTTTGGCCTTGATTTGTATTAGACTATGATTATGGAGTCATAATCCCTTGTTTTCCTTGAAGTCTACGGATTTTGTTTTGAGTTTTCATCCGTTAGTTGGAGTATGAACGACTCCGCCCTTATAGTGTTCGGTTAAATGTTCCTAAGGGTAGAACGTAGGGTGAATCCTTCCGTTTCCATGGTGTTGTGTTTTGATTCGGTATTTCGATGTGTTAGGACTGAATTGTTGAAGGAGGTCCGGACTGTACGTTCATCCGTTCGTTGTATCCCGTGTTATTCGAATTGAGGCAAGTACTTTGTTGTGTTTATTGTACTTCGTGTGAATATGTGAAAAATGTGATTTTGAGGAAATGTGATTTGTGCCATATGTTGATTGAGTGTGTGCGAGCCGAGTAAAACCAGTGAGGGTTCCCTGGGATCCGGTAGGCTGCGTTTCCCTACGGATCACTCGGTTGGGCTATACATCAGGGAGGGTCTGACGAGGTGTCCTTGGGGTGTGTATCTTACTCGAGAGGTACAGGGCCAGTATAGTTCGGGAGTTTATTTTGTGATGATGATTGTGATGTATTCCGGAATATCTGTGATGGCACTGTGATTTCTGTGATTTATGTTGATTATTCACTTGTTGTACATATTCTAGAATCATTGTACTTGCACCGGATTCTTGCTGACCCCTTTGGGGTGGATATACTTTTGTGTATTCAGGTACAGGTCCAGTGGGAGAGCCAGCACAGGGCGGACACGAGCTTGGTGGGCAGCATTGATATCGCATCCCTTTTGAGTTATTGGTCGTATTATCATAGTCACAGTTGTGTTTTGGCTTTGTACTCGCGCGGGTACTGTCCGGTATTGTATGTCGTGTTATTGTTGATGGTCAATGATGTTGTTGTATTCCCGTTGTAAACGGTTGTATTGGTTATGATCCCACGGGATGATATGTTGTTGGTATTGTGATGTATGTCATGTTGAAGTTGGTATTGAATGTATGAACGTTCATGTTTTGTTGTATTTTAAATTGTTTTGATTTGATCTAAAGCCTGGTAGGTTCTCCAAAAAGAATCTACGGCGCTGTAATATCTCCGTAAATCACGGGGTGTTACAAATGGTGTTGGTCTTGGTTCATTAGATGCTCTCACCCTCTTCCTCCTAGGCCTACCAAGCTTTTTTTCAAGGGGTGGAGGCTCAATAGTTGCATATGCATCTGCCTTAAGGAACTTAGAATTGGGAACTCATAAGCCTTTTCATAAGTGGATTGGTGATACCACATTGACATCTTAGACAAAGGTTCTATTTTGGAATAATATATAGCAACAATTGCATGGGCACATGGAATACCAGTTAGCTCCCAAACCCTACACGTGCACAACATACTATCTAACTTTACAGTGTGCTTATCTTCTCCCTCCCCAATCTCATAACATGATGCACCATTCCAAAGAACCCTACACCCGGCGACAACCTTTTTGGCCTCTTCATAAATTTCCATAACAGCTGGAGACCATTCACCAATCCACAAAGCGCTTCTGTTTCGTCTATCTCTAATTCTGGTCATTGCCAAGACTCGAATATCCTCAAGCATACTTACTATAGACTTATGTCTTGCATCCATGACACCTAATTGAAACTTTCACTAATATATTTGTTAACCGCATACGTACAACACCTATTAGATTAAAAAGCTCTTACCCAAGTATGCACGGGATACTTCAACACATCAGCTGCGGCTTCTTTCTTTATTTCACCTAATTTTTCCTCAAAAGTACTACATGCACAGTTCCAAATTTTTTATTCCATTTCACGCCGTCTCCACTTTTTAGACAAATTGGCATAGATTTGCAAACCATCTATGCTCAACTTTAGGCAATGTGTTGTTAACATCATCAATTAATCCCTGCAAAAAATAAATAAAGGACATCATGTTATACACAAAAAATCAGTGTGTTTAAATAAAGAAATGGAATAAGCTAATAACTTGAATTACTCTTTGCATATCAGATATGAAGTGACACTCGCTCCATCTTAAAGCTCTAACTCTTGCCTCAATCAACACAAAAACCATCTCCAATTGTTCTTGGTCTCTTTGTTTACAACACTCCATGCAATAGGTACAATCTGATCATTTGCATCTCTTCCAACAACTGTAAGTAGCATTCCAATTGTTACTCCTTTCAAGAAACATCCATCTAGACTTATAACAGGTCTACACCCTTGCATCCAATTTATCCTACAAGCATCCATCAAAATAAATATCCTCTTGAAAATTTTATTGCCATTTTCCAACCCATCTTCTTTTAACTGTACTTCACACTTGCTACCTGGATTGTTTTCTTTCACCATTTGAGCATATCCACCAAGAATAACAAATTCTTGTTTGAAACTACCACTTAATTCTTGAACTATCTATTTTTTTGCCCTCTTGCACTTATGTTCACTCACATGAAGCTTTAAATGCTATTTAATCTCACATTGCATGTTCTTGACAGTGAACTTTGGATTCTTATAGATTGTCTTCTTGAAGAAATTAGCAAGAAGACCTTGGCTCATACTGGGTACTTCTCTTTCTATGAACCAACTATGATCCATATAGGCAGTTTTCATAGCAAGACCACCATTACCACCATCCTTGGATACCAAAAGCTTAAATGGACATTTTGCATCATTTATGCAACGTACTTGGTCTAGCTGGTTCATTTATTCCAAACTTTAGTTTGTATCTGAACTTTGCTCCATACAAAGTTATTGCTTCTCTTGCCTCTTTTGCATCCGCAAAAGTCATCCCAATGGTAAAACTTCCTTGCTCAGCTTGTACAAATTCTGGATCAGGGGCAGCAAGTATATCATACACTTCCGCATCACTACACTCTTTTTCACCATATATTCATCATCTTTGTCATCTTCACTGATATAACCAGAAGGATTGGCATATACGGGTTCTTGTAAATTAGGACGACTACACAATCTAGGTATCTCTACACCAGACCTTCCATATGATCCTTCATCATCCCATTCATTATCCTCTTCATCAATAATATCAAGATTTATACCTTCATCCACCATTTCATCATTAATATTATGATATCCCTCTACCCATGCATTGATCAACATTCTGACCTTCCTCTACACTTTTATCAATGTTTATTCTTTCAATTGGAAATGGATTTGGAGCAAATAGAGGTATGAAAAGATCAACATGAAACGTAAATTCCATCATTTCAGAAATGCTGTGATAAGGATAAAATGACAGTATAATATGTTTTTTAATTTCACTAGTATAACTGAAATTGATATCAGATTTTAACAATTTAATGTGCACACTTTTCGACATAAACCTTCTCAACAAGTAAGACATAAATAATACTAAAATTAACAAAAATCTCAATATTGTCAGTATGTAACCACATCTCTTTTCCTATCACAACCACAATCTAGTAACATAATATTGGTTCTATAGATTTCCAACAATATAATTATAATAAAATTACAAATAAAGGCAACCTATTACAATTCTAGTAAATTAGAAACTGAATAAAATACAACTTACCAGAGGCGAGTCAAATTCTTTCCGTAAGACGATTTTTCTCCCGTACAAGAGCAGACGGCTCAGGCAAAATGTCCCAAAGATACAACTGCTACGTTTCTGAGTTAGGTGCTCACCAAAACTTAGAACTCCGGCGAACGTTCAACTGCTGAAAACTGGGCACGAAAAGCAAGAAGGAAATATGCTGCAATATGTTTTTCGTTCTATGTTCTTCTTTGTAATGAAATGTATAAGACCCCCTTTTATAGGGTCCAAAACCACTACATCAAGTGGGGAGTTACTGCATATTAAAGTGCCAATAATTCTCTTTAATCCTTCAGCTGAAAAGTTACCTCCATAAATAGTCTTATTTAATTTGAACGTTACACTATGGAGTGCGAAGAGTCATATTCTAGAAGCTGGGTTCTCAACCTGGCTTATATCAGCTGGGTCCAAATATTAGCAGGGTTCTCAACCTAGCTTATATTAGCTGGGTCCAATTATCAACTGGGTTCTCAACCTGACTTATATCAGTTGGATCCAAATATCAGCTGAGTTTTCAACGTGGCTTATAACATTATGGCTTGGCTGTCATAGCTCCAGCTCCCAAAGCCAAGTCGCCCAAGCCCAGCCCAAAGTCCAATTGCCAAGAACCAAGGCCAAGGCCAACGCCCACGCCCATGCCCGAGCCCGATCTGATCCGATCCGAGCCGGGCCAACCGACGGGCTAGTCAAGAAAGCTTTAACTTTTTAATGTGGAATGACCTTTCATACACATTTTAACTCTTCACCATTTCAACTAAATGCCAATTTTAATCATTTATTTCTCACTCACCGGAAATCAGTTTTGAGAAAAATAAAATTCCACATTATCTTCTCGAACGTAGATTCACAATTTAATATTTAATTTCGAAGATTTAAATATTTATTATCATTAAATTGATTTAAATTGAGTCAAAACTCATTTTTCTAAAACCAATTTTCAACACAAAATAATTCACAAAGAGACAAAACTCATCAATTTTGTTTCTTTCATATCATCAAAACTCATGTTAAATGAGGGAGTGCTTAAGAATTCATTTACGCTAACCTTTTGTCATCTTTAGCATCCTCAACCATTGAATGTAAGGAATCATTCTGAGAACATCGAATAGCTCAATGGTTAGGGAGTCTTCCAGAGACTTAGAGTTTTTGGATTCGATTCTCATTGTAAGGGAAGGGGGTGGGGGATTTTTTTAAAAAAGAAAAAGAAAAAAAAATGTAAGGAATCATCCTCAATAGCAAGAGAATAAGGAGAAGAATTTATTAACATGTGTTTTATAGGGCTGTCGAACGGTTCGCTTCCGGTTAATCGGACCGAAATTTTCAGGTAACCGGAACCATAATTGTCCAAAAATGAGAACCAAAAACCAGACCATATAAAATTTCGGTTAACCAGAATCGGACCGGTTATTTTCGGTTCCGGTTCGGTTAAACCGAAAATACCGTTTTTTCCCGAAAAAACCTGTTTGCACGTGTTTTTAAAATTATAAAATATAAAATTTATAGTTAATAAATATATAATTATATTATTATAAACTTTTAACAAAATATAAAATATTTATTTAACAACATTAGGGTTTTAAATTTTTAATTTACAAAAATTAAAATAATAAAATATATAAGTATAAAATATAAAAATATTAATTAATGAATATATTATAAAATCGATTTTCAGTTCTAAACCGTTCGGTTCCAGTTCTAACCGAAAACCGAAACACTTAAAACTACAGAACCGAAAACCAGACCGTTAATCGAAAATACGGTTCTGGTTCTAACCGAAAACCGAAAACCATTTAGACACCCTAGTGTTTTACGTAAGCTAGGGTTTCTTAGAATAAGGATGTTTATAACCTTTCAATCTCCCGCTACCTAGTTTGCAGATCCACCAAAAAAAAGAAAGAATTCGGATGGCGTCAACAAGCCCGTTAGGCGGAGAGGCTTATTTGCACCAATTATAGTACGTTAGGGGGTTAACAGTCCCAAACGTTACGTTAAGGGTGTATTTGTACTTTTCTTTCATACGTAAGGGTGTATTTGCACCAGAACCTATAAAAGAAAAATAAAGGTAAAGGTGACAACAAGTAAGAGAGTAACCCCTTAGTTTCAGTTGAGGGGTAGGCCCTAGCCTCCTCGAGATACGCTGGTGGAACAATTAAATATTGAGACTTCAAGCGACTTTGGGAGATCTGATCTCGGTGAGAACTGTTGGAACATTTTGTTCCATGCATAAATTAAAAGTGTTTTGATGATTAATGTTGATAAGCAAAACAAAACAACGAAGAGACGAAGCAAGCATCGAAGGAAAACGAAGTGCAAAATGCTGGAGAAAAACAAAGCTAACGTACGTAACAAGACATTGTTAACGTACGTAATATGATGAAGCTAACGTACGTAATGGATGAGAGATAACGTACGTAACACAGTTCAAACCAGATGAACACTGGACGAGTCGAAGTCAAAAAGGTGGCAACGGACATATGACGCCGTGATGACGTATTAACGCACGTAATGAAAAGTATGATAACGCACGTAAAGAAAGAAACGAATGTTACCGGATCAACTGGGAGAAGCTAACGTACGTAACAGTGTCTGGTTAACGTACGTAAACAAGCTTACGTACGTAATGGGAAGTATATAGCGTACGTAATGAAGGTCCTGGTAGCTAACGGCTAGTTTGATCAAGAAGCCTATAAATACCATGTCTATGGTATTGATTGAGAACAACAACACAAAGCAAACAACTCATTGATCAGAGATTCATATTGATATACTTGTTGTAATATTGAGCTTAATTGTTAGTTTGAGTGTTTATACATTCAACATATACACAAGTGGTAAAAGAAAAGATACGATTGGATTCGGTGTTATTAGGATCAAGGATCCGACATTGTTAGAATCGCAATCGCTATATTAGTGAGGCTTATCTAGTGCCCATAGAAAGCTAGAGCGGTTGATTCCTTGTCCGATAGAAAAAGAAAACGGTTTAACTTGGACCGACGCAAAGACAAGTACGAGTGGTTTATCACGGACCAATAGAAGACGTGATTGTAAACGGTTATACCTCGACCGATAGAAGAGAGGCTTAGAGGTTTTTATCTTGATCCTATAGAAAAAGATATCGAGAGAGGACGTAGGCTCGTTTATAGCCGAACCTCTATAAATCCTCGTGTCCTTTATTTTCCGCACTTATATTTATGCTTCCGCAAACGGCGCAAATATCCGACCCCGTACCCAACAATTGGTATCGGAGAGGTACTCCAATACGCGGCTTAACATCCGAGGAGAAAAGATCCAAAAATGGCGTTTCAATTCTCTCCAGTCGAAGGCCTTGCTCTCAACCGACCACCATTCTTTGATGGCTCAAATTATTTGACGTGGAAGAAGAAGATGTCGATATTCATCCGAGTATATGACATCGAGATTTGGAAGATTATTTGCCTTGGCCCAAAAGTTCCTATCAAATTCGACGGTACGCTCAAATCTTTCGAAGAATCCGACGATGCCGATTGGAAAAATGACCATCTAAATTGTAAGGCTACTCAACTCTTATTTTGTGCCTTAAATTCGGAAGAGGTCAATCGAATCTCATTGTGTGAGAGTGCGAAAGAAATATGGAAAATTCTAGAAATCACACACGAAGGGACAACTCAAGTCAAGGAGACGAAGATCAATATGCTTCTCCATGACTACGAGTTATTCATGATGAAAGGTGACGAGTCCATCACCAATATGCTCGATCGATTCTCGGTCATCACAAATGGACTTACTTCGTTTGGTAAACCATTATCTAGTAGTGAAAAAGTCAAGAAAATTTTACGATCACTACCTAGCGAATGGGACGGCACCATGACCGCAATTATGGAATCCAAAGATCTCAACACGCTCGATTTTAGTGCTCTTGTTGGTTCACTAATTAATTATGAGATCGTGCTAAAATCACGAAGTGTCAAACCTAAGCCGAAGGAACGATCATTAGCCATGAAGGCTAAGATATCGAGAAAGAAGGAAGAAATCCCGGTGGAAGAAAGCGACGAAGAAGCGGCATATTATGCCAAGAATATTAATAAATTTCAAACCTTATTAAACCGGAGGAAGAAGGATATCTCGAGCGAACGAAGATGGAAAAACGAACAGAACCCGATACCGAGCGATCCCACGGCTGGACCGCTCGGTACCCCCCTGGTCTCGGTCGGTTCATCCGATCGGGACTCCTTTTCGTGCCGGACTTCTTTTTCCTTCGTACTTTGTGTACTCCAACTCGATTATAATTTTACATGAAATAAAATACATCGAATTTACAATAAAATTACAAGGAAAAATAAAATCATATTCTACCCGTGGATTTTATCCCGGGAAAAACTTATACATGCCCGTTAGGCAGAGAGGCTTATTTTCTCTAATTATAGTACGTTAGGGGGCTAACAGTCCCAAACGTTATGTTATGGGTGTATTTGAACTTCTCTTTCATACGTAAGGTAAAAGAAAAATAAAGGTAAAGGTAACAAGTAAGAGGGTAACCCCTTAGTTTCAGTTGAGGGGAAGGCCATAGCCTCCTCGAGGTACGCTGGTCGAATAATTAAATATTGAGAGTTCAAGCGATTGTAGGAGATCTGATCTCGGTGAGAACCCGCGGCTAGATGAGTGAGATTCAGTATGAAGCAATCATTATGAGGCATCGAACTCCCTAAACTGCGGTTGGATAATGAGTCAGGAAGAATCACTTGGGGATTTTCTTTTGTGCAATAGTTGAGGATATTTAAAAATCAAAGAGTCGGATACACATCTCATAATTTAACCGGTAGTAGTTTTGAAGGACCAGAGTTGTCCTCTCGAGGACTAGTCAATTGCAAGTTTGGAAACTCAGTATAAAAAAACTTAAAGGTACAGGTGACAACAAAGAGGGTAAGTGAAAAAGTAGAAAAAAAAAACAAAGAGAAGCGAAGGAAAGGAAGAGAAACTAGCGCAAGTCGCCAGTCTCCAGACGCTGCTGGAAGTAAGTCGCGCTCGCCGAAGGAGGAATATCCCACGGGCTAAAGTAAGGAAACGAGATGAACGCACAAATGTTTTCATGATGTGTTTGAAAAAGATGGTCAATTAACCCTTAGAATTAGGGGCTTTCGCGTCACTTGCCTCCGCCTCATGTGAGGGGCCGTCCTGGCGGCGTCTTTTGGAAGGTCTCACCACCTCACCTACGAAGACTCGATTCGCCTAGGCGGCTCCTATTAAATCACTTCTATTAATATCGTGATACAATTCATATGCATATCAAATCTACTTGAAACTTAACCTTGAACTTTGTTAATTCAATCTTGAATGTTCTTACACTAACAATCAGAATGTTTCACAGCACAACATTATAAAATACTCCTTTATAACTGTTATTTCATATGAATGAAATATTGAACTTTCATTTATCTTTAGTTTTAGCTGGTTTCACAGGATTGTTCGTATCGGCTCTTCATTCATTTATCAAGTTTGTTTTACGCTGTTAAGAAATAAATATATTTTTATGCTTCTGAATGCTGAATCTATGTACTCAATATGTATTATTTTAAGATTTTATAAACATAATATAGGGGTAAATGACTAATGATCTCAAGGTGATAAATTATTTCATGATTAATCTTTTCTCCCAAAAAGAAAACTAACAATAGAACTCACAAGATTGAACTCGACCTAAACTAAACAGCATCTGGACATCCCCTACCCGGCATAGTTAATGATGGGTCTGGGTTTTATAGGATTTTAGGTTACTAAGTAGTCACACTCTATTTAAATTAAATTCTGGTAGGCTTTTTTATAGTTTGTCTTGAGTGGAGGGTAGGGGTGGAGAGGGGCGATTAAGGATTCCTTTGGAAGCCTAAAGTGGTTTTCCATTTAGAAAGTGAACTATGAGGGACTGAGGTTGCAGGAAAAAAAGAAGATTTGACTTGGTAGAGAGTGAGATGAGAGTAAAATTCTGAAAAAATAGAGGTATGATAAAGCTGCTTTGAATAATGCGAATGAAGAACAAATTAAATATTATATATTTTTCTATTTCATTTTTTTGTCAACATTTCTTCTTCTTGAGATCTGAAAATTTGTTTTGTTGTTTATTTAGGATTTAATAGAAAGGGAGTTGGCTGAGTTTCAAGAACCTTTGTTTGTGCTGTTTATTTGCTTTACTTGGTGAGGTATAGCACTGTTTCTCTACTTGTATTTGAAAGTAAAGATAATTGCACTTTTGGTTTATAATTTATCAGTTTCATTAAGTTTTCAGATTTAGTGATGATTGGAGTGAAATTAGTTGTCCTTTTTTGGGTTTTTGGATTTCTGTTATAGTACTTCAGTTTTTTGATCAAAAGGTCTGTTGTTTTTCGGAGGTTTTACGTTTCAGTGTGGGATTGCCATTTTCTTTGCATCTATCTTTGCGATGCTTATTCAGTAGCTAGAAAATTATCATGACCAGATTGGGGTTCGACTTGCTTGACGATTTGAGCTGGTTTTCAGCTGTTGATGATGAAGGGATCATGATATTCAATTTTGCGAGCAAATATAGTTTGTTATTTATTAATAAGTATTTGTTTGGATGAAATTTAGTTTGCGTATTGATGAAACTTGTGCCTTTGGGGCATTTATGTTAATAAGCAAGTGCTGTGTTTGTGTTGCTGTTTTACCATGCTCATTATTGCGAGTCGAATCGCTATTTGCTAGGTTGCCTATTATGTGGGGAGGGCTTAAAGTCTAACTTTCTATTGCTAGTTGTGATGATTGACTTGATAATCATTTCTCCTCTTGTGTAAACTATTACTGGATGTTGCTAGATGAAATATCCTTTTCCTAATAGGCTGTTTTCCAAAGAAAATCATCTCAATCTTTGTATAATGTTATATATAGGGCGTTAGAATGTTTGTAGACCTGCGGAAAAAGAATGCCACAAGTAAAATCTTGACGTCATATTTTAGGTTTAGGGAACTTTTGTCTGAATCCCAATCTTATCTGCTCCTTCCTTTTTTTTTTTTTTGGAAATCAGTTTTCATTAATTCCGAAATTTACAATATCAAGGGGGCATAACCCCGACCAGCACAATCTACTTTTCAAAGACTACCAAAGCAAACCCCCAATTTACACAAATTTCCCAGTTAACAGCTGTATATTTGATAGCATGCCAACTATTAATCCTACTAACAATAGCTGCTAACAATAGCTACAAGTGCCTGAATATACAACTTATCAGTACTACGTTGTCTCCCTTCGAAAATTCTAGCATTCCTTTCTTGCCACATATAGTAGACAACACATGCAAAAGTGATCTTCCCGATGGCGCTGGTGAAGCTTTTGCCTCGAGAATACTCAGTACTCCACTGCTTCTCCAGTTGCCATTCCATAGTAGCTCTGAAAAGGCCCAACTTCTGCTGAAAAGATTCCTGCACACCTTAGCAGAATACTCACATAAAAGAGAAGGTGTTCTTCAGTCTTTGTCCGACCACAGTATACGCAAGTGTCTTCATTGATAAACCTGTATTTATGCAATCTGGAACGTATCACGTGTGCTCAGCTTCTCATGGAAGAGCAGCCATAGAATAAAGCTATGTTTAGGGATAGCTTTGGCATGCCATACCACCTTCCACCATGGAACTTTATCTTGTTTTCTCCGCGATGCATACAAACTACTGGACAGAGTGAATTTCCCAGTGTCTGACAGCTTCCATACCCATCTATCTGTCTAATTGCTCAGCATATTCCCAACCACGCTAGCACAAGGCTGCAAGGCTCAAACAGCTGGAGACAGATGCCTGTCACTAGGCAGGCCAGTGGAGTGTGTAAAGATCACTGACTTTCAATCTTTTGTTAACTTCCAGCTATTGGAACTATGTTGTGTCACGATTTATTCATCCCGACAGGCGATCGACTATAAGGCCGAGCGACCAAGTCAACTCCAGTCAAACTATGGCTAGCTCGCCAAGTCGAAGATATCAGACCACCATCAGGCACCCAGCGATCGACTCCCAAGGCGATCGCCCTTTGGCAGCTGGCGATCTACTCTAGTGACCGGCTAAGGGCAATCGACTTACGCCCCGAGCAGAGACGATCGCCCGTCAAAAACCATCAAGGACTGGATCTCAGGAAAGCACCCACGTGCAGATCCACCAAAGGCGCTGACAAGATCTTCGCAGCAGACAAGATCTTTTGCTGACAGACAAGACCTTTGACCACAGCCTGCCACCTACCTCACCTACCAGCATGCGCGCCGAAAGTTGTCAGTGGGACCACCCGTGACAGTAACTCAGGACGCGTGTAAGCTCCCCATTGGACCGCACACTGATCGCCAAAGAACTCCTGCAGACTTTGAGGGGACAGGCCCATGTGCTAAAAGACGATCGCCCGATTATTATATTACAGAAAAGGCGATCGCCCGGCGTATCCAGGCCCTATAAATAGAGAACCTCCTCCTACTGGAAAAAGGTTCTGAATTCATTTTAACCAACGGTTCGGAATTCACTCAACCGTTCCCAGTTGACATTCTCTCACATTCAACCTACTGTTCCGAATTCATTCTGACTTACGCTCAGAACCCATTCTCTCATATTCCGATACATTCACTAAATATCAAGAACATACATATCATCAAGCTCCGGCTATCTCACCGGAATCCATCTCAGGACTTCTCTCTCCAAATCTCTCGTCCGTAAGACGATCGATGTAAGCAAGTCTCCACTGCATGATTCCAAAGGATTCATAAGCCTGAGCCCCAAAGACCTAGCCTAAATACTCGCCGTGAGAGACGATCGATCTCTCACCGCCGCGACTGTACATCTCCTTTGTTACAAGAACTCACAGAGCATCAAATCTGGTTCTTCCGGCAATCTATACGCTCACTAGCTAAGATAACAAGAATCTTTACACTCATTGTAATTGTATTCTTACATTAGTACTTGTATCCCCGAATATTGGTATTAATAATATCTCGCGAGAGCATTCAAGCCCGGGACTAACAACCCCGGCAAATCTTGTGTTATTTATCTTTCTCTCGGAAGTGCTCTTGCATTTGTTTGCTATCCCATCCATTCCAAAGAATATCTATCTCCTGGATAATATTTTGGGTAGCAACAATTAGCGCTAGAAGGAGGGCACCTAACCTCAAACTTTTATTTCTACCGTCCCGAAGAACACTCACTGTTCTCGGGCATATACTTGAAGTGACACTCACCGCACTTCAAAGAAAACCTTCGAATCATGACATCCGCCGCACATCAAGCAAGTCGCTCTCCGAACCGCCGGACACCATATCCGGCCAATCCGAACCCCACCCGACGACAGGGGAAGCCGCGGCAACGCGAGACTCTCAATCCCGCATCCGAGAGATGGCCCCACCTCTCACTCGATCGGTCCAAACCGAGGAATGATCGAGGAGGCGCGGCCATCCCGGGAGGAGCGACGGAGAGCATGCGCGCGCCCGCGATAACTCCTCGATCATCCGCCGCATGGGAAAACGGAAATTCAATGGGCTACCGAACGAGCGATCGTCAAAAGCCCCAATTCGCGAGGAAAGGCTCTCTCACGACCGGACGGAACCATAAACGATCGCTTGGGACGCGAACCATCCTGGCGATCGGGCACTCTGTTTCCAACCTTGAAAAGACGGAATCCGAATCCGTCACCAGGAGTTCGGCCTACTCACCTCACGGCCGAACGCATATCGGCCCATCCGACTCCCGCCCGATCGCTGTGGACTCAGTACTCAATCGCCTCGGCTCCCGCTCCGATCGCCGAGCCGCTAATAGTCAGGCCACGGCGATGGCCGCCATGCAACGCCAGCTCGACGAGATGAGAGCGCTCTTGGACACTGGGGCAAGCACCAGCAAGAAGATCGCCGGGCCGACCGAGCCACTCGCGGTCCACATCGAGCTTGCCCCCATACAACCAACGATCGCTCCTCCCAAAACACCTCTGTATGAGGGGAGATCGGAC
Organism: Orobanche coerulescens; assembly: GCA_033398695.1. Classification (NCBI taxonomy): domain Eukaryota; kingdom Viridiplantae; phylum Streptophyta; class Magnoliopsida; order Lamiales; family Orobanchaceae; genus Orobanche; species Orobanche coerulescens. The sequence goes on from CM065817.1 coordinate 124,642,511, forward strand.
CCCGAAACCCACCTGAGTAAATTCCGAATTTACATGACTGGGTGTGGGGCATCTGATGCAACCAAGTGCCGGATCTTCCCGCTGACATTGGGCGAGCTGGCCCATAGGTGGTACGTCTCACTACCACCACGATCGATCACCTCTTTTAAGAAACTGGCGAAGGACTTCACGTCATACTTCTCCAGCAAGGTCGCCAGACCAGAAGGTCCCCACCGCATGATAAAAATCAAGCAGGGGAAGGATGAAACTGACGCAGATTACATCGACCGGGTAGACGAAATCATCCTCACCGGCGAACCCGTCAGTGATGAGCTCGCTCTCTATTCGGTCATGGGGGGATTCCACGGTCACTCTCCCATGTTCAGACATCTCTCCAAGGATATTCCCCCAACTTACGCGACCTTCCGCGCTAAAGCTGCCAACTTCCTGGCCAGGCAAAGGCTACTCACCCTCCGCTTAGACGAGGAAACGCCACCTCTTGCCCAGAAGATAGCGATCGCCAAAGCAAAGAAGGCGATCGCCAAGACACCCGGAGATCTCAAGGCTTTCGAGGACATGGAAGCCCATCTCCTCCATACGCTCAATGTAACTCCGCACATATTTTCTATGCCATCAAGGGGCACGAAGAGCTCAAAAAGCCAAAGGCGATAAGGGACCACGGCCACACTGGACAACAATCAATATCAGGCCTACCACAAGAGTCCGGCCACAAGACCAACCAATGCCGCGACCTCCTCAAACGGCTCGGAGATTGTTCGAGGAGGGCAAGTCGATGCCTTATTGGTTTAGCCGAAGCCCCTGCCTATCTCTATAGACGATCGTCCGAGTCGAACACAAAACAGGCTGGAAAGCTCACACGAGCCGACCCCTAGATCAACCTCGACGACCGTCTCTACATGCTTCAATCAAGAAAAGGAGACCTCGGAAGTCTCCCCGATCTCCCTCCTTATTCAAGAAACCGGAGGACTCGATCGCCATCTACAGTTCACCATCTAACATGATGGACTAAGGCACGAGATCGCCTCCCCCGCACAACGTACACCGTCAAAGATCGGCATCTGCATGACGATCCAAGGTGAAAGAGTGCAGCCATGGTCCTGGTGGTCGATGGAACCGACTGCTTAGGCCATGCAAGGTCCCTTTAGGCCAAGATCGCCCGCCCTTCGTTTAAATACGAGGCCGGCGTAGTCTGAGGGCCCTCCAAAATAAATCAGTGGACACGATCGCCGCCCTCAAAGGTTCATCATCTAACATGGTGAACCTGGACAATGCGACGTGCCACAACCCCCGCCTCAACGTACACCGTCGAGGTCGGCCATCTCCATGGCTGGCCGAGGTGGAAGCAGAGCTAACAAGCCGCGGGCGTGGAGTTGATTCATCCGACGCTGCCCCGCGCAAGGACTCCTCTAGACCGAGACCGCACGCCCTTCGTTTAAATACGAGGCGAGGCGCAGCCTAACAGAGGACCCTCATAATAAAGTGAGTCACGAGACATTCAATGTCTTCGCGCATCAAGACATGATCAAGGAGTCGGTCCATCGAACTCCGCGATCGTGCACGGTTCCTCAAGATGGACGACCGTCCCCGAGGATTCGACAAAGTTGAAGACCGCTCACTCAAGGAATTATTTTCATCCCCTTACTTCCACTAAGTGAATAAAAACAAGGGGCAATAAGAGTGCGGACTACCTACATGACGATCGTCTATATTCAACCACATACGGAGATCGTCATTTTTTCAGATGTAGTGCAGCGATCGAATATGTTGTAAAAAGTTATCTTTATGAGTTTATCAATTCATTTGGAACTACCCTCGCAACAATCTCTCCTCACACATTTGTACAAAGTCAAACAAAGACTTAAAAATAACCACTCATTCAAGTGATAAGTCAGAAAGACAAATGCTCATTTCATTACTTGAAAAATCGGAGTACATGATCGCTCGAAGGCCTAAGTGCTACAAAAGAAAGCTACAAAACTACAAGTAAGCTAAAAACATCAAAAATGAAGCGCCTCAGGCCCCTGCCTGGCCTTCGCCATCAGCATTCGGCGCGGTCCCCTCATCTTCCGGAGCGTCGGGGTGAGCAAGATTGGCTGGAGACGGATACCAGCTCAAATCCACGCCGATGTCCGCCAGGTCCAAGATCGGCAAGGAGAAAGCCGAATGGAGAGGATGCTCCAATGCATATGACTTGAACTTCTCGGCAAGAGGACCGACCTCCAAGCCTCCCTTCTTAGCCGCTCGGATCGAGTCGGCGAACGCCAAATAATAGGCGAACTCGCTGACATACTCCAAGTTTTGGAAGGGATCGGCCCTGGTCGCCTCAACCTCTCCTCTCAGCTCGGCCATCGCCTGTTGCGATCCTCGGAGCTCGGCCTCCTCGCAAACCTTCTCTTTCGCCTCCGCCACTCTGCTCACCCGAGCGATCGTCACCTTCTAGCGATCGGCCTCCTCTTCAGCAGCATTCCGCGCCTGGACGGCACTCTGCATCTGGTCCCGAAATCGGTCGACCGCCATTCGATATTTCTCAGTCTCCTTCTTCTCCAGCTCAAGCTCATGGCTCGCCCGCTTGGCCGCCTCCAGAGCATCCATCTCCATCGCTGCGATCTTGTCAGCGAACTCGGCGTTCTCTTTCCGAGCCGCCTCGAGATCCTCCTACAGGCGAATGGTGGAGGGCCGCCCCTCAAACTCCTGAGCAGCCTGGACGGCCATGGTCGCCGTCTGAAGAGAAAGGGCGAGAACAGCATGCATCGAACTCGACGATCGCTGCCGGGCGATCGCATCCAGATCAGTCGTCCACGCCTTCGGCAAAGCAGAGGCAACCTTGCTAACATAGGGAGGAATATCACAGGAATGGCGAGGAGATCGGCTCGCCAGGAAATCCACGACCATCGGTGGACAAGAAGGATCTGCGCGACGGATCCTGCATCAAAACAGCTAAGTTAGTACAACTCCTACGCAGATGCAATTGTCAACACAGAAATGCTATCTACCTCTCAGCCTTCTCGGGATCCCGACCAAAAAACGGTTTCCCTCGAGGAGTTTCCGCATCCGCAATCGCCGTCTCCCGCAGAAAAGCCGCAGAGGGCGGCTCGCTCTCCGGAGCAACGATGGTGATCGGAGGCGCGGCGATCGGCACTTCATCGGCCGGGGCAGGAAACGAAGTTCCTTCCGGCCTCGGCCTCTTGCGATTCGCCCGAAGCCCCTCCGCCGGAATTTCCTCCTCAACCTCGACCTGCTCCACGCGAGGCTCCGGCTCCACGCGAGGTTCCGCCTCCGGAACTATAGGCAATGCAACGGGTGGAACCCGAGTCGACCTCTTAGCACGAAGACGGCCTAGGACTCCTGGGTTCGACATAGCGATCTCCGTCGGAGGCTCCAAAAAGCGAGGGAAACGAACCTCTGCAGTTAAAGACAATCAACCAACGGTCAGACACTTTCCTCAAGTAAGGCGATCGTCCCTAAAGTGAAGGTCGCATAAACGCATACCTGGCACCGCGAGATGTCTCGGGAAGCGGAATAGTCGAGCCGACAACCAACGACTCTCCTTATTGATCCGATTGGCGTCAAGGTCGTCGTCCGACAAGCTCCTAATTCGCTCCCAAACAACGAGAAAGTCGAAAGACAGCTCCTCGATCGCCGGAATATGAAAGCCTGCAAAACAGAAATCAAATTAGATCAGTACAAAACACATCCAAACGAAGGGAGAGTCTAAACCCTTACCGGGATTCCTCTCCCGAAATTCAGTGGGGATCTCCAGCTCGCCCGTGGGGTTGTCGCTCGCCGAAGCTCTCCACTTGCCGGCGACACAGAACCACTTCGTCTGATCGCCACGTATCTTATTCGGGACTCCATGAATCACCCGACCAGATCGGCCTTGAATATGGTAACCGCCGACCAACCCTCTGTGAGCCGTCAGTTTGAACAAATGATTCATCTCCAACGGCGACGGGAGGCGGTACAGGCGGTGACCGCCGAAGAGGGTGAGAGTGCAGATGATTTGGAGCCAGGCGTTCGGCGTCAGCTGAAGTGGCGCCACATTCCAAGCGGCCAACAGATGAGAGACCGCAAAGGATAGAGGGAAGCGCAACCCGGCCTCCATAACGGCCTCACTCACTGCGACCATACCCATCGGAGGCTGGTCGGCTCTTTCGTTCTCCGCAGGCGCGAACATGTCCACATCTGAAGGAACATGGAATCTTGTCCTCCAGACGGCCAGATCTCTCCTGGACGTCGAGCTCGTATTCGCCGAGCGACCACAACGACACGCTGCGGCACGATACTGCGACCGCTTTGGAAGCACATATGGATAAGCGACCGAGTATCCCCGGAAATCGAATCGCGGAGTAGGACCGGCCAATCTCTCCATTATTTCAGCAAAGGCCCTATAGGCCCGTCCAAAATCGCTATGTTGCTCCCAGTAAGCCCTGATCGCCAGATCTCTCTCGATCTGCGATCGTCTCTCTTCAGCAGCCGACTCCCTAGCAACATCGGCCTCATTGAACAAAGCCTCAACTTCAGCCGGGTCGATTCCGGCCCGAATAGCTTCCGCCGCCGTCTCCAGGTGGAAGACGGGAGAAGTTTCTCCCCGGGCAGACGACGTCCCGGCAACAGAACTGGTTCCCGCTCCAAATGATGATGAGGTTCCGGCCATTTTCAGAGATAGAAAAGAGGAAAAGGATTTTTCTTACCCTAAAGTGAAATCGAACGACGATCGGCACTTAGATCTTCAGAAAATTCGGCAGCAGGTCCTTCTTTCTCCAATAAGCACGCGTGAGTGAGACTGCAGCCCCGCGCCCCCTTTTATAGGAGAAGGCAGGGACCCGATTGCAATAAGAGAAAACCTCAGGGGTCGGATCTCAAACGGCGCACCCGACTCCCCTCGAGACTCCGCGTACGCGTCTTTTCGAGGACGCATCAACCGAGGAGTCATTAATGGCCGTTGGCGCCCTCCAATAGAAGCTCGACACGTGCGCGGAGACTTTTCAACGCGTTGCTTCCCCGCTGCAGCCGCCAACCAGTGTCGTCCGAACTCGGGATATATCACCAAAGACGATCGCCGCTCAATAAAACACTTAGTCGTCAAAAGTTCAGCGATCGCCAAGAAAGCCACCTCACCCCACGTTTCCAACGTATGAGCGAGCTGGGGGGCAATTGTTGTGTCACGATTTATTCATCCCGACAGGCGATCGACTATAAGGCCGAGCGACCAAGTCAACTCCAGTCAAACTATGGCTAGCTCGCCAAGTCGAAGATATCAGACCACCATCAGGCACCCAGTGATCGACTCCCAAGGCGATCGCCCTTTGGCAGCTGGCGATCTACTCTAGTGACCGGCTAAGGGCAATCGGCTTACGCCCCGAGCAGAGACGATCGCCCGTCAAAAACCATCAAGGACTGGATCTCAGGAAAGCACCCACGTGCAGATCCACCAAAGGCGCTGACAAGATCTTCGCAGCAGACAAGATCTTTTGCTGACAGACAAGACCTTTGACCACAGCCTGCCACCTACCTCACCTACCAGCATGCGCGCCGAAAGTTGTCAGTGGGACCACCCGTGATAAGAACTCAGACGCGTGTAAGCTCCCATCGACCGCACTGATCGCCAAAGAACTCCGCAGACTTTGAGGACAGCCCATGTGCTAAAAGACGATCGCCCGATTATTATATTGCAGAAAGGCGATCGCCGCCGTATCCAGCCCTATAAATAGAGAACCTCCTCCTACCGGAAAAAGGTTCTCAATTCATTTTAACCAACGGTTCTAATTCACTCAACCGCTCCCGATTGACATTCTCTCACATTCAACTCATCGTTCGAATTCATTCGACTTACGCCGTAACTCATTCTCTCATATTCCGATACATTCACTAAATATCAAGAACATACATATCATCAAGCTCGGCTATCTCACCTAATCCATCTCAGACTTCTCTCTCCAAATCTCTCGTCCCGTAAGACGATCGATGGCAAGCAAGTCTCCACTAGACAGATTCCAAAGGATTCATAAGCCCCGAGCCCCAAAGACCTGACTAAATACTCGCCGTGAGAGACGATCGATCTCTCACCGCCGCGACTGTACATCTCCTTTGTTACAAGAACTCACAGAGCATCAAATCTGGTTCTTCCGGCAATCTATACGCTCATTAGCTAAGATAACAAGAATCTTTACACTCATTGTAATTGTATTCTTACATTAGTACTTGTATCCCCGAATATTGGTATTAATAATATCTCGCGAGAGCATTCAAGCCCGGGACTAACAACCCCGACAAATCTTGTGTTATTTATCTTTCTCTCGGAAGTGCTCTTGCATTTGTTTGCTATCCCATCCATTCCAGCAATATCTATCTCCGGATAATATTTTGGGTAGCAACAAACTACTGAGTGGATAATCTCTCAATCCAAGCTCCATCCTGAGACCAAGTATCATATCAAACGTTTGTGCTTCGCTGTCGCCCTTTTCAGCTCCATTGCCGTGTTGGGGACGGGACAGCGCGGGGATGCTGGGGAATCGTCCCTGGCACGAATCTGCAGAGGTGAGGACGAGTGGGCTTTTTGGGGCGGCGAGAAATTTTTTTTAGGACGTGTCGGGGACGGTTTTGGGAGAAAACAAAGATTAAAAGTATAATTTAGGGCAAATGCGCCCTATTGTCACAAATTCACCTTCCCGAAAGATAGAACAGAACACAACGCCTCCATCTTCTTCCGCGACGCGCAACGTCCAAACTCTAGAGTCACTGCCCGCGCCCACCAACAACGCCCCTCTATCTTCTTTCGCCCTGCGTCTCTTCAGCCTTAGGTTGGTCCTCTCTCTCTCTCTCTCTCTCTCTCTCTCTCATCTCCTCCTTGAGATGACACTAGCCTCTTTTGGACTTGCCACGTCGGATTAAGTTAAGGATTGATCCATTCCCTTTGGCCTTCGCAGTTGTTTATTCCCATGACAATTAGGATGTTGATTTTACAATATCAATTCTGTAATTGGACATGACTAGACCCGACAAAAGTGGCCTAAGCCCATGGGCCGATCCAATCCGTTCATTAAGAACTGGGCTTTGGGCTTTACTTTTTTGGCCCATTAAAACCTGGGCTTTTTTGGCCCGCCCAAATTTTGAAAAATCTGTACTATAATTTATTTTTAATTAGACAGACACCACACTGCTTTAGGGTTATTTTGTAATTGCCCCCTCTACACTAACACTACAGACTCACCAAGTCATAAGTCATAACACCACCTAGAACAATCCGGTCGTACTGTCCAGTGTTCACCTCTCAAACCCGACGAAATCTCCCTTTTTCTCCAGCAAATTATCCTCTGTTCTTCTTCATCGTCGTCATCGTCGACTTCCCTCCCGCGCCGACAGCCTTTTGCGGCGGCATATACCAATCAGCCTTTTGCGGCGGCGCTCGGTTTGTTCATTTGACGAGAAGAAGCTTTTGGGTGATGCATTTTACTGCCTTCCTATTTTTAGATTCAAGCAATTAGTTATATATATATATATATATCTTACTGCAAACATATTTATTAACTAGTTGTTTGATGTAAAAGATTTTAAAGATGCTCAGTCACTTATGAAATGATGAATGCTGCTGGAACTTGTAGTTGGAAAAAATGTATGGCCCGTGGGCTGGGCTAAGCCTGTCCGGTATGGGTCATGGGCCTCAATATTTCGGCCCAAAAAATCCTGGGCCTTTTTGGCCCAGCCCAAAATTAGCCCGTCCGTTGGGAGCCCAACCCATTTGGGCTGGCCCAGCCCGTTTGCCAGGTCTAGACATGACTATAGTAATTATCTTGACTCATTGCCGTCTCATGATATTTTCATGCAAGTAGGAAAACTTATGATGATGACGGTTATTGGAATTTCATCTTATTTCTTTTTCTTATGATCTTATAGTGGTAACTAAGAAGAAGACCTATTGATGGGCAGTGAGTAGAGCTGTTATCGGACCGGTTCGGACCGGTTTTCTCCAGATCCGGAGTCGGTCCGATAGGTTACCGGGTAGATCCGGTCCGGACCGATAAGAGTTCCGGTTCAATGTTTAGAACTCGAATCCGAACTCGTTAGTTTCCGGGTGAGTTTCGGTCCCGGGTATTTCGGTCCGGTTCATGACCGGGTTTCGGCTTCACTCGGACCGTTAACAGTCCTATGTGGGATGGATCTTTACTAGGAAAATGAAGGAAGAGCAGCAAAATAAATCACATATATGGGGTTACATGATTCGAACTCCAGACCTTTTGTTCAAAGGTACATCGTCTTAACTACTTGACCAGCATGCTATTTGTGTTTAAAACACGCAAAATGTATTAATAATTATGTATAAAATATATAAATTATAAAATACATATAAACTTTTTTTTTAATTTATTACCGGGTTTCTTTTCGATTTTATCGGTCCGGGTCTTATCGGTTTCGGTTCAATATTTAGAACTCGAATCCGAACTCGTTAGTTTTCGGGTGAGTTTCGGTCCCGGATATTTCGGTCCGGTTCATGACCGGGTTTCGGATTCACTCGAACCGCTAACAGCCCTACCAGTGAGGAGGCTAGAAAGTTGGGGAACAAGTAATGTTGTGAAAGGTAGAGGAAGACCCAAGAAAACTTGGATAAAGATGACTGAAAAGGATATGCGGTTTCTTGGAATTGGAGAAAGAATGGCGATGGAGAGGCAAATGTGGCGGGAAAGAATACGGATGGTGGATGGAGTCTGATTCCTTTTTTTTTTTTTTTTTTAATTCCTATTTTCTTTTATTTCATGTTATCTTTTAATTTATTTTTCAGTTTTTTTTTTTTTTTTTTTTTACATTTATTTTCTTTTTTATTTGCTTTTTTCTCTACTTTTTCCCTCTTTTTTGCTTTTATGTTATTTATGTAACGATTATTGACGGTTTCAAAGTTTGATTCATGTTAGCCGACCCCAAATCATTTTGGGACTAAGGCTTAGATGTTGTTGTTGTTGTATTAACACTATAATTTTCATGCCACCGACCTCAACATAGTTGGGATTAAGTGGTGTTACTGCTACAACCAGGCATAGAGCCATTCAGTTCCGTCCTTTTTTGTTGTTTTGTTTTATAATTTATCGTATATGAATCCATCTAGGGATTGTGTATTTAGAAGGAGTGTTGATCGTTGAGGATTGATTTGCTTGATTTTATTGTTCTTTTGAGATTTTAAATTAAGTTTTCTTTTGATGTTATAATAGTGACTTATGTATGGATTCTAATTTTGGAATTTTAATTTTTTCCCCAATCCCCGTATCCATGCCGTATTTTGAAATTTTGATTTTGCCGTTTTTCGTCCCCATCCTCATCTCCGTTTTTGGTCCCCGTCCCCATCTCGGTGCTACCAGCTGTTCACACTTAGGATGGAAGGGAACACTGCTGTTTTGCTCTTTTGTTGCATCAACAGAGTGAATAATTCCATGACATGAGGAATAGGTAGGGTGATTTGGGGTCACCGTGCCTCTTGTAAACCACCCCTTCAGTGATCCATTTATACTAACAGAAAAACATGCACTGTTAACATCAAGTCAATCTTCATAGCTGCCCATGGGATACCTTTCTGCTTGTGATAGCCAATGACTAGCTCTTGCATAAGCAGAATATTATCTTGTCTGCTCCTTCCACTCACAAAGGCAGATTGGTTTGGGGATATGATCTCATCTATAATATATTGGCCTATATTCTTGCATAGTTGAGGGGTGCTCAACTTTGGGAATTAAAGACAGGGTGGTGGCGTAGAACTCATCTGGTACCTACTACCAGGGCTTACACCTCCTTTGATATCATGCCATCTTTAAATTATAATATTTGTAGTTCTTGTCCGATTTAGGCTGTGCATTCTGACTATAATGTTTGGAGGTGAAAAGAGAAATTCTTCTGCAAGTTATTTGGTCGCACCATGATCAAGTGAAAATGAAATTTCTTATTTTTTTGGATAACTGGAGGAGTTCAAAAGACCTTCTATAAGTCTCGAAATTTAATCTCGCACATTCTATCAGAATACTCTTGGTAGCAATTTCCAGATAGCTTAATACAAAATTGATGTTATTAAAAAACAAAAAAAAAATCACTTTTAACTGAATCAGTAGTGGTCATAAGTAAGAAAGCAGTTATAAAGCTGAAGTTGAAATTTAGTGTTTTGTTTCTATAATAGACAGCGGTTCTTAAACCTGTCAAGTAATCCCCTTTGAACTGCAGTATTAATTTCAAATAGGCATTGATTTTAAGTTGATGTTGTCTGTTATACAAAAAGACATGGTTTAAAACTGCTGTCAAAGGTTCCCACTTCTAGAGTGAGGCTTTAACATCGGTTGTTATTCTATTAGACATCTGATTTTTTATTTAATTTATTTCCTGTCAGGTGCCAAACACTTCTACTCTCAAGGTTAATCTCCACAGTCCATGGCGTACACAGAGTTGTCCAATGAACTTCTTGAAAAGTCATCATCCGACACCCGACTTTATAGATATATTGTACTTTCGAATGGATTATGTGCACTTCTGGTCCATGATCCAATAGGCAATGAACACATGGTAGAGAAATTTGCTTTTGGAAAAAGTATGTTAGTGAAACTAAAATTAGTACTAATTTTTTTTTTGTTGTATTTTTTCAGGCTGCAGCGGCCTTGTCCGTTGGAGTAGGTTCTTTTGCTGAACCAAAAGAGACGGGAGGCTTGGCTCACCTCTTAGGTTTCTTGTTTACCGATTTTTTCATAAAATTAGAAGATTGTAGTAACTTTTGGGTCAAACTTGTATTGTTTTAACAGTAAACTAAAGTTGTCTAACTTTAGCCCCTTGTGGTAGTTTGAGTATGTCTCCTATGGTAAAATGTAATTACTATAAGTTGTTTTTAAACTTTTCCTGTCTTTTCACTAGTCTATGTTTATGGGAAATAAAAAATTGGAAACATTTGGCATGCATCTTATTATAAATTATAATGCAAGTAGTAAACAACTTCATTCATTGTTTGCAGAGCATATGGTCTTTAAGGGGAGTATGAAGTTCCCGGAAGAAATGGAGGTGTGTGTTTCTTGTTTACTTTTATTAATGCTACTTTGCTAAGTAAATTCTTCTATGCTTAGCTATTTAGCCTACAAAACTGAAATTTTACTCTTTAACTTACTAGTTTGTAAGTTACATTGAGGAAGCTGGAGGCAATGTAAATGCAGTGACAGAGGATGAGCATACCTGTTTCATGTTTGAAGTGAAGAGTAATTTTCTTCACAATGCTTTGGAAAGGTAAATCAAAATTTGTACTTTACAGTATTAAAAACGAGTTTTGTTCTTCCATGCACCAATTACGTATAGAGAAATTTTATTAGTAAAGATGAATCAAGTTATATAAATACGCACAAGGTTCTGGTTTATATATAATTGGTAAAATGTACTATTTATTATAAAAAAAATGAGAAATTATTAATTTAATGTAAAATTTTGTCTTGCAAAATTATGAATCTACAACGAGAAAATTATATTAACATACATAAATTCAAATAGTATAATAACATGAGTTTAATACATCAATTTTTAGAAATGGCAGGCATGTTAGTATAACACTTTTTAATAAGTTTTTAGGGGAATTAGGACATAGTATACGAACTGTGAAAAAAGATTCGCGTCCTCATGGACGAGTTTGACCCCGAAATTTGTTATGAAAAATATGAGATTTGAAATGAAGTTTGACTTGTTGAATGTTGAACAACTTTTTAAGGGATTTATGCCAAGTATGTAATTAAGGACAATTAACCTAGTACTAGAACTTCAAGATAGTTTCAAATACTGCTAAATAACTTTCAAAGGTTCTAAAACTCACGACTCTGGACTCGATCGGGCGAGGTGGAGAGTTTTAAATTAATTGGGGATTAATCGGATAGGTATATGTTTTGATATAAATAATATTCTTAATAATATAATTATGATAATAATATGATCAAACAACAATATTACCCCAATGCCTCAACGACTCTCGCAAAAAGCGGGGTAAGGGCGGATCGGATGTATACAGCCTTACCCCTGTCTTAACACAGAGAGCCTGTTTCCGGATGATCCAAAATGAAAATTGCATCGAGAATTGCATGAAATGACTAGTACTTCATGAGAAAAAGAAGTGCAGCCAGTTTGATGAGTCATTTTGTTTTATTCCATTATAATCCAGAACCAAAGAATAAGGAGTATTCAGCTCCATTGGAAACAATGGACCCAATAATATGATCAAAGAGTTTATAAAATGACAGAAAAGTCCATTATACCCATGAAAGTCAAGGTATTACAAAAATAGGGGTATAAGAATTTAAAACTAAGGGTCAAATTGAATTAATTTTATAATTATGAGACTTGAATATTGAATATTTAAAAAGAAAGACTTAAAATATGAAAGTACCGACATCATTTTTTCTTCTCTCTTCAAACCCAGCAGTCTCCCCCGCCGCACTACTTTTTATTCTTCTCTACTTTGAAACCCTAGCCGCCGCCTCCTTCACTACTTCTTCCTTTTCGAAACCCTCCTTCTCCGCAACATCCCTATGTATCTCCTTCAATGTGGTTACGGGATAAACGCGAGAGATGCCTACATTGTTGGACGAAAGTAAGAAACAATCGCACAGAAAAGTCGATTTTTCTGCATCTGACTTAGATAAAATCACGCAGAAAAAAAGGAAGTTCTCTTTTGACTCGAAAACTCGCGATAACTGAGTGAGTTTTATTGAGTTAGGTCCGTTTTCTTCAGCGTCCGAGTTCTGACAACCGAGTAGACAAACGGGAGGCCGCTTGCTGCCGAGCGGCGAGGAATCGATGGAAAATTGGCTTAGATTGCCGAGTTTTAGAACACTGTAATTTTCTAGTTAGTTTAAAATGCAAAAATGCTAATTAATTTTCCTAGTTGTGAAAATCTATTATTTCTTGATCATTAGCATGTTTATAATCATCAAAGATGCATAAATCACCAACTTTAGATAGAATTTAAATATATTAATAATTTTATGAATTACTTCACCTGTTTACTATCATCTTTTCGTGTTTTAGATTTGCTGACTTCATTAGTTCACCACTGTTGAGAGACAAATCTGTCCAACAAGAGGTCCTAGTCATGGATGAAGGTTCGATAATCTTACCCCTTCCTCTTTCACCAATTTAGTATGTATGATAAACTAGACTGTTAATTATTATTTATTATTGAGATGATGTCATTTTTGAGTCAGAGTTTATGATGGGCCTTCGAGACGATGGAGAACGCTTGAGGCAATTAAAGTTACACACATGTCTCCACGATCATCCATATAACAGATTCTCGTGGGGTAATGTTCACCGTCATCGTTGCATTTATCACTTAGGCATGTTGTTTCATGTCGTAATAATTTTATTTGATTTTTGTAGGGAATAAGAAGAGCCTCAATAACAAGAGACTCAAGGAGCTCGGCCTCCCTTTACGTGAGCGTCTGTTAAGATTTCATCGTGACTCTTATCGCGGTGAAGTTATGAAGCTCGTTCTTATGGGAACAGGTTATTTTTCATTCATTGTATATCACCAAGAATGGATAGGTGTAGGATTTGTTTGAATGGCTTTGAGGTTAAATTGTATTATACTGCTCTAATATTTCTAGCCTCACTCGATACCTTGGAAGATTGGGTTACAAATATATTTGGCAACATCAAGAGAGGTTGTACCCTTAAGCCAGAGATTCCGATGCTTCCTATTTGGAGCCCGGGGAAACTTTTTCAGGTGAAAGCAATGTCACAGCACTGCCGACTACTTCAACTGTCATGGTCTTTACCTTCACTCCGCACCAAGTATCGGATGAAGGTTGATCAGTACATATATTACCTTCTTACGTATGGTAAGTATTCTACTTAGATGAAGTGTTTCACATTCATATGATATTTATTGTGCTATTAAACATAGCACATTTTATGATAATGACATGATTTCAGATGGTGAAGGCAGCTTGTTTTCTTCTTTGAAAGCTAGGGGCTGGGCGGATGACATCAGTGCTTCATTTAATGAGAAGAAGACTCTATCAACACTTTGCATATTTGAGATTACTATAGGGCTTTCGAAGGCTGGTTCAAAGAAGGTAATTTTTTCTTTATAACTTTGTAGAAATTTTAGGGTAGCGAGATGACTTCCTTGTCTTGGAAATTTACTAGCTTGCCAAATAATACACAAGTATCAGTGAATAGTTGCCTTTTTTTCTTACGGAATATCATGTACTGTTCATCGTTGGATTTACTCAATTCCGGAAAACCACTGGTCATCGCTGTTAAACACCAAGTCAGCCTCCACCACCCACAAACCCTAATTAGCCACCATACATACTATCACCGCCGCCTAATTACCTACTACACAGAACCAACCCTAATTTCAGACCCATAAACCCGAACTCTCAACCCGACCCGGTAACAAACACTCAATTCAGAAATCCTAAATACCCAAACCCTCCAAACAAACCCTAACTTCCCATAACCCGATCCGACCCACAACTGATTCAACCTCAATTCAGTCGCATCACAGCATTGTTGTCAACAAGAGCAGATTTTTAAAAGAAAAAAATCAGAAAAGAGAAGAAGGCAAGTAGTTCGGAGGAGAACGGAACAGAAACAGAAACAGAAAAGCAGATCGCAGGGAAAAGAAGAGATAGAAAGAGAAATCAAGGAAGAGGCCTACCTGAGATTGCCGCAGCAGTCACCGGGCTCTACCGCCGATCGCTGCACGCCCCTCTCTGGACATCAGCAATCTTTGCTGCTGTTCGTTGTGAATAACAAAGGGGGGTAACCTATCCCTAATCAACCTAATCTATCCGCCCACAATTACAGTACTGACATTAATCAATCTTGTTACACGATTCTTTTAAGAAAAAGAAATCCAAAACCTGCTGTTTTGTCACATTCCCTTTATTTGGTTCATTTAAAAAAAATATTTCATTACATGTCAGGATTTAATATTCGTATTTTTCGCATTTTTAATTCATAGCTTAGTATTTAATTTTCTTGAAAACTCGTGTGGTCTTATTTTCTTTAATTGCCTACTATTCCATACTAGTTGCATATTACTTGTCATTCTTATTATATTCTTTGAGACTAGTGATAACATTAGTAGTCGAGTACAATTTAGTTGTTTTAAGTTAAATTTCTATCTTATCTCAGCTACTGACTCATTCATCATGGTTAACACGCGCACCACACATAATAGCACCACGCAAGACCCACCTCTTGAGCCGACTATGCCTTAAATATTAGAGAGTGTTCAGACTTTAACTATACCAAATTTGATAATCTCTGTCAGGGTTGAGGCTTTAGAGATTAGGAACAGTGATGAGCACCCACATGTAAATCCACCACACTTCGAAGATCCCGATATAGAGGATGATTTGATAGTTCCACCTAGGCGACAGAACCACGAAATAGTCAATCCGAGGCAGGGGGAGGTCTTGGTGGAGGTAGAGTTCTTAGGGATGTCCCACCTAGACACCATGACGAGTATGCCCCACATAGGCATCTTGAGGACTATAGGGGCGCTCCACCCGAGTATGATGACCACTATAATTATGATGGACATGAGCAGAGAGATGATGTGCTCAAGATTAAGGTTGATGCTCCAGAGTAAAAAAAGGGCAGCCCGGTGCACGAATCGTTCCCGCAGGGCGAGGATCCGGGGAATGGTCCCACCACAAGGGTGTATAGGGGGCAAGCCTTCCCTTGCCAAAGGTTGTCCCAGAGCGTGAGCATAGATTGAAGGAATCCTCGCAGCGGAGAATTTCCTCTTACTCGAGTCATCCTATGAGTCGAGGTATACCATTGCCACAGAGTCGGATAATTTCCACTTCTAAGGAACCTCCAGAGCAAGCAACACCGAGTGCTCCCGCTAGAGATCCTAGGAAAGGTCAGATCGTAGAAAAAAAGTGTTTTGGTGTCAAGAACCAGGGCACAAAGCTTTTGAGGGCAAAGAGCTTAGGATGAAACTTACAAATAAAGGTAACCTATAAAAGAAAAATTGGTGACAACAAGTAAGAGGGTAACCCCTTAGTTTCAGTTGAGGGGAAGGTCCTAGCCTCCTCGAGGTACGTTGGTGGAACAAATAAATATTGAGACTTCAAGCGATTGTGGGAGATCTGATCTCGGTGACAACCTGCGGCTAGGTGAGTGAGATTCAGCATGAAGCAATCATTGTGAGACGACTGAACTCCATGGAACCTGCAGTTGGATAGGCTGGGTCCAGATGAAGCAATCACTTTGGGGATGGCTCTTTGTGCGCAATAGTTGAGGATATTTAAAAATCAAAGAGTCAGATACACATTTCGTGATTTAACCGGTAGCAGTTTTGAGGGACCAAAGCTGTCCTCTCGAGGACTAGTCAATTGCAAGTTTGGAAACTCGGTATAAAATAAAATTAAAGGTACAGGTGACAACAAAGATGGTAACTGAAAAAGTAGAAGAAAAAAACAAAGAAAAGCGAAGGAAAGGAAGAGAAACTAGTGCAAGTCGCCATCTCATTGATGAACCGGGTGTTTCGACCTTATCTATGCAGGTTCGTATTGGTGTTTTTTGACGATATTTTGATTTACAGCCGCACTATGGAGGAGCATAAGGAGCACTTAACAAAGGTATTCGGCTGCCTACGGGCTGAAAAGCTTTACTGCAATCGAAAAAGTGCGTTTTCGGACAACCGCGGGTGAATTACGTGGGCCATATTGTCATGGGGGACGGGGTGAAGGCAGACCCGACAAAGATCACGGCAATGACAGAGTGGCCCATTCCATGAAATTTAAGAGAGTTACGGGGCTTTCTGGGGCTCACTGGGTACTACCGCAAGTTTGTACAAGGATACGGTCAGATCGCGCAAGTACTGACCGATTTATTAAAGAAAGACGGGTTCAAATGGACCGACGAGGCGACTCAAGCCTTCCGAAAATTACAAGAAGTAATGACTCAAGTACCCGTGCTGGCTTTACCCAACTTCGCAAAGAATTTCACTATCGAGACCGACGCCTCTGGACATGGGGTCGGTGCTGTCCTTATGCAAGAGGGAAGACCAATAGCTTATTATAGTCAGGCCTTGGGTCCCCGAGCGCAACTGAAGTCAGTCTACGAACGAGAATTGATGGCCATAGTCTTGGCTGTACAAAAGTGGCGCCCATATCTACTGGGGCGAAAGTTTACCCTCATCAGCGACCAAAAAAGCCTCAAATACCTACTCGAGCAGCGAACAGTACCGGGAGACCATCAAAAATGGATCTCGAAACTATCAGGTTATAACTTGGAGATACTATACAGACCCGGAAGGGAAAACGGAGCTGCTGATGCTCTCTCACGAAGGGGAAACACCGCGGATCTCAACGCCATATCGGTATCTACGGTCAAGATATACGCACAACTGATTCAGGCGCTACGGGCTGATTCGGAAATGGACGCCCTTAGAAATCGAATTAATATCGGCGAAGAGGGCACGGACGGCTACACCATCGACGAGGGTCTGGTCCGTTACAGGGGCCGATTGGTCCTACCCAGGGGGTCCGAATGGGTGCTTCGACTATTTAACGAAGTCCACGGCAGCGCCATAGGGGGGCATGAGGGTACGCAGAAGACATATCAAAGGATGGCACGAGATTTTTTCTGGATCGGAATGTGATGCAACATAGCAAAAATGGTTGTGGAATGCAACGTATGTCAGCGAAATAAATATTCAAACTTGTCCCCGGCAGGGCTCTTACAGCCGTTGGAGCTTCCATTGCAGATTTGGGAAGACCTTACAATGGATTTTATAGATGGGTTGCCAAAATCGTCGGGGTATAGTGTGATACTCGTGGTGGTCGATCGATTAACCAAATCAGCGCACTTTGTTCCCCTTAAACACCCCTATACAGCAGCGTCAGTGGCTATGGTATTTATTCGCGAGATTTTTCGGCTCCATGGAATTCCTAAGTCCATTATCTCTGATCGGGACAAGGTGTTTATAAGTAATTTCTGGCGCGAACTGTTCAAATATCAAGGGACAATTCTGAAACGAAGCACGGCATACCACCCACAAACAGATGGTCTAACAGTGGTCGTTAACAGAAGTCTGGAAACTTATCTAAGATGTTTTGCTTCAACTCTACCCAAGGAGTGGGTAAAGTGGCTACCATGGGCGGAGTATTGGTACAACACGTCTTTCCACTCAACCATTGGAATGACACCCTTTAAGGTATGTATGGTCGGGAACCCCCGTGCCTCGTAAGTTACGACCGTGGGACAGCGTGTACATTCGAAGTGGACCGATTTTTATTGGATCGGGATCAAGTGTTGGCTGAGATGCGTACTCAGTTTTTGAGAGCCCAACAGGTTATGAAAAGACAGGCTGATGGAAAACGAAGAGAGGTCACCTTCGAGGTAGGTGACCGGGTCTACTTAAAGTTGCGACCCTACCGGCAGGTTACTGTTGCGAGATGGAAAAGTCAGAAGTTGGCACCCCGTTTTTACGGACCGTTTGAGATTCAAGAGCGTGTCGGGCAAGTAGCGTACCGTTTAAAGTTGCCACCAGCTTCAGCTATTCATCCCGTATTTCATGTGTCGCAGTTAAAGAAAGCTATCGGGGCACAACAGATGCAGCGACTCTTCCTGACGAAATGGCAAAAGATGAGGTGTTGTGGCCAGAAGAAGTGCTGGGCAGGCGCAAAGTTGGTGACCAACATGAAGTTCTGATTGCATGGAGAGGGCTACCAGCTAATGAGGCAACTTGGGAAGAGCTTGAGCAGATTCGGCAGCAGTTCCCTGGCCTTCACCTTGAGGACAAGGTGATTCTTCAGGGCGGGAGTAATGATAAGGATCAGGCCCATCAGGGCCGATCGGACAGGGTGTATCAGCGCAAAAAAAAGGGAGAAAACATAGTGAAGGGGTTTTATGGTAATTAATATTTAATTTAGAATCTGTTAGTTTCCTAGTGCAATAAGGTAATTAATAATTAATTCCTTATGTAATTAGTTTCCTAGTACAATAAGGATTGCATATATTTATATATATATATATATATGGCCGGATTTTCATTAGGGGGCAGAGAGAATTTTGATTTGTTTCTTTTACGTATTGTGGAGATTTCTGGCTCTCAAAGTCCAGGGGTATCAATAAGCATTCGGGCAATAACGCCCTATTTCGTAAAGTGTTTTCTGTTCTTGATTCGGTTCGTATCACATCACAGCTGAAATTCCAACTTGAATTAGCTAGTATTATTTTTTAGTTGTTATTACGATTAACACTTCTATTGTTAACGAAGCAGGTGACTGAGATCATATACCTTGTCTATCAATATCTCAAGGTATTGTGCTCATGTGAACCACCGAAATGGATTTTTAAAGAACTCGGAGATATTGCAAAATCGGATTTTGTAGGTTAGAAGCCCGGTTTTGACATGACTTCCGCTAAAGATCTTGTTGGTACTTTTCGATTAATCCGCTCTTTTTTTCCTACATAATAATTAATAAGATTTGAAATAACTCTATATTTTGTCTTTATGCATGTATTTATTTATTTAAATTTATTGATTGGAATATACCCGAATCGCAGAAAATCTATGGTTGTATCCGTCTTACCATATTCTCTATGGTACATATGCTTATGATGAATGGGATCCGACGTCTGTTCAGACATGCTTGCATTTCTTGAAGAGTAGAAATATGCGAGTGGACGTGGTCACGAAATATTTTGATAAGCTAGACTCCATTATTGGACATCAAAGATTGAAAAGAAAAAGACCGCCTCGTAAGTTTTTGATGAACTAGCTTTTATTCCATCTCGAATTGATGCATTATTTGTTTAGATTAGCTTTGTTCTAATCCATAATAAATTTTATCAAACTCAAACCAATCTCTTTTCTCATATTTCTCAATCACTCAACCATTGATTTGATAATTTTTATATTTTTAATACATTTTTAAGTTCTGACTCTTGACACAAAATTTGAGGAATCTAATTTTATCTTTTAAAGATTAAGGGTCTAATTTTATCTTTTAAAGATTAGTCGAATTTGGTATATAATTAACTTTGAATTATTTTTTTGCGTATTCCAGATGTCGAAGTTGAGCCGTGGTATGAGTCGATGTATATCGAGGAAGATATTCCAATTAAGCTGATGGAACTCTGGGATGAACCTACCAGGGTTGATCCTTGCTTAAAGTTTCCTTCAATGAGGACTATCTCCAAATCTTATCAATGTCTAAATGAGCAGTCTTGTTTGGTCGATGAGTTCGGAGATATGCAGCCACATCGATCTATCACTTTCGACTACAACCTTGATGACACTAATAAACTCTCCTTTATTTCTCTAAGTTTGAACATCACCCTCTTTCGAGCGCCCCATAGTTCAAGGAATGTCGTGTTGATGAAGATATTTGTGGAGCTCCTAACGGAAGAATTAAAGAGAACAATGGATGAGGTTACTTTACTTCCTACAACATTTGTATTACTATTGAATTTTGTTGCATGGATGAGTCTGAGTATCGTATAAGAACAATTTTGTATTTGGGTTACTTTATTTTCTGCAACATTTGTCTTACTTTTGAATTTTGTTGCAAACATATGAGTATGAATATCGTGTAAGATACAGCCACATTTGTATTTGAGTCGTTGGCTTTTGCAGATTTCTGGCCATTCTGATATCTGGCAGATTTTCTGGAATTTCGTGGAAAAAGAGGGTTTAAATTGATATATTTGTCAGATTTATCTGCAACAAGTTTCATTATCTTATTGAATCCCCCTGCAATCTTTTAATTTCTTCCAATCTGAACCCGCTGTATTGGTAAAACATGCCGGGCCGTATCTTGTACATATCTGATCAATCATACCTCCAACAAGTCACTTTATATATCTGATCAATCATACCTCCAACAAGTCACTCGTATAGTTTTGGCATATCCGACATGCGTATTCATATCCGTATCATATGTGTATCTGATGCCCCTATTTTTTTTTTTTTACGTATCCATGCTACATAATCGTTGAATTTAGAACTGGATACATGGACTTTTAGTTATTTGGATTACCTAAAGTAAATTATTTTCACGACAGGCTATTGTGGCCGGAGTGGATGTTCGTTTGCAAAGCTCTGAAGACGTGCTAGAGTTTGATGTTCATGGTTTAATTTGTAAAGCTAATATTTTCCTGTCACAAGCATTGCTAGTTATGACCTTATTTCAGCCTACATATTCTAGGTTTAAGGTACGTAAGCAGCCTCCTTAAAAATAAAATAAAGATGCTACAAATTGTTCCTTTTTTTTTTGTTATGTGAGAGCGCCGGTTGGTTAGGATCAGTGTTTTCAGTTGCGTTGCGCAGACGTAGCGTTTTTGTACGAAATTGCGTTGCGCAAAATAGCGTAGTGCGTAGCGTAGGCAATTTGAACATGAAAAAAGTAAAAAATAAAATAATATTTCTATATAATAGGTAAATAACCAAAGTAAATAGCCACAAAATAAAATCAAATAAACAAAAAAAATCTAGAATTCTTATAATAATAAAAAATAATAAAACCAGATAAGTCAAATTATGAAAATATTCAATCCTACAAACACATAAAAATTCTAAACACTCGAACAGAGAAGAAAGTCGGAATGAAAAACCTCTTATGCCTGTTCCGTTCATCCGATATATATATATATATATATATATATATATATATATATATATATATATAGAGAGAGAGAGAGAGAGAGAGAGAGAGAGAGAGAGAGAGAGACCTGCTTCAGAGTTCAGAGAAATATATTTCGCCCGTAAATTCCGTTCCAGGTCGTCTGCCGCTATCTTAAGTTGGAAGGTTTTAATTAATTAGGGTTTTCAAAAATTAACCCTAATAGCGCACGCAAGAGGGTCGATCGCGCAAATAGCACAGGTAATTACGCGATTGCGTTGCCACGTCATCAAATTCCGTGCGCAAACCTAGATCGAGAGTAACTGGCCATGCGCTTGGTCGCATTTTCTATATTTTTTGCGCAATAGCGCGCAATCGGCCGCAAGTGAAAACACTGGTTAGGATGCGAAATTAGATTATGAAAAAGACGCGAGCATGCATGACAATGCCTATGACACATTAGAAAGAAACTTTGTGTTACCACATGCATAGCACAATGCATATCACATGTATTAGAAAGGAACTTTATGAGTTCTTTGTATATTGATTCAAAATTTGTGTAGTTCTATTTGATTTTCATTTTAACATTTTTTGAATACTTGTGATGTTTTTGAGATAATATATTACAGCTATTATTTTCATCGTTCCATGCACTAATGATTAATTTTTGATAGGCTATTGTGGAAAACCTTGTGGTACTTGCTTTCAGAAAAAAATTAAGCTTGGATAGTCATCATCAAAACTTGATGAGTGAGGTATTGTATGAGAACTCTAGGAGTTCGGAGGACGAGTTGAAGACGTTGCACAAGGTGTCATTTGGTCAGCTCCTGTCATTTATACCACGCCTTTTTTCCAAGGTTTGAAACCAGCACTGTGGTTTGTCAAATTATTACGTGAAATATATTTTTAGCAATGTTTTTTCTAATATAATACTTTCAACATCTACATATTTGATTAGTGTAAGAAAAAGATATTCATGTGCACAACTACATCTCTCTAGAATTTACCTTTTTTTTATTTGAGAATTCTTTTAACAAAGGAATTTGTTAAAGTTCATATCACACAATAATGACTGTCGAAGTACATGCGTCCATATGGGCAGGGATATGCGCATCCATAAGGGTATATATAAATCTTAGGTTTGAAGCTACAACTAATGTTATTGTTTCACAGTCCTCTAATTAGTGTGGGGGCAAAATCTGCTAAAAGAATGTGAAATTCAAACATTGAATTGAACCCATGTTGTTTTATTTCTTTATCAAGATGGAAATAGAATAACTGAAAATCGAAGATGGTGTTTTTTTTACGAAATATATAAATGTTCTTAGTTTGAGCGAATTCCTGTCGAGATAGAGGAATAATATGGGCCCATAACATTTTTATGCTTGCACTAGATAGATGTCTGCCATATATGGGCTTAAAACAACAGGTGGTCAACTATGCTAGTTTACAAATGGGACAAATTCCATTTTAATGGAAACTAGATACCCTACTGTGGTGTACTTGTGTGCGTGCTATATTTCATATTTATGTCCGGAAGATTTTCAAAATTGTATAGCTTTATATTTAACTTTTCTGTTATTTTCTTGTTTTGTACATCAATCAACTGTTCTAAGAATGCAAATGAGGATAGGGAGAACATTATTAACATTATTATTATTATTATTATTATTATTATTATTATTATTATTATTTCTTTTTGATAAAAAGAGGATAAAGTAGATTTATAGAAAGTCAGGAATGAACCATTGCAACTTGTGCAATTTTTTTTGATATGCAGGTTTATGTTGAAGCCGACTGTTGTGGAAATCTCTCCGAAGAGAGTGCACGTCAGATTCATGTGCTATTGAGGAAGACCTTCACCCGGGAACTTCTGCCTGTTGAGGAGAGATATAATGTGGCTGTCTTGCGCCTTCTCCCAAAAGCTAATTACATTGTACCTAGGATGGCGAAAAAACCACAACTAGGCTCGTTGGTTAACGTAATATGAGAATACTCTTACTGCGATGTTCTAGTTATTTTTACTAAAAGAGGTTGCTGGTTATATCTTTATTTCGTTTTTCTTGTTTGCAGCTCCATTTCCAAATTGGAGAAAACACTGTGAAACAATATGCAATGGCCAAGTTATTCGCAAAACTAGTTGACCCTATGCTTCTTCATGCCTTCAGGTAGGGCGCTCAATTATTTGAACACTAATTTCTATCTTGTGTGCTTCCCTTTCTTGCAATCAATAATTATGGTTTTCTAATGTTAAAATAGGTTAAAGAAACAATTGTGTTACTCTCCAACATGTGAACTATGGTTAGAAATGGGCATATTAGGGTTCGATTTCACGGTCCAATCATTTTGATGCAAGCCTGCTCATCTTTTGCTCAAGATTGAATACTTCATAAATGACATATGTTGGTTAGTTTGCGTCTTATCTTTGGCTCTTCTTGACCTTTAATTAGTCTCTAGCAGTTAAACATTTGTTAGTTTTTCCTTTTTCATTTTTTTAAAAGGTTAGTCTTTGTGAGGTTAAAAGCACTTCTGTTTTGTAGGATGATATTGATAAGATAAATTTGAGAGATGCAGAGATGTTGTAAGGGACGAGCTGGCTGCCACAGACTCGTCTGATTATTATGCGTTAGAAGATGAAGATCCTGACGATGAGTATGAATTTGTTGTTTATTGACCTGAAAGTTTGAGTTGTCTTTTTCAGTATGCTAATCTTTGATGGCTTTTCTTACCGTGGTACATATGTGTCGACCAGATTCGAAGTAGAGACAACAAATTCCATTTCAAAGAATGATGTTACGAAGTGGTACAACAAGTAATTTACGACAAGAAATCCATCTCCATGGTGTAAAAGCATTGCATTTTTCATTTGGAGTAGCGACGCAAGTGCCATTACAAATGATGCTTATAATCACAGACAGGTAATATATGATGTTAAAAAATTCAAAAAGGAGAATGAATTCTATAGATCCAATTAGTTTGTAGACAGAGAAATTTCAAGGACGGTAATGATTGTTATAACCATTTTCTGATTTAGCTAATTGTTCTGTTTGAGTTGACAAAAAAGGTAAAGTTTTGATGTGGTTCCTTTTTTTTATATTTACTTGTCAAAATAACATGAGAAAAAGGTGTAGAT